>OY728126.1:243679788-248479788 GCA_963277665.1 Viscum album | reverse complement strand
ATTCCATTTTTTGATACATTACAAGCTATCCGGTCATGAAACTTTAATTACTGGAATTCCAGAACTTTCTTCTTTACCAACACTAGGCCTTATAGGGAGATGTCATAGGTCTGGTACAAAACACTTCTATCAAAACATACTCATAAGAAACCATAGTTATACTCCCATGAATCCGTGTAATGATCGTATTGAATTTGACCAACACCCACATCTAGAGGATGTCCAATTTAATAAGACCCCCCAAACCACCTCTCATCACTTGTCCCTAGGTTTCTTTTCCATCTGAATTTAATACGGAAACATTAAACCAAGTGACACAACTCAGACACATTATCAATGAAAACTACTTGAAGCAAGCACCACATGATTTATAGGTCCATGGTGTCTTCCCATCATTGTAATTATCAAACCACTAAACCATGAGCACTATACTACTACACATCACTTCTAGTTTCACATTGACATGTTCAAGCTTTGCTTGGTTTATTTAAGACAGATCTCACTTGAGCTCACTTGAAAAATCCTTATGAAGAGGTGCCACATGAAAACTGCTACCTCCATTAACAAATGAACTATCCCTGTTAATCTAGTCCTAAAAATTTAAACTAAAGGGTCATAACCAAAACACAATCTTAATTATCAATACATCTTATACAAAGAAATATTAGCTCACAACATGCACTAGTTTACTGAAATTGCTGTTAGAATGCTTTAGGTTGACCTGCTTAGAGGACATCCAAATTGATGGCCAATGCCTTTATTTGAAAACAAAATCATATTAACAAAAATTGAAAAGTTGTGACATGATAATTGAGATGAACCCACTGAATTCCAAAATTGACTCGTGGTGTGATTTAATGGGTGCATACTCAACCAACTATCTCAACATCATGCAACATTACAAGAAAATATGTGATATCAATCTATCACATTTCCTAGATTTCACATACATCCTGAGTATGAATATAATTTCCAAACCTGATTCAAACTCATATCTAAGTCTTAAATTCAACACCTTCTCCATGTCTGGAAAACGTGAATTTTATAGCTCACAGTCTTCTGAAAGTCATTTTGACCATTCATGAATATTATTTCTACAACCACTCTCCCAAAGGTTACATTTTCCATGACCAGTGTGATTCTCCCCACCATAGGATTTTAATATTCATCATTTTAATAAAAATAGGAATTTAATTCCCATGAAAAACACTATGTCCACCACTAAACATGGTTTTTTGATGTGAGTCAACATAATTATACCATGTTCCATCACGACAATCCATCATTGGCATACGCGGAAGCCTCATCTGGAACTAATATTCCATCCTTGAACAACCTGTGGTTCACTTCCTAACACATATATTTACATCATAGACTTAATAATAAATAGAAATGGTATATTCATAATCACATGCATTATGCAATCCTCATTCCATGCACACACATTCAATCAACATCAATAATTATATCTTGAACTTTAACCCAGATTGATGAGGTTATAAAACTCGATCCTCTTACATAGTCATCCATAGAACTAGGATAACATAGAATTTATACTAAAAACACTAGTCTACATCACTCACCACATTATAGTTAATACCTAGGTATCCTCACTCAGGGAGTGATTCGTTAACACAACCTTTTTAGATCCCACAACCCTAAACCAAGTAGTTATGTGATAATACCCTTGAAGGTGTTACCTGTGATTTCATCCCTCAAACTCTCAGAGACTAGAAATTATTTCACAAAACACCACAAAAATCTCTCCACCAATATTTAGTTAAATAGGAAATTTATATGATAATGAATACTAAATTGATGTTACATCAATGAAATGGGAACACACATTTCATATAATTCATAGGACCAATGACATTGTTCATTCATGGTATTTTCTAGCCTACTCAAAAAATCAAACACAAGGTTCACGTTATCCTACATAACCATTTAACATGGATGATGACTTCATGAGTCATACACCTTTGAAATTAAACTCAAACAATTAACTAAACTAAATAAAATTTGATTGTCATGTCTGTCCCACTAATCTCAATCATTAAAGATGATCATAACACCTAGAAGTTTTACATATCTCATGATCACCTACCAACTTGGGGAATCATTCCACAACTAGAGTCCTACTCAATCCCAAAATACATAAAAAACACATTATGTGTCCAAAAACTAAAAATATGCATCCGATGATGCTTAATATCTCCATGTATGCTAGAAAAACTAGGTTAACCCCTCACATAACATGAGGAATCAACTCTAATTATAGGTTTATTCCTAAAAGGTTACTAGAATCTCCCACCTAACCTATATTCCAACATAAAAAGATGTCAACTAAGACTCACTAGAAATATCCACATTCTTATAAAAGCTATATCCCAAGGTAACTCTAAACCTATTCCGACAATAGGATTTTTTATAACAATATATTTCTAATGTGTTATTTAAGCTATTTCAACAGTTTAAATTTATTATAAGTATTAAAGATGGTTTCTAGGCCACAAAACGAAAAAAACCATTATATAAATGGGTTAATACTAATATAACTACTAATTCATCAATTATCAATTTTTATAAGTACCGTGGAATCGCTATGGATGATCTATCCTAAGAAAGTGAAGTTATAAGATTTAGTGGAATCCAGTTTGGGATGTTACAATATTGTATCAATGGAGTTTTATCATCCTTGTATTTACTATTTAAGATATTGTATACATGAGTATGAGGAATGTGTGAGAATATTGGGTGGATATCTGACTGCTGTGTTAATAATACTTTCTCTAATATGAACTCTTATTTTCCAGTGTTTCAGATTTTTGTTCTCTTTTTAAATATTAAAGTTATATATTATTTCTCATCGAGAGAAAAGCATGTTTTTTGGATTTTTTGATTTATTCTGGATATTCAGCTCTTGAGCATTGGTGGGAGTCCATGGATGGGTTTTTCTGGTTTTATTTGTTTTTCAGGGAAGTGGTGTAGCATAAGCAAAGATTTTTTTTATTCTGGACAGCTTTTCGTGGCGGTTTTAACCACCGCGAAATGTATACTGGCGGCGGTTTAAACCGCTACTAAACGTAAAATAAAATTTACTTTTAGCAGAGGTTATAACCACCTCTATATAGGAGAATCGTGGCTGCCTCATTCTGTGGCAGTTCCTGTGACTTTAGCGGCAGTTTTACAGTCGCATAAATTTGATTTTATACGCACCGGTTATAACTGCCACGAATAAAGTGATATCTAGGGCTCGTAAAACTACCGCTAAATTCCGGTAAACTGACGCGAAATGAGGCAGCGATGATTCTTTCCTGAAACCGCCGCAAAATGTAAATAACTGCCACTAATAGATTGCAGAATCCCTATTAGACGATGGTTTCTGTTAACCGCTGCCAAACAATGTAGCGGCGGTTTAAACCACCACTAAATGCAAAAAAACCGCTGCTAAATGGAGATTCTATTGTAGTGAATCCAGATTGTAATTTTTATATAAAACAATGAAATATTTATTACAAAAATAGTAAAACCAATGAAAATCCCCTTGATAATTTAATTTTTAATTTTGTTTATAATTTTTTTTCTAAGAAAACATATTTCCAAGCAAGAATTGAAATAAAGTCATGTGTTCTTAATAACATTTTCTATAATATATTATGTACCAAAGAGTGGAAAATAGAACTATTACACTGAAATCATAAGACTAACATTTGTAGAGAAAATTAACATGTTTTTTATGAAATTATTAATTAATTTCTTTAATCAATGGTTTATGAATAAGCAATCTAGATTATAATGAGATTATAAAATAAAATCATAAAATGATAATTACTCTAATGAGAGAATTAATCAATGAATAAATTATTAGAATCAACCATAAATAAATATAAAATAAATATAAATAGAATATAATATAATCAATGTTAATCACACACACAATGTCATCATGATATAATCAACGAAGTATAAGTTTAACCTAATGTGTGAAAATTCATATATTAAATCTCTTACCACATTGTATCTTTTAATTAAAACCCCATTAGATTAAATATTTCATATTGAAACACATAAATCTATGAATAGTTAATTATACATTATATTACATGTCAAAGGGTAATTATAAACTCTTTATAAAAATTTAGGTGTATAACAACACAATTTACCTCAATGAAATGAAATTGAGACAAAAACCCTTACATTATGAGGCATTTTGATTGAAATTGATTTATGCTATTTTACAGTGGTTTTAAACATGTTATTAAATTATAATAGAGACACATTGTCATTTATAACATCATATACGTTAATTTTATAAAATTTTATATCCAATTCATTAATGATCATTCATTATTTTCACTATTTTGGTTGTCAATTACCTAATTGTTTCATTCTTGTTTCGCCATCAATGATCTTGTTATTTGGTATATTATATAGTAATGTAATCTATAGAATAATAATAATGACATAATTATCATATTTATAGATTAAATTTACTTTTATAACCAATCATGAATGATGGTTATCAAATATTTAGTACATTACGATCATAGAAGCGATGGGTGGTATATACGCATGACTTTCATTCCCAATTTTAAATGATCCTTAAGGAAAGGTGGTAAGTAATATTTTAAATTTCCATAATTATAATAGTATTATTAACAACATATTATATACTTATATATATCATCCATTTGGAATGGTATTCAAAATAAAGTCACATCACTTTGGGATGGTAGTAGTTCACATCTACAGGATAGATGATATCATCTTTATGTGAGTGAAAATAAAAGAAAAGAAATGATATATATTATCTTTAAAAATGATACATATTTCATTAATATAAAAATTATATCATTTATATAACTTATAATATTTATCTTTAACTTTATCAATTTCCATATGAAGTGTTCATGAAAGATGAATCACTACGCTTCGCGAGGTGGTAGTCAACCATACACATGAGGGATATTATTGAATCTTATATATTCTAGAATGTTAAATGATATAAATTTTATAATGAATAAATTGGCAAAATATTTTTATATATCATTTATATACCTCATATCCATATTCATAACCAACCTTGAGTGGTTAAAATGGAATAAGGAACAACATCAGTTCACAAGGCGGTAGTCCACCATTAACAAAATTGAAGATTTCATAACCCATTTTATAAGAATATATGGGTTTATTGGTTACACCATTAAAATAAAAACATATCTATATATTGAAGATATTTAGGATATTATATCATTATTTTTTTAAAAGAATCTATGGTGGTGTAGAAGGAAATAAATTGAAGATTCTTGTTGAAGAATATTACCTCTTCTTATAGTATCCTCTTTATGTTTTCAATAAGTCCTTAAATAGGTGGAATTATGAAAAAACTGACGATATTTATATGGGTGGGATTTTGGGATTTTATTTGGTCAATTATTGGTAAAAATAATTCATTTTAAGGTTATAAGTGTGGAAGAGGGGCATCCTCTAAAAGTGTGGTGAGTGGAACACTTATAATATTATGAATGTGTAAATTTATCCCTTGTTTTCCATCTATCTATAACCTAATAAGGGTCTAAGAGTGATACTATAATGATTATGGTCTAAATATGATCATATAATGGATTTTGTACAAGTTTTTGTTCATTATTAAACCTTTTATTCTATGTTTAACCACTATATATACTGTTTTTCAAAATAATCACTGTAATTAATTTTAACTGTTTTCACTAATAATTATGGTATAAAATTAATTTTACAATATTTTATATTATAAATTATAATTAATCAAAATATATAATCCATTTGTTAAAATTTATCTTACTTATGTGGCCGAATTTAATTTAAAATTTAAATCATAAATATGATGTGAAAGTGGGTTTTTAATAAAAAAATATGTAAACATTTATAAAGTCATTAAATATGTGTTCAATACCATAATACTAAAAGGATAAAAAGTTGATTAGTATTTATTAAATTTTATGAACTTTACTTAAAAAATTAAATATAATTTAACAATATAATATTTTTCAATGAAAATGTATTTTTCAATTAAAATTTAGTGTTCTCCACTATTCATCATGAAATGGAACTTCTCAAAGGGAAACCATAAAATCACAGTAAAATAATTCTGTTATTCGACATTAAATATGATTTGTATTTTGTTTAATTTTTTTTGAATGTGGTAAATATCAACTTTTAAATTATGTGACTGAAGAACAATTAAACAACCTTTTAGTGAAAAAAATTCCAAATATATTAATTTTTCTTTCAAATGATATTTATATGATTAATGGTAAATATTTACTGATTAATATGTGTAAACTATATATAATCTTAATTTATCTAATCCCATTAATTTCTGTCATTCCAACAGCTAGGCAATAACTATCATATTAAATAATTATATAAATAATATATTGTTGTTTAGTAAAACATGTTATTCCATATAATGAAATCTATCGAAGAAACGTGTTATTGTATGTAATACAAGAAAAACGTAATGATGTGTGTAATGAAATATATTTACTACATTGAATAAATATATTATTATGATTGGAGTGTAATATTTTCTTCTAAACATCGTCTTATGTGTCATACATGATACTGAATGAAATGTTATTCTTTTGGAATTTTTTGTGTTATATTAGAAGATATAAAATAATATTTTATAATTGGAATCAAAGTGATAATAAATACTAATAAAAATTATAATATAAATCCATTTCCATTTTTTCTAAATTTTAATCATAGTAACTATGAAATAAAAAACAGTAGTTGGATCTGTAAATCCCCATAATTTTCATTAGAATCATTAAAAAAGAAATTCATTGGATGTATATAAACAATATAAAATATACAATAGGTGAATATGGAATGTGTCTATTAGAAATAGTCGTGATAAAAAATCCATTACCTCATGTATTTCCTTGTAAAATCCTGATATTTTAAAATGAGACACAATTTTTAATATCATATAAGATATGCCACATCAGGCTTAAAAATGACTATATATTATTATTTAAATTTGATAGTAATCAAAATTAATTGGAATTCTAGGAATGAAATAGATTATCCATGTTATGAAAATATATTTTACCTATATTAAAAAAATTAATTAATTTGTTCCAAATTAATTATAAATTAAAATAAAAACCAATTGAATATAATAGATGCGTTTAAAAAAAATATTTTATGCCCATAATGACATTTTATAATAATAAATTAAAATAATAAATATTATTAAAATATATTAATGAAATTTATATTTTTTATATTAAATATATGGTTTTTAAATTCACCAAATAAGTTTTATTATCTTATGATAAGTATAAATCATATTTTAATCATAAAAAACAATATTTTTTATAAATAGAAATTTTGTAGCCTTTTCATGGCATAAATGTTTTATAAAAACATTTTGACACTATTATAAATTATATATGAAATAATAAAATTATTTTTTTAAATATAAATATAATAACTATCATATGGTATTTTTATGGTATTTTTCATAAGTTTCATTTTTTGATGAATAGTGAAAAATAATTCATTTTATTTGAAAATTTATTTTTAATGTAAATTATTTATACAGTTAAATTATATTTTAAATTTAATTTATGTATAATTATTTCAATTATACATCAATAAATCCAATTTATGTCATTTGAGTTGATTTCCCATTGAAATTTCCAATAAAAACATTTCAATGTTTTGAACTTTTCTCCTTTAAAACTTGCATTTTTCATTGTGTCTACGAGATTTATTTTAAATATAATTTTCTCAATTATGAAAATTTAAATTATAAAATGGATTCCATATATAGAATCATGATGAAAAAATAAATTAGTAATATAAATTTCGTTTTTAGTGTAAAAAATTGTTACTAAGGAAGAAAGAATCATTAAATAAGGTATAGGTAATAAACAGAACAGGTTAACATTGAAAAGGAAATGTATATAAATTCATATGAACTAAAAAATTTAATGGTTTTTTGAGGTGTTTAATGAACCAAAACATCGAATCAATGTAATTTAAATTAATTCCACCTCAATGTTGTTTTAATTAAATATAAAATAATCATTATTTTAATCACATAAACCCACTTATACTAAAGTATAAAAATCACCCCTCACCAAACCATTTATAATAAAATTATATTAATATATTAAATATATAATTAATATTATCTTATTCACTCTAAAAACATCATAGTGCCACTGGTATCACTAGAAGACCAAATCCATGGTCTTTAATGGTCTCTCAAGAAGGTTATATAAAAGTGGTAATTTTATAAATGTACCCCACTTAATTTTTTTCATAATCTATTTTCTCCACAACTCTTTAACCAATCAACTTATGATAACTCCATAATAAATTTTATACTAGAATATAATTTTTATAATTTAATATCTCATATTTACCACATTCCTCATTTCCATTTATTCAAAGAAATTAATTTATTTACCAAATTAAGTCGGTTTGTCATTTCTGTGAATAATGATTTTTTGTTTTCCATTACCTCCTTCATGGTTGATCATAAAAATTCCATTCTAGTTAAATAAAATTTCAATAGCTATATTATAACCTATTTAATGTTTTATAAATAATATATACACAAAATTTCAAATAATAATAAACAAGTTTGTAATGTTCTGAAATCCCACCAAAATCAACTAAACATTTATCATAAATGTCTTATCTAATGAATCATCCTCTTGTAAGAAGTAAAAAAATAAAAAATGGGACAAATAATAAATCAGGATTTTAATTAATAATATTCAATTCCACTTTTTTATTTTTAATACCATTTTTATAGGAACATCTATAATTTGATGTGTATCCTTATATGATTTTAATATATTGTTAAATAGATATGTTGTGGTATTTTAATATTACCTTTCTGCTTCATTTAAAACATGTCTATTTAGAATGGTTTTACACAGAGGAAAGATGGATACTGTGGTGGGATGGAATTGAGAGGAAAATATCCATCTAAATGAACATCCTTATATGGTTGGAATCATGATAGAATAATGTCTCATAGTTATGAATTAGTTGGAACAAGATACAAATGGTGGTGGAATCCATTCTAGAGAGGATCCCAGTGTTCTAGGAAGGACCATGCCTATATTGGATCATTTCAATAGGTAAATCCCACATCATTCAATGGATCATATAACCTAGTTGTAGCTTATGGATATATCAATGGACTAGAAAAGACATTTAATGTCATTGTATGTTCGTAATGTTAAATGTTATCTATTATAATTACTCATTTTGAAGGTATATATGATCAATGGTGGTATTTGGTTGAAAATACCATAGAAAAATTTCATATTTATTCCATGTAATGGGATGCATATAAGAATATTTTCCTGGAAAAGTATTGACGTGTACTTTTTCATCTTTTTTTGGTGAAAAAATTCCTAGAATTGGGGAATAATTAATAGGATTATTTTCCTTTATATAATACAAACATCACAACACAATCCGGGTGTGTTCCGAACATTATCAAATATATTGATAGTGAAATTAATTCATTCTACTTTGTATTAAAACCAACATTACAAAGATAATTGGTTACATGATGATGTAAAAGTTATGATAAATTATTTCCCTGTGATGAGAATGTTGAGATGGATTTGGTCGACACTTATATGAAATGAGATGACAAGAGTAAGAAACATTCAAGTTAGTAGGTAATAGAGAAGCAACCTACTATGGGTTATAGATGTAAACCCAAAATTTGATCAAAAAATTGTAAAATAAATTTTGGGGAATATATATTAGTATTGGTAAAGCATTACCAGTGTGGTATGTTTAGTAACAAGGTTTGTGACTATAAATTGAAAATTCCCAATCATTCTAATAAATATATGACAGATATCAAGTCGACATTGAGATTATTTATTCACCATATTTTGGGGAATTATTATTACGTGTGTCTAAATATGCCTACCAAGGGTGGAAATCATCATGATCAGAAAAAAAATGTATTGGAAAATCTTTGGTCACTACTGTTGATGATGTTGAGACATCTGCTTAAGTGATTGAAGCTCCAAGGATACCTATATTTTTCGATAGTTTAATATAATCTCATTGATTTAGACACTCAATCTTAGGTATTAACTGATGAACTAATAAAGTGATTAAGGATCTTTTGGCATATGTATTTATGGGTTTATGTTTACGTATGGATTTTGTTTAATGATAAGTATGGATTAACATTTGGATATGAGCTTTAAGGTATTGATATCCTTGAGGGTTTATATGATATTTGATGATTAATCTTATTTTAGGGATTCACATCATAATATGGGGAATTTTATGAGTATTAAATTGTGATTATAAAATAGAAATATATAACATAAATATATTTCATTGTATAATTATATTTTTTATTATTTATATGACTCTTGGATAATTATATTTAATGAAAATGTAATATATTTATTTTTTCTTACTATGAAATAAATTGCCTTCTAACCAATGATAGATTTATGGTATTTTGACTGTTCACATCTTAATTACAATGTTATCTATCACTATATATATTATAAATTTATAGTTTGTTTCTCATCCACGCCCATGTCTTCTTATATGGAACACTAGTATGTATTGCCTTAAGTGACCATCATATATCCTTTTCATATTTTCAAATGATGTTTTTATTGACCATTAATCTGATATGGGATTTTAATAAAGGTATTTTGAATAGTAAAATACAAGATACCAATCCCATGTGCAAATTATGAGGATGTGGTTTATTAGGGGGGGTAATATAAAATTCATTTACATTAAAAGGAAACATTATGTTCAAATCATAAAATGTATTTCACATCGAGCTGAAACAATTAAATACATGTTATAATTTAAATGTGATAGTTATCACCTAGATCATATAATGGTGGGAAAGAATGATATTTAAAAATTATTTAACAATAGGTTATAAATTTTTATAAAATAAAATATTTTATTATTATTTATATTAAAAAGAAAATAAAGTCTAATTGAATATAAATGATGTGTTTTTATAAGTAAACTATATTATGCCGATAATTAGATTTTGTCATAATGAATTGAAGTAATAAATACTAATAAAATATATTAAATAATATTATATTCTATAAATTAAATGAATTTTTTCAAATTCCTAAAATAAGTTTTATATGCTAAATATAAGAATAAATTATATTTTATGCTTAAAAATCATTATATTTTTAAAGGTAATTTTTTCACCTTTTGATGGTTCAATTGTTTTAAATTTTTTTTTTACACATTTATAAATTTTATTTTAAAAAATAAATACTGGTTTAGAAATATAAATATCAAAATTACCTTAGGGGGAATCTTTTTCATTTTTGTGATAAGTTTCATTTTTTTATTAATTGTGAGAAATACTATATTTTATTCGAAAACTATTTTTTCATATAATTTATTTATATATTTTAATTATATTTAATGTATTATTTAAATTATATTTAGTTCAATAATACAACAGTAAATCAAATTTATTTCATTGTAATAAATTTAAAATTGAAATTTGATATAATAGCATTTCAATGTTTTTCACTATTCACATTAAAACCCCACCTTTTCTTTGTCTCTAGAAGAATATTTTTAAATATAATTTTATAAAATATTTTCATTATATTTTTTGAAATGAATTAAATATTTATAATAATATTTTAAAAATTTGGTAGTAAGGTCACCTTTATATTTAGGCATTAAAAAGCTACAAAGTAAAAAAATTATTTATGATCTTATAGGTAAAAAAATAAAAAGAGTATAAGTTAAAATGGTAAAGACTTAAAAGAACTAAAAACAACAACATTTTGTGGTTACATGAGGTATTTATAGACCATAAGTTTTCAATAAATATTAATTTTCATCCCATGTCATTTAGATTAATTCCACATCAATGTTTTTGGAATTATATATAAAATAATTATTATTTTAGTCACTTTAACTCATCGCACCACATGTATAAAAACAACACCTCACCTAACCATTTGAATCAAAAGACATGAAGCTCCAAAAATATAATAAAATACATATAATCTTAGTATCCCCACATTTTATTATTTCTAGTATCATTGAAATACTAAATCCATGGTCCTTAAGGGTCTCTCACGAAGGTGATATTCATATGGTAATTTTCTGAATGTACTTCTCTTAAGTACTTTTCTTAATGTATTTTAACCCCACCATATCATCCCTAAATGATTTATATGTACAAACTAATGATATTATATCATTATATGTGTCTAATTTAATATATCATATCCATTTCATTTATCATGTCCTCTTATTCAAACAAACCAAACTATTGTCCAAATTATGTTGACATACCATCTCCTTGAATAATGATTTTTCATTTTCCATTAAGACTGTCACGACTGGTAATAAATGTTTCATTAGGGTTAAATAATTTTTAGAGAGGTATATCATATTCTATTGCATGTTTTGGTATAAATATACACACATAATATTAAATAATACTAAACTAGTTTGTGATGTTCTTAGAAACTACTAGAAGAAACTATAAATTTATCAGTAACATTTTACTACAGAGGGGAAATTACTTATAGATAGTATGGTTGAATTACCTAAGACCTTTGGGTCATGTAATCTTCTAATACAATGGTCCATGTAATCTCTAAGCCTACGGGACTTGTATGGGTTCCCCCTCATCCCTTGAAAGGGGGGTAATCAAATATCAATAAAAATGAATGCCATCGGGCCATTCATGTGAGTAAACGTTTATATAATGAATCATCTGCATTTAAGAAATTAAAAAGATATATGGGAAAATTCATTAAATTTAATGTTAATTTGTACTATTATATTTTACATTTGTAGTGGGTTTTTAATCTTATAAGAATATTCAATATTTCATGCATGTAAAACCAATCATGAAATGATGAAATGAAAAAACCAAAAACTATGAAGATAATGAAATATTATTAATCAATAAATCATAATATGTTATAAATCATCACATAAGGTAATATAAATAAAAATAATGAACTTTAATGACATAATAATATCATATAAACTATTATAAAGGAGTTTCGAACACTTTTGAATGAATTCAAATGTGACGTAATTGATTTCTTAATCCAATTTTCTTTCTTTAGTTAACATATACATATTGAACATTTTGTGCTAATCTCATGAGTCAAATTAATTTTTGATATCATATGTTATATTTCCACTTTTTATATGGATTTATAAAGGATACACATATTCTATTGATTTTATTAATTCCCACTCCCATTATATTATATAATATTTATATTGGACTTCACCACCATGTCCTTTTATTCACAAAAATTGTTTTGGGTACTCAAACCATATTTCATAAGGCCTATATATAAACTCGTTGACATATCTGGTCATGAATTTATTAATTCTAATTTTATTTAATGTTTTTTAAAAAATTTATTCCTTCATAGGTTTTATGATTCAAATAAATAAAAATTTTATCGTACTATTTGATTTAAAAATCACCATTTAAATACCCAAAATTTTTGTTTTAGAATCTCTTCCACCATGTCAATATTCAAGAAATTATTTTATATTTAAACTTGGATGAATATAAAATATTTATAATGTAAATTTATATTTATTTATAATTTTCTTCAATTTTCCTCAAAAATATTATTTTTATGCCTTCTATATGGATAATTTTGACAAATGAATAAAATAAGGTTCTATTGTTAACATACACGTCAAAAATGAATTTTTCACCACCTTGACTATAATTTAATTTATATATTACATTCAATGATAACATGTTTTCTTAAATTAAAATCATAATTTCTATTTTTTTGGTTATTTTGGAATTGGAGATGGTTTTTCATGGAAAATCATGATTTCAAATTGAAAAAGGGTTTTAAAAAAAGTGTCTTTTTATAAGGAAGTGTTTTTAATATGTGATTAATATAATTTTTTAGATGGTTTGATGATGACATTGTTTTAGTTATGAAATTTTACATGATCATTATGATTGAAACGGGTGAGACCAATACATCGTATACCGAGCATTGTTATCAATTATAAATCATGGGTGAGCCCGATACTGTACACATAAAGGGTTGAGTTTCATTATAACTCATGAGAAATTGGTGAGCCTGATATAGCTTATTCGAAGAGTTGATCCCCATTTTAGCATATGAGTGATCGTGATATAACTTATATGAAGGTTGATCTCCATTATATGTCTTCATCGCATTGGGAAGAAATAATATTGGAGTTAGACTATATGGTTATTCCAATTAAAGGGGTATAAAATTATTTTATCTAAATTATTATCTAAGTCTCTTATAGAGGATTTAAATTTTTGGCTATGGGTTTTAATGATTTATATATGAAAAATTTATTTTAGTGTTTCTTGTGAAAAACATTCGATGTAATTTTCTCAAATAAAATTAAATGTGTATTCATGATTTTTACTAGACTTAAGGATTTATTTCATTTTTATTTCCCTTACTATGAATTAAATACTCATCCCATTTTTAAAAAAATCATAGGTTTAATGAAAAAGTAGGGAGGAGGAGGAGGAAAGATGAAAATTGTGATGTTATATCATATAAAGAAACAATGTTTTATTTTGGAATGTTTTATTTGTGGAAAAAATGGATAATAAGTAAAAAAATTCACTTTTAACAAATGGGTTTAATTTGTATGATTTTTTATAATTGAATAAAAATATAATCCTAAAATATCCTCTGATTTTAGTAATGTGAATTTATGTTTAAAATAACTAGTATATGTAATTTTTGAATCTAGAAATATTTTCAAGACCATGAACTTAAATGGTGCATGATTCCGATGCCTGTTTTGTCCAAAAATAATATTTAAAATATATTAAATATCTTAAAATCATATACACAATACATTATTTAAATATGGAATAAAATTTAAATAAATTATCAAATTTTATATTAATGGATTTAGTTGACTTAAGTGTTTGGGCTTTACCGTAGACATTAAATTACCATGGAACACATCTGGGTTTGGGTTGAGGCACACTCATTGGTGTATGTTTTTAAAAAATAGATTTTTCTAAATCCAACTAACAAAATATATCAATATATAATTAGACTTATAGTAAAATATCATTTTTATCTTCATAACCATGAAAAATTGAGTAGATCTATTGGATATCCATTGGAGGATATTCCATTTGAGAATGAAAACCGGATCAATGATCGATTAGTGTTCTGAAAAAACAATTAAAGGATCATTCCACCGACAATTATATACATACATTATTCTAAAGTGATGGATATAAATTGAGTTAGGATATTGTATTATTTTCATTTCCATCTACTTTGTTTATTACTATGATGAACATGAATCAATCGACATACTAATTGACTCTTAGATTAGTCGTATTATGGGTTTTTATTGAGAGAATTGTCTATTTTTTTGTTTTTTACTATTTATTCTAATGGAAATTAATTAATGCGTACCGATCAAGGCCAAGGTTAATTCATATTTTCATGTTTTCAATATTTCCACCACTATTCGTAAACATTCATCATTTTATCTTCGTTTGACTTGTTGTTTGACAAAAATACCAACAAATAAATAGTTACACAACAATATCACGGAGAAATGGTTTGATATAGTATATATGGGCTTAAATTGATAATTGGATTGATCTATGATAGAATTATAAGTGGATCTAATTAATTTTAAGTTGACTGATATTCCTGTTCATTGGAATATAATGAAAGATGAATCTTGAGTACGATTCCAAAATCGGATTGAAGGGACCGAACATAGCGATCAATGATGGAATGACTGAATAGGTTGTGTTTCCTTATTTTCTCTAAAGAATCAATTATGAATCAAGGGACATAGGATTAACAATAGTTATATAATATAGTACTGGGATTCTGGAAAATCTCTATTCAGACTATGTGTAATCTGGAAACACATGCCATGTTAGAACCTTGGTGCAATTCTTGGGTGTACATGAGAAGTTATGTATCACATGAAATTTCACCCATATCACATGGAATGTGACCCTTTCCTACTTCTTGGGATTATATACGAGGAGTTCCAAAATTATGGTCATTGGAATGAATATCAATACAAGATCATGGATATTTGTACATGGACATGACCAAGAGTACATGGGCTCTGACACACTGTGTGCTCATGAATAGAAATAGACACAGACATGGGATATTTTACTTTGGATAAACATGGTGTCAATGGGACACTTATTGTACAACTACAACATGTTTTTTTACCTATTAAAAGTTTGTGTAGATCCCTTTACCTTCTCATCTTATACATGTTTTAGTAGAGACTATTATCTAGATCCATTCCCTTAGGTTTAGTATGGAATCATTTCATACACTTAGGATAGTAATACCTTCAAATGTTGTTCATAGATATAGTAGTTGGAATTCTCCCATGATTCCTAGAGTGAGATCCTCTATCATCATGTCTCCCTAGGTGGAGTACTTGGAATCATCTGGAACTACACAATATGGGATTCAGTCCTCTAATTAGTAGGTTATTCCATATTGAATTGTTGGAATACCCCATGGTCATGGGTGTGATCCTCATCTATGTTTTTCTCTCTTCATAATATAGTTTATACATCTTATTTAGGGACTATATGGTTGGTACATCATAGAAAGAAACTATCAGTTCTATATGGAATCATTGAGTGTGTTCTTCTGTACGAGTGTTATATAAAACATTTGAGTAAGATCACTAGACTAACATTACAATTGTGGATATACTATGAGGTAATATGACCTGGTTGATTATATTTACATATTCTAATTATATGTGATACAGAAATATACCATTTTTTAGATGACTGTTATTATTTTTGTTATCTACTTTTTTATTTTGAGGTGTCCCTCTGGGTATAGTTATACTCACCCATGTGAGTGATTTTCTAACACATTTCATGTCCTATGAAGACGATCAATATTTTTACGATGTCCCAAAGTTTCTAGGACTAGATTTTGATTACTGAGACAGAATGGTCATGGCATTTTCTAATGATTATTCTGAAATTGGTACCCATCTATACTCTCAGGATAGACCTTTTTCAGGTACTTAAGGGTGGGTTGGTATTAGGCCCTTTTTGATTTACAATACTTATTTTCATACAATTGTATTGGGATATAGATATATGATTGCATGTTTTTTTCTCTTCATCGTTGAATGGGATTGATGATGTCCCCATGTACAGATGTACTTTTGGGCATGGCCTCCAATGTTTTTGATATTCTTACTCAGAATTGGTCGCCAGCCAATGTCCAATTAGAGGAAAGCCTAGGGTAAACACAGTTCGGGCCCTATTGGGACGGGTCATGAAAATTAGAATAAATATTAATTATATATATATTTAGAAGAATAGAAATAATTTATAAATAGTAAAATGTATTATATTTTTCTTTGAGAGGGTATGTCGTGTGTATGCATAGACATTGATTCCATTTCCTCAATGTACCAAGATAATGGTCAATATTAATTAAAATTTATATAATCATTTTATGTAAATAATATCATTTATATTAATTAAATCTATTTTTATTACTATCCATGTCGAAATAAAATTAAAATTTTATCACAACGCTTCATGTAAGAGGTAATATACACGTACACACAAGCTATGTTATCAATTTCAAATGGATTGGAAGGTAAGAAAATAGGTGAGATATTTAAATTCTAGAATTATGAATATATCATAAATATCCTATATATATATAATTAAATAGAAAACTTTATCTAGATGGGATTGGATGTGATGGAAAAAAAATTACATTGATTTGCGAGGCCATAGTTCTACATAAACATGATTGACAGTTTTGTTTCTCATTTTGTGGAAAAGGTTATAGATTTATGTTATTCCAAAAAAAATCTTAGTATATGAGATACACCACTTCTATTTAATAATCATATTTTAATAAGATTTTATTTAGGGGTAATAGGAAATAAAACAAAAAAAATATATAATTTTGTATTATAACTTTTCTTTGGAGAACCTATTTAGTTTAAAACACAATGTATTCTTAATTGGGTTTAATAATAAATTCAAGGCCATCAAAAATTTTTAATTGAAATAATAAATTTAATTAAGAAATTATTTGATATGAATGGATTTTGAAGAGTGAATAGGAGCTGAGAGTGGATGGCCTTTTCAATATGTGGGAGAGGACACATGGATTTTTTGATACAAGAAAGATATACACTCATTTTACACAAGTCATAAGGCTCAAAAATTTATTATAATAAAACCAATGATGATATAGTGTTTAAATATTTCAATAAATATGAATTGGACACACTTTTTTGGTAATTTTAACTTTTATCATTTCAGTTGAGCCACTGTAAACCTATTTTAACCTTAATTATCGTAATTATTTATTACTATTTTTAATATACATTATGAAAAAAACCTTAGTTGGAATTATTAACCAATATTAATTATTTTTATTTGAAATGGTAAATACATTTTTGAAATTCGCATCATATAATTTTTTTAATTTTAATTTAAATTAAACTCCTATATGAAAAGATGTAATTCAGTTTTCAAATAAACATATTTCATAAGTATAAACAAATTTATATTATAATTAAAGATTTAAAATTTTAATTGAAATAGATTGTAACAATAACAGGTAATTTGAACTAATATTAAATTTAAACCATTTTAAAATAAAAAAAATTCATTTTAAAATCTTTAAACGAAAAGGTAGTTTTCGATTAAAATTAATATTTTTCAGTATTCCCAAAAAATTTAAACTTTTCATAAAATTACCAATAAATAAATATAATATAAATTTTAAATTTAATATAAAAAAAATTAAAATTTTGAATTCATTTTTAACAAAATTTAAAAAATTAATTTTAAGGTGCCTTAGATATAGTGGAACCATTATTTCGAGAAAAATGTATGTAATGGTTTACGCATAAGACCAGATTTATTATTATCCTATTCTCTGAAAAATAATTATATAAAAGATAAAAATTCTCTTTGAATTTATAATATATAAATTATATTAAAATAATTCACTAACACTGATTAATTTAATTTTAAATTGTAAAAACATTGTAATTATAGAACATTTTTTCTGATCACAATTCTTTAATATTCAAATGATTTTATTTAAAATGACAAATCTATTAATAAAAAATGCATTTATTTTATACACATGTAAGCCTTATATAGTTTATTAAATGTTTTTTCCAATCAATATCATGAGATTTAATGGAAGATTATAATGTTTTACTATATTATCATTTCTAAAAATGTATTGTTTTATGTAACCCGTGTTATCAATGAAACTAAATTTATTTAAAAACAATTCATAAAATCTAATGGTGATACATTATACCCCCTAAAATAAATTCAACATCACCTTTTAATCTCAATCATTAATGGTTCTATATTTTTTTAAAACCATATCATAATGAGGAATAAAAAATGATATTTGAATAGAGGGAAAGTGTAATACAGTAGAGATATAGAATAATAAAAAACTATTTTTCCAAATATAATAACATAAATATGAAATCAAAATATTTTCAATGAGGAAAAAATTAATGACCTATGTAAATTAGGGTGTGATATATGACTTGGTTATGGGAATTTAAATGATCAAAAATCCATAAATATATGATGTATAAAATTTCCATTGATAAATAAGAAATAAATATAATAGAATAATATTTTATTATAAGTAAACTTTTCTAAATTTGAGTTATTATTTACAATCATTATTGAGAACACAAAAAAATAAATTTACTTGATTTATTTCATTGTCATAATAACTATTTATATAATTTTTTGTGCTTCGATCAATCTCCATGTCACTTTCCACTTCATGAAATAAATATCAAATATTAATTATGTATTCCAAATGTGGTTAAATGGAATTTTATTAGATCATAAGATCCACAAAATAGTGAGAAGACCCTCTGAATGTCTTTAAATATTTACAAAAACAAAAATGGTTGTCCTAAGTTATTAAAGGTAATACATTATTCTCAAAACATCAATAGAAACACAGAAATCCAAATTAATATTTTTGTATCATATAGTTTATGTAATAAACAATTTCATTTTAACAAGGGCATCACATCGGCCATCCGTTTCTGTTGTAACCCCATCAACCTTTGGTTTTGGTTTCATCCCATTTGGGTTTTCTGGAAGAGATTATTTGTCACCCAATATGGGGGTTTTCATTTCTTAAAATTATAGTAATATAATATCTATAACATTCCCTAATATGTGGTGAACATCCTCATAAATAACATCAATTATTAAATTTCTTTTTATTTATAATGATTTTTTCTACAACATATTTTTTTTAAAAATCAAATAATCATTATTAAAAATTATAACCTAAACACAAATGATCATACTAATACTATTGGTTGTCAATACCATTAATATTAAGAAAATATTAGTATTCCTAAAATAAAACTTCATGTAAAAATACATGGTTAAATAATCCCCAACCTAATAAAATGTCTCCTAAAATTTCATTCATTACATGAAAAACCAATCTAATAAAACCTCAAAAGGGTTGTCTATGAATTTGAACATATGATCAAACTGAATATCATAATGAAATAATGGTATCCAAAAAACATAGGTTAATATTATAAGAAGCCATAGGTACCTCCTAAAACTAACAGTATACATTTATTTTTCATGATTCTTATAACCAAATTTTCTTTGATATAATTATTTTAAAAATTAAGTCTTAAATCCCAAACATAAACCCATTAATCATTCCACTTCCATTTTAAAAAATTATTACATATTTTTCATATTGTTTTTTTATACATATTTCCAAAAATATGAAAAATGAATCACGTCTTAGGATTCATCAACCTCAATTTAATCATGATTCTTAATTTTAACATAAAATTATTTTTAATATTCTGTATACCATTCACATATCATCTATAGTGCCTTTATCATCAATATTGAAACCATTACTCTTAAAACCACTGTGATTATCCTCTTGATATTCCTCATTTGAAATTTATTTTCATAAATACTATACCTTAAATATTTGAAAAATTCAACAATTGATGATATCATAGAAAAAACAATTATTCTCATCCACTGAGTTAACAAAAAAATTCTTTCCTTAGAAATTACATTATTTATTTCATTCTATTCCATACTTGAATCAAATTCTTCTTCCACTGATAATTTACTTTAGTGATTCCTCCCAAATTTTATCCATGTTGGAAGATGAGTTTTTTTTCCTCTAGAGTCTTCATGAAACTCCATATTTATGTAATTAGGTGTGTCAAGAAACTAATGAAACATGATATTGTTAGTAATATAACAAGATATATGATTTTTCATAATAAAAAAGATTTTCTATCTATATCTCAATTGACAATATTTATCTTGAGGAAAATAATAACATTGATCATAACATTAAAAATTTATGTTTTTTCCTTTAGGTTTTAGCAATTTAAAAAAACTAAATATAAAAATATTACCAATAATAATCGTAGATGGAAATCATATAACAATGAAGAAAAATATATAGTTCTATCATAAATAATGAAACATTCCTTTTAATTTAGGACACCATATATTTGAAATAATCCATTTATGGTTAAAATTTATTAATATCATCTATTATGGGTCCTAAAGTGATTTTTAATTTCAAAAAAAATCCACCAAGAGTGTTAAAATAGGTGTGAATCAAGGCACATTTTCATGAACAAGGTTAAAATTGAGTCAATGACCAATACAAATTTTTTTAGTTATTACCTTGAGGTAAAACATTTCCAGCGCCCCATCCTCTTATAGTATCTGAATAGGGATTTAATTTATTCGAAACCATATTTTATATCAATCCACAAATTCTAGTAAATTGTTCCAATATTGTGTCTTATCATTAATAAAATTATTTTTGAAAATAACATTTACATTTTAAAAAAAATCTTCAAAATAAAAAAACGTACGAAATATTAGACAAAATAATTTCTTTTAAAATAGTTCAGTGAACATTTAAATTAATATTTAATTAATTTTGTGTAGATGATTCAAAAATACTTGATTCACATTTTTTACATTAAAAAAATGATTCGTTGAATATTTTCATTAAAAATTATGGAGTACCATTTTTGGAAGATGGTAGTAACGTTATATTTAATCCATTTTTAGTAATGTAAAAATGTTTAAAATGGAATTAAACAATCATATAAGAATTTAAAATCATTTTCAAAGCATTATTTAAAAACATGGACATGGAATAAAAATATTTTTCAATTAAAGAAGGAAATAAAATTGGTTTTTCTTAAATAACATATTATTTTTCCCTTTTGAGTACCTAATTAGATGAAAGTGAAGTGAAAATTTGGGTTGTCCATAAAAAACATATCTAAATAAAATTAATTATTTTATTGAGGGATATATCATAAGATATTATCATTGTAAATTATTTCATAAATAATCCTGATAAATATATAGATTGTAACATAAAACCATTACGGCATTTATAATTTTTAAATTGTAATCCACATAATAGAAATAAAATTATATGGATATGTAAATCCAAAAAATATTCATAATAATAATCATAGAATATAATCATTTTTAGTATATAGACAATATAGAAGAAAAAATTGGTCCATATGGATTGTGTCGCCTGTAAATAAATGTGCTGTGGAAATCCCTAACCTCAAGTCTTTAACTCCTTCATACGCATTTAAATCTATATATAAAAAATATATTCTTACATATATATATATATATATTAAATAACAATAATCATAAATATCATTCCATATATCATTTAATTATAATATGTTTCCACCTTTTATCAATTGTTATTTTTTATAATCTCTCTTTTAAGTGATGAACTAATTGTTTTCTTGTATGTTTTGGTTCGCAAGTTTTGGTCCTTATAATTTAATTATTTTTCACTAATATAAATAGAGGTAATATTTATTTAAATATAATTTTTATTAATCATATAAATATATATATATTCATCCATAAATATTTTGTATATGAAAATGAATTACACTATTTGTGGAAATTGTATGTTGTTCATACACAATAACGATGTTTCCATTTTCTAGAAGGATGGGAAAAAATAATGGTAAACAATAAAAAATAATTATATAATTACTTTTATAAAATATATATAATATTTAATAATTAAATTTACCCTTACTACCATCCATAACAAAATAATATTAAAAATATATCATATTGTTTCTTGGTTGGGGTGGTCGCACGTACTCACAAAGGATGTTGAAATTTTCCATCATATTATAAGGTATGAAAATATAATTTATATTATAATTAAATAATAATAATTAATCAAAAAATAATATATATATATATATATATATTACAACTTTATATCCTATTAGGAGAGACGAATATGGAAAATGAAATTCCTCAGTTCATAAGGCGACAATCCACCGTTCATGCGATATACAATTTATTATCCAATTTTAGGAAAGTGAAGAAAGATGTAGGTTATGTAAATAAAATAATAACAATTAAATATATTTCATATATATATTTTATTTATTATATTATATTATCATAGTTTAAAAATATTTTATGTTTGTGGAAGAAAAAATAAAAAAGGCATATTTTAGGACTATACATATTCTTTGGAGATCCTCTTTTGGTTTACACCTAAAACCTTAATTAGAGGTTTTCCTAATCTGACCAAGGAATATGGAATGTTTTATTTTCATTAATTAAGAGGGTTTTCATTATTTTACAAAAAATATTTTTTCTCATATTGAATAGGAGTGGATAATGGGTGACCTCTTATAAGTGGCAGAGAGGTCACACTTTGAATTTTTTTTTAAAAAGTAAGATACAACCGCATTTTTCACACACAAAAAGGATCACACATTTATAATTATAAATAAATATATTATATAACGTCTAAATATTTTCATAAATAAAGATTTAGAGAATATTTTAGGTGAGTATAACCCTTATATTTCTAGAGTAACCAATGATAAACCAATTTTAACATTAACCAAAGTAATTAATTTTAAATTTTTTACAATTGATAATGAAAATAATTATGTAATACCAATTAAATAATAAGAATAATAATTAATAAAAATATGGAATCTATTTTACCAAATTAAAATGAAAAAGGTTGTATAATTTTATTTAATATTAAAACTAAAGATGGGACGATAAGGTAGTTTTCCAATGAAATATTTTTCATAAGTATTAAACGTTATTAAAAAACCTAAACAATAAAATATTTAAATTGAAATCGATTATGTTAAAACTAACATAATTGAACTAGTTTTAATATATAAAACTTTATATCAATATTGATATTTTTAAATTCATTAAACTAAAGTGTAGTTATCAATAAAAACGTTATTTTTAACTTCTCTTAAAAAATTAATCATTCCTTAAAATTTTTAATGCAAATATTTAGGATATTTTATTCTATTTTATTCCAAAAATTATGTTAACTTTGAAAATAAAATTTTCTCAAAGTGGAATAAATTAATTTTAATAGGATTTCATAAAAACTGAAAGAAAATATTTTTTTAGAAAAATTATTGTTTTAAGCAAAAACTGTATTTATTCTGATCAAATTCCAAGAAAATTATTAGAAGAAGAATAATTTTTTTGGAAATATATTATATAAATTTAATTAAAATAATTCACCAAAAATGATTATTTATTTTTATTAAGATAAAAACACATTGTTGGAATAATAATAGTTTTTTCATTAAAAAAATTTCTATTAATTTCATAAATTTTCTATTTTTATTCATAATCAATTGATAAAGAGTAACCTTATTTTATACATGTTTGGGGCAACTAATTTTATTAATATAATAAGTATTATTTACACCCTATAATTTAATTGTAATATTATATTGGTATACTGTATTATAATTCGTTAAAACTCATTGTTACATGAAATGAAATATACTGAAAAAATTAAATTTATTGGAAAATCTTATATTATAAAATCTCAGGGTGTTATAATAACTTCAAAAAAAAATTAGTTTTACCCCAATAAATATACCCACATTCTATAGACAACTAATGTTTTATGATTTTCTAATCAGACATTGAATAGGATCTAGAATTTTTTTTCTTCTACAAGGTTAGAAATAATATATGAAATATTTTTAAAACAATTTAAGGTCTCATGATGAACAAATAAATAAAATAAATTAAGTATCACCTTTAAATGTATTATAACAAATTATAGAAGTTGTAAAGACCCGGAAATATCACGGAATTTGTTTTCTTAATTTTCTTTGGAATTTTACAAGAACGCAGTTTCTGACAGCGCTTGAATCTGAGGCCCGGTGTGCCCAAATTTTTTATCCGAAGCTTAGCACAGGTATGTTCAGTGACTGAATGAGCGGGTTTTCCTAACTTTTGAACCAGTGTTCGAAATCGAATTCCTAGGGCACCGATGAATTCGCCGCACCGGTAATTACTTAGGAACACCTTTTTCCGAGTTGCCTCTACATGAGAGAAGTTGTTAAAAATTGTGGAAATTAAAAATAAAAATTGATCTACAATTTTTATTATTATTTATAAGTGGTATTCCATTGAGTTTAAGTTGGGAAACCACAAAACATCCCATGAGAGGTTATGAGGGTGGTGGGGCCCACACGAACCCCACGCCTTCACTTTCCCTTACTCCCTCAACTCACCATTAATTAGATAACTTGAGTTAGTTAATTATTGAGTTTAATTTGAATTTTTAATTTCAAACTTATTTCATGATAATAAAATAAGTGAAGCACTTATTTTATTATTGTTGGAACTTGTTGAGTTGAGTCTTTGGGAGAAAAGGAAAAGCTCTTGAAGTTCTTCTTCCTCGATGAAGAACATGAAGAATGCGAAGAACACTAAACTATGATGAAGGTCGACAAGGACACCAGATCCTTAGAGATCAACGATGCGACACCGATGAATCTTTTCACTGCGATGAAACGATCCTCCTTCTGCGATGCCTTCTTCCGCGACGTGCAATTATGTGATGAACTTACGTTCAACTACGCTCGAGGTAGATGATTTTATTTGTGTTTGTAATTACTTCTGTTTTCGTTCTTTTTGAATCATTACCGCTTGCTATCGTTTAACGGGAGGTGGCCGAACCATACAAACACGACCGACCCTCATCCCTTGTAATTTGTGTTGTTGCGGTTCAAAGAAAGCGGCGCGGTGCAATGGCACCACGTGGGAAAATACGGCAAGGGTGTGTGGCGCCGTCGCGCCACACGCTTGATGTTGAAGAAGGTCGTGGCGCCGTCACACTGCGCCGGAGAACCCCGAAAACACCGTGGCCAAAGCGGGGCTGTGGCGGAGGGGCACGATGCCATCGTGCTGCGCTGGGTGGACCAAGGCCACGACAGAGCAGGGACCAGTTGCAGGTTCCGGGCCGCTGGCTTCGGAGCAGGGGGACCGGCCAGTGCCTGTCCCATCGCGGCAGCAGCCAGCCGGCCGGTCGGGGGAAGAGCCGGGGGTCATAACCCCCGGCTGGCTGGACAAGAAGCGGTCCCCGACATAGGGGTCGCAGTTTTGAAACAGGGGGGCAGTGCCCCCCCCCCCATCTGCTCGGCCGAAACGGCCGAACCACCTGTCCAACGCCAGCGCGCCGGGACGAGCCGCCAGGCCGGACCACCAGGCGGGGCTGCACCAGCCAGGCCGGGCGCGCCCAAGCGGGCCAAACCCGGACTCGGGTCGGGTCGACCCTGTTCTGGAAAACCCAGGGAGTCTCTGGCCGGATCGGTCCGGGCCCGAAACCCCCACATCCGGACCTCTTTCGGTCTTTTGCCTATAACATGGGCTACAGACCTCAAATCGATGCACCGTAAGCGGTGATACAATCCTTGGTTCGAGACGGTCGTTTAAATATATTACCTTCAAGGTTTCAGAGTACTTTGGGTTCGGCAAGGTTGGTTCATACACAAAACCAACCGGGCACTCGGAGCGGAAATGCTTATAACTTGAGCTTCGGACGTCCGATTGACGTGACGTCAACTTTGTTGGATTCCTCTTAGTGAGACGGACCTTTTGGCTTACTCCGGTCGAGGTTTGGATGTACATGGAGTATGGTCAGGTAGGTGTTGACTTAAAACCAACTGAGCCCATGGGAGGAAAAAGCCAATAACTCTCAGACTGAGTGTCCGATTGACACGCCGTCTGAGACGTTGAGTTCCTGTTGACGATACGGAACATTTGGATACATCAACTCCGGACTATGTGTCAGTTGATGTATCATCCCCTCGACTCATGGAGCGGACCCTCCCGAACGAGCTTGCAGTGTGCCGAATCTTTAGAGATGGCTGCGTCTATGACGATGATGACGACTGTACAGAAATCCTCCGTGGATTCAAAGGCGATGACTACAGCACTAAACGATCCTATGTGGATCAGTGCTACCAATCTAGTGTGGGTCAGATCCTGAGTGGGTCAGCGCTCAACGGTCTTGTGTGGGCCAGGGCCTACAGATCCTGTGTTGGTCCGATCCTTTGTGGGTCATTGTGGGGGTTAGTTATCTATCGATCCTTTGTGGGTCATTGCGGGGGTTAGTACCTATCAATCCTATGTGGGCCCGATGGCTTTGATGAATCAGTGGCTACATCTGATCATCTCTATCATCTTACGAAGAAGTATACCTGTGTGAGCTGAATCTTGACTTTCAATATTAATCTTCGATATGATTGACTTGGTTTTTGTGTGGATTGTGTTGTGCTATCCTGTGTGGATGTGATCTAACTTGGTCTCGGATATTGGAGCTGAACAGGAATTGATGACTTAGTTATATTTATGGTCATATACCTAAGTAGTGTTGGTTGTTACTTCGTGATTGTATCTTTCCATTGTGGATTATCCATTGTGGATTCAGGGAGACCTTTGGGGGTCTCAAGGTCCCTATTGAGTAGGTTATACTCACCCATGCATGGGATATTCCTGCACTACGTTGTGTTGGATACAGATGATGGACAGCACTGATCGTGGTGGAGGCTTGTGGATAAAGTCGGTACCTGTAGGTGGACCATTGGGTGAGACGTACACGGAGCCGACGGCTGGACCCGTGGAGCTGAGGAGGCTATCTGTACACATCCTTCAGGTGGGAATTCCTATGGACGGCATGATGTTGCGGCTTTACTTTTTAGTTGTTGTACTTTCTTTCCAGTTGTACTTTACTTTTAGTTTGGGTTTGTATTCCGGCCCACTTACTTTTCCGCACTTATTTTTGAACACAGTTTTACTTAGTGGTTACTTCTTCTTACTTACACCGTGGTGTTTTCTTACTTTACAAAGGCAATTCCTTCCGTTCTTTTATTGGGAATTACGCCTTAGTGCTAGTCTCCAGCCTCTGGCCTATGGAAGGTGGGCTTGGGGTAGTCACGACACAAGCCCTACAGTTGGGTCATGAAAACTTGGTATCATAGGAATTCGGTTTAATCGGATAACTTAGGACTGTAATCTTTTTTTTTATGTGAAGAAATAGTGTTAAGAGTATTGAGTGTGGTTATCAGTCTAGGGAGTCCAGTGTTGGTGCGGTGACCGACATATCCGTACACTAGGACCCTGACTTCTGATTTCCGACTTAGTGCACGAAAACATTGATTGCATGTGTGATTCAAGTTTTCTTTGTGATTACTTTGAGTCAGCTCACCAGGTATACTGTTTTGACCATGGCACACCTTTCTCTTTTCAGGATGGCCCAAAGACGGCTGCGAGCTAGGGTTCTGAGCGTTGTACATGACGAAAGCCCACTGAGCGACGATGCCTCAGTACAGGGCCATTTGACAGCAGAGGCACCGGCGGTACCTCTACCCACCGAGCCACCAATGCTACCAGCCCCAGCCGCTGATGATGCACGTCGCCTTAGTGCACTGCATGAGTTTCAGCGTCAACGACTGCCCAGGTTCCATGGGGAGATGGACCCTCAGGCAGTCGAGGATTGGATGGAGGCAGTTGTACGAGTTTTCAAGTTAGTGAGGACACCAGTAGACCTCATGTTGATTCTCGCAGCGAGCCTCCTGCACGCGGTAGCAGGCAGATGGTGGAGCTTGATGCTCTAGGTGCACGACGAGGCATCTCTCCTCTGGACGGACTCTGAGAGCCTCTTCCTCTTGGAGTTAATCCCATTCACCCTCTTTGCGTTGCGCACCCAGGAGCTTCTACTACTGCGGCATGCCAGCTTGACGGTCTCCAAGTACTCGGCGAGATTTACCGATCTCTCGCGCTATTCGACAGACATGGTATGGGACCCATTCTTCCAGGCCCGGACCATTGAGCAGGGATTGAGGCATGAGATCAGGGCATCACGGATCTCCCTCAGCTTTCCGAAACAGCCTGGGGTACTGGAGCGAACCCTTCTGATCAAGAGCTATCTTGCTGAGCCTACATCAGCAGAGAGACCTACTAAAGGGAGGCACGTAGAAGAGTCTTCTGCAGCAGGCAGTTGACGGATGACTCGTGGGTCCAGGCAGACTAGACCCTCAGGCAGAAGAACTCAGGACACTGGCTCAGAGGTGTGGGGAACACAGCATAGATCCAGTCTTTCGAGAGGCAGAGAGTGCTATGCATGCGGCAGGTAGGGACACATGGCTCGTGACTACCCGACCCGCCGTACCGAGGAGTAGCAGACAGTTGATGGACCACCCAGGCAGAGGCAGAGGGTCGACCATGGCGGTCCGCGGGGAGCAGGAGAAAGAGGCAGAGGAGCTGACAGAGCAGCAGGTGGTGGGCGACTCTTTGAGGCCGTACCACCACCACCACCAGGAGGTCCACCCCGACCAGAGGGAGCTGGCGGGCATAGACATGCACAACTTCAGGCAGAAGAGGCCTACGACCACGGCATTACCAAGATGATTCGAGGTACTATCTGTGTCTATTCCACCCTTGATGTAGTTCTTAAAGACACAGGGGTAAGTCATTATTTCAATACAGATTCCCTTGTTCGGAGCTCGGAGATTCTGACGGAGTCGTTGGCTCGATCCTTACGGATAGAGACTCTTACAGAAGCAGAATCGATGATTACGCACTGGTGTCGGCAGTGTCAGCTTACTCTAGGAGGAGATAAATTCGGCTGGGATCGTCTTGTAGCGGCGTCGAGGCCTTACGACGCCATCTTGGGCATGGATTGGTTATCTAAAATCAATGCTCTGATTGACTGTATTACGAGCAAGGTATGATGTGTACGCACCGACGGGAGCAGGTTCACCTTCACCGGCGAGAAGGGAGCCGTTGCGGCACAGGATGGACTCACACAGAGGAGAGGACATCCCATCACTCAACAGTTGGCTAGCCTCATCCTAGGAGCAGTTGACGTGCGGAGTCTGAGCTTACCTGTAGTGGTGGATTAGTAAGCGGACGTTTTTCCCGATGACGTTGCAGGACTACCTCCTAGGAGAGAGGTGGACTTTTATATTGACATGTACCCTGGGACAACCCCGATATCCACCCCAGCATATCATATAGAACCCGCAGATATTCGAGAGCTACAGGTACAGATGGAGGACTTGAAGGGCAAGGGATTCATTCGACCCAGTGTTTCACCCTGGGCATCCCCGATATTGTTCGCCAAGAAGGCGGACGAGAGCTTACAGCTTTGTGTCGATTACCGTCACCTGAACCAGGGGACCGTGAGGAACAAGTATCTGCTACCGAGGATTTAAGACCTCTTCGATCAGCTCAAGGGAGCACGGTGGTTCTTGAAGATAGACCTCAGGTCAGGCTATCATCAGCTCAGAGTTCAGGATGAGGACGTGCAGAAGACGGCCGTCAGATCTCGATATGGCCACTATGATTTCTTTGTTATGCCATTCGGCGTAACCAATTCCCTAGTAGTGTTCATGGGCCTCATGAACAGTATCTTTTTGGCTTACATTGATCGATTTTTTGTGGTCTTCATCGACGACATTTTGATTTACTCGACGATAGAGGAGGAGCACGCCTATCACTTGCAGGTTGTACTGGACACACTCTGAGAGCACCAAATTTATGGTAAGCTATCTAAGTGTCAGTTCTGGATAAGTGAGGTCCACTTCTTCGGACACGTCATCTTTGAGGCAAGAGTTGTGGTGGATCCTGCGAAGATCGAGGAAGTGCTAGCCTGGGAGCCACCTCGGAGCGTGACGAAGGTGCGAAGTTTCTTGGGTCTAGCTAGGTACGACCAGAGATTCATGCCAGACTTCTCTAGAGTTGTGGCACCACTCTCAGCTTTGACGAAGAAGGGGAAACCCTTCTTATGGTAAGACAGATGTCAGTGGAGCTTCCCGGAGCTGAGGCAGATGTTGACCAGCGCACCTATCTTGAGGCTACCAGTGTAGGGAGTAGGGTACATAGTCTACTGCAATGCATCAGGGACTAGATTCGGATGTGTCCTGACACAGGAGCGGGAAATGATCTCCTATAGATCACGTCAGTTGAGGCAGCATGAGCAGAACTACGCTACCCATGACCTGGAGTTATCAGCAGTGGTCTTAGCTCTGAAGATGTGGTGACACTATCTGATGGGCGAGCACTTTATAATCTATTCTGACCACCAGAGTCTTAGGCACAACTTCTCGTGGAAGGACCTGAACCTGAGATTGAATCGATGGCTCAAGTTCCTCCAGTATTATGACTTTAAGATAGTCTATACTCCTGGTAATGGGAATTTAGTAGCTGATGCTCTCAGTAGGAGGACGAGCATTCAGCTACATGGGGAGGTGACAGAGCAGCAAGCCACTATGCAGATATCCTTTATGGATAGTGATGGACCAGACTTTCTATAGTCACTCACAGTCACACCACTTCTTCAGCGGTTCAGAGAGGCATAGCCTGTGGACGTTGACTGTGAGACGCGGCGTGCACAGATATCCTCAGGATAGGCACCTGATGGATTCTCTGTGGGAGGTGAGAATGACGTCCTTTTCATAGGACGTACCTTGGTACCAGTTGCTTTACGAGAGGAGGTGCTGAGAGAGTTTAACAATTCCCCTTTGGCGGTACATCCTGGTGTGGCGAAGATGTACCAGGATCTCAGACGACAGCACTGGTGGCCGGGCATGAAGAAGGTTGTGGCAGAGTTCGTTTCTCGATGCCTCACCTGCTAGCAGGTGAAGGCGGAGCACCAGGTAACCGCAGGCTTGGTACATCCCTTGGAGGTCCCGTAGTGGAAGTGGGATGGGATATCTATTGACTTAGTGACTGGACATCCCCGCTATTCCAGAGGTCATGAATCTATATGGGTGATTCTCGACCGACTCACCAAGTTGGCACACTTCTTACCCATCAGAGATCAGGGCTCAGTGGAGAGCTTGGGAAGCCTCTATGTTTAGGAGATTGTACGACTACATGGTGTGCCATCGTCCATCGTCTCCGATCGAGACGCATGCTTTACTTACCGGGATTGGAAGGGGTTGCAGGAGGCATTTGGGATGCAACTACGTCTGAGCACCGCCTTTCACCCTCAGACGGATGGTTAGACAGAGAGGATCATTCAAACTCTCGATGACATGCTCTTTGAATCTGTCCTTGACTTTGGTCACATCTGGGAGGATCACCTACCCTTGCTGGAGTTCGCGTACAACAACAGCTACCACTCCACCATCGGGATTGCACCAAACGAGGCTTTGTACAGCCGACCATGCAGATCACCGCTGTGATGGACAGACCCTAGGGAGTCAGCACTTATGGGACCGGAGATGCTTCAGGCCATGACAGAGAAGGCCCAGGTCATCCAGGAGTGGATGAGGACATATCAGAGCCAGTAGAAGCCTTATGCTGGCAGGAGGCGGAGGCCATTGGAGTTCAAGGATAGTGACCACGTCTTCTTGCGGGTCTCACCTCGACGTGGATTACGGAGATTTGGACGAGGTGGCATGTTGTCTCCACGCTTCATCAGACCATTCCAAGTTCTTAGCAGGATAGGTGAGTTGGCTTATCACCTAGCTCTACCACCTCAGTTTCACCGGGTGCACGACGTATTCAACGTATCTCAGCTGAGGAGATATGTGCATGACCCAACGCATATCATTGACCATGGGGAGATGGTCATCGATGATGGGGTGACTTTTGAGGAGTTCCTAGTGGAGATTGATGATTGACAGTAGCGGGTCCGACATGGATGGTTGATTCCTCTAGTGCGCATCAGATGGCAGCACGAGAACCACCATGAGAGCACTTGGGAGCGGGAGGCTCAGATGCGTGCACAGTACCCACATTTGTTTCCCTAGCGTATGATGTATCTTTACAGGGACGTAAATCCCTGAGGTGGGAGTAATGTAAAGTCCCGGAAATTTCAAGGAAATTTTTTTCATAATTTTCTTCGGAATATTACAAGAACGCAGTTTCTGACGGCGCTTGATTCCGATGCCCGGTGTGCCCAGAATGTTTATCTGAAGTTTAGCTCAGGTACACTCAGTGAACGAACGAGCGGGTTTTCCTAACTTTTGAACCAGTGCTCAGAATCGAATTCTGAGGGCACTAATGAATTCACAGTTCTGGTAATTGTTTAGGAACACCTTTTCTGTAGTTTCGTTTGCACGAGAGGAGTTGTTAAAAATTGTGGAAGTTAAAAATAAAAATTGAGCTACAATTTTTATTTATCTTTCTAAGTTGTATTCCATTGAGTGTAAGTTGGGAAACCACCCAACATCCCATGAGAGGTTATGAGGGTGGTGGGCCCACATTAAACCCACCCCTTCACTTTCCCTAACTCCTTCAACTCACAATTAATTAGATAACTTATGTTACTTAATTAGTGAGTTTAATTTGAATTTTAAATTTCCAACTTAAGTCATGATAATAAAATAAGTGAATCACTTATTTTATTATTGTTGGAACTTGTTGTGTTGAGTATTTGGGAGAAAAGGAAAAGCTCTTGATGTTCTTTTTCCTCGATGAAGAACGCAAAGAACGCGAAGAACGCTGACCTCCGAAGATGGTCGGCAAGGACGCCGAATCCTCGGAGATCGATGATGCGACGCCGAAAAATCTTTTCTCCGCAACGCGACGATCCTCCTTCTGCGATGCCTTCTTTCATGACGTGCAATTCCGCGAAGAACCTTCGTTCAACTATGCTCGAGGTAGGGGATTTTGTTTTTGTTCGTAATTACTTCTGTTGTCGTTCTTCGTGAATCATTGCTGCTTGCTATCGTTTAATAGGACGGGGACAGATCGTACAAACATGGCCGACCCTCCTCCTTTGTATGTTGTGTTGTTGCAGTTTAAAGAAAGTGGTGAGGTGTAACAACACCATGTGGGAACATACGACACGGGTGTGCGGCGCCGTCGCGCCACTCGATTGAAGTCGAAGAAGGTCGCCGCATCGTCGCGCCACGCTGGATGGACCAAGGACGCAGCATAGGCTGGGGCGGAGCAGGGACCGACGGCCGGTTCTGGGTCGCCGGCGTCAGAGCAGGGGAACCGACCAGCACCGGTCCCATGGCGGCAGTAGCCAGTCGGCCGGAGCGGGCCGGCCGGTCAGGGGAGGAGCCAGGGGTCATAACCCCCGGCTGGCTGGACAAGCAGCAGCCACCCTCATGGGGGCCTCGGTTACGAAACAGTGGGGCAACGCCCCCCACCCCCATCTGCTCGGCCGAAATGGCCGAGCCGCCTAGCCAGTGCATGTGCGCCAGCATATCGGGCCAAGCCACCAGGCCGCTCCGCACCCAAGCGGGTCGGACCCGAACCCGGGTCAGGTCGACCCAGGGGGTCTCAGGCCGGATCGGTCCGGGCCCATAACCCCCACTTCCGGTCCTCTTTTGGACATTTGCCTATAACATGGGATACAGACCTCTGATCGATGCACCGTTAGTGGCGATGCGATCCATGTATCAAGACGGTCGTTTTGATATATTACACTCAAGGTTTCAGAGTACTTTGGGTTCAGCCGGGTTGGTTCGTACACAAAACTAACTAGGCCCTCGGAGCGGAAACACTTATAAGATGAGCTCTGGACGTCCGATTGACATGCTGTCGACTTTTTTGGATTCCTCTTAGTGAGACTGACCTTTTGGATTATACCACTAGAGGTTTGGACACATTTGGAGTACGGCCGGGTTGGTTTTGACTTAAAAACCAACCAGGCCACTGGGACGAAGAAGCCAATAACTCTCAGACCGGGCGTCTGATTGACGCGCCGTCTGAGACGTTGAGTTCCCGTTGACGATACAGAACCTTTGGTTACATCAACTCCATACTAAATGTTAGTTGATATATCATCCCCTCGGCTCGTGAGAGGACCCTCCCGAATGAGCTTGTTGTGTGCGGAAACCCTAGAGCTGGTTGCGACTGCGACGATGATGACGACTGTACAGAAATCCTTCGAGGATTCGACGACGTCGACTACTGCACTCAGAAATCCTACGAGGATCAGTGCTACCGATCTTCTGTGGGTCAGATCCTGTGTTGGTCAGCGCTCAGCAGTCCTGTGTGGGCCAGCGCCTACATATCCTATGTGGGTCTGATCCTTTGTGGGTTATTGCGGGGGTTAGTTACCTATCGATCATTTAAGGGTCATTGCGGGGGTTAGTACCTATCATTCTTGTGTGGGTCCGACGGCTTAGATGATTCAGTGGCTACATCTGATCATCTCTATCGTCTTACAAAAAGTATACTTGTGTGAGGTGAATCTTGACTTTCAATCTTTATCTTTGATATGATTGACTTGCTTTCCTGCATGGATTGTGTTGTGCTATCCTGTGTGGACGTGATCGAACATGGGCTCGGATGTTGGAGCCGAACTGGAATTGATGAATTAAGTATATTTATGGGAATATACCTAAGTAGTGTTGGATGTTACTTCTTGATTGTATATTTCTTTTGTGGATTATCCTTTGTGGATTCTGCGAGACCTTCAGGGGTCTCGATGTCCCTATTGAGTAGCTTATACTCACCCCTGCACGGGCTATGCCCGCACTACGTTGTGTTGGATGCAGACGACAGACATTGCTGATCATGGTTGAGGATTGTGGAGAAAGTTAGTACCTTGAGGTGGACCATTGGGTGGGACGTACACGGAGCAGACGGCTGGACTCGTGGAGCTGAGGAGGCTATCTATACCCACCCTTTAGGTTGGACTTCCTATGGACGGCACGACGTTGCGGCTTTACTTTTCAGTTGCTATACTTTCTTTCCAGCTGTACTTTACTTTCAGTTTGGGTTTGTATTTTGGCCCACTTACTTTTCCACACATATTTTTGTACCCAGTTTTACTTATTGTTAACTTCTTCTTGCTTACAATATGGTTTTTGATTACTTTACAAAGGAAATTCCTTCCCTTATTTTATCGGGAAGTATGCCTTGGTGCTAGTCACCAGCCCCTGACCTATGGAAGGCAGGCTTGGGGTAGTCACGGCATGAGCCCCGAGGTCGGGTCGTGACAAAATTATTTTTTACCTAAAAACTAGGATACAACATCTCCCACACCTTGAATGGATTTTATATTGAAAATAAAAACATTGGCAATTAGGTGAGGGTAATGAGGTCACATCTTGTTCTCAAGTAAACATGATTTCTTTGGGATATTCCCAAGGTACAAAAAAATAAATTCCAATGTATCCACTCATCCAAAATTATATTCATATGTTCGTACATGATTTAAAATATGTACTATATGAATATAATTTCATCCATAATATTTTTCTTACCTCTAGTCAATATGGTGTGATGGGTCATGTACACTCTTCTTGAATTGTGACACATGGAATTTTTTTTATACATAATATATCTATATAGTTAATGTGATGTTATTTACATCCTCACATACTGTACTAAAAAATATGAAAGTCCAAATGATCCTTATGGATAATTTACAACCCTATCAATTACTTCTCAATCAATCCCATGGTATGGACTTCCGGGATACATAGTCTATGTCCTCAAAATAAATTGCCTATAGACTATATATTTTTAGTAAATTTAATGGACCTCATCTTTCCTCATATGAACCTATATCACATATTCCTCCTTTATCTTTATTCAAACCATTTTTCCTCATAATATATGACACATTATTCTTCTTTCACCAATGCTTTGAATTGCAATGTCTCCCATTCATGGCATCAAAAGCTTCCACACTAACAATATAGTGATAATTATAGTAGTAAGAAAGCATTACTATGGGTAGGTGATCAGAAGAACTTTTTTAAAAATCCACCCAATAATCTCATAACATATCGTCATGAGCATGGATGTTACGGTCAATGTGACTGACATTATAGGGTGAAAATACATAATCAAATACTATTGGGGTCAAAAATCATCATAAAATTTGTTTAGAAAATTGTAAATGAAATAAGTTTCACGGTCAAAGAAATTCATTGAGGGTAATCCATGTAACAAATAATATTATTTGTACACAGGAATCCCAATCCCTCTACTGAAATATGATACCATCTGAGAAGGAAGTGTTTCATCTTTTTCATTCAGATAAAAATCACCTCTACATTATCATAAAATATCATTAATCATTAATCTATAGTTAATAAATACATCGATATATTGTCCATCATCCAATATGATATATATAGGGGATTCCCCAAACATAGTAGTAATCGGTTCATGGGTTCCACCTACAAATGGGCGTAGAATCATGAAATGAACTTGGAAACACTCTCCTTAATACATATCCAACAGAAAATTTGTACAAGATCCCAATACAAATTTATCATTAAAATATGTACCACAAAAGGGGGTTTTGAAAATTCCTCAACACCTCCTCATTTGTGGATTTATGAGACACTATTAATCCTAATAAGAAGATGACATTCCCCATTAATATTCCCCTTCAAATCCATCTCTAGAGAGAATATGATTTCATAGTACCACATAATTAATATCTTTATATTGGGATTCCATCACATTATGATGAATTTTAGTGAAAAACACCATTATTTGAAGTTAATGAATACTTCCTTCCTAAAATAACTAGTATTAATTAATCTAGTCTTTGAATAATTTTTCATCAATGGAACATTTAATTTCACATCAAATGAATATTCGTAAATGATTTCATTTCAGGTTTTATATATGATCAAAAAAATTTATTCCATCAATAATTATAGAAATATCAACTTATTTTGGTTGATGTATGTAGAGACCCGAAGCTTAACATACGTAGACATTACATTACTTTTGCGGAATACTTATTACATAACAAAAACACACACACAATGACCGTAATAGTTTAGTGTCTTTGAAAAAATTGAACGTAATCTTCTAATCATGTTGAATAATCTTCAACATCACCCATAAAGATCTTCCCCTTTTTTTTCTTACCTAAAACCTTTCATTATATCCTGGGGAAAATAAAACATAAAAAGGGTGAGCTCAAATGCTCAGTAAGGGTAAGAATGGATAAAATAAAACATACCATAGACATTTTTACTTAAAAACACGAACATAATTTTTAAACATCAATATCTTTAACAATGACATACAACATGGAAGTACGTACGGAATAGATCATAAAGAAACATTAAGAATCATAAAATAGCATGGGAAAAAAGCATGTAATTGTGGAAACCATTAAGCACATGTTATGATTTCCATAGTATCCAAGGTATTGCTTCCAAGACTATCTTGGTGGACAAAGTCCCTTTCGGAATCGAGTTCACTCCTCATTTCAGTCATGTATTACTAAACCGGTTTAACTTGTCATTCCAGACATGTCTATCTCATGAGATATAAATCATTAGCCAATGAATTGGAGGGATATATAGGTCCCACCCATCTCATAATGAAATCATTCTTACTTGTGCCACAAAATAAACATACATCATTCATAATAACCCAACGAATAAAATGGGTTTCATAAACATCATCCCATCATCACATAATCCATATAAAAGAAATGGAATCATTTCATAATAAGAAACATGAAACCATGTAAATCATAGAGACTTTATACTTGAAACATAGACATATGTAATAATGTCATCTTATATGGAAAATGGTTTTGATAAAACACTTGAAATGAAATCTTGAAGAAAATATCCTTTCTTCTTCAAAATAAATTTCCCTTCACAAAACATCATGCAATTTTAAATGAAAAATATTTTGTTGACAATAGTCATGAAATATTTTGTAATATTATTCATGAAAATAAGGCTTTATAAAATCGTAAATATCTATTTGTGCCGTATAAGTTAAAAAAGCATTCTTCCCGTACTTTTTCCGGAAAAGTCAAAAAGTACCTCGTAAAAGAAATATTCCATACATACCCTGTAGTAAAATTAAAAATGGGTAAAAATGACTTTAAAAATACATGAGAAGACTTTTATAAAACATGGACATGGATGATATAAATAACCCCAGTAAATACTTACGAATAAGCAATCTCTGATAAAAATGAGATTTTCAAAATTATCCCTTACATTAGGTCCGATTTTCTTCGTAAGTGTCTGAACCTCCTGTATAATGATTTAACTAAAGTCGTTTACTTATTCTAGAATTATAAAAATTGTTATGATATCATATATTGTTCACTTATGATTTTATATTACCCGTTCTTTTGTAAATTCTATGTTAAAGTGCGTTTTGGGTAAAATTATTTCATTTGTCGTCCGTGTTTTGACTTGTAATTATTCATATGATTACTTAGATCATTATTACTTAATTACAGAATATAAAACATGATTTATATATAATATATATTCAGAATATACATATATATAATATATCTGTAAATAGAAAGAAATACACTGTTCATGGAGACGGTAGGCCGTACGTATGCATGAACGTTGTTTTTGTTTCCTTATTGAGTTGAATGGAATTAAGTAGATGACATACATATATATACACATAAATCTAGAATCATTATTATTTAATATATTTAATGATTACTTATTATATATTCTTTATAATCATTCATGAATGGTTAATGTGGAGAATGAATCTCATCGCATCGTGGAGACGGTAGTCCGTACGTACGCACGAGCGATGATATCGTTCTCATGATTGTGGAATTGTATTGGAGTGTATGTATACTATTTCAGAATCAATATTACTTTAAAAAATCATATATAGTTATTATGTACACCAATATACCCATCCAAGTTAGGTGGTGGTGGAAAATAAATTACACCACGGCGTGGAGACGGTATTCCGTACGTACGCACGTGCGGTGATTTCATTTTCCATAGGATGGATAGATGGTGAAATAGGGTTGTTTCATACTTATAAAAACATATTAGTATATTATTGATACTGATTTTATTACTTCATAATGAAACAACTTAAGAATAATAAGTGGAAGAAGAAATAAAGTTGAAAGAATCAGTAACAGACATTACCTCTTCTTTGAAGCGCCTCTTTGAGTCCTCCTCTTAGGGCACTAAAATTGGTCTTCAAAGAAGACCAGGACCTCTAGGATGTTTTTAGGTAAGTGGAGAAGAGAATCTGGCAGAGGTTGGCCGAGCTTGAAGGATCAAAGTGGTGTGAGGAAGAGAGGGAGGAGGATCCCTTTTATAAGGGAGGAGAGGGGCACCTTTGGAATAACTAAAAATATTATTTTATTATAAATCCAAATTCAGTTTTAAATAGCTCCAAATTGATTTATTTCTAAGCTAAGGTGGGGATGGGTCGAAATCCTCTCATCCAATATAATTTATACAAGTTTAGGTTCCTATTTTAACCTTATCAATTAGATTTAACATTAAGTTAGATAATTTTCATTATACCGTGTCTTTTTGTGTTCTTACACTATAAGGATAATAAACTTACTATAAGAAGACAAACGAACCCCAAGTTGTTTATTATTAATATATATAACCTTATCTAAGTCATTTGGCCTAACATTAGATTTTTAGGAATAAAATAACAATTAATAATATAATATATGTTTAAAAAACTATTTTATGTCAATTTTGACACTATTTAGTAATTGATTTTTGTGAAAATCATAACAGAATTATTAGTTCGAAAAAAGATAATTAAATCAATACTAACATGTCATATTAACCTAGAAAATTAGTGGAATTCATAAAAAGTCTCAAATTACCTTTATTTTGGTATTTATAACATCAATTATGTCAATATTTCATTTATAAGATAATTACTGCATCATCTTTGTGTCATAAATAAATTAAATTATTTAATGTCTAAAAATTACAAATAAAATACCATTATGTAGAAATATTTTTATATATCTAATGAATATTTTTAGTCAAATTTATATTTTGTATAATACTATATAAAAAATTATATACTTATTAATCTGTGATTTTAACTATTTTAACCCTTCTTTAAATAAATTAATAATAAATGTCCTAATCTAATCCAAGTCGGCCTAAATGGTCATTTTTTATTCATAAGGTTGTTTTTGGTCGAATTACACTTATCAAATAGAATTAGGACATGTGTTAGGGTAATAATAAAATCATTTTTAACCGTAATTACCCTATTTACTTTTAACCGTGGTAAAAAAAGTAAAAAGTTACTATTCACCAAAAAAATATTTTCATCTCATTGAATCAAATTTTACTTACTGACATCAACCGTGTCTCTCAGATTTTTGAAATTACACTCACAGAAGCGGTAAAATTATGTTTTATGAAAAATTCATTTTTCTTAACTACCTCTTAGTGGTTTCACTATTCATCAAAAAATGAAAGTTTCTAGAAAAATTCCAAAAATTAGTCCTAAGATAAATTTGATATTATGAACTCAAAAATTATGTATATTTTACCAAATTCAAAACATATCAGTTGAATTAATTAATTTAAAAATTAATTTCCGTCGTCAAAACAAATAGCGTGTTCTTAATAGATAATAACTATCAAAAGATTGACACTTGTTTATGTCTGGTTTAAATGTGAAATTACATCCAATGAACAACATTGTATTAAATTGTAAAAATATATTCTAAATATAATTTAAAACCACTCAAATTAATAATTTATCACTATTAATTATTTCGATAAAAAAGGTTGTTTTTAGTTAAAATTTAGTAATTTTCACTATTCCTCAGAAAATGAAAGTTATCCAAAAAGTACCAAAATTTCACCCTAAGCTAATTTCGATATTCCAAATCCAAAAATGAAGTCCATTTTGAAAAATAAAATTTACAAAATTTCAAATAGTGGTTATTACTATTCATAACGGCAAGTTTTAATATTATTTTAATAGCATATCGTTGTTTAGTGAAACTCGGTATTGCGAACTACACAGGCTATCGAGGAAGGTCGCGATTACGTGTAATGAAAGACAAGTCAAGGATGTGTGTGTTGATAGCTCCTTTTGGTTTACAACACAAGACAATAATGAAATTAAAAAGAAAATTTTTCATAAAATCTCGGGGTGTTACAATGGACCTCTATGAATTTGAATACAAGAAGATCATCTGACTGGATTAGACCACAAATCACCCATCGAGAAGATAATGTATACATATATTCAATAAAAATATTAAAACCTAATGATCTAGGTCATGGTTCATGTATTTATACACATATGGTCCCTTATTTCTAGACCCACACACAATCAATTAATTTCTCTACATTAGTACAATACTTATTCTAGACTTATAGGTGTCACAATAAACTACATACTCCACTCCTTCCTCCCAAAATCACAGTGTTTTAGTTATATTCATCCTTTATTTGACACCTTGATTTGTAGTAGACATTAATCAAACTTGAGAAATGATTGAAACTTTATTTTACAACATATTATAAGGGATGAAATATTAGATAATGAAACTAAAAACCAATGGTCGTATCTCACTTGACTAAGGACATTATGCCCCACAAACACCATATTTGGTGGACCCCAATAAAATCTGACCACAATAATCATTGGATAAAATAAATACACTACACTATTAAATATGTTTCCAATTAAAATAAATTTCATGAATGTTGAACCTACACATAGAGAGTTTTCTATAAAACAGATTCTTATTAAGTACATATTAGATGAACCATAGATTCATTGAAATTCCATTACCTATCTGAGTGTATATGGGGATGTAATTGTTGAATAAAACCCTAAATCATTCAGTTTATGGATTTAAACTATAGTTCATGATTTTAATGAACATTTATATGAAATTAATATCACCGACCAAAATTGCCTAGAACTCATTGTTACTATATAGACAAAAGAATTACTACTTATAGATATCCTCCTCATAGACGGGAATCTAGTGATACTCATACATGAAATCAATTTTTAAGAACCATATTTCTAATTTGAGATGATTTATGACACTATAAATTCTTTATTGAGGGTTCCCATTTAGAGATATCAAATTATTTATGTGAATATAGTCTGTAGAAAACCTAAATTTCCAATCCATTATCTTAAATATACGAACAACATATGTCTAGGGAGATGAACTTAGTATTATAAATCCATACTATTAATGTAGTTTCGACTGGAACCAATGTTCTCTAATATCAGTTGGGTCTATCTGAAAGGTATTTAAGTCTATTGGTGTCATCTTGGGGTGTATATAGATATAAAAAAGTGACATCTCTATGAGGGACATACTATACCACTTCCTCTATGAAAAATTCCAAAAAATCCCCAACTATTTTTGGAAACTACACCTTTATAGAGATGATGGAGCATAGTTTAAATATCTATATTTGACTAGAAAACACCTAGGGTTCCCATTGACTAATAAAGAAGAATCTCAGTCCATATTCTTAAGGAAATATAATACTACCCTAATAGTATTTTACCAATAATAATATTATAGATAAAAATTCCATAATGTATTTTAAATCATATGTTATCACAAATTCCTTTATGACTTACCATGATAATATCTCTCTACCAAATATAATCTCACACTAATAAAATATATAAGAGTGAAAATGATCAAAACACACAGAAGTACATATACAAGGTGGTTTTTATTAAAGATTTACTAGGAACACAAGATTTAAAATAATATTCCCAACAAGTACTTAATGGATAACACCATTATCAATGATTAAGACTACTAAGGTATATAAAAATAAGGCTCATTTCCTAAACCAAGTGGGATTAGTCATAGCCTTTATTCTCTTATTTTTTTCATTATCCTAATCCATATTTTCCTGGATCCATAAATGGATTACATTAAAGGGGTAGTGATGGGAGTGGTTCATAATGTCACCCACTCCTAGCTACTCCTCAATAATGGACACCTCTTGGACTTCCACCCAATCATTCAAGTGGGGGTTCTTGTTTTGTGAACTTCCACTATTAGTGAGGTTCATACACATTTCTTCACAACCTACCCTATAACCACATGGTAACTATCATCATCCAATCTCCAATTATAGGCATAAAAATTGGACCACCTCTAATGGAGTGATCTTATGGATGGTAAATGAACATCCTATGTGGATGACTGTAATATATCACATAACTAATTTTTTTGATAAAACTATTTATTAAAAAATAACTGTTGAAAACATTGGAATAGGTTTGAATGTGTATGGGTATAATCCTAGCATGAATCTCACACCAATATCCACACACAGACATCAAAACACATAGGTATCCATCAGAAAACATTTTGGAAAAATACATTACGGTCTCTAAAAAACTCAATTCATATTGGGATACTGTTATACTACAAAAATAATGTCCAATAATATTCAACACATAAGTCATTTACAACAATAGTGGGTAATATTACAACCTAAAAAAGTAATTATACCCTCTCTAGGGTAGGGTTGAATCATCTTTGGTATGCATGATAAATGGCCAACTACATCTCATTGTACTATAGTGTGTAATAATTGAAGAAACTTCCATTTTTTAGTAAGTTTTGATTATAGATATATTACATGGTAAAAGGAATCCCTAAAGTCTACTAATATATATGGATTTAGAGAACCATGAATATTAAGAGGTCAATATATTCATAACTCATGAAGAATAATAAACCTATGATAATTCTTATCTCTCTCCACATGAAATACCATTTGGGATGTGGGGGTGACTTCTCTATTCTTAAATATTATAGGGTTATCATTTTTCAGCATGGGTAGGGAAAACACCTGCCTATTAAGTATCAAAACTAAAGCCTCCACATTTAGGTGGTCGGTAAAAGGGGGATAAATCACTAGATTGAACCCAATGTATCCATGCCTATATAGATGAGCATGTTATCTATGAGGTGGAATTATATGTTTGAAATTTTGAACTTGTGATTAGTAAGAAAAATCATGAAGAATTTACTCAATGAAACCATGAAGGGATGGTGCAGTAAGATGATACCTAATGTATGTAGTGACCCATCAAATCATTCTTCTATTATATATATTTATTATAAGACAAATGTGTTATTATAATCATATTGAATGGTTTTTTAGGTCATGGGAACCAATCACTGGGTTCCCTTACTCTTAAGTGAAAATCATGATCCCATTACAAAATTTCTCTAAGTAATATCCAACCAATATTAACAATTCCACTAACTCTAAAAATATTCTACAAGACTTTAAATACTCTAAAAACATTATTACATCACCTCAAAAACTAAGAACCCACATTGGAATGTAGTAATATGAATGTTCTTCCCTAATCCAATCTCCTAAAGGCTAGTGGATAGTTCCAAGAATCGAGAACATGTATTAATAAAATGGCAGAACATATATAGTAACCTATTACAAAAATATATATTCATGGAAAAAACCATTAAAAACACTAAATAACGAATTAAATTGGAGTATATGATGCATATAAGAATAACTAATATCCCTATAATAATGAAATTTAACTAAACATGTAAATAAGGAAAACTAAAAAATTATTACATTCCATGATAAAAACAACCTTCAAATAAGGGGAAAATATGGTGTCTATGTCATTTAAATATTAACACTACCACCACTAAGACTTAAAATCCCCAAAATCATTTATGAACCAAGACCACTAACTCTACTAGCTTCACATACTCCAAAAACTCCATTGAGTTCTTCATCATTTTAACTAATATATCTTCTGTGGGAATACTGGTTGATCAAGGGTGTGTATTAATATACCATGACTGAGGCCACTAAATAAAAGTACAAAATAATATTGATTTATTCAACATATTAAAAAAATAAATTCATTTATGTTTATAATAAGAAATTATTATTCAATAAGACCCATATATATTGAAGTTTAACACAAAATTAAAACTGAAATATATATAACACCATGGTACCCATGTTACCTAAACTGTATCACACATATATCCTTCACAGTATCCCAAAATAGTAGAAGTAATGGGTGACTTACACCTAAAAATTTGTAATGTGGCTTGTTCAAGAGGGTTACATACTCCATTAGTGGAGGGGCCATGACCCACATGAAGACACATCATTAGGGTAGGTTACATACTCGACTATATAAATAGAGGAATTCTAAAATAGAGAATGATATACTCCAAATGTGTTATTTACCCAATGGATACTTAGATTATTTCCAAACAAGAATCATAATATCTACAATGTTATAAAACTCAATATATTAATTGACTCATTTATAAGACAAATATGATTATAGAAATTTTATTATTTCTTTCTACATAGAAAACATATTGAAATTTATTACTCATATGAATTCTCATAATTTTTTTTGGGAAAATAAAAAATGTTATTAATATTTTCCCAATACATGAAATGTATAGTGCAAAAAAGAGTGTATAAAAACATGTGAATATGATATTCTATAATGTAATTTCCAAACATATGTGATGAATGGTTCCATCATTTATCTAGAGAGGTACATGGAATATGGATCTTTATGTGGACACTATGAATGTACATATTATATAGGATGAATCTCATGACCTAAGATACCAAATGTGTGTGGAGAGTCAAATAGTGTGTCTGTCCTTGAACATAGTCTTGGTAAGTAAATAGGTTCAATTCTGAGACACTAAGTCCAATATTACACAATGTTTGACCAAGAGACACATGATTTTGAATATTTTAAATTCTTGGTCAACTCAAAGTGAGATAAATAGTGAGTCGTATTGTGTGTATCTTAGAGATACATGTAGTTTCTGAAGACAAAAAAAAAGTATGTAAATAAAGCATAAATTCTATATAGTAGGGAATCTTTAAAGTGAAACATTTTTCATTACATGAGTAATAAATTAATGTCAAAATATATTTTATCCTCCACTACCGACTGATTCAAACATATTGATACTCATAACTGCACATTATCAATATATTTTTTGGTATCCTTAATCATATGTTTTTCTCTCTGTACCCATTAATCAAAACAGACATAAAACCTGTCACAACATCACTACTATATCACCAAACCTATTTGTATATTTTATCTTGCATTAAATAATTTTTAAACAACTTGTGAACACAGGAATGAAGACTAAAAAATTTTAATCAATAAAGTGTTTTTTGTAGGAATACTTGGCTTCCAAATATTGGTTTTTTTGTTGGTTAATAGAAGATTTAAATTAGGATTAATGTAAATATGTTTTGAATTTTTTGAATTTCATCAATAAAATTTTCATAATAAGTAATTTTTAAGTATATAATGTAATTATTTATTGATTATTAATTATAATAGAAATATTTTTTAATGACGTAAATTAATATTATGAAAACCAATCCTAGAAAAATCTAAATATATGCATTGAGGCTTCATACACATGTTTATTCAATGTTATAAAAACAAAATAATCCTATTTTTACATATTCATAATCAAAGAGGAATAATTATAAATTATTATTAAAAAATTATTCAAGTGTGAAGGGGAAAAAATTCATAATTATAATTCCTTACATAACATATATCTTTTGAATAAAATGGCTATCATTCTTTGGATGTTATTGATTGTATACATAATAAATGGAGAAGTGAAAAAATTATCCTTTTTTCATAAATCATAATAAATATGGAGGAATATATGATATATTATTGATTCGATTTTATCTGTTTAATTTTCCCCCTTTAAATTTCCTAATTCTCATTGTCGATGGGATCTCATTTTTTATAAAAATATAATTAAACCTCATAATGGATGGGGAAAATCAAACTAGACAAATATATACCTTATCGTTGATTGTTTTGGGCTTGATCTTCTTTTAATGATTCCATGTTTTTGTTTCTTCTTTTAATATATGATGAATTCATTTGGATTGTTCTTCATTTAGTAATGGAATATGATTGTATTAATAAATTTATCTTTATAATGGATGGGTGAGTGGGAGAAAATTATATTCCCTATAACATTTCAATGCTATAAAGAATTAAATGTGTAAGGGGGTGGATTATTTCTTACCATAATTACCATCATTAATATCCAAATTAATTCATATCATTTAATAAATAACCCCCCCAATATCTAATATTTAATAAATTCTAAATTCGGATGGCATGTCAAAAATAAATGGTTCTTGAATCACCCTTTCCATTTTGTCACTATGTGGAACCTCTTTTTACATATCATAGAGCATGTCAAAACCACCACACCACACAAAATATAAAATAGTAAAATAATTTATTTTATTTAATCATTAAAATTCTTTTCTTTGGGGTTCGAGGACCCACAAAATTGTTCTATCACCAATAAGAAAATACCCTCATTCCTGATGCTACCACAATGATAGAAATTTTGAAAAATAATTTTGTCTGATTCATTAAATGTTACAATATTCATTGTCAAAAATTAATTTATTAAATATATTATTTTATTTTTTTAAGGCCTATTAAAATTAAATAAAAAATAGTCTATTTTACCAACATTATTTAAAAAAAAATTATTCAATTTTTAAATAGAAAAGAAGTAACTATATATATAACACTAAATATTTTAATTACGATAACTTGTTAATAATTTCCTTCATAATTGGAACACATCTGATGTATCCCACATTGATATATCCCTTATAATATAATAATGTAAAAATTCATGGGTTCAAATATTTTTATTTTAAAAATTTGGATTCCATGAAAACATGTATTTAATTAGTAATTTTATTTCTTATTTATTTAAGAAGAATAATATAAATTTAAAAATTAATGTTTTGAATCCTCATCGATCCATCTTTTCTGATTATTTGAAATTTCATCTTACAATATCTCCCTAGACATTATAACATAAAATATTCTATAATGTTTTTAAAACATATTAATAGATATAATTTTTTAATTTTTTTATAATAACACATTTAATAGAAGTAACAATATTCTCATATTGATTTTTTATCTCTGATATTGTAACTCTATTTAAGAAAACCTATTTCATATTTTCAGATCTCAAGTTAAATATTTTACACTGATTCATTAATATAGTTTTAGTATAATATATTAAAGTTAAAATATTCTTATATAAATAATCTTCTTCCATATAAAAGCATGTTGATATGTCGCAGTAATTCACAAATTCTATGAATATAATTTTTTCAATTGTAACAAACATGTTAGAATATTTCATTACATTCCAATAAACAAGGGTAACAAAATTATCTAACATAAATAATTAGGGTTTTTTAGAAAGGATTATAGTCCCATCCTGACAATTTTAAATTTAGTTTTTATTAAATTATAAGAATTTTTGTTATGATAGATGATGTTAAATCATATGAGTATGTTAAGTTAATTATAGTTAATTATAGATTTATAATTTAGATGAATTTCTAAAATCTAGGTTTATTTTATATATATAAAAATATTTTAATGGAAATTAAAATAAAATATAGCTGATAATAAAATATGTTTTTTTCAATAGAGTTTATATTAATTATATTTATAATTGGCATTAATTTTTATTTAAAAAAATTACAAAAAAACATATTTGATTATAAAATTTTGTTTACATATTTCATTAATTAAAATGAAAGAGAAGTTATTTTTTATAACAATTTTATTATTATATGAAAATGAATACACACATTTTATTTTTATTATCCACTAGTTTTATGTACTTGTAATAAATACTTTTTAAAAATTAAAAAATATATATTAATTTTTATTTATAAATATATATATATATATTTATATATTTATTTATTTACTTATTTTTACATATAATGAAATATATATCCTTGGAATATTTGAGACTATTAATTTATTACAAATAAATATTGGTTAATGTGGTTAAAAGAGCAATATATAAGGGAAAATTTATTTTCTTCTCTATGTGGCCTATAATTTGTTGGAAATTCAATATTAAGTTTCAATAAAACCAGTTACCTATGTTGTGTTGTTTTTCATTCATGGTCCAAGTGAAAGTTTAGTTACAATGTATTTATCCAGATATATATTTAACTCAATTCACTGTAATTGGGGTTTGATCGAATCCTCCATAAATTCATTATTCTTCAATATGCATGTACCTCAATTAATGACATCTTTGATCATTTTGATAATATTTCCACGTTTTTAGGCTTCATTCTTCACAACTAAAATCATTTAATTATATCTCATTTGTCATATATTTTATTTTATCAATAAATATATTTAATTTTAAAAATTATTTTTCTAGTTTCCTTTTATATATTAGACTATATTTTTGTACATTTATTATTTTCGTTGATGTGTTTAATAAGGGATGACCATTTATATAAATTTTTATTTGTAACAACATTTATTTTAAGATATTTTAAAATATTAATATTCATTCCCTTAATAATAAATTTTATAAAATCTTCTCATAATAAATGTTTTTTTAATATTTATTTGGGTTTCTTTGACAATATATGTTTTTTCGTAACATAGAATTTATATTTCTACTAAATGTTTCATTTTTAGTAGTCTTAAAAAATTATATATATATATATATATATATTACATATTTGAAGATAATATTATATGTAATTATCCAACATTTATTTATTTTAATAGTGACATTTCATTTTTTTCGAAAACTATTCGATATTATGTCACGAACCATCCCCCAGGGCACGTGTTGTGACTACCCAAATCCCACGTTCCTTAGGATGGGGGCTGGCGACTCTCACCAATGGTGTAAATCACTAAAACTGGGAAGGCATTGCCTTTAGAACCTAAAAACACACACAACAGTGTACAAGATGGAATTAAAACACTATGTAAAATTAAATAACAAAGTGAACAGAAAGTAAAAGGGGGAAACAAATACAAGCCCAACTGTAAAGTTCCTGGGAACATAAAGTAAAACTGAAGAAAAGAAAAGTTGTCATTGGGTGATCATCTGAGGTTCATACTAGAATGGTAGGTACAGATCGCCTCCTCAACACTCCAGGTCTGTTCGTCTCCTCCGTGTATCGTCACACCATATGGTCCAACTCCAGATATCATACGGTCCTGGTGCTCTAAGTCACATTCAACATTGTCTTTCTTCTGCATCCAACACAACGAGGTGCGGGCATAGCCCATGCACGGGTGAGTATAAAGATACTGAGTAGGGACCCCGAGACCCTCAAGGTCTCACAAAATCCAACAAGAATAAATCACATGGTATGAATTCAATAGATAACCCCACTTACGTATATGACCATACATATACCTATGTTATCAAGTAATCCATCTCAATAATTAGGAGAACACAAATGTTTCTGACTCAGCTCACACAGGTATACATATTTTGTGGAGAGTTAAATATGATTAGATGTAGCCACTAAATCTTCTATTCTGTCGAACCCCCAAAGGATCCTGGAACAAAAATTAGAACTATGGAACCCACACATGATCCAGGAACAATATTCAAAGTTGTTGAACCCACACAGGATCTAGGAACATCATTCAGAACTGTAGAATACACACAGGATTCCTGAATAGTAGTCAGAGCTGTCGAACCCACACAGGATCCAGGAATAACGGGGAAAACATTTAAACCAACACAGGATCCAGGAACAGTAGTTAGAGCTATCGAACCAAAATAGGATTGAGAAACATTGTTTAGAACAATCGAACCCACACTAGATCCAGGAACAATAGCCAGAGCTATCGAACCCACACAGGATCCAGAAATAACAGTTTGAACTGTGGAACCCACACAGGATCCAGGAACAGTAGTAAGAGCTGTGGAACCCACATAGGATCTAGGAACAACGGTTCAAACATTCAAACCCAAAAATGATTCAGGAATAGTAGTCAGAATTATAAAACTACTATAGTATTTAGGAACAATGGTTGGAACTATCGAACCAACAAAGTATCTAGGAACAGTAGTCAGAGTTGTCGAACCCACACATGATAGAGGAACAATGGTTAGAAAGAAGCCAGCCACAGGGTTTCCACACAAGTATGCATGATTTTCTGTGGGTCCTATCATTAAGCCAAGATTCAATACAACAACTTCCACAAATTTCCAATAAGAAATATCTTGAAGGTCTGCCTCTTCATAGGGATCTCAACGCAACAGACGGTGTATCAATCGGACACACGGTCTGGGAGTTATTTACCTTTTAGTCCTACGGGCTTGGTTGGCTTCATGCATGATCCAACACGACCGTATCTAAAATATACCCCAAAATCCAGTTGGATAAACTCGACGGGACTGTCAGGATCCATGATTACTAGCGCCGCTGACGGTTCGTCAAACAGACGCCCGGTGCCAAAGATACGGCCAAAGAAAGTAAGGGGTCGTAGTGGGCCCATGTCTGGTCTGACCCAGCCCGACTTAGTATGGGATTACCCATTGGGTCGGTCCAGCCCGTTAGGTTTGTCCCGGACTGCTAGGGCTAGCCCAGCAGGCTGTGAGGGTGGTCCGGCACGACTCGTGGCTGGTTTGGCCCGAAGCGTCACGGGGGCGTGGCATGACGCGGCTAGTCCCGGAGGGCGTGGCATGGGCCGGTTCAGCCAGGGCACCGTGAGGGGGGACATGGGCTATATTGGAAGGCCGGTGCAGCCATGACATTGGTTTGGCCGGGAGCCAGGTGGTGGCTTAGAAGGCCGGGAGACGGGAGGCCGGAAGTGAGGTCTTGTGGAGGCCGGGCAGATCAGCGGGGAGGCCGGTAGGAAGCTGGGAGGTGTCCAGGCAAGCCTTCGGGAGCCGGGTGGTGGCTAGGTAGGCCTGAAGTAGGCCAATGGGTGACCGGGTGGTGGCTGGTCAGGCTGAAAACCACTGGCGGGCGGCTGTGAGGTGGTGCGGTATGTCGCGGGGTGGCGTGGGTCATGAAGGATCCAGGTAGCGCAGCCTTCGTCTTTCCCTCCTTGGTCACCACATCATTTCAGCGCCATTCTGAAGGACATCAATAAAGAGATCGATGGAAGGATTCGGTCCATGTTAGTTTGGCCCCCACCCTCCGTGTTTATGGTGATAGAAATCGGTCCTTTATAACAAACCACAACAATCCACCAACAAAAAGAAATCATCCACATTCTTCATTTTGAAGGAAGGAAGAACATGAAAATTTAAATTAAATTAATCCCCTACCATTTTTCGGTGTTCTAAGATGATGTTGGGGATTGAAGACAGAGTTGTCATCATCCGTTGCGTCTGTCACATACATCCAATCCCGAGATCACACATCGTTTGGGGAATATCTTCCACTTCGGTTGGAGTCCGTAGAAGAAGATCAAAGGATATTGTCGCCAGAATTCTTCAATGGAAGAACGCGTTCTTCATTCACCATTATTCGTTGACGAGGGCATTTCTCTCCCATACGAATAATCCTCCTCTTAAAACACTTGAGTTAAAATTTGTCCCAAATAATAGATTATAATATCTATTATTTCGTTGGCAAGAATTCAAAATTTAAAATTAAACACTCGGATGGCACATTAATAATTAAAGAGTAGGATTTGGAACCGTTAATTTGGTGTGTTGGCTACATTAATGTAGAGGAGGCTCAAGTGGCTCCTCCACATTAATGAGGGGGGTTGAGAGGTTTTTCTCTCCTCCCATTTAATAGAGGATCAGGTGGTCCCCTCCCCTAATATTCAAATTGGGGGGTTATGTGGTCTCAGGTGGTCCCCACCTCTATAACCTCTCATGGGCGGTTGAGGTGTGGTGGTCCCCACCATAACGTCCCCTAAGCCACAACTCATAACTAAGGGAATATGTGGTGGTATTGAGCACGCATCTGAGCCTCTCGCTCCCATGTGCTAACCTTGAGGTTCCCAAGCTGTAAGAGAACACGTACCAGAGGTATCAGCTATCCACATAGGACCTGCTCATGTCGATCCCCAATCTCCACTAGAACCTCCATGAAATTCACCCAATCCTCAACGTATAATTCTCCATGGTCGATGATGTGATAAGGTATGTCCACTTATCTCCACAGCTGAGGGTCATGGAAGATGTCATGCACCTGGTGCAACTGAGGTGATGATCCAAGCGGTAAGCCACCTCACCTAATCTGCTTTAGGACATGGAATGGTCTGATGAATCACGGAGATAACTTTCCACCTTGGCCAAATCTCTGTAGACCTCATCGAGGTGAGACCCATAGAAAGACGTGGTCACCATCCTCATACTCTAGAGGCCTCCATCTCATGTTATCATATGACATATGCCTACTCTGTGCAGTCTTAATCAGCTCTTGGATGATCTGCACCATCTCTGTGGTAGCCTGTACCATCTTTGGTCCTACTAGTGATGACTCCCCAGGGGCAGTCTAGCACAAGGGTGATATGAAAGGTTGACCTTATAATGCCTCAAAATGTTCCATCCCAATGGTGGAGTGATAGATGTTGTTTTATGAGAAATCCACCAAAGGTAGGTGATCCTCCCAGCTTTGACGTAAGTCGGGGACAAAATCAGAGAGCATGTCCTCGAGGGTCTGAATAGTCAGCTCAGTCTGGATACCCGTCTGAGGATGGAAGGTGGAGCATAGATGAAGCTTTGTCCCAAATTCCTCCTGCTACCCCTTCTATAGTCGGTAAGTAAACCTTGTGTCAGATTGGTGACAATAGAATATGGTACCCCATAAGTGACACGGGCACCATAGTACGTCCTCTGATGAGGATGATGTTCTCCCTACCTTCAAAAAATCCATCAGGTGCCTACCCTGTAGAAAAATGACCACGTCCTATCTCACAGACAATGTCCCCACACTATTCCTCCCTGACTCACTAAAAGAGTGGGGGTGTTACTATGAGAGACTGTAGAAAAGCTGATACATATCTATCCACAAATGATATCTCAAAAGTGTCTAGCTTCTCTTTCTCTTCGCATAATCGCTGTATACCAGACCTCCTGCTGAGTGCATCTCCCAAAACGTTCCCCTTTCCAGGAGTATAGACTATATCAATGTCATAGTCCTAGAGGAATTCATGGCAACATCGTTGTCTTAGGTTTAGGTCCTTTAGAGAGAAGATATACCTGAGACTCTTGTGATCAGAGAGCACAATAAAATTTTCACCAATCAGATAGTGTCACCACATCTTCAAGGTGAAGACCACTAATTCTAACTCCAGGTCAAGGGTAGCATAGTTCTGCTCATGTTGTCTCAACTGTCGAGAAACATATGCGATCACTACTCATTACTACATCAGGAAACAACCAAGATTGGTCCCTGATGCATTGTAGTAGACTACGTACCCTATGTCTTCCACTGGAAGCCTCAAAGTGGAGGAACTAGTCAGCCTCTTCCTCAGCTTCTGAAAGAATTGATGGAATCTCTCTAACCAAACCAAGGTTTTTGAATTCTTCTTCAAGGCATATAGTGGTGCTGCAACTCTGGAGAAATTTGGAATGAATATCTGGTAGTAACCAGCCAATCCCACAAAAACTCCGTACCTCCGTCACACTTTTGGGTGGCTCCCAATCAAGTATCACATCAATCTTCACTAGATCCACTACAACTCAAACCTCCGAGATGAAATTTCTAAAAAAGTGAACCTCTTGTATCCAAAACTGGCACTTTGAGAGCTTACCCTAAATCTTGTTCTCTCAGAGTGTGTCCAGTACTATGTGCAAATGGTAGGCCTGCTCCTCCTAAATAGTTGAGTAGATCAGAATGTCATCGATGAAGACTACGAAAAATGGATCCTAGTATGGTTGTAAAATCCTTTTCATGAGTCCCGTGAACACTATCAGAGCATTGGTTACACCAAATGTCATAAACAAGAACTTTTATTGGTAGTAACGACATCTGAAGTTCATCTTCTCCAAATACTCATATCAAACTCTGAGCTGGTGATAAATTAATCTTAGGTCTATCTTCGAGAACCACCGTGCTCCCTTTAGCTAATCAAAGTGTTCTTCAATCCTCAGAAGTGGGTACTTGTTCTTCATGGTCACCTGGTTTAGGTGACTGTAGTTGACACAAAGCCTCAAGTTACCATCTGCCATCATGGTGAATATAATCATGGCTACTCAGGGAGAAACACAGGGCTGAATGTATCCCTTCCCCTACAAGTACTGTAGTTGTATCAATCGCACACGAAGATCTGTGGGTGCAATCTAATATGCTTGTGTAGATATAAGTGTCGACCCGTGGTACAGGTCTATGTAAAAGTCCACCTCTATGTGAGGAGGTAGACCTGGGACATCATCCGGGAAAACATACGCATACTGGTCCACCACTACAAGATATGTCAGACTCTCTACATCCACTACTCTGAGGGCAAGGCAAGCCAACTGATGAGTGATTTCATGTACTATCCTCTGGGAAGTCCATCCTGTGATGCAAAATCTCCCTTCATGCATGTGAAGGTGAACCAGATCCCATCCATGTGGACACACTGCACTTTGTGCCTAATACAATCTATCTGAGCATGGACTGTAGATAAACAGTCCATACCCCAGATGACATTATGATGCCTCAATGTAGCTACTAGGAGATCCCAGCCAAAGCTCTCTCCTCCTAAAGTAAGTTTACACTATAGGAAAAAGTGCGTAATCATCGAATCTGCTCCCGTAGAAGTCTCTTGCTGAAAATATTGAGCCAACAGCTTCGGTGTAATCTCTGAGCTCTGGACGAGGGTAGCAGCAATGAAAGAGTGACTGGCCCCTATGTCTATAAGAACTGCAGCTATGGTGGAGTAGACCCAGATTATACCTCTAATTATCTCCAGAGATCCTTGATGGTATGCCTCAGCTACCAGGAGATGAGATCTAGCCTGTACACCTGCTCCCCGAGGTCGTAGTGGACCTCCTAGTAGAGGTGGTGGTAACACCACAAAACTTCATTCACCACCAGTTGTATGGCCAGATCCTCTGCCACGTCCTCCAGATCCCTATGGACCACCTCGGTCGAACCTCTCCCTCTGCCTGGGAGGCCCTTCAACTGTCTACTGATCATGTGAATGATGGGTCAGACAGTCACAATCCATGTGACCCTGTCCACCACATAAGTAACACTGCCCCCTCCTGGCATGTCTGTATCAGTCTCTTGTGCCCTGCATAGCTAACCCTGAGTCATTAAGTCGTCCACCTGTGGGTCTGGTCTATGTGGACATCTATGACATCTGTCTGCTTCCTACTGTAGAAGACTCCACTACATGACAACTGGTGGTGGATCTCGTTGCTGGAGACTTCTTAGCAAGGAAACTCTCCACTAGGAGGGCTCTCTCTTGCACCCCCCGCCCGCGGCAGGATGTTGAGTGAGATCATCGAAGCCATGATATCTTTCCTGAGCCCCTACTCGAATATCCGGGCCTTGAAGAATAGTTCCTGTAATATATCTGTGGAGTAGCGCGAGAGGTTGGTGAACTTCACTGAGTATTTTTCCGCCTTCATGATTCCCTGCTGTAGATGATGTTTCTTCTGTATCCACATAGCACATAGGTTTTATAGGAAAAACTCCACTAGAAACAAGCTCTTGATGTCTTCCTAGAGAAGTGTCACATCATGATGCACCTAGGGCATCAGGTTCCACGATCTACCTATTACTGCCTAAAGGAGAATTGCAACATAGCTCTCCATAAAGTCAGCTGATGTAACTACCAGTCTAAAGACTCTCACCATAGCCTCCAGCGAATCCTCAACGGCATGCAGGTCTGTCTCACCCCTGATCCTGGGTGGCCACTTTTATTGGAACTAATGAAATACGCTCTGGTGGTATGCACTCTCTACTGTTGGGGCTGGTGGCATCGGTGGACCAATGGGGAGTAGTACCACTGCTACCTCTACTAGAAAAGGGCCCTACCCCGAGGACTCATTAATCACTGTGCTATCTATGTATACTACTCTTATAACTCTAGCTGTCTGTCTACGTGGAGGCATCCTAAAAAGAAACAAGTGTGCCTTGGTCAAAAAATTATACCTGGTGATATGAATCAATGAATTCACAGAGAAGACTCTTGAAAACACACATGCAACCAGTGTTTTCGTGCACTATGTCAGAAATCAGAAGTCAGGGTCCTGGTGTATATATACGTCGGTTTCTGCACCAACACTGGACTCCCTGAACTGAAAACTAGACTCACTAAACATAACACTATTTCTTCACAGAAAAAACAGATCCGAGTCCTATGTTCCGCTGTAGAACTGAAACCTCTTATACTAATTTGTCATGACTCCTCTCTCGGGGCACATGCCGTGAAAACCCAAAGACATCCTTCCATAGGCCAGGGGCTGGCGACTAGCTCTAAATTCATAAATCCCTAAAACTAGGAAGTAAATTCCTTAATAACATGAAAACCGACAAAACAAAGTAATATTTGGAAGCAAAAAACTAAGTAAAACTGTATAAAAAAGAGTACTAAAAGTAAAAGGGGGTTAGAAATTCAAGCCCAGCTGTAAAGTACAAGGAAACAGAAAGTAAAATTGAAAAAAGAAAAGTTGTTGTTGGGTCATCTTTTGAGGTTCCTACCTAAAGGGTAGGTACATATCACCTCTTTAGCACTCCAGGTCCATCCGTTTCATCCGTGTATCATCACACAGTATGGTCCACCACCAGATATCGTACGGTCCTGGTGCTCATAGACTCAGGCAGCGCTGTCCATCGTCTGCATCCAAAACAATGAGGTGCAGGAATAGCCCATGTAGGGGTGAGTTTAAAGATACTCAGCAGGGACCCTAAGACCCTCAAGGTATCAAAAAATCCCACAATGTTAAATCACATAGTATGAATTCAACAGATAACCCCACTTAGCTATATAACCATACATATACCTATGTTATCATGTAATCCATCTCAATCATGAGGAAAACACAAATGTTACTGACTTAGCACACACAAGTATACAAAATTTGTTGAGAGTTAGAGATGATTAGATGTAGCCACTAAATAAACTATTCTGTCAAACCCACACAGGATCCAGGAACAGAAATCAGAACTGTCGAACCCACACAGGATCTAGGAACATTATTCAGAGCTGTCAAACCAACAGAGGATCCGGGAACAGTGGTCAGAATTGTCAAACCCGCATAGGATCTAGGAACAGTAGTTAGTGTTTTTGAAGCCACACAGGATCCAAGAATAGCATTCAGAACCGTCAAACCCACATAGGATCCATGAACATTAGTTAGAGCTGTCGAACCCACACTAGATCCAGAAACAGCGGTCTGAACTGTCGAACCCACATAGGATCTAGATACAGTAGTCAGAGCTGTCGAACCCACATATGATCCAGGAATTTCGGTTAGAACCGTAAAATCCACACAGGATCCAGGTACTCTTGTCATAGTTATCAATCCAACACATGATCCAAGAACATCGGTTTCAATTGTTGAACCCACACAGGATCCCAGAATAGTATCCAGAGATGTCGAACCCACATAGAATCTAGGAACAACGGTTAGAACTGTCAAACTCACATAGGATCCAAGAATAGTAGCTAGAGCTGTCGAACCCACATGGGATCCAGGAACATCGGTTATAACTGTCAAACCCACACATGATCGAGGAATAGTATTTAGAGCTATCCAACCCACAAAGGATCCAGGAACTGTGGTTAGAAAGCTGCCAACCACAGGGTTTCCACACAAGCATGCTTGATTCTAGGAGGGTCCACTCCTCAAGCAATGTTTTGTTACATTAACTTCCAAAAATTTCCATGAAGAAATATCTTGAAGGTCTGCCTCGTCATAGGGATCTCAATGCATCAGACGGTGCGTCAATCAGAGGCTCGTTCTAAGAGTTATTATCTTTTTAGTATGGTGGACCAGAAGGATTCGTGCACGATCCAACCCGAACATATCTCAACTATACCCAAAAAACCAGTGGGGTATCCTCAAAGGTACCATAAAACTCCAAGACTATCTATGCCACTGACGGTTCTTCAAAGAGACCTCCGGTTCCAAAGATATTTCCAAAGAAATTACTGGGTCGCATTGGGCCCCGGTCCGGTCCCACCCAGTCGGGCCAACCCGTCCCAGCTTGTTCTAAGCCGAACTGTTGGGTTCGGCTATGTCTATTGAGAGGGCCAGCCCGTTGGGTTTTTTCTGGCCCACTAGGCCTATCCAAGTAGGTTGCAAGGGAGGTCCGACCTGGCTTGGGGCCGGTTCGTCCCGGAGCGCCGCGATGGTGTGGCATGGCGCGACTCATCCCGGAGGTTGCGGCTGGGGCCACTTCGGCCAAGGAACCACTAGGGGGATGCGGGCTGGCTTGGGAGGCCAGCACAGTAGGGGCACAGGTTTGGCCGATGCAGCCAGGGCGTAGGTTCGGCTGGGAGACCAGCGCGGCCTGGCAGTTCGGCCAGGGCATCAGTTCGGCCAGGAGCCGGGAGGCGGCTCAGGTGGCCAAGAGGCCGGGTGGCGGGCGGGCTGGCCAGGCGGTGGTCGGGTGGCAGCAGGGCAGGCCGGCGGGTAGCCCAAAAAATGTCGGGGAATCCAGCGGCGGCCGGGCGGCAGTTTGGAAGGGCAGTAGTGGCCGGCGGGCGACCTGGTGGTAGTGCAGGACACTGCAGTGTGGTGAGGGTTATAGAGACTGCAAGTAGCATGACCTTTGTCTTTGTTGAATTCTTCACATCGTACTTTCATTTCCATGCCGTATGAATTCACAAAATAGATCAATGGAGGGTGTCAGTCTATGTTAGATTGTCCCGCACCCTTTGCATTTAGGGTAACAGCAATTGGTTTTTTAGAACAAACCACAAAAATCCTCCCCCAAAAAGAAAGCATCCTCATTCTTCATTTTGATGAAAGGAAGAACATGGAGAATTATATGAAATTAAACCCCTGCCTCTGTCCATTGTTTGATGATGATGTCGTGAAATGAATACGGATTTTTCATCATCCGTTGCGTCCGCTACACAGTTCCAATCCCGAGCTCACACGTCATTTGGGGAAGACATCCACATGGGTTGGAATTCGAGAAGAAGATATATGGAGAATGATTCCAGCATTCTTTGTTGGAAGAACACATTCTTCAATATTCATTCTTCATTGGTGAGATATTTTCTATCCTCTCCCAATAATCCTCCTCACAAAACACCCATGTAAAAAGTTGTTCCAAGTAATAGATTATAATATCTTGTATTTCATTGGAAAGAATTCAAAAAGTAAAACTAAACAAATGGTTGGAAAAATAAAAATTAAAGAGGAGGATTTGGCACCATTAATTTGGTGTGTTGGAAACACTAATGTAGAGGAAGCTCAAGAGGCTCATCCACATTAAAGAGTGGGGTTGAGAGGTTTTCCTCTCCTCCAATTTAATATGTGGTCAGTTGGTCCCCACCCCTAATATTCAAATTTGGAGGTTATGTGGTCCCCACCACATTAACCTCTCATGGGTGGTTGAGGTGTGGTGGTCCCCACCCCCATAACCTCTAATGGGAGGTTATGGCTTGGTGGTCCTCACTTCAATCCTCCACAATGAATTTAATGTTCCAGTTGGTGCTACCTCCCAATATCCACATGGTGGCTCCAAAATAAAATAAATTGTATATCATTTTATTTTATAATTTTCCATGAAAAACCCAAAAACTATATTTTATTCTCTTCATACAACCTTCTAGTTGAATGTATCCTTATGCAAATACCGACACTTCCCGTTCAACAGTGCCCTCAGATTTCAATTCCGAGCAACAGTTAAAAAATTATTAAAACCTTCTCATACATTTACTGAACATACCCGAACAAAACATCATAAATTGATTCCAGGCACACCGGGCCTTGGAATCACACGCCATAAATTTTCGCGGACTCATAAAATTCCCAATTAATAAAAAAATTACAAGGAAATTCATGGTCTTTACATATTATATATGAAAATTTTAATATAAATATTCATATAACACCCCTTATATATAAAAACGTTCTTTAAAAATAATCAAATGGATTATCTTCATCAATATTACTAGAATTGCATATATTATAATTATTTTAAAAAATATTATATATAAGGTGTTATATATGATGATTAAAAATCATTAAATATATAATGTTATATATGTTAATAATTTTTATATCATGGGTATTAAACTTTATATATTATTATTTTCTTATATATCATGAATTTTATGGTTATAACATATCATTAAATGATTCACTTGTAGAACCAATTATCATTAATACATCCATAAAAACCAATGTAACAATAACCATTAATGATTAAAATGTATATAATAATACTAGTCATCTTCAGTAATGCAAAATATTTCAGTCAATATAACATATTTTCATATAGAATCTTCATAAAAGTAAATTATTCTAGATACTTTATAAACATATATATTAATTTATCATTCAAATGAAATATTAACTTTAAATATTATTCAGAATCTTGTATATTAGAAAATGTTTACATATGATTACTATGATCACACTTTATATATTGATGTTTTGTTTTTTAGATCAAGATGAACTACCTTCATTAAAAATGGTTGTTTTTTTAAGAAAACTCAATATTTTTTATATATAAAATTACATAAAAAACTATACACATTCATAACATTCCCCATGTATTGTAAATATATATGAATAGTTTTTTAATGATTTCCTAATAGTTTACCACATTTATTATTATAAGATAGTTTTATTTTTCTATAAAAAATAGTAATCTCTCTATTAATATATTTTATATTGACTGAAGAGGTATTCGACATAATTATAGCCAATATATTGTTTTCATCTAGGATTATATAACACCACAACATGTTTTTTATATTTATTTATTAACATGACTTATATCATTCCAAATTCTATAATTTGGAGTTGAATAAATATATGAAATTAAATTTACTATGAAAATAGAATCAATTTTATTTTAATTTTTAATATATCAGAGTTATTTTATAGGTATAAATTATTTTATTTCTCGTCTACGAAAATGATCATTCTCTTACAGAGAACAAAAATGACAATTCATAAGAAAAAATGAACCAATAACCATCACTAACCCAAATGATAGTATTTATAATCTTAAAATTAATTCAATATATTATTTAAATTATTTATTTGATAAAATACAACAAAAATCAACAAAATATCTTATTAGTAACTACGATTAAAAAAATTCATAAAGATCATCCACCAAAAAATATTTTATGAGGTAATTCATAATTTTGTAAATTTTATCCAAATTTTAAACTCAAATAAGGTAATCAATATATTTTTAGATGATGGAAAAATAGAATATTTCATATTTAGAATAAAATGTGAAATATATGAACATTTTGAAATGAATTTGCTAGTGACGATTAAATCCAATAGTGATACAATGGATGAATACCTTTTGATTATTTTTTCAATATCATTTAAATAAAATTTTATTTATTATTAGTGTAATAAATGGAATATCATTACAAATTTTTGTCTCCCTTACCCATGAAAAAAATAATAATCATAATTACAAGGAATATAATTATTTTCAACCATTTCCTCTAATGTGGGTAACAAATACTTTTTATGATTGATTTCATCAATATAATAAACCTACATGGTAAATGAAATAATTTATTGTGATGTTATAGAAGGTATATTACTTTTAAACCATTATTTAATGGTGTCCCAACACTCCCACTAGTCAATCAATATATATTTTTGATGGAAAGGATGATTAAACCATTCTAGGGGAACCCCCATGATATGGACAAGATGGTTTGATGATAACTGGGAAGTCAGTCATTTTATATGTGAATGATATATTGTGGTTAAATGGGTTGTCAATAGGTTCACCATCTTTATTTTTCTAAAAGAGTGGTGTATTTATCATCATTCTCAATAAAAACTCCCTAAGGATCCCACATCCACAACCAGTTATAGACCTTCTTTTCAAAGGAAAGCTTTCAATTGGGGTTTCAGACCCAACAAAACCTAGGAACACACATTGGTCAAGATTATGGGAGGTCAAGCTAATCACACCCTTCGGGGGATTTTTGCATACCCTAATACTCTCTTATAGATTTAATATATTTACATGAATCTATTTAGAATCCTGATATTTGATGGGTAACCTTTAAGAAATGAAAATATTTTAAACCTCTTTCTATTCATGGTACATAAATGATTTCTCCCACCAAAAGAGCATAGGTTGAATCTATATTATAAACAATGGGGGATATTTCATTCTACCCACCTGTATGTATCTAAGGATATTCATATGTCTCCAATGATGGGGGGATGCTTATATATTGGATATTCATAGTTTGGTGCATGGAAATTGATGTCCTATAAGGAGGAGATTAATATATTGATACTGAGATTGATCATCTATGAGGAATAACATGATTGTTGTTCATTGAATTAATCAAATCCTATATAGTTAATTGAACCCATTCAGTTTAATGTCATAAAGAAAGTAAATATGTGTAGTAACCGAGAAACAACATATTTGAGCTTGATCCTCGAGGTGAAATCCTACATATCTCAGTAATGGGAAGAATCAGAGTTATCATAGTTCAGTCCAGAGAATAGGATAATCCCTAAGATATATTTTCGTTAGATGGATGGATACATACAATTACACTCATTGGGCATACACACTGAGGTCACCCATTCTTGTGGTGATTCATAATGAAAATGATATGACCATTATAACTCCTAAAGCATATAAGATACATGATAGTTGTGAGAATAAAGGGATATAATGTAGTTAATCTAAATGAATATGAAAGCAGGACATATGTATTAGGACCACAATTTTGAGGTTTAATGTGGAGCTCAGGACATAGGATGGTGTCCTGTATATCCTATTTTTTGCATGAATCAAATTAATAATATTATAGTTAACATATTAGTCAACTAATGGGTGAGGTAGAGTGACCAGACCATTGGAATGATTGGGTCTCAATGGTTGAAATGTTAGAGTCATTGCATAACATACCTAAAAGAGGATTCCCATTTGATCTCGGTCCTTAAGACAATTTCATCAATATCCTGGTTATTTTTATAATTAGAGTTCTTGTAGTTAATTATAATTCGTAGACTACTAATGGATGTGTTTTAATGATCATCCCATGTGAATGATTGGAGCCTAATAGTTTAAATATAGAATACATGGAAGTATTTACATTAGAGGGGATTCTAATTTAATCTAATCCTATATGAACGCGTTATAAATATACTAGTTTTGATAAGAATCATAGTTCTCATTGTTCAACAGATTGGGACTTACAAACTATGGCCTCCATTTTTATTCATGTCATATCGTATATTGATATTGATCAGGGATTACACACTGAGGACTCCCTATATAAATGATTTTTTAATTAAAATCCCTAATCTCATGTGTTCTTTGTCCGATATGGGAAAAAATATGTGGAAAATAATTAGTCTCGCTTCTTATGAATGAATGACATAGGTTCTAGAAAGTTCATTTATATCTTTTATATAGAACTCATGACATATGTAAGAATCATACATGTCCTGGTTATAGAAATAATTAAAGCTCTCATTGATTAGGGGATTGAGGATTACACACTATGGTTTTCCTTTATATGGGGAATATATCATATAATTCTATTGATTAGGGCATGAATATTGTGGTCTCCATATATGAATGGTGTGATTATTGAAACTCCACAATCCCACATGTGATAGGATTGGTATGGAAAACAAGGGTTGGAAAGTAATCAGTCTTAGTATTTAGGGATTCATGAATTATGTGATGAGGCATACCTTCAGAGGTATAATATATAGATCAGGACATTGGAAAGAATCATATGTTCTTTATTTTATAATGAATAAAATATATTATAGTTCAAGAGCTCATGACTTACACATAGATGATACGTTGATATGGGGGATTGTACAAGGTTATCATGTACCTCAAATACCTATTAACTTGGCCTTCTTGTCAGCCTAACATGTGTTGATTGTCTTCCTAACATGCCTTGAATGTATGCATGATGTGTTGGAGGATATCATCCTAACATGCCCAAAGATGATTATATGATTCGTTAGAATTTTCATATGGATTTCACATAATCTATATGGAATCTCTGAAGGCTATCACATGCGTTAATGATGAATTTTTCATGGTACATCCCAAGGCCAGGTTGGCTTATCCTAGAGGCTATCAAATGATCACGAATGACATGCTTTGAGGGAGTCACATAATCCCACTTACATTTATTGATGTCATCATGAAATATAGATGAAAAATTTGGGCAATGACATGGTATTAAGTTTGACATGATTGCAAGATGCTTCATGACCTAGTTGACTTGTTTGGGTGTCATTACGCAAGCTAGATAACATTTCTAGTTAATGTCACAAGAGTTGGCTTGCATCGATGGATGGAATTGTGACATCTAGTCATCTTTTCTTTGGGACCTTGTGATATGTAGTTGAATTTTCTAGATTCCACTACATGAATTATCGTACATGTTCGGGTGCCACCATATGTATTTTTCAATATGTCCAGTGGACATGGTGAGGGTTGTATGGAAATCCAGAGGGTTTCATTAGACCGGGATAGAATTACCAAGGGGATCCATGTAACTTTCTCTTCCACATATAATAGACATATCCTGACCCAAAAATTTTACAAATTGAGTGTTGTTTGATCTAGGAGACATGTCCTGATGTTGTTTCATGACATGGGTGGTTCATGGGAAGAGCATGATGATCAAATTATATGTACTTCTATTAAGTCACACAATTTTTTGTATTGGTTCTAGATTTTTATTTAATTTGACATTGATTTGCATTATATTATCTTTTTAATGTCTCACAAGAATGATCAGTTATGCGGGATGTCATTTTCATAACATTCTGAAAGTCCATTATGTTGTGTGTGAGTGATCACATGAAGTTCTTATGCATGATTCATGATCTATTAGATTTTTCCCCAGATTCTTCCAAATGGAAAAAAATTCCAATCATGATATTTGATGATTATAGAAATACACTCTGATTCTAGGGTGCATAGGTGCAAGGATCCAAGAATTCTAGGAATTCATTTTTCATGTGAGGGTGGTGAATTCATAGGCCATTCCACATTGATTATTATCTGCATTGTTAGGCCCATATTGATCTAATCCTAGATGGAGTCGGTGTAGTTATTTTATATTATGCATTTTGTGAGATCCTATTATTTTACATTCATGGGGTGTCACATGATTTTCAGCGATTGTGAGACCATCCCATTAACAAAAAATTTATTAAATTATATTCACTTTAATGAAGCCTTTCTTAATCACATGAGCATGTCAAGGAGATTTTGTATCTTCAATTTGAATTATTGAAGGGCCTTCGTGAGATCTGTGTGCCTATTGGAAGGTTTTTTCATGACATGAGGTGACTTTTGGGGGATTGGTCATGATACAATGTAGGGATGCAAGGGGGAATTTATAAGAGTTGTCCATTATTGATAAGGGATTTTGTGGCGTTATTTTGGATAGAAAGAGTTCACCGCATGTGTTTTATGAATACAATAATTTCTCTCCATTTCCATTTTTATTTCCATATTTATTTTGCAATGGTTTGGGATGGTGAGAGTTTTCTCATTCGATTTCGAAGAAAAAACTCCCCTAATTGATGATGTCTCACATGAAAAAAAATTGTTCCTTTGTTTTGGCACACTATTTATCATGAAAAAACCCTTCTTCTTATTTTTGGGCCAAAGGGGGAGCCAATACTATCTGGACAAGATTGAAGACCTTCATGAGACTAGGGTGATATGTTGGTGTGTTCTCACATAGAGACGATGATATATCACTATGGGATTGTGGTTTCTTGCAAACCGCCTAGTTTCAATGTGTGAAATTTAAGACCATCAGAGTCCCCCATATTATAGATATTTTCCTCCTAATTTTGGAAGGACTTCTTTATGGGTTTCGAGTCGTCCATCAATTGACAAATTGCGTGACCTAGGGGAACTCATCTGGCCATCGCTGCATGATCATTATGTGTCCTAGGTTCATTCATGATATTATAAAGATTCATTAAGTTGTATTGGCAAGATATCTCTTTGGTAACGTGCTACGTGAGACCATTAACCTGACCTTTGAAAAGACTCATGATCATTAGTCTCTTGGAGGTGTACACAATCCAAAAGTAATTGGACACCTCATTTTTCCTTTTCATTGTAGGGAAAATAATACACATGTTGAGGTATTTTTTCTTTTTTGGATTTTTCGATTCTCATTTAGTAGGAATCAATATATTCACCCCCCTCTCGAGAGATATGTCCTCATGGACAACGGTGTGGTTCTATGAAAAATAAATTCCAACCCAAGGCATTAACTTTTTCACCAATTGATGTCTTAGGAGATGCTAGGTATGTTGGGAGACACCAGTTATTCCATAGAATATCATATTAACATGGGATTGAAGGGTATACCATTCACCTACTACCAATCCTTCAGAGATAAAACATCATGCCGTTGTCATGTGACCTTTTCAAAAGGCCCTTCAATAAGAACTCATCACCAAACTCCTCTGCCATACCATTTCACCACAACTACATTTCAAGACTAGTTTTGTCCATAAATTTTTCCAAATAAACTATGAATTTATCTTTGGTAATTGGTTGAACTTCGACTATAGGGTCACATGATTTTCTTGGAGGGTTCACAGGATCTTACGGCTCGATCGAATGTCCCTTTCACTATTATAAGGATCGAGTAAACTTGACAAGGTCATACAATCATGCATATTGTGAGGGGTCATGTGATTATGTGATATTTTTGGGTTCATGTGTCCCATGAGATATTAATGAGGTAGGTTGTTCAGTAATCATATATTCAATCAGGAATCCCTTATAGATTCTTGTGATGAACATGAAGCTACTACTATTTATGCCTTTCTATTGAATGGAATTAACTTATCTGACAAATGATTATTCCTTATATTCATAGGGATTCCGGATCCAAACATATCTATTGAATCACATCTAATAAAAAGTACATGATTTCATGGAATCATCATTCCAAGCATCGGTACATCGTGTATTCGAACCACAAGGCAATGAAGTGGCATCATAAAACTAAACTGTGGGACTAGCCTTTATAGAATTAACAACCCATTTATGTGTTTGGACTACTAGATTACATAACCATCCATTTATAGACTAGAAACATCCATCATGTTGGGTGTAAAAAAAATATGAGTTGCATATATTCAATTGTTTTTAAGATTGGATGACTTTTCATGGAGTAGTCCTAAGGGTTTTCTTTTGTGATGTAAAATTCTCCAACAGGTCCAGATGGTTGTGACTACACTCACCAGCCCATCACTCAAATCTATTCGAGCATATTTTTATATTCCTAAAACAAATCATGTAGTGGATAGATCTGAAAATGGTATTTTAGTCCTGGTAGAAACTTTTTTGATTAATGAAAATGACATTTTTGGGTAGGCATTACATACGCAGAAATGTTATTTCAATTTTCATATCATATTGTGAGGAAGTAAGTAAATGACATATATGTAAATATATATATTATTCCATTATAATTATATTTTCATATATTTCATACTTATACTAAATATATATTTTTATAATCATTATTTGATGGTGAATGTAGAAGATGAATCTAATCGCATCATGGAGACGGTAAGCCGTATGTACGCACGAGCGACAATTTTATTTCCTTAATGGTTAAATGGCATAGAATCAGATTAATACGAATTGTAAAAAAAATAATATAATGTTATAATTATTATTTAGTTAATTTTTATGCATCATTATACACTTCTAAATAAATTATAGATGATAGATAGTTTACACAACAGCATGGAGATGGTAAGATGTACATACACACAAATGGTGATATTGTTTTTAATAGGGTGTGTAAAAGGAGGAATATCTTTGTAACATAATCATAATATTCTCTCATCATATATTATATTATGGAGTTATAATTTAATTATGGTAACAACATATGAAGAGCAAGTATAAGAATAAAAGAAGTTTTAAAGATGTGATAAAACGATTACCTCTTCTAAGAGTGTCTCCTTTTGATTTGCTCAAAGGACTCCTTATGATGTTTTTCACCCTAAAGAGTGGCCAATAGGATTAAGTGAGTATGTTAGGAGGAGGTTTGGGTAGGGTGTTTCCGTGCCAAAGGTCATTGGATGTGTGAATAAAAGAGAAGAATATGTTCCCTTTTGTAGGAGAGGTGAGGGACACATCAAGAATGTCTGGAAATATTAATTTATTATAAATATATATTCGGATTATAATGGATCAAAATTGATTTATTTCGAGGAAACGATGATGGTGCTTCCTAATTCTCTCAATAAATAGGTTTTAGAAAAGTTTATGTAATCAATATAACTTTATATTTTGGCCTTATCCCTGGGAAAAATAAGTTATCTCTTACCATGTAATTTGGTATTTGTATACAATATGGTTAATACAGTTAATATAAAAAGGAAATAGAACCAAAAGTGGATCATTAATGAAAATTGTAACACTATATATGAATGTTTTTAGAATCATAGATTTTTATGACTATTAAATCATTTAATAAATATTATTTGTTCTAAAAACTCATTTCTGTTAATTTTGACATATTTTAGTAATTGATTTCTATTAATGTAAAATCAACGTGAATAATTTGAAAAATAATAATAAAATCAACCCTAATAATTATATTTTTTCTAAAAAACCATTTGAATGGAATAAAAAAAATCAAGAAACATTTATTAGAATAATTATAATATCATTTCTTTGAATCATTTATTAATAATGTAATAAGTACATCATCATTTTGTCATACATATGTTTATTTATCTAATGCCGAAAATTTATAAAAAATAAATACTATATTGTTGGTAAATTATTTAGATTTTTATTTACTACTTATAGATGAAGATATAATTTATATAAACCAAATTAAAAAAAATTAGTTATGATATACATATTTATGTTATATTACCCTTTTTGTTAAATTAAAAACCACAAAAGGTAATTATCCCACCCAATTGGCTCCAAAAAGCCAAATATTCGGCATAAAGATTGTTTTGGTAGCCTATGACTCATAAAATAGGATTAAGACACATGTTGGGTTAGTTTCAGGTTATTAGAATATTAATATTTTTCCCTTATATACCTGATTCACCCATTAACCATGGTAAATAAAAATAATTACTAAAGTTACTATTCATAATGTTAAAAAATACAAGGCACCAATTTAAATAATTTAAAATTTTTTATTCCAAATATAGAATACTTCGTTTCAAATTCAGAACGCATTAATTTCAGAAATTAATTTAAGAGTAAAATCCACTGTCAAAATGAGAAAACATGTTCTCTAAATTAAAAAACCATAAAAATATTGATGCATGTTTATATAAAATTTCAATATGAAATTACATAAAATGACATAAATTATTTTAAATGATAAAAAATTAATCTAATTATAAATTAAAACCAACTTAAAGTATAATCAAACAATATAAATAAAATATATAAAAATACTATTTTGAATTAAAATGCAATATTTTTCACTATTCAATAAAATATGAAAGTTATAAAAAAAATACAAAATAAATTTTTATTTCCTGCTTTAAAATATTATTTTTTTAATTGAAGATATTATAGAGTAAAATGTTGGATTTAAAAAGGGTTTAGCATTAAAAGGTAAAAAAACTTCATCTTTTTAAATACTTATTTTATGTAAAAAATATAATTTTTTCATATATTATATCTAAGAAGCTCATAAGGTTAATGAAAAAATTATATGGAATAAAAAAATTCAAAATATGGTAAATAATATTCATAACCGCTTTTTTAAACAGCTAGTTTGATAGGTCATGGTGCACTCAAACTCTATATTGCGTGTAACACAAGCTATTGAATTATTAAGAAGAAGAGTACTATGGAATCTTGGGGTGTTAAATTATCCCATCTATTAACAAATTGCATCCAAAAAAATTAATCTTGGAATTGAAAACTATGTGTTGTACTTTTGAATATATATTTTTTGAAATCCCAAAATTAATATTGATTAACGAGACTGCCATTTTAAAAGAAAGAAATGTAAGTATGAATGTGACAAGGGTTTAGATATACTAGGAGTCATTGTAGTAAAATATGGATATTGAAGAAAAAACTAATGACCTTTTTTTGATGTAGATCGATAGAGAACAAGATTTTGAGATAGTTAATAACTATAAATTTATAAATCTGTAATTATATAAGGTGACATTTGATTTATCATAAAATAATGAACATAGGAAACAATTTTTGTTTTATAATATTTTCCCTATTGTTGAAGAATTAATTATTTCATAGAATATGAAAAAAAGGAATCATACATAATTTATATGTTTAGTTTCATTCATTAGCTAAATCCTACCACAAACACTTCTTCCTCTTTAAAAGATAATAAAAGTCAATAATTATTATATTTATCATAATTGTACAAGGTTCTAAATATAATATTATTCCATTTAAATAAAGAAAATGTTGTTATACTAGCTAGGGACTTTTTGTAAGCTAATGGTAGGAAACAAACCCTTATCACACATCAGTTGTGGGTTTAATTCATGAACCCTTGTCTGATGTGATAGGTTGTTGCCCAACTTACGAGTTTTCCTTTTTCTAAAAATAAATTATTATAACATTCCAAAAATAACCTTAATTAATTTTTTAACCTTAAACAATACTATCCAATGTTAAAGGTAATACATTTCATCAATTATATTTATCATAAACACATCATTCTAAACTCTATCTAAATGGTATCTAAATTTCCAAAATCAATTGTAACACCAGATTCCGCAAAAAACACAATTTCTCTCTGATTATCAAATACTGATTATATTATTACATTCAACATATTAAAAACATAAAGAAAATAAAATGTATTATAGTATAATACTAATATACATATGATAGTTCAAATAACCAAAATATAATTCTTGAATCAAAAAAACCAAAATACATTATTTATTCCAATCTGACTGTAGTGATAGGATAAGATTGAGATTGATCAATTTTATTATTCTAAGAAATATTTCATTATCGCTTGGGACCATAATTTTCAAAATTCCCCATATCATTACAACTATAAAATTGAACATTTTTATCTTCTTTCTTTCCCTTACAATCTATAGAATGATGGCCTTTCTCACCACAATTGAAGCGAACTCCTTTTTCCTTTTATGCAGGCACCGACATATTTCCTTCCACAATTGTCACATGTGGGAAAATCCTTCATTCCCTTATTTCCTTTATCCGTATCATTCTTTACAGTTCGATTCTTTACTTTCTTTATTTTAATGTCACATTAGTCTACACTTCATATGATAAGAAAGATTGTGGGACAAGTTCACGTTGAAGGAATGGTTTTCATCCATCAATGAATCTATAAATCGTACTTCTTGGGTTACATATGAAGCCTACAAAATTCCTCTCTATCCTTGTAAATATAGCATCAGATTTTGCACCATACTCATCCACTTTGTTCCACAGACATAGAAATTTCCTTTCTATATCAGCTTCCATTTCATGAGGAAATTATTTCTCTTGGAAAATTTCATTAGACTCCCTAAATTCCTTATTTTTTACATCTTCATCCTTCTTCTTGTTTTTAATTAATGACCACCATTTTTCTGCATCTCTTAAGTTATGATAAACTATCATGAAAACATTTTTCTTTTATTAGTCCCAAATGAAAGAAATATTTTCTCTAAATAACATATACATGGCTCAGCTAAAAATATATTTTTAGTACCATTGAATGTTAGAGGTTTTATTCTCATGTAATTTTCAATCATTGATTCTCCACTTTGTGGATTAAGGTGCTCCATATGGGTAATATTGTAAGTCATAATCTAAGTGAGTTGTCCTCGTACTATTATAGGATGCTCAGTAATTTTTTCATTCCTAGATCCACTATAATTATATTGCATATGAATAAAATAACAAAATGGATTATCTATGTTGATAAATATTCCATTTATCCCATTATGTGCCAGTTCTAATGAATGGAATATGTTTAATTATGTTATGAATCATAAGGCATAAATACAAACTAGCAAAACACACACCATAAATTGAAAAATCTATTAACATCGAATCAATAATCATAAATTTGGTTCTTTAGAGAAAATAATTACTCATAAACATTTATTAATGGGTTATAATAAAAATACAAATTATAAAATGCATATACCACATTATTTTAAAACAAGTTATACATTACGGCCTGTTGTCATGTACCGGGTTACCCTGAGTCATTCTTGGAACACCTTGATGGAGTTCTCACTTCAAGGTACACTTCTTCCAAAACCACGTCCACATTTAGTATAAAAATATGAATTTATATTAAAGTAATACCCATATAATCTCTATAAAATAAATCTAGGATGTTTTTTATACTTATTATAAAAGTATATCTTAGAGTTATGATCCTCAAACTAAGCCTTTTAGATTTTTTTTCCAAGGTTGTTGCTAATCTTCCTATGATACCAATGGTAACACCCCAACCACTGAAGCCCAAATCTAGTGCATTATTATAATATATTGGCATGATTTCAAGGATTCAAGTCCTGATGGACTGATCAATTTAGTATTATTGGAAAATAGATTACATACATGAACATCCCATTACAATTTCTAATAGAATACACAGAATGGATAATCCTTTGAGAATGCTATTATTCCCCCAACATAACACTGTATATCAATCATAAAACACTTCATCGCATCCTAGGAAAATATAACATAAGAAAGGGGTGAGCCTAGATACTTAGAAGGGGTAAACAATATAAAAATAGCTATCACAAATAATCATATACCTTTAAGGCAGTGCACAAAATTAAAACAGAAGCCTTTAAAACCATTATATTTAACATAATATGTAAATAATTCCTCAGATAATTACATTTAAACATTCACTGGGATAATCTACTAGTTTTAAAATTAAATTTAATATCAATAAATAATCTCAGAAATATTGAATACACAATGTTAGACATACAAAAAATATCGTCGTGGCCTCATCCAAGACATCTAAAAATTAATGGTTATGGCCCCACCAAACCGATATCTCAAACTAAATGGTGAAGTCCTCAACGAATTCCATTTTTAGTTTGTATCCTGAGACCTATCGATGCATTGTTGGGCTATAGTGGGACCTACCTATCACATACTAAGTCCAATACTTTCTTCAAATGAAAATAGTGAAACATAACTTAAACATTCAAATTAAAACTGGCATATGATATTTTAATACTTAAACTATAATCTATGAATGGTAAAAATTTCATATCTATAGTTAAACATATCATAAACCATTAAACACAATATATATGATTGTATCATTACAAATCATACTCAATCAAGCATAAATTCAAAAAGGGATGTAGATATAGATGAAAGTAATCTAATAAAATAATTAAAACTATTTTAGAGAAGTATCCATTTTCAATTTTAATAATTTAAAATCCATCATAATAATAAAAGAAAAATATCCCTTTAAATATAACCTTGTATGAATTTAAGGTATCATTAAAAATTTTAAGGCGTCATAAGGGTAGAAAATAGCCACTCATGATGTATAAGTTAAAAAACATTCCATACTTAAATTATCGAAAAGGGCACAAAATACCTTTTTTTAAAAGAGACCGAAAGATTCCTTTTTGATAAAAAGTTAAAAATAGGAAAAAATGAAATTAATAAATTATACCGAAATAGTAAAAAAATTAAAATGTATTTTTACAAAACAGATATGTGGAAGAAAAATATTCCCTCGGAGAAACTTACATATAATCAATCTCGAATGAAAATATGAGATTGTGAAATAAACCCCTACCTTAAGTTTGATACTCTCTACATGTGTCTGAAACACCTATATAAATGTTTTGAGAATATTCTTAACTTGTAACATAATAATTATAATATTTATGATATCATATCTGATTGGTTAATGATTTTATTTTACCCTTTTATTAATAATTCCATTTTAAGAAAACGTTTCAGGTAATAATCACTTTTTTATCTGATGTGTTTTGAATTATTATTCATTATTTTCTTACTTATATCATGATAACAAGATTTATATATCATATATATTCAGAATATATATATATATATATGAAATGGAATACATTGTTCATGGAGAGGGTAGGTCGTACATACACATGAAAGTTATTTCCATTTCCTTATCATATTGAGTGGATGTAAGTGAATGACATATACATAATGAATCTCATCACATTGTGTGACAGTAATCCGTATATATTCATGAGTGATGATATCAATTCCATATCAGTAAAATGGTATGAAATAAGATGGATTATGAATTTTATAGAAATAATATAATGTTATATTTATTAATTAATTCATTTATATACATCCTTATACACATTAAAATAATTTATATGTAAAAATTAGTTTACACCATGGCGTAGAGACGTTAAACACTACGTGCGAACACATTTTGATATTATATTTCATGGGATAGGTAAAAATAAAAACATGGTTACTCCATAATCATAACAACATGTCATAATATTTTATATTCTGTAATTATTATTTTTTAAGTAATATACTTTGGAAGAGGATGTAGAAGAAGAATGTAACATTGAAATAAAGGATTAAATGAATATCACTTCTTCAAGTGTCTCCATTGGATTTTCACTAGGGGACCTAATAAGTTGCTTTTCTACCCAAAGGAATTAATATAAGTTTAATTGAGGGAATATGGGAGGAGGTATGTTCCGGTTTCGATAAAGCCAAAGGGCATTAGAGGCGTGAATAAAAGAGAAGGACATGTTACTTTTTTAGGAGATATGGGAGACACATTAGGAATGTCTTGATATATTAATTTATTATAATATTATTTTTTAATTTTAATGGATTAAAAGTCATTTATTTCTAGGATATGATGAGGAGGGGTATAAATTATTCCAATCCATTGATTTAGACAAGTTTATGTCATGAATTTATCCTTCTCTTTAGGCATTAACCCTTAGATAAATAAGATAACTCTTACCATGTCTTCAAGTATTTGTATTCAGTATCATTAAAATAGTTACTATAAAATGTAAATAGATCATCAAGAGAATCATTAGTGAAAATTTTAACACTATATAAGTTAGTTAGATGAATCATATATTTTTATGACTGTTATATCATTTAAAAAAATATTGTTAGTTTAAAAAATACATTAAGTAAATTTTGATAGTATTATGTAATTGATTTATATTAAAGTCATATCAACTTGATTCCTTCGAAAAAAAGAATTAACACTTCCATAAATTGTCAATGTTGTACAAACAATATCGTGGATGGCATCAAGAATCTCAAATTACATTTATTTTAATAATTGTAATATCATTTATTTAAATCATTTATTAAAAAGGTAATCACTGCATAATCATTTTATCATTCATAAATTGATTTATATAATGTATATAAATTATAAAAAAATACCATGATGTAAGAAATATTTTAAAATTTATAATGAATATTTTTAGATGATGATATCATTTATATAAACCAAAATAAAATTGTTTCGGTTAAGAGATACATGTTAATGTTATATTTCCCTTTTCTTTAAATTTAGAATTATAAAAGGTCATTATCATACCAAAGTTGATCTTAAATGCAAAACATTAAGCCTAAGGATTGTTTTGGTCTCCCTTTACTCATAAAATAGGATTAGAAAACATTTTAGGCTTGAGTTATATAATTATATTATTTTTTACCCATATTTACCCAGTTCACGTTTTAACCATGGTAAATAAAAATAAATACTGATGATACTTCTTATAATGTCAAAAAATCAAAATTTATTATTTACATAATTTGAACCTTATGATTACAAATATAGAATCATTTTTTATAAATTTTAAATTAATAAATTGTAAAAATAAATAATTAATTAATCCACACTATCAAAATGTGAAAACAAGTTTCTCAAAAATGATAACCATCATGAGATTGATATGTGATTATTTGAAATTTAAATATTAAATTAATTTAAATGAATTAAATTATATTAAATGATAAAACATAATTATTTATACCTTAAAACCAACTTATAGGATAATATAAAAATAAAAATAAATTGGATGAAAATGTAGTTTTGAATTAAAATGCTGTATTTTACACTATTCATTAAAATTCGAATGTCATCATAATGAAAAATTATAAAAAATATGTTTTTGACCCTATTATAAATATGAATTTAATTTTTTCAAAATTTAATATATAAAAGTGTCAAATATTTTACTTAAAAAGGATTCTTCATTAAAAGGCAGAAAACTGTATTTTTTTATAAATACTTCTTTTACTTGGAAAATTGAATTTTCCTTTCTCTTATTTCTTCAAAATGCATAATATTAATGAAAAAATTATATTGAATATATAAAATTCAAAATATGGTTAATACTATTTATAAACTCTTTCTAAATGGCCAGATTGACGGGTCATGTTGTGCTGGAACTCGGTGTAGCATGTAGCACAAGCTATTGAATCATTAAGAAGAAGCGTACTATGTATGCTTGGGGTGTTAAATTATTTGTAAGTTGGTATATGGGCTTTTTTATCAAGGGGTAGGTTCTCTCGGAATGAGCTTTCAATTATTATAATCTTTTGGTTGGTTGTTACCTAGATGTTATGTGATTACCTAGACTGTTTATCTTACCTAGACCCTGGGTCATACCTAGACTATTTGTCTTATATAGTCTTTGATTCATACCATGATTGAGTTAGTAATCCCCTATCCCACTACGGTTTTGGTCCTCTAGTCATTTATCACACTCCATGTACTACCAACACTCTTTTGTTATGTACACTCCATGTGTTGCATACACTCCATGTGTTACCGACACTCCGTGTGTAACCGAAACATTGTGTGTTTCTAATTCTTTATATGTAATTACATTAGGGTACATTGTATTCTTAGAGAAATCATGTTTATGTACTATAGACCAACAATTTTTTTGATATGACTCTAGTGACTTTCTGGACAGTACCTATTAGATGATATAATTTATTTTGCTCTTTGGAAGTCTATTGGGTGTATTTCTTAGTTCTCTTATTGGTGGTAGACTTAATGTGATTCTTAGTTGTTTACTTTGTGTAATCCATTTGTGGTTTGAGGTCCCTACTGAGTATAGTTTTACTCAGACCTATATGTGCTTCACCCACACATGTCGAGTCTTGTGCATATGATCAGTAGCTTTGACGGAGTCCTGGGTGGGCCAGAGACACGGGGGTTTCGGGTGACCTAATGGACATGGTATGATTGAGTGACATTAATAGATCCAATTGTACCTACACTTCAGGCAGGGTTTTCTATAGATGATATCCATGAACTTGTGCCTTTCCATTTTAGTAGGGCTTGTATTCTATCCCCTTGTTATTTTAGTTTTTTACCTCACTCTGAGTAGGTTTTCTTAGTGGTTTACATCTATGTTTACTTAGTATATTTAGTTTCTGATTTTTCATGGATATAGGTTCATGCATATAGGAATTAGTGAATATTCCCCTCACTTGTGGGATATTCTTACTCAATTAAATTCTCTTTCACCTGTCCTAGAGGAGCCGGGCTTGCAGTAGTCATGAGAAAGGCCTCAGGGGATGAGTAATAAAAAAATGGTATCAGAGGGTGGTTAGTTATAATATTCTTTTGGGGTAATAGTGTTATGTGTATTTGAAATCAGCATTCTAGCCAAGGAACCCAATGTTGGTGTGGTGTCTGACATATCAATACACCAGGACTTTGAATTCAAATTTCCCACTCGGTACATGAAAAATATAATTGAATGGGAAATGAATGGCCACGAATCATATTGGAATTTAGTGTGTTATCATGTCCTTCCTGGTTCAGAGTCAACTCACTAGTTATATTATATTGACCATGGTACATCATTATTTCATTTAGGATGCTTCCACATAGACAGATAGCCAAACATTCCGAGCATTACCATGAGGATGGTCTGTGAGCGATGAGGCATTAGTGCAAGGAACATTTCCAGAAATAACACCTCTCAGTGGTGTACCACCAGTAACACCACCTGGATAGTAGAAGTTCCTACAGGCAGTACCAGTAAAGGTTACAAGTTCGACTAGTACTTTTCAAGAGTTCCAATGGCAACAACCTCACTTGTCCTGAGGTAAGACCGATCCTCATATGGCTGAGGATTGGATGGAGGTTTTTACGCAAGACTTCCGCATAGTGAGGACACCGCTTGACTATGTGAAAGTCCTAGTCGTGATTTCTTCTAGGCTCTGTGAGGTTATGGTGGATCCCAATGACTCAGATGAATTATGAAGAAATATTATCCTTCACCGACATTGAGATCATCTTTAGGAAGGAGTTCATTCTAGTGATGTTACGCTCTGTTCATATACAAGAGATACTTCACCTGGATCAGGGAAACTAGTCACTAGTAGTGTACATAGTGAGATTCATGGATCCTCCTCACTGATATACTGACATGGTGAAAGACCTATTTTTTGGGCCCATACCTTCGGTCATGGACTATGCCAGTTTATTACAGAGTTGATGAAATCCCTTAGCATCCCTACGAATGATTTGGTATAAGAGTGAGCTCAATTGGTAGAGAATTTTATTTCTTAGAGAAGTCACCCTCAGTGGGATATACCACTGGGTGATAAGTAGAATATAATTTGACAGTAGGTAGCCAATAGGTAACATAGGGACTAAAGTGGGTCATGCACTCTAGGGTACGAACCCATGATTTAAGATCAGTGGTGCAAGCCTCCAAATATTGAGCGAGTCAGATGATGGTCATATTATGCGACTCGTGCGGTGGTCAAGGGATTCTAGCTAGAGAATGCCCGACCATTTTCATGGACAACCAGGATATGGTCAATGGACGTCTGAGGTAGTGGTGGTTTATGGAATAATGTGTTTCTCAAAGAGGAAGATGTGTATGTGGATTGGTATGAGTGGCATGAGGTGGATAGAGGTTTGAGGCCCTACGACCACCACCCTCTTGAGGTCCACCCTTGGTATAGAAAGTTGGTGGTTAGGGGTAAGGCCAGATCCAGGTGATAGAGGCATTTGATCCTGAGACTCTAGGGATGATTTGAGGTTTGATATATTTCTTTTACACCCTAGATATAGTTTTCATAGACATTGGTTCTAGTGACTCTCTTTTCTCCACAAACCTTTTTTGAGACACAAAGATTCCAGTCGAACCATTGACTTGATCCCTATGCTTAGAGACTCTTATGAGGGGATATTTGATGATCAGTCACTAGTGTCGATAATGCACCCATACTCCTTGGGGGATGAGAGCTTCAGTTGAGATATCGAGGTGGCATTTTTGAGTCCATAAAAACATCATTCAGGGTATGAACTGGTTATCCACAGTTCATAATCAGATTGACTGTTTTAGGCACACAGTGTAGTATTTTTGGGATATAGGACCATTATTTTCGTTTATAGTGAAATGGACACACAATCAGTTCCTGAAAGACTCACACATATGAGGGTCTAGCCAATTACACATTCCTCAGTAATCATGACCCTTGGTGCATTGAATGAGACGAGTCCTCAGATTCTTGTATTGGTGGTTGAGTAAGATGATGTCTTTCCGATGGATGTTCCATGAATACCTCTTCATAACTAGGTATATTTATACACTGATCTATAACTTGAGAGGACATGTATATATGAATTGGCATATTGGACGGCTTCTTTAGAGCTTCATGAATTGAGGGTAAATTTGGAAGACTTCTAGAGAAATGGATTCATGAGACCCAATGTTTCACCATGGGAAACACCAGTGTTGCTTTCTAAGATGGGAGATGGGTCTTTCAGGGTATGTGTTAAAATCCAATGACCGAATCTGGTGACCATGAAGAATATGTATCCACTATCAAGGATTTATGAGCTCTACTATCAGTTGAAGGGTGTGAGACAATTCTCTAAGATAAACCTCAGTTCCAGCTACCATTAGTTTCAGGTGTGGTATGAGTACTTCCCGAAGATATATTTCAGATGTCTCTATTTCCACAATGAGTACATAGTGATACCATTTTTCATAAATAAATCACCAAAAGTGTTCAAGGGACTCATTACTAGGAACTTACATCCCTACATATAATTGTTTGTAGTAGTCTTTACTGATGATATCCGAGTGTACCGAGCATCCGAAGAGGAGCACGTGATACACATAAAGATGGTCCTGGACTTAATCTGAGAGAAAAATGTTTATGGAAAGAACTCTAAGTGATTGTTCTAAATACAAAGAGGCCCACTTTCTGGGATATTTCATTTTGGAGGTTTGAGTTGCAGAAGATCTAGCAAAGATAGTGGGGGTTCTTTCCTGGTTGCTACCCAGGAATGTTACTAAGGTGCGATGATTCCTTAAGTTGGATGGGTACTATGAAAGGTTCATAAATGAATTTTCTAGAGTAGAAACATCCATGAAATCCTTGACATGAAAGGTTTAAACTTTTCTATGGATGGAAAAGTTCCACGAGATCTTTCAGAAGCTGAGACACTGTTTGACGAGCACTCCCATCTTGAGATTTTCTGATGAGGGTGTCAAGTACGTGGTGATGTGCATCGCATCCTGGACTGGGCTTGGTTGTGTCCTGATACATTGGAATGTGGTGATTTACTACAGTTCACAGTGGTTGAAACTACATGAAATGAACATTTTGACCCATGATCTAGGGTTGGTGGTGGTAGTCTTCACTCTGAAGATGTGGTGACACTAACTAATCGGTGAACGATTTATCATCTACTCATACTAAAAAAGTCTCATGTATTCCTTTTCTCTGAAAGATCTAAACCTGAGATAACGTCACTAGATAGTGTTCCTCCATGACTATGACTTCATGATAATATTGACCCATGAGAAGGGGAACAGGGTGCAAGATTATCTCAGATGAAGATTGAGTTCTCAACTATTGAATGTGTCCTCTTAGTAGTAGTACTCATTTTAGATATCGTTTGTGGATGGATATGAATTAGCTTATCTCTAGTTGATGGTGGGTTCCCATCAACTCTTACATAATGTGTAGGAGGAAAAACATTGAGATTTCAGTTATGATTCTACACAATCTCAGATGTCCATAGGGAATTACCCTGATAAATATTCGAAAGGTGGGAGTAATTCATTCTCATTAGAGGGAGAACAATTATACCATATATGTTGTGAGATGAGGTGTTTTTGAATTTCCATACATCCCCTTTGTCGGTAAATCCAGGTGGGGAATAGATGTACCATGACCAATGACATTAGTTTTGGTGGATGGGGATAATGAAGTTAGAGGTTGTGTTTGTCTCTAGATTCCTCACTTATCAAAAAGTGAAGGCGGTACACTAGGTTCTAGTGGGATTGAATTGAACCCTAGAGGTGCCAGAGTGGAAATGGGATGGAATATATATGGAATTTTTTAGGAGTATACAATGTACATCCAAAGGGTATGATCCCTTCTGGGTTATTGTTGACCACCTCACCAAGTCATCCCACATCATAGAAATTTGATAATATGGTTTAGTTGAGATCTTGGGAAGCCTCTACATACAGGAGATAGTTCGACTCCATGGGGTCCCATCGATAATAGTCTCATATCATGATCCTCTATTCACATCACAGTTGTGGAAGGGATTGTAGGTGTTGTTTGAGACTTATCTTCCACAGACAATAGCTTTCCTCCCACTGATAGATGGTCAGACAGAGTGGAACATTGAGTTCCCAAAGGATATTCTACATGGTTGAATGCTTGATCTTGGATGTACTTTAGAGGATCACCTACCCTTGGTGGAGTTTTCATACATCAACCGCTAAAACTCCACCATCATTATAGTACCATTCAAGGACTTTTACAGGTGACATTTTAGGACTCCAATTTGCTGGACTGGAATTAGAGTTTTAGCACTCATGGGCCTGGAGTTGGTGCATTCTACTACAGAGAAGGTGTAGTTCATTTAGGAGAAGATGAAGAATACAATGCTCCCTTAGAACTTCTACGATGATAATAGATGATGACCGTTGAAGTTCATGGAGGGAGACAATGTATTATTTCTCGTCTCTCCTCAACATGGGATAACAATATTTTGCCAGGATGACTTGTCATCTTCGAGGCTCATAAGACAATTTCTAATACTATTTAGGGCCAGCTAGGTAGAATACCTCTTGGAACTACCTCAACAGTAAGAGAGGGTGTATGACCTCTTTCACATATCCCAGCTTAGGAAATAAGTATGTGGCCTATCACACATCATTCACTAGTGCGATCTGGACATTGATGACGGAGGGAATTTCATAGAGTACCCGGTGGAGATCAAGGGATGATAAGAGAGTATGCATCATGGAGAGTTGATTTCATAGGAGTGCATTTGGTGGAAGCATGAGAATCTCTTGGAGTGAATTTTGTAGTAGGATTGTCAGATTTTTTCTCAGTATCCCCTTTTGTTTATTAAGCCCTTGTTTTGTCTTTTGGGTACGAAATCGCAAAGGTGCGGAGATTGAAATGTCCCAAATTTTCCATGTAAAATTTTATAAAATTATATGGAATTATTTCAAGACCGAGAGCTGAGGCGGGAAAGGATCATGAGTCCTGGGGTGTTTGAATAAATGTTTGGACTATTTTTAATTTTATTAAAAATAGCGCATGTGTGTAGTTTTAGTAATATCTAAATGGGTGCTCAGATCCTAAACATGAGAGAACTATTGCTTTTAGGATGGCATGTTTTCCATAGGCACAAATTAACTATAGTCGGCGTAGATCTCCAATCATAAAATCAGAGAAGGGCATAACTATAAATAAAATAATTAAATAAAATTATTTTATTTTAAAATCAGAATAACTCATAAACGATAACTCGGATTGAATATTTGAGTCCGCTGTAGAGTTTATAATTGGTGTTTTATTTAGGCCGAGCCTAACCTCGAACGGTGCAGGTTCAGGCTGAAGGTTATATTATAGACATGAATGTCTTTAACATATTGAATAAAAATATTTTCCTTAACGTAATGTGGTAACAAAGAATTGAATTATTTTTTAATTGAGCTCTTTTCAGAATCCAATGTTATCGTCATGACCCTTGTGTATTCCTAAGGCATAGAGGAGGAACTCTCCAATTGGTGAATGATGGAAAATGACATATCTAGATCGCTCATGGACGTATCCCCATCAATGAAGAATAATTTTCTTAGAATAATCCAATATTTTGGTAGGGGTTTTTTGTTTTTTTCGTGATTTTCTTATCTATTCTGGTTTACCATGATGAACATAGACTAACCCATGCACAAGTTGATCTATAGTTTGATCATTCTTGTGGGACAAATAGAAATGTGTGATTAAAATGGATAATTTATTAAATATTATTTTTTTCCTATTCATTATTTTCTATTGACATGAAAGGACCAAGGATGACATGAACAAGGTCAGGTTCCATTCTAACTGTGTTGTTGTGCTTTTTCCCCTTCCCCGTTTTGCATTCTTTATCGGTGGACCCTCATTGTCATGAAATGTTTTTTCAGATGGTTCTAAACATGGATGGAACCCTAGTGAAATGGATAGAATAATTGGAGCTCACAGAGATGAAAAACATGACCCGATGGATGTAGGCGTGCTTCCATATCAAAAAAATAGAGCACCAGATGCGACCAGTGATCTGCATAAGAGAGGCACTGTTGGCGGTGTAGCCACCCCACTGTTGACGGTTGTCCTCTTGACAGCTAGTGGTGGAGGGACCCATGGTACCATGCCCATGGGTGGTGTTGATAGGTTTCATCAATGATCCCTAGGTGGTGCTGGTCATGTAGACTTACCACGTTGACCTAGGGAGATGCGGACAGCGGTGCAGGTGCAGCGGGAGTGGACACAGTAGCTGCCACGTCTGGGCGAACTGAACCATCCCCCATCCAAGTGGTTTGGGTTGAAGTAGGAAGGTCAGGACGATAACAGGCTAGTTCACACATGGATTGTTGGGTTGTCCCAATTGGGTCGGGTTCAAAGCTAGACCCCACTAGCCCCTTTTCAAAAAAAAGTCCATAACTCACAAATCATGTGTCTGTTTTCTAATCCGTTTGCGGAATTGGGACCCTCATGATGAGGATGTTCTGTTGAGATAATATAAGTGATATTCCATGGATTTGTATGTATATAATTTTGTCTCAAATTGTATGTGCTCCCAAAAAGAGCATGATGAGGATAGAATCCTACGTCAGGCTACGACCTAGAAGCTTTGTGATTTCCTAGATTGTGGTTCATACCTAGAATACATGTCTTATCTAGAATTTTCTTCTTACCAATACTAAGTTTGTATTCTACTCTTCCACCAGTTTGTGGGTCCTCTATCCTTTTAAGACACTCCTAGATTTACCAACACTCTTTATGTTATCTACCCTTCATGTATTACCTAGACTCCATGTGTTACCGAAAGTCGGTGTGTTGCATACTCATCATGTGTTACCTACACTCCATGTGTTACCAAAGCTCTGTGTAATACTAATTGAGGGTACTTTTCATTCCTATTAAAACCTTTTTTATGTACCATAAAACTATACATGATTGGAGCTCACTCTAGTGACTCTCTTGACTATACCTCTTAGAGGATACTCTTTTTGTGCCTATTTGGTAGTCTAATTAATTTATTTCCTAGTTCACTTTATTGCAGTATAAATCGTGGGATTTTTTTGGATTAGATTTTGTAATTCAATAATTTCATGGGGTCTCTAATGAGTATTGTTTTACTATCCCTTTCCTGGGATTCAGCCGCATGTGTCGTTTCTAGTGCAGATCATCAGCCGCTTTGATAGTGTCCTTGGTGGGATGGAGATAGGGGAGCTTCAGGGTGAACCAAAGGACATGTTATGCTTCAGTGACATTGAGACTACTTATTATACCTACCCATCAGGTAGGTATTTCTATAGATGAGATCCATGAGCTTGTACTTTTCCATTTTATTTGGGATTGTACACAAGCCCCTTTTCCAATCAGTTTTTCACCTAACTTTGATTGGGTTTTCTTAGAGGTTTTAATCCATTTTTAATTAGTGTTTTCAGTTTTATCTTTGTCTGGTCGCCAGTTATGTGTGCATATGTACTAGGAGAAATGCCTCCCACTTGTGGGATATGCCTACTCCGTGCTATTCTCCATCTCTTAGCCTATGGGATGTAGGCTAGGGGAAGTGACAGAACGGGCCCCATGGGATGGGTCGTGACATTGATTGTATAAACATACTACCACCAACCCCTTATATTTTTTAAAAAATATTTCTATATATTTAATAGCATCAAAATAAAAAAAATTGTATACTCTTCACTAAATACTCCTCCTACAACTATGTGAATACATCTAAAATGTTTATTAAGAGTATTTAAACCAATTTAAAAATTACATAGTATGAAAACATCATAGCTTTTCACTTTAATAAATAATATCTCTTAGGAAATGTTTTAATAATATTTATATAATAATTTTAAAAAACACAATTTTCCTTTTTATAAAATGTAAAAATCTTATACATAATTTTTGTGTTAGGTTTTTTCAAAAAATAATATTTTAAATTCTATAAAATAATCATGGAATTATTGTGGATTAAATTTAAATAGTTGGGATATATTTCATGAAGGATTTTATATGATCAATAAATGTATATAGAAATCATGTTGGAGGAATTTCTATTATCACATGATGATTTTTTGATGGTACAAGCTGGTCTTTATGATATCTTTATATATCTCAGATTTAAGTAGATCTTACTGAACTATGTATAAAACAGGCCAAAATGTGATGGTTCTTAATTGTATTTATAATTTAGTATAGTTTGTATTTATACAAGTATATATTCTAATAATGTTCTTGTAATGGAGTAATTATAATCTACATAACAGTAAGCATCAATAATTCATAGTGTAGTTGTAAATGCTTTCCCCTGAAAGAAGTTGACATCACCATAACATGAAAATCTTGAAAAATGATTACTTCTAATTGTTAAGTAACATTATTCTATGATGGGTGTAATTCTCATCCAAGATTCATTAAATTCATTAGATTACAAGTCAGAAAGATGTAAATTTATTTATATGAATTGTTTAGTTCTATAATATTTAGAGAAAATGATATTTTAGTGTGATAGTGGTAATTATCATGTGTTCAGTTTGATTCAAAAAACCAACTAGTTTTGAAATTTTTTATTTTTAGGGAGTTTTAAGACACAAAAAATTCATGAAAATGTATTAGAATTAGTGGAATAATACGAATTAATTTTCTAATTATAATAAAATACCTGAAGATATTGATAATAGGAAATGATAAATATTATCTTAATACTATTTTTATATATTCATGATCAAAATTCTGAAAAATATCTATAATTGATTGGGTGAAAAAAAATGGGGGGGGGGATCCAAACATTACTGAAATGATTATAGGGGGATCCAAGAGTCTGTTTCACTCAATGTTTGTGGAGATTCATCATTTTGATGAATGGGGAGTATATTTCTTTACACTTATCAATATAATTATCATTTTTTATTCATAGAATCTCATGGTTTTTATAGGGGTAGTTTTCCATTCTACATGTGTAGAGATGTGAGTTATCCACAATAATATGGGTTTGAAACATATATATTTTTTGCAATGAATTACAGATAACATTAATGATGAAGATCAGTAGTCGTATATATGCATAGACATGAAGGGAAATTGTCCAGCTAGAGCTGGTTTTCATCGAAGGGGCCTGAGGCCACCAGCGGATGGTTCACATTGTTTCCTTCCCTTTTGGTAAAGGATAAGGTGAAATAAGAGAAGACTTGGTGAAGTGAGAAAATCATTCTAATGATGGAGCCAAATGTCTAGAGTCTGGTATCATTGTGGTTAAAAGAATCGATAACGGTGAGCCAGTCAGACTCAATGATGATATCAACCAATCCCCGTTCCACAATGAGAATCATACCTGCAAGGATGAAAAAGGCATCAACTACTATAGGTTCCCAGAAGGCATTATGTGATTCAAATTTTTCTGCAATGATTTTCCCCAAATGCTTTCGATCCAGGATACCAATATCAACAAGCCCGTCATTGGGGAGAGACACGTCCATGTTAAGCTTAATGATCCCTTCTGTTGGGGGGTTTCAATGAGTGGACAGGAGGGGGTTACACTTGGCATATAGTATCCTTTCTGGTCCTTCCCTCTCTCAATCCATGAAATTTCCCGTTGAATCCAGAACTCGGGAGGTTTATGAATGTGGTTAAAAATAGCATCGTTATGCCGAACCCAAATGATCTACTCTAGGGTGGAAAGTGAACTTGCGTTAAGCGATGAGAGAGAGGAACACCAACGCATCAAAAGATCGGGGAGGTCAGAGGCAATTTCTAGTGATGTATCTGAAGCAAAGCCACGTTTATTCCAAATTTCCATATCTCCCAGGCTGTGAATGATTTCATACAATAGAGTTTCTGGAATATTCGGGCAGAAAGGGTAGGACTCAGCACTAGACATATGTCGTAAAACAAGAAGGATCAGGGTAGGGTTGATGCCCGTGCACACCTACCACCAAAATTGTCAAATTTTGGGTGGGATATAGATATTACAAAGATATTTCGAAGGTTCCTCTTCACTGTCAACAGAGTGGATTCGTAAGGAAAGTCTGTAACCATATCTCACCGTGTAGTCGCTTGAAATGTCATTGGTCCAGAAAATATTGTTGGGGCCTGCATCTGGGACACATGAGATGATTAGGATAATTCTTTCATCTCTTGCATTAATCCATTCATGTATATTTTCCAAACACCACCCCGGGCCCTTGTCAGAAAGGAGGCAGCTGACGGTGGCGTCTTCAAGACCTAGTTGGGCAGGGGATGTAGCCCACATACCATCCTTATCGACAAGTAGTGTAGTTAATTATTTTCTGGTACACCATTACATAATAAAGTGTATTAATATTAGACATGTCTCATTATTATTTAGGCAAGTAAAAATTACTTATATCACTCATTATTTATTAACCAAAAAAAATTCCATTATGAATAATAGAGGGGTATTTTTACTTCCATAGATGAAGACCAATCATAGTGTAATTTGAAATCACATGTCTTGGTTAACTACATCATAGGTTATCTTCCATTTGATGAAAAAAATACTCCATCACATCTAATTTATTATAGTTATCCAAATCAAAACAAATTCAATATAAATCCAAAATTATTCTAATATGACTATTATATTAACTTTAAATGTTTGGCACATAAAATATCTCATAAAAATTTATATTTTCTAAATCATCATTCCAAAAAAACATCATAAAAACAAAAATTATATAGGATAAAATTCTTGGTTTACCTTATTTAATTTATTTTTAATATAAATCTCAATATTTAAATCAAATACATTGATAAAATTTTTATTTCAGAGAGAAATTTTATATTACCTCCCACATATCAGTAAATAGGGAAATCTATCTAAAACTCATAACTCATTAATATGAATAGAATATAAATTACACAATACGTTCATATACTTTTACACGTTTTCCTCACATAAATCTTTGCCTAATAAATATATCAAATTTTTACATTTATTTAGTATCCTTTTGATTTTCAACTCACACATTTTATTAATCATTTTTTAACATAGATTTTTATATATACAAGTATATATATGAAATGTGTAATTCTATATTTTATAAGTCATTTTTCATGTAACTCATTCTGTAAAATATTAAATAAAACTATTTTTTTAACTTATAAAAATTACTTTATAAAATTTTCAAAATGTTCACTTCTAATATTCTCTATAAATTTAATAGGCTTGATCCCCCGGTTTTCCTTATGAACATAATAAATTATACCATTCACATATATTTTATTTTCAGTTTATTTTTTAAAGGTAATCAATTAAATAAATGAATCATACTATTAATCAATCCTTTGGAATTCCACTCTAATTTTGTATACATTATCGTTAAACCCATTATAAATGGTGAAATTATCAAATTTTTATGTTTTCAAAAATTGAAAATATATTTTTATTCTTTATATAATACTTCTTAAAATGATAAAAACAGATTTTTATAATTTTGTAGTTTTATTGTATCATTTTTATAAAATTTAATCAACTATACTTAGAGTTGGATCAAACTATAAGGCACTGAATTAGAGGTAACATAGATAAAAAATTCTTCATTGAGTCAGTTTAAACCAAAATTCACTACGTGGGCTGCCTCATTGGAAATTTGGATCCAATTTGGTCTACTTTAATAGAATTTTATATAAAAATACTATAACAATATTTATTAGAAATATTAATCTATGATTATTCGATATATTTTTTCATTAACCTAGATAATATTTCTTGGAATCTTTAATGTGGAAAACTCACCTACCATATATAGGTAATTGTTTTAATTTATAAACATCTAGATGAAATTATTACTAAAATTATTATAAATCATAATAATAGAAGGATGATTGACTATATGGTAAAATTGGAAATCATGGGACATTATTTTCACTTATATTTGTATTATTTCCATTCTATGGAGTTTTTAACTATTGTTATTCATCAAGGGATATTAATTATTTAACTAAATGGTTTGAAATAATTTAATTTTTATATGATATATTTCATTTAATATTATTATTTTTTCATCACCTTTCCTCAATCAAACATAAAATTTTATTATATCATTGAAAAAATATGAATCACTGGGGAAAATTTTGGAGATTGATCATATATCCATAAATAATTCCCTTATTATCTTCGGGTATAGTTACAATACAATGATAAATAACAATTCTCTCACTAGAACACTCAAGGATTGATATGTAATCCAGTATGAAATTCCCTTATCGTAATATGTGTCTGCCCTCAATGCCGCGATTTTCAATCATTATGGACTCCCTGATTAGTTATGTAATATTTCATGGAAATGATGCTTTGATGCATAGAATCATAACTATAACAGATGACTCTATCTTGACCACTAAAATGATTAGATTATAATGCTCACAAAGCAGGAGACCATTTTACATGGTTCTCAATTATTCACTAATGGAATTTCAAAAAACCGTAAAACATACCGAAGCAAAGAACCAAAATATCCCATTTCATAACCCACTATTCATCCCCCTCATATATCCCCATTTTGACAATATTTATCCATGTTCATAATTATCCCAAATTGTGGAATAAACAATCCATCCCATCTTTCCCGACCTGAACTACCTCTTCCTGGTGAAGAAAAATGAGTTCTCATTTCGACCCACTAAAATGATACTAATAACACCCCAAATTAGATGTGATCAATGAGATCTAATACTAGGTACATTATAGAAATCATCATGCCTAAAGGGAAGGACCTTTTTCCATTAGACGTGGAATTTTTGGTTTCTACATAATCTAACAAACCATTGCGAGAAACAAATCACGAATTTTATCATCAACACCATAATTTTATTCTTTTTTGAAAAAAAATTAAATATACACATTATTGGTATCCCATTTATTGTTAACCCCATGAACTGCTTGATAAGTCTCTACAACGCATGATCCTAATGACTTTTGAATAGAAGGCTCAAAACGGTTTCAAGAAACTATCTTTATGAGTGAAATGAGTTATTATAAATTACTATTGATAATTTAGGTTGATGAAATTTATTTAATATTTATTTTAAAAATTCTTTAAAAATTAATTTAATAGATTTTATTGGGAATGTATTGGATGTAAATATACTTTTATACTTTTAGGATATATGTTTCAAAAAAAATATCTTTGGTTTGGCTATACATGTTTATTTTAAAATTAATTTCATCATCTTATAGAAATTTAATAAGAATGAAATGGATTATATACTTAAAATATACCTATTATAATTTATTAATTAGAAAAATCTAATTTTTTGTTAAAATTAATAGTAAAAACTATAATAATTAGTTACAACTGTCGGGGTAAAATTAGGTTTACTGTGCCATGGTGGTTAAACTAAGAGATAATCATAAAAAATATTAATAAAACATCACAAAATTTTATCTAAAGAATATATTTTGAAACTATAATATATAATTTTATATTTCCTGGTCATTTTATTCTGAATTCATAAGATCATGAATTTATATTATTTAAGTCCTATATATTATTCCATTTGTGTCCCTCCAGTCACTTATAAAAGGGATCCTCTTATCCTATGTTTTTGGCAATATTAGAGAAATATATCAATGAAAATAATAGATTAAATATATTTATAGATCCATTTTATTGATTCTTGACTCCCATTATTCCATTAATAACATATTAATAAGGCTTATGGTGTATGCCAAAGGAGGTCTCTCATAGAATATGTGGACATGTTACCCGATAGTTTCAATGTTTATTTATTCTTTTTCATCCTCTAAATTTATTATAGAAATAATAATATAATATATCCATAATAATAAATATAATATTATGTGATTATTATTATGGGATAAGAAATTGAACCACATTTATATTAAATTAGAAATGAATGTAATGATCGTGCGTATGTGTGTACTACTGTATCCACATATCGATGTGATTAATATTATATCATCACCTCACATTTATGGATATTACATAGAATTATGATATCTATGATATAATTATTATTGTCAAAAAAAATAATTGTCATTCATTCATTCTTGTCATTATAAACCAAAAACAATGTTCATGCATGCATATGGACTAATGTCTCCATGAATGGCATCATTCATTTTTTCCATTTATTAATTTTTTAAATATTGTAGATATATTTCTATATATAACCAATATATATTATATTTATATCATTTTTAACAATCTATACATGTTAAATCCATTATCCTGATGCAAGGACCACAACTGACCAATCGAAACATATATGAAAAATAGAGGAGTGAACACCTGAAATGACGAAGATAATGAAATATTATTAATAAATTGATGATAATATGTTATAAGTAATTTTCTTGTTATTAAATGTATAAATATGATTATAATATATGATTATAATAAATTATAATATATTATATATGAGTATATAATATCTTACAATGAATGTAGGACCTAATGTAATGGTTTTTTGTTTTAATGTCTCTGTTTACAAGGAATTTTTATTATTAAATTGTCTTTGATTATATTATATGACCTATATCTTTTATATATCATGTATTTCTTATGAACAAATTATTTTAATAGATTAAAACTTTTCATTTCACATTCCTCTTTATAATTACTCAAAATTATAAAATAATATTTTCAGGGGAACCTACATAGTTTCTCTATTCGATCATGAATATATTTATTCTAGGTCCCTATATTATTTAAAATGACCTTAATAAAATTTTTAATACTCTAAAATAGTTTATTATTGAATTTGTTATCTATTATTTCCTTTAAATAAATATATTGAAAAAAATTGATGTTGAATGAACGAGTTTTATATTATCTGTGTTGTGAACAGAATCATTGTTTTAACTATATTTTAGGAACAAATTTTATAATCATCAGGACTGCTCTTTTATTTCTAGCTTCCATTAGAAGTTTCAATGGTTTTCACCATAGAATTTTTTTTTCTTATTATTCTTTGAAAGTTTATATTTTAAATACGTGATATCAAAATGAAAAGGGTATTTTCCTCATGAATTGTCTAGTTCTCTTTTAAAGGTATTTTAATCTATGAAAATATAGATTAATGATACATTTTTTTCTCTAGGTATTCAATCTAATGATACCATGCATACTATTTCACTAGATGGTTATTGTTTTTAATAAACAAATCTTGATGAAACCTATTTTGTTTTATATGGGTTTGTTTCTTCTGAAAATGGGGATGACCTTGTTTGTTTAAGGTTAAAACTTTTCTAGTCGATTTCAAACGAGTTTATTCCAAGAACATGAAACACCCAATGATTCTATATCCATTTGGACCTACATTCCAAAGGTAGGTTCTCATTAGTTGTGGACCAATAAGACTGGAGAATTTTCATTGGTCAAGAGGATGGGAGGTCAGACTTATCAATCCTTTTTGGGGGGAACTACTACCTACTTCGGGACTCTCCTATAGATTTAAGTTATGTTTAGGAATCCTTATTAATTCACCAAGCATGAAAATGAGTTTCTCTATATATTTTCCAATAAATGATGGATATGTATGGGATTTAGAGAATCTTTTATATGTATTTGAGGTTCTTCATTGATAGAGAATCATCTGTATGTATTGGAGATTCTTAGTCAATGGTGTCCTTTAATATATTATATAAAAATCTCCTTGTCATTATGATGACCATACTACTTTTAAATCCACTTAGTGGGGCACTTGAAGTTTATTTCCATTCAGAAAGACATGGATTATTTCAAAGTTAGGATCATACCCGCAGATGGGCTACCTACCTATCCTTGTTAAAAAAGGAATCAGAACCCACATAATTTGATAAAAAGGATAGAGTCTATCATCATATGGGATGGAAAAAATTAATGAGGGATGGGCTGGAACCTTATAAAGGCTTCCTATGTACCCTATTTTTAAGGTAGAGATCAATGTCCACGTAGTATGGGCAATGAAATATGTGGTTTATGCATAGTTAAATGGAACCAAAAGATATTTCTTGACTACTTTTACACTCTAAGCCCACGTGAGTCATGCTTGGTGTGAGAAAGAATATGTATTTGTAAATTTGACAATGGTTCCACGAAAGATGAAGTCATGAGAAATGATGTGGGGCTTATGTATGTATGATGAACCAAGTAAATGAAGACCAGGACTTAGTAAAGAATCCCAAGAGCAGGGTGCATAATGTTATTTGTACTTTATGGAGATTTGGAATTTTAACCCAGGACATACTTAAGAAAAGGAAGCTCAAATTAAGAGGGATTTTAGATTAGAGCTTATTCTGAAGAAGGAGTCCCAGTTTAATTTAAATTATTACAGGGGCTTACTCTTGAGAAGTAGGCCCAGGTTAGAGGAAATTTTGACTCGGGGTTACTCTTGAGAAGGAGGCATAGGTTAAAGAAAATTATGAGTTGGCATTACTATTGAGTAGGAGGCCCAGGTTAAAGAGACTTGTAACATGGGGATTACTCCTGAGAAGGAGGCCCAAACGAAGAGATCTTCTCATATCAAAGGATGAGTTTATATTGGAAACCCCTAACCGTGGTGAGATAAATATTTTATGTCACAAGGGTTTGGGAGAGGGTTTCACAGAATTCCTTTCAGATAAGGAAACCAACAAAGTAACCATTCCATAAATAGTTTTGAAGAGGGTTTTGAAGGCTATATTTTGAAGAGGAGAGGTTGATTTGAGGAAAGGAGATTACTAGAGGGGAGTAACGCAAGTATTGTTTTGGCGTGCAAGTCCTAGTCCTGCATGTATACATGTGTGACATGAGTCAAATTGGGAGACGAAGAACCTATAGGGTAATACTAGGGTGACTTGGACATCAAGCCCTTAGTATCATCCCTAGAGGCTTTTATAAGTGTGGTGCGCAAGTTCCCTTGAGAGGGAAGGGAGGTGACGAGAGTATTCATTTCCCTTAAGGGTTGTACACTTGGGTGCGCAAGTATTAATGAGTTCTAATACATGGGATATATTCTTCTTCTTTAGATATTCCCTTCTAGGTAAAAATTTTCATTATAAGTGTTCGGAAGACATCAGACAGAGACTTGGGTGACCAGAGCTTGAACTTGAGTTTTGGAAAATTCGTCCTCAAAATGGGGGGCCCATAGGGGATATTTATAGGCCACTGGGAACCCTCAGAAATAAGATACAGGTCATGAAATTTATTTGCGCAACCCATTTGTGGCGTGCAAGTGAATTCCGCGACTAGAAGAACACTTATACACCTCCTTCTTTAAGTGTTCCTTGCTCATGCCTTTGTCAATTTTTGATGTTTTCAATGGATGAAGCCCTTTTTGCATAAATTATTCCCCGTTTCCATTCAATGGACTCTGCGAAGAATAGGAGTGTCAACAAAATTCTTCTCTTAGAGTTAGATCCAAAAAAGGAAAGAGGATTTAACTCTGTGGAAAACTAGAATCAAGGGTTTGGCGGCGCACATGTTTCGGTGCGCAGGTTCACAGGATCGCCTATATATATGGGTGTCACTTTGCACAAACCATCCTACCATCAATGAATTCAAGATCTCATTGCACAATTTTCTTCATCTCCTCAGTCGATCACTCTGTTTTTTTGTGTCACACTTTTTCAGTATGATTTTTACTTACGCGACATTACTTGCACGACAATACATGTTCTGCAAAACTTGTGCGATCAAACATGCACGCCTTAATGCCATATCCATTTTTTTGTTTTTCTTCACAAGTATTTCATAAAAATATAATTACATAAAAGTTAACTATTAGATCATTGTGCAGATTAAATGGATCCCAAAACAATTGGATCGGCTGATGAGTCGGCCAACAAGAGAATATATGATATGATAAAGATCGTTAGCCATGACTATTATGATATCTGTGACATCACTCTCCTAGATTTGGCTATATACTTGAAGAAATATCATGTAAACTTCACAGAGTGCTTTTAATTTCCTTTTATGGCCCTGTTCATCTATAAGGAGTCAATGTTCCAGAGGCATTGAATTATATTCCACATTCCTCGTTTCAGACTTAAACCCATTTCTCTTCGGAAAATTTCTCAGTTGCAGGATCATTTTTCAATGATGGAACAGTGGAGAAGGCATAAAAAATTTATCATAGCCCATGTGCCCCAAATCTGAAGCCTCAGAGGCCTGAGGTACAACCACATTTCTATCCCTATATTTTTTTAAATTTTCAGATGGATCAATCCGAGGGATGGAAAAAGAGTTGGTATTTCCTTCTCAAAGGAGGTGTGAAGTCGAAATGGATGTGGGAATATTGGGTACGACAAACCTATGCATAGTTTGTCGATGATCTGAAGGGAGCTGCAATATATTAAGCAATCTGGGCTAGGCAGACATATGTCTACAGAAATTATAATTTTTGTGTCGGAGATAATTAGACGCTGGAGCCCAGAAACCAATTATTTCCATCTGACTCATGAAGAAGTAGGAATCATCTTAGTGGATGTATACAAGATCTCAGTGGATCCAATTTTGGGCGATATGTATGTTGAATTTATCCCCCCCCCCCTCCCAAGGTGACCTAGAATGATTTCGAGAAGTCTCTAGCTTTGGCTTGAGAGTTACTAAATATTTTCCACAAGATCATGAATTCAAAGTGCACCAAAACTCATTATAGAAAGGATATTCATCCAGAGGAGTGGATGGATATGTTTCTCATCAAGAAGAAAGAGAAAGGGACCACCTGTACTCATCCTACCAGCTGCCCCAGAATAGAGAAGAGGGGAGCTCTTGGCACATTCTGGCCAACTCTGGAAGCAGGAGAGTTTTAAATTTGGGGGTATAATGTGGATCAAAGAATATTAGAGAATACCCTTCCAACGGGATTTTTAGCTTTGTGGCTCAGTGTTTATGTTCTTCCTATTATGGATTCAAAGGGAGGCGTCAGGATAGGGACCTTTGTTGTTGTATCCATGTCGAATGAGAGAAAAATGGTTAGGATAGCCACCCCGATTTTGGTGAAGATTCACAAGACCATACTCCATGTATATATGGGTATGTTTCCTTTGAGAATAGTGGGAAAATTCCATGTTTTTTGGGGATGGATTGCCACTCACTTTAGGATATACACTATACAGAGTAGATTACAGGTTCCTAGAAGTTCTTTTAGGCCATCGGTGCAGGCATTTTCCAGAATTTCTCCATTGTCCCTCAATCCCTATGATCTAAAGGTAAGGCTGAGCATGTTCATGGATTTTCATTTCCTTCCTTATGGAAACCCTCATAAAAGGAAGTTTGTTGATGATGGAGCCGCTAGCCAAGAATTGAGGTCATATATACCGGCTTGTAGAGAGGGTGTATTGGCCACCAGAATTATTGAAACGATTATATGAAAGGCCTATGATCCATATAGATTTTCATGAAAATTCAAGTGTATGTATCAGATTATTGTATCCCCTCCTATGCACGTTAGGTCAGAGTAGCCTCCAACGGTTTCCTGACATCTATGGTAGCTGAAAACTATGGAGAAATCTGGGGTTCTGTTTGATCTACCAGTTGTTGTAGTAGCGAGTCAATTGACTACATGGTATGCCGAGAACTAGGGTAGCATCATACCCTGAAGGGTTAATGAATCATCTGGTCCCTCCGTTGGGACCAAAAAAGAGAACTGTTAAGAAAGAAACCCTTCATCAGGAAGGTGGATCTTCTCCAGTCGGATTTGATTCACTGGGTTCCTCACCCAGGGCTGATTCACCGGATCCCCAGGATGGGGATGATAAGGAACAACATGTGTCAAAGTAGCCTTGTTCCAGATATAATACTCCTTACAGAGTCAAGAGACCTACTCCATCGACTCATGGTGAGTGATATCATTGATGAAATTTAGTCTCCATTATTTTATAGAGAAATAAGTTTTATTTTATTATCCTTTATCTGTGATTGCAGGAGCAGGGAAGTAGTGATGTCCCAGATTGTAGGACCCACTCACAGTCTTCTGGTGCACATGCTGAATATTTATGACCAGAGGCTGTCCAGACATGGATGAGATTATATTTTGATGCTAAAACCTCCAGGATAGTCTTATGTGAATGGCTACATATCCCTGGAGTGGGGAATCTCCGGGATTCTGCTGATATCTGCTTCGCGGATAACCCCGATGAAGTGCAAGCTTACATCAGAGAGCTCTAAATGCTCATATATTCCACTGATGATTCCATTACTATTACCAAGAGGGTGAATGAAATGATGAATCATGGCACAACTGAGGGGATTGGTGCTTCAGTATACGAGGAGTGGCATGATTACGTGACTCCTGAAGAGGTAAATTTCATTCCTTATTTGCTTTCCTACTTAATTTCAGTCAAATATTTGTTACTCAAGGAAATTATTTTCTTCATCATGCAGCTTGTTAAGAAACAAACTCCTGAGGTCCCTTCACCGCAGTACATCCCTGGTGGCACTGCTATTGGAGCCGCTAAATCTCCTCATGAGATGGGCGAGGTATCTCCAGGCCGACAAGCCATGGATGAGGAGTTAGAAAGTGATTTTTAATCTCCAATACCTGTATTTGGAGGTGATGATGTCAACACATCCAAAAAGTCAAATATTCCAAGGCATCGATGGAATAAGTCCACAACTAAATGCTTAATCAGTAGTCGTAAGTCCCTCAGATAGTCCTGAATCCTCTCTAATGAAAAGGTTTATCATACTTCTTGGGATTGCGGGGGCTTCTTCGATTTACCCTTTTAGGGAGAGGAATGATGCCCCATTATGGATGATAGAGGGTTCTGATTATCAGTTGCAAATTCATGCTGACCTGGTAGCTAATGAAGTAATGAGGAAGGAAGAAGATCCAGTTTCTGTTCCTTGTACTGCTCTTGTTGCTACTACAAGAAGTGAAGAGACTAATTATGGTAAATTAACAATACATCATAGAAATTTGAATGAATACATCTACGAACTTCGATATTGTGATGATTTAGGATCAACACCAGCACCATAACATTTGGAGCCCTCCGCAACTGACTCCATAATTTTCTCTGAGGAAGCTGTTTGGGGTTGGAGGTCGCAGGAGGAGGGTAGCCAAAAAGACACATCAAATGCTTCCACTAGTGAGACTAACCAGGAATATATGATATAACTGGATGAAATGATGAAACATGGCATGTATTTAGAAGAAATTTCAGATCATGTTAAATAACTATGTGATTTAGATGATTTTGGACGTGGGTGTTATCCATCGTTCTGTTAAATTTTTTTATTACATCTCTGACCATGATTGGATGAAATGTGCAGATCCGTATGAGCATGATACTGATCTGTCGATTCCTGAAGGGCGTAGAGACAAACCTATCATTGCAGAGACACTAGCTCAAGTGGATCTTAACCCGACTGAGCTTCCTTAAATCCCTCTTGAAAATCTGGTTGAAGCTAGGAATGATGGGGAGGAGTCTTCTCATGCTGCTGATTTACCATTGGGTAATATATGATAATATGAGGCAGTATTAAATTTGTAATATACCTAATCATATTTTTTTTATACTTTGGAACTAACCAATTTTTTCAATTGACTATTCAGGGCTTTGAATTTTAGTGGGTAGATCTAGAGGTGAAGCCTCAGCCTCAACCCCAACATGAGTAGAATGTGAAGTACCAAGGATCAGGGGGAAAGGAGAAGAACATGGAACTTCATTATGTCAATTAATCCAAGACTATATTTTCCCCTTATGATAGTGATTCTTAATCAGACCGATAGGTGAAAAAGGCGCACCAATTCTCATGTTTTCAGGCATGTAAAAATATATAGAAGATCATATCTAAAGTTCCTCTTGAAGAGAAGTTTTCGAAGATCCCATGACTATCATCCTTGTCCGTCATGTAGGGACTTGGTGGTTTTGGATAACAATAGATCTACAATGTAGTGAAAAAAGTCATCTTAAAGAGGGAGAAAGAGAAAAAGTGTCATCAAGATCTGACCAGAGCGAGGCTGCTGAACAATATTAGCAAATTCAAGGCTGCAGTGTCCCGAGCTGAGGCTGATCATACCGCAAAGCAGAAGGAGCTGAAGCGTAAGACCAAGGAGAAAGTCTCCCAATAGATGAATCTTCAAAAATAGTTAGTTACCATAACTAGGGAAATTGACCATCTTAACAATTCATTGGAAGGAGTCCAAACGAATGGAATGAAATCAATCACAGATGCTAAGAAGGCTCTCCATCAAGCTGAAAAGAGTGAAGCTGGATGAGTGAATGCACTTCAAGTGGCTGTTGATGAATCTCATGATACTGTAAATAAAATGAAATGTTATGTTATAAACCCCTTGTAATTCTTGAAAAATAGAAGATACTCCAATCTGTGGATGTGCATCAAATCTTGTGCATCAATGAAAAAGACTTTTCATCTTCAATAATTTGTACATGCATTCTCTTGCTAATTAATTATATGTATATTTTTTTTACCTATGCCAATGGGCCTAGTTAGCATAGTTTTATTTTTCCTAGGATTATACAAACAACCCCACAATATTTTCATCTTTTGTTGCACAATATTTCCTAAATCATACAATATGTACATTTAGCAAGCTGGGACTCGACATTAGTTCAGAGATCATTTTAAAAGTTCCTAATTTAATGAGTACCCTATCTTTTTTGGTGTATAAAGGCATGCATGTCGGATAAAAAAAGGATAATTTTTTTGGTCGAGTATCTTTGACCAAATGGATTAAAATTGACTCAATTCCTTGATAATTTGTTTGAAAAAATATTACCACATTCTAGTACGGGGGAAAACATGTAAAATATGACTTATGAAATTTAGAATATGAGGGATGATATGAAAAAAGGGCTGAAAATCATTAGAGGAAGTATTTCCTAAGAGTGAAGTTACCACTTTTTTACGAACTTGTCAGGTGGTTGATTATGTAGGGCTACTTAAGTGCATTGGATGCATAGTCAAATAAAAGAATCTATTGGATGACATGCCCGTTATATAGACTACTAATGCAAGGCCACCTTGGGGCACGTGCTGCATAGTGAGGAAAGAGAACTCTGAAAAAATTTACTTTTCTATTGATAAAAGTCAGCGACAGTTTATGGAGATTCATATTTTCCAAATCACAGAGTCTACTGTATGGAGAGAGGTACTTCAATATGGAGAGGATATTCCCATTCAAGATTTTCAAATAATTTGATGAATGTCACTCCTATGAAGGTCTGAGCCAAACCTAGGCAAGGGAAATACAATCCATAGACTTGAATACTTTCATATCATGAAAAAGAGTATGGGAAAATTTGTTAAGGATTGATGTTTTTGAAAATCCCTACATATCGTTGTTAAGAAATATATGGAAAATAGGTTTTCCCCCAAAGAATGAGTTAACCACTACTTGAAAAACCTGTTAGGGGATGTTAATTATGAAGGTCCACTTAAGGGATTTGGCTGCATAGTCAAATAATAGCATCTTTTGGATAATAGATCCATTATATAGAATACTTATACGAGGCCACCTAAGGGCACATGTTGCATGGTCAGGAAAAAGAATTCCCGGGTATCATATATTTTGTAACCAGAAGTCAAGAAAAAGGTTATGGAGATATGGAAGTATTTAAGGTTAGGAGTATGACAAATAAAAAAGTGTATTCTCGAATGCATGATGGAGATACATAGAAAATTCCTGACCATAATCCTGTTGTGGCAGGGTCCTGAATTGAGATGTTGTACCACACTATATATCTCATTAAGATGAGAATTAGGCCATATGTAATTCTTGAAATACAGTTTGATGTCATGCGGGATGATAGCGTAGGAGATCATAGTTTAGGGTCGTAGAGTTTGGACCATAAATGGGGGAGACACATTGTGTGTTTGTTATAAACTAGATATGAATAAAGACCATGGTTTTCATGCAACATTCAAGGGCTTAGAAAGGGATTTTTCAGCCATGGGACTGACAGTGGAGTTTGGGGTTAGGCCCAAAGACATGGGGCAGGGTTCAAGGGATTCTCGAATGTTCTTACATATCCCATAAAGATGGAAATAAAGCCATACGTAGTTCTTGAAATACACTCTGTACAAATTTGGTTCATACATGTGAAGGGTGAAAATGGACTTTAGTGCAATGATGGTTGGATCCAAGATTAAAGGATTGATCATTTCCATGTATGCACATATTTTTTTGAATATAACATTATTGGAGATAAATGTAAATAATGATTCCCTATCTGGTGAGGGTGTCAGAGACTGTTCTAGTTTGTTGTCATACAGGAAAAAAGTGTGAATAGTTTAACGTCATATGCATGGACTGGTGCAGTATAGTTTAGAGTCATGTAGCTAGGACATATTTCTATTCAGTTTAATGTCTTGCAGTGAGGAAAATGGGGGACTATATAGTTTAATGTCATATAGCAAGGACAATGATGAACCAATGTGAATATTTTGGTTTCCAGGGGGTTTCACTGATCATCATCATATGAGATGGACGTGAACCGATGTGAAGATATTGGTTTTGGGATTGAACCTTGGGAGGTTTCCTACATACCCAGCCTAGAAGGAAAGTATCAAAGTCTGTGTAGTTCGATTAAGAATGAATTAGTGATCGAGTTGTATTTGAGGAAAAACTGAAGATGGTGTTAGGACTTACGCGTGGTTAGCGGCCCGGAAAGGGTGTTATGGTTAAAGCTTATTCTAATCTCACGTGAGTCATGCTCGGTGTGAGAAACAAGAGGTAACAACAAAACTAACGACGCATAGTTTAATGTCATGTAGGATGTATAAGGGACTATTTCACAGTTTAAATGTTATGTGTCATTGAGATGGGGTTCATGGCAGTTTAACGTATTGCAGCTCAGATGAACTGTTTAACATCATGTTGGACGAAAAAGGGGACACAATTTAATGTCATGTTGGACGATAGAGGAGAAATACAGTTTATTTTCTTATAGCATGGACAAAAGGTACCATTCAGTTTAAAGTCTTGCAGTGAGGACTAAATGGTGTATTTCTGTTACACAAAATACTTCTTCATGATTCTTTCATGGTTTGGAGTTGTAATGTGTTCTCCATCCATTGATATTAAAGTATATGCTCCATTGAAATAGAACTTATATATTAAATAAGGTCTTTCCCACTTTGGATCATGATTTGGAGGTTTATTTACTAGTATCATTGGAGTTTTGAGGACCAATACCAATTATCCTTGAATGAATTAACGAAGACGAACTTTTTTATTGAAAGCTCGTGCTATTCGATTCTGATAGACTTCCAAGTGGTGTAGGGTGCAAAATCATTTTTCATCTAATCATTCTAATTTATCATGTTTCTTATGAGATTGTTCATCTGTGGACGACTGATCAAAAATGGTTACTTTGAGTGAAGGTAATTGAACTCGAATGGGAAAGACTACTTCTGTTCTATATACCAATGAATATGGAGTTAACAGCGTAGCAGTGCGGGTGGTGGTCTGATAAGCCAATAAAGCATGAAAACGTTTATCAGGCCATGATTTATTATCTTTATCCACTATATTTTGCAGTATGTTTGAAGGAGTCTTCTTGAAGGCTTCTATTTGGCCATTGGCCACTGCATGAGACCAAGATCAATGGTTGGATTTGATGTTAAATTCTTAATACATCTTTCTCGCCTTGGATGAACAGAAGTTAGTGCCATTATCCATCAATATGGTATGAGGGAAACCAAATCTGGTAATAATGATAGGCTTGATGAAGATAACACTTCTTTTAGAACTAAATTATTTGAGAGGTGTTGTCTATTCCCATATGGAAAACAAATCACTAGCAATACGAATATACTTAAACTGCTTGGATGTAGCCGAAGGAAAGAAGTCCTACTACATCCATTCCGTATATAGCAAATGGAAATGAGGATTTAGCTATATGAAGAAACTTTGGGGGATGATGAATGATGTTGGAACACACTTGGAAAGAATGAAACTTCTTAGTAAAATCAACACAATATTTCATCATTGAAGGCCAGAAGTATCCAAGCCTTCAAATTTGACCAGAAAGTCTATGTCTAGACTGATGGGCACCACAAAATCCTGCATGTACTTCATTCATGACATCCATTGTCTCTTTACCATCATTACATATGAAGATAATTCAATCAAAACCTTGCTTGTAGAGAATTATTTGTGGATCTGGGCTATCATAAAGTGTAAAATTGACCACACATTGCTGGACATGTTCTTTCCTAGCTCTATTAGGTGGGAGTGTTCCATTTTGAAGGTATTCCCTGATATGTGTCATCTATCCTGTGGTATGATCATATGGATTAGAAATGGGACTAATTTCATTGATTTCCTCTATTCTGATTTGAACAAAAGGTGAAACTACACGACGGTGGGCAATACTGATGATTGTTTCATCCTGATTTGGATATGAGAGGGTTGTGGCTACATTATACAGAGCATTAGCTTGGGCATTTTATGATCTCAAGACATAAGAAAATGTCATTTCCAATGGAAATTCCACCATTAACTCTTGGATGTAATCACACAAAGGTATTAATTCTTCTTTTTTGATTGAATAATCCCCATGGATTGTTTTTGATTACCAAATCTGAATCACCTTTTACCCTCAAGTGATTCACCTGGGCCTGATGTTCCAATTCCAATCATACTATGAGAGCATGATATTCTGCTTCATTATGTGTACCTCCTTCCAACAATAAGAAGGAATAGGGTAGCACTGCCTTTTCTGGGGAAATAAGGACGATTCCTAACCCAACTTTGTTGAATTTCAGAAATTCTATTTTATTTTATGTTGTACTTCAGGAGGCAAAATCAAAGTACATTTCTCATTTTTAGGATTACCTTTAATAGATATGACTTACTCATTTTGAAGGTCAATATTTATATATTTTTCTTCCAAAGATGAGTGTTCAGCAAGTGAATCGCCTAGAGCTTGGCTGTTTATTTCCTTTTTAGACACATATTGGATATCAAACTGCTGGAAAATAACATCCCACCTTGCCAGATGTCCTATAAGAGTTGGACGACTAAGGATAAATATGAGAGGGTTATTTCAAGATACCAATTAGTCCTCATGATGTTATAGGTAGTGTCTCAATTTCTGAATGATAAAGATTAATTCTAGGAAGAACTTTTCAATACATGAATATCAATTTTCTTCCTCAATCATAGTCTAACTGAGATAATATAGGTTATTTTCATTCCCGTCATCCTTTGTTTTGGGAAAGGAAAGCACCCAATGATCTCACTAAAGCTATCACATAGAAAATAAGTGGTCTCCCTTAAATGGGTGGCATTAATACTATTGGACTCATGAGATATCTCTTGAGAATTACAAATGCATCTTGACATTCTTCTGTCCACTGGTAGGTGACTGCCTTCTTTATTAATTTGGTGAAGGGTAAACACATTCCGGCCAAATTGGAAATGAAACGCAGAATGTAGGCCAAGTTTCATTGAATTCCACTTAATCCATTGAAATTTTGAGGAGGTGACATACCAAGTATTGATTTTGTCTTCTCATTATCTTCTTTGATACCACAATGGCATACAACAATGCCGATAAATTTTCCTGAGGTTACCCTGAATGCACATTTCAAGGGGTTCATCTTCAATTTGTGTTGTCAAACTTTGTTGAATATTATTTCCATCTGCTAAGTGATCATAACGTTATATGGATTTAACCACAAAACCATCCACATAACATTTAAATAATTTCCCTACTAAGGGTTTGCAGATATGGTGCATGAAACATTGATATGTTGCTCTTTGATTTGTCAGGACAAAGGGCATTACCTGATAGAAAGACACACCTTGAGGGGCATTGAAGGCTATAGATTCTTCATCTTTTGGATCCATTGAAATTTGAATATACCCATAATATCCATCCATGAATGAAAGTGCTTTACTGATATCTATTGCATCAATTAATAGTTATGTGATGGGAATTGGAAAATAATTCTTGGGACAATGCCGATTATGATCAATAAAATAAATGAAAACTCTATTTTTCCCATTATTATTTTTCACTTAGAAAATATTAGCTAACCATTTGGGATATGGAACTTTTCGGACCAAGTTATCCTTGATAAACATGTCAAATTCAGCTCTAATTTTGGCGGCTTAAGTTGGGTGTGTTCTTCTTGCTGCTTGATTGAATCCTCGATGTTCTTATGGAAAACCCAAATGATGAGTGGAAACATCGGGATCAAGACATGGAATTTCTATATAATTCCAAGAAATTAAATCCTGATTTTGCATTAAAAATGAATTATAAATTCCTTTATCTTCAGGAGTCATGTCCGCACTAATTAAAGTGGGGTGTGGATCTTCATTTGTACCCAGATTTATTTCTCTTAGTTCATCAACGGTAGTAGAGATACCCTATTCAAATGCTGTAGGAGAATCTCTGAGATCATCCACTTCTTCTTCAATATGTGTTACTTCTTCTGTTTCTAATTTCATTGTATATGACAAATCATAATTTCCATGATCAGGGGAGATGTTAAAATTTGAAAATTTTGAAGAAGAGGGTGCCATTTTGGACCCTATTGATGATGAAGGGTCTTCCTAGGTTGATAGAGAGGAGATTATGGATTGAGAATCGACATCATTATTTTCCACTGGTATTGCTATAACTTCTTCTGGCCTGGTTGATGAAGTATAGAATTTCAGGATTTCAATGGATGAAATGACGAAATCTCTATTTAAGATTTCATTATTTCTTAACCAATTAACAATTTCTCCCATGTTGTCTGGCTCCATTGACATAATTGACGTTATGGAAGTTTTCTAAAGGTTGTTTGAATTAGTCCATAACTTCAATTTGACAGATAGGAAACACATAATATGTTCTCATATTTATGAATGGGTTTACTGGAATCCTTTCCAAACCATAATGAGCATTAATTTTGGTGACCTTCTTTGCTGTGGATTTTTCATTTCCCTCCATGTGATAAAATTCTGTCTCAATGTATTGAGATTCACTTGTTTTGAATGGGGATTTGTCACCATACAATGTCTCAACTTGACCATTGAAACAATATTTGAGACATTGATGGTATGACTAAGGTACGACCACATGTGTATGTAACCAAGGTCTTCTAAGAAAATGTTGAAATTTGTGTCCTAACGAACAACCATGAAATCTGAATTTGAAACAAGGTATCCAAACTGAATTCTGAGTGTAATTACACCATGAGGTTCTTCTTCATTCTTATCATATCCTTGCAGGATCAATGTAGAAGGAGATAAATTAGATTCAGTGAGGCCCAATCGATGGAGTGTACGAATAGGAATTAGATTGATACCTGAGCCATTATCAATTAAGGATCATCATATGTCTCTATCATTGAGATTTCCTAATAGATACAATGGTCTGATATGTCCATGTGTAACATCATCTTCATCTTCATCTGTAAAAGATATCACCACATGAAATTCTACAAGATCATTCTCTATATGGTAGAAATTAGCCGAAACAACTTCAGTTTCGAAATCTTGAGGACATGACAAAGCCTCAATAAGTGCCACTCCATGATCTTTTGATATAATTAAGGAATCCAGAATTGATAAATTGTCCGGTACTTGGGCCAAATGTTTCTACACTTCATAGTTTGGGTCTAAAGTTCTGCATTTTCCATCAGGAAAATGTGGCTTTTAAGGTGCCTTGGATGTTGATGCTTTTGAAGTAGATTCATCTCGTATCAGGGTAGGAGTTGGAAACACTCTTGGATTTGGTATATTAGACTGACTACTTATATCGATTTTCATAGAGGAAAAAGGTGTATCCTCTAACCGATCCTCCAAAATAACTATGCTAGGACTAAATCTTCCTTGTGTGGAAGAACTTTCTTGTTCTTGTTGAGCCTGCTGAAGGGCTTTTCCATGAGTTTCTTCCACATATACAGTTCATGTAGCGATAGGATTGATATTGTGGCTTCTGGAATATCCACATATTCCCATGTATCTTAGACCTATGTCTCCTTCTCTAATTCCTTTGTTTGATATAGGGAACTCAGGCTCATCAAGATCAAAATTGTGACTAGCATAGGGATATGTTAAATGAATCATATTAATAGAACCAAAGATTAATTATTCATCTGATGAAGATTATAACTGATTAGCAGTTTAGGATGTTCTGTTTGGGGGGGCAGTGCCCAAGATTTTGAAGCAGACGGGAAAAAATCTGCCCCAGTCAAAGACAATTAGGCTTTGACACAAACTCTCCATCTTCAGACTGTTCTTCTTTCTCCAAATTACTCTGCTTATTTGATGATTTTCCTTATAATGAAGGGGATTTTGCTGTGGAATTAATAGTAGAAGACACAATTGGTTGATTCAATTATGTTCGTAAAATGACATGAGTTGATTTGATCATTTTCCTAACCATCCAATCATCATATTTCTACGCATTATTACTTTTAAATTTGTGCCACTCCCCTTATTCTTCTGGATCAGTTGTAGTAACACATGAAACCTGGGCTGAAGAGCCTTTCAGTTTTCCCTATCCAGAGTACACCATATTTTGTAAGAGGTATTTGAAGACAGAACACTCCTTAATGGAATTCCCCAACAACTGAAGAAATGTGAAATAATTGGAGAGATATTCATATCCTTCCTTGTTCGGCCTTTTGGGCCATGGAAACTAAACCAGGATGTCTTCCAGAGCTGAGATGAAGTAACCCAGAACATGTTCATTCTATAAAGAAGAAACATTTTTCTTCAAATCTTCAAACTATTTCCACCTTTGATCTTTTTTATCATACTGATGAGGCGGTCATTGTTGATGATGCTCAAGGGGTGGATTCCTTCAATATGATGAAGGTCTTAAAGTGGAAGAAGGTACAGGTGCATGATTAAGTGTAACTGTAGCAGTCTCTGCTTTCCCTATTATCCTTCCTGGAACTGATGGAATTACATGAGTTTTAGCCTTAGCCTTTTAAAGAGAGTCTTCGATCTGTTGGGAGATTGAAGTAAGGTCTCAAAACCCTCATGTGTATTTCACAGGGATCAAAATTGTGCATAATTCATCACATAGATTTTTCACATATATTGGAATAAATTCTTCTTGAGGGAGTGCTAAACTTAAGGATTATGTTAATCCCTTCCAGTGAGAAATGGAATCTGAAACTCTTTCATTATACATTTGCTTAAAATTGGTAAGATCAAAAACTGTTGTCTTTGGAAATGTTGAGTTGAATTGAAGAAGGAACTTTTGATAGAGATCTTCCCACCCAGTAATTAATTGGGATTACTAACTTGTATAGAAGACAAAAGCAGGTCCTTATATTGACTGTAAAATATAATTGAGCATACCTGTTTCTTGTTGTTTTAGAGTTCCCATCAAAGGATCACAAAGAGACACAAAATGTGTTAAGTGTTGTTTTGGATCTCCCAAACCATTAAAAATTTGGAATCTGGTACTCTCAAAAGTTGATGGGGGAGGAATTTCATCTTCCCATTTAGGGTAAGCTCTCATTTCAGGTTAAATTTGTGCACAAATTCTTTCTATAGCTTCCAACCGAGCTGTTTATTACTCAATGGTAGTCATTAATTTTTTAGAAACATCTGGTTGTGATTGGACCTGGGCAGGTTCAATAACTGGAGTTTGGATGGGTGTGGTGACTGGGACATCCACTGATGGTAGTATTGTCGATGGTTGTTGTGTATGACCAGTATGATTGGACCTATGAGGGTGTACTTGTAGAGGGGAATACTCTTGATCCATCCTAGTAGCTGCAAAAAATTCCCTTGATTGATTAACTTTAACATGCTTAGGAGGAAGAATACCATGATGTAGTTTTTCATTTAACCTCCGTAATTCCTTCATTTCTTCTTCATTCTATGTGAACCTTTCCTCTAATGAGAGTGATTGGCCTTATATAGATGATTTGTGTAACATAACCTATCTTTTAACCTTCTCTTTGGTATGTGCCTTTCTGGAGTGTGGAAGGGAATTACCCAAATAAATGTCTTTCCCCTAGGAAACCCTCTGTCTTCTGGTACGCACACCTCCTTCATTCGTTTCTGCGTGCACAACCTCTTGAAAATGAACATCTTCATCTGATCCCTCTGAGTGAGCCTCCTATTCTAGGGGATCAGTGACAACGACATTGATGACATTTACCAATGCATAATGCATTGTAGCCTTTCAGTCAACGCTTCTACGATAATGTCTTCATCCATGTCATTTATGAGTCATTTCCTTTTGTTTGGTTGATCCCTCAGGAACTTCTTGATGAAACATAGTTTGTAAGGAATATCCTAGTAATTTGGTGATGAGTTCCTCTTTTGGATTCTTATGTAATCGAGAGAAGACTCACTTCCATTGAGAGAGAAATTGAGAATTTGAAAAATTACCCAGCCTAGTGGAGTGGGGTTGTTCCTATTTTTCCTGCTCAACTCCTTGAATCCTACTTGTTGATTCATAGGGTAGGATTAAAATAGTCCCCATCCTGGCTAGCTAAGGTGGATCTTGATCTGCTACATCTGCAACATTCTTAAAACATCTCCTGATCTTGTGAACTTTAGTCTGGAAATTGGCCGGATGCATCAACCTACATCCAATAAAATCACCTGGCTTAGAAGACCATTGGATTATTTCTGACACCTCTTTCACCTGATTATGTGCATGCTCTAAATTAGAATCCTATTCTATATTCTCATTTTCTTGATGCAAGATTAATTCAAAAACTTGTTCTTTTTATGCCTTACTTTGGGAAGAACTAGTTGAGGCCTTTTATTGGGAAAGACTTTGATTATGCACATAACCAGTTAAATTTGGCCATCCATGGGAAATAACATTGAATTCGACAACTTTTTGCGGGCTTTGTTGACTGGAGTGCACAGTGAAATGTTATTATCCATGAAAACCCCATCACCTGATATGAAAACCAGATGGGGCATTGGTAGTTAACTAGTGAAACCTTTTCAATGCGCCAAGGCATGAACGCTGAAGGCCTCTCTGCTGATTTTCAGCCTTTGGATATCGAGAAACTAAGATAGTTTCCAAGTCAATTTGGCGTTACAACCCTTATATTATCTTGACACAATATTTATATTCATAATAATATAATATTTTCTATTTTATGTTACAATGATTTTTCCATCTATTGAGAAGAATTTCATGAATACAATTTTCTATCATCATTTTTGGAATATCAGATTGAGAGTCATCCAATGTCCAAAACATGACTGGAATTTCACCTTTTTCCAATTATTGTCTCATATTCATCACTTCCTATTTTTCATTAAATGAATATTCTTCTTCATAATTAGACCAAAGCTGGTGCTTCTTTGTTGATTCATCGGATTCAAAAAGATTTGTAGAGAATTCATTTGTCAAATTTGAAGATGAATGATCCAGGGGAGGTTCATAGAATGACCTACACCCTAGAATATCTTCTGATTGAGAAACTATTTCACCTGCTAGAGGTAAGGCATTAGACATGACTAGCTTCACATTTTCCGGTGCCTCAAGATAAGAGGGCTTACTCGTTACTGCATTTTCCATTGAAGAATTTTCCAGGAAATGTGAATTACTATTTCAGAGAGCACATTCACAGCTAAATTCATCATCAGGGGGAGGATCACCATGGTGGGATATAGAAAAGGATGAAACCTCTTTCTACTTGGTCTTCTGGCCGCATAGAGGGTTATTATGTCTCTCATCTAAAGGTGCTACTTTTAGATTGACCGAATTGTCTTTAATAAAGCCTTCATGAGTATGTGTCTGATGAAGAGCTTTAGAATTATCATTTTTACATCAAGAATATTGAAATGTGAGAGTAGAATCTTGAGTTACAACAGGCAATTGTCTGAGGGCTACAAGAACTATAGCATTGAGCATGGCCTTATTGAAGATTGGCTCTTGATTTTCAACTGTGTTGGATGGATCTTTTTCTTAGATTCCTTCTTACTCACTTTGGAAACCACTTTTGGATGAAAGTGGTTTAAATGAGAATTTTTATGTGCCTGATCAGGAGAAATTTTCAGGTTATGCGGATTATCTCCATTTAAATCGGGTGTATGTGCCCGACATGATTGTCCACATGACATGGGGGAGTATGACCCATGACCCTCCTAGACTGAAACAAAGGTGTGTATCTGCTCCGAAGTGACATGTTTATGAGTCACTCCACTGATAGGAATATATTTATGATTCTTTCCTCGTGATGCTGTTGAAGCTATTATAGTATTCTGACAGGTATCTAGAATTTGGGCAGGTATTTGCTTCTTCTATTTCACCATTGTCAAAATGTGCTTGGTGACTTCAGCTGCTAGAATGGGAATATACATCCATTCTATGTCTGTAGTAGGCGTCTGTGCCTTCTATTATCCTCATTTTCCAATCAATGGATATTGACAGTAATTATGCATAGAGGATGAGAGATGAGTCTGCTCCAAATTTGTCGTCGGAGCTTTCTGACTGACTTCTCTGGGTGATATTAAATGAGACTATTGGTAGGATTGATGAAATTTGGTAGGTGCATATGCCTGCTGTCTATTCTATATCATGTATGGTTTATGGGTTTCCTTCAATACTGGAAGACGAGACTGCTGATAGAATTGGTGATTGTAAACAGGTGTGTATTTCTTACCAGTTCCCACGATATTAAATTGGAGAACTTCTTTAGTTGCAGTCAGATAAGCCTAGTGACTGGATGATGAATTATAAATAGGTGTATATTGCCGCCTATAGTACTCCACCGGATTTTCCTAGTGGGATTGGTGTGTTACTTCCAGACGAGTCTGCTGGGCAGTAAAATCAGGATGGATGGGTGTATATGCCCTCTCGTTGCTTGCCATCACGTTAGGTTGATGGACTTATCTAGAGGGGGCAGAGGTACAAACCTATTTATTGTTGGCTTAATTTCGCATCTGACAATTGTTCATGTGTTCTGAGGTCTAAGGTACCTGAGCCGAACCCCTATAGGTGATACTCTCATCTTGTTGAGGGTGCACTACCTCACGAGTCTGGCGGCGATTGTTGGTGGGAGTCCTCAAGAAGGGCTCAAGTATTCTTAAACTGAGGCCTTGAGTGACCCCTTCATTCACCTCCCATTAATATGGGAGAGACTATTTATTTCATTCCCGGGATAACGACTCGAAACATTAGGAAACAGTGGTTGGAACCACTTGCTTTTTGACCACTGGTCGTCGCTGTCCAGAAAACCAGGTTTAGTTATTAACTTGGAGGGCTTCTCGAGCAGCCTCCAGAGTCAGGATGTTTACATTTTGACTGTATTCCTTTACCAATGCATTCGAGACCTAGCATTTAAGAGGCTGAGTAGGTGATTTCATCCTCAAAGTGAAGGAGGATCTAGCAAGAGTAGCAGCCGAGGCATTCACGGGTGTGATCTTTAAAGAATCCATTTCTGTATTGCAGATAGATCGTTGAAAAGAGTTTCTGTTTGATATAACAGACATAATAAAGATAATCTTGGAAAGACTACATCTTTTGGATGATGAAATACTTGTTTGATTGCATTGTTGTCCCTCATATTGAATTTAATAGGGACCTAATAGATAAGTAAAACATAATTTTAACTTAGTTAAGGATTCAGGTCGGTTTCACCATTTTTTTCTTCTAGAAATGGGGATGACCTTGTTTTTTTAAGGTTCAAACTATTCCAATCGATTTCTAATGGGTTTATTCATAGAACCGGAAACACCCAATGATTCTATATCCATTTGGACGTACTTTCAAAAGGTAGGTTCTCATTAGTTGTGGACCAATAAGACTTGACAATTTTCATTGGTCGAGTGGATGGGGGGTCAGGCTCATCACACCTTATTTGGGGGAATTATTGCCCACTCTGGGACTATATTTTGGATTTAAGTTATGTTCACGAATACTTATTAATTCACCAAGCATGAAAATGATTTTTCCTTTATATTTATAAATCAATGATTGATATGTATGGGATTTAGAGAATATTTCATATGTATTTGAGGTTCTTCATTGATAGAGAATCATCTGTATGTATTGGAGATTCATTTTCAATGGTATCCTTCAATATATTATATAAAACAATCCTTGTAATTATGATAACCATACTAGTTTTAAAGCCACTCAGTGGGGCACTTGATGTTTATTGTCATTTAGAAAGACATGTATTATTTTAGAGTTGAGATCGTACCCATAGATGGGCTACCTACGTATCTTTGTTAGAAATGGAATCAGAACCCACATAGTTTGATACAAAGGATATAATTTAATGTCATATGGGATGGAAAATAATTAATGAAATATGGGATTGAACCTTATAATGGTTTACTGCATACCCTATTTTTAGGGTAGAGATAAAATTCCACATAGTTTGGGCAAATAAATATGGGGTTTATTCATAGTTAAATGGCCCCTAAAGAGATGTTGTTATTGCAGTCACACTCTAAGCCCACGTGAGTCATGCTCGGTGTGAGAAACAAGAGGTATCAGTAATCTTGACAATGGTTCCACGAAAGATGCAGTCATTAGAAATGATGCGGGGATTATGTATGTATTACATCCCAAGTAAATGAAGACCAGGACTTTGGAAAGAATCCAATGAGCATGGTCCATAATTGGATTTTTAATTTATGGAGATCTAGAATTTTAACTTGGGACTTACTCCTGAAAATGATTCCCAAATTTATAAAGATTTAAGATTGGATCTTACATCTGAGAAGGAGGCACAGGTTAAAGGTAATTATTATAAGGGCTTATTCCTGAGAATGAGGCCCAAGTTAAAGTAAATTATTACTGGGGTTCACTCTAGAAGCGGAGTCCCATGTTAAAGGAAATTATGAATGGGGATTAGTATTGATAAGGAGGCCCAGGTTATGGAGACTTGTAACTTGGGGATTAATCCTAAGAAGAAGGCCCAAACCAAGAGATCATCTCATCTCAAAGGATGAGTTTATATAAGAAACCCCTAACTGCGGTGACATAAATCTTGTAAGTAACAAGGTTTTGGGAAAGGGTTTTCATAGAATTACTTTCAGATAAGGAAACCAACAATGGAATCATGCCATAAATGGCTTTGAAGAGGGGTTTGATGGTTATATCATAAAGAGGAGAGGTGGAGTTGAGGAAAGGAGAATACATGGAATGAGGTGCTCAAGTATTGTTCTGGCGTGCAAGTATTTTTTGTGCAAGTATACTTACTCATCATGAGTCACCTTGGGTGACGAAGAACCTATAGGGTAATACTTGGGAGAGTTGAAACTCAAGCCCTTAGTATCATCCCTAGAGGCTTTCAGAATTGTGGCTCGTATGTTCCCTTGAGAGGTAAGGGAGGCGTGCAAGTGTCTTTATTTCACTTAACGGATGGACACTTATGTGAGAAAGTATTAATGAGTTCAAATACTTAGGCCTTATTCTTCCTCTTTAGATTTTCCCGTTGAGGTAAAAAAAGTACCTTAGAAGTGTTCAAAAGACTTCAGATAGAGACCTGGGTGATCAGAGCTTTAATCTGAGTTTGAAAAAAAATTTCCTCGAAATGGGGGGCCCACAGGGGCTATTTATAGGCCATTGGTCACCTTGGTCGAAAAAAGGGATAGGGCATCCAAGTGACTTGCGCGACCCATATGTGGAACGCAAGTGAGTTGTGCGACCAGAAGGAATATTTCATGCCTCCTTCTTAAAGGGTTCATTGTTCATGGCTTTTTCAACTTTTGATGTTCTTCAAAGGATGAATATCTTCGTGCTTAAGGTATTCCCATTTTCCATTCATTGGACTCTGTGACAGAAAGGAGTGTCAAAATGGTTCATCTATGATAAAATGATAAGAATTATCATGATTCATAAGGAATAAATATGAATGGATTATGACTAGGTTATGGTTGGGATTGTTATATCATTATAATTTATTAGTTTATTACTAATGTTTATGATCTAGAATGGTATAGTGATGTTTATCCCAAACGTAAAAGAAGGTAAAGAGAGGATATCACAAGCTCAAAGCAAGTAAAAAAGTTTTTAATCTAGGACTATCTTGTGATGAATATCTTAGTGAGTATCCTTGACATAATCATTCTATAATTATTAATATTCCAAACATTATTCTACTTGCTTGTGACATGTTTTTTTCAATTACTATTTAATCACACAGATCATGATATTTGATTCATCTATGATTCATCACTTATGAATATCCAAATCCTTATTCCATTATTATTTTCTATGAATTGATGGGTATTATTTTCTAATATTAATATCATATTATTATAGTATTATGATCATGTTGTTATTATATATGATCATTTATTGGTATCTCCCTTGTTTACCCTTACTGATAAAGTGTTCACACCTTTTCTGGTATATCCTTTCTGTGGGTTATGAAAACACATTTTAAGTAGAGTATGAGGAATATGTATACTTTGTCATAATAATATTTTGGGAGATGTTGAACATCATTCAATAATGAGTTTGATTAAGTATCTAGTTTGCGAAGAATAAAAACATTATTCTATTAAAGGGAATGTTTTGTAATGTGATATATTGAATATTTATATAAAAAGGTGTAATATTTATTTAGGTAAAGTAAAGGTCATCTAAAAATGTATTAGAGAAGGGGTTAGTGGACTATATTGAAATCCATATGGATAAATAATATTTTGGGATATCATCCTGAAGAATTGGAAAAGTATATATTATGTGGTTATCCTTGAATATGAATCCCTCAATGGATACTGGGATGTGGATAAAGTTATGGAATAGAAGCACCAAGGGGAAAAAATATGAATCAACGGATTGTGTATGAACACTATAATATGTAGTATTGGATGATTTAAACTACGAATATAGACATGGAGAGAAAATCCTTGGTATATTCTTGGGAAAATTGATATCTTTTTATAAACCATTATGAAGGATCTAAAAAGACAATTACTATAGAAATCCTTGGAAGAACTTACAATTTCATTAATTAAATTCAAATTGTCATGATTTATTGATCATATGGAAAAAAATTTGATTATATTATTTATGACTATGATCAGGGTTAATCAAACTATTCCTTTTGGTTTTAGTTAATGGATGACATTAGATTATATCATTTAAATACTAAATGTGATGGTAGACATAATTATTGACCTCCTAAAAAGCCGAAGGTTATGGGAGAAATAATAAGAACATATTTTGGATGTTCTTAAAGAATTATCCAATTTTATCAATCATTTTGATCATTTGATCAATCAAAATAAATAAAAATTTCCTTTTATGTCCTTTATAATGAAATATCAATTTTGTTTTAGTGGGTTTATTGAACTATTAACTATCGAGAAATGGATCAATACCACGGAAAAAATTTTCTCCACTTCCTAGTGATTATAAGATTGAAAATTCTATTTATTTTGTTTATCATTTTCAATGTAAAGCGTATTAGTGATGAAATATATTCAAGACAGGAGGCATCAGGAATAAATAAAATCCATGGGATGTGATGGTTTTCAAAGATTATTTTTTCCATAGGAATGTTCCTTTTATTTTTCATATGATATTTGAGAAGGTTCTTCTTGATCTATAGTTGAGTGATGATGAATCCATTAGTAAAAATGAGGAAAATTTTCGGTGACTTATAAGGTATGCTTCTAATATTTTTATTTAACATAAAATTTAGTCTGATTGACCCTTCAGTGGATTAAAACCTTTTATATAAAGGGAATTATCCACAATACACTTAGATATATATGGAGAAATCATTCAATGTAATCTCGATATGGAAGGGATATCGTAGTCACCCATCAATGTCATGGTTTTTGAAGGAATATAAAAAATGAAATGGAAGGAAATTATAATAAAAAAATCATGATTGGAAGGAGATGTGTCTTATTTTATTTGAGATGTTTTTAAAAAATATAGTCTTATTTATCCTATGGTGACTAGTAAATGATTTAAGTGTGAAAAGGAAGGTCATCATGTTAGAAAATTTCGATGTTATGGGATTAAGTTAGGTAAAATTTTAAATGGAGATAAAGCTCCATAAAATGAACCACCAACATTACAGTGTTTTAATTGAAATGAGTTTAGGAAATATAATAACTAGAGGCTGAATATTATGGTTAATTATGATGATAAATGTCTGAAACTTATTAAGGATGTAGACAATAAAAAATAACATGTGATCTCTATCACTAATGTGGGTTACAATTGTATACTTATGATAACCTATATTACTACAAGTTCCTACGAGCCTGTTCCCTAGTGGTACATGCTCCTGCTTGGCATCCAGAAGACCTAGGATCAGATTCGTGCAGAGACTAATTGATGGTACTGTAGATGGTGCACTGTATAAGTATTGTACAAGTATTGTCGAAGTGGTGGAATAGTAGCGGCGATGAAACTATAGCGTCAAAGGCACTGGAGAAGGAATGTAGCAGCGATGGTACTATAGCAGCCCGGGTAATGTAGCAATACTATTCATCAAGGGGCCATTTGGGCCAAAAATGGGCTTTCAAGCCTAGAATTCATGACACATGGCCTTGGTCCTTTTGTCAATGTAATGGGTCTCCATTTTCCCAGTCTAAAGAGATATTTGATTTGAATAAGAAAATCGGGCTTCGACCCCAACCTTTAAAAACACAATAAAACTGAAAATTTATTTTCTGAATTTTTTTTACCAAATATTTTTTATCTAAATAATTTCTATATGGTATCACATTACAACCTTAGTGATTACATGGTGAATTAGTTGTGAAAACTCATAATGGTATGATGATAATAACACATTTTTATTGTTCATTTTTGATTGAATTTTGTTGTAATATGGATCCTGAAAATATTGTTATTATCCCTCTAGTTGAATATTATGTGATTTTTGGCATGCATTTATTCTATTTATATAGATCCCATTAAATAGTCTTGGAAATGGTTGTATCCATTCATATTACAAATGAATTGATGATCATTTATTGGTGTGATGAATAATATAAGAATCCAATGGGAATTAAATCCGTCTTTTGGGTCTTTATTCCTATTCATAAAGGATTCATTTCTTATATAGTTGTGGGTAATATCATACTAAATTAAATTCCTATTGTATGGGAGTTTGTTTATGTATTCATAAAAGTGTTTCAATGTATTCCAATAAATTATATATGTTGAGGACTCAATAGAACCCTTGATTTTTATACACATATTTAAATTACTCTATATATAATATCCCCTAGTGAGTTACTCGAATAAAATAAGAAACTATTGTAGAATATTGGAAATGTATTCATTTGAACAAGTGGATCGCCCTAGTGTATATGTGTTCATTTCGTTTAGAAAAAAGTATAATTGCGACTACACATTGAATATTAAAAAAATAACAAGATAAAAATAAAGAATAGGTATCTTATACCCCATATTGATTATTTGTCTCATTAATTGATATGAAGAAAATATATCGCAATAATTTACCTTCATTATGGAGAATATCAATTTAGGTTCAAAAGTGAATACATACCTACAAAAACCTTTTGTTTGAGGTATAAACACTGTGAAATTATATTTCATCTATTTGGACTTACAAATTCTATTGATATGTTCATGGATTTAATAAATAGAGTCTTTATGAAATAGATATATAAAATTTTGGATGCCTTTATATTTCATTAGATTATATACACTAATAGAAAGGAAGAGTATGAAGAAAACTGGATAATTGTGTTCAAGACCCAGAGGAAGGTGAGACTCAATTAAAAAATTCCTAAAGTGTAAATTATATATATATGAAGTAATAATTTTAGGAAGCGGGGTCATAAGATATAGTCAATCAGTCGACTCATCTATAATGGATGTCATTCTACATATTCCAAGACCAACTACTATGACAATGATCAATATTTTCCATGGGTTAAATGGTTATTAATGAAACATTTTTATTAGTTTTACTTGTATGTGTAATATAATCACGAAGTTAATATTAAAAGGATTCATGTTCCTTTTGACTGGTAAATTTAAATAAAACATCAAGGATTGAATGAGAAATCTGGTCAGTAAATCCGAACATAAACTATTATGTAGTGGATAACAGTTTATCATTTTCAATGATACATAAAAGTAGAAAATACTAAGAGTTATTATGAATAATTAAATGGTGATAGATTATGACTCACGTAAATTAATGGTTCATTAGTAGAACCACCTGACTATTGAAATGGATTTAGTAGCAGTAATTCTTGAATTAGAGTTATGGATACATTATCTTTATGGATAAGGGTTAAAAATATATAATTATAATAAATTTTTGAAGTATATATTCACCCTAAAATAGGTTAATATTCACCATACAATATGGTTATTGTATTGATTGAAAAATGAATTACCATCAATAGAAGGTGAACAAGGTGTCTTATGCTTTATGTATAAAATATCCATTTAGATTATCTATGACAATTGTCCCAAATGATCCAGTATTTATTGATTTTAGAAATATCTACTGGGAAATATTAAATGAAGGGGAGAAATATTATATTACTCAAATTAGCATTCAACCATATATCCATGTGATGATTTAAAAGGAATATAATGGTGATGTATATCTGAAAATGATGGTGATAAATGTTCCTATGTTCATCTTTGATTTTGAATGATTCATAATGTTAAGGAAGAAGTTATATGCCCCATTTATACCACAACATATGTAGGAGTTGTTGGATTATACCCAAAGGTCATCATTCTCTAGTCATCCTTGATGTAAACATATATATATATATAATCCTTAAGGAAATTTTTTCTTGGATAACATGAAGAGATGAATCACAATATATCATGGTTCTTTCTATGAAAAAATGTTATGAATTGTAGGTATAATTCTAAGGGTATGTTACAACCATTACTAGTGAAATTAATGAAATGGGAACATATCACTATGAATTTATCCATAATAGTCCCCTAGACATATAAATGAAATAATTCTATTTTTATTTTAGTTAGCCTTCCTATATAGTAAAATTAATTCATTTCTATCATTTATTATTTCCCTCTTGATCACATTACCACGATATACATTAAAGATGTTATATAGTTACATATAGTACCACATTATATTTTTTTAATCATGATCTATTGTTTGTCTCAATGATTTGGAAACATAATTAACATTATATTGATATGGATTTTTATTTTAGTAATTTATGTCATACTAAAATATATAGATAGATTGACATAACTATTTAAACCATGGTGGAAATTTGGGATCATATTCAATAGATTTAAATAAAATATGGATAAAAAATTTAATCATATTTATTTTTCATATAATTATAACATTAACTCATGAAATAATTTGTATCATTATGAATATATATATATATATATATAAGTATGTTCTAAACTCTAACATGTTCGGATTAAATTTGAGAACTAAATTGATTTGGAGTGGATCTAGCTAAGGAAATCAAAGATAAGGTTAAAGGCATATTTCTGTACACCAAGGATGCTCTATGTCGAAAAAAGATTAATAATGAAAATAGGTGAAAAATTATAGAATTAAAATTTTGCAAGATGTAATTCCTATGAACATCTATATAGAATAGTATCAATAGATTAAAATATATGGGAAGTTTTATCCCTAGTTATATTGGACCTTTATATATTAGTTATTGAGTTGATATAATATTTTATCACTGGATGTTTCTACTGAACGTCTCCCAAGTTCATGATATGTTCATTTTATATATTTTGATGAAGGGAATACCTAACCACTCACATATAAAGACAATTGATAATTATCTATTTGAGAATGAAATATATTCTGAATAACTAAAATTATTAATCACTGATTATAGAGAATGTTTTTTGTTGAACAAATACTAATAAAGTTTTTAAATTTATTTTGATGTAATCAATAATTCAAGGAAGAAACATTGGATCTCAGGGATTTGATAAAGAATAATTCTCAATTTCTTTATCTAATTTATCTAATTTTATGGTTGAAATTTCTTTTAAGGTGGTATAATTGAACCCCATTATATGTTATATGTATTACTAGGAAGTAATTTTTAAGTAATTTATAGATTTCATTAAACACAACCCATAGTCTAAAGAATCCGTGATATTTATAATATTTAAAAACAATCTATTTGATTTTAGGTAATGAATTGGATTAAAAATAATATGAAATTTATTAAAAAAAATTAATTAATTCGAAATTACTTATCAATTCCTAAATAATAATAATAATGTTTTAAAAAAATCATTTCTCGATTAAAATACATATTTTTCTAATGAAATGTATTATTATAGGTATTTTCTTTTTTATATATAAAAATATAATTATCACTTTTAAAATTTTATATTTATGAAATGTATTGGTAATTTATGATTAATGTTTCATATATTAGATTTCCAATGGTTATAAATGATGATGAATTCAAATGAAGGTAAAAAGAGTTATCTTTTAGAAAACTATATTTTTTTTCTTAATGTGGTTTTATCAATAAATATTGGTTAATGTAGTTAAAAAATTATATAATATATATTAAATACCATATTTTGATATCCATCTTATAGTTTTTATAAGGAATGTAATTGAATTAAATTCAGATTTATACGTTAAAATCCCTTTTTTAGAAACCAATTATCTTTATGATTTTCATACTTATTATTATACTAATTTATTCATATTATTGAATGAAAATTCTGTAAAATTGATTAAAATTGATTAATTATGATTTTAAAATTTATCAATGATGCCACTTTATTTTTTCCCTAATTAGTTGTAAAACACTAAAAATTGGTTATCACAGTTAGGGTTAAAGCAGATTTACTAATGTGTTAAACTAAGATATAAAGGTGCAGGATACTAAAATTTTCTAGCAATATATCATGATCATTTAAAGGTATTATTTTTCCTTAATTTTGGTTTAATTTAATTTGTTCTTAACTTAGGTGTGTTTTGGTGAAAAATGGATTTTTTTTGTAAGGATGAGAGGCTTTTTATGGTTTGTGCATGGTTTACACATGCATGAACTAATTATGAAACATAGGTGTTCAATATGTTCATGATTAGGAGAATGGTTAATACTAACCATGTGACCTTAACTATAGAACCACATGAATGGTGATTATGGTTATAAAATTTGGTTATAAAATTACCCAATTTCCCATATTAACCACAAATAGACCATTGGTCAACCTGAATCAAATTATCTCATTTTTTGAGGCTCTTAGATGCATAACTAGGGCTCTTGCCCTCTATTCAAGGAAAATCGAATGGTGGATTAAAGATATTCTCCTATACTAGTCTGTAAATATAATCATAGTTGGTTTCCTATTCTTCTCTTATTCTTGTCTATTTATTTAATCGATGTTTTCCACTATTTTATAGGATATAGATCTTTTTTATGATCTATATATAGGATTATTACATATTGATGTGGTTTTATTAGATCATGAATAATTTGATTTTGGATATTGGTTTCAGATCCATATCATCTTCTTCATCGTGTTATTGATTTATTCACTTCAAATTGGGGATTCCTATTAGGTGATCGGTTTTCATCAAATTGAGGTTGGTGGTGCAATATTTAAATCTCGTACTCATAATTTCAATTACATGTATGTAATTATAGAATTCCTAGAATTTTTTTTCTAATTGAATTTCCTAAATAAATTAATGAATTTCATGAATTAATTAATATCATAATTGTGATTTGTTATAATTAAATATTATGTTAATTATTGAAACATTGAACACGGATTTGTGTATAATAAATTGTAGAATTAGGTTTTAGAATATTAATTCGGGATTCGGAGATATTTAACAGTTGGGTTATTTATTAGAATATTGGGATTTAGATTTTGAATAATTAATTGTTGAAATTAGTTTTATGATATTGATTTTGTAAAATTGATTAATTAATTGTTGAATGAATTATGTGATATTGAAATTGGGAAGTTCAATAATTAATTTTGGAATTAATTATTTGATATTGAAATTATATTGCTGAATAAATAATTGTAGAATTAATTATGATATATTGAGATTGTAGAGTTCAATAAATAATTTGGAAATTAATTATGTGTTATTGGGATTTTAAACTTTAATAATTAAGTGTTGAATTAATTCTATGATATTGGTATTTTGAAGATGAATAATTAATCATTGAGTTAATTTTGTGATATTAAGATTGTGAAGTTTAATAATTAATTTTTCAATTGATTATTTGATATTGATATTGTGAAGTTGAATAATTAATTTTTATAATTAATTATTTGATATTAAGATTGAATAATTGAATAATAAATTTCTTAATTAATTTTTTTATAGTTGGATTGTAAAACTGGATAATTAATTGCTGTAAAAATTATCTTCATAATGAAAATTTTAATTAAGATAAATAATTATTGAATTAATCGATTGATATTGTTGTGATTTTGAAATTGATTAATATGATTTATTAATTATTGAATTAATTAATTGTGTTGAGATAATTAATGAGTTTTTGAATTGATTAACATGACTAAAAGCATATATCATGATTAATTAATTAGGTAAATAATTAAAGGAATAAATGTGAATAATTAATAAGTGAATTAATTGAAGATATTAAATGTGATTAATTAATTATAGAATAAATTCATGGAATTAGAATGAATAATTAATTGGTGAATTAATTAAAGGGATTTGTTATGATTAATAAATTATGGAATTAATTAATGGAAGTGATGTGAGAAATAAATTAGTCAATTCATTAAAGGTATTGAAAAAAATTAATTAATTACAGTACTAATTAATGGAATTAAAATGAATGGTTAATAGCTTAATTTTTTCAATGGATTAGATTAATTAGTGGTTGAATAATTTAATGGGATTTTTTTTGATTAATTATATGTGGAATTAGCTAATGGGATTGAGGTGATGAAAGAATTTTTAAATTAATTAATTGGAATGTTGTGATTGATAAATTATTGAATTAATTAATAAAAATGAGTTGATTAATTATTTTTTCAATTAATGTTTTTAAAATTGTGTTATTAATTAGTTTTTGAATTAACAAATAGAATTGATTTATAAATTTTTAGAGACCCTTTCTCTTTCATTTATCCCTCTTATGAACCCATATGAACACCCATTACCTTGCAAAATTTTCATAAGGGTTTCCTTTCTCACTTTTTATCCAAGATTCTTTTGGTATTTATACCCTTCTATTTTCAATTCAAAATTTTGGGGTATAATTTTCCCCTTTAACCATACTTCCCTCCTTATATATGAATTATCAGATAACTATTTCTCTCTCATTAATTCCTTCAGTTTACATCCATTACCATACCAAAATTCTGTAATGGTTTTCTATCATCTTAATTCCATTAAATAATTTCTTCTATATTTTATTTTTAAATTCCATTTCATTTGTTAGGTTATTATTCTAAATGATACTTGTACATTATATTAAATTTATAAATGATGATATACACATTTATCTCTCATCTATACATTTTATTAATGTCCACATGATGCCCTTATGATGCCAAAATTACACCAAGATTTTCCATTCCAAAATAATCGTGTTGTGAATACCATAGGCATTCTTCTAACAAGTATATTCACCTTTATACACATAAAAATATTTATTGGGGACTTTAATAAGTTAATTACACAATATATAATCATTTAATAAATTATTATGTTGAATGAATCCATGTTATATGATCTATGTGGCACATTTAATCATGACAATGAAATGTTTATGAATAGTGCACCCTAATATCACTCTAATGCATTGGGTAATGTTTAGTACTATGAAAAACCATGTGAAATGAGGGTTTAATCATGAAAATTCATGTGAAAATTGGGTTTACACATGCTAATTCATGTGTGATGAGTTTTATATCATGCTATCAATTTGTAATGAGCCTTGTATTAGGCTAATATCATGTTGTATGTTGTTTCCACATTCCCATGTTTTGATAATCATTATTTATCATGCCTTAATGTTTATGTTTCTATTATTATCCATTGATATGCCTACTTCCTAAAATGTATTGTATTATTCATTTTATTCATTGGTTACTCCCTTATCAGGATTTATAGCTCTCCCTTTTCTTATGTATGTCCATAGGTTATCCCATGAAATTCTATGTAGGATGTAATTTTGTGGTCATGTAAAAGTTTTTTGAAATAATCATATTGTATTTCATGTTTTAAGTTGTTATGTAATATTCCTAAATTCACATGATATTATACATCATTATCCTCAGAGTTTTATTAAGTGCAAATTTTTGTAATAAATCAAGTATATTGTGTAATAATTACTATGGATGTTTTATAAATTTACATGAATACCCATATTAAACACAAATAGTCCCTAGCTCGACTAAAATCAAATTATATAATTTTTAGGTTCCAAGATTGCTTCCTAGGGACCTCGACCACTGTTCATGGAAAATATATTGGTTTATTAATGATCTAAACCTCTTTTGGAATGTTAATCTCATCCTGGCTAGTTTCATGTTCTCTCTATATTTAAGGGAATTTATATACTATTTTGATGGATATAGATCTTGTTTTGTATGATATAAATCAAGGGTTATTAGATTTAGACATGGGGTTATTAGATCTTGATTCATTTGATGTAGGACCAACGTTTTTTATCAATATCATATTCTTTATCACATTCCCAATTGATTCACTTAAATTTAGGGACTTCAGTTGGTTGATCATTCTTCATTGAATAGTGGTTGGTTTTCTATTACTCAGATACCATTGTAATTATTTCAATTATGTTTTTGTAATTTTATAATATCTACGGTCTTTATAGAAATAAAATTTTCTAATTAAATTAATAAATTTGGTTATTTAATTAATTAAAAAACTGTGATTTAGGGATAATTAATTGATGTGTCAATTATTAGAATTTTGAATTGAGATTTGGGGATAATTAATTGTAATGTAAATTATTGAAATGTTGAATTGGGATTTTGGGATAATTAATGGTTGAGTTAATTATTAGAATATTTAGATTTTTAAGTTGAATAATTACTTATTGAAATTAATTATATGATATTGAGATTGTGAAGTTGAAAAGTTAATAGTTAAATTTATTATGTGATATTAAGATTGTGATGTTGAATACGCAATTATTTAATGGAATATCAAATACAGAGACTGTGAAGATGAAAATTTTATTTCTGAAATAAATAATTTGATTCTCATATAGTAAAATTTAGTATTTATTTATTGAATTAGATATGTAATGTTGACATTGTGAAGTTGAATAATTAATTTTTTAATTATTTATTTGATATTTATAATTCAATGTCGAATAATTAACATTTGAATTAATTATTTGATATTTATATTGTAAAGTTTTATAATTAACTGTTTAAATTAATTATGTGCTATTGAGATTGTAAAATTAAGTGATTAATTATATAATAATGAGATTGTAAAAGTAAATAATTAATTATTGTCTTAATAATATTTAAATTTAAAATGTTAATTGGTATATTAGATTGTTGAATTAAGTATTGGATATTATTATTATTATGCAATTAATTGAGATTAGTAATTAATTTATTAATTAATAAATAGATTTGACAATATAAATGAATAATTGAAATAATTAATATTACTGACGTGATTAGAAGTAATTAATTTATTCTGGAATTAAATAATTGATTTGGGGAGGACTATTTAATGGTTAATTAATTGAAGGGATTTAATGTATTTGGGGTTTGGCTTAGTGGTAAGCACCCCGTAATACTACATGAAAAATTGGGGTTCGCAACCCATTGGGCACATGTCACTATAGTAGTACTATAGCGGCACTGTAGCAGTGGCGGTACTGTTGATCGGTGGATACTGTAGCGGCGGCGGGGCACTGTAGCGGAGGAGGTACTGTAGCAGCTGGGTTACTATTCACATAATGGGAATTGGGCCAAAAATATGGGCCTATAGGCTATGTAATGGGGTAAAATCCCACTGGGCCTCTAGGCTATATAATGGGTCTCCCTCTACCCAGTTAAAAGAGGTCTTTGCTTTACTTTATAAATAAAAAAGGGGCTTCGACCCCAACCTTTAATAAAATTGAAGGGATTTAATGTGATTAATTAATTATTTATTTAATTAAAGGAATTTTGGTGAATAATTAATTGGATAATTAATTAATGGTATTGAATATGATTTTTTAATAAATGGGTTAATTTGTGGAATTTATGTGAACAATTTATTAGTGATTCAATTCAAGGGATTGAATGAGATTAATTAATTAAGTTATTAATCAATGTAATTGATGTGAACACATAACTGGTGAATTAATTGAATGGATTGGATTAATAAAATATTTAATTAATTAATAGAAATTCTATGATTAATTAATCATTGAGGGGATTAATTAATTGTGTAATTAATTAATTTTAAATTTTTTATTTGTTAATTGTTGAATAAATTAATTGGGTTGAGGTGATTGATTGATTTTTGAATTATTTTACAAAAATGTTCTCATTAGATTATTTTTTAATTAATTAATGTGATTTAGGTGATTGATTAATTGATTAATTTATTATTTTTAATGTGTTGATTAGTTAATTAATTAATTATTTAATGGTATTGGGGTGATTAATTAATCATCGAATTAATTAATGAGAATGATTTCATTAATTAATTATTGAATTAATTGATGGGATTTAAGTGATTAATTAATTATTCAGATAATTAATTATAATATTGGTGTTAATTAATTATTTAATTTATTAGTGTAATGATGTCTATATACTATTGTTAAATTGGAATAGTTATTTGGTGAATTTATTAATTTGTTATTTGGGTAAATATGATATTTTCATTATGTGATAATTTTGTGCGGGATATGGTCTACTGCCTCAAAATCATATAGTAATAAATATAATTGATATGATGGATGGTTACAATTTAATTCATGAGTTTATTATAATGAATAATGGTAACAATGAATTGTAATAATAGAATTAATGTGTTAATTGAAAAAATGAATGTTAAAATGATATTTATGTGTTGAATTAGATAATGAATGGTAATAATGTAATTCATCTTTAGAGAGTGATGAAGAATGGTTACAATGGAATTTTGAGATGTGATGTCCCTTCGAGATGGTATAGACTCTAGCCGGATCCAAAATTAGTATGAAGGTACTAGTTTCCGTTGGAGCCCATAGGTTTATGTCATTAAATACATAAAAGTTGATTATGTGATAACCATTTATTTATGAAATATTCTATATTCGTTAAACAACTACATAAAATTTTATTTGAGTTGATATATTTCATGATACCTTTAGTTGTGGCCTACTAAGTTGTACTCACACCCTACTAACCCAAACTGATCGATATCTGAATAAATTTAATTTTTTGTTATAGGATACTAAAAAAGGACTAATGATATATGGATGAGTTGGGATTGATCATGGATGAGGGAAATAATGTGTTTTCGGACCCACATGGGAGATTTCAGCATCATTACATTTGGGGTTTCATTTTGATTTTGAGCACATACAATGGCAGGGCATATATACTATTCATATCTAATATTATATTTATAGATTTAATCATCTTTTGATATTGGTATTATTTATATTATAATTATATTATATAGTTATTTTTATTTATTTATACTTTTTTTTACTTTATTAAAGTGTGTATAGTCTCCCTATGATTGATATTAGACCCTCGCTGTTTGTTGACAGCCTTTGGTATATGGCGAAGCCTGCATGAGTTCATGTGACTGACCAACATGAGAAATCAACATGTGTTACCTGTTTCATGATGTTATAATGGTTCATAAACTTATATAAATGATATTTATGAATATATTACAACATTATATTATCTAAAATTTTATTTCTTGTAAATTTTATGTACTTTAGATTTGAGAATTCAATTATATTTTTTAAAATCCTTTATGTAATTTCACATGTGTCCCTCTCAAAACATATCAAAGGGATCTTCTTCTCCTCCATTATTTATAATAATTGAGGACATTATCATGAAGAAGTGTAGTGACCCTGATTCTTTCATGTATACATTTAAATACATTAAAAAATATTTTAGTTTCAATCCCTGAGGTATGGTAAGATTCTGATACCTAGTGCGCCCAAAGATGATATTATAATAATAGTAAATATATTCATATCATGCCTGAAAATAGTTTTCCTAAAAAAGTTGACTAACTCTTAAAAGGATTCATGATTCACAAATTAGTGACAATAATTGATGTAGGGATATGATGTTTACTATAGGTGCTACATTTGGTAGATCGATGCCAAGCATCAAAATCTATTGGTTGGAACTTTTATATTAAATAAATAAATAATTTATCTATTTGATTTATTAGATAACCTAATTAAAATAATCTATAAAAACCCAACACATGATTATATTCCATGTTTTCTCAATAAAACTATTTCTATTTCTAAGATGAGGAGGGGAGAACACATCATTAGTGGATCAACACTGAATGATGAATGATGATCTGTTTGAGGTGAATCGACAAGTAGTAGACAAATATGGGTTTCTTTACAATAATTAAATGAATTATTCTCCATTGATAAATTAATAGTCAAGATAATAATTGTAAAATATGGTTTTCTCCCCTTTTATTATCAGTTTATCCATGGATATGTGTCTACTATTCTTGATCTATTTTATTGCACACTTCACTTGAGCCTTTTTAATAGATTGAATTTATTATTCGATTTATTCATGTTGTTTCATTATTTTACTTTCATTTCCTATATGAATGTTATATTTTGATATAAAGTCATGGAAAATGATGATTTCATCCTCGTTCATTTACATTTCCCCCATTTTTTTGTCTTCGTGTTCTTCATCATTGACCAAGAGGGCCACATTTTGTCTTTTCCAGGATAAATCTATGCTAATATAAACCACTAGATTGAATGTGGATGTGTTCATTATGATCATATTCGTGATTTTAAGATATAATGGGATGGGTTTGATTAATAATTATTGTATATTGGACCCAGAGTGGTGATTTTCATTGAAACGAGGTGCTTTGACTAATGTGAGGTGATGCGAACATCAAGTAGATCACTTGATCTTGATTTTTGATCTTTGGAGGTCATGAATAGAAGGCCATATTTGCCTGACATCAATAGAGGATGTGAAAATGATGGTAATCATGGTGGTTTTTAATTCTCAAGATATCTGTGAAAATAATCTATTTGACCTTTGAAAAATATGACTACACAATGTGTAGTTTGGAATAACACATGTCGTGTAGTCCCCTGGGTATGACACTACAGTTTTTGGAAAATTTAAATATAATCATGCCATGTATGTGCTTATAAAATCAGTTTCACCCTTCCCTGGTGTCTGAGCTATGTTCCAGCTAAACAAACCCTAGGCCATGTGTGGATGGACACACCATGTACTAGAGTTCATGGGAACATGAAGGAATATTACCCACGGGCTGAGATGCACGATCAAGACTTCATGGGGTCATAAAAACCATGTATGAAGGAGGTAATTCCAATTATATAGAGAGATATTTCAAATCCATTACTAGAGAGGACACGGCTAGGTAGCAGAGTAGGCCCATATGGTGTCTATACCCCATACATGCCCTACACTACTATGAGATTATTTTACCTCTTATATCTCTTTCTTACAAACATGTATTTTGGACAATAAGAAGCCTATGAAGAGTTTTTTCCACATATATCTTGATGGTGTCATTTATAGTGTGTTTGAGGTGATATCAAGTTGTTTCAAGCGTGATGTTTCCTTAGGTTATGTTTGATAGTGGTTGTGATTGAGCAGGATTACCACAGAGATTCCAAGTAGAGATGTCACTCCCCTTTTTAATTAATGAGTCATATATTTCTGGGGTTGGTACTCCTATATCATAGATGGGAGTGGGTCCCCCAATATCATTATTTAGTTTGAGACGATACTACCATATTCAGGGTGGGGATTATCTATCTATGGGAATAATACTCCCCTATTTCACTAGGGTGTGGGTCACCTATTCACTTTGGTCATGTAAAGACGATCCGACACTATTTAGGGAACATGTTCTCTATCTATGGAGATGGTACTCCCCTTTCACACCAGGGTGTGGATCCCCTTACTCTTTATTAAGGTAGATACTGTACTCCCCTATTTAGGGATGAGGTCCTCTATCTGTGGAGGTGTACTACCCCATCTTCATTCTCCGACGGGGTCCAAGTACTCTATAAATCATGGATCCCTAGAATTTGGAAAATTTTGGAATGTTATGTGATCATCCACACATATTATAGTGATGTTATATTTGATGTTTGGAATTAGTGATTGACTAATAGATATAGAGGCTTACTCATAATCTTTGGATGGGAAATGATTTGGATATCCACTATCTCTCTCACAATGGATTATTTTTGAAAATATACATATTTATTTGGATTCATTCCCCCGTTTCAATTTCTTGAGTTGACTATTATTCATCTCTATATAACTACCTATAAAATTTTCCGGGAAACCTACAAGGTATGTATATACTCACCCAAAAATGGGATATTCTTCTATGTGTCATGTCTTATATTGATGACAGACTTGTCTGTTGTGATTATAGTGGAGCATAGTGATACCTAGGTGCATTAACCGAGTATGTTGATTGATCATGGGGATTAGGAGACAACATCTCTTAGTTTCCTTTTATTCCTGTTATTTTTCGGTTTAGATATATTTTTTGGTTGTGCATGTATTGTCCCCATTATATTTCAAATTACAATGTCAAACACATTCTTATTCCCTATAGGTAATAACATGTATGGTGTTTTCTAATGATGTCAATGTATTCATTTTATGTTCCTCTACACTATTTCCTGGATATGGTTTTTTCTCTAGGTATATGTTCATTAGGAAAACACCTCCTGTAATTTTTATTACTTCTCAACTGTTTTCACTATCCCTGGAATATGAAAGGGGGACATGGGGTTGTGACAACTCTATCATCTATAGGAAATGCATAACCTAGTGGGTTGGGTTGTTATAGAGTGTTTTTAGAGGTGTTCGATCAATGTGACAGATTTTAGATTTTTTCTATTTTGAATATTTTTTGGGAAAAATTAAAATGGTTTCAATGTATCTTATTTTTGGCTTTCAATCCAAGGATCCTAATATTATGGATGTGGATGATGTATCCATTCACCATGATTTTGGGAATTTTCATGTTGGAGGATTATAACAAGTCATCACTTGAATAGTAAATTAGTAGTTTCATTATATAGGACTATGTATTTTTTATGCCCTTCTATAGTCATCTTCAAATATATATTTGCACATTTGACCATTTTACGTCTTAATTACTATTAGTATTACTCTATGTAGATATCCATTTATTTTACTGATTTTTGATCATGATGATGATCAGATGAGTGGTGAGGAATCAGTTAAGTATCCATATCAAGAGATATTACCTCCATGTGGTCTAGTAGTTTTACCCCCATCATTCAAGTAGAATATTGTACCAATAGGGTAAGATGAGTATGCATGCAGGCACAATACAAAAAGAGAGTTCCATCAGAAAAAGATACAAAGGGACAATATTTAGATAGAACCCCAGGTAGTGGTGGATAGACATGAGTTAGTGGTACGGGTCTTCAGGCTCATGTGGAACCTGACTGATCAGATGGTTGTGATGAAAGCTTGTTGTTTCCCTGGAGAAATATATAATTAGATGTGTTTAGTAATGAAGGATCATGATGAGATTAAACTCTCATGTTTCGACTTCTAGCAGCTAATTTGTCAAAATTAATAACCAATTTCTTATAATCAGTTTGAATGTTTGAACTTCTAGAGCTATAGAAGGGTAGAATGTCAATAATTGAGAATATTGTGAGATTCGACGACCATACTCAGTACTCTCTCGATATGTTATGAGTTGGTTTATTCTAGCAGAGGATATTTGAATGAGGTATCGAGGTAGATATTCATTCCAACATAGCCTCCTTTTTTAATCCAATATGTATGGGAATTATGGATAGAGATATTGTTATATATATCTTTCAAGATAAGATACATCAGGCTGGCGGTGATGATAATGGGAATCATTGGGGGAGTCATATTTAAGGGTTCTATATTGATAGATCATGAGGTCGTAGGGATAGAGAAGTCCCATTATCTTGTGTAGTCATGTGTTCATGTTGTGTAGGGACCTTGAAAACGACCATGGAAACCTATCGAGGGGTGACATTATACATGATATGGGCATGGTATAATAGAACATAACTCCAATAATTGTTGAGAAAAGCAGGTCAAATATGAATTGAATGGGCCATCGCGACTAAGATAGTCTCTCAATTAGAGTTATCTCATGTTTGTCTGGGGAAGAACCCATGAGATGGTGCTGGAATAGAATAATATGTGTTTCTAAGAATAGGATATATTGGTGGAGGGTGAAACTAAGTGATACTTTTACCACCACTATCAGGAATCGTAGGCCAGTATTTGGGATCTAGAGGATGGTTCCATGGGAGGCTATAGGTTGTGGACGATTATGACCTAGAATCTCATATATTATATGAGATTCAAATTATTTTATTATACAACTTATAATTCACATATATAAAATGGGTTGAGTCCCTCTATGGTTTCAAAATACTTCGTGCAAGAGCAAGAGGTCTTAGTTCATACCTTAGAACAAAAACATATGTAAGAGCTTCTGAATTTGTGTAATTATTTGATATCACTCATATTCTAGAAGTGAGAGATATCATTTAGTAGATATATTTTCATTTATTACTGAATTATAATCATTATTAAACCTTATGAAATCATCATGGATATGAACTCTCTATCCAATGGTTCCATAAAATATTCACTATTATCGTAGGTGGGTAAAATGCCATCGGATATATGAGATAAAATTATGTTTTATTGGTGAACGAGTTATCATGGATGATAAAGTTGTCCTTATGAGAAGATGGAATTATCATATCTCCCATTAATTTGATATTAGAACCCTTGGATCTGGGGATATTTATGTATCTATATTTTTTAAGTAGATCATGATTTTATAGATTTATTCCCTATGGAATTTTGTAGACTTCCACCATAATGGGAGATGGGATTCATCATCAAATATCACCCTATAACTACACAAATATATTTTTCATAATACTGAAAAAACAATTCAAATTACCATGATATGATGGTCCATTTTGAGGACCTTTGAGAGATGGGTTTTATTAGACCTATATTAGCCCCTCAGGAAGCTCTGTTTTTGTTCACGAAAAAGGTGGATTAGAGATTATGTATTTTCATGATAATCATAATATAACAATAGTTAAAAATAAATAAAAATATCCCATATATGATGAATGATGAACTCTTTGATCAATTATTAAGTTCAATTTGTTTTCTCAACAATCAATCATAGTTTAGTCTACCGCCAGTTGATCGTTATTGGTGTTGAAATTTTAAAGCTACCATTCTGATGCCCCAATGAACTATTTGAGTTCCTAGTCATGGACATACTTCATGAGAACCAAAATTTGGGTAAAATCTTGATGTTCTAGTTCTAGATCTATGAGGATTACTTATTTAGTAATGTCATTTGTATTCATGGACTAGTTGTGGACCTATCAAAAATTGATTAAGATCTTTTGTGGGAGGCACCCAAGAGTTTTTCAATGGAGTATAGTTTCCATGGCATGTATGGGTATTATAATGGGTTTGGGGGGGGGGTGAAATTTATATAATTAAATCCCCTTTGACAACTCTGTTGTGGAAAGGGGTTTTTTTATCTAAAATGAGAAGTGTTATATAGCCTTCGAGTAATTGAGGCTATGGTTGACTAGTTTTCAAATGTTGAGACTACCAATGGAGGGTACGTAGTATGTAGTTAATTATGATGCCTCTAGAGATGGGATTAGAAAAATGTTGATACTAAGGAAAATAGTGGTCTCATATGGGTAGAGGATGTTGAGACCCCATGAGTAGAACTATGTGAAACATGAACTATAGTTGGAATCGGTAAACATAGATCTAAGGATGTTTTTGGGCTACAATCTGAGAGAGATTTTTTTTACTCAAACCAGTTGAGCCTTTGGAATATCTCTATACAAATATATCATATCATATGATAGAGGGTCTAGTTTAAGATCCTATGAGACTTTTAATTAGAGATAGAATATACTCATAGGGATAGAAACATGGTAGTAGATTCCCTTAGTAGGAAGTCTAATTCTCATATTGGGGAGGAGCCATCTGAGTAGTTAGATTCATTATAGCTGAAAATGGTGGAGGAGAGGGGTGTCTATTTTCTAAAGTCAATGGAGTTGACTCTTATGCATATTTATCATGTGATGGTGGATAAGTTGGGATAAATCTACAATGATTTTCTTTGTGACTAGATATCTTTATGAAATTCACCAGAATGAAACGATAAAAAGAGGGGACATAATCATCCTTTTATAGAGATGACCAGTTATTCATGTCATGATGTTAAAATATGTTATGATGGAGTTTCACACATCATTATTAGATGTATATCTAGGTATATGAATTGTGTATTTTATCATTAAGTGGAATTTTTTGAGGGAAAAAATGAGGTGGAGTGTTTCTGAGTTTGCCTCTCGGTGTCTTAGATGTTATGAGGTGAACATAGAGCACCATGTTCTAGTAGGTTTCACATAGAATCTAGAGATAATATCGTGGAAATTGGATGATATAATGATGGAATTTATAATATGGATGTCATGGATAAATAATGACCACAATTCCATATGGATTATTATTGACTCACTGAATAACTGAACATACTTCTTCGATATCATCGTGTAGTGTTGAGTTGAGATTTTGGGGAAGTAATATATAAGAGAGATTATCTGACACATTGGGTCACCCTTGATAATTATACTCAATCATAATGCGTAGTTCATGTCGAAATATAGGAAAGGGCTACATGAGGTATTCAAGATCCATTTTTGGATGAGTATGGTGTTTCACCAATAAATTGATAAATAGACTAAGCTCAATATCAAAGTGTTTGAGGTTATTCTATGAGATTGTATTTTAGATATCATCAAGAATATTGGGAATCACTTTCCGTTAGTAGGGTTTACTTATAATAACATCTATTACTCAATGAATATTATAGAATCTTTCAATGACTTGAATAGGAATCTATGCATTTCTCTCTCATGCATGTATGAGGTTTAAGATATTCATCATTTCAGACTAGATATGGTGTAAAAGATGATTGAGTAGGGTCATATGATCTATGAGTGAATGAGAATAGAATATACATGATATAAATCTTATACATACCCCTAACATATTCTTTTTATGTTCAAGTAGGAAGACTATGTTTTTTATAGAGTCTCCCCATAGAGTATTGTGGAGATTCGACTATGGAGGAAAGATATCCCTGATGATCATAATCCCTTTGAGATCCCATAGGGGGTTGGAATGGTAGATCATACCTTATCCATATGTCCATAATTAGATATGGTGCATAGCGTCTTCTATGTTTTGCATCCGAGGAAATATGTGTGTGATCCCACACATATGATTTACTGGGGAGATCTAGTTGTCTAAGATGGATCCAAATTCACAGAGTACATAGTGGTGATTGAGAATCCAATATTTTGGACCATGTAAGGAGAGACCATATCATGGGTTCTTGTTTTGTTTCATTATGGTAGTGTGTCCGAGAGAACCATGCAGTATGAGAGTAATATGGAAGCTTAGTATCCAAACAATATTCTTCCATATTCTTTTTTGAGTCTAAAATTATTTAATTAGGGAATACTTGTATCCCCATGTTATTTATGAAATACATTGAAATATATTATGGAATACTTTGAGAGACAAGAATTGATCGAAAGGGAGATTCCAAGGCTTGGTGAGTTTGGAATCGAAATTACCAAAATATTAAATATATTCTAATCAAGTAAACATATATTTCATGAATAATATTGGTGTAACTCATAAAATATTCCTCAGATCGATAATACGAGACCATATTTTATTCTAGGATGTTGGGTTTACCCTAGAAAAAACCTAAATTTGGTCTGCACAAGAGGTCTGACGAATGTATCCATAGGCGAGTACATTTAATTTTAATAGGTAAATAATATAATTTTTTTTATTAAATTTTATAATTAAAATCATTGAATAATATTTTCTTATTAAGAATACCAAAGGTTTATTCAAATAACCCTTTCTAAATATCAGTGAATTATGAGAGCTCTCTTCTTTTGTGGATGGACATCGAACAATTAATGATGATCAGATCATGGTGTATCGATGGGATGTGACTAGATCATGCCAACCTTATTAATGTAGAATGAATTTTTCACCAATGATTAATCCCTAATGGATATAGGGTTCATCAATTAAAATTTTCTCCACTTTTATTAAATTAATAGGAATGAATTTTTGTCTTCTATACTTGTTATGAATTTTTTGAACCTTTGTATAGGGTCCAAAAAAGAATCTAATTGTTCATTAAATTAATTCTTTTTATAAACTTATTTCACCATAATTACTGTTATTCATGTGATCATTTGATATAGAATCATGGAAAATGATGGTTTCATCATTTTTTCATATACCATTCCCCCAATTATTATTTGTGTTCATTTCCCATGGCCTATAAGGCCACAGTTTGAATTATCCAGGGTGATTCCGAGTGCGATTAGACTCCCAGGTTCATAGTGGATGGGTGAATGATGACCATATTAGTGATTTTTAGATATATATATATAATTTATTTTATAATTATTCAAGGATATTTGACCTAAGAATTTATGGGATGTGATGAGAGTTTCTATAGGTAGTGGGATGCGATTCGTACATCAAGAAGATTTTTGGATTCTAATTTCCATACATTGAGGGTTTCACATCGATGACTTGTTGTTCTTACATTAATTTCACATGTCAAACAATAGTAATCGTGGTGGAAATGGTAGATCTATGGACATGTGAAAACTAATCTATTTTGGATTTTGAAAAACCTGACAACATGGTTTGTAGTCTAGAAGATCACACTTCATGTAGTCTAATAGGTACAGTGATTAGTTTTTTGTAGAAGTGAAATATAACAAGATGTGTAGATGGACCTACAAGACATGTTACCCTACCCATTTTTTAATTCATTTTCAAGCTTATCATGCCCTAGGGCTCATGTGGATGAACATGTTGTGTACTATAGTAGATAGGAAAGGTAAAGAATACAAGGTATAAGTTGATATGCATGGACAAGTGAGACACTCATATTTTCAATTTCCATCCTTTGTTTCCAATCCACTTTTGGTTCATGGTTTTCATTTGGTCTACGGGTGTTCTGGGATTAGATTTGTAGTCATGGGTGTTCTTGATTTAAGTAATTATACATGGAAGTGTTGAATGGTATTTGGACTTGGATTTTTCCTAAGGGAATGTATAAGTATTAGGTTTTTTTGGAAATGAATTTGCAACACTTCTAGTGGCATCTCTTGTGGGGTACATTGTTGTGGTTGTTTATACCCCTATGATGGATGAGTAAAAGGGTGGAAATGCGGTATTCCTTTGGTTTTTATTTCCCCTTATCCTTGGACTATATCACCACCTTTAATTCCCCCTCAATTTCCCTTAAATCTAGAGAAAAATGTAATGTTTTGGGTGGTCGGAACTAACCACACGGTTTGGCCGCATGGTTTGTTAAAGCATGCCGTCAAACCCTACTGCCCTATCTAGCTCATTAGAAACAATTTTTAATTCCCATTTTCCCTTCTAAAATAAACCCAAATCCATCCATTTCATCCCCATTTCGACCTTAGCATCTATGGGAGATCTCCAAGCTCCCCGAACCTCCACTGGAGCTTATATTTCAATGGATTGTTGATGGGGAGACATCTTGTTCTCTTCAAGTAATTGCTAATATCATTGATTTATCTCCATTATATAATGTTTCTTCTCTATTCATGAAGTTCCTTTTGTCCAGTAGGTAGGATTTCGTCCATAGGGTTATATAATGGTTCTCTTAGTCTATTGTTTTTTATAGGAATGATCTATGCCCCTTGTGGTGCGGCGGTGGTGCAGTTGAATTTTCAAACAAGGATTCAAGTATTTTTATACTTGTGGTAGGTTATTCCATATATAATCAATGCTAGATGAGTTATATTTTATTAATTTCTATTTCTATCACCCTTATCATCCACTATCCATGCTGTGAAATCAGTTTTTGGTGACGTTTGTAGAGAAAATAATATTTAGGTACCAATTTGGTGCTAAATTGTGTGTTTTACCTGTCTATTTTAGATAATGACCAATGAGGTTGTTTTATAACTCTTTTAATGGGTCGATAGAAATTTTTTGGCTTCTCAAAGGTCTTTTTTTCTGAATATTTTAATGTCCATGGTGTTCAAAGTGTGATTTTAAAGGGATTTGGTGTGTAAAGAATTGATAAATTTTGTGAAATTGTCTTATTTAAATTCTAAATGTTTTATCGAGTAGTATAAGTAGTGAAGAACATGTGTAGATACTCTTTTGAGTTTATTATGAACATAAATAATGTGTCTAAGTGAAAATGGATTGGGTTATCATACGATAATTTTTTGATCACAATGGGGAAAGACTGAGTACCTAGGACGTCAGATATTTACTAGTACGCTAGTGTTCCGAATGGGTTTTGTCCCTATATCACTATGAAGAATTGATATCGACAACACTAAAAATACTATATTAATTTTTATTGGGGACCAATATGTTATAATTATGTTATGTACTAGTGGATCGTGCATGAGAATCGTTTTTTCTCTTGTTACTTTACACTGAGGTACGGGGCACATGGGGCCCAAGACTACCAATTGCCTAGGGTTGTTCCTGAGATTGGTGATAATTGACTCTAATATATTTATCTTTGGGATATGGTAATTTTATCTAGATAATATAGTATCTTAAATTTTCTGTTGAAATGTTCTCATTCATGGATAATTCCCTTTGAAAACTGCTTACATTCAAAGGTTTTGTTCTTTAGAATTTATTTCCACTACTTCCTATTTATAAAAAAGGGATGATTTTTATCTTGTATTGTTTACTCTATGGGGTCTATTTGTGGTATCCTATTGGTATTTTGATGACACCCTATATACACCCCATGGGATTAATTATACTTGATCATGTTTGACACAGGTAAAGGCAAGGCCTTAGGTGATGGTAGTTCGGGTTGTTAGTTCCCTTCCATGGTGTGGCGTTGTGGAGACAACTTGTGGGTGATGGCCCCATGCCATGTGGAGTAAATGTGGATTTTTTGAAGCTATTTTTAGGTTTCTTTGAACCTCTTGTTTTATTTTATATCCTATGTATTCGGTTCTTGATTTTATTATGTCTTATTTGGCATGAATTATCTGATTCAACTTGTTTATTGATTTTGATGTTTTATGTATCCATACTCGGGTAAATCATTCCTAGATATTATTTTCTAATAAATTGACTCTTTTTCGAGCCATTGGGGATCAGGAACGCCCTTAGGGCCTTGTCACGAGCTGGGTTTGGCACCAGTTTTGATGGGGACCAAATGTGGTTCCAGAACAATGGTATTAGAGGGGCCAGGTTAATTCATTGGGCCGTGTTATTTGGGGATGATTCAGGGTTTTCAGGTGCTACGATTTTAGAGATGTGGTATTCTAGTTATGGGTAGTGGTAACACACCTCATGATGAGATTCAAGTCTCTATAGGATGTCAGGTTTTATCTGAGTTCTATATTTCTCCTGGTTCATTGATGATTGGTGGAAATGAAAATATAGTTGGGTCAATGGTCTCTGTGATCTTGTAGGTCCTTGAAATCCATGTAAAGCCAGGGATATCTCCCAAAAATACACTCTTAGGTAGTTAATGGATTGAAATATGGCCCCAACCATATTTCCTAGTCACCAACCGATACTAGTTCTATCTCACATTGTCTTATGTCTCTTTGATTTGGAATCTTGGAATCCATGTTTTTAAAGACCAAATGATGTGATTTTAAAAGTTTGAAATTTTGTGAAATGATTTTATAGTCAAGTAAAAATGGTTATATTTTTTAATGTATTGAAATAAAATATTAAAATTATTTCAAAATGGTAAATTTTGTGTTTACACCTCTTTGGAATGTATGAATTATGTTAAAGGCGGTTTTGAAAATATGTTTCAAGTAGAATTTTTTAAACCACTAAAAATTTTTTTTAGTAAAATTTTGTGTTCTAGAATTTATGTGTGGGTGTTCAATATGGATTTTAATCTATTTACTACTTCTCATTGGGAATGTTTTATTAAATTTTAGTACCTTTTTTTAAAATGAGAAGAGTTGAGTTGTCAATTAAATAAATATTTAGGAAATGGCATTTTTTATGATATTATAAGTGTTTTGAAAGGGTATGAAATGTTTTGAAATAGCTGTGAAAGGGTTGAAAGGGAATTTTTATAAAATTATGGGTTATTTCCTAAACTTTTTTAGAATATGTAAATTTGGTTTTGATATTATTGTTAGTGGCTTTGAGAAAGGGAAAGGGTGGTTAAAATGTTTTGATTTTGAAAAGAGGAATGTTTGGGGTTTTGTCTTTGGTGTTCTCAAGGGAGACCACATGCATGGGTTTATATTGGAATATACATGGTTAATGGCATGGATGGATGAGTTTCCAGATGGATATGAGGTGGGTTCCCAGTGTGGAATATATACATGCATGTGTGTGGATCATGAGATACCATTAGTAAATGTGAAACACACCAATACTATTTTTTAAGAGTTCTTTTGAAGGAATGTGTTATTTATTTTAGAATGTGTGGTTGGTAGGTGTGGATTAATTTTTTTTCATGATATTTATTGTGGGATGTTTTGAGATCAATAACCCCTCTTGTTTAAACGATGTTTTGGGTTTGTTTTGTATCAAAAAGTTGGAATGAAGCATTGGTCAATGGTATATTTTGAGAAAAAGATTGGGAGGCCAATGTGATGGATCCCCTCATGTGTTCTGTTCTAGTTTGTGGTATGTTGTGGCCAAATGAACAGATAGGTTGGGTCCCTAGGTTTCATTTTTGGCTAGGGTACTCCCTAATAGAGAGTTATAACATGATTAATGTGTGTCCTTGGGTGATTCCTCAATAGATGATCCTCAAGTTGCTCAACATAGGGAAATTCTTCTTGATATTTCAAGATTGAGTTAAACCCATCATCTATTTTAGTTATCTGGATTCCCTTGTGGAGGGAAAGTGGTTTTGGGAGGTTGAAATCGACCATTGTTTCTTAAGATTCTTGATTTGTCAAAGGTGAATGTTTTTTAGGGTTGTCAGTGTAGAATGATGTCATAAATGTCCTTTGGGTCTTTCGTCAGCGTCATCGATGCAAGTGTTCATGTCAGGCCACTAGTGTGGATAATATGTCCAAGTGTGGCTATTATAGCCACTTTCTAGAATTGAGTGTTGTTTGGGACTCGACATAAGACCCCACTTATTGTGTTTTTATTAGATGTGGTGATCATGTTTGGTGATGCCTTTCAATGTCATGTGTTTGTTTGACTCTATGTGTGAACCTTGTAAAATCTTATCATAGTCTCCATTTTGTCTGATGTGTGTCTTCCTATAGGGAATTTATAAATCCTATGTTCCATAAGAAGGTGTTTCTATGTCACCATTCATTCCTCTATTTCCCATACGATGAAATAATGGGTGACATGTGTGCATCTTCTAAGCACTTGTTTTGGAAAAACTAGGGGTTATAGAAAAGTGACTTTGAAGTGTGTCATGTCTCATTGAGCCCCTCTGATATCACAGTGTAATTTTATATGGCACTGGAATAGGAAGTTCCATTCAGGGGTTTCTAAAGCCTGACTATGAGGTAGGATATTCTTCAATCATATGATCTCCATCCATAGGTCCCGGAGTGACGTAGGCATGTAGTCAGGGATGTCCCATGGTTACTAAAACCAATTTTCATATTCCTACCATTCGCATAAAATATTTTAATAGTTTAAACCTATGGTGTCATCGTACTGCTCCAATTTTTCTCATCGAGTGGAAAGAGGTGGGAGTAACTTTTTCCCATGCTATATCCCAATTACATGATTTTACACTCGGGTTTCCTTCGTGTTTTTTATGAAAAGTATAAAATATGGGATAAGTAGGTCGAAGTGCACAGTTATCAATAACTGTGTGCCAACCCAAGGGTCTGTGAAATAAGAGAAAGTAGCTAATGCATGGTCTCTACATGGCCAGGCGCCATGGAACAGGAAACCATGTGAAGTTTTCTCTTGGGACAAAATGGTCTACATAGATAGTGTATGCTTTCCGAAACCATGAAAACCAATAGTGTGACCATGATAGCTGATTAAAATTTTGGTGTATATTCATGTTAGGTTATACTAGTCAGTTAAGATGGTTGGTTTTTGTTGTGGGGTGACCCACTATGGGTCCCATGTATGTTTCATTGGAAAAATGTTGATGTTAGTCTACCCCTTATTCTAGGGAGTTCGTTCGGTCCTCCCCCTATCCGTGTCTCGATTCTATCTCGGTAATGTAATGTTTGTTCTTATGTTGGGTATTGCATTAGTATCTCCCCAAATTATAAACCCAATATTTTCCTTGGGTAAATGAATGTATTGGAGAATTCCAAACAATTTTATTGAAGTAAGGTTGGAGTAGCATTATTCAGAATCGATGTTCATTTCAGGTGGATTGCTAGAGCTCTATCTAGTAGTGTTTTAGGTGATTTGTTTAAGGGGGATGCAGTTTGAATATTTTTGATTGTATCAAGTAAGTGGGTTATGTTTTTCATGGTCATAGTATACTCTTCCTTTATTTGATCAACTATAAGTGTTTGGCTTTTTGTGGTGGGTGAAAACATGGCAAGGGAGTCTATCATATTCTATCATTTGGGATTTCATTTTTCTTCTAGAACTATTGTGTATTTCTGGGGGTGTAAATCTTTATAGTGGGTAGAATTGGCACACCCTGATATTCAATTTCAATCCTTTGTCTCTAATCCACTTTTGGTTTTTGGTTTTCTCTTGGTAACAGGATGTTTTGGGAATATATTTTGTGTCTCTGGTGTACTAGATCTATGAATTTATTCTTGGATGTGTTGAATGGTATTTGGAATTTCCTTTTCTTAAAGGGATGGTATGAGGATTTGGTGTTTTGGAAAGGAATTTGTGACACTCCTAGTTGAACCTCTTGTGGGGTGTGTTGTAGGGGTGGTTTATACCATTCTCCTGGATGAGTATTGGGGTAAAAAGGTGGTATTCATTTGGTTATTATTTCCCCTAATCCTTTTCCTCTCTCCCCATTGAATTCCTTATAGGCCCACCTTGAATCATGAAATAATGGCATGTTATTGGGTGTCCAGAACAGGCCGCACAGTTTGGCTGCATGGTTTGTTAAACCATGATGACAAACATTATAGCCCTATCCATCTCAATATTTTTTTTGTATTTACAATTTTTACCTTTCGGAATAAACCCATATCCACCCATTTATTCCCCATTTCGACCCTAGCATCCATGGGAGGAACCCAAGCTCCCCAAACCTCCCTTGGAGCTTAAATTTCAATGGTGTTTTAATGGGGAAAAACAAGTTCTCATCATGTAATTGCTTCTATCTTGGATTTATTTCCATTTTGTAGGGTTTCTTCCCCAATTCGTGAAGTTACTATTGTCCAGTAGATAGGATTTTGATCCTAGGGTTATATCATGATTTTCATGGTACATTATTTTTGTTTTAGTATTGATATATGTCCTTTATGGTGTAGCAGTGGTGCATTTGAATTTTCGAACAAAGATTAAAGGGTTTTTATACTTGTCGTGGGTTATTCCATTTGTAATCGAAGCTAGATGAGTTATTGTTGAATCATTTCTCTTATAGTACACTTATCATCCATTATCCTTGTTTCAAAATCTGGTTTTTGTTATTTTTATTGAGATTATGATTTTTAGGTACCCATTTGGTGTTAAATTGGGTGTTTTACAAGCCTATTTTACATTATGCCAAATGGGGGTTTTGTTTTATAACCCATGTAATCGGTCTATAGATATTTTTTGGGTGCTGAAAATTATTTTTTGGTTAATATAGTATTTTCATGGTGTTTATAGTAATATTTTTAATGGATTCTGTGTGTAAAGTATTGTTAAATTTTGTGAAGTTTTTTTGAAATTATGACGGTTTTATTGAGTTGTGTAAGTAGTGAAAAAACAAATTTAGCTACGATTTTGAGTTTATTTTGACCATAACTAATGTTTTTTATGTTATAATGAATTTTTTTATTATGAGATAATGGTTTCATTACAAAGAGGGAAGCCCCAGTACCTAAGATGGTAGATATGTACTAGTACGCTAGTGATCTAGATGGGTTTTGTCCCTGTTTCATTGATGAAAATGGATTAAGAAAACACTAAAAAACTGTATTAATGATTATTGGGGACCACTTGGATATGGTTATGTTCCTTACTTTTTGGTCGTGCATGAAACCATATTTTACTATGGTTACATTACACAGTGGTACTAGGCACATGGGGCCCGAGACTACCTAGTGCCTAGGGATGTTCTCAAGATTTCTTCCCATTGACTCTTATGTATTTATCTTTTTAATATTGTTTTTTTTTCTTGAAAATATAGATTCATAATTTTTTTATTGAAATTTTCTCTTTCAAGGAATTTTTTTGAAAACTGCTTACATTCAAATGTTTCATTCTTTAGAAATTATTTCCACCGCTTCTAGTTTAAAAAATTTGGCATGATTTTTATCTTATATTTTTTAATCTAGGGAATCTCATGTTGGAATTTTATTGGACGTAGTTTCATAGCATACTTACACCCCTTTGGGTGTAAGTAGACTTGATCATGTTTGACATAGATAATGTAAATGCCTTTGGGGATGGATGTTTGGGTTGTTAGTTCCCATCCATGATGTGGAGTTGTGGAGACGGCTTGTGGGTGATACCCCTTGTTGTGTGGAGTGCTTGGGGATGTTTTTATGAAATATTTATGTGTCTTTGGACCTGTTATTGTTTGTATGAACATATTTATTCACATATGTATTTTTTTAATCCCTGTTTGGAATGAATTTTCCTCTTCGAGTTATCGATTGTTTTTAATGTTTTATGTATCCATACTTAGAAAAATTGTTATGAACTATTATTTTATGATTCCCAAGCACATGTGGTAGCCTGTGAGGACTGGGAATTCCATTTGGTCCTTTTCACATGCCAGGATTGGTGCCGGTTTTGATGGTGAATAGTTTCAGTTCAGGACACCTTGATCTGGAGCGGTAACACACCCCATGTGTCCTAGAGGGTCCGCTATGTATAGTGAAAAGGAATCCTAAGATGTGTCTAGGGAGGACTCATATTGGTAGAAGAGTGGGGACACATGCTGTGTGGACCTCATACACACTGTTTACCCCTATTTGAATCATCTAACTCTTGTGTCTCTTTTTTCAGGACAATTATTTTGTCTCATTAGTATCTTATAAGGAGTTTTATCATATAGAACATGATAGTGTAATTCATAGTGGGGTTTTAGGTACGATTTTATATGTTTTCAGAAATATTTTTCATTAGGATATGATTGATGATTTAAGTGATCGAGTAGTATCATCAATGAGACACCATATAGAGATGGTATTCCCATATTCATAGAACGGGTCCTCCATCTATGTAGACAATACACCCCTATCACACTTGGTTGCAGGTCTCTATACACATTAGTTAGGTACGTATGATACTCAACAATTTAGGGTAGAGGCCCTCTATCTATGGGGATGATACTCCCCTATCTACCAGAGATCAGGCCCCCTGTAGTCTTTACTGTGGCATATATGGTACTCTTCAATTCCGGTTTTAGGTTATATATTTTTGGGGATTGTACTACCCCATCACTCTAGCGTGTGTGTACTCCATAATTTCTTGTGAGTAAGAGATGGTACGTCCTTATTATGGGTGAGGTTTCTCGATCTATTGAGCGGTACTCCCCCATATTTCTGCCCTAATAGGGTGGGATCCCACCACTGAACATTGTTTTATTTATTTTGGACCATAGTGGCTAGGATCAAGCCCCATGAAACATCTTCCAGATAGAATACAATTTATTTTGGTCATCAATGATGGACCACTAGAGCAGTATTCTTAAACATTGATTATTGTATATCATTGAGATGTAGATTCCTTTTCCCTATCTTATAGGTTTGCTTTTAGCATATTTATAGGTATTGGGTTTCATTTCCCCATTTCATTAGAATGAGTTGACTATAATCTATATCTATATTGCTCCCTTTTCTATTTTTGGAGTGTCCTTCTGGGTATGTATATAATCACCCCAAATTTTTTTTCTTCATTTACATATTTATGTGGTTGTTTTCAATAAAATATTTTTTCCTAATAATTTGTATTTTTTAGTTTAAATACCTTTATTCAAAATTAAAATAATTCCTCAATAAATGCCTAGTGAAGTTTTAATGTAATTTTAATCTATGACAACATCAATTTATGTTACTTATGCTTCCCTAGTTATATGAACCAATGTAACTATCCTATTCTTCCACTATATGGTTATTGATTATGATGTCGTTATTTTGATGAAACCCAAATTTATTTCCATGGGTTAAGATATGGAATAATGATAAAAATTATGATTATATTATGACATAAATATGAATGTTCTATGAATATGTGATGGGTGGTACGATTATAAACCTCTAATTAATTGGGTAATGAAAAATTTTTTGGATCTAAATGTGTACATAGGAGGTTAACCGAAGTTCAAAAGTGGGTATAAATGAAGTTATCCCAAGACCAATGTAGGTTCACCGGAGGTTACACCAAACCAAACATGTGATGAATATCTTAATGAGTATACTCGACATAAGAATTTATGATAACAAATATTCCATATATTAAAATATTATCTTATGAAAATTTACTTTTTCTTATAATATGAACACACAGATCATCATATATTATTCTTCTATAAATCATGTCTTACGAACTACTAAATACATTCTCAATAATTATGATCTATGAATTATTGTTTATTATTTTTATAGCATAAGCTAATATTCTCGTTCCCTTATGAGCATTTTAGTCTTATGTTTTATCATTCATCGTAACACCCATGACTACCTATACAAGTCACATGAGCTATCCATTTATTATATATCATTTCCTAATTTTTTGTGGAAAGATTTTATATAGAGTATGAGAAAATGTTTAATTTCTATAAAGAAATTAGTGACATGTATTGGAAATATTTCATTAAATATGGTGATTAACTTTTTAGTCTTCAATAACAACAATCATTTATAATTTAATGGTCTCATTTTTTTGAGATGTATTGGATATTTTTGTAAAATGATATAATGAATATGTTTCTATTATTTGGACTGGTTCACGAACACACATAAAAAAAAAATACTATGTTATCCTAAAATAAAATATAGAAATTAGGAAACATATATAAATTTACTAATTTGAAGCATTGATGAGTTTAGGTTATGATGCTGTAAAAAAATAATCAATTCTTTATTACCATAGGTGAGTTGATTTGTATGTCAAACCGAACCCAATATGGTATCTCTGTATAAATCTAATGAGAATAAGGTTTCATATATTTATAATTAAGTTTTTAAAACCTAATATTAATTTATTTTAAGTGATAAATGATAGGTATTAGTGGATTTGGAAGTGTTGTTAAAGTTCAATTATAATAGTCAAATTCAATTTACATTTCTCCCTATGTATATTATTTTTTATTTATTGATACATAATTTATACTTTTTCAAAATAAAATTTCCTTTATTTATCTGTAGAATTTATTAAATTTATTTATCTATGTATTATTGTGGTATTCCAATTAAACTTCAGAAATTTTATGAAAAGATATCAAATTTTACACGCCATAAAAACACCAAAAAATTTACATAATCAGGGGAATAGTAAATCATGTCATTTTAGTGTTGATTGTTTCCTTACACGCGAATCAAATTTATTTATTTTTTTACATTTTATGAATTTTTCAATTTTTCTAACTATGTCTCTTGAGTTCTATATTATTTTGTAATCATTGTTCTTTTTTTCTTTCCCATTATTTTTTCAATCATGATTTATTATATAGTTATTTTGGATTTCCCTTTATTGTGTTTTTAAATTTTAATTTCATTTGTAAGACTATTATTGTTTCATAATAATTTTCCGAAAATGTTATGTTAAATTTAATAAAACATGAACATTAAAAAAATATATCACTCCCAAAATTTGAAATCTGGGATAAGTTATTACCACTATAGAATAAATTATTAATGAAATTCAAATTCATTAAATCAAATTTAAAACTGAACTAAATCAAGGCTTTTAATTATTTATAGAAAATAATTAAAACATATAATTACTTACTTCCCCTAATGGAGAATAACAAATTCATACATCCAATTACTCTAGAGGATGAAAAAACTGATTAGATGTATCTATATTCTCCTCCACTAATTTATTTTATCTCCGGGGTGAGTACTAATTAATTTATTTAAGGAGGTCAACATTGTATTCCCCACTATAAAACCCAATATAGTAACTGGGGTCCTAAGAACACTTTGGGATATTTATTCATCTATTTATACTTTATCCAAATACTAGTCTTACTATCCACCTATCACAATTTTTCGATCAAATTACTATGAATGAATATTTTAAGACAGAATTTACCATTTATATATCACTGTATCCCATAGAAATTAAATTTATACAATTATAAAATTAAGAGGAGATAACATTGATGAATATTAGTAGAGATTCAATATATTTTTCTATATTTTCTACCACTAATAGATTAATTACCAATTGTGAATATAATACATTAGTAATGAAATTTTCCTTAGGGAAGGTTCATCATCGATATTGTGTTTGGTGGTGTTTCATTTGAAAAAACACAGACTACTTATCTTTATTTAATAACCATCTTTTCATGGAATCTTTTATAACCTGTTAAAAGGGTCATAACACCTACATTATGAATACATTAGGTAAAGCTTTCTTCCCTAGAATAAAATAAATATAAATAAATTTAATAAATTGTTTCTCTTTTTTGTCAATTTTATAAAGATCAATGTAATTTTCAGTTACCAAACTCTTCAAGGAAATGGGTAATTATGTTTCTAAAATGTATTTATATGTTCGATATTCAAAATATCATGATTCATTATAGATTTTAAAAAACATATTTCATCGGAATCCATCTTAGTAAACAACTAGTTTTGTAAGGAAATTTTCACACATTGTCTTCTTTAACTATGTACTACATAACCAATATACCAATATGTTGGAAAATATGGATGACATAATTAGAACTTATATTGACATGAAAATATTGAACATTTACCTCATATTTGTTTCCTGGAATATCCCACTTCATCCTCCAAAACAAAAGGCACCCCTTGAGGACATGCTGAAGCAAATGTTTTAAAACTATATTCAACTACAAAAAATTATAAATGTAGATGTTAAAAATATTAGGAATCAAGGGGGAACATATAAATGGTCAATTAAGGGTCAACATTCAATGTTTTCATTAGCTAGATTCTCAACATATTATATTCTAAAAATATAATTTAAATTATTATTATATCAAACATTAATGTACCTAAAAACATAACCCTCCAACAATTCAATCATTTGACAACAACAACAATAGAGAGAAGCTATATTTTAATCCTTATTCTTGACACACTAAATCCTCAAAGAGTAGTAAAACAAAAAAACCTCAAAATATAGGAAATATATTTTCATTGACATGTCCCATACCTCTTCTATCAAACTCTTATATCTCTAAATAATATTTTTTATTATATTATAATATGATAATAAAATTGATAAAGTGATCATAGATTGCTTATAAATATGTTCATGTTATAAATCATCTCCTATTTAAAGTTTGGAAAATTATTCATTATAAGGAATTTTTAAATATTATTTAAAAACATTTGTGGAGGAAAAAATAGAATTATAAAATCATCTTAAGAAGGAATATCCCATTCTTTTTTTAATGACATATTCCTAAAAATTTTACATGAACCAATAAATATTATGGGACATAGGAAAATATGAGATACATTACTTTTTTAATGTGAATTTTTATTTAAGTTATTTTTTTATTTTATAAATTCAACGATCTGTAATTCATTATTGGTTATATATTTCAACCAATATGAATTATTGAATGAAATTCCAATTTATGAAAAATACGGTAGAAGAGAACCTTACATTCCATGTTAACATCAATTTGATTGGGATTGAATATAATTGATCTAATGGAAATAATACTCTAATATATTTAAGTCTATTTCTATAAATTATAAAAAATACATTCCAATTCTATATTTCCCATTTTTTTCGAGATGGTAAAGAATATTTCAATATTATAGATGTATTTAAAAACTAAAATGGGGCGAAATACTCTCCTTAACTATTTTATTGAGGATTTCCCAAATTAATCATACTCATTACATAATTTTATTGAAAATTATTTAAAATTAAAAAAAATTCACTAACAAATTGAGTATCAATTTATTTTTTTCTAGAAAAATGAGTAATGAAAAAAATTAATTCATGTATATTGATTAATGAGTCTATTCATTAAAAACAATTCATGACCACTGATGGTTCTAAAAAATTAATTTATATTGATTATATTTTAATATTGATCAATCATGAGTGTATAAGTACTTTTACTAAACTCAGTCACCACAAAACCCCTCCCTAAATCAAAAAGAAAATTTCTTTTGTAATTTAAACCCCATTTAATTATTTTCAAATATTTTTTTCTTAAGGGAATTGAACAATTTCTCAAAATAATTTTTTTTAAACACTATATATTGTATGGATTAAAATGGACTGAGAATTAAAATTGTTAAAAAGTTCAATTTTATTGGATCTTTTGGGATATTCGAGTTTTTATTCCATCCATATTCTGTTATCATTTATATTTTGTAGGTTTTAGGTAAATCTATAAAAAACATATTACTATTTAAATCCCACCATCCCTTTAGTGAGAAATGAAATGTGTGAAAATGATTTATATCTAGGATATTATATCACACATTTTATCGTAAATGTTTTATGATAATAAAAATTATAGTTATAATATTATCAAATAGACGGAATAAATCTTTTACATAACATGTGATAAATAATTGATGTTTCAATATTAACTACCATTTGTATAATCATACCATGTCATGTAATTACGAACCTCTGGAATTCATTGAAAACATATTAGACATATTTTAATGAGTTTCTAATTATTATTTACTTCAAAGAAAGTCACATTATATTTAAATAAATTTATCTCCTAAGGATCATGAATAAATTCTATTTGACGTTCAATTTGAATCCTTTTATTTTTAATGGGATTCCATTTTATAAGTAAAATTATCTTACTACTATATAATTTGTTATTATGTGTAAATTCAACTAATAACTTGAGAATTAAAAATAATTCCATATATATTATTTAACTTTTTGTCTGTCAATTTTATAATTTTTTGAAATTCATTTGTTTTCCATCTAATTTGATTTTTAAAATATAATAGATAAAATAATGAAAATTCTCATGTTTTTGTATATTGTTAGATAGTTCATGGAATTAACATCTTTTTTCATAAAATATTATTTTTCAAATATTAAATTGAAATACATTCCTCTTTCTCATATCCCAAATGAAATCAAATAATGTGGTTATTCTTTGAAAATTCTATTTTTAACCAACGATTCATTGAAAACTTTTAAAATATTACACTTCACATATCCAAGTTATTATAAACATTTTATTAAATTTAGTGATAGGAATATTTCATGTATGATATTAATTTAATAAAATAAAGTTTTACTTTCTCACCCATAATCTAAACACCATGGTTGGATTTTTCTTTTTAGCTAACGTTTGATTCATATAACTTGTTTTGGAAATTAAAATAAAACATATTGAGAAGGTTACTCATTTTTTTTTGAATTATTCTTATATATCTCACCCTTCCAAAGAAAAATTAACTTTAATAAAATAATTACATAAATAAAATCCTTATAAATATGTTCATCATATTTTATCAAGTAAGTGATCATTATGTTTATTTATCATGATTCCCTTCTATTTTTTCTTATGAAGACTAAGGCTAAGACCCAGCTCATATGGTGGATGATTCTTCTATCGAATTTTTACCTTGAGATTCATTACATAAAAGGAGTACAATATATTAAATCCAAACACATAGTTTTATTTGAATATTAATAGAAACATAAGTTAAATCTACCCTCCCAATTTGAAAATTCCACCCTGATGAGAATCTTATTTAAATAATTTACCTTTATCTTTAGTATGAATATATTGAAAATTAAATATTATCATATACGGTCCATAAAATTTTTTTAAAGGTAAAATATAATAGTATTTATGTTTATTCATAATGATATATTTTTTATTTCCCTTAATTATGGAAGATATATATACATTAAAATATCTGATGGTGTTTAAAAAATCACGAGTTCACATATATTTTGAGTTTCTACAATTAATAAGATTTTTGTGGGATATGTTTTCTCTAAAAACAAAACTCAAATGGTTTGTGAGTCATGGAATAATTATTCTACATTAATCTAGTATGATAATCATTTTTTGTCCATATTTTTAAGTTAATTTATAAATAATTTCTTTAAAATGAATAAAAGATCCCTAATAAGACTTGATATCTTATGAGATGTATGATGTTTGGGGAATTCAATTCATGAAACCCATTCTAAATTCATTAATATTTCTGTACAACATGTTGGATATTTATTATGTCTCTAAATTATTATTACCAAATGGAAATTTATACACAATATATTGAAGAATTCACTTTAATAAAATGATATTAAATCTAAATAGATGAATTTTATTTAGATAAAATAATGAACCACACAAGATCATATAGTTATAGTGCCTTTAAAAACAAGGAAACATAAACATGTGGTTCAAAAAATATCAATAAACTCTCCCACTTATTTATTAATAACAAGAACACTTATTGAAATAGCATGCTCAATAACCATATTCATAAAATAGAGAAAGGAATTATAAGAAAGGGTGATCCTTAATTCTCAGTAATGGTAAAGAAGGTAGATATGAATGACCATATAATCATAACATGATAAAAATATCATAATAACATTAGTATAGTTTTTGAAAACCATATCTCTCATATCATATATCATTATGTTGAGTCACGTAATAATTCATTGATGATCATAAAACAAGAATAATAATTGAATTAAATAACATGATCTATTACAAAACCAAATTATCAAAACACATGGAATTTTCATATAAAAATACACCTATTAAATCATTTCCTTAAAAGAAGTGATTTATTACAAATTTTATCACAATAAAGTGGGTTCACACTAAAAACCATAGTTGTGGTAAATGTTAACTATGAATTCTATCACAGTGGACACAGGCCCTTATAGAACTACTTCTTATACATATTCTAGTACTATTTTTCTCATGATATATAAATAATTACCCAATTCATTATAAAGAAATATTGGTCCCACCCTTCATATAATGAAAATCATAAATATGGGTTCCATAAAATAATTAATCATTCATCATATCAGAACCCATGAAAATAAATTGGTTTTATAAAAATTTATTCATATTATAACCTATGTAAAAGAAATGGTTATAATAAAAATTTTATCATTTCATCAAATCATATCCCGTGGAAATAAATTGGATTCATAAATATTATTTCATAAGAATAGTAAACCATGAAGAGAAATAATATATAAGGTATTCATAGATCATATCCCTATTAATCACATGTCATATAATGTTTTTTTGTATTGTTTTAATATAAATACAATTAAAATATCTTAAAAAAATTCTTTACTAACATACACTTTTAATTATGAAATCATATCAATTTAAAATTATGTAAAATTATAAAGTAAAAAATTATATTTTTTAAATAATATTTAATACATGTAAACTAATCTTCAACCAAAAAACTATTCACGATAGTGGGAAAATATATTCATGTCTTATAAGTTAAAAAAACATTCCTTATTAATTTTTTGGAAATCTTGCAAATCACCTCATTCAGAATACTATAAAAAGAATCATATCACAAAAAGTCTAATATTTCCAATATCCATAGAAATGAAATTATAAATACATGTAGTTTGGTAAAAATCATCATTAAATAATTTCTAGAAAACATGAATATGAAATAATAATATTCCCCAATTGAAAACTAAACATAAACAATCTAAAATATTGATGAGATTTTGAAATAAAACCCATACATTTAGTTCATATTTCTTAATAAAACTCTCAACTCCTGTATAATAAATTTATATTTATTATAAATATATATCAGAGTCATCTTTGTACATATAATATCATATATTATATCTTTATAACATATAAACATAGCCTTATATCAATAATTTATTAATTGAATTGTTATTTTTGGTAGTTAACAGTTCAATTTACCATGAGTATTTTAGTTCAGTAGCTCTGATCAATGTACATTTATCTTGCTTTCAACACCCAAAAAAATATAAATAATGATATAAATTTCAAATATATTGATTATATACATATTTATATTCATATATAATATCTCATGATAAAAAATGAGTTACACAATTCATTGAGACGGTAGGGCGTATGAACACATGAACAATATTTTCATTTTTATATGGATGGAATGAGTGATAGGTAAAAGTTAATTGACAATTATAGGATCAGTATTATATTATATATATAATATATATTTATAAAATTCATCTTTATTTCAATCTAAGTAAATTTTAAATTATAAAAAAAATGCATCACATCGTGGAGGTGGTACATCATACGTACAAAAGAACGACGTTATTATTTCCTAAAGGATTGGATGGTAAGTTGGTATTTGTGATATTATATTCGAATAATTATAATTATATCATAAATATCATATATAAACATTAACAATATAATAAAACCAATACATTAAATTTGGCTATGAAAAATGATTTGTATCGCTACTTGGAGACAATAAGCTATCAATACGCACAATCGATAAATTAACTTCTTCTTGATAGTAAAAATGGTTTATAATGATTTTTTAATAATAATAAAAATATTTTAGAATATATATGATCAAATATATGACATTTTATGAAACATAAAATATATTTATATTATTTAAAGATGTTTGTAAAAAATTGATATAGTAAAGTGATTGTGAAATCTTCGAAACAACTTCTTTAGATATGTTATAAATGGCTCTAGTGATGGTATTTTTGGAAGACCAGAACCTATATAATGGGTCAAGGAATGTTTATAAGGGATATGGTACGATTTTTTTAGATATAAGGATCTATGTTGTGTAATTAATTGATGGAGAATGTTCCCCTTTATAATTGAGGTGAGGAACACATTTAGAATTCCACGAACAATTATATTATCATGAAATAATTCCCATTACAAATTCCTCAAAAAATAAATTCAATAAAATATAATATATTGTTGTAATCCCACTAACCAATATAAAAAATAAATTCTTTGGGTTTATTTTATACCCTATAATTTTGTTTAAACATTAGTTAACTAATTTGAATTTGCACTACGTTAACAACTTTTTCTCTACTAAAGGGTTGTAATTTTTTCATATAAGGTGAAAATTTGACAAACAATGGTCAATTAATTCATTTTACGGCCATAAAATAACAAAAATGTCTTAGTTAAATATTTTTTGGATTTTTAAATAACTTAATATTCTATTATTTTAATAAAATATTATTATTCTCAATTTTGTCACCATCCATTTAATTTAAAAAAATACCTGAAGAAAAATTTTAAAATGGAATATCATATTTAAGAAGAACACCAACATTTCATATTCACCTATTAAATTCATTTAACACTATAAATTTAAGAAATTATATAAATTTTTAAAAAATTTGATATCATATATTGTATTTTTTAACAAATTGAATAAATATTGTTTTTTATTGTGTATGCTTTTAAGGTAATTATAGAATAACTAAAACCTAAAATAAATTTACATCTAGAATATAATTTTATTATTCAAAAAGTGGCCATTGATATTCATTAATAATTGATTTTCGTCCTTATGTGATAGATAAAGTATAATAAAAACCGAGAACAGATATATTGTCACATTCATTGATTTAAATAATATATTTGTGATTTTCATGATCATGTGTCCATTAAACAACCCAATATAGAATCTCTAGTGTTTATGGTCTAATTAGAATAATAAAAAATAATTAGGATGAAACATTATATCCTTATAATTTATTTATAATCAATATTTCACTGATTTTCCCCATACCAATGTGATAAATTTTACCATTGCAACAATTAATATTGGCCAAATATAAAAGGGGAATAGTTAAAAAATGTGAACCAACTATTTCCTTATATTTGATTAATTTTTTCTAATTTAGTACCTATAAATAGATGGTATTTATTTTAAATTAATTTCATAAAATGTTAAAAAAATCTACTTTTTAGAATAAATACAGGCTTTTAATCATAAAATTTGATTGATTCATATCTTAATCCTATAAAACTGTTTTTTATTATATAGAACAATCTATCAAAAATATAATAGATACTATTAATTTAAATCATTCACCAATGATTAATTATAATCATTAATATAATCTACATTGTGAGTATAAAAATATTTTTTTTTAGAAAAAAACATCACTTTTATATTCAAATATTTTTCTAGTTTTAAATTATAAAAAATTAAAAACAAATTGATTAATTTTAATTTTTTTAAAATATATTTTTAGTAATTTATTTATTACAATTAAAACTAACTAATCAAAAAGTTATGGGATATAGAGACATATATTTTAATAATTTTATAAAACTCTTTTAAACTTGTTGTTGAATCTAATTGAAGTTATTATGAAAATAAAATAATTTAATGGGAGATATTTCATAAAAAATCTCAGGTGATACATTAAACCCCCCATAAAATAAATTTCTCCATCAAAATCCATAACATTGATAAAAATAGATAATCATACTACAATCTCACTACATACTCAGGTTCACACTTAGCTTTCTAAAAATTTCCCCCCCTTAAATCTATGACTATAAAAGTGTTATTATTTCATGGAACATTCTCTCTACGAACTATATTTTATACTATGTTTTCATCACAAGAAAGATATTTTTATAATGGCATGAACTCATATTTCAGTACAAGGGAAGGGTTAGTTATGTACTTCCTTAGGATACAGACTACGAACACATAATCATATTGAGAGAGATATGATGAATGTGTTAATCCATAAGATACTTACCTAATAAGATCAAGAATATAAAATGTATTAATATACCTAGGGCATATCATTTCATTATTTAAATATATCCCCACACTCTTATAGGTAATTATCCATTGGGATACCTTTTCACCATCTCTGAACTCTAGATCACATTGATGACTATCAGCATAATTTCTCTATCATCTACAAATAACTCTTATGTGATGTCGAATGGTTATAACCTTCTCCCCCATTTCCTCACCTAGATATTCCCCTAATAGGTTTTTTTCTCCAACATCATTGAAACATGTTATATTTATGCACTTCCTTCCATATATTGATTCATATTGATCCATTTGAACGTTGTAGTGAAAAATATTCCATTATGAATATTCTACCAATGGTAGGTGGTGATAAAAACCACCATTAATTCCATATAGAATGATATCAACATTTTTTTATAGATTTTGAATGGACCTATCAGATTAAAAATATGTTTATAGATGATATTAAATGCTAAAAATTAAATTTGTATCCAAATCCTACTGAACAATTCACTAAATCAGTTAGGTAGTCCTCAAATCCCGATCTAAAACACCAATAGTGGAACCCCATGAAATATTAACACATCTTTAATATATATCTAATTATGTTTATTAATATATAAACCTTAACTGATGAATATAATTTTTGTAGACACTGTATGGGGATCATCTAAAACCCCTATATATGTATTCCCTATAGAAGTAGTAGGGAGTCGGATGAAAAAATCCATGGTAATTATTTTCCATTTACATTATTCTATTGGTAAGGGTTATAAAATAACCATATAAATATATCAATCACATTTACCATGCTGACATACCAAGCACTGGGAAACATACTATACAATATATCTGTAACGCCCTGACCCCAGCTACCCAGAGTCAGTGCATTACTTTGTAACATTGGCATGATCACAAAATATCAAGTCTCGAAAGACCAATTAGTTTAGTAGCCTTGGAAACACTAGATACATTCATAAGTATTACATTATATCATAATATGAAAAACTAATAACAAAGTCTTCATAATCCACCCTCATATCCTCTTCTGTCTATCCCTGCAGGTCATTCATAAAATACTTCTTCACATCCTGGAAAACATTAAAACATTGAAAGGGGTGAGCTCAGATGCTCAGTAAGGATAATTATATTGCAGAAGCTTTCATAAATAATCATTAACATTTAAGGCAATGTATAACTAAAACAAAAGCCTTTTAATCATGAACTTCAATATAATATGGAAAAAGTAAAATGAGATAATGCCATTTACTTATTCACATGGATATTCTACTGGTTGAATAATCACATGCAATATCAATAACCACTTTCATAATGATGGAATGCATAATGACAGACTATCATAACCACGTAGCCAAGGCCTCGTGCCAAGAGCACAAATAAGATTTTGTCAAGGCCTTGTGCCAAGACACTAGTTTGTCTCATGAGACCTTCCTATGCATCGAGGAGCTATAGCGGGCTCCACCCGTCACTTATTAAGTCCAATGCATTCCTCATATGAATAGGTTTAAACATATCATAAACCATAACATAATCATATCACATAAAATATGCATAAAGGAAACATAACATTTCCACATTTCAATCACAAGATATCAAAACAACACATTGTTATAATAAAAAAATTTCAAAACCATTTTCAATACAAAAATAAAATAAAATTAAAAAATGGAATTTATTTTTCATTTTAAAAAAAGTTATGGCTTGTAGAGGAAGCCGAAACCCAAAAAACGGCCATGGCGGCGGACAAGTCATTGTCGCCGCATATGTACGGAAAGAAAAACATTCCCTTTTTTCGTTTAGTAAAACTCTTCATGTAAAAATATTCCTTTTGAATAAAAGTAAAAGTCAAAGGGTTTTATACACCGTATAAAAGAATGTTGTGTATAAAACCAAATATGCCTCAATGAAAGGAGATTGAGACGAAGTCCTTAAAAAGATCAATTTTAAAATAAAATAGATCTATTAAGTGTATTCACTATAAGTACAAATAAAGAAAGTAAAAATACAAAATAGGACATAATAATATCATGAAATAATTTGAATGTAGGAGATTAACCCAAAGAATGGAAGTTGGGTTAAGAAATTCTCTTACCTCGTGTCTGACTTGACTGAACTGTTCTTTAACCTCCTTAAAATCAGTTAACTCTTTTTTATTTGAGCCAAAGGTTTCCTTGGGAAGACTTCTGCCCAAGGTGAGGCTTCTAGGAGTAATTTAGGGAAGTTGGGAGTGTATTTGGGAAGAGGTTGGACGAGCCAAATGGCTTGAAAGTGTGAATGAGGTGGTAGAGGTGGGGGCCTTTTATAAGAGGAGAGGAGGGTCACACTTGGAATGTAAGGAAATGTTACATTATTATACAATGATTTTCGGATTCCAAAGGTCCCACAATTATATAATTCGAATATAAGGTGATTAGGGTTCGAAATCTACTCATCCAATAGGTTTTTGACAAGTGTAAGCCTTGGATTTTACATTATCTTTTCATTTTATTTAAATCGTTAATTAATGAGGTAATCGCTGCATCATCATGGCGTCATAAATAATTTAATTTATTTAATGTCCAAAAATTATAAAAAAATACTATGATGTAGGAAATCTTTTTAGCTTTCCAATTACTATTTATAGTCAAAACTATGACTTGTATAACCCCATGTAAAAATTGTTTTAGTAAAAAATTTCATGTTTGTGTCATTTTTTACTTTAACATTAAATAAAAGGTATTTATGTCATTTTCAAACTAAAGTGGCTCCATGGGGTCCCCAAGTTGACCCATGGATTTTATTTGTCGTCCATGGCACATCCAATGAGGGTAGAACATGTGTCAAGCTCTACTCATATTATTAAATCATTATTTTTACCTTAAACTACACTAATTACCTCTAATAGCGATTAAGAACTTAAAAGTTACTATTCACCAAAAAATTATTTTAATCTCATTGAACCAAATTTTACTTCTTAATGACAACCATGTATGTCAGATTTTTGATATTCAAAACACAGAAGTGGTAAAATTTCATTTTAACGATAAATCGGTTTTTATAAGTACCACTTAGTGGTTTCACTATTCATCAAAAATTGATGTTTTTCAGAAAAATCCCCAAAAGTCACCCTAAGCTATATTTGATATTCCGATTTCAAAAATTATGTCTATTTTACAAAATTCAAAACATATAAGTTGCATTAATTAATTTTATAATTAATTCCCGCTGTCACAACAAACAACGTGTTTTTAAGAAACAGTTTATATCAAAAGATTGACAATTGCTCATGCCCAATTTCAATGTTAAATTAATTATAATGACCACCATTGGATAAAATGGTAAAAATATATTCTAATTATACTTTAAAACCACTAAATAGTATAATTTATCACAATAAATTATTTTTATTAAAAATTTGTTTTATGTATTTTTCACTAACATAAAAAATTGGAAGTTCTCAGAAAATTACAAAAAATTCAACATTAGATAATTTTGATATTACGAATACAAAAATGAAGTCCATTTTGAAATATAAAACTTCTATAATTTTAAAAAGTGGTTATTACTATTCATAACAACTACTTTGATTAGTTGCGGTGTGTTAGAAATCGAAGTTGTGTACAATGCAAGCTATTGCATTATTGAATGAGAAGCGTATCATAGAATCTCGGGGTGTTACATTCTCCCCTCCTTCAATAAATTGTGTCCTCGCAATTTGAAATTTTTCTTTGAAAAAAAAGGGTCGAAAATAGAAAATACCTTTGTGGAAAACCCACATCGGAAATAAGGTTAATAAATATATAACATTAAAAGAAAGCAAGATAAGTACAAAGGTCACCCAAGATAGCCCATTCTAGGATTCTATGAAAATATTGATATGGAGGAGAAACAAACCATCACGGTCTGATGGAGAGTTATAGAAAACAGGATTAGGAGAAAGTTTAACTACAAGAAAATCACAAACTTGTGATTGGTTAAATGAACATTGTTTCCCCAGTAGGAAAAGTTAACCGACAAAATTTTTGTTTTGAGTTAACTTTTATAAAGTTGAGGAATTTATTTAGGAGATTTACTAAGAACGTAAGGGAATATACATACTTGTCATGTTGACTTTCATTCTTTAATAAATTTTACCACGAACCCATCTTTCACATTAAAAGGTAATAGAACTCAAAAATATTCTATTTATCCTAATTGTATAAGTATCCAAATATTAACACATACCATTTAGATTAGTAAAACTATTTTGTAATAACCAGGGAATTCATGTAGGCTAGTGGTAGGTAATAAAGGCATGTCGCACTATGGTTGTGGGTTCAATTCCTGCAGCTTTGTCCGACGCAATGGGTTATGCCCCACCCTGCAGGTTGTCCTTTTCCTAAAACTATAGTATCATAATATTCCAAAAATAATCTTCAAAAATGTTTTAACCTTAAACAATACTATTCAATGTTCAACATAATCCATCCCAACCTTTATAGTTATCCAAAATACCTCCATCCAGACTTTCTCTACAGGGTCATTAAATTCCAAAAATCATTTGTAACATTAGATTCCCTAAACAAAGTAAAGTTTCTCTTTTTGTCACATACAAAAATATGATTACCTTCATCATATTAAAACCTTAATGAAATCAACATGTACTGCAGTACAATCCTTATATATATATCACATTATTCTAATAACCAGAATATAATCCATGAGTCCAAAAGCACCAATACATTAATTATTCTACTTCAACTATAGTAACAGCATAAGATTTTACTTGATCCCTTAGCCTTTTCTAAGGTAAGTTTCCCTGACTCTTAGGAAATTCATTTGAATAATGCCCCATTTCCCTACAATTGTAGCATTCAACATTGATAGCCTCTTTCTTTCCATTATAATCACTCGCCCGGTGACCATTTTCTCCACATTTGTAACAAACTCCCATTCCTTTTAGGCAAGTACCAGGGTGATTCTTCCCACAATTATCACATAATGGAAAATCCTTCATTCCCTTTTTCCCTTTATCTGTCTCTTGTTCCACTGTTCTCTTCTTCTCTTGCTTTACTTTGTTGTCATAAGACTTAGAGAATTCCTTTTCTGTCTTGATAACACATGACACTATATCCTCGTATGTTGAGAAATATTGTGATACTAAAGCTCGACGGAGAAAAGGTTTTAACCCATCAATGAAACGATCAATCTTACTTCTTGGGTTACGTATATAATCTACAGCATGCCTCGCTATCCTTGTAAAGTTAGCCTCATACTTTGCGACATTCTCATCCTCCTTCTGCCTCCGACTCAGAAATTGCCTTTCCATATCTGCTCGATGGTCATGTGGAAAGTATTTTTCTAAGAAAATTTACTTAAACTCCCTCCATTCCATACTTGATACTTCTTCCTCTTCCTTTGTGTATTGAATCAGCAACCACTATTGATCGGCATCTCCAGTGAGGCGGTAGACTACCATGACAACCTTTTCCCTTTCACTACACCCCATGGCGTGGAATATTTTCTCTAAGGAGTTTATCCATTGCTCAGCTACTAATGGATTTGTACCCCCATTAAATGTTGGCGGTTGTTTCCTCATGAAGCGGTATAACATTGATCCTCCACGTTGCGGATCAGGGTGCTCCATACGAGTAAGGTTATTATTTGTAATCTGAGTGAGTTGTCCCAGTATGGTAATAAGTTGATCAGCACCAGTTGTATCTCCATCTCCATAATAATTATCTTGAGTAGGAGGGAAATCCCTACATGGAGTGCGTGCATTGATACGGTTTCCATTCCTTCCACTAAAAGCCATTTCTAAAAAATGGCATAAACTAGATTAGTTTATGATTCAAAATACATAATTCCATACTTGTAAAATACTTAACATAAATTGAACTATTTAAAGATATAATCCATAATCATAAAAAAATTTCTTTGAGGGAGTATGTACTCATAATCCCTTCATAATGGTTTGTAATGAAAATGAGAATTATCCTAAGCATATCCCCCAAGAGTGTCGTAACCACGAGTGCAGAAAGGCCCGTTGTCGTGCACTTGTTCCCGTTTGAGTCTAGCTCAAATCGGTGTTTTCAGGTTTTACCCCTAGGTACATCTGTGCCAGAGCCTCCTCTAACTGCTCGTATCCAGACAGTTATGTATTGCTCGGAAAACTCAAAAAATCTCTATAATACCAAAATTCAAGGATGTTCTTCTATACTAATCCTCAAAGTCTATCTTTGGTCTATGTGCTCTAATCAGAGTTTTTCTAAATATAGCTTCCAAGGTTAGTACTAAACTGCCTTTGATACCAACTGTAACGCCCCGATCCCAGCTACCCAGAGTCAGTGCATTACTTCGTATCATTGGCATGATGACAAAAAATCAAGTCTCGAAAGACTGATTAGTTTACTAGACTTGGAAACACTAGCTGCATTCATAAGTCTTACATTACATCATAAAGTGAAAAACTAATAACAAATTCTTCATAATCCACACTCATATCCTCTTCTGTCTATCCCTGCAGGTCATTCATAAAATACTTCTTCACATCCTGGAAAATATTAAAACATTGAATGGGGTGAGCTCAGATTCTCAGTAAGGATAACAATATTGCGGAAGCTTTCATAAATAAACATTAACATTTAAGGTAATGTATAACTAAAACAAAAGCCTTTTAATCATGAACTTCAACATAATATGGAAAAAGTAAAATGAGATAATACCATTTAATAATTCACATTGATATTCTACCGGTCGAATAATCACATGCAATATCAATAACCACTTTCATAATGATGGAATGCATAATGCCAGACTATCATAACCAAGTAGCCAAGGCCTCGTTCCAAGACCACAAATAATATTTTGTCAAGGCCTCGTGCCAAGACACTAGTTTGTCTCATGAGAACTACCGATGCATCGAGGAGCTATAGTGTGCTCCACCCGTCACTTATTAAGTCCAATGCATTCCTCATATGAACATGTTTAAACATATCATAAACCATAACATAATCATATCACATAAAATATGCATAAAGGAAACATAACATTTCTACATTTCAATCACAAGATATAAATACAACACATGTTATAATAAAAACACTTTCAAAACCATTTTCAATAGCAAAATAAAATAAAATTAAAACATGGAATTTATTTTTCATTTAAAAAAAAAGCTATGGCTTGTAGAGGAAGCCGAAACTCAAATATTGGCCATGGCGGCGGAGAAGTCGTTGTCGCCGCATATGTACGGAAAGAAAAACATTCCCTTTTTGTCAATTAATAAAATGCTTCGTATAAAAAGATTCCTTTTGAATAAATGTAAATGTCAAAGGGGTTTATACAACATATAAAAGAAAGTTGTGTATAAAACCAAATATGCCTTAATGAAAGGAGATTGAGACGAAGTCCATAAAAAGATCATTTTTAATATAAAATAGATCTATTTGGTGTATTCACTATAGGTACACATAAAGAAAGTAAAAATACAAAATAGGACATAATAATATCATGAAATAATTTGAAAGTAGGAGATGAACCAAAAGAATGGAAGTTGGGTTAAGAAATTCCCTTACCTCGTGTCCACATGACTCAACCATTCTTTAACCTCCTTAAAATCGGTTAACTCTTTTTGATTTGAGCCAAAGGCTTCCATGGGAAGACTTCTGCCCAAGGTGAGGCTTCTAGGAGTAAGGGAGGGATGTTGGGAGAGTATTTGGGCAGAGGTTGGTTGATCCAAATGGCTTGAATGTGTGAATGAGGTGGTAGAGGTGGGGGCCTTTTATAAGAGGAGAGGAGGGGCACTCTTGGAATGTAAGGAAATGTTACATTATTAAACAATGATTTTCCGATTCCAAAGGTCCCACACTAATATAATTCGAATATAAGGTGATAAGGGTTTGAAATCTACTCATCCAATAGGTTTTTGACATGTGTAAGACATGAATTTTACATTATCTTTTCATTTTATTTAAATCGTTAATTAATGAGGTAATCGCTGCATCATCATGGTGTCATAAATAATTTAATTTATTTAATGTCCAAAAATTATAAAAAAAATACTATGATGTAGGAAATATTTTTATATTTCCAATTACTATTTATAGTCAAAAATATGACTTGTATAACCCCATGTACAAATTGTTTTAGTAAGACAATTCATGTTTGTGTCATTTTTTACTTTAACATTAAATAAAAGGTATTTATATCATTTTCCAACTAATGTGGCTCCATGGGGTCCCCAAGTTGACCCATGGATTTTCTTGGTCGTCCATGGCACATCCAATGAGGGTAGGACATGTGTCAAGCTCATCTCATATTATTAAAACATTAGTTTTACCTTAAACTACACTAATACCTCTAATCGCTATTAAGAACTTAAAAGTTACTATTCACCAAAAAATTATTTTAATCTCATTGAACCACATTTTAATTCTTAATGAAAACCATTTATGTCGGATTTTTGAAATTCAAAACACAGAAGTGGTAAAATTTCATTTAAATGAAAAATCGGTTTTTATAAGTACCACTTAGTGGTTTCACTGTTCATCAAAAATTGAAGTTTTTCAGAAAAATCCCAAAAATTCACCCTAAGCTATATTTGATATTCAGATTTTAAAAATGATGTCTATTTTACAAAATTCCATACATATAAGTTGCATTAATTAATTTTATAATTAATTCCCGCTGTCAGAACAAACAACGTGTTTTTATGAAACAATTTAAATCAAACGATTGACAATTGGTAATGCCCAATTTCAATGTTAAATTAATTATAATGACCACCATTGGATAAAATGGTAAAAATATATTCTAATTATACTATAATACCACTAAATAGTATAATTTATCACAATAAATTATTTTGATTAAAAAGTTGTTTTATGTATTTTTCACAATTCATAAAAAATTGGAAGTTCTCAGAAAATTACAAAAAATTCAAATTTGGATAATTTAGATATTCCAAATACAAAAATGAATTCCATTTTGAAATATAAAATTTATATAATTTTAAAAAGTGCTTATTACTATTCATAACAGCTACTTTGATTTGTTGCGGTGTGTTCGAACTCGAAGTTGCGTACAATGCAAGCTATTGCATTATTGAATGAGAAGCGTATCATGGAAGCTCAGGGTGTTACAATCTCTCATTATTCAATTACACAAAAAATACTCTTTCAAATCATTATATATCATCGTTATTCTAGGATGAGTAGAGAATGAAGATCTATGATCATCATCCATCATCTGTGTCTTCTAAACTAGTAAAAAAGGTACACATACGTGATTCCTAAACCATATTAATCAATCACAATCAAGGTTTAACATAGGTAAATTTCTAACCGTCATTTAAATATCTAAATATTCTATATGTAAATAATTAATATTTACCAGGATATATTTTGGAACTCTTATTTGAGAAAGATATGATTTCTACCCTTCATTAAATATCTCATCATCCATACTTTGTATGTCCATAAAAAATATATCATCCCCGATCTTCATCATTGATAATATTAAATGTTTCTTTTGACTAAGGGAATATAAACCCTTTTTTCATATCCCTAGGTGGTAATGTATTGATCAGTAATTATCGTTGAAAAATTCCAACCATCGTCTCAAAAGAATATTTATGTCTTTCTTTATAAATATATTTCAAACCATTATGATCCCTATATATATTAAACATTTCACAATAAATATAATTCCACCATATCTTTAATGAAAACATCACCACAACAAAATCCAAGTCAAGAATATGTTAATTTGTTTCACAGACCATTAGTTATCCTTATACATTATCTATAACTATATCATTCTATAATAGTACACATCTCATCCCATTATTTTTATGCATCAATATGAATTAAAAACTCTACTACACAGCATGGTATTATAATCACAAGTAAACATACTATAATAATATCTAGTTCAATTATATATTCCTTACATTTGTTCAATGAAATAAAAATGAATCCCTTCTAAATTTTCTTAGTGATTGGATTCAATAGCCACAAATAATTCACCAAAATGCATTGATAATATCCATTAAAGCCACAAAAACTAAAAATATCATTCATAGGGGTTGTATTTTTCCAATGTTTAATATTTTATGTCTTTGAACGGACAACTGATATTCACTCGCATGAGATTATATAACCCTAGAATGAAACATTCCACAATGAAAATTTACACCAAGTGGTTTTTTAATGAATTCTCCATCCTTTAGTTCTTCTTTATAATTCTCAAATAATTTTTATTCCCTTTAATTATATTTTATTAAATAATTTTATCAACTATAAAGACTACCAAAAATTACCAAGGTAATCTCTAAATACTATATTCTTTAAATCCATGAAGAAAATGGGGGCTTAATTAAAACAAAATAGAATCACAATAAATTCATAATGTTTACACGTTGTATAGAATTCTTACATGGGTAAATCTTCTTTCTTAAATCTCAATTTATGATATCCAAATTAAAGATCACTTGTGTAAAATTATTGAAATTCATGTAGATGATCAAACAAGTTATTAATACAGGGTAAGGGGACTTGTTATTTATAGTGATCTTGTTATGTTCTTTATAAACAATGCATATTCACATTGATCCATAATTGTTATTAAAAAAACTAGCTTTACAGTAATGTGACCCACTTCCCCGATGAATACCTTTTCAATACTCTCCTATAGATACTTCTTATTATCCAAAAACTCATTTAGGATCATTTTAAATGCAGTCTTTGAAATTGATGTTGCACCATGTATTAGATCAATTGAAAAATCAACATCATGATTTAGTGTGTAAAAATTAAATTCATTTGGAAATACATCCATTAACGTTTTTACAATATTCATATCATGTGTTTTTAGTTTTTCCCCTGACATGTGAGACAAAAACCCCTTTTAAATAAGAATAAAGACCCATATGACAGATAAAATTTCCATTAGAGTTTCATTTTTTTCATTACTCTAATAATTGATCATAAGTTGGTTTAGAATCTCAAATATAAATTCACTTACAAGAAATTTGATGTGGAATAAAATAAAATAAATTCAATCCATTCACTAAATAATATAAAATTCAACTATAATATGAATAAATATATTTCCAAGAAATAGATTAGTAGAAACTTCCACCAGATAATAATCATAGACAAGAGATATTGTCATTATAAAAGGAATATATTTTACTTCTAACTCAACAACTAATTATTTATGAGGAACTATTATACCCTTGTAAATTTCATTGGCTAAAAAATATTTTGTACATAAAGAATTAAATAATGCATTATTAGTTCAATATTGGATGAAATCTTCATGTTTCACTAAATCATCATTATACCCCTCATCTGAAATATTGATCATATTTTATTTTTATTTTTTCCTAGATTATGTAGTTTTTTATGTCATCCATCACTATTAATATTTGTATTTGGGAATAGGTGATCATAATCAATTACCATACTCCATGTATTTAAAACATTGTATTGTGTGTGGTTCATTCTATGGAGGATGATATCTATTCAAAAAATTATAATACTACATCTCATCACATTGACATTCTATTTCTTACTGACCTTCCATTCCGCATTTTAAAATTTTTATAATTCCCTTAATAAACAGTTTCCTTCCACATATTGAGTATAATGGATGAATCATCATCATCCCTCAATTGTTTGGAGACTTTATTTGAAATTCCATTTTTCTATTCTTATCTAAACCATAATATCAATGGTTAACTCCAATATCAATATATACCTTGGTAGAACACCAATAAATTGGTCCATAGCTATTAATTTCCCAAGTTACTAACTAACTTCAATGACTAGATTTTAGTCCAATGAACTATCAATCAATCATAAATTTTGTATAGATGATAATACCATAATCTTACCCCGCCTATCTTGTGAAATTATCCTCATATGTACCAATATATTAATCACCCTTCTATTCCAACACAATGAATTTATTATCAAATTTTTATAATGAAAAACTGGAAATTAATTTGTGATAAATAATCTATTATATTTATTTGAAGACATATATTTTTCTTCTTATTGTTTAATGATGTTTCAAATAAGAGTCCACCACTGATCTTCTACTCCTTCTCAATAATAAACATCCAAACTATAGTTATACTATTTCAAATAATGAATAATATAAAATATTGTTTCAATGGTATTGATCCAATTTTTAGTGACTAGTGAATCAGTAGATCTACTAAAATAAGGGGGATGTTTCAAAATTTTTGGTACCAAAAAAACATATTCCCTCTATTGGTTGTTTTGAAGCATGACATGATTCAATGCTTGAGAAATTTTTTTGGTCATATAAATAATATTTTTTATTATATATAACACATAATATAGTTTCTTAATAGGTTAATGATTTCATTTTAGATTTCATTCAACATTAACATGATTTCTTGTTGATAAAACCATTGAATGAAAAAATAATGTATGAATCAATAATAATATTGGGAAATCAATTGATAATGGAAAATTAATTTTGGCATTTCCAAATCACGAAACATTCTTTTAGGACACCATATTTTTAACCTTGGTAATTCACCATCACTACCAAAACAATAGGATTATATCTGACACTTAGGATTTTCCAGATGGAACCCACTAATGTTATCTCATCCTTGTTTAAAAAGTTAACAAAAAAATATCTCATATAATCTATGGAAACACATTTTTTTATACTTATATATTAAATGTAAATATATGAATATTTTTACAAAGCATAAAAATCGATGTGTGAATCATATTGGTTTAGTACCTCTAAAATAATGGAAATATAAATAAATTATTCAGAAAGATCAAAATTGTCTTTGAATTGTTTCTTCAAAACTAGAACCACTATTAGACATATCATTCATAATACCATTATTCATAAACTGGGGAAAGGATCCATAATAAATAGAGGGATGTAATGGCATATAATGTTAAACAAGGGTGATATCTATGATTGTATGAACATTCCATGATAAAAAGTGTATGAGAACATTATATTAACATTTCAAAACCATACCTTGTATATCATAGAATATAATTTTATGTCATGGAAAAATGATTGTACATTAATAAGACATGAATCGTAAATTTATTGAATAACATGAGTCATGGGAGACTTATATTGGAATATGATAATTAATTACGATATAAAAATAATCGTAGAAGCTCGATTCCTTAGTTGTAAATGCTAATTTCTAATGATATCAAAGTTGAATGGGTTCCCTACCCAAACCATTATTTTATTGAGGATCTAATACCAAGAATATCACGTTTGAAATAGTACATTATTAAGCTTGTTTCACTACCCTTTCTAGACTTGTGAATATCAAGATATATAAATTATTACCCAATTCTTTATATGAAGATATAGAACCCCTATAACATATTGGAAATCATAAATATCTATGCAATAAGGTCATAAATCATTCAATATTTCAAAATCACTTAAAATAAATTTGTTTCATAAAAATGTCATTATAGCATAACATGTGAAAATGAAATGGGTTTCGTAAAAGTTCGGCCATTTTATCATAAGAGAACATGTGGAAAAGAATCAATTTTCATAGACATTGTGTCATAACATTATTAAACCATCTAGAGAGAAAATAAGGACGGTAGCCTTGAATCATATCTCTTTAGAATCATAAGTTAAATCAAGGTTGTTGTTCTTTAATGAGTAAAAATACTATTAATCTACCATTAAAACATTCCTGATTAAAAGAACCTTTCCATTTTGAAATCATTTCATTCTAAAAATATATGAAATTATCTAGGAAACTTTTTTTATTGAAAATGACCTTGTAAACTTGTAATATAATATTAAATTAAAAAAATTAGTCAAGATAGTGGGAAAATTCATTCATGTTGTATAAGTCAAAAATTATAATACCTTCTTTGTTTTTTAGAGATAATTCACAAAGTACCTCATTAGAAAAACAATTATAAGATTTTGTTTAAATAATATGGTAAAAATTAAATCATCGGTAAGATTTTTTCAGAAAATACCACGATAATTGTAAATACCCTTTTTAAAACATTTATAGAAAACATTTACATGGATGAAAAAATTATCTTAGAAGAGAACTAATCATAAAAAATCATGAATATTGATAAAATTAGGAAATAATACATGTACCTCAATTTTACCCATAATTGAAAGCACCATAACATCATCTATAATAAATTTATATTAATTATATTTACCTAATAGATTCATCTAAAGAAAAATAATATCATATATGATCACATTATAACATTTCTACACCCTCTTTGGTCAATATTTGTTATTAAAAGTGTTATTTCTAGGTGTTAGCCTTTTCATTTATTATGAGAATTTTAGTTCATTAGTCTGGATACATGTACATAAATCTTGGTTAAATCATATAAATATTATTTATAATGTAATAAATATCACATATATCCATTATATATATATATTGAGTCATAAATCAAATTTATTGATAAAAATTAATTACATTGCTTATGGAGATGGTAGGGCAGATGTACACATGAACGCTACATTCATTTTACTATAGATGGAATGAAATAATGGTAAAAATTAACTATGATTCATAATAATATTATTATTATATCACACATATATATATAAAATATTAATCATTATTATCATCTAGTAAAAATACCAATGAAAACTAAATCACATCGCTTCATGGAGGTGGTAGTTTATAGATACACAATAATAAATTTATCACTTCCTAATAGATTATATGGTAAGTGGTTAATAATTAATATTATAATTAATTGAGTAATATTATATAATTAATATAATATGAAAACATTACACACATCACGATATCCATCCATATATTATAGCTATAAAAAAAAGGATTGTATCGCTATATGGGGACAATATGTAAAAAGTATGTAAGAGTGATACTTTTATATCTTATATGATGGTAAATATGGTGTATAATGGTGTTTTATGAATTATAATAACATTTAAGAATATTGAATATAATTAAGTTTCTATTTTTTGATATATAACATATATTTAATTTAGGTAATGAATAGTAGAAAATAAAGTGATCGAGTATTACTATTACCTCTTCTTGGAATGGTGCCTTTTGACCTCCTATAAAGAGACCTTTTTTTGGTCTGTTGGAATGAAAATAACCTCTATAATTTGTCTATAAATTCTTAAAATAGAAATTGTAAGGGTCTATTCTGGATTTCAGGATCAATGTCGGGTAAATAAGTGAGGTAGTTGGATCCCTATTGTAATTGAGGTGTGGGGAACTTTTAGAATTTCTCAAAATAATAAATAATAATTAATTAAATCCCAAAAAATACCTCAGAATTAGCCTTTACTAATAGATAAGACATTATAATATTTTAATCCCAACATAAAATAGTATTTCAAATATTTTTTTGTTAATTCAAACAATATCATTTTAATTAATACTTAGTTACCCAATTCTAATTTTAACTTGGGTAACAAAATGATCAATATAAAAGGGTTAAAAATATTACATATTGGTTGAAAATTGTACCATAAATGGTCTATTAATGAATTTTTATATCTTATCATAACCAAAGTGTTTTATTTAAATATTTTCATGGTCTTAAAATACAAAAATAAAATATTATTTTGATAAAATATCATTATTGTTAATTTTAACACTATTTATTTAATTTGACAAAAAATACATAATAAAATGTTTTAATTATAATATAATCTTTTATCACATAACTAATCAATAATAGTATCCTAATAAATACATGTAAAACTATAAATTATTCAATTTTCATCTCCCTTAATATTTCCGTAACAATTATTTTTTTTTCAATTTATTTAATAAATATTGTTTTGGTATTGTGTAAGACATAAATGAAAAATATATAATATTTAAATATTATAAATAAATTTATATCATGAAAATAATATCATAATTCCTGGAATGGATATAATTAATCATTCATAATTCATTTTTCCCCATTTGAACTCATAAATGATATTAAAAATAATTAGAGTGAAAATTTTCAACATTCAATGACTTAAATAATATATAAGTACTTTTTATGAAAATATTTTCTTATAAAAAAATACATTTATAACAAAATGTGTTAATGTTATATTTAAATTTATCCATTAATATAAATGATGATAAATTATTTCTTTATAAATTTTTTTTATATTAACATGATCTACCATTTACAAAGATAAAATTTTATTCCATTTTTACTATTCATACCAAACCAAAAAAGGGGAATTAAGAAACTTAATTTCATAATTTTAAATTTTTAAAAAAGATTATTAAATTAAATACCTATAAATTTAATAAATTAATTATAAATTATGTTCGCAAAATGTGAAAAAAAAAACATAATTTTTAAAATATAATTTTTAAGGATAAAAATATTTTTACTTTTTCCTTATGTTTAGAAAAATTTGATTTTTTAAAACACATGATACATTAAATTTTTTATAATTATTATTAAAATAATAACCATATTTTATTTAAATTAATGTATATAAAATACTTTGTTCACCTAAAAACATTTTTTTTTGAAAAATCATTACTTTTGTTTTCAAATAACTTTTATTTCTTTATTAAAATCATTTGATTAGTAATGAATTTTTTTATAAATATAAGTACTTTATTGTTTTTATAATTTATTTGTTACTTTTGATACCCACCAATACCACATAAAATATATTAGGTACAATAAATATTCTATTTTTTTTATGACATTCTTTTAATTATACTGTAGCATGTATGACAAGCTATCGAAGAAATCAAATTATGTAACGAGATATGTTTTCTAAAAATATTTGACAGTTAAAATTATAACTCTATTGTTTTTTGTAATTTATTAGATAATAAAAATTTTGTGGTTTTAATTTTCTATAATTATTGTGATTATGGTTCACTTGTTTAAAATAATGATATGAAATCCTTGGATATAAATTATAGGGTTGATTATAATTTTCTCAGTTTTTAACATCCCCAAAATAATTTAAAAGATAAAATATGAAATCAGGATGTTGAGAAAATCGTGGAAACAATGTTACAACACCCCCAAAAATATTTAAAATAAACATAAATTATCAAATTTGGTAAAATTGTATAGTTTTGAAAATCACCATTACAATTTACAGTCATATGATAGTCTTCAAAAAATTATTGAAACATTTTCATGGATGGATAGAAAAATTCACATCAGTCTTTCATATAAGGTAATATATATCACCTATATATATGGATATAATGAAAAATATTGATTTATAATATAGAAGTAACATAGAATGAATTATAAAAAATATATTATATATACTAATAGTAGTTGAATTATATTAATGAAAATTCTATTCATTTGTGGAATTTATATTTTGGAGATAATGTTTTCATATAAATTTCATTGAAAATTATTCCCTGAGTAAAGATTCATTCCTAATATCGAGATCCTTATAATAATAATCATTTTTATCCTTTATAATTAAATATGTTTTATAAAATATAAATTATTTAAGGTTTTCTATTAATGCTTATGATAAAGAATAATTCAATATGGACTTCCAAATATATCCAGTAGTAGAACTATATCTTAGGGATTATACATACATAAAAACATATGCTTTTATTCCTTATCTCTGGTCTTATTTACATGAATACTTATTTATACTTCATATATGAATGAAATTTGTTTTTTATGGGTTATGGTAGTATAATATAAATAGGATATGATTTAAAAACATAGTAAATGAAAAAAACCCAAACCTTATTCTCATTACCAGAATATAACAATTCGAAAATACATGTTTTATTTCTCCAATACCATATAAATAATGAAATTTAATTTTTTAGTACAATGTATTATATGCTAAATATTTTATAATGAATCTGTTATTTTAGTAAAAATAATCTTTCCTCAATTCAATTATTTTTAATATATTTATAAAACTTTGTATATTTTGAAAAAATTTATTATGTAATTTTAGCATAAAATTATTTCATTTCATATCTACATAAAAAATTCCCACATAATCATTAATTGTGAATTTATTACTTCTCAATTTAAGGAATAATAATACCATGTAATTTTACATACCCTTTTAGGAATTAATTTTCAATATTATTATTTATTATATAAAATTTTTCTAATAGTATAATGTTGACCATGAAATGCGAACATGTTATCAAATTCTTATATTAAGTTAAAAAAACTAAAAATTACAAAATATATATTTGAAAAAATGAATTACAAGATAAAATTTAGAATATATAGGTTCATCTAGGTTAAGAGATTGATGTTTGTGTTTTGGGAATGATTAATTGAATAGGTTTTGAGATTTACTTGTGAAATATGTGAAAAAATTAAATTTAAAAGGCATGAGTAAGAAGTGACTTTTTTACATGACCTAAATATACTAAATAATGATTTTAAAGTCATTATTATAATGGTTTTCATAGAAATTCATAGGTAAATATTGGAATTGGGGACTCATAAATTGGTCACAATGATAAGCATCCCAAATCACTGTAAATTTTAATAAGGTGTAATTTTTGAGATATTAACATGGAAATTTAATAGTATCGACTCATTAATATGATTTAATTTTATCTCATTTAAAGATCATTAATTGAGAAATATATATAATCCTATTTTATTATCTAATTATAGAATAAATGAAATATTTTTTTCCCCGATGTGTAATGTTTTATGCGTGAGGGTGTGGTTATGCAATGAATATTCATAAATATTCATCCATGAACATAGGATATGAATAGTTTATGGCACAAATTTTTACCTAAATTAATCCATTTTCATTCCACTTAAAATTTTTATCAAATATTTAAAAATAAATTTAAAAATATATGTTTTTTATATTTTATTTTTTTCATAGAATGATTGTTACTTAGAATTTATAACATATCATTCACCAAAAGAAAATAAATTTGAATAATAATTTTTTATAAACAATTATAATTAGGATAATATATCATTAGTTGTACTAAGAAATGGATCCAACCATAATAGGCCAAATAAAGGCCCATTGAGAGGAAATTTTCATTTCCAGACACATTGGATCTAAATTCATTAAATAAGCTAAAATCTAGTCCAAAATACTAAAATTAGTACAATTACATTTGAATTTAAAATTAAATTAAATACAAAATATTTCATGGAATTATAAATCTTGGATTCTCCCATAAAATTGTTGGTTTACGTAGGATAATAAACAGATATAGAATAATGAGTACTATAAACCATCTTCACTTATGTTATTGACTTATTTAGAAAATATCATGTGTATATTATTAAAGAAATTTACTCCTGCCCTAAATATTATTGGATGATTTACTTGTGGATAAAATATGAAGGCTTAGGAAATTATGTTCATTTATATTTTCGGCAACTCCTTCTATGTATTTCAAAACTACTCTTGAAAACATCAGGATTATCCTAATGTTAATCTCATGCTAACTTTTTTTAATAATTGAATGATATACTTAATTCTAGGTTTTTATTTTTCCCCCATTTATTTCCAATGTACTTATGATTTATATTGTTATGAAAACTTCTATGTAAAATCATATTATTCGGGGTACCCATTAATGTGACAATTCATATCCACCATTTTAACTTTTAGTCATTTTGTATAGTACAGTATTTATGTAAATATCATTGGTTAATTGAAACCATACTAGTGGACTAATGAAATTGAAACTTATATCACTATATAATAAAATAAAAAATAAAAATCTAGGAAATTGTTTTTATCGATGTTCTTCCTTGATGAGTTTATGTTGTCATGTTGGATGTAAATAACCAATTATTTTCAATAATTAGTGAGTTATGATTTTATTAGTACTAAACACAGGAATGTATACAATTAGGACTTATATACTAATTTAGTTTTAATTTCTAAAAATATTGATTAAAAATATCCATCCATTTCCAATAATGTGATTAAGGATATGAATCAATGGATTCCTTGAATTTTGTCATTTTTAGTTAAAAATATAATATTATGCTTATTTTTTCAATTTTTTTGGAATAATTATTCCCTAATTCCCAAGACCTCTAATTGATCATAATTAACTATATATTAAAATATATATTATTTATTCTTCTAAAAATAATAATTTAAGGCCTTAGTAGGAGATTTCATGGGATTAATATTATATTAATGAAATTTTATTAAAATTAATTAACTATTTATAAATTTCCTAAAAACATGTACTCTTATATCATATTCCAAAAAATATGTTAGCAAATTTATAAGTATTCATCCCCACAATTCAACATTAATTGATTGAATCATTAATTTAGATATCAAAACGTTGACTTATATAATGTCTATTTATTTAGAAATATTAATAGCCTTATCTCGATGTAGAATTTTTTTGATATATGTTTATCCTTTCTCTATCCAGTTATAATACATATTTAATATCAAAATACCCATATATTTTATAATTTATTGAATATTTAGACACATATTTTAATTTATAATATGATAATATTTATTTCTTAATTAATTTATCTTGAAATATATTAAGACATCTCATGATGTATAATAAATATATATAATATTGAATCCCTAGAAACATCAGTACCTATCATCCATTTCACTCTCCAATTAAATCTATGTGTTTTTCATGATATCATTTATTTTGAAAGTAAATATTGAAAAAAATTCAATGATATTTTATTTTGAAAAAGGTGATACAAATATAATTTTAAATTAATAAATTACACATCTTTATGGGTTTAAATTACATGATCTATGAATTTTTTGTCAGTATGATATATATATATATATATATATATGAATGTATGTTTGTATATATGTATTCAAGCATGAATAAATGTATTTATCTAAGTATATATGTATTTATTTATATAAATGTTTGTGTGCATGTTTAATTATGTATTTAACATACTATAAAAATGGATTGTAACAAGATCCCTCATATTAATGTTAATCTTTTCATTGATAATTATACTAATGTAAACTTCATTGATAATAATACACATAATTATTGAAAATGTCTCTTCTGATATAAAACATGTCCTATATTTTACAAATTCATTAAATTAATATCTCATTCAATCAAATAACCATTTATATCTAATTGTTGAATTATTTTTGGGGGTTGGGATAAAAATTCCAAATTCCTTAAATTTAAATGATTTTTTCAGCCTATTTAATTCCTCTTATTTTAGTTTTCATAACAAAAATAATTTCTGAGATAAACATATATGGTTTTTTATAATTCCTTATTTGTGTAATTTTAATCATTTTAAAATCAAATATATTATATATTTATCAAAACCAACCATTGGTGTGTGTCATTAATGTACGACTACCTTAGAAATTATATTATTCTGTGTTATTTTTATACAATATTATAGTTAGAAGTATGGATCAATATGAAAATAATTATCCATATAGTTAATATGTCCTGTAAATCCCTTTTCCAATTGATAGGATGATTATATATAAATAAATTGTAATATAAAATTAATCTATTAATGATATCTGGTAATTGATCGTATCATTATTTAATCATTCTTGGATACCAATGATTATAATAAAAAGTATTGAACTTAATTTTGGGTTGAAATATAAGGGTTATATTTTAAATGAATCCTTACATTTATTTTACAATTTTCACTCCAAGTAAAATTAATTATCATCATGTAATAGTGACATGAATGATTTAATAAATCACAGATTATGACATTATTAAATATATGAGCTAAATAAATTTTTCATTAAAACATTAAATGAATTTATTCATAATAAAATATTATTTTTTCATTCGATATATTTTTTAAAAAAAATATATCCAAACACCATTTAAAATTTATTAACAATTTTTTATGTTGAAAAAAAGGAATATATAACAGTTTTTTTACTGAATCCACCTCCTTTAAAAAAACATGGAACTCTTTCAATATAATATCCCATGATTTTTTACTCTAACATTTTATGTTATTTATTGATGATGATTCCCCTTATTAAGAATTATTCACCCTATAATTTTATGTTCATCCCTCTTGAATGTCATGTATTTAGTGATGTTTGAATAGTTTCTTGCTAAATTTGGGACATGACCATTATTAGAATTGGTACCATATAACCATGGTTATTGTATATGATTTTTTTTTCCTAAATAAGTATTCATTATAATATATGTAATTTCATTTTTACTTTATATTTTAACCTTCGGTGTTCTTGATGTTATAATTGAATGTTGTTATTTGTATCCATAATATATTATAAAAATTCAATCTATGAAAAAAACCTCAATATTTCATTTCAATTTTCATTAATTTATGTTCTATGGTATAGTTAAATCAGTTTGAGTGGAAATTGTTGATATATAATTGTCAAGTGATCGGAGATCATAAGAAATGTGATGTTTTATAAAGATCTTTATAGTTGGAAATCTCATTTCTAAAGAGATCATGAGGATAAACTCAATAAAATTAATTATATATATTATATAATTGGTTTTATGTTTTACAATGATCATTAAAAATTAAAATCTCTAGTTTGAGGAGATCATGAGGATATAAGCAGTAAAATTAATTCAATATAGTATATAACGGGGTTTATGTTTTCATAAAAGAATTACTGAATTGGTTCAAGGAATTGAAATAATTTCTATTACATATCATGAATTGTGTAATTTGATACATGTTTAAATTAATTATGTATATGTATATGGAGAAGTATATTTCATTGGTTACTTTATGAGTGATGTAATTTTAATTGAATGATAGAAAATAAATTTTACTATTTTTAGATATTACAAGACTATATCTATAACTCATATATTAATATTGTTTTTCTATAGAATGATCTTTGGAAAAGATGATTATTGGAATAATTATCTTGTTTAAATATATAACTATATATTAATAATTGAATAATGATTAAATAATTATATAGTATAAATAAAGATGTATTGATTAGAAAAAAGGATTGTTAAAAACATTGAATTTATATGAAGTTATTCTTTTAAATGAATTTTATATTTCTAAATGGGGACTAGGATGTGTTGAGAAATATAATCATAATTTAAAATATTCACTTTGAACAACAGAAATGGGTCCTAGAGGGTAAAAACACTCATTACCAAAATGTTCTTCATATTTAGTTTTATATGAGTATTTTAATAGAATAAAACTCTGTTTTAAGATGTTCATCTATTAAATTCATGTTAATAATAATTCAACCCATTTTTATTCATAAATAATATAAATTACATATATTGACATCCCACATACATTTACATGTTTTAAGATTGAAGGAAATAGAAAAATATTTTATAGGATAGATTGGACCAAATTAGTGATCACATACAATGTAATATTTTACCTATTTTAATTATTTAATTACATTTAACTTATTTATTGTGTTATTGTAATATTTTTTTGACTATTAATTAGCACATTAAATATATATAATTTAAATGAAATGTAGTTTATTATTATTATATATATATTAGTCTCTGTGTGTTAAGTGATATGTTAAAGTAATGACTAATAATATTGGTGTATGTTAATGTTTAGGATTAATGGAAAGGATTGCTGTCAAATTTATCAATGATAACCATAAATATATAATTTTAATGACTTGAACCATTGGTGTATAGTGGGATCCCTGATGAGCTGAACTCCAGTGTAATTCAAAATGGGAAGGATTTTGAAGTTCCTAATTTGGTTTTGTAAAGAGAGCCTGTAGATGTGTTTAAAATAATTAAAATGATGTTTCTGATTTATATAATAGGTTTAATAAGACTTGAAGTAAATTTTGGTTGTTTATTATTTTAAATGGTTTTAGAATGTGACAAAAATTATAATTGGGTAATCAGTATAGTACAACAGGGTGCCTAATATAATAATAAGGGGGGATTCACCAGTGTGTTTTTCATGATATTTCTGGTGATCTGAAACTAGTCAGATATTCTCTATATAAGTGATGATGTGATTCCAATATAACCTGGTAGAACATACCACATTTTAAAAAAGGGTAAACACCCTTATTTTAACTATAAAATCCCTCCGGATTAAGGCAACATGATGTTATTTTAGGATGGATATTTAAATTCACTCTCCACCTATTTCACTAATATCACTACCACAATAGTGGTTAATTTTTATAGGTGATTTATACTGATTCTATTTATGAAATGACCTATAAAAACTGCACTTTTATTTCTTTTAATCATCCATTATATTGATTGAAACTTTGTTTGGTATTTGTGATAATTCATCTAGATCCCGGGGGAATTATTATTAAGTGATGTGGATTTTTTTGTGTCTAAAGAATTTTATATAAATGGGGTAAAACTTCCATAATATATAGATTCATTGGAGTTTAGTGACATGAAGTATTAATAATTTTTCTTCATTTTTTATTGGATGAATTGGTCGGTAAACATCAACCAATGGTGTTTGATTTTTTATGATTTTTGATTGTTTTCATGAGTCGGTTGAACATTATTACATGATGTTTGGGTGAGGAGGAATCAACTGGTGAGGTGTAATGGTTAATATTGTTACAAACCCAACCCCAGTATCCTTGATCTAGTGTCATACTTTATTAAATTATAATAGAAATAAATAAAATAATCCATATGGACCGATATGTTTTGTAATTTTTAGGAACTAAATACATACATGATTAAAATTTGAAATTGGTAATAGAAATTATTATAGAATTCATAAAAAACAAAATGAATATCATCCTTGAAAACACATTCCATAATTTTTACCTTCTATCATTGAAAAAGAAAATAAAATAAATGGAATCTCAAATTCTTAGTATTTTTTAATTATAAAAACTATATCATGAATCATTAAAGAAAAATAAATATGGAATTTTTAATTAATGAATACAAATTCCATTTAAATAATTAACATTATGAATAGATAATAAATAATCAATGTGGAATGTTAAATAGCTGAACACGCATGCCATTATTAAACATAGAATAAAATTTATTCAAAAATAATATTATTTTTATAATATCATAAATAATAAAAAACAAATTCTCAATGAAGGAAATAATTAATTATTAGATATTATGATCTTTGGAATCACGATACATCTAATGTCAAAACCTTTAACAAGATAGTTTATATACCATATGGGGAAACTCGTTTAATTCAGAAAACATATTTCTCTCATGATTCCAAATAATTCATCTTAGTGATGTAATATATAGGAGAACACCATCACTATAGGTACAAATCTTTCCTCATATATCCATTAATTTATTTATTTCATAAAAAGTTATGTCTTATCATCAAATATCAATACTAAGTAAAGGATACATATTTATGAATACTTCCTGAGTTAGTAAAATAATCTTCTGATAAATCACCATATGTTAAAAATGTATACTATTTTGGAAATAATCATATAAATCATAAAATAAGTGATATAATTAATATAAATTTAATTTCTAAGTAAAACTAATCACAATAAAGTGATTATTTAAGTAGAATATAAATAATCTGAAAAAATGTGATATTGTTCAATAACATTTACTAATTGTTAATTTTTAACTCAAATCCACTTGGAATAAATAATAAAACTTAATACAAAAAATTACATTAAGATTGAATGAATACTCACATAACATGTTATAGTAGATGTTTATTCACCACAGAAAAGTAAATTGGTTGATAATTAAATATAATTCATTATATAATGTAAATTTATACAAAATTTATTAACTCATGCTTTCCTTTATATGAATTGGTTTTAAGATCCAATATAATTTTTTTTAATAATTGTATTAATTTATAATATATTTATAATCATTTAAATAATATCATAAATGATCATCTTATAATATTTTACAACATTTTTGTTAATAATATTTTATTATCCTCATTATATCGGGTAATAACAGACTTTTTATAGCATGATTTGTAATGAATGTTACGGTTATTGTACATATAACTTAAATATATCATCTCTATAATGAAAATAATGTTATAAATATTATGCTAACTCAGGATACAAATTATGATAATCATTATTAAATTTTGTTCAATGGAAATGAATTATATCCCTTCTTGGAGTCACCAGGTCACACATATTCAAGAGCCACAATATCATTCCCATGAAAGGGTAAATGGAAAATAATTTGGTGAAAAACTAAATTTAAAAATAAATATCATAACATATATATCACATATATTAATTAATTTTATATTTATTAAATTCCATGTAAATATTATGTGAAAAACAAATCACATGCTTCGCGAGGCGATAATCTTTCGTACACACGAGCAATGTTATCATATTTTAAACTCCATAGAAATTTAAACATTATGTGTCATATTTAAAATAAATAAGTATAATATTATCATAGATCTCATATAAATGTGTTAAATCAATAATTATTTTTATTCATGATCAGTGGTGATGGAAAAAAACAGCATCTGGTCATGTGGCATTAATACACCATACACACAATCAATGATTTTTTTCCTATTTGACGGATGTGGAGATGATATATATAATTCAATGAAAAAATTACATCTCAATATATGGGAGATTCTATTTTTAATATTTTATGTGTTAATAAATAATTCATATTGTATATTGACGAAATAAAATGACTAATCTTTGTTAGTATAATTACATTCTCTAATAAAAACCTCCTTTGGATAGCCTCTTAAGGACATTATGGACAGTCTTTTGAAGGGAATGAAAGATCTATAATGTGAATAAACTTTTAAGGGTTAAAATTGGGATGGGTCTGGTTAACCCAAATATCATGTAATGGGTGAATATGTATATGGATGAGTGAATAAGTAAGGAGAGGGAGTTTCTATTTATAATTTTTAAAAGGGGACATCCATGGTAATTACATGGAAATATCGTAATGGATTACAAAATTATATATCCATTCAAATTCCAAAAGATCCAAAATGATCCTAGATTCTAAACTGGCAGAGAGAATATACCAATATTTCAAAAAATAATATTTCTACATGGTGGTCGGTTATTTTTAATGCTTCTCTTCTGAGTTTAACCCCACTGTAAACAGATTTTTACAATAACTGTGGAAATTAATTTTTTGCTGTGTTCACTATTAGTTGTGGTCAAAAAATATGTTGAACTTATAAGATAATATATATTATTATGATTCTAATTATAGAATAAATTTTTTCTAAATTCAATACATATAAGTAGAAAAATATAATTTCAAATTAATCACACATAGATGATAAGAAAGATAGTTTTAAAATAGAAAATGTTCAAACGATTACAAGGATTTTATATCAAAATTTAAAATAAAAAGGATTAGAATACACTAAATTGGATTAATAGACATATAATTGAACTAATTATACCTTCATACCTTTGAATATTTTAATTTATCATTATAAATATTTTAACATAAAAATATGATTTCAATTAAAATTCAATAATTTTAAATATTCATCAACAAATGAATCATTTTAGTAAAGTCAAAAAATTTACCCTAAGACAATTTTGATATTCAGATTTCAAAATGAAATTAATTTTATAAGATAAATTTCTTAAAAGTATTTAAAATCTATTTTAAATTATGTTTACTAAGGGAGGCTAAACTGTCTATTAGGAAGAATTTTTTTTAAAACCTTTATTTTTCTATTAAATTATTCTTACTTATTTCTAATTATCATATAATAATAATTTGAACAATTTTTTTAGTATTATTCATAAAAACATATTTATTAGAATGTTTATAACAATCATATTAAATATAAATATTTTTATTATATTTCACATTTCATTTAATCTTTGGGTTGAATGTAACACAAGAAAAACTCAAAGTTTCATATAATGAAATCTAAACATAGTGTTGCGTGAAATGAATGATATTGTAGAGATTGAGTATATTTTAAAATAAGTATACCATAATTTATCTTGGTGATATATTTGGATCTAACCTTGGTGTTGTGTATCATATACAATGTTAATATTTCAGAATTTTCAGGTGTTACATTCTCCCCAGAATAAATAAATTGTGTTCTCAACATTTAAACATGATTATTAGATTTGATTCATAGAAAGATACAAAATATGTTTGTTAATATTGTATTTTCAATAATCATAGAACGATTCTGACTTTTACATAATTTTTTATTTATACAGATATGCAGTATTCTATTATTTATGTAATTTGAGTAGCTGATATCGATATATAGATCACAACAATTTTTATATTTGGTTGGGGATAAAGATACCATATTACACTCCCCCAAAACTCTCTTAGTGGGCTTGATGATTTTCACTAGGCATGCCCACATATCATATGTCCTTATGAACTTAGAAAAAATAGTTGACACCAAAACAATATCATTTTTACAGATCCTTCTAGTATTCTTACAAGGAAATAAATTATCCACAACTCATTCTGAGAAGCAAATAATCCACCAATGGATGACTATGAGTAGCCAATTCTCTAGTAAATTTATGAATATAGATTTTATTGAGTAAAATGGTATTTTTTCATAATTTCAGCATTAATTGATAGAATATGGATCTTCTCCTTGAATAAATTTTTTTTCAAGATAGAATATATTTGAAGATATCCCAGTTGAAAATTATCTTCAGTAAATATTCATATAGAAAAATAATAGTAGTAATAGTTAACGAATAGTTTTCACAACATAAGATTCTAACAAGTATATCTCCAAAGTGTTTATTTTTCAAAATAATATAGTTGTTCAATTTTTTTTCTTTTTTAATTAGTATGTATTACAAAATATATTGAGCTCATTTAGGAAAATGAAAATGCTATTAATATTTAACAAGAGTAACTTGAAATTCTTTTTATTGAATAAATACATGAACAACAATGGAAAAATAACAATCCTTTTAAAACTAATCATCTAAAGATAATCATTATATCCTTTAGAAATATGAATGATACAATCAGTTGAATAAGAGCCTTTGAATTGGTCAAAAAATATCTTTAAAGTGACATTTACTACTAAAAATTATATTGCTAAAAAGAAAGATAATATATTTAATTTAGAAATCATTTATTGACCATTCATACTTAAGGTTCCTCCACATAACTAAAAACCTAAAAATGGGGGGTTAAAACGTACAGGTGTATAAAAATGTAGGGATGATGAACCATGAATTTATTCCTCTAATATATGGTTTTGTCCAAAAGTGGGGCTCTTTATCTATAAATTCTAAACAACATAGGGAATATGATTTATATGTTTTCTTCCAAACATAGGGTTTATAAACCATACATTACACTTACAAACATAGGGTGTGAACAATGTTTCCTGATTACCATTTAATTAATCTAGAAAATTTAACCATTAATTTTAACCTATGAAGATGATAATTTTCACAAGAATTATATTCATCAAAAGAACAAAAAGTAACATCAATATTCAAATAAATAATTTTATTTATGAGCATTAAAATCAATAGAATTCACTGAGTATTGTTGATATAATACATTCCATAAAATATCTCCCTTTTTTATGATCCCAAAATCCGTATAACATATTTTATATAAAATATAGTAAATTTGAATAGAATTGAGATAAAACATTAAAAGTGTTATAACCAAAATTATTGTTATATTATAAAGTTGTATAAAATTTTTTTTAATATAAATATAAATAATAAAAATGTAATTTTACAGTTTTAACAAACACAGAGTTAATTCATTAAATCATTAGGTTTATTTATTTAATAATAATAAATAATGTTGTTTTTACCCAAATAATTTCCCCATTTATTAATATCAAAAACTACGTAATAGAGAATGGTTTATAACACAATCAATGTAGAATGGTATTGTAAAATAATGTTATGATATTGTAATAAAAAATGATATTTATTGAGGTAGTAGAAATGAAAAAATATATAACGAAATTATATAAAAAAATAATGATATATTGAAATATATCAATAACATATGGTCTTATTATAAAAATATGTGTTTAAGAAATTTGAAAAATGTGGGACTAGATGTGGGTTAATAGTAATAGTGAATAAAATTTGTGGATCTTGAAAAGATTGAACAACTTGATGATTAGCTTTTAACTCTCCTAGAAGATTATGGAAGACTTCATTAAATAGAAAATCCACATATTTCAACAAATAATTTGAGTCTTGACCAATATTTATATTTCTAACCTATTTCTATTAAAATTTCATGAACATTTTCTCCAGACATAAAAAACAATGAGACCGTGTCACAAAACACATTAAGAAGAAGTATTATGCCTATATCTCTTGATAATAACATTTTAATAGTATATATCTTATATTCCATAAAAATATTTAAATGGGAACTATCACACTAATTATTGTGTAGTTATTCATTCAATGTAGACATATGTGTATAAATTTATTCAAACATTCTCATTAAATATAGATATTTTGTGAAGTATTAGTAAGAGCTATATATTGTCTTGATATATTCCCTATAGAATCAATCTGATTTCACCATTATTTATTTAAATCTAGAAAATATTTCATTGAAACTGATTCCTCTCTTAGATGTCCAATGTGATCATCTATTTTTATATTAAATGCATCAAAATATCCTTTGTAAATTTAATATTCACTGAGATATTGCATTTGAAATTGTATATATTCCAATTCATCTCTTGGCATGGAGGATTTTCTCAAATATTTTGAAGGATTCATAGTAGTTTCCATAACACATTGAAAACAATTGTCCTTATTCATCGTATATTTGTCAAAAAATAAATATTTGATATTATTATCAAGAGAACCATGATATTTTTAATTAATTATTTCTTGATGGTTTTCCAATGAAAAGTGTAAAAAATAAATAATTTTTACTTTCTTAATAGAGGAGGAAGGTATATTGTTAAGAACATGTTATTTCTTAGTAGATTCATATATATTATTGTTCAAAGAATCTTCAACAGTAGGGATCAATTGATTCTGAATGAACGTAGTTGTTTCAACTACTTATAGTTATTATTGATCTCCACACTGAGATGTTTCTACCAAAAATCATGAGTTTCATTCTCATCTATATTTTCAACTTTATGTTCTTGAAGTTGTTGTTCAACAGTAGTAGTTGATAATAATATAAATACTTGTTGGTTTTCCAGCATTAGTTGATTAACTCCAAATTTGGGATCCATAACTTCAGGTTCCTCTCTTTGTATAGGTTAGGATACAAAGGGCCTCACTATCAACTTCTTCTTGTTGTTATTCATGATATGGATGAATATCTATTCCAACTATTGTATCAGTGAAATAGTATACATGTCTTCAACATGATGTTTAAAAAAATATTCTATTCCAGATTCTCTATCTTCTACTTCGTGAATACAGACTAAACCGAAAAAATTAAAATATTATTTATCCCCTTGATAAAAATATTTGGATACATCTTGGTATTTATCACCAAAATATAAAAGCATCCCAATTTTGGTGATCTAAAGGAAACAAAACATTATTAATTTTCCAAAATTTAGTATATTACCCTAATAACACATAATACATTTTTTGACAATTAAATTTTTTTTCATCCTATACAAAGGTAAACAAAAAAGTTTTCCATATGGGAAAAATTACCTCCTTTACTCTTTTTGATAGTAATGATGCATTTATAGAAGAATAGGTGAAGAAAATTAAACATGATATGACTCATAATCAAAATATTTATTTACATATTAGGATAAATATTTCCCTATATGTTATATATTAATATAATTATTACTGACTAAATTATTTTTACCAGCACCTTATGGTCATCCTCATGATGTTTTAAAAACAATATTCATATTAGTTTTGAGATTATATTAAATGAAATAATATATTCGTATTTATTTTCATTATCCCTAAATACTTATAATATCAATATTAAAAACCCCCTACTATGGAAATTTTAAAGTATTTGGAATATTGGATGTTGAAAAATAAAATTCCATGTGATTTGTCTTTTAAATGAAGACATCATCTGGGTTTTAGAAAATAATCTCAAAATTTTTATTGAACTCATTTACTTATCTGTTGAACAAATATGAGGTATTTTTTATTAAAAATGAATTATAACCCTTTAAAGAATGTTGGCCACTTCAATTTATTATTTGTCTAATATAGTAATTCAATATCGAAAAAATTACCTTGATGTGTTTTTCTAAAGGTTACTTGTTGATGCATCCATTAACTCGATTCATATACATCTATCGACTTTATCTTTAAAATTACTGAAAATATAATGTTTTTTAGTTCATATTCATAGGTTTCAAAGAGAATATGAGATCTCTAGAAGTATAAAGGGTTTAAGTATTGAGTATAAGAATGAGAGGGAGAGTTCCAATAGTTTATGGAGATGTAGGTTTTTTTCATGATCCACAAACATTTGGAAATCATTATTAAATATTTGAAAAGACACATATTAAAAAAGAATATTAAAATCAAATTTTTTAATTTTTTTTGAAAATTGATTAATATTTAAACAAACTAAGTAAAATAATTAATACAAAATTAATGAAACAAATTAATAAAAAATTATTTAAGATTAATTGTTACCAAATCTCCATAAATAAATTCAAAAATTGTAGTGGGATGTGGTTAAGTGAAAATATAAGCAATTTGATATTTAATATTTTTAAAATTCTAATGATATATAATTTTTAAAAACATAAACTACTAGAAAATTATATCTAATAATAATATTTTTAGTTATAGTGTGACTTACAATAATATCTAAAATACTAATTCCACTAGTACGGTGACATAAAATAGGAATATTATGAAAATTATGTCCAAATTCTAGTAAAGTGTGTTTCATTCGCATTACTAGTGCACAAAAACTTACAAAAGATTTATATTATGTCTCCTCTATTGATAGAGAAACTTAAAATTGTTTCCTACATAACCATGAAAAATGTAACCTCCCTAAAAAGTGACATGTTCTTGATGTAATCTTTCTGTATAATTTACAATATCCAAAATAATCATTAAAATGCAAAAATATATTAAAATAAAAAGTTTCTATGTATAGTAGAGACTGAAAAATAGTTCCATTTAACTATATAAATTTCTCTAACATCTATATGATGGAATTCATTTGGATTTGATCGAAATATATCACATATAAAAATATAAAACAAATTGTATAGTTTACTAGAAGTAATATGTAATAATCTACAAATCATACCACAATAAAACTTATTTCCATTTGGATTTCTAGATTTATCTAAATAAATATTTATATTTTTGGAAATGGGTTTTGTTTAAGTCATTCTATTTTAACGGATAAAATTTTCCAATTAGTTAATAATATATTTAAATTGATTTTAAATTATTTTAGAATCATTTTGAATTATTTTAAATCCATTAAATAATTTTAATTCTCCCATCATACACATTATAAATTTATATTGATTAGGATTTAAAAAATCATTATAATGTTTTATATTTATTTATAAAAAAGAACATTTTCTATATAAATCTGGATAAAAAAAGTGAGAATATTCTCTATAGATTTGTGATTTCTTACTAACGATACATATAGCTCTTCAAGAATGGATAAGTAAGAAGAAAATTTTGTTTTATGCAGATTTCAAAATAATAATTTGAGTAGTATTATTATTTTACTTAATTTTTTTATATATCCATAAAGAACATATTTTCATTTATATTTTTGGCTCTTTTTTGGGTCATATGTAGAATATCTACTAGAGTCTTCAAAAACGCTCTGTGTATCCTCAAAGCATTATTTCCTTTTTGATCATAATTAGTTCTCATCCGACATTTCTTTTGTTTCCTCTCCATAATTCTCATTCATTCTTTTATTTGTGGGGAATCATGTATAATATGTTCCATTTATTTACATTTATAGAAACTTACTTCTTTATTTAATCTTTTATATTTCTTGATAGTATTTTTAATGACTATTTTTCATATAAAATATTCTGAATATTTAGGATATTTGATCCATCTACATTTATGAATATGAACATTCGAAATAATTTGAGATTCTAACTTCTTATTTTTAATTATTATTATATTTATTAGTATTATATATCAGTTCTGCATTTTTGGTTTTTATCATTTTTCTGTATTCATCTTCGGCTTTCATATCCACTTTGTACAACATCAAGGTTCCAATTAATTATTTCATCATTAAATATTTTACAAGTTTTGATTTTCATGTTGGATCATATATTCCCAAATATTTAGTGGTTATAAATATAATTGCCACTAATACATAAACTAATTTTGAAATTAAAGTTCCCAAGGAAGTGACACCATTGGTTATCTCTGTTAATCTTTCAAACATCTTGGAGATTATTTCACCATCGTACATTCTGAATTTATCAAATTTTAGCTTTTAAATAGTGTATATTAATTTTCTATCATTTTCAATTCCTCCCTAGGAAACAAAATTAGTATTCCATGTTTTTGATGTGGTAGAACATTGAGATATATAGTATAATTAATATAGAGAAAGTACACATATAATAGTATTTATTTATCATTAATTGATATCATAATGATATTCATTTACAGCAAACCATGTTTCTAGTTTTTCAGGGATTACATAAGGAGTAACAATCCTCATGTATCCTTTGAATCAAATATTTTTCAAATAGATACTCATTCGGGCCTTCCAACTTCAATATTTATCACCATTAATGTAAGTATCATGGACCATTGATAAGCCATATTTTGGTTCTATCAATTACATATGTCTTTGTAAAGACCTTGCACTTTGAAATTTCTATAGATTTATCCTCTTATTTCAAAAATCACTCCTTCAAAACCAATTATTAGTTCTGAATAATACAAATATACATATGAAGGGGAGGGGGAATTGTGTTTTCTCAATAATCTTAGATAGATCCTGATTTTTAACATTCTTCATGATTTATGCATAAATAAATTATTCTCTTCATTAAGTAAGTTGATTTGTCAATAAAGAAGTAAGGATTTCATAAGTGTTTATATAGTGGTTTGGGTAACAATGATCCTCATTTTCACACCACCCACTCTATCATAGAGAGATTTATGATTTTAACATGACAAGACCTCTTATCGAAATACTAAAAAAACTGAGTAGATGCATTTGATACGTTTATAATAAGACTTTTATAAAGAATTCTACTTAATTTACCAGGAACCAAATTATCCATAACATAGATTAAGAAGCTAATAATCTACCAACAACTGATTAAAAGAATCTAATATTCCAATAAATTATTAAATATTTATTTGATTGAATAAACCTATTATATTCACAATTGAGAAAAAAGATAAATTATATATATTCTCTTTCAAATATTATCATATCCATGATAGAATTTATTTGGAGAGATAATAGTTTGAAATACTTTTCAATAAATATAGAAAAAAAAATTAGTACTAGTAATTAATCAACAAATTGTGCAACATAAGATTAATTTTTTTTCTCTAAAGTGTATAATATTCAGAATAACAAATATGTTCAATCTTATATCGTTTTCAGTAGTAATTTATTCAAAAATATATTACACTCATTTTTAAAAAAGGAAATACACATTCTAGTTTACTGGATAAATTTTCCTTTTTTGGTTGAATATATCCAAGAATACATCCTAAAAAATCTTCATTATTTTAAGTCTAATCATTCAATGAATGTGTTAACGTCCCTTAAAAATAGAAATGATTTAATCCAATAAATAATTTCCTTTAAAATGGTTGAAAAATATCATTAAGTGGATATTTACTTCTTGAGATACAATTATTGAAAATATGGATAATTTCATTAATTTAAAACATTATTATTGGCCAGTCAAATTTAGGGTAACATCTTGTAATGAAAATATCTAAAATATGGATGATATTTTATAGTTTTTTACAATTTTAGGATATAATAACCACAGATTTATTTATCAAAAAATATGATTTATTCCAAATAGAGGGTTGCTGATGCATACATTTCTAATAGAATAGGGTATTTGATCCGTATGTTTTCTTTCAAACATTGGGTTTCCAAATTATATGTTATGCTTACAACTGAAGGGGATGAGTAATATATCCAATATAATTTAAAGTAAGACCAGAATATTTAATGAAATATATTTACATGTTTAGAAGATAAATTTCTCAACAATTATGTTCCTAAAAACATTAAATGTAACTTCATTAATAAAAAAACAAGGATATTTGGTAGCATCAAAATCTACAAGATTCACATAGTACAGTTGATATAATACATGCCCAAGAATGATATCGGTAATCGATGGTTATATATTTGAAAATTACTTTATTGAAAAATCCACATTAAAATAATGGTTAATAAAACATTCTCTTAAAAAGATGGAAAGGGAAGTACACATTACAAATAGAATAGTATATAACTAGGATTTTTTGTAAAACAACATTGTTTTGAAGAGAAAGGAGATCAATATAAGTTGAAAATAACACCAGAATACAGATAGAGAGTGATAGATTACATAGTCAGGAGGAAGTTAATGACCAAAAATCCATAAATAAGAGTTGTGAGAAAGGTCATTAATATCATTGAATGTGATGATAATGAGACAACATTTCTATTTATGGACACATTACCTTGAGTTGAAATATTCATTCACTCACTAATAATATAATAAAATATAATTGATATATTTTTATTTTATGGGAACCATTTCATATTTTGGTTGTTCATTGAGGAATTTTTAATTCATCCTTTTGTTCATGAAATGCACTTCAAAAAATTAATTTCATAGGCATGAGAAACAAAAATTCACATTTAATGGGTTTTATTATTTATAATTGAATTATATATCATTCCATTGACCTATAGATATAATCATGACAAAAAGGATAGCATTGGTTATATTATATTCATAATTATACATATGGTGAAGTAATACATTAATCACTAAAACATCATACAAATTTAAACTTAAACTAATAAATAAATGTTTTACCATATTACCCTTACCAAATATTAAGATTCCAATATTTAGAAAAATTGTCACAGGATTTCAAAAAATAAAATATCATTAATCCCATAAACAACATGAAGTAACTCTTAATTATCACATACCAAACATGTGAGTACCATCATCATGTATAATATTGAAATATTAGGAATAAAGTGAATTACCATAAAAATGTATTGAAAACTGCATGATTACTTATTCCATAAATAAAAAAATTGGATATATTTTTTAAATATGAAAATAATGTAAACTCTATCAATGATAGCATATAAAATCTTTCAACAAATCATTAATTAGTCCCATGTTTGACATTAATATTCAAGTAAATATTTCTATATCAATTATATATTTATTAGAACATTATAATCTAAATAGTGGGAACATATTAAGTGTTAAATTTTCCTCAATCATGTTTTTTCCCAAAATATAAACTTGTAAATGAATCATTTTTCTTGTTCATATATATCCTTTAATACACCCTTTCAAATCCGTAATAAAAAATTATTACAGTGCAATCCTTATACATTTCATAATTCATATTACCAATATATTATTGATAAAATAATCAAATTCAATAATTCATGAATTAGACCAAATGGACATTAATCATTCCACTTTTTTTTCAATAAAATAAGTTTGACCACGACCCCTTAGCTTATTCTGAGATATATTCCCTTGATTCATGGGCATTCATTGGAAATGTTCCAAATCTCCTTACAGTGGAAGAACTGTGAATTGGAAATTTCATTCATTCCCTTGTAATCAAGATCATGGTAACCTTTCTCTCTATGCTTTTATTAAACTCCCATTTCCTTCATGAATGTACAAGTGAGTTTCATTCCCCAATTATCACATGTGGGAAAATACTACTTTTTTCTTTTTTCCCTTTATCTATTTTTTATGTATTTCTAAAGTTAATTTTCATCCAATTAAATCTATAAGTTTTGTATAATTATTTACATTTCATGATACCATATACAACTATTTCATTGTATGAATTAATTGATTGATTAACCAGTACCCTTCAAAGCATTTTTTGACAAAAAAATGATAATATTTTACTTCATGTTTCAAATTTTTTTCATAGAATACCTTGTTAACCATATAAAATTACATCCAGAATCCACAACACATTCTTCTTCCATTTTCATTAATCTAAAGAACTTTATTTTCATTTGGTGTTTTTGATCATGATGGATATTTTTTTAATAATGTATACTAAAAATATTTAATTCAATGAGTTATATTTCCTCTTCGCCCTTAGTATTTTGGATCTACAACCACCATTTATAAGAATCACCTTTGGGAAAATACACTAAAAGTGTATATTTTGTTTTGACCACATCCTAATTCCATAAATATATTTTCCAATGAAAAAATATATTCTTTAGATACCATTTGATTAGTATCCCTACTAATTTATGGGGATTCTATCAAATAATAAAATAAAATGTATGATAATCTCACATTGTAATAGGTTTATCCTTCCAAGTAAGCTTATTTTTCACAAACTAATTTAGAAACCCAAATATATCAATAATTTTATCAGTTCCAATACCAATTGTATTGCATTACTTGGTACGGAAATATTTAAAATGTCCATGAGTATTGAAATCATTCATCCATATATGAGTAATTTCTAAACAATGTAATTTGTTGTATTAGATCATAAAATTATCAATTTTAAATCAAAATGTAGAATTATAAATATGGTGTAACACATAACATAAATTAAAAATTTTAAGCATCATAAACAAAAGTTCATTGAGGATATAATTATTTCCAAATTCACTATAATGGTTTGTAAGGGAAATGTAAATTATCATAACATTATACTTTAAGAGTGTCAGTCTTGGAGAATATTAAGGCTTGATTCCATGCAATAGGTGGCAATAAAGTCTATCCCAATGTTCCCATTTAAAATTTATTAAACGTAGGAACCTATGTTCCATATTCATGTCCACATATAGTTTCCATACAAGTAAATATTTCTAGGAAAACCCACATAATATCGTCTTTACCAAAAAAATTAGGATATTCATATATAATTATTCCCAAATTATGTCTTATGACTATGTTACGTAATCTATGTGTTCATAAATAAATTTTCTAAGGTTTTTACTAAAAATCAACTGATACCAATAGTAATGGACCCAAACCTAGTAGTAAAGTGCTTGTGTATTACTTTATTATATTGGATTATATATAAAAATCAAATCTGGAAGGCTAATTTGTTTAGAAGTTTGGAGTACTAGTCACATACATCATAAACATTTAAAATTGGAAATATAAAATAAAACATAATGCATTACAACAAAATTTATTAAATCCTTGAATACTCATTCCAATAATTTTTCGTCATATGATGGAAAAATAAAACCAAATTTTGGTGAGCTCAGATGCTGAGTAAGAGTTAAGTACGAAGATATAAATCATGGATTAAAAAATAATAATTTTTATGGATTGGAAAATTACTATATATTAATACCATTTAAATAAATTCACTAAATTGATAGATTAGGAATAATACATATGGCTAGGTAATTTTTTGAACTCACATGTAATTTTATCAATAAATTGAGCCTGAAATACATCCAGACATAACATCATTGTGAAAATATCGTGGATAATAATAACATAATTCATAACGAATTAAATGAATAATTATTGGAAACCATGATCTCATGCATCAAATAACCTCTACTATCAGTACCTTTCACATGTCAGTTTAAATATAATAGGTAGATTCCCTTTTCATTTGGACAATGAATATGTCTTATAAGACCTAACGATGCATCAAGGGGATATATTACACAGATACCCACACATCATTATAGGTCAAAATAATTCATCAAATATAGAATAATCAATTTAAATCATGAATCAATGGTACTTATTATAAAATATTTTTATTGATTAAGGATATAGATTTATCAGTACTTCCACAAATAATAAAATAACCTTCAATGTAAACACCATATATTTTTTTTCCAATTTCGGATATAATCATATCCATCAAAAAATAATATTTACTGTTAATAAAATTATATCATATAATAAAAATTGATCATAATAAAGTGATTATTTCTAGGTAAATTTAACATTCACAAAATAAATTGAGATTTTTTCATACCTTTTACCATATAATAATTTTATATTATAATTATGATGGATTAAATAATTCATATTAAGTCTAAAAATTCCATAAATTATGAATTAATCATGATATTACATATTAATGTGATAGTATATCCGCTAATTTCATGGGAATTTGGGGGAAAATAAAAAATCCTATTAAATGTAATGCAAATTGAGATGAAATACCATACATCATGAATTTTTTAAATGTTCATTAATATCTCCTATAATTTTATAATGTATGTTAATTTTCTATAAAATTATGATACACATTTTCATAATATCATTTATTATCCTATTATAACATTTTACTATCTATTTTTTAATAATATTACATTATTTTTATTATTTTGGGTGTTAATGCCTTCTTTTCAGGGTATTATTTTGTAATTAATGTTCTTGTTAATTTATATATAATAGAAATACAATATCTAAAAAATGAACATAATTATATAAATATCATTTTTACTTATTAGATACATTATTAAAATTATTCAAAAAAATTTGTTTATAGAAAATGAATCTCCATGGTATGTGGAGATGGATGGTAATACGTACGAATGTGCAACAATATAATTCCCATAATAGGTGAAATAAAAAGATTCTAGGTGATATGTTAAAATTTATATAATAAGTATCATATCATATATATAAAATATATTCACTAATTTTACACTTATTAAAATCTTTATAAATCATATGTGAAAAATAAATCACATCTATTCACAAGGTGGTGGTCCACCAAACAAATGAGTGGCATTATCATATTTTAAACATAATAGAACATAAAAGAGAATATAAGATGTTAAAATTCCAAAATCATATTAATATTATATATATCATATAAATGTGTTTAACTCATAATTATATTCATCATAGCAAGGTGGTGATGTAAACCAAATGTGACTGGTTCGTGTGGTGATAGGTCTTTGTATAAACGATCAATTATTTTATTTATTATTTTACGAAATTAGGGATGGCTGTATATTATTCCATCTATATGAAAAAAACTCAAGATATGATAGATAATGTTGTTCTTATATTGTAATTTTTCTGACATAATTGATGTTGGTAAAATAAAAATCAAAATGAAATAATATTGTAAAAATAATTTATTTTTCTAAGAGAAAAATCATTTGGATCATCTATTATGGACCCCTAGAATGATATTTTGGAGGTACCAGAAGCTATAGAATGTCAATATTGATTTTTTGTGGAAAATAATTTTTACTTTTTTTAGAATTTATTTTGGTCCAAAATTTTCTTTACCTTATTAAAGAATATAAATTACCAAAATTATAAATATGGAGTCCATTTTTAGAAATTACTTACATAGTAGAGGAATACTATAAACTAAAATTAATATTGCGGGGATGATGAGAAGGCATGTTTTAAAGGATAAAATTTTCAAAGATTTACAATGTTTTTATATCTAAATTCAATATGAAAATGATTCTGATGACCTCAATATTAATATTTGATATAAAATTGAAATAATAAAGCAATAAAATAAAATAGAAATAATTTTTTTAAAATATAAATAAATTGATTAAAAATGAAATCTTAAATTAAAATTCAGCATTTGTTACTATTAATCAAAAATAAATCTCTTCATCCCAATTCCAAAAAATTCCCAAATTAAATTTTGAGATGCTGATTTCCAAAATGAAATTTATTTTATTAAATAAATTTTACCAAATATTATAAAATTAATTTTAAATGATGACTGAAAAGAGGGACTAATCCATCCATTATCTAAAGTAATATTTTTTTATAAAACAATTTTTTTGTTTAAGAAATTGTTATTTTATTTCAAATCAGTTTATAAAAATAATTTTAATAATTTAGTTAGTACTATTAATACACCCCTAATTATCATATAAGTGATAAATATCATGTCAAAATATTAATATTTCTGTAACATGTTACTTATCGGTTAAACTCATTATTTTGTGTAGTGAAAGCTATACATAATATTTCATGTAACACAAGAAAAACATAATGTTTCATGTATTTAAAGATATTGATGATATATAATTTATTTAAAAATAAATCTATCAAAATGTATAAGGGAGTTATATTTTCACCAAATCTTGGTGTTCTGTGTCATAAATTCTATTTAATATAATGTTCTTAATCTATAATATTAGGTTTTTACAAAAATAAATTTTGAAATTAAATAAAAATATTATGAATATGTTTTTTTAATTAATTATATTTACATTGTGATTTGTATGGTTTTTTTGAATATATAATAAAACCAGAGTGATCTTGGATGGTTGGTAATGTTTGGTTGAAGAGGGCTGACTCCATTATAAGTTATATGGTCGATATATTTACCTTCATTGTTGTACGTGTGTAAATTATAAGGAATGAAAATGGGGGTAAAAAGGTTTTTGTAACATGTGTGGAATTCAAGGGGTAATGTGGTTATGGTCCTCTAATGTTGACTTTGTTTTTCCAAGGTGGAGATGCCACAAATGTTACCTCAACTACAATGATTTGATTATCATAGTTGGTAACCTAGTGAGATTCATCGTATGGGGTGTACTAGCTTGGAAAAAAATGTTTTGTTTTTATTGTACGATATTCTATGAGATGAAATAATGCACTGATGCATTTTATAGGATAACCATGATCCAATTAGTGTTTTTCATAGAATAATTCTTATAATTTAGATATCCAATAGATATAAACTATAAAATTAATTGGGTTGATCATGAGTTGTCTTATAATCCTATAAAATATTTTCAATATAGCACAACTATGGGTAGATAATTTATTTTATCACATTGGGACCATTTACCTCAACGGTTACTACATGAGATGAGTATTTTTGTGAGTTTATGTCACTCTTATATGGATTAACATTAATATAGAGATGTGTTAAACATTATATAATACGATATGGTCAAAAATAATAACGGTAATTGATACACGTAGAGGTGTATTGTTTTATGGTTTGTGTTGGTTGATCTACTCTCAGAACATTAGAATGTGATTGAAATGTTACAAAATAATTGATTAGATATAAAGTATTATAAGATGTTGGATTTATTTACTATCTATGATAGTTATAAAATAAGGTGATTAACCCATGTATTATAGTTGAATAGAGGAAATATACCCATTATTATAGTAAATTACTAATAGAATGTATCTGCTACATGTGATAGATGTATGAAGGGACACATGTCCTAGATATGGTAAATAGTTAAATCGACACATTACCCACTGATGATATATAGATAAAAAGACACATCACCCACCTATGGTAGTTAGACTATGGGATACGTCACCCTCCTATGATAGTAAGATGAAATGAAACATTTCCTACCTCATATAGTTGAATCATGGAATATTTTACAAACTTGTTTTTGATGATTTATTGGGTGAATTGTTTTTATAATATAGATTTATAATAATATTATTTACCCTAATATTATATAAAAATGATAAGACATGTTATAAATTAGTAATATTTGAATGTTTAGAGGTTTCACTCACTTATCTGTATTAAATAATTGTATTAGTTATTGAGCATTGGGAATTAGATGATAGGATACTTCACCTGACATGGATTGTTTAATTATGAAATATTTCACTTGACTATATAAGCTAGAAGATAAGACACATTAAACCTGAAACCTTATGTGATGTCGCATTAAAATATAGGTAGAAAAAAACACAATGACCGAATATGGCGGAGATATTTATATAAAGTTGATAACATATCCCATCACTAATGTCTAGTGTTCAGCCTCTACATTGATACTCTCTATTTATGTATAATTAAAACATCACAGTTGGTTATTAAGAACCTAATTATAGGATTCAAATTTTAATGTTATTTTTACTACCATTATTTATAAAGTACCTTCATGCACTTTTATTGTAACACCCCGAGATTTTATAAAAAATATTCTTTTTAATTTCATTAATGTATTGTGTTGTACGCTACACCAAAAGGAGCTTGCACAACACGCATCCTTGACTTGCCTTACATTACACACAATCAATAACTTCCTCGATAGCGTGTGTAGTACGCAATACAGAGTTTCACTAAACAACGATCTGGTATTAAAATATTATTAAAACTAGCCGTTATGAATAGTAATAACCACTTTTTGAATTTTTATAAATCTTATTTTCAAAATGGACTTCATTTTTAGATTTTGAATATCGAAATTAGCTTAGGGTGAAATTTTGTTACTTTTCAAATAACTTTCATTTTCTGATGAGTAGTGAAAATTAATAAATTTTAATTAAAAACAACCTTTTTAATCGAAATAATTAATAGTGATAAATTATTAATTTCATTGGTTTTAAATTATATTTAGAATATATTTTTACAAATTAATCAAATTTTTTTCACTGTATGTAATTTCACATTTAAACCAGACATAAAGAAGTGTCAATCTTTTGATAGTTATTATCTCTTAAATAACACTCTATTTGTTTTGACGACGGGAATTAATTTTTAAATTAATTAATGCAACTTATATGTTTTGAATTTGGTAAAATAGACATAATTTTTGGGTTTATAATATCAAATATATATTAGGCCTAATTTTTCGTATTTTTCTGGAAACATTCATTTTTTGATGAATAGTGAAACAACTAAGTGGTAGTTAAGAAAAATGAATTTTTCATAAAACATAATTTTACCACTTCTGTGAGTGAAATTTCAAAACTCCAAGAGACACAGTTAATGTCAGTAAGTAAAATGTGATTCAATGAGATGAAAATAATTTTTGGAGAATAGTAACTCTTTACTTTTTTTCCACGGTTAAATGTAAATAGGGTAATTATGTGTAAAAATGATATTATTATTACCCTAAAACATGTCCTAATTTTATTGTAAAAGTTTAATATGACCAAAAACAAACTTAGGAATAAAATATAACCATTTAGGCCCACTTGGATTGGATTAGGACATTTATTATTAATTTATTTAAAGAAGGGTTAAAATAGTTAAAATCAATGTTTAATATGTATATTATTTTTAATATAAGGTTATACATAAGATAAATTCGACTATAAATATTCATTAGAAATATAAGATGATTTATTACATAATTATATTTTATTTGTAATTTTTAGACATTAAGTAATTTAATTTATTTATGACACAAAGACGATGGAGTAATTTTATTATTAATGAAATATTGACATAATAGATGTTATAAATACCATAATAAATGTAATTTGAAACTTTTTATGAATTGAAATAAATTTTTAGGTTAATATGACATGTTATTAGTGATATAATTAACTTCTTTTGAACTAATCAGTCTGTTATGATTTTCACAGAAATCAATTACTAAATAGTGTCAAAATTGACAAAAAAAAATTTTAAAACAAATATTATATTATTAATTGTTATTTTAGTCCTAAAAATATAAGGTTTGGACAAATGACTTAGATAAGGTTATATATATTAATAATAAACAACTTGGGGTTCTTTTGGATTATTATAGTAAGTTTATTAACCTTATAATTTAAGAACACAAAAAGACACGGTAAAAGTAAAATTATCTAACTTAATGTTAAATCTAAATAATAAGGTTAAAATAGGAACCTAAACTTGTCTAAATTCTATTGGATGAGATTATTTCAACCCATAACCACCTTATATTCGAAATATATCAATTTTTAACTATTAAAAACCGAATTTGACTTTATAATAAAAAAATATTTTTAGTTATTCCAAAGGTGCCCCTCTCCTCCCTTATAAAAGGGCTCCTCCTCCCTCTCTCCTCACACCACATTGAGCCTTCAAGCTCGGCCAAACCCCGAAAAATTCTATTCTCCACTTCTATTGAAAAATCCTAGAGGTTCTTTTATTCCTCAAAGACCAATTTTAGTTCCCTAAATGGAGATCTCAAAGAGGTGCTTCAAAGAAGAGGTAATGTCTGCTACCGATTATTTCAACATTATTTCTTCTTCCACTTATTCTTATTAGGTTATTTCATTTTGAAGTAATATCATCAGTATCACTCATATAATCATATTTTATTATAAGTATGAAACAACCCTATTTCAGCATCTATCCATCCTACGGAAAACGAAATCACCACGCGTGTGTACGTACGGAATACCATCTCCACGCCGTGGTGTAATCTATTTTCCACCACCAACGTACTATAATGGGTATAATTCTGTACATAATAACTATATATGATTATTGTAAAGTGATATTGATTCTGAAATAGTATGCATACACTCCAATAAAATTCAATGATCATGAAAATGATATCATCGCTCGTGCGTACGTAAGGACTACCATCTCCACGACGTGATGAGATTCATTCTCCACATTAACCATTCATGAATGATTATAATGTATATATAATAAGTAATCATGAAATATATGACATAATAATGATACTGGATTTATGTGTATATATATCTATGTCGTCTACTTAATTCCATTCAACTCAATAAGGAAACAAAAACAACGTTCATGCGTACGTACGACCTACCGTCTCAATGAACGGTGTATTTCTTTCCATTTACTGATCTCTTATATATATGTATATTATGAATATATATTATATATAAATCATTTTTTATATTCTGGAATTAGGTAATCATGATCTAAGTAATCATATGAATAATTACAAGTCAAAACACAGACGACAAATGAAACGATTTTACCCAAAACGCTCTTTAACATGGAATTTCCAAAATAACAGGTAATATAAAGTCATAAGTGAACCATATATGATATCATAACAAAGAGTATGATTCTAAAATAAGTCAATGACATTATTTAAATAATTATACAGGATGTTCGGACACTTATGAAGCAAATCAGACCTAAGGTAAGGGATAATTTTTCAAATCTCATTTTTATCCGAGATTGCTTATTCGTAAGTATTTACTGGGGTTATTGATATCATCCATGTCCATGTTTTATAAAAGTGTATTCATGTATGATTAAAGTCCTTTTATACCCATTTTTACTTTTACCCCATGGTATGGAAGGAATCATTTTTTTGTTTAACCTTCGAGGTACTTTTTTTAACTTTTCCGACAAAAGTACAATAAGAATGTTCTTTTAACTTATACGGCACGAACAGATTATTACAGTTTTATAATGACTTATTTTGATGATGCTTCCTAAAAATATTTCATGACTATTTTCAACAAAATCTCTTTCTTTTAAAATAGCATGATGTTTTGTGAAAAGAAATTTATTTTGAAGAAGAAAGGATATTTTCCTCAAGAATTCATTTCAAGTGTTTTATCAAAACCTTTTTCCATATAAGATGACATTATTTCATATGTGTATGTTTCAAGTATAAAGTATCTATGATTTACATGGTTTCAATTTTCTTATTATGAAATGATATCCATTTCTTTTATATGGATTATGTGATTATGGGATGATGTTTATGAAACCCATTTTATTTATTGGGTTACTATGAATGATGTATGTTTATTTTGTGGCACAAGTAAGAATGATTTCTTTATGAGATTGGTGGGACCTATATCTCTCTCCGATGAACTGGGTAAAGATTTATATCTCATGAGATAGAAATGGCCGGAACAGCAATTTAAATTGGTTCAGTAATACAGGACTGGAATGAGGAGTGAACTCGATTCAGAAAGGGACTTTGTCCACTAAGATGGTCTTGGTAGCAATGCCTTGGATACTATGGAAATCATATCATGTGCTTAATGGTTTTCACAATTACATGTTTTATTCCCATGCTATTTTATCATTCTTAATGTTTCTTTATGATCTATGCCTTACGTACTTCCTTGTATTGTGTCATTTCTCAAGCTTTTGATGTTTAAACATTATGTTCATGTTTTTAAGTTCAAATGTATATGGTATGTTTTATTTTATCCATGCTTACCCTTACTAACCATTTGAGCTCACCGTTTTTATGTTTTCATTTCCTTGGGATATAAATAATGGTTTTAGGTAAGAAAAAAAGGGACGATCTTTATGGGAGAAGTTGAAGATCTTTCACCACGATTAGAAGATTATATTCCGAGTTTCCAAAGACACTAAACTATTATGGTCCTTGTGTCTGTGATTTTCTTATGTACTAAGTATTCTGCAAAAGTAATGTAATGTCCATGTATGATAAGCTTCGGGTCTCTACAATTGGTATCCGAGGAAAGGTTTAGTCAACCTTTGGAAACAAGGATGCAAGAACTTTAGTGAGATTCCTAGAGATATTTCTAAGGTATGTCTATGGATATCCCTAATGTTAAGTATACGTTATAGTCCTAGAATTGCGCTAACCATCATAGAATTAAACCTAAGATGTTAGATATTGAAGGTACTCCCCCCTTTATTATATTTTTTTCCCTAGCATGATTTTTGCCTCTCACACTATTGTTTTGGGTTTTAGATGATGGCTGGAACACGAATGAATTGTGTTGATCAATGTAATTGACAATGCGATGATTGTCCTCCTGAACAAACAAATGTTATGGGAGATGGAGTGACAATTATTATTGTTATACTTACACAAGCTATGAATCATTTTGGACTTCCAAATGAGCAGAGAAAGGAACAATATTCTATTGAGTCCTTCGTGAGGCAATGTCCACCTTCTTTCAGTGGGTCTTATGATCCACTTGTTTCTGAACAATGGATCAGTACCACTGAAAAGATATTTTCAGTTCATCAATGTTCTGAACATGATAAAGTCATCTTAGCAGTATATCGTTTGGAAGTTGAAGCTGATCAATGGTGGAATCTTATCAAGAATACGAGGCAAAGAGATGAAATTGAGTCCATGGAATGGAATGAGTTCAAGAACTTATTTTTCAATAAGTACTTCCCTCATATTCTTCGAACAAAGATGGAGAGGGAGTTTCTTGAACTAAAGAAAAAGGATGATGAATATGTTGGTATATATGAAGAAAATTTTACAAGGCTTGCAAGGTATGCATCTGGATTTATCATCCAACCTGAAAGTAAAGTTGATCAATTCTTCAGTGGCTTAAAACCAAATCTTCGAAGGGAATTGGCTATAAGAGACTTCAATATCTATGAAGAAATTGTGCATTGTGCTATCAAGGTAGAAATGGAAGTTGGTGTTACTTATCCATCTCATAGTTTTGACAAGAAATGAAAGATGGAGTTCAAGGAGAAATCTCAGAATAATGGTGAAAAAAATATGAATGTTTCCTTATGCTCAATGTGTGGAAAGAAGCATGGTGGAGATTGTCTTAAAGGGACTAAAAAATGTTTTAAGTGTGGAAAAGAAATTCATCAAGCAGCTGAGTGTCGAAGTAATGCAAAAAGGGTTTCTAATGGTGTGAATAAAGAAAAGACTATAGAGAACGCACCACCAAAACTTCAATGCCTCAAGTTATAGGAAATGGGGCATTAAGAAAATAAATTCCCTAATCCAAGGGTTAGTGATGATCAACATGAGAAACCACTTAAGGCAACGGAAAAAGGGAAGTCACATGCGATCACTATTGGTGGTGTTGAATATGACTACAATCTGGTGGAATGATTATGTGTTTATGTAATGGGATTCAAAAATAATGTTGTATATAGTATCGTGGAATATTGGAATATTTGTGTATTGGTCTATTGTGGTTTTCAATAATTTTATGGTACCGGTAACCAGGGAAAGTTATTGAGATATTTTTGGTAAGCAGATGATATGCGCATAATGAAGGGATGAGAAGATAATGAGATTTTTGATTGTATTCATGAGCTCATGATTGATATAAGGAATGGGTGATATCATGGTTTGAGTATAAATAATTTTGAGGATTTTGGTTTGTGGAAAGTGTTAACTTTTAACTGCATTCATGTTTTCGCTAAGGTTCAATGGGTATTCATTCTTCAAGAGAATACATGATTAAGGTATTCACATGTTTGTAATTTGACCAACAAGATATATCTTATGATATATGGGGGATAAATGATGGAATTCACGTGATTGTTATGTGACATTTCATGTAATCATTTTATTTATACTATGAGCATGGACCGATCTATTTTAGATAAGCCTAAATATTGGAACGGATTATGTCACACATAAGTCAGCATATGACTTTTTTAGACATTATTGATGGGATTTTATAGTAATATAGATTTAGAAAAAGGAAAACCTGCAGGACAGGCGACAACCCATCGTGTCGGACAAGGCTGTGGGAATCGAACCCACAACTAAAGTGTGGCTGGCCTTTATCGCCTACCACTGGCCTACAGGAAGTCCCTGTTTAGTAGCAACTAGTTTTATTATACTAAGTAGTATGCTATATGAAGTATAAGTCCATTTTAGGAACTATATATGATTAATCTCATTATAGATGAACTTATTTATTTTTGATAACTTTTATATCCTTTTGTTTGAGACAGATGGAATGACCCATCATTCTATCACATGATCAACTAACACATCACGAATAACAAATTCAACTTCATTTCATTAAGGGATGAAGTGGAAATTGTTCAATTAACTAACAATAGTGATATTGTACCAAAATCATGTAAGTATTTCTTTTAATTCATCAACTTTAGGGAAATGATCTTGAAAACCAAAAATGTTGTCCTAGTGCCCTTATATCCGATGAATCAGATGGTACCTTAGATCTTCACAAATTTATAGATTTGTGATTTCTGACTTTTCCATAGCCATGTTCTCTACCACTCTCCATCTGAACATGATGGTTAGATTTCTCTTCCATGTCAATATTTTCATCTATGTGGAAACCCAGTGATTAATTTATTTGGGAAACTGTTACATTTCATGATTTTTTTTTAAAGATTGGTTTTGGTATTCATTTTTACGATGTGGGTTCCTATTAAAGAAAATTTCATGAAGTAAACGATTTATAACCCTGACGAATTTCGAGGGATAAATTCATTTTAAGGGGGGTAGAATGTAACACCACGAGATTTTATGAAAAATATTCTTTTTAATTTCATTAATGTCTTGTGTTGTACGCTACACCAAATGGAGCTTGCACAACATGCATCCTTGACTCGTCTTGCATTACACGCAATCGCAACCTTCCTCGATAGCGTGTGTAGTACGCAATACTGAGTTTCACAAAACAACGATATGCTATTAAAATATTATTAAAACTAGCAATTATGAATAGTAATAATCACTTCTTGAATTTTTTTTAAATTTTATTTTCAAAATGGACTTCATTTTTTGGATTCAGAATATTGAAATTAGCTTAGTTTGAAATTTTGGTACTTTTCAGATAACTTTCATTTTCTGATGAGTAGTGAAAATTACTAAATTTTAATTAAAAACAACCTTTTCAATTGAAATAATTAATAGCAATAAATTATTAATTTGAGTGGTTATAAATTATATTTAGAATATATTTTTAAAAATTAATACAATTTTGTTCATTGGATGTAATTTCTCATTTAAACCAGACATAAACAAGTGTCAATCTTTTGATAGTTATTATCTTTTAAAGAACACACTATTTGTTTTCATGACGGGAATTAATTTTTAAATTAATTAATGCAACTGATATATTTTTAATTTGGTAAAATAGACATCATTTTTGATTTCATAATATCAAATATAGCTTAGGCCTAATTTTTGGTATTTTTCTGGAAACATTCATTTTTTGATGAATAGTGAAACCACTAAGTGGTAGTTAAGAAAAATGAATTTTTCATAAAACATAATTTTACCACTTCTGTGAGTGGAATTTCAAAAATCCGAGACACACGGTTGATGTCTGTAAGTGAAATGTTATTCAATGAGATGAAAATCATTTTTGGTGAATAGTAACTTTTTACTTTTTTTACCATGGTTAAAAGTAAATAGGGTAATTACAGGTAAAAATGATATTATTATTACACTAAAACATGTCCTAATTCTATTGGATACGTTTAATTCGACCAAAAACAAACTTAGTAATAACATATGACCATTTAGGCCCACTTGGATTAGATTATGACATTTATTATTAATTTATTTAAAGAAGGGTTAAAATAGTTAAAATCAATGTTTAATAAGTATATCATTTTTAATATAGGGTTATACATAAGATAAATTCAACTATAAATATTCATTAGAAAGATAAAAATATTTCTTACATAATTTTATTTTTTTTTAATTTTTAGAGATTAAATAATTTAATTTATTTATGACACAAAGATGATGCAGTAATTATATTATTAATGAAATATTGACATAATTGATGTTATAAATACCAAAATAAATGTAATTTGAGACTTTTTATGAATTAAACTAAATTTTTAGGTTAATATGACATGTTAGTATTGGTATAATTAACTTTTTTCGAACTAATCAGTCTGTTATGATTTTCACAAAAATCAATTACTAAATAGAGTCAAAATTGACATAAAATAGTTTTTAGAACAAATATTATATTATTAATTGTTATTTTATTCCTAAAAATATAAGGTTCGGCCAAATGACTTATATAAGTTTATATATATTAATAATAAACAACTTGGGGTTCTTTTGGCTTCTTATAGTATGATTATTAACCTTATAGTGTAAGAACACTAAAAGACACGGTAAAAGTAAAATTATCTAACTAATTGTTAATTCTAAATGATAAGGTTAAAATAGGAACCTAAACATGTCTAAATTCTATTGGATTGGAGGATTTCTACCCATCCCCACCTTAGATTCGAAATATATCAATTTTGAGCTATTAGAAACCGAATTTGACTTTATATTAAAATAATATGTTTAGTTATTCCAAAGGTGCCCCTCTCCTCCCTTATAAAAGGGAACCTCCTCCCTCTCTTCCTCACACCACTTTGAGCCTTCATGCTTGGCCAACCCTGACAAATTCTCTTCTCCACTTCCATATCAACATCCTATAGGTTCTGGTATTCCTAAAAGACCAATTTTAGTGCCTTAAAAGGAGATCTCAAAGAGGTGCTTCAAAGAAGAGGTAATGTCTGTTACCGATTCTTTCACCTTTATTTCTTCTTCCACTTCTTCTTATTAGGTAGTTTCATTTCGAATTAATAACATCAGTATCACTAATATACTGATATGATATTATAAGTATTAAACAACCCTATTTCACCATCTATCCATCCTACAGAAAACGAAATCACCGCGTGTGCGTACGAACGGAATACCGTCTCCACGTCGTGGTGTAATCTATTTTCCACCACCAACATACTTGGATGGGTATAATGGTGTACATAATAACTATATATGATTATTGTAAAGTGATATTAATTCTGAAATAGTATACATACACTCCAATACAATTCCACGATCATGAAAACGATATCATCGCTCATGCGTACGTAAGGACTACCATCTCCACGACGTGATGAGATTCATTCTCCACATTAACCATTCATGAATGATTATAATGTATATATAATAAGTAATCATGAAATATATGACATAATAATGATACTGGATTTATGTGTATATATATCTATGTCGTCTACTTAATTCCATTCAACTCAATAAGGAAACAAAAACAACGTTCATGCGTACGTACGACCTACCGTCGCCATGAACGGTGTATTTCTTTCCATTTACTGATCTATTATATATATGTATATTCTGAATATATATTATATATAAATCATTTTTTATATTCTGGAATTAGGTAATCATGATCTAAGTAATCATATGAATAATTACAAGTCAAAACACGGATGACAAATGAAACGATTTTACCCAAAATGCCTTTTAACATGGAATTTACAAAAGAACGGGTAATATAAAGTCATAAGTGAACCATATATGATATCATAACAAAGAGTATGATTCTAGGATAAGTCATTGACATTATTTAAATAATTATACAGGAGGTTCGGACACTTACGAATCAAATCGTACCTAAGGTAAGGGATAATTTTGCAAATCTCATTTTTATCTAAGATTGCTTATTCGTAAGTATTTACTGGGGTTATTGATATCATCCATTCCCATGTTTTATAAAAGTGTATTCATGTATTTTTAAAGTCCTTTTATACCCATTTTGACTTTTACCCCATGGTATGGAAGGAATCATTTTTTTGTTTACCCTACCAGGTACTTTTTTAACTTTTCTGACAAAAGTACAAGAAGAATGCTCTTTAACTTATACGGAATGAACAAATTTTTACAGTTTTATAAAGACTTATTTTCATGATGCTTCCTAAAAATATTTCATGACTATTTTCAACAAAATCTCATTCTTTTAAAATAGCATTACGTTTTGTGAAACGAAATTGATTTTGAAGAAGAAAGGATATTTTCCTTATGAATTCATTTCAAGTGTTTTATCAAAAACTTTTTCCATCTAAGATGACATTATTTCATATGTGTATGTTTCAAGTATAAAGTCTATATGATTTACATGGTTTCACTTTTCTTATTATTAAATGATATCCATTTCTTTTATATGGATTATGTGATTATGGGATGATGTTTATGAAACCCATTTTATTTATTGGGTTACTCGGAATGATGTATGTTTATTTTGTGGCACAAGTAAGAATGATTTCATTATGAGATTGGGTGGACCTATATCTCTCTCCAATGCATTGGGTGATGATTTATATCTCATGAGATAGAAATGGATGGAACGGCAAGTTAAACTGGTTCAGTAATAGAGGACCGGAATGAGGAGTAAAATCGATTCAGAAAGGGACTTTGTCCACTATGATGGTCTTGGCAGCAATGCCTTGGCTACTATGGAAATCATATCATGTGCTTAATGGTTGTCACAATTAGATGTTTTATTCCCATGCTATTTTATCATTCTTAATGTTTCTTTATGATCTATGCCTTACGTACTTCCATGTATTGTGTCATTTCTCACGCTTTTGATGTTTAAACATTATGTTCATGTTTTTAAGTTAAAATGTATATGGTAAGTTTTATTTTATCCATTATTACCCTTACTGAGAATTTGAGCTCACCCTATTTATGTTTTATTTTCCCCAGGATATAAATAAATGTTTTAGGTAAGAAAAAAAGGGAAGATCTTTATGGGAGATGTTGAAGATCTTTCACCACGATTAGAAGATTGTATTCCGAGTTTCCAAAGACACTAAACTATTACAGTCCTTGTGTCTATGTTTTTTTATATACTAAGTATTTTGAAAAAGTAATGTAATGTCCATGTATGTTATGCTCCAGGTCTCTACAGTTGGTATTAGAGGAAAGGTTTAGTCAACCTTCGAAAACTAGGATTGGAGAACTTTAGTGATATTCCTAGAGATATTTCTAAGGTATGTCTAGGGATATCCCTAAGGTTAAGTATACGTTATAGTCCTAGAATTGCGCTAACCATATTAAAATTAAACCTAAGATGTTATATATTGATGGTACTCCCCCTTTGTTATATTGTTTTCCCTAGCATGATTTTTTCCTCTCACACTATTCTTTTGAGTTTTAGACGATGGATGGAACCCGAATGTACCGTGTTGATCAATGTAATGGACAATGCGATGATTGTCCTCTTGAACAAACAAATGTTATGGGAGATGGAGTGCAAAATCTTACTGCTATACTTACAAAAGCTATGAATCATTCTGGACTTCCAAATGAGCAGAGAAGGGAAAAATATTCTATTGAGTCCTTCATGAGGCAATTCCCACCTTCTTTCAGTGGGTATTCTGATCCACTTTTTTCTGAACAATTGATTAGTACCACTAAAAAGATATTGTCAGTTCTTCAATGTTCTGAACATGATAAAGTCATCTTAGCAGTATATCATTTCGAAGGTGAAGCTGATCAATGGTGGAATCTTATCAAGAATACGAGGCCAAGAGATGAAATTGAGTCCATGGAATGGGATGAGTTCAATAACTTATTTTTCAATAATAACTTCCCTCGTATTCTTCGAACAAAGATGGATAAAGAGTTTCTTGAACTAAAGAAAAAGGATGATGAATCTGTTGGTATATACGAAGCAAATTTTACAAGGATTGCAAGGTATGCATTGGGATTTATCATCCAACCTGAAAGTAAAGTTGATCGATTCTTCAGTGGATTAAAACCAAATCATCGAAGGGGATTAGCTATAAGAGACTTAAATATCTATAAAGAAATTGTGTGTTGTGCTATCAGGGTAGAAATGTAAGTTGGTGTTACTTATCCATCGCATAGATTTGAAAAGAAACGAAAGATGGAGTTCAAGGAGAAATCTCATAATAATAGTGAAAAAAAGATGCATGTTTCTTTATGCTCAAAGTGTGGAAAGAAGCATGGTGGAGATTTTCTTAAAGGGACTAAAAAATGTTTTAAGTGTGGAAAAGAAGGTCATCGAGCTGCTGAGTGTCGAAGTAATTGAAAAAGGGTTTCTAATGATGTGAATTAAAAAAAGACTATAGAGAACGCACCACCAACACTTCAATGCTTCAAGTTCAAGGAAATGGGGCATTATGAAGATAAATTCCCTAATACAGGGGTTAGTGATGATCAACATGAGCAACCACTTAAGGAAAAGGACAATGGGAAGTCACATGCGATCACTATTGGCGATGTTGAATATGACAACAATGTGGTGGAATGATTAAGTGTTTATGTAATGGTATTCCAAAATAATGTTGTATATATTATCGTGGAATATTGGAATATTTATGTATTGGTCTATTTTTGTTTTCAATAATTTTATGGTACCGGTAACCATGGAATGTGATTGAGATATTTTTGTTAATCAGATGATATGCGCATAAGAAAGGGATAAAAAGATAATGAGATTTTTGATTGTATTCATGAACTCATGATTGATATAAGGACTGAGTGATATCATGGTTTGAGTATAAAGAATTTTGAGGAATTTGGTTTGTTGAAAGTGTTAACTTTTAACTGCATTCATGTTTTCACTAAGGTTCAATGGGTATTCATTCTTCAAGAGAATACATGATTAAGTTATTCACATGTTTGTAATATGACCAACAAGATATATCTTATGATATATGGGGGATAAATGATAGAATTCAAGTGATTGTTATGTGACATTTCAAGTAATCATTTTCTTTATACTATGAGCTTGGATCAAAGTATTTTAGATAAGCCTAAAGATTGGAATGGATTATGTTTCACATAAGTTAGGATAAGACTTTTTTTGATATTATTGATGGAATTTTATAGTAATATAGCTTTAGAAAAAGGACAACATGCAGGATAGGCGACAGCCCATTGCGTCGGACAAGGCTGTCGGAATCGAACCCACAACTGAAGTGTGGCTGGCCTTTATCGCTTACCACTGCTCTACAGGAAGTCCCCTTTTTGTACAAACTAGTTTTATTATATTAAGAAGTATGATATATGAAGTATAAGCCCATTTTAGAAACCATATATGATTAATCTCACTATAGATGGACTTATGTATTTTTGATAACTTTTATAACCTTTTTTTTGAGACAGATGGAATGACCCATCATTCTATCACATGATCTGCTAACACATCACGAATAACAAATTCAACTTCATTTCATTAAGGGATGAAGTGTAAATTGTTCAATTAATGAACAACAGTGAGATTTTACCAAAATCATGTAAGTATTTCATTTAATTCATCAACTTTAGGGAAATGATCATGAAAACCAAAAATGTTTTCCTAGTGCCCTTATATCCGATGAATTAGATGGTACCTTAGATAATCACAAATCTATGGATTTGTGATTGCTGACTTTTCCATAGCCATGTTCTCTACCACTCTCCATCAGAACATGATGGTTAGATTTCTCTTCTATTTCCATATTTTCATCTATGTGGAAACCCAGTGGTTAGTTTATTTGGGTAACTGTTACATTTCATACTTTTGTTTTTAAAGATTGGTCTTGGTATTCATTTTTACAATGTGGGTTCCTATTAAAGAAACTTTCAATAAGTAAATGATTTATAACCCTGATGAATTTCGAGGGCGAAATTCATTTTAAGGGTGGTAGAATGTAACACCCCGAGATTTTATGAAAAATATTCTTTTTAATTTCATTAATGTCTTGTGTTATATGCTACACCAAAATGACCTTGCACAACACGCATCCTTAACTTGTCTTTCATTACATGCAATCGCGACCTTCCTCGATAGCGTGTGTAGTACACAATACCAAGTTTCACTAAACAAAGATATTCTATTAAAATATTATTAAAACTAGCCATTATGAATAGTAATAACCACTTTTTGAATTTTTGTAAATTTTATTTTCAAAATAGACATCATTTTTGGATTAATAATATCAAAATTATCTTAGTTTGAAATTTTGGTACTTTTCGGATAACTGTCATTTTCTGATGAATAGTGAAAATTACTAAATTTTAATTAAAAACAACCTTTTTAATCAAAATAATTAATAGCGATAAATTATTAATTTGAGTGGTTTTAAATTATATTTAGAATATATTTTTACAATTTAATACAATGTTGTTCATTTGATGTAATTTCACATTTAAACCAAACATAAACAAGTGTCAATCTTTTGATAGTTATTATCTCTTAAAAATACGCTATTTGTTTTGACGACGGGAATTAATTTTTTATTTAATTAATTAAACTGATATGTTTTGAATTTGGTAAAATAGACTTCATTTTTGACTTCATAATATCAAATATAGCTTAGGCCTAATTTTTGGTATTTTTCTGGAAACTTTCATTTTTTGATTAATAGTGAAACCACTAAGTGGTAGTTAAATAAATGATTTTTTCATAAAACATAATTTTACCACTTATGTGAGTTGAATTTCAAAAATCCAAGATACACGATTTATGTTAGTAAGTAAAATGTAATTCAATGAGATGAAAATAATTTTTGGTGAATAGTAACTTTTTACTTTTTTTTACCACGGTTAAAAGTAAATAGGGTAATTATGGGTAAAAATGATATTATTATTACAAAAAAACATGTAATAATTCTATTGGATAAGTTTCATTCGACCAAAAATAACCTTAGGAATAAAATATGACCATTTAAGCCCACTTAGATTAGATTAGGTCATTTATTATTAAGTTATTTAAAGAAGGGTTAAAATAGTTAAAATCAACGTTTAATAAGTATATCATTTTTAATATAGGGTTATACAAAAGATAAATTTGACTATAAATATTAATTAGAAAGCTAAAAAGATTTCCTACATAATGGTATTTTATTTTTAATTTTTAGACATTAAATAATTCAATTAATTTATGAAACACAAATGATACAGTAATTTTCCTATTAATGAAATATTGACATAATTGATATTATAAATACCAAAATAAATGAAATTCGAGACTTTTGATGAATTACAATAATTTTATAGGTTAACATGACATTTTATTATTTATATAACAAACGTTTTTCGAACTAATCAGTCTTCCATGATTTTCACAAAAATTGATTACTAAATAGTGTCAAAATTGACATAAAATAATTTTTAAAATAAATATTATATTATTAATTGTTATTTTATTCCTAAAAATATAAGGTTCGGAAAAATGACTTATATAAGGTTATATATATTAATAATAAACAAATTGGGGTTCTTTTGGCTTCTTATAGTAAGTTTATTATCCTTATATTGTAAGAACACAAAAAGACACTGTAAAAGTAAAATTATCTAACATAATGTTAAATCTAAATGATAAGGTTAAAATATTACCTAAACTTTTCTAAATTCTATTGGATGAGAGGTTTTCGACACATCCCCACCTTATCGTAGAAATATATCAATTATGAGCTATTAAAAACCGAATTTGACTTTATAATAAAATAATATTTTTAGTTATTCCAAAGGTGCCCCTCTCCACCCTTATAAAAGGGCACCTCCTCCCTCTCTTCATCACACCAATTTGAGCCTTCCAGCTCGTCCAACCCCTGCCAAATTCTCTTCTCCACTTCCATAGAAACATCCTATATGTTCTGGTCTTCCTCAAAGACCAATTTTACTGCCCTAAAAGGAGATCTCAAAGAGGCGCTTCAAAGAAGAGGTAATATCCGTTACCGATTCTTTCAACTTTATTTCTTCTTCCACTTCTTCTTCTTAGGTTGTTTAATTTTGAAGTAATAACAGAATTATCAATAATATACTGATATGTTATTATAAGTATTAAAGATCCCTATTTCACCAACTATCCATCCTACGGAAAACGAAATCACCGCGCGTGCGTATGTACAAAATACCGTCTCCACGCCGTGGTGTAATCTATTTTCCACCACCAACATACTTGGACGGGTATAATGGTGTAAATAATAACTATATATGATTATTTTAAAGTGATATTGATTCTGAAGTAGTATACATACACTCCAATACAATTCCACGATCATGAGAACGATATCATTGCTCGTGCATACGTACGGACTACCGTCTCCACGACGCGATGAGATTCATTCTCCACATTAACCATTCATGAATGATTGTGAAGTATATATAATAAGTAATCATGAAATATATGAAATAATAATGATACTGTATTTATCTGTATATATATGAATGTCGTCTACTTAATTCCATTCCACTCAATAAGGAAACGAAAACAGCGTTCATGCGTATGTACGGCCTACCGTCTCCATGAACGGTGTATTTCTTTCCATTTAATGATCTATTATATATATGAATATTCTGAATATATATTATATATAAATCATGTTTTATATTTTGGAATTAAGGAATCATGATCTATGTAATCATATGAATAATTAAAAGTCAAAACACGGAGGACAAATGAAACGATTTTACCCAAAACGCTCTTTAACATGGAATTTACAAAAGAACGGGTAATATAAAGTTATAAGTGAACCATATATGATATCATAACAAAGATTATGATTCTATAATAAGTCAATTACATTATTTAAATCATTATACAGGAGTTTTGGACACTTACAAAGCAAATCATACCTAATGTATGGGATAATTTTACAAATCTCATTTTTATCCAAGCTTGCTTATTCATAACTATTTACTGGGGTTATTGATATCATCCATGTCCATGTATTATAAAAGTGTATTCATGTATGTTTAAAGTCATTTTATTCCCATTTTGACTTATACCCCATGGTATGGATGGAATCATTCTTTTGTTTACCCTACGAGGTACATTTTTTAACTTTTCCGATAAAAGTACATGAAGAATGTTTTTTTAACTTATACGGAATGAACAGATTTTTACAGTTTTATAAAGACTTATTTTCATGATTCTTCCTAAAAATATTTCATGACTATTTTCATCAAAATATCTTCCTTTTAAAATAGCATGACGTTTTGTGAAAATAAATTGATTTTGAAGAAGAAAGGATATTTTCCTCAAGAATTCATTTCTAGTGTTTTATCAAAACCTTTTTCCATCTAAGATGACATTATTTCATATGTGTATGTTTCAAGTATAAAGTATATATGATTTACTTGGTTTCACTTTTCTTATTATGAAATGATATCTGTTTCTTTTTTATGGATTATGTTATTATGGGATGATGTTTTTGAAACCCATTTTATTTATTAGGTTACTATGAATGATGAATATTTATTTTGTGGCACAAGTAAGAATGATTTCATTATGAGATGGGTGGGACCTATATCTCCCTCCAATGCATTGGGTAAAGATTTATATCTCATGAGATAGACATGGATGGAATGGCAAGTTAAACTGGTTCAGTAATACAGGACTGGAACGAAGAGTGAACTCGATTCAGAAAGGGACTTTATCCACTAAGATTGTCTTGGCAGCAATGCCTTGGCTACTATGGAAATCATATGATCTGCTTAATGGTTTTCACAATTACATGATTTATTCCCATGCTATTTTATCATTCTTAATGTTTCTTTATGATCTATGCCTTGCATACTTCAATGTTTTGTGTAATTTCTCAATATTTTGATGCTTAAACATTATGTTCATGTTTTTAAGTTGAAATGTATATGGTATGTTTTATTTTATCCATGCATACCCTTACTGAATATTTCAGCTCACCCTTTTTATGTTTTCTTTTCCCCAAGATATAAATAAAGGTTTTAGGTAAGAAAAAAAAAGGGAATATCGTTATGGGAGATGTTGAAGATCTTTTACCATGATTAGCAGATTATATTCTGAGTTTCCAAAGACACTAAACTATTATGGTCCTTGTGTCTGTGTTTTTGTTATGTACTAATTATTCTACAAAAGTAATGTAAATTCAATGTACATTAAGCTTCAGTTCTCTACAGTTGGTATCATAGGAAAGGTTTAGTCAACCTTTGGAAACTAGGATGCGAGAACTTTAGTGAGATCATTAGAGATATTTCTAAGGTATGTCTAGGGATGTCCCTAAGGTTAAGTATACGTTATAGTCCTATAATTGTGCTAACCATCTTAGAATTAAACCTAAGATGTTAGATATTGAAGGTACTCACCCTTTATTATATTGTTTTCCCTAGCATGATTTTTGCCTCTCACACTATTCTATTGGGTTTTAGACGATGGATAGAACACGAAGGAACTGTGTTGATCAATGTAATGGACAATGTGATGATTGTACTCCTGAACAAACAAATGTTATGGGAGATGGAGTGCAAAATCTTATTGCTATACTTACACAAGCTTTGAATCATTCTGGACTTCCAAATAAGCATAGAAGGGGACAATATTCTATTAAGTCCTTCAGGAGGAAATGTCCACCTTATTTTAGTGGGTCTTATGATCCACATGTGGATGAACAATGGATCAGTACCACTTATAAGATATTTTCTGTTCTTCAATGTTCTGAACATGATAAAGTCATCTTAGCAGTATATCGTTTGGAAGGTGAAGCTGTTCAATGGTGTAATCTTATAAAGAATACGAGGATAAGAGATGAAATCGTGTCCATGGAATGGGATGAGTTCAAGAACATATTTTCCAATAAGTACTTCCCTCGTATTCTTCGAACAAAGATGGAGAAGGAGTTTCTTGAACTAAAGAAAAACGATGATGACTCTGTTGGTATATACGAAGCGAATTTTACAAGGCTTGCAAGGTATTCATCTGGATTTATCATCCACCCTGAAAGTAAAGTTGATTGATCTTAAGTGGCTTAAAACCAAATCTTCGAAGGGCATTAGCTATAAGAGACTACAATAGCTATGAAGAAATTGTGTGTTGTGCTATCAAGGTAGAAATGGAAGTTGGTGTTACTTATCCATCTCATAGTTTTGACAAGAAATGAAAGATGGAGTTCAAGTAGAAATTTCAGAATAATGGTGAAAAGAAGATGAATGTTTCCTTATGCTCAAAGTGTGGAAAGAAGCATGGTGGAGATTGTTCTAAAAAGACTAGAAAATGTTTTTAGTGTGGAAAAGAAGGTCATCGAGCAGCTGAGTGTCGAAGAATTGGAAAAAGGGTTTCTAATGATATGAATAAAGAAATGACTGTAGAGAACGCACCACCAACACTTCAATGCTTCAAGTTCAAGGAAATGGGGCATTATGCTAATAAATTCCCTAATCCAAGGGTTAGTGATGATCAACATGAGAATCCACTTAAGGCAAAGGACAAAGGGAAGTCACATGCGATCACTATTGGCGATGTTGAATATGACAACAATGTGGTGGAATGATTAAGTGTTTATGTAGTGGGATTCCAAAATAATGTTGTATACAGTATCATGGAATATTGGAAAATTTATGTATTGGTCTATTGTCGTTTTGAATAAATGTATGGTACCGGTAACCATGGAATGTGATTGAGATATATTTGGTAAGAAGATGATATGCGCATAATTAAGGGATAAGAAGATAATGAGATGTTTTATTGTATTCATGAGATCATAATTGATATAAGGACTGAGTGATATCGTGGTTTGAGTATACAGAATTTAGAAGATTGTGGTTTGTGGAAAGTGTTAACTCTTAACTGCATTTATGTTTTCAGTAAGGTTCAATGGGTATTCATTCTTCAAGAGAATACATGATTAAGGTATTCACATGTTTTTAATTTGACTAACAAGATATATCTTATGATATATGGGGGGTAAATGATGGAATTCACATGGTTGTTATGTGACATTTCTAGTAATCATTTTCTTTATACTATGAGCATGGACCGAAGTATTTTAGATTTTCTTGAAGATTTGAATGGATTATGTTGGACATAAGTTAGAATATAAATTTTTTCGATATTATTGATGGGATTTTATAGTAATATAGCTTGAGAAAAAGGACAACCTGCAGGAAGGGCAACAACCCATCGCGTCGGACAAGGCTGTGGGAATTGAACACACAACCGAAGTGTGGCTGGCCTTTATCGCCTACCATTGGCCTACATGAAGTCCCTATATAGTAGAAACTAGTTTATTATATTAAGCAGTATGATATATGAATTATAAGTCCATTTTAGGAACCATATATAATAAATCTCACTATAGATGGACTTGTGTATTTTTGATAACATTTATAACCATTTGTTTGAGACAGATGGAATGACCCATCATTCTATCACATGATATGCTAACACATCACGAATAAAAAATTCAACTTCATTTCATTAAGGGATGAAGTGGAAATTGTTCAATTAACAAACAATAATGATATTGTACCAAAATCATGTAAGTATTTCTTTTAATTCATCAACTTTAGGGAAATGATCTTGAAAACCAAAAATATTGTCCTAGTGCCCTTATATCTGATGAATCAGATGGTACCTTAGATCATCATAAATCTATGGATTTTTGATTGCTGAATTTTCCATAGCCATGTTCTCTACCACTCTCCATCAGAACATGATGGTTATATTTCTCTTCCATATCCATATTTTCATCTATGTGGAAACCCAGTGATTAGTTTATTTGGGTAACTGTTACGTTTCATACTTTTGTTTTTAAAGATTTGTTTTGGTATTCCTTTTTACGATGTGGGTTTCTTTTAAAGAAACTTTCAAGGAGTAAACCATTTATAACCCCGACGAATTTCGAGGGCGAAATTCATTTTAAGGGGGTTAGAATGTAATACCCCGAGATTTTATGAAAAATATTCTTTTTAATTTCATTAATGTATTCTGTTGTACGCTACAGCAAAATGATCTTGCACAACACGCATCCTTGACTTGCCTTGCATTACACGCAATCGTGACCTTCCTTGATAGCGTGTGTAGTACGCAATACCGAGTTTCACTAAACAACGATATGCTATTAAAATATTTTTAAAACTAGCTGTTATGATTAGTAATAACCATTTTTTGAATTTTTGTAAATTTTATTTTTAAAATGGAATTCATTTTTGGATTCAGAATATCGAAATTAGCTTAGGGTGAAATTTTTGTACTTTTCGGATAAATTTCATTTTCTGATTAATAGTGAAAATTACTAAATTTTAATTAAAAACAACCTTTTTAATCGAAATAATTAATAGCGATAAATTATTAATTTGAGTGGTTTTAAATTATATAGAGAATATGTTTTTTTCAATTTAATACAATGTTGTTCATTGGATGTAATTTCAAATTTAAACCAGACATAAACAAGTGTCAATCTTTTGATAGTTATTATCTCTTAAGAACACGCTATTTGTTATGACGACGGGAATTAACTTTTAAATTAATTAATGCAACTGATATGTTTTGAATTTGGTAAAATAGACATCATTTTTGAGTTCATAATATCAAATATAGATTAGGCCTAATTTTTGATATTTTTCTGGAAACTTTCATTTTTTGATGAATAGTGAAACCACTAAGTGGTAGTTAAGAAAAATGAATTTTTCATAAAACTTAATTTTACCGATTCTGTGAGTGGAATTTCAAAAAATTTAGTTACACGGTTGATGTCAGTAAGTAAAATGTGATTTAATGAGATGAAAATAATTTTTGGTGAATAGTAACTTTTAACTTTTTTTAACCACGGTTAAAAGTAAATAGGGTAATTACGGCTAAAAATGATATTATTATTACCCTAAAACATTTCCTAATTCTATTGGATAAGTTTAATTCAACCAAAAACAACCTTAGGAATAAAATATGACCATTTAGCCCCACTTGTATTAGATTAGGACATTTATTATTAATTTATTTAAAGCAGGGTTAAAATAGTTAAAATCAACGTTTAATAAATACATCATTTTTAATATAGGGTTATACATTAGATAAATTCTACTAGAAATATTCATTAAAAATATAAAAATATTTCATACATAATGGTATTTTATTTGAAAATTTTAGACATTAAATAATTTAATTTATTTAGGACACAAAGATGATGCAGTAGTTATCTTATTAATGAAATATTGAAATAATTGATTTTATAAATACCAAAATAAATGTAATTTGAGACTTTTTATGAATTCCACTAATTTTCTAGGTTAATATGACATGTTATTATAGATATAATTAACATTCTGCAAACTAATCAGTTTGTTATTATTTTCACAAAAATCAATTACTAAATAGTGTCAAAATTGACATAAAATATTTATTAAAATAAATATTATATTATTAATTGTTATTTTATTCCTAAAAATATAAATTTCGGCCAAATGACTTATATAAGGTTATATATATTAATAATAAACAACTTGGGGATCGTTTGGATTGTTATAGTAAGTTTATTAACCTTATAGTGTAAGAACACAAAAAGACACGGTAAAAGTAAAATTATCTAACTTAATGTTAAATCAAAATGATAAGGTTAAAATAGGAACCTAAACTTGCCTAAATTCTATTGGATGAGAGTATTTATACCCATCCCCACCTTATCTTTGAAAAATATCAATTTGAAGCTATTAAAAACCGAATTTGACTTTATAATAAAATAATATTTTTAGTTATTCCAAAGGTTCCCATCTCCTCCCTTATAAAAGGGCACCTCCTCTATCTCTTCCTCACACCACATTGAGCCTTCAATCTTGGCCAAACCCTGCCAAATTCTCTTCTACACTTCAATAGAAACATCGTAGAGGTTCCGGTTTTCCTGAAAGACCAATTTTAGTGCCCTAAAAGGAGATCTCAAAGAGGTGCTTCCAAGAAGAGGTAATGTCCGTTACCGATTCTTTCAACTTTATTTCTTCATACACTTCTTCTTATTAGGATTTTTCATTTTGAAGTAATAACATCAGTATCACTCATATACGGATATGTTATTATATGTATGAAACAAATCTATTTCACCATCTATCCATCCTACAGAAAACGAAATCACCGCGCGTGTGTACGTACAGAATACCGTCTCCGCGCCATGGTGTAATCTATTTTCCACCAACACCTTACTTGGATGGGTATAATGTTGTACATAATAACTATGTATGATTATTGTAAAGTGATATGGATTCTGAAATAGTATACATACACTCCAATACAATTCAATGATAATGAGAACTATAACATCGCTCGTGCGTACGTACGGACTACCGTCTCCACGACGCGATGATATTCATTCTCCACATTAACCATTCAAGAATGATTATAAAGTATATATAATAAGTAATCATGAAATATATGAAATAATAATGGTGCTGGATTTATGTGTTTATATATGTATGTCGTCTACTTAATTCCATTCAACTCAATAATGAAATGAAAATAGCGTTCATGCATACGTACGGCCTACCGTCTCCATGAATGGTGTATTTCTTTCCATTTACTGATATATTATATATATGTATATTCTGAATATATATTATATATAAATCATGTTTTTTATTCTGGAAATAAGTAATCATGATCTATGTAATCATATGAATAATTACAAGTCAAAGCACGGACGACAAATGAAACGATTTTACCCAAAACGCTCTTTAATATGGAATTTACAAAAGAACGGGTAATATAAAGTCATAAGTGAACCATATATGATATAATAACAATGAGTATGATTCTGTAAAAAGTCAATGACATTATTTAAATCATTATACAGGATTTTTGGACAATTACAAAGCAAATTGGACCTAAGGTAAAAGATAATTTTGCAAATCTCATTTTTATCCGAGATTGCTTATTCGTAAGTATTTACTGGGTTTATTGATATCATACATGTCCATGTTTTATAAAAGTTTATTAATGTATGTTTAAAGTCCTTTTATACCCATTTTGACTTTACCCCATGGTATGGAAAGAATCATTCTTTTGTTTACCCTACGAGGTACTTTTTTTTAACTTTTCCAAAAAAGTACAAGAAGAATGTTTTTTTAACTTATACGGCACGAATAGATTTTTACAGTTTTATAAAGACTTATTTTCATGATGCTTCCTAAAAATATTTCATGACTATTTTCAACAAAATTTCATTCTTTTAAAATAACATGACGTTTTGTGAAAATAAATTGATTTTGAGGAATAAAAGATATCTTCCTCAAGAATTCATTTCAAGTGTTTTATCAAAAACTTTTTACATCTAAGATGACATTATTTCATATGTGTATGTTTCAAGTATAAAGTCTCTATTATTTAAATTGTTTCACATTTCTTATTATGAAATGATATCCATTTCTTTTATATGGATTATGTGATTTTGGGATGATGTTTATGAAACCCATTTTATTTATCGGTTTACTATGAATGATGTATGTTTATCTTGTGGAAAAAGTAAGAATGATTTCATTATGAGATAAGTGGGACTTATATCTCCCTCCAATGTATAGGGTAAAGATTTATATCTCATGAGATAGACATGGTGGGAAAGAAAAGTTAAACTAGTTCGGTAATACAGGACTGGAACGAGGAGTGAACTCGATTCAGAAAGGGACTTTGTCCACTAAGATGGTCTTGGAAGCAATGCCTTGGCTACTATGGAAATCATATCATGTGTTTAATGGTTTTCACAATTACATGTTTTATTACCATTCCATTTTATCATTCTTAATGTTTCTTTATGATCTATGCCTTACATACTTCCATGTATTGTGTCGTTTCTCAAGCTTTTGATGTTTAAACATTATGTTCATGTTTTTAAGTTCAAATTTATATGGTATGTTTTATTTTATCCATGCTTACCCTTACTGAGCATTTGAGCTCACCCTTTTTATTTTTTATTTTCCCTAGGATATAAAGAAAGGTTTTAGGTATGAAAAAAAGGGAAGATCTTTATGGAAGATGTTGAAGATCATTCACCACAATTAGAAGATTATATTCCGAGTTTCCAAAGACACTAAACTATTACGGTCCTTGTGTTTGTGTTTTTGTTATTTACTATGTATTCCGCAAAATTAATGTAATGTCCATGTATGTTAAGCTTCGGGTCTCTACATTTATAATGGTTATTATTCATTGTAATTCTGGTGATGAACAACTAATTTTTAAACTCACACCTTACACCTACATCATAATGGATTTACACTATGAAAACCTATGTATTTTTAGTAGGAAATATGTTTTGTTAATATTAATTCTACTAATTCATCATTTTTCAAAAAATATTTATGATTTCATTTCCCCAGATGATATTATTTAATTAATTAGGTAACAGTGATATGTTTAAAATTATTATTTCTACATAATAATAAAAAATTGTTCCTACAAAAATATTCATTTTTTCTCCTAAATTGAATTGTTATTTTAAACATTTAAAATAATTATTTAATTATTGAAAATGTCATAAATTGATATTCCTGTTCATTTCAAAAATTAATCATTGAATTTATTAATTATGATATTCATAAAAATTATTTTATCAAGGTATAAAATAAATATTTGTTTGTAAATATGGAAAAAAAATTGTGTTTGTTATAAATGATTTGTTTTTGTATGCCTTATATAACTTTATTTAAAAAATAAATATCTCTTATTTGGGTAAATAAATTTAATTAATGTTTGTATGTATTTATATAAAAAAATTATTTAATATTTTTACAATGATAATGAATTTTATATAATGAAAAATAATATCATTTTATGTAAAAAAAATATAATTTTTAAAGAATTGTTTTAAGGGTTTTGTATCGTTATCTTGACAAAACAAATTCACCAATTTTAAAGGATGGATCATAAAAACAAATCCGTGTTAAAAGAAATATATGAACAGTCATTTAATTAGTAATGGATAGGAAATAACATTTATGACACTAAATTTTTTCCATGTATATTTTCTATAAAAATTCTATTCCATTATGTTTTATATTTTCAATTAATATTAAAATTTATAAATTAAATAAATGTAATTTAATATATTTATCATTTTTTGTATTCAAAAAATAATTTTTATCTTAGGATGGATTTTTTGGAATTTTATGAATGTGCTTTTGATTCAGAGAATAGACAACAAAATTAACAAATAACATACATTTTTTGACATCATAGATACAGAAAATATAACACAAAAAATTTATGGATCATATTCACGAGAGAATGTATATTTAGTTATGATATTAATTCATCAATACATAATATATTTAATTAATAAAACTATATTTTATAATCCATATTATACAATATTAAAATAAAAAATTATTTTAACCCTTTATCATTAGTTAAATGCTGATAAAATTCCATTTGGTTTGGAATTGATTTTATTGATAAATAACCATCATTTTTAGTCATAAATCAATAAATTTCATGTTAATTAATACTAATTAGAAAAATTAATTCTAAGTTTTTATGCATTAAAATAATTTTTTCCCAGATAATTGTTTAATTAAATTATTATTCATTATATTAAAATTAAATTTTATTGCCTATATAAATTGAATTTAATTAAATGTAACTCATATTATGAATCATTATATAAAAAACATGTAATATATCTAATTTCATTTATATTCATAAAAATATTACACCTAGGTAAATGTTCGTCTGCACGTTATATGATAAAAAGTGACAGATCTATTAAATTAAGGGATAAAGACAAAAAAATCATAAAAGCATATCTTTATAAGGTTTTCTGAGGAAATTGTTTAGCATAAATTATCTTATTCACATTTAATTTTTATTTTTTTATCCAATTGACTTTAATATTACATTATTTTTATATTATGAAATTAGTATTTACTAAAATATCACCCCTCTCAATTATAAATGTTTCCTACACCACCCTTTCTAAGAAAAACATACAATTTAAATTCCCCATATACACTGGAATATTTCATTCTAGGATAATCCAACCATATAAAATTTAGAGTTTGTTCTAATGAAAACATTATAATTCCTTCAAAACTACCAGGCTTCCAATATAATATTTCTTTATTCTTTGATGTTAAAGTATGTACGAGAAATAATGAAACCAAGGTAAGGGATGTTTGTGTTAATTTCTATTACGCGATTCATATTTCAAATTATAAGCCTATTATTATTTTACATGATGTAATTCACATTAAATGATTTAATTATAAATTAAATTTTATTAGTGTTATTTAATAATATATTTTATGATATTATTTTTGTTCTTTTGATTCATTAAACAACAATACCCAAGTGAATTCTTATGTTAATATCTTTTTTTGAGTTATGTCATTTCATCATTGATTTTGTTATTAATTGATTATTTTCCTTATATCACCTTGTTGTTTTATGCTGTATTTCATATTATTTTACAATTATTTAGATTTACATTACATGATATACTCCGTGATATATTCCTACTTCACATGTCATAATCTTGGTAAGGGATTCCTTTCTAGGTCTCCATTATTTTTAGGTAGTGTTCCTATATTTAATATTCTCATCTGTTGGACTAAAATTAATGTTCGTGGGAATTTAATTTAACATTCATTTTTATTTATAATGAATTGATAGTCTCATTTCCACCAATATGGATTCCTATTTTACACCATACATTGATCCAAAGGACCTTATTTTTAATAACACTTGAATTTAAGATATTTTTAGACTAGTTTCTTGTATAGGGTAATTGAAAAAAAATTTATCTATAAGGAACCATACATTTTATTCCCATTTTAGTTATTCATTTGGTTTAAATGTTTCACCTCTATATGGTTTATGAATAATTTATGTTAAAACAATTTAATGATTCATATTCTACATTGAGGATATTCCGTATTAATAACACCCTCCTCCATTCTCTAGATTAATTACTAATTTATTTTGTTGTATTTGTTATGAAACTCATTTATTAATCATTGGTTAATTTTGCAATGATAAAGTTGTAATGGTTTTTAGGTAGTACACTTATATATAGATTTTTATTATGTGATAGGAGGGACCATAATAATATAGATCTATAATTCATTCTGTAAATAATTATATAACATGAGATGAAATTTAATGGGCTAGGTGGTAAACTCAATCCACTAATGGGTTGTATCCCCTTTGTGAGGATTGTATTAGAAGTGATCCATGACATAAAAAATTATTTTAAATGCATATTTATGTTCCTCATCATTATGTCACAATCTTATGCCTATATTATGTTTTCTTGGATTATTATTGTTTACTAATGTTTCTAAAATCCCATGAACCATTTCTTATATTATATTTAAAATCAATTTCCCTTTAATTAGGATAAACAACATATGATTTTTTGGTAACATTATCTATGGTTATTTTAGGTCAACTTCATTATATTCCCACACCATCATGATTATCTTATTATAACATATAAAATTTTGTAGATATCTCTTATGTTTTTTCCTTATTGTGTGATTGAGATAGAAAATTTTTATATTTATATTCCACAGGTAAATGGGGATAAGTATATAATGTTTTCTATAATTTCTCCATCTGGTGAAATGTTTATGGGAGACTATGAAGTCTTATTATCTCTCAATAAATTGTTTTCCTGAAGAAAAATGATAGCCTTTTAGAGTGAATAATACGAGAGTTAATAAGTATAGTTTTTCTTAATTTTATAAAAACCTAAACCAAACAGTCCTTTTTTTATATAAGTGATTTAATATTTGATATAAATCATGAAAATATGGGATGGTTATTTTTGGGGCTATATAAATGATAACATAGAGGGTTTAGGTAAATTTAGATGTTATGATGTTTTAATTTAATTTTTGAGTTGTATAAAGCTTTTGTGGGTAAATAGACTATGTCTGATCATAAATTCAAATGTATAAATAATCTTTTTGGGTTATATATAATAATATTTTAAGGTTTTTATTGATATAATGTTGTGCTTTTTTGAAGATTACATGATTTATGTATAGTTAACATTTAGATTTTAATGTGAATTAATATCGAGGAAATTATGATTATTAAGGATAAATGGTTAATTAATATTTTGAAACTATGTTAAGTAGTAAGGATAACCATTCAGGTTGAAAAATAATTTTTGGAAAAGGTGAATAAATTCATGTTTAGGAAAATTTGGATTTTTTTGGAATTCCAGATGATTAATGTATATATTTTGATAATATGTTTTTTTATATTATTTTGGATAATAATATTTACTATAAAAATATTAAGTTAAATGTGGAAAAAATATATGGCTAGTGTGTTAACATTTTTTGGGTCCATAAATTTATTAATAAATATTTGTTGATTATGGAGGTTCTATAATTTTTAGGAAAGAATAAAATTTGGTTTTTTGGAGAACTTTGGATCATGGTTTTTTGGATTTTTATGTTTCCTTATCAAACATCCATTATTTTAAAACACTACTATATTTTCATATTATATCATATATGTATATATTAATTCTTAACAAATATATTTCATTTTCAAATAATAGAAGATAAAAATGCATTCTCTTTTGAAACCATTATATTTCACAACATCTCTATTCAAATGTAAATGTTATATTTACCTTTTCAATGCATATTTTATTAAAACCAATTATCATTTCTAAATGGTATTTCATTGAACTTTGGTATATTTATTAATATTCCACTCTACATTTATTCACATTACATTTTTTCTCATTCATGGTAATAATATTGGGGCTTCATTTGATATTAGTTTTTTCTAATCCTTATTTCCACCTTTGAAATGGATTTTAAAAATTATTTAATTTAATATTTCTTTTTTTAAACTCATGCTCAATTGGGCCAATTGAAAAATAGAATTATTTTATTATATTGAAGGATTTAAAATTCTAAGTACACAATTTCTTTAATAGGGGGTTGAGGAGTAGTTTGATAACCAATATATTTTTAAATAAAATATATTATATTTTTTTAATATATAAGTTGTGAATTTTTATTTATTTTTTAAATATTATTCAATTCAAATATAATGAAATATTCTGTAATAAATTAGATACTAATTATATATTAAAATTAATTACATCTAGAAAATTACATAAAATATTTTTTAAAAATATTAAATATATATTCTAATTGATATTTTTTAAACAAATTAATTTTTATAATATTTGTAAAGAAAATAAGATATAGAATTAATGTTTGTTATCTGAATTAAAATTTATATTTTTCAATATGATAATATTATAAACTATTGGAAAAAGGTATAAAACAAAAATATATTTTTTAATCTAAAAACAAAATAGATAAAATTATAAATTAATTGATTTCCATTTTATTTTAAGAAATAATTTTAAGGTTATATTTATCCTATCCGTAGTAATATGTTTTTAGAAATAAATTGATTTTATAAATTATTATTTATTAATTAATTAAAACACAATTTTTTCAAATCATTAGATATAATAAAAAATTCATTTCTTATTAAAAAGAGATATTATTAAAATATTTTTTAAAATGCTGTTTATTTTAATCTTAATAAATTAAATTTTCTACCTTTAAAGATTTATTTTAGTAAATATCTTCAACTTAAAAATAAATATATTTTAAATAATTAATTAATTATATTATATGATATAATATTAATAATACATAATTTTTAAAAAATTAGTTTTTAATAAAAACCATTAAAAATTATAATAAATGATTTAATTATTATGTTAAATTTATAAATAATAGAATCTTAATTCCATAAAATGAAGAACATTTTTATCATAACAATTATATTATCATAGGGTAAATTTATTTATATTTTTTCAATAACTTGATTATTCATTCAATTGTAAAAAATTTTGTATTTATAAATATCATATCTTAATGAAATTTTAGAATATAAATATGTATCCAAAATTTTTGAAACCATTTTATGGAATATAAATTCATTTATGGACTAGAAAAAATTATTTAAAAATTATAATTTTTTAGAATCAAATTGTTTAAAATATAGATATTAAGTTATATTTTGTTTCAAAAAAATAATTTTTGTGATTATTCTGATTTAATTAAGGATTAAAAATCTTCCATTCCTTTTATTATTGGATTAAAAGTAAAATAACTATTCATTTTTTAATCATAAACCAATACAATAATTGGAAACAATACTATTTATTATAAATAAGTATAAATTTATTCGTATGCCTGAAATTACAATTTTTCAAAAAATTAATTTTATTTCACTTTTTAAACATATATTAATATTTATTTTTATCAGTATTATAAATTGAATTACATTAAAAGGATTTAATATTTAGAATAATTAAGCTCAAAATAAAAAATAGTGTATATTTAATTTTTATTCATAAAAATAATATTCCAAGGTAAAAATTAGTCACCACGGTTGTAATGACCTGGAAATTTCAAGGAAATTTTTTTCATAAAATATTTGAAATTTTACGAGTCTACAGTTTCTAACGTCGCTTGATTTTGAAGCCCGGTGTGCCCAGAATCAATTTGTGAAGTTTTGTTCTTGTACGTTCAGTAAACGTACGTGCAGGTTTTGTTATCTTTTGAACTGATGCTCGGAAATGAAATCTGAGGACACCGATGAAATCACAGTGCCAGTATTCGCTTAAGGAGACTTTCACTGCAGTTTGATTTTATCAGGAGTGGACGTTATTTTTTGGGGGGATTTATAAATTTAATAAAAAATTTGTGTAGAATATTTTTTTTAAATGTCTGGTGGTTAATTCGTCCAACGAGAAGTTCGAGGTGGGTCCCACCCCCACATAACCTCTCATTTGAAGGTATTATGTGGTGGGGCCCATATGAGCACCTATCCTCTCAACTCCCCTTGTACCCCTTTAACTGCTCTTGAATTTATTGAGCCAACCAATTCTTCCTTTATTTTTGGGTGAACTCTCCACCTTCCCTCCCCCTTAGTTGTGCTAACATAACTAATTAATTCCATAATTAATTAATTTTTGGTGTGATGAATTCTTTTGAATTTATTTTAATTCCATGACATCTTTAAAATATGAGGGAGCCTATTATTTTCTTCACTTTGAAAATATTCAGTTGGGTAGGCTTTAGGAGAAATAAGAATAAAGTGTTCTTACATGATAAACATCCTATCCACTTCTTCAACCGGGGCAGGAATGTGAAGTGACACCCACGAAGAACACTCATCTACCTTCCTCTTTCTTCGGGTCAAGGGAGAAGATGCCGCCCGTGATGAACGTCACCAACAATGACGCTTCCTTCTCAGACGCACCCCGACGTCAACGAATCGACTCCCTCGTCAAAGAATGAACATCGAATCAAGGAAAGGGGAATTTGGTTTTTTTATTAAAACATGTGAATTATACCCTCGTACTTGGCGATTATATTTGGATTGATGGTGACCAATTATTTTGTTATCACTTAATGCAGAGGGCGCGAGCCGAACAAAAACGGCCCGACGACCTGCCGTTGATTCTTGATAATGTTAACAATGGAGGCGGAGCCGGAAGGGTGCAGTGCCATCGCACCACACCGGAGGAAGATGACCACTTTCATGAGGCGGCGGCAACCGAAGGCCGCGGCCAGGCCGGGACGACGCGGTGGTGGACCGACACCGTCGCACTGGCCACATCGCGAAAACCTGCAGCCCACATCTGCCGGACCCTCTGGCCGGAGAAAAACTAGTCGGCTTCATGACGTCCGGGCCGACTATGGCCGGCCAAGCTAGAATAACCGGCCAACTATAGCCTGCCGGGTTGGAGGTTCGCGGCACCCGAAGGCACCGCGCGACGGGGGAAACACGGCCCGCAACTGCGGACCGGTCCCCAGGTGAACCGGCCGGCCACCAGCCGTCCGAGCTGAAGAACCATGCCGCCGCTTGCTGCTATGTGGGAGGAACATCGGCCCACTGTGCGTGCCTCTCGTGCTGGACATAACTGTCCGGCTTCGGCCGAATGGGCAGGGAGAGGTGACACCGTTCTGCGCCGCCGGGTGAACCGGACCGGCTCGCTCCTTGGGTCGGGCCTGGAGGTGGGCCGCACCCCACTAGGTCGGGCCGACACCCCAACCAGGTCAGACCCGCCAAACTGGGCCGGGACAACCCCTAGCCTGGTGGGACCCGCCAAGTCGGGTCGGGCCACCCGCCATCCCACTGGGCTTGACAGGTCGGGCCCGACATCGCCTAAATGCAAATATCTCCAAGACAGTGCGTCCGAACGACTCACCGTCTACAGCAATGAAACCATTGCAATGAGGTGGTCCTTTTGAGATAATCTTAGTGTGTTTTGGATGACTTTGGAAAATGGCCGGGTTTGGATTGAGCGTAAATCCAACCAGGCCCCTAGAACGGAAAAGCAAATAACCCTGAGACCGGGCATCTGATTGACGCGTCGGCTTTCGCGTTGGGTTTCTTTTGATGAGACGAAACTTTGGTATACCTCAACATAGGTCTTCGTGCTAGTTGATGTATCAAAACCTTTTCTCGAGGAGTGGACCCTCCCCATATCGAGCCTGCTCTATGTGGGGACCCTAGAGCTGGTTGTGAAAGAGTGGACAGAATCCTTCATGGGTTCGACAATGATGACTACTGTACAGGAATCCTCTGTGGGTTCGACTGCGATGACTAATGTATGACAATCCTCCTTGGGTTTGATGACGACGACTACTATACCGGAATCCTATGTGGGATCGACAGTTCTGACTTTTATTTCTCTATCCTATGTGGGTCCAACAGAATAGCTAGTCCTGTATCCTGTGTGGGTCTGACAGCTCAGATGAATTATAGCTAGTCCAGTATTCTATGTGGGTCCAATATCATAGACTAGATAGCTGGTCCTATATTTTGTGTGGATCTAACAGCTTAGCTTGTCATTTATCTTATGTGGGTCCGATAGCTTAGATGATCCAGTGGCTACATCTGATCATCTATATCTCCCTACTATTGTGGAATACCTATGGGACCTGAGTCGCATCTTTCATCAATTATCATCATAGTGATTGACTATACTTCCTTATTTTAATTGGTTTGTTCGTGGGATTGAGATTTGGAGACAGGCTGATATTGGTAACATAGGTATATGTATTGTGATATACCTAAGTAGGGTTGGTAGATTCTACGTTATTGTATCTTTCTTATTTTGTTTATCCTTATTTGATATTGTGAGACCTTGTGGGTCTCAGGGTCCCTACTGGGTTTTGTTATACTCACTCCTGCATGGTCTATGCCCGCACATCGTTGTGTTGGATGTAGATGAAGGATAGTGCTGATGGAGGCCGAGAGCGTCACGACTCGACAGTACACGGAGGTGGACCTTCCGACGAGTCGGCACAGGGAGGAGACTGACAGAAGTGAGTGTTGAGGTGGCCATATGTACTTACCCTTTAGGTAGGTATCCCCGGAGGACGGTCCAGGAACTGCTCTTTACTTTCAGCTGTTTGACCCTTTTTACTTGTACTTTTTGTTCAGTTTGATTTTTATACTTGCCCATTTAATTTCCAGCACACTCTTTTGAATTCATTTTTATTTAGTGTTTATTTCATGTTGCGTACTCTGTTGAGTTTGTTTAATTTTATAAAGTCAATAAATTCCCAGCTTAGGGATTTATACCTTTGGTGCTAGCCGCCAGCCCCTGGACTAGGGAAGGCTGATTTGAGGTAGTCATGGCATGGGCCCCGAGGACGAGTTGTGACAAATTGGTATCAGAGGAGCCAGTTCTACTGTAGAACATAGGACTCTGATCTGTCTTAGTTTGAAGAAATAATGTTAAGAGTATTGAGCGTGGTTTTCATTCCAGGGAGTCCAGTGTTGGTGCGGAGGTGGACGTATCCATACACCTGGACCCTGACCTCTGGTTTCCAACTCAGTATAGGAAAAAATTGATTGCATGTGTGTTTCAAGAGTTTCCTATGTTGTCCTTTTGAGTCAGCTCACCAGGTATAAATTATTGACTTTGGAGTACCTGTTCCACAACAGGTTGCCACTGCGAAGACATCCATCTAGGGTTCTCGAGAGAGTACACGATGACGGCCCACTGAGCGATGAGGCTCTGGTTTAGGGCCATCTTTCTACGTCGGAACCTTTGGGTGGTGTACCAGAAGCACCACCACCCGTTGGGCAACATATACCACTAGTCGCATTGGCGGATGATTCACGCCGGCTGAGTGCGTTTTACGAGTTACATCATTAGAGGCCTCTGAGGTTTTGAGGCGAGTCAGATTCCCACGTAGCTTAGGGATGGCTGGAGAAGATGGCTTGAGTTTTACGCCTAGTAGAGACACCAGTAGAGAATATGGTGATCATAGATACTAATCTTTTCTCAGTGAGTGAACATGAGGATGGTCCGCCAAGTGATGAGGTTTCAATACTTGGACAGTTTTCCGAGATGGTACCTTCGGGCAGTGTACCAAATATATCACTGTCTGTTGGTCAGCAAGCACACCTGGTAGTACCGGTAAAGGACAATTGAAGGATGAGTGCCTTACATGTGTTTCAGCACCAAAAATATTTCATATTCTAAGGCATGCCCAACCCACATGCGATTGAGTACTGGCTTGAGGAGGTGGCTGAGAGTTTTCTAGCGCATATGCAATTTCAACAGGGCCACATGTCGGTTGTTGAGTATTCATCGATGTGTATTGACCATTCCTGGTACTCGATGAATACGATGTGAGCAGTTCATTAGAGAATTGACCTTCGAGCGAGGTGTGTTTAAGGACATCCAAGCCAACACTTTTTCCTCTATGCATTCCTACTTTTGTAAGGGTTCTAGAGAGACCCTTTGTGGATGAATGTTTATTGTATGAGCCATTAATACCAGTTAATGTTAGCTATTGGAAATCATGAAACTGGCGCTAGTCTCAGGGACTTGGGAATGTGAGACACTTCAAGAAGAGGAGGTGTTAAGGACAGATGAATCTACAGGGAAGCAGACGTGGAATTAGAGCTAGGATAGCAACATGGTGTGGTGAACATTTCGACATGTTACACCCACCCGCCTATGTAGTCCCTTCTAGGCTCAGGGAGCTAGAGGGAAGGGGAAGAGAGTAGCTGCATGCGGTCAAGGAGTGTGACCCAAGGTCTCTAAGAATGATTTGAGGTACGGTCTATGTCTTCTACTAGCTGTCGTATCAATAGACATAGGTACCAATCATTCCTTCCTTCCATGAATCTTTTCCCAGACCTAGAGTTTCCGGTTAAGCTTTTTAATTGACCCTCATGTCTGGAGATTCCATTGGGAGGAGTCTCGATAATCACACATACGCCGATGGTGTAATATGACCCTTGAGACGAGAGTTTCGGTTAGAACATCTTTGTGGAAGCGTCGAGGCCTTAAGATGTTAGTTTGGGTATGAACTGGGAAACCACATTTCATACACAGATTGAATTTATTAAGAAAAAAGATTGTGGTTTATCTACAACATTGGGATGGGTTTTCCTTGGTCGGAGAAAAGAAAAACCCAGGAATCACAGGATGGAATCATGCATAAAAGGGTTCGGTCGATCTCTTAAGAGTCGACCAGACTTACCTTTATTCTAGACTTTTCTAGAGTTGCAGCACCACTTTCAGTTTTGGTGATGAAGGGGAAACCCTTCGTATGGTCAGGGAGATGCCACCATAGATTTCTAGAGCTTAGGCAGAGGTTGACTAGTGCGCCCATCTTGAGGCTACAGGAGGATGACATTGGGTACGTAGTTTACTGCGATGCATCAGGGATCAGACTCGAATGTGTCCTAATGCAGGATCAAGCAGTGATCACATATGGTTCTCAGTATATGAGACAACATGAAAATAACAACACTCCCCATGACATAGAGTTAGCAGTAATGGTATTCACCTTGGAGATGTGGAGGCACTATCTTATGGGTGATTGTATTACCATAAACATATATCAAAAGAGTCTCAAGTATATATTTTCTAATGACAACCAGAACCTTAGACAATGAAGATGGCTCGAGTTCCACCAAGACTATAACTTTGGGATAGTCTATACTCCTGGGAACGGGAATGTTGTAGCAGATGCTCTCAGCAGAAGATGAGGCATTCAGCTGCTGGGAGAGGCAACAGAGCAGCTGGCTGCATTGCAGATATCCTTTATGGATAGAGATGGAGCAGCCTTTCTACAGTCTCTCATAGTCACTCCTCCACTTATTCAGCATGTCAGAGAGGCACAACGTGATGACGTTGACTGTGAGATGTGATGTGCTCAGATATCCTCAGGGCATGCACCTCATGGGATTTCTGAAGGTGGGGAGCACGTCATCCTCTTCAGAGGATAGACCATGGTACCAGTTGCACTACAAGTGGAGGTGTTGAGGGAGTTCCCCACTTCCCCTCTAGCGGTACATCCAGGAGTGTCGAACATCTATTAGGACCTCATACGACAACACTGGAGGCCATGTATGAAGAAAGTAGTAGCAGATTTTGTCTCTCGATGCCTCATTTGTCAGTAAGTGAAGGCAAAGCACTAGGTTCTAGCATGCTTGGTTCAACCCTTAGAGGTTCTAGAGTGGAAGAGGGATGGGATATCCATGGATTTCATGACGGGGATTCCACGTAAATCCAGGGGATATGACTCTATCGGGGTGATCGTTGACCGACTCACCAAGTCGACCCACTTCCTACCGATTAGAGATCACGGATTGATAGAGATATTGGGACGCATCTATAGTCAGGAGATTGTACGGATTCATGGTGTGCCATCGATGATCATCTTTGATCGAGATGGTTGATTCAATTCCAAGCTATGAAAGGGGTTGCAGGAGGCTTTCGGGACGCAGCTTCGCTTAAGCACTTCCTTCCATCCTCAGACGGATGGTCAGACTGGGAGGACCATTCAAACACTCAAGGACATGCTCAATGCATGTGTCCTTGTATTTGGTCACAGCTGGGAGGATCACTTTCCATTGGTTGAGTTGTCATATAGCAACAACTACCACTCTACCATCAGGATGACACATTACGAGGCACCGTACGACTGACCATGCAGATCACTACTGTGTTGGACTGACCCAGGGGAGTAAGCACTTTTAGGACTAGAGACGGTACAGGCTATGACGGAGAAGGTGTAGATCGTCCAGAAGTGGATGAAGACTGCACATACCAGACAGAAGTCCTACGCTGATAGAAGATGGAGACCACTGGAGTTCGAGGATGGCGACCATGTCTTCTTACAGGTATCACCTTGACGAGGTCTATGGAGATCTGGTAGAGGCGGAAAGTTATCTTCACAATTCATCGGACCATTCTAGGTCCTTAGAAAAGTTGGTGAGGGGGATTACCACATGGACCTTCCAAATCAGTTGAACTGGGTGCACGACGTCTTCCACATATCTCTGTGGAGGAGATACGTGCATGACACATCCCACATCATTGACCACGTGGAGATGGGCATCGATGAGGGGGAAACTTTCATTGTGGTTCCTATAGAGATTGAGGATCGACAGGAGCGTGTCCTACATGGACATTAAATTCCTCTAGTGCGCGTTCGCTGGTAGCACAAGAACCTATAGGAGAGAACATTGGAGCGGGAGGCTCAGATGCGTGCCCAGTGCCCCCATTTGTTTCCCTAGTGTGTGTTAAAGCTTTACAGGGACGTAAATCCCTGAGATGGGGGTATTATAAAGACCGGATAATTTCAATGAATTTTTTTTCTTAATTTTTTTGAAATTTTACAAGTCTGTAGTTTCAGACAGCGCCTGATTCTGAGTCCCGGTGTGCCCGAAATCAATTTCTGATGTTTTTTTCAGGTACGTTCAGTAAACGTACGTGCAGTTTTTTCTATCTTTTGAACCGGTGCTCGGAATTGAAATACGAGGACACTTATTAACTCCCAGCGCTAGTATTCACTTAATGATAGCTTCACCAAAGTTGTGTTTTATCAGGAGTGGAATTTTTTGGGGGCATTTCTAAATTTAATAAAAAATATGCATAGCGTATATTTTTTAAAATGTGTGGTCTTTAATTCCTCCAAAGAGACGTTGGAGGTGGGGTCCATCCCCAAATAACCTCCCATGAGAGGATATTATGTGGTGTGTCCCACATGAGCACCTAACCCCTCAACTCCCCTTGAACCCCTTTAACTGCTGTTGATTTTATTTTTCCAACCTATTCTTCATTCATTTTTGGGTGAACTCTCCACCTTTCATCACCCTTAATTGTGAAAACACAACTAATTAATGCCATAATTAATTAATTTGTTGTGTGATGAATTCTTTTGAATTCATTTTCAATTTCCATCCAATTTGAAGGTGATTTCGTGATTTGATGATGGCGAGGTTAAAGTTTGAATCTCTTGTTGGACATTGCATGTGGTCTTCGGAAGGTGGTGTTGAGGCATGGAGGATGTTGTACTTGATGATGCGATGTCATTATCGGGCGGTATGGTTTTTTTATGGATTTTCGTGGTGGATTGGATGATGGAGATGCAGTTTAGACAGATGCAGTCAGTGTAGTTTTCTCAATCAGCTCACCTGATATGCAGTGATGATGGTTTAAATTTTGAAACAGGTGCGTGATGACGGTCTTGGAACGATGATTTGGTTCTGTTTTATAATTTGTATATTTGAATTCTATAATGTTGGTTTTGTGACTATGTGAATTGAAGCATATGTACTAGTTTTTAGGTTATCACTTACCCTCAAAGTGATTTTTCAATAAATTATGAAAATGGATTGTGTGGTCAAGGAATCTTTAAAATATGAGGGAGCCTATTATTTTATTGGTTTGGAAAATATTCTGTTGCGGATGCTTTGGGAGAATTAAAAAGAAAGTGTTATTCCACTAAGAACATCCTCTCCACTTCTTCAACTGAGGCAATAACGTGAGGCGACGTCCACAAGGAATTCCCTTCTTACTTCCTTTTTCTCTGCATCAAGGTAGAAGACAGCTCCCATGAAGAACATCTCCAACAAAAACGCTTCATCCCCAGATGCACCCCAACGTCAACGAATCAATGTCGTCATCAATTAACGAACATAGAATCTAGGTAGGGTGAATTTGGTTTATTTATTCGAATGTGTGAACTATACCCTCATACATGGTGATTATATTTGGACTGAAGGTGGCCAATTATTATGTTATCACTTAACGTGGAAGGCGTGGGCTGAACAAACATGGCCCAAAGACACCGCATTGATTATTGATTGTGTTAAAAATGTAGGAGGAGCTGGAAGGGTGCGGTGTTGTCACACCGCACCAGAGGAAGAAGACCACGGCCATGAGGTGGCGGCAACCGAAGCCCGCGGCTAGGCCGGGCCGAGGCGGTGGTGGACCGGAGCCATCGCGCCGGCCGCGTGGAGGAAAACTGTGGCCCACATCCACAGGCTGCTCAGGCTGGAGAAGAACCGACCGTCTTCATGCTGACTCGGCTAGAAGAACTGGCCGACTACGGTAGGCCAGGCTGGAGGTTCAAGGTGCCCACATGCGCCAAATGGTGGAGGAACCGTGGCCCTCAACCGTGGTCCGCTAGAAGGGAGAACCGGTCGGCCACCAACCGGACGGGCTGAAGAACTATGGCGCTACATGGTAGGAATAGAGGCCCGTTATGCGGGCTGCTCGCATAGGATAGAAACGACCGGCTTCACCCGGCCGGGCAGGGAGAGGTGGCGCAGCCGGGCAAAGCAGAATGGCCTGCTCCGCAGGCCAGGTGGGCAAGTGGGCCGCTCCCCACCGGGCCATGCCGACCCCCTACCCGGTTCGGACCCGCCAAATAAGACTGGGCCAACCCCTAGCCTGGTCGGACCTGCCGAATCGGGTTGGGCCGACCTGCCAGCCCACTGGGCTTGACAGGCCGGGCCCGACATCGCCTAAATGCGAATTTCTCCAAGCCCGGGCACCCAAAAGATGCACCGACTGTGGTATTGGGACCCTTGCAATGAGGTGATTATTTTCGAGATACTATAAATGAGTTTTGGATGAATTTAGAAAACGACCTGGTTTGGATCGAGCATAAATCCAACCGAGCCCCTGGAACGGAAAATCCAATAACTCTCAAACCGGTCATCATATTGACACATCGTCTGCTGTGTTGGGTTTCTTTTGATGAGACAGAACTTTGTGATACATAAAATCAGGAAATTTTTATAGTTGATGTATCTTCCCCTTTTCAAGATGAGTGGACCCTACTGGAATTGAGCGTATTGTGTGCGAGAACCCTAGAGCTGGCTGTGATAGAGTTGACGGAATCCTCCGTGGGTTCGCCAGTGATGACTACTATACCGGATTCCTATATGGGATCGGCTGCGATGGCTACTGTACTGGAATCCTCCATGGGTTCAACGACGATGACTACTATACTGGAATCAGGTGTGGGATTGACTGTTATGACATATGTTCCTGTATCGTGTGTGGGTCCGATAGAATAGCTGGTCCTGCAGCCTGTGTGGGTCCGACTACTCTGATTAATTATAGCTAGTCCAGTATACTATTTGGGTCTGACAACCTAGAAAATATTGTTTGCCATGTATCCTGTGTGGGTCCGATAGCTTAGCTAGTCCTGTATCCTGTATGGGTCTGAAATATTAGATGATCTAGTGGCTTCATCTTGTCATCTATAACTTTCTACAATTGAGGAATACCTATGTAAGATGGGTCACGTCTTTCAAAGATTATCATCATGGTGATTGAGTTTACATAACATGTGGAATTGGTTTGTTCTTGGGCTAGAGATTTAGAGCCGAACGTAGATTGGTAACTTAGATATATGTAAGGGAATATACCTATGTAGGGTTGGTTGATACTTTATGATTGTATCATTCTTCTTTTGTTTATACTTAGCAGATATTGTGGGACCTTGTGGGTCTAGATTTCCATACTGAGTATCGTTATACACACCCCTGCATGGGTTATGCCCGCACCTCCTTGTGTAGGATGCAGAAGACAGACAACGTTGACGGAGGTCGAGAGCGCCATGACTGGACAGTACCCGAAGGTGGACCTTGCAACAAGTCAGCACATGGAGGAGACTGACGGACGTGAGTTCTAAGGTGGCCATCTATACCTACCCATCAGGTTGGAATCTCCGAAGGTCGATCAAGGAGATGCACTTTACATTAAATTGTTTGTCCCTTCTTACTTGTACATGTTGTTCAGTTGGGATTGTATACTGGCCCATATAATTTCCAGCACACTCTTTTGTATTCAGTTTTACATAGTGTTTACTTCATGTTGTGTACTCTGTTGTGTTTGTTCACTTTTATAATGGCAATGCCTTCCCAGCTTAGCGATTTACGCCTTTGGTGGTAGTCGCCAGCCCATGGTCGATGGAAGGCGGGCATGGTGTAGTAATCACATGGGCCCTGAGGAGGAGTCGTGACAACAGTAAATGATAAAATTTTGTAAAATGGTTAAATTAGGGGATAATGTCACAACATATCAAACCATATTCTCTACATTTCAACATGATCGTATTCTTAGACATACCTTAACTTATCCTCCTGAAATTTCATTTGTTGATCCTCTTGTCTTCAATTTGACATTTTTTTTATATTAATAAATTAATAGTTTGAAAAATATCACCCCACTCACTTATAAAAGGATCCCCAAAAACCAATTCACATACACAATTAAAATTAAATTTTTTCTTTATGCACTTCCAATTTCCTTCCCTAATAATCCTCCATAACACTTGTTGACTTCCCGTATCATGATAATTTTCTAATTCCATCAATTCCAATTATCCTTCCAAAAGAATATATGTATTCTTTTTTATTTTAAATTATATATGGGGAAAATAATGAATCCACATTATGTATTTTTTTCATGATTTCCATTTATTGATGTATATTTAAAATTATTCAATTGTTATTCTTTTCCATTCTATCTTGATTCATATATTTCAAAAAATATTAATGGGTAACTAAACTCAATTTCATTCATTGAATTATATCCCCTCTTTAGTTATTTTTTATTTTCTTGGATTATGTGAAACATATCACTTGGTTATTTATTGTATTTATATTATTCTATTGTATTGGATTTAAATTTCTTTCACATAATCTATTACTTGATATATTTTATCTTCATATTTTATAATCATGGTTTTGGTTTCCTTTATAATTCTCTATTATTTTTATATTTTTTCCATCCACTTCAAATTATCTTTGGTATGACAAAAAATAATGCTCATGGAAGTTTACATTACTATTTAATTCAATTTATGATGAGTTAATTAACTTAATTCCACACATATATATATTTATATTTAATACCAAAAATCATTTATATGCGTTTTCTTTTTTCTCTCCCATTTAATTTGAGTTTTTCTTACTGGATCCAAATATGATGAAATTGAAATTTTTGTATGTAAAACACACAATTTATTTTATTCTCGTTAATTATTTTGGGTTTTACATGTTTAACATCACCATGATACAAAAATTATATAATTTATCATACATTAATGATTCAAATTTTATATTTGGTGTATGGTATATAGATACCATTCACATTATCTATCTTGATGGAATATAATGATATATTGTGGTATTTTTTATGAAACACATATCTTCACCATGGGTTAATTATTCGATGATGAAATTTTAATTTTTTTTATATATAACACATAAAAATGTTTTTCATAATATAAGGGAGGTCCCAAAATATTATATCCCTCCAGTGAATTTGGTTAAGCTTTTTATCTCATGTGATGAAATATTTGGTACAATGGAGTAAACCCAATCCACTTTTGGACCCTATCCACAATGCAATGATACTCTGGGTAGTAATCTAGGGAATTTGAAAATATTTTTAATTATTATGTAAGTGCCTAATTATTTTTCATTTGTCATGTTTTCATGTCTTGTGATTGTTGAATCAAGTTTCCAAACACATAAGTTCAATTTTTATATAATGTCTAAAATTATTTTTTCAGTGAATTGTGATTTATCATTAATGTTTTGTTTACTATAATTATCTTTTTTATGTAAATGAACAATGATTATTTTATCATAGACACATGTTTAACATTTTATCACTTTTGATCTTCAATTGATATCACTAATTGTTACCATTATTTAGTGTTTGAGCTCACCCATAATTACGTTTACATTGCCCAGGATGATAATAAAGAGTAATATGTATGATGTGTCTAGAATTTTATTATTTATAGTAAAATTTATGGGAGTTTTTTATGTATAATTTTGTATAATTATAGTTTTAGTTTGGTGTAAAAATAAAGTCCTTTTAGTGGGATAAGTATAGGATTTAATATATAATTTCATTTCTAAATTTCTAAAATTATAAAGGTAAAAGGTCATGGGTATGTATGTGATGAAATATATGATATAAATCCTATAATTATATGATATTAATTTCATTGAATTAATTTTTGTTGTAATGGTTGGCATGTAGATCCGGGAATGGTCCCTAATATTGGAGAGAAGTTTAAGTGAGTTTAAACACAACAACCTCAACAGATAACACTCAAAAAAGACTTGGGCCATATATCCACTATACATAGGAATGTAATCCCATATTATAGAGGCCACTAATAAGTTTCAAAGATCATGAAGGTGATATTTGAAAGACTATACCCACTGTATAAATTAACAAAAGTTATTACATAGCTCTTTTTCTCCCTTCTCCAATCCTGATCTCCTCTCATATTTTCCCCATATCTGGTATTGTCCAAAAGTCCTTGAGATATTATATGGTTTCCCTCACCAATAAATATAACCTATATAATTTAATAAAGCATAATATATCTTAAATCATAATCTCATCACTTGTTTTAATCAATGACACACTTCAGTAGATGCATTCAACATGCATGTTTTCAGTTTTTGGTTCTTACAAGACTCTGAACCATTGCATTTATTAGATAATAAAAATAACATGATTTGGTTTGAAATAGTGATAAACCTAATCAAGGCATGGTCTAGTGCTCCCCACATCTCCAATAGATATAGTTTCTCTCATTTCAGGTAGTCCTTTGACTTCCATTTAATGTTCCATGTCCCAAAAATGGAAATTTGGAATAGTTTTATTGATAATCATTTAGGGTTCCAAAATCCTTTTCTTTTCAAAATGATTTAATATTTGTTGGGAAGATATATGTGTTCAATAATTAGAAATAGGTCACTATTTCATATTTTCTCGTCCGGAATTTTTATAGTGGTGGGTGGTTCTATAAGGATAGTTGATCTTGGTTGGCTTTCTATTGTGGAGGAATTCCGAGAAAGAAACATGTTATCATCTATTCATGAAATGATTTTTTCCAATCATGCAAGAAGTTGGGTCATGTAGTAACAAATTATAGGCATGTGAGTTAGATAGATATAGGCTTTGAGGGTAGTTGCAAAAGTATAGTCGATGGCTCTGGTGAAGGCCGGATGGAGAAAACATTTATTGGTTCCTCCAATGATCATTAAAGGGCATAGATGTTGAAGGACAAGAGACCAGAGGGAAATACTAAGGTGGAAGATGTTTTTGATCACCTATGTATATGATATAAGAGGTCTTAGAGATGATCAACATCCTCATGTGGGTATAGTTCTAACTGGTGAATTATATGTCAATTCCAATGTGGTCTCAAACGCTTGCACTTATGTTATGGTTCGACGTCTAAGAAGAAGTACCAATCCAAAAGGGATAACTTTAACAACAATTGAGGGTAGTTATAAAAATTTTCAGGATAGATAGGATCTAAGGAAAGGTTCGTGGAATCATATGAATCCCAATTTGGGGTCTAATCCAGGAAGGACTATGTCAAGTCTCAATCTGAACAATAACTTTGATGGATTGAGTGACAATGGAGGGGTAGAGAGAAACACCAAATTCTCATCAGGAGAATATTACGAGGGAGAAATACAATCCTCATATGACAATAAAATATGATTATATGATAAATGTATACATAGAAAATGTAGAAAGAAGGTATATAAATAAAAAAGGTGCATGTGGAGCTGCATTGTCACCAAGAAGAAAAAATCAAATGGACCTAAAGACTACTCTTATCTACCTATGTAAATGGAGAATAAATCATCCAAAAAATGTTGTAAATCCTAAGTATATGATACCCTAAGAGTATAAGGAAGGAATTGTGATCATTGTATTGGATACACCAGGACTTCAGAAATGACAATGAGTTTTTGAAGTTTAAGGCTATCTCTAATGTTTTGGAGGTTTCTCTGGGGGATGCAGAATACAAGAATGAGGAACAAAATGGGAATATAATACTCTAATTCAAGGATTCACGATTGGATAATGAGGTTTTCATACCCTCATTGATAGAAGCGAGAGACATATTCATGTTTTGAGAAATACATGGAATGACTCATGCCCTCAAGGGTGTGAATTAATGGGATATTTTCTTCTAATTAATGACACTCAAGTGGTTTGAGAGGTGTCTATAGAATATTATGCAATCCCCCCCAAAGAGACTATATATGGCCCTCATCGTGAGAAATATATGGTTTTGGAGGAAAATCAATAACTTCTAAATCACTCGGTTGAATAAATGGTGGATGACTTTCTCATGATTAAGGACAAAAATGAAGATGCTAAACAATTGATGTGACACTTCCTTCGAGTGGACACTACTAGTGAGTAATGAGATTGGATTGTAAAAAAATAAAATATTTTGATTATAGGATTCCAAATGAGGAAGAGAAATAAAGAGGAATTCATGAAATTTTGGGACCATTTGGAATATCATTATGAAGACCTCTTAGAGGACGATCTAGACACAGAAGTATGTTTTATTCCCTGGAAAGTTTTCAGGGAGATCGATTCAAAACAACCTAAACATTCCATTAAAATTTTAGTAGTTTATTTCAAAGTTTTATATGGTTAATATGGGAGGTTTATCACTTTTCCCATAAAACTATTTGATAATAAAAACTTACACTGAGAGAGATATAGTTCACATGATCATATTATGAGAGATTTTACATCACCACCTAGCGCTTTTCAAAATGTTAATAAGATAGGACATCTCCATTATTATTTCCACAGTTCTCTAAGGTTTTGTACTAGAGATACATCTCATGTTACACAATCATCATATGATTCACTAAAAAGGGAGTAGAATAATATATATCCTAATAATAATGAAAGATAATGTAATTCTATGTGCACCATTACACCACAACCTATGAAATCATAATAACATAATAAATAGTGGATAATTTAAGAAAATATATAGATTTGAGAATCTGATAATGGATGATAAATAAATACTTTTTATGGTGGTGGTAAAATTACTTCTAATTCTGACTATTTTAATGCTTTGTTTGATATGCGTGTGTCCCAGTCATTTAGTTCGTCATGTGTTTTGGATCATATGGATTTTTATGTTGAGATGATCTATTTTGTTTTGAAACATAATATTATTCTGGAAAAATATAGTGTAGATCCTTTATATGTAATTATTTTTCTATAATTATCAGTGGGATTGAGTTGATTTGGAATTTCTCAATTATTTAGATGGATGTATATGAATGTTTTTTGGGTATGTCCTGGTGTACATCTTTCAACTACCTCATTGAATATTGTATCTATAAAGTTATATTAACAACTCTTGATGGTATCGAGCATCTATTTAAGTGATACGTAGATAAAAAATAATGCCGATAATAAATTTTGGAACCATTTATTGGAAATATCTTTTTTCAGTTGGAAGCAATGACCATTTTATTTTTACAGAATATTAGGAATAAGTCATTTTAAAAAAATTATTGAATCATTTCATGATTTTTTTTATAAAAATTTATCATGGTTTCAAACCTAAATATATTTGGATTTTTTAAATGATCTTATATTATGGAATAATTATATTTTACTTACTTCATATATGTTTTATCCAAAAAAATGAGTGAATTAAAATTTCTATTTGAAGAGTTGGAATAATGTCGTTCATTCAAATAAGCATGTCTCTATGGGAACTGTAGGTTATTTTTTTGAAAAGGAGGATGGAACTATAAGTATTTTGGTAGATTATAGAATTCTTAACCAAGTTATTATAAAGAACTTTTATCCACATCCTTCTTTTGATAACCCATTTTATCAATTGAGGTGGTTGGGTTATTTAACATTTAATAGTGTTTGAGATATCACCATCAATGAGTTAAAAAGAAATATATTCCAAAGAAAACATTCAGAGGTACATATAACTATTAAGAATTTTTCATCATGCATTTTCGCCTACAAATTCTCCAGATATCTTTATGGAATTGATGAATTTAAATTTTCAAAGGTATATAGATTCCTTTATGGAGGTGTTTTTTGGTGATAATTCGGTGTATTAAACAAAAAACATTGACCATGAACAATACTGTGTTATAATGGGGGTATCCTATGGGTGAATTTCCTCAATGATAATCTATCATAATGGGATTTCTAGATACAATAGATCAGTTTCATTATCTATTCCGTTAGTTAAAAAGGTATTTCAATTGATAAAATAATGATATAAGATTTTATCTCTTTAATATAAATTATGAATGTCATTAAGATATGAAGATTAAATGGATTATAAGGCTACTTCATATGCATTGGCATTGATTTTTCACATTCGGTATCAATGGAGATATCTTTGAAGAGGAAATTAATTCATTTCTATGATTTTTATGAGTGTCAAAAATCCATTAAAGAACATAAGTTTAGACTAACATGAACACATATCATAATGATTTTAGATTATGGATAGGGATATATATTCTATTATGGTGCATTAAGATTTGGGTTGGGATGTGTTATCATGAAGGGAGATCATGTTGTTGCATATAGTTCATGATAGTTACGTGTGCATGAGAAGAACTACCCAACACACTATTTGGAATTAGCTATTGTGGTCTATGGTTCGATTACATTGAATCATTACAAATTTGGTGAGAAATTTACATTATCAAAGGATCATTATAGTTTGAATCATATTTTATCATAAATGGAATTGAATATACAAAAGCACACATGGATTGATTTTATGTAGATGTTTGACATCGAATTGATGAATAAACTGAGTAAAGGGACCCCTGTTGTTGATTAATTAGTATGTAATTACAATGATTAGTTTGATAAAGAGGATTTCGACCAGTTGAACCCAATTTTGATCATTGGGGATATGCATCTAGATTATTTTGACCAAGTTACATAGTCATTTTATTTTTTTTTTCTCTTATTCATGATATGGTTAAAAAGGATATAATGGTTTGAAAAACTAATCCCAAATGTGTTACTATGTGGTCAAAAATAAATTAATGGGATGTCTTTAATGGATGAAAGATGTATAAGAGTTCAATGTTGCCATTTAGAGATCATATGGTTGTCCCTTGGGATTATTAAAAATATCATTTTTATTCCAACCACTATTGGAGAAGGGTTTTCCATCTAGAAATTCACAAATATTATAATTTTATGAATGTATTATTTACGTATGTTCTCATGGAAGGATTTATAGATGATTTTTTATTGAGGTAACTGACATGTTAGCATGTCAATGTAGAGCATGAATGTCCATTTTGTATGTTTTATTCCTTAACAATTACCATGTGTAAATGAAAGAATATATCCATAGAATTTGTAATTGTTCAACCATGGACAGTCAGGAAGCATAATTTTATATGGCTGATTGATGATTGACTCACAAAGTCAGATCAAATCATCCCTATTCATGAAACATGTAAGATGGAAGACATTTTGAAACTATAATTTTGGTAAAATACTAGTATGTAGGTCACCCTAGTCTAAAATGTATATGACCAATGCCCCAGGTTCACCTATTTCATTTTTTGGAAATACTTGTAGAAAGAACTTGGAACTCCATTGACTATGATCATGGATTATCCATACCAAAAATAAATACTATCTTGAAGGATGATTCAAATAAAGCAGAACATTATTTGGGCTTGTGTAATGGATTTTATCAGCTCACGGTAGGATAATTTACCATTATTAGAGTTATTATATAATAATAGGTATCATGTCTTGATACATATAGATCATTTTCAATTTTGTGTATGGGATTCTTTATCGTTATCCACTTTTATGGGAGTAAATAGGTGAGAATTCAATGATTCGGTCCAGTCTTGATAATGATATAGTATATAATATTCATTTGAGCTGAAATAGTATGTATATGGATTAGATACACCATAATATGTATGTAGCTCATCTTTAGTGACCATTTTAATTTGAGGGGAGTGATCAGTTATTCCTTAGAATTGCTCTAATACTTTTTCACGATAAATTTTCCAAGAAGGGAAATATATATCCACAGTATATTGGCCCATTTAGATAAATAAATGAGTTAGTGAGTTGGAATAGTAGTATTATTTTTCACCAAGATTTATCTTAGTGAAAAATGTGTTTCATCTATTTAATTAAAAGAAGTTCCAACCAAATCTAGACCATTTTATTATTTGGTATCATGTTTTCTTAAATCCATATGAGTCATTGTTTAATATGTAAGTATGAATTTTTTATTTCATAATAAATATCTTAAATGGTAAGATAATCAATATTGTATGAGTTTTATAGAATCATGGTAAGATTCAAGAAGAAATATTGGTGCGATAAATTGAATTGTTAGAGAAGTGGCCCAAAATATGTCATGACACTGCTGGTTTTCAACTTTTATTCGATGAATATAACAATGGTGGGGAGAACCCCCTCCCCCACTTTATTATGTACATAACCCTTTATTTATATATTGTGATTCTATGTAATGTTTAGGTATGGTTTCAGGACACTATGAGGGGGTTTTATAGTTTTTAGAGGCCTTTATAGAGGTGTATAGTGTAAACATGATTTGTATAAACTATGTTCAATTTATAATAAAATACATAAGGGAGGATAATGATCAGTAAAAAGGAACATATCCAGTGCATATTTTGGCAAGACCATATAAATTCCAAAGGGAAATCAACCATGTCGGTAGAGTGGGGAAAAGAATGGTTGTCACAGAGTTTGTCTAACCATTCAAGACCACCACACGATGTGTGTCTATAAGGTAGTAGCATTGAAAATTTTATTCATGGTTTTATAAACTGTGTGGCATACAGGTGGAACACCACATTTTTTGGATATATTCTAAATTAAGTCTCCAATCCCACATCAATCCCATTTTCACTCATGATCTTGAATGCCCTTTCCTCAAAAGGCTTGAAAGACAATACCCATTGATTTAGAACTGATATTTAGGTGAATCAAAGTGCATTGGAGATCCAGAGTCAGTGGTAAGTACAAGTTATACATTTTTCTACCTAGATCAATTATTCTTTTCCATCATAGAACCGTAGATCTAGTCATTTATGGGTAGATTTATTTTGTGTTATGTTAATCAATAAATGTTTTTATTTGAAAAAGTGAATGATGAGTGTTTAGTGATCAGATCAATATGTTAGAATTTCCATTATTAAATTTTTCCAACTGTTGATAGGTAGGAGTATTCTCTATCTCCTCCACATGACATAAAACATTGTGGATTTTTTTAATTAAAATGATTTATTTATTTATTTTGGGGAAATATGTGCTTGAATATTTATGGAATTCAATTCGGTTTTATGGATTTGAAATTGTTGAAATTGGTTAGTTTCATAAAATATTCTCTTTATAAATTTTAATTTTTAATTCTATGATTATCGATTCTTTTGATGTGAGAAAAGTGCTTGATGAAATGATTTAAATAAAAAAATTGTTATATAGAATGGGTTTTCCCATGGGGTTTTGCATTCATGTTTGTAGTGAGTGCATTTAAATATGATACCATATGGAATGTGCATGTGACACTGAGGAACCTCGTATTGGAGACCTTGTGACAACATGGTGGATCAACAAGAGACCACTCATGTATTTGAAATTTTCACCTAGGAATGCAGGGGCATGTGTGTGGTGACATGGTTATGTGTATTCAAAATGACATGAATAGAATTTAGAACATAAAAAACTAAATTCCTATGGAAATTATTGATGTTTTTTATATAAATTTATTAATATTAATTTAAACTTTATTAAATAATTTGCGATGACATGTTTTATGCTACTAGAATGAGTGGTAAATTCATTTGGTAAATATCACTAAGATTATAATAACATAATATTGTGAACATCAGTAGGTTTTCATATTTTTTCAATTGAGACAGAGTTAGAGTAATGGTATCTCAGTTCATTAGTGATTTATATTTATATTGTTGAAGAGGTATGTAGTGTTGGATTGTAGAGATGATTGGGATTTATTTTTCGTATTTTCATGGACTTTTTTTTGGTTTCTGGTTTTTTATCATATATTTCAATTGTAACTATTATATGGTTTTTAATTTTATATTATACCTTTTATTTTATAATTTTATTCATTCCTCGTTTAATATTTTGGTTGTTTTTAAGGAAATAGCATCCCCATATATTCCTGGAATCCTTTTGCATTTATCACCAGCCTTCAGTGAATTGGGTTTTCCATCAAAGGCCTAGTATCACGACATCCAATTTTTTATCCAATGATAAGTGGTGGTATTTTACATGTTTTTTTATTTTTCTCAAATATCATATTTTTTTGAATAGTGAATAATGTAGGTTTTACCAAAATTGCATCTTTTATGAATTTATAATTACATAAGAATGACCGATATGTATATAAACAGATTTTAATTCACCAAATATTAAATTAAGGAGTAATAATTTATATTTATCAATACCATTTTAAATTTATTAAACCTATGTATAACCCTTTAGGAAAATATGTATAAATTTCCATTAAAATAAACTAATTTTCTATTTTTTTTATTACATGTTATTTGGGTAATTTTCTGATTTTTATTTTAATAAACTCGACATAAATTTTATTTATTTATAACAAACATATTTCTTTTATTAACACCAAATTTACTGATAATTTAATCATACACATAAATGATTGTCTTTAAAATATTCTTTTTTAATAATTAGGTTTTTAAGCTTTACATTCACTAGTTCTATTTTTTTATTTCATATATAAATTTTATTTGGAATGTCAATTTAACAACTAGAATCATAAGCTGAAAATTCTGAGAACTATATTACATTTATGAATTAAAATTAACAACATTTTTAAAAACAAGTCATCAGTATAAAACCAAAAATAATAAAATTAGATATTCTATGAGAGAAACACATTAAAATAGTGTAAGAATGAAGGTTTTTTGGATTATAAACCTTATCAAATCGCTTAATAAATTATTTTCCATTTTTATATATGTATTAGTCGTAAAAATGTTATCTATTTATATTTAATTTAAATATTTATATAAATTGCATTCTAACCACTAGTGAGAGGGGCCTCTCACCACCCCTGCAATACCACTAAAAAATTCAGTTTCTTATTGAAAAAATACACTTTTTCATAACCAAATAAATATATATAAATTTATTGGGATTCTATTTTCCGTATGTCATCCAATGATATCATTTCATAATAATTCCTAAAAGAGAAATAAAAATTCCTTAATGTGAGTACTACTTTTTCCTAATTTATTTTCTTTTCAATATTACTTTTAGAAATAGTTTTTCCATTCATATATAAAAAATTAGTTTTTTATACAAACAATTATTATTCTAATTTAATAATTATTATCAACCTTATTTATTTTCCCCTATCATATTTGAGCATGTGTGGAGATCAACACCACCATGAAGTGTCAGGTTTTGATTTCCATAACCACCATACATGACATTCACTAATTTATAATTTAATAAAAAACAATTTATGTAAAACAATTTTTTTTCCGAAATTATAAAACATATTATACATTTCTCTCATTTCATGAAAAATGAAATCATCAACCATGAATAAGTGCATACTACTGCATCCTTGGAATGATTAATTTCTATTTGTTTTTAGTCACCAATTTTCATGGATGATCATAATAATAGGTTTAATGGTTGAATATGATTTTTATGATGTTATTATGATTTTTTAAGTTAAATTTGAAAAAAAATTAAAAATATGTGCAATAAAGAATGGTGGTAAATTTAACCATAATAAAGATCATCATAGTGGTTAAAAATTATATCATTATACTATATAATAAAATCATACATGTTGTTTCTCTCATGATGGATTCTAACTATTATATATCAAACTATATAACAATATATTACATAATTATGATTCTATTATAATGATAACATAACTAAATAACATTATAATCATCCATTGAATATGGCGAGTTCATGTTTGTGCCGGTTTAACAAACTACATAAACAATTTTATAAATTTAAATCATAGATGACTTTGGGGATTTTGTTTTTGGTAATATAAGATATAAATAATTAAATAATTATTTTATATTAGTTATTTAATGATAACAATAATTTTAAACATGGTATTTCTGACATAAATGTTCATTCATGCTAAATCTTATAAAATGATCATCATCTATTTATAAATCAGGATCATAAAAATAAACCATATAATTAAAATATAACCGTATAAATGATCATATTAAATTAATTAAAATACCTTTTATAACCTGGTAATAATTATTTTTTGGTGAATAATGACTAATTATGTCATTATTAGGAAACCATTTGACAAAGACAACGCACACCCAATATCAAAAATAGAAAATAAATAACTAATCTAAACATAGTTAATAATAGAAAACAGTGTTCATAAATGGTTTTAGATATGAAAAACTTTTGAAAATTTGTGAATAACATATTCATTTATTGTATATAGGTGGTTAAATTACATTTTGATTCATGATGAGTTAAGGTAAAGAGTTTTTCTAACACAATTTTATTCATTTAGACACTAAATTTAATTTTGAAAATCTATTGTAAAAAGAGTTATTTAGTATAAATATTGAATTATTGATATTTAATATCTTTTTAATTTTTGGGGTTCTATATTTCATCTATATATCCCCATTATAAAATTTTTATTAACTAAATGATTATGTAACATTTAAATGAATCTTGTCTAAAATTTTCACCCCTTGATAGATATTTCTTATTATGAAATGTTATTTATTTGGAATATTGTACCCAAATCCCTTTAAATATTCTTAACAAGATCCTATCATTTTTCATGATATAATATTTTTCATTTGAAATCATATCCTTTGAGTATTTTATTCAAAAGTCACTAATGTATTTGGGATATCATTGTCTCATATTCAATTCAATGAGACCTATTTGATATTACATTACATGTTTTCATTATTATGTTGTATTAAATAACATATTTAATTAATCTATAATTAATATTTTTCATTTCATTATAACATATTATTATGTAATCCCTCCATGGTTCTTTTTTCATATAACAATTACAACGAGTGATTTTTCATCTCAATTCTGATTCATTGAGATAGGATTCATATTTAGAACATATTTTCAGGATGTGGTGTATATATTGGGCATGGATTATCTTCTAAATCAAATCATCGTATTTCATTTTTTGGTAATGAACTCATAAAAATCCTTTATTTTAATTGTATTTCAAAATCATCCTCTATTACATGAATAATTTTCTACCAATGCTTTTCCTATGTGAACATATTATATATAATTCCATTGATTGAGGATTTTTCAGCAACATTTGATATGTAAAATGAGTGGGGAAATTATTTTATTTCCTATATATCCATAACTTATCTATATAATGTGTTTTTTTTATGGATGTTTACAAAGAAAGATATTCCGTTGATTTATTGAGGAAATATTGAACATTTGTATACTCGTTATTTCAATATGGATGTATATTTATTATTATGGAAAGTTGAATTGGAATTATATATATATTCATTTCTGTCATCATTTAAACTAATATTAATTATAGTAGTTATGAATGGAGCCTTGTAATATATAGCCACTCGATGCGTCAATATGTATCATGAGACAAACATGCATGGTTATATTAGTGCATGTCTACCAAGAATGATATAGAAACTAAACACGTATCCTTTATAATAATATCATTTTTTCTAAGATCATGATATATTTTTATAGGAATTTTAATTAGATTAATAACATTATGAATTTCATTTTTTAGGAACCCAGTCTTATTTTCCATGTGATTTTTTATTTGTATTTTAACTATTGATATGGTATTATAACTATTTCTTAGGATTATTGAGTTATATTGTTTATATATTCCTTCCATATTATTTATGCTCGTATTATTCTCACTTATGATCTTTGTTTATTTTCTCTATTGTTTACACCTATGAAGAATTTCAAATAACCCGTTATTGTGTTACCGTATCCCCAAGTAATTAAAAAAATCTTAATAAAAGATATGCCCACTAAAATGATTTATGTGTATAATTTTTTTGGATATTTTTAATAATTATTTAAGATGACATATTTTTATATTTAGTAGAAATATGTTTCCATTTTTTGAGATAGAAATATTAATTTTTAGTTAACTGATTTTTTATATATCAAAATATTTATACCTAAAAGGTCATTCTAATGTTAGTGACTGAATAATTTTTAGTGATATTATAACTTTTTATCGTAAAAATTGGGTCTCTTTGGTAAATTTAAAATATGAAATTTAAAGAAAGATTACATAAGCATTAAATCCCATGAGAATAGGTCTATGGAATCACAGTTAGTATCCAATGGTTTTTTAGAAAACATATGATATAGGAATGGAATTATTTTAATATGATTAATGAATTATAAATTCCATTAAGGGTTTATAAGTTTTGGTAGAAAATAGTTTCAAAAATATAGATTACTATTTAGGTTAGTTTAGGTAAAAATAAAACTTTTAGGGTTTAGTATAATTTAAATTTATTGAAAAAACCTTTTCATATGTCTATGAGATATGTCTATTTGCAAGATAATGTTGTGATGTTTTTATAATGTTGAGATTGTGATTTTTTTACATGAAATTAATTCTTTGTCTATACACTATATATTGGATGTTTTTATATCACACATACACCTTGAAATAATCTCCATAAAAAGTGTGCTTGATTATTAACTCAATATTCACTCAGGTGCATGATGAGTGATCCAAAGACTACACAGCCTTATAGACACTCCCATGAGATATATATTTTTTTTAATCATTTTTTTTTCAGGACATTATGAATTATTTTTTATGGTGTGGAATATGACAGAATATAACACAATGAAACCTATATTGAATTTATAGTGATTTTGGTTAAATAGAAATCCAATAAAATAATGTCTAAGATAAAGTCATTTTGATGTTGAATTTGTCATGTAATTATCATAAAATAATTCTTTTATGGATTTAATCACTCAAAATTAACTAATTTTTCTAATATTAATGGTTTTATCATCAATGATACAAGTTATCAATGGATGTGGATTTCTTGTTGATAGTTATTATTTCTATTAAGTTTAATCAATTATCATAAACTATGAAATTAAATCAAAAAAATTCTTATTAAATTGTTTTAGAAAAATATATGGTTCAAGATTAATCCCAGGAGACAATGAAAATGGATTTTATACATATTTAATTTTTTAATTGATTTATTGATTGACATTGATAATGAATAAATAATTCGGTTTTTATCAATATAAGGATGTGTTATACATTTTTTAAATTCTGATTTCATGCATGGGTGAAATATATACATTTAATTTATTTTACATGGTTTCTAATAGAGTCGAGACAAAGAAATATTCTCAATCATGTTATCCTCTATTTAACCCAAAACTTCATTTTTCATATGCCCAATAATATAGGTTTATTAATGAATTAATCATCTTGATACCATTTTAAACAATATTTTTCTAATTTTAATAATATTCATGTGAAATTAAGGATAATCAGTTATTTCATTATAATTTACACATTCTTCATGATGTTATAAATTCCAAATAAATTAAAAAAATGAAATATTGGAATAATTAAGGATTAATGCAATAACCACAACATGGATACAATTTAAAAATAATAATTCACATACAATACCCATCATTGTTTACATCGCCTGATATAATATAGGAATTACCCCCTCATTATATTGATTTTAGGGTTATAAGAGATGATAGAATGAATTTAATTCGATAAAATATATACGGATTTTTGGGTTTGATGATCTATTTATGGAAACCCAATACTTTATGAATGATGTTTAAGGAGAACTTAAGGCTTGTATTTATAGGTGTAAAGGCACATCTGATGGATTAAATATTATGAAATCATTAATCAAATTATTCCATGTACACCATGGGAGTTAAAAATTAATTAGATGAGAGATTAAATACTATTTTCAAAATAAAAATTAATAAATTCTAATCAACATGCTTCATGTCATGATGTCTTATATCATGTCATGAATTCTTAGGTTTAATCATCGAGTGTAGTTTTTCTTCATTTATTCTCCCATATTAAATTTACAAATAATTTCACATTATGAGTAGGTGTTTTAAGAAATGAATATTATCTTACAAGGTATGATGATTCATTTCTACATTAATATTTAATTCTCAACATTGGATATGAGACTTCACTTATCTAAAGACGTTACAAATCATTTTTATAATAAATTCCATCTCTATGTGTTTATTTATATTCCAAATTGAAACATAAAGATTCCTACCTACATGAATAAAAATATATTTATTTGAATAATTAATCAACTAAATTCCAAAATAAAAAATTTAATATTTTAAATTATATGTTACAAATGTTGTAAGAAAATCAACCCACATATAAATCCATTGATTTCCTCAAGAATGAAATCTCAATATATTACAAAGGATAACAATTAAATCAATATTTAATTATTAATATCAATAAAATCATGTGAAAAAAGTTATAATTATATTTACATGAATCATAAAAAAAATTATCCAACTACTCATTTTCCAAATAAACAAGTCAATAATGTATTTTAATTTTCTATATTTGAATTTTACCTTTCCGTTCGACATATTGTATTTATATAATTCAATATATTTTAAATATATATGAAACATCTTATTTACCCCAATTTAAATTATTTGAATCATCAAAAAATGTGAAAATGTAAATATATTTTTTCTCATACCTCAAATCAAGCACATTTTCATAGTCTTATAATGAATCTACATTATCCACCCCATGGAGAAAAAATAACAGTTAATCATGATGGATTCAACATCAGATTAAAATTAACCTAAATCATTAGGTTAGTTAGATAGATTATTTAAAAATAATTAAATCTCAAAAACAAGTTATTATCTTGGCATATTTTCATGATAGTAAAAATTAACTCAACTAAGAGACTACCTTAAAAACAATATATATATGTTTCCCAAAACTCAATGAAATCATCATGAATTGATGAAAATAATTAATGATTCACCATCCCATGTTTTTCTTTGAATATTGAATTTGGAAAAGCTTCACATCCACCACTGAAACCCCAATGAAAAAAATATAATTGGATAAATAAATTTTTATTTTTTACTTCCTAAGACACAAACCATTAAATTTAATTATTTATCTATTTATTTTAGTATTATAATATTTAGAAATTTTTATGTGGGTATGAAATTATGTAAAATAAATGATAAATCATAAAATTTCATAATATCCAATTGAAACACCCCCACATATATCCATTCAAATAAATACATCCCTTACTCATTGTCTTCATCTCACCCACAATCATTTTTTTGATAATGGTGCAAATTAAATATAGTGGGGTTTGAATGGATAAAATTGTTTTTAAATGTGGTTCTTCCCAAAAAAATAATAATGTGTTTTTCAAAATTAAGATTGATTAAATCTATGGTATGTCTCAATACAAGTTAATAAAAAATTATCAAAATAATTTTAAATGTGAATTTTAATAATTATTGATTCGAAAATAAAAAAACAATTTTATGGAGAAAGAATTACTGATTGTGTCAATAAATATTCTAATGAAAATAAACTAATATTAGGCTTATAAATTTGTTCCGGAATAAAAATATATAATTGGGATAATTTCTCATGGAAATTAAAATCTAGAAAAACAATTCTTAATTACATAATATTTTCATGGAATGGAAAAAAACAAAAAAAAACATCCTTCAAAAAATTAACTAATCAACAAAATTTATATTTTTCCAATCAGAATTTATATGTTTATCTTTTGTAATTCATTTCCCAATTTTATCGATCAATTTATTAACATATAAATATAAAAACGTGGCTTGAAGAATATCCTAAAAGAGTTTTGGTATCGTAGAAGAATGATAAAATTGAAAATTCAAGTATACATAAATCATTTTAATTTTTAATTTTTTTATACATAAATGTTCTTATGAAGATAAAATTGTTTGAATTTAAACATTAACTCCCTTATTGTGTTTCGTGATGCAAATTGAGGAAAACCCCATTATTTTAACATTCTTACACATTCATTCAGACCAAATAATTATGATAAACAAAATAATATACCCTTTTAATTTAAAATTAATAAATATTGGGGATATGGCGTCTTACTAATAAAAAAATTACAAAATAACTTCACTTTCCTCCAGAAATAACTTTTTTTTAAATTCCATTAGCTTAAACATACCATTTCATAGGTCTACATATTGGATGATGGAAAGATGTTAATTTGTATGGATTGATGAATGACCAAATATGGATCATCTCAATGAATATGGTCCACCTTCCATTCTAAGAAATTATATTTACACATCTAATGGGGATCACCTACTCTCCCTCCATAAGTAAAATCCATCAATTCACTATAATATAATAAAAACATATATTATTATTTTTAACCATCCATGACTACTAAAATTATTCATACATTTCATTTCTATATGTTCCACCATTTTCAGTCATCATTTTCTACAATATCCAATGTTTATTATAATACTTAGAACCATAATTATTAATATAGGTGATATCTTATTTTTCTGGGTTGGGCATGATGTCCTCATTATATTTTTCATCATTCATATCATAATGATTCATTTACAAATGAATTTTGAATCTAGCCTAATGATTTTTTTCATATATAACTAAAGAATTTAGATATTGTTTAATGCACTTCCACCTTCTCCAAATGGTATCCGTAGAATAATTTGTGGAATATCCTCATCCATTCTCAACATAAGAAATTAAGTCTATAATTAAAACTTTCTCACCTTCATTATAATTTTTTTAACGATCCCCGAATGGTATATTTTTGGATGAGTATTCAATTTATAGAATTACCTATGAGGCCTTTATTTAATCAATTCTTAGTCCGTTTATTGTATTTTTAGAATTTATGATCATTATGGAACCTAAGTCACCCAAAACATCTAAGAATCATTAGACCAGATATTTATTGGAATTGAGATGCTACAGAGGTCTAGTAGATTCTTTATAAGATAGTTTATCATATCATTTGAATAATCCCATGTGAGTGGGATTGTACTGATTTCCTCTTGACTATTCTTGTTAGATACCAGCACCATCATGAACATCTCATATGTCTTCATATAGTGAAATAATTATATAAAGGAAATATTAATGTATACATTTATTATATTTTAAATAATTATACATCATTATATATCTAATTTTCCTTTCATCAGATTCTCTGTAAATGGTAGTCTAGAATTTAGTAGAGGGGTTTATTTCCTTAATCTATAACTATGTTTTCTTTTTTCCATTCCACTTTTCAATTTATTATTATTATAAATTTCTCAGTTATGGGTTTTATGGAATCATCATTCAAATTATAATTATTAAATACATAAAATGGATATGGGTGATGACTTCTGGGTGCCCTGATAGAACAAATTACAACCACTCTTGAAGTTGTTCTAAAATTTCCCTATCATTAAATTATAGGTTTCAAAGACATAAATTTTGGTCTCTTAATTAATCATTCATTTTAATGATTTATACTCCCTGGTATATGTAGTGGGATATTAATTATTTAATTTAATCTCATATGGTTTCATGAATGAAGACACTATCTCTTCTATTGGGAGAATTAAGCTCAAGAGAGATGGTTAATGTTGTTTTTGAAAAACAAAAACACTTTATTAAAAATATTAAATTTGTTTTTGTGACCTCCAGTCCTAATATTTATTAACATTACTATAATAAAACATATTTATATTCATAAAAATATATATTAATTTTGTTTTTGGATTATCATAGTGTATCATTTTTTTTATTTAGTGCTTTATTCTGCATCGCTATCCATTCATTTTTGGTGACCATGTCGATAATTCTCCCTTTTATCCCTTTACCGTGAAAATGTAGGTAGTGTTTTTCCATCCCATTGAGTATATTTTATCATTACTTAACTAATATTTCCTTAGGTATGCTCCTAATACATTAGTGACAATAAATATGTTTCCCTATGAAAAACCTTTTATGAATGTTTGAATTAACAAACACATCTCAAAACATTGATGAAAGAATTTCCAAATCATTTATCTGAAACACTATCATTCATTGTATATTGAATCATTTTAAAAATAATTAAGAGTTTCAATAATAAACTAATTTTATATTGATTTATATGTAGGGAAGAATTAATTGATAATCATTCTATCCAACTTATCCCACATGGTGATTGAATTGGCTTTAAAACATTTTATACATTCTATTTTGCAATATTTTAATGAAAATATAAATTTACAGAGTCTTTCTACATCACAAGAAATGACATGAAATTAAAATATATCATAGAGTTCATGAAATATCTCCATGATACTATTTGGATTTTTATATGATTTTACAAAATACTAAATGATGTTAGGGTCATGTGGAATATTGTCAACTTGATTTTGAAATGATTCACTATAACGAGTGGGAATAGTATTCATTATTGTAGTATTCTCTTATAGGGTCACCCATATTCCAAATGTTTCCATATCCTTGGATATCCTGGTGGTACCCCATAAATTTGTTTTGTTTTATACACCAACCATGGTCATATTCACTATATTTTTCCTCATTAAACATTTTTCATGATTGAGATTATATTTGAAATTTTATTTTCATTTCCATAGTATGTAATGTTCATGAATTAAAAAAGAAAATATAAAATTAAATAATGAGAACTAAGTCATAAATTGGAAAATAAAGTAGAAAAATGATACACAAAATTATTTTCTAGAATATATTTTGTAATTGTTCTTGATAATAGTGAAAAAAACTGATTTCTTATAATTTTTTGCGAATTCCATTTGGGATAATAAATTATATTAATTTATAAAATAAAAAATAAAAAAATTTATGTATTAAATTGATGTATAATAATGGTGTGTCCAAGTTATTTACCAAGAGATGATGAAAATAGATTTTAGTAATTTTAAAATGAATGATTGATTGATTTGAAATGAAAATACATAAAAAATGTTTTTTAACAATATAGGAAAACAATCCTTGTTTATAAAACCACCAATAAATTATGGTATCATTATCATAAATACAATGTATTAATATCTTAAAATTCAAAAAGCACTATGTTACTTTGAAAAAAAACTTGGTTATTAAGGATATTGTCATATCTTATCCATTGAACATATGTTTTCCACATCTATGTTTTGAATTTTGGAAAACGACCATCTAGAGTTGTGACTAGTAAGTCATTTGGAGTATGATAGAACAAACTTGACTTTTTGATGAATAGTATCAATCCCATATGAATAGTAATATGAATAGTAATGTTACCCTTATAAATAGTAAATAATGATTATATTTAATTTTTTTAAGTTAATAAGACAATGGGATGAAAAATTATTTTTCAATTTCATATAAAACTAAATAGACCTTTCGAATTGTTATTTTAAAAACTATGATTTTTAAAAAAAAAATTAAATTAAACATAATTTTGAATTTGTTTTCAAAAAATAGAGTTCATTTTTGAATTCTACACATGAAAGAATGGATATGCTGAATTATTGGGATTTCTCTAAAATACATGAATTTTTCAGTCATAATAAAATTGTAGTTTTGAGTTTTCAATAGTCTAATGAAATCATAATGATATAATAATTCGTATAAAAGGCTGGTAGAATTTTTTACATTAACATATTACATGAGGTGTTCCATGTTGCAAAAACCATGGGAAACTACCATGTGCAAGCATATGGTTTTGCAAAAACCACTTATGAGGTGTCCCTTTTAATTAATAAAAACTCCCTCTCATTTAATATAAATACCCACCCACCTCCTTTATTTTCATTCATTACAAACTAATTATCCTCTAATATCTGGTAGTATTACTTCTCTGGGAATCCTCAAAAGGTGTCCTAAAACCCCCAAGGTCCCATCCTTCATTTTTTCGGAGTTACTCTACAAGGTAAGAGCATCAACCACCCTTCTCTTTTCTTAAAGGTTACATTTTATGTTTTCTCTTTTATTTTCAATTGTTTTATATTAGGATATGTAATACATATTCCCCTTACTTCCCAAATTTTGTATGAGTGATGAGATAACCCCTTTATCTTATAAAACGATTTATGAAATTTTTAAGTGACTTCATTAGGCTGCAGAATTTTTGTGAGATATTTCTCAATTTTTATTATATTGTGAGCTTCTTTCTTTTATACTTATTTCCTCATATCCCCTCGTCCAAATGCTATTATAATTACCATAAAGTAAAAGATCTTGAATTATATTATTCTAACGGAATATTTAATCATCATATCTCTTTCCTCTGCCTATTATACTAAAAATGAAAACATCATCTAAGATGTGTTAATTTATGACTTTCATGGATGATGATGTCTAAATTTCCATTACCATATTCATTTATAGTCGTGAAGCCATTTATATTTTTGAACCAAATAAAAATATATTTATTTCATCTCATTATTTTTCTTGAATCCGTACACACTCATAATATACCATAATAATACAAAACAAGTTCGTTATGAACAAAACCACCAAGTTAACCCAATCATTTGTAATTAACTTTTAACTATGGAATCATCATCATGGTATATAACCCAAAATCATTATACGATCAGTTATATCAATGTAATTTTATTACAATTATATATTAACAATTCTAGATGTTTATCCAAATTTCAAATGAACTTCTATTCATTAATACAAGTAAATAGATCATGAAAACCAAGGAAGAGAATGCTTGCAAAACAATAAAATTGAACCACTTAAACCCAGGAAAGGGCCTTGAATGAACCTAATATGGTTATAATAAATAAATTAAATGTTTATTTGTTTTCATTAAATATTAATTAATGAAGCTAAATATTATTATTCAGGTCATTAAAACAATTTAAGAACACACTCGAGCATAAGGTTAGGGGTTTCTCATCTAATATTCATTTCTTTTAGATTTCCATTTTTTCTCCACTTATTTCATGTGTGTGGTATATGTGTATATCATTATAATATATATATTCATGATTATATATATTAATATATATATATATATATTCATGGTATTTTGTGATTCCTTTGGTGGTTAACTGTTTTTGGTCATACAACTCGAGTGATTACATTGTGGTAAAGGACATCGTCACAATTTTCCCTTTTCATTGTGACTTACATTGTATTGTGCACCTAATAATTCTTATGTTGTGTAACTAACAACCATTTGAGATCTATATTCATTATAAATTATATTTTTATTAAATATCTATATCCTCATATTAGGGATATGATTATTCTCTAGGTCGTATGCCATTTTACATATGGCGTTAATTTTTAATATTGTTTTATCTTTGGAAGTATTTCATGAATACATATACTCTAATTGATATGGATATTTAAAAGGAATATTTATATTTTATTAAATCAATTGATAAAAAAATCTTTGAATATGCAGTGGAGGTCGGGGCCTGCTATAGCCCCTCGATGAATCGATAGGTCTCATTAGACAAATCAGTTGGTGAAAAACCATTCGTGTTTGTTTCCAATAAATTCAGGTAGGTTTCTTCCCACAGAACTAAATAATTTTATTGGTATTATGGTGTCATGTTCTAGATACATGGTGTGAAATTAATAATAATTCTCCTTATTCATTATCATTTATTAATATCCATGATTTTTTCATAATGAAAAACACTATAGATGCAGTTTTATTCTTAGTTTTTTAATGGTGTGAGTTTTTTATTTATTCTCTATGCCATATTAATTATGTAAAATTTTTTATAGTTCACTTATTATTGAATTGTTTCTTCTGTTATTTTTTACCCCTAATGATCATTGGATCTCACCACTTTCATATGTTTACCTTCAACTGGTTCTGAACAGGAGATCATTTATTGAGTTTCTATAGAAGTTGTTTTTATTTTTTTGTCATGTATTGTATTTTTTTACATTTTCCAATGTAATTTAAGATACATCTATATATCTAGTTTCTTCAAGACTACTAAACGGATCATTCCTTAGGAATTTCATTCCATCAAACCGTTACAATATATCACGGAATACACTGGATCTAGTCTAAAGGGTTCGAGGTGTTACAGTTGGTATCAATGAAATTTTAGTAATAACCTTGGGAAGATGAATAGAAAAAAACGATTAGGGAAGAAATACCTAAGGTAGTATTTTAGGATAAAAATAGAAGATCATCCTAGTATTTTGGTATGGAATAGATTATTTGAATATTTCTATAAAATACATCCATGTATGGCAATTTCCAGGGTCCTTCTTGCTGACAGTTAACAGCTAGGTGCCCTTCTCTTCCACACTTGAAGCATTTTCTTGTCCCCCTAAGGCAATTTCCAGGGTGCTTTTTTCCACACTTTTGGCAAGTGGGGTGCTGGAATTTCTTAGCGCCATTGGATTTATCCATCGGACCACCAGCATTGAAGTCCACCTTCCGCTTCATGTCCCCATGATACCCCTGTGATTCTCTGATCTCCATTTCAACCTTGAGGGCACATCGGACAATTTCCTCACAGCTGTCGAAGTCACGGATCACTAATGCTTTCCGCAAGCTAGGATTCAGCCCACCAAAGAAGCGGTCAACCTTGCATTCGGGGTAACGACAAAGCCAGAAGCGTATCGTGCAAGCCTTGTGAAGTTTGCCTCATACGCTCCCACAGATTCCTCATCTTTCTGCTTGAGGGAAAGGAAGTCCATTTCCATCTTAAGACGGAGGGTGCGTGGAAAATATTTATCGAAAAAAATCTTCTGGAATACCTTCCATTCCAAAGCCTCGATCTCCTCCTCAGGCTTCGTATTTTTGATCAACGTCCACCATTGATCAGCTTCACCCTCTATACGATAAGCCTCCAGGAGAACCTTCTCTTTTTCAGAGCATTGGAGGATGGAGAATATCGTTTCAATGGAGTTGATCCATTGTCCAGCAATCGTGGGATCGGATGATCCACTAAAAGTAGGAGGCCTTTGTCTCATGAAGCTTTCAATAGAGACTTGTTCTTTCTTTGGGGGGGTTGAACGTTCCTCTTGACCAGTGTTTCTATTCAAAACTTGAGTTAGCTGAGAGAGAAGCGTGACAAAGTTCGCGATTCCCGCTCCCATTGGATTGGGAATCTCATAAGTACAATCATCACACTGATCTTCACAACGGTTGTTAGCCCGAGTTCTCCTATTACCGGCCATTGGCTGGAAGAAAAGGAAAGTTAGGGGTAACACATAAAGGGTAATCCAAAGACAAAAGTTGATGACTTATAAATAAACTTTAATCTCTTTAACTCACGAGTCTATAGGATTCAATCCAGGCTTTTCATGATCTTCCTTCTAACATATATTCTTAGGGGCATTTTTCCCTTAATAAGGGTTCATACTAAGATTGTGAATTTATCAAAACATATCCCCCGGGAGTGTCATAACCATGAGTGCAACATGGCCCGTTGTCGTGCACCAGTTCCCGTTCGAGTCTAGCTCAAAGCGGTGTTTTCGGGTTTTACCCCTAGGATACATTTGTGCCAGAGCCGCCTCTACCTGCTCGTATCCAGACAGGGATGTATTTTTTTAATAAAACACTTACTTAGTATTTACCAAAACTTAGGGATGTTTTTATTATGCTTAGTCTTGTATCTAAGGCTTTACTAGGGTTTCCTAATCCCAAAAATAACTAAACCTATCCTCTGATACCAACTATGACAACCCTGCTTTTTATTACAACTTAAACATGCTTTATTACATAAAACTTCACTTGATACAACAAAGAAGATCGAGAGGTTTAGTGTCGTTGGGGCTTAGGATCATTACATAAAAACTTTAAACTTGCAATACAACATCCTTATTGAAAACTTCCTTTACATGACCACTACATTCCTTCGTACTTAGCATTGCATGGGATAACCTGAGGACATGCATAAGAAAAGGGTGAGCTATAAAGCCCAGTAAGGGAGTACACGATGAATAACATGAGAGTACAAAACATGTTAGGCAATAGGCATATCAATAGAGCATAAGAGAGACATGAACATAAAGGCATGATAAAGCATGATAATCATAACATGGAAATGTGGCAACAACACTTAACATTGAATTAGCATGAGCCAAGGCTCATTGCACATGGAGCATGAGTAAACCCTCATTGCACTTGAAGCACGAGTAAACCCTCGTTTCACTTGAATTATCATGAGTCAACACTCATTGCACATGACGTATCATGATACTATACTTTACCCAATGCATTGGAGCGCTATCAGGGCGCACCCTTCTTAAACATTTCATTTCATGCATAAGTGTGCCACATGGATCATAAAACATTGATTCATAAAACATAATCATTTATTCCACGATAAAGGAATGTGGAATTCATAAATGAAACATTACAATCAATAAGTAAATGTGCATAAAGGTGAATACCCTTGATGGAGAAATGGGCATGGTATTCACTACACAATGATATTGGCTTAGAAAATCGGTGTGATTTCGGCAGCGTAACGACGTGACATAAGAATTCATAAAAAAGGATGATGAGAGAGAAAGGGGTTCCTCATCATATTTACATGTAATGGACAGTAAGAAGGTCATATAGATACATGTCCCAACAATTGAAAAGGAATTTAGATTCATGATACAAAAGTATTGCTTGAATATAGAAGAGGAGAAAAAGGTTCCTTTCGGAATTTCGGCATAGTAACGGGTGTACATGGGAGGCATTTAATGAGAGAGAAAGGGGTCTCCCATCATTCAAACAATAAGAGGGCAGTATGGGAGAGGTGCGAAACCATACCCCAACATTCATAAATGAAATTAAAAGGGCAATACAACTTAAAGAAAATTGACAAAAATGAGAAAGGAAGAAAAACCCTTACTTGGAAGTGTGCTTCCAAAGCCTAGAGAGAGGCTTGTGAGAGGCTTATTGGGAGCTTGGAGCACCTTGGGAGGATTCTAGAGAGAGTAGGGCATAGGTTGGACGAACTTTAAGGGCTTTGAGTGAGGAGGAAGTGGGAGCTTGGGTGTGTTTATATAGGAAAGGTGAGAGAATTCTTTATTATTTATGTTTGGGACCCCTTATATTAAAATAATCCAAACCACAAACCATCCCATGGTATTTGCCTATGGTTTCTGGAAAAGGAAGGAGGAAAACAATATTTTACAAGGCCAAGGTCCGAACTTATTAAAAAATTAGGGTTGCTTATGTGGAGGTGAGTCACACTCCCATGGAAATTAATTTAAAAAGGCAAAGTGTTGAATAAGTCTTGAGGGCTCCATTAATGCTTTGAAAAGTGAGTCAAACAAAACCAAAACCTCATTATTTTAATGATAAAACACATATTTGCCGAACATAAGGATTATGGTATTTTATTACATCACTATTGGGTCATTATGATGTCATAAAACACATTATATATTTAAATGGTATTTAATTTTTACCCAAAAATTTGACTGTCTCAGAAAATTATGAAAAATTCACCGTTGGATAATTTCGACGTCCTGATTCCAAAAATAATATTTATTTTATCTAAATAATTTTCTAAATATGTGAATTTTAACTTTTAAAATAAAAACCGACATTTATAAAAAATTCACGGGTTTTGACAGAAATGGCTTTCAAACCGTAATAAAAATTTTAATTGCATTCATAAAATTATAAGATCATTTATATTTAATAAAAATTAATTTAATATTAATAATAATATTTTATTAAAATATTATTTAATTCAAAAATCCTTTAATTTAATAAAATATAATTCTTAATTAAATAATAACTAAAAACATCATTTGTACTTTAAAAACTAATTACCATGCATCAAAAATGACTAGAAATTATATTCATTATTATATAAAAAAATAATGTACATGAACATGGTGCTACTTATTTGTTACATAACCCCTTAAAATAGCTGCATAAGACCTAAGGGTAAGGTGTGCGATGGTGACAGACTCTTGGGGTTGCTCGGATAACATCGCTCGAGTGGTGATCTCTATCAACTTCCATTTTTCCCGTAGACGATCACGTTCGAGCTTGAATTGATGAAGATCAGCTTGGGATTGGTCAAGGGCAATGCCCAAAGACGCCACCTCCTTTCTGAGCTCCGACAAATGGGCTTCGTAAGGGGCAATTCTACTGGATGAGGCCATCGCTTCCTTTGTCTGAGTAGAAAATTGGTTCGTTAAAGCCTTATATTTAAACTACCCAGATGATCACTGTTCAACGACTATAAAAGTAACGGTCACAAATCTTAACATAAAACTTAAAGAAGTTGACATCTTATAAAAACATTTTTCATAAAGAAACATTTAACTGGATCAAGAGGGATTTTCCATTAATGAAACTTTGGGTCGTTACAACATTCCTTCCTTAAGAAATTTCGCCCTCGAAATTTTCCTTTTCCCACACTAAAACAAATGTGGGTAACTTAGCTTCATCATATCCTCTAACTCCCAAGTTGCTTCTTCAAACTTGTGGTTTCTCCACAACACCTTGATGAGGGGCATTGTCTTATTTCGTAGAACTTTTTCTCTACGATCTAAGATCTTCACTGGTTTCTCCTCATAAGAAAGATCGTCTTCTAAATGTACCACCTCGGAAGAGAGTACATGTGAAGGGTCTGGTATGTACTTCCTTAAGAGGGATACATGGAAGACATCATGCACCTTGGCCATAGTAGGTGGAAGTGCTAGTCGATAGGCCACAGCCCCAACACGATCAAGAATCTCGAATGGGCCGATGTACCTTGGACTTAACTTCCCTTTCTTTCCAAACCTCATGACCTTCTTCCACGGAGATATGCATAAAAACACCATGTCTCCGACTTTAAACTCAAGGTCTCGTCGACGATTATCTGCATAACTCTTCTGTCGACTTTGGGCTGCCTTGATATGCTGCTGAATGGTTTTCACCTTCTCCACCATTTCTTCGACCATTTCTGGTCCATGTAGCTTACGTTCACCGACCTCATCCCAACATGCCGGTGTTATACACCTTTTCCCATACAGGGCTTCATATGGTGCCATTTGGATGCTCGAGTGGAAACTATTATTATAAGAGAACTCAACTAGAGGAAGATGTTGATCCCATCCTCCTTTAAAGTCCATTGAGCGCGCTCTCAACATATCCTCAAGTGTTTGGATAGTCCGCTCGGATTGGCCATCAGTTTGAGGATGATAGGCCGTACTGAAGTTCAGTTCAGTATTCAGAGCATGTTGAAGACTCTTCCAAAACTTAGAGGTAAATCTTGGATCTTGGTCAGACACAATAGATAGTGGTACTCCATGCAACCATACCACTTCCTTGATATATATCTGTTCCAGTTGATCCAATGAGAAATCCTCTCGAATAGCAATGAATGTGCAGTCTTTGTAAGACGATCCACAATAACCCAGATTGCATTGTTGCTTTGGGATGTCCTTGGAAGTCCAGTGACGAAGTCCATGGTGATGTTCTCCCATTTCCATTCTGGTATGGGCAATGGTTTCATCATCCCCTTAGACTTCTGCCTCTCTGCCTTCACTTGCAGACACACAAGGCACTTTGATGTATATTCGGCGATCTCCTTCTTCATATTATCCCACCAAAAGTTTTCTCGGAGATCTCGATACATCTTTGTGCTCCCTGGGTGAATAGAGAAATTTGAACTATGTGCATCATCCAAAAGTTCCTTCTTCAGCTCCGAACTTGATGGGACACATAGTCTTTTTCCAAACCGCACAATTCCTTCTTCATTAACATTAAACTCTGAGGATTTTCCCTTTTTTATAGCTTCCACTTTTTCTTGGATTCTCGCATCATCCTTTTGAGCATCCTTTAACCTTTCCAAAAGAGATGGTTGAGCAATCATTTGTGAAAGGATTGATGATGTTCCCTCCTTTATGATTCCCACGTCCATCTTCATCAAGTCTAAGAAGATTGGATCCTTCTCAATTCTCATCATTGATAGAATTGCTGGATCCTTTCTACTTAGGGCATCCGCTTCCTTTTTCTCCTTCCCAGGGAGGTAATGTATTGAACAGTCATATTCCTTTATGAGCTCTATCCATCTTCTCTGGCGCATATTAAGTTCTTTCTGTGTGAATATATATTTAAGACTCTTGTGGTCAGTATATATCTCACATTTCTCTCCATAGAGATAATGCCGCCAGATTTTCAAGGCAAAGATCACCGCCGCCAACTCCAGATCATGCGTTGGATAGTTTTGCTCATGGATTTTCAACTGTCTTGAGGCATAGGATATCACTTTATCATTCTGCATCAGCACACATCCTAAGCCCTTCTTCGAAGCATCACTGAATACCACAAAAAGCTCCCCACTTGTGGGTAAAGTGAGCACAGGTGCAGTGATAAGCCTCCTTTTCAACTCCTTGAAGATTTCTTCGCATTCATCACTCCAAGCAAACTTTACTCCCTTTCGAGTTAGCTTGGTAAGAGGGTTGGACAATCATGAGATGTTTCTCACAAATCGTCGATAATATCCAGCTAACCCCAAGAAGCTACGGATATCAGTTACCGATGTTGGCCTCGGTCATCCCTCAATTGCATCTGTTTTGGAGGGGTCCACAGATATCCCATTTCTTGTGATGATATGGCCCAAGAATGATACCTCCTTCAACCAGAACTCACACTTGCTGTACTTGGCATAGAGAATCTCCTTGCGCAAAGTCTCCAGTACAGTTCTTAAATGCTCCTCATGGTCCTCCTTGGTTTTGGAGTATATTAGAATATCATCTATAAAGGCTACCACAAATTTATCTAGGTAATCTCTAAAGACTCTATTCATCAAGTCCATGAATATTGCTGGAGCATTGGTGAGTCCAAAAAGCATTACTATGAATTCATAGTGCCCGTACCTTGTACGAAAAGCAGTCTTGGGGATATCTTCCTTCTTCACCCTTACTTGATAATATCCCGACCGCAAGTCGACCTTGGAGAAGTATTGTGCTCCACGCAGCTAATCAAACAAGTCATCGATTCTTGGGAGAGGATACTTGTTCTTTATCGTGATTTTGTTAAGTTCACGATAATCGATGCAAAGCCGCATTGACCCATCCTTCTTCTTGACGAAGAGGACTGGTGCACCCCATGGTGATGCACTTGGGCGTATAAACCCTTTATCCAGATTCTCCTGTAGTTGTTTCTTCAGTTCTTCAAGCTCAACCACAGCCATTCTATATGGAGTCTTGGATATTGGTAGCGCCCCAGGTATAAGTTCAATTGAGAACTCAACATCTCTTCTTGGAGGAAGACTAGGAAGTTCCTTGGGAAATACTTCAGCGAATTCCCTCACAATAGGAATTTCTTCAAGGGTGGTTTCTTCCTTGGACTCAATCATCTGAGCCAGATATGCGTGCTCATAAGGCAGTAATATCCATTCTTGAGATGATGGAGCTAAAGGATATTCATCTTCCTCCTGACACTTGTAATGAATCGGGGGTCGATTCTCCATATGGAGTGTGATTTCCCTCTCCCGACAATTTATGTTGGCTCTATATAAGGAAAGCCAATCCATGCCAAGAATTGCATCAAATTCCACCAAAGGGAGTATGACGAGTTTCGCCGGGAAATTCAATCCACAGATTATAACAGGGGAGGACTTATACTCATGGGATGCAATGATTGCCCCATTTGCCGTACTCACCGACATCTTTACTTCCATGATTTGTGGTGGTGCAGGGATTGTTCTACTAAACTTTTGAGATATAAAATAATGCGTAGAACCTGAGTCAAAAAGTACGTTCGCTATTCTTGAATGAATAACTAGCGTACCTGTCACCACTTCGTTGTCGGGGTTCACTTCGGCAGAAGTGATGGCAAAAGCTCTTCCTTGCTGTCTTGGAGGTTGTTGATTGCCTCCGATAACCCTTGGATTAGGGCACTGATTCGCAAAATGACCCGGTTCTTTGCATTTGAAGCATTGAACAACGCGTTGAGGTTCGAACGGAGCGTTCCTCCCCTCCGTCGCAGCCGCGGGTCCTTCTTGCTGACAGTTAATAGCTAGGTGCCCTTCTCTTCCACACTTGAAGCATTTTCTTGTCCCCCTAAGGCAATTTCCAGGGTGCTTTTTTCCACACTTTTGGCAAGTGGGGTGCTGGAATTTCTTAGCACCGTTGGATTTATCCATCGGACCACCAGCATTGAAGTCCACCTTCCGCTTCTTGTCCCCATGATACCCCTGTGATTCTCCGATCTCCATTTCAACCTTGAGGGCACATCGGACAATTTCCTCATAGCTGTCGAAGTCACGGATCGCTAATGCTTTCCGCAAGCTAGGCTTCAGCCCACCAAAGAAGCGGTCAACCTTGCATTCGGGGGTAACGACAAAGCCGGAAGCGTATCGTGCAAGACTTGTGAAGTTTGCCTCGTACGCTCCCACAGATTCCTCATCTTTCTGCTTGAGGGAAAGGAAGTCCCTTTCCATCTTAAGACGGAGGGTGCGTGGAAAATATTTATCGAAAAACATCTTCCGGAATACCTTCCATTCCAAAGCCTCGATATCCTCCTCAGGCTTCATATTTTTGATCAACGTCCACCATTGATCAGCTTCACCCTCCATACGATAAGCCGCTAGGAGAACCTTCTCTTTTTCAGAGCATTGGAGGATGGAGAATATCTTTTCAATGGAGTTGATCCATTGTTCAGAAATCGTGGGATCGGATGATCCACTAAAAGTAGGAGGCCTTTGTATCATGAAGATTTCAATAGCGACTTGTTCTTTCTTAGGGGGGGTTGAACGTTCCTCTTGACCAGTGTTTCTATTCAAAACTTGAGTTAGCTGAGAGAGAAGCGTGACAATGTTCGCGATTCCCGCTCCCATTGGATTGGGCATCTCATAAGTACAATCATCACACTGATCTTCACAACGGTTGTTAGCCCGAGTTCTCATATTACCGGCCATTGGCTGGAATAAAAGGAAAGTTAGGGGTAACACATAAAGGGTAATCCAAAGGCAAAAGTTGATGACTTATAAATAAACATTAATCTCTTTAACTCATGAGTCTATAGGATTCAATCCAGGCTTTTCATGATCTTCCTTCTAACATATATTCTTAGGGGCATTTTTCCCTTAATAAGGGTTCATACTAAGATTGTGAATTTATCAAAACATATCCCCCGGGAGTGTCGTAACCAAGAGTGCAGCAAGGCCCGTTGTCGTGCAGCAGTTCCCGTTCGAGTCTAGCTCAAAGCGGTGTTTTCGGGTTTTACCCCTAGGATACATCTGTGCCAGAGCCGCCTCTACCTGCTCGTATCCAGACAGGGATGTATTTGTTTAATAAAACACTTACATACTATTTACCAAAACTTAGGGATGTTTTTATTATGCTTAGTCTTGTATCTAAGGCTTTACTAGGGTTTCCTAATCCCAAAAATAACTAAACCTATCCTCTGATACCAACTATGACAACCCTGCTTTTTATTACAACTTAAACATGGTTTATTACATAAATCTTCAATTGATACAACAAAGAAGATCGAGAGGTTTAGTGTCTTTGGGGCTTAGGATCATTACATAAAAACTTTAAACTTGCAATACAATATCCTTATTGAAAACTTCCTTTACATTACCACTACATTCCTTCGTACTTAGCATTGCATGGGATAACCTGAGGACATGCATAAGAAAAGGGTGAGCTATAAAGCCCAATAAGGGAGTACACGATGAATAACATGAGGAGTACAAAACATGTTAGGCAATAGGCATATCAATAGAGCATAAGAGAGACATGAACATAAAGGCATGATAAAGCATGATAATCATAACATGGAAATGTGGCAACAACACTTAACATTGAATTAGCATGAGCCAAGGCTCATTGCACATGGAGCATGAGTAAACCCTCATTGCACTTGAAGCACGAGTAAACCCTCGTTTCACTTGAATTAGCATGAGTCAACACTCATTGCACATGACGTATCATGATACTATACTTTACCCAATGCATTGGAGCGCTATCAGGGCGCACCCTTCTTAAACATATCATTTCATGCATAAGTGTGCCACATGGATCATAAAACATGGATTCATAAAACATAATCATTTATTCCACGATAAAGGAATGTGGAATTCATACATGAAACTTTACAATCAATAAGTAAACGTGCATAAAGGTGAATACCCTTGATGGATAAATGGGCATGGTATTCACTACACAATGATATTGGCTTAGAAAATCGGTGTGATTTCAGCAGCGTAACGGCGTGACATAAGAATTCATAAAAAAGGCTGATGAGAGAGAAAGGGGTTCCTCATCATATTTACATGTAATGGACAGTAAGAAGGTCATATAGATACATGTACCAACAATTGAAAAGTAATTTAGATTCATGATACAAAAGTATTGCTTGAATATAGAAGAGGAGAAAAAGGTTCCTTTCGGAATTTCGGCATAGTAACGGGTGTACATGGGAGGCATTTAATGAGAGAGAAAGGGGTCTCCCATAATTCAAACAATAAGAGGGCAGTATGGGAGAGGTGAGAAACCATACCCCAACATTCATAAATGAAATTAAAAGGTCAATACAACTTAAAGAAAATTGACAAAAATGAGAAAGAAAGAAAAACCCTTACTTGGAAGTGTGCTTCCAAAGCCTAGAGAGAGGCTTGTGAGAGGCTTCTTGGGAGCTTGGGGAACCTTGGGAGGATTCTAGAGAGAGTAGGGTAGAGGTTGGACGAACTTTAAGGGCTTTGAGTGAGGAGTAAGTGGGAGCTTGGGTGGGTTTATATAGGAAAGGTGAGAGAATTCTTTATTATTTAGGTTTGGGACCCCTTATATTAAAATAATCCAAACCACAAACCATCCCATGGTATTTGCCCATGGTTTCTGGAAAAGGAAGGAGGAAAACAATATTTTACAAGGCCAAGGTCCGAACTTATTAAAAAATTAGGGTTGCTTATGTGGAGGTGAGTCACACTCCCATGGAAATTAATTTAAAAAGGCAAAGTGTTGAATAAGTCTTGAGGGCTCCATTAATGCTTTGAAAAGTGAGTCAAACAAAACCAAAACCTCATTATTTTAATGATAAAACACATATTGGCCGAATATAAGGATTATGGTATTTTATTACATCACTATTGGGTCATTATGATGTCATAAAACACATTATATATTTAAATGGTATTTAATTTTTACCCAAAAATTTGACTGTCTCAGAAAATTATGAAACATTCACCGTTGGATAATTTTGACGTCCTGATTCCAAAAATAATATTTATTTTATCTAAATAATTTTCTAAATATGTGAATTTTCACTTTTAAAATAAAAACCGACATTTATAAAAAATTCACGGGTTTTGACAGAAATGGCTTTCAAACCGTAATAAAAATTTTAATTGCATTCATAAAATTATAAGATCATTTTTATTTAATAAAAATTAATTTAATATTAATAATAATATTTTATTAAAATATTATTTAATTCAAAAATCCTTTAATTTAATAAAATATAATTCTTAATTAAATAATAACTAAAAACATCATTTGTACTTTAAAAACTAATTACCATGCATCAAAAATGACTAGAAATTATATTCATTATTATATAAAAAAATAATGTACATGAACATGGTTCTACTTATTTGTTACATAACCCCTTAAAATAGCCGCATAAGACCTAAGGGTAAGGTGTGCGATGGTGACAGACTCTTGGGGTTCCTCGGATAACATCGCTCGAGTGGTGATCTCTATCAAATTCCATTTTTTCCGTAGACTATCACGTTCGAGCTTGACTTGATGAAGCTCAGCTTGGGCTTGGTCAAGGGCAAAGCCCAAAGACGCCACCTCCTTTCCGAGCTCCGACAAATGGGCTTCGTAAGGGGCAATTCTACTGGATGAGGCCATCGCTTCCTTTGTCTGAGTAGAAAATTGGTTCGTTAAAGCCTTATATTTAAACTACCCAGATGATCACTGTTCAACGGCTATAAAAGTAATGGTCACAAATCTTAACGTAAAACTTAAAGAAGTTGACATCATATAAAAACATTTTTCATAAAGAAAAATTTAACTGGATCAAGAGGGATTTTCCATTAATGAAACTTCGGGTTGTTACAACATTCCCCCCTTAAGAAATTTCGCCCTCGAAATTTTCCTTTTCCCACACTAAAACAAATGTGGGTAACTTAGCTTCATCATATCCTCTGACTCCCAAGTTGCTTCTTCAAACTTGTGGTTTCTCCACAACACCTTGATGAGGGGCATTGTCTTATTTCGTAGAACTTTTTCTCTACGATCTAAGATCTTCACTGGTTGCTCCTCATAAGAAAGATCGTCTTCTAATTGTACCACCTCGGAAGAGAGTACATGTGAAGGGTCTGGTATGTACTTCCTTAAGAGGGATACATGGAAGACATCATGCACCTTGGCCATAGTAGGTGGAAGTTCTAGTCGATAGGCCACAGCCCCAACACGATCAAGAATCTCGAATGGGCCGATGTACCTTGGACTTAACTTCCCTTTCTTTCCAAACCTCATGACCTTCTTCCACGGAGATATGCGTAAAAACACCATGTCTCCGACTTTAAACTTACGGTCTCGTCGACGATTATCTGCATAACTCTTCTATCGACTTTGGGCTGCCTTGATATGCTGCTGAATGGTTTTCACCTTCTCCACCATTTCTTCGACCATTTCTAGTCCAAGCAGCTTACGTTCACCGACCTCATCCCAACATGCCGGTGTTCTACACCTTTTCCCATACAGGGCTTCATATGGTGCCATTTGGATGCTCGAGTGGAAACTATTATTATAAGAGAGCTCAACTAGAGGAAGATGTTGATCCCATCCTCCTTTAAAGTCCATTGAGCACGCTCTCAACATATCCTCAAGTGTTTGGATAGTCCGCTCGGATTGGCCATCAGTTTGAGGATGATAGGCCGTACTGAAGTTCAGTTCAGTATTCAGAGCATGTTGAAGACTCTTCCAAAACTTAGAGGTAAATCTTGGATCTTGGTCAGACACAATAGATAGTGGTACTCCATGCAACCGTACCACTTCCCTGATATATATCCGTGCCAGTTGATCCAAAGATAAATCCTCTCAAATAGAAATGAAGTGTGCAGTCTTTGTAAGACGATCCACAATAACCCAGATTGCATTGTTGATTTTGGATGTCCTTGGAAGTCCAGTGACGAAGTCCATGGTGATGTTCTCCCATTTCCATTCTGGTATGGGCAATGGTTGCATCATCCCCTTAGACTTCTGCCTCTCTGCCTTCACTTGCTGACACACAAGGCACTTTGATGTATATTCGGCGATCTCCTTCTTCATATTATCCCCCCAAAAGTTTTCTCGGAGATCTCGATACATCTTTGTGCTCCCTGGGTGAATAGAGAAATTTGAACTATGTGCATCATCCAAAAGTTCCTTCTTCAGCTCCGAACTTGATGGGACACATAGTCTTTTCCCAAACCGCACAATTCCTTCTTCATTAACATTAAACTCTGAGGATTTTCCCTTTTTTATAGCTTCCACTTTTTCTTGGATTCTTGCATCATCCTTTTGAGCATCCTTTAACCTTTCCAAAAGAGATGGTTGAGCAATCATTTGTGAAAGGATTGATGATGTTCCCTCCTTTATGATTCCCACGTCCATCTTCATCAAGTCTAAGAAGATTGGATCCTTCTCAATTCTCATCATTGATAGAATTGCTGGATCCTTTCTACTTAGGGCATTCTCTACCTTGTTCGCCTTCCCAGGGTGGTAATGTATTGAACAGTCATAATCCTTTATGAGCTCTATCCATCTTCTCTGGCGCATATTAAGTTCTTTCTGTGTGAATATATATTTAAGACTCTTGTGGTCAGTATATATCTCACATTTCTCTCCATAGAGATAATGCCGCCAGATTTTCAAGGCAAAGATCACCGCCGCCAACTCCAGATCATGCGTTGGATAGTTTCGCTCATGGATTTTCAACTGTCTTGAGGCATAGGATATCACTTTATCATTCTGCATCAGCACACATCCTAAGCCCTTCTTCGAAGCATCACTGAATACCACAAAAAGCTCCCCACATGTGGGTAAAGTGAGCACAGGTGCAGTGATAAGCCTCCTTTTCAACTCCTTGAATCTTTCTTCGCATTCATCACACCAAGCAAACTTTACTCCCTTTCAAGTTAGCTTGGTAAGAGGGTTGGACAATCGTGAGAAGTTTCTCACAAATCGTCGATAATATCCAGCTAACCCCAAGAAGCTACGGATATCAGTTACCGATGTTGGCCTCGGTCATCCCTCAATTGCATCTGTTTTGGAGGGGTCCACAGATATCCCATTGCTTGTGATGATATGGCCCAAGAATGATACCTCCATCAACCAGAACTCACACTTGCTGTACTTGGCATAGAGCTTCTCCTTGCGCAAAGTCTCCAGTACAGTTCTTAAATGCTCCTCATGGTCCTCCTTGGTTTTGGAGTATATTAGAATATCATCTATAAAGACTACCACAAATTTATCTAGGTAATCACTAAAGAATCTATTCATAAAGTCCATGAATATTGCTGGAGCATTGGTGAGTCCAAAAGGCATTACTATGAATTCATAGTGCCCGTACCTTGTACGAAAAGCAGTCTTGGGGATATCTTCCTTCTTCACCCTTACTTGATAATATCCCGACCGCAAGTCGACCATGGAGAAGTATTGTGCTCCACGCAGCTGATCAAACAAGTCATCGATTCTTGGGAGAGGATACTTGTTCTTAATCGTGATTTTGTTAAGTTCACGATAATCGATGCAAATCCGCATTGACCCATCCTTCTTCTTGACGAAGAGGACTGGTGCACCCCATGGTGATGCACTTGGGCGTATAAACCCTTTATCCAGATTCTCCTATAGTTGTTTCTTCAGTTCTTCAAGCTCAACCACAGCCATTCTATATGGAGTCATGGATATTGGTAGCGCCCCAGGTATAAGTTCAATTGAGAACTCAACATCTCTTCTTGGAGGAAGACCAGGAAGTTCCTTGGGAAATACTTCAGCGAATTCCCTCACAATTGGCAATTCTTCAAGGGTGGTTTCTTCCTTGGACTCAATCATCTGAGCCAGATATGCGTGCTCATAAGGCAGTAATATCCATGCTTGAGATGATGGAGCTAAAGGATATTCATCTTCCTCCTGACACTTGTAAAGAATCGGGGGTCGATTCTCCATATGGAGTGTGATTTCCCTCTCCCGACAATTTATATTGGATCTATATAAGGAAAGCCAATCCATGCCAAGAATTGCATCAAATTCCACCAAAGGGAGTATGACGAGGTTCGCCGGGAAATTCAATCCATAGATTATAACAGGGGAGGACTTATACTCATGGGATGCAATGATTTCCCCATTTGTCGTACTCACCGACATCTTTACTTCCATGATTTGTGGTGGTGCAGGGATTGTTCTTCTAAACTTTTGAGATATAAAAGAATGCGTAGAACCTGAATCAAAAAGTAAGTTCGCTATTCTTGAATGAATAACTAGCGTACCTGTCACCACTTCGTTGTCGGGGTTCACTTCGGCAGAAGTGATGGCAAAATCTCTTCCTTGCTGTCTTGGAGGTTGTTGATTGCCTCCGATAACCCTTGGATTAGGGCACTGATTCGCAAAATGACCCGGTTCTTTGCATTTGAAGCATTGAACAATGCGTTGAGGTTCGAACGGAGCGTTCCTCCCCTCCGTCACAGCCGCGGGTCCTTCTTGCTGACAGTTAACAGCTAGGTGCCCTTCTCTTCCACACTTGAAGCATTTTCTTGTCCCCCTAAGGCAATTTCCAGGGTGCTTTTTTCCACACTTTTGGCAAGTGGGGTGCTGGAATTTCTTAGCGCCGTTGGATTTATCCATCGGACCACCAGCATTGAAGTCCACCTTCCGCTTCTTGTCCCCATGATACCCCTGTGATTCTCCGATCTCCATTTCAACCTTGAGGGCACATCGGACAATTTCCTCATAGCTGTCGAAGTCACGGATCGTTAATGCTTTCCGCAAGCTAGGCTTCAGCCCACCAAAGAAGCGGTCAACCTTGCATTCGGGGTAACGACAAAGCCGAAAGCGTATCGTGCAAGCCTTGTGAAGTTTGCCTCGTACGCTCCCACAGATTCCTCATCTTTCTGCTTGAGGGAAAGGAAGTCCCTTTCCATCTTAAGACGGAGGGTGCGTGGAAAATATTTATCGAAAAACATCTTCTGGAATACCTTCCATTCCAAAGCCTCGATCTCCTCCTCAGGCTTCGTATTTTTGATCAACGTCCACCATTGATCAGCTTCACCCTCCATACGATAAGCCGCCAGGAGAACCTTCTCTTTTTCAGAGCATTGGAGGATGGAGAATATCGTTTCAATGGAGTTGATCCATTGTTTAGCAATCGTGGGATCGGATGATCCACTAAAAGTAGGAGGCCTTTGTCTCATGAAGCTTTCAATAGCGACTTGTTCTTTCATAGGGGGGTTGAACGTTCCTCTTGACCAGTGTTTCTATTCAAAACTTGAGTTAGCTGAGAGAGAAGCGTGACAAAGTTCGCGATTCCCGCTCCCATTGGATTGGGAATCTCATAAGTACAATCATCACACTGATCTTCACAACGGTTGTTAGCCCGAGTTCTCCTATTACCGGCCATTGGCTGGAATAAAAGGAATGTTAGGGGTAACACATAAAGGGTAATCCAAAGACAAAAGTTGATGACTTATAAATAAACTTTAATCTCTTTAACTCATGAGTCTATAGGATTCAATCCAGGCTTTTCATGATCTTCCTTCTAACATATATTCTTAGGGGAATTTTTCCCTTAATAAGGGTTCATACTAAGATTGTGAATTTATCAAAACATATCCCCCGGGAGTGTCGTAACCAAGAGTGCAGCAAGGCCCGTTGTCGTGCACCAGTTCCCGTTCGAGTCTAGCTCAAAGCGGTGTTTTCGGGTTTTACCCCTAGGATACATCTGTGCCAGAGCCGCCTCTACCTGCTCGTATCCAGACAGGGATGTATTTGTTTAATAAAACACTTACTTAGTATTTACCAAAACTTAGGGATGTTTTTATTATGCTTATTCTTGTATCTAAGGCTTTACTAGGGTTTCCTAATCCCAAAAATAACTAAACCTATCCTCTGATACCAACTATGACAACCCTGCTTTTTATTACAACTTAAACATGCTTTATTACATAAAACTTCACTTGATACAACAAAGAAGATCGAGAGGTTTAGTGTCTTTGGGGATTAGGATCATTACATAAAAACTTTAAACTTGCAATACAACATCCTTATTGAAAACTTCCTTTACATGACCACTACATTCCTTCGTACTTAGCATTGCATGGGATAACCTGAGGACATGCATAAGAAAAGGGTGAGCTATAAAGCCCAGTAAGGGAGTACACGATGAATAACATGAGGAGTACAAAACATGATAGGCAATAGGCATATCAATAGAGCATAAGAGAGACATGAACATAAAAGGCATGATAAAGCATGATAATCATAACATGGAAATGTGGCAACAACACTAAACATTGAATTAGCATGAGCCAAGGCTCATTGCACATGGAGCATGAGTAAACCCTCATTGCACTTGAAGCACGAGTAAACCCTCGTTTCACTTGAATTAGGATGAGTCAACACTCATTGCACATGACGTATCATGATACTATACTTTACCCAATGCATTGGAGCGCTATCAGGGCGCACCCTTCTTAAACATTTCATTTCATGCATAAGTGTGCCACATGGATCATAAAACATGGATTCATAAAACATAATCATTTATTCCACGATAAAGGAATGTGGAATTAATACATGAAACTTTACAATCAATAAGTAAACGTGCATAAAGGTGAATACCCTTGATGGAGAAATGGGCATGATATTCACTACACAAAGATATTGGCTTAGAAAATCAATGTGATTTCGGCAGCGTAACGGCGTGACATAAGAATACATAAAAAAGGCTGATGAGAGAGAAAGGGGTTACTCATCATATTTACATGTAATGGACAGTAAGAAGGTCATATAGATACATGTCCCAACAATTGAAAAGGAATTTAGATTCATGATACAAAAGTATTGCTTGAATATAGAAGGGGAGAAAAATGTTCCTTTCGGAATTTCGACATAGTAACGGGTGTACATGGGAGGCATTTAATGAGAGAGAAAGGGGTATCCCATCATTCAAACAATAAGAGGGCAGTATGGGAGAGGTGAGAAACCATACCCCAACAATCATAAATGAAATTAAAAGGGCAATACAACTTAAAGAAAATTGACAAAAATGAGAAAGGAAGAAAAACCCTTACTTGGATGTGTGCTTCCAAAGCCTAGAGAGAGGCTTGTGAGAGGCTTCTTGGGAGCTTGGGGCACCTTGGGAGGATTCTAGAGAGAGTAGGGCAGAGGTTGGACGAACTTTAAGGGCTTTGAGTGAGGAGGAAGTGGGATCTTGGGTGGGTTTATATAGGAAAGGTGAGAGAATTCTTTATTATTTAGGTTTGGGACCCCTTATATTAAAATAATCCAAACCACAAACCATCCCATGGTATTTGCCCATGGTTTCTGGAAAAGGAAGGAGGAAAACAATATTTTACAAGGACAAGGTCCGAACTTATTAAAAAATTAGGGTTGCTTATGTGGAGGTGAGTCACACTCCCATGGAAATTAATTTAAAAAGGCAAAGTGTTGAATAAGTCTTGAGGGCTCCATTAATGCTTTGAAAAGTGAGTCAAACAAAACCAAAACCTCATTATTTTAATGATAAAACACATATTGGCCGAACATAAGGATTATGGTATTTTATTACATCACTATTGGGTCATTATGATGTCATAAAACACATTATATATTTAAATGGTATTTAATTTTTACCCAAAAATTTGACTGTCTCAGAAAATTATGAAAAATTCACTGTTGGATAATTTCGACGTCCTGATTCCAAAAATAATATTTATTTTATCTAAATAATTTTCTAAATATGTGAATTTTCACTTTTAAAATAAAAACCGACATTTATAAAAAATTCACGGGTTTTGACAGAAATGGCTTTCAAACTGTAATAAAAATTTTAATTGCATTCATAAAATTATAAGATCATTTATATTTAATAAAAATTAATTTAATATTAATAATAATATTTTATTAAAATATTATTTAATTCAAAAATCCTTTAATTTAATAAAATATAATTCTTAATTAAATAATAACTAAAAACATCATTTGTACTTTAAAAACTAATTACCATGCCTCAAAAATGACTAGAAATTATATTCATTATTATATAAAAAAATAATGTACATGAACATGGTGCTACTTATTTGTTACATAACCCCTTAAAATAGCCGCATAAGACCTAAGGGTAAGGTGTGAGATGGTGACAGACTCTTGGGGTTGCTCGGATAACATCGCTCGAGTGGTGATCTCTATCAACTTCCATTTTTCCCGTAGACGATCACGTTCGAGCTTGAATTGATGAAGCTCAGATTGGGGTTGGTCAAGGGAAAAGCCCAAAGACGCCACATCCTTTCCGAGCTCCGACAAATGGGCTTCGTAAGGGGCAATTCTACTGGATGAGGCCATCGCTTCCTTTGTCTGAGTAGAAAATTGGTTCGTTAAAGCCTTATATTTAAACTACCCAGATGATCACTGTTCAACGGCTATAAAAGTAACGGTCACAAATCTTAACGTAAAACTTAAAGAATTTGACATCTTATAAAAACATTTTTCATAAAGAAACATTTAACTGGATCATGAGGGATTTTCCATTAATGAAACTTCGGGTCGTTACACTAGTGCCAAAACTACAAAAATGATTTTGTGAAGGCCTTGTTCCAAGACACTAGTTTGACTCATGAGACTGACCAATGCATCGAGGAGCTATAGTGGTCTCCACCCATAACTTATTATGTCCAATTCATTCCTCATATGAACAGGTTTAAACATAACATAATCATTTGTATTAAAACTATCATACAAAATGTCACTAATTTCTCCATAAACCCTGAATGTTATAAAAATAACACATACATAGTCAAATATATCAAAAAACATTCAATACAATATATATGCTTTATATCATAATAAATCATCTTCAAATAAGATTAAAATCAATCAATGGGTGTTGACATAGATGAAAAAACTATTTTAGAGAAAAATTTATTTTTTTTAAATAATTTAAAAGTCACATAATTATAAAAGGAAACACTTACATTGAAAATATTATTATAATCTTGTAAGTTAAGGTTCGACAATTTTATTACAGCGGAAAATAACCACACTCACCGTATAAGTTAAGAAAGACACTCTTACCTTAATTATTTTGAAAAGGATAAAAAGGTCCTTGTTTGGAAAACAACAGAAAGATTCCTTTGTAAACATCTTATAAAAATTAAAACAGTGGTATAAATGACTTTAACCCCTAGACTATACAATAGTAAGAATGTTTTGAAATACATTTATATGAAACATGGATGTGGATGATAAAGAGGTCCGAGTAGATACTTGCATAAAAATAATATCGGATAATGAAGAGATTGTAAATAAACCCTTACCTTGTACTTTTCCATGGTCAAGGGTAGTTTCACCTCCTATATAATGGTGATATAATTGTTATTAAATTACACAAGAATAATATACATTAATATAATATCATATATGATCTTTTTACATTTCTTTGTTAATAATATCTTAGTATTATCGTCGTTTCGGGTGTTAACTTATATGTTTTGTTACATAGGCCATGTTTCTTATGGATAGGTTGTATATTATTAATATATATAATGATATCAAGTCCTTAAACATTATTTTTAATCATCATATGAGAATTATACTTCAATAGGAATGATGGGGAATGAATCTCATCGCGTTTGTGGAGACGGTAGTCCGTACGTAAGCACAAGTGACAATGTCATTCTTATGATATTAAAATAATATATAAATCGATGTTATATCATATATATAGAATAATTATAATGTTATATTTATTATTTACTTCAATTACACATCATTATCATACCCATCCAAATAATAATGTTTTCAATAATAATTACACCACGACGTAGGGACTGTAATCCATACGTACGCACGTATGGTGACATGTCATTCAAAGGATGGATAGAATACTGAATATGGATATACCATATTTATAATAACATCATAGTATATAGAAGATAATGGAGTTATTATTTTATAATGGAAATACAAAAGAATTAATATGTTGAAGAAAAAAAGGATCATTAAAGAGGGTGGTGAAAACATTACCTCTTCTTTAGGCTCTTCTTTTTTATTTGATCCAAATGGATCCTTAGGTTGGATTTCTGATCAAACTAACGCCTCTAGGTTGAATTTAGGGAAGTTGATAGAATATTTTTTTAGGGTTTGGAAAAGCCAAAATTCTTCGAATGTGTGAATTATAGAGAAGGGGGAGTGCCCTTTTATAAGAGGGGTGAGAGGCACCTTTGGAAAAGCAAAAAATATTATTTTAAAATAAATTCATATTCGGTTTCAAAGGGCTAAAAAGTAGATTACTTAAAGCTTATGGTGGGGAATGGTCTAAAACTACTAATCCAATAGGTTTTAGATATGTTGGGTTCACTATATTAACATTATCTTATTGATTTTTCTTTTAGTTAAATAGTTGGACATTTACCACGTCTCTATGTATTTTTATATTAAATAGTTAATAAACATTCTATATACTTAAAAGCAACCCCAAGTGGTCCATTACTGATAAACTATCATTATATACATAATTTGGCGGAATAATATATTTTTAGTAATATAATATCAATTAATAATATATTATTTTTCTTAAAAACTTATTTATGTGAATTTTGACACTATTTAATAACTGATTTTTGATAAAGTCTTAACAACTTTATTAATTTGAACCAAATTCATATACGTAATCCTAAAAAGTCATTTTAACCAATAAAATTTGTGTATGTCATCTAAACATCCAAATTATATTTATTTTAACATTTATAATACCAATTATTTGATTCTTTCATTAATAAGGAAAATACTGCATCATTATTGTGTCAGAAATAAATTTAATTATTCATTGTCTAAAAATTATAAATAAAATAACATTATGTATGAAATCTATGTATCTTTATAATTAATATTTATAGTCTAAAATAAAACATATAAAACCTTATGTAAATTATTTTCTGAATGATATATGCATATGTCATTTTTGTATTTATTTTAGCTTAATTAATATAAAGTGTCAATTTCACTAACATGTGGCTCCATGGGGTCCCAAAATCGACCAATAAATTCCCATGGTCGGAAATGTATAAAAAAATTGGTTTAAGACACGTTTTAGGGTAATTTAATATTATTATAATATTATTTTTTTAACATTATTTTCCCGATTTACTCTTTAGCCATGGTAAATAAAATATTTACCAAAGTAATTATTCAAATTGTCTACAAATTAAAGTTACCTATTTACACAATTTAGATATACTAATTCTAAATATAGAATCCATTTTTCTGAATTCAAAACATATAAGTGGAATAAATTAATTTAAAATAAATTCTGTTTGTCAAAACAAAAAGAGTGTTTTTATGAAATTATAACTATCAAAAGATTGACACTTGCTTTTGTCTATTTTAAATGTAAAATTACATAAACTGACAAAAATTGGATTAAATGGTAAATATATAATCAAATTATACTTTAAAATCACCCAAATACATAATTTATCACTATCAATTATTTTGATTTAAAAAAAATTAATTAAAATTAATTAATTTTCACTATTAATCAAAATATAAATGTTATCAGAAAAGTTCAAAAATTTCATCCTAAGATAATTTCAATATTCTGGATACAAAAATGAAGTACATTTTGAATTATAAAATGTATACAATTTCAAAATGTGTGTATTTCAATTCATAACGGCTAGTTGATTTGTTGTGGTGTGTGTTATAACTTGAAGTTGCGTACAACACATGCTACTGTATTATATAAAGAGAAGCGTACCATGGAATATTGGGGTGTTACATTCTTCCCTCCATCAAATAATTTAATCTTTGAAATTTATATATTACTACAGAAAGAAATGACTCGGGTGGTTCTTCATCATAAGTTCCTCAGGTTCCCACGTTGCCTCTTCCATCTTATGGTTTCTCCATAGAAATTTTATCAGACGAGTCGTCCAGTTTCTCAGCACTTGTTCACTGGTATCATGAATCCTGATGGTCTCTTTGCAATAAGAAAGATCGGGTTCTAGTTCTACTTACTCATAGGTGATTACATGCTTCGGCTTAGGCATGTATTTTCTCAACAGTGATACATGGAACACAACCCGAACTTTGGAGAGACATGGAGGCATTTCCAAAAGGTAAGCAACAACCCCTATTAGTTCTAGTATTTAGAAATGTCTGATGTACCATGGAATCAATTTACCTTTCCTACCGAAATGTATAACTCCCTTTCATTGAGATACCTTCACGAAAACATGATCTCTTAACTGAAAATCCAAATCCTTCCTTCAGTTATCGGCATAGATCTTCTTCATACTTTGAGATGCTTCGATGTCGGTTTGTATTACCTTCACCATTTCCGTTATTTCCTCTACAAGTTCTCAGCCTACAAGATTTCTTTGACAAACATCATCCCAACAGGTTGGTGTGATACATCTCTTTCCCTATAATGATTCATATGGTGCCATCAGAATACTTGAATGGAAGCTATTGTTATAGGAAAATTCCACTAGAGGTAAATATTTATCCCACATACCCTGAATGTCTAGTAAGAAAGATCTCAACATGTCTTCTAAGGTTTGAATAGTTCGTTCTGATTTTCCATCAGTTTGGGGGAAGTAGGATGTTCTAAAACAAAGTTCATTATCCAGGTTTTTCTGAATACTTTTCCAGAATCTTCAAGTAAAACATGGGTCACAATCTAAAAAATCGATAGGGGTACTCTATGAAGTCTAACTACTTTATTAATATATAGTATTTCTAGATGTTCAAGTGGTAGATCTTCTCTTATAGCAAGTAAATGTGCTAACCTAGTAAGATAACAAAAAATGACCCATAATGCATCATTCCTACTTGGAGTATTTTGTAGCCCCATGACAATGTCCATCAACATATAATCCAATTTCCACTCCAGTATGGGAAGAGGTTGCATGACTCCTCTAGGATGTTTCAATCCACCTTTCACTTGTTGAAAAACCATACATCTTGACATAAAATCAACATTTTCCCTCTTCATGTTGTCCCACCAAAAATGTTCCGTCAAATCTCTATACATTTTTGTGCTCCCTGGGTATATAGGGAAATTTGGACTATGAGCATCATCCAACAATTCCCTTTTAGATCAGTTTTATCAGGAACAGAAAGTCTCTTCCCAATTTTCAAAATTCCCCCTTCATACGCAAAAGTCACTCAATCTCCCATCATTCACAGCTTTAATTTTCTTTGTAAATTCTTCTTCATTGGTCTGAGAACTCTATATCATTTCTAGTAAAGATGTTTTGACAAACATTTGAAAAAGTATTGATGTTTCACCTTCCATGGTAATTTCCATATCCATATTCACATGATCTATGAAAATAGGATCCCTTTCAATTCTCATCTTGTTCAAACCTCCATGATTCTTTCTTTTCAAAGCATCTTCCACCTTGTTTCCCTTCCCCGGGTGGTATTGTATCATGCAATCATAATCCTTAAGTAGTTTATGACATCACCTTTGCCTAATGTTGAGTTCTTTCTGTGAGAATATATACTTCAATCACTTGTGATCTGTATAAATTGAACATTTTTCACCATAGAGACAGTGTCTCCAAATCATCAAAGGAAATATTATTGCAGCTAACTCAGGACCATGAGTAGGATAGTTTTTCTAATGAATTCTCAGGTGTCGTGATGCATAGGTATAACCCTATCATTCTGCATAAGGACCCATCTATGTCCTTTCTTCAAGGCATCACTATAAATAACGAACACATCAATTCCTGATGGTAATGCCATTACAAGAGCACTAACTAATATTCTCTTTAGTTCTTCAAAACATTCTTCAAAATCTTTTGTCCAAACAAATTTAACAAATTTTAGTTTCAGTTTTGTTAATGGGTTAGCCATTCAAGAAAAATTCTGGACAAAACGTCGATAATAACATGGTAAACCAATAAAATTATGAAGTTCAGTTATACATGGTGGTGTTGGCCATTCTTGGATTGCACTTTTCTTAGAAGGATCAATAGAGATTCCATCCTTAGAAATAATATGGCCATGAAAAGCGATCTCATGATTCTATAATTCACACTTTCTAAACTTCCTATATAACTCATGTCTTCTTAGAGTCTTCTGGATAATACGTAAGTGATTTTAATGATCTTGGAAGCTTTTGGAATATACCAAGATATCATCAATAAATACCACTACTAAATCATTGAGATATTCCTTGAAAACTATATTCATTAAATCCAGGAAAATAGAGGGTGCATTAGTTAGCCCAAAAGGCATTACTGTAAACTCATAATTCTCATACCTGGTTCAAAATGTTGTCCTGGGAATTTCTTTCTTCTTTACACACAACTGATGGTATCCGGAAAAATATTCAATCTTTGAAATGTATTGAGCTCCATGCAGTTGGTCAAATAAATCATCAATGCGAGGTATTTGATACTTTTTCTTTATTGTTATAGCATTGATTTCCTTGTAATCGATACATAATCTCATAGATCCATCTTTTATTTTAACCAAAAGGACAGGGGATCCCCCTGGAGAAACACTTGGGTGAATAAATCCTTTATTACTCAATTCCTCTTCTTTTTTCTTTAGTTCCACTAATTCCACAATATCCATTCTATAAGGGGTCTTCGGTATGGGCCTTGATCCAGGAATTAAATCAATGTAAAACTCAATTTCTCATTCTGGAGGGTGTCCAGGTAAATCCACTGGAAAAACGTCAACATATTCTCTCCCAATAGGTAATTCCTCTATTTGAACATTACATTCCACACCCATAATAATTTCATCATATTCCTACCAAATAAGTGAATTTAGTTGAGCAACTGGGGTTAGATCTTGATTAGAATTAGGTGGTGGGGATTGTGCTCTAAAAATAAGCTGCTCTTTATCATCATCATCAAGAATATTAACCTCCTTCTTCTTATAATAAATCTTCAAATCATGGTCGGAATGGAATTCCATACTGAGGATTATATCAAATTTAATCATGGGTATGACGATGAGATCAGCAGACAAAGAAAATTTATGCACTCTATTGGGGACTTATTCACAAAACATTATTGCAATGATACTTCGCTTAGGAGTTTTAACTGACAACTCCCTTATTATATCAAATTGGAAATATCTAATTTTCTTAGAAAACTGGGAAGATATGAAACAATGCGATGATCAAGAATCCAATAAAGCATTTGATAAACTTGAGGAAACCATTAAATTACCTGCCACCATATCTTTTGGAGCTTCTACCTCAGTAGTAGTGATATCATAATCTTGGCCTTGATCCCTTGGCCTTTTCTGTGGTAAGTTCCCTTAACTCATAAGACATTCATTTACATAATGTCCCAATTCCCTAGATTTTTAACATTGAACATTGGTATCTTCTTTCTTCCCCTTGAAATCACGTGCTTGGTGGAATTCTTCACCACACTAGTAACAGACTCCCATTCCCTTTAAGCATATACTAGGGTGTTTCTTCCCACATTTAATACGGGTTGGATATTCAAATTTTTCCTTCTTCCCCTTATTTCCATACCTAGAGTGATCGACAGATCTCTTCTTCTCATGCATTGCTTTAAAGCCATAAGACATAGAAAATTCCTTTACTATCTTGATAGCAGATGAGAAAATATATTCGTACGATGAGAAGTATTGTGAGTTTAATTTTTGATGGAGAAATGGTATTAACCCATAAATGAAATGATAAATATTACTCCATGGGTTGTGTATATAACCTGCCGCATGCATCACTATCCTTGTAATGTTAGCCTTATACTTTGCGACATTCGCATCATCCTTTTGTCTCAGACTCAGAAATTTTCATTCCATATCTGCTCGATGGTTATGAGGAAAGTATTTTTCTAAGAAAATATCGTTAAATTATATCCATTCCATATTTGATACTTCATAATCTTCCCTTTTGTTTTGAATCAATTACCACGATTAATCATCACCTTCAGTGAGGCAATAAACTGCCATGATAAATTTTTCTCTTTCACTTCTCCCCAAGGAATGGAATATTTTTTATAAGTAATTTATTCATTAATCAGCTACTAGTGGATTTGTACCCCCATTGAAATTTGGTGGTTGTTACCTGATGAAGAAATCTGACATTGATACTCCACGCTGCAGATCAGGGTGCTCCATATGGGTAAGGTTATTATTCATAAACTGAGTGAGTTGTCCAAGTATGGTGATTAGCTGATCAGCACCAGTTGCGTCACCAGCTCCACTATAATTATTATAAACAGGAGGGAAATACCGACATGTATTTCATGCATTGATAAAGTTTCCTTTCATTCCACTAGGTTCCATTTCTAAACAATGGCATAAACTAGATTAGTTTATGAATCGAAATACATAATTCCAAACTTGTAAAACAATTAACAAAAATTGAACATTTTATGGATATAATCCATAATCATAAAAACTATTTTCTTTGAGGAAGTATATACTCATAAACCGTTGATACTTGTTTGTATATAAAATGAGAATTATCCCAAGCATATCCCTCGGGAGTGTCATAACCAAGAGTGCAGCAAGGCCCGCTATCGTGCGCCATTTCCCGTTCGAGTCTAGCTCAAAGTAGTGTTTTCGGGTTTTACCCCTAGGTATATCTGTGCCAGAGCAGCCTCTACCTGCTCGTATCCTGACAAGGATGTATTTCTCGGAAAACTCACAAAATATCTATGATAAAAAATTCAAGGAAATTCTTATATACTAATCCTAAAATTCTATCTTAGGGATATGTGCTCTAATCAGAGTTTATCTAAATTTTGCTTCCAAGTTTTGTTCTAAACATTATTTTATACCAACTGTAATGCCCTCACCCCAGTTACGCAGTGTCGGTGCAATATTACATAACATTTTCATGATCACAAAAGATCATGTATCAAAAGACTGATTATTTTAGTAGCCTTAGATTCACTAGATACATTCATAAAGTTTACATTACATTATAAAATGAAAAACTACAACAACATGTTGTCTTCATAGACCACAGTCATATCCCCTCATACAATCCCTACAGTTCATTCATAAAATACTTTTTCACATCCTTGGAAAAGTAATACATAGAATGGTGTGAGCTCAGATACCCAGTAAGGATAACAATATAGCGGAAACTTTCATAAATAAGCATAAACATTTAAGGCAATGTGTAACTAAAATAGAAGACATTTAAAATTGAACTTCAACATAATATGGAGGAAATAAAATGAAATAATTCCATTTAATTCTTCTCATATATATTCTACTAATATAATAATCATATGCAATATCAATAACCACATTCATAATAATGGAATGCATAATGCCAGACTATCATAACCAAATATTCAAAGCCTTATTCCAAGAATACAAATAATATTTTATCAAGGTCTTGTGCTAAGACACTAGTTTTCCTTGGGAGAGCTTCCAATGCATCTAGGAGCTATACTGGGCTCCACCTATCACTCATTAAGTCCAATGCATTCCTCATTTGAACAGGTTTAAACATAACATAAACATTCATATTAAAACTAGAATACGAAATGTCAATAATTTCTCCATAAACCGTGAATGGTATAAAAATAACACATCTACAGTAAAACATATCACAATAACTTCAATACAATATTTATGTTTTGTATCATAATAAATCAACTTCAAATAAGCTTAAAATCCATCAAAGGATGTTGATATAGATGAAAACAAAACTATTTGACAGAAATATCTCTTTTTTTAAATCATTTAAAAGTCACGTAATTATAAAAGGAATCATTTACATTAAAAATATTCTTATAATCTTTTAATGGATGCTTCGACTATTTTATAACAGTATAAAATTGTTGCACTTGTTGTATAAGTTAAAAAATACATTCTTACATTAATTCTGTCAAAAATGTTAAAAAGGACCTTGTTTGGAAAAAGACGGAAACATTCCTTTATAAACATCGTATAAAAATACAAAAAGGGTATAAATGACTTTAACATATAGTCTATAAAATAGTAATAATGTTTTTATATACATTTCTAAGAAACATGTTTATGGATGATAATGAGGTCCCAGTAGATACTTACTTAAAAACAACCTCAAATAATGAAGATATTGTGAAATAAACACTTACCTTGTACTTTTCCTTGGTCGAGGGTAGTTTAACCTCCTGTATAATTGTTAAATAATTGTAATAAATTATACTAGAATAATATACATTAATATGATATCATATATGATATTTTAACATTGTTTTGTTAATAATATCTTAGTATTATTGTCGTTTCGGGTGTTAACTTATATTTTTGTTACATAAGCCATATTTGTTATATATAGGTTGTATCTTATTCATATACAGAATTCTATAAAGTTTGTAATCATTATATTTAATCATCTAATCAGAATTATACTTGAATGGATATGATTGGGAATGAATCTTATCACGTTCGTGGAGACAGTAGTCCATACGTACGCACGAGCGACAATATCATTATTTTGATATTAAAATAATATATAATTGGATGGTATATCATATATAAATAATCATTGTAATGTTATATTTATTATTACTTCGATTACACATCATTATCATACCCATCCAAATAATAATGTTTTGAATAATAATTACACCACGACTTGGAGACGGTAAGCCGTACTTACGCAGGTATGGTGACATATCATTCAAAGGATTGATTGAATACTGAATATCGTTGTACCATATTTATAATAACATTACAGTATATAGATGACACTATAGTTAATATTTTAGAATGGTAACATCAAGGAATGAAGAAGTGGAAGAAGAAAGGAACATGAAAGAGATTGGGGAGAACATTACCTCTTCTTCGGGCTCTTCATTTTGATTTGATAAATAGGGCTATTTAGTTTGGCTTTCTTATCAAACTATGTCCTATAGGTTGATTTGAGGGAAGTTGAGAGCATATTTGGGATGGGATTTTCTGAGCCGAAAGGCGTTGAAGGTGTGAATTAGAGAGAAGTGGGAGTACCCTTTTATAAGAGGGGTGTGCGACACCTTTGGAAAATCTATAAATATTATTTTATAACAAATTCTTATTAGGTTTATAATGGCTCCAAAGTAGATTATTTAAAGGCCAAGGTGTGTATTGATTGGAAACCACTCAACAAATAGGTTTTAGACAGGTTTGGTTCACTATATTGACTTTATATTTTTTATTAAACTCTTAGTTAAATAGTTTGACATTTACCATGTCTCTTTATATTTTTATATTATATAGTTAATAAACAGAATACATACTTTCAAAAGACACCTAAGTGGTCCTTTAATTACATACCTATCTTCATATAAGTCCTCTATCTGAACCTTAGATATTTAAGAATAGAATATCAATTAATAATATAATATTTGTTTTAAAAACTCCTTTAAGTCAATTTTGATAGTATTTAATAATAGATTTTTTTTAAGTCTTAACAACATTATTAATTCAAACCAAATTCATTTAGGTAATAATAACATGTCATATTAACCAATATAATTTTTGTATGTCATCAAAAATTTCAATTTGTATTTATTTTTACATTTATAATACCAATTATTTAATTTTTTTATCAACAAGGAAAATATTGCATCATTATTGTGTCATAAATAAATTTAATTATTCAAATTATAAAAATTATAAATAAAATAAAATTTTTATAAAATATTTTTATCTTTCTATTTTATATTTATAATATAAAATATAACATATATATCTGTATGTAAAAATTGGTTTTTTAAAAGATACAGGTTTAGGTCATTTTCATATTTACTTTAGCTTAATTAATATAAGCTGTCTTTATCACTTACAAGTGGCTCCATGGGGACCCAAAATCGACCCAAAGATTGCCATGGTCGGAAATGTATCAACCAATAGGGTTAGGACATGTTTTTGGGTAATTTAATATTATTATAATATTATTTTTTTATCTTTATTTACCAGATTTACTCTTTAACCCTGATAAATAAAATATTTAACGAAGTAATTACTCAAAATGTCTAAAAATAAAAGTTACATATTTACTCAATTTGGACCTCTTAATTATAAATATGGAATCCATTTTTCTGAATTCAAAACACATAAGTGGCAGAAATTAATTTAAAATTAATTCCCATTGTCAAAACAAAATGCGTGTTTTTTGGAAATAATAACTATCAAAAGATTGACACTTGATTATATCCAGTTTAAATGAGAAATTACGTCCAATGAACTGCATTAGATTAAATGGTAAAAATATAATCAAATTATACTTTAAAATCACTCAAATTAATAATTTATCACTATTAATTATTTCGAGTAAAGAAGTTGTTTTTAGTTAAAATTTAGTAATTTTCACTATTAATCAAAATATGGAAGTTATCAGAAATGAACAAAAAATTTAACCCTAAGCTAATTTCAATATTCTAAATCCAAAAATATAGTCAATTTTTATAGATAAAATGTAATAAATTTCAAAAACTTGTTATTAATATTCATAATGGCTAGTTGATTTTTTGTGGTGTGTGTTAGTAATCGAAGTTGCATACAACACACACTACTGTATTATTCAAAGAGAAGCGTACCGTGGAAGCTTGGGGTGTTAAACTAACAAGGATTTTCGGGCTTGACCCATGGTATACTGGTACATGAAAAAGGGACTTGCTTCACTTTTGGTATTGACTGTCCTAGTGGATATGCTTAGGATATTTCACATTATCTTTACTATCCATTATGAATGAATCTAATATAAATTTTTACACATAGAAACCTTGTTTATGTGATTATTTAAGTATTGAATTTAAATATATATTAAGTGATTTTCTATTTCAGATTTAATAACCTAATCTAGTGTATTCAATTATTTAGAAATGGACCCCAATGGAAGAAGGGGAATAAATTCTCATGGGAAATGTATAGATTTCCCCACATAGCAAGTCAACACATTCAATGTTGGAGTAGATTAGATCATGAACATATTGGGACAACATACTCATGTAATAAAGAATAACCATTCTACACAAGTGTTGGATCATTTTAGGCAGAAGAAGCCACCATATTTTAATGGGACTAATAATCCAGTGGTTACTGATCAGTGGATCATGTCCCATCAAACGATATTCATGGCATTAAGATGCAATGAAAATGAAAAGTTATTAATTGATGTATATTTCCTCAAGGGAGATTCTGATCATTGGTGGTCTTTGATTCCAAATACCTTGGAAGAAGAAAAAATAGATGATATGGAATGAATACATTTAAGGGAATTTTATTTGACAAATATTTCCCTCATGAGAAACAAACATAAATGAAGTGGAAATTATTTGGATTAATGTAAAGGAAATTATACAGTGTTATAGAGTATGAGGATACCTTCAAAAGTCTATCCATGTATTCCATGTATTAAGTACATTAATCAATAGAAAAAATTGATCATTTCCTTTATGTTCATTAGCCATGTCTTCGATGGGCACTATCATCTCAAACATTTTCATCATATGATGAAATTGTATCATATCCCATCAAAACAGAGAAGTAATTTTACAGAACTTGATTGTTCATGGGAAACCAAGATAAGAAGTAGTGCTATGATAACCAAGGAAAAGATGAAGCATAAATTAAGAACAAGGTAATGAAAAAAATACCCCTTATGTGGGAACTGTGGAAGGAATCATCCCAAGAAATTCTTGAAAGGCATGGGAGTCTTCTCCATTTATGGAGAAAATGGTCATCGATCTAGTAAATGCAGGTGGATGAATAAAGTCAATGAATGTAAATTCTTCAATTATAGATATATGGGACACTATGAAAATGAGTGTACTATGTTCCAAGAAAACATTCCTAAAAAAGTACATGAGAGGAAGAAATATCTTATTCTATTACAATCAAAGAGGTTGAAGTTCCTAATAAAATTATGGCAGGTACATAAATTGTTTCCTTAAATTTGGCCAATTAATTATTGGATTCTAGGTCATCACATTCATTTATATCTTTCCAGTTTCGATCAAAATTAGATATGTCTAATTTTATTTAATAATGGTTTTTTCAGTCAAAACTCTTAGGGGGTGTATCATTGCATTAAAAGTGTGTCAATCAGTCCCCTTTATAGAACCTAAACCTGATTCTGTTACTAAACTTACCATCATACCAATGACTAACTTTGATATAATTCTTGGTATGAAATGGCAGTCAAATTAGGATGTGAATATCTATTGAAAGAATAAGGGATTTACAATATTGGAAAATGGTGTTGAATCCCTTATATTTATAGTAGATACCTCGCCATCTGATTCTTATCTAGATCCACCCCGAGTGGATCTACATAATGAAATTCATAGATAGGAAGGGAACCTAATATCTTTCAGTGAGGATGGAAATCCTCAAATTGAGGATATGCATATAGTGCAAGAATATGAAGATGTATTTTTAGAGGATTTAGCTGGATATTATCTTGTGCAAGAAGTTGAGTTTTCTATTTATTTAATTCAGTGTGTAAGACCTATATCAATGAATCCCTATAGAATTTGCATCATGGAGTTAGTGGAGATATAGAATCAACTATAGGAATTGAGTGACAATGGATTTATTTAACCTTGTGTTTCTCCATGGGAATCCCTTAACCTCTTTGTCATGAAGAAAGATGGATCCATGCGGATATGTATTGATTACATAGAAATTAATGATTTTACAATAAATAATAAGTATCCTATACCACAAATTGATGATTTATTTGATCAAAATCATAGAGAAAAATACTTTTCTACGATTGACCCTCGATCCAGATATCATCTGCTGCTTGTGAGGAAGGAAGATATTCCTGAGACAACATTTTGAACCGAGAATGGGCATTATTAGTTTAGAGTAATTCCCATTGGACTGACTAATGAACCCTCTATTTTCATGGATATAATGAATATACTTTTCAAGTGATATCTTTATAACAATTTTGTTTTATTCATACATGATATCCTAGTATACATAGAAAGATATTAAGACCAAGAAAAGTACTTAAGGATTTTTTTGAAAACATTTAGATGAAAAGAATTATATGGTAATTTTACTAACTTCCAATTCTGGCTTTAATCAGTTTCTTTTCTAGTCCATATTTTCTCTATGGATGTAATAATATTTTATCCAATGAAGAATAGGGCAATACATGAATGGGCCAAGATAACGAACATAACTGAGTTACTCAGTTTTATTGGCTTAGTAGGTTACTATCAGCATTTCATTCAGAGATTCCCTCGATTGGATAACCCTCTAACCATGATCACATGTAAAGGAGGTAAGTTTGTTTGGAAGAAAGAGTATACACAATGATTTGAATAATTGAAAAGAAGATTATTCAGTGCTCCAATTTTGACTCTTCAATCTGGAATTGATGGATTTGTAATATACTATTATTCATCAATGAATAGGATGGGTTGCATCATTATGAAAAATGATAACGTTATTGCATATGCATCAAGGCCGTTAAGACTCACAAGAAAAATTATCTAACTCATGATCTTGAGTTAGAAGCTTTAATATTTTCTATGAAAATATAGAGACATTTTTTTATAGTGAAAACGTGAGATATACACAGATCAAAATAGTTTGAAATACATTTTCACACCAAGATAACTCAACATGAGGTAAATTAGATGGATCATGTTACACAACGATTATGATTGTTCAATACACTACCACCCAAAATAGGCCAATAAGGTTGTAGATGCATTAAGAAGGAATGATCATGGACTTCTGACTCAAATGAATATTGGGAGAGATCCTAATGATAGATATTGGAATTGTTAAGGATGGTTAATCATCATTCCTATCTCATAATATTGATAAATTATATCTACTAGAGAAGATTACAAGATCTCAATCTGATGATGAAAATCTACACAAGAAAATTAATGCTATTAAGGATGGGAGATAGGAAGACTTTGTGTATAAGGAAGGAGTTCTGAATGTTGGGAAATGATTATACATTTAATTGGTACCTAAGATAAAGAATTAATTATTATATGATGATCGTAGCTCAAATATATCTATACACCCATGTAGCACAATGATGTATAAAGATCTGATGGAACATTTTTGGTGGGATAATTTGATGTAGGACATTGCTGACTACGTGTCAAGGTGCCTAGTTTTTAAACAAGTGTACGTAGGGAGAAAACATCCTAGAGGGGTGATGAATCCTTTATATATTCCTATGTTGAAGTGGGATGACATTACAATGGTCTTTTTCAATAGAAAACCCAGGAAACCTTTTGGAAATGATGCAATAAGGGTAATTGATGATTGTGTTACAAAATTAGCACATTTCCTTACTATAATAGAGGATTTACAACATTAGCGCCAAGGAAAACATTATATTAATGAAGTTATAGTACATCATGGTGCACCGAAATAAATTGTGTTCAATTAATATCCATGGTTTACATCAAAATTCTGGAAAGGTCTTTAGAAGGATTTGAATACTAAGCTTCGTTTGAGTACTGCTTATCACCCCCAAACTGAAGGATAGTTTGAAATAACTGTTCAAACATTAGAAGACACACCGAGATCATGGTCTCTTAACTTTCATGGTGTGTGGGATCAATACATGCCATTGGTGTAATTTCCTATAACAATAGTTTCCATTCTAGTATTCAAATGGATCCATATGAAGCATTATATGGAATGAAATTTTTAACTCCTACATGATGGGATGAAGTTTGTGAGAGGAAACATATTGGTCCATAACCTATTGAAGAGACCACTACAAAGGTAATGGTAATCCAAGACCATATTAATGTATCCCAATGTAGGTATAAGTGTTATAAAAACTACTAAAGAGAGTATTTGGAATTCCAAGTGGTAGATCATGTCATTATGATAGTAACACCAAGGAACAATGTCATAAAGTTTGATAGGAATGGGAAACTATAACCCTAGTATATTGGACCATTTTATTTTCTGGAAAGAATCGGGGTTGTAGAATACAATTTAGCAATGACGCCAAGTCTCTCTGAAGTTCATAATGTGTTCAATGTGCCATTGAGGAAGAAATACTTTCTAGGTCCAATGCATGTACTCACCTATGAAGAAATATAACTTGAACCTGATTTTTCATACTATGAAGATCCTATCAGGATTATTCCTAGATGGGAGAAGGTATTGAGAAATTAGATAACTTGTCTTGTAATGGTTATTCGGAGAAACCATAATATGGTGGAAGAAATTTGGGAACCTGAGTTTGTTATGAAGAAGAACCACCAAAATATTTTTCAAGGTATTTTTTCACAAAAAATTTCTAGAAAAAAATTTCTTAAGGAGGGAACAATATAACACCCAAAAAAATTTATGGTATTCTTCTCTTAAATACATTTTATTCATAGACTATATTAAATAAAACATTCTATTACACTGAATCAAAACATGGTTATTTAATAGATAGTCATAACCTACCCTTTGAACATAATTTTTCCTCTTCTATGTTTTTAATTTTGGAAAATAGTCAGCTAGAGTAGTGAACAGTAAGTCATTTACAGTCTGATAGAACCAACATGTTTTTTTGATGAATAGTAACATACCCTTATGAATAGTGGTATGACCCTTATGAATAGTAAATAATTAAATTATTTTATTTTCTTACTGTAAAAAGATAATGAGATCTTAATTAATTTTTCAATGTGATATAAAACTAATTATACCTTTAGAATTGTTATTTTTATTATTAACTATGATTATATTTAAAATTTAAATTAAATAAAATTTTAAAATTATTTTCAGAAAATGGAGATCATTTTTTTGTTATACATGTTGAAAAATGGTTGGAGTAAACTTTTTGGTTTTTTCTAAAATCCATGATTTTTTTGTGAATAGTAAAAATACAGTTTTGAGTTTTCAGATGTTTAATGACATCATAAAGATATAATAACTCATATACAGGGATGGATGACTTGTGTACAGTATAATATGACATGATGTGTCCCATGTTTCTAATATCCTTGGAAAATACCATGGGAAAGTCCATCGTTTTTCTATGACCAATAATGAGGTGTCCCTTTTAATTAATAAAAAACACCCTCTCATTTACTATAAATACCCACTCACCCCCTTCATTTTATTTCATTACAAACTCATTTTACTCATATATCTAGTATTATTACCTCTGTTGGAGTCCTCCAAAGGTGTCTTAAAACCCCCCAATGTCTCAACCCTCACGTTTAGGAAGTTACTCTACAAGGTAAGAGAATCAACCACCCTTCTCTTTTCTTAAAGCATTCATTTTTTATTTTCTCCTTTATTTTCAATTGATTTATTTTGGGATATTTCATTAAATATTATCCATAATACCCATATTCTTTATGAGTGATAAGATACTCCAACTATCTCATTAGTCTAGTTTATAAAATATTTATGTGACGTCGTTAGGCTACTGATTTTTCGGGAGACATTTCTCAATTTTTCTTCTATTTTGATGTCAATTCTTCTATACTTCTTTCCTCATCTCCCATCATCCATATTCTATGATAATTCCATTAACATATATGATCTAGAATTATATTATTATAATATAATATTTCCTCATCATATCTCTTTTCATCTCCTCTTATACTAAACATGAATACACCTTCCAATATGTGTTAATTTATTACATTCTAGGACGAAGTGGTCTCAATTTTCCTCACTATATTCAATTATTTTCATGAAACAATTTTTTTATATGAACCAGTTCACAATATATGTATTTTTCCTCATTATTGTTCTGTAATCCTTACACACAAATTATATAAAATGATAATACAAAACATGATCATTATAACCAATACCGCCATGTTAATCCAAACCTTTGTTATAAACATTTAACCTATGAATATTCATCATGGTATATAACCCAAAATAATTATAAGATAATTTATATCTATGTAGATTCATTATTAAAATATATTAAAAATTATGTATATTGACCCACATTTCAAACGAACTTCCATTCATGAATACAAGTAAATGTATCATGAAAACCAGGGAAGATAATGCTTCCAAACAAAAAAATCACACCTCTTAAACCCATAAAATAGATATGAATATACATAATAAGGTTATAATAAATCAATTAAACGTATAGGAGGTTATTGAATTATTAATTAATGAAGATAAATTTTATTATTCAGTTCATTAAAACAAACTATGAACATACTCAAGCATAAGTTAATGGGTTTCTGATCCCGCATCCATTTCTACAAGATATATATTTTGACCACTTATTTCTTGTACGTGGTATATGTGTTCTGACATTTGATATATATATTATAATTATTCTCTATATATTTCTTTTTTATTTTGTGATTCATTTTGTGGTTTTTAGTTTTTAGTCATACGAATTGATTGATTACATTGTGGTAAGGGGATTTGCCTCAATTTTCCATTTTCATTGTGAATTACTCTGTATTGTGCACCTAATAATTCTTCTGTGGTGTACCAACGTCCCATTTGAGATAAATATTCATTTTAAATTATATTTTTACTAAATATCCATTTTCTCATATCAAGGATATGATTATTTTCTATGTAGTTAAACATTTTACATATAATGTTTATTTTGAAAGTTGTTTTAACTGTGGAAATATTGATGAATCTATTTCCTCTACTCTATAAAGATATTGAAGAAGAAATTGATATTGTATTAAATCCAGGTATAAATAATTATTTGGACTTGCTATAGCGGGGGGTTCCCACTATAACCACTTGATGAATTGAAATGTCTCATGAGACAAATCAGTTGGAGACATACTCCTGTAAGGGTTCCCCCTCATCCCATGAAAGGGGGGTTATCAGAAATCAATAAAAATGAAGGCCTTCAGGCCATTCAGGCAGTTTTTTCAAAAAAATTCAGATGGGTCTCTAAACACTGATCAATACCATTATAACGATATTATGGTATCATGTTCTAGACACATGAAGTTCAATAAATAAGAATTATCTTTATTCATTATCAGTTATTACTATCTATGAGTTTTTCACTCTAACAAAATCTATGGATGCAGTTTCACTCTCAATTTGTTAATGGCGTGAGTTTTTCATTCATTCATTTTGCCATATTAATTATATAAAATCTTTTATAACTCAATTATTAATGAATTCATGCTTCCACTATTTTTAACCCTTACTGAGAATTTGATCTCACCCCTCTCATGTAGTTTACCTTCAATAGTTTTTGTAGAGGAGATCAGTTATTGAGTTTATGTGGATGTAGTTTTTAGTTTTTGGTATGTGATGTATTTTCTAACCTCTTCTATTTAAATTTGAGTTACATATTTGTATCTAGTTTCTTAAATACTACTAATATGATCATTCCATCAGGATTTCATTTCTTTTAACCATGCGAATATAATAAGTAATGCACCAGCTCTGGTCAATAGGGGTCGGGGTGTTACAATGTTTTTTAAATTAATTGTTAATGTATGGATGAATTAATTAAATTGTACTTAATCAATATTTTTATAACCATATTATAGAAAGATAAATATATTTGGTCTTTGTATCCTCTCCTTAATGAAATTATTTCTCTTTTAATATGGTCAATTTCTTAGTGTAATTAATGATTTAATTGTATCGATATCATTTTAAACATTATTGTCCAAAATATCAAAATTATCATGGGAGATTCAGGATAATCAGTTTCCACAATATATATTTTAATTTAATAATCATGATATCAATGAGAATGAAATAAAAAAGAGAAATCTTGGAGGAATTGAAGAAGATTTTGACAATAGAAACCTGAAAAGAATGAGAAATACAATTCACAAGCACACTCCCCATTTTTATATATCACTTGGAACAAGATAGAAAATTCCCCTCATAAATTTCATGAGAGTGTTATAGGGTATTAACTATGTAATTGAATCATATGTAATGGAGGATGATTCTATTGTTTAAAAAATTTTACATGGAAAACCTTCTCCCGATTAACGATGTTGGGGGAGAAATTGATCCCTGTATATATAGGTATAAAGACTCTTAAACTATCATAAATTTAGAATAAACATCTACAGAATGTGGATATTTCAACCATATGATTTATTGGATATTTTAATTTTTCGATGGGTAAATACTCTTTGAAAATCCAAATTAAAAAATAAAATTTGTCACGTGTCACAACGGGACATATAGTGTCACACCCTGAATTTTCTAGTTCCTTACAAAGTGTTTATTTTCATCATTCCTTCCTAAATTATGACTGTATGATGAATTTCACATCCTGGACATGTGTTTTTGGATGTTAACACTTTGATTACACTATATCTAATTTTAGTTCTTCTATAATAATAAATTCTGATATTTAGCTATGAGCCTTGTCATATCTGAGTTCATAGTGGATAATTTTAACATTGAATTCCACATACATATTTACTTAATAATTTAAATTTAAACTTAATTTTCCTTCCATAATAGGTGATTACATTAAATATATTGATAATATTTATCAATTAAATTAAAAATAATAAATTTTATATTAAAATTTATATACAAGAAATGAAACTACTTGATTCAAGGGAAACATTAAGAATCATCTCAACTAGAAAAATTGGGATAATTTATAGTGTGACAAATATTATATAACACCCAATTATTTTATTTATGTATTTACTTGGATGATAACATAGAGTATTCTGTATATTTATTTATATGGTAAGAAAAGTGTAATGAATGAAAATATAGTATATTGTTATAATCAAGTCGTTTAACTAGAAGCATGAAGAGGAATAAATATATGTTGATAAAATATTTATTTAGTAATGAGATAATTTATATATATATATATATATAATAGAATTTATACGATTCAATATATGATTTAAAAATAAATTTTCCTCAAAATTGGTTTTTGTTTATTTTTTATCAAATAAATTAATGTATTTCTACCAATTTTAGAAAAATTATGTTGAAAAATTAACTAATTTATTTAATTAATCAAGTTAAAGACTTCTTAGAGTTAATTTTTGATATGTTCTTGAAAATATTTATTTTTCGATGAAATTTGGAAAAAAATACTTTTTACTAAAAACTATATTTTTATATAAATGATATTCAAAATTAAATTTTGTTTTAATATATTTTCAAGATAATATAAGATTATTTATTTTATTAATAATTTAATTAATGTATCTAAAATTGATATTATGTTTCATTTTGGTATTAACACGTTTTACACATAAGAAAACAATTTTTTGGAAAATCGCTTTTCATCACGTATAGTGGGATTTATATAAACATAAATTATAACTCTTCTTCTAATTAAATTTGATAAAATTGAATATAAATTTATAATAAGTGTAATTAATATTTTTTAATATTTTTAACTAATTTTTTTTATAATTAGTATTAAATACAATAAAACATTGTTACCACGGATAAGGGTAAGGTAAATTTACCATGGGGTTAAACGAAGTAATAAGTGTAATACTTCTAATTAAACATTTATAAATCCCATTAAATAGTATTTTTTAAAAACTATATTGTCCTACATTTTAATCCATTCCATTATGGATTTTTCTCTTTTTTGAGAAATTTTTATATTTTAATCATTTAAGAAATTCAAAGTGTGCCCTCTCACCAACCTATAAATGGACCACCATAATTTCTCTTCATTAAAAAACTATGATCAAACTAGAACTAGAAAATCCTAACAAATTAACTTTTAAACTTTACTATCCATTAATTATAGGTGATGATATTTTTAAAAGTCTTTTTCCTTGGCCCCTTAAGAATGGATCTATTGGAGGTATGTTCTATAAGAGACAATCATTCTACTCCATTTCGTTTAAATTATTTGTTCTTATATATCCTATAAATATGTTTTATTCATAAAAAAATTGTAAATTTAGTATCATAAATATAATAAAATGTTATTATGATTATTTTACCATCATTACTCATCCATTTTCTAATAAATTGGAAGTGAATTATCGATCATGTGTGCCTTTGGACTATGGCCTCCATATAGATATATATTTCATTTTTCTATTACCGTCATTCATTGTTGATTTTTAGGGTGAATTTAATATTTATATATTTTATTTATGATAGAATTATGGTTTATGATGATAAAATATAATTTATATATCACCCATTTCTTTCATTAGATAATAAAAACAATTCTCTCGCAAATATATGACCTAGTATATCAATCAACTTTGTAAATTTTTTTCTATCATTGTTTTTTTATAATTATAAGTTACGTAACTAATGATTATATTTTATATTTATATCACTATAGTTATTCTAGATAATATAGAACCATGATCAAATATTTTGTATAATAACTTCCAAACTTATTCGTTAATGAAAAAGAAACGTTTTCTATCGGGAAATAAAGATTATAATATAGAGTTATTAATAAATGGATGTTAAAATGGTATAACATTAAATTATATGTTTTTATATGTATGTTCATGATTACTTTATAATTGTATAATAAATTTAGTTTATTATACATAATGTTTCACTACATTCTATGAAATTTGATTTTTAGGTAATAGATTTATGTTTTAGTCAAATTTTGATAAGTATTTTTTTCAAAAATTTATTTAGAGTGAAATTATAAAATCATTACATAATAAAAATATTAAGTTTTATTTTTCTTTGTAAAATTTAAAGTATTTAATAAAATTCATTTAATATTATATTATGATTCATTAAAATAATTTTTTTACAATGACATAATTTCATGAAATAGTTTTCAAGGAAATAACAATTTGATTTTTTAAATGAGGATATTTTGTCTTTTTACGAAAAATTTTAATTGGATATTTGATTTAACAAACTCTTAGTCAATATAATTTCATATATATATGATAAATCAATGTTTTAATGCTTCCTTTAAATTTTTTCATTGTTTTATTAAATGAAAAAATAATTCTTCATATTATAAAAATTCATTCATTTTGATAAATTGTTTTCAAAATTAAATGTTTATGTTCTGCATGGAATATTCTAGTGATATTTTAAAAGATTTTATCATCTATATAACATTCATTGTAATAGAATATTATTTTATGTGGATATGATTCTATGATACCATCTATATTCTTTTCTCTAATTTTTTATGACTGCAATGATGTTAATTTTGCCAAAAACATATATTCTAATGGGTTATGGTATGATGAAATGATAAAATTTTTATAGAACATATTTCATTTTTACTGGTTTTGATATGTTGATATTATACTTTATTTATGTTTTTTGGGAACAAATATGTATGATTTTAACTATATAATGGGTGATCCATAAATTATATATCACTTCAATACAATGGGAAATGATGGGTGTCTAATGAGAAAATAAATATTGGAATGGGGAGTGAACCTAGTTTAGTAAGGGACTCTGTCTAATGTGATTATATTCGAAGTGGTCCTTGCATGAGGATAATATGGAATGGGTAAAGAACCTAATCAATTGTGATAGTTTTAAAAGTGATCCTTTTTTTTAATTATTTGTTATGATTATGTGTATGACATGAAATTCTTCCTTATTCTAATGTTATTATCTCATGGATCATGTTCTTTTATTATTTTATGATTCATTTCATATGAACTACCGAGATTTATGTTATGAATCGTTATTATTATAAATCATATAATGTTATTATTATAAATCATTAATCTCATGTTCCCAAACTGTTATGATTATGTTAAAGATAAATAATTCTGGATATCTCTGTTATTTATCATTTTTCAGAATTTGAAATCATATTTTCTTATGTTTAGTTTCCTTGGGTTGAAAAAGAATGTTTTTCTGTATGCTATGTCAATTACAGGTTATAATTTTGAATAAAATAATACGAAATGATGAAATAATTTATGTACTTGTTTTTTATGTATCCATGTTTCCCAAGACACCAATCCTTTATAGTTATAGAAAATATCATGTTATTATGTAACAAATATTCATATAAAATGATGTCATATATTTGTATCAAATGTATGGCACACTCTTTTTGATATCCTAAAAATTTTTAGGTATTTTTTGGAAATTATGATGATAAAAAATTAATGATAACACATTGGATAATGCTAATTATAGGAGGACATCAAATGTTATTGTGAAAAAAGAAGTGTGGTTTTAATTGAAAATAAATCTCAATTTAAAAACTAGAATATAGATGATGTTTTTTCACAGATTCACCTAGGCATAAGAACACCGAATCAAAAATATTGGGTATAAAATTTATCATCAATAGTTCATGATGAATGGGGCTTATACTTTAAAACAAGCTAGAAACACAATGGGGATATTAATATTTTAATTCTCATATATTGAGAAGTTTTTTTAAAGTATTTTAATATATATTTACCATTGATGAACTAGATTAATCTTTTCGAATCATTAAGTGAAATTAATTTATCAATAATTATATATCCTATAAATTAATTTCATTATTATATGATTCCAACTCAAATTATTTTTCATCATATTACATTTTCTTGTTTGAGTCAATGGTTTGATGAAGACGGAATTGTGTTAAGGATGAATACGATAGAAAAGGAAAATTTTCATCATAGGAAAAAAAAATTATACATATATAATAAAAAATATTTTTCGTATACTTATGCTACTTTTGAAACCCATAAATCATATCTATGTTCTTAAAGTGAAAAGGGAGAACAACTTACTATTGTGTCCTTGATGAGGAAACATCTTGTTATGTTTAAGTGGGGCCCCAAATACAAAAGTTGCTGAAAAATTTATCTATAACACTAAAATTTTATTATCTATTCTCTAGGGTTTAGAACCAGAAAATTTATTTTTGTTATCCTTTCATTAGAAATGTAAAGTATATAAATGGTAGACTCATATCAAGAAAATGAGGAAATTTAAAAATTGACTCCCTGAAGTGGGATAAATTTATAATGTTCTTTTTATAATAAGTACGTAAATATTATACATTGTATAAAAATAGAGAAGAAATTTCATGTGCTAAAACAAATTGATGATAAATCCATATCCACATACGAGTCAGATTTTATCAAACTTTTGGGGTTTGATTTTTGTTTTTTCTTCCAACTCGAAATTAAAATTGGTCACTTATTTAGTGGATTCAAACTATGAATTTGAGAGGGTGTTATCCATAAATATGTTTCGTATATATGAATAAATTATTTTATATGATATCAAAGTTGAAATAATGATTGATGTAACAAGTAAATATCATGGATTTGATAAGAAAATAATGACAGAATTTAAACAAAATTATAATATTATAAATCATAGAGGTTATAATATGAGTTTTCTTTTTTTTTTCTAGATGTTTGAAATTAATCATGAAGGGTATATTCTTAAGGTGAATTCAAAATGTATTATTTTAGGTAAATATGGATAATGACAAAAACGAAATATAATGTGATGATAAGAGTCCAGTCATTGAATGGAATGATGAAAAATATCTACATAGTTCACCACCCACACTACAATTTTTAAATTAAAATAGTATGGGAATTATGCTAACTAGTGTTCCAATCATAAGGTTAATTATGATGAATATTTTCATCTACCTATTATGCCAAAAAATAAGGGGAAATATCATGTGATCGCTATTTCTAAATAGGGGGATAATACAGATGTGTTGAAATTTATATTTATGATCCAATATGGAATGAATAATGTCATATTTGATTATGGTTCTACTGACTCATTAACATTTTCATAATTTGATACATGTATCCTAATACATTATCAATTATTAGATTATGAATTAACATTGAAAAATATTATTGTTACAATGATCACATCTCAAGTGAAGTAATCTTATTTGATTTAACATTGTCGGAATAGACAACCAGTAAATTTTATTGTTAACCCTCTAGTAAAATTTAATGTTATTTTTTTTATAGACTCGATTTATTTATATAAAACCATTATTAATTTCCAAGAAATAAAATTAAGAGATTATATTTCAACCCAACCGATAATAGTTTACCATTGTAATGAAAAATGTGAAATTATAGTATAAATTTGATCCATTGTATGGGTCATGATTCATATTCAAAGAGGGTATTTATCTCATATGGTTGGAGAGAAACACAATATCAATGATATGCCTATTATACCAGAATATGTTGATGTATTTCCCAAAAAATTACTTTTTTCATCCTAAAAATAACAAATTTTATTTTTCAATATAACTTATACCAAGTAATAAAGCTATTTGAAAGAATCCAAAGAGAATATCCCCAACGATGTTACATGAATTGAAAAACAAAATCTACGAGAATTTTGATGAAGGCTTCATTCATCTAAGTGTATAACTATGGGGAACACCTATTAATTTTTTAATGTAAAAATATTTATCAATAGTAATTCTCATTTATTATACGTAAATTATCAATATCAAAATATATAATAAGTAAATGCATCCCTATATTGATAATTTTTTTGATAAATTACAAAAAAAAATTGTTTTATATGAATTTTTTAAATCTAGATACTATAAATTAAGGCTCAAAAATGAATACATAAATCATTATATATAAGGTATGGACACTATGAGTTTGATATTCCATTTGGCCATACTAATTCCCCTATTATATTATTGGATTTGATTAATAGATTCTTTAGAGATCGTCTTGATCAATTTATGGTGGTATTTATAGAATGAATTATTTTGTATTTAATGACTATTAAAGACCATTAATATCACATGAGTATTGTACAAAAGCACATAATAAAGGGTAATATGTATAAAAATTTACCAATTGTAAATTTTTGATATATATTTAAGTCATATGTTCTTATGTGAGAGTGTATCAATTGATCAATAAATGATATTTGTTATTTATCATTGGCCTAGACAAACTATGGTTTCTGATATGTATATTTTTCCTGATTTTTATTGATATTATCAAGGATGTTTGAATAATTTCTTACAAATATCTAGTTAAATCACTATATAATCATTGAAATAAGTTATGCTATTTTGTACTAATGAATGTAATGAAAATTTGAAAGAGAAAAAGTGAAGTTTGGTCATCAGACATATACTAACAATACCATCCAATGGATAAGGGTTTGTGATATATAGTGATGTTACACGGAAGGGACATAGATTAATCCTAATGATAAATGATATGTTGATAGACTATGCTCTACACTGTTGGAAAATTCAACAGAAAAATTTTCTCACTTGTGATTTTGTGTTAGCTATTGTGGTTTCTTCCTTAATGATTCGGATTAATTATATATATATAGAAAGGTATGATATTTATACTGATCATAAAATTTTAAATTATATTTTCAATCATAAGAGATGAATATTATCCATATAATATTATTAGAGTTGACTAATGATTATGAATAATCAATACATTAACACTCTATGAATGAAACAAAATATGGACGATGCTTTGAGTCGAATGGATCGTGCTATATTATCTACAATGAAGATTTTTGAAGATCCAGTAATTTTGGATTTTAAATGTATAGATCTATAAATACTAAATTATGTTTTTAAAGGGTATCTTTCTTAATTTATTTTTGAAGAATTTATCCAATTTATATTAAATAAGTGTGTAAGGATGATGTAGAGATGCAGAAGAAGGTGATAAATGTTCAATATTTCGACAATTATTATAATTGAATGATAATTTTTTAAAAGAAAATGTGTGTCTCACCCAACCCTCATTTAGGGTTGAAATTGTATGAAGCACATAGTTTATCTTTTTCTATTCATCCTTCAATTAAGAATATGAATAAATATTTGAGATATTATTTTAGTGGGAATTATCGATGACTGATATTGAAGAGTATATATCTCAGTTCTTGGTATGTCTGAAAGATAAGTCAAAGAGATATAATTCTAAGGGGATGCTATAATCACTTTAAATAACTAAATGGAAATGAGAAAACATCACCATTGATTTTTTCACTGGAGTCCCCAAAATTTCTAAAGTCCATATTTCTATTTGGGTTGTAGTTGATTCTCTTATAAATTAAAAACAATTAATTTAAATAATAAAATATTTCTAGGTTGAGTATCTTTCCAAAATATATACTGATGATGTGCTAAGGTTTCATGGATTTCCATATTCTATTGTAACTGAATGAAATCCTAGGTTTACAAGTATGTTCAAGATAATTCTTTAGTTAAACATGGATTTAATGTTGGAATTCAATACTTCTTACCATTCTCAGATGGATTCTTAGTCAATGATTTCCATTAAAACACAAGGGAATATATTTCTATCTTGTTTTATGGATTTCAATGGTTCTTTGGATAAACTCATTATTATTATTGAATTATAATATAATAATTGTGTACACTCAATCATTCAAATGGATCATTATGAATACAAATATGGAATGATGTTTATAACAATAATGTGATGTGATGGAGTTGGAGGAAGAATGTTATTAGAACCGAAGCAAGGTGAAAAAATAGTAGAGAATATTTTATCCATTCAATATCATATCATGAATATAAGGCCCCAGCCTTAAACCTTACTTAATCTTGAGTTATTACAAGATTACACATTGAGGATCTTTTCGGGTTTAGAGTTTTAGAGAATTAGATCATAAAACTTTCATTACATTCCACATATAAACAAAGTGGTTACATAAAGATAGTATTCTTCATTCCCATCAATGGAAACACATTTAAAATAAAACATGGATTGTTTCTTGACACATCCTTGACTCTATCATCTTATCATGTACCTTTCCCTTGACCTGTGAAAAACATTTCAAAAACTTGGGATGAGCATAAAAACTCAGTATGGGTTATATAAAAAAAACATGGAAAGGAAACATGAGTTCATATATACATAAGAATGAAATCATAATTTACCCATAAAACATAGGCACTTTAACATACCTCATAAAATCATGAATAAATCATAGAAATCATAAGACATAAAGGTAACTTGAGGCATTCATAACATTCTTACGTAGGGAGTAACCCTCTTGGTTACGTTTGGAATACCCATCACAGTATATTCCCTAAAATCTATTCGGAGAAACCTTAATGTTTCACTCCTTCGCGTTACCCAATGCATTGGAGAGCTATATCGGGCTCACCTGCCCTTAGTTTATCACGGAACCACCCGTCTTCTTAATAATGCCCATGAGCCATAACATAATCATATCACATAAAACATGCATAAAGGAAACATAAAATTTCCACATTTAGATCACGAGATATCAATACAACACATTGATATAAAAACATTATGAAAACCATTTTCAATACCAAAATAAAAGAAAAGTAAAACATGGTATTTATTTTTCTTTTAAAAAGAAGGTTTGGCTTGTAGAAGAAGCCGAAACTCAAATAATGGTCACGACGGCGGAGAAGTCGTTGTCGCCGCATACGTATGACAAAAACATTCCCTTTTGTTGTTTAGTAAAAGCTTCATATAAAAAGATTCCTTTTGAAAAAGTCAAAGGGGTTTATACACCGTATAAAATAAAGTTGTGTATAAAATAAAATATGCCTCAATGAAAGGAGATTGAGACGAAGTCCCATACCTCGTATCCGACTTGACCCGACCGTTCTTTAATCTCCTGAATAATAAACTTGAGTTAATCTCTACTTGCTTATGAATCATTTTCAAGTTCATTATTCCTTTTATACCATGTTATGTACATCATGTAATCAGTTAAGTTAATAATGTTCATTTTGTCGGTATTTGGTTCTTAAGTCAAAAATAGACTTCTTACACTTACATGTTGTTAATTTGGTCATAGGTTCGTTATATCCAGAATGATATTAATGATTTGGATAACATATATATCATATATATTCATCATATACTTGTATTTATAATATTATATCAAATTTTAGAGGTAAGAAATGAAATGCACCGTTCATGGAGACGGTATGTCGTACGTACGCATGAACGCTACTTCCATTTCTATTTCATATTTTCTGCAATGGAATCATAATGATATAAGAGTATATTATAATTCCAGTATAATAACATATATAATATCATTAACTTTATCCTTTACACATCCCACATATGGTATTAACGAATCAAATCATTTTCAGGGGGCGGTAGTCCGCACTTCCTAAAATGAATATATCGTGTTTACCCCTAATGGGAACCATAAAGGTATGCCCAAAATGAAAAAAACAGAAGCTTAAGGAAAAAATAAACATATTATATATCATATATAAAAATAGTGACATCATAATGTCCACCTTTGAAGGTGTTAAATGAGTATTGAACAATCATCGTTTCGGGAGGCAGAATTTCACCATCCACGGAAACCGTATGTTCTTTAACCATTTGATGCAGTTATGTGAGAGTGTAGCTCAAATAAATCTTATAACAACATCCTAGTATATTGAAGATACTGGTGTTGTTACAAAAGATGTAAATAAAAAGATTTTAGGGGGTTGGAGAAGCAAAATAAAACAAATGAACATGAGAGAATGAATTACCTTTAAAAGTGTAACTCCTTTTGATTTGAGCCTAAAGGCTTCCTCTGAAAGGATTCTGCCCAAATGGAATCCTCTAGGATGAGGATAGGGATATGGATAGTGTAAATGGGCAGGGGTTGGCAGAGTCAAAGGCTTGAGTAGTGTGTGAAATGAGGTAGAGGTGGGGGCCTTTTATAAGAGGAGAGGAGGGGCACTTTTGGAAAGTAAAGAAATATTACTTTATTTGAAAATGTGTTTCGGTTTCAAAAGGTCCCACATTGATATAATTCGTGGATAAGGTGATAAGGGTTTTAAATCCACTCATACAATTGGTTTTGGCCATGTGTAGTTCATATATGTTACATTATCTTTCCATTTTATTTAAATCGTCAAATACTGATGTCATCGCTGCATCATTATTATGTCATAAATAATTTAATTTATTTAATGTCTAAAAATCATAAAAAAATACTATGAGGTAGGAAATATTTTTATCTTTCCAATGACTATTTATAATCAAATATCCGATCTTTATAACCCCATGTAAAAATTGTTTTCGTAATACATCTCTTGTTTGTGTCATTTTTACTTTAACATTTAATAAAAAGTAATTTATGTCATTTCCAAACCAAAGTGTCTCCATGGGGTCCCCAAGTTGACCCATGGCATTTCTTGGTCGGCCATGACACAACCAATAAGGGTAGTACATGTGTCAAAATCATCTTATTTTATTAAAACATTATTTTTACCTTAAACTACACTAATTACCACTAATCGCGATTAAGAACTTAATAAGTTACTGTTCACCAAAAAATTATTATAATCTCATTGAACCACATTTTACTTCTTAATGAAAACTATGTATGTCGGATTTTCAAAATTCAATACACATTAGTGGTAAACTTTTATTTAACTGAAAAATCTGTTTTCTGGATTACCACTTAGTGGTTTCACTATTCATCAAAAATTGAAGTTTTTCAGAAAATTACCAAAAATTCACCCTAAGCTATATTTGATATTCCGAATTCAAAAATGAAGTCTATTTTACAAAATTCAAATAATATAAGTCACATTAATTAATTTAATAATTAATTCCCACTGCCAGAGAAAAAAGTGTGTTTTTACAAAACAATAAGTATCAAAAGATTGACACCAGTTTAAGTCCAATTTCAAAGTGAAATTGATTCCAATGACCACCATTAGATAAAATGGTAAAAATATATTCTAATTTCACTTCAAAACCCATTCAAAACATAATCTAATCATATAAATAAATTATATTAAAAAGTAGTTTTGATGTAAAATGCAGTATTTTTCACTATTCATTAAAAAATGAACATTGTCAGAAAAATACCAAAAATTCACACAAGGTAAATTTTGATGTCCCAATCATAAAGAATTAGTTTATTTTGACAAACATAGTTTATAAAATTGTCAAAAGATAGATTCAAAAATGGTTTTCCATCAAAAGGCAGTAAAACAATCTTTTAAGAATATTAGTGTATTCAATGCATAAGATTGTATTTATTTTCATTTTAAGCCTCTATAACAGTATCTTAATCATTAATAGACATAGATAAAAATATCTATTATTCATTACTTACTTGGGATGTTACAATGATGTTTTAGATTTGATATAAAATTAGGCTGGAAATGTTGATTAAATATTGAATTCATAACTAGTGATAAGCTATTCCATTGAATTTTGCAAACAAATAAGGTTAGCATATTCATAATAAATTGATACCTAATCCCAATGTATATTTTCCCCTTTTGTATTCTTAAAATAGTAGGGATGGTATCTTATCACTTGTGACATCACTGAACCTCTATAATTATCACGATTCATTCCTTTTATCTCTCCGGAGGAAGTATATACTTGATCCTCCATGGGTAATGAACTCAGAGGTTGTAGCAACAGAGAATGAAAAACCATATAAATAAAATTGGCTTGAGATATTCGATCATAGAGATAAAGTGAAATGAAACAATAAAACTCACCATGAAAAAGTTATCTGGAGGAATTTTAAATTTAAGGAAGCTACATATAAATACTAGGATGTTATGAAATATATATACACAAAATTTCATTTATTTGAGTGATGTAATTTTTAGGGATAATTGCATTTTAATTTGGTAGAATGTAAGACGATTAGATTTTGTATATGAATTTCCTTTGAAATTAATGTTAGGTATTGAATAATATTCTTTATATAAGTACTCACATTTAAACGGTATGTAATATAGAATATCATTATAACCTAGTGAATAAATTGGATCTATGAATATGAATTATCACTGTAGGGAAAATATGTAAAAAAATTTCAAAAAAAATAAAATATATTGATACTTTTGTATTCATTTTTTAGTTATGTCATTATATGATTAAAAAATATATTTTCCCTCTAATTTTTTTTAATTTCCAATTTTTAAAAAATAATATAATTACTCTCAACTGATATTATAAATATATATATGAAAACCCGAATGTCATTTTTAAAATCAACATGTAAAAATTATCTTACATTGACTTTTTTTAGTATTTTCAGAAAATAATGACTTTTTTGTAGAATAGTGAAATTATTGATTTTTATCGACAACTAATTTTTTTAATCATTTTTTAAGAAACATTTTTTTAAATGGTTTTAATATACTTTTTTGAATTCTTGGATCCAGCGTCCACCTTTCTTGTGCCACAATCCCAGTTGGATTTATGACCCCTGGTGTGAGTCCCCATATTCTAGGGGATACTAACTAGTTGTGGGGGTGTGTAGGTATTATAGAGGGGAGGGTATACCATCATGGAAGAGTAACACAGTGGATAAAATAAATGTAAACAGAATCAAAAGCATAATCCAATTTATATATATAGTATGTAGTGGATCTTAAATATATGCAGTGGAATATTGATGAACATAATGACATAAGAAAACCTCAAAGGCAGTGTTTTATACAAAATGGATACATGGAATTCTAGTACAAAAGAAAAATGGGATAAATCAAACTTGTATGCAAAAAAAAAGTAAAAAAATTTAACAAAATAGAAAAGCTTCTTTATATCATCTTGAGCATAATCCTAGTCCATTTTTCCTAACTCCATATAAGAAATATGAATCAATAGCCTAAAATGTCGTGTTTCCCTTATACATGTAGTTATAGGAAAACAATATTCTCAAGTTCCGAAGGCATCCTATGGAGGGTGTGAGATAAAAATCTATGTAGGCCACCACCAACTGTTCTTTCATGTAATCTGAATAGGCACTCATATGTAAATAGTGTACACCTAATAGAAGTAAAGTAAAACAACAACTAATAAATTATTAACATTATTATGATGTTCCTAATGGATACATAGATTGTCAACCAGCTTCCAGTCAAGGCTGATATGTTAGATTATATTACCATGCATATATATATATATATAGATTATCACTTTCATGGGGTAAGAATTCCTCTCATCCATACATGTATATTGATATTGTAACTGGTGTGGGGTAATAATGTCTCCAAACTATATGTATATAGTGATTATAACTGGCATGGAGTAAAAACGCCTCCCACCCATACACTTATATAATAGATGGAATGGTATAAGAGTACCCCTGACCAGTATATTTATTTCATAACTCATTAGGATAGCAGTGAAATAAGCATTTATATCATATATGGTAGGGAAAAAAAGCTTACATCATTTAAATTTCAAAAAACACACCATTTTATTCAATTCATTTTTAATAAATCATAAAATGGTCAAGGCTATTAAAATCATTGAAACCAGTCCGTTAAATCTAATTCAACTTTGAGGATTAATCAATCTCAACATAGCTAACCAAGAAAGCCCACAATCTAATTTGAATTCCCTGGAAAATTAATTTCAATGAAAGGTTTCAATCCCAATGGGATATTTTTAGTTACTCCCATTTACATTTGCATAGTTAAAATTTAAAAAGGGCTAAGCACTATTGAAGCACCTTAGTATTAAAAAATTACACATGCTAAAATTTCTATTTAAACATAAAACAATAGTTTAATCGAAATTGGGGAACATGTGTTTTCAACCATTTGGCCAAAAATCCATTTTCATGGTGGCACTCCATTGGTTGTCTATTTGGAGTATGGGTGGTCTCTAAACCCCTAAACAAACCCCAATTCACTAACATCAAGACACTAGGGTCATTTAGACCTGAAGAAACCAACACCTCGAGGGAGTTCGACAAAGGTTGGCTCATGAAATAGTTAATTAAATACAAAATGAGCAATATGCAAATGAAAAAACTTTGTGACCCCCAACCATTATCGGGTTAGGCAAAGCGTATCTTTATATAGGCCTCATATTCGAAGATGTTTGGAAGAGATCTGAGTTTCTCTCAAATGACATGGAAATAGAGAATATGATCCAAAATAAAAATAGCCCAATATAGGAAATTAATAACAGAGATAGGAATATATAGCTTATGGATCCTAACCATAGGGGTTCAAATGACTCAGAAAGATTGTTTTTTGGTCACCAGATGATGGAGTTATGAAGAATCCAAATAGGGATGAGGGTTTGAGATCAAGGAGGAGTAGAACCCTGGTCCTATCTATGGAAGGGAAGAATAAAAAATAATATTTAGGTAAGACTATTATAGGGGGAATGGTAATTTGTTACCAAGACAACTTACACATGGTTTATGTGCATAGTTTACAAACATTTAGAAAATACTGTGTGATGACTCTGCCCCATTTTTACAGTAGTTTACACGGACATGGATCAAGTCTGCATGATTGCAGAAAAACCAAACAGACTTGTAGGTTTTCCTCTCTATAGCCTCATCGTTCTCACAAAAATCGAGGCCTATATCCTATGGATTTCATTATCCATGAGGTCAATCTTGTAGCCCATTTATCCAGACCACTGGGCTCTAATCTATCAAGGAACGCTCCTCGGTTATTTTCTAAGCCATAGAAAACCTTTACCATCACAAAAGGAAATATTCAAACTAAAAGACATTGATCATTACCATGGTCAAATGAAAGGTCATTACGACATCCCCTCCTTATAGAAACTCATCCCTGAGTTATCCTTCGAAGGGTAAAGACATACATTCAGTAAAGAGTTCTTTATACTAAAGTTGAATATCAACATCCCGCTCCTATGTATCATATTGTACTCAGTCATGCTACCATAGAACCTATATAATAGAAACATGTCTTCTTATGAGTCTCTTCATGCTCCAATCAATAATATGCAAAATATACTACTCAAAGAAAAAATCCACATACAGCTCATCCTCATCGGGCTGAAATACATGAGTCAAATCTTAATTAGCTGAGCTGACATTCATGAAAGTCATCATAGATGGATATATATCTCTAAAGAAGGGTGATCTGGTAATCCATAGGTCTGATCTTCTTGACCACCCTGATGTGTCCAACAAACCTTAAAATTTATTTACCTACTTCAAAATACGTCTATGCCTTAGCATAGATGAGACTATCAGGAAAATTCAGCCTCTGACCATGAACTATAGAGGACTCCAACAACTGTTGGAATAATAATTCTATTTATATTAAGATTTCAACATTTGATTTCTGATCAAATGGACCTACTCTGATGTCTCCTACACAAGGAAAGGCCTAAGCACTTCTGGTTCACTTTCCACTATCTAGCATAGAGGTGAGCAACAAGGCCTAGCATTAAAAAATACATTGGGATCCATCTTAATAGTAACATTGAAGATTTTATTATATGAAATCATGAAAAGGGTATCATGTTTCCCCATGAACTCCCAATGTCAAGAATGCACAAATGGAGTATATCCTCTTTCACATGTCTTGTATGATCCATTTTTTCATCAGTATGAGGGTGATAGGAAATCCTCAAAAGTTCCAAAATACCCAAGGACTTATGCAACAAGTTCTATAACCATGATGTAAAGTGAGAGTCTCTGTCAGAAATGGTAGAATGTGGTGCTCCATGAAGATGTAACACCTATTTGACATTAAACATTACTAGGCCATCTATTAAGAATGTTTCTCGTACGCGTAAAAAGTGTGCAACCTTCTTTAGATGATCAATGAAACCCCATACCGCTTCATTTCCATGAGAAGACCAAGATAAATTATTCACAAAGTCCATTTAAACATCATTACATTTCCACATAGGAATGGACATCGACTGAAGAAACCCCATTAGACCCTAATGTTCCACATTCACCTATGGACAAGTAGAATATCATGTGACGAATCTAGTTATCTCCGGTTTAATGTTGGGCCACCAATATTAGTGTCATATATACTAATAAATCTTGTTGAAACTGAGGTTATCTATACATTTTGAGGTGTGGAAATCCATCATAATCTCTTCTCTCAAGTCAGCTGGGACTGATAAAAATCTACCAGACAATAGAGTGTCATCCTTGTAGACTATCCAACCAGACGTAGCATCATTATCAAAGACATTTTCATGTAGGATAAGGTATTAAGTATTATATACTAGCCTCATCCTTACCCATTCCAGATTATTTAATGTAAAAAATATAGATGAGAGGATAGTTCATCCACTTTCCTCTTGAACCTCAATATGCATCTCTGAGAATAGGGCCAGAAGATTTCAATCATCATTGGACTCCTGAACCGCCAGTGTCTAAGTATTTTTTATCAAGGAATAAGCTATTGAATTACCATTACATTGAGTATAGTCACGATCAAAATCAAAATATTATATCTACTCGACCAACCTATGCTACCTGATATTTATATCCCATTGAGTGAAGATGTATTTATGGATTTTGTGGTTTGTGAACACCACAAAACACTTTCCCAAAATATAGTTTATCTAACAACATATTGTATACACAAGTGTAGTGATCACGAGGTCATTCTTAGGGTAATTATATTCATGAGGTATCTGCTGATAATAACTATATAAAATGACTCACATGTTCTACATCAGAAGTGCTCCAAGACTAATACTAGATATATTATAGTAGACCGTATAAGCCCTACCAAGACCTAGAAGAATCAATATATGTTCTGAAGTAAGCCTCCCCTTCAGCTATTAAATTCTTGATTCAAAAGCTTCAGACCATTCAAATTTCATAGCATTCTTTGTTAAGAACATACGAAGACATGCAAGGCTTGAGAAATCCAAAAATAAAGTGTTTGTAAAATTCGGATTTCCCTAAACAAATATGAATATTAATGAAAATCATGGGATACTCTCAAGAAACTATAGATCTCACTTTCTCTGGGTTGACAAAAAATTCATTACATTAAGTTGATGTGATCCAAGAAGTGGACTTCATCGATTTAGAATTCACATTTACTAAGCATATAAAAGAGCTGATTCTCTCTTACCATATTCATATTAATATCAAGATGGGTTCCATGGTCATATATGGAGTGAGAATATACTAATACGTCATCAAAAAATAAAACGACAAATGAATCTAGATATGGGTGGAAGTCCCAATTCATAAGAAACATAAATACAGTAGGTGTGTTCATGTGTCCAAACAACATAACCAGGTACTCATAGAGACCATACCATTTACAAAAAGTTTTGTGAGTTATGTATGAAGTCTTGATAGGAAACTAATGATAGACTGACCTCAGATCTATTTTTTAAAACACCATAAATCCTCAAATATGATCAAATATGTTTTATATTCTAGGTATTGGATACCGAATCATAATATTTAGTAGATTTAATTGATGGAAATCCATACAAATAAAAATGTTACCATTCTAATTCTTGGTAGATATGACATGTGATCCCCAAGGATATGTTTGGGTGTGTATAAATCATTTTTCTTTAAGATCCTCCAACTGCTTCTTAAGAACCGAAATATCTTTAGGTTGTATGTTATAAGGAGGAATGGTCATAGGTATGACTCATGAAACAAGATCAATAGTAAAATCTACCTCTCGCATGGGTGGTATACCAGAGATTTCATTTGGAAAATGTTCTATGATGTGGTACACTATAGGAGGAATGACAATAGATTTTAACCCATAATAATCAATGTAATTACTGGTGACATGTGTTATAATAGTACTCAACATCAGGTGTTGGATTCTTGATCATGTCACACTTGCATCCCATTGACCCTTTTTAATCTGCGTAATTCCCTTTGGTGATTTAAATATCACCCTCCAATGATAGCAATCGATATGGGCTTTGTAATGAACTGAACAATCTCTCACAACCATTTTAATGAAAACAATCAAGTTTGAAATGTAAAGTATCCATTCGAAAAGGTAACCACCTATCTCAAGAGGAAATTATGACAATGGCGAAGGCACTCAGAATATATACCTCAGGGTTTATCTATCTTAATAACACAATGATATTACTCACTATCGAAGCCAAAATTTTTAGCAACTACCTCATGAATGATTGAGTGGGAAGCATGTATCAATCAAAGAAGACCCTAGGGTGGAGGTTACTAGAATAGTGCCTCATAAAGTAGATGGTATGACATGCTAATACTACATTATTGTATAGATAACATGTAACTAGGATGTACTAGGGCCTTGAGCTACTTCCTGACTACCCTGAGAAGGCCTTCTCTACTAGCACTGAAATTCATAAATCGGGTTTACCTCTACCTCACTAACCCTGTTGTCCTGAACAATGAATGGTATTTTAGCTTCCTTATTGTTGTGATCCTACTGACCCAACTTTTTGTCTATGAGTATATGTAGATCCCTATTCGCTAGAAACAGGATGGAATGATCTAAGAAAAAGGCAGAGGTGACCCAACCCACCACTATCTCTACACTCAAATGGAATCCATGTAAGCATCCTCCTTAAATGTGTTGGCTCCCAATACAAGTGACAGATAAGAGAACTAACTGTCAAAGGATACTAATCATTTCTACATCTAAGAGGCTCTTCAAATATTTTCATTTGTCTAGAAGAAGACCCACTAGAATCCTTAGGTACTGAACCACCCTATATGGCACTATCAACATCCCACAAATTTTTCTCTGTAATTAGGGTATAGTTGACAATCTCAATAAATTTCATCATCCTGAACACATTGAATTTCAATCGGATGTCGTAACACATCCCATAATCAAATGTCATAGAATCCAGTATATCATCAGGAAATAGGGAAGGATCAAAACTCAAAATATTAGTGAAATGGGACTAGTAATCCTTAACTGATATGGTCCCTGACTATAGATTCATGACCTCTCTCGATATGACAGCCCACAATGTCTTGGGAAAGAAGTAATTATAGGAGATTGTGAAGAATATTTCCCAACCCAACCCTCTATATTTCTTGCATTGGTGTTGGAATCCCACCATCTCATGGATGATTTGTGTAACATATAAGCTGGTCGTTTGAGTGTAACAGCCCGAGATTTTATGAAAAATATTCTTTTTTATTTCACTAATGTCTTGTGTTGTACACTACACCAAAAGGAGCTTGCACAACACGCATCCTTGACTTGCCTTGCATTACACGAAATCACAACCTTCCTCGATAGCGTGTGTGGTACGTAATACTGAGTTTTACGAAACAATGATATGCTATTAAAATATTATTAAAACTAGCCGTTATGAATAGTAATAACCACTTTTTGAAATTTTATAAATTTTATTTTTCAAAATGGACTTCATTTTTGGACTCAGAATATCGAAATTAGCCTAGGGTGAAATTTTGGTATTTTTCTGAAAACTTTCAATTTTTGATGAATAGTGAAACCACTAAGTGGTAGGTTAAAAAATGAATTTTGCATAAAACTTAATTTTACCGCTTCTGTGATTGGAATTTCAAAAATCCGAGAGACACGGTTAATATCAAGGACTAAAATGTGGTTCAATGAGATGAAAATAATTTTTTGGTGAATAGTAACTTTTTACTATTTTTACCGCGGTTAATAGTAAATAGGGTAACTAAGGGTAAATATGATATCAATATTACCCTAACACATGTCCTAATTCTATTGGACAAGTGTAATTCGACCAAAAACAAACTTAGGAATAAAATATGACCATTTAGGCCCACTTGGATTAGATTAGGACAATTATTATTAATTTATTTAAAGAAGGGTTAAAATAGTTAAAATCAAAGTTTAATAAGTAAACCATTTTTAATATGGGGTTATACATAAGATAAATTCGATTGTAAATATTCATTAGAAAGATAAAAAGATTTCCTACATGATGGTATTTTATTTGTAATTTTTAGACATCAAATAATTTAATTTATTTATGACACAAAGATGATGCAGTAATTATCTTATTAATGAAATATTGACATAATTGATAATATAAATACCAAAATAAATGTAATTTAAGACTTTATATGAATTCCACTAATTTTCAAGGTTACTATGATATATTAGTGTTGATTTAATCAACTTTGTTCGAACATATAATTCTGTTATGACTTTCAAAAAAATCATATATCAAATAGTGTCAAAATTGACAAAAAATAGTTTTTAAATCAAATATTATATTATTAATTGTTATTTTATTCCTAAAAATCTAAGGTTCGTCCAAATGACTTAGATAAGGATATATGTATTAATAATAAACAATTTGGGGTTCTTTTGGCTTGATATAGTAAGTTTATTAACCTTATAGTATAAGAACACAAGAAGACACGGTAAAAGTAAAATTATTTAACTTAATGTTAAATCTAAATGATAAGGTTAAAATAGGAACCTAAACTTGTCCAAATTCTATTTGATGAGAGGATTTCGACCCATCCCCACTTTAGCTTCGAAATAAGACCCTTTGGAACCATTATAAACCGATTTTGACTTTAATATAAAATTATATTTTGAGATATTCCTAAGGTGCCCCTCTCCTCCCCTATAAAAGGACACCTCCTCCCCCTCCTCCTCACACCAATTTGAGCACTCAAGCTCGGCCAACCCCTGCCAAAATCTCTTCTACACTTCCCTAGAGACATCCTAGAGGTTCTGGTCTTCCTCAAAGACCAATTCTAGTGCCCTAAGAGGAGATCTCAAAGAGGCACTTCAAAGAAGAGGTAATTACCGTTACCAATTCTTTCATCTTTATTTCTTCTTCCACTTCTTCTTCTTAGGTTGTTTCATTATGAAGTAATAACATCAGTATCACTAATATACTGATATGTTATTATAAGTATGAAACAACCCTATTTCACCATCTATCCATCCTACGGAAAAAGAAATCACCGCGCGTGCGTACGTACGGAATACCGTCTCCACGCCGTGGTGTAATCTATTTTCCACCACCACCTTACATGGATGTGTATAATGGTGTAAAGAATAACTATACATAGTTATTAAAACATCATATTGATTCTGATATATTGTATAATCCACTCCAATTCAATTCAATATTTATAGAAATGATATCATCGCTCGTGCGTACGTACGGACTACCGTCTCCACGACGCGATGAGATTCATTCTCCATGTTAACAATTTAAGAATGATTATAATGTATATATAAGAAATAATAATGAAATATATGACATTATAAAGCTACTGGATTTATGTATATATATACATATGTATGTCATCTACTTACTTCCATTTCAAGACAATAAGGAAAGGAAAACAGCGTTCATGCGTACGTACGGACTACCGTCTCCATGAACGGTGTTTTTCATTTTATTTATCTACCTATTATATATATATATATACTGAATATATATGATATATAAATCATATTTTATATTCTGGAAGTGAGTAAATCATGATATAAGTAATAATGATGTCAAGAACAACAAGTCAAAACACCTACGATAAATGAAACGATTTTACCCAAAACGCTTCTTTAACATGGAATTTACAAAAGAACGGGTAATATAATGTCATAAGTGAACCATATATGATATCATAAAAATTAATATGATTCTGTAATAAGTCAATAACATGATTTAAATCATTATACAGGAGGTTCAGACACTTACAAAGCAAGTCGGACCTAAGGTAAGGGAAATATCACAATCTCATTTTTATCCGAGATTGTTTATTCGTAAGTATTTACTGGGGTGTATTTTATCATCCACATCCATGTTTACTCAATATGTAATATTATTTCCATCCACCTAAAATTGTTTAAATCCATTTTTACCCTTTAGTGAGTTTTTAGTAATACGTATGAAAGAAATCTTTTGTCGTTTTTCGTACGAGGTACTTTTTGACTTTTCCGACAAAAGTACGAAGAATGTTTTTTTAACTTATACGGCACGAACGGATTTCTACTATTTTATAAAGCCTTATTTTAATGAAGCTTCCTCTAAAAGATTTCATGACTATTTTCAATAAAATCACTTTCTTTTAAAATTGCATGATGTTTTGTGAAAAGAAATTGATTTTGAAGAAGAAAGGATATTTTCCTCAAGAATTCAATTCAAGTGTTTTATCAAAATTATTTTCCATCTAAGATAATAAAGGGTTCTGTTTCTATCCATATTTTTACATTGATTTGACTATATTGTGATGGAATTATGTTTATGAATTCCTTTATCTTATATGAATTGATTTATGATGTCATGATGTTTCAAGAATCCCATTTTTGTTACATGTGTTATGCGATGATGTATGTTTTATGATTATGTGGAACACATAAGAAAGGATTCATTATAAGATGGGTGGGACCTATATCTCCCTCCAATGCATTGGGTAAAGATTTTATATCTCATGAGATAGACATGGCTGGAACGGAAGGTTATTTCGGTTCAGTGATACAGGACTGAAACGAGCAGTGAACTCGGTTCAGAAAGGGACTTTGTCCACTAAGATAGTCTTGGCAATGAGTCATGACTAACAAGAAATGATTTTCCATGATTATGTGTGCATGCCACAAATTTTCAAGTTTTATGTTATGATTATGGGGATCTCATTTTCACTTCTATGATTTGTTCCATGTTATGATATTATACTCTCTTTTGCAGGTTAAGATTTCCAAAAAGTTATGTTCTTATGAATATGATGTGATTGATTTTTCTTTTGTATACCCTTACTGAGCATTTGAGCTCACCCTTTTATGTTTTCTTTTCCCCAGGATATAAAGAAAGGTTTTAGGTAAAAAAAAAGGGAAGAACTTTATGGGAGATATTGAAGATCTTTCACCACGATTAGAAGATTATAGTCCGAGTTTCCAAAGACACTAAACTATTACGGTCCTTGTGTGTGTGTTTTTGTAAGGTACTAAGTATTCCGCAAAAGTAATGTAATGTCAATGTACGTCAGGCTTCGGGTCTCTACAGTTGGTATCAGAGGAAAGGTTTAGTCAACCTTTGGAAACTAGGATGCGAAAACGTTAGTGAGATCCCTAGAGTTATTTCTAAGGTATGTCTAGGGATGTCCCTAAGGATAAGTATACATATAGGATATATTCCTAGAACTATGGTAATAATATTAGAATAAACCTAAGAAGTTAGGTATTGAGGATACTTTCCCTTTACTATGTTGTTTTCTCTTGCATGATTTTTGATTCTCACAAAATTATTTTTGTGTTTTAGTTAATGGAGGGAACCAAAAAGAATTCAGTTAACATTGAATCCAATGGACAAATTGGTGACTATGAGCAACAAAATTGTGTAATGCCTAGAGAGAAAGATGTTGTGATTATGCCGAATCAATCATCGCGATATATTATTAACAAGGTGAAATTTAGTGGTATGCCTAATTCATCAAAGAAGAGGAAGATAGACTATTATGCATGTTCGCATGTTGAGGAGCATAAAGAAAGGAAGATTGAGATTTCTAAATAAGGGAAGAAGAACCTTGAGGAATACCTCAAATGGAGGGAACGATGTTATTTGTGTGGAGAAAAGGGTCATAGAGTGACAGACTATTATAGAGTTCAATGTATTATTTGTGGAGAACATGGGCATTACCCAACTCAATGCCCTGACCTAAAAAGTTACTTCTAAATCAAGGAAGGACTTATTCCAGGAAAATAATTTAAGAGGATGGATTGAAGTGTTTATGTATTGGTATTCAAGAATAATGTTGTTGAGGTACTTTTATTGTATTATTGTGGTTTTCAATAATTTTAAGGTATCGGTAACCATGAAAAGTGATTCAAATATTTTGGAAAGCAGATGATATGCGCATAATGAAGGGATAAGGAGAAAATGAAATGTTTGACAGTATTCATGAGCTCATGATTGATATAAGGACTAAGTGATATCATGGTTTGAGTATATAGAATTTTGAGGATTTTGGTATGTGGAAAGTATTAACTTTTAATTGCACTCATGTTTTCACTAAGGTATTCAAGAGAATACACGATTAAGGACTTTGAATGTTTGGAATGTGACCAACAAGACATATCTTATGATATGTGGGGATCAACGACAATATTAAATCTCTGGTAATCGTTGTCACTATATTATGAGAGTGGACTGCAGTATTATGTATAAGCCTAAAGATTAGACTGGATTATGTTGGACATAAGTTAGTATTGTTTAAGGATAGAAGATTTTCGATATTATTGATGGGATGTTATAGTAACGTAGTTTTAGAAAAAGGACAACCTGCAGGACTGGCGACAGCCCATCGCTTCGGACAAGGCTGTAGGAATCGAACCCACAACCGAAGTGCGACTGGCCTTTATCGCCTACCACTGACCTACATGAAGTCCCTGTTTAGTAGAAACTAGTTTTATTAAGCAGTATGATATATGAAGTATAAGTCCATTTTAGGAACCATATATGATTAATCCCACTATAGATCGACTTATGTATATAAATTTTGCTAACCTTTTGAGACAGATGGAATGACCCGTCATTCTATCACATGATCTGCTAACACTTCACGAATAACAAATTCAACTTCATTTATTTAAGAGATGAAGTGGAAATTGTTAAAGGCACGAACAACAGTGAGATTGTACCAAAATAAATTAAGTATTTATTCTAATTCAAATTCTTTAACTTTAGGGAAATGATCTTGAAAACCAAAAATGTTGTCCTAGTTCTCATATACCTGATGAATCAGATGGTACCTTAGATCGTCACAAATTTATGGATTTGTGATTACTGTCTTTTCCATAGCCATGTTCTCTACCACTCTCCATCAGAACATGATGGTTAGATTTCTCTTCCATATCCATATTTTCACCTTTGTGGAAACCCAGTGATTAGTTTATTTGGGTAATCGTTACATTTCATACTTTAGTTTTTAAAGCCAAGTTTTGGTATTCCTTTTTATGATGTGGGTTTCTATTAAAGAAACTTTCGAATAGTAAACCATTTATAACCCCGACGAATTTCGAGGGCGAAATTCATTTTAAGGGGGGTAGAATGTAACAGCCCGAGATTTTATGAAAAATATTCTTTTTTATTTCACTAATGTCTTGTGTTGTACACTACACCAAAAGGAGCTTGCACAACACGCATCCTTGACTTGCCTTGCATTACACGCAATCACAACCTTCCTCGATAGCGTGTGTGGTACGTAATACTGAGTTTTACGAAACAATGATATGCTATTAAAATATTATTAAAACTAGCCGTTATGAATAGTAATAACCACTTTTTGAAATTTTATAAATATTATTTTTCAAAATGGACTTCATTTTTGGACTCAGAATATCGAAATTAGCCTAGGGTGAAATTTTGGTATTTTTCTGAAAACTTTCAATTTTTGATGAATAGTGAAACCACTAAGTGGTAGGTTAAAAAATGAATTTTGCATAAAACTTAATTTTACCGCTTCTGTGATTGGAATTTCAAAAATCCGAGAGACACGGTTAATATCAAGGACTAAAATGTGGTTCAATGAGATGAAAATAATTTTTTGGTGAATAGTAACTTTTTACTATTTTTACCGCGGTTAATAGTAAATAGGGTAACTAAGGGTAAATATGATATCAATATTACCCTAACACATGTCCTAATTCTATTGGACAAGTGTAATTCGACCAAAAACAAACTTAGGAATAAAATATGACCATTTAGGCCCACTTGGATTAGATTAGGACAATTATTATTAATTTATTTAAAGAAGGGTTAAAATAGTTAAAATCAAAGTTTAATAAGTAAATCATTTTTAATATGGGGTTATACATAAGATAAATTCGATTGTAAATATTAATTAGAAAGCTAAAAAGATTTCCTACATGATGGTATTTTATTTGTAATTTTTAGACATCAAATAATTTAATTTATTTATGACACAAAGATGATGCAGTAATTATCTTATTAATGAAATATTGACATAATTGATAATATAAATACCAAAATAAATGTAATTTAAGACTTTTTATGAATTCCACTAATTTTCAAGGTTACTATGATATATTAGTGTTGATTTAATAAACTTTGTTCGAACATATAATTCTGTTATGACTTTCACAAAAATCATATATCAAATAGTGTCAAAATTGACACAAAATAGTTTTTAAATCAAATATTATATTATTAATTGTTATTTTATTCCTAAAAATCTAAGGTTCGTCCAAATGACTTAGAAAAGGATATATATTTTAATAATAAACAATTTGGGGTTATTTTGGCTTGATATAGTAAGTTTATTAACCTTATAGTATAAGAACACAAGAAGACACGGTAAAAGTAAAATTATTTAACTTAATGTTAAATCTAAATGATAAGGTTAAAATAGGAACCTAAACTTGTCCAAATTCTATTTGATGAGAGGATTTCGACCCATCCCCACTTTATCTTCGAAATAAGACCCTTTGGAACCATTATAAACCGATTTTGACTTTAATATAAAATAATATTTTGAGATATTCCTAAGGTGCCCCTCTCCTCCCCTATAAAAGGACACCTCCTCCCCCTCCTCCTCACACCAATTTGAGCACTCAAGCTCGGCCAACCCCTACCAAAATCTCTTCTCCACTTCCCTAGCAACATCCTAGAGGTTCTGGTCTTCCTCAAAGACCAATTCTAGTGCCCTAAGAGGAGATCTCAAAGAGGCACTTCAAAGAAGAGGAAATTACCGTTACCAATTCTTTCATCTTTATTTCTTCTTCCACTTCTTCTTCTTAGGTTGTTTCATTATGAAGTAATAACATCAGTATCACTCATATACTGATATGTTATTATAAGTTTGAAACAACCCTATTTCACCATCTATCCATCCTACAGAAAAAGAAATCACCGCGCGTGCGTACGTACGGAATACCGTCTCCACGCCGTGGTGTAATCTATTTTCCACCACCACCTTACATGGATGTGTATAATGGTGTAAAGAATAACTATACATAGTTATTAAAACATCATATTGATTCTGATATATTGTATAATCCACTCCAATTCAATTCAATATTTATAGAAATGATATCATCGCTCGTGCGTACGTACGGACTACCGTCTCCACGACGCGATGAGATTCATTCTCCATGTTAACCATTTAAGAATGATTATAATGTATATATAAGAAATAATAATGAAATATATGACATTATAAAGCTACTGGATTTATGTATATATATACATATGTATGTCGTCTACTTACTTCCATTTCAAGACAATAAGGAAAGGAAAACAACATTCATGCGTACGTACGGACTACCGTCTCCATGAACGGTGTTTTTCATTTTATTTATCTACCTATTATATATATATATATACTGAATATATATGATATATAAATCATATTTTATATTCTGGAAGTGAGTAAATCATGATATAAGTAATAATGATGTCAAGAACAACAAGTCAAAACACCTACGATAAATGAAACGATTTTACCCAAAACGCTTCTTTAACATGGAATTTACAAAAGAACGGGTAATATAATGTCATAAGTGAACCATATATGATATCATAAAAATTAATATGATTCTGTAATAAGTCAATAACATAAAAATTAATATGATTCTGGGGTGTATTTTATCATCCAAATCCATGTTTACTCAATATGTAATATTATTTCCATCCACCTAAAATTGTTTAAATCCATTTTTACCCTTTAGTGAGTTTTTAGTAATACGTATGAAAGAAATCTTTTGTCGTTTTTCGTACGAGGTACTTTTTGACTTTTCCGACAAAAGTACGAAGAATGTTTTTTTTAACTTATACGGCACGAACGGATTTCTACTGTTTTATAAAGCCTTATTTTAATGAAGCTTCCTCTAAAAGATTTCATGACTATTTTCAATAAAATCTCTTTCTTTTAAAATTTCATGATGTTTTGTGAAAAGAAATTGATTTTGAAGAAAAAGGATATTTTCCTCAAGAATTCAATTCAAGTGTTTTATCAAAATTATTTTCCATCTAAGATAATAAAGGGTTCTGTTTCTATCCATATTTTTACATTGATTTGACTATGTTGTGATGGAATTATGTTTATGAATTCCTTTATCTTATATGAATTGATTTATGATGTCATGATGTTTCAAGAATCCCATTTTTGTTACATGTGTTATGCGATGATGTATGTTTTATGATTATGTGGCACACATAAGAAAGGATTCATTATAAGACGAGTGGGACCTATATCTCCCTCCAATGCATTGGGTAAAGATTTTATATCTCATGAGATAGACATGGCTGGAACGGAAGGTTATTTCGGTTCAGTGATACAGGACTGAAACGAGGAGTGAACTCGGTTCAGAAAGGGACTTTGTCCACTAAAATAGTCTTGGCAATGAGTCATGACTAACAAGAAATGATTTTCCATGATTATGTGTGCATGCCACAAAGTTTCAAGTTTTATGTTATGATTATGGGGATCTCATTTTCACTTCTATGATTTGTTCCATGTTAAGATATTATACTCTCTTTTGCAGGTTAAGATTTCCAAAAAGTTATGTTCTTATGAATATGATGTGATTGATTTCTCTTTTGTATACCCTTACTGAGCATTTGAGCTCACCCTTTTAAGTTTTCTTTTCCCCAGGATATAAAGAAAGGTTTTAGGTAAAAAAAAGGGAAGAACTTTATGGGAGATATTGAAGATCTTTCACCACGATTAGAAGATTATAGTCCGAGTTTCCAAAGACACTAAACTATTACGGTCCTTGTGTGTGTGTTTTTGTAAGGTACTAAGTATTCCGCAAAAGTAATGTAATGTCAATGTACGTCAGGCTTCGGGTCTCTACATTGAGCCTCTACTATAGAAGCATATTTAGGTTCATTATGATATGTAGAATCACCTTGATCCAAGAATCTATGGAATGTTGTCTTCTATCCTCAGAGGATGTATGAAGATGATACTACAGAAACTCGTGAGTCAACTCGTCCATAATCAGAGTAGGATTCTCTATGTCTTGCATACTCTACATCATATGAATAAACCCCTCTAGGAGATGGGTATCAGTACCCATATCTAGAATAGACAGTGGATCCACAAGTGTCTTGTCTGAAAGAATAACTGGAAGCTCAAGGCCCATCACCTTATAAATAATATTGTTGTTACATTTATGGTGTGAGGATGAAGGATACCATAGTGGAATAATGCTACATTGCAAGAAGAAGATCTCATAATAGATTCAAGCTATCCAGATGACTGAATTCGAGAATCAAGGATAGATTCTAAATCCACCATGGGTTGATGAAAACGTCTCACTATCATCTTCAAAATCTAGGACTAGATGATAGGAAATACCATAATAATGAATAAACAACCACTAACCAATTCTAAGTCTAGGTTCAGGTCAATGTTTTCATTAGTATTTCGCAATTTGGGTGTTCTCAAGTTAAAATTGATTTCCCTTTTGAAATTGAACTCTTTAAAACATTTTATGATTATTTAAAAATCAACTTATTCCATTGATATTACATTTTCTTGGCCATAATGTCCCCTACGCCTTATGAATTAAAAGTTGACATAGAATTGGGTTTTATTTTAATTTAAATTGTGCTTATCCATGAGATTATATCAATTCTAAGACTATTGGGCTAGTTGGTTTAACATCTTATGATCCATAAGGGCTAATAAAACATATAAGTCAGCGAGTGGAACCCACTAAACTCACACCATAGAATGATTCAGACCCTTCAAGAAGTTTCAACACAAATGTATAAATGTATCAAGGCACAATAGATATGAAACAATAAATTCTTGCTAAAAATTTAAACATGACATGGAAAAATGTATGGACTATTCATTTTTCCCCATCATGATAAATATTCTAATATATATCCCTCATTTAATCTAGTTAAATAGTGTAATCATAGTCCTAATATTATCAATATCAATAACATCACAAAACATGTGAATCAACCAATGATGAAATTGTATCAATAGTGCCCAGAGGATCAATAATACTCATAAATAAGGAATCATGGTCATTAACACATACATGGGGTTTCAATTCACATGAATGGATTATGAATACATCCCAATGTATTCCCAGTCTCCACTCTGTTGTCTACAAATATTCATGCAATAAAGGAATCACCTCTTATACCACATTGTGACGTCCAAGAAACAGCTTCCCCTTATTCCGTTCCTTGAGCCCAGTTGGCCACATGACCTCTAGTATGGATCCCCATAAGCCAGTGGTCATCGACTAATAATAGAGGTGAATATGTAGTATATTGGGGAGAATATACCCCCATGATAGAGTAACATAATAGATTTAACAAAAATGACCATCAATAGAATCATAATCCAATATGGAGATAATGTAAATATTAGAGCTTAAACAGATATAGCCAAAGACTGAATAACAAAATAACATCACCCTTTCCATAATCTCCATCTCTGAAATATGAATCAACCACCAAAAGTGTAGTGTTTTCCCCTTTCTATAATTGCAGTAAAACAATATTCCTGTTTTTTAATTGTTTCCCAAGTAGTATGTGTGATAAGCATCTCAGTAGGGAATCACCTATGGAGTCTATGAGTAATCCGAGTAATCCAACGTATGTAAAAAAATATCCACAAATAGTTGGAATGTAAAATAAATATAACAAATAATTATCCTCCCACTCCGGTTCTGAAAGGATACCTGGAGGGTCTGTATGCTTCATCTCCAGGTTGGTATGTCTGATCAGGTTACCATATATATATATATATAGTATCACTGGAATGGGGTAATAATTATTCTCATATATAAATTTATATATAGATTATATCTTTATTGGGGTAACCATGCCTCCAACCCATACACATATATGTATTTTAACTCGTATGGAGTAAAGATTCCACCAACCCATAGGCATATAATTACTATAATTGGAGTGGGTTAAAAAATCCTCCCACCAATAGATGTATATCATAGTTATTATGGGGTAAGAATTACACCCATCCATATATTTATATCATAACTGATAAGCATAGAAGTGACATAAAAATTCATATCAAATAACATAATTCAAAATCATCTTACATCATTTCAATTTAAAATAATAATCCATTTTTTCAATTCATTTATAATAAATCATAACCTAGGAAATTCCATGAACATACTAAAAACCATTCGATTAAAGCTAAATCATCTTTATGTTTTAATCCATCTCATTATAACTATCTTAAAAATCCAACCATCCAATTTTCAATATACATAAAATTCCTTTTTGGGAATGGTGTCAATGCCTCCTAGACATTTTAAAATTTCTATTTCAAAAGGGGCTAAACACCATTGAGGAACAATTGTATAAATAAATTACACATGAGAAAATTCATATTTCAATTAAAATCCAAGCTAGAAGACCAATTGGGTTCCATGTGTTTAAACCTATTTGTCCCAAAAGTCCATTTTCAAGGTGGCACACCTCTAGGTGTCCATTTCGAGTAAGGGTAGTCTCTAAACCCCTAAAAAACCGAAATCGTCTACATCAAGGCGTTGTGTTCATTTAGACATGATGGAACCAATCCCACAATGAAGATTGGAAAAGGATGGATCATAGCATAGCAGATTAAATAATAAATGACCAAAACTCAGATGGAAACCTACATGACGAACTAACAGAGGTCTTTAAATGACACATCACTTCATATCAAATTAGGATTCAAAACATGTTGGGATAGATCTTATTTTTAGTCCAACACTATATAAATCATCTATATGAGCCTAAATTCAAAAGGCACAATAGATGGCAAGAAGATCAGAGATAGTGTTATAAAGACAGGGGAGACATACCAAAAGGGTTCCAATGACACCGGCGGATTGAAGATATTCACCTTATTGGATGAGTTATCAAGAATCGAACTAGGGAGGAGGGTTTGAGCTCAATTTGTATAAAACAATGTGGTTTGGTCCATGGGATGGAGTAAAAATAAGGTTAGATAGGATAAATTTATATTGGTAAAAATGATAATTTTCCCCATGACCCCCAGTGCATAGTTTATGTGCACAAATTACAAACTATCAGAAAACCATGTGTGGATCACCTATCAAATTTCTAAAATAGGTTGCACGACCATGCATCTGCTCTGCATAGTTGCAGAAAACACATGCAGACATGTAGGTGAGTCTGTGTGTAGCCATATGATTTACAAAAATTGTGTTTCCTAGGTCGCATGGTTTATAATAAGCATGCATCTCAGCCTGCAGCCTATTTATCCTGACCTTTGGGCTCCAAACTATCCTCAGATGCTCCTCGAGACTTCCCTAGGCCGCAACATACCCTTATCATGATTAATGGAATGATTCAAACAAAAAAACCAATTATCATATCATATAACAAACTGTGGTTCATTGAAAAGAATAGTTAATTTAAATTATTAATAATTCAATTAAGCTAATTGGAACCAATTTTATGATATATTTAGGTATATAAACTTATTAAAATTAAAAAAAAATTTGGAAATAATATTTCGTCTTGTTTTGTGGATTTAATTTAAACTAAACTATATAAATTTTTGTAATTGAAATTGATAAAATGGATTAAATATTTTTAAATATAATAATGAATATTAGGTAATAAAAGTTTATATATTTTTTTCAAAATGAATTGTAATTTTTTTCCACGACTATGTTTAAAACATGTTTTCAGAGGGGATTAATCCATGTGAAAATGGTATTAATAAATATTAAACCTTTTTAATTACACAATTGTAGCCATATTTTGAACCTATATTATCTTCAGTTATTGTTTTTAGCTATTTGGAATAATTTTTATTGAATAATATGTTATTATATTTTAATCTTTTATGAAATTCATAGTGTGCATGCACCCATGATTATTAAAGGACAACCCTCTTTTTTCTTCTACACACCAAATTAATCCAATAAAATCAAAAAAACATATCCGATGTTATTATAAACATAACTATTAAGTATTTATAGATTTTTTTTCATAATAAACCATTCCAATGTAAATAATGAGTGGATCTAAAGTAATTCTTCCAAAAAATGTTATAATACTACCTAGATGCTTTAAATATGTTTCATCTTATACCACATCTATTTCCATGTTATTCACCATAAAATATTTAATTTTGTACCATAAATATACTAAAATGATATTATGATTATATAACTATCATTATTCACAATAATTTATATCAAATGATAATAGAAAGTATCTCTCGTGCATATGTGTGGACTATCACCTATGCATACCGATATAATTAATATTACATTTAATAAGATTCATAATTTATTATTTCTTGATCATTTATGCTGTTGAATATTTTAATTAAAAAATGATTTAATTCTCCCACATTTTGTTCTAATTGATGATTTTATCAATATTTTCAATTGAGTAATAAATTTGAAAATTCATTGAGAATTCCAGTGTCTCCAATTCTAATACTTTTCAGTAATTTCATTATAAAATTTAAGTTTTTATATTTAAATTTGAAAAATCATTGAGGTATTATTATCCCATTTTTCTACATATATTATTTGGAACATTGATTTTGGACCATAGGTAGGACATGCATGCAGTGGCCCTGAAATCAAAACAGATGCGGATCCAATGGGATGGATCCTACCGTAATATGTTAGCCATAACATTATATACAATACATTTATTTATAGAAAATTATAAATTATTTTAGAGGAAATTATTTGAATCAATTCAACCAGCTATAGTAATTTTGTTTTTGAAATAGAATATGGTCAAATGATATTATAGAATTAATTTAATCTGATTAATTGAATCTTCCATTATGAAAATATTATAATTAATAATTGCAATGTAATCAAATCATCATGAAAATGATATATCTTTTTATGGTGGAAGAATAAGGAATCCGGGAACAATTCTAAAGAGGATGAAATTCTTGTATTTTTCTATTACAATGTTTAGAAATTCATTTACATTCTATACATTGATTTTTAATGGTTTATTAGGACATAATAAAATTCATTAATAATTCATCCATTTATCCTTCAATATGAAACTAATGGAGATTAAATTTTTTTTTGAACTCCAATGATATACATTGTAACACCCCAAGATTTCATAGGGTGTTATTTCTTCAAAATAATTCAATAACTTGCACTACACGCAACACCGAGTTCAAGCACACCATGACTTACCAAACAAGCCGTTCAAAAGAGGTTATGAATAGTATTAACTAAATTTTAAACTTTATATACTCCTTATAATTTTAGAATTCATATTATGAGTTTCTTAGACATAATAAAGGAACAAATTCATTCTCAGTATTGCACTTTTACCAAATTTTAATAGTGAACCCTTTTTAAATAAAATATTTTAACCTTTTTGACTAAATGGGGACATCAAAAATTTAATATGAAGCACCCCAAGCTTCTACGGTATGCTTCTCTTTGAATAATGTGATAGTGTGTGTTGTACGCAACATCGAGTTCTAACACACCATAACCAATCAAACTAGCCGTTATGAATAATAATACCTACATTTTGAAATTATATATATTTTATTTTTTAAAATGGACTTCATTTTTGGATTCATAATATCGAATTTAGCCTAAGGTAAAATTTTGGTACTTTTCGGATAACTTTAATATTTTGATGAATAGTAAAAATTACTAAATATTAATTAAAAAAAACTTTTTAAATAAAAATAATTAATAGTGATAAATTATGAATTTGAGTGGTATTAAAGTATATTTAGAATATATTTTTACCATTTAATATAATGTTGGTCATTGGACATAATTTTACAGTTAAACCGGACATAAACAAGTGTCAATATTTTGATAGTTATTATCTCTTAAAAACACGCTTTTTGTTTTAACAATGAGAATTAATTTTAATTTAATTTCTGCCACTTTTGTGCTTTTAATTTGGAAAAATGGATTCCATATTTGGAATCAGGATGTTCAAATTGTGTAAATAGGTAAATTTTATTTTTAGACATTTTGAATAATTATTTCAGTAAATATTTTATTTACCATGGTTAAGGGAAAATCCGGTAAATAAGGGATACAAAATAATTTTATAATAATAGTAAATTACCCTAAAACGTGTCCTATCCTTATTGGTTGATACATGTTCGACCATAGGCATCTTTGGGTCGATTTAGGGACCCCATGGAGCCACTTGTAGGTGATAGGGACACTTAATTTTAATTAAGTTAAAATTAATACAAAAATGACACAAGCATATATCTTTTTGAAAAACAATTTTTACATAGGATTATATATGTTGTAATTTCGACTATAAATATTCATTAAAAATATAAAATGATTTCATACATAATTATATTTTATTTATAATTTTTAGAGATTACATAATTTAATTTATTTATGACACAATGATGATGCAGTAATTAACATAATAGTGAAAATTTAAAATAATTGATATTATAAATAACCAAATAAATATAATTTGAGACTTTTAATTTATTAAAATAATTTTCTAGGATAATATGACATATTAGGATTGATTTAAGTAACTTTTTTTGAAGTAATAATTCTGTTATGATTTTCACAAAAATCAACTATTGAATAGTGTCTAAATTGACATAAAAGGGTTTTTAAAACAAATATTATATTATTAATTGATATTAAATTCCTAAAAATATAAGGTTCGGCCAAGAGACATATATCATGATATTTGTATCATTAATGGACCACATGGGGATCTCTTTGATGTATATAGTATGTTAATTAACAATATAATATAAAAATACAAATTTACATGGTAAATGTCAAACTAATTAACTAAGAGTTAATACTTAAAGATAAGGTTAATATAGTAACCCAACCCGGAATAAATTCTGTTTTTTGAATGGTTTTAGACCTATACCCACCTAAAAATTTAAATAATCAACTTTGGGGCAATTATAAACCGAATTTGAATTTATTCTAAGTTAATATTTCTAGCTTTTCCAAAGGTGCCCCTCACCCCTCTTATAAAAGAGAACTCCTCCTTCTCATTTCTTCAAACATTCAAAGCCTTTTGGTTCGTCCAAACTCTACCCAAATACTCTTCCAACTTACCTCACTAAAACCTAGTGGCCTTATTTTGATCCGAAAGCCAACCTAAGGACCCCTTTTGATCAAATCAAAAAGAAGAACCCGAAGAAGAGGTAATGATTTCACCACCCTTTTCCAAGTTCCTTTCTTCTTCCACTTATTCTTCATTTGTTATTACCATTCTAAAATAATATATCCTATATCATATATATATTGTGAATTTATTATAAATATGGTACAACCATATTCAGTATTCTATCCACCCTTTGAATAAAATGTCACCATACGTGCGTACGTACGGCTTGCCATCTCCACGTCGTGGTGTAATTGTTATTCAATATATTATTATTTGGATGGGTATAATAATGATGTGTAACTCATGTAAATAATAAATATAACATGTTAATGATTCTGTATATATGATATACCATACATTTTTATATTATTTTAATATAAAAAGAATGATATTGTCGCTCGTGCGTACGTACGGACTACAGTCTCCACGAACGCGATGAGATTCATTCTCCATCATATCCATTCATGTATAATTATCATTTGATGATTTAAAAATAATTTTTGAGGACTTGATATCATTCTGTATATGAATAATATACAACCTATCCATGAAAAACATGGCTTATGTAACAAAACATATAAAAGAAAACGAGTAAGTTAACACCCGAAACGACGATAATACTAAGATATTATTAACAAATCAATGTTAAAAGATCATATATGATATCATATTAATATATATGATTATATTATAATTTAATAAAACTTATTTCACTATTATACATGAGGTTAATCTACCCCAACCAAGGAAAAGTAGAAGGTAAGGGTTTATTTCGCAATCTCTCCATTATCCGAGGTTGTTTATACGTAATAATCTACTGGGATTTCATTATCATCCACATCCATGTTTCTTCAAAATGTATTTCAAAATATATTCACCATTTACATGAATATGGGTTAAAGTCATTTATACCCTTGTTTGAATTTTTATAAGTTTTTTATAAAGGAATCATTCCGTCGTATTCCAAACAAGGTGCTTTTTAACCTTTTCGACAAGATTAAGGTAAGAATGTTTTTTTAACTTATACAACGGGTGCGGATATTTTCCACCATTATAAATTCGTCAAAGCTTCCCTTACAATCTTAGAAGAATATTTTCAATGTAAATGTTTTATTTTATAATTATGTGACTTTTAAATGATTTCAAAATGAATATTTTAAGAATTTGTGAAAGGTACTCTTTATCAAGATCATAATTTTAAATGTTTTAAAGATTTATCTTTCTAAATATTTTTAATTAATGTCCAGGTTTTAAAAAGGGTTTTAAGGATTTATTTATATGGAAATTAAAGTTTTAAAATTAAAACTCCTTTTAAAATGTTTCAAAGTAGTATGGGACACTTTGATTCAAAAATCTATTTTTAAATAGCTTCTTGACAACTACTATGACTTTTAAATGATTTCAAGAAAAAGGGGGATATTTCTATCAAATATTTTTGATGATTATTTTCATCTATGTCAACATCCTTCATTATTCTTGATTTAGGTTAATGTGATACAATACAATCTTCCATATTGTATTGAATGATTATGTTTGACTGTGGATGTGCTATTTTTATACCATTAATGGTTTGTGGTTAAAGTATTGACATCTAGTATGATAGTTTTAACACGAATGTTTATGTTATGTTTATACCTGTTCATATGAGGAATGCATTGGACTTAATAAGTGACAGGTGGATCCCGCTATAGCTCCTCGATGCATCGGTTGGTCTCATGAGACAAACCAGAGTCTTGGCACAAGGCCTAGACAAAATATTATTTGTTGTCTTGGAACGAGGCCTTGGCTATGTGGTTATGATAGTCTGTCATTATGCATTCCATCATTAAGAAAGTGGTTATTGATATTGCATGTGATTATTCGATTAATATAATATCCATGTGAATAAGTAAATGGAATTATTTCATTTTACTTTTTCCATATTATGTTGAAGATCATGTTTAAAAGGCTGTTGTTTTAGTTATACATTGCCTTAAATGTTAATTCTTATTAATGAAAGATTCCGCTATATTTTTATCCATACTGGGAATTTGAGCTCACCCCTTTTCTATGTTTTATTTTTCCTAGGGTACGAAGAAGTAAATTATGAATGACCTGTAGAGATATTATGTGGGGATATGAGTGTGGAATATGGAGACAATATGTTGTTGTAGTAGTTTTTCACTTTCTGATGTAATGTAAGACTTATGAATATATCTAGTGTTTCAAAGGCTACTAATGTAAAGACCTATAAATTCCAAGAAAATTTTTTTTTATTAATTTTCTTAGGAATTTTACAAGAACGCAGTTTTTGACGGCGCCTGATTCCGAGGGCCGGTGTGCCCAAAATCAATTTCCGAAGATTGGCTCGGGTACGTTCAGTGAACGGACGAGCGGGTTTTTCTAACTTTTGAACCGGTGCTTGGAATCAAATTCTGAGGGCACTGATGGAATCGCAGCGCCGGTAATTGCTTAGAAACTCCTCTCCGGGAGTTGCGTTTTCTCAGGTGTGGTTTTTAATTTTCGGGCGTAAAGTTAAGAAATAAAATAATTGTACAACAAACTTTATTTTATTTCACATAAGCCACTTGGAAGCCACCTGAAAGCCACTTAATGCTGCTTAAGTGGAGTTGTTATAGTTAGGGTTCTATCCTAAAATATCCTATCCTCTTGGTAGGATATTTGTGAGGTGGGACCCGCACGAGCCCCACCGTTTCTTTTCCGCTAAGTAACGCACCCGCGAAAACACGTCATTATGAAAGTCAACTGATGCGTTTTCTTAAATTATAAACGCACCATTTAATTGGGCGGTTTTATTCGTGAATTAAACGGGCAGTTTCTTTCGTTAAATTAATTCTATGAATTGATGGGTCGTTACCACTTTTTCGTTTGTTGGTGCAATAATAAAAAAAGACCAACACGACTTTTGGGAGGATTACACTTTGAGAGGTTTTTGACAGAAGTTCTTGTGCCATCACCATACTTCGCGAAAAACACAAAGAACGCGATGAACGTAGAGAACGACGGCCTCCGACGAAGAATATCAAACCCGCCGAAATCGACGACGCGACGCCGTTTTCCGCCACACTGACGTTTCCTCTCCTGTAACTTTCTTCGGCGACGTTCCTTCCTCCATGACAAAAACCTTCAATCATCCGTTGAGGTGAGTGTTTGCGATTCAATAAATTCCTTTGTGGTTTTTGACTCAAGAAGGATTTAATTATTATTAATTAAATCTTTTTGTTCTTGAACCTCGGAGTTCGTCGACGCGACACCCTTCCGCGACGACGCGATGTCGGATACCGCGATGACGGGACGATCCCCTCTTTCCCCAAAGAAGGCAAGTGCGACGAATTGACGAGGTAGGGGTTGTTGTGAATAATTCCTTTATATTCCTATGAACGTTTCTTTAAAATTAAATAACTGGATTCCTATGAACAATTTTAATTTATTAAAATTGTTGCTTCATGTGTTGAATAATTTCTCCCGTTGTTATTATTCTAACGCAGAGGGTGCGGGCCAAATGAACACGGCCCGACAACCCTCCTCTGTTCTTCGTGGTTGTGCGGATTAGGTGGGAGATGGAAAATCATGACGCAAGGGCGATTTGGTGATCCCGCAGTGAAGAACGTGACCCGGGAGGAACAATGGCACAGACGGGAAGGAAAACGGACCACCGGAGCAACTCCGGTGGCACACGGAAGCGGCCAGCGGTGCCCCGGCGTGCCATCGGACAAAGCCGCCCCGGCTGAAGCCGCAGCGGCGGCGGCCAGCGGAACCGCGACCCCGCGGGTCAGGCTCGCCCGCACGGGATGTGGCGACATTCCGCGTCCGTTCAATCAGCACGGCCCCACGCGGGGCCGCGGCACCTCTAGACTGCGGGGGCAGCGCCTTGCGGCGCTCGGCCGCTCAGCCGCGCGGCCGAACCGAGCCAGGCTAGTCCGACCGGATCCGGTCAACTCAGTTCTGGTCGACCCGGTTCGGTCGACCCAGGGGGGGTCGGCCCGGGCCCGGACCCCACTTCTTCAGACCACTTTTGGTCAAATGCCCATAACGTGTGGTACAGGCCTCCAAACGACTCACCGTCAGTTGCAATGCAATCCTTGGATCGAGATGGTCGTTTCGGTATATCGTACTCATGGTTTCGGATTAGTTTAGGTTCGTCCAGGTTGGTTCGGATACGAAACCAACCGGGCCCTCGGAGCGGAAACGCTTATATCTTAAGCTCCGGACGTCCAATTGACGTGTCGTTGACTTCGATGGATTCCTCCAAGTGAGACAGATCTGTTGGCTTACTCCGCTCGAGGTTTGGATGTCGTCGGAGTGTGGTCGGGTTCGTTCGGTCACGCAACCAACCGGGCCCCTGGAACGAAAAAAGCCAATAACTCACCGACCGTGCGTTCGATTGATGCGCCGTCTTTCTCGTTGCGTTCCTGTTGAAGATACGGAATTTTTGGCATCCTCCTCCCGAGTTTGGGACGCAGTTGGGTTATAGCCGGGTTGGATTGTACCCGAAATCCAACCTGGCCACTCGAACAGAAAAAGATGATATCTTTCAGAGAGGACGTCCATTTGATGAACCGTCAGCGGCGTTGTTGATCTCGTCGAGAAACGGCCCCTATGAGTATAACCTATGGGAGTTCGGGGTACAGTTGAGATACGGCCGGGTTGGTTCGCTTACGAAACCAACTGGGCCCCTGGGATGAAAATGCTAATAAATCACAGACCGGGCGTCCGATTGACGCGCCGTCTGTTGCGTTGAGACCGCTATGATGAGGAAGTCCTTTTAGATTCATCTTCGTGGGACTTTGAGATACGTGGAGTATCAACTTGTAGCTCGTGGAGCGGACCCTCCCAGAGATGAGCGTACGGAGTACGGAGACCGTGTAGCCGGCAGAGACATGAAGACTTCTTGTCCGATTCGATTCGGAGTGACTTACGTACCCCAGTGGGGAGCACTACATTGTGAGGTGGTAGACCCACAGCGGAGGAGCACTACAATGTGAGGTGGCAGTCCCGTGGTACTCGACAGGAGGAGTACCTCTGTAGGCTATGAGGGGGGAGAACTACTATGTTTGGGTGGCAGACCCCGGCGGGAAGCACTATTGTGTGAGGTGGTAGGCCCACGGTACTCGGTAGGAGGAGTATCTCAACAGTCTTAGGTCAGTGAGCAGTACCTCGGAGTCATGACAGGACCACTGTACACTCCAGAGACGGAGCTTTTCAGCAGTTACAGTTTTGATAATGAAAATCCTGGTTGAGCTGAGACTTTTGACCTTTGTGTTTATCTAATGATTGAGATGGGTCACTTGATAACTTAGGTATATGTATGGGCATATACCTGGGTAGTGGTTATCCGTTGATTTCCCAATCCTTGTGTTTTCTCATGATTGAGATGGGTTACTTGATAACTTAGGTATATGTATGGGCATATATCTAAGTAGAGGATATCTGTTGAGATATTCTTGTGGTTATCCTTGTTAGTTTAGTGATACCTTAAGGGTCTCGGGGTCCCTACTGAGTATCGTTATACTCACCCCTGCACGGGCTATGCCCGCACCTCGTTGTGTTGGTTGCAGATGACGAGCAGTACTGACGGAGGCCGAGTTTTCGAGGAGTGGTTGGTACCCGGAGGTGGACTACACGACGAGTCAGTACCCGGAGGTGGACTACATTATGAGTCAGTACCCGAAGGTGGACTACATGACGAGTCAGTACCCGGAGGTGGACTATACGACATGAAGACTCACAGAGGAGGTTGATGGACGAGAGCGTGGAGGAGGCTATCTATACCTAACCTTCAGGTAGGATCCGTGGTGGACGACTAGGAGCTGCGCTATCTGTACCTACCCTTCAGGTAGGATCTGAGGAGGAAGACCCAGGAGTTGCTTCCTTCTTCCAGCAGTTTGTCTTTTTTCTATTGTACCTTGTTCAGTTGTAGTCATACATTCTTTTGGGTTTGTATTCTGGCCCATTTACTTTTCAGCATTTCTTTTGTACTTAGTGTTTTGCTTCCGTTTTTACTCTATGGTGCTTGTTTTCTTTTGTAAAGGAAATGACTTCCCAGTTATCGGGATTTTACGCCTTTGGTGCTAGTCGCCAGCCCCTGGCCTATGTAAGGTGGGCTTGGGGTAGTCACGGCACGGGCCCCGAGGATGGGTCGTGACAAATTGGTATCAGAGGAGTTCGGTTCTACAGCAGAACTTATAACTCAGTTGTTTCTTTCTGTGAAGCAATAGTGTTAAGAGTACAGAGTGTGGTTTTCAGTTTAGGGAGTCCAGTGTTGGTGCGGGCGGCCGACGTATCCATACACCAGGACCCTGACAACTGGTTTCCGACATTGTGCATGAAAAAACCGATTGTGTGTGTGTTTCCAGAAGTTTTTAAATGTCATCTCAAACCAGGTCAGATCACCAGGTATAATCTTTTGACTGTGTCGCGTTGTTTCTTTCAGGATCCCTCCCCGTGGACGACCAGCTAGAGCCCCGAGATTGGGGCGTACTGACAGCCCGCCGAGCGACGAGGCCTCAGTACAAGGCCCTATCCCAGTTGAGGCACCAGCGCAGGCACCAGCGGTACTACTACCCGATGGGCCACCGATGCCACCAGCCCTAGCAGCAGAGGATGCACGTCGCTAGAGCGCACTGCATGAGTTCCAGTGCCAGAGGCCACCCAGGTTTCATGGAGGGACAGACCCGCAGGCGGCTGAGGATTGGCTGGAGGCTGTGGTGAGAGTCTTCAAGCTAGTGGGGATGCCGATAGATTTCATAGTGATCCTTTCTTCCAGCCTTCTTCATGCAGCAACGGGAAGATGGTGGAGCCTGATGCTTCAGATGCATGACGAGACGACACTTCTATGGGCAGACTTTGAGAGCCTGTTTCGGGCAGAGTTTATACCAGCCACCCTTCGAGCTGTGCGTATACAGGAGCTACTTCAGCTGCGGCAGGGCAGCATGTCAGTGGCGCAGTACTCAGTGAGATTCACAAACCTCTCGTGCTACTCCACAGATATGGTACGAGACCCGTTCTTTAGGGCCAGAACCTTCGAGCAGGGCCTCAGGAAGGAGATCAGAGCTTCGGTTGTATGGAACAACATTCCGACGCAGACATGAGTGTTTGAGCGAGCTCTCTTAGTGGAGAGTTTCCATGATGTGCAGTCTCTAGAAGTAGGACCCACCACTAGCCGGCATGTGGTAGAGTCTTCTATAGCGGGCAGAAGACAGATGACGCAGGGGTTCAAGAGGACCAGACCTACAGGTGGTCGACCGCGTGACTCAGGGTCGGTAGTGCGAGGCACCAAGGGATGTGATAGAGCCAGACCTTCCATGAAGTGTTACTCCTGTGGCGGAATTTGTCACATAGCACGTGACTGTCCAACCCTCCATGAAGATGACCAGCTGTAAATTAAGAACCTCTGAGGCAGAGGCAGAGGTTCGATCAGGGCGGACCGCAAGGAGCAGGCGGCCATGGAAGAGGAGCTGGCCGTGGAGCTGGAGGTGGACGACACTTCAGGATGTTTCCCCCACCACCAAGAGGCCCACCCCGACCGCAGGGGACAGGTGGACATGGGAGAGCTCAGCTTCAGGAAGATGAGGCCTATGGTCATGGAGCTCCAGAAGCAGATAGACAGGAGCAGGACTAGCTTCTGACCTGGAGGCTATTGATCCTGTTGCTTCTGGTTTTTTTGATGTTTGTCTATAGTTGCTTTTTGTCTTGTACATTGAGCTGCAATAATAAAAAGACACTTATCTTTGTTTGCTTTCCTGTCCTTTTGTTAGGTTGATACTGAGTTGTCCCGGTTAAACTGTTGACTTGACCCTCACATTCGAGATTTCTACTGAAGGAGACCTAGTGACCACACACTGATGCCTACAGTGTGACTCGACCCTTGGAGGCGAGAGTGACAGTTGGATCTCTTGGTAGTTACGTCGAGGCCTTACGACGCCATCCATGGCATGAATGTATCATTCATGTCAGGATTGACTGTATTAGGCAACGAATGTGGTTCATCCAGGGGATGATACCAGATTTCTCTTATCGGAAAAGAAGAAATCATAGCAGCTCTTGTGATACTAGAGAAGGTCCAGGTCATCCAAGTGCGGATGAGGACATCACAGGGCCGATATAAGCCTTATGCTGACAGGAATTGGAGGACTCTATAGTTTGAGGATGACAATCACGTACTTATACGAGTCTCACCTTGATGAGGTTTACAGAGATATGGCTAGGGAGGCAAGTTATCTCCAAGGTTCAACGGACCTTTCTAGGTCCTTAGATGGGTAGGTGAGGTGGTTTACCGCTTGACCCATCCACCTCAGTTGCACTAGGTTCACGATGTTTTCCAGGTATCTCAATTGAGGAGATACATGCTCGACCCTTCACATATCATCGACCATCAGGAGCATGACAATGGCGAAGGGGTTAATTCCACGGAGGTTCTAGTGAGGATCAAGGATCGATAGGAGCAGATCCTACGGGGACGATCGATTCCTCCGGTAAACTTTCTTTGATAGCACAGGAACCTCTAGATGAGCACATGGGAGCGGAAGGCTCAGATGCGTGCTCAGTACCGCCGTTGTATCCCTAAGTTTGTGGTGAAACTTTACGGGGACGTAAAGCCCTGTGGTGTGAGTAATGTAAAGACCCGTAAATTCCAATGAAATTTTTTTTCTTAATTTTCTTTGAAATTTTACAAGAACGCAGTTTTTGACGGCACCTGATTCCGAGGCCCGGTGTGCCCGAAATCAATTTCCGAAGATTGGCTCGGGTACGTTTAGTGAACGGACGAGCAGGTTTTTCTAACTTTTTAACTGGTGCACAGAATCGAATTCTGAGGGCACCGATGGAATAGCAATGCCGGTAATTTCTTAGAAACACCTCTTCTAGAGTTGCATTTTCTAGGGTGTGGTTTTTAATTTTCGGTCTTAAAGTTAAGAAATAAAATAATTGTACGATAAACTTTATTTTATTTCACTTAAGCCACTTAGAAGCCACCTGAAAGCCACTAAAAGCTGCTTAAGTGGAGTTGTTACGGTTAGGGTGCTATACAAAAATATCCTACCCTCTTGGTAGGATATTTGTGAGGTGGGACCCGCACGAGCCCCACCGTTTCTTTTCCGCTAAGTAACGCACCCGCGAAAACCTGTCATTATGAAAGTCAACTGACGCGTTTTCTTAAATTATTAACGCACCATTTAATTGGGCGGTTTTATTCGTGAATTAAATGGGCAGTTTCTTTAGTTAAATTAATTCTACGAATTGATGGGTCGTTACTTATATCTTTTTCATTTGTTGGCGTAATAATAAAATAAGACCAACATGACTTTTGGGAGGATTACACCTTGAGAGGTTTTTGATAGAAGTTCTTGTGCCTTAAACCTTCTTCATGAAGAACACGAAGAACGCGAAGAACGCCGGCCTCCGACGAAGAACGCCAAACCCACGGAAATTGACGACGCGACGCCGTGTGCCGCGACGCCAACGTTTCCTCTCGTGCAACGTTCTTCGGTGACGTTCCTTCCTCCATGACAATAACCTTCGATCATCTATTGAGGTGAGTGTTTTGGTTCTTTAAATTCCTTTGTGGTTTTTGACTCAAGAAGGATTTAATTATTTTTAATTAAATCATTTTGTTCTTGAACCTCGGAGTTCATCGACGCGACACCCTTCCGCGATAACGCGACGCCGGATACTACAACGACGTGACGATCCCCACTTTCCGCGAAGAATGCACGTGCGACGACTTGACGAGGTAGGGGTTGTTGTGAATAATTCCTTTATATTACCGTGAATGTTTCTTTAAAATTAAAGAACCAGATTCCTATGAACAATTTTAATTTATTAAAATTGTTGTTTTATGTGTTGAATAATTTCTCCCGTTGTTATTATACTAACGTGGAGGGTGCGGGCCAAATGAACACAGCCCGACAACCCTCCACTGTTCTTCGTGGTTGTGCGGATTTGGTGAGTGATGGAAAATCGTGACGCAAGGGCGATTTGGTGATCCCGCAGTGAAGAATGGAAACCAGGAGGAACAATGGCGCAAACGGGAAGGGAAACGGACCACCGGAGCAACTCCGGTGGCCCGCAGAAGAGGTCGGCGGCGCCGACAGCCGGAGGCGGTGTCCCCCCGGCGCACCGCCAGATAGAGCCGTCGTGGCTGAAGCTGTGGCCGCGCGGGTCCGGATCGCCCGCACGGGGCCACGACACCTCCAGACCGCGGGGGAATCGCCCCGCGGTGCTCGGCCAGTCGGCCGCTCGGCCGAACCGAGCCAGTCCTGTCGGACCGGCCGGGCCGCGCCTTGGCCGGACCGGACCGGGTCGGCCCGGGCCCGGACCCCGTCTTCGGACCATTTTCGGTCAAATGCCTATAACATGAGCTACGAGACTCCAAATGACTCTCCATTTGCGGAAACACGATCCTTGGATCGAGACGGGTGTTTCGGTATATCGCCCTGAAGGTTTCGGATTACTTTGGGATCATCCGGGTTGGTTCGGATACAAAACCAACCGGGCCATCGGAGTAGAAACGCTTATATCTTAAGCTCTGGACGTCCGATTGACATGTCATCGACATTTATGGATTACTTTAAGTGAGACGGATCTTTTGGCTTACTCCGCTCAAGGTTTGGATGTCGTCGGAGTGCGGTCGGGTTGGTTCGCTCACGAAACCAACCGGGCCCCTAGAACAAAAAAAGCCATTAACTCACAGACCGGGTGTCCGATTGACGCGTTGTCTATCTCGTTGAATTCCTGTTAACAATACAGAACTTTTGGCATCCTCCGCCCAAGTTTTGGATGCATTTGGGTTATAGCCAGGTTGGATTGTACCTAAAATCCAACCTGGCCCCTGGAACGGAAAAAGATGATATCTTTCATACAGGACGTCCGTTTGATGAACCGTCAGCGGCGTTGTTGATCTCGTTGAAAAATTGTCCCTATGAGTATAACCTATGATAGTTCAGGGTATAGTTGAGATACGGCTGGGTTGGTTCACATATGAAACCAACTGGGCCCCTAGGACGAAAAGGCTAATAACTCACAGACCGGGTGCCCGATTGACGCGCTGTCTGTTGCATTGTGACCCCTATGATGAGGCGGTAATTTGAGATACTTATTAGTGGGAAATTGAGATACTTGGAGTATTGAATTGTAGCTCGTGGAGCGGACCCTCCTAGAGACGAGCATACGGAGTATGGAGACCGTGTAGCCGGCACAGACCTGAAGACTGCTTGTCCGATTCGATTCGGAGTGACTGATGTAGCCCAGTGGGGAGCACTACTTTTTGAGGTGGAAGACCCACAGCGGAGGAGCACTACTATGTGAGGTGGAAGACCCGCGGTACTCGACAGGATGAGTACCTCTGTAGGCTATGAGGGGGGATCACTACTGTGTTTGGGTGGGAGACCCCGGCGGGAAGCACTACTATGTGAGGTGGCAGGCCCGCGGTACTCGACAGGAGGAGTACCTCAGTAGTCTTAGGTTAGTGAGCAGTACCTTGGAGTCGTGACAGGACCACTGTACACTCCAGAGACGGAGCTTTTCAGAAGTTACGGTTTCGATAATGAAAATCCTGGTTGATCTGAGACTTTTGACCTTTGTGTTTACCTCGTGATTGAGATGGGTCACTTGATAACTTAGGTATATGTATGGGCATATACCTGGGTAGTGGTTATCCATTGATTTCACAATCCTTGTGATTCCTCATGATTGAGATGGGTTACTTGATAACTTAGGTATATGTATGGTCATATATCTAAGTAGAGGTTATCTGTTGAGATCTTCTTGTGGTTATCCTTGTTGGTTTAGTGAGACCTTGAGGGTCTCTGGGTCCCTACTGAGTATCGTTATACTCACACCTGCACGGGCTATGCCCGCACCTCGTTGTGTTGGTTGCAGACGACGGGCAGTGCTGACGAAGGCCGAGTGTTCGAGGACTGGTCGGTACCCAGAGGTGGACTACACGACGTGACGACTCACAGAGGAGGTTGACGGACGAGAGCATGGAGGAGGCTATCTGTACCTACCCATCAGGTAGGATCCATGGTGGACGACCAGGATCTATGCTATCTTTACCTACCCTTTAGTTAGGATCCGAGGAGGATGACCCAGGAGCTGCTTCCTTCTTCCAGATATTTTTCTTTTTGCTGTTGTACCTTGTTCAGTTGTAGTTGTACTTTCTTTTGGGATTGTATTCTGGCCCATTTACTTTTTACAATTTCTTTTGTACTTAGTGTTTTGCTTCCGTTTGAACTCTGTGGTTCTTGTTTTCTTTTGTAATGGGAATGCCTTCCCAGTTATGGGGATTTTACGCCTTTGGTGCTAGTTTCCAGCCCCTGGCCTATGGAAGGCAGGCTTGGGGTAGTCACGACACGAGCCCCAAGGACGGGTCGTGACAACTAATCTAATCGGTCTTCCGAGATTTGATCTTTCTTGTGATTATGCCAGTGTTATGTAATAAGGCACCGACTCTAGGTAACTGGGGTCGGGGCGTTACATACATTAATAACATTTTATACAAAAAGACATCCAAATTCTTGTATTTAATTTTTTTAAAATATCTGCACTTCCATAGTATATAACTGATGAAATTATTTTTATGCACCTTTGTCTATATACAAGATCCTCCTTTTCAATGATTAACACCCTTCAAAAATAAAATAAAATAATCTTATTTTCTATTAAATTTTTTTTAATTCATTTTTATTTTTTTATTCTAATTATTTTTGTACCATAAGAGTTGATATGAGATTAAATCATTCAAATCTATATCTAATACTTAAGAAAAACATATATTTAATGAATAGTTCACCAATGGAATACAAATTTCAATTTTATATAACTCATTACACAATAATAAATTAATTACTTTGAATTTATTAAAATATTTTAATTTAATAAAATTTCATCCATTAATTAATTATTTACAAAAGGATTTAGAGTCTCATTTGAAAAACACTTAACACACTAAGTGATGTTTATGTAAATTATGAGAGTGAATATAAAATTTTTATTTCAATCAACCAGGATTGAGTTTTAGGAAAAAAATATATTCCCATGAATCAAATAATTTTTATTTATAGTTTTTAAAATTTTTCTTAATTGGAACTAGAACATAATTTAAACATTATAATGGTTATCAGAGTACGGATCCATGATATGATGTTCTAATATTTATCTATGTTTTGAACACTGATTTTAAAACTATGTAAAATTTCCATCAGGATATTGGATTGAAAAAACTCATTGATAATACTTTAATAAACATAATAATTTTATATAATGATAAATAATTAATTTAATGGATTAGTATGATTGATTGCGATTTTATAAAGCACATTTTCTTAAAAAAATAACACTTCTGATCCACTAATTTATTTTCACATCATCATCATATATATTTTATTATTAATATTTCATTCACGTATTCATTTAATAATATTAAACTATGATCCCCCCCCCCCGAAATTTTTATTTTCCAAGTCATTTATTTTTGAAAATGTTATATTTTAAACTCATGGAAGGGTAGTTTATTTTACATTCATTTCAATTGAAATGTCCTAGGTAATACATTGGGGTGAACTTAGTAAAACATTCAAATTATTTTAGAGTTATCATGATAATCCCAATAAAATTAGATCCATTTATACAGAGAATAGTGATTTAATGAACACCATTTATGTTATTTTTGTATTTATTATTTTCAATTCCATTAATAAATTAAATATAAAATATTGAAATAGAAAATAAATAAAAGTAATACTGACATAACGATATTAAATAAATAAATAGACAACCAAAAAAGGTGAAAATCTAATGAAAAATATCACGAGTTCTCTAGATTGATTTTTTTTACTAATTGCAATATAATATTTGAGCCATGTAATCTCTCTTGAAGAGGAAGTGAGTTAAAATTCAATTTAAGGAATTTAAAAGTACAAAAATTAATAAATAATAATAAATGGGATAAGTTAATTGGTGGGGTTATTTGAATTTCCATGACTTAATCATTTAATGAAAAAATAATATATATTTTGTGATGATGTGAAAAGAAATTAGTTGATGAAGAAGAGTTATTTTTATTTGTATTTGTGTTATAAAATATTTATCTATCTTACCCGCCACATCATTTAATAATTTATCATTATTTGAAATTGTATTACTAATTAATGTTTTATCTACAGATTGTTTCAATCCATTAACCCTATAAAAATATTAAAGGACCAAAAAAATTGAGGTTTTTGATCCTTTTAAAAATTTGAGATCATCATATTTTCACACACTACATAGATAATTTTTCCTAGGATTAATTTATGGTCAATAGAAAATTATGAAAAATATTAAGCTTTGTTAATGTGAATTAATTAATTTTTTTGATTATATTTGAACCGTAAAATTCTTCCTAGCTAATTCGAATAAATAATTTACATGTTCTCTCATGATTCAAAAAAACTTGATCTCACGTGTTATTTTTTCATCGGCTAAGATTATTAACAAATTTATTATTCAATAAATTTTTTGATAATATTTTAATGAATTAAATTATGTTCATAAACTAAAAATAATAAATTGAATATTGTTTAATTAAATCGATTACAAAGTATTGTGCTTGAATTTGTGATAGGGAATCAGATATATGTTTTTTATATACATTTTTCATACATTTCTATTTATTTATTGTCCATACCATATAATAAAATGGAAAAAAATCTAATATAATAAATTTAATATAGAAGATGATAAATTTAATTGATTAATTAATGGCCTTAATCATAGAATAAGAGGAACATAATTATATTAATCATAGTTGGGAAATATTTTCTCTAATTCTATCCATGAAATTTGTTTGAGCTTTTTGACTATTAAATAGTTTACTCATGACATGCTGTCTTTTAAAACAATTCTGCTTTATCTTTTGTTTCAACCCACAAAAATATTTCTCCCTCAGACTCATATTGAAGGAGATATGACTAAATTATTAATGAAACTATTTATATAAAGACATACCATAGAGTTTCAATGTGTTGAATGTCTATGCTTTTTTGGATGACTTAATGGAGCAATAAAATAATGTTCCATTATATATACTTGTTCCTAAATTACTTTTTCGTATCACATAAAAAATTTATCCATTTTCATGATGTTTTTATGGAATTATTGTCAAATAAAAGATTATAATATTTACATAATTGCTGATTCATTGATTATGGATTTATTTAAATCACTTTAACTTTTTACCATGATTATGTTTGTACCATAACAGACTCATGTTTTACAGAACAATCAAAATAAATAATTCAAATGTGATTTAAAACATTATAAAAAATACATCCGGGAAAGAATGTGAGGGAAGAATTATTTTTGGGGATCCAGTCTTGTTAGATAGACATCAACAATGATATAATGGAATCTTATTTCACCTCAAGTATTGGTTCAAGATCTAATGCTCAAAATATAAATTTAGAAATATTATTATAGAACACGTCTAAGAAATTTTAAATTAGGATAATGTAACGTCTTATTTTTGAACAAGATGAAAATGTGAAAGATTTTAAGGTTTTTTCATTAGTTGGACATAGTATTTCCCCAAAATTGACTGTACAGTCATTTTATATAAATTGAATGGGAAATTAATAATAATGGATTTAATAATAATAAAAATTTTGTAATTGTTATTATTTTTAATTCCATTTTAAGTATTATGTTTATTTATTTTTATTATTATTATTATTATAAGATTTAAATTAGGTTTAAGATAAATTGAATGGAAGTCCTCTCTTTTCACCCCTTCTGGGGGCATGACGCACCCCCTCCCTTATTGCGTAAAGGCTCTTCTCTAGTGAACCCTCCATGGAAGTGACCTCCCTCCTCATGAGTTCCCTTGGTCAGACACCCTACAGTGGGACCCCTCCTTGGTCATGACCACCCCGTGGTGCAACAACACCCCATTTATGTGCCCTTGTAGTGTGAACCACCATATCATAATCCCTAATTCTGTTGTGGATTTCTACTTGTTTCTTCAAAAATTCCCTTCAATTCATCAATGTATGGTCCTCAGATCCATTCTCTTCCATCGCTTTGGCAGTTTTCTTCTATTTCAGCACCTACTGAGGTATAGTTGAAGCCGTATGATAGGGTTTGATCCAAGTTTTTGTGGTTTCTTCTAGTTTTTGGGTATGTGAATGGTCTCTTGAGTCTTGTTCATTATTGTTGTAGTAGCCCCTGCTGAAAGTGAATCCCTTCAGGATGTTTCATTTCACCATTTCCATGCAATGTGAGGTATTATTCATGTTCCACAGTTTTTGACCATCCAAATTATATCCCATAATTGTTTTAAAGTACCTAGTCATTTAACTTATAGTGCATTGCATAAAGGATATATATAAAAATAAGAAGGTGTGTGCATGCGACTGTGAGCTAGTTACGGGTGGTAACTGCCTTTTCTATCAAGTGAAGGGTATTAAATAAGTTACACATTATGTAAATGTACCTTTTATTTTCTCTTTAATTTTAATAATACATTAATTAATATCTTATGACATCATTTATAGTTTTTAAAATAATTCATTTTGGTTTTTAGATTATATTTTTAATTTTATGATGTTGATAAAATGATTAAATTTGATAAATGTAAGTTTGATAAGAAAAGTAATGATTGTATAATAAAACCCCACTATTGAGTTGTTCTACATTCAATATAAAAATAACCGAGTATACTTTGAAAGTTTCCTACTTTCTTTCATTGATTTTCATTGATGACATGATGTTATGTTGGTTATATTCCTCGTGAAACCTGTTCTTCATTAATGTTATAATAGAATTTTCCCATTTTTATTTTTAAATGTTTATGTAACTAGATCACTATATAAGTGTATAGATTCACATGTCTATTAAATAATGTGACCCTTGTATCTTTAGGGTTCTAATGAACCTAAAACAACCTATGGTAGTTTGGTCCACCTAGTCTTATTATTACCCAAGAGTTTAATTATGTTATTGTTAAAACCCTTTCTTTGAACATTACCCTTGGTCTTTGTGTGTGGTGGTGCCACCTCATGAATGAGACAATACATTGGTTAACGGATTTGGATTTTTAGAATGTATTTTTAATGATGGTAGAATCCTTTGTGTGAAATGACCATGACCCATCACTTTTACACTTGTACATATAAAAAATTTGTCATGTTGAGGAAAATTTAATGAATCCTTGAGTATGATAAGTCACCCAAATGGCATACCATGAATATATTTTCTAATAATAATGAATTTATTAATGGTATTAAATAAATTAAAAGTAATTTAACATGACTAGTGGTATGGATATGATGTATTTCCCAAGGAATTATTTTATAATATTAATGTGATGGTTTTAATCGAATTCCAAACTTGAAAAATCTTAGTAGATTCTATAATTTAATGTCATCGATAACCTGTGGTTCGAGGCATGTTGATGCCATGAAATGTTTTTCATATTCTATTTCTCATGAAAGTGGCTATTTCTTATTCCCTGTTTTAGTGGATTGATCTATATTCAAATTGTTAACATTGACTTGTAATTGTTAGGTTCTTACAATTGTGATAAATGCCTTATTCCATGTTGATGGCTTGGATTGTTTTACTTGATAGCTTGAATAGATTGTGGCTTATGGTGCTTATCAGATAGCATGTTTTATAAACATTATTTCCATGTGATATATGTATTTATGTCTACATTGAAATTTCTTTTGGCTAATATGGTTCACCAAATACAAGTCTAGTGAGTACCTGAGTTCCATATTAAGAACTCTTATAAGGACTCCATTGAACTAGTGGTTATACCACCATGCATTGGGGATGTGATATTTTAGGCTAACCAGAAAAGGTATTCCCCTAGGATAATTATAATATTATTGGGTTTTAGTACTTACTTAAGGGTGACACATGAATGGTTCCTCTTTTGAGATGTTTACACTGTGCCTCAGTAGATACTTGGCCCCCTTACGTATGATACCAGGGCTAGAATCATAATTTTCAATACCACTAGAGATACATTGACTCCCTAAAGGATTTACTTCGATAAGAACATGAGATTGGATATAAATGAATGGATGTACTAATGATATGCCTTGGTAAATTGCTCATACTCCAACTATAGATTTATTTGACATGTATTGATTGTCTGATTGGGATCAATTGCTCATGATATACTTGTTTTTTATATTTATATTAGAGAACATACTTCTGACTTTCTCTCTTTCTTCATGTCATACTTCTGCAATAACATGTTAATTATACCCCAAGCATAATAAAATTATTTGGGGTGCATCTTTTTGAGTTACCTTGTTATTCTTAGCACCAATATTCATACATTTCTTGTGAAATTTCCCCCTCTCTAAAATCTGACATTGGCTAAAGTAGGTGCGGTTAGATATGTGTCTGTAGGAACTTAGAAAATGTTTTTATTATTATTTTTTTAATAACTATAAATTTATTTAATATAGTGAACTTTGTAATTTACATTTCATTGTCTAGATTAGGCTAGAAACCATGGGTACCAACATATAGAGATTTATATCTCACACCCTTCTCAGGAACCATTAATACCTGAGTAGATATAATATCTATAAGATATAGGTTGATTGTGCACTACTTATAACTGGGAGCTAGGAGTAAAGGATCAAGTTAGAGCACAAGATACTCATAGAGATCACCTTAAGGGCTTTTCTATTCTTTCTTTATTATTGTACTATTATCAACCATGATCTATTATTTACTATTTCCAGTTAGGTATCATCACCATGACATTTATTCATCTCTTGTATAATTTTTCAGTGTCCAAATTTGTTAAATTTTTAAATATTGTCTTCCTCTTCATTGTAAGTTATTTATTAATGTTTCTACAGTTGTCATTCATTTATATTTTACCATTACTATTGTCTTATATTTAGTTTTTATATACCAGTTTGAAACTCAAAAAATAGTGTATTGTATACCCACTATCACCTCCTGAGATCCTCCCTGTATGATGGTAGCCTCTAGAATATGGGGAGACACAACTAAGGTCATGTGACTCACCATTATGGCCACCGTCTTAGAGGTGATCCATGTCAGGATGTTACATAGTGGTATCAGATGAAGTTTTTTTACTTTGTCTTACTATTTGGGGATGGTTTATAAGCGACTATTAATGTTTAAGAACATGGTTTATAGTTGTTATTATGTTTTATCACCCCACATATGGGAAATGAACAAGTGTCTAGGGATGAGAATTTATTTTTATGCTTTTGATATTCTAGTTGATATGATTTCACATTTTGTGATTTGTGTACCTTTTGTTGGTTATTGATTTATAGAATTTTAGGACTTTCACCCTCGACATGAAATATTTAGGGAGTTTCCTTTCATTCATCATTTAAAAACCTAGAAATTCGAAATCCAGGCTTAGTTTTCTATTTGTAGTTGCATTTTATTTTTCATATTAATTAGAACTATGTACCTTAAATATATCCCATGCCTTATATATATATTTCATGTCTATTTACATACCATGTTTCAATGATATATTTAGAATGCTATCATATTATCATCATAATTTTGTACTAGCATGTTTTTCTTATATCATTCATCTATTCCTATTAGCATGTCTGTATGATTAAAATCCATGCCTCTCTAATTACAGCTTGTCTCTCTCTATTTGAAACTTATAGTGATGTGCTTTATTGATTGTTATGTAATTGTTTTATTTTTCTAAATTTTATTGGTTTCAATTAAATGGGATCCAAATTCTACCTGTAATGTGTATGGTAACATTATGGATTGGTTGATGGCCACCAATGTAGCTAGGAAGTTAGTTATTTGAGTATGTTATATTTTGAAATGAATTAGATATATTCATAAAAACTCATCTTAACCCACGTAGGCCACTAGGATGAACTTTTCTTATGATATGGACCTCAAAAAGAATTAATGTGATAAATTGATTATTTAATGATGGGATTTCAATAATATTGTTTTTTTAGGATGTATGTTTTAAGGGACTTGCCCATTTTTATTTAGTTGTTTGTTAACTATCAAGTTCCTAGTAAGAAACTGATTCTAAAAGGGTACATGATGTCTTAAATTAAATCATTTAATTTGTATAAAATATTAAATATTAATAAATGTAAACATCTTGGGAACGGAACATGTAATGGTGTCCTCTATTTAAGACTCTTGTTTAAGGGTAGTTTGAGTTTCTCCTTAAGTTTCCTGGAAACAATATTGTTTGTGTGTTGTTGTTCCTAGTGCGATCCCCTTGTATAAAATGAAATCATTGTTTGGGCGAGTGCTTATGTTTTTTTCTTTTGATATGTGTGTGAGTGCCGATTGATTTTATGTTTTTGATGGTTAGACAGGCCTTGGGAATGGACATCAGCTTTGTATTTTCTTGACCCGTTCATTTCTATTGTGGAAATTGACTTGATATAGAATTGTCCAGGTTAATGGTCACATGGGGATATATGTTGATGGATTAATTCCCTTGTTAAAACCATTTGATACTAGAATGCATAATGTGTGCATGCTATGGATATTAATCAAGATGTTCTAGTTTTTCATGAAATAGTACGGTGGTAGGTGTTAGAATATGTGATTACTGTCAGGTGTTATATGTTTTGATGAACCCGTTCAGTTTGGGGGAATAATTATCTTTTTCCTCTTAAATACGTATTGTGTAATCATCGTTGAAAAGTGGCTTGTGAATTAAATGAATCAATATTTTCTCAGTGATGCAGATGAATTCTATAGACTCAGGTGCTATCACTTACTGATCCTTTTTATTTTGGTTTTCATTCCATTTTTTTACATATTTTAGTTATTGGTAGTTTTGATTTAGTGTTCATATGAGAGGATAGTTTATCTTTTCCATTCGAAAATTATGTCACTCCTTAGGTTGGTAGGGTCATATTAGTTCTATTAAATACATTTCCTTTAGGATTAGAGGATCACAACCAATGAGTACCATTGGAGAATGGTTAGTATAGATTAAAAACCTTGAGGCTAGTGAAATTTTAATCAAGTTGGTGCTTGCTTGGCAACAAGAAGTTTGAGTGGTTGGTGGTATTTGAAACATTTGAGTAATTCTCTTGGTCATGGGTGGACTACGTTGTTTAAGTACGAACGATCACGGGATGCCTCAAGTGATAAAGGCATTCTGATTGATTGATCACAACGCATCAGCCGGTGGAGTTTAGATTCTACTTTAACGTCGACTTGGTTTGGTACAACCATTTTTATTTATTGCACACTAGTATGTTCGAATAAAATCCATTTAAATCATCTTAGTGTATCATTATTAGCAACGAGCATGTCCTCTATCTTGACATTGTCTAGGTACACTAACAGAGTGTTAGTCTATTGTTGTACTATATTTTTAAATGTTATCAGGTAGTCTATATCTAGTTATACGCTAAACACATGGTACATATTAAATATTGGTATTTCTTGAGTGACCCTAGAATTCACATGGAATAATTCCACTGATGAACTCTTGTAAAACATCCATTTCTTCTTACCTAACTGCCATACCCATTCTGCTCTTGACTCAATCCATTCTCTAATGTGGATACTGTGACTTTTAACAATTTTATCACTCATAAACATGAAATGTGGCCTAACTTAACATTGTTCCATATGATAATTTAATTTTAATAAGAGGTTATCCCAAACTTATTATCAAGCCATATGATAATTAAATCAAGGAACCTCACCGAATGTTAGTTCTATAATTCTATGGATGTGTTCATGGTGAATGTGAGATACCATTAAAGAAGATCTCATAGATTGGTTCATAAAATGATGTCGTTTATGTTGAGAATATCTAGGGATGGTGGGCTTGAGTGGCTGGACTAGTTATCTCTCTTTTTCAATGGAGCAGGCAGTAAATGACCATTTCTAGAACGATTTCGGATGGGATGAGGGTGATTTGTTTTGGACATGGATTTTAATGAAAATATTGCTCGAACTAGGTATTGAGATTGACGGGGAATCATCCAATCTATTTGTTTCAAAAATAAATTGAGAAGCATCACTAGAATAATAAAGAGTGTATCCTATGGGAAATTCTATTGGTGGAAGGTGTTGTGGCTTGTATTTTTTCCCATTTTCTAACATTAAGAGTTAAGGTGGGAGGTAAAATTGGTTATATGTTTAATGAGATTAAAGCATGGCCATTTATCTAGATATATGGGTTTGGATATGTACTATGTATTTGATCATTTATATAATGAACATTGACTTAGATCATAATTTATTATATGACGTTTGCATAACCAATTCTTGAATGTGCATTGAGAATTTGGAAATGTAACATGATCATTCAAAAAATAATTCATGACCCTTGTAGATCATGTGAGGGTTACATTATTTTTGATGAATTCATGGGGATGAGAAGATCTATGGTGGTAAGGTTGTAATGTCCCGTGTTTTGAACCAGAAGAAAAAGTGAAGGAATTTAATATTTTTTTCTCATTATTTAGGCACACCTTTTAAAAAATATGAGTTTCTTAACTTGTAATTTTGATTAAATGGGAAAATAATAATAAGAATTTTAATAATAATAATAATTTAATTAATATTATGATTTCCATTATAATTATTCTGTTTATTATTATTTTGTATTTTGATTATTCTTATTAATATATGTTTTAAATTAGTTTTAAGAAAAATTAATGGAGATCCTCCGTTATCTCCCCATATTAGAGTGTGATAGACCAGACCCCCCATAGTTTTCAAGATCCTATCTAGTGCACCCACCATGTCCGCAAACTCCCTCCTCATGAGATCCATCAATTAGAACCCCTATAGTGAGTCCCCTGCTTGGTTGCAACCTCCTTATAGTGCGACACGACCCCCTGGTCGATCCCATATAGTGTAATCATCCCTCTTACAGACCCTACTTCTATAACTGATTCATTATGGTTTCTTCATGGATTCCTTTTGATTTTTTGTGGTATATTCCGTAGATTGCTTATCCTCCATTGTATTGGTGGTTTTCATCAATTTTTTGCACCCAGTAAGGTTTGGTTGAAGACCTAGGTTACTTTTGGATTCTGTTTGTTTCTTCAAGTTGTAGTGTTTTTGAATGGCCTCTTGGGTCTTTTTAGTTCATGTTTTGGAAACCAATAGTGATATATAATCTATTTAGGATGTTTCCGTTCACCGCCACAATCTTTGGTGAGGTATCATTCATGTCTCCTATTTTTTCACCAACAATATTTTAGGGATTTAATTGTCTTAAGGCCATTATTTATTTCATTTTTAGTTCATTGGATTAAGGATATATATATTTACATGAAGGTGAGTGTGTGTGACTCCGGGAAGGTTATGGGTGGTCCCCACTTTTTCTATCATGTGATGGGTATTAAATAAATTCCACCATTATCTCAGTTCCCTTGCCTTTCCACTTTTATTTTAGTAATTAAATAATGATTTTCTTATTGTACCATTCATTGTTTTTAAATTAATGAATTATGGATTTTAGATTAAAAGATTTATTTAATAAATTTGATAAAATGATTTAATGTGATAAATGATTATTTTATATGAAAACTCATTGTTTTATAATAAAACCCCTATACCGAGGTATGTTTCCTTCAATTTAAAATACATCAAGTAGGCCTTAATTCTTTCCTGACTTCTTTCCATGGTTTTCTTTCCTTCCTTCATTTTGTGTTTCATATATTACATGTGAATTCTTTCCTTTTTCTATTTTAATGAATGAGTTTTCTCAGTTTTGTAAATGTTTCTGTAATCGATTCACATTATATGGTAATAGATTAATATGTATTTTAAATGAAGTGACCTATGTCTCAAAGGTGTCCCAATGAACCCAAGTCACCACGTGGGAGTTTGGTCCGCTTAATCATAGAATTACCAAAGAGGTTAGTTGAGTTGTTTCTAAGACCCATTCATTGAACATGACAGTTGGGTTTTGTGTTTGTTGCTTCCACCACATGAGTGAGCTAATTTTTTGGTTGATGGATTTAGAATGGATATAATAGATTATGAAATATGGTGTCATTCTTTCTTGATAATGGACAAGATCCTTTAATTTGACACATATACCTTAAATAAATTTTCCATATTGAGGGAAAATGGATGAGACATTGAGTTACATAGCTCAGCGAAAAGGAATACTATGAAAAAATGGTATAGTCAAGATGAATTTATTATTTTTCTTAAATGGAATAAATGTAATAGAATACTACTATGAAGGTTCTGGGTGCAGCGAAATCACATGATGGGAATGCACCCTACTTTTCAAATTTATATAATCAATGATTAAACAAAAATAAATATAATGATTAATGCATGTATCCATGGAATTGAATCAACGATAAAGGGAAGAGGATATAACACATAACTGATAAAAGTGGGTCGACATATTTTGTTTATAATTAATTTAACTAATTTATAGAATTTCTTCCAAGATGATTATTTCTTCATTGATGTGTTTGACCATGGGTATGAGGTATGGCTTTGTTGTGATTTATAATCCAAGGATAAGATTCCTCAAGCGGTGATCCACATGTGCTCCATGCATATTTAGATGTCTCTGAAATAGTCTTTGGGTTCTAGCATAGAAGATCGTTAAACTGGCGATGTCCCCCATTGATCACATTGAGAATCACTTCCAAATCATTATCCTATATCATGTGGAAGAGGATTACTCTCATTATTGATATCGTTATTAGAGTGGGAATTGTTCTCTTTCCATTAGAGCCTTTCTCTGAGGATTTTGTGCACACAACCACTAGTTAGTCAGTCGAATGGACCCTTGGATAACTAGACAATAATAACATAATGGGGAATTTAATTCTGTAGGTAATAATAAATAATTATCACCTGTTGAATTAATTAATTTATTATTCAATGTGAAACCCCATGTCAAATAATAACAGAAATGATATTATTTTCATGACATGTTCTTCACATGAAAATTAAATTTAAATATTATTCAACCAAATAATATTTAATATTATTTCTCACCAGACCAATAACATGGCCTTTCAACGCAACTCAATCTTTACTAGGCCATTAATAATGAATATTTATTTATTAAATAAATATAGCTTCATTATTCTATGATAAATAAATATTTCATCTAAAATATATTATATTGAATAACCGGAGTCGAAATAAATGTGATGATTAATACTTGAATAATTATTAAACCACAATTGGGAATAATATTTATTATACTTCTTAAATAAAAAATTACTTAACTGATATACTAGCTACACTTATTCTGTGACCCTCTAGGCTTCATTCACATTGGAATTCGGAGGGCATGCTTAATGTCCATGATTCATGTCTAGCAATTGGTCATAACACCCTATAGAGAGACGTTGATGTCACAATGACATGTCATCTCATACGATCATTTAAAGTGTAATATAGTCTCTTTTTCCTGATATCACCAATCATGTGGGTTTCATGAAAGTGACATCATCCCAGGTGCTCTATTTCTCATTCTTTGAATTCCTGGAATTGAAATTTCAACGAAAACACCATGGCCATGGATTTAGATAGGATATATCATTTCCATTGAAGGGCCTGATATATCTAATTTTTTAGAAGTGAAAAATACTTTCCAACATTATTTATTAATGCAGAATTACTCGTGACACACCCAACATATCTTACATCACTGCAAACATCTATTGTCACAATTTACATCAATACATCAATGTGAGTGAGTCATAATACCCATTAATAATTATCTCTAAGACTAAGGGAAAAAAATGTCTAAAGATAAGAACAACTAACGACACTTATGAATTTGGATTTCTTACTGGTGAGTGTTCTTCTAATAATATCCTACTGGATATTATCAAATGATCAAACCATGATAAAGAGCCTCAAAGTTTAATTAGTCCCCATCTTTGATAGCCTGTATCATTTGTGTCCCTTCAAATGATATCATCTAGCCATAAAACATATATTCACGAATGTTGTCATGGAACTTATGGGTTCTCATTATATAACGTTCTTCTATGAAAATTTAATTAAACATATATTCTTAAAAATTTATCATATACCATGTCATGCTGAAGAACAATCATAACATTATTAAGATATTACATATATTTATCCAATGATTATAGGTTTATCATAAAGTAAAAATATGTTGGTTTCTATGGCAACAACTTCAACATACTCCGACTTTAACTAGATCCAACTACTAACAACCATTAATCTGCTAGCTCTCACATGATATTCATTGTTATTCTAATATAGGACATTAGTCGAGGGGTCCACCACATTCTCTTCCACTAAAACCATTCTCATTGTAACTTCACCCCTTTGATTGAAATCCCTCAAGAGACAGTACATTTAGATTATGTTATTTATCGATTTATGTGGCCATGGATCCTTTTCAAAATCAACCGCTAAAGTATTATTATAATACAATATAATGTGGTCCTTACATCTTGGTACCAAATCTAACACATAGACAATATTCCAATCCAAGACGGCATCCTTGGCTGCATCAAAAGTGTCTATATATCTAGACTCCATTATAGACTCAACAACAAATGTATGCAATAAACTCTTATAGATCACACCTCCTCGGTTGAGATAGAAAGCATATCCTGATTGCGAATTAATATCAATTTCATCTGTATGAAAACCAGCGTTATCATACCATGTTATGACAAGCTACCCATCTCCTATATAAAGCAGGAATATATCCTTAGTTCATCTCAGATACTTAATGATAGTCTTGATAATAGTTTATGGTTTTTCTCATAGATAGGCTTGATATATTCTTACAATGGTTATTGCATATGTAACATTAAGTCTGATACATAACATGGCACACATTATTGATTATATCACTGAAGAATATGGAAACATACTCATCCTATCTTTATGATGTTGTGTCTAGGGACACATTTTCTTGGAATGATGTATACCATGTGACACTAGAACCAATGCCACCTTGTATTGTTTCATATTAAATATCTTTAGTATTTGGTCAATGTATGTACTTTGACAAAGTCCCTGAAGCCTCCTATATACATCATGAATGATCATGATCCCTAGAATGTTGGATTCTTTGACTAATTTTTCATGAAGAAGCACTTGTTTAACCAGTCCTTGACTGACTATAAGATTAGTATTTCATTTCCAAAAATTGTTATGTTGTCAGAAAACACTTCTAGTAAAAGGACAACATTCCCATTAAATAACTTGTAAACACATGCCTCACATTCATTCTTAATTAATCCAAGATCTCTTATGGATTCATTGAATCAAATTTTCCTTGACCTGGATGATTTCTTTAATCCAAAAATGGTATTTTGAAAATTGTGTACCCTTTTAGCATCACATGGTGTGACAAACCCTTTTGTTTGTGTCATATAGACATCTTCTTGAAGGTTCCTATTAAGGAATGTAGTTTTGAAATCCATCATTCAAATCTCATAGTCATGTAAATCAGCTGTGGGAAGTATGATTGTTATGGATTTAAAAATGGAAATTGGAAAAAAGGCCCCATCATAGTCAATAACTTTATGTTTTTTAAAACCCTTAGCCACTAGATGTTCGTTAGAGGTACTAACATTACCTTCCATGTCTTGTATCTTATTGAATACCCATTTTCATCCAACATGATTTACATTGACTGGAGCATTGAACAAAACTCAGACTTGGTTTGGATACATGGAATCAATCTCAGAATTCATTGCCTCTAACCATCTTATAGCATGTGAGCTAAATACTTATTCCTTGTTATATAGAGATTTATCAATTTCCAAAAATAATGATTACCCATCTTCAATGACAAGGGAACCATATAAATATAGTTCTCATACCTCTCTTGTACTCTTACATAGTAATTTTTTAAGAACTAACTCATTCACAGTGACCTATAGAACTCATTATTATACCAACTCATGTGTATCTTGAGCATCAAAATCATCAAAGGCAGTAGTTCTCTCACTATCCTTTTTGATTATTTTCTCCTTCTAAAGAATGACAACATCTCTGGAAATAGTAACATTCTTATTTGAGGGGTTTTGAAGGTTGTATCCCTTTTTTCCTTACATTACCCTATAATGATACGCATCATTCCCTAGGGTGCTATTTTGTTTCCTGAGAAATCATTATCAAATGACTTGCATCCCCATATATGTGTACGAAACAACGTGGGTTCCTTCCACTCCATAGCTCGAAGGGAATCCCATTTTCTGTCTTAGATAGTACTTGGTTTAAGGTTTATGGAGTTGTTTTCAAGGAATATCACCAAAAGGATAATGGAAGATCTCCATGACTCATCATCGACCATAATGTGTACAAAAGGTACATTTCCTCCTTTTAGTAGCACCATTCCACCTTGGTGTATAAGCTGGACTGAGTTGAGGTAGCATTACATACTCCATTATAAGGTTGATAGTCTGTTAGTTAATATATTATCCACCTCGATCTAATCAATTTTTTTTTCTTCTTACAAAGATGATTCTCTAGTTCATTCATGAACTCCTTTAATTTCATAAGGGACTTCGACTTATACCTCATTAAGTAGACATGGCCATGTACATATATTCTAAATTTATATGTAAAAGTAATGGCTTATGAATATCAACCTCTTGATTCTACTAGAATGATTTCACACACATTAGTGTGTACCAGTACTAAAATCTTTCTATCCCTTTCACTCTTTCCTCCAAAAAGTGGTTTGGAAAATTTCCCATGTAAACAAGTGTGGCATATATCATGTGATTTTATCTTGGATATGTCTAAAAAACCATCATGATAGTGCTTTGTTAGGGGATTCTCATTTACATAAGCAAGGTAGTGATTCCACAACTAGGTGTTGTATGAGTCATGGGAACTTGGTTCATTATCAATTTCGAACACTTGGTAATCATAATTTAATACATACATACCATTATTTTAAAGGCTTATACTATAACATTTGTTTCCCATATAAATGTAACAACAGTTTTTCTGAACATAAAAAAAAATCAATCTGTATAAATTATGTTATTGGAAACACTAGGTACATAATAACATCCATGTAAAAAATTTATTCACTTTGTCAATATGAGTTGGTAGTTCCCAATGTAAAGAATAGCTGGCCTCACACAATTGGCTACTAACACATCCTCCTCTCCTCTAGAAATTTTTTGAAATCTACTTTGTTCTTTCTTTTAAATATAGATGTGATCCCTAAAAGCTATATCCAATACCCAAGGTGTAAAAATTAAAATATTTCACTCGATATGGAACACACCTTTGACTTATTTATTCCTCTCAGGGTAGTTCAACATCCAGTGGCCTAAATTTCTATATGCTAAGAATATTGCCTCTTATTCTTTGACCTATATTTAGACCATCTTCTTCTTGCTTGGATGGTGCTTGGAGGATTTATATTTTTTATAAATATTAGACCACATTTACTTTTCCTTCATCTTCATATTGACCATAAGGATTATGGGTTTTTCACACCCCTTCCCCTTATCTACTTGGAAAATCATGGTATAATGCCCCGATATACTCATCACATTATTCCTCGTATTATTATTCACAATAGAACATTATATGGTCTTGGTATGTGATGATAGTACAAGATCTGTATTCAAATTATTTGGGAATTTAATTACTCAGATGTCTAGATGCTCAGTGTAGACAATAAGCTTGACGACATGTGGTCCAGTTATCATAGACTCTCCAAGCATAGCCGTGAACAAATATTTGGATATCTCATTCCTATATTATCTCTCCATCTATTGATAGAGATCCCAAAGGTGATACATAATGCAATAAGCATTTATTTCTTCATGTTTCATTATGATTTCAATATTCAAGGATGATAGCATGAGGAATTAAACATCCATAGTGTCATTCAGATGTTTCTCAAACATACAGAGTTCCTCAACACTCACCTCATTTCCAGGGGTTACTGTTAAAGTCTCTTTCAACACATAATGTTTTATATCATAGTAAAAGATAACATGAAGTTGCCATTTCGAATCTTGGAAATTAGTGTCATTGAGATGGTTCTTCATTTTCAGTTATGATCGAATTGATATGTTTAATGTCATTTTAATTGATGTTCCTAAAAATTAAGAATAATAGATTTTTAGTAAATTAATTTGTTAAATATAGTAAATAAATTAATTAATATCAATTAGTCTCCCACTGTTTTTTGAAACCCAATATCCCTCACCATTGGCTTCGGAATGGCATGTTTGTTGGACATTATAGTACTAAGGTTCCATATTTCCCCTTGCATTACCCATTCATGGGTCGGTTAAGAAACATAAAAGGTATTTTATAGGCATTATAAATTCCAAGTGCATTAACTCAATAATCTGTGTTATGTTGAGTGGACTCCCCAATCCTGAATCCTTAATTTTGGAATTCTTAAACCATTACCTCTTAGTTACACCATGTCTAGCTTGGATATTCAAACATTAATTTTAACTGACTTATGTCAACCCAAAAACACAAATTAAAATTCCATGATAATTGAAATCACTCCAACTAGGGTTGGTTACTCACTTTAATCTAAGGATATATTCTGACCAAATTAATGTAAGGATTAGCAAACTTAATATTTAATTTGTGTATTTTATCCTTTATGCAAAAAATTTCAATTATTATCATTTCAGAATCTTGTTAATATTTAGTGGGTTATAATTATGTGATCAACCGTGACTGGATAATATTTATGCATAAGCTGTTTTATTTTAGTTCTACCCTGCATGCTTGTTAAATCATTAATTATTTGATCACGACAATACATCCATAATGAATAAACATGAATGCGACAAAAATAAAACAAATGATATGATCACGAGATTTTCTATTGGTAATTTTATCTATAGATTGATAAACTATCCCTAAATAAGGGTGAAAACCATGACGCTTTTATGGTTTGTGTTTAATTCGTTCCACCTGTCCACATTTGTATCTCTTTGGATTGGTTTCACCACAACTCCTATCTTATATCGCCTCCACTATCTTGGGATCTCCATACACTACATATTATTTTAACCCACATGCATGTGATGGGTAAAATTGGTTTCATATAAAAGAAATCATGGGAACACAAGCCCTATATATTAATGAGGAGTAGGATTTCATGCCAACAATTTTAATATAACATATATATTAAAAGGAAACCAATCGCCTAAAAAGGTTTGTCCTTTATCATGATTATCCACAAACATGCAATGAATTACGCATTTAATAAAACTAGCATTCAATTATTTAATTTTTCTTATTAGGATAAATAATTCTTGAATCGATTAATAATTATAGTTTAATTAATCAATCTTTTTATCCTAATCATTTTTATGAATTACCATGAGATTGTCATCGATTATAATTTTAAACAGATAAATAAATTCATTTAAATTTATCAATGTACATAACTTTTACCTTCGATGAAACCCTGGGAATACTCATCCAAAACTATCAATAATGTATTTATTCATATATACACATTATTCTTTATAAAATGTGGAATGTACACATAATTATATTTATAATGAATCTCATACATGATTTTAAAATCATTAAACATTACAGTGATGATAATTGAACACACACACAAACATATATATATATATATATATATATATATCAAACACCTTTCACATGTTATTCATCATCTTTACACCCACATGACGGTACATGCCTCAAGGGTAAGATAATATAATAATAAAATTTTAAATCTACGAAATCTGGAAAAAATACACTATGTTTAAATATTACTACGCAGTGAGTACACTCCTCAGTGTCCATCTTATGGACACGCTGAGGGAAATGGCATGTGAGGTGTACTTCAGAAATATTTAGAGTACACGACATGTCCTGTAGGCCACATGCCCTGATACTCTGCATTACATGGTTACCATCCAGGAAAACTGTGTATGTGATACATGAATTGACCCTACCCGAAAAGACTACACACTGTCCTTAGTGGGCTACACGACATGTGGTACAGCTAACCATGAACAAGTCTTTCCAATTCAAAATGTAGTGTATGAATTGGATACACCACATGTCATTAATGCACACAGATTAAGTAATTTCCAAATTAATCTTGAAGCATTGAATACGAATACATGACATGTATATCAGACTACATGACATGTGCTATTATGTTATATAGTGAGAATTGTTGGTGACTCATGATGAGATTCTTGACGTAATTTCATTCATAAAATTATTAATGTTTTTTATATCCATGAGAAACAAAAAGGTTAAAAAATATCTCAAAATTCTGATGACGCAAATGTTAAAAAATTGAATTGAAAATCTAAATTCTTAAAGTGTAATTAATATATGAATTATTTATATAATTATAAAAAAAATAACCACTATGATAAAACTTGAGTTTTTTGGGTACATCAAAAGTACAAGTTGGGCATGTACCCAATTTCACAAATTTCCATAACTGATGATTAATATGGGATCAATACGATGATAAATGCTAATATCTAAAGAATATAATCAATGATAAAAGTAAAAGGGGGTATCCCAGAACATAGAAAAGGGAATGGACATATTTTTTCTATAAATAATTTAACGAAATTATAGAACTACCTCCAAGGTTATTCGTTCTTCATTGATTCATCCGACCACAGGTTCGAGGTGCAACTTCATTGATATGTAGAATAGAAGGATAATATTAATCTAGATGAGATCTAAATCTTTTCCAAATATCTACATTCATAGTCGAAAGAGTCTTTGTGCCCTAGCATGAAAATTCCATTCAGTTGTGATGTCTGCCTTTGATTTCCTTGAGAAACACTTCCAAAGTGTTCGCCTAGATCTAGTTAAGGAGGATTGATCTCAATCATGAGACTGTTCTTAGAGATGGAAGAGTATTCTAGGTTTGAGTGCTTTCCTCCAATTATGTTATACACAGAACTGTTGGTTATCCGATCGAATTACCCCATGGCTAAATGGAGAATAATAAAATGATGGTGAATTTAATTGACTAGTTAATAATAAAAAATTACTACAGGTTCTGTTAATAAAATTATTATTCTATGTGAAACCCCATATTTAATAATAATATAAATGATATTATTTTCATGACATGTACATAACTTTCTCGTTATATTTGAATTTTGTTTAACCAAATAATATTTAATATTATTTATCACTAGACAAAAAACAGGGTATGCCAAACATATTCAATATTACCAGGCCTTTAATAATTTCAATTTATTTATAAAATAAATATAACTACATTATTCATTGATAAATATATTCTCAATCAACAATATATTCTAAAGAATAACTTGGAAAAAAATAAATGTGATCATGCATACTTTAATAATTATTAAATCACAACCAATAAAAAGATTTATTCCAAAATTCAAATAATAAATTATTTAACTGAGATACTAGCTACACATTGTGTGTGACCCTCTTGGCCTCATTCTCATTAGCATTAGATGGACTTCCATAAATTTCATGATCACTGTCTAGCAAGGGGTCAAGTTATCCAAGAGAAAGAAGTCGATGTCACAACAAAATGCCACCTCATATAAACATATACCATGAAATATAATCCCTTTGTCCTAATATCTGAAATCAAGAGGGACACACACAATTTCTATCAACCCATGTTTTCAATTTCTTATTCTTTGACTTCCCCAAATGGAAATTTCCTAGTGAACATCATGGCCATGGATTTATTTAGGCTATATAATTTACATAAAAGGGACAACAATATTTAATTCTGTAGAAGTGAAAAATCATTTCATGCATTATTCATTAATTTATTATTACTCGTGATTTCCCAAACACAACCTAACTCATTAAAAAATTTTATAATCATGGTTTTCATCAATACATCAATATTCGTGAGTCATAATACTCAATAATAAAAATCTTAATGTCTATGTACCAATAAACACATCAGCAGATAGGAACATCCCATGACAGTTCTGAATGTGGATTTCTGACTAGCAAGATATTTTTTCATAAAATTCTACTAGATATTACCAAGGGTTAAAATGAATAGAATGTTCCTGAAAGTTTCATGATTCCCCACCCATGATAACAAATATCATTTGTGTGCCTTCAAATGATATCATTCGGCCATAGAAACATATATTCAAGAGTAGTTTCATTGCACTTCTGGGTCCCCATCATAGATCAATCATTATGTGATAAAGATTTAATAGATATTCATCCAAGGAATACAGGTTTAACAAAATGTACAACAAAGTTGGTTTCAAGGGAACCACTTCCAATAGTCTAGTGGTATGTATAAGAGGTATTTCCTTATGCATTTGATTATAATTAAAATGTGGTGGTTTGAATTTAATTCCATGATTGAACTTGATTTTCAGCTTGTATGATTTATTTTTATTGATAAACTATAGTTCAACGCATATTGATTTGAAGTGAATTCATGTATATTCTACCAGTAATTCCAGTTCCATATTATTAGGCCCTATTTTTTCATCTTGATCTTTTTTAAAAATGCTGACATTGTCTTGTAATTGTTATGTGATTACTTTTGTGGTAAATTCCTTATGCCATGTTCATTTCATGGAATTTTTATTTGATAGCTCGAATAGCTTGTGGCTCACCATGATTATCTGATGGGAACATTTAGTTGTGTTCATTCCATGTGATATATGTATTAATGGGTTCATTAAACACTACATTTGATACTTTAGTTCATTAAATATCGGTCGGGTGAAAACATTAGTTCTATATATAGGAATCATAGATGGAATACCATTCAAAAGTGGTTATCCCATGATGCTCTAGAGAATCGGTGTTTTATGATCTCCATAGAAGGGATTCCCTGGGATTTTTAAAATACAATTGGGTGAAATCTGTTCTCTAAGGAACAACTGAGGAGGGCCCCATTAGTGAGATGTCTACACCAAGCCTTAGAAGAAACATAGTCCCCTTATGTGTGATACATAGGATGTACATATAGTTTTCCATACCACGAGTAATACTAGGACACCAAATATAATCTTATTAGATGGTCTCATGGAATTTGACATAATTGATTGGATGTATCGAAGTGACACCACAGGGATGGGATCAGACTCCAACTCTAGATTTATTTTAATTTCCTTGTTTTTTTGTTTGGGTTCAATTTCTTGTGCTATACTTGTTGCTTCAATTTATTTTAGAGAACATAATAGTGAGTTTCTCTCTTTCTTCAATAAAATCACGGCTAATAACTCCCCCTCCACACCCCTTTTCAATCATGGGAAATGATTATTCAATATAAATGTAAAAATCACCCCAAAATCATTAATGATAATATTTAAATTGATCTTATACAGAATAGTATTTAGTATGTATAATTGATGGAAGGAAATTTACATTAATTGTCTTCTCTTAAATTCAAATTTTTTCAACCTTAAGTATAACTAAAACACCCAAAAACAACATAGCTAGAATTATCTTTTTACTATTAACTCATGATATATATAATTTATACTTATTCTAAATCATTATGCACAATTTACTCACCATAGGATTTCAATACATTTATCTTCTACACCTCTCAAATAAAAATATCACAGTAAATCATGGTAAATTTCCAATATGGATTGAATGACTCTGTGGATTTGTGTTGGAGAGAAATGATTTGAAAGGGAAAAAAATAAGGCTGATAAAAGGAGTTTTAACACTTGTGTACAAAAAATGATAATAAGGACTTAATGGTAATTAAAATAATCCTCTCAAGATGATAATTCTATCTACCAACTAATGGAAAATGAAAATGGTTCATGAAAAATTGAAAACATGATTTATGAATCAACCATTTTTAAAGTCATTCATTGAAATGATATAACATCCAACAGCTAAATATGTATGATCTTTGGAACCTTAGTGTGGTAATATTGATATTTTTTCTATCAATAAAATAACCCCATTTTTTATTTTCTATTTTTTTATTTTATTTTTTCAGAGGGGTGAATATCAATGTACAATGAATGATAAATCATGGACACTACTAAATCCAATGAAAACACCACACATACCCTCCTCAATATAAAACATCCATTTTAACAATAAAAAGCTATCCTATACAATTATTCTAAGGAATATCATATAATAATACCAAAATTTTGATAGAGAGATAAAATTATCATTTAATGTGGATTTTTAGTATCAAATTTCATTCATGTATCTTGTAGGATAATTTGAATTCTATGTTCGGGTAGGTCTACTGATAATGATCTAAACAATATAATATATCAATAATTTTAAAAATGACTCTTTTCAATCATATATTAGGCAATATGATACGAATGTTACGGATGAAAACAAGATTGAGTGTCTCATTAGAAATCGGTATTAGAATGAATACGAAAAATTTGGTTTTATAATACATCATAATAGAGGGAAAATATTTATTTTCAGTTTGTTTCTAAACATGTAATACCAAATTTGTTCAATTTGAAATAAATTTTTTTGAAAATAAAATTAATGGATAATTTATATGACATCCACATTCATATTAATAAAATTATTTTAAATATCAGTTTTTTTAAAATAATTTTATCAGTGAAAAATGAAAATTCATGTTCATTTAGGTAAAGATACACTAAACAAACACATAGAAAATAAAAAGAAAAGAAATCCTTTAAAAATAAACATAAAATTTAATCCCCACCCCAACCCATAACATGTTTCATTTTCCCCATTGTGACCTCATGAAATTGTGTGTGGACATGATATAAATATTTTTCATAACCAAAAATTCCATAAAAAGTGGGAGGATAATGGACACCGTGATATCCTCAAATTCTTATGGGCCCATAAAGTGTGATGCAATCAACATCATCTGTTGAGAATACCATGAAGTATTTATTTAATCAATAGTTATTGACATTAAATCTCTTTCCTATTGACTCATTTAGGATCTCTACTACACCAAATTTAGAAACATGAGATATGACATAAGGTCATAGACATAGAGAATGGAACTTACGAGATATCATTTTCAATCATGATTTTTAGAAGGGATTATTATCTGACATAAAACTCTAGTTTTTGGATTTTTTTATCATTGGAAAATTTAGTTATTTCATTGTCGGACCTTCAGTTATCATATTAAAATAATTATATCTCCTTTGAAATTATAATTTTCAATATTATTTTCGCTCCCTCATGGGATAAATACATTTTTTAATTGATTATTATACAATTAATTTGATGATTGACCTATTTTTAAATATGACATGTTTTCCTAAAAAAAATTCTATGTAGTGGAATGTCAATGTGTGTTTTTAAATCCATACAATCATATCATAGTGTACAATCCAAATTATTTCCCTCATCATCCTTAATTTGTAGAATAGTTTCCCCATAATTTATTAAAACACAATATTTGAGATTTTAGCTACCCCGTTTTTTTGGGTGGTAATGTGTTGAGGTTTTGTGTGTCACCATATATTACTGAATGATGGAACAAAAATTTTGATTTCATAAGTGTGATAATATTCACTAATGATATCTTTTGGAACTGCAAACCAACAAAACACCTGATCCTTGAAAAATCCACTACAATGAGAGAATAATAATTCATGGGGGATTAGGCCTCAACCCGTTTTCTAAAATAATCAAATAAAACTAAAATTATCTTGAATCAAAAATAATTATGACTAGGAAACAACAAATAAATTCCTAAAACATAAAAAATATCATGTAATAATTAGTGTATTTATAGTGGATCAGGTCTCATAGAAAAATATCTACTGTATCAATGTGGACATGAATTATAAAAAACATGGAAATCAGATAATAAACATGTTAAATATAATCCTATTCCTAAGACATTCCTAGCTATTAGTTGGTTTCCAAATTATCCTCCATATGAATTTTTATGATATAAATTGTATCTCCCTGACACCAGTTACCTAGAGTCGGTGCATTATTACTTAACATGGGATTTATCACAAGAAAAATCAAATCTCGAAAGGTCGATTAGTTTAGTATCCTTGGAAAGACTAGATATATTCATAAAGTTTTACATTACATCATAAAATGAAAACTACAACAATATAGTCTCCATAGTCCACACTCTTATCCCCTCATACTATCCCTCCAGGTCATTCAAAATTACTTCATCACATCCTGGGAAAAATAAAACATAGAAAAGGGGTGAGCTCAAATGCCCAGTAAGGATAACAATATAGTGGATACTTTCATAAATAAGAATAATCATTTAAGGCAATGTATAACTAAAACAAAAGCCTTTTAAACTTGAAATTCAACATAGTGTGGCAAAACTAAAATGAAATAATTCCAATTAATTATTCACATGGTTATTCTACTAACTGAATATTCACATGCAATATAAATAACTACTTTCATAATGATGGAACGCATAATGACAGACTATCATAACCACATAGCCAAGGCCTCGTCCCAAGACTACAAATATGATTTTTCCAAGGCTTTGTGCCAAGACACTAGTTTGTCTCATGAGACCTACCGATGCATCGAGGAGCTATGGCGAGCTCCACCCATCACTTATTATGTCTAATGAATTCCTCATATGAACAGGTTTGAACATAACATAAACATTCGTATTAAAACTAGCATTCAAAATGTCAGTACATTCACCATAAACCATGAAGGGTATAAAAATAACACATCCATAGTAAAACATATCACAAAACCTTCAATACATTATGGAATTTTTGTTTCATAATAAATTAACATCAAATAAGCTTAAAATCCATCAAAGGATGTTGACATAGATGAAATGAAAACTGTTTGAGAGAAATATCTCTTTTTTTAAAACCATTTATAAGTCACATAATTATAAAAGAAAAAATTTACTTTTAAAATATTCTTATAATCTTGTAAGGGAAGCTTCAACGATTTTATAATGGAGGAAAATAGCAGCACCCGCCGTATAAGTTAAAAAAATACATTCTTTGCTTATTTCTGTTGAAAAGGTTAAAAGGGACCTTGTTTGGAAAACGACATAAATATTCCTTTATAAACATCTTATAAAAAGTCAAATAGGGGTATAAATGACTTTAACCCATATTCTGTAAAATAGTAATAATGTTTTGAATTTTTTTTAAGAAACATGGATGGGGATGATAAAGAGATCCCGGTAGATTATTACGTATAAACAAACTCAGATAATGAAGAGATTTCGAAATAAACCATTACCTTGTACATTTACTTGGATGGGGATGGATTAACCTCCTGTATAATGGTGAAATAATTGTTATTAAATTATACATGAATCATATACATTATTATGTTATCATATATGTTCTTTCAATATTGCTTTGTTAATAATGTCAAAGTATTATCGTTGTTTCATGTTTTCACTTACTCATTTTCTTTTATATGTTTTGTTATGTAAGCCATGTTTTTTATGGATAGGTTTTATCTTATTAATATTCAAAATGATATCAAGTCCTTAAAAATTATTTGAAATCATCAAATGAGAATTATACTTGAATGGATACGATGGAGAATGAATCTCATCACGTTCGTGGAGACGGTAGTCCATACGTACGTACGAGCGACAATATCATTCTTTTGATATTAAAATAATATTTAATTCTATGGTATATAATATATACAGAATCATTATCATGTTATATTTATTATTTACATGAATTACACATCATTATTATAACCATCCAAATAACAATGTTTTGAATAACAATTACACCCCAACGTGGAGATGGTAAGCCGTACGTACGCACGTATGGTGACATGTCATTCATAGGATGGATAGAATACTGAAATATGGTTGTACCATTTTTATAATAATATTAAAGTATATATGAGATACTGGATTCATTATTTTAGTATGGTAATAACAAAGAAAGAAAAAGTTGAAGAAGAAATGAATTTGAAAAAGGGTGGTGAAAACATTATCTCTTCTTCGGGTTCTTCCTTTTGATTTGATAAAAAGGGCTCCTTAGGATGGCTTTCTGATCAAACTAAGGACTCTAGGATGTAGTTAGGGAAGTTGAGTGAGTATTTGGGCCGGTTTTGGCCGAACTGAAAGGCTTTGAAGGTGTGAATTAATGATAAGGGGGAGTGCCCTTTTATAAGAGGGGTGAGAGGAACCTTTGGAAAATCCAGAAATATTATTTTATAATAAATTCAAATTCAGTTTCTAATGGCTCCAAATTGGATCATTTAAATTTTATGGTGGGAATGGGTTGAAAACCACTCAACCAATATAATTTAGATAGGTTTGGGTTATTATATTAACCTTATCATTACGTATTAACTCTTAGTTAATTAGTTTCACTTTTACAATGTCTCTCTATATTTTTATATTATATGGTTAATAAACATACTATATACATCCAAGAGAACCGAAAGTGGTCCATTAATGATACAACTACCATGAAATAAGTCACTTGGCCAATCCTTATATTATTAGTAATTTAATATCAACTAATAATATAATATTTGTTTTAAAAACTCTTTTACGTCAATTTTGACAATATTCAATAATTGATTTTTGTAAAAATCATAACAGAATGATTATTTAAAAAAAAGTTAATTAAATCAATCCTAACATGTCATATTAACCTATAAAATTATTTTTATTTATAAAAATACTCATATTACATTTATTTGGGTATTTATAATATCAAATATTCTAATTTTTCATCAATTAGGTAATTACTGCATCACCATTGTGTCATAAATAAATTAAATTATATAATTTCTACAAATTATAAATAAAATAAAATTATGTAGGAAATCTTTTTTTCTTTCTAATTAATATTTACAATCGAATTTATCTTATTTATAAACTATATTAAAAATGTTTTATTAAATAAACTTTGAATTTAACTCTTTTAACTCTTCTTTGAATTAAATAATAATAAAAGTCCTAATATAATACCAGTGGACCTAAATGACAATATGTTACACCTAAGGATGTTTTCGGTCGAGATACACTTGTCTAATAGAATTAAGAGATGTGTTACGGTAATATTAATATCATTTCTACCCTTAATTACCCTATTTATGATTAACCGTGGTAAATGGAAGTAAAAAGTTATTATTCACCAACAAAAATTTCATCTCATTGAACCAAATTTTTCTCCTTGATATTAACCATGTATCTACGATTTTCTAAATTCCACTCATAGAAGCGGTAAACTTATTTTTAGGAAAAATTCAGTTTTTTAACTACCACTTAGTGGTTTCACTATTTATCAAAAAATGAATGTTTCCAGAAAAATACCAAAAATTAGGCCGAAGCTATATTTGATATTATTAATTCAAAATTCATTTATATTTTACCAAATTTAAAACATATCAGTTTCATTAATTAATTTAAAAATTAATTCCCGTCGTCAAAACAAATAGCGTGTTTTCGAGAGATAATAACTATCAAAAGATTGACACTTGTTTATGTCCGGTTTAATTGTGAAATTATGTAAAATGTCCGACATTCTATTCAATGGTGAAAATATATTCTAAATATACTTTAAACCCACTCAAATTCATAATTTATCAATATAAATTATTTTTATTAAAAAAGTTGTTTTAATTAAAATTTAGTAATTTTCACTATTCATCAAAATAAAAATGTTATCCGAAAAGTTCCAAAATTTCACCTTAGGAAAAATTTGATACTCTGAATACAAAAATGAAGTCCATTTTTAGAGCTTAAATTTATAAAATTTTAAAAATTATGTATTACTATTCATAGCGGTTAGTTTGATTGGTTGTGGTGTGTGTTAGAACTCAAAGTTGCATACAACACACGCTACTGTATTATTCAATGGAAAGAATACCGTGGAAGCTTGGGATGTTTCATTGTAAATTTTTGATTTCCCCATTCTAAAAAGTAAATTTATTTAGTCAAATTGAATATATATTAGTTTAAAATATTGGATTTAAAAAGGGTTCACTTTTAAAAGTTGGTAAAAGTTCAATATTGAAAATTAATTTGTTCTTACATTATGTCTAAGAAACTCATAATATGGATTCTAAAATTATAAAGATTATATAATGTTTAAAATTTAGTTAATACTATACATAATCTATTTTTAACGGCATGTTTGGTAAGTCACGGTGCGCTTGAACTCGGTGTTGCATGTAGTGCATGTTATTGAATTATTTTGAAGAAATAACACACTATGAAATCTTGGGGTGTTAAATTCACCCCTCCTTCAATAAATTGTATCTTCGTAATTTGAAATTGTTCTTCAAAAATAAAAGGTTGAATATATAAAGAATCTTTGTGGGAAAACCCACATCAGAAATTGGGTTAATAAAATTTATTCTTAATAAGAGGAAAAGAGAAATGAATGGGTCACCACCAAATTATGATCTCTATTCGGAGAACATTGGTGGGAATTTGAGACATATAATTGGAGGAAAAATGTAAATATTTATAGGTAGTGATTGAGGTCATCAATCACAAACAAGTGTAAAATTTAGGGCCTTAAATTCATCAATCTATGATGATTTAAAATACCATTGGTTCAGCAAAGCATATGGGTTTAGGATAACACATTTTGTTTTCTTAATATCCCTTCACTAATGTATAAGAATTAATTTCTTTATTGAATAAGTGAAGAAGAAAAATATATACTTGGAAATTAGAGTCTCATCCATTAACTAAGTTCTACCACAAACTAATCTTTCATCTAAAAGATAATAGAACTTAAAAATAATATTCTATTTATCCTATTCTTATAGGGTTAAAAAAAATGAATTTATAATTAATCTAGCAGAACTATTAAAAAACTACATTATTCAATCCAGGACATCATGTGGGTTAGTGGTAGGTGATACACCCTTGTCTCCCTTCAGTTGTGGGTTCAAGTCTCACGGCCTTTCCGGACACGACGGGTTGCCACCCGACCTCCGGGTTGTCCTTTTATGAAAATCCAAGACAATCCAAACTAGAACTATCCAAAATACTTCAGTCCAAAAATTTAATGGAAGGTAAACACAATAAAGATCCTTTTTGCCTCATAATAACATGTGAACACCTTCATCGTGTATTATTTTAAAACACTGAATCATCCTGAATTATCATAAAACCTTATTGATTACAGTCATGATCCGTTATTCCTTTAATAATAATAGATATACTAATTCAATCCAGAAATGTTTTAAACTCCAACAATGATGGAATATACAAATCATTGATCCGTTTCAAGGTAGTCAAGAATATCCAATATTATTTATCCAAATCAATCTTGTATTATTCTAAAATCACTACCTCGATATCAAAACCATATTATGGTTTATCTTTCTCCCAGTAATATATTTTCCAAAAAATTAACCTGCTATTGAGTCACTTTTCATTTTTCCACACAATCTCAAGTCCTTAATGAAATAGTACTCTAGTACAATCCTTATATACTCCATAATTATTATAACAAGTACACTGTTGATACAACACTCAAATGACATAATAAACATAAGAACTCTAATCTTTCCTCTTCATCTGTGGTAGTATCATAAATGGATTATTATCCAATAGCATAATTTGTGTCATAGTATGATGACTGAGACATAGGATTGTGTAGTGTCCAAACTCCTTGCAAATGAATCATTGTGCATTTGAAAACATTTTCTTACCCTTGAAATCATGTAATTTGTTCCCTTTTCTTCCACACTTATAACAAACTCCCATTCCTTTCAGGCAAGTTCCAGGGTGTTTCTTCCCACAGTTATCACATATGGTAAAATTATTATTTTCCCTCTTCCCTTTATCCATCATTCTCTCTTCAATCCTTTTATTCTATTGATTCCCTTCAAATCCATAGGACTCTGTAAAATCTTTACTTATCTTATCAACATAAGATACTATTTCATCATATGATGATAATACATGGGAGGCTATTTCTCTTAAAAATTCTGGCTTAAGACCATGAAAGATATGATCCTTCTTTCTCTTTGGATCATGTGCATTGCTGGAGTTCGCATTCCTTCTACTGGGCACCATTTCTAAACAATGGAATATACTAGATTATTTTATGAATAACAATACATAATCCAAAACTTGTAAAACACATAACATAAATTAAATAGTTTATGGATATAATCCATAATAATAAAGATGTCTCCTTTGAGGAATTATATACTCATAAACCCTTCATAATGGTTTGTAAAAAAATTAGAATTATCATAAGAATATCCCCCAGGAGTGTCGTAACCAAGAGTGCAGGAAGGCCTATTGTCGTGCCCCAATTCTTGTTCGAGTCTAGATCAAAGCAGTGTTTTCGGGTTTTACCCCTAGGTTCATCTATGCTAGAGCTGCCTCTACCTGCTTGTATCCAGACATGGATGTATTTCTTGGAAAACTCACAAAATTTCTACAATACCCAAATTTTAGGATGTTCTACTATACTAATCCTCAAAGTCCATCTTAAATCTATGTTCTCTAATCAGAGTTTATCTAAATATATCTTCCACGGTTTGTACTAAACTTCATCTGATAGCAACTTTAACGCCCCGAACCCAGTTACCCAAAGTCGGTGAATTATTACTTAACATTCGCATGATCACAAGAAATATCAAATATCGAATGAGCGATTAGTTTACTATCCTTGTAAACACTAGATATATTCATAAATTTTTTCATTACATCATAAAATAAAAACTACAAAAATATAGTATTCATAGTCCACACTCTTATCCCCTCATACTATCCCTATAGGTCATTCATAAATTACTTCTTCACATCCTGGGAAAAATAAAACATAGAAAAGGGGTGAGCTCAAATGCCCGGAATGGATAACAATATAGAGGAAACTTTCATAAATAAGAATAAACATTTAAGGAAATGTATAACTAAAACAAAAGTCTTTTAAACCTGAACTTCAACATAGTATGGAAAAAATAAAATGAACTAATTCTATTTACTTATTCACATGGATATTCTACTAGTGGAATATTCACATGCAATATCAATAAGCACTTTCATAATGATGGAACACATAATTCCATACGATCATAACCACATAGCCAAGGCCTCATACTATGACTACAAATAAGATTTCGCCAAGAAATTGTTCCATGAAAATAGTTTCTCTCATGAGACCTACCTATGAATCGAGGAGCTATAGCGGGCTCCACCCATCACTTATTAAGTCCAATTCATTCCTCATACGAACAGGTTTAAACATAACATAAACATTCGTATTAAAACTATCCTAGAAAATGTCGGTACATTCACCATAAACTCTGAATGGTATAAAAATAACACATCCACAGTAAAATATATCACAAAACCTTCAATACAATATAGAAGTTTTTTTTATAATAAATAAACATCAAATACGCTTAAAATCCATCAAAGGATGTTGACATAGATGAAATCAAAACTGTTTGAGAGAAATATCTCTTTTTTTGAAATCATTTAAAAGTCACATAATTATAAAATAACACATTTACATTGAAAATTTTCTTATAATCTTGTAAGGGAAGCTTGAATGATTTTATAACAGCGGAAAATAGCCACACCTGCTGTATAAGTTAAAAAAAGACATTTTTACCTTAATTCTGTCGAAAAGGTTAAAAGGGACCTTGTTTGGAAAATGACAGAATGATTCCTTTATAAAAATCTTATAAAAAGTCAAACAAGGGTATAAATGAATTTAAACCATATTCTGTAAAATAGTAATAATGTTTTTAAAAACATTTTTAAGAAACATGGATGTGGATTATAAAGACATCCCAGTAGATTATTACGTATAAACAACCTCAGATAATGAAGAGATTGCGAAATAAACCATTACCTTGTACTTTTCCTTGGTTGGGGGGTAAATTAACCTCTTGTATAATGGTGAAATAATTTTTATTAAATTATACAAGAATCATATACATTATTATGTTATCATATATGATCTTTTAACATTTCATTGTTAATAATATGTTAGTATTATCGTTGTTTCGGGTGTTAACATACTCGTTTTCTTTTATATTTTTTGTTACATAAGACGTGTTTTTCATGGATAGATTGAATCTTATTAATATCCATAATGATATCAAGTCCTTAAAAATTATTTTTAATCATCAAATGAGAATTATAATTGAATTGATACGATGGAGAATGAATCTCATCGCGTTCGTGGAGACGGTAGTCCGTACGTACGCCCGAGCGACAATATCATTATTTTGATATTAAAATAAAATTTAATTGGATGTTATATCATATATAGAAAATAATTATCATGTTATATTTATTATTTACATGAATTACATAGCATTATTATAACCATCCTAATAATAATGTTTTGAATAACAATTATACCACGACGTGGAGACGGTAAGCCGTACCTACACACGTATGGTGACATGTCATTCAAAGGATAGATAGAATACTGCAATATGGTGGTACCGTGTTTATAATAACATTACATTATATAGTAGATACTGGATTAATTATTTTATAATGGGAATAACAAATAATGAAATGTTGAAGAAGAAATGAATTTGAAAAAGGGTTGTGAAAACATTACCTCTTCTTCAGGTTCTTACTTTTGATTTGATCAAAAGGGCTCTTTAATATGGATTTATGATCAAAATAAGGACTCTAAGTTGTAGTGAAGGGAATTTGAGAAAGTATTTGGGCAGGGATTTTCCGTACCAAAAGGCTTTGAAGGTGTGAATTAATGAGAAGGTGGAGTGCCCTTTTATAAGAGGGGTGAGAGGCACCTTTGCAAAAGCTAGAAATATTATTTTATAATAAATTTCAATTAGGTTTATAATGTCTCTAAAGTATATCATTTAATGTTTTAGGTGGGTATGGGTCGAAAACCACTCAACCAATAGAATTTAGACAGGTTTGGGTTATTATATTAACCATAACTTTATGTATTAACTCTTAGTTAATTAGTTTCACTTTACAATGTCTCGTTGTATTTTTATTTTATATGGTTAATAAACATACTATATACATCCAAGAGACCCTAAAGTGATCCATTAATGATAAACCTATCATGATATAAGTCTCTTGGCCGAACCTTAGATTTTTAAGAATTTAATATCAATTAATAATATAATATTTGTTTTCAAAACTCTTTTATGTCAATTTTGACACTATTGAATAATTGATTTTTATAAAACTTATAACAGAATTATTAATTCAAAAAAAATTAATTAAATCAATCTCAACATGTCATATTAACCTAGAAAATTATTTTTATCTATAAAAAGTCTCAAATTACATTTTTTTGGTATTTATAATATCAATTATTCTAAATTTTCATTAATTAGGTAATTATTGTATCACCATTGTGTCCTAAATAGATTAAATTATTTAATATCTAAAAATTATAAATAAAATACCATTATGGAGGAAATCGTTTTATCTTTATAATGAATATTTACAATAGAATTTATCTTATGTATAACCTATATTAAAAATGTATTAGTAAATAAACATTGATTTTAACTCTTTTAACTCTTCTTTGAATTAAATAATAATAAATGTCCTAATCTAATACAAGTGGACCTAAATGATAATATTTTACTCCTAAAATTGTTTTTGGCTGAGATACACTTGTCAAATAGAATTAGGACTTGTGTTAGGGTAAGATTAATATCATTTTTACACTAAATTACCCTATTTACTTTTAACTGTGGTAAATAAAAGTAAAAAGTTACTATTCACCAAAAATTATTTTCACCTCATTGAACAACATTTTACTCCTTGATATTAAACGTGTCTCTCGGATTTTGGAAATTCCACTCACAGAAGCGGTAAAATTATGTTTTATGAAAGATTTAGTTTTTTAACTACCACTTAGTGGTTTCACTATTCATCAAAAAATGAAAGCTTTCAGAAAAATACCAAAAATTTGGCTTAAGCTATATTGGATATAATTAGTATAAAAATGATGTCTATTTTACCAAATTTAAAACATATCGGTTTCATTAATTAATTTAAAAATTAATTCCCGTCGTCAAAACAAATAGCGTGTTTTTTAGAGATAATAAATATCAAAACATGGACACTTGTTTTTGTCTATTTTAATTGTGAAATTATGTACAATGACAATTATTGTATTAAATGGTAAAAATATATTCTAAATATACTTTAAAACAAGTCAAATTCATAATTTAAAAATATATTTTATTTTGATTAAAAAAGTTGTTTTTAATTAAAATTTAGTAGTTTTCACTATTCATCAAAATATTAATGTTATCCGAAAAGTTCCAAAATTTCACATTAGGATAAATTCGATACTCCGAATAAAAAAATGAAGTGCATTTTGAGAGATAAAATTTAAAAAAATTCAAAAAGTAGGTATTACTATTCATAACGGCTAGTTTCATTGGTTGTGGTGTGTGTTAGAACTCGAAGTTGCGTACAACACACGCTACTGTATTATTCAAAGGAAAGTGTTTCGTGGAAGCTTGGGTTTTTTCATTATAAATTTTTGATGTCCCCATTCTAAAAAGTAAATTTATTTAGTCAAATTGAATCTATTAAAGTTTAAAATATTGGATTTAAAAAGGGTTCAGTATTAAAAGTTGGTAAAAGTGGAATACTGAAAATGAATTTGTTCTTACATTATGTCTAAGAAACTCATAATATGGATTCTAAAATTATAAGGATTATATAATGTTTAAAATTTAGTTAATACTATTCATAACATCTTTTGAACGACTTGTTTGGAAAGTCATGGTGAGTTGGAACTCGGTGTGGCATGCAGTGCAAGTTATTGACTTATTTTGAAGAAATAACACACTATGAAATCTTGTGGGGTTACATAAATAAATATAATATTCATGTTCATTATTTAGAATACATATCATAAAGACTTGGTCTCTATATATTTAATAAATATATGGGTCACCCAACACATAATACATATATTAATTTTTCAACTTTTCAACTTTGTATTATTTTGGTTTATAATAATTTCATAGCAAACCATGTAATTCAGTATGTAATCATACCAAGAATTTGTTCTTAATAGATCATAGTATGTTCATTGGGAAATGTTCCCCAGGTAGGAACCTGTTCTGGTGTATCATTTTCATCCATATGAGTGATCCTGTTAATGTTTTCAATCACCTAATATTCAGATCTTTATTATCCTTTAACTGAATTTCAAAATCTTAAAGATGTTTCATCCGATTAATTATTCTCAAAAGTTCATCTGGAATCTAAGAATTGTATCTGAGAGACTCATGGTCAATGAAAAAATATATATTTTTGAAACCAACAAATAATAATGAAATTTTTATAATGAAAATATGATAGTGAAAAACCATTTTAACATTTTTGTTCAGTTTTCTTGGGCTGAATAAAATTTCCTTAATGTATATAAAATTTCGTGGGCATTACCTTCCACATATTGTTATAACTCATCCAATAGTGATGTTTTAAGCCTCACACGGAAGCTCAAATGGGAGCTCCAACTGTGGAATATATATTATTAGTGGTGTGGTGAGATATTTCACCACTAGAAATATGACATATACCAATGGTATGACAGAAACCATTGGTATATGACAATTATAAGGATTTATACCAACAATTTTGGTTAAAACTATTAGAATAGGTTCATTATATTGACCTTATACCAACGGTTTTTGACAAACCATTGGTATAAGTCCACCTTATGCCAACTGTTTCACCAAAACCACTAGTATTTATCCAAATATCAAATAACTTAAAACAATTTTTCTCAAAACCACTACTATAGGATGATATGAATGGTTTTGAGAACCCTTGGTATAGGAACACATAATTCTTATGTTATATTTCATAAAATAAAGTTAAATAAATCAAATATTAAAATAATTTTGAATATACACATATATATATAAGAAATTATGATAACAAACGTCATGTTAGGATTCTGGTTAGGTCATTGGATTATAAAAATGAGTTGTTGGGATCAAAACCAAGCTGGATTTTTTTAATTACCTATACATATAGTTTTATGAAACCATTGGTATAGGATTTTAATATAACCTATACCACAGTTTTCCCAGAACCATTGGTATAGACCAATCCCAATTCCAAACCAATATGTATTTTTTTAACTACCTATAGGTTATTTTTATATTTGTGTTTCGTTATTTTATCAAATGAAGACAAAAAATAATCATTAGTAAAAAATCAAAATATTTTTAAGGAAAATGAAATATTGGTTGAGAAATCTTATTAAATTATCTGAAGAAGAATAGATAAAAATTTACATGACCTAGGAAATAACTAACATCACACACACATATAAGATAATGTAATATAGAATTTTATTTATCTTTAGATCTATATTCTTCAAAAATATTATTAGAAAATACATTCCCTTTTACATTCTTTTATCTTCCATGAATTTACTATTTACAAAATTCATAACCATATATTTTCATATATAATAGTGGATAACATTTCCAAATCAACAAAGGCACTAATAAAATAATGAAAAAAATAATTAAATTAATTCTTAAAAATATCCATACATTTCTCATGTTGATTAGAAAATATATGTACCATAAAAATATGGAAGATTATTAAAGAATTAAAAATTCTAAATAGTGTCCTTTGATAATCGAATTATAACACCCTGATATTTTATCAATTATTATTTTTAATTGATTTAATCTTTTTGAAATTTTTCATTTCACATAACAATTAATATAAATTGTTTTATATGATAGAACGAAGTTATTCATTGATTCAAAGAACAATCAAGTTAATAATTCCCTAAATGCAACACTTATATTATATTTCATTATATTCAACATTATGTTGGGCTATGTTATGCACATTATTGAGTTCCTTCGATAGCTTTCATTATACGCAACAATGAGTTTCACCAAATTTCACTATACTATTAATATTGTTATTAAAATATGATTATAGTTACCACCTAACTGTTGGAATAATAGTTATGAATAAGAGTAATTTAGTTATGAAAATATGGTTTATAAATTTATATAGAATGGGTCAATTTATTTTCTATTAGTTAGAAATGAATTTAAGAACTGTTGGAAAATATTGATATTATTTTACAAATAAAACTATATACAAAGTCCATTTTTAAATAAATACTACAATAAACTATTAGTGAATTATTAAAAAAATTATATATTACATAATCTATATAATTTTTTTAATCTCATCAAATAGTTTTTTTGTCATAATATAAGACTAAATCCAATTTTATAAATAAAAATATATAATTTTTTAAGAAAATTTTACGATCTTTTAATGGTGAACCCATTTAAAATATAATTTTTGATACTATTAAAATTATTATTATAAAAAATAGATATTTTTTTCAAATAATAATATCAAAATTTACACTGGTTAATATTTTGGTACTTTTCATAAAAAACTAATTTTTGGAACACGTCTATGGGATTAATATTAAATTTTTTTATGACACATATGTGATTATAATTTCATCAAATATATTACATATTTGGATTAATAATAATTTATGATTTATAACCTGGTGAAATATGTTGTTAAAAAAAATTATTAGTTGATGTGATTAAAATTAATTGCAGCGTTTATGGTAAAAATTAGTTTACTTAATGGAGAAAGATTAATCATAAAGGGCCAAGTGACCTACAAACAAGTTAAAAATCAATTTCATGGACATATTTATCCCATTAAAATATTATATCTAATTTTTAAAATTATTTTATTCCCATGATATAAGGTATCTCTATCTTAGGTGTTTATATTTTTATATTTACACAACTATCACTCCTCCTCCACTACAAATGGGAGGTCAGATCCCTTACATACTTACACCTCTAAAAAAACTTTGGATCATAAAAAACAAAACCATATAATCTCAAAAATTCACTCCTATCAACATATTCCATAATTGTTGGTAGAAAAAGACCCATGTTAGTAATTTGGTGCAAACAAAAAAGAATTACCCAATGAAGAGGTGACATCCTTTGACAAACTCATTTATTTCATATTCATTCTTAAAAGCATAAAATATTATTATTACATGATTATAAAATAACCAGAGTAATTTAAGAAAATATATTTTTATATATTATTGTTTATACCTAAACTTACACACACTTACATCTAATGGGTAATAAACTTTCAATTCTTGTGAATGATGAACTATTGCCTCACAAAATGAAGTCGTTTGTTTTTTACCACTTCTAATGATTGAGAATTATGACGAGAACAATATTTTTATATTATGTTTAAATATATATATATATATATATATGATATTTATGATGTATTTATGCTTTTGGAATTGTAATATATCAGATACCTTCATTCTCTCTATTTTGTGTTAATATAATAACATCATTTTTGGATGTGTGGAAAGCCACCTCCTTAATGTGATGCGATTCATTAATACATTACATTGAATATATTAAGGATGTATTTACATAGATTATATGATATATATGAAATAATTATTATAATATAACAATATTATATATATAACTCACTTATTCTATTTCTTTCAATATGACAGGAAAATGGAAACCACGTTCTTGTTTACGTACTGCCTACCATCTCAATGAACAATGTATTATATATCATAATTCTATATTTAATATATTATTATAAATACCAATATAATAAAAATATATAATATATATATAATTTTTGACATTATATTTAATTTAAAGCATGGTGTAAGTAATAAGATCAAGAATAACATGTGGAAACATATACGGAAAACAATGTGGATATTACCAAAACGTTACATTAACAAGGAATTATTAAAAAAAATTCAATATAAAGTCATAATAAAATTATATATGGTATTTGATATAAAAATATTTTTCTATGGTATGTTTATTATATAATAAATTTATTATTTAGCAGGTTTTGACATGTATGAGGAAATTCAAGAATTAAGGTAAGGGAATCCCATCTCAGTATTTATTTCCATAAGATTCATTCCATATTCACCACTCATTTATTTTTTGTTCTGTATATAATTCCTTGTGACATGTTATGCCACAAATTTAATTTATTTAATTATAATAAAATCATTAATATATTTTATTCTTTCATGATTGTCATGATTCTATAGTTACCATACTTTTAAGGATTTTCTCATATCACTTTTCATATCTTGAAGATACATGTCTAATTCACTAGTAATTTTTTGAGGGGTATATATACCACACATGAGGGTATTATATGATTATTATACATAAATTTATGAGTATTTACATATCAATTTTTGATCTTTAATTCATGGGGTTAATGATTGAAAACCTAACAAATTGGTTATGTAATTTTTGTCTCAACTTGCCTTCTTTAAAATTCATGTAATGTAATGCCTATATATTTTTTATTGGAGTGTATATAATACCCTTTGACATGTTATATAATTAATATACATATTTAATGATATTTTAATATTCATTTAATTCTATTCTATCATGTATAATATGAGTAAATGTTATAAAAGTGGTAGTAGTTTATTTCTCTGATCTCTAAATTTAAAGAGATTGTTTATTATTATGCTTTCGTTGATAAACGATTATGGTCCTTATATAAAGAACACTCATGAATTATCTTATTCTTTGGTTATTACGGATTACTTCATGTAGTGTTACTATTTTGCCTCTATTTTGTACTTATGATAATTAAGAAAGTGTTTTTAATTACATCAGATATTTATTCTCTCTTCCATGGGGAATGTATATTCCTTCAAAACCATGTTTTCTAAAAAAAGGATAATGTTTTTTATTATTAAAAATTGTTTTTAATATTTTCAATTATCTTATTTATGATTTCATGAACCAAAAGAAATTAATCCAAGCATTCTTTATATATTTTCAATGCATTTTTAAGATGTTTTTTTAAAAAATTAGCATTATTTATGTGTTTTCAAGGACTTTTCAAAGAACGAATTTTTAAAAATATTATCAAAAATCCATTATTTTTTATCAGCTATTTTAAATGAAAATTAATTTCAAAATTCTATATATTTTAAAAATTGTTTTTATGTAAGAAAATCTATATTTCCTCTTGAAATGTTCTTCATGAAACCGTAAATACTTATTTGTTAAAAAATGATTTTCGGAATGGTTTTATGAAAATGGTTTTGAAAGAAATGATATTTTCCTTAAAAAATGTTCTCTGGGATATTAAAATATTATTATCTATCTTAGATGACATAATTTTTTATAGTTTAAGCTTTACTGGGTATATGATCCAAGAATAAAATTTAGATTATTTCTTCAATGGATTATGTATTAATGTAATGATGTTTAGGAAAATCATTTATATTCTATGAGTTATATACTTTTGAAAAACTAGTATTTTCTTAGGATATAATTTGACGAAATTATTATTACACCTATCAACTTTCCAAAGATATCCATAATATGAACGGATTATGATACACATTTCATTTCTTGGATTATGAAATGATGTCTACAAGCCATGTATTTTTTATGGTTCATGATGTGATGAATGTTTTATTATCTTAATGCACGTGTATGAATGATTTTATTATGTGATGGGTTGAACCATTATATCCCTAAAATTAATTGGGAAAATATTTATAACTCTTGAGATAATGATGGTAAACAAGTCGATGGGCTTGATCCACAATGAGAAAGTGGTTTCTCCAAATCCAAATTGGGAAACTTTTGTTTCCTGGATCACTATGGTATGATGGGGAAACCCAATACACTATTGGAAATAATTGTTTCCTCGTCCAATATGTTAAACAAGTGTGTATTAACCCAAAAAAGTGGAAATTGGGGTGTCCAGATCCACTATATTGATGATATTGGTAGTTATCCTTGACACATGAAATGGTTTTCTATATTTTTAATGGTGCCATGATTATAAAAATCAATATTATTTTCCATTATTGATTTATGATGGTTTATCAACCTTATGATTCATTTCTTTTGAACTGCCAGTATTTATTTCAGGACTATTGGTTATGATTTTTGATATTTAGGGTATGATCTTCAAATGTTAAAATCATGCTCTCATACCCTTATACTCATTTCATGGTTACATATCTCCCATTTCTACACTTACTAAGAATCTATGAACATCACGTTATTATGGTTCTCTCTAATATGCTATAATGAAAGGTTTTATGTAGTATTGATATTGAGTAAGATATTTATGGGACATGTTGATGATCTGTCACGAAGGTAGAATATTATATTTTCAAATTATTAAAGACACTAAACTATATCAGTCCCAAAGAATGTATTTTTGTAATTTCTTGAATATTATTCTAATATGTTGTAAAATCCATATATGTTTATCCTAAATCTCTATAGTTGGTATCAAATGAAAGGTTTATTAAGCCTTTATAATCTAGGATGAGAAAAAATTAGTGAGATACCTAGGGATATATCTAGGGATATGTATAGGGATGTTTGTAACAATAGGCTTATGGTGTTTTATATTTAATGAAATTTGTCATAAATTTGAAGAAATATAAGTTATTTGTCCATATTTGTTATTTTTTCTCAATGATAAGTTATTTTAACACTATGTTTTCTTGATTATGTTAGTGGAAGGAACCAAAATAAACGGAGTAAACGTTGAATGTGACATAAAATTTATTGATGAGATGTTAAATGGGATAATCACAAGAGTGAAGGATGTTGTATTCATTCCTAATTAGATTTCATAGAACATGATTTAGAATTTGTACCTTAACCAACTCTCAAACTCACCAAATAAGAGAAGGAAAGAGTTTCCTGAGAGTTTATGTAACAGAGACAATTAAATAGTGAAAATTTGATTTCCTTTGTGTTATGAATGTGTGAAGAAGAACCCAAGTGAATGTATTAGAGGAAGATAATATTGTTTTGAATTTCAAAATGTACAGAAACTATGTAACCGAAAAGGAAAAATGTGAAGTTTAGTTAACAAAATGGATTGGAATATTATCTTCCATATTATATATCAATTGATGATATCTTTAAATGTGGAAATTATGTGCATTATGATAATCGGTTTCCTATTTGGAAGGCTCATGAAGATAATTAGAAAGTTGGTACAAGTAATGGTTTTTCTTTTGATGATGAAGAGATCATGAATGATTATGATAGGTATGTGTTGTTATTATAATATTTTTTAGTTGAATGATTAAATTGAGTTGGGTAAAAGTAAATGTATGATTTTTGTTTCATATTTTATGAATGTAGTATAAAGGAATAAGATGATTTTTCCATTTTAATGTCCTAAGGTTGACATGAAATAATCAATTTTTTTATGTTTTTTGGACTAAATAATTATGAATAATGAAATATATAAGGATTGTTCAATATATGTTTTTAGATAACAATTTTCAATAATATATTATATGGTTTTTAGGTTCTAGAAATCTGATTGAAGAGAAATGTGATATTCTTGAAAAACACATTATTAATGGATGTATAGCCCTTAACATCTTCATAATGTTGAGATAAATATGATTGGATAAGTGATATGTAATATATGAATAAATAAATAGGATGAATCAATTTACCTAGGAACTGATTAATGATTTTTTTATAAAGTGGTCTATTCTGACATGGTTGAAATTTACAATTATTTTTGATTTAATGAATATTTCCAATAATTTTCTAAATAAGGAAACACATATGTTTTTAATATGGGTGTAGGGTAATTCAGGTTATTTCCACATTTTAAGAGAATATATGATAAAAATATTCACATATTTGGAATGTGACAACAAAGAGCTTCCATAATATATATGGGGTATCAGTGTTAATTTAATTAATGAACTTCTTTCTAATATTTTGGGTTTTAATCTTTTGGAAGGATTATAAGGTTAAATTTTTTTGGAATTGTTTATATTAATAATTAAAAGAGGTTTGAGAGATTAAAGTATTATCTCTCCATATTAGAATTTATGTATATTGTGAAACTTATACAAATTTTTTGTTGTGATGAAAACTAAAGAAAAAAAGGAATGACTTATCAATCTACCTTGTGATAAATTAGAACATTTGGAATGTGAAATTAACCATTATTTCATTGAATAAGGGATGAAGAGGAAATTCATTAAGGAATAAGAAAGGTTGATATTTTAATGAAGTTTAGTAAGTATATCTTGTCATAAAAAAGCATCAACTTTAAGAATATGTCAACAAAATAATTTTTTTTTATATTATCATCATTTATTATGATATCAATAACCTCTATCATGATTATTCAGGGTATGGGTTTGTGATTGGTAAATTTAACTAGAGAACTCTTTTTCTTGTAATCAGTTATCTTTATCAATCTCTATGATTATTTGCACTTTTCTGCATGTCCATGTTTTCACTTCAATCCTATGTTTTCCAATATGGAAACCCAGTTTTGTGTAATTTTGGGTAACCGTTTTGTTCCCAACTTTCCATTCTTAAATGATGTTTTGGTATTAATTTTTTTTATTTGGGTTTCTATTATTAAAAATTTCTTGTATTAACCCTTTGATAATCCAAATTAATTTAATGGTAAAAATTAATTTTTTTGGAGGGTAATGTAAAATCCTGATATTTTGTGAATTATTATTTTTCAAATTAATTTAATATTTTTTTATATTTTTCATTTCACACGACACGAAATATGTCTGACGTTATATGGATGAAGCAAGTTATTATTTATGTGTAGGCTAAAAGAAGATAAACTTGCACTAAACTCAACACATACATTAGATAGTAATGCACACATCATCGTGTCATTCTTGTGTTACACACACTTTCAAGTTCCTCTAATAGCTTTTGTTACGTGTAAGGACACTTTTTACCAGAAATGAAATGTACTATTAATATTGTTATCAAATAAACATTATCATTACAACCTAAGTGTTGTAAAATAGTTATTAATATGATTATTATAATTATGAAAATAGGGTTTACGCATGTATATATAAGTAATCCATTTAGTATCAATTATTTATAAATGAAACTATGAACTATTTGAAAATAATGATATTATTTTTCAATGAAAAATATTTTCAAACACCATTATATCTCATTAATTGTAAAAAACAACTATTGATGAATACATTTAATATATATATATATATTATAATCAATTAAAATTTTAAAACTCATAAAATAGTTTTTATAGTCAAAATGTAAAAATAAATCTAATATAATGAATAAAAATATGTATAGTTTTGAAAGGTAATTTTACCACCTTTTAATTAAAAACCCATTTTGAATTTAATTTTTCAAACATTTATGTTTTTGTTATAAAAATTTAAATTTTTTAATCACGAATATCCAAATTTAATTTCTAATTTCTTGGTATTTTTTAGAGATGTTTAATATTTTGATGAATAATAAAAGAACAATTAATTTAAATCAATATATTATTTTTTCCATAAAAATAATTTAAGGGTATAAACTATATTATAAATTTTTAATGATTTATTTGATAAATATTATTTATATTAATCCAATTTAAATAATTTTAACCAATTTCACATGGAAATTGGTTACAAAAACATCCCATACTTTTAAAAAACTTTACTTAAAAACCCACTATCACCACTTGTCTGAGAGATTAACTTTAAATTAATTTATTCCAATTATATTATTACAATTTTAAAAAATGGATTCAATATTTTATACCATAATAAATTATAATTTCTAAAAATTTCAACTTAATTTTTAACCAAAAATATTAGTGTAAGTAAAATTAATTACCGTGATAAAGGTAAAAATTAATTTCCTTAATGGTTAAGAATTAATATTAAAGGAAAAAATAACCTAGATACATGTAAAAAATCTATCTTTAAACATATTTATACCAACAACCATAGTTTCATAAATTTGGAAACTTATTAGATTTCAATGTTGTATGGGAGACCTTTCAATGGTGTTTATGTTTTCAGATATACAAGAATTTCATTCCAATATTAAAGGGAACACACCCCCTCACTTCCTCACACCTATAAAGTCAATATGGATATAGAAAAAACTTTCAAAATAATCTCGTAAATTACCTTCTATAAACATATATTTTTCACTTTCGGCATAGAGCATCCCAATTTTTTAATTTGAGGAAAACCAAAATAAAATAAAAAACAAAAGGTAACAACCTTCCACAAGATCCATTATTTTGTTTTCATTCTCTAGACCCTAAAATATAATTATTACATGCTTATATAATAAGATAATAATCATGAATATTCTGATATTTTATTTTTCTAAGGATTTAACCTACACTGACTCACACTTCCCTCTAAGGGGTAAGGAACCTACCATACTTTTATATAGTGAACTACCGCCACACGAAACGATGTTGTTTATTTTTCCATTATCACTTATCATATTAGAAAATTATTATTTAAACTCTATTTTAATAAGATATATATGATAATTATGAATTATTTATTCTTATTCAATTATTAATTATTATATACCATCATTTCTTCCATTTTTTGTAAATAGGTGAACTTTGTTTGTGGAAATATTGACTACTGCCTCCACAATGTGATGTGATTCATTCTCACATTACATGGATTATATTAAATATAGTTTTAGTGTACTTATAAGATATATATGAGATAATAGTCATAATATAATGTAATTATATAATAATTTATTCACTCTCTTTCTTTAAATATGATAAGAAAACAAAGACATCATTCATCCCTATATAAAACCTACTGTCAAATTGTATAGTGTATTCTATTTTATATTTATATATTTTATATATTTTTATAAATACTTATATATTAAATATATATGATATTTGATTAATTTTTCAAATTTTTTAAATTATTAAATCATGATATAATTAATTGGATTAAGAAGAACATGTCCAAACATAAACAAAAAATAACTCGTTATTACCTGAAACATAAAATTAAAAAGGAATTGTTGACAAACAGTTGTTATAAAGTCATAGTAAAATCATATGTGGTGTTAGATACAACAATATATTTTTTTATATTTATAATGAACATATATTTATTATACATGAGTTTTTAATTTGTATGAATAAATTTAAGACATAAAGTACAAGAATTTCATCTCACATTTTATTTCTATGAGATACATGCCATATTCACCACTCACTTATTTCGTATGATGTATAAAATTCTATATGACATGTTATATCCTTAACTTTTTTATTTAATGATATTAAAATTTTTAATTGATGTTATTATTTCAATAGGTTCACAATTATATAGTTAATCACATTGTAAGGATTTTCTCATCTCACTTTTTATATCTTTGAGATACATGTTTTATTCACCGCTCATTTATTTTCTGTGGTGTATATACTGCACATGAATGTATTATATTATTATTATACATAAATTTATGGGTATTAAAATATCCATTTTTTTATCATTCTTTCATCGTGTTTAGGGTTAAAATCTTACCACACATGTATAATATCTTTGGTCTCAATATTCCTTCTCAGACACCTATATTATACTCTGGGGTGTATATACAGCCATTTGACATTTCAAATCATAAATATCCTTATTTAATTTTATTTTATGATTTATTTAATGTTATATTATTTTGTATAGTATTATTCATTGTTACCAATGATGTAATATATTACAGTTGCAGTCTCATCATTTATTGGGATTATTTTCAATTATTGTAACATCCTAGATAAATAAAGAATAATACATATTTCTTAATTATTAAAATTTGTGAATAAAATAATAATTTTACTTTAAAGGGGTTACTATGTTCGATAGCATACCTAATACGCAACAACAATTTTTCTTTGAAATCTTACATTGCACTCTAATAATATAATATTATTAATTTTAAAAGGTAGTTATCTCCTAGCCATTGTATTTTCAGGAATGAATAAAAACCAACTAAAATATGATTATTCATGATTGTTAAAAGTATTTACTTTTATCCATTAAAAAGTTAGAGGCTAAAAATGTGAATGAATATAATTTTAAGAATAATTTACAATAAACGGTCGATTTACCACTTTGTAACAGATAACCCTATTTAAATATAGAATTTCTCACATTAATACATTATATTTGACGAAATAAAATCTATCATTAAAATGGGAATATCAAATTTTACTTTCTGTGAATTTTTTGAATTTTTCTGATAAAGTTTGTTTTTAATGAAAAGTGAAAATATTGTATTTTAATTCAAAACTATGATTAATATAATTTATTTCTATGTTTATATTATAATTTTAATTGGTTTTAATGTGTAATTAAAATATATTTTTATCATTTAATCCAATGTTGGTCAATGAAATTAATTTCACTTTAAAATTGGGCATAAACAAGTGTCAATCTTTTTATAGTTATTATTTCATAAAAACATCCTCTTTGTTTTAACAACAGGAATTAATTTTAAATTAATTAATCCCAATTATGTGTTTTTAGTTATGAATATCAAATATAGATTAGGCTGAATTTTTTTTCGCTTTTTGAAAAAAATTATTTTTTATTGAATAGTGAAACCACTTAATTGTAGTTAAAAATTTACATTTTCAATTAAATGAAAATTTATAACATCTGCGAATTTTATTTTGAAAATAAAACATACATGGTTATTATTAGAAAGTAAAATGAGGTTTAATAAGATAAAAAATATTTTTTTGTGAATAGTAACTTTGGACTTTTATTTACCATGGTTAATGGTAAATAGGGTAATTCTAGGTAAAAAGTATATTATAATAATTCAAAATTACCTGAACACATTTCCAAACCTTATTGGATCAATCATATATGACTATGGTCATCTTTGGGACGATTTTGGGACCCCATTGAGCCATTTGGGAGTGATAACGACACTTTAGATTAATTAACTTAACGTAAAGGCAAAAATGACAAAAACAAATATGTTTTAGTGAATTAATTTTTATAGGGGTTATTTAAACTATAATTATTACTATAAATATTAATTAAAAATATAAAAATATTTCCTACATCATGGTATTTTTTTATATTTTTTAGGAATTTAATAAATTAAATTATTTATGAAAAAATAATGATGCAGTATTTACCTCATTAATAAATGATTTAAGTAAATAAGATTATAAATATTAAAACAATATAGAAAAACTGGTCCATTTCTTCTTGGATGATTATATTTAGACCATGTGTCATCCTATATTCTACTTTAATTAGTTTTGGTCCTTTTTAAACCGAATATCATTATATAATAAAATAATATTCTCACACTTTCTTGAAGAGACCCTCCCCCTCCCCCCTTATAAAAACCCCTCACTTCTAACCAATTATCACACATATAATGTCTTTTTTGTCATAAAAAATCTTCACAATAAAGCTACCTACATTTCTCTCCTCCTACTAGAAGCCTTGCCTTAGGAAGAATTCACTTCAAGTAGTCCTTTTGGATCAAAACAAACGAAGTTTCCCAAATTGAAGATAATAGTTTCTCTTACCTTCTTTTCGTCAAATTTACTTCACCAAAACCTATACTCTCTATATTAATTTCTTTTATAACAACACCAGTATCCCCAATATACTAGTATATTGTTATGAGAAGGATTCTTACTACACATACAGACACCTCCATCTAATCGGTGAAGAACATACAATTTCTGTGGATGGAAAACTAACGCCTCAAGAGACGATGATTGTTCAATTATCTTCAACCACTTATCAAGGTGGCCATTAAGATGACACTATATTTATATATGATATATATTTTTGTTTTTGTTTTTTTTATGCTTCTATATTTTTTATCATACATTTATGGTTTCCATTATGGTAAAAGATTCTAATATCATTTGAGGATGTGCGGACTACCACTTCCTCAAAGTCAAATGACTCATTAATGCCATATGTGGGATGCATAAAGGATGGAGTTAATGATATTACATATGATATTATAGTGATATTATAATATATCTATGTATTATTATGTTTTAATTCTACTAAAATATGAAATAGAAATGAAAGTAGTGTTCATGCGTCAATACGGCATACTGTCTCCATGAACAGTGCATTTCACTTCATACCTCTAAATGATTTGCATTGTGATAAATATATTTATATACTGGATATATATTTTATATTTGATATCTAAATAATTAATATCATTATGTATATAGTTTACTATTGACCGTATGGAAAACTTGTAAATATAAAGTGTTCATTTTTTACTCAAGTACCAAATATCGAAAAAATGAACATGATTAACATAAATGATGAAATAATGTTAATAAAATGGTAATAAGTGATATAAAAGGAATAATAAACATGAAAAGGGTTCTTTAGCAAGTAGAATGTAACTTTAGTTTATTATTCAAGAGATTAAATTATAAACGGGTAAAGTCAGATAGAAGGTAAGGGACTTCGTCTCAATCTCATTTCATTGAGGCATATTTTGTTCTATTACATGAAATTTTTTATACAATGTAAAAACACATTAGACATTTCATTTCATTCAATGGGAATCGTTTTCTACGAAGTGCTTTACTAAACGACAAAATAGAATTTTTCTTTTTAACGAAAGCGGTGACAACGACTTTTCCACCACCCCGAGTATTATTTTATCATTGACTTCCATAACAAGCCGTAATGTTTTTAAAATGAAAATAAACACCATATAATATTTTATGTTTTTTTTTGAAAATGGTATTGATAATGGATTGGATAAATTAATATATTGAAATTTTATATTGTTATTTCCATTTGGAAATGTTATCCTTCCTTTATGATTATGTTATGTGTTATGCTCTTGTTGTGGTTCATGGGAATTATTTACATATACGGGTGGTTCTGTAATAAACATATGGAAGGTAAGCCAGAGATAGCTCTCTAGTGAATTAGGTAATGTGACGGAGGTAATCATGGATGTTTATCCCAAGAGATTTAGGGAGAATTTTGTGATGGGTATTCCAAGGTAACTCCATATGTAGTTGTGATAGCTACAATGTAAGTATGTTATGGATTCCACAAGTTACCTTTATGATTTATAATTTCTATGTGCTATTCATAAAACTTATGATTTCAGGAGGTAATTAAAAGAGTCTATGTTCAGTATGAATTTATGAACTATTCTTTTCTTTAATTTTTTTATAACCCTTTCTGCGTTTTTTATACTCATCCCATGTTTTGAAATGTTTCCAAATAACTAAAAGGTGAATAGGGTCGAGGATGGAATCAAGGAAAAGGCGTGCTATCTAAAACATGGAACTAGACATGACTATTTTTTAAATAGTTATTATTTTATGAGAAAATTGAAACTGAGTAGAAGTGTCTACTTTGTAATCTTTTGAGATGTAATAGTTATGTCCTAATTCTCTAAAACTCAAAACCTGAATAAATCCTCAATGTGAATTGTTTGTTTAATTCCGTATTATGTAATGTTTTAAGGCCGAGTCCTTATAGTTGGAATCAGTTGTTGTTTTAGATAACTTTAAGAGTCAGGGAATTGTTAAATTAATATCCATAAAGTAATTTATTTTTATATTGAAATCTTATAGGAGTTACAGATTACCATGTTCTTTCACCTAAGATATTTTGTGTTCAGAATGGTTTTCCATAGAGGAAACATGGAATCTATGTTGAGAAAACATTAGAAGGAAGACAACCTTCCAAATCATCAACATGAGATGGTTATATTCGGAACTAAACATTTTTTTGCAGTGATGGCACAGTTGACTTAGGCTATAAATGGTGGTGGTATCCTTATATGAGATTAGCCAGATCAACCACAGAGAAACATGTTAGTAGTGGAGCATTTCCTAAGGAAATGTCCCATATCATTCAGATGATCATCTAACCCTATTCTAGTGGATGGGTGGATTAAATCACTAGAAAAGATTTTGGATGTCCCGAGTTGTTAAAGAACATCAAAAGGTTAGTCTCATTGTTTACCATTTTGATGGTGAAGATGATCACTGGTGGTAAAAGGTGAAAAATATCAGGGATAGTGAGGAGATTTATGCTCTCGATTGGGATGAATTCAATGGTATGTTTCTTGTGAAATATTTTCCTAAGGTGGTTCATCTTAGAATCGAATTTTTTTTTCTAGAATTGAGGTAGGCGGACGACTCAGGGGCTGCTTATGAAGCAAAATTCACTAAACTGGCATGGTATTCTCTATATTTACTAGATCTTGATTATCAAATAAACTATTTTAATTATAAATAAATCCATATTATTGAAGATATTTAGCATCTCAGGAGTTCAACTGTTATGAAAAACTTGTTCGTTGTGCGGAGAAGGTGGAAATGGAGTCTACTGAGGAACATGTGTTCTTTAAAAAACAACAAAATAAGAGTTCGATGTGGCAAGAGAAAGGCAAGAACTATTCAAAAAGGAATGATGATAAGAAATATAATATTACAATTTGTGAAAATTATGGTAATAACCATGATGGGGAATGTCTTTTGAATTCTGTTAAGTGCTACCGATGTGGTGAAATGGGACATAAGGTTTGTAATTTCATTGAAAAAGATCAAGGGAATGGTTAGAAAAAATCTGATTTACAGTTAGTAAAATGATTCAAGTGGAATGAAATGGGTAATTATGCCAATGAGTTTCCAAGAAGGAACTCAACTGAGGAAAAGAAACCAGACTACAAGCAGAAAGGTGTGGTGAAATCCTTTGAAACTACTTCAGCACATGTTGGGCCACCAAATAAAGTAGTATCATGTACACTGTTTGTTTGTTCAGATTATGCCAATGTGTTGTTTGATTCAGGGTTTACACACTCTTTAATTTCTGAGAAGATTTCTAGTAATCCAGAAATTCCATATCAAGATATGAGTATATAACCTATGGTAGAGTAAATGTTGAGACAAAAAGAAAACATAAGAATATTTTTGTCCTTGTGTGCAGATAGAATCTACCTGCTAACCTTATTGTTTTTCCTCTAGTAGAGTTTGATGTTAATTTGGGTATTGATTGACTTTTTTTATATCATGCTAAGATTTATTGCAGAGCTAAGGTGGTTTATTTTCAAAATGATTTTTAGTTTGTATACGAGAATGAACCCTCAAGTTTGATAACATATCCGGAAGATGAGAAACTAGTAAAATAGAGAATGGAATTTTTCCATGAACATATTATTGAAAATAAATGAACTGTTCAGATTAATGATGTGCCAATGGTAAATGAGTACCTTTATGTTTTTCCTGATACGTTTCCAGGTATTATACCTATTCAAAAATTTGAATTTATTGTTGACTTAGTTTTTGATGCTAATCCAATTTCAAAAACCCCTTATAAAATGATAAAATTGAACTTTTAGAGTTAAAGGAGAAATTGCTTGAGTTATTAGATAAATGTTTTATTCGACCTAGAATATCCCCATGGGGTGCTCCTATCTTATTTGTTAAAAATAAATATGGATTAATGAGACTTTTCATTGATTATAGAGCATTGAATAACATCACTATTATGAACAAGTATCCTTTTCCTCATATTAATGATTTGTTTGATCATCTCCAGGGAGCCCAGTATTTTTCGAAGATTGATTTGAGTTCAGGGTACCATCAGTTGAAAGTAAAGGAAGAGTACATTCTGAAGACCACATTTCAAACTAGATCTGACCATTATGAATTTGTAGTTATGCCTTTTGGTTTAACCAATGTACCTACTGTATTCATGGATCTTATGAATATAATTTTCTGTGAGTTCTTGGATAAGTTTGTGGTGGTGTTCTGTGATGATATATTGGTTTATTCCGAATTTAAATAGTAGCATGAAATTCATTTTAAGGGTTGTCTTGAAAACCTTAAAAGAAAAGGAATTATATGTGAAATTCAGAAAGTGTGAGTTTTGGTTGCAACAAATTTCTTTCCATGGTCACATTGTTTAAAAAATTGGCATGACGATTGATCTATCTAAAACAAAAGTTGTTGAATAATGTCCTAGAACCACAAATATTACTGATATTTGTGGTTTTAGTGGTTTGGAAGGTTATTACCCGAGGTTTGTTGAAACTCTTTCACAGTTATCTTGTCCAATGACTAAGTTAACTCGAAATGGTGTTAAGATCATCTGGACAAAAGAATGTGATCATTGTTTTCATGAATTGAAAAGAAGATTGTTGAATGCTCCAGTTTTGGATGTTCCATCCAGAAATGGTGAGTTTTTTCTCTAGAGTGATGCTTCGTTGAAAGGACTTGGTTGTGCCTTAATGCAGAATGATCAGGTAATTGCTTATTCATCATTTTAGTAGAAAACACATGAGTTAAATTACCCTACACATGATATAGAATTATCTACTGTTGATTTTGATTTAAAATTTGGAGGCATCATTTGTATGGAGTAAAATGTGAAATACATACTGATCACAAAAGATTACAGTATATATTCACTCAAAAATAATTGAACATGAGACAGAGTAGATGGTTGGAATTAATTAATTATTATGATGGTCCAATCCATTACCAACCAGTAAATGCAAATAATGTGGCATATACGTTGAGTCGAAAAATAATTCTTCATTAACCATGATATGTTTGGAACAAAATACATTGGTTTTTGATTTGATAAACTTTTTCATAGATGTTTTTGGTGCAGAAAATTCTTCTGTTTCGTATCAACTGTCAGTGAGATAATCTCTATCAGACAGAATTAAGAAAGCACATAATGAATACAATGAGTTACATAAAAAGGAAGAGATGGTTCAGAAGGGTAAGTTTCCTGAATTTAATATTGATAATGATTGTGTTTTGGGATTTGGAAAGAGATTATGTGTTCCTTGTAATACACAATTCAAGAATGAGTTGTTATGTGAAGCTCATAGTTTCTATTTTTTTAGTTCATACTATCATTACTAATATGTACAAAGATCTTTGATAGTATTACTTGTGGGATGGAATGAAAAAAGAGATATTTCAGATTTTACTGTGAAGTGTTTGACTTGTCAGCAGGTTAATGTAGAGGGGCAGTTACCAAAAGGGATGATTCAGCCTTTACCTGTGCGAGAGTGGAAATGGGAAAATATATCCATGGACATTGTTGTGGGATTACCAAAGACATCTCAAGTTAATAATGAAATATGTGGTATTATTGATTGATTGACTAAATCTGTTCTTTTCAATCCTATTAGAGATACTTCGTCTCTAGATAAATTTTCTCAGTTCTATATTAAAGATATTTTCAGGTTTCATGGAGTTCCCCAATCCATTGTATCTGATCGTGATCCCTGGATTACTTTTAACTTTTGGAAAGGCATTCAGAAGTAGTTGTGTACTTAATTAAATATTAGTATTGCTTTTCATCTTCAATTAGATGGGAAATCAGAGTGAAAAATTCATACATTTTAAAATATGTTATGTGATTTCTCTATGGATTATCATGGAATTTGGGACCAACATCTTTTTTGGATGAATTTTCTTATAATAACAGTTTTTATTCCAGCATATAGATGGCTCTATTAAGGGAATTATATGGAAATCGTTGTCAAACTCCAAATTTTTTGGATGAAGTAGGTGAATGGAAGATGATAGGACCACAATTGGTAGAAGTGATGGCAGAGAAAGTTGAGTTGATTCAAAATCACATGAGAACAACTCCGAGTGGATAGAAAATTTATGAAGATAACCGAAGTAAGGATCTTTATTTTGAGGTAGGTGATCATGTCTTTCACAAAGATTCTCTATGGAAAAGTATGATGCGTTTTGGTAAGAAGGGAAAAGTGAGTCTGAGGTTCATTGAACCTTATGAAATCCTTGAGAAAGTTGGATCAGTTGCGTACAGAGTGGATTTACCTCCAATATTATCCCAGGTACACAATGTTTTTCATGTTTCAATGGTGAGAAAGTATATGCCTGATCCATCTCATGCTTTGAGCCCAGATGTAGTTCAACTGGAAGAGAATATCTCTTCTGAGGAACAATCAGTCCAGATTCTTGACCGAAGAGAGAAAGTGTTGCGGAATAAGGTAATTCACCAGGTAAATGTTTTGTGGAAAAACGATATGGTTGAAGAGGCAACATGGGAATATAAAAATGTTATGAGAGATAAATACCCCCACTTATTTTGATAAGTAAAATTTCAACGACGCAATTCCCAAAAGGGGGGAAGGATGTAACATCCTTGGTAAATAAAGATTGAGACATATTTCCAATTTATTAAAATTTGTGAATTAAATTTTAAATTTACTTTAACGGGGTGGCTATGTTCGATAGCGTACCCAATACGCAGCAACAGGTTTCTTTGAAATCTTTTCTTGCACACTAATTATATAATAATATTATTTTTAAATGGTAGTTAATGCCTAACCATTGTTTTGGTGGGAATGAAAAAAACTAACTACAATATGATTATACATATTTTTTAAATATATTTAATTTTATCCAATAAAATGTTAGAGGCTTAAAATGTGAATGAATCTAATTTTAAGCATAATTAACATTAAAAGGTCGATTTAACACCTTTTAATAGTGAAACCTATTTAAATATAGTTTTGGTCACATTAATACACTTTATTTGACCTAATAAAATCCTTCTTTAGAATGGAGACATCAAAATTTACTTTGTGTAAATTTTTGTAATATTTCCTATAAGGATCAATTTTTACGAAATAGTGAAAAATATTGTATTTTAATTCAAAATGGTGTTTAATATAATATATTTATATGGTCATATTCTCATTTGAATTGGTTTTAAATTTTAATTAGAATATATTTTTACCATTTAATTCAATTTTGGTCAATGGAATTAATTTCACTTTGAAATTGGACATAAACAAGAGTCATTCTTTTGATAGTTATTGTTTCTTAAAAAATTCTATTTGTTTTAACAACGGATAATTAATTTTAAATTAATTAATTCCACTTCTATGTTTTGAATTTTGGAAAATAGACAACATTTTTGAATTTGTAATATCAAATATATCTTAGGCTTATTTTTTGGTAGTTTTCTGAAAAACATCAATTATTTTTGAATAGTGAAACAACTTATTAGTAGATAAAAAACATAATTTTTCATTTAAATGAAATTTCACCACATATGTGAATTGAATTTCGAAAATATGACATACATGATTGTTTCTAGTAAGTAAAATATGGTTCAATAAGAAAAAAATATTTTTGATGAATAGTAACTTTTGACTTTTATTTACTGTGGATAAAGGTAAATAGGGCAATTCAAGTTAAAAAGAATATTATAGTAACTCAAAATTTCCTTAAAACATGTCCAACCATTATTAGATGAGTCATTTAAGACCATGGGCCTATTTGGGTCGATTTTGGGACCCCATTTAGACACTTGGGAGTGATAATGAAACCTCTGATTAACTAACTTAATGTAATTGCAAAAATGACAAAAACTAATATCTTTTAGTAAATTAATTTTTACAAGGGGTTATATAAATTATCTTTTAGAGCATAAATATTGATCATAAATCAAAAAATTGTTCATACATCATTGTATTTGTTTGAAAATTTTTATACATTTAATAAATTAAATTATTTATGACATAATAATGATGCAGTATTTACCTCATTAATAAAAGATTTAAATAAATAAGATTATAAATATTAAAAAAATATCCAAAACGATTACATTTCTTATTCGATGACTTTATTTAAACCATGAGTCATCCTATCTTGGACTTTAAATAGATTTGGACCTTTAGAAACCGAATATCATTATATAATAAAATAATATTATAACACTTTCCTAAAGGGCCCCTCCTCCCCTTATAAAAATCCCTCACTTCTAAAAAATTCCTCACACCTATAAAGACTTTTGGATCATCCAAAATCTAAGTAATTAATCTCCCTACATATGTATCCTCCTCTTAGAAGACTTACCGTAGGCATAAGGCATTTTAAAAATCTATTTTTCTTCAATTCAAAGGAAGTTACCCAAATTAAAGGTCCTAGTTTCTCTAAACTTTTTTTATTCTATTTTACTTATGAAACCCCTAAAATCTTTTTATTCCATTATTTTATAACAACACTAGTATCCCAAATATAGTATGATGTTGTTATGAAAATTATACGAACAACACTTACACACACCTCCATCTAATGTGTGATGAACATACTGTTTTTGTGGATGGAAAACTAACGCCTCACGAGATGATGATTGTTCGATTGTATCCTACCGCCTATCAAGGTGGCCATTAAGAATACACTATATTTATATATTATATTTGTTATTTTTAAGTTTTTTTTATGCTTCTGTATTTTTATTTTATATCATACCTTTATGGTTTTCATTATGGATAAATGCAATAATTTCATTTGAGGAAGTGCGGACTACCGACCCCTAAATGTGATATGACTCATTTATTCCATATGTAGGAAGTATAAAGTATTGAGTTAATGATATTATATATGTGTAGACGCCGGAAAAGTCCGTTGTTCCCAAACGAAGCTCCGGATGCGGAAAGCGAGGTCATATTTGGAGTCGGAAGAATGTTTCGGAGGGCCCGGAGGCCTTGCGCGGAATTTCAGAGGTCTGCGCGCGAAGATGATGATCCGCGCGCAAAACCCCCGGGATGCGCGCAACTCCCTTGCGCGCCGTGCCCGATTCCGCGCCCGCGAGGAGAATTCCGCGCTCGCGCCTTGGATTCCGCGCCCGGGGTTGCCTATAAATACTAGGCGACCCCAACGTTTCAAAGGTTGCTGGAAGTCGAACGGTCTCCCGCGCGCGCAATTCAACCCCTTCCGCGCGCAATGCCGATCTTCAGGTAACCTACTTTCTTTCGCGCAATAGAGCCTTGGGGTCCGCCTTCGCGCGCAATCCCCTTGGCTCATTTCCTTTGAATAAATTTCAACCCGAAGGCCTTTGCGCGCAAAAGAAGCCTCTTGCGCGCAATTGCCCCCGGGTGCGCGCAATCCAACCCGATTGCGCGCACCCCCCATCTTCAAAGTGGCCATTCGTTAGAGAATGAGCCGTTGCCCCCGCGCGCTACCCGAAGCCCGGTGCGCGCAATCCCCATCATCCGCGCGCGAAGCGCTGGCCCAATTGCGCGCCAGCCCGCCATTTTGCGCGCCGATCCGCGGTTTTGCGCGCAAAGCTCCTCTTTTGCGCGCAATCCGCCAGGGTCGCCTCCCTTGACCCCCTACGGGTACCCGCCTGCGTGGCGCTCGATGATCCTCATCCTGGGTGCCCGCACCGTGCGCTGTCTTCCCGTGCAGCCTTCCAGGCTCGTGCGAAGTGACACGGACCCGTCGGCGGCAATCAATCGTCCAGCATGACGTTAAACTGCACATTCGTCCTGCATGACGTTAAACTGCACATATGTCCAGCATGATGCTAAACTGCACTACGTCCGATCTACAAGACGTTAAACTGTTCAGCATTCGTCCAGCATGACGCTAAACTGCACTACGTCCGAGCTACAAGACGTTAAACTGTTCAGCATTCGTCCTGCATGACGCTAAACTGCACCACGTCCTGCACGACGTTAAACTGTATACGTCCAGGATGCACGACGTTAAACTGCCTAGCCCCCATTGTCCGCGCTGCAAGACGTTAAACTGCCAAGTGTTTCGTCCTCAACACACGACGTTAAACTGTACTTCGTCCGGCAAGACGTTAAACCGTCCGTTTCGTCCTCAACACACGACGTTAAACTGTACTTCGTCCGGCAAGACGTTAAACCGTCCGCATCATTCGATCCCGTGCTTCGCACGCAGGGTCTCCCCCGGTTTGGACGTGGCCCCCACCCGCTCGTCTCTGCAGGGATGTCGGGATTGTCCCCCTTTTGGGACGATTTAATGGGAGTGGCTTTTCCCTACGGGGGCAGGGTATTACAAACCCCTAGTTTCTCGTGGGAGGCTGCACATGTGTATCTCCATTGCACCTCCCCACTGCCGAAGCCAGTAGAGGGTGTGACTGGGATCGAGGTGTCTTCTGCTTTCGGTCCAAGTCCCTTCCAACAGAGTTTTGCCGCATCCGGGCTGCCCCAAGTGCGTAAGTCCTGACAGAATGAACTACGTGGACTTTGATCCCTGTCTTCTATACAGGGTACGTAGGAAGCCTCCCTGAGGTCCAAGCCCGCCACCTGGTCGTCCCGGTCGTATTTACGTCGGTTCGTCCATCAGTGGACCCCTCCGGGGTTCACGCTTGCGTCGATTCACCTATGAATCCGCCCCTGTGGGAGACTGCCCGTGTGTATCTCCACTGTGCCTCCCCACAGCCCCTTTTTCCATTTCTCTTTTTATCGTCCAGCATGACGTGAAACTGTGATCCACCCGGCCGTTCCATCCCCCTCTGTGCGAGGTGGTTCGGTTCAATCCTCCGCCCGACGGCCTAGACCTCTTCGTGAGTCGGCTTGCCGACGTCCAGCATGACGTTAAACTGTATACCCGAACTACGTCGACTTTGATCCGTGCTAACGCGCAGTACGTAGGAAGCCTCTAAGGGGTCCAAGCTCTTCACTCCATCATCCATCCCGATCCTTACCCGGGCCGCCACATCCTGGTGGGGTCATGCCACTTCACTCCACTCCACATCATTTGGGAAGCCGCCCATGTGCTGGCCCCAGCGTCGGAGGTTCCCCGCAAGGGGTTCTGTCATCCGATCCACTTCTCGTGTTGATCGGTCCGATGCCGTCCCCGCTGGACGTTAAACTCGCGGCATACCCCGTGTTAAACATGGGAAGCTGAGGAAAAACTCAGGTGACACAGTTCCCCGCACCTAGTACGGGATGCCTCAGGCCATCATGCCTTCGAGAAGCCCTATTAGGGACGGAAGACAGACATGCAGAGCCGCAGTGCTACGACACGCCCCGAGCACCCCGAGCCACCCGGCCTTCTCACCGCAGGTTGCTGCCCCGCCTAGACTCCTTGGAGCGTCCGGGCGGAAGCAGCGTAATTAACCGGTGTCCATGAAGATATGGCACCGGGAAAGAGATTCACGAACATTCTTAAGTCTATGAGGGAGACCCGGATTAGGCGACGAGTTCCAAGGAGACGTCCAAGGAAGGAGGAGCCGACATCCCATCATCCCGGTTTCGATCAAGGAGCAGACGCCCCTGAATAAGGGACGAATGCCGCCCCCCCTTGGAAAGCGGGACTGCGGGACCACAAGCCGCGCGCCCATCCCCTCGGGTTAACGGGTGCACGCGCGAACGCGTCCTGGCGGAACAGCGTAACCCGACACACATCCGCACCGAAATAGAAAAATGGTGAACCCGACGTGAATCTCTTCTCCTCGATACGAAGACCGATGGCTTTCAGAGGTGTTGGAAGACCGGCGTGTTGCCCGGCCAAGCATTCAGTCTTACCCGCCAGGGGCTGGGGAAGGGAAATCGGGCACTCCGTCTCACGACGTCGATGGCCTGGGTTCCCCCCCATGTATGACTGGTATTTGGTACGCTTCGGTTAATACCGTCGAGCTGGTAAATCCCTTTTCGGTTCCCGACGTTGAAGAACACCAGGTGGACCTCCCTAGTGTCCCCGGTCGTCGCTACCGTCGGAAGAACCGCAGCAGCAGGAGTCGCCGGGGCACAGCCGTTGGTACCTCCAGCCAGGCCATGCACGCCACTGAGACTAGGCAGCAGGCTCAAAACCGAGCTCAGCGCGCGTAGCCCCCCCATCCGGGGATGACGGATTCGCCTCCGCCACTGCTTGTGGTGTGGGACCAGGCAGAACCGCCTCAGCCGCGTCGCGACCAGCTCCGCCCTGCCACAAGTCCATCCCGGCCTCCTGACTCCAGTACGGTGACCATTTCCCGGACTGCGACCAGTGAACAGCGAGATGCGCCAAGTACCAGTCGGCCGCCGATCCAACCGGCAAGGCCCGTCATGCCACCAACCGCAGAGCAACCTCCTGCAACCAGGGGCTCGCGCTTGGCCAAAAAGTATGATGTCCTGAAGCACTTGGCCGACATCCCAGCAAGGCTCTCCATCCATGAGGCTCTGCGCATGTCATCTGAGATGCGCGAGGCACTCGCTGAAGCCCTGAAAAGCCCCCTCCAGTTTGAGACATAGGTTGCGGCTGCAGAGGCCTTTCACGCCGAAACGATCGAGGACGCCGAATGTCAGGCAGTTATCTCGTTCTCTGGTAAGGATGAAGACCCTCCTATACAGGGACACATTCGTCCGCTGTATGTCACTGGCCAGTTCAATGGCCTTGAAGTCCGGCACTGTCTTGTCGACACGGGGTCCGGGATTAACCTGATTCCAACTCGGACGCTCCGGAGATTGGGGTTGTCTGAGGATGACTTGATTCCCTCTGACCTCAGGATCCAGGGGTACGATCGCACCGAGCAATCCCCGGTCGGCAAGATACGTTTGAAGACCCAGTTCGGTGACTTGGTTGCCAACACCGAATTCATGGTAGTCTCTCAGGACACTGCGTACAACGCATTGATGGGCAGGCCATGGCTCCATCTTCACGCGGCGGTTCCCTCGTCATACCACCAGTGCCTCAAATACTCCCTTAATGGTCGAGTAGGTGTGCTTCAAGGAGATGCCTCTCCTTTTGCCTCATGTGAAGCCCGCTATCTGGACGCGGACTATTACAAGAGCAAGGATAAGCAGATCCTGGCAGGTGAGGTTGAGCCTGTCGCTGTTGCAAGTGATCCCTGGGCAAGTCTGGATGACGCTTACGTCCTCCCGATTCAACGGTTGGACGTCGCCATGGTCTTGACGGTCCGCGAGTCTCCTGATTAGATGGCCGCGACCGCCCGCGCCAGCACCAGTGGCCCAGCAGGATCTGGTAGCCCCAATGCAGTTTCCAACGCAGTCTCTCCCGTGGACGATCCCTCCCCGAGTGGAGAGGATATGGAAGACGCACCGCCAGCCTTCGAGGAGGGCGTCCCCGCCACGGTCGATGAGTTAATATAGGTGAACCTTGGAACCGAGGCCGATCCAAGACCCACATTGGATAGTGCCGCCATGCCCTCTGAGGAGCGGCAGCAGTACGTGGACTTTCTCAGGCAGCACCGTGATGTATTCGCTTGGGGCTATGACGAGATGCCGGGGCTGGATCCTCAGGTAGTCGTCCACCGCCTTGGTCTCCCGGCGAACCATCGCGGGTTCAAGCAGCCTCCCAGGAAGATGCACCCATCCCACGGTGCCATGGTTGAGGCCGAAGTTGACATGATTATCAAAGCCAACTTCGTGAGGGAAGTTCAGTACCCCAAATGGCTGGCCAACATTGTGCCGGTCAGGAAGAAGAACGGGCAGATCAGAGTCTGCATCGACTTCCGCGATCTCAACCGCCACTGCCCGAAGGATGATTTTCCCCTTCCAGTGACAGAGCTGTTGATTGATGCCACGGCAGGGTTCCAAGCCCTCTCCTTCATGGATGGATACTCCGGATACAACCAAATTCGGATGGCCCCTGAGGATGAGGAGTTCACTGCCTTCAGGGCCCCCCAAGGTACCTTTTGCTACCGGGTCATGCCTTTCGGCCTGAAGAATGCAGGTGCCACCTATCAACGGGCGATGCACCGCATATTCAAGCCAATCCTCGGCACACTGGTGGAATGCTACGTCGACGACTTGGTTGTCAAATCGCGCCAGCGTCAGGACCATCTCAAAGATCTTGAGAAAGTGTTCAGCTTCCTCCGGTCTCGCTGCCTGAAGATGAACCCGTTGAAGTGTGCCTTTGGGGTCACCTCCGGAAAGTTCCTTGGATTTGTGGTAAGATACCGGGGTATTGAGATCGACCCAGAGAAAATCAGGGCGATTAGCCAGATGCCTCCCCCAGGTACCGTCCGGGAACTGCAAGGGTTCCAAGGCCACTTAGCCTATATACGCCGATTCATCGCGAATATGGCCGGCAAGTGTAAGCCCTTTTCTCGGCTCATGAAGAAAGGTGCCACCTATGTATGGGATAAAGAGTGTCAGACCGCTTTCGAGGAGATCAAGCAGTACCTGCTTCAACCTCCGGTCCTGATGCCGCCCGTATCCGGAAAGCCGCTGGTCCTTTATGTGACCGCCCTGGAACGGTCCTTGGGTGCCCTTCTCGCCCAGAAGAACAACGAGGGAACGGAGAATAGCCTCTATTACCTCAGTCGCATGCTCCTCGATGCGGAAGTTAGGTATTCCCCCATCGAGAAGAGCTGCCTGGCGCTCGTATTTGCCGTACAGAAATTACGGCACTACTTGCAGCACCATGAGGTACAGTTGGTTTCTCGGGTAGACCCGTTGAAATATATCCTGAGCCGACCTATGTTGACTGGCCGTCTGGCGCGGTGGGCTGTGATTCTCCAGCAGTTCGACATCAGGTATGTGTCTCAGAAGGCCATCAAAGGGAAAGCATTGGCAGACTTTCTGGCAGCTCACCCGACCTCCGCGGATCAGCCGCTGGATCTAGGCTTTCCTGATGAGACCATTCTCTCGGTTGATCGAGCCGATCCATGCTGGCAGATGCACTTTGACGGTGCCTCCCGGAGCCCCACCGGTAGAAGACTCGATAATCCTAAGCTCAACAGAGTAGGCTTGGGTATCGTCTTCATTACCCCGGAGCGAGCCGTGCTGCCATACTCTTTCCTGTTGTCAGAGGGCTGTACCAACAATGAGGCGGAATACCATGCCCTCATCACCGGCCTCGAGTTGGCTCTCGAGATCGACGTGCCCCGTCTGTGCGTGAAAGGGGACTCCGAGCTGGTCGTTAAGAAGATCAATGGCGACTACGTTGTCAGGAAGCCGGAACTTGTGCCATTGTTGGAGTGCACCCTCCTTCTGATGGCCCGGTTCCCTTCTCGGCCGGAAATTGTCCATGTTCCCCGGTCGCAGAACGGTCGAGCAGATGCTTTGGCCAGCCTCGCTGCGTCACTTGCGGAGCCTGAACAGGACAACCTGATCGTCCGCGTGACGCGCCGCAGGCTCATCGCTCCCGTTATCCCGGAAGAAGATCGCGGCCCGTTGGTAAGTAACCTCACCACGGTTGCCCCTATGCCCGGAGCCCCGAGTACCCCAGATATGACAGTCGGATCAGCCCCTGATTGGAGGACGCCTTTGGTTGAGTACCTCCAACATGGCATTCTTCCATCGGATCGGGCCGAGCACGAGCGAGTTCGACGCCGCGCATCGCAGTTCGTCCTCCAGAGCAGTCCCGGCCTGGAGCAGATCCTCTACAAACGCGGATTTGATGGTGTTCTCCTCCGTTGCCTTCAGGGAGTTGAGATCCCACGAGTCATGCAAGAGGTTCATGCTGGTTCATGCGGCGCCCACCAGACTGGGCCGAAGCTGTCCCACCAGATTCGGAGGTTAGGATACTTCTGGCCCTCCATGATCCATGACTGCATCGAGTATGCCAGGAGGTGCCATGCGTGCCAGGTTCATGCGAACTTTGTGCATCGGCCGCCGGAGCCTCTCCATACCACAAGGTATTCCTGGCCCTTTGCAGTCTGGGGACTGGACGTTGTGGGACCTTACCCACCGGCGACAGCTCGCCAGTGCCGGTTCATTCTGACCGCTACGGGCTTCTTCTCCAAATGGGCAGAGGCGATTCCGCTCAGAGAGGTCAAATCCTGTTCGATCGCTGACTTCGTGACCTCCAACATCGTCCATCGATTTGGAGTGCCTCACGCTATCCTCACGGATAACAGAACCAATTTCCGAGCAGCCGAGTTGAAGAAGTTGTACGCCAAGTATAACATTCGCTCGAACCATACATCTCGCTATCATGCGCAGGCGAATGGACAGATCGAGGCGTTTAACAAAACCCTCTCTAACATTCTGCAAAAGATGGTTGGTCAGAACAAGAAGAGTTGGTCGGACAAGCTCCCCAACGCCCTCTGGGCTTATCGGACGACGACTCGCAATTCCACCCAGATGACCCCTTATTCCCTGGTGTATGGAGCTGAGGCCGTCCTGCCCATCGAGATCCAGTTACCATCCTTGCGCACTGCGGTCTACGACCAGCAAGCGCCGGACAGAGTTGCTGAAGCCCGTCTAGTCGAGTTGGAAGCACTGGATGAGAATAGACTTCGCGCTTTGCACAACTTGGAGAGGCATCAAAGCAGAATGGCTCGAGCTTTCAATAAGAAGGTTCGCCTATGCTCCTTCCTGCAGGGTGATCTAGTGATAGCCCTAAGAGCGCCGATGATCCCCGGCAGGAAGCCACCCAAGTTGGAGCCCAAGTGGGAGGGACCGTTTGTTGTCCACAAGGTCTATCCCAATGGCGCATACTCCCTAGCGACTATGGATGGTGAGCGTGTCACTCCTCCCACCAATGCTAGGTTCCTCAAGCAATACTTTGCCTGAGTGTTCATTCGTCCCGCATGACGCTAAACTGCACTTCGTCCTGCATGACGTTAAACTGCACCACGTCCTGCACGACGTTAAACTGCATTCGTCCAGGCTACAAGACGTTAAACTGTTCAGCATTCGTCCGCGCTGCAAGACGTTAAACTTCCAAGTGCTTCGTCCCGCATGACGCTAAACTGCACTACGTCCGAGCTACAAGACGTTAAACTGTTCAGCATTCGTCCTGCATGACGTAAAACTGCCCCTCAAGAACTACGTGCGGCTTGATTCCCATCCTTATGGGATACGTAGGACCGCCTGAACCTTCATGTTTCAGGCCCAGCCCCATCCTTCGGGAATTTCCATCCCATCTCGGGCCCTTGGCCCAGTTGCCCCCGGGTGTGCGGCGTATGGTGTGAGTGCGGGGCTATGCCCTCATTCACGTCGGTTTGCTCGTCACGCTATACGCCCCCCCCACGTTTGGGGATGCCTTCTTCTCCCCCCTTCTTTTTTCCTCATCGTCCTGCATGACGTTAAACTGCACTTCAAGAACTACGTATGGCTTGATTCCCATCCTTATGGGATACGTAGGACCGCCTGGACATTCATGTTTCAGGCCCAGCCCCATTTCCCAGGAATCTCTATCCCGCGTTGGGCCTCTGGCCCCAGTTCCCCTCCTTTTTGTGCGAGGCGTATCGCGTGAGCGGGGGATTATGTCCTCATTCACGTTGGTCTACTGGCCGCGCCGTACGCCTCCCCCCGTGTGTGGGACTACCTCACACCCCTCATCGTCCTGCATGACGTTAAACTGCCTCTCAAGAACTACGTATGGCTTGATTCCCATCCTTATGGGATACGTAGGACCGCCTGGACGCTTGTGTTTCAGGTCCAGCCCCGTCTCTTGGTTGATCACGGGGATCTGCCCTCTTTTGGTTGCTCTCAGGGTGAGTCCTCCGACCCTTTCCGGAGATCTGTTAACATGTTTTGGGTACTTCGGTCTATGACTCGTAGTGTCAGATTCAATCCCGACAAGTCCTGTGTTGCTTGTCAGGCCTCGCGCTTCCTCTTATTCGAGACTTCACTCAAAGGGATCCTCGTTAGCGGTTTGGGTACGATGCCTCAGTGCTCTCCCACCGCTCCGGGTCGATTTACCGGCAGGTCTTGGGCCGCAAATCGATATGAATCCTGCGATTGAGCGGTTGATGCTCGTTTGCTTGCCCCGTCTTAGGCTGACGCGATCGGATGTTGTGTTGCGAATGCGTCAGCAACATCCTTGATCGCCATGTCGGCTCTTTCAGGCTCTGAACATTGGTTGCGCAGTCCTCATCACACTCCGCCTTTATGCGTTGTAGTGGAATCTCGACACTATTTTCATACTGACCTTCAGTACACCTTTACACGTTAGGCAGACCAACCAAGGTAATGATGTCGTTCGAGGCTCCCATGATCTGAGCACCAAGGATATATGCGGATGTTCTCCCCAAGGGCCATGCGTAGCTGGACCCTCGTCCCCATAAGGAGGGAGGAGTCGCTCGAACAATCGCTTTCTGAGCCCAGTATGTCTGGAGGCTAGCATCTCTGCCCCTCGGGTGATGGACATACGCAGACCCCCATCCCAAGACTCTTCTCCTGGAATCGTGCGTGACGGCAGGGCTGGGTATGCTCCCACCTCCGCCGTGTCCGCCGTACCGCGGTAAGCGGATTCCTCCATGGTCCGAACCACACGACCTTAAACTGTGTCGTCTGGTCCTACCAGACGACCGTAAACTGTGATCGTCTTGGCCGCCCGACGAGAAAACGGCACTGCATCGTGATGTTCCCCTCAGGGTACACTCATGTTGGGCGCTGGTTAATAACCACGCCATTCATCAATGCCTTCCGTGGCTTGATTATTGTGGCGACGCCAGAGATTTCTCAATCACAGGCATGTCGCCGCACAAAGAAAAACCATTCATCTTTAAGGACAAACAAGAAATATCAAATGCCGCTTCTTTTGTGTGCGAGGGTCAGACCCGCACTCTTCCCCGCGCTGGTGCCCGATTGTGTTGCGCCGCGCTTCAAGAACTACGTGCGGCTTGATTCCCATCCTTATGGGATACGTAGGAACGCCCGGATGTTTGAAACCTCGGGTCCAGCCCCCCACCTCTTAGAGATTCCCCCTTCTCTGGGGAATCCGTCGCCTTCAGGTCACCCTCAAGGCGTGTTCCCCGACCCCTTGCAGTGGTCCACCAGTGTCAAGAGTACTCTGGTTTATTGCCAGGAGGGTCAGGATCCGCTTGGTCAGGTTTCCTCCGCTTTTCAGGCTTCGTGCTCCCTTTCATTCAGACCCATCGTCTACGCCCTGGGTGGAGCCCCCGTGAACAGTTCGGACACAATGCCTCAGTGCTCTCCCACCGACTCGGGCCGGTACCCCCAATGGCCTCGGGCAGCAAATCGATATAAATCCTGCGATTGAGCGGTCGATGCTCGTTTGCTGCCTCATTCCACCAACGGTTAGTGCGATGTTGATGCTGCTTTTCCGCCACGGTCGGCAGTACTCTCATATCGTCACGCCGGTGCTCCCGGTCCTCGAGTGAATGGCCGCATGATTCACATTTCCCACCTCCCATTCTGACCAGGCGAAAACTCGACACTCTTGACACTATCCCTCAGTGCATCTTCGCATATCCAGGGGATATGACCAGATGCGGCGTACTTTGAGGTCCTTATGGTCCGAGCTCTAAGACCTTAAACTAAGATCTCTCCTTATGGTCCGAGCTCTAAGACCTTAAACTAAGATCTCTCCTTATGGTCCGAGCTCTAAGACCTTAAACTAAGATCTAGCCCTTATGGTCCGAGCTCTAAGACCTTAAACTAAGATCTAGCCCTTATGGTCCGAGCTCTAAGACCTTAAACTAAGATCTAGCCCTTATGGTCCGAGCTCTAAGACCTTAAACTAAGATCTCCCCTTATGGTCCGAGCTCTAAGACCTTAAACTAAGATCTCTCCTTATGGTCCGAGCTCTAAGACCTTAAACTAAGATCTAGCCCTTATGGTCCAAGCTCTAAGACCTTAAACTAAGATCTCCCCTTATGGTCCGAGCTCTAAGACCTTAAACTAAGATCTACCCTTATAGTCCGAGCTCTAAGACCGTAAACTAAGATCTAACCCTTATGGTCCGAGCTCTACGACCTTAAACTAAGATCTCCCCTAAACGGGATTCTACGTCCTGCATGACGTTAAACTGCACTCTCAGAACTACGTGTGGCTTGATCTCCAGCCTGATGGAGTACGTAGGAACGCCCGGGCATCTCAACTCGGGTCCAGCCTCAGGGATCGTTAAGTCCCGCCCCTCCTCGTCGCCGGCCGTCTGGCCTGACTTCGGGTAGAGTGGTGCAGTTGTGATATTCTCCCCGATTCAGCTTGGGATGCCCCATCGCAAGGATGGGAAGCGACAGTTTCCTCGTCAGAGAGGTGCTGTCTGAGAATTGAGGTGACTCACGGCCAGATTAGTGCATCCGCCTAATACGTTTTCCCCACGGTGGCGCAATTTTGAGAGCGTTGGATTCTGTCCGAACAAATCGTCACTTCGCCCCACGCTTCGCATGCCCTGTTGATCTGGATTTTCCACCCTTGTGTCTGAAGGAACCCCAAAGCGGTATTCATGATGACATGTGGTCCGCCTCCTGCAATATGAATGATGGACTTTTTCGGTCCGTCTATTGCAGTTGTTATGGTCGATCCACTGTCCGCCTACCGTCTTGGGCATTTCCTGGAAGGCCGACCGTTGTGGATGTCTGGATTCGGGACACGCGATTCACCCTTTCTCATTTCCCTATGTTCGGATAAAATCTCAACGCCCCTAGAATTGTCCCGCTCGGGTGTTGGAACAGGTTGGGGGAATGGTACATTGATTAGGTCTGAGGTCTCCTTTCCTAGGAATGACCTCCCTCTTTTCTCCAGAAATCCAGGCCCAATTATGGATGCCTGATGCTTGGTTAACACTCCCGCAAGACAGTGAATTGTGGTTGAGCATGTTAAACCAAAAGATGCAGATAAATATATTGATTCATACAGATGGATCAAAGTAGCGGAAGAAAATGTTTTGGGAATGGAAAAACAAAGCCCTTAGGGATTAGCGTGCTGAATGAGTCTTTCTAATGCCGCTACCCTTTGGCTGGTGGCCTCCAGAGCTGCTTCTCGCTCTCTGCGTGCCCTCTCTTCGTCGGCGGTCGCAACACGCAGTTCGTCGATTCTGGCCTGTGCACGCTCCCGCTCGACTTGAATTGTGACCATCTGTTGGCCCGCCTCCGTCAGCTGTACTTGGGCGTCAACCAGCTGAGCTGCTAGTTGCTCCACAAGCTCGGTACACGTCGCGACGAAGGCCTCCTTCTCTGCCGCCTGCCCTTCGAGGCGCCGGACTTCCTGCTCCGCCGCGAGGAGCGCCCGCGTGCTCTCCGACATGTCCCGACTTTGTGTGACGTCGGCACGCCGGCAGCTCTCGCGCATCTTTTCGGCCATGAAATCACGGACCGTCAGATGGAGGCGTTGAGCATCAGCTCCCCCGGCACACAGGAAGCGCAGCCAGGTTTGAAGTGATCCCATGCGCCCCAGCCACTCCGACGGGTCTCGCTTGAGGAAGCGCTGGATGCACTTCCACCCCCTGCGGTGCGTTATCCGGCTCTCCTCGACCGCCTCCGCGTCCGAGTCGTCCATCTCCTCGGGATCGGCAGGCCGGTAGGCAGGGAAGGCAGCCAGCAGGTCTGCTGCAGGGTCCGCCCCTGGGAGGTCCCCACGAGGGATAGGTTCCCCGACATCCGGGCGACCTTCTTCTCTCTCCCCAGTGGCGCTGACACCCTTGTCAGCCCCCAACCTCTCTCCGATGTCAGCACCGCCGATGTCCGGAGCCCCCTGATCAGCAGTTGGTGGGGCCGGCTCGGTTTGGGAAGTCTGTTCCGGGGCAGGCGGCATGTCCACCACTGGTCCACTCATAGATGGCCCGGGTTCGGCAACCCGACGAGCCTCCAATGTTGAGATCACTGCGCGGGGCATGCCATGGTTAGTCACGGATCGTCAATGGCAAGCACCAGCAGTAAAGTAGGGAGACTTACGGGAGTTCGGAGCGTCATCTTCCGCTACCCCCGGTCGCCGCAGGAACAGTTGCAGCAGGGGACCCTTCCACGCTTGTCAATTCAATGATAGGTGTCTGGCCCCCGCCTTGTCCTGCTGGCGCCCCTCCTACTCCCGCTGAGGATGCCTGACCAACATCCGTGCGCTCCTGAGAAAGATGGAGAAATGGGTTAGAAGCTGCATAAGAGAGTGGATGAAGCAGATTGAGTAGGGATAGAAGCGGACCTCGAGGAGCTCAGTGACATCAACGTTGTCAGAGCCGGCCACCTCGCCGCTCTCCCGTGGGCTCCCCTGATGGGATCTTCCCTCGGAGCCTTCATCCTCCCCCATTTCCTCCTCTTCTTCGGAGTCGTTGCTACTGTCGTCTTCTTCCGGCGGCATCTGTTCCGGAGCGGGCTCGAGACCGAGCATCACCTTCACCAGAAGGGATGGCTCCGCGCACTGACCATGTTGGCGCGCGTACTCGTCCATGGCCGTCAGATACGCATACTGCCGGTTGAAGTCCACCCTGTCGGCAATGTGGAGGCGCCCGACCTCTGGCAGATAGATTCCTTCTCTGAGAATCTTTCGCCAGATGGCGTCGGTCCCCAGTGACTGCCGCAGGGTCATCCAGGCTGACCACAGCGCCGGGAAGAATGCATCGTGGGAGGGTTCGAGCAGACGTCTCACCTGCTTCCCGGGCCGCTCTTCGACCGCCGCATGTGCCCCCTCTCTGGGCGCCGAGGTCGTAGCAGCAGCCTGCGATGTGCCCGCCGCCGAAGTCCCTGCCCGCGCCGGCTCCGCTGCTTGGCGCGCCTCCGTTCTCCCCCGTGTGGCGGCGCCCCGCCTCATTCCTTGACGCCCAGTCTCCGCACGGGTAACCTCGAGCCGCCGAACTAGCTTCCGCAAAAGCCCCTCAGGGTACGCGATGGCCCAGTGTTCGGCGTACTCGGTTGCCAAGCCTGTGTCAACTCCGGTAGGAGGGAGAGTGATGCCGTCGCCAGAGCCGAAAGCAGCAAACATCAGCCACATCTGGCGAAGGACGCCAGGGTTCGTCTCCTCCCGGACAGCAGTGAATACCCTCTTCGGCATCCGTTGAAGGCACCCGAACTGCCTGGCGAAACGGGTCGGCACGTAAGGCTCGCAGATCACCTTCCCGTCGATCCGAGCCACGAGCACCCCGCCCCGCATGTTCAGGAAGTATTCATGCTGCTCCAGCGGACCCTGCCCATTGTCGATCATCTGGCCGACGGGAGTGGGGAACGGACTGAAGTTGAAGTTGGCATGATTGTCAATCCGGATCCGCACGCCCTCCTCACTTAGGGTCATCGGAGCGACCCCCGCGATGTTCAGCAGGGAGGTTCGCAGGCCGTTGCCCGGAGGAATGATGGCGTTCGGAAACGTGTACCCACCGAGGTGAGCAGCCACTCAGCCGTGGAATAACTGAAAGGGCCCACAGATCCTTCATGGCGACCCCCCTCGTGAGATGCGTCCCAGGATGGCATACAGCCTCGCCAGCACTGGGACCCCGAGGTTGTATCTCTTGTTGGCGGCCATAGCGCCCGCCACCGCCAGTGTCGCCGGGCGAACGCCCATTCTCGCGTCCCGCACTGGCAGGAGCCACCCACTCAGAAAGGCGGCCAGGAACGCCGCGTACCGGACATTTGGGTCCTGGGCCTCGATGACGCGGTACCCGCATGAGCGGTAGTCGCCCGTCTCCAGGACCCGCCAGTACGACCCGTTCCGGCTCCTCTGAGCTGTGGTCAGGCACCGCTTCCCCCTGCCTGGCATCTTGACCGCCGGGTCATGCTCCAAGAACTAGCCGAACCATTCCTTGTAGGCTATGTCCTTCTGGAAGTCTTTGATCCCAAGCCGCTGCGTAGCCAGGTCAAGCAGATGCCAGGTCAGGATGGGAGTCCGTGACCTGTCCTCCCAGATGTTCTTCGGTGGCAGGAACTCATCGTATTGGTATCCCTCCAGCGGGATACCTCCGATGCAGTGGATGTCCCAGAGACCGATGCCGACCTCCCCATGGTGAAGATGGAAGGTGTTGGTATCCGGAGACCATCGGGTGAACAGCTCCGGCCCGAGCTCGGACTGCTGGTAGAAGTGGAACTGCGACGTCCACACCGCCTCGAACAGGCCGATGTACCGCAGCTCCTCTGCGAAGTGATCGCAAGTGTGGCGTACCCAGAACGCCCAGGCCCACTCACTGGTGAAGTTGCCCCCAGACCGCAAGTCCCAGTCCTTCAGCCAGCCCTTGGTGTCGTCCGTGACGCTCTGGCGATATATGCTCGAGTAGAGGGCTGGAGAATTCTCCGCAGTAGGCTCACCCCCATCAATGGTTCGCGTCCTCGGGTTCAGGACATAGACATCCAAGTGTCTGGTCTCCCTGGCAGGATGCCCATTGTTGGTGATGTTATAGCGGAGAAGCTCGTCCTCCCGGGTCACCCAGGTCTGCGGCGCATCAATCTCGAACCCTGGCACCGGATCCTCATCTAGGATGCCGAAGTTCCAGAGCGGCAGGTTGTCCGACAGTGGATATGTCTTCTGGGCCGGCGTCAGTAAGTCGAACAAGGATTGATTGTTGGAAACAATCTCCTTGGCTCCGTAAACCTCCTCGTTCGTCGCCATCTCAGCCCTGCGAGTGGCGGCATCCCCCTCATTTCCTCTGTGCGCGGCCATCTCAGAAGTTTCGGGAGTCGTGCGGGTTAAGGGATGAAGTGTGCGGAATCGGACGAGGCTGGTAGAGAAGTTTGAAGGTTGGCGCGCAATCCAAGTGGGCGGCGCGCAATTGGGAAGACTGTCGCGCAAAGTTCCGGGTTTTCGCGCAAAGACAGGCGGAATCCGGACGGTTTTGCGCGACGAGCGGGCGAATTCCGCGCCGGAAAAGGCAATTTCACGCACGAGAGCAGAGATGCTTATCGCGCGGAAGGCCAGTGTACGGAACGGAGGGACCCAGTGCCCCTATTTATAGGTGAGTCCGGGGTCCGCGCTGCGCGGAAAGCGCTTTGCGCGACCGCAGCGGCGAATTTCGCGACCGGCGCCCCTTTTTGCGCGCCTAAGTCCCGCGCCGCCCAGGACTTCGGCATTCCGGCGTCTCCCTCGGAACCCGATCGTTGCGACCTCTCGCCGATCAGATTCCGAGGGGGGGCTTTTGTAGACGCCGGAAAAGTCCGTTGTTCCCAAACGAAGCTCCGGATGCGGAAAGCGAGGTCATATTTGGAGTCGGAAGAATGTTTCGGAGGGCCCGGAGGCCTTGCGCGGAATTTCAGAGGTCTGCGCGCAAAGATGATGATCCGCGCGCAAAACCCCCGGGATGCGCGCAACTCCCTTGCGCGCCGTGCCCGATTCCGCGCCCGCGAGGAGAATTCCGCGCTCGCGCCTTGGATTCCGCGCCCGGGGTTGCCTATAAATACTAGGAGACCCCCAACGTTTCAAAGGTTGCTGGAAGTCGAACGGTCTCCCGCGCGCGCAATTCAACCCCTTCCGCGCGCAATGCCGATCTTCAGGTAACCTCCTTTCTTTCGCGCAATAGAGCCTTGGGGTCCGCCTTCGCGCGCAATCCCCTTGGCTCATTTCCTTTGAATAAATTTCAACCCGAAGGCCTTTGCGCGCAAAAGAAGCCTCTTGCGCGCAATTGCCCCCGGGTGCGCGCAATCCAACCCGATTGCGCGCACCCCCCATCTTCAAAGTGGCCATTCGTTAGAGAATGATCTGTTGCCCCCGTGCGCTACCCGAAGCCCGGTGCGCGCAATCCCCATCATCCGCGCGCGAAGCACTGGCCCAATTGCGCGCCAGCCCGCCATTTTGCGCGCCGATCCGCGGTTTTGCGCGCAAAGCTCCTCTTTTGCGCGCAATCCGCCAGGGTCGCCTCCCTTGACCCCCTGCGGGTACCCGCCTGCGTGGCGCTCGATGATCCTCATCCTGGGTGCCCGCACCGTGCGCTGTCTTCCCGTGCAGCCTTCCAGGCTCGTGCGAAGTGACACGGACCCGTCGGCGGCAATCAATCGTCCAGCATGACGTTAAACTGCACATTCGTCCTGCATGACGTTAAACTGCACATATGTCCAGCATGATGCTAAACTGCACTACGTCCGAGCTACAAGACGTTAAACTGTTCAGCATTCGTCCAGCATGACGCTAAACTGCACTACGTCCGAGCTACAAGACGTTAAACTGTTCAGCATTCGTCCTGCATGACGCTAAACTGCACCACGTCCTGCACGACGTTAAACTGTATACGTCCAGGCTGCACGACGTTAAACTGCCTAGCCCCCATCGTCCGCGCTGCAAGACGTTAAACTGCCAAGTGTTTCGTCCTCAACACACGACGTTAAACTGTACTTCGTCCGGCAAGACGTTAAACCGTCCGTTTCGTCCTCAACACACGACGTTAAACTGTACTTCGTCCGGCAAGACGTTAAACCGTCCGCATCATTCGATCCCGTGCTTCGCACGCAGGGTCTCCCCCGGTTTGGACGTGGCCCCCACCCGCTCGTCTCTGCAGGGATGTCGTGATTTTCCCCCTTTTGGGACGATTTAATGGGAGTGGCTTTTCCCTACGGGGGCAGGGTATTACAAACCCCTAGTTTCTCGTGGGAGGCTGCACATGTGTATCTCCATTGCGCCTCCCCACTGCCGAAGCCAGTAGAGGGTGTGACTGGGATCGAGGTGTCTTCTGCTTTCGGTCCAAGTCCCTTCCAACTGAGTTTTCCCGCATCCGGGCTGCCCCAAGTGCGTAAGTCCTGACAGAATGAACTACGTGGACTTTGATCCCTGTCTTCTATACAGGGTACGTAGGAAGCCTCCCTGAGGTCCAAGCCCGCCACCTGGTCGTCCCGGTCGTATTTACGTCGGTTCGTCCATCAGTGGACCCCTCCAGGGTTCACGCTTGCGTCGATTCACCTATGAATCCGCCCCTGTGGGAGACTGCCCGTGTGTATCTCCACTGTGCCTCCCCACAGCCCCTTTTTCCATTTCTCTTTTTATCGTCCAGCATGACGTGAAACTGTGATCCACCCGGCCGTTCCATCCCCCTATGTGTGAGGTGGTTCGGTTCAATCCTCCGCCCGGCGGCCTAGACCTCTTCGTGAGTCGGCTTGCCGACGTCCAGCATGACGTTAAACTGTATACCCGAACTACGTCGACTTTGATCCGTGCTAACGCGCGGTACGTAGGAAGCCTCTAAGGGGTCCAAGCTCTTCACTCTATCATCCATCCTGATCCTTACCCGGGCCGCCACATCCCGGTGGGGTCATGCCACTTCACTCCACTCCACATCATTTGGGAAGCTGCCCATGTGCTGGCCCCAGCGTCGGAGGTTCCCCGCAAGGGGTTCTGTCATCCGATCCACTTCTCGTGTTGATCGGTCCGATGCCGTCCCCGCTGGACGTTAAACTCGCGGCATACCCCGTGTTAAACATGGGAAGCTGAGGAAAACCTCAGGTGACACAGTTCCCCGCACCTAGTACGGGATGCCTCTGGCCATCATGCCTTCGAGAAGACCTATTAGGGACGGAAGACAGACGTGCAGAGCCGCAGTGCTACGACACGCCCCCAGCACCCCGAGCCACCCGGCCTTCTCACCGCAGGTTGCTGCCCCGCCCAGACTCCTTGGAGCGTCCGGGTGGAAGCAGCGTAATTAACTGGTGTCCATGAAGATATGGCGCCGGGAACGAGATTCACGAACATTCTTAAGTCTATGAGGGAGACCCGGATTAGGCGACGAGTTCCAAGGAGACATCCAAGGAAGGAGGAGCCGACATCCCATCATCCCGGTTTCGATCAAGGAGCAGATGCCCCTGAATAAGGGACGAATGCCGCCCGCCCTTGGAAAGCGGGACTGCGGGACCACAAGCCGCGCGCCAATCCCCTCGGGTTGACGGGTGCACGCGCGAACGCGTCCTGGCGGAACAGCGTAACCCGACGCACATCCGCACCGAAACAATATGATATTATACTGGAATTATAATATACCTATGTATCATTATTCTTTAATTCCTTTAAAATAGGAAATAAAAATGAATGTACCGTTCATGCGTACGTTTGACGTACCGTCTCCATTAACGGTGCATTTCATTTATTACCTCCAAATGACATGTTATATTATAAATACTTATATACTGGATATATATTTGATATATGATATCTAAATAATTAATATAATTTTGGATATAATGGACTATTGACCGCATGAACAACTTGTAAATATAAGGTGTTCATTTTTTACTCAAGTAACAAATATCAACAAAATGAATGTTATTAACATAAATCATGACATAATGTTTATACCATGGTAACAAGTGATATAAAAGGAATAATAAACTTGAAAAAGGTTCATAAGAATGTAGAAATTAACTTTTGTTTATTATTCAAGAGATTAAAGATTGAATGGGTCAAGTTAGACACGAGGTAAGGGCTTCGTATAAATATTCTTTCATTAAGGCATATTTTATTCTAATACACGAAATTCTTTTTTACGATGTATAAACACCTTTGAACTTTCATTTCATTCAAAGGGAATCTTCTTCTACGAACTGGTTTACTAAATGATAAAAAAGAATGTTTCTTTGTTAATATAAGAGATTACAACAACCTTTCCACCATCGTGAGTATTATATGATCTTTGGCTTCCATAACAAGCCATAATGTTTTTAAAAGGAAAATAAATATCATATACTATTTTATCAATTATATGTTTTAAAAATGGTTTTTATAATTTCTTTGATACGATGATATATTGAAATGTTATATTGATAATTCCATTGGGAAATTTTATCTTTCCTTTATGCATACGTTATGTGTTATGATCTTGTTATGGTTCTTGGGCATTATTTACGTATATGGGTGGTTCTGTAATAAACCTAAGGCAGGTGAGTCTGAGATTCCTCTCCAATGCATTGGGTAATAGAGGTAAACGTGGATGTTTCTCCTTAGAGATTTAGGGAATATACTATGATGGGTATTCCAAAGAAACTCCCTATATAGTTGTGATACCTACAATGTAAGTATGTTATGGATGCCAAAGGTAACATTTCCGATATATGATTTCTATGTGTTATTCATAAATCTTATCATTTAATGAGGTAAGTAAATAAGTTAATGTTCATTAAGTATTTATGAACTAATGTTTTATTTATTTGTATTATAACCCTTATTGAGCTTTTTATGCTCATCCCAGGTTTTGAATTTTTTTTCACATGACTTAATGATGAATTGGGTCAAGGATGGAATAAAGGAAAAGTCATGCTGTCTAAAACATGGATCTAAAATTGAATCATTTTTTTAGGAGATTTAATTTTATGAAAAAAATGGATACTGAGTAGAATTGTTTACTTTATAATATTTTGAGATGTAATAGTTTTGTCTTAATTATCTAAACCTATATACCTAAAAAGATCCGCAATGTGTATTATTCATTTAATTCAATATTAGTTATTATATTAAGGTCTAGTCCTTATAATTATCTATCCATTGATGAAATATTATGGTCAATCTCTGAATAACCCTGGAGAATTATATTATCCTCTAATTAGTAATGATTTTTAAGGTATTGGTCTCATTTTTAGTCTCATTGTTAATAAATTTCATTAAAAAAATTTATGAAAATTTGAAATTTTCGTTCTCATTAGTCATTTTTTTGTGTTATTTAAAAATCATGATATCTAAAATAGGCTTACAAATTTTTTTTTTTAAAAACAGTTCTAATTAATTTAATTCTTCTTTTACAAATTTTGTAGAAATTTGATTCCATATGATTTCCATCATATTTTTATTTTTTTGATGTATTTTCAAAGAAAAATGTTTCCAAAATGTATTAAAGCTTATAGTATGAGTTTTCACAATGATTTTAAAGAAAGTAGATTCAAAAATAATTTCCAACATCCATTATAAGATTTCCAAAAAATAAGAAATATAAAAAGATTATCAAGTTTCTATATGTTTTAAATATAATTTTCTAAATATAAATGATATTTTTAGTCAATAAATGTTCTAAATTAAATAGTAAAGACTTCCTTATATAGAAATAAATTTTAAAAAGGTTTTATGAATATAATTTCCAAAGAGTTGATATTTTCCTTAAAAATTGTTTCTTTTGATCTTTCAAACTCATTCTCTATAAAAGATGACAGTCTTTTTATAATTTATTATTTAGTGGGTATGTGATCTAAAAATTCCATTCATATTCTTTCGTGAATGATCAATGTATTGATGGAATTATGATTATGATAATAATTTCAATTCCATAGGTAATATTATTTTGAAACTCGCTTCTTTTTCGGGGTTATGATTTGATGAAATTATTCTGAACCCTATATCTTTTCACTAGGTAGTTATATTATTAAAGTTTTGTAATACCTATTTTATTTCATGTGTTATGATAGGATTATTATGAAACACATCCCTTTTATGGGTCATGATAGAATGAAATATTTATTATCTTTTAAAACACGTGTGTATCATTCTATTATATGATTGGTTAAACGTATATCTACCTCCAATTTATTAGTTAATGACTTATATATCATGATATTATTATGGGAAACAAGTAGACATGCTTAATCCAGGATGGAAAACAGGTGTTCCCTAATTAAAAAAGGGAAACGAGTGTGCTTTAATCCAATTTGGGAAGATGTGGAATCTAGGTCCACTATGGGAAATAGGTTTGTTTTGATACACTATGGGAAATAGGTGAATCGTGATCTAAAATGGGAAACAATTGTGTCCTGATGCACTATGTTGATGTTCTTTGTAGATATCCTAGACACATGAAAAGTTTTTCTATATTTATAATGATGTCAAACTTATTTGACAAGATCGTGTGGTTCATGATTGATTTATGATGATTTATAACCATTGTGATATATGTTTTATGAAAACATAAACATTGTTCCATTACTGTTAATCATGATATATTATATGTATGGTATGATATTCTAAAATTAATATCATGTTCTCTTACACTTTCTCATTTTATGCTTACATCCATTACTGACCATCAAATATTACCCCTATATTATGTTTCATCTCCCCTAATATAAATGAATTTTTTTGGGTGTGGGTAATAAAGGGGAAGATCATTATATGAGATGTTGATGATCTTTCACCATGTTAATTGATTTTGTATCCATGTTTCTAATGGGACTAAAATGTTATGGTCCTCGGGCCTGTATCTTTTTAATGTGATTAATATTAATCTTAAATGATGTAATATAAATGTATGTTAATCATGGGTCTCTAAAAAATGTACCAAATAGCCATGTGAATGTAATCTTCTCCTAAATCTCCAGATAAATAATTACCTGAAAATATACAAAAAAAACCAATAAAAATAGTGCATCATGCCTTAAAGCATATCAATTATATGATTGATGGATGGAATAGGGAAACAATAATTGGGAGTGGATTAATTTAGTTTAATTGATTTCATAAATTCACACCAACTATTATATACACCTATCAAATCTTACTCCCCCTCTCATTATTTAAAAATGTTAATATAGTTTTCTTTGATGCAACCTGGATATGGATAATCCATTAAGAATCAGATGTTGGATAAATAATACATGAATCAATTAATTTTTCCACTTATTTCATTAGAACCAATATTAAGACTGGATTAAGCCTCCATTATGGATTTCTTACTAGTTTTTTCTCATCCCCTAACTGAATACTCTTTGTGAAAATAGAAGGGATAATTATTAGTATGTCAACAAGTATCCACCTAATATCCTAATTTTTCTCCATAAAAATATCTAAAATATGCACCTATTATTCCAGAATAATATTTTTCGAAATAATAACTTGTTATTTCTCGGAACCCAATATGTAATAGTATTTCAGATTTTGTGATAAAGGATTTAGTTCCAAGGTGGGTGGGTGTTGTATGGATTGAATAATAGAATTGACCGAAATTTTTTGAACAAATAAAAATTACATAAAAACAGACTTTAAAAATAACATAATAATTCATGAAATATATTATAATACCAAATTACCATATATTTATTAGAGATAAAATTCTCAGAATCCTAATAAGAATCTATATTTAATAAAATCAATGTTAGGTGCTCCTGAGAATGATAGTTGTGGAAATACACATTGACATCCAAATAGACCGAATATTCATAATTTACTTATGAATAAAATAATAAAAATATATTGGGTTATTAAAATATGGGTCTAAATAAGAGATAATAAAATCATAATGATCCTCGAGGGGAACAATATATTTTCTATAACATTAAATATATCAACATCAACATTATATTATATGGAAAGCGTACCCCCATTCACATTTTTGATTGGTTAGGTAGTTTTTAGGAAGGTAATTCCTATGATAATGGGATCATTGGACCATACCTAATCATCCACCATGTAAATTACCCAAAATCCATTGGCAAATCTTGTCTCTAACTTAAATATATACATATTCTTGTTCACCTAAAAGAAAAATCATAACTCAATTTTATAATTGTTCCACCACCCTTGTCAGATTTATCTCACCAATATGTAAAGATGATAAAATTGAGTGACGAATCACATTAATATAATCACGTAGATCACCAAAAGAATATGAGAAATGTAAATCCCCTAGAGTTCATGCTATAGTGAATTTCCATGGGTCCAATCACTTTTTATGTATCAGCATGTTAGGTGTGTTGAATGTATATATTTATCCCAATATTGATACTCACATTTCCCATGAGTCCTATTTGATTGGTACATAGTTTTTTTTAAGAATTTCACATGCCATGGGATTTTCTTAACAAAACCAGGAAGTGGATTATTGATCTCAACCTTAATGAATGTGACTAGTACCTCTGTTTTCATTACTTCTTATCGAATATGATGGGTTTGTACAACCTTGTTTAGAAATGGAAGGTGTTTTGGAGGAACATCATAGATCTTATGAATTCCATTATATTTATCATTTAGTTTCACATCAGTCGGTCATGAATGGGGGTTCTATAGAGTTGGGGTGAATAGAGAGGCATAAATAAGAAAGAAAGCATTAACTATTTCATCCCACATCATTATGTGGTGTAATTGGCATTCTCTTTAGGATTTTTATTATGATATGTTGTAACATCTAAATAGTTCATTCATACCAGCTAATTGAGGGATATAGAAATTTGAATCCTTTATGTTTTAAATCAATTATATATTTTCATTGATACTTTTTTGATTCTATTGGTTAAGAACAATTTTCTTTATATTTTCATCTATGGAAGTGTCTACCTTGGGTTAGGAATTCCCTTGTTGTTGCTATATTATAGATTGTTGGGAAAAAATCTACATTCTAGTTGTTGAAAACCAATTTGGAAAGGTAACCACAATTTTATTTTTTTAACTGTAGACATTATTGATGTATAGAAAGATACATGACCCCTAGATGATCCTTCAACCATGTATTGTATATTAGAGAGAATAGGTCATGTATTAGACGTCATGGTATTTACTACTTCTGATATGGATTTCCCGGAAACACCCAATCAGAATCACCTGACTCATGTATTTCTAAGAATGAATTAATGAGGTTATCTAGTGTCGTAAAAATTATAAAAACCCTTGTGGGAATGGTTTGTTCTATAATTTAGGCCAATGAAACATTCCTCTTTATAGTTTTCAAATAAACCAAATTATTTTCAAGTAATTGATTATTCATATTTGGGGAAAAAACTAAAATACAACACTTCATGCAGGGGTACCTTGATCACTAAATTTTGGTGGGTTCTGTTCTATTTTATCTATCAATGATAGTGCTAGTGGCTGTGTTTTGTCAACCAATTCCCCTCATACTAAGGTATCCACCAAGAACCTATGAATCTTTGTGATTCCTTCATTTAAGTGTGGGTCGAGGAGTTTCCCATCAATGTAGTGGTGTGGGATAATTTTGCATATATTATATAATTCCACCGAGTAGTTATTGAATGATTCCCCATAGACTTGTTTAATGATCAATATCTTCTTTCAAATTTCCATGGTTCTTAATGGTGGAAATAAAATAATTAAGAAAATACATTTAAAATAATTATATCAGCATAAGTAATTAGATTGAAAATAATACATCCATTACTTTATGGATCCATCCAGTGAAAAGGGGAATTCATTTAGATTTATTTTTTCATCAAGAACATTTCATGGTTTCATTATTGAATGGAAAACATTGTATTAATTAAAATTATTATTTTAGTCCCCTGTAGAAATATCATGAAATTTTGATCTAATATTTACAAATACATATTCAAATTGAATATCGTATTCATTTTTTAGGTGTGAAATTCATATTGGTTGATAGTTAATATTTGGTGAAGTTAATTCTTGAATGGATTGATTACATTCATTATTATTATTATTTATCTTTGTTTCATAATTTCGAGAAATATTCAGAACTGCTTCCAAATTTAGTTTTTTCCATAATTTATGAAAACATCATATTGAATAATTTCAACACATCCCAATATTTCTGAATTTCTGATAAAAGCTCGAATGATATGATGATCCTCAGTGTCTGGTTCAAAAAGTATATTGTTTTGGGAATACGTCATTAAGGGAAGAAAAAATCAAAATCAAAATGTTTGACCAAAATATAATGAAAAAAGTTCAATTTAATTTAAAAATGAAATAGTTTGCAATAAAAAATATATTAAAATAAATAGGGGAATTTAGAAATAAAAAAAAAGAAAATAATGATGGAATAGACATAAAAATAAGGTGCCAAAATTTGTTGAATGAATCAGTAGCCCACCTAAAAATGATTCCAATTTGATGAAAACTATTTTGGGTTATCTTAAATGAATTAATTATTTTTTTTGGAATAATGGAAAACCTAGTTCATCTATAATAATGATTAAGTGAATTAAAAACAATTTTAGTAATTTAAAATTAAATAAAATGAATAAATAAATAAAAATGAAAACAGATTTTGGTTGAGATTTTTATTTGAATATCACTATTATGATAGATTTAATGAATATATATAAAAAATTATAGTTTTATTATGGTTTTATTATGAAAAAAATAGTATTTAACATTCTCTCATTATTTTCATTTGGTATGGAAAAGGAAGTACATGAGTATATACGTCCTTTTGGGTTTATAAACATTGTAAATAATAATTCGATCTCTAAATGTTTTAAATGATAAAAACTATATATATAATGAATATATATAATATTTAAATCATAATTAATATTTTATATATGAGTGGATCATGTTCAAGAAACATATACACAAACTACTGAACCAAAACATCCATGAAAAAAAATAGTTAACACCCAAAAACGATGATTTTAATATGAAATTACAAATAAATTATTGTTGAAATGTAATAAGTGTATCGTGTATGATATTATAAGTATGTTAATTATTATTTTATATAACGATAATAAATAGAAATTTATTATACAAGTTGTGAGATATAGTTATATGATAATATTACATTTGGAAAGTGATTTATATTTCAATCTCAATTTAATCAGGACTACTTATTCTTGAATTTACATTAAGGTAATTTATATGATCCTGACATAATAAAACCCTTTAACTTTTTTCGACTAAGGTTATTAGTGTAATTATGAATTAATATGAACATTTTCCCCTCCTTGGTACATAAATTATCACGAAACAGTTTTTAATAAATACTGACATTATTTTTGATTTGGTTGAGAATATGTCTCTTCTATGTCTATGATTTCATCAAAATGTTTTCAACAATATTTGGAACATTTTTTTATGATTATAAAATTTCATTTTTTCCTACATATTAATTTCAATAAATATTTTTCAATGGAATGTTCTTTTTATCTTGTGAAATATGTACTGTTGATTTAATACCAAGAATGTGGAAGGTTATTTTATTTTAATGCACTCAGTGTGAATAAATTTTAACACATTAATGTCATCTTAATTACATAAATAATCATTTATAAGTTAACATGGTAATTTTAAAAAGGAATTATTTCAATTATATTTCCATTTTAAATAAGTTATTTGAAAATTAAAAGGGTGTTTTTTATAAAAAATATAATTGAAATCTTTTACATGTATTTTTCATATATGATAACATATATTGATGTTAATTATTCTGTATTTAGCATATAATAGACTAATATGATCCTTGTTATTTATTTTTATGGTTAATTAAATTAATAATGAGAAGTATATATAACCCATTTATTTTCTATAGGTTATGCTATGACAAAATAATGAAATTTTTTTGAAACCCATTTCATTTCTATGGGTTATGATATGTAAATATAATGATTGTTTAATGATCATGTGCCACAAATGTATAATAATTCTTCCTTGTTAAGCATGGGACTATAATTATATATATTTTGAATTCATTAGGTAATGATTTATATATAATAATAATATAAGGACTAGAATAAGGATTGAACATAGTTTAATAAGGGACCCAGTCCCCTATGATAGTCATGTGAGTGAAACTATATTAATAATACAATGAAATTGGTAGTAAATAATATCCACAATGATAATATATGCAATGGTACTTTTCTAAATAAATTATTTTCTATAATAATGTGTGTGACACAAACATATGTATTACACAAATGTTATGTTCATATAAATTGTGTTATTTGAAAACATATTGACTCGCGTATTATGATATTACATGATTTATTCTATGACACAAGATTTTGATATATGATAAGATGGATATGGTTTCCACATGTTATTCTCAGGTTTTTATAACCTTATTCTCATATTTTTATTAAATGAACATTCATATATACCATTTTAACCCTTACTGAGCATCTAATCTCATCCTTTTTTAGTTTTCTATTCCCAAGAGTGTGAAGAAATATTTTAAGTATGTTTAGGGGCCCATGTCATATGAAAATAGATGGGTTGGGGTGGGGGAATCAGAGGTATAATCTTTTCTAATTAATTACTTTCAATTCATCCTCTTGAACATGTTACGGTTCTGTAGCCACTCTGTGATATCTCATAGTCTCAATATGTTTTCTGAAATAATAAGAGAGATCATATCACAAAAAATTTACAATGTTATGTCTAAATACCTAGTCATATTCATATTGGTTATTATTCACAACATGGATTCTCCACTATAATATTTTTATCAATTACAATGTTCGATAATGAGTCACACTGTATCTCTCATGAATCTACATAGGTGGTTCATTATACTGTATCACATAGTGTTTCCAAAATTCATATCAGCCTTCTCTAGGATATGCACTACAAACATGTTCTCCTATGTCGCACTAGAAAATTTCTACACCTACTCCAACTAAGTGGATTATTCCTTTAATCATTTAATCATCCATTTATGGTTGAACTATTGATCTTACTCCATGATCTTACTAGATCAAACAATTTTGTGTACAATTTAAGAACCATTGATGTTTTTTTGTCTTGACCAAAGATCAGTAGTCACCTATATTTGATCAATGACCTCAGTGCATCAATGATTGGGATTTGATTCATTACATAAGATGAATTACTAACCTCAATAATATGTGTGCATGTGTTTCACCCAACTTCTTATAGAATATTATTTGTATGAAAGATCATTCACAATATTATTTGAGTTTATCTTCTTAAATTCCCAAACACTATCAACTCAAATTAATATCTTATGATATTTTTACTTGCTTCAAAATCAAATTAAACACTATTTATACATGCATTTTATATAATCTGAACCCTTAACGCATTTATCAATATGTTATTATTACATTTCATTTTATTAAAACATTTTTGTGGGTATCTCGACTATTCAAGAATATAATTCAGGGAAATGGATGTCTATCCCACACAATATCATGTTAATTGCATGTTTTTTCTAGATTTATGTGATTTTTTCAATTCCTTGTCATAATCAAAGTGTTCCACAAACATTATCCTCCTCCATGAACACTTGTTATTTTAAAATCCTAGAATGGCTTGCATGTTCTGTAGCTTCATTGCATGAAGAGATCTTCTAATATAATTACCTCATTCTCAAGCATTCACATGAACTAATATTCTCCAATCACACTGCCTTCACAGAAGGAAATCACTTGAAAGGTTTTAATGTATTTATTTTATCCTAAATATGTTTTAGGGACCTAGATTTTTTGTAGGTTATTTCATTATGAGACGATGGTTTTCCAAGCGTCGTCAGAATTTCATTGGTAATGAATTCTAAATATTTACACATGAACCCTTCTTACCTTCAGGTGACAAAGATGGTGTATATAGGTTCCTTCCTGAGACAAGAGATTTTTCCATGGATTATTTATAGAATTACTTTGTGATATCAAAAATATCTTATGTAACACATTCACATGATTGAATCAAGTATTAAAAAACTTCTTTTTCAGGTATAGATATTTTGGATTCTTTGTTATTGATGTGAGATATATATATATATATATATCTCATTCTATTGAAGTTACATCATCAAAAAAGCATGGTTGAGCCATATTTTATATATTTTTATGTTGATATGATTTTAAATGAATGATACAGGATTTATTAAATATCAAAGATTTCAGGTTCTCAAGAAGGTCAAAACATTCAAACTCTCCATGAACTATTGAGGTTATCACGAGATCACAATATCACATCACCTGATCATGAAACATATCATTACCTTGCGTAATCCTATTTTACTCTTGAGACACCTCTCTAGATAGTCAATTGGAAAAAAATGTTTCTAAATAATCCATGAAAAATACATAATCTTCTCAAGAATGAATATACATTGTTCTTTATAATATTGATTCAATTATTAAATTCATTCCATCATTTGATTCACTTTATCTTGGCCTTTTGTTAATATAATTTTTTGTGATTTTTTGATCATCACATAATGTCACTAAAGTCTTTACATTATTTATACATGTACCCATGTGATGATACCGGTTCTGATGACCGCTAGGATTATCCTCGACTGAATCCTTATTCAAATCAATAAATGCATGAAAGTGCTTGGTATAATCAATTTGTTCTCAATTTCTTATGGTGGCCAGTTCATTGGCCCTCATATAGACAGTATCTATATTTAGTGGTAGGAGACAACATCACATGTTTAATTTTCCAGGAATTGAAGATTAGGCATCTCAGATTGATCCCATCCAGAAGCCCGTTTTATATTTGAATATATTTAACATATGAATAATGGCACAAAAAACCACATCCCATATAATTAATTCACTGGAACATCACTCTGGTATATTAGTTATGTCATTCTACAACATCTCCAAGTTGGATAAAATGGATCAGCACCAGTCACGCTCACACACAGCACTAAGATGTGTTCCTACTGAATTTTGTCCCATACTATATTAACCCATGGCACACGAACTCTACAAGACTTATATAGGGGCCCACCTGTATAATGGGTGATCTATAACCCCTCTACAAACTAGGGGTTTTCTTGGGATGCTTCATTGAGAATAGATGACTATAGGGTCCCAAAATGTTGAGGTTAATCGTGGCCTATGCTATCTAGTGGGATGGACATATTTTTTTAATGAAATATAAAAATATACCTAGTAATTTCTATTTATCAAATAGAATTCAACTCTAAATCCATACAGAACCCATTTAAAAACCTGTAGTCCTAAAATTTTCTCCATGAGATATATGTACGAATGCATTATTACATGAGATTATTCACATCAAAATTATTATGGAATAAAAGATATTTCATTTCCTTAAATTAGATAACAGACCTTTCTACATGTATATAAATATTTTCCATGTGTTCCATTATGTTATGCATTTTAAATCTCATTAAAATGGATTTTTCACATGACTTTTACAATGAATATAACTTCAACAATCATTATGATATCATGTCGAATTTTCCAATCATGACATCCAATGCCATTAGTTGAATTGACAACAATTATTACAGCATAATGACTTTATCCACCAAATAATATTGACTAATTGGCAATAAATTTAATATATAATCAATATTATATTATAATAACTTAGGGTTATAGTTTTAATAAACATAATTGAAAATTATATAGATAATTTATATAATAATTTTTTATATATCCATGTTTCCATAGATAATAAAAAAATAATGTTATACCATGGATTGTTTTTTTATTGTTGAATATTAATCTAAAAATATTCAATATCTCTATAGAATGTATGGAATTGTAAATTAAATTGAATGTAGACTTATACATATTATATTATATTATTTTTAACGTAAACATCCATGTAATTCAACCCAAACACCATGAGGGATTGATTATTTAGATGGATAATTTCAAAATACATAAAAAACAAATAGAGAATGTCATTATATTAATCTCTCTAATGATATCCTAAATCTTATTAGCCTCTACAAACTTTATAGGATAATATGGGGGAAATATATAAGATAAGGGTTAGATAAAAACCCAAATAAGGGAATAAAAATTATTTAATTTCATAAAATGTAATTAATATAGATTAACATGCTATCATAAAATCCATGTATCATGTATAATGAAATGGAAGGATACTATAATGTAAATGGTAGAATAATATCATAGAAATATAGGAATGTGGTGTAAATATAAAACTTGATATACACATATGTTATTTCTAAATATTAAGACAACATCACAGGGTGAAAAGTGACCGTTAATGGATTATGATCACTCCGTAATCCCATATATACCATTTTAGGAAAGAAAAACATTACCTAATTATTTGGTGAATAATCAAGGTGCACCCATTTGAACATGAATAGGCTTATGGGTTCCACAAAAGGAAATAAAACACAATGAAAAAAAAATGAATTGCACATGGAATAAAATGGGTTTCATAACAATGTCATAAAGAATGAATAGATGTAATTTCTAATGGTTTAAATGAAATTAGTTATTTAATCTATATTTTATTTTTATAATAGTAATTCATGATAAATTAAGTCCATGAAAATGAAGTATTAAAAATATGATGTGAAATTTATTGGGAAATGTTCCTCTTAAGAGGGGCTCTAGGAAAAAGGGTAACAATTATTTAATGTTGGTAAGGGAATAATAATAACCAAGAAACATAAATGAAATTATATAGGCCTCAATGATAAAATGAGTTATTATAGAAAAAATTATTTCTATAAAACATTATAAGGGGTAATACTTGAGAAAGTGTATGAAAAAGAAAGATGTTCCCTTTAATCAGGTTTCTCTATTGTGGGAAATTGACAGGGTGACCTCTTAAAACATGTATATCTATATAATGGAATGTTTAATTAAACTTTGTATATATGTGTGGAATAAATAAATAATATTTAATAAATATAAAATAATGTTAATTTAAGAAGTTGAGTTAAGTGAGAGAAAGTTCATAACCCAAATAAAAAGGTTGGTTCAAAGAGATCTATTTCCTTAAGATAGGATATGTTCAACACATGAACATAAAATCATGAATAATATAATAATATTAACTAATTATTATTTAATATAGTTTTCCATATATTTTTATTGAATATAATTTTATTATATTCATTTATAAGCATTTTAATGATATATATTGTTTTATTTTCTTGTTTTGAGAGAGTTTGATTTGAGGTTCCATGGTTAGATCACTAGTGTATAATTTATGAGCTCCTTGTAATATGGGTGAAACATTATATAAGTGAAGTAAAATTTTATTCATTTCTAAACATAAATTGAAATAGTATCAATTTATTATTATGGAATTAGGGATGACTTATCTATTAAAATCATTAACATTGTATGGTTAGTTCATTTAGGTGTCTCTACCAACCATCATTAAGGAAAGTCATTTCTATTTAATATTACATATATTTATTCATTAAATAATATGAAATAAGTTAAAATATATTTTATTATCACATTATATAATAATAATAATATTTTTAGGTCCTTCCTTGAAGCCAGTCGAGAAGAATAATGTGTGTTGCTCATGGAGGTAGTGAACCAACCATATTCTAAACTATGTTTTCAATTAGATTAACTTGATGGAAGGAGAAGAGGGTGGATGGTATATATTCCATTAACAGAATAACATTATAGTATATTTGAGATACTATAATTATTATTAATTATTGGATAGTTTAATTTGTATACTTGGGAGAAATAAAAATTTAAATAATTTTTTGAGGGAATTACAATCTCATTTGGATGTCTTCCCTTGGGATTCCACAAAAGTAAAATGGTAATGGGCATTGGGATACACCAGAATCAATTGTACATGTGGGAGTGTATTGGTAATTTAATTGGGTTTAAATTTCGCATGAACTAATAATTTGAAGCTATGTGTTGAAGGGGCAGTGGGGGTCATATTTATAAGTGGGTGAGAGGGGTGTCTTTGAATAATAAATTCATTATTTTATTATGTTTTGTTCAAGACTATCTATAAAATTTATTCTTATTACAATATACAAAAACTGATGAATGTTATTTTAAACCGGTGGGTTCTTATATAATAAATGACTAAATAATTCATTTATTCATCTTATAATTTAAAATAGCATATTTTTTTATTTCACTATTCACCAAAAAATTACACTATATCCCAAAAAATAAACCTTCTATATATCAAAATTTTTATTAAACAAATAAAAAAACTTTATAAAAAAACTTTTTTAAATATTTAATTATTAATTCTTATATAAAATAGTCATTTACTTGATAAATTCCAATTTAAATATTATGAGAAACATTCTAACAGTTTTTAAAATTATTTAACTTTTCCAAAAATTATATTATAATTACAATACAACATTATATTAATTTATATCCTCATTTTATGAAAATAAAACTTGATTCAAATAATTATAATTTTTATTAAATTTAAATAGACACATAAATGTTTTAAAAAAATGAAAACACTTATATTATAATTTTAAAAACATTAATTTATTTTTATCATGGTATAAATATGCCATATTTTTATTTTCTAAGATATATAAAAAATAATTTAAATATCTATAGGTTAAAATTCTATTTTAATGATATGATTACTATCTGTAATGGCCATATTAATATTTATACAATCATGTTACTTTTTTGATAGTTATATTACAATTCCAAAAATCAGGTAAATATTCTAGGGGTAAAAATTTTAATTGTCAAATATGATCCCCACTACGTATAAATATCTCATATGTCATGAATTCGTTATTCAAAATTATTTTCATTCTGGGTTATAGATTTTTATTTTAAAATTACATTTACATTACTGATATTATAATTCCTTTGTACATTTTTTTCATATAATATTCTTCATTCACATCGTATTATTATTATCATCATATATTCTATTTGTCATTCTATTATTACACTTTTAACTCTTATAGAAATTTATATTCTCTACATGTAATATTAAAATTGATATAATATGATTTTTTTATTTTATGAAGTGAATTATGTGTGTTTTATAATATTGTATTACTAAATATAACATAATTATATATTAAATGGAAAATTACATCAGATAATATTCAAGGTTTTCATATTTTTCCCCATGGAAGTAATTTCATCTTTGAAATTTTATTTTACATACTAAGGTGAAATATGATGTGGGTACCTCTTATTCATGGTTTCTTCTGGTTCCAATGTCACGTCCTCATATATATAGTATTTTATAGAACATTAACTAGTTCAGTTTTTATAATATAAAATAATATCATTACCATCAAACATCATTTTAGGTTTCTTCTTATAAGAGATTTCATTTAATAGTTGTATCCAATATGAATTTTGTACATTTTATGGAATTGGTATGTTCTTCTATAAGAGGTATATGTGGAATAAAACAAATACATGATAATGGGTTTCTTGGAGTTCAAGTTAATAGGAAAAAAATCTGAAGCAAACAATAGTCTCAAAGGGGTCGATGTATCTGGGACATAAGATTCTATTCTTCTAAAATATCATGACTCAATTCAGTGGAGATATGTAGTGGTAAAGATTATCACTAACTCAAAACTCCATGTCTCATTGATAATTCTCATATTAGATATTTTGTTTATTTTGAGTATCCAAGATGCATTATTAAATTATCTTGAAATTTTCCCATTTCCTCAATAATTTTATATCCTAAAAACTTGTGTTCACGAATTTCATCCCAACACATTGTTTTTCTTCATATCTTCCAATAAAGGGATTCATATAGAGCCTTTTTGATGAATACATGGAAATAATTATTTAAAGATATATTCAGTAGTAGAAGATGATGATCCCAACCTATTTTGATGTCTATAAAAAGTGATCAACACATTTCATCAAATGTATCAATAGTTCTATCAGATTGGCTGAAATTTTGGGGTTAAAAATCCTTACTAATATATAATTCGGTGTTTACATATTGTTGGATTACATTCTAGAACATGGATGTATATCATGGATCGTGATCAGATATTTTCGACAATGGTTTTCAATATACCCTCACAATTTATATATTGTACATACTTTAATTTTTATAGAGTAATAATTCCTCTCGAATTTAAATGAATTGAGAAGTCTTTATAAGATAATCCAAAATAATCCATATTGGATTATTTCCTCTTAATGTCTTCATAAGACAAGTCTAAAATTATACAGTGTTTCATTTCCATTTTAATCAAGATATGTTTAATTTATTTTTTACCATCATAGACTTTTTCCTTTAAACATTTACATACTAATGTACGAGAAATTTTGACATATATTTTGATATCACCTTATTCATATTGACCAACCAATATTTATCTCATAGATTTAGATATATATTTATGATGCTTGGGTGGATAGATATGTTTAATCAATGAGAATAATTTTTATAACTCATTCTATTTGGATTTTATGGTACACATAGTCATGACCCTAAAAATTACGACTCCTTATTTATAAATATTGAACATTGATGGTTTTAATTTTCTTTTATCATCCACCTTCTTTTGTATCTATATATATTCTCTTCAATAATCCTTCATCTTCTGTTTATTGTATGGTTGAATGATAATTTTATAATGGAATGATGTTACTACTTCCCTTTTGATTCCCATGTCCATCCTCTTCAAGACTAATAATATTGGATCCTTCTCAATCCACAACATTGATAATGTTTCTCGATCATTTCTACTCAGGGCATTGTCTACTTCATTTTCATTCCTATAATGGTAGTGGATTTTGAAATCATTGTCCTTGATCAGATTTAATAATCTTCATTGGAACATATTAATATCCTCTTATGTGAATATATAATTCATCTTCTTATGGTACTTATATATTTAAAAATTCTGTATGTAGATATAATTACACAATCTTTGCAATGTGTAGATAATTATAGAAAACTCTAGATCCTTCATTGGATAGATCATCCAATGAACATTCAACTGCCTTGAGGCTTAGGCTATCACTTTGTAATTCGTTGTTAGTAAAACTCCCAAACCATTATTTGATGCATCGTTTTATACTATGATAATTTAATCACTTAATGGAAGTGTCAGGGATGTTGCTATGATAACACTATTTTTTCAATTCCTTGAAAATCTATTTGAATTCATCTTTGTAACTAAACATTAATCCCTTATGATTCATCCATGTTAGTTGTTTTTAAAATAACAATATGTTTCTCAAAAATAATCTTCATTACCCAAGAACTCTAAGAAAACTATGGATCTCCATAATAAATGCTTCTATAGAACACTCATAAATCTTCTTTGTCTTATAAGGATCTATAAATGTCCATTTATTGGTTATAGAATTCCCCATTAATGACATTTGGTCCATCCAAAACATACATTTATTTTATGCTTCATATAGCTTCTAATTTTGTGTTGTCTTTATCACAGTATTCAAATAATGATCATACTCCATTACGTCAAAGTATATCATAATATCATCTATAGTTATAGACAAAAGTTTTTCAATATAATATTAATGTAAAATAATCATTACGTATATAATTAGTTTTTCATAATTAGTGAGTTTTAAAAGCATTAATTTGGACTCATTGTTTCCACACAATGTCTAAAAAATAATGGGAATATATTCATTCCATGCCTTTAATTAGTCGTATCCCAATTGATGTTACACTATATTGTATTAATGGTCCACATGTAATTGATAAAATTGTTCATCTATTCCTTGTAGGGGATAATTTTCCTATATCATGATTTTTTTAAGATTAGAATAATCAATGAAGTGGTGCATTGACCCATACGTCTTCTCGATTTCGTCACCCATCAAACCACATGGTAAAGCACACATGTGTATAAAACCAATTTTCATTATTTTATTGAAAATATGTTTTAGATATTCAAATAAAAGGGTGTCTATTCTATAAGGTGTATTCAATACGGTTAGAGATCCATGTAATATTTCAATTGAGAACTCAAAAACATGGTCATGTGGAAGATTAAGAAAAATTTTAGGGAATAAAATTGTTTATTCATTAATAGTTGGAATGTATTAGAGCATGATTCTTGTATTTATATTAATTATTTGAGATATATATCCAGACTCATAATTAAATAATATCCACACAAGAGATCAATATTTAATAGAAGATTTATCCTCCTCATTACACTTGTACATCATTAGAGGATGACTTAGGGTGTGAAGAGTGATCTCTGTATTCCTACAGTTGATGTTGTATTTATAGAAAGTAATATATTTCATTCCCAATAAAACATAAAACATCACTATTGGATGGAGGATAATATTATTTGGGAGTTTAATTCCACCAATATTAAATGGTGATGAGTTCAATATATGGGAAACATTAATTGATCTGTTTTATATTCTCACAGTTAGATCAAGCCCCATATCTTGATGTGGTGTTGGAAAAGTTTTAATAAGCTTTCAAGATATGAAATAATTTTTATAAGTGTATTCATATAGGAATATTAAAGGATAATTAGAATTATATTCCCTAATTTATTATCGATTTAGTTAATTATGATATTGAAAATAAACATATAGAAAATAATACTATAATTAAAAATTATATAAAAAAGGAAACTAGGAGCTTATTAGTAATAAAATATAAAATATTTTATATACTAATTTATGAATCTATAGGTTATAAATATTGTTTATCCATTGTAATATCCCTATTATATTTTTTATCTTAACAACTTTTTCTTGTACTTCATAATGGTTTGTAAATACCATGTTAATTTCTAAATATTATTCTGAAGGAATGTCAAACCGAGTGTATAGGATGGCCTCTTTATTTTGGTACAAGTGACGTTCGAGTTAAAAAAAATGTTTACTTTTGGGTGTTATTAACCCTATATAGAAATATTTAAAATACACATCCACTTTTACTATCAAAACATGTGTGTAATTTGTTATAATTTACTCACTCTATACCTCACAAAAAATCCACTATAAATTTCTATATATAGAATTACCCCTATAGTTATCACTAAGTAATTAGTGTACTAATCACAAAAATTGACAAGATCTTTCTTTAATTACAACAATAGTTACATAAGACTCTTACACATATTATTACATTTTATTTGACGTAAATATCCATATAATAGAACCCAATGATCTTGAGGCATAATGTCTTTAGAATGCTAAGTTCACAATACACCAAAAATAAATAAAAACAATGTCTTTATTTTAATCATCATAATGAGATCTGAAATCCATTTGAGCTTATATAAATTCAAGGTACATCATTGGAAATACATAAAATAAATTGGATAGATAAAATTCCCAGTAAGGGTATAAATATGATAATAAGGCATAACATGTAATTCATATGAAAAAACATGATGTCATAAAATGAAAGATTCTTAAGTAAACACATGAGGGAATCAAATAAATATCATAGTGTCATAATATATTGATAAAATAAGAAATTTGTAGCGACATAAAACATTTCAATAATATTTGTCAAGGTTTGCCTCTAAGAAAACATCACATGGTCGATAGATTCCTATTTTGGTTATGGATCACTTCTTATTCTAATACATGCCATCTTAAAAGGAAAGAAATTCCTTAATTCATTATAAAACTATCAGGTCACACCCATAAAAGCATTTACATGCTTATGTGTGACACAAATGGAAATGGTTCATAAGTTATAAACATAATAATTACCCATGGATAGAAATGGGTGGCATAACCATGTCGTAAATCATAAACAGATGTAATATATTAACTACTTCCATTAAAGAAGAACATTAATAATTCATAGACATTAATATTAATAATTCTTGAGAGATTATGACCAAGTTTATTAAAGTCTTAAAAATAGTATAGAAATCCATTTTGAAATGTTCCTCTATTGTGGGGATTTAGGATAATTGGTAACAAGTATTTAAAGTGGGTAAGGGCATGAAATATTATATAAAAACAAAACTGGACTAAAAATGGTAACCATTATAATGTGAGTAATATTAGAAAATAGTATTCGTTTAAAACCTTATATATTGTGTTACTTTACCGGGTTTCAGAATCACATGATTTCCCTGTAATTGGTTTTAGTAATTGGGAGAAACTGGGAAGGGATCCGATTAAAAAAATTATATAACCATCAAGTAATGATGATTTAATATATATATATATATATATTGAGTGATATAAAAATAATATATGATACTTTAATAATAATATTAGCATCATTATGTGAGGTAATAAATTGAGAATTCATAACCTAAATAAATGGGGTTGTTCAAAGAGATCTGTTAACTTATGTCTGAATCCATTCAGAACATGCACATAATATCATGAATAATAAAATTAGAGTCATTAATTAAATAATTTAAATCCCTTTAATTATATATTTTATTTAATAAAATTTTGTTATTTTTATTTATAACTATTTGAATGAGATATGGGGTTTTATTGAGTTTTTAAAAGAGAATTCATTACATTATTTCATTATCGGATAACTTGTGTATAATAATTAATATCATTTGGAAATGGGACTAAAACTCAAAATGTGAGATAAAATTTTATTAATGGTACTAAATTAATTTACATGGTCCCAAATATAATATTTTTTGAAATTGGGATGACTCATTTTGTAATAACATTAACATTACATTGTTGGTCCTTTTTGGTTGTGTTACCAACAATCAAGAACTTGTTTTGTTTTATTTAATATAGGGTCTATATATGCATTAAAATCTAATAAATAATTTATAATATAAAAATTGTAATCATTTATAACCATATTAGTATTTTTAGTAATATAATTTTAGAATTTGGAGGAAGATAAAGGGAGTTGTTCTTCGACGATTTGAACTGACAATATTATAATCTATGTTTTCATTTAGAATAAATTGATGGAAATACTGGGGAATTATTCGTATTATTCAATTTGAAAAATAATATTACAAAATATATAAGATACTAGATTTATTATTCAATTTTAAAAATATTTTTTGTTGTAGTGTGAGGAGGAAGAAAAATTAAAAGATTCATATCAAGGAATTATGTTCTCTCTTGGATGTCTCAAATTGGGATTAAACATAAGGGACCACTGAACGAAATGTTGGTGAGAAATAAAACACTAATTAATATGGGAGTATTGGTTTGTTAATTGGGTTGAAATATGTAATTATTCATGGCTTATATGTTTTGAGGAGAATGGGTTGTGAATGGTGGTATTTATAAGGAGAGAAGACGGGTGTTTCATAATATTATATTTATTTCTTTGTTATTTTGGATCAAGAATGTTAATAGAACTTATTATTCTGATTATAAAAATTAATTAGATCATTATATTTTTAAATATTGAGTTCGTAAGACAACCATGGCTTCAAAATTCGTTTATTTATATTTTAATGTAAAACAATATATTTTAGTATATTTCACTGTTCACCGAAAGATTAACTATTTCAAAAAAATATCGATGATTTATACTAACCATTTTTAAATATTTAAATTAAAAAAATGAATTCCTTTATAAGAAAATAATTTTTTAAATATGATAAATTTATTTCTTAATTATAATCCACATTTATTTGAAAAATTAAAATTTTAATATTATGACCAATTATTCAATACTTTGAAAAATTAATTAATGTATCTTAATGTTTTATTATAATTATAATGAAACATAATATCAAATTATAATACCTTTTATTATATTATTATTTCATTAAAATTGTTTTACTTTTTATAAAAATTAAAATAAAATATATATGTTTTAAAAAAATATGAACAAATATTTATTCAATTTGAAATAATTTATTTAGTTATATCATTATGTGATCCATAAATATTTTCATTTTATAAGATACATATATGTTATTTTACAAATTCAAAGGTGTGCATGATTCCTAATATTCATATTTCGATTCAAATAGCCACATTAATATTCCAATGGCCAGATTACTCTTCCAACAATGAGATTTATAGAGGCCATATGTGATCCCTACATCAAATAAATACATCACATTTAATTCCTTCTTCATTCACATATAATTTAACTCAATGTTATATATTTTCATTTCCAAAATTCATATTCCATTACTGATATTCTTATTCCTTTCAATAGTTTTGTTTAAGGCAGTGAATACTCTATGGGATCATGTATATCCTATTTTTCTATTGTTATTGTCTAACATTATATTTTTAATCCCATTATAAAAATTTTAATAACTATGGCCATTTTTATCCTCCATATTCTATGTTTACATTACTACAATAAAATGTTATAGGTTTGATCATGTTATATATCTATGTTATATAATATTATATTACAAAATATGACACAAATATATATTGCAAAGGGAAATTCCATTGCATAAATTTTTTGGTAGTTACATGTATCTTGTGTCTATGAAAAATTGCCTATCACGAATTATGATTAATAATATAAACCTGATTGGTACAAAAATACACAATATAAGAAAATTTTTCTCTCTCAAGAATGTTTGGGTGGAAATGATGATAATGAAATGAATATTAATTTTCATATTGTCAAGAATGTGGGAAGAAACACCGCATTTATTTTACAAAGGGAATAATAATTCATTGTATGATTGAAAATAAAGGTTATCAAGATCATGAGTTTAACAGAAAGAGAGAATATTATAATTAATTTTTTCAATTCCAATAAAAATAGTGACATTGAAAAACAAGGCACTAATACAATGGAAAATGAGAAAAATATTCACCATGAAATGCCTAGACCGTGGAGATAACGAAAATCCTATATAATGATTAAATTGAACATCGTACTGATTTTTGACTCTAGATTTTTCATTGTCATCTGAAAAGTATGTTTCACCATGTATTGGATAATGAGTTATAAATAAAAGGAAATGGTGGTATGATGATTATTAAAGCATTTTCATTTCTTGAAAGAAGTTACATAATGTAAATCTAGTTTTTTCATTAATTTTATATGGTATTAGGAATGGATTATCTTTCTTTATAAAGGTACCATATGAATTTTAATATTTGGAAATCCCATTTTATGTACTAAATCATCCCATGAAAATCTATCAATGTTTAACAATAAATTCCTAGGTAATTAAAATTTATCACATAGTAGTTGATACAAAATCATCATTTCCATAGTATCTAAACTAAAATTTAAAATTCTCATTAGATATTAAAACATGGATATTTTTCCATTATTCTGGATACACTTAACAAATTTTCGAAGATAAAAAAATAAATAAATTTGAGGATAAAATTTATTAAATGATGGAAGAATGTAACACCCAAACATCATAGATTATTTATTTTTTTATTTTATACCCTAATGTATTTGATATCCTATTATGCATGCAACACCAATCCAAATAGAACCACTAAATAAAAGATATCCATTAAACGATAGTCTTAGATTTTTAAAGTAAAAATAGGTTTATGAAAATTATGAAATATTTGTTTATATATAATAATGGCCATTATGAACGCTAAGTAATTAATTAATTAAATTTTTATTCATAAAAAACTAATAAGACTGATTTATTCATTAAAATGAAACATTTCTAAAATTTTATTTTTTATGTATTTTATAAGAAACTAAATAATTTAAGAGTAAAATATATTTTTGATATGAATAATATATTAACTAAATTTTCATTAGTAATTGATAGGGAACTAGATATGGTAATAGTTAATATTTCTAAAAACTGTTATTTTTCTAAGAAAATTTTTTTCATCATAATTTTTCTATTTAAATGTTAAATAATAAAATTTAAAAAATTTAAATTTATATGATAAATTTTTTTATTGATCATGAAAATATTATCTAATGATTAATTTTTTTTGTTTTATAAAATAGCTGATTATTAGGTGAATTGTAAAAAATGGTTTTTACAGAAATTGTATCTTTTATGATGTGATTGATATATAGGAATGTCCTAAAATATTATAAAAACTTTTAATCCACTATATAAGGATTTAATAAGTAATATGATAAATTTTTTATTATTTCATAAACCATATATTTAATGTTTTATCAATATAATTAATATTTTCCATTAAAAGAAAATGTTTTAATCATTTATTTTAATTGAATATTATTATAAAACATGGTATTTTAATTAATATAAAATACAAATAATTTTTTTTATTAAAAACCAATTATTATCTTGAACACCAATGACATTGAATTTTTTTTCTGACACATCAAATGTAAACTTTAAAATATACTTTTTCCAAAAATTGTTCTTTACTTGTTATATGTGCTGATATAAAAATTGATTTTTATTGGAGATATAATGTTTATTTTATTAATTGGATTTCATATTTTTAATGAGTAATAAATTTTTAAATATTGTAAATTCAATTTTTTGGAATTGAAAATAAATTAAATTTGTAAAAACTACCTACCATGAATTAACAAAAGATAATAAAACTAAAATTCTAGGAAAAAAGAATTAAAAACAAGATTAAAAATTAGTAAAAATGAATGTTTCTAGTATTGAAGAACTTATGTAATGTTAAACATAGTGGTTATCCAGTTTAAAAAAATTGATATGTAATACATGTCACATCCCAACATTTGAAATTTAATTATTTTTTCTTTTCTTGATCTTGGATATTTTTGTTGAGGGTCGAGTTGAGCCTTGTTTAATTTTTTTTTGATTTTAGGATGTTTTGGGTGAGTTTTTGGCCTATCCATAGTTTATACATGATTTACCTAAACCGTACACCCTCGCCCAAAAAACTGTCTATCCTTTCATATGGTCCATGGGTATAGAATATGGGTTACACAAGGTTTGGGAAACATTTTGGAAGTTATGTGTGATGTTATATCCATTTGGATAGTGGTTTTTGCACGATATAGGTATTGTTTGTCAAACCCTGCAAACTAACCATATGAGATGCCTAGTTTCATAAAATTTCAAAATAACCTTTTTTAAATTTGTTTTTTAACCCCATTTTGGGTTTCTCATCTCTCCTCCAACCTTGCAACACTAGGGGGCATAGAGACCCTCATCCCTTGCTCCAAATCATCCATGGATGCTTCTACTTCGAATATATGGTAAGATCCATTGATTTGTGGTCGATTTTGTCATCTATATCCCTTCCTCTACTGATTTATGGTTCTTCCTATATGAGGTTCTTATTTGGATGATCCCTAGATATCATGCTTAATATGTTACCATGTGTTTCCTTCAGATTGTGTTGTAGGGATTGATCGTTGGGGAATACTCTTCCTTCATTTGATGTTTCATCACATTCACATTCTGTTGATATAGGTGTCTCTATAAAATTCCTTTCTGGAATATTATATTTGATGCTTGTGTTTCCGTAAATGATTAATAAATGATATCTTCTTGCTTTTTATGCATTGGTATAATTTTTCATTATATTTTATTGATGATATATGGGTGAAAAATATTTTAAAAAATGGTTTTCTTTTATTTTTCCTTTTTTAAATGCCCACTTGATGTTTAATAAAATTTCAATTGATCTTTAAATGAGATAATGGAAATATTAAGTGGTGTTTAACATGTATTTGGTTATTATATCAATTATAGATTTTGAATATGGTATTTTCTATGTGAATTACTGAATTTTATGGAATTTCTCATATATATGGATTGTTGTGTTTGTTGGAATGATTGTGGTGTTACATTAAAAATAATTCCTTGGTTTTGGAGATGATATGATGTTACATTGGATGTTGGACATCCCTAAATTCATAGAGTGCGTGCATGGATGTTATAACTAATGATAATTTCCTTTCTCAACATAGAGGCATGGTTTCTAAAAAAAATCTTTTTTTCCTATTTCATTCTTAAGATAAGGCCTAGATGATTTCTAAATGATTCCATGGTTCCAAAATTAATTGATTACAGTTTCAAGTGTCATGTTAAAAAGTATGGAACATTTCATACCTTTGTAAAGATAATTATTTTTAAATGGTGTGATAGACCATTTGGAACCTTTTAACATGTTATATGTTTTCATCATGGATTTAAATGGAATGAGAAATATGATTTAACATGGACGGTAATGGTGTATTTGGAACATTTACTATTGTTTAATATTTTACATTACATTGGATATGGTTTTTTAAATCTATTTTGAATTGATAGTCTTTATGGACTGGTTGGATCATTATATTTTTTTACAAATAGAGGAGGTTTTTTGAAATAAAATCACCCAGTTGGAATCTTAGAATGTTTTAAGAAATGATTTGAATGATTATATGATGTCATGACTTGTTTGGAACCTATGAATAAATTTTTATATAATAGGAACATGTATAGAGATATTTCTATATATGGGTTATCATATTGGTGGTATTAGTGTTTGGGGTAAGCCTGTGCGGTGATGAAAGGTTTGGAGATTCATGATTTTGGGGGCCTCATAATTACATAGTGTATTTTTACCATGGTTTCATGGGCGTATTTTATTGGGTCAGGTGATGATTTATTATCAACCCTAAAATATGTGTTGATACCCATTGGATATATTTAAGTCTAGGTGAGTTGTTCCACTGGTGATGCTAGTTTAGAGAAGCTAGATGGTTATTGGATATGGAGTTGGACCTTACAATGGAAATTGAGTCAAGACTGAGTACATCCAAGGATTAATATTGGGATGTAAAAAAATTACCGTGGTTTTCTATCAAAATTTGTTTACTTATTTATACTTTTTTTATTATTATAATACTTGTATAATTGATTAATTACATGGTATTTGGTTTTTTGGGATTTTTATTTGGGTTTGGGTTTATGAAATGTTAAACTATTTTCATTAATAGAGGTGTGGAATGTGGTATTTTTAAATGTGGTGGATGAGTTGTTTATTTAAAATAAGAATGAAATATTTCTATAACTGTATTTCAAAATACTGTTAGTTTACTATTTTTATGAAAGTATATGTATGACATTTTTGTGGTTTCCTACAGAGCTATAATGCTCAAACCTTACCTATGACTTTTTGTATCAGAAGACTTGAGAATTTATATAGGATTATGATACTAGTTTGATGGATTTTTGTTGAATAATTTTGGGTCTTATTGTTGGAGGTGACCAAGAGGTCACATAGATATCTCTATATCACCATATTGTTTTAGTTTTGAATTTATTTTTTATTTTTTCCCCTCAATTGGTATTTGTATTTGAATCTATTTGTGTAATTATTTATGATCATTTTTTTGTTATTAGTTCTTGGTCAGTTTGATTATTTTGTTTATATGATATTGGATCTTTAAGCAAAATCATTCCCATATTGATTACTTTTCATCCCAACACTATTTTCATACAAGTGGGGATCAGGACTGCCCATCGGGGAAAGCCATGGACTTGGTTTGGTGTTGGGTCAGATAAAATCCCATCCTGGATTATGAGAAAATTATATCAGAGCCTGGTTCATTGTTATTTAGGTTGTGAGGTAGATTAGAGACTAAGCTTTCCATGGATCAAGAGGAAGGTCATGGGTTGGTGTCTGATCATCACCACTAATTAAGATTCCTATGTTTCCATTGGTTGTCTTGAAATTTATTTCATATATTGATTTGAATTGTTCTAGATTAAGTACTGAAATTGATATGATCTCTTGTCATATCATGATCCCACATAGAGGAGTGACTCATGTAGAGTATGGGTGCACAGTTCAAGGCACTCTTAGTTCAAATGCATACCTAGGGCATGAAACACTTCCATTTCATTGGGTTATATGTCATGGATCACATTATACGAGATGAAGGATAGATAATGACCCACTAAGTCCAACATTTATAGGACCTTGAGTGGCACCAGCACCATGGGTATAGAATCTAACATAAATAGAAGGAATTACCCTTTTTATAGAAGAATATCTGGAGAAAAGATGGTAAATTCTAGAAACACTGAGGAATAAATGTAAAACTATATCCAATAATCCATTTCCACATGCATGTTAAAATGTAAAACAGATACAATATAAGACAAAACTCCAAAATAATGTACCAATGAAATGAAACTAAATAGCAACAACAATTATCCCGACACCTAATCTAGTAAGGTCTATCATAATCATCAAATTCCTCATGGAAACCGGAAAATAGTTTTATATGTGTAGGGTGAGCATACATGTATAATTAGTAGGGAAAACAAATATACTCATGCACAAGTGAGTGAATATACAAATTCCCGTATGAGAACACAATCGAACCTTAGGCACCTACTAAGAAATCATAACTAAACCTACCTCACCATGGCACCCTCAACCAACTAACATAGGTCATGTAATATAATAAATATAAGATCATCAATGTTTGGGTACCCTATAACACATTATTATTGGTTAACTACATATTTCATACAATCTAACGTTATGACAATGCCACTCTTCCCACATAGAATCCCACTGTTGCAACCTACCTGCACACATTGGGGCCCCAAAATGCACACAACCACTCCCACAAACACCAGGGCCACAACAAACCCACACCATGCCTGAACGCATGAGGGCCTCATCCTAATGATAATGGGTTTTACAAACCCAAAGTGATAATACTTACTCCTATATTCCGAAATAAAGACTCTCTCGACGAATCTTGTACTATGGAATGACTCAAGCCATTACAGCCAGCTTAGATACTCTCGAGCAACATGATCCAAAAGAGGGTTAGAGGAAGAATGTTAGTAACCGGCCATCCATCCTCTCACAGGGATGTTGGGAAAGATACCCTCCACCATTAAATGGGGGTGATCAGAACGTAATTCACAATAATGTTGGGTTTTATATAGAAATCATTGGGAACTACAATTTATATATATATACATATATAGGTAATCAAACACTCAACTCAATCCTATGAGTTTCACAAGGAAAAATAATAAACCGACACCAACAATGCTTTTGCTGCTACCCCTATATGCACAACAATTCAACAACCACTGTCAAGTATTAACCCAAACACTATGTGTTCAAATTCCACTTTTTGGGGGTTCACATTAAATTATTTGATCATCACCGAGAAACTAAAAAATGTAACCATAATAAGAAACAAACAAAACCATACTACAGTTCCAATACAAAATATAAAAAAATAACTTTCAGTCCCAGTGCACATTCCTGCTCAAATATTACCAACTACAATTCATGAAATTGATGTCACCTATTCCTTCTCTCACAACCCAACCATGCATCCTTGCAACCCAAAAAATTCCAAAATATAGTCCCACAACATAATGAATCCATAACCATGTCACAGTCTCACTTCTTGATGTTACTTCATTATTACAACACAACATAAAGGTAGTTTCGCCTCCTACAAGGTCATTAATTCCACAATAAAGGATTCTCTCAGACTGAGACACTAATTCACCCCCTTGTACCTCCCAATATACCAAGCCCACATAACCCATATCTGATCACATAGCACATAGCCATCTCCATCAAACCACGTATATTCAAATTTAACCAAGAGTGGTTATTTAATTTCCACTAGAATATTACCAGGTTGATTACAGAAAAATTTTGATCCTGGGGAATCTGTTAATATAACCTATTGTACATGATTAATCATATTTCATGTTACATCGGTACATAAAAACACCACAATGATATAGAAAAACTCAAGTGCACAAGAAAAGGCCAGTAATGACCCTAATTTTTTGATGTAATACATCCAAAACATCCATAAAAGAATTAATGATATCAAAATAAAACGAACGAACAACATCAAACAATTCCATTCCCATTATTTTATTTACATGTCTTATCTTCTTATCATATTAAATTCTGGTTTAATTATATTTTCAAGAATAGAATCCAATCGTTCCTTAAAATTATCCATTAACAAACCCACCCCCCTGATGCATAATTAATGAGAAGAAATAGAAAATAGCTACATGGATGCTCAAATAATGAAGTTCATTCTGGACTAAGTACAAGTTATGACATGAATTATAAGAAGAACTCCACAAAGGCTGAGAGGGATGCGCTCCAGAAAGAGTTCATGACTCCTCTTAAGATGAATTTTCTAGGTGCACTAAGAGAAACAAAAATTATTAAGGAAGAACAGATCTTTGCTTAAGAAGATTCCATGTCCTAAAATCAGGTGAACTATTTCTGAGTACATAAATGATGGATTGGGGTTTCACCACATGGCTTGAAAGTTTCACATTTTATAAATAATTGATAATTAATAATTCCCCATGGAAATGGCAGAGAGAAACCAACCAAAATCTATGAGTTGATAGATTAACTATAAATTCACAAAATCATGTAACATGGTCAAAACGGGTGAAACTCATAAAATAGAAATGAGTCCCTGATGGGTGAGTCACCGTTTTGTGAGCAACCGACGCTGAGCTACCAATGGTCAGTTGCTGATGCCACTTCCTACCAACAGAAGGACCTACTGGCATTCCGGCCCACCGACGCCATGTCCAATGAATGCAACAACCTACTGACACCGTATCCTATTGACTCCATGCCCACCCAATGCAGACACCCCTAACTCAAAGGTGGTGACACCCCTAACTCACTGATGTCGATGCCCCTGAATAACAAATTTTGATTCTCCTAATGTGTCGATGCACTGAAATGTCAGCATAGTATCATTCTAACACATTGACATGCATACATAATAAGATGTTGATGAACTAACATGTTGATGCACTGACATCCCGACACAATAACATGATGATGAAAAAACTTGTAATTTTGGAAAACTCTCGATGTGAGCCACCAAAAGCTCCCAAAACACCTCAACACTAGATTTTTATAAAGGGAAAGACTGGAAAAAAACTCAAGTAGTTACATACAATACCTCTCAAACTATTCTCATCTTCAATAATTTAAATCTAACCTAGAATAAAAGAGGTCCGAATAACCTTCCCTTTAGATACCTCCAAGGAGAAAACCACTATGTGTGGAAAACTGGAGGGGAAACTGCAGTATCCCAGAACACCTATTTGACATCTATTTCTTGAAAAACTAGGGAGACACTAGGGCTCCACTATCCCATAAAATAATAAAAAAACAAAAGATAACATTATCTAGACATTTTGTATTAGGGTGTTTCTCCCTCCTTGTCATAACACAATCCGCTTTGGGTGGCAATGACTCTTCAACATGGGCTTAATCACATAGGCATTAATTTGTCTTGATTTGGGATCATGTTCTCTCTTCCCAAACTTCCAAAATGTGTACACACATTCAGAGAAAATGGAATGAATCTAATCTCATTGCCCACAAAGTCATGCAATCATCACAGAAAAGGAACAAAAGGAAAACATATGAGAAGATTTTAATATTGTTTCTGGTATCGGGCATGCATCTTCCATTGTCTCTCTTGTATAATCTCCTCGAGGAAACCATGCCTCTAGAGAACAAGAAACAATGGAATGGTTCATCAACAAAGCACATTCTCTTCAAGATCATCAATTCTAACTTTCTGATCCATGAACGTTGCATCATCCTTAACATCAAACTTTCCCCAGTCAAAAATATTGGATTCATCATGTATATATTATTGGAGTTGAGAGACATGGGAGATGTCATGGATCCTCCTGAACTACGGTGGCAATTCTAGTTAACATGACCTCTCAATGACTTATCCCAACACCTCAAAGGGTCTAATAAACTTAGGATAAATCATTCTCCCTTTTCCAAAACATTGATGCCCATGCCGAAGGGAAATATTTAAGAAGACGCGGTCCCCAATATTGAACACCAATGGCCTCCTCATATGATATGCATATGACTTCTTCCAGTCCTGAACTTCCTTCATCATTTCACGCATTTGATGAACCTTTATGTCATTCCCTACACCATTTATGGGCTAAAAACACCTACCTCCCAAACATATGTCCAACACACTAGTGAATGACATGGTCTTCTGTAGAAGGCTTCAAATGGTTCCATACCAATGGTAGAGTGTTATATATTAATGTAGGCAAACTCTAATAGGGGAATGTGTGGTATCCATGATCCTCCGAATTACAAAACACACCGTCCCAGCATATCCTCCAACGTCTGTATGGTCCTCTCTATCTGTCCATTTTCCTAAGGGGGGAAAGTAGTGTTATGGTGTAACTGGATGCCAATAGAACATTGTAATCCCCTCCAGACCTATAAGGTATAGCGTGTATACTAATCTGAAATGATGGATATTAGACCTTTATGATGTCACACCACTTCACACATGTACATATGTGTTAAGGAATCCATTGAACTTGACTCCTTAATCACTATGATGTGAGAACATTTTATCCATAGATCTACCACAACCTAGATGGATTCATAACCACCCTTAATGCTTTTTAGTCTTGTGGAAAAATCCATTGAGACTTCATCTGACTTCAACTCGGGAACTTATAAGTGATACAATAGATTGTCCACAACATGGTCACCAACTATCACCTACTGAAACACGACGCACCTTTCGACAACCTCAGCCACTGCCTTCTCCACTCCGGGCCTCCAAAATAGACGTCTCAGGCCCCAAAAAAATCATGGAGACTCTTGCATGTACCACCAATGGTGATTTATGGAACTCACCAAGAACTCCCTCATGCATTACCAGCTGTAAAAACCGCTTCCCATAGAACAACATCTAATTCTGACTATCCTCATACCACCCCTTGAGCGAATCACCCACAAAAAGGCGATCACATATCACTTCAGCCTCTGGGACTCCCAACTAATACTCCTAGACATTATGTACTATGGAAGACTACAATGTCATCTGAAATAGACATCCTATACAATCCTCCACTCTCATTCACTAATGTAAAGTATCCAGCTCCTCCATTTCCTTCCAAGCATCTGTAGGCTCCAGAACTACATCCTTATTTGAATTCCTTCTTAAGGAATCGGCCTTCTAGTTCCCCTTTCTTGAGGTGTAGGAAATTTAAAATTTGTAGTCCTAATGAAAACACCATCCACTTCCACTGTCACATGTTAAGGTATCGTTGGGAGATGACTTACCTCAAGCTATTGTCATCCATGAGGACCACAAAGTGTTACTATATGAGGTAATTATACCACTACATCAGTGAAAAAATGGCCACTGAAAGTTCCAGTTCGTGGGTGGCATAGTCAAGTTCATGAAGATGTAACATCCTATACCAATAAGAGATCACTCCCTACTGATGCATAATCACACATCCCAAGCCAATACCAGAAGCATCACCGAACACATTGAACATCACCCCTCTTTTGATAGCCTAAGAAATGGGGATCTGACCAGTATCCCCTTTAGGTAGCTAAAAGACACTAGAAAATTTTCACTCAACACAAAGGCCCAAGCCTAACTAGTCAATACTGTCAATAGAGCAGCAACTCGAGAGAAGTCAGGTACCAACCTCCAGTAGTAACCTGTGAGACATATGAAACTAGGAAACTATTTCACATTCTTAGGTTCTACCCAAGAAATAAAGGATTTGACCATTTATGGTCCACATTTATTCTCTACTGGGACACCACATGTCCAAGTAAGTGCATCTCTCGTGTCCATAACTATCACTTGCACAACTTCTCGTAGAGCTTGTGGTGTTAGAGGACCTTGAAAAATGTCCTAAGATGCTCATCGTGGTCCTTATCCTGTCATGAGTAGATCAAAATTTCATCAATGAAAATCACATGGAACCAGTCTAGATACTGATGGAAAATTGTGTTCATGATCCCCATGGACACAACAGGTGCTTTTGAAATGCCAAACGACATGACCACAAACTCAAAGTGATAATACCTACACCTGAAATCAGTTTTTAGGATGCCACATCTTTCATAGTCAACTATTGATATCCTGACCGCAGTTCGATCTTAGAGAATGAACACGCTCCCTACAAATGGTAAAAAATCTCGTCGATCCATCAAAGGCAGTAACGGTTCTAGAACGTCACCTGATTCCGCCTAAGGAAGTCAATGCACAACCTGAGTGCACAGTCTTCCTTCTTCATGAACATGACTGGATTACCCCATGGAGAAACGTTTGGTTGGTTATATCCCCTCTTTATCATGTCATCAACCTGAATTTTCAACACCCACAACTTAGAAGGCACCATCTGATAGGAATCCATTGAAATCGGTCAAGCACTATGTTGTAATTCTATCTTGAACTCAACATCACATCGAGGGGGTTGAGTCACAAACTCATACGGGAAGATTTACAGGAAGATACTAATAATCCCCAAAACACCCACCTTCACAGTGACTAATGATTCCACTGGTAGCACAGTTGACAATGAAAAAAGGGGCTCCACACGCTGGCTACCCTACTAGAAACTTTGCTCGCCATTGAACACTACATGCTGGATAACTATATCTGTGAACAAAAACCTTTTCGCAATGAAGTTGACATCTGTGAATTGAAGATAGCTAATCAATTCCTACAATGACATGGTATGGCTGTATTTTTAGAAGAAGGTGATCTCCACTAGACTTATGTTGCCCTTACATCAGTATATATCCTCAAAAAAAATGTCAAAGAAGATGGTCTGACGTCCAATTGGAATAATCAACACCAGAGGAATGGAATTTCTCTATACATATAGACCTAATATGGGGCTTCACTAGGTGGAAAAAGATGTACAATTCTTCTATATCAAACAATAAATAAAACTTTGTACTAAACAGACTGATTATACCTCAAACAACTTTCGCCGCACTAAAACTTATACCATTATGGTGTGAAAATACCCACGCCCATCCCCTCTACCCCTCGGTTGTCAACCACCTCCCCAACCGTGCCATAGCCAAGGACCCTAAGGATAACCTTGAGGTCTTCCTCCTCTAGAATCATCCACCCTAGGTGGATCATGAGCTCGCTTCCCCGATAACTAGAATGGCCTGGATGGAAAATAATTCTACTGAGGTGGGAGATGAAATTTCCCACCCCCACTGTATTACACTCGAACATGGCACTAATTCCAAAGATTCCCAATGCCACCACAGATAAGGAACATTGTTCATATTCCCATGCACAAAGGGAGAGGATTGGGGGATTAGAACTAGAACAATTGAGGCCTACATCCTGCTGGTCAACACCTACAAGGCCCTAATGCCGAAGACCTACTGTTGATGGCCTTCCCCTTTGATGAAATCAACTGGCTCCCCTATTGTGGAACACCTCCAAGCATGTGAATCCTCTCTACTACTTTAACCTTCTTCTAAACCTCCAGGTACATTGGTAGAGTGAAGCGAGTTACAAAATACTGAAGAGAAGGCCAAAGTTCATCTTCCAGGATTCTTCCCATGACTCCTCATCTCGAATGAGGATTAGAGAAAAATGAAAGAGATCCTTGAACTTGATCCCCAGTTACATTATCGACATACTCTCATGATGAAGTGAGAGAAGCTACTTCATACTCTCGGAATTCATTGTTGAAGAGTGGAATTCCACCCATAATTCCTTTTAAATGTGAGAACATGAGACATCAGTCTCCTACGAATTCCCAAGGTAATGAAACCACCACTGACATGAAATTCCTTGCATCTGGATCATTACTAGAAGAACCGAGTACTCTATCAGAGATCAGATAAAGCTGAAATAAATCAATGAATCCTTTAGTCTTCTCTCTGTCTCCATGTCTGAGAGGCTTCCCTCATACATTCCAAGGGTCTGCCACTACAAGGCATGAAGTGGCTTCTGCCATTGATTGTACTCCTCCTCTCGATCCACCCTCTGATGATCAACTAGATCAACCTATTGGGCCCCAATTTCTCATACCACTCGTGGATGGTTTCTGAGGTTTATACATGAGAAAGAAAACAAGAAACTCCTAATCCCGAGAAGAGAAATAATTTTATTTTAAATTGTATTTGATTTTTTATTTATTTTTATTTTCCAAAACACCCAAGACACACAAGAAAACAAGTTATTATGATGCATGTAACATTTCTAGGGTCTCTATCATGCAACCAGTATAGTATCACTTCATCATTTGGTAGGTCTAGTTCCCTTGAATCGGATCATGGGAGGCCTAAAAATATAATGTCCTATCTAGTCATCCCTATCCAACTTCACATACCACGATTTCCAAACACTATTTCCAACCATCCCATACAATCCTCACTATGCCTAAATTTGATCCCCATTCTATCTCTCAACCATATGCCTTTGATACCATTCATTCATGACCCGCCTTCTTCAAGATGATGGAGAGATAATGACCCCAGTGTCCCGCCTTTAGTTGGCCCCAGAGTGGCGACAAGCACTATTGGTTTAGAATCTCACCTAAATGTATGACATTACCCATTTTATAGAAAATGATTGGGAGATAATATGGTAAATCCCAACAACACCAAAGACTAATGCTATAGTAAAATTCAACAATCCATTCCCACATGCATGTTAAAAGTAAAAGTGATACAATTTAAGATAAAAATACCAAATAATTTTCCAATGAAAATATTCTAAACAACAACAGAAACTATCCCAATTTCCAAGGTAGTAATGTCCAAAACAGACCAAAAAAACCTCCTAGAAACATAAAAATCGTTTTATATATTTAGGGTGATAATACATGTAAACTCAGTAGGGAATGAAAAGCTACTTTTGCAAAATTGAGGGAACATACGGACGCCCCAATTATAAAATAGTATAACCTCAAGCACCTACCAAGGAATACTAACCAGCCCATCCTCACCAAGGCACCCTCACCCAAGAAACCCAATTCATGTAAAGTAATAACAAAATCACATCGACATTTGGGTACCCAAAACAACTTTCCCACTAGCTAAATGCGCATTCGAAATGATCTAACATGTTGAAACTATCACTCTTCCCACATGCATTCCCTCTGCTACCCACTTCAGGCCCAAACCTCACCCCCCAAACCGCACAAAATCATTCCTGAAGACACCCAGGCAACAACAACCACACACCATGCTCAAAAACACCTCATCCTCATCCCAGAAATACATGGAAAAACACACTTGGATCACAAACACCTAGGTCTCTCATAAAAAATAAACCCTTTACAAAACAGTAATAGAATATGGTAAGTCTTAATCCATTACAACCACCCCAAATATGCACAAGAAGTAGGATCCAGAAGATTGTGCGAAGAATAAAGTCAGTACCCAACCATCCATCCTCCCACCAGGATGTCAGGAAAGACACCCTCCCCCATAAAATTATTGTATTCAGCACATGGTTCTCAATAAGGGTGGGGTGAGTATTGAAATCACAAAGAACTAAAATCATATATATGTATATATATGTTTGTGTGTGTGTGTATGATCAAACACTCACCCGCAACCAATGTGATTCAGATAAATAAACAACATGCCCACTCTGACTCCACTTTTGCAGGTACAAATATATGTACAACCATACAACAACCACTTCCACGTACATACCCAACCCCTCTTTTTTCAAAATTCATTTATTTATTAATGATGTATTCTACATATATTATTCTAACACAATTTGGAAATTATTAATGATAACCATACCATGCAAAACAACCAAATTGAATTTACACTATAAAACTATATAAAACTAGACATGCAGTCCAACTACACATCCCTACTCAGCTAATTCCAAATAAAAGTTTTTAATGTTATACTACCCATTCCTTGTCTCACAACCCAGTATTCTAGCCCCATTATCCAAACAATTATCCATTGCAGTCCTAATAAATAACAAATCCAAAACCCCACTGTAGTCCCACTACTCGACATCACTTTGCCACCAAAACACAACATAAAAGCACTTCAGCTGCCTATAAGTTCACCCATTCCATAATCTATCAATATCTCAGAATGAGAAACCATTGAACCACCCCCTATACCAACCCACATACTAATCCCACATAACCCATTCCAAAACACACAACATATAACCAGAATCATCAAACGAAGCATATTAAAATTTAACCAATATGGGTTCTTTGAGTAATACGTAAATATAACTTGGGTGACCACTGAGAATGTCTGATCATGTAGAATCCATTTATTTAACTGAGTTTACATGATTAAAAAGATTTCTTGTCACATATGTACATCAAAATGTCACAACGAATCAAAACACAACCAGTGAACTAACAAAGGCCACCAACAGACTTGATTTTCAGAAGGAATATAACCACAACCACCATAAAATAATCATATATAACAAAATCAATTAGGTATACAACATCAAACCACATCCTTCCCATTATTGTTTTACATGAGTTCCCTTTTGATCATATTAAATTATTATTTAATTAACCTTTGAAGAATATTATCTTGATGTAACTTATAAGGAACAATTGAAATTACCACCCCACATGATGGAAAATTAAAGATAAGTAGACGAAAATAACATGGTATGAAGTAGCATGTAGGAAGAACTCCATGAAGGCAGAGTGGGAATGGGTATAGGATGGGTGCATGACTCGTCTTAGGAGGAAGTCTCTATGTGGACCAGGATAAGTTAATGTGATGGAGGAAGAAAGGATCTCAGCATAAGAAGAGGTCAGATCCTAAAATCAGGGAGACCATTTCAATGTTGTTAAAAGTAGAATCATAGTTTGACCACATGATATGGTGGTTAAACACATTGGAATTAATTGTGAATTAATAATTCCCCCCTAAAATGGTGGACATAGGCCAATGCATGGTTGTGAGTTGATAGATTAACTTTAAATAGAGAAAAACATGTAACAAGGGAAGAATTGGGAAAACAAAATAAATAGAAATGAGTCATCGATCGGTGAGTCACTGATGGTTGAGTTATTGAAGTTGAGCTACAGATGCTAACATTCTAATGCCACGACCTACAAACTCAGTGATCTACCAACACTCAAACCAAATGATTCCTTATATTACTGATGCAATGACCTACTGACACTAAACCTATTGACGCCCTGACCCACCGATGTCGATGCCCCTGGCTCACAGATATCGACACCCCGAACTCACCGATGTTGATGCCCCTAAATCACTGATGATGACGCCCCTGAAATGGTGACATAATGACAAGACGACACATTTTCAGGTTGACACAAATATATTTTGATGTACTAACATGATGATTCACTGATATGCAGTCACACTAAATTACTAACAGAAAAACTGAAAATTTTGGAAAACTCTCAAATTGAGTCACAAATAGCTCATATAATACATCATCATTGGAACTTAATAAAGGAAGGGACATGGAAAAAATCGGGTTATTACATTTAAAATGGATGTTAGTTCCCCTTTCCAGAATTTTGGATTGTGTTTTGTCTTTTTTCGGTCTTGGATGATGTGAGTAATCTTTTAAAATGAAAACAGTTTTGAAATGGAAATGATTTTCTTCAAGTGGTTTTGAAATTGGATAATGGGTTTGAAAGAAAAATTCATTAGATTTATATTTTGGTTAACACTTAAGTCTAGATAATTAAATGATCAGAGTGACCCTTGATGTTCCTTATAAAAGTTTATATATATGTGGGTATGTATGGAAAGTTCATTTTGGAACATTTGGATAGAAATGGATGGCCACATATGTGATGGTTCATAGGATTTCATAGGTAACTATTTGAGATAAATTCTATGGATTGATTTATTTAAATAGGTTTTGGTTTTAGAATATAGGATTAAATTAGTGAATTTTTTTTGGATATTGGCCTTAAAATAAGGGAGTTGTTAAATTTAAATGAAAATGGTGAAATTTTGAACGGTTATTTTTCTTATGTCTGTATGTATTTTGTTGGTGAGCTATTTTTGTGGATTGAGATGTTCTTTTTTACTATTTTAGGTTTTGATGTTGGCTTCTTTCGTACTTTGCTTGGATTATGAAACCCAAAAAGGACACCTAGTGTTTCTAATGATTTACTCCCAATTTTTGGCTTCTCTTTGTTTTTTATTTCTATTGTGGTGATCATGGTTTTTTAGAAGAAGTGGAATGGATTTAGGTATTCGAAGGCATCTTCAAATAATTGGGAACTCTGTAATCTCTGAGAGTGTCTGTTGTCTCAGTTTTATTCTATGTTCTAGATTTGGATCATTGGATGGTTGTTTGTACCATCATTGATAAAAGTTTGGATATCATTGGAGGTGTTTGATACCACTTAAATACAATGGTTCGTATATGAAGAGGGTATGTTGAGGAAGGTGGAAGAGCATTGAGATGTTCGGCTAGGCTAATGATCAGTGTGAACTTATGTCGAACACTATAAAGACTTTCTTTCCTTCATTATGGAGGTAGTGTTAGTGGATCAGCTGAAAGATCCCATTTTTAAAGGGACTTCATCCAGAAATTGAGAAATGAATGCTCTCATATGGTGAAACCTATTTTGAGAAGTCATTGGATGAATCCATTTTAGATGAGATGGTTCTAGGAGTATAGTATAAGGCGACTAATGAACCCAAATCTCTTGTCATTCAGGAAGGCACTTCCTCTTTCGAGAAGAATGTGCCAGAGAAACATGTTCTTAATAAGTACTTATTTCTGGCTTAAACTTCTCGTTCATCAGACTACTTGTTTATGTGCATTCATTGTGGCTGGTTCAAGCATTTGACGCCATATTATGGTAATCCTCCAATGAACATTCATAACTATTGCCATCTATTTCATTTTGAAAAATTTTATAGGAGGCATTTCTTATTGAAGATGTCCGGATCTCAGGATTTTTGTACCTAACTATGAGGTAGGATATTCTTATATCATACAGAATCCATCCACATTCCTTGAATTGAATCTCACACACATTCATGAATAGTCAAGGGAGTGTGGGAAACATTGGCCCAGCATCTTCCCCAAGTGTTGTGGTGGATACTTTTTATGTTTCCTTTTTGTAGTTTCATTTTTTGTGTATGTTCACCTTATAAGATTATGATGGTCTTGATCTATCCTAGTATGAGGAGTTAGTTTTTTAAATGTGGTCTCTAAATCATTTTTTCCTCTTTTAGTGTGTCTATCCCTCTTTTGGGATGGTCTCAGTCTTTGTTTTTATTGATTAGAGGTGCTGTAGTTTTCTATAATTGGTGGGTTATGGCCTCTTAACTATTTGGATCAAGTTCCTTTATCACATTTCCCATGTGTTTGGGGTTTGGGTAGTCTGTAAATGACACTAGTCTAATAGCTATGTTGTTTTTCTTATGCAAAAAAGTTGGGTTAGATCATGATGGGAGTTCCCTAGATCTTGGGGTCCCAGTTTTTTAGGTTCCCTTGTAGTGGGTTTACCATTGAAACCTTAGTTGTGGTGTTTGGGTTTTGGAGTTCTTGTTCATGTTGAGTACTTATGGTGGGGAAAATCTTCAAATGTTATCCCCCAATTCATAGGATGTAATTTATTCTTGATCGGTCAGGAGTGATATATGGAGTAAAAGGTCACCAAGAGATTCATGGTGTATTTAAGCTCTTATCAGAAATGGACTTGAGTCATTGTCATCATTTATATGGGTGATTTTTTAGGGAAGAAATAATTTGTGGTGGGGGAATTATCACAACCCAACCATTGAAATCCATCTATTTTATTCTTTTCATTATATTTAATCACTTTGGTTATTGTTTAGGCTGATATCAATTTATGTTTTGGATTTTGTTTAATTTTGAAGTCTATTTTTTCACTATGCATGGTTTGCACATGGTTTTGGTAGTATATGAACCCTCAGCTAGGTAACTGTGAGGCCTTCCATGTAGTCCTTGGGTATGTCACATAGGTGGAACATGGTTTGGAAAACTGTGTGGAAACCAAGAATTTGGTTCTATAAATTTTGACAATGACAAACACACCGTTTGTGCCTTGTTTTTTCAAATCATACGAGCTTACCAATTTCATAAATTAAAAAATTTCACCCTTTCCCATCTCTGTTTTTATCCCCAATTTAGGTTTCTCCCCATCCTTCAAACTAGGAGCACCATGGGGACCTTAGGGACCCTCTTCCCTTTCTCCAAATCATCATTGGGTTCTTCTCTATTGAATCGAAGGTAATATCCTTTTATTTATTTTTGGATATTATCATCTCTCTCCCTTAATATTTTGGTTTAAGGATATTCCATGGTGGGGTTATTGTTTGTTCAAACCATACATATATGGGGTGGTATGTTTGATTTTGTTTTTTTTTGAGTATAGGGTGTTTGGATTGTTCCTTATGACATAGTCATCCTTTTTTTGAGGTTTCATTGAATAATATCTCTATTATGGTTGGTGTGTTTATAGATTTCCATTTCATCACGTTCAATATGATTCTTGAGATTCCTTAAATAATTTATAAATGATATTTTTTTCATGTAATGAAATGGTATAAATTATCATGGTATTTTTTTATCATATATGAGTTATAAGTGGTTCTCAAAAGGGTTTCCTTGATTATTTGTTTTTTATATGCATGATTCAATTTATCTTTTAATTAGAAATTGGGTATTTCTAAGTGGTATTTAACCTAGATTATGTGATGATAACAATTTCTTATTGTGAATATGGTATTTGTTTTGTGAATTAGTGATTTTTATGGCATGAAAATTATATGTGGTTTGATTTGTTTGTTGAAAAGCATGTGGTGTTTCATTAAAAATGATTTTCAGTTGGTGTAGTGGATACTATTGTGTTCCCTAGGATGTCGGAACATCAATAAGTGCACAAAGTTCATGCAAAGATGTTACATAAAATGATAATGGAACTTCTCACCTTTAAGAAATGGTTTTCAGAAATAATTGTATTTTTTCTCCTCCTCATTCTTTCTTCTCTTAAGAACTCCAAGTTTTATAATTGAGTGCATGGTTCTAAAATGAATTGATTATGGATTAATGTTTTATGTTCAAAATTGATGACTATAGGGGGAAATTGAAAATATTATTAGTTTTTAAATGTAATTATGTCACGTTTGGTGCCTTTAAATATGTCATGGGTTTTCGTTTTTGTTTAAAATAGAATGAGAAATGGGATTGAATCTTTATGGTAAAGGCCAATTTGGAACATTTCATAACCATTAATATTTTATAATTTTTATAAATGGTTTGTAAAATGTGTTTGGAATAGATTTCCAATAAGTCCATGCTAGGAAATTATATTATTTTTGAAATGAAGGAGGTTTTGGAAATACCATCACCTGGATGGAATCATAGAATTTTTTGAGAAATGTTTTGAAAGAATTTATGACGTGGTATCCAAGTTTTCAACTATGAATGTCTTATTATATGACAATAATCCCTGTAGCGGGGTTTCCCTATTTGTGTTATTGTATAGTTGGTGTCAGTGTTTGGTGTAGGAAGGTGTGGCGATAGTAGGTATGGTGAGTCACACATGTGTGGGCCTCCAACTTACATAGCATACATTTTCCATGGGTTTCAAAGGAATTTATTAGAGGTTAGAGTGATGAGTTCTTATCAACCATGATTAGACAAGTTGGTATACCATTGATGTCTTAGAGGCTGGATGTTTTGGGGCACTAGTTAGGCTATTTCAAAGCAGTGAATTGGTTATTGGCTATAGAGTTTAAACATTCATCGGTAGGTGATTCCAATCATAGTATATCCATATATCACCATAGGGATGTTCAAAAAATTCCCATTGTTTACAATCTGTATTGGTTTGTTTATACTAATATTCACTTTGTTCTTGTTTTATATTTATTTCTTAATTTTATCATTCCATGGTATTATGTAGTTGGGCTTTTAGTTTGGGTTTGGGATTGAAAAAATCTAATATTTTTTTATTAATGTAAATGTGGAATGTATTTTTTTAAAGGGGAGGCATTGTTGTTTCATTAAAATAATAAATACATATTTCTATAACTATATTTCAAACTAGTATTAATGGAATATTTTTGGGAAAGGAAATGTATGGATTCGGTGATGGATTCCTAATGACATGTCAGTATTACACCCTACTTATGCCTTTCAGTATCAGTAGACCTAAGCTATTTTTAAGTTCAGGTTTCATGTTTGAATGCCTGTTGTTGGAGCATGTGGGTCTTTTGGTAGGAGGGTACCAAGAGGTCCCATAGTGATCACAATAGTGTAGTGTAGTTTTTGTTTTTTATTCATTTTTATATTTTTCCTTAGTTTTATTTGTATCTAGATATCATTGTGAAATTTATTAAGATCAGTTTTTAGTAATTGCTGCATGATGAGTTCAATTATTATTTTTATTTGATCTTGTTTTATTGGGAACACCATTCCTATAGGGATTACATTGATTACCGACACTAGATGTCAACCTATGGGGATCGATAATTCCCTTAGGGAAATGCCACAGACAGGGTGGAGTGTCGGGTCAGATGAAATCACTTCATGGTTCATGAAAAAAAATATACTCTCATATATTAGGTTGATATATTTTCCAAAATTCCATTTAAACCACCTAGAATAGGGACCTCATCCTATCTATTAAGGATTAATAAAAAATTATGTTTACTCTAGAAAATATACATTTATTCCATTCTCTAAAGTACTTTTTCACAATATCAATCTTTTGATGTTACTATATTATCATAATTATCTTATTTCCTTAGAGTTATAAGGGATAACCCTTATCCTCAATGAAAGTACTAATTTTTATGAACTTCTTTTATTTTATATATAACATTTACAAATTCATTTTTATAAATGCATTTTAATTAAAATGGTTTTTTTTAAATATTACTATTCTAATGGGACAACTTTTAAACACCATTTCACTTTTTCCTTAGTATATTCGTACATGTGTGTGGATTGCCACATTGATGAAGCATCATTTATAATTTTCTATAACCACCTCACATAGTTGTTATAAAATATTAATTACATAAATATGTGTAATATTTATAACATCTTTTCTATTCATTAATGATAAAAAAATTATAAATTTCTCTCATTACATGTAAAACTAAATCACAATCTATGTATAAGTGTAGGCTATCACCTCCATGTAATGATCGATTTTCATTTTTTATTTTCATGGAAAAATGTTATGGATGGTCATGAGAATGGAATTAATGGATACTTATTATTTTAAATAAATTATTATGGTTCTGGTATGAAAATTGGAAAACCTATTAATAATATGAGAACCAAAAAACTATGGTACATTAAATTATCCAGAACACCATTCTAAGAGAAATCAGTTATATCTTCATACTGTGTAATAACATTTTATATGTAATACTTTTATTCTAAATCATTAAAAATACTTTATATATCACTAATAAACACTGAATAATATCATTATTCTATTTTTTAATTATATGGAAACTAAATCAATTCTTACTTGTCAACTAATAATGTTATATTCTTATTTCATTTAGTTTAACCACCTACTTTTAAAATTCCATTTTTTCATGTATGAAAATAGGGATTTAATTTTAGTTACTATATGATATAAATAAGAAAATAGTTTTTTTATTTTAGTTCATTTAATTGTGTAATTAATATAAAAAATATTAGTTCAAATACCAATGTCTGTTCAAGAAAAATCATTATATCATGTTCATCGTTGAATAGATATTTACAGATTATATATTCAACTCCAATAGAATGAACATTAATTATTATAAATAATTATAAAAACAAATTATTTTTTTTTAATTTATAAATGATGAACATTCTTTGAAAAATGAATAGAAATACAACTATTATGAAACTAGATTTAAACCACCAAGATTACACAGAGACGATATCAAAAAGAAATATATGTAGAAAATAATTATAGATGAATTTATTAAAATGTTATATATATTTAAAATGTTCTGAAATGGGTTATTAAGATATTTATTTTTTATAAAATATTTTTTATCATGTTTTTATGCATCTAAAACTATGTTATGTGTTTAAGCTAACTCAATTATCTTCCATTGAGTTTCAATCATTCTTATTGAAACTATATTTTTCAAATATTTATTTATTCTGAATAATGAATACTATATTTTTTATTTCATGTTTATTATCTACATTTCTACAATTCATCTTTATAACCTCATTTTCATCTTAATGTTTCCTCAATTATTATTTTACAAGTATGGTTTTTTTGTCTCATATTTTCAACAATTGAGGGAATTTTTTATTATTCACTATGTTATATTTTTAATGGTGTATATATTTTAAATTTAAAATTTTTGACCTGGTCCTCTCATTATTCATGATATTATGTTTTTTATTTGAAATAAATTATTCTATTGGTTTTGAATCAAAATTTTCTGATGTTTTAATAATTTCATTGAATCATTTTCAATTCCAATAGTCTTGTTTGATATTTCCCAAAATGTTATCATTTATATTTTTTTCATGTCCCTATTTCATTCTAGAGTGATATATATAAATTATGTTATATTATTTAGTATTATTTAATCCCTCTCATGTTATTTTTAATCTTACATTACCATTACCATGAGATTTTTTTCAACATAATTTTTCTACATTGAGAAATGATTCATATTCATATCTTTTTTTATTTTGTGGAGTATATATTACTTAAGGGTTACATTATACACACTCTAATAGTATTTTCATTTGAGAGATTGAACTAATATAAACCCATTACTACATTTTTCAGGTAAAATCATCTTCTGTAATAGGCATAATTTTTTTCCCGTGTTTTTCCATTTTAAATTCTATATATTTATTTACACTGATTAAATAAAATTCAACGATGTCATATATGGTCATTGAAAGGATAAATTATTTACATAACTGTATTCCCATTAGACTATATATTGTTAGTTTGATGTATTTATATATTGAAAATTTTCCCATTTATTAATTGTAGAAATATTGAAAATATATCTACTTTTTATGTTAATAGATATGTTTATTAATTTAAAAGGAATGTTTATTAAAAATTATATTTATATTAATATCCTTCATATGAATAATGAATTTAACAAAATGAAGTTATGGTTAGGAGATGGTATTGTATAGCCCACTGATTCATTGATAGGTCTTAATATATGAACTATATTTGGAATTTTGTTGTATTATATCCAAAATCTAAATATTCCCTAAACATAGGGTTTTAATGTTACAGTCATGACGTATACAATCATGATGAGATGTATTAGAGATGTAATTAGTTGGTCACTGTTATTAATTTCATTTCTACAGAACCATTAATTGTTTTCTATCTGTTTATTTATTGATATGTCAACATTTTATAGGTTATTATCACAGTATCATCTGATTATACCATCATTTTGATTATTTATTCATGGAATGATATTTACGATAATATTATACTAGTTGTGATCATTGATTTTTGTCAGCAATGTTTACCCATATAGTGTTTCTAATCTCACCCCTTCATTTATTTGTATTTCCTAAGGTTATATAGACTTTTGTTACATAAGATATATATTACCAAATAACATGATTGGAGTACTTTGAAGGAGATATTGAAGACTTATTGTGGGTTAAATAGTTTCTTATATAGTGGAATTATTTACCATTTGGTGATATATAAGTAGCCTTTTTTAGTTAAATGTTTTATTAACTCTTTAAAACAGTAAACCTAAAGGTTCCATCGAATGAATGAGAAAATTGTTTTTCGGATTTTGTAATTTTTTATTATTAAAACTGGGTCAATTCATTTCATTTCAAAACCACAACATAAATAAGTTATTTATGAGTACTGGATCCTAGGAGCATGGGTCCAAGGGATCACCTTTTATTATAGAATTGAGATGTCACTGTGAAAAGGATTTTATTATTTTAAATTTTCATAATCATCATATATTTTGTTGAATTTTATATATTCAAACATTATTCTATAATAAAAACAAATTGGTTCACAATTTTTTCTATCAGCTATATATTCCATTTATTTATTTATTCTAATATTACATTCTCGATGGTCTTTTCCACTTACAAAATTCACCATATTTAACCCACATAAATAATTTACAATATTATTTATTAGTAAATTCTCTAGGGTTAACATTATATATTTATTCTCATGTTATCCCCTTTTGCTGTTAATTAAAAAAATTAGATATAATTGTTGAAATATATATTTTTAGTTTTTAATTATTATTAACTATTTAATTATTTCTTCTATTAATAAATTATGATTCAATTTTTTTCTTTTATTTTTCTAATACATATTTTATTCATTATAATCTTGATATTTTTCTAATAAATTTTAATATTTAGAGGTTCTTGGTCTATTCTTTAACTTGAAGATTCTTCAAAGAAAAAATATTATGTTGAATTTTATTAATTTATTAAATTGGTTTACATAAGTAAATCTATTTCCTTTTAATCATAATAGATAATTCTTTATCTAATTTTATTTTTGTTTTTCACTCAAAAAATTTTAACCTAGACTATGCACTCCATAATTGACAATATAACATGTGTCTTGAATCCCACTCCTTACAACCTAAGATATGATAATCAAAAAATAAACATTTGATTATATAAAATAAAATATGAAATCAAAAGTCATACATTGATCACTAATTCAAAACATCTTTACCTTTATAATGTATATAAAATATTCGAACATATGAAAAAAATGATAGAAGCTTCATCGAAATCAATATAACACCAATTGAAATTTTTTCATTTACATGTTCATCTTGATTGAATTAATTTATTTAATATTTAATTCATTATCTTTAATATTTGTTAATTGGAATATAAATAAAAATGAGATTTTATTTTATTCCATCACTTATAGTGACCCATTTCGTATGTAAAATTTTAGAAAAAATCAACCTATATCTCACATGGAGAGAGAATCTCTATTTCAAACCACATCTTATAAAATTATTCATCAAAATGTAAACTCATTCTTAGTAAATGAAAGAAAAGAGAAATTATATATGTTTCTGTATATGCCATGAATTTATTTATATGATATACTATTTGGAATATAATTTTATTTTTTATTTATAATTTGATCTATATTTTCAAAAATTATTCATTGTTTAAAATCCTCAATAATTCATTACATTATTGTAAGTAATCACATTTTCGTTATTTCATTATGAAAGTTGAGTTAAATTGAAAATGGAATAAATTTAATATTTTATTTGTATGTTATTTTTTTATTCAATTTAAATATATCTTGATAAACATTAAGAATACAATTTATTTTATTTTTTGAACAAGTTATACCATGTGAATAAAAATGTTAATAATAGTTGGAAAAAATTAATCTCAACCACTTAAACATAAACCTAATTTCATAGATATTCAATAGTTCATTGAAAAGGGGGATATGATGTTCCATATCATAAAAAAATTATACAACTCACAAATTTTTATTTACCGGTTCTTTATGCCAAATATTTTTAATTGATGGCCAACCTATACACAATTTTGACGTGGGATACTCTATGCTATTTTAAAAAAATAAAACATGTTTGGAATTTCATGATAAGAGTACAGGGGAACAGATGACTACCTGAACAATAAGATGATATATTGGATGGGATAAAACATTTTTGGGGTAATAGGAAATTATTGGATATATAAAGCAATGTCCCACCCAAATAATCCCTCAAAAATCTTCTGGAATCACCCATATAAATTACAATCAAAACCCCAATCACTACATTAACCAATGCACCGCATGATCCAGGACACCTTGTAACTGATGTACAATATCACTCTAGAAACATATAATCCACATAAGGAACTTGATGAAGGATCATAGAAATTTTCTATAATCTAAAAATAACCAAAATATTTCTATAATCATATCTAGGTTCTACACATCATGCATTCATACATTCAAATTACCATACCTGAAAATTATATCAGAGGAGATCTCATATAGTGTAAATGACCTTCATTTGAATATAGTTATACATAGGTTTTTAAAAATTATCGACAAAAGAGAGTTTGGATTTTATATTAATGATTTTAATGGTGTGCATATGGGATTTGATGAAAAATATATTTTTATATTTATTTTTTGATATGGTTTTTCATAAAAAATAAATTCCACATAAGAATTTTTTTACTCCTCTATTGAAAGATGTTTTCAAAGTGAAGGAATGGATAATTAGATACAAATTATGGCATGCATAATGGATTCTCTGCTGGTAGTTGTTTAATTTTTGGTTGTTAAATGTTTATTATAGTGTTTTAATAGGTTAAAAAGTGATCTTACAAGATGATATTTCAACATTTATGGGTAAAAATATTTCATAAGCCAATTATTATAGAGAAGGAAAAGTTATATTCGGGTGTATTTCTCATAAATGTTTATTCATGATGTCATTATAGTTCATATTTAGGAATTTAATTAGATTTTATACTCCCCAAATTATAACATAATTTTTTAGACATTCCCCATGGTTTTGAATTCTCAGCATTGGAGAGTTTTTCTTAATTAAAAATACATTTTTATTTATTTATTTATTTTCCTACGTTATTTATTTATATTTTAATTGTAGATTAAAAAAATTAATTTATTATTTATTGTAAAACTAATTTGTTCATCCCTGTCAAGGGGAATAAAAATGAGTTAATCCGTTATTCTTTATTATTTGATATGGTTGATTTATATTAAAAAATATTTTTTCACATCTAACTATTTAATGGAAAAAATATTTTTACTCTATGGAAAAAATGTGTAAAAATATTATGAATACTAAGAATCCAGTGAGGGAATTGAATAAAAATTTTCATATGAAATAGAAGATTAACATTGATTATTGATAAAACATTAGAGAGTTAGTAATAATAACAATTTAAATACATTTTGATAAAAATAAATTATGAGAGGATATGAATATAAAGGATCCAAAGAAGATCGTAGTGAACCAAGAAAAAAGGAATAAATCCAAAACCCTACCAAATCATATATATTTTAAAAACCATTATATCATTTGGGAATTCTATGAAATTGATATTAAACAATCCATCATGATACATTCATAAAACATTGTATGGATCAATATTTAGTGGTGATTAAGATCATTGATAAGGGTAATATGGTACCTATCAAAATTGATAAAATTTAAATGGGTTTATTTTATTATATTCATTATAGATTCATGTGATTAAGTTATAAATACATTAAAATTTTGGATAAACAATAATATTATAGATGATGTGATTTCATCACTATTGATGAAAAAAAATTACGAAAATAATAAGGCTCATGAATCAATAGGTTATAATGTTGTTTTAAAATTGAAGAATGAATGTGGTAATTAGTTCTGTTTATTAGAAGAAACCATAAATTTCAAGTTATTATATAGTGATGAAGAGGGTGATGCACATATGTTCTATAATATATGAAATATATTATCAAAGAAGTGAAAAAGATATAGGAAACTGATTCTTGGGATACCAACTTATGTCTTATAAATTGGGTGGAAATTTTAATTTTAGTTAGAAGTGATTATCATGTGATATATTTTATAAATGAAAGAGATATTTATTCATCATCCTTATAACATGATAAATTGATAACAGATTCATTTTATTCATAGCATGAATGTTAATTTTGTATAATTATAATGGGAAAATGATAGTTTTCTGGTTTCATTTGTGTTTGTGGTATTTATTTCACTAAAAACACATTTTGGACCCTAATATTGAGGAATATGTGGAATGATCTAGGTATACAATAATATTTTTATCTTCTTGTAATCTTGATAATAATAGGTTTGGGAGAATATTTGAAATTAAAAGATTATATATGGTATATACATGAGGTAGAATGATTGAAAATTTGTTAAATGACCAATGTAAAGTTGTGAAATTAAGTGATGAATGTAGATGAACAGTGTAATTTGAAACATTTTTTTGGAATGGGTAATCATTTATCATTAGTTAGTGTCTACAAACATAGATAAAAATTATTAGAATACATAGATGGTCATGTATAATATTATAGGTCATACAACTAATCATTTTTCTTTTCAGGGTTCCACTAGTGAGGATAAGGATAAAATTAATTATTAAGTTGACACATATACAATTTCATATTTATAAGGGGATGTAGAGTATGGGATGTTAATTTTTATAGTTTTAATAGATTATGTGGTGATCACTATTATGGTGGAAAAATGTTTTATTGTTTGTAGTACCTTCTCTTAAATAAATGTAGCAACATATATGATGAATACTTTATCATTTCAATTTATTTTTTTAGGGGATTTATTATGTTTATAACTTATGTCCATAATGGTGATTCCCTTTTTTTATAGATTTTGATGGTTGGTGTGATACCAACTAGTTTTATAACCAACTAATATTATTTGATAGGATATCTTTATATTTCTATATGAGGTTGTATTTATAGGGTCTATAGAATATTTTTTAATTCATAAGAATAGAGAGTTGGAAATTATTTTTTCTGTACTATCACATGGATATAAACTTGGGAATTGAAATTATATATATTTTTATATATATTCTATGATAAATTTATAATTCAAAAATTCAAATAAATTGATTTTTAACTCCTCTCTTAAATGAGTTCTCCATGGGGAAGAAGATGTAAAGTAAATTAAAATGGTAGGGTGAATAGTGGTAGTGTGGTGGGATGTAGAGGCAGATCAAGTTGTGAAAAGGAATTTGGAAGTTTTTTTAGTGGTAAAATAATTAAACAATATGATTTGATTTAATTTTAGTGGAGTGATGTTTTGTTATGAGATGATAATTAGTGGGAATACAATAGAGTATCAGGGTGTGGATTTAAAACTCATTTTTCTATACTGTTGTAGTAATTCATGTTCGAGTATTTACATATGTTTGGTACTATTTGATTTATAGTTTAATTTTTCAATTTTACCCCATGGTTTTTTAATCCTTACCATGGGGGGATTTTACACCTTAAAAATATGTATGATAATTTTATTTATTTGACTCTAGTTCAAAAAAAAATGGAGAAACATAAAAATAATGTAACAATTTATTTTAGATGATGGGTAAAATCCATTTTATTCCAAAATTCAACCAATATCTTCACTAATATATCAAAATCATACTAGGTTAAGGGATTTTGGGAATATTTAAGAGGATTCAATGTTTCATGAAAAAAAAGCAATAAAATTCATTTGTTGAATCACACTCTCAACTGATAATCAATATGATGAGTCTATTATGTTGAAATTTTAATGTTCAATAAACTATGATCTTACATCCACTTTTGTATTAAATATAAATCCCACTAATTATTTTTAGGTTCCATATTAATTATTTAGGTTTTATAGGTTTTATTTGGTGTTTTATTATTTTTTATTTTTTTCACTATTGTTTTCAATTATAGGAAGACTCTTTTCATCACAATTTTTCTAATTCATCAACTAATTTACATGAATTCCCCCTCATAGTTTCATCTACAAATATGTATAAATGTATCAAAAGACCATAGTTTATTGGATTACATGAAGGTCTACTCGTGTTCCAATATTCAATTAATTATTTTATATTATCCAATGTGTGATGATAGTGATTTAAGTGTCATAAAATGGTTTTATCTCACATTTTTTATTATTTGAAACCATCCACACTAACCATAAAATTATTTTAGGTCACTTATCTCACTTCACATCCCATATGGATTATCAATGTTTATTGATAGTTAAGTAACCCTAAAGATATATTTATGGGTTTAAGTGATATCATTTAGTAAAGAGAGGTTTATCTTCATTCACTCACCAAGAATAATGTGAGTGGTTATGTTTAGAGAGGTTTCAATTTCTTCCAATAACTAATTTTTTCGAATATGAATGGTGATTAGGATTATGATATGTAACACTTTCATAGAATTATAATAATTTAAACATTAACAATTGATAATAGTGGACAGTATTTATTTCTATTTTATCTAGTATTCTGTTTCTATTTATTTTATTTTCTTATTCCAATAATATATATTTTTCCTATTATTAGTATTTTACAACGAAAAATTTACTTTTTCCCATTAATTAAAAACTCCTAATAAATATTAATATTTAACAAAACCCTATAAAGGAAAATATTCATTTCAATTTTTCTCAAGAGACATCATAGGATTGTACATTATAAAATACCATTCATGGTTTTATAAATACTCCATCATAGATTCCTAGTGGCAAATAATTATAACAATTTTTATCCTTACATAAATATATCACATGATCCATTAATTCTACATTCTCTTTTATATGTAGTTTTTAATTTTTTTTGTTAATTAAATTTTTCTTCTCTTCTATTATTACTCAATTCAGAAATTCATTCATGTTTTTTTCACTACTTCAATAAATTAATTAAAATAGTATTTCTATATTAAATTATGTAAATTAGACAGTTCAATTTTAGGAGATTAAGCATTAAACCAACATATATACGCCACTTCAAACTTCTCACATATTCTTGAACATCAACAATGTTTATGGACACGACAACAACAATTAATGTGAAAAAGTACATGGGTGGATGTATGTTTCTACAATAATGAATCTATTAGATAATAATTTCAAATTCCCTCATTGGTATAAGAATAAGAAAATATAAATGCTTTTGGGATTTTAATGGTTTGGGTCAAATACAATAAGAATCAATGATAGATTTATGAGGTGATAGAAACTGATAAAAAGAAAAATTCCACCTTATAATAATTCATGGAGTGAAGAACACACCTAGAAAAAGAAGGAATTATTCTAATTATATTGATTGATAAGAACATAATTAGATATGAATAATAATTTCATAATCATAAACTACCTAAAAATTATATTATTCTTTTCTAGCTCATTTAAAAAGAATAAATATTTCAATCTAAAAATTTACATGGAGTTGATCACACTTTGGATTCAATTAAATATGACATTAATAAAACATTAAAGATTACTAAACCCAAAAAAATTGAATTCTTTGTTTTTATATTTTTTACAAGACTTGGATGGTGAAGGAACTTTAGGGGTAATTTATTTGGATAAGAAATGTGTGTATCTATTTATCACCCATATTGATCCTTTCTTATAAGAACTTCAACGTGAACATTTGTATCCTCTAAAACATTAATTGGAGTAATCCATTACTCAGAATCAATTTCACAAAACCACTGATTATATAAAATGATTTATAAATCCCATTAATATTTTAAATTATAAAATAATAAGCCATTTATGACTTTGGTGTGTAATGAAGAATATGATGATGAAACCTTGGAGGAAAATATTGTATAAGAGATTAACAAAAACAATTCTACCATAGGTGATGTAGTAATATCTGAATAAGAACCAATTCTACCTGAATTTTAGTAACTGCCTCCTCGATAATGATAACAATTTCTTCTAGGCAATGATTAAATAACATCAATATATCAACCCTTCTTACTCTTTCTACTTATAAATATTCAAAAATATTTGGGGGTGGTTTATTTATACATGATTTTAGGGTACTATAAACTCAGTGTTAGCTTATAAACAGTGGGAAACAAAATATGTGGTGTTTTATCTAAATTGAACAATAATTAATATCTATATTAATGATTTAACATCCAATTTATATGTAGTACATTTTCAATGAAACTATGATAGAAACATGATAATTATTTCATTCTCAAGCTATTTTGATCGGTTTTTCAAACAATTTATTTTTTTCTTGTTATAATTTCATTGATTAATTTTTAAATGTTCGGGGGGATCTTACATGTATCATATCCAACAAAGTATCTTACGATATTCCTTTTTGTAATATGAGTGAATTTTTTATTTTGAATACCATTTTATGAATTACATAGATATCATATAAATGTTAAATTATTTATATTGTAACAAAGAATTTTAGGTGGATTGAAACAATATTTTTATATGTTATGAAAATTTTTGATGTGTTTTTGTTTGTTTTATTTCCATTTACATTAGTATTTTTATGTTTTTCTACCACATTAAGCTGAATTTAATATTTATAATACATTATTATTTATAAATATATTTCAATATTTATTTCATTGTTTTTTACATGAAATGTTTAAAATGTTTCATCATATGTATGGTTATTCATTAGTATATATTTTTAATCATTTTCATGATTTTTAATGGATTTTAAAATTTAAACCCACAAGCAGTTGACCTAAACATTTATTCCCATCCTTTGTGGTTTTTTGAAGATATCATCAAAAATTTCCTATAATATCAAATTTTTCATGATATAAATATTGTTTTATTATATTTATAACATTTATTAATTATCTATTAATTATTTTTAATATATTAAATGTTTATAAAATGATTTAGTCACTTCATTGGCTAGTCCATATTTTCCTAGAGAGTTAACTTTTACTTTAACCTTTGATAATCCCTTTCCAAATAATGAATTGAATTTTAAATAAAATAAATATTTCATTATAATATTAAACTAACCTACCTTTTTTGTAAATATATTTTCATTATTATTACCATTTAGAGTTTTAGGGAGGTCTATACCCTGTGTTTTATTTGAGAGAAAGTTCATTATATAAGTGATTGTGAGGGTGATTTTATCAATTTTTGGTATTTAAAAATCCATGACCATGAGTCACATTAATTATCTATATATATAATACAAATATCAAGGAATGTATATATATATATGATTCTAAAAAATTAAAAATATGTACATATGAATAAATGATAAAAAAATATTAATAAAGAATGGGAATGATGATAGAAAGTGTTCATTAGTATTACTCAAGAATCACATGAAAAAATGTATTTGTGGGAGAAATAATGTAAAAGGGAAATTAAGTTAGTTGAATTAAATTTCTTAGAATTATTTATCATGTTTTGATTTTATGATTAGAAACTCCCCTTTATAGCTTTTATTATTAAACACTTACCCGATAAGCATAATCCATAGAAATTTTATTTTCAAGACCTAAGGATTGATTAAATTTTATACATCAATGAGGGTCAATAAATTATAAATTTCTATATATTATGGTGATACGTGCATTTTCTATTTATAATCATAAGTCTAAAGTCTCTTTCTTGATCACAAATAATGTTTCCTAATTTTATTTAGTTGAAAATTTGAAATGAGTAAATAATTAATCTTAATTTTTTTATGAATGTAAGGGACAATATCATCGAAAAAAATCCTAAAATAGGGTTGATGAATGATTTTTTGTGAAATTTGAAATCCCCACATGCTTGATTTTTGATGTTGGTATGGCATGATATATTTTTTTCAAAGATCAAAATTTATGTATGGTGAGTTATGAGAGACATATTTTCATAAATTTTTCATTAATTTTCATTGTCTAAATCTCGAATTTTTTAAATATTCTATTTCAATTAATAACATATTCAAAATTTTCAAAATAATTGAAGATAAATTTAATATTTTCTAAATTTTGAATTTTTTTAGTGTAAATAATTTTTTTTTAAATATAAATGATCAAAATTTGATATTTTAAATTCTAATTATTTATTTCATTTCTTCAATGTAATGAAAAATATAAATTTATTGCAAACAAAAATCTCATCACCTCTGCCATTTTTATGTACCTGGCCAATGATATGGCTAGAGGGCATATAGGTAAAGTATGGGCGGTGGTAAAGTGGATCATGAATATTTCATATAATGCATTGATGCTCATGTGGTGGCTTGGTATGATTTGGCATGTCAACTATAAATTTTTAGGTACAATTTTGATGTGGGACAAACTATGTTATTTTAAAAAATTTAATTGTGTTTCATGTTATAAAGATGTATTATAAGTGAATCAAGGACAAGTAAAATAATAATTTTATAGGTAGTGTGGGTTCGAAATTTTATATTTGTTAAAAGTTGTAACCAATATATAGATCAATTCTCCCACTAAATCCTAAAATTTATGTGGTATGATCATTAATGATAGCTTGTTGTAAGAAAATTAAATACCAAGGACCATATTACTAAATTAATAATAGCAATAATACATCTATAGTGGCATTGACATCTCCAAAATTTATCACTTCCCCAATTGATAGAATTATTTTCATTTAAAATAAGCATACATAATTCTTCTTGAAGGAATCATAATAAGGTTGATCCTAACTACCACCTCCATGCATAACAACTCGCCATGTGAGACAATCCACCTTAAAAATTAAGAACCACATCACTTCAGTTTTATGGGTACAAGTTGAAATATATAACTAATTATTAGGGTAATCCCAAATTTCAAGGAAATCCCAATATATATCACTGATTGCATTCATGTTCCACATTCGATATATGAATTATTTTGAATAATCATACATAATGTGTGTATTATAGGTGTTAAATGACTAATTAAATTGAATATATAAAATCTATACAATTATAGATCAAATTCATTCTCATTTTAGGGATTCTAGGAATATAAAAGAGGATCCAATGTGAGAGGAAAGTAGAAACTAGAATTAACTGTGTGTAATAATCCTCTCTGCATACTATTTACCTGTGAAAAAATGGGCTAGAGTGGTAATGTACAATATCCTCCCATTAAAGGGATTGAATTTTACACTAAATTACCTACTAAAGAATTATTTTTTTGATCCCATCATGGTTTACCTTTGAAAAACCCGTGAAATGGTTAGTGTTACCATACCAGTGTGAATTATATGAAAATTGTTTTATTATAATGATAATTATTAGATTATCTAACATCTTTAAATACAACTATAATATTATATTATGTCATTATGTATTGAGTATTAATGGTGTTTAAGTATCTAGAATTATCATTTTGATGTTAAAATATTATTCTTGTAATTGGCCATTATTTTATATGGATTACTAACATTTGATCATTTTTAAAACATCCCATTTATATAGATGAGTATTTAAATTACAAATAGGGTCTCTAAATGGTCAAATAAATATAATTAATCCTCATAAAAGGGTGTTAATTTATTATATATAAACTCCATAACTAAATAATTATCTTTTTCCCTGACTCTATAATCCTTTAACATGAATTTTTTAGTTGACCATGTATAAGGGAGGATCATTCCCAAGAGTTGGGATGTTCCCATAACTAATGAACCCCATATAAAGGAGAAAACTTTTTTTCAACTCAATTATATCAATAATATTTCTATTTCATTCTTTTACCAGCTATATTTTCATGATTAAAGGATAATATTTTATTTTTTTATTATTCATTTGAAACGTACATATTGATTCTTATATTACTTGTGTTTTATAATTTCTCTCCTACTATGATTTAGATGTTTTAAGTCCATATAACCCAATTAATTGGATTCAGAGCTGATCAATTATTATTAGGATTTATTTTATAAAGAACAATCAAACTGTAGAATGAATTTTCTATGCTTCAACACATTACACATTAAAAATAGTTATTTTGGTTTTAATTTTTGTGACCATGAAATAGTGTATTGAAAAATGGGTATAGTCCATATAAATGTAAATGAAAATTTAATATAACATCAAATATGGATGTTATATATGTATTATAATTTTGAGGAAAATATATAATCGTAAAATATTTCACCATAACATGGTTTTTAGGTTTCTTCTACCTGGTAGATGGTATAATTATTATCAAAAAAGAACCCAGATAGCTTACCTAAACAGCACCTGATATAATCCTAAGATGACCGAAAGTGTGTTCCTAGTCCCCTTGGCCTAGAAAAAAGTTCATTGGAAACAATATGAGTATGGATGGACTTATTTCACCATAAGAGTAATGATACAATGAAAAGAAACAGATAAGAACCAAAAAAAAATATTCAATATGAAAAATACTCAATAAGATTAAATGTTCCAAATTTCCATTGAAAAGAGTCTCAAAAATAGTAATTTGAACATAAAATAATTGGTGGATCATAAACTTAATCATATTATACAAACTCAATAGTTTATTCATGGCAGGTACACAATTTATCTTCTAGGGGTGATTTCCCTTTCCCATAAAATTACATAAAAATAATAAACCCCTGAATGAAAATGTAGGGTGTGATATATAATCCCAATATTATGTAACCAATCATTCTATAAGAGAGACATATAAAAACCCATTTAGGAATAAATGTCAAAAAACATAGATATAGAAATATTTTTTAAATTCGTATCAGAAAAATAATGGAGAAATATTTCATAGGCTAATAATATAACTGGTAAAAATAGATCTTCCATCAATGAATGCATGAATATAACATTTTCACATATGTTTAATTATTAATAATTTCTTTCAAAACATTAATGATTAACATATTTTATAGAATGGGTATATATTATTACTTATAATTATAAATCCATGGTTAATAAACTCAGGGGTAGGCTAACTAGGATTGTCACACATCTTGGTGATGTATGGTTCTCAGTGTGCACAAGGAGAATCCAACGGAATAATATGAGATGATTCATAAGGATAATCTCATTTCCCTATAGTAAGTTATTTTGACTTTTTATCATAAATCCAATTATCAGTAAATCTAATACATTTTTATCTTGTATCCTTCATACATAAAATTGTACTCTTCAATGTTAATAAAGGTAAATCAAGCATTAAAAGAGTTCATATTTCATTAAATAATTCTTAAAAAAATTCAATAATAACTTAAATTTTCCCTAATTTCACCATCCAAAATAATTCATTCAATTAAATAACTAACAGAAAATGATTTTTAACATAAAACTGTGTTATTTAATTTAATAAATCCATGAATAAAGGTTTTTAATGAAAATACCTACAGATTATTTTAAAACTTGCCACAAAATGGTTTTCAATATAATTTATTGAAAAAAATACATTTTTTGTCATAAAAGATCAACTAAATTTTAATTTTATCAAAATCATACCAATAGACATTATTTTAATTCCTACACAATTTTCTATAAATCAGCAAAAAATTGTCATCAAATAGTATCAAGAATTCTCATCACACACACCATTTTCATCCTATGACAAAGATTATATTTTGAAAATAAATTTGATGTCATATTTATATTATGTAATAAGGGGTGATTAAAAATAATAGATATTTAATTTGAAATAACCTACATTAAAGAATATATTAAAAAATCCTAATGAGTGATTTGTAGGAAGAAATATGTGAAATTACTGCCACCATAATGAAATGAAAGCATAAAACACCCTTATATTAATCATTAATAGCCAGAACCCTTAAACACTACTCAATGGCTTAATGAAAATGATTTAACATATGTTCTTTTATCTTTAAGTATATCATACCACTTTGGTTCATAGTAATAAAACCATGAATTATAACATTATTTTATTCACTATTTTCAAATTATTATTCACTGTATATGGTTCTAAAACATTATTAATAGGAATGACGACATGTATTAGTTCAGAATAATATAAAATGGTGTTTCATATCTTTTGAGTTAACCAAATTGGTGTTAAAGGAGTTCTGGAAGAAGAAAAATAGAAATCAGATTTTAAAAACGTATTTTTCATTAGAAGGGAACTACATAAGGGTAACATGTTTACCCTTGTGCAGCCCATTTATATTGTTTAAGGGTAAGGGCATATAAAATTACACATGTCACTCATCCTAACTAACCTTATATATCTTTTGTATTAAACATTGGCATCCTATTCAAATTAGGGGTTATCCTTTTTCAAGACCATTATGAAGCTGCTCTAACAGTAAGCAATGTATCTTAAACCTTACATGAGATTGTTGTGTAGTTTATATCGACTTTTATATTGTATGATTACTCTTAAATATGACCCGTACCCAGTTTTTCCATTAGACATACAATCCATCCCTTACATAGTGCTTTGGAATTTAATCCAAACCTTATTTAGTGGATTAAATTCCTTTAAGAAACCTTAATAAATTCAAGGTTAGCATTATGCTACACCCCAAAAATATAAGTAGAATTGTCTTATGCTTAAACATAACCCATTATCTAAATAAGATTAATATTTAACATGAAAATTACTAAATTTATATTTAAAATAATTTATAAAACTAAACCAAAAAAGGGATCCAATGAGTATATAAATTATTGAAAACATCATAAAATTAAAGAAATGTCAAGAATAAAGTAATGTTCCAAATATAAAAGACTATAATATTATAATTCTCCAAACTAAAAATTATTTATCACATATAAATCCGTTCATAAAGACACTATATCAAGAAGATGTGACCATTATTCTCTTATTAGTCACACACACTCCCAACTCTTCTGTAAATTAAACCCATGTTTCCATAACACCTAAATTAAGGGAATGCATTTTCCATAGAGAACCACTATTTGAGAATCAACCTCCTGAACCATTTGCTCAATCATGGATAAATCATGTCCAAACTCATGATCCTCTCAACTCAAGGCATGAGAAGGATCAGAGAGATACCTTATAATATGTGACACGTGTAGACTATTATTTAAGCATGTCCTATTTGGTGGAAAAATAAAATGTTAATCCACCTTAAAAATACAAACAATACCCAAAAATAGTTCCACATATCATGTTGAAAGCATTCCTTATTTTCTAATTCATTGATGAAATAACCATGGTAAACTCTAAGAAAAACTAGGTCACTAACTCTATACTTAAAATGGAATAAACAAGGATATTCCTGTGATTTTTAATGGATTTATGTCATTATAATTATCATATGAATTAATTGAATATGTTTTTGAAATATTATAAGTAACTATTTTCCACCAAGGAAGATTACAAATCCCTCTACCATCAAAGAAATTATATTCATGGTCATTCATACCGAGCATCAAAGGGTACCATCGTTATGGGTGAGTGGTCTCATTTATTATATAAAAACAAATCTAGTCCCAAATTTCTTTTTTTATGAACATACAATGTCAAGGACATATGAATTTAGAATGTCCTTGATAATATATATAAATCATTCTCTGGCAACATTTATGAGGATGTCATGCCGGCCTTAACTAACCTAAGATCATGTCACTTACTAAAGGCCCTTTCAAAATGGTATGTGATCTTTATATCCATATAAAAATGATATCCAAAAATAGTAGAAAATGTATTATATCTTGGATATAAATACTTCTTAGCTCCTCAAATTTGGTTATATTACAAATATGAATAAAGTTAATATATTTCTCCAATCAAGAAATCACCACCCATATCACATTTTTTCCTTGAGGTGCACATAGAAACCCAACCTCAAAGTCTATTGATATCTCCTCCCAACTCCACATCAATACTGGAATGGAATGAAGAAGACATAAATGATTCTAATTTCTATTAAAATATTGATAGGTATACCAATCAGAATAAAAAACATCAATATCTAATTTCGTACCTAGAAACTAGAAATGTCTCCTCATATCATAAAGCATCATTGTGGTTGCAGGGTGGTTAGACCACCAGGAATTGTGGAAATCTGCCATTACAGCCTTCCATAATTTTATGGGAAGTAAAACATGATACCAGGCGCGTATAATGCCCTATAATGATAAAAATAACTCATTGATAGTCTCCACACTATATAAAGAATCCCAAATTCTCTATAACACGTTATTGAGGCATTATTCCTAAATAATCATCATAAGTGTTAAGGATGGAAACTGAACAGTCACCAATGTTATCCTGGTCAAATCCTCATGGACACTAAAATGTGTATATGCAATGTGGTACATCACCTTTCACTCCCATGATGATTTCATCATGGAAACATATACATGTTTCCTACTAAAATCATGAGAAATGAAAATCCCTTTACAAGTATTGTAGGAAATGATGAAATCAAATTCTTAATGGAACTCCACCCACTATCTTAATAGAAAATGAAAATCACATAAAGTGAAGTTATAAATAGTGTTTTTTTATTTTAGAAAATGGTAAACCATTCAACAAGAGGGTAATTCTACTAAATATGTATGGTATGCACCATCCCTACGTTTTCATGATAATTTGAGGGATATTTCACTTCATGAGGATTAAGTTGATGAGAACCATATGCTACTAAATGATCACACTAAAGAGGAAAAAAACCCAAACCTCAATTAAATATATCAAATAAGACCATATATCCCAACACATATTGTAAAAGAGATAATAAAATCGTAATCTATCAAAATTTCAAATCATCAATGGAATAATGAAATTTAAAATCGGAATAAAAATTTACTACCTTATGGGTAAGAGAACTAATAATACAAGACAAGTTAGAATAATACATAAAAAACATCAATTATTTGGTTTTTAATAATAAGATTATATAAATATCAACGACATTATGTGATTCCTACTACTTTATTAAGTCATTCAACTTATCAGGATCAATTAAAAATGTATGTTTAGAAACCACATGTCCATATGAAATTTACATTCCACATCCATATGTTTAATTTATAAATATTATCATAAAGGTACTAATTTATCAAGACTTATGATACTTTCATTAGATGGTGTACATATTCCACCATTATTTTATCGAATATCAATATATCGACCAAACATACCAAAACAATGGAATTGAGGTACTCATGGAAAATTATTTTCATCAGCTCCATGATTACTATAGGATCAGTGGTTTTACCAAAAGGCATAACATGGTAATAATAATGGAAATAATTACTCATAATAGTTTACATAGGAATGATAGACTCTTTGATCCTATGCTATTGATAACCCAACTGAATATCAATCATTAAGAATCACTTTTCCCTTTTCAACCTGTTAAACTAATAATCAATCTGAGAAAAAATACTTATAATTAACTATGAATAGATTAACATTTTTATAGTCAATATAAAAAAGAAGGGTTACATCAAACTCAATAGAAAAACCATATATGAGGACCATGTAGACACACTAGGATGGATGGATCCCATTGATAATAAATCATTATAAATATTATTTCCTCCCTTAGTTCAGCAAGTTTCATATAGTATTAAAAAATAGAAAAAGTAGTAGTACATAGAAACAAATTTATAGATTATTATACCTCTCACACAGGTGGGGAACTAGAAATGTAAGATGATAAAACATTGAGAAACATAATGAACATTAAAGTAATATCTGGACCTGAGGGTTACTAATCTAGTACAATGGTAAACATAGATATTGTCTTATGAAACTATAAAAGAGGTGGTTTGGCTGATCATAACCTTGGTTCCCATTCTCCCTAAAAGTGAAAACTCACTACATCAAAGAAAATAATGAGAAGATGATTATTATATAATTCAATTAATGATTTATGAGAGATATTCCTATCCTTCTGAGACATGTCTTCCAAAGGATTCATATCTAGAAAGAAAAAGACCAAAGTAAGAATTATTTCTAAAAAATATAAGGTGAACGAAGTGGATTAGAGGTAATTCCCTCTCTTATTTATAAGATGTGTAAAAATAACCATAATATAATGCACATTATCCCACAAAAGATTCAAAAACTCCATGGAACCTATATATATAGAGGAATTAGAGGTTCCAATATCAAATAAATTACGATTAATGATGAATCCATGTTATTAATAACTCTCACTATTTTAGGACACCAAATAAGCTTCCACCTAAGACTCGTCCACTTTCTCAAGAAGATTCATTCATGATTACTATATAAGGAGAAAATTTATTCTTGAATCATATGATTGTGCCACAAATTATATCTTTACCAATGAGCTCTTACGAATAAATTTTATAACTGAAAAATGGTAAAACATCAAGAGATTTAATAAGAATCCACATGATATATAGATCTTCAGTTCCTCTGGGAATGTAAACTATTTGTTCCCACCTATACCACAACAAAATTTTGTAAGGGGGCCTTTATGGGAAATAAAAAATGAATAATTAAGTGTGTTATATGAAGATCCACCACAATATTTTCTTTCACGATACCAATCATATATCCTATTCAAATTAAAGGGACCATAAAAACTACCAACATGAAGAAAATTAACTACCATTTAACTTGAATTCCATGTGACATCAAGTTCCATCATCAATGATTTGTCCAATACATTAGCTTACGAGATGATCATTAATAAAAAACCAGAGATTGAATATCTTGTTGAAGAACAGTATCAAATCTGTAGACATGAAATTTATAATTTTCTACCACCACATGTGAGAATTTAACACGATTGGAAAGGATGTTGACACATTGGTTACTAGTTTTATAAAATTTCTTGAGTTTATATTAATCTGTGAATTTCTAAGACACCATTGACTCCCAATAGAACTAATATGGGAAAATATGCCTATTTTTTCCACAAATAATACTCATTCATACATATATAAAAAGTTAAGTTCAACAATATTCTTTATGGACCACCAATATTGGAGGAATAAAATTTCACATTAATGATGTTTGGTGTCTCTAGGAACTCAATGAGATGCTCTACATTATTTAACCACAATTATACATCCTAAAAAACATAATTACATTGAAAAGATGGTTTTTTTGATGAAGAAACTCCTTGGAATGATCTTTATTAAATTTATTATTGGGTAAAACTTCTACATCATGAGGAGGAGTAGGTTCCACTACATGGAACATATCATAGACCAGCTTCAAAACAACTATAATAATGATTTGATCAACTAGATTGCTTTCTTGATTTGGATAATTAGTATGTACCTCATTAAGTCTATCAATATGTATTCATGGGGGAATGATAGTACACATCATAAAAAGTCTATATTAAAATCATAATTCAAGAGACATGATATCATAAGAAATATCCTTAATAATTCAATAGGGAAAATAAAATCTCCAAGAAAACCCCATGAAAATATAGACTCAAAAAAATTATATCAATGAATATTATCCCACAACTACTTAAAGATATTTACAATGATAACTATCTATAAATTTACTCATGACATACCCCTTAAGTCATACACTACATACCAACATCAAAGAATTTGTTTGATCCGCACTAACACAAATGTTTAACATACCAACCAAGATTAACATCCCAAATGGAACTTTATCCATACCATACATGACACTAAGAGTGTTCTTAATCATCATGAGAAAGAGATAAACACCGTCACACCAATACTAGTAATGTGGTACCAATTGTTTTATAATCATTATAATCAAAATAAAATAAAAATATAAGAATCATCAAAATTATTAGTATGATAATCATTGCAGATGAGTAATATTTCCACAATAACAATAGAAAAAGTCTCAAGAAGATAAATTCAAACGTCACACAATATATGAATCACAAACTCTATAATATGCTTCTAAATAAAATTTTTCTGCAAGTTAGGTACACTCTCCGCCTCTTATAGGTACAATCCTTTTCCATGTAAAATGTATACGAAAATATACTAATACCCAATGGAAAGGGTAAGGTGTGAGTTACATGCCTGGTAGGATTTCACTATTCATTTTAAAAGAATCAAATAAGAAAAAAAATCATTTATTCATAAATTTAAATAAATCATGAAATGAAAATATTTTCATTTTCCATATAAAAACATGTTTGAAGAAATATTTAAATGGATAATAATAAATAAATACAATGAGATTTTCATTCAAAGGAGGCATGAATATATCATTTTATTCAATTAAGGCATTAATAATAATTTCATTCAGTACTAATATAAGAATAATTTATTTTGTATATTTTATACAAAGTCATTTTAAATCAAATCACCAAGATAAAAAGACATAGGGGTATGTTAATTGGGATTCCCACACATCATGGTGATGTATGGATTTAGGTGTGCACAAAGAGAATCCAAATAGATAAATAGGATAAGATACATATATACTAATCTCCCAGAACATAAGATGTTTAGTTTTCATTATAACCATCAATTAATATCCAGGTAGAGTTAAAACATTCCAATTATGTGTTCTTCTTAACTAACTACCAAGTCTCCCATGTGGCCCATTTTAAATTAAACAAAACAAGGTGTTATACTTCAATCAATTATTCTTATAATTTTTCAGTAAACATTTAATTTAACCATAATTTAATTTTTGAACACCTGACTTTCATTTTAAAAAACAATATCAAATGGATATCACCAAAAAATTAAGTGATTTATTTCAATAAAACTAATATCAATGGGTTTTAATGAAAAATAATTCCTCATATTCTAAAAAAATTTGTAATTATTGTTGATAAAATGTTATTGAATTACCATAGATCAAATCATAAAATATCAAATTCATTTTTATATCATAAAAATATTTCCTATAATTAATAATTAAATTCAAGACATTTTTTTAAGAAAATAAATAATTTTCATCAGACACATTCTTGAATTTTCAACACACACACACTATGTCATTAGAAACAAAAAAATTTATATTTTTTGATATAATGTTTCAATACATTGTAGTTAATGTAAGCCTAAATGGATTAAAATAATTGATATTTATTTTGAAACCACCTAATTTAATGAAAATATTGAAAAAATCCTATCGAGGGGTTTTATTTGGGTAAACTCTATTAATTCCGACCCAAAAAATAAACAAAATCCAAAAATGTAGCCTTATGGTATTCACTATTTTATGGAATCCATAAAAAAATATAAATAGGGAACGAAAAAAGAAGTAGAAATTGTTCATTTATTTTTTAAAATATTCCAGATATGATAGTTCCTAGAAATAAATCCCCAAATTAAAAAATTATAAAATTTTCCATTTCCAAATAAATCATGAATATGGAGGGTTTAAAAAATAATTATATTAGTTATAAGTTTTATTGGGTTAAAATAATTAAAATCCCATGTTTTCCATCATTTTAATTAAACAAAATTGTATTACATGTGTTATGGATGAAGAAGTAGAGAAACTATATTTTAAAAACCAAATTTTCATTAAAATGTAACTACATAAGTATATCATGGTTCACCCTTACACAGCCCTTGGATATCTCGTAAGGGTAAGGTTTTGTACCCTTACGTAGGTTACTAGCAAAAATAACCCTAACATAGCTACTGGATTACCCTTACACATCCTTTAGTAATTAATGGATTCCCTTACATAAGACCCATACAAAGCTTGTCGAACCTTATTTTGAATAGGTTTACCCTTATGTGAGACCCTTACATTGCCGCTCAACACTTACATAGAATAAGTTTACCCATAAAAAAAACCTTTACATGGTTGATACCCATATGCAATACACTTACACATCCAAACCTACTATTATGTAGCACATAAGACATTCCCCTATCTTTTATTTAGTGGGTGATGTACCATTATCTACACCATATAAATTAAAGACAATGCTTACACAAATCTCACAAAATATACCTTATAAGGTTTCAACCTTATGCAAATCCCATTCCTTAAAAAAGAGAATATTTTAACTTATAAATTATTATTATTTTATTTAAATTAATTTATTAAACTAAACCAAAAAGGGATCTCGAGAGTATAAAATGTTCCTAAAACGTACAAAAATGAAATAAACCTAAATAACCAAATAGCATACCGTAAAAAATGATTGATATGTTACAATGATGACTAACCATGTCATAATGAAGGTTAACAAGCTGTTATGAGATTTTAAAGTCTTACCTAATATAGATTCACTAATTATTGACACATAACATAAAACAACATGATAAAAACCAAATTATTAGAACCAAATTCTTTTGGGAAAATGCCAAATTAGACAAATGGATTCAATGCATTACAAAATCATTTTTGAAGACGTGATATTGGTTAAAACTATATTTACAAGGATAAAATTATGTTGATAAAATTTATATTGATTTTGAATTATATCCGTAATGAAAATATAAAATATCTATACTAGAAACATTATTTGAATGTAAATGGTTACATTATTTATGAAATGTTCAGTATTTTATAACAAAATAATTCATAGATTTCATTTATTGCTGAAATATAGAAATGTATGTATTAATACATTATGAATGAATGAAAAGTAGATATTAGATTAAATTGAAGCGTTTGTATTTATTTATAGATAAATTGTTAATTGATTATATTTTTTAAAGAATAATTCCGAAATGATTATTTCGTATTTAAATATTTTAATGGTTAAATGTTTTGGTTGGTTCCCTACATTATTATTCAAGAATATAAATTTTATATTATTAATCAAGATGTCTAGTTTGGTTTTAAGACATAAACTATTTCTATTTGACCATAAATTCATATAAGGAGTCATATTTATTGTATGTAAATTGATTTTTCTCTTCAACCGTTAGTTTTTATTAATCATATGTCATGTAAAGAGACACATGTCAATAAGGATTTTAAATATTTATTTTGATGACATAAAATTTATTCCAAAAAAATATTTTAATGTATATATAAATGAATTTGGAATAAATTATAGTAAATGATGAGATTAAATCCCATTTACAAATACAAAGTTTTATATTCCTTCAAAAAAATAAATTTTTCAATACCTCGATCATCCATCTAGGAAACTCATACTAATGGAGGGTTCCCATGTATTTTTTTTTGTAAAAAATGGAAATAAATGGTGAGACTAATATGATTATTTTTTCATTTTAAGTTTTTACGTAGGGTTTCAATTTGATAGGAAAAAATAATATGATTCAGATAGGAGAGGAACAATGTAGAGTTCTCCCATTTGGGGGATTAGATAAAAAGTTATCCACTAAACCATCCATTTGTAATAAATGATATTATTGGAATGATGACATTATCTAATATTTATGTGAAGGTAGAAATGTTAAAAAGTCTAAAATACTATTAAAATTTGGTTCTTCTCCCACTGAGGGATATGATGTTTAAAATGGGGGGATTATTAATTGAATTAGTGAATGGTTAAAATGAAATTTTTTAATTGAAGGTAAAAAATTATAATCCCCTAATAAAATATTATATTATAGATAATATGGTATCATCATCATCAACTGTGGATATGAGATCAATATTTGAAAATAAAATATTAATACATTAAAAATATTATTTAATTTATGTGACCAAAATACAAATCCTTTACATGGATCATGCCATCATAAATATTTAGGCACACCTCATAGTCTATATAGTCTATTGAAAATACTGAGGGTTTAATAAAATATAAATGGGTTGAAATTTTCTCCTTTATAATAAAAAAATCCCCAATATAGATTTACTAAAAATTCAACGTAACCATACGGTTCATCAGAATTAAGTACCCAAAACACTATCCTTTTATACATTTATTCATAGAAAAGGACTAAAATTACAAAAATCAAAAGAAACAGAAATTTGATTAATGCATCCATATCACACCCAAAAAATCAATGATTAGGTTCTAAATTAATGATTTGTAAATACATTAGTATTATTAATTTATTAATTAAAATTAACATAAATAGAAAAATAGAATTATAAAAGGAATTTAAATTTTAAATCATTACATCAAAATAACATAATGATGAAGTTTTTTATAATATTATGAGTATCAATTTTTAGGTACAAAATAAAATATGCCATAAATATATGGTAAGTATTATGAAATAATAATTACATAATAATGATTAACTAAGTAACATAAATAATTTTTGACTCAAAATGAGTTAATTTAATAAAATATTTTATTTTAAAGTAAAAATATTAATATTCCAAACCTATTAATAATCGTCCACAACCTAAATTATATTTTAATATGTTTTAAAAAAATATTTTTTAATAACAATTTTTACCTTATCCAAAATATTATATTTTAATGTATTTTACATCTCAATTAATTGGAAGCCAAGAAAATAGGCTCTATTTGTCAAATATCGTGGGATAAAACCATGGTAAGGCTATTTTTTTATCAAAATAGTTTCCACAGACCGTGCTATGAAACTAACAAAAACTTCATCCTCAATTTCTATAAATAGTCACTCATAATCCAAATAGTATTATCTCCAAAAATTTTAGGATGATTTCCTATCATCTTTTCTCTCACCAGCCTCAGCAATAAGTTTTTAAAACCTTAAGGTGATCTTCCATGAATTTAAGAATTCAATATTCCAGGAAAGGGTTCTTAATCCTCATTTTCCCTTATATATGAAATACTACTATTATGATATATTTTGAAATTCATTTTTTCATATATTTATATCTTTAAATTTTTTTGGTATTATCATCCATTTGATATAATTTAAATGGGAGATTACTTCTTTCCTCTCTTTATAGCGTTTTCATAATGTGTTATTTTATTGATATAGGGTTCCATAAACCCTTTTTATCGCTTATTTGTTTATTCATATCCAATGCATTTTTTTTTGAATATGATATTTTACTATAAATCATTGTGAGGAATTCGTTATAGTATAATCAATGACGGACCACCAGTTCCTCTTATTATGTTATCTTCAAAAAACTTATAGGGATAAAACATTACTGAAATCCTAAAATTAAATTCTAAATCATCTTTTTTTTGTAAATTAATGAGTGTGGTATACTATAAATAAAAAACCTATTTAGATATTACATGTGGATTAATGATTTTTCTAAGAAGCACACATGTTTGATAACCACGATAAATGTTGGTTCGGTATTAACATGATTTCTACTCAATACCTATCAAATAGAAATAAATGTATACCTAGTTTAATTAACCCAAGAATTGTGATTTGGATAATTCATGAACTATTTAAAAATCATAACAAAGGATTTTAATCTATTATAAAAAACTAATTACAAGTGATAATATTGAAATAATAAAGAACACTAATCCATTGTTTGATTATAATTCCATAAATAAATATAAATTCCATTATAATTTGAATATCATATAGTTTATTACTTATTTATAATATATTCACCTAGAAATTGATATTATTCCATTCAAAAAGGACACATTTACGATCCATATATTTTTTATTTCTATATATATTATTGATTACATTAAAAAACATTATTTAGGAATTTACATAGGAAACATTATGATATGTATTTTTTTCCATTCATATCATATGATGGATGCATTATACATGTTATGTGTTGAGTGGGACCCAAAGTTTTATATCCCATTAAATAATTAATAGGTCTAATGAGACAAACTAGATTGGTATTTGGTATAAAACATAATTTTTTAAGTATGATGTCTTAAAATGATCCCTTACTGATACGGTTATGATGTATGAAATTATTCATCCCATCACTATGTGAGGAGTTATTTTTTATAGAAAATGATTTATTATTATATAATACATTAGAATATTGTCCTCACAGTTCCATTTTTTGTGGAATTTATTTATTACCATCATTTAAAGGATCCCATGATTACATATGATCGTTTCTACTATAGGTTACACCTTACTAACCATATGATCTTATTCATTTACATTGTTTCCCATTACTGTATGATACTAATAAGATTATTATGCATTAATTTTTTTTCATGAAAAAATAATAAATTTTTGTATATTCCATCAATGTTTCATAGCTTTTTATTATAATGTAATTATTATTTATATTTCTAGATTCCTAAAACTCATAAAGTTCTATAACCTATAAATTGTGATTTTTGTGTTTTATACCATTATAATAAAATAACAAATGGATCTGATTTGCTGGATACTAGGTTTAATAGTTGGTATTAATGAATTTTTTAAATAAACCATATTAAATATATTTATAATAACATAGTTATTAAACATTACTCTATGAAAACAATATAAAATACTATGGTAATATTTCAAGATTAAATGAGAATTATTTTTAATAAATACTTTTTAATTATATAAAGTGATTTATAATTAATAGTTTTATTCATGGAAAAATTAAGTAAATTGAATTTTATTAACATAGATCCAAATAAAATAAAAAAAATGTTTCAACCCCCATAACCAAAGGGGATGTTTCCCTCATGTTCACATTAATTAAACGACTATTTGATCACATCATATTATAGTTATATTATGTATGTTGATTCTGGTTCAATCCAATTACGTTTCCTTTACATTGTAAAATTTTTACACAAAAGAATGTAATTTTTTTTACCAATTCATGATGTTGAAACCTATAACCTTTAATGGAACCACATATCTATTAGTATCTTAATAATCGACTATATCTTTAGGGAAGGTATTCCTTGTATTGGTATGTAGTGACGGTATATGGAATTCATGGATTTATTTTATCTAATAAAATCGATTCATAAATGGAGGCCTATGATTAAAAACCCCAGTAAGGAATTGGAGATAGATAATATGGAATATAATTATTTTATGGTGAAATTATTGGTAATTTTATTTCCGCAATTGAGACAATAATACATGGAATGAAAATTCATTAATTTAATACAAAAGGAAAAGAAATTTGTTCAATAGTATGAAGATAAATTTATAATGTTATCAATACATTCCATGAAATATGTATGTACTATAGAAATAAATATTGATCTATTATTTTATAGATTTAATAAAATCCCTTAAATTTCATTAGTCTCTTGAGAATTGTCCTAAAATTGGGATATATCGACAAGATCCATCAAGATTGAGAAATAAATATCAAATAATTCTACATTAAAATGGAAAAATGTGTTTAAGAGGTCCTTTGAGAATTATGTTGAAATAAATTTGTATATGAAAAATAAAGGATGTGTATCATTATGAACATGAAATAACTATTGGAAGAAACTTCATATGAGATTATTGATGGGATGGGGATTTATCCAAATGATTAGAGATAAAATCCAGCAATCTAATGAGTTATAGGGAAATAAATTATTCAAAAGTATTAAGTAAATCAATTACAATGATATGGGAAACTATTAAAATCAATTCACCAATAATCAAGGTAATCTACCCAAAATTATTATAAGAGATAATTTTCGAGCTTATTCAATATAAATAAAAAACTAGAGGAAACAAATTATGATATAATAAGTACTTTGATAATAAACATAATTTTTTATAATACATTACTTGATTCTAGGTCAATTAACTGTTTTATATCATTCATGTTTTGAAATCACCCTCTGATAATGTAAATAATTGGTTATTAGTTAATAATAATTTTGGAAATCTTATCGCAATGATGTTGTATTGGCCTCTCTTTCTTAAAACATAAGGAGGTTACTTAGTAGAAAACTAGATAGTAATACTACTATTTGAATTTGATATAATCCCTAAGATTGACTTCATTTGAAATTGTAAATCAATAATTCATTTTCATGAGAAGGTGATTACAATATCTACAGATGTAATATAATCAATTATTTTTATAGGATAGAGTTTAATTCATTATTCTTGTTCTTGGAACCTACCACCACTCATTATGATGAAATTCTAGGTGAATTTGAAACAATTAATGGGATGAATATCCTAATAATATAAGATGTATCTATTTTGAGTGATTATATTGATGTAGTTATCAAGGAACTACCAAGATATACACTTGAATATGAAATATAATTATCTATTGAACTTATCTATGATTAAAAACTAACATATGTTCCTCCCCATAGAATTAATCTTCTAGAATATGTATAATTAAAATAAATATAGGTGTTATGTTTTATGGAAATAATATTCCCTAGTGATTTACCTTAGGTATCACGGATCATATATTTGAAATTGATGGATAGGAGTATGATTTTTTTAATCTATTATAGAGAAGTAAATTACATTACTATAAAGAACAAGTATGATTTACCTTGAATTGATGATATCATTGACTAGATTAATGGGGATTAATTATTCTCAAATATTGATATTTTTTATGTTATTATTTATTAAATGAAATTAACGATATTATACAAAAGGTGAAATTTTGTACAAGGTATGGGAAATCTGTGTTCATCGTAATGCCTTTTAGGATAAAAAATACATCATCAGAGTTGATGGAGATAATGAATATACCTTCCCAGTATTATCATGGTAATTTTATGTGGGTTTTATTGATGATAACATAATATAATCTATGTGATATGAAGAGTGCGATGACCATTTGAAGATTATCCTTAGTACTCAAATAGATAATAATCTATAAGTAATATTCATTAGTTATATAGTTTTGGATTTAGTGTGTTTATTTTCATAGATATATTGTCACTATTTATATAATATCAAACCACTATGAAAAGACATTTTTTGTTAAGGAATAGCCAATTCAAATAAATATATTTTAAAAACATAGTTTCTCTATTTTATCTCATTAATATTGATGATTTATTGAATTTGTTTACAAAATTAACTAATTAGTTATATAAGATGACAGAAAAAGCTATCAAATTCACATGATCTATGGAATATGAAGAAATATTTAGGGAATTAATGAAAATATTGATCAATACATTGATATTAACCTTACCATATAGAAAGGAATTAATTTTTATAGATATTAATTTTTCAAATAATAGACTATAGTGTGCCCTTATATAAAATAAAAGTGATCATTCTTCAAAATTGAGGCCACTAATTACCGTTTAATAGAACCAATCTACTCATAATCTGATGTTAGAATATATAATTGTAACATTGTAAAATTTTCAATTGTATTTATATTAAATAAATGAATGAATTTAAAATCTTTTTATGAACTCAACGATATGTTTATGTTAATAATTATTATACATTATAAAATGAATAATATTATATAGAATTTAGAATTTATTGTAATTGTCAAAAATAATTTCAAAATCACATAGGAATATCTATCAATCCTAAATAACTCTTTCGAAATATATTTCTTATGTGCATTGTCTTTTAATATGTGTTTATTTAAAAATATAATAAATTTATATATCATATGAAAAAATATGGTTCACAATTATAAAATGAAATCATTAGTGGTAAATATTTCTTAAATTAAAATTGAATCATTTTATGGAAAATAAAGATATTTTTAGAAAAACATACTATTTTTTACACTAAGTGTTTTTAAATTTATTATTCATATTAGTCACTATTTATGTATTAATTATTAAAATGTAGATAATTTATTCAATAAATTTTTGTAAAATGCAATTATGTTATGTTATTATAAAATAATTGAGAATAAAATCTTTTTATGAACAAAATACATTTTTATAAAAACTATTTATTATGTGTTTTTCATGATAATTTTAAAATTAGTTCCTAGAAAATTATATAAATTTAATTAATAAAATTATTTATATATTTTAAATCACCATTTCCAAAAAATTTAACCTAGCCAATTTCATTTTTGGATATAATGAATAGTAATTGTGGAAAAAAATTACATTAGTTAATGATATGAACGGTGAAAGAGAGGGTTAAACTAAATGATCAAGTTTAAAATGTACGTAAATCTTCTACATATTTCATTGGATGAATTTATTTAAAATATACCTTATTATATATTCATTCAATTTTTTACATGGTTCCACTTTCACATTAATATAATGTCATTATATTGTAATGTTTTATGTATTTATATAAGTTACTACAACATCACATTTAATAGGGAACCTCCATTATTTACATGTATTAAAAAAGATACATCCATCAATGACATAAAATCCCTACCCAAAAATCATCCTAACATCTCTCTCAATGTATATTGTATTTTTCTCTTCACAAAATACATAAGAATGAAGGGTTACTGTTTAATCTAATGGAGGTTTCTGTAATAACATGTAATTATCATTACGAATAATTGTCAAGATTAATTTTTATTTAAACACATATAAATCATTTATGACTACATTTACACGATTAAATCATTATAATTACTAAACTAACATGTTTTAGTTTTAATTTTGAATCCATTTTCGATCTCATTTCCATCACATGAGAAATGATAACATTGTTTATGCGTACATGGGAAATGTCATGTAACATCCCAAGTATGTAATGAATAATAGATATTTTTATCTATGTCTATTAATGATTATGATAGTGTTTTAGAGGCTTAAAATGAAAATAAATCCAATCTTAAGCATGGAATACACTAATATTCTTAAAAGATTGTTTTACTGCCTTATGATGGAAAACCCTTTTTAAATCTATCTTTTCACAATTTTATAAGCTATGTTTGTCAAAATAAACTTATTCTTTATGATTGGGACATCAAAATTTACTTTGTGTGAATTTTTGGTATTTTTCTGACAAAGTTCATTTTTTAATGAATAGTGAAAAATACTGCATTTTACATCAAAACTGCTTTTTAATCTATTTTATTTATATGATTATATTATCTTTTGAATTGGTCTTAATGTGTAATATGAATATATTTTTACCATTTAATCCAATGATGGTCATTGAAATCAATTTCACTTTGAAATTAGACTTAAACTGGTGTCAATATTTTGATACTTATTGTTTTATAAAAACACGCTATTTGCTCTGACAGAGGGAATTAATTATTAAATTAATTAATGTGACTTATATGTTTTGAATTTTGTGAAATAGACTTCATTTTTGAATTTTTAATATCAAATATAGCTTAGGGTGAATTTTTGATGAATAGTGAAACCACTAAGTAGTACTTATAAAAACTAATTTTTTCGTTTAAATGGAATTTTCCCATCATTGTGTTTTGAATTTTAAAAATCCGACATACATGGTTGTCATTAAGAAGTAAAATGTGGTTCAATGAGATTATAATAATTTATTGGTGAAGAGTAACTTATTAAGTTCTTAATCGCGATTAGTGGTAATTAGTGTAGTTTAAGGTAAAAATAATGCTTTAATAAAGTAAAATGAGCTTGACACATGTCCTACCATCATTGTTTGTGTCATGGACGACCAAGAAAAGACATGGTTCAACTTGGGGACCCCAGGGATTCACTTTGGTTGGAAAATGACATAAATTACTTTTTATTTAATGTAAAAGTAAAAATGACACAAACATAATATGTTTTACGAAAACAATTTTTACATGGGGTTATAACGATCAGAGTTTTGATTTTAAATAGTCATTGGAAAGCTAAAACGATTTACTACATCATAGTATTTTTTTTATAATTTTTAGACATTAAATAAATTAAATTATTTATGACATAATAATGATGCTACGATGACATCATTATTTGACGATTTAAATAAAATGGAATGATAATGTAAAATCTATGAACTACACATGTCCAAAACCAATTTGATGAGTGTATATCGAACCCTTATCACCTTATACATGAATTATATCAATGTGGGACCTTTTAAAACCGAAAAACTTTTTGAAATAAAGTAATATTTCATTAATTTCCAAAAGTGACCCTCTTCTCCTCTTATAAAAGGCCCCCACCTCTACCTCATTTCACCCACTCCTCAAGCCTTTGGCTCGGCCACACCCTGCCCATTTAATCTATCCACATCCCTCTACTCATCCTAGAGGATTCCCTTTGGGCAGAATCCTTTCAAAGAAAGCCTTTAGGATCAAATCAAAAGCAGTTACACTTTTAAAGGTAATTCATTCTCTCATGTTCATTTGTTTTATTTTGCTTCTCCAACCCCCTAAACTCTTTTTATTTACTTCTTTTGTAACAAAAACAGTATCTTCAATATAATAGGATGTTTTTAGAAGATTTATTTGAGCTACACTCTCACACAACTACATCAAATGGTTAATGAACATACGGTTTCCGTGGATGGCGAAATTCTGCCTCCCGAAAAGATGATTGTTCAATACTCATTTAACACCTTCAAAGGTAGCCATTATGATGTCACTATTTTTATATATGATATATAATATGTTTATGTTTTCTTTAAGCTTCTGTTTTTTTCATTTTGGGCATACCTTTATGGTTTCCATTATGGGTAAACACGATATCTTCATTTTAGGAAGTGCGGACTACCGCCCTCTGAAAGTGATTTGATTCGTTAATACCATATGTGGGATGTGTAAAGGATAAAGTTAATGATATTATATATGTTATTATACTGGAATTATAATATACTATTATATAATTATGATTCCATTCCAGAAATACGAAATAGAAATGGAAGTAGCGTTCATGCGTACGTATGGCCTACCGTCTCCATGAACGGGGAATTTCATTTCATACCTCTAAATGTGATGTAATATTATAAATACATGTATATTATGAATATATATGTTATCCAAATCATTAATATCATTCTGGATTTAACGAACCTTTGACCAAATTAAAAACATGTAAGTGTAAGAAGTCTATTTTTGACTTAAGAACCAAATACCGACAAAATGAAGACTATTAACTTAAATGATTACATGATGTTCATAACATGGTATAAAAGGAATAATGAACTTGAAAAAGGTTCATAAGCAAGTATATATTAACTCAATTTTATTATTCAGGAGATTAAAGAAAGGTCGGGTCAAGTCGGATACGAGGTATGGGACTTCGTCTCAATCTTCTTTCATTGAGGCATATTTTATTTTATACACAACTTTATTTTATACGGTGTATAATCCCCTGTGAATTTTACGTTTATTCAAAAGGAATCTTTTTTTTATACGAAGCGTTAACTAAACGATAAAAGGGAATGTTTTTGTCGTACGTATGCGGTGACAACGACTTCTCCGTCGTCGTGACAGTTATTTGAGTTTCGGCTTCCTCTACAAGCCATAACTTCTTTTTAAAAGAAAAATAAATACCATGTTTTACTTTTCATTTATTTTGGTATTGAAAATGGTTTTCACAATTTTTTTTGTGTTGTTTTGATATATTGTGATTGACATGTGGAAATGTTATGTTTACTTTATGCATGTTTTATGTGATACGATTGTGTTATGGTTCTTGGGAATTATTATGAAGATGGGTGGTTCCGTGATAAACTAAAGGCGGGTGAGCTCGATATATCTCTCCAATGCATTGGGTAACGCGAAGGAGTGAAACGTTAAGGTTTCTCCGAAGAAATTTTAGGGAATATACTGTGATGGGTATTCCAAACGTAACCAAGAGGGTTACTCCCTACGTAAGAATGTTATTAATGCCTCAAGTTACCTTTATGTCTTATTATTTCTATGATTTATTCATGATTTAATGAGGTATGTTAAAGTGCCTATGTTATATGGGTAAAGTATGATTTCATTCTTATGTATATATGAACTCATGTTTCCATTCCATGTTTTTATAACCCATACTGAGATTTTTATGCTCATCCCAAGTTTTTTTTGAAATTTTTTTCACAAGTCAAGGGAAAGGTACATGATATGATGATAGTGTCAAGTAAGTGTCAAGAAATAATCCATGTTTTATTTTAAATGTATTTCCATTGATGGGAATGTAGAATACTATCTTTATATAACCAATTTTTTTCTATGTGGGATGTAATGAAAGTTTTATGATCTAATTCTCTAAAACTATAAACTCGAAAAGATCCTCAATGTGTAATCTTGTAATAACTCAAGATTAAGTAAGGTTTAAGGATGGGGACTTATAGTTGGTATCAAAGGTCGGTTTAGATAACTTTAGGAGTTAGAATTCTATTAAATCATTATCCAAAAAAAATTCTTTGAAATGATATAGAATTTGAAGATTACCATATCTCTTCATCTAAGACATGTTTGTTCAGAATGGTTTTCCGCAGAGGAAACATGGAAGAAGTTCTAGGAAGGCATACAGAAGGAAATAACCTTCTAAATCATCAACCAGAAATGGTCGGAATTTGAACTGAATTGTTTGTTGCAGTAATGGCGCAGTTGAATCAAGCGATAAATGGTGGTGGTATCCATGCACGAGATCAGCCAGATCAACCGCATAGGAACATGTCAGTGGTGGAACATTTCATGAGGCAACATCCACCATCATTCAGAGGATCATCTGACCCTGTGCTAGCTGAAGGGTAGATTAAAGCACTGGAGAAGATTTTTGATGTCATTGGGTGTTCAGACAATCAAAAGGTTAGTCTTGCTATTTACCGTTTGGAGGGTGAAGCAGATCAGTGGTGGTCTATGGTTAAAAATATCAGGGACGCCGATGAGATTGATGCTCTTGACTGGGATGAATACAAAGGTATGTTTCTTGAGAAGTATTTTCCTAAGGCTGTTCGACTTAGGATGGAAAAGTAATTCTTGGAATTGAGGCAACAAGAAGACTCAGTGGCTGCCTATGAAGAAAGTTTCACTTGATTGGCAAGGTATGCTCCAAATTTTATCCGAGACCTTAATAGTAAAATCAATCGTTTTTACTTAGGATTAAAGCCAAAATATCGAAGGGCATTAGCTTCTCGTGAGTTTAAAAGTTATGAAAAGCTTTTTCAATGTGCTGAGAAGGTGGAAATAGAGTTTGCCGATGACCAAGTGTTCTATAACAACCAGCAGAAGAAGAGACCGAGGTGGCAGGAGAAAGGTAAGAATTCTTCAAAAAAGTCTTATGGTAAGAGAACTAAGTTTCCAGTTTTTGATAAATGTGGCAAAAGGCATGCTGGGGAATGTCTTCTGAATTCTGGAAAGTGCTACCGATGTGGTAAGATGGTACATAAGGCTCGTGATTTCACTGAAAAGGATCAAGGTGAAGGTAAGAACAAATTTGATTTACAGTTAGTCAAATGTTATAAGTTCAATGAGATGGGTAACTATGCAAACGAGTGTCCGGCAAAGATCTTGAGTGATGGGAAGCAGTTAGACTACAAGCAGAAAGGGGTGGTGAAATCCTTTGCAACTACATCAGCAGATGTCGGGCCAACAAATGAAGTTGTATCAGGTACTTTGTTTGTTTTTTCAGATTATGCCAGCGTGTTGTTTGATTCGGGGTCTACACATTCTTTCATCTCTAAAAACTTTTCTAGTAAAATGGGAATACCATCTCAAGAAATGACTCTTGAACTTTTGGTAAAAACACATGGAGAAATTTTTGAGGCAAAAAGAATTTATAAGAATCTTCCTATCCTTATCTGGGGAAAGAACCTACTTGAAAACCTTATTGTTCTACCTCTAGTTGAGTTTGATGTTATCCTGGGTATGGATTGGCTCTCTATTTACCATGCTAAGATTGACTGTAGAGCTAAAGAAGTTTCTTTTCAGAAAGACTTTCAGTTTGTTTACATGAATGAACCCTTACTTTTGATAACATATCAAGAGGCCGAGAAACTTGTAAAAGATGGAAATGAATGTTACCTTGCACACATCGTTGAAAATAAAGTAACTATTCAGATTAATGATGTGCCAGTGGTAAATGAGTATCCTGATGTTTTTCCTGATGAGTTGACTGGAATAATACCAGATCGGGAAGTTGAGTTTATTGTTGACTTAGTTCCTGATGCTAAGCCAATTTCAAAACCCCCTTATCGAATGGCACAAATTGAACTTTTAGAGTTGAAGGAGCAATTTCAAGATTTATTAGAGAAAGGTTTCATTAGACCCAGCACATCACCATGTGGTTCTCCTGTTTTATTTGTTAAAAAGAAATATGGTTCTATGAGAATTTTCATTGATTATATAGACTTGAATAATATCACTGTTAAGAACAAATATCCTTTGCCTCATATCGATGATTTGTTTGATCAGCTCCAGGGAGCTCAGTTTTTTTCAAAGATTGACCTGAGATCGGGGTACCATCAGCTGAAGGTAAAGGAGGCAGATATTCCGAAGACCGCATTCCGTACGAGATATGGCCATTATGAATTTTTAGTAATGCCTTTTGGGCAAACTAATGCACCTGCTGTATTCATGGACTTAATGAATAGAATTTTCCATGAGTTCTTGGATAAGTTTGTGGTGGTTTTAATTGATGATATTTTGGTGTTTTCTAAAAGTAAAGACGATCATGAAAGACATTTAAGGGTTATCTTGCAAACCTTAAAATAAAAGAAACTATATGGGAAATTTACTAAGTGTGAGTTTTGGTTGCAACAAATTTCTTTCCTTGGTCACATTGTTTCTAAAGATGGAATAACGGTTGATACTCCAAAAACAAAAGTTGTAGAAGAATGGCCAAGACCCACAAATGTAACCGAGATTCGTAGCTTCCTTGGTTTGGCGGGCTATTACCAAAGGTTTGTTAGAAATTTTTCACGGTTATCTAGTCCAATGACTAAGCTAACTCGGAAGGGTGTTAAGTTTATCTGGACAAAAGAATGTGATGATTGTTTTCAGGAATTGAAAAGAAGATTGGTGAATGCTCTAGTTTTGGCACTACCTTCCAAAAATGGTGAGTTTACTATATATAGTGATGCTTCATTGAAAGGACTTGGTTGCGTCCTAATGCATAATGATCAGGTAATTGCTTATGCTTCACTACAGTTGAAAACTCATGAGGTAAATTACCCTACACATGATTTGGAATTAGCTGCTGTTGTTTTTGCTTTAAAAATTTGGAGGCATCATTTGTATGGAGTAAAGTGTGAAATATATACCGATCACAAAAGTTTAAAGTATATATTCACTCAGAAAGAGTTAAAATGAGACAGAGGAGATGGCTAGAATTAATCAAGGATTATGATTGTACAATTCATTACCATCTAGGAAAAGCAAATAAAGTGGCTGATGCTTTGAGTCGAAAAAGTAATGCTTCATTAACAATGCTGCGTTTGGAACGTCATCCTTTGGTTAAGGATTTGATGAACTTTGGAATAGAAGTTGTTGGTGCAGGAAGTCCTTCTGTTTTGTTTCAGGTATCAGTGAGATCTTCTCTATCAGATAGAATCAAGCAAGCACAGAAGCAAGACAGTGAGTTGCAGAAAAAGGTAGAGCTGGTTCAGAAAGGTAAGTTTCCTGAATTCAACATTGATAATGATTGTGTTTTGAGATTTGGGAAGAGATTGTGTGTGACTTGTGATTCACAGTTGAAGAGAGAGTTGTAATGTGAAGCTCATAGTTCTCCGTTTTCAGTTCATCCGGGCAGTACTAAGATGTATAGAGATCTGCAGGAGTATTACTGGTGGGATGGAATGAAAAGAGACATTGCTGATTTTACTGTGAAGTGTTTGACATGTCAATAGGTTAATGAAGAGGGGAAGTTACCGAAAGGGATGCTTCATCTTTTACCAGTGCCAGAGTGGAAATGGGAGAATATATCCATGGACTTTGTTGTTGGATTACCGAAGACATATCGAGGTAATAATGCAATCTAGGTTATTGTTGATCGCTTGACCAAATCTGCTCATTTCCTTGCTATACGAGATACTTTCTCTCTTGATCAACTTTCCCGTTTGTATCTTAAAGAAATAGTCAGGTTACATGGAGTTTCTCTCTCCATTGTATCGGATCGTGATCCCAGGTTTACTTCTAACTTTAGGAAAGTCTTTCAGAAGTCGTTGGGTACTGAATTAAATTTTAGTACAGCTTTTCATCCTCAACCAGATGGGCATTCAGAACAAACAATCCAGACATTGGAGGATATGCTACGAGCTTGTTCAATGGATTATCAGGGAAGTTGGGACCAACATATTTCTTTGGTTGAATTTTCATATAATAACATTTTTCATTCCTGTATACAGATGGCACCATTTCAAGCATTATATGGGAAGCGGTGTCGAACTACAGCTTTCTGGGATGAAGTGGGTGAAAGGAAGTTGATGGGACCAGAATTGGTAGAAGAGATGGCAGAAAAAGTTCAGCTGATTCAGAAACACATGATAACAGCTCAGAGCAGGCAGAAGAGTTATGCGGATAACAGGAGGAAGGATCTATCTTTCTAGGTAGGTGATCATGTTTTTCTCAAGGTTTCTCCTTGGAAAAGTGTGATGAGATTTGGTAAGAAAGGAAAGTTGAGTCCAAGGTTCATTGGACCATACGAAAATTTGGAGAAAGTTGGATCAGTTTCATACTGAGTGGCTTTACCTCCGAGTTTATCTCAGGTACACAATGTTTTTCACGTTTCGATGTTGAGAAAGTATATGCCAGATCCATCTCATGTTTTGAGTCCAGAGGTAGTTCAGCTGGAAGAGAACCCATCTTATGAGGAACAACCGGTCCAGATTCTTGACCATAGGGAGAAAGTGTTACGGAATAAGGTGATTCACCAGGTAAAGGTTTTGTGGAAAACCCACATGATTGAAGAGGCAACATGGAAATCTTAAAATGCAATGAGGGATAAGTACCCCCATATATTCGATAAGTAAATAAATTGCGAGAAAGAAATTTTCTAAAGGGGGGAAGGATGTAACATCCCAAGTAAGTAATGAATAATATATATTTTTATCTATGTCTATTAATGATTAAGATAGTGTTTTGGAGGCTAAAAATGAAAATAAATCCAATCTTAAGCATGGAATACACTAATATTCTTAAAAGATTGTTTTACTGCCTTATGATGGAAAACCCTTTTTAAATCTATCTTTTGATAATTTTATAAGCTATTTTTTCAAAATAAACTTATTCTTTATGATTGAGACATCAAAATTTACTTTGTGTGATTTTTTGGTATTTTTTTGACAATGTTCATTTCTTAAGGAATAGTGAAAAATACTGCATTTTACAGCAAAACTGCTTTTTAATCTAAAATTTTTATATGATTAGATTATCTTTTGAATTGTTCTTAATGTGTAATCTGAATATATTTTTACCCTTTAATCCAATGGTGGTCATTGGAATCAATTTCACTTTGAAATTATACTTAAAATGGTGTCAATCTTTTGATACTTATTGTTTTATAAAAACACGCTATTTGCTCTGATAGCGGGAATTAATTATTAAATTAATTAACATGACTTATATGTTTTGAATTTTGTAAAATAGAATTCATTTTTGAATTTGTAATATCAAATATAGCTTAGGGTGAATTTTTGGTAATTTTCTGAAAAACTTCAATTTTTGATGAATAGTGAGTCCACTAAGTAGTACTTATAAAAACTGATTTTTCCGTTTTAATGGAATTTTTCCATCATTGTGTTTTGAATTTCAAAAATCTGACATAAATGGTTGTCATTAATAAGTAAAATGTGGTTCAATGAGATTATAATAATTTTTTGGTGAATAGTAACTTATTAAGTTCTTAATCGCGATTAGTGGTAATTAGTGTAGTTTAAGGTAAAAATAATGCTTTAATTAAATAAAATGAGATTGACACATATCCTAACCTCATTGGTTGTGTAATGGCCGACCAAGACAAGCCATGGGTCAACTTGGGGACCCCATGGATCCACTTTGGTTGGAAAATGACATAAATTACTTTTTATTTAATGTAAAAGTAAAAATGACACAAACATAATTTGTTTTACGAAAACAATTTTTACATGGGGTTATAACGATCCGATTTTTGATTAGAAATAGTCATTGGAAAGCTAAAACTATTTCCTACATCATAGTATTTTTTTATAATTTTTAGAAATTAAATAAATTAAATTATTTATGACATAATAATGATGCAGTGATGACATCATTATTTGACGATTTAAATAAAATGGAATCATAATGTAAAATCTATGAACTAAATATGTCCAAAACCAATTGGATGAGTGGATTTCGAACCCTTATCACCTTATCCACGAATTATATCAATGTGGGACCTTTTAAAACTGAAAAATATTTTCAAATAAAGTAATATTTCTTTACTTTCCAATAGTGACCCTCTTCTCCTCTTATAAAAGGCCCCCAACTCTACCTCATTTCACACACTCCTCAAGCCTTTGGCTCAGCCACACCCTGCCCATTTACTCTCTCCACATCCCTCTCCTCATCCTAGAGGATTCCCTTTGGGACGAATCTTTTCAAATGAAGCCTTTAGGATCAAATCAAAAGGAGTTACACTTTTAAAGGTAATTCATTCTCTCATGTTCATTTGTTTTATATTGCTTCTCCAACCCACAAAACTCTTTTTATTTACTTCTTTTGTAACAACACCAGTATATTCAATATACTAGGATGTTTTTATAAGATTTGTTTGTGCTACACTCTCACAAAACTACATCAAATGGTTAAAGAACATACGGTTTCCGTGGATGGAGAAATTCTGCCTCCCGAAACAATGATTGTTCAATACTCATTTAACACCGTCAAAGGTGGCCATTATGATGTAACTATTTTTATATATGATATATAATATGTTTATGTTTTCATTAAGCTTCTGTTTTTTCCATTTTGGGCATACCTTTATGGTTTCCATTATGGGTAAACACGATATCTTCATTTTAGGAAGTGCGGACTACCGCCCCCTGAAAGTGATTTGATTAGTTAATACCATATGTGGGATGTGTAAAGGATAAAGTTAATGATATTATATATGTTATTATACTGGAATTATAATATACTCTTATATAATTATGATTCCATTCCATAAATACGAAATAGAAATGGAAGTAGCGTTCATGCGTACGTACGGCCTACCGTCTCCATGAACGGTGCATTTCATTTCTTACCTCTAAATGTTATGTAATATTATAAATACATGTATATTCTGAATATATGTAACACCCCATGCTTCCACGGTACGTTTCCCTTCGAATAATGTGGTAGCGTGTGTTGTACGCAACCTCGAGTTCTAACACACACCACAACTAATTAAACTAGCCATTGTGAATAGTAATACCTACTTTTTGAAATCATATATATTTTATATTTCAAAATGGACTTCATTTTTGGATTCGGAATATCTAATTTAGCCTAAGGTGAAATTTTGGTACTTTTTGGATAACTTTCATATTTTGATGAATAGTGAAAATTACTAAATTTTAATTAAAAACAACTTTTTTAATCAAAATAATTAATAGTGATAAATTATGAATTTTAGTAGTTTTAAAGTATATTTAGAATATATTTTTACCATTTAATTAAATGTTTCTCATTGGACATAATTTCACAATTAAACCAGACATAAACAAGTGTCAATCTTTTGATAGTTATTATTTCTTAAAAACACGCTTTTTATTTTAACAACGGGAATTAATTTTAAATTAATTTCTGCCACTTCTGTGTTTTGAATTTGGAAAAATGGATTACATATTTGGAATCAGGATGTCCATATTATGTAAATAGGTTACTTTTATTTTTACACATTTTGAATAATTACTGCGGTAAATATTTTATTTACCATGGTTAAAAGTTAAATCCGGTAAATAAGGGTTAACAAATAATATTATAATAATACAAAATTACCCTAAAACATGTCCTAACCTTATTGGTGGACACATACCCGACCATGGGAATCCTTGGGTCGATTTGGGGACCCCTTAGAGCCACTTGTATGTGGTAGGGACACATTATATTAATAAAGTTAAAATAAAAATAAAAATGGCATAAGCTTACATCTTTTGGAAGAACAATTTTTACATAGGGTTATACATGTTGGATTTTCGATTATAAATATTCATTAGAAATATAAAAAAATTTCCTACATAATGATATTTTATTTATAATTTTTAGACATCAGATAATTTAAATTATTAATGACACAATAATGATGCAATGTTTACCTCATTAATAAATCATTTAAATAAATAAAATTATAATGATTAAAATATTATATAAAACCTGTCCAATTCTTATTGGTTGATGTTATTAAGAAAATGAGTCATCGTATCTTCGACCTCAATGATTTTTGGACCATTATAAACCGAATATAATTATATTAAAATGTAATACTTTCACTCTTTCCTAAAGAGCCCCTCCTCTCCCTTATAAAAGGAGACCACTCCTTCTCATTTCTTCACACCTTCAAAGCCTTTTGGATCGGCCAAAATCTGCCCAAATACTCTTCCAACTTCCCTCACTACAACCTAGAGGCCTTAGTTTGATAAGAAAGCCAACCTAAGGAGCTCTTTTGATCAAATCAAAAGGAAGAACCCGAAGAAGAGGTAATGTTTTCACAACACCTTTTCAAGTTCCTTTCTTCTTCTGCTTCATCGTTCTTTGTTCTTACCATTCTAAAATAATAACTCCAGTATCTCACATATACTGTGATGTTATTATAAATATGTTACAATCATATTCAGTATTCTATCCACCCTTTGAATAACATGTCACCATACGTGTGTACGTACGGCTTACCGTCTCCACGTCGTGGTGTAATTGTTATTCAATATAATATTATTTGGATGGGTATAATAATGATGTGTAACTCATGTTAATAATAAATATATCATGTTAATGATTCTTTATATATGATATACCATCCATTTATATACTATTTTAATATCAAAAGAATGATATTGTCGCTCGTGTGTACGTACGGACTACCGTCTCCACGAATGCGATGAGATTCATTCTCCATCGTATCCATTCAAGTATAATTATCATTTGATAATTTAAAAATGATGTATAAAGACTTGATATCATTATGGATATGAATAATATACAACCTATCCTTTACAAACATGTCTTACGTAACAAAACATAAAAAAGAAAACAAGTAAGTTCACACCCGAAACAACGATAATACTAAGATATTATTATCAAATCAATATTAAAAGATCATATATGATATCATAATAATGTATATGATTATTTTATAATTTAATAACAATTATTTCACCATTATACAGGAGGTTAACCTACCCCAACCAAGGAAAAGTACAAGGTAAGGGTTTATTTCGCAATCTCTTCATTATCCGAGGTTGTTTATACGTAATTTTCTACTGGGACCTCGTTATAATCCACGTCCATGTTTCTTTAAAATGTATTTCAAAACATTTTTAATATTTAAAAGAATATGGGTTAAAGTCATGTATACCCTTGTTTGACTTTTTATAAGAGGTTTATAAGGGAATCTTTCCGTCGTTTTCCAAACAAGGTGCTTTTTAACCTTTTCGACAGAATTAAGATAAGAATGTTTTTTTAACTTATACGGCGGGTGCGGTTATTTTCCGCCGTAATAAAATCGTCAAAGCTTCCCTTACAAGATTATAAGAATATTTTCAAATAAAATTTTTTATTTTATATGGATCTTAAATGATTTCAAAATAAAAAGAGATATTTCTTTAAAATGAATTTTGATTTCATCTATGTCAACATCCTTTGATGGATTTTACACTTAGTTAAAGTTGATTTGTTATGATACAAAACTTCTATATTATATTGAAGGTTTTGTGATTTTTTTGACTGTGGATGTTCTATTTTTATACCATTCATGGTTTATGGTGAAAGTATTGACATTTCGTATGATAGTTTTAATACGAATGTTTATGTTATGTTTAAACCTTTTCATATGGTAATGCATTGGACTTAATATGTGATGGGTGGATCCCGCTATAGCTCCTCGATGCATCGGTATGTCTCATGAGAAAAACAAGTGTCTTGGCACAAGGCCTTGGCAAAATCTTATTTGTAGTCTTGGCACGAGGCCTTGGCTATGTGGTTATGATTGTCTGGCATTATGCATTCCATCATTATGAAAGTGGTTATTGATATTGCATGTGATTATTCGATTAGTAGAATATTCATGTGAATAAGTAAATGGCATTATTTCATTTTATTTATGCCATACTATGTTGAAGTTAAAGTTTAAAAGGCTTTTGTTTTAGTTATACATTGCCTTAAATGTTTATTCTTATTAATGAAAGTTTCCGCAATACTGTTATCCTTACTGGGCATTTGAGCTCACCCCTTTTCTATGTTTTATTTCCCAGGATGTGAAGAAGTAAATTATGAATAACTTGCAGGGATATTATGAGGGGTTAATAGTGTGGACTATGGAGACAATATGTTGTTGTAGTAGTTCTTTTTTATTTTGATGATGTAATGTAAAAATTATGAATATATCTAGTGTTTCCAAGGCTACTAAACCAATCGGTCTTTCGAGATTTGATCTTTCTTGTGATCATGCCAATGTTATGTAATTAATGCACCGACTCTGGGTAACTAGGGTAGGGGCGTTACAGTTGGTATCAGAGAAGTTTAGTACAACCCTTGGAATCTAGATTTAGATAAACCTTGATTAGAGCACGTACACCTAAGATGAACTTTGAGGATTAGTATAGAAGAACTTCCTAGAATTTTGGTATTGTAGGGATTTTTTGAGTTTTCGAGCAATACATCCCTATCTGGATATGAGAAGGTAGAGGCGGCTCTGGAACAGATGTACCTAGGGGTAAAACCCGAAAACACCGCTTTGAGCTAGACTCGAACGGGAACTGGTGCACGAAAACGGGCCTTGCTGCACTCTTGGTTACGACACTCCCGAGGGATATGCTTAGGATAACTCTCATTTTCTTTACAAATCATTATGTAGGGTTTATGAGTATATACTTCCTCAAAGAAAACATTCTTATGATTATGGATTATATCCATAAATAGTTCTATTTATGTTAAGTGTTTTATAAGTATGGGATTATGTATTTTGATTCATAAACTGATCTAGTTTATGCCATTGTTTAGAAATGGCGCCTAGTGGAAGAAATGGAAACCGTATCAATGCACACACTCCATGTAGGGATTTCCCTCCTGCTCAAGATAATTATAGTGGAGCTGGTGATGCAACTGGAGCCGATCAGCTAATCACCATACTGGGACAACTTACTCAGGTTATGAATAATAACCATACCCGTATGGAGCACCCTGATCCGCAGCGTGGAGGATCAATGTTAGATAGATTCATGAGGCAACAACCACCAATGTTAGATGGGAGTAAAAATCCTTTAGTAGCCGAGCAGTGGATAAATTCTCTAGAGAAAATATTTCAGGCTTTGGGGAGCAGTGAAAGGGAAAAAGTTATCATGGCAGTTTACCGCCTCACTGGAGATGCTAATGAATGGTGGTCATTGATTCAAAATATGAAGGAAGATGATGAAGTATCAAATATGGAATGGAGGGAGTTCAAAGATCTGTTTTTAGAAAAATACTTCCCTCGCGACCATCGAGCAGATATGGAAAGGCAATTTCTAAGTCTGAGACAGAAGGAGGATGAGAATGTCGCAAAGTCTGAGGCTAACTTTACAAGGTTTGCAAGGTACACTGGTGATTATATACGTAACCAAAGAAGTAAGATTGATCGTTTCTTTGACGGGTTAAAACCATTTCTCCGTCGAGCATTAGTCTCACAATCCTTTTCATCGTACGAAGACATTGTCTCATGTGCTATCAAGACTGAAAAGGAATTCTCTAAGTCTTATGACTTTAAAGCAAAGCAAGAGAAGAAGAGACCTGCTGCTCAATCTGGGAATGGAAATAAGGGGAAGAAGGGAAAGGTTGAATATCCATCCTGTGGTAAATGCGGGAAGAAACACCCTGGTACTTGATTGAAGGGAATGGGAGTCTATTACAAGTGTGGTGAAAAAGGCCACCAAGCTCGTGATTGCAAGGGGAAGAAGGAAGCTACCAACGATCAGTGCTACAATTGCAGGGAGATGAGGCATTATGCAAATGAATGTCCTAAGCTTCAGGAGAACTTACCTCAGAAAAGGCCAAGGGATCAAGGCCAGGCTTATGCTATCACTACTGCTGAGGCAGAAGCTCCGAAAGACGTGGTGGCAGGTAATTTAATGGTTTCCTCAAGTTTAGCAAATGCATTATTTGATTCTGGATCATCGCCTTGTTTCATATCTTCCCAGTTTTCTAAGAAAATTAGATATTTCCAACTTGATTTAATAAGGGATTTGTCAGTTAAAACTCCTAAGGGAAGCATCATTGCAACAAAGTTTTGTGAATCAGTCCCCATTAGAGCACATAAATTTTCTTTATCTGCTGATCTCATCGTCATACCTATGATTGAGTTTGATATAATCCTCGGTATGGACTGTCTTTCGGACTATGATGTGAAGATTTATTGTAAGAAGAAAGAGGTTACGATTCTTGATGATAATGATAAGGAACACCTTATTTTTAGAGCAGAATCGTCACCACCTAATTCTTATTTAGATCCACACCCAGTAGCTCAAATTAATTCAATTATTGGGGAGGAAGAGAATGAAATAACTATTGGTGAGGAAAGGAATGTTCAAATAGAGGATGTACCTGTTGTGAAAGAATTTGTAGATGTATTTCCGGAAGATTTACCTGGACATCCTCCAGAACGAGAAGTTGAGTTTTCCATTGATTTGATTCCTGGATCAAGGCCTATATCGAAGACCCCTTATAGAATGGCCACTGTAGAGTTAGTCGAACTAAAGAAACAACTAGACGAATTGAGTAATAAGGTATTTATTCGCCCTAGTGTTTCTCCATGGGGAGCCCCTATTCTTTTTGTTAAAAAGAAAGATGGATCTATGAGGTTATGTATCGACTATAGGGAGATCAATGCTATAATGATAAAGAACAAGTATCCCCCACCTCGTATTGATGATTTATTTGACCAACTTCATGGAGCTCAATAATTTTCAAAGATTGACCTTTGATCTGGATACCATCAGTTGTGTGTGAAGAAGGAAGACATTCCGAAGACAGCATTTCGAACCAGGTACGGGCATTACGAGTTTACTGTAATTCCGTTTGGATTGACTAATGCACCCTCTGTATTCATGGATCTGATGAATAGAGTTTTCAAGGAGTATCTCGATGAATTTGTGGTGGTATTTATTGATGATATCTTGGTATACTCCAAACCCTACGAAGATCATGAAAATCACTTGCGCATTATCTTGAAGACTCTGAGGAGGCATGAATTATATGGGAAGTTTAGCAAGTGTGAATTATGGCTTCATGCGATTTCTTTTCATGGCCATATTGTCTCTAAAGATGGAATCTATGTTGATCCTTCTAAGACCAAGGAAATCCAAGAATGGCCAGCACCTACGAGTATAACTGAGGTACGTAGTTTTATTGGTTTGGCAGGTTATTATCGACGTTTCGTCAAGAATTTTGCCCGATTGGCTAACCCATTAACAAAGATCACACGTAAAGGGGTTAAATTTGTTTAGACAAAAGAGTGTGAAGAATGTTTTAAAGAACTGAAGAGAATATTAGTCAATGCTCCTATATTGACTCTACCATCGGGGAATGATGGGTTAGTTATTTATAGTGATGCATCAAAGAAAGGACTTGGTTGTGTCCTTATGCAGAATGATAGAGTTATTGCCTATGCATCACGAAAGTTGAAAATTCATGAACAAAACTACCCTACTCATGATCTTGAGTTAGCAGCTGTGATCTTTGCTTTGAAGATATGGAGGCACTGCCTCTATGGTGAAAAATGTGAGATTTATACTGATCACAAGAGTTTGAAGTATATTTTCTCACAAAAAGAACTCAACATGAGGCAAAAAAGAAGCCTTGAATTACTCAAGGATTATGATTGTACGATACACTACCACCCGAGGAAAGCAAACAAGGTGGCAGATGCTTTGAGTAGAAAAGACCCTGGAGTTTTGAACAATATGAGAATTGAAAGGGATCCAATTTTCAGGGATCTAGTAAAGATGGACATGAGAATAACCAGGGAAGGTGAAACATCAATGCTTTTTCAAATGGTTGCCAAACCATCTTTACTAGAAAGGATTAAGAGTTCTCAGACCGATGATGAAGAATTTCAGAAGAAGATTAAAGCTGTGAATGATGGGAGATTGAGAGACATTGTGTATGAAGATGGAATTTTGAAATTCGGGAAGAGACTTTGTGTTCCCGATTTACCTGATCTGAAAAGGGAATTACTGGATGATGCTCATAGTTCCAATTTCTCTATACACCCTAGGAGCACCAAAATGTATAGAGATTTGAAGGAACATTTTTGGTGGGACAACATGAAGAGGGATATTGCTGATTTTGTGTCAAGATGTATGGTTTGTCAATAAGTGAAAGCTAGAAGGCAACAACCTGGAGGAGTCATGCAACCTCTTCCCATACCGGAGTGGAAATGGGACAATATTACGATGGACTTTGTCATGGGGATACCAAAGACTCCTAGAAGGAACGATGCAATATGGGTTATTGTTGATCGTCTTACTAAGTCAGCAAATTTTCTTGCTATAAGAGAAGATCTACCCCTGGAATGTCTAGCAAGACTATATATTAATGAAGTTTTGAGACTTCATGGAGTACCCCTATCGATTGTTTCTGATCGTGATCCCCGTTTTACTTCAAGATTTTGGAAAAGTCTTCAGAAATCTCTGTATACTGAACTTCATTTGAGCACTGCTTACCACCCTCAGACAGATGGACAATCAGAATGGACTATTCAAACCCTAGAAGACATGTTGAGATCTTACTCACTTGACTTTCAGGGTATGTGGGATCAATATTTACCACTGGTAGAATTTTCCTATAACAATAGCTTCCATTCGAGTATTCAGATGGCACCATATGAAGCGTTATACAGAAAGAGATGTCGTACACCAACCTGTTGGGATGAGGTTGGTGAAATAAAACTTGTAGGCCCAGAACTGGTGGAGGAAACGGTGGAAAAGGTGAAGGTAATCCAAAATCACATCAAAGCAGTTCAAAGTAGGCAGAAGAGATATGCCGATAATCGAAGGAAGGATTTGGAATTTCGAGTCGGTGATCATGTTTTCCTGAAGGTATCTCCATGGAAGGGAGTTATACGTTTTGGTAAGAAAGGTAAATTGAGTCCCAGGTACATCGGACCCTTCGAAATTCTAGAACGAATCGGGGTAGTAGCTTACCGATTGGCAATGCCGCCAAGTCTCTCTAAATTTCACGATGTGTTCCACGTATCTCTATTGAGGAAATACATGCCTGACCCAACGCATGTACTCACCTATGAAGAATTAGAACTGGAACCTGATCTGTCTTATTGCGAAGAGCCCATCAGGATTCTTGATACAAGAGAACAAGTACTGAGTAACCGGACGACACATCTGGTAAAAGTTTTGTGGAGAAATCATAAGATGGAAGAGGCAACGTGGAAACCCATGGAACTTATGATGAAGAACCACCCGAGTCTTTTCATGCGATAGTATTCTAGAAATTTCAAGGATGAAATTATTTGAAGGAGGGGAGAATGTAACACCCCAGGCTTCCACGGTACGTTTCCCTTCGAATAATGCGGTAGTGTGTGTTGTACGCAACCTCGAATTCTAACACACACCACAACTAATTAAACTAGCCATTGTGAATAGTAATACCTAATTTTTGAAATCATATATATTTTATATTTCAAAATGGACTTCATTTTTGGATTCGGAATATCTAATTTAGCCTAAGGTGAAATTTTGGTACTTTTCAGATAACTTTCATATTTTGATGAATAGTGAAAATTATTAAATTTTAATTAAAAATAACTTTTTTAATCAAAATAATTAATAGTGATAAATTATGAATTTTAGTAGTTTTAAAGTATATTTAGAATATATTTTTACCATTTAATTTAATGTTTGTCATTGGACATAATTTCATAATTAAACCAGACATAAACAAGTGTCAATCATTTGATAGTTATTATCTCTTAAAAACATGCTTTTTATTTTAACAACGGGAATTAATTTTAAATTAATTTCTTCCACTTCAGTGTTTTGAATTTGGGAAAATGGATTACATATTTGGAATCAGGATGTCCAAATTATGTAAATAGTTAACTTTTATTTTTACACATTTTGAATAATTACTGCGGTAAATATTTTATTTACAATGGTTAAAGGGTAAATCCGGTAAATAAGGGTTAAAAAATAATATTATAATAATACAAAAATACCCAAAAACATGTCCTAACCTTATTGGTGGACACATACCCGACCATGGTCATCCTTGGGTCGATTTGGGGACCCCTTAGAGCCACTTGTATGTGGTAGGGACACATTATATTAATAAAGTTAAAATAAAAATAAAAATGGCATAAGCTTACATAATTTAGAAGAGCAATTTTTACATAGGGTTATACATGTTGGATTTTCAATTATAAATATTCATTAGAAAGATAAAAAGATTTCCTAAATAATTATAATTTATTTATAATTTTTAGACATCAAATAATTTAAATTATTAACGACACAATAATGATGTAATGTTTACCTCATTAATAAATCATTTAAATAAATAAGATTATAATGATTAAAATATTATCTAAAACCTGTCCAATTCTTATTGGTTTATGTTATTTAAAAAATGAGTCATCTTATCTTAGACCTCAATGATTTTTGGACCATTATAAACCGAATATAATTATATTATAAAGTAATACTTTCACTCTTTCCTAAAGAGCCCCTCCTCTCCCTTATAAAAGGAGACCACTCCTTCTCATTTCTTCACACCTTCAAAGCCTTTTGGTTCGGCCAAACTCTTCCCAAATACTCTCCCAACTTCCCTCACTACAACCTAGAGGCCTTAGTTTGATCAGAAAGCCAACCTAAGGAGCTCTTTTGATCAAATCAAAAGGAAGAACCCGAAGAAGAGGTAATGTTTTCACCACCCCTTTTCAAGTTCCTTTCTTCTTCCACTTCTTCTTTATTTGTTCTTACAATTCTAAACTAATAACTCCAGTATCTCAAATATACTGTGATGTTTTTATAAATATGGTACAACCATATTCAGTATTCTATCCACCCTTTGAATAACATGTCACCATACGTGCGTACGTACGGCTTACCGTCTCCACGTCGTGGTGTAATTGTTATTCAATATAATATTATTTGGATGGGTATAATAATGATGTGTAACTAATGTTAATAATAAATATAACATGTTAATTATTCTTGTATATATTATATACCATCCATTTATATACTATTTTATTATCAAAAGAATGATATTGTCGCTCGTGTGTACGTACGGACTACCGTCTCCACGAATGTGATGAGATTCATTCTCCATCGTATCCATTCAAGTATAATTATCATTTGATAATTTAAAAATGATGTTTAAAGACATGATATCATTCTGGATATGAATAATATACAACCTATCCTTTACAAACATGTCTTATGTAACAAAACATACAAAAGAAAACAAGTAAGTTCACACCCAAAACAACGATAATACTAAGATATTATTATCAAATCTATATTAAAAGATCATATATGATATCATAACAATGTATATGATTATATTATAATTTAATAACAATTATTTCACCATTATACAGGAGGTTAACCTACCCAACCATGGAAAAGTATAAGGTAAAGGTTTATTTCGCAATCTCTTCATTATCCGAGGTTGTTTATACGTAATTATCTACTGGGACCTCATTATCATCCACGTCCATGTTTCTTCAAAATGTATTTCAAAACATTTTTAATATTTAAAAGAATATGGGTTAAAGTCATTTATACCCTTGTTTGACTTTTTATAAGAGGTTTATAAGGGAATCTTTCCGTCCTTTTCCAAATAAGGTGCTTTTTAACCTTTTTGACAGAATTAAGATAAGAATGTTTTTTTAACTTATACGGCGGGTGCGGTTATTTTCCGCCATTATAAAATCGTCAAAGCTTCCCTTACAAGCTTATAAGAATATTTCCAAATAAAATGTTTTATTTTATATGGATCTTAAATGATTTAAAAATAAAAAGGGATATTTCTTTAAAATGAATTTTGATTTCATCTATGTCAACATCCTTTGATGGATATTACACTTATTTAAAGTTGATTTGTTATGATACAAAACTTCTATATTATATTTAAGGTTTTGTGATTTTTTTGACTATAGATGTTCTATTTTTATACCATTCATGGTTTATGGTTAAAGTATTGACATTTCGTATTCTAGTTTTAATACGAATGTTTATGTTATGTTTAAACCTTTTCATATGGGAATGCATTGGACTTAATATGTGACGGGTGGAGCCCGCTATAGCTCCTCGATGCATCGGTAGGTCTCATGACACAAACTAGTGTCTTGGCACAAGGCCTTGGCAAAATCTTATTTGTAGTCTTGGCACGAGGCCTTGGCTATGTGGTTATGATAGTCTTGAATTATGCATTCCATCATTATGAAAGTGGTTATTGATATTGCATGTGATTATTCGATTAGTAGAATATTCATGTGAATAAGTAAATGGAATTATTTCATTTTATTTATGCCATACTATGTTGAAGTTAAAGTTTAAAAGGCTTTTGTTTTAGTTATGCATTGCCTTAAATGTTTATTCTTATTAATGAAAGTTTCCTCTATATTGTTATCCTTACTGGGCATTTGAGCTCACCTCTTTTCTATGTTTTATTTTCCCAGGATGTGAATAAGTAAATTATGAATGACTTGTAGGGATATTATGAGGGGTTAATAGTGTGGACTATGGAGACAATATGTTGTTGTAGTAGTTCTTTTTTATTTTGATGATATAATGTAAAACTTATGAATATATCTAGTGTTTCCAAGGCTACTAAACCAATCGGTCTTTCGAGATTTGATCTTTCTTGTGATCATGCCAATGTTATGTAATTAATGCACCGACTCTGGGTAACTGGGGTCTGGGCATTACAATATATATGTTATCCAAATCATTAATATCATTCTGGATATAATGAACCTTTGACCAAATTAACAACATGTAAGTGTAAGAAGTCTATTTTTGACTTAAGAACCAAATACCGACAAAATGAAGACTATTAACTTAAATGATTACATGATGTTCATAACATGGTATAAAAGGAATAATGAACTTGAAAAAGGTTCATAAGAAAGTAGATATTAACTCAAGTTTATTATTCATGAGATTAAAGAACGGTCGGGTCAAGTCGGATACGAGGTATGGGACTTCGTCTCAATCTCCTTTCATTGAGGCATATTTTATTTTATACACAACATTCTTTTATACGGTGTATAAAACCCTTTGACTTTTATTTTTATTCAAAAGGAATCTTTTTTTTATACGAAGCATTAACTAAATGTCAAAAGGGAATGTTTTTGTCGTACGTATGCGGCGACAACGACTTCTCCTCCGTCGTGACCGTTATTTGAGTTTTGGCTTCCTCTACAAGCCATACCTTCTTTTTAAAAGAAAAATAAATACCATGTTTTACTTTTCTTTTATTTTGGTAATGGAAATGGTTTTCACAATGTTTTTTTGTGTTGTATTGATATCTTGTGATTGAAATGTGGAAATTTTATGTTTCTTTTATGCGTGTTTTATGTGATACGATTGTGTTATGGTTGTTTGGCATTATTATGATGACGGGTGGTTCCGTGATAAACTAAGGGCGGGTGAGCCTGATATAGCTCTTCAATGCATTGGGTAACGCGAAGGAGTGAAACATTAAGGTTTCTCCGAAGATATTTTAGGGAATATACTGTGATGGGTATTCCAAACGTAACCAAGATGGTTACTCCCTATGTAAGAATGTTATGAATGCCTCAAGTTACCTTTATGTCTTATGATTTCTATAATTTATTTATGATTTTATGAGGTATGTTAAAGTGCCTATGTTTTATGGGTAATGTATGATTTCATTCTTATGTATATATGAACTCATGTTTCCTTTCCATGTTTTTATAACCCATAATGAGATTTTTATGCTCATCCCATGTTTTCTTTGAAATGTTTTTCACAGGTCAAGGGAAAGGTACATGATATGATGATAGTTTCAAGGATGTGTCAAGAAATAATCAATGTTTTATTTTAAATGTGTTTCCATTGATGGGAAATGAAGAATACTATCTTTATGTAACCACTTTGTTTATATGTGGGATGTAATGAAAGTTTTATGATCTCATTCTCTAAAACTCTAAACCTGAAAAGATCTTCAATGTATAATCTTGTAATAACTCAAGATTAAGTAAGGTTTAAGGATGGGGCCTTATATGTCACCTCCCCAAAGCGATTTGATTCATTTTTCATTTTTCACGAAACATATATGGTGATATGAATTTATTTACTGAATATATATTTTATATTTAGGATATTATTGTGATATTATAAAAATATATTATTTTTTAACATTCTTTCTTTCCATTATCTAAAAAATAAAATCATTACCCATGATTATATATGGAAAACCATCACCATGATGTGATGAAAAAATTTTCCTATTATAAAATTATATAAATTGTTATATAAATATACATAGTTAATAAATAAGATAATTATTACATAATTAATAGGTTTTGATATAATGAAACAATTACCACAGTGCAAGGACCTGAACCATCGAACCGAAACATGAATGGAAAATAAACCAATTTTTAAATGAATATTGAATTTTATAAATAATTACAAATAAATTGTTATTTATTAATTATAAGAGAATGTTATATTTTTGAAATTTATTCCTACAGACTTTTTATATACTTACAATAAATCTAAATTTATGTTAATGTATTTTAAGACCACGTACTATGAATTTTAGGACCTGAGGTACGAGATTTTATTGCAATAACATTTTTATTAATAATTGTTTGTGATTTAATATCATTTGGGAGAATTATATGATTATTATACATTAAAAACTATATTTTTTATTCTAATATAGTTATTTCTACTGGTTTTCATGTTTTTTGTTCATTTTCCTCTGTTTGGAACATAAAAAATCAAGATGTTTTTCAAAAAAGTTTACTTTATTTCCTCTTTGGAAGAACCTTTTTTCTTTCATATCTAAGTTCCTTAAAAAAATTTCATGAATATTATTTTATATAATAAAATATTCATTTATACTTATTTTCTACCACTTTTTAATTATATCAAATTATTAATAGTTAATTATTTCAATTTTTTTTAACATGTTTTTATAACATTTTAGAAAAAGAATGAAAAAAATATTTGTTTCAATATTTACCAAATGAACAAATTTTTATACCATCATGATCATTATTTGGGTTGAAAAAACCTTTAAAAGTTTATATTTTTATATTAATGAAAATAATTTTCTCATTATTTGGGGACTTTTTATTTAAAATATTGTCAAAATAAAACTATATTTTCATAATTTTTTCAATGAAAGTATTTAATTTCTTTTTTTAGGATTTTTAAATCAATGATAATATCATTTTATGTTTAATATGATCAAATAGAGATATCATCTTTTGATACCAACCATGTTATTTCCCTATATGTCTTATGATTATGTGATGAGTAAATCTTGATAAAAATTGTTTTTTCACAGGTTATGCAACGATTGGATGATGAATGTTTATCTAATATATTCGATCAAATATTTATGGTTGTAATTATTTAATAGTTTATCATAGAATTATATATCCCAAAATTTATTTAGTTAATGGTTGACATCTTGTGAGATAAAATGAACGTGATTGGAAGTGAACCCATTCAAAGGATAAAAAGTGATTTGGGACAGAACCCAAACAACTATTGAACATTATCAACATTATGATGATTGTCTTGTAATTGAACCACGAATAATAAATTTAATTCATATGATTATTATTGTTCCACAATTCCTATGAAATTTTATTATGTTTATGATATTCCATCATAGAATATGACTGATTAGTGGTGATTTTTAACTCTTTTGACTCATGTCTTTTTAAATTATGAATCATTATTCTGTGACTTTCGAGTTATGATATATGAATTATTAGATATGAAAATTTTAGTTTATGTTCATGATTACATACCATTATAATTATATTATTCTTTCATATTGTCAATAATTTATATCTATGATGTATACCCTTATAGAGAATCTATGTTCTCTGGTACTTATGTTTCTATTTTTTCAAGGTTCTGAATAAAGTTATTAATTAATAAATGTATCATAAGATTACTATAAATTAAAACAACTATGGATAATTTTTATTATCATCTATGAAATTTGTTGATTATGTATCTTGTTTATAAATACGCTAAAAATTTATAGTTATGGTCTTGTATTATTGTGAATTTTATTTAATATTCATCTCAAATAATCAAAAATGAATGTAATTAATACCTGAGAATAATCATTTTTTATTCGATAAAGTTTGAGTTATTATTAGAGATTGGTTTATGAATAATATAAGGATATAAAGTAAGAAAAAATATAATTAATGAAATGTGATATAGGGAGAACCTAAAAGTGAAACAGATTTAAAGAAAGGTTTCATAATTTAGGACATCTCAAGAATTATTTTCATGATTATATTATTTCTCACTCTAATTACTATATAATTATCATATAACATTGTTTTTTTCAATGTTGCGTATGGAAATAACTAGTGGGAATCATATTAATAGAAAATGTGGATAATAATGTAATGAATTTCCCATTATAAATAGAATGATATGAGAGTTGGAATATATTATATTCATTCTATAGTCAAACAAATATCTCAATAGAAGAATCATGTTGATCATTATCATGTGAAACGTAGGGACCAATGAACTATTGAATATTTCATGATGAAATATCTACTTACCAAAATATATACTCTCATCCAATTGTGGATAACCCACGGGAAGTGCCAATAAAAATTGATTTTTCATTCTCTAGTTCTCTCTATGTTAGAAAATGTTTCTATGTAAGTATAATTTGTAAGGATAAGAATATCAATGGTTAAATCTTATAAAGAATACATGGTATGGGGAAGAAATTGAATCCATGAAATTGGATGAGTTTAAGTGGTTATTCTTCTGTAACGACATTCCCAAAAAAAATTCACATGAAAATTGAACAGAAATCCCTTGTGATTATGTAGAAGGATTATGAATCGATATGAAAATATATGGAAACTATTATAGGTATTGTGAGGTAATATTATAATATTATCATTGAATATGAATTTATAATTTATCAGCTACACATTTTCTTAAAAATAATCCACAAAATTCATTTTCTATAAGGGAATTTTGTATCGTTGAATAAATTAATTAATGATATCTTAATGGAAAAATGATGACTGGGTATTTCAATTATTATAATTTAATTTATTTGAAGAGAAATATATTGATTTGGTGAAATTATTATTATAAAAACAATGAAAGGAAAAAAATTATACTAACTTCTTCCAAAAGTATGGATAGAAGACTGAGGGAAATCATCATAAGGTGACAACTAAATTTTTTATGTGGGGAAAAGAAGGACATCAAGAAAGTTACTGTCAAAGAGATTTATAGAGGATAACAAGTGAAATGAATATGGAGAAAGATCTATCGAATGTACCTCACCCATTATAATTAAATATTTGTAATTAGTAATGGAATTATGAGAAATAATGAATAGAAATACTGGTTAATGAAGACAATTGTCTTAAAAAAACTCTTAAGGTAAGAGATAAATATAAATATCATGAGATCACAATTAAAGATGTGGGTCATGAGAACAATGTGATAAATATAGGCATATCATCCACTCAAGAATTGAATTTGTATTATTTGATTCTTAATCTACACATTATTTTACATTTTAAGATTCATTTAATGGTATCATATCACAACCTCAATGATTATGTGTTGAATTATTAATAAAAAAATTAATGATGATTACTTCTCATTTTTAAACAACCATTCTCATATATGTGTGTATGAATGTACATTCAGTATGTATTTTGATCCTACCTCTAGTTTAATTTGATGTGATTTTAGGCATGGATTGGATTTTATTATATAAGACCTATATAATTTATAATGGAAGGGGAATCACATTTAATATAATGAATGAACCAATAATTTCCTATCAGTGTAATGATAAACATGAAAATAAAATTGAAATAAATTACATTTTATGAGTATTATTACTTACTAATTAGGGGAATCAATCTATAATGTAAAGGAAAAAATTATCATTAACAATATTCGTATTATATTGAAATATGAAAATGTATTTCTAAAATTGTATCATAGTCTTACCTCAAATTGTGAAGTTTTATTTTTAATTTAAATAATACATAGTTATATGCATATTTTAATGAATCTTAATATAATTTCCCCAATTTGTTTTATTAATTGGTGTGAAAATATATGTTAATATATATAGGTGGCACATTTTTTCGTGTACGTCAACATTGGGTGAACTATTTCTTCTTATCAATAAGAATCCTAGTTTAGTGGATATTTTTATTGATTATCAAAAAATTAATAAGATTTCTATATTGAAAATGTATCTTATACCCTATGTTTATTATCTATTTGATTAAATAAGAGTAGATCAAAACATTTCAAAGATTTACCTTTTATGTAGATATCATTCATTAAGGTTCAAAAAGCATGATATTTTTATGCCACGATTCTATATGAGATATAAACAATATGAATATATATTAATTCAATTTTTACTAATCAATTCCACCATAATCTTGTAGTTTTAATTCATAAAAACATTGGAGGTTAAATTTATAAATTATTGGTAGTATTTATAGATTATATTCTTATATATTATATATGTAAGGAAATTCAAGAAGAATATTAAATTATTGTGTTGAATAAATTAAGAAATTATAAGTTATATATCAAATTTACCATGTGTAAATTTTGGATATAGAAAGTGGCATTCATGGATCATGTAATCAAATGAAAGGGTATATTGGTGCATCCTTCAATTATGGAAATTTTGAACATTATCATAGAGAAACCATAGAGATGTAGATCTATTTTTTTGACTTGGCTAGAATGTGTTGATGATTTTATAGAAATTTACCATGTTTATCAATTACACTAACCATGTTAATATAGAAGGAAGACATCTTTGTAAATATAGATGAATGTGAATTGGATTTAATCTAATTGAAATGAGGGTTGGTCAATACACCTTTTTTAACACAACAATATAGTGTAAAATGGATTATGATATATATTGATGGATTAATAAAGTTAGTTGGAGTGTTCACATATATAATGTCACGATAATCGCAAAGTACACATGCTAAATGATGTTTCATGACAAAAATTACATGACACGTGATTTGGTACTAGCAGTGGTAATTTTATTGATGATATAGATGATTTATCATTACAGTGATTGGTATAAAATATATACCTAATATAAAATATTTAGTTATATATTAATAAAAAACATTAAATATACAAAAAAAATATGGCAAAAAATGATTAATAATTATGTCTACTTAGTAAAATATCTCACTAGGATGGAGAACAAGGTGGATGGCGCTCTGATTTAGAAACACCATACTAGTTTCTCCATGATAAATATTTATTGAGATAATATAGCTAGGTATTTGCAGAGGATGGATCATGAAATCATAAATAAACTATAAAGATTGAATTTGTAAGTTTAATGATTAACCATATATGAAAAAAACTATTAAAGTGGTATAAAAAGAGGTTGTAGGGTAGAAAAATAAAATAATTTTCTTGAGTTCATTCCTAATAGTAGTTGAATTATTAGGTTAAGGAAAAAATTATTTGTCATATAAATACCATAATTTAATAATGATATTTTTAAAGAAGTGATTTTCATCATTATCTATTATTCTTATATCTATAAATATATATAGATATCTTAAATATAATTTATTGTGGTATAACATAAATGGGGATATTTTAAGTTATTTATCTTGGTTTAGGTTATTATATCAAGTTAGGTATGAGGTAAGTAAGTCTAATGAGATGTTATAAACCTTATATATACTTGAGTCGAAATGGTAAAAGATCACCAAAGAATTTATTATGGGAGAGACAAACATATCAAAATGGAATAATTATATTTAGGTTCTATTCAATCCCCTAAAAAAATAAATTCATTTTATTTCTATCAAATAATATTTCATTCTATATCATCATTCGTGGTTAAGTTTTTTGAAAGTTGTAAGGATTCGTTTTGTACCACTCAAAATCATATCCATGTAAAATATGAGTTTTTCCTCAAAGTTATGGATAAATATTATGTACTATTTGAATACAGTGTTGAGATTTAGAACTACATATAATCATAAAATAGTTGTTCAGTTTTTGAAAATCATACGGGCCCAATAATAAATGTTTGGAGCTTGATCTATGTATTTTAATAATGTTTTTTTAATATCTTACTATATTTGAATTTTCATATAATATATGTTTTCACTCATGAATGAAAAATAATATTTAGAAAACCGTATATGAAAATAAATGCAGGAATCAAACCAGATGGGGGTAAGGATTGGGAATGACTGTTGTCGGGACCAAAGATATCAGATCAAATGGGAGAAAATTTATTTTAATTCTGAAACACATCTAGGAATATTATACTCAATAGAAAATATATACTGATGATTATCAGTGATAATTAGATTTTGGAGTGAGTGATAATGTATTTCATTGAACAACTACTTCAAATAATATTATGTGTTTTTTAAATAAGGATAATCTAAGTCACTGATATATTATTCTCATTGTCATAATTGATCTTATATGGATGGAATATTATTATTTGGTTCTTACTTCAAACTACACATGTGTTTTTTATGTGTTCCATGTACCTAATTTTGATAAAATACATACTAGATCCTTTATATGTACTAAAATCTATTATCATACAATTGGTATATGATGTTTCTTATGATGAACAACCAGTAGAAGTATTGGAACATAATGATAAAGTGTTATAGAATAAGACTACTCACAGATATTTGGTTCATTATAGTGATAAAATTTCATGGAATCAAATTGGGAACATTAATATATTATGAGGTAGAGGTACTCTCCATTTTTTATTTTAGGGTGACATAAATTTGAAGGTGAAATTATTATAATGGGAAATATGGTAACACTCTAAGCTTTTAGAATATATTTTTATTTAACATATAAGTTTTATTAATATTGTTTAAATAACTAGAAAATGAAATTATGTGAATAATTATTATAAATTATAAAACGAGTCTTCTTATATGTTATTTAAATGAAATATAATTTTCTAATATAGTATATAATTCAATTAAAAAATATAACTAATACTATACAATTGTTTTAACATATTTTGTTTATGAGTGTTGTTTGGTCATATATGTTTTACTTCAAAATTCATTGATATATTAAAAAATATTAAAAAAAAATTATTATTTACATGTATAATATAAATTTATTGGTCATTAATTCTATGAAAATGAAAATAAAATAATTTTGAGGTTAAAAGATATGTTTTTTCTTAAAAAGTCACATGTTTGCATGCAGTATTGTTTTTCATAATAAATTAAATTATAAACTATTTATGAATTATATTTATGATTTTTTTAATATATTTATTGAAAAAAATATTATGAAATTCATTTAATGGTTTTTGGTGGAGAATGAATGACATGAAATTTATTTTTATACATATTTTTTTTTCTAAAAGTAATATTCATTTAATTTTGCATGCTTATTATAAAACTAATTTGTACCTATAAAAGACAGTGAATTGGATAAAATCGTTTCCATATTTGAAACTAGAATATCCAAAATTGGTAATGAGGCCACATTCATTTTTTTTGTAATGAATAGTAACTATGGTAAAATTTATTACAGCCATTTTGTTGAAAATGGTTTAACATGGGGTTAAACTAAAAGATTTGTTTAAAAACATCACTTATTCATGTTTATATATGGTTGAATAATGATATATATACCATACCATATAATATCCACTGCTATTTGTCCACATTTTTCAACATTAAATTGATTATGCCATTATTTATTTTTAATATTTGAAGTATTTACTAGATTACATCCCACCTCACTTATTACAGGGATCCTCCTCCATTCATATATTTAGAAACATTTATCCGTCATGTTTTTTTGAGAGATAACCAAATATCTTTATTACACCCATAAACAAATCCTAGAAAACCATTTATTCTCTATAGACCATCAATTAAATCCATAACATGTTTTCCAAATGAGGGTTCCAAAATAGGAGGTCATTTAATTTAATGGAATTTTTTAGTCTATTTATTGAATAACCTATTATATATCTTATATAATAATAGTAACATATATACATTGGTATAATGACTACCATTAAATGTTTTTATGAAAATATTACATCCATTTTCTCCCTTTTTCAATTCTTTGAGAAATTACAACATTGTTGGTGAGTACGTGTTTTCTACCACCTCCATAATGCAATGTGAATTTTTTAATATTCAATATACATGGATGATAATTTGGATGGATTTGGTTATTATATTTTATATTGGTGATATATTAATATTATTCATTGATAAATTATTTTTCACCAATATTTCTTTCCAAATTTAGTAAAATGAAAACATTCCTCATGCGTATGTAAAGAAATATCAGCTCCACAAAAGGATGAAATTAATTTTTCATCACAACCATATATAAATGGATATTAATGTGTTTATAATGAATAAATATGATACATATAAAATAATTGATATTTATTTTATGAACAATCCAAGACTAAGGTTCAAAAATATGAAACATCAAACCAAACCAAGCATGGAAACTATACTCGTTTTCACTTGAATTTCAGTTTTAATAAGGAATTGTAGAAAAATGGGTAATAAAAAATAATGATGTATTCTTATATTGCAGTAAAATTCTTATTATGGTGTAATTATAGGATTATATTTAAAGACATATTTTTTTTTATAAATTTCTTATTTTCTTCATGTTTTTATATTATTTTATATTCTTTGGTACTTGACACGATTGATAAATTCTATTATTAAAATTTATCATTATTTTTAATTTGGTCTACAAAATTATTCCACCATGTCTATGTTCAATAAATTAGAATTTTTTTATTTGATAAAATGGCTATTTAAATTCATTTTTATCAAATTGGTCATTCATTTCAATTTAATGAAAATGAATTTTTAAAAAAACTGAACATGTAATTTAATACTTTTATAAAATGTGTAAAAGGAATATTTTTTTAACATTTACCACATGAAAAAATGTTCGCACCCTCATGACTATTCATTGATTTTATAAATTATTTAAAAATTTACTTAGTTTTATAATGTAAATAATTTTATTAATTTATTTAGGGTTTTAATTTTTTAATTCTGTAAAATATGTTATTTTTATAATGTTTTAAAAGAACGGCTCAAATGGTATGTTAATGGAGTTTCCTGTCTAAGTTAACATAAAGTAGTCTTTATTGTGATTTACTAGGGTTATGATTCAATGGTACAAACCATTATATTTATCTACATATCTTATTTATATGTTTTGAGGAAATCAGCATGAAACCTATTGCATTTCCATGGGGTTTTCATTGATGTAATGATAAACGTTTTTATGATCTTTTGAAAATCATAATTATGGTTTTCATTAGGTTACGATTGATCCTAAAATTATATAACCCACCAAATAATATTAAAATTATTTATTGCTCATGAAATAATTTGAATATGATAGAGAGTAAACCTATTCCATTGTAGAAAAGAGCATAGGTCATGACCCAAATATATTATGAGACGTTTCCCACTATGTAATGTTGGTCATAGAAGATAGTCTTGAAAAATGAAATGGTTTTATTTAGGATTTTCGAATTATTCCAATGATAGGTTATTATGACGTTAATATGATGTCATGGATAATGATTTATTATTGTGGATTCTTTACTCCATTGATTCATGTCCTTAGAAATATAATGCTTTATTCTATGACACAAGATTTATGATATCATATTGATTTGTTATAAAATTGATATGTTTTGATAATTATCTCAGACAAGTATTCTTATATAATTCATATATTATAATTAAATATGGTCATTTATTTTTATTTGTTATATTATTCTTATATTATCGAAATTCGAGAGTAATTCTCACTTGATAAAATTTCATGGATATACTTAAAGGAAGTGGTAAGCCATCATGGACTACCAATATCAATTGTAACTAATTGAGATTCATGATTTATCACCTTGTTTTGGAGAAGTATCCTTTTTTTGTAAACTCTTAGCTAAATTTCATTATTTCTTATCATCCTCAATCTTATTGAAAATATATGAAAAAATTTCATAAATTTGAAGACAATATGACAACATGTTTTATGTACTAAAATGGAGGATGGAAAAAATATATAACCCTAGTTTAGTTCTCTAAAAAAATAATCTCAACCCAAGAATCCAAATGTCTCCTTATGACTATCTCTATTGGAAAAGTTGTTGAACACCAATATGCTAGGATTATGTTAGTGAACGTGAGATGATAAGATCCAAAATGGTCCAAGGAATGGTAGTAATGGTAAAAAAAATTCAGTAACACATCATTCCAACCTAAATTCGATAGAGGAGTTTATCCAAGAATCAACAATGGGGAATATAGTTTAAGGATAGAATCAAGGTATTCTCATGCATATCTCCATGGAAGAGGATTAGGATATTTGTGACGAAATGATAGCTAAGCCCAAAGTATATAGGGACATATGAGATTCTTGATCATGTCAGAGTTGTTTCCTATTTAATAGAACTTCCACTATCCATGTCCCAAGGACATGATGTAATCTATGTATCTATCATGAGGAAGTATATACCAGATACCTCGCATGGACAAAATTCAATGGTGGTATTGTTGGAAAACCATCTCTCTTATGAGGATCATCCATTGAATATCATGGGCTATAATGATATAGTTCCACGTAACCAGATTATTCACCTAGTCAAAGTATTATTGAGGAACCATAAGTATAAAGTGGCTACATGGGAATTAGAGGAAGTGTTGAAGGAGAAGGTCCATCTCTTGTCTTCACCATAGTATGATAAATGAAATTCCGTGGGTGAGATTTCTTTAAGGGGGAGGAATGTGACTCCCTTAAATTTAATCAATGGTAATTCCATTCATATAAATACATAATATAGTATAAATCGAATAAAATCATATTGATAACACAATACATACTTTATAAATGAAGAATGAATGGTTTTATAGGTATTTAATTTATTTTTTGGAACCTATACTAATGGAATAATAACAATGCTGTTTGAATAGCAGTGTAATTTTTATGAAAAGGATAAAAGAAAATAGAATAGGAACCATAACTATTGATGTGTGAATAAAAATTATATATCTTATTAATAAAAAATTTATATATTTATATCTTGAATTAAACAAATAAATGTTTTAAAAATGATAAATTAATTGTTTGAATTTTTATTATTCTTAAAGAATTATTTATAATTTTATAATTAAAATAATTTTTAAAAAGAAAATTTATTTTGAGAAAATTGTTTAATAAATTAATATTTTCATAATTATTATAATAATAATATTTTATGATAGATTAATTATTCTCTTAATGTGTTATAAACTCTATAATAATTTTAAAATTATTATTTTCTAAATGAATGATAAATAAAAAAAATTTAACATAATTATAAAATTATTTTATTACAATAATTTTTATTTAATAATTCTACATGTGGATATATTTTTAGGGTTAATTTTTGATATTTTTCTAGAATTATAGATATTTTATGAATAGTGAAATATTGTAATTTATAGTATAATATAAATACCTGATTTACTGATACATGGATGATGTATGGATAGGATAATAACAATTTTTTCAGAATTACCTAAACTCATTACTATACATAGTCACATGAATCAATAGTATTGATATTATTTATCCAAAATAATAGAAAAATTAATAAAATTAATAATAAACACCCCTCTCATGCACTATAAATACTATCCCTCACTACCACTTATCGTCACACTTTCTACACCCTAATGCGTGTCCAAATTATGATCAACCCTCATCCCAAGACATTACCCCACATCCAAGATACTTTTTTCTTAATAAAATACCAATCACAATTCCCCTAAGGAGGTTACCAAGTAGAATAAGTTCAAGAGTTATATTCTTCTTTCATTTTAATTTAATTTACTATATATTTTGTTTTCTTTTATTATCCTCTGATAACCTCCATATCCCAAAGTGTCATGATAACTCTTGTATCTTTTTTATACTATATTTTTTTGTATTGATGGAATAATCCATCATCTAATCTCTTCCCTCGTTTTTAAATGATAACATGGTCTGTGATGTGTCTATTTACCACCATTGTGGACGATATGTTCTCATTTCCCATTACCTTATTCTGGTCTGGTAAAAAACAATTTTTATCATCAAAATTTTTTTTATTATGTTTATTATAACATTTTTAATGTTATTAAAATATTATGTAAATATATTTTTAAATTAAATGACTCTAAATCATGATATTCATAAAAATCACAAAATAAACGAATTCTTTTTCATCAATGATTTATCTAAGGAATCATCATCATGAAAAAATCACATTATATATAGAACAATTTAATTTTTTATATTAATTTTTATCATATAATCTCACTTCTCTAGAATTATAACAATTTTAAAAGAATATCCATAATAAAACTCAAGGGAACCAATCTTGAAATCCATGAAATGAGTGCTTCTGGAATGACAAAATTAAACATGATTACCCAAAAAGATGACCCTCAATGAAACTAATAAAATTATAATTAATTAAAAATATGTAATATAGATACTGGATTAATTTTCTAATAAATTTAATTTTATTATCTTAGATATTATGTTCATGTAAATAACACTTTCATAGATAATTTATCAAATTCTCTCAGAACCCCCGTTTTTCTTTTAGGTTACACTTTCTCTTTGTATACACCAATGCAATTATTAATTATTATTATTTACTCTGCCCATATTATGTTTTTTATGTTCAAAAATATTTACCTAGATCAATTATAAATTCATTGAGAGGTAAATACATGTTTTATAATATTCTCTTTTCAATTCCTCCCCATAAACAAAGCTAACTATTGGGAACTACCCAATTTCATGCCCATTTTCAATTACACTTCATCATTTGTTTTATTCCAGAAATAACTTTCTAAAAATATAATATTTATCAGAAAAATATAAATATACTCATTTCTCATTTTATGGAATCAATTATTCATTTCCCCTCTTTAATGAATCGTTAATATTGTCCCGTAAACCGCACTAAAGTGGATCTTTGTTAAAGATTCTTAAACACTTTTTTTAAATGTATTTAATTTAGTTGAATATAATAAATCATGATATATTCCGATTTTACATTATTAATGTCCATGTATTATTAAAATCCATTCTTTCATGGACACTTTTATGACACACCCATTTTGATGCTCCATGACATGATTTTGATACACATTCATATCCATGGCTAAACCTTATATTTATTTTTGATTCTTCTCATAGAACACAAATTTATAAAAATGTTATGAATGGTGTACTTAGATAATAATCTAATGCATTGGGTAATGTTTAGTCTCATGATGATTCATGTTGTGATAGGGAGTGAATTTGATTCTTTTATGGGACTATATCCGCCCTGTATAATAGTCTTGGCAGCTAGCTTTGACTCATTCTTATTTCATGACATATATTTTTTACACACTTCCATTATGTCATGATTAAATGATCCCATAATCTACATGTTATGTTTCCATATGATTATTCATGATCCATTCCTTTTAATGTCATCTTCTTTTTCCTTCTAACCGATGTGTTATGATTTATTCCTATGTTAATTCCCATACTGGCTCTTTATCTCATCTCTTTGGGTCATGTATTTCTTAGCTTATCCTATGTAGATGTAAGAGATAAAATGAAGTTCAGATATATATATGTACATTAAATATAATATTTCATTCTTATCATGTTTTAAAATTATGCATCTATTCTTCCAAATTTATTGGAATTTTCAATTTATTTCGAATAATTGATGGTTGACTATACTTAAAATAAGGTATTAATTTGTGAAAAGTGATAGGGTATCTTTAAAAACACACTATATAAATTAAATGGAACCAAAATTAATTCATAATGGTTATAAATTAGGTCTAATATATAGATATCCTTGAGAGAACTGCCATAGTTTTCCCAAAGTCATCCACTTTATTCCTCAACCAGAAAATCCAAATGACAACTCTCAAGACTCAAATGTTGAAAGGATAAACTTATGAGTTAGTCATGACCAAACAAGCCACTATTGTTCCCACAAATAAAACATGTACCATAAAAGAAAAACAATAAGGGCTTCATCTCCACTTGAATATCCATGAAATGTGTAACCATATATATAGTCAGTAGAGAACCAACAATACGCCTCAAATTACTAATGAATAGTTAAAGGTATTCACTAACATGTATACAAATTTAAATAAATATAACATAAATTTCATTACATGAAACTATTGGATATGTTGTGGAGATAAAAGTAAATAGACATTAAACAACTATATTATGAATATAATTACTTACTCCATATACTATGAGGATCTATACATGAAATTTTACAAACTTAACTGCTCGAAGCATGTATCCTAATGATTCTTATCTTGAGATATTGAAATTATGTATCCCATCATAACCAAGATTTTTTTAGTTAAATATGACAACACATCCCCTATCGTTTCAGTTCAACATTATATATCTATGCTAATCTTTTGGGAAGGGTAAGGTGTATACAATGTATAGTCCTTAGTTCGTCTTGTGGAATGGGTGGAGGATTATACTCATCCAAGGCTAAAAATCTCATCCTATGAGGGTATCATATATATAAATGGACAATGGGTATACATAATAGATTATGTGGAAGGAATAAATAAAAATATATATATATATATACATATTATAACCACCTAAAATTTTTGTTTATATAAAACCCAAATAGAATCCATGTTCAAAAATAACCAACCCTAAAATTCATCATGTTCATAAATCTAAAGAAGAGTATATATTCCTAAAAACATATATTCACATTACATTAACGTAAAAAGATTTAAATAAAGGGAAATTACGTAAATAATTTGTGAGATAATGGGGATGAAAACTTATAAATTCTCATGGTATAAATATTATGTAAAACATCTCTAAAATCAAGATTTAACATGTTATTTATGGATAACATGTGAAAATACAACATTATATTTTATCATTTATAGGTTAATATTCATTATTTTACTTATATAATAGTATATTAGACTATAATAATTGCATAGATATCATTGAGAGATAAATAGGGAAATATGTTATGTTAGTATTGGTTTTGTAGAATCCCTCCTCTGATGCCACTTAATGGTACCTGAAGATGGTGGAACACAAGACCTCAAGCGCACCACCCCGAATGGCATAGGATGATGAATAGAAGATAGGTCATAGGGTGATTTCATAGATATATTTTTCTCTCATGGATCATAGTATATAGAATAATTTTATATTTAACAATAAGAAATGGTATAAGTAACAATAAGATTCAGATATCAGTGGAAAAAAAAATTCACAATCTTGCAAATAATGAAATAAGTGGGAGAAGTGAAATAATCAGAAGATAGAGTGTTATGTTAATGTTATTGTAATGTAACTATACATTACTTATCATGTAAAGGGGAAGGGGATATATATATATGTTCAAATAAATATATAAAAAGGGGAAAAGATGGTATGTTTGGGATCTCAATCATAGTATTGGTCCTTTGCACCAATCTCCGACCTAGAACTAACAATCAATCATGGAAATTGGATACATCATTTTGTATATAACTACAACCATAATGACTACCCATGTACCAAATCTGCTCGAGCAATGTCTAAGATACAATCTTAGTAGGTCTACACCCATGGTATCTAGACCATTCCTTTTCACGCTACATGTAAATTAAACCGTGTTCCATATTTAATAAATAAAAAAATTCAATACATTGGACCCACTTCCACTTAAAAACCCATCCATTTTAATATATTTTTATAAATATGGTGATTCTAAACAATGGGATCCTAAAATTATATGTTTGGTGATGTAATCTATAATACGGTGGACTTTCCCCAATATTTTGATTAGGCTTAGAGGAAACATCCTTATTTTTTTAATTCCATTAGATCTGTTCTCTATTTAAAACATTTATTCAAAATATATTAAATTATATATTAAATACAAATTATAAAATATAGCGAGACTCCATGTTCCTGCCCATAAAAATATGAAGGGAGATTTCACGTATCGCATAGGGGGATCGGTTTGTAACCATTCCATGGAGTCCATCCATGGTGACCAAAAAATGATATCTCATGTATCACTCCAATCATGGTGTGAAAAAAATTAAGTACTGAAATAAATCATAGTTCATACCTAGTTTTTAATGTAAGTTCTCAATTTTATCTTGGAATGGTACAAGAAATATTGCCATGATGCACGTCCAAGCGGTCTTCTTAGGGTACTCTTATCACTTTTCTTGAGGAAAATATGATTATGCACAGTGAAACCTTCAAGTGACATTGATGATGTTCTCCCTAAATGTTTAAAAGCACTAAATATGTATTGAAATTTAAATAGTGTTCATCCAAGGGGTCCAAAAATAAGAACCCATTGTATCACCCATAACACTAAGGTGAATCAGCTAAACAAGAAACACACATATATAAATAAAATTCCTAATAAGTAATTTATCATTTCGTAAATAATTTACATTACCCGAGGTATATTGGTCAAGTCATTTGATTGGGATAAAATCTATTTATGTCATAAGGAATAAGGCACATTCACTTTACCAAATCAATTAATTTAAAAATTAATGTGTAGCGTATAGTGAAAGGCATTTTCCTTGGGTTTATCAATGTAAATAGTTAAATCTGTAGATCATGGTATATAAAATGAAGAAAAAACCCTTAGGGGTGTATATAAAACTATCAAAAAATTAATGTTATAAATTATAGGTCAAGAATTCATAATTTGATGGAATTAATCATAGTGATCAACCCATAAGGTTGATTCTCCACATGATCGGGTCCCCAAAGGCATGAAAAAGCCATCAATTAAATTTCATTTGATAAATTCTCAATGAATATTGAAAAATCGTGCTCACAGCGCAACATCACATTTTATTTAAATTAATATACAAAAGTTAATGAGTCTACACCACCTACCGTAGCCTCATATAGGTTCTCTTATCTAGGTACACACTTTGGTTTGAGATAATTTGGAAGAAATGGAAAAAAATATCCAGGGATGTGACAATGGTGGAAATGATTTTGAACCAAGATATAGAAACCAATTTGATTAAGAACATGAAATATATTAGATAGGATTGAAAAGCTTACCATGATGGATCTAATACTTGTGATTGATAGAAAAACATGTGACAAATGGTGGAGGATTCTAGATCTCTAGCTTGAGGGAGAGGAGAGTTCCACGTGAATAGTGGAGGAGGTGTCCACTGGAAATAACAAGAGGTGGAAGAAGAAAGAATGTTAGATCATTAAATATTAGTTAAAATGTAATTTCATCCAAATTTACAAATATGTGCAGTTTGTAATCATGATTGGACAAACCAAGCGCCAACTACAAACTAGTTTCTGCTTCAAAGGGGCACTAGGCATGGTTAAGTGAATAGTTTGTCTAACCAAGTAGAAACAATGAAATATTTCTATATCCCAAAACTATGTAGTAGTACATGCACATGTTTCTAGGGTTACATAGTTCTAGAAAAACCGTATGGACCCCATGTTCCCATTTTTTCATCTACATAGTTTAAGGAAACTGTGTGGGCTAGGCTGCACAATTTCTTCTAACCATGAGGCCTAGTACTGTCTTCCCATTTGGGGATCTAGGCTTTGAATGAACCTGAAGAACATTTGAATCTTCCTTTTCTTGATTTTAAATCACTATTAGGGGTGTGTTGTGGAATTTAAACCAAAAAGTAAATGGTTTGTGCCTTTGAAAAAAATTGGGACGTTAGAACCTCTCCTCCTAAAGAAAACTCATCCTGATGTTTCCATTATTAGGGTGGTACAAAAGAATATGAGAACAGCTTCATCCGCCACACAAATAAATTATATATCCACTCCCATGTATCTTTCTATATGAATCTATTTTTCTATAGCATCTAGACCAGAGGAACTGACCAACCTCAAATAACCTTCTTGCTCCAATCAATAATACATATTAGAAGCTCCTTGATGGATGCATCATATTCCTACTCAATATTGTTAGGGTCAAATGTATGAGATCAGTCAGCATGATAATGTTGAATCTATGATACATGGAAGACAACATGCATGGTGTAATACTTATGAGGTAACAGCAAATGATATGCTACTGACACAACTCTCTTCATCATATTGAATGGAATGACACTTTAAGGCAATAACTTTTCCAATCTATTAATTCATCTGTTACCCAATCATAGAGATGCATGGAGAAAGATCCAATGTACCACCCAAAACCCTAGTAGAATTCAAAAACTATCGGTATAAGGATTCATCCTAGACTCAGTAGTAACTATAAACTTCTGGAATTATCATGAGATTCTATAAATTATCATATAAAGTTATAGCACCCTGTAAAGCTTCTTCACCTTCCTTTAGCCAAAAAAGAGGTGAACGATAAATCCTACTGTATATGGCCGCATACAGAGCCATCAAAATCATTTCCTTAAATCTTTTGTTGTAGGAAAACTACAGTAGAGGTATATTTTTTCGAATAAACCCCTAATATTAATGATATAGTCTTGTACCATATCCTATAACACTCATATGTTCTACTCAGATTGCCTGTCTGTCTAAGGATGATATGCAGTACTCAAGATCACCTGTGAATGAAGATCCCCTTTCAAAACATGTGAAACCCATGAAGTGAAATGAAAATCTCTATCCAAAACAATAGAATATGGAACACCATAATGTATCACTATTTTATATATGTAAATATTTTATAACTCATCAATACAAATGGAATACGAGATTGGTAAGATGTATGAAAGCTTTGTTATCCAATCAAAGACAACCATAAATCATCACTTCCTCAAAGTGATCTCTGCAATACCATAAAAAAATCTAATTAAAATCATAAACATTCTACTAAGGAATGGATATAGTTATTAGAATTCTACTATGTGACTGATGCTCTACCTTCACTTATTGACTAGTGGATCACCGAGTGATGAAATGAGTTATCTTCCACCTCATACACGACCACCAATACCAACGACGCATGGAATTATACATCTTAGTATGGTTAGGATGAACTAAAAAACATATGCATGTGATTTCCTCATCATAACTCCCTATGTATCATATGATTCCCATACATGACCATGAAATTGTAGGGTTTAACTACCATCAACAACCCAACTATGCCGAGGGTTCTAACTATAATTCTTTATCTCAAAATGAGGCCATCTGAATCATATAATTACCACATATGAAACAATTATAGAAGAGTGTATATGGGTACTAAATTTTCTATATTTGGGTTCCATACTATTCTGGAACCTCAAGATGCATCTCGTAGAATAACAACATAAACATCCATTCACTACTGGCCTACTTATTGACTAGCATCAGAGTCTTTGGGCTCAAGGAGCAAGCAACAGATTTAACATTATCAGGTTTGTATGTATGATAAATGTCGAACAACTATTTTTATTCCACCCTCATTTTCTACAACATATTTATTTCTCACTATTTGGATATTTCTTTGAGACTTTTATGGTTTGTTTAGATAATGAACTGATCACCCAAAATGTAATGCCTATAATAGCATAGCGCATGAACCATGACTATTAGTTAGATGTCATGTGTAGGGTAATTCCAGTCATGAGGCTTCAACTCGAGGTATTCATATGACATGGCTCAATCAATCTACATCATAACCACACCTAATCCAATTTCTAAAGCATCACAAAAAATAGTGTATCTTCATCATATCTCAAGAAAAACTAGAATCGGCACAGAAGTAAGCCTTCCAATTAAATCCTAGAAAGATGTCTCACATGCATCGAACCAGAAGTGTTTCACCCCTTTCGTGGACAAGAACTTATGGGAACCTAGAAAATGTGATAATTAATAGGTGAAATTTATTTAATAGCTACTCATTATTAGGAAGCTACATATATCAAATACATTATTAAGATGATATTAGGAAACCACAATTCCCACCTTAACTCGATCCAATGATACTCCAACTATAGATATGATATAACAATTGAAATAAACCTTCTTGATCCAAAATAGGAATTTGTTGAGCTTCACATATAGTCAGTTATCTCTCAGTGTACTCAACAGGATCTCCATATGATTATCATGGTTATTTCTGGTGTTTGAATACACTATGATGTCATATACAAATACTACCACAATGAAATAAAGATATGGGTGAAAACCTTGATTTATTTTGTTTTGGAAGACTTCAGCACATTCATCAGAATGAATGGATTAACTAGATACTCATGTTGTCCATACCTAATTCATAATTTTGTATGCAGTATGTCTGAAGGCCGCACATGAACATGACGGAAACCCAAACTCAAATATATCTTAGAGAAAATAGTTTCTCCTTATATCTAGTCAAAGTGGTTTTCCATATGACGAAGTTAATACATATTATTCACCATTATATGGTTTAGTCTGTGGTAATCCATGAAAAATATATGGTTATTATACACCTTCTTGGTGGAAAGGACTAGTGAACCCCAATAAGATGTGTTGGGTTAGATAATACCCATAGCCACAATGTCATTAAACTGCTTATTGAGTTCATGGAGCTCTGTAGCTGTCATCCTATATGGAGTAATGGAAACTGGTATCTTACATGGAAAAATATCAATGGAAAACACAATCTACCACTCTAATGGTAACCAAGGGAGATCTTTAGCGATGAAATCCCTAAAATGATCCCCCACTAGAAGAAATTACTTGACCTACAATCCTTTATTGATCATGAAGAGACTCTCCATATAGGCTATCACTACACCTATCCAATTTTGCATGAGTCATAATCGACTAACCTAGAGATCCTATTTTACCTTATTACTATACACATTTCTTTCATGTGATAATATAGTTACCAATTAACAATAACAATCCACCTAGGCTCGATAGGGAACAAGACAGTTCATATTGAGAATGAAGTGAAAACATTTCATCTTGAGGATGATGAAACTCCATTGAAAAATATACCCACCTATTTCAAGTGGTAACTCCATTAATTTGTGTACACCCTCTACGAAAACTCCAAAATGTGTTTGATGTTTCATAACACCTCTGGTGTATACTATCACTAGTCCAAGATTTCGAATAGTGATGTAGACAAAAAGCAATATCATGAAACTGTATCAAATAAGGAAAATACTTCACTAGAGGCTACTAGAATATTTCTTCTAACTATAGAAGTTTATGGACTCTACAAAACTATCTTATGTTTTAAATCATATATAAGGCCAGATCAGTGTACTCCAGATGCTGCTTGAGTAGCATGTAGTGGTCCCCTCATATGATGATGGAACTCTAAGGCCCGACTGCATCTGCCACAACCACCTGCTCAGCCTGGATAAACCATTGAAGACGATATTCCTATATGATGATTTATCCATAATCATACACCAGAAAGTGGAATTTTCTTATAACCCCATTCACTTAACATTGTTTGGATCGATCATCAAAAATTTTTGAGGTGACCCATCCCACAACAAGCTCAGTAGTCAAAGGATTTCCTCATACACATGGTATTATTATGGAATACCACAATATTGCCACAACAAAATGATATCAATGAATTCCACCAAGCTATTATTTCACCTGTGTGTATTCTTGAAGTGTAACTTCCTGTCGGTCAATAAAACACTTCTATTCTAATAATAATAACATCCCTGGTTCATGTTGCCTGATTTCCTCATGTTTCACTCAGTTGTGAGGGCCTAGTTCATTAAAATTGAATTTGATGGTCATCCAAAAAACATTCAACTATGAGTGAATGTGAAACCAGTCCCTTCCTCGAATCACCTCAAAGTATTCATATCATCACCAGTCATGGATCATGAATACTGATGTGATTTGGTGGTGTGAGAGGGACATTCTATCACATACATGGCACCTTGAAAAAGGTGTATGAATTCGTGAAACCGATCTATATTCATTGTATGAGGGAAGAAATAGTCAATGAATGCTTCCTAGATGTATGCCTATACCATACCCAGATGTCATCCAGCCTATGTCACAAATGTCCCACCAATACTTGGTAGTGTATTCTAGCATATAGGTCCTAATATTGACCTTTACTATGGAGGTGTCTCGAAGTTCTCCTAGATTGACACCATATCATTTAACCAAGACTCAACATCCTGAGGTCAACTACCCCCCATGAAGGTGGGAGGATGATTCTTCTAGATATCCTGGTTTAGTTCTTCCATAGATGGGGAAGGATGAGGAACCCCTTGCTTCAATTTGCTGAAGAAAAAGATATTATATTGAAACTGGGCATCAACACAAGTGGATGATATAGAATTGGTGTATCAAATATAAATATAGTAGGTTTCACAAGTGGATTATGGCTCATAACCTAAATATTATTTTCATCACCCCTTTCCTAGAATACACCACGAGGTCTCTGTTGTGGCATAGCACTACAAATGTAAAGCCCAAACCTCAGACAATATTTATAATACACTGGGAAAGAGATAAAGATGGAAATGAAAACGGCTATCCTACTAAAGAATCCAAAATCTATTCCTACCCCATGATCCAGGTTTGGGATATATTCATGAGTAACAAAAGAAATCATAAGGGATATGGAGTACCTCCCACTACTAGTTCGGGTTAGGTCCAAGGTCTAATTTATAGTAACCATTTCATATTTAGGGGCCATGTTCATTGGATTCACTTATGAATTTTTATTTTAATTAGGTGGTTGAATTATATGAATCACCATTTCAAATATATAAGTTTCCTTACACCATAAAAATTTGATGGTGGTGTCCATTTAATCATAACCATGACGTGTTTCAGCCCATGTCTCAAAGTGCCACAATTGGCTGGATAAGGCGTTTGTTTATCCTATGCATAAAAAAATTATTAGGATAAAGTAGATGATTTCATCCCCAATTTTGTTCTCTCAATCCTGCAACTAAATTTTGACAAATTTCCATGTATTTAAATCATTTAATACAATTCATGACAAAAAAATTCAAGCATCAATCACATGGAATATAGGAAATACATGTCGAAATGTTAATATGGTATGGCAGAATGCATGGAATTTTAGATCCTATGGATCCTAGTGCGATGAATGATTATAAAGGGCCCTCATATCATCAGGATTAAATCATAAATATCCTATAAATATATTAATAAGAAATATTATGTGCATCACCTTATAGTGGGCCAGATGACCACAGGTGCGCATACCGGAATACCAAAGGCTGTCAACAAAAAATGAAGGCCCACAGTGCGTTCATAGGGATACTATTCACTTATATTTTCTAGTACAATGTATCATCTAATATATTATAATATCAAAAAATATAAGTGAAAATAACATTAATTGAGGAGTGGAAACCAAATTCATAATCATGAAAGATTATGAAATAAATGGAAAGCGTATATAATAAGAAGATAAAGTGTAATGATCATTTCATTGTAATAGATAGATATATATATATATACTTTTCTGTAAGGTGGAAGGGGATACAAGAGTATACTAAAAAATATTCAAAAAAGATAAAAGAATCTATGTCTAGTATCTCGAGTATAGGCTCTATCATCTACTTCCATGTCCATCCTAGAATTAACAATTAATCATAGGATGCTGGATTCTTCCCATTTTTTATACCTATAAGAATTATGTTTACTCAAGTGACAAAGATGCCTAATAAGTGTGTGTGATATAATCTCAGTAGGCTGACACCTATACGGTTTAGGCTATTCCATTACGTGCATCATGTAAATTTAAATGTGTCCCACATTTAATAATTGAATAAATAAATAATTAAATACATTTGATCAGGTTCCACATGGAGACCTATCAATTTTAATTTCTTCGTCCTAATATGGTGAAACTAAACCTAGGGATCCTTAAATGATAAATTTTTTGAGGTAATCTGTATAAAGGTCACTATCCCCATGCTTATTAGTAGGTTTGGAAGACATTCCCATATATTTTTTATGTTAAGGGATCAATTCTTTCTTGAAAATATTTATATATTTTTTTTAATTCAATGTGAAATAACTTTATAAAAAATATAAAGACACCCCCGATCCCATCCAGAACATCCAGAAGGATATTCCACGTATGTCTTGAGAGGAATGTTTTGTAACCAATGCGAAGGAATCCTTCCTCAGTGACACAAGGATAAAGTCCCACATATCACTCCAAACATGGTTTAAACAACTTAAGTACTAATGAACCTTTGATTATATACCTATTATTTTACCTATGTTCAAGAGTCTCTCTTATTTCATGGTATAAACAATTGATTCATTAATCCCATCCATGTTTTATACCATAGGGAAATGGAATCACATTTCTAGAGGAAAAACGGATAACACATGGTGATCCCATCTCAGGCATAGCTAATGTCACCCATGATGTTTTTAGAATTTCTAATAAACTCTAACAAATGAATGAGAGTGGGTCTAAAGGGTCCTTAAATAGAAAACCCGTGTATCACCCCAACACTAAGGTGATACAGCTGAACATGAAACACACATATATAAATAACATTACTAGAATGTATGATTTCATTTTTTCAAGCATTAATATTACCAGAGGTATAGTGGTCTATAAATTTCATTGGTCCAAAATCCATTTGAGTCATAAGGAAAAAATCATACTCATTTGGCTAATTCAATTAATTCAACTATTTAGTAGTGGCATGGGGTGAAAGGTCTTGTCAATATGTTTATCTTCCAAAAAACATTAATGTGTATATCACAATATTTAAAATGGGGAAAACCACCTAGGGGTGTTCATATAACTAAGGAAAAATGAAAATAATGAATTATAGGTGAAGCACACCGGATTGGATGGCCTGATTCAAGGTGTTAAACCTAAGTGTTTGATTCTCCACTACCACAGGTCACCATATGCATGATAAAGATATCAATTTTATTTCATTTTAAAAATTTGGGGTAATACCAAAAGGATACGGTTCAGGGAAAAATAGAAAATTTTAGGGAAATAAATGGAAAGATAAGAAATATCTTAGAGTACTACTTTTTCCTCATAGAGCTTTCATCACACATTATCTTCCTTTGTATCGAGATAAGTTTGATGAAATTGATAAAACCGTCAAATTTGATCAAAATGGGGGAAAGGATATTGCACAAAGATATTGAAATAGATGTGATGGAAAACATTAAAAAGATTAGAGTTGTTAAAAGTTATTACTGAGAAGGATATTATGATTCTATGTGTGAGTTAAAAGGATAATGAACAGAAGAGGGGTCTTACTCCATATCTTGAAGGAGGGGAGAGTTCTACATGTTGAGTAGTAGAGGTTAACAGTAAAAATGAATAGGGGAGGAAGAGAAAATAAATAGAAATCATCAATGATGGGTGAAAATATAATTTCACTTGCATTTAAAACATCACATAGTTTTTCCTCATAGTGGGAAAACAGTGTTCTAATCGTACGCTAGTTACTTCATAAAGGTGAATCTCCACACAGTTTGTTTAACCATGTGCAAATAGGGAAAACATCTCTTTCCACAGACCCTGTAGAACAAAATGGTCAAACAACCTAGATCACATGGTTACAGTAAAATAGTATAGCCCAAACTTCCCACTATCTACAACCACGTTGTTTATGGAAATAATAGAGCCTAGGCGGCAACGTTTCTCTTAACTGTGTGTCATATTTTTTTCTTCCTAATTCGGCTCTTTAGGATATAAATGATCCTCGAACACCCATGAATCCTACTTTGATCGATTATTCGTTATAATTTTGGTTGTGTTAATGAATTTAAACTAAAAATTAAAATTTACAAAACTTTAGAAAAAATGGGACATTATAGGTTTCCAAAAATATTGTCTGATTATAAATCATAGGAGGGGTGAAGTAGGAAAAATGTTTTGAATTTAGTATTCTAGAATATAATATAAATTTGTCTTCAAAAATATTTTTTATTATTTAAAACCTGATTATGAAAAAATCATCTTGAATGATGACATTTTATGTCAAGTAACAATTTACATTTTATTTTTACTATTCAATATTATAGCACAATTCAATATATGTAAAATTTAAATTTAGATATCAATAAATTGTTACAAAAAAATAAATTTTTTTTTCAAAATTATAAATAATTTAATAAAATAATCATATTATTTTCTTTCTCAATGTGGTCCAAAAAAGTCTTAATTTTTTAAAGAAGATGTATGTTATTTTTGTATGTAAAACAATTATTTACAAAAAAATTAAGCAAAATAAAAACACATAAATGGTTCAAAATTTCATACCTCCTACATAACCATTATATCCTGTTAACACCAATAAAACACTTAACAAAAATTAAACATAAATCATTGACCTATACCTAAGTCATCTAATCATGAGAATAAATGTTATCTCGTTGTTTTATGTTATAAACAATCAAAACAATTGGTTCCAAACATCTTAGGATCTCACCACTTATACTTCATTCTTAAATTTTTAATTATTCTCTATATAACAACCCTTTACAACATGGAAGGTTTTTTTACAAAACTATGTAAAAATGATTATTATGATAGACCAGTTAAAAAGGGTTTATAATACATATCACATTCCAATGTTCCTCACAAGAGAAATTGAATATATTATTAAAACCAATATAATATTCACATTTTATAAATTTCTAATATTTAATGTTTAGATACTAAACTAACATAAAGAGTATATTTAATTCTCTTGTGGTTTGATGGTGAGGTCATAAAATTAAAAAAGTGAAACTATACCGAACACGTAGTCTATTTTTAAACTCTCCCTTAGAGGAATTTTAAATGTTATTGAAGGAAAAAATTTAAAATTATTCATTTGTAATCCTAAAAAATAATGGATTTCACAATATTATAACGTTTGTAAAATAGTGGCAGTCATGTTCAATACATAGACTAAAAATCCAATTAGAGATACGAGACCCCCAACATTATTCATAGTTGTTATTTACATAACTCATCATATCCATGGGTAGCACATGAAAACACTAAAAAAACCATTAACTATTTTAATAAATTTCACATAAAACTATAAAAACAAAATTAAAATATTAAATAAGAAATAAATTTCCTAGTAATCATATAAAGTAATTATTTATAAGAAACAACAAATAAAACAATATCATGATGCCATAATTAAACGTCACAAATAAATAATATCAAAAAAATTATTATAGAATAAAATATTGAAAAAATATTGAGAAATGAATTATAAATTTTCTATTTAGGTTATCGATATCCTAAAATTGGGAAATCTGTCACCCTAGATTTTATTTTACAATGATGTTTGTGAAATATAAAGATATTTTGTCATTTTTTTATAACGAGTATTGTATTTATTTAGCAAATAATTTTAAGATTTATTTTTAATTAATTTATATAATTTTTTCTAAAAACATAGTTAATAATGTTAGCTGAAAAACAATTAGATGTTTTTTAAAATGTTTTTGTCTAAAAAAATTATCTGAGAAGATGAAATTCCGAAATTCAGAAAGTAAATATGTTTCTATGACTTTGTTAAAGAACATGTTAATAAAATCTAATGATGATTTATTGATCATTTATAGTTTTCATGTCATGATGAATCCATGATACTTGAGGAATCTATTTGAATAGAAGGAAAGTGCAACTAATTGTTCTTGATTTGTAAAAACTAATCCAAGAAAAACATCTAGAAATTATTTGGTAAGATAAATGTTGGAGTGATTTTTTTTAAAAAATTGTACACTGTGATCAGACAAGACAAGGAAATTTAGTATGGAGGGAAATTTTTTTGAAGCCACCAAATGAACCAAATGATAATCATCAGAAGAACAAAAGTGGAATGAGATAATGTTTTATAGAATATAGTGGGGAAATTAATAATATTTTAAGTGGATAATTGAAAAAAAAGATATCATTCAATGAAGTATACAAGACAGAGAGTTTCAAGAAGTTGTTCGCTGGTGAGTTTTTTTTGTTTTTAGAAAAATGGAAACATAGAGGGGGAATTTTTTTAGGTTGTAATATGTAGAAGAAATTAATTTTTATTTCTTAGGAACAAATGGGAGTAATATATAATGACATGAAATGTTTTTTTTAAGTATAGAGAATACAATGGTGAAATTTTTAATGGAATGAGCACGTCCCCTGACAAGGAATGTTGCATGTTCTTGGAGTATATAGAATTTGATACGATGCGATCTGTCATATTTAGTAATTTAATATTAGTATACATAGGAAAATATTTTATAAAATAATAATTTTAAGATGAATTTTCAAGAGTATTGTTTTATTACAGGTTGACGTTTGTTGTTTGGGAAGTTATTATGTCTGTTGGTGAAGAATGACCATCAACTTTTATTTCGTGAAGAAGTAATTTGGATAAAATTTTCCTAGAAGTGAAAAAAATTTATTTATAAAACTTGAGATTAGGTAAAATTAATGGACAGTAAAATTTTTATTCATCATAAAAACAATCTATCCAGTTAATGAAATGTCTGAAATTGAATTTATTCCTTTATATTAATAAATTACCATCGGATGTATAATTGTAAAACAATTTATAACAAGAATTTTAGAAAAATAGTTTTTGTTGTGTAGTTATTAACAAAATTTGTTCTAAATATGTACCTTCAATTATAAATTATTTCATATTGATACAACAAAATTTTAATATTTTTTTAATTTATAAAATTAAGGAAATATGAAAAAGGATGGAAATTTCAAGAAAATTATCAAAGCTTCACAAATAATATAAGAGAATTGGGAATAATCTAGAGAATTAAATATGAGTAACAGAAATTAAATTCATGTTTCAATGAGTGGAATATTGAAAAATGTTTATTTTAATATATGGTTTCTATCAAAGCCATATAAAGGGGTGAAAATGAAATTTACTTGTGTCTGATCACTGAAAAAAATATTAAGAATTGAAGAATTTATGTCACAACTCAGTCTCAAAAGAAATAAAAATATTGTGTTGAATAAAAAATCCAAAGGGTGGTTTTGAGGATAAATTATTATGGAATTTTCTATTTTATTAAACATGGTATATAAATCAGGTTTGATATTCTATGTATAGTTTTTATGTCACATAATATTTTATAAATATATAAAGTATAGATTATAAATATTGTAGCTTTAGTAAGCCACAATGTATAAACTATTCATAATGTACAAAGTGGAAGAAAAAATAAAAATATCATGATAGAGTAAAATGGATAGAGAAACCATAAAAACATTCCAGATGACACTGAGATCTGATGTTAAAAAATTTCATCCTTTGTTTGAGGAAAATGTTCTGTAAACCAAACTAAAGAATCCAACATTTCAAGAGAGGGAAGGATTATAATAGAATTTGAATCAATACTGTAGTCATGTAATCATAAAATTAAATTTCTATGGACCCTTGAGTGTGTCCCATTCAAGGATATAGGTTCTTACAACAAGGTCTACCATTTTAAATATTGTATTCATGGATTAAATTCTTGTATTTTCATGCGTCTGAGTTATTTATAAAACATAACAAATAAATAAACCTAACATGTCTTAGATGTTAAATTTCATAAATTTGGAAATTTCTAAAATTGAACCACATATTCAACCCCCCCCCCCCCCCCACCACTCAATGGTTCAACAGTACTAAAGAAAATCAATTATTATTAGATCAAAGGCCCCCTATTAAATATTTATAAAAACAATTACAAATTCAATCAACAATAGAGGTATTATTATATTTTCTGAAAACAATTTCAATTATTGTAAACATAAAATGATATAATATCCTTTATCTCTTGTCATGTCGATTATCGATGAAGCAGTTTTTGGGTTTCCATCTATTGTGAAAATTTTTACTATGAATTTTTATCACAATAGAAATATTGAGGTTGATGGGAAATATAGAAACTATATTATTATATATTTTCCAGAAATTGTTTCATGAAAGTAATGAGTCTCAAAATGGATATAGAGACATTGTAAATACATGAAAGTATCTTTAAGTGAATCACAAAATTGAAAGAGGTATACGTGAAAACCTAGAAAAGAATTTGTGTGTATATTAGAATAAAAGATTAGAAAACTAAGCTGATTAATTTACTAGAGTTAATGATAGAGTTTTTAACATTATTGGATTTCTTTATATCTTAGATATAATGATCCTAGCCTTTTACATATGATTTTAATAATAATTACCCATCAAATAAAAACAATGGATTATAAGGTCCAGTGTAATTACAAGATTAGGTATATAAAATTTAAAAGCATGGAAATTGAATTACAAATATTTATAATAATAATAAATAATGTGTTCCTAACAAACTTTTAGATCAAACATATTCATAGGATAACCATAGTAATACATCGGCAAAATGGCTGAGCTAAAAATCCCTATAAGGTGATGTATAGAGGAATAAATCTTATCACATCGGTTAGAAGGCAAAAAATGATGTCATAAAGGGGCATGAAACAAGAATAATCATATCTAAGAAAACATATAAATCATGGGATCAGGTATTCAGGGAAATATAGTAACGTGGAAAGATTATATAACATTACATAAGAATCATTAAAGGATAACTGCCAAGACTATATCATATACTGGGAAAAGAATCATAATTTATTAGGTTTACACTCTAATATCATACATTATGTCTCATGAGAATAAACATAGCACACTTAATTTGAGATCTATAGGTGTTCCCCCCATGAAAACATGTTCATGCATATGTGTTCCTTATAAATTATCAAACATAAGTAATACACATAAGGGATATACGTGAAATGATATGAGTATCTTAATCATGTCATAACGTATAACCAAAGAAAATGTCATAATGGTATTCATGAATGTACGGATTAAATTAATACGTGAACATTAATTAGGTAAAATAGGCATGTATCATGATAAATTATATCATGAAAATTTATGTCTAACTATATTTAAAACATGTAAAAATAATTTTTAAGAAACTATAGGAATGATCAACATTAGTGTGGTTTAAGAGGAAAAATTTAGGTAGTCTTCAAAGTCTAAAAAAGAATAATTATTTGTATAAAAAATAAATTAGATAAGATAGTTGTTCAGGATAAAGTGAGATATTTTATTAAATTATTTTTTTATTAAAATATTTTGTGGAGTATAAATGAAAATGGGTAGGACGAAAAAATGTTTTCTTTAATCGGGTTTAGTTATCGTGAGGAATTGGGAGGGTAACCTTTTAAAAGTTATATTTCACCATCAAGGAATGATTAAATGTGATATATAAACATGTTCGATATATATAAACATAATTTATAAAAATTATATAATAAGAAAAGATAAATAAATTTTGTTAATGAGAGAGAGATAATATCCTGAAGGGAAAAAATTAGAGCTTCAGATAGACCCCTTTCCATATGTCGGAATGTGTTTTATACACTCATCTAAATCCCTGGTTAAAAAAATATTTTCTTTAATAATTTTTCTAAAAACCTATCAAATATATATTTTATGTATTATAATTTTATTAAGTTAATTTATGGTCATTATGATGAGTAATAATGTTTAATTTCATTGTTCTGGGAGCGTTTGTTTCATTCATTTTTGGTCGGTTCCTTTTAGTATAATTATAGAAATTCTTTTCAAATGGAAGAAAACCTATATAAGTTGAATTAAATGATATTAATATAATTATATAAATTTAAATGGTCCCATATAACATTTTTTTCATATTCTATGATGATTCATTTGATATATGTTATAGAAAAACATTTAGTTTATTTTAATAGTTTTCTAATCATCACGATCTAGTTTTTTTTTTAAATTGTGTATATACATATTAGTTCTAGAACATGAAAAAATTCATAATTTACATTTTACAATCTGTTATAACTATTATAGGTTTTATGACCACCTTTTAAGGAGGGAATGTAAAACAATAAATCCTCATCCAGGAAGGAGGTGAATAGACATATCAGGAACGATGTTTTCATTTTGACGATAAATGGGGAAGAGAAAATTCGATGATGAATATTTTACTAATAGAATAAAATTAAATAATATATATAATATTTTATTAATCATTGTTTTTTGGATTGGGTATGTTATGATAAGTTAGAATAATGAATGAATTTAAAAGACAAATAAAAAGGATTTTACCTCTTGAATATCGTCTCCTTGAGATCCTAATCCAGGAACATGGGTATTGTATATTATTGTGAACAGTAGATCCTAGGCATGAGGAAGATTATTTTAAAAGAATTTGGTATAATTTATATAATCTACAGATATTATGAGGTGTCATAAGAAGTTGTGGCGTGTGGTGGTATTTATAGGGGAGGAGTGGGGTGTTTTTTATTATTTTATTCATTTGTTATTTATTTTTGCTAATGATGATCGATAGTGTTGATTATCATGACTTAATATAGTAACTAGATAATTTTATTCCAATATAATGGTCCCTTAAGACATCCATGAATCAATCATCACTCAAAATTTCATTTAATTACTTGAAATGTTAAATATTGTAAATTACCTTATATCACTATTGACCAAAAAATCAGCTATATTATTAAAATCCTAAAAATTCGTCCTAACTAAATTTAAAATTATAGATTTTACAAATGGACTCCATTTTGTGAAATTAAATTAAAAATATGATAAAATTATTTTTATTTTAAATATTAATTTATTCGAAAAATACTGATTTTAATATTAAGACTAATTCCATGAAACGTTGAATAATTAATTAAGGTCTCATAAAATACTATTATAATTATAATAAAAGAAAATAATAATTTTTATTCTATTTTATGAAATTTATTTTTCTTTTAAATCATTATATTAAATATAAAATTGTAAAAAAAAATCCATTACATTTCACAAAAATAATAACACATAATTTATCATTTTGAAAACATTCGTTTATGAATTCTTTTATTGAAAAATATAATATTTTCAATTATATAATACCTAAATTTTATTTATATTTTTATATCTGGGGTTTCTTTTCTAACAACTATATTTCTAATGGTCGTAAGGTTTTACTACTTCCTACAAATACCTGTTATTCCATTCAGGATTCACTTAAATTCACCACTGGGGTTATATATTATTTTATCTTCAAAATGAGTTTTTATTTATTAAAAATATTTTTATTTCAAAAAAAATTCATGAGTGTATTAATTTTAGTGGATGAAGAATATCGAAATTTTCATATTCTTATTATCTATTTACCTATTCTTTCACCCCATTATAATATACGGAATTCTTATTAGTTTGTTTACTAGCTAACGTATCATTATTCATAAAGGAGAATAATATTATTATTTGGTACTCTGTGATGTTTATGTTTTATACTACATGAAATAATTATAATTTGGGAAATTTCATTGATAAAATTTTGGTTTATTACATTCTTCCCCAATTATGAAATTTCACACTTGAAAGATCGTTTTACATACTAATACGAAAATAATTTAGGGTATTTCTCATTCATCTCTTCCTCTGGTTCTAATGTCACCTCTTTATATTTATGGTTCCTCCATAGTACATTGACTAGGTTAGTAATCCTAATGAGTAAAACATTGTCTCTATGGTCCATGATCTTCAGTAATTTTTCCTCTTAAAAGACATTAGTTTCTTACTATAGCACAACTAAATTCAGTACATGTGAGGGATATGGTATTTACTTCATCAATATAGATATGTGGAATACATCATGTACTTGATACATGGTTGGTGGAAGTACTAGTTGATAGGCCAAAAATCCCGAACAATCAAGAATCGTGAAGGGGGTGACGTACCTGGGACATAGATTTCCTTTATTTCAAAATCTCATTATTCTTTTCAATAAATATATATAAGAATGCTAGTTCTCCAACTTCAAACTCTATGTCATGTCTATGATTATCTTCATTGATCTTTTGTCGACTTTGTGATTCCATCATGTGCTATAGAATGGTTTTCACCTTTTATGCTATTTGTTTGACCATTTTAGGAACCAGAAACATATGATCACAAACTTCATCCAATCATTCCTGTGTTCTATATCTTTTACTATAAATATATTCATAAAAATATATTTTTAAATCTTGAGTGTAATCTATTATTGTCAGATAACTCTACCAGATGTAGATTTTGGTTCCATACTACTTTAATGTCCAAAGAGCATGCTCTCAACATATTACCAAGTGTCTGAATAGTCCATTCAAATTGGACATTAGTATGAGAATGATAGAATATATTTAATTTCATCTCAATTTTTAGGAAATGTTGGAGACTTCCCTAGATCCTGTAGGCAAATCATGGATATCAATCAGATACAATTGATAATGGTACTCCATGTTTACTCACAACATATATGATGTATATTTTTGAAATTTGATTAAGTGATATGTCCTTTTGAATTAACATAAATTGAGTTTTCCTTATATGATTATCTACAACAACACATATATAATTGTTTCCTTTATATGTCCTTGAATGTTTCGTGAAAATTATAAGGTGATGTTTTCCCATTTCTTTGTTGGTATGGGTTATGGATTCATAGTTCCATAAATATTAAATCTTCTTGGCTCCACTTATTGACATACCAGGAACATTTATGTATATTCAGTGACCCCCTTTTTCATACCATCCCACCAATAGTTATATTAGAGAACATGATACATTTTTTTCTCTCTTGGAGAATAAGGAATGTTGAGTTATGTGCATCATTAAGTATCTCTTTCTTTTTCTCCAAATTTTATGTTACACATAGTTGTGACCCAAATCATATGACTCCTTCCTCATCAAATTTAAACTATGAAAATTTCACTTTTCAGATATTATACACCTTATTTTTAATTTCCACAACATCTCTTTGAGCATCCATTGTCTTCTCTAAAAGGTAGAGTTGAGAGTTAATTTGAGAAACAATCAATGATTTTGCTTCCATAATGATTCCCATGTCTATACATTTCATGTCTAATAATATTGAATCATTTTCAATTCTCTTCATTTAAAAATTTACAGGATCCTTTTTTATTATAGAATATGCCAAAATATTTTATTTTGTAGGATAGTAATGGATTGAGTGGTCATAATCCTCGATTATCACTAACTATATTTCCTAGGGAATATTAATATCGTTATGTGTGAATTTGTATTTTAGGCTCTTATAATTAGTATATATATAACACCTCTCCCAATAAAGATATTACGAAAATATTTTCTACTCAATGATAATTGTCACCAACTCGAGATCAGTCATGGGATACTTCTTCCCGCAGAACATTCATCATCCTCAAGGCATATGATATGAATGTTATATTTTTTTTATTAAACATGCTAATAATTTATTTGAATCATCATTGTATACCATAAATATTAACATACTTATTTGTAGTTTGTGTACTAGTGTAATAATTAGCCACTTTTAAGTCCCTTTAATGCAATCTTCCCATTCAATTGGCTAGAAATTTTTTTCTCCCATTCTAGTCAACTTGGTTATTGGGTTTTAAATTCATGATAAATTTTCATAGATTCTGAGTAATTCCTAGCTAGACCCTGGAAAATATGGATATCCATTACATAAGCTGTTCTAGGCCACTCGTCGATAGAATTTATTTTAAAAGGGTATCATTTTCCGGTGACAACATTCCCCAATAATTATACTACCTCTATCAATAACTGACCTTGACTGTATTTTTCATATATTTTACACCTCTACAATGTCATTATCACAATATTTAAATTCACTTCATGTTCCTCCTTACCCTTAAAGTATATCATAATATCATTTATATAGACTACCACAAATTTATTGATTTAATATCTAAAGAATAAAATCATTAAGTCTATTAATATTTTTAAATAATTAATGACTCCAAAGAGCAGCACTATGAAGTCAATGTTTCAAAAACTAATTTAAAATGTTGTCTTGGTAATATATTCCTTCGCACCTTTAATTGAAGATAGCCTAACTAAAGGTCCACCTTAGAGAAATACATGTCCCCAAATAGTTGATCCCACAAGTCATATATCATAGGAAAGGGATACTTGTTCTTTGTCATTACTTTTTAAATCTCAAAATAATCCTTACAATGATTAATTGATCCATCCTTATCCATGAGAAATTGGATTGGATCACTACACAGTGAAGTCATCGATCATAATAATCCCTTGTCTAGATTCCCTTGTGAATTCCTCTTTAGTTACTCTAACTCAATAGTGGATATTCTGTTAAGAGGCTTTGATATAGATAGAGATCTAAGTAAAAGATCAATTTGAAATCAAACTAACTTTTAGGAGGAATACTAGGAAATTATATAGGTACCACATCCATGTAGTCCCACAAAATGGTCATGTATTATATCTTGATCATATCGTTTGTCTCATTCATTTGATCTTGATATTATTTCTCATAAGTAAATAATATCCACAATTGAGATATTATCACTAAATCAATTCACAATCATATTTACATTTTTATAGAATTGGTGGATTCCATAGTATGTGAAGATTGATAACCATTTCCTAATACATGATGTTGTAATTTTATAGATATATCAAATCCATTGCAAATATAGTATACAAATCCACTAAAGGAATCAAGGTAAGAATTTTTTTTAGGTTCGGTCACAAAAAATGACAGAGGAGGGGTTATATTCATTGGATGAAATAATTTACCATTAATTTTTCACATAGATATATAAACTTTAATATTTTGAGGTCGTGTTTGAATAGATCTACTAAAGATAAAATATATTAAAACAAATTATTACCATAATCAAATTCTATGTTCTATATTAATGAATGAATTTCCTATATACCAATCATAAAATCCATTCTAGTATCCACCTTAGAATTAGTGATGGAATATTCTCTTATTTGGTTATTGGGAGGTTGTTGTTGTGGATATTCTTAGACAACCCTTGGCATAGAGAATTGGCTCTAATAATGCATATTTCCATAGAAAATGAAACTCAACACAATAGGTTTTGTGTTGGTCAGAACCTTCCTTTATTCTTTAAAATTAGTTGGCTTCTTCAAATCCTTTTGGCAATAATTACCCTATTGAACCTCTCTTCCAAATTTCAATAATATCATGGATCACTTTAGAAAATTCTTAATATGATTCATTTGTAACATCTAACATATAGTATGATTGGTTTTCATTACTTAAAGAGATTTATATATTGATAATATCATGTTAAACACCATTTTGAACTTTTTATCTACTGACCAATGAGATTATTGAGAGTCACTAATCTCTATTTCAACATTAAGGAAAATCTACTAATAATTATCAAAATCTCAAATTGACAAGGATTTTAATATACTTCACATTAATCCACTAAATAAGTGATTTTATTTTCTTTATATATTCAAGAAAAATCTAGAGGATTATCATTGATATCTAGTAATTTTTTCCTCATTTTCCTCGAAAGACTCATCTTCCATTTTATTCAGTCTATGAAAATCTCTATCCATTGTAAGATGGAGAGTTTGAAGAAAATAATTTTTGAAAACTATATTCTAGAATCGTTAAAATTCCATGGAATCAATTTATCCCTTATAATTTTTTTCTTATCAGTGTCAACCATTGATAAAATTCCCCATAAAAATGATAAACATCCATAATGACATTCTCTTTTTTTAGCATTGGAGGGCAAAGATTATCATCAAAATGGAGTAAATCCATTGTTCGTGATGAAGGGATCATAAGATCAAAAAATGATAAGATTCCTTTTTCATATATTGACTGAACCAAAACATTCACCTTTTTAGGAGACAGATATTGTTCCACATGAATCCTGTAATTATTTCTAACATGATAAAATACATTCATGATGTTCTGGACTCCCATTACTATCATACTTGGCTTTTAATTGGTGAAATCAGCACATCTCCTAACATATTGATTATTGACATGAGTTATCCTATTTCCCAAAATTAACTATGAAAAGGAAAATACAATTAATAGGTTCCTGAATACTTAGTTAATATGCATATAAAAAGAAAACTTTGAACATATAATGATAAAATTATAAATGAAAATTATATCCTAACATGTGATTCCCTATGTTTCAATCTACATAATCCGCAGTGATGAAATCATCCTTAGTGTTATTAATAATGTATGATTTCCTAATCTAAAAAATAAATAGACCTTAATTTGATACCATATTTTGAAAATTTATTCTTTTTCACATGATTTAAATCATAATTATCCGTCAAATAAAAACGAAGAATCATAAAGTCTAGTGTTTTTAGACAATTGGGTAAATAATATTGAGAAAATAGAAATATGATAAACCATATTTATATTAATCTCCCATATTGATATCCTATAATTATTTAAGAACCTACATCTACATATGATAACCTGGGTAATACATAGAAAGAAGTGATGTTCTAAAAATCCAATTAAGGGAATAAATATAAAAATAAAGCAAAAAAATGGATTAGAAGGCATAACATGATGTCATAAAAATGCATTGTACATGAATAATAACATGGAATCATATAATATAGAACATGATGTAAATTATTATTAAAACATGAGAACATATAAGAAATATATAATATGACATAAACATGAGTTGAGTATAACATTCAAGACAAAATCATATGGTAGAAAAAGTTCCATAAATGATTAGGTTTACTCTCAGATCCCTTACAAGATATCACATGAGTCTAATCAATCCCCTACTAATTAGAGTGATATCAGGGAGAAAATATCTCAACATGTTCATGTATATGTGTTGCACATAAAGAATCTAATATAAGGATTACTTTTAATGGTTAATCATGCAATGAAATGGGTATCATAATCAGGTCATATGGAATTACAAAAGGGAATATCATAATTGTGTTTTTAAAAGGATATATTTAAATAATTCTTGTAAATTCTTAATTTAAAATATGAATATATCATGATAAATAATTTCCAAAAAAAATTAAATCTTTTGAGAATAGTGGTTATGTAATTTTGGATATGAGCCACCTTAGTACAATCTAATGGATAAATTTAATGAGTCATTAATGAATAAAATGGTGTAATTTATTGTAAAACCCATAAATTAACTAATATATGTTTTCATGATAAAATTATTGGCTTTATAATAAAATTTATATATTAAAAATGTTTATTTAATGTACATGAAAATTGGTAAAAAAAATAATGTTCCATCTAATCATGTTTTCTTTTCAAGAGGAATTGAAAAGGTAACCCTTAAAAATAAGGATTTTCCCATCAATGAAAAATTAATTGAGCTATATAATCATGTATGGAAAATATGTATATAATATATGAGAATTATATAATAATAAATAAGAAATTAATTTGGGGTAATAAGAGAGAAATTGTAACTCGAATGAAAAATTTGACATTTAGATAGAACTCTTACCTTATATCAGGATGTGTTCTACCCATGCACATATTTTCTTGGATATTAAAATTAAATTTAATAACTTAATACATTACTTCTTAAAGATATAAATTATTTATTATAATTTAATTATGTTCATTTATGTCAATTTTGATGATTTATAATGTTTAATTTTGTTTTTTCGTGTGAAATTGTTTCATGGCTTATGGTCGGTTCAATTGAGTATAATAATTAGAGTTCTTGTAAAATGGAAGGAAATTCATAGAACTGAAATGAAATGGTATAAAAAATTTATATATTTTTAAATGGCTCATATATCATTTTTTTCATATGTTATGATTATTCATTTGATAAAATGTCCGTGATAAACATGTAGTTTTTTGGGGAGGATTTTGAATCATCACAAACTAGTTTGGTTTATAATTTTATATTATGTAAATATATTTGTTTGAAAACACAAAACATGTTATAAAATAGATTTTAAAAATTTTATCCACTAAAATAGTTTTATTAATATCCTAAAATGTATTAATGGAAAACAAAAAACCACAATCCATGGAGGTGATGAATCGATGTATCATGGATGATGATATCATTTTTTTAGGACAGGAAGGGAAGAGAATCGACTTGATAATTGATATTACATTAAAACAATTAAATCCCTATATATATATATGATACATGGGATAAAATTTTGTTTTGGATATGGGGTGCGGATATGGAAGAAGAAAGAAAATATTTAAAAGTGAAAGAATGAGAATTTAACCTATTCAATTTCGTCTCCTTGAAAACCTCCTTATGGAATGTGAGATTGATATTTTGTGGAAAATAAAAGATCATGGACATGGATAATAGGATAGTAAAGGTAATTTGATGAATTTAGAAAATATAATAATCTTAGTAATTGGTAGGAGAAAGGAGTGGTGAGGGTGATATTTAAGGAGGGAGGATATCAGTGTTTTGGTCTATTTTATTAATTTGTTTATTATTTTGGCTCAATTATATCAATATTATTGATTACCAGGACTAAATACGGTATCTAGACCTTTCGATTTAGATATAATGGGAAATTACATCCTCCATTACTCAACCATGACTCAATTTTTTTTATTTACTTATAATTACAAATATCACAATTTATCATATTTCACAATTCACAAAACAGTCAACTATTTTAGAAAATCCAAAAAAATCAACCTAACCATATTTTAAAATTTATATTTCAAAAATGGAATAAAATTTATGATATTAATTATCAAATATGATAATTTGATTTATTAATAAAAATATTCATATATTTGGAATATATTGATTATAATATTACAAAAAAAATTATGACACTATAGAAATTTAAATATGGCCTCATAAAATTATGTTATAATAAAAAAACAAAATATAAATTCATGAATATAATTTATGGAAAAAATTATTCTAAATCTTTATATTGATTATAAAATTGTAAGTAAATTTTTTTACTTCACAGAAATACCAACATTTAATTAATCATTTTTTAAACATTTATTAACTTATTAGATAATATAAAAATATCATATTTTCATTTATATGATACCTATATTATATTTATACATTAAAAGGTGAGGATACTATTATAATGACTAGTTTTTTACGGTCATAAGGGTTTTCAAATTTCTAAAAATAATTCTTATTCCATTTATTAGAAACTTCTTTTTTCTCCCATGGTTTTATATTCTTTCTTATTCAAAATGAATATTTTATTATTAAAATTATTTTTTTGTTTCTACAACATTTTTCATGAGTGAGATCATTCTATTAGATTGAGAATATACAAATTTTTCTATTCGTAATATATTTTTTTCTATTTATTATCACGTTGTAATATTTTTTGTTCCTGTTGGTATGTTTTATGACTAATTTTTCATTCCATATTTATGAGTATAATATTTTTATTGGGTTTTCTATGTGATATATGTGCCTTATACGAAATAGTGTAATCATAAGAAGGGGAATATCATTAATAAAATTCTAGGATATAGCATTATAATAATCTATAATTTTGATGAAACTAATGAGAAACCTCCTTGCCAAGATTGAATCTACTATTTATTTCTTCAGAAGATGAATATTTTTTTATCACTTGATCAATTCCATTACTATACTTTTTCTTATGAGATGAATAACACTCAATATTAAAAAATGATATCAAGGATGATGTGGATTTTGATGTTGTGAGAATTATAAATTTTTACAATACATATAATGTGAACAATAGTGATTTAATTGATAATTAATATGATGAATTGAATGAAAATATCACATATCTTATCTCCAAAGACAATCAGAAATGTAGATCAATATGTGGGAAAAATATCGACGCAAATGTTTCAGGTATAATCAAATATGGAATTTTTTTACGGGTTTCCCCAAGAAGAATGTTGGAAAATATGAATATTATTCTAAAGAGAAACATATATGGAAGAAATTTAATGAAGATTATATGGAATATATTAAGCACAATATTAATAAAAAATTTCACTAGAAATAGAAGAAGTGTGTTGAGTTTGAAAGATCAATCGGAATCTACTACCAAATATTTTTCAGAAGATTATATTTCAAAAATGTTTCGAACTTTATTTTCAAATGTTAAGAAAAAGTGTGATTCCTTAAATAATGACGAAGAAGAATAAGGTGAAAAGTCTTACAAAGAATATCAGTAAAAATTTTAACTTGTATTGTTTCTTCAAATAAATAAAAACCATAAGAATGAAATTAGAATGATAAAAAATTAAAGTGTAAATAATTATGTAGGAGAAATATATTTCATTAAAAATGAAATTATTACATCATAGTGATATAAATTTTTAAATGGATGTTTATGAATAAGTAAATATGGTTTAAGATTTTCGTAAAAAATTTATATTTATTGAAGATGATGTTTGTAAAAAATTAATTGAATCTTGTTGTGGTTGAAAAACTGTAATAAAAATAAAATAGAATTTCATCAATTCTCCACGGATTAAATGTGAATCACCTCAAGCTACTAAGAAAGTCCGCTTCATGAATATGGTGAAATCCATATCTAATAATTGGTAAAAATTAATCTGGCCTTTCTAATAATGTTTTTTCATAAAATATATAGGAAAATATTGGATTGAAAAAAGATTGGATAAATATATCACATCTAAAAATATTTAGAACAACCTATATAAGAATGTTTCCTCATGCCAAGATGAGACAAAAACATAATTATGTTACAAAACCTCATGAAACTAATTATAGGGAGATATCATGTTAATCGATACGATTAAGATTTTGTGGATATTGTTGGCAATGAAGTGTATTTGGCCATAATTCATCAAAATTTTGGAAAAAATCCTCTTCTTAGATGTATATATGAAATTAGGGTGAGTAATAAAAGAAAAAGAGTAAGTAACACTCTTTAGCTGTAGAATGTGGGAAAACCAAGATAATAATATTTTATAAATCATACAATAAAAAATATATTTGGATTCCTATAGTATTTTAGTTGAAGATATGATTATTTGGGTCACGTTTCTGAATAATTTTTGACAACTCGTATGGGAAATATATTGTATATATGGAAGTAAAAATTTGTTAAATATAATAACGTTGAATAAGGATCATTTTTTGTTGAGACATCTATGAATGAATTTAAAATGAAAAAAATCATAGATTCTTGATATTTTTAGTACCTCAAACATTATAGATGATATAAAAATATTGAAATATATTGAAAATAATAATGTATGAGAAGTAACATGTGTATATGATGGTTCCATAAAAATTAGAGGAATCGTAAAAACTGATATTAAAGATGAGAATCTATAATCTATTGATGTCTTATATGTTGATAGGCTAAATAAAAACATAATTGGTGTGATGTACCATTTAAATGATGGAATCATGTACTTTTTAGAAAATATTCATGCATCATTAAGTGTTTTTAGTATTGTAAATTTTTTACCATAGGAGAAGAAGAGAAAAAAAAAAGTATTAAAAATTATGGAACTTGGTAACACATATAATTTTAGTACTGTAAATGAATACAAACTATGTAATCATATGATATGTAATCTGGGGAAGAAATTCATTTAAAAAAATCAAAATTATATTCTGTAATAAAATTTCCACCCTAGAAAACACAAGAAAAAGATTTTTTTTATAGGATGTGAATGAAATATTATGAGTAAATGATTTAAGAATGTCAAAATTATGTTTTCTATAACTATTGAATATATTCACTTTGATTTATGTGGATGGGTGAGATATCAATCAATGAAATGGGATATTTAATTTAATAAATTTGTTGATGATTTTTCTTATATGTCCATAATTAGTTTCATGAACCATAAATCATAGGCTATGTAAATGATTGGATTTTTAGAAGATATGTAGAAATTGAGTTGTGTGTTTATATATGGAAAATGAAAAAAAATGGAAAGGATTACACATATAATCATTTATAATAATGTCTAATGATACATGGAATTAAACATTATTAAATTTCGCCTAATACCCCTAAACAAAATGATGTTACAAAAAGGAAAAATCATTGGTGTATATGGGAAGAATTCTGATGGTTGAGTATACTATTTTTGTATATTTCTAGATATAATCCACAAGTACTATTGCACATGAATATAATATATGTAGTCTAATTCCGAAATAAAATATGAATTCTATTGAAATTTGGTATAACAAAATTATTTCAACTAAATATTTATGGGTTTTTTGACATCCATTCATAAGAAAGATAAAAAACCCGGTCATGGAAATTTTGATGAAAAACATGGATAGACTATTCATGGGATAATCACCCAAAAAAGATTTAATATATGTTGGAATAAATGATTATAATTTTTTGGGATTCTAATAATGTGATAGTTGTTGAAAATCCAACTTCCTTAACTAAGGTAATTGAGATTGGTATGGAAGATAAGTCAAAGACATCCAATGATAATTTCAAAAATTGAAATGAAGGTAAGAAAAATAGGTAGTGGATAATTTTGGAGAATCCATTGGAGATAAATTTAATGTTGGAAGAAAATTTATGAAATTCAAAAATATTCACAAATGAGACAAGTATGAAAACATTATAGGAATTCAAAATGCTCTTGTTTAGACGACAAGAATGTCTATATTTAGAAACCAAACATCAATAATTTCACATGTTTAATTGGAATCAGTTTAAGAAATATCTAAAAAATTGAATAGATAGATGTAATGAAATAATATTTAGAAGATATAGTGATAATTTACACCTACGAACTTGTTCCATGGCCATAATGTAATAATATTATTAGAAAAAAAAATTCTTTAGAAAAAAGTTGAATGAACATATGGAGCCTTCAAGAAAAAAATCATGACTTGTTTATAAACAATATTTACAGGTGGAAGGTTTAGATTTTGAAGAAAATATTTCCCGAGTTTTAAAAGTTAAAACGACAATAATGACTATATCAATCGATTCAAATCATTTTTAAAAGTTTATTCGATGTATGTAAAGTCATGTTTCTTAAATTGGATGATTATTAATGAAGCTGTTATTGAGAAACCATTTGGGATTATACATGATGAAGAATATTCCATGGTGTCCACATAGAAGAAATTATTTTATGGGTTGGATCAAGATCCTTGATCATGGTATACCCAAGATGATAGTTTCTTGAAAAAGTTGAATTTTTTTAATGGGAATGTTGAAAACAACTTATATGTGAATGTGATCAACTCAAATATGTTAAATTATATTATTTATGTTGATAAAACATTTTACATGGGATATACAAAATTATTGTAGTGAGTTTGTTATAGAATTTATGAAAGTCATTGAAATTTCCCTGTTTGGATAATTAAAATTATTATTGGGTGTAGAAGATAAAAGTTGAGAAATATAATTTTCCATCTCATCCAAAAATATTCCCAGGAGTTATTATAAACATTTGTAATTGGGTATTCCAATTATGATTCTAAATTTGATAGGTTATATTCCATGTCATATATCATAATTTCCCAACATCTTTTTTTGTTACTTTTTATGCATGATATTAATGATATCTAAAATAATAACATATTCTAGAACCCAAAAAGTAAATTTTATTTATTTGAAAATAATATCTTTTTATGGTTTTTTGTATAAAAGTAGTGACAAAAAAATTTAGGGGTGCACAGATGCTGAATGATATCGAGATTGAAATGATTGGAATTTAAAATTAGGAGGAAACTTTTTCTAGGAAAAATTTAGATTGAGATGGCATAGAAATAAATAGTTATTAGTAAATATACATGTATTAGACATAAAATATTCTTCTACCACTCATTCGTATACAAAAAATATTTTTATGAATTTAATGATTGGATATTTGAAAATGAATGTTTCTACCCATAAATGATTATTTAAGAAAATCAATGTTCCTCTGATCTTTTATAAAAAATAGTGCAGTATTTGAGAATAAAACACCATGATATAATGAATCGCATAATCTAAGATAATATTACGGATGTTGAAATGATGTTGTAATATTCATCTTAAAATCACCAAATTGATAATGTTTTTTCTATATCAATAAGAAAAAATAATATTTTTATAATTAAAGCAACAATGCCATGTTCAGCTTCCACCAAAGGCTTACAAAATGTTATTAAAGAAATTAACAATTGTTATCTATAATTTTCTGATATAAGGAGACAAAAAGTAAAAATATTGTCGGAAAAGTTTACAGTACTATCAATATTGAACATGAATTTATTGTTATTAAAAAATCATAGAGAGACAAAAATGGTACAGTGAAAAAGTGAGAGTTGAAAATTTTTAACGATATTAAAAAAGAAAAAACTGAGAGGAAGTTTATCTTGACATGGATTTTTTTTTATTCCACTATGGGATATAATTCATTAAAATAAATTACTTTATATAGTACTGTTTTTCAAGACCTAATCTATAATAAAGGATATGTTTTAATAAAAGATTCAAATTTTGAGTGATTTCTAAAAATGAGTTTTGAAAGAGATTGAGTGTTAAAAAATAATGACATTAAAAATTTCCAAAAGAATGATTCCAAAAAAATAAAAAGGAGGATATTGATGTTCTATTTTTATGTTTTTCTAAAATTTTATCATTAATCCATATTATTTTAAGAATGTTTTTTAGAAAAATTTTGTAGAATATCTTTTAAGAATCATTCTAAAGAAGTAATAGTTGAAATGATATTATAATATTTTATGAATGTTGTTGTTACGAAATTACTGGAGAACAGTAAATATAGAAAGTTATAATTTTGGAAGGTTTCCTTATCATTGTAAATAACATTATATCAAATTCTAACAGTGTTATGTTGAAAGATCTACATTTCCACATCATGAATAAGTCATGATACAAGCATAATTGTACCCAATTGAATAAAATTGAAACATATGTTTTATGATATAGACACACATATCATGAAATAACCATCGATGAAATGTTTTATAAAAAAATCGTTGTGATGATTGTTCTTGCTTTTACAATATAATTGGACAAAATAATATTGAGTTTGTATAATATAAAATTTTCATAAAGTAACTTAATCAACAAAATGATATTCATTGGATGAACCTGGGCATATTGATATATAATGGTATGAAATATAAGGGTATAAGTAATTAATATTCATAGTGTATATTGGTAACTAGAGATGGATCACTGGACACCGTCACCTAGTAGTGATTTTCAAGAAATTGGTTCTTGCTATATATTTATTAGATTTCAAAAAAAGAGAGAATGAAAATCATAAGGATGTGTTTTTAAATATATTATGAGTACCATAAATAAGTTTTTAATTAGTAATAATTTATAGATAAAAATTATTATAAAATGGAAAGGATTATCCATTTTGAGAAAAAAATTGTTAAATTGCTAACAGATTGTGCATGAAACCAAATATTGAAATTGGAACGTGCATAATGTCATTATAATTTCTAACAATAGAATTAATCATATTAATTATGTCGATATCAATGGAAGGATTCCATGATGTTCAAGGGATAAATTATTTTCAGGAATTTGAAGGGTTTCATTTTTTATAGGCATAATTTTAATATTTGTGAAGGTTGGGAGTCTATTGGTGGAGAAATATTATGAAAGCATATTTCATGAAGATTTATACCAGATGAACTTCTCTAAGATTAAAATACCATGTTATGTATAATTGTTTTATTTTGGTAAATATACAGGATGGATAAATTCACATGCCTCAAACAATGAATTTTGCAATATGGAGAAATGCCCAGAAGTGATTTTTCCACATTGTATGATGAATGATCTTGAAGATGGAGAGTTTTTAAATATTTCTAGGAATATCATTTCAAATAGATATTTTTTTAAGACTCACTGATTTATTTATTAAATATATTCATTAAAGATTTATTAATTTCATATTAAAATAAGAAATGGTGATGAAAATCAGTAATGTTTGATGTTAAGGAATTTTGTGAAAGGTTATAACTTCATAGGGAATTCACATGTCTTCATTTATGTTATATTAGTAATTATAAGAACATATTTAATTAAAAATAATTTGGTGAATTTAAAAATAATTTCCTATAATGAGTTAAGAGAAGTATGTTTCCTCTATTTTCAACATCTCGAAAAACAACATAAAGGGGTGAAAAATTCAGTGTACTTATAACAGTTCAGTATAAAAAGATGAAGTGTTGAACAATTTTATTATTTATAAGCTCCCAATTGATGTTTTATTTCATGTGCAATTTTGATTCTAGATAGTGGCATTGATCATATAATCAGATTGATTTTTCTATTTTATAGTACCAGATAATGAAATTACAAATGAATTTTGAGTTGAGTTTATGAGCTTAAATGATTTTGTTAAATAAGAAAATTTCATATTTTTAAAATATTAGTTTAAATAAGGAGAAATGGAGATAATAATCCAATGGTGGAATAGTGTTAAATTGAAAGAATTTTTTGGCATAGTAAAATGGTCGATGAAACTGGAAAAACATTCTGGATGAACACAAGGAGATAATGTTAAACGATTTTCAAAATTTTGTTGTGTATAATTTTTGGTAAGACATTATTTTTAAACTATATGGATAAAGTATAATTATAAATATCTAGAGATATATTTTTTCTAATGGTAGTTTCATCAATGGTTTATTCACTTATATATAATAGTGAACATTCGTAGACATGTGGGAGTGGCCATGGAAATGATGTATATTCTCAAACTAAGTCCAAACCATGTAATATTTTCAGGCCATTTTAAATTTCTCATATTTTCATTCATGGGATATTGTTATAAAATTTGATAAAGAAATAACTCTAACAAGTTTCAATGGTTAAATTTCATTATATTGTAAATTTATAAAAGTGAACCACTGATCATTCCCCCCTCCCATCTATCTCGTTCAATAATCCTAAGGATCATAAAAATAATTATCAATATAAGGGGAAATACATTATAAAATATTTATATAGGAATTCTTTATCTCAAGGGAGAATAAATTAAAGATTTATCTTGAATTTGATCTTGTTTTTTTGTGAAATACATAAATAGGAAACAATACTCATGTATCATGAAGAGAGATAAAACATGAGAAAGGGATGGATATGTAGAGAAAGTTTTACATATAATTTTCCCTAAGATATACTCTCTAAATCTGTACATATTAATTATAATGGGTTAAATTATTATAAATAGAGATTAATTAGATACCAAGAGGGGTGATTGATCGATTGAAAATGGGTGGAAGAAAAGTGTGGTTGAGGGATTAAAGTGGAGATGAAAAATTTCCAAACTCCCTTAATGAGAAATTTAAAAAAAGTATCCATATAGAAACCAGAATTTTGGTTAAATAACCCTAGGGTTCTTGTGGAACTCTCTGGGCTTCACAACTATTGATTAACAATACAAATTTCGATGGACCTCCCCTGATGTTCTATTAAGTCTTTGGTCTCACCTTCTATATATTACCCCAAATCACCAAAAAAATATTATCCTAGACCTCATGAACATCGATGTAACATCAAATAATGAATATTAAAAATTAAAATCACATTCAAAAACTACAAAATAAATGCAAAACTAATAAATGGAACATGACCACTCATGGTAATAAAAAATTTAAAGCATCCAATTCTTAAATCACATAAAATTCATCATTATATAAATACTAACAAATTAATCACTCTTATATTGAAATTTTTCATTACATAATTGACTAGAATAGATTGTTATGAACAATACTTAAGAAATATTTAATATTATATGCACTATGGTGACCTCTTCTTGAGAATCCATTTGTTGTATCTATTCAAAAATTGAATATATAAGTTTATGTGAATCATAAAAGGATTAACATGATGTTTGAATTAAATTATATTTTAGATTACTTGTTTTACCCTATTCTTCACCCATATTTAACATTTTATTGAGTATATAAATTAATTTTAGAGATTTGATTAGTCCCTAATTGTTTGATCTAATATTGAATTCATTCTACAATTATTGATAGAAATAGTTATCACAATAAAAATGAGTTCAATATATATTTACCCTCTCTCTTAAAAGTGTTGAGAATAAATGGGAATCACATTTTATGTCTAGGATTATTTGTTATGTTGACAGAATAAGTGGAGAATTTATTAGGAAAAAAATATATATTTAGAATGTTAAATAATATTATTTTGGGTAGTTGGTTTATGTCACTAAATGTTAAATAAAAAGTCAAAGTGGTTGGAAATTTATTCCATAATATGGTATTTTCGAGAATAAATAATGGTTTTATAAAAATCCTATGAGATTCCAAGTGAGCTGATAATATTATTGAATAAATTCATAGATTTTTAAAAAATATATAACAGTGAATGCATTTTAGGAAAATTTCATACATTTATAAGAGTAAAATATGAAGGAAAGAACTATAAAATATTATATATTCTATTCAAATGATATGGAAAAGGGTTTCTGAATCATTTTTTTTGAATGAAAATTATTCTTCTACGTTTGGATGAATATTAATATAGGATGAATATTTTCTTTTAATCTAAATTATATGATAACGAATGTTATTTATTAATAAAAATTTATTGAGATGAATAATAAATGATAGTTTGTATACCCATGGTTTATGATTTAGTAAATTCTATAACACGTTTTAAATTATGAGATTGATCAACGGAGTTTTATCCAATCTAAAATAGTTTACCCAAAATAATTGGTAAAATATGAGGGAAGGAATTCCCTTTACATCTAGTGGGATATTTTAAAGGTTAATGATTACATTTCAAAATTTCACTCTAAAGACATAGAATACCATATAATATATCTATATAATGGTTTATTATATTAATTTTTCCCTTTATTTTTAAAATGTATTCTTTCTTGAAACAAAAGAGTTTTCATATTATATCATGATATTCTAAGAGAGAATATACATTCTAAGGGACTACAATAAGTATATATAAACTCAAGTGATGTTCAAGAATAAAAAATAAAATATTAAACATGATAAAATTGAATGATAACTTCAATTAATTCACTATAATGGTTTATGGTTGTAAATAGTGAGAATTGAAAAGTGTTACATTTATTATCATAAAAATGTTAAACGAAAAATTATATTCTAAAATTAGTTAATAATTTTTTTTATGGAATACATTTAAGGGTAATATTAATAATCAAATTATCAAAAAGATAAATTTTAATGCAAATATTGAAAAAATGACGAGGATGATCATCTTATGATGATTTTTAAGTGGACAATCCTTAGCTACCAAATGATTTGTCTTGCCTCAAAACCAAAAAGGCCTCTATCTCTAAAAATTTTGTAGTGCACTCAGTCATCATGCACTGTAGACTAGTGGGCCAGGTAGCAACTACTTCTCTCTAGGTGGTCGTGTTGCTGGTACACCACACGAAGGTTTATCCCTGTATGTAGTGCGTGCACCATCCCCTCATTGCTCAGTGGACCATTGTGGTGATATCTCACTAGAATCCCGGTTGGCTGTCATTATGGAAGCATCATCTAGAGAAACAAATGCACCATGGTCAGGATGTTATACTTGGTGAGATGATTAGAAATAGATCATGTGAAATACAATTTCAAAACATATAAAACTAGGTTTTTAGTGTACCATGTCATAAAAATATAATTCAGGGTCCTGGTGTATAGATTCATTGACCACCATACCAAAACCGGACTCCCTGGACAGAAATATGATCTCAATACCCTTAACACTATTTCCACCATTGAAAATACAGACTCGTAGTTCTTCTGGTAGAAATGACCACCCTATGATAACACTTTCTCATGAACCATCCCTTGGGGTGCATGCCGTGAACACCCCAATTCCACCTTCCACAGGCCAGTGGCTAGTGACAAGAACCAGAAAGGAATATCTCAACAAAAAAAGTTATTTCCATTAAACCTATACAAAAACATATATCGCATACTGCACAAAGAAAACCACAATGGAAAGAACATAGTAGAACCTCAAAAAAGTATCACTTCTGAGAGTAAAGTGTTTAATCTGAAATTAACGAGGCCAGAATACAAGCCCAACTAAATGGAAATTTCAGAAAAAGAAGTACAATATATGAAGTTCATCATCCAATGATCCTAACTGAATGGAAGGTACAACCATTTGTTGGAATTCACAGTAGCACACAACGTCTATAGATACACCTCTAAGAACTATCTAGTACTGGATCCCTAATGTTTCAGTCATTGTTTTCTATCATCTACACAAGACACAATTGGTGCGGGTGAAGCTTTTGCAGGGGTGAGTATAATAATATTTAGTAGGGACCCTGAGACCCCCGAATGTCTCTCAATAATTAAAAATTAAAACACCACAAAGAAAATACCACAGAGGTAATACCACCATGAAATATCTAAAAATCATAGCACAGTGTAAGATACATTGTCCACAACATGTATAACTTATTTACAGAAGTATAGATGATTAGTTGTAATGTTAGATCATCTTATTCTATTAAGAGGATCTGCTGTTGATCTATAGATGGTCACTAGGTGCGGACTCACATAAGATCTCTAGGTGTTGACCCACACAAGATCGCTAGGTGGTAACCCACAAAGGATCCCTAGGTGCTGATCCACATAGGGGAACTAGGTGTCAGTCTACACAAGATCGCTAGGTGCTTACCCACACCTGATATCTATACATTATTCATGTCACACCCAGAAACTAGATTCTCACACATAACACGCTTGATTCTGGGATGATTCAATCATTATTCCATCAAACATACCTCAACCACCACGAAGTCCCACATAGTGTAACCCCAAAGGACTGTCTCCTCGTAAGGCTCTAAAAGCAATAGACAGTGCCCCAATCGGACGCCTGGTTTGTAATATACAATCATTTTAGTAAAAAGGTCCCAATGGAATTTGAGTCAGATCCAACCATGTCATACAACAACTTCTATCAAAACCCACCTAGAGTTTCTTAGAAATACCTCCACATCGGAACCGTCCTAATGCCAATAAAGGCGCGTCAATAGAACACCCAGTTTTAGAGATATGGTCATTTTAGTGAAACATGGTCCGGTTGGGTTCGGGTCTGATCTAACCCATTTAGATCGACCTGACCCAGCCCGTTTTAGCTTGGGCCTGGCCCGTTGGGCTGCGGGTCTACCCTATTGGGCAGCATGTTCAATAAGTACACTAGAGGAAGAAGAGCCTTCAGCGTGGTCAGGAAATGGCTGGAGGCAGCGTTTGGATCCTCTACATCCCCACAGACAGAGGTCCTCCTCTATGCCATGGTCAAGAAACCGCGGCCCACTACATACCACATCACATGATGTCTATGATGTGGTCAAGCAGCTGTGTCTTCCACATCACCTGCGTACCAATTCCGTAGATGGACTTGGTTAACGTGGTGCCAGTTTGGTGCCGTAGAACTCTAGTGCTATTGTCGAGAGACAGTGTCCTCTGTCATTCGCCAGGGCAGTACGGACGCATGCCCACATCTCTATTCCACTGCGACTAGCTTTTTGTGGCCATCTTCCATCACGATGCTCCAAAGGTCCAGCCACCTCCCTCCCCCTACAGAACCCAGCATGGGCCACCACCGACAATTTTCTTTTGCCGGCTATCAAAGTTTCATCTTGTGGTTCGTTTCTCAATCTGTCTACATCTATGAAATATTTTTGTTGTAATCTTCACTGCAAGAGCCTCAAACTCGCTTTCCTGCCATTTCTATAAATCATCCACAATCAACACACATGCAGAGTCACCCATCCCTTGTTTGTGTCAGCCCGATACCTCTATGTTAGTAGTTTAAAAACATGGTGAGGGTTTGGGATTTTAAATCAACCAAAATAATTATAATACAATCTCGGATAGAGAAATCTCAAAAATAAGTCACCCTCATGCTAGAACACATAGTCTGTGGATTAACCTATTCATGTGGTAATGGGTGTTCATCTTTTGGAATAAGAATGGGTAACATTTAATGGTCCAAACCACTACATTTCATGAATTTTGTATCTATAACCTTCCTTCCTTGAGGTTTCATTGGGTCGACATCATTTGTGGGTTTATGACTTTGTCCTTTGAGGAAAATCAATGTTGGTGATGCTATGATGGGGTACATCATTCTTCCATAGACCGAAATCCCACCAAATGTCTATAAGAGATTTTCCAATGGTTTAATTCTCCACTCTCCAATGCATTCGTTCAATAAAAATAAACATGTATCAACCTTTCAGTTATGCTGCGATGTTGCATCATTACACCATTTCATTTATAAAAATGTGTAGCGGTTATGAATACACAATGAGCCATTGGGGAGATTATTTAATTGGGCCTCATCCTCGCGTGGTCTCTACACCATAACATTTCCACCCGCCGCTCAATGGTTCAAAAGAAAAAAAAACATAGATTTTATTTTATTATTTTTGAAAAAAGCCACAAAAATTAACTTTTCCATCTGACCCTTGCTGGTCTATGTTAATTCCTTTCTAGGTGAATCCTGGCATTCTGACTTCAACAGTGCCCTTTAGTTTTAAATCTGAGCACCATTTCAATAGTTAGATTAACCTACTCTTATATTTATGGGACATATATAAAAATAAACACACTCAATACTATCATTCACTATATCAACACCTAACTCCATCATATGTTTTTTATTTATCAATAAAAAATTATCAAATAATATTCACCATAGACACAGATAAGGTTGTGAGAAATGATTGTATATATTGGAGGGTTAATCAACTCATCAGAAAGAGTAGATGAATATCATTTATCCGCCATCATCTATTTCTCTGTTGCACCATGGCTTCTATATCAGAAATTAGAGAATCAAGATTCAGATTGTCTATGTATTCTACCCATGGATAAAAACACATAGTCTAGTTCCCAATATTTATGGAGTTTTCAATATTATAATTACGCCTTGGAATTTGAGAAAAAATGAATAATTCGGGGAGAAGAACAACTTCGTAGCATATTCGAACTAAAAATAGAACTAATATTAAAATTAAAAATTTAGAAAGGAATAAAAATGTTCCTAGCTATGATTAGAAGATATTGAATACACTGATGGTGGAGGTGGAATTATTAAAAATAAATTGACGTTATTATTCATTACATTAAAGGTTTTGAAGGGACCTTGCTTCCTTGGATGGGATCAACATGTCTCAGTGGATGGTGGAGATGTATTTAGTTACAATAATCTTTCTGGATTTTAATTCCTCCCTTGATCATTCTACTATTCCATATCGAATTTTTTGAGGGTACTATTCACTACATTGTGGGTCATATGGAATTCATGTGTCATTAATTTCCATTTCATTGGTCACCCTTATTAAATCCCATGCAGATTCTTTTGTACCAGCATCATCACCCACTCATCAATGTGATAACCCTTATGAGAGGGAACCTAGAACAATACAAATCATATATGTTAGCCAATGTCCATTTCATAGGAATAACAATATACCCTTACATAAGGGATATATCGATCATTATGTAGGTATGGGTGATTCTACCCTTACCCAACATGTTACAGCCATATTTTTGTTTTCTTTCTTTAGTCTAACATATCATTTTCTCTTGGTTTTTCTCTTTGGTTCCAAGTGTTCGAGATTTAACTGTTTTGATTTGGAGGAATTTGGTGGTTCTTAGACCATTTACAGGGTATCATGAATGTTTTGTAGTTTATCTGGCCTGTAAAAAGATTTTTTCACACTCACAATGGAACATTTTAGGGGGTGTGTTTGTTGGATGGGTTATACCCTTATGTTAGATGAGTTTTGGGGTGAAAAGGGTAATTTTAAGGATTTTTGCCAAGTATCACAATTAAGCCACCTTGTTGGTTTAATCATAAAGGTAAGTGTGTGAAAGTTCACTTGGTTTGTAGATGGTTTAACTAGCCATTCAAATTATGTGTGAACCCTGTGAAGAACTAGACAATAGCTAATTGCTTGGTTTTCACTTGGATTGTTAAAATGTGTGAGATAAACATGCATCCCACTCTGGAAAGGGTATTCCGACCATTTATCATTCTTTTTAATATTTATTTATTCCATTATCCTCCCCCATTAAAACTCTACAACCAAAAACACCCAACGGTGTCTTTAAGCTTTTTCATGCCCCTCCATGTGTCATTTAAGGTGGTTTAGTGGTGATGCATCACCTATATTGAGTGGTTATGGATCCTTTATCCTTATCCTTTGGTTTTCATCAATTTTCACTTTCTCCTCAAACCTTAGTGGCCATGTTTGGATGATTTGGGTAACATGGGTTATGGAAAATTGGTGGTTTTTTTCATAAGGTTTCTATTGGATTATCTTTCTTCTTCGGACCTTTACATGTTTGTTTTGTGTGTGTTGTTAAAGCACCATGAGTTTGAGGTACGTTTCCCTTGAAATAAAAATTTTAATTCATGAATCAATGATTTCATGCCTTTTCACCTCCATTATATGATAAATATTGATGTGTGGCCTTTAAAACGTTTTTCAGTGTGAGAAGTCATGTGTTATGCCTTATTACGTGATAAATAAAATTGTTTTTTTAAATATTTAACACTTAGTGTCTGATGAAATGACCAGTTGTATTTTTGGAGTGATTTGTTGTATGTTAAGAATGGGTGGGATTTTTTAATAAATACGTTGTGTGTAAAGTGTTGTTGTTTGGTTTTATGAAATATTTTTAAGTCGTTTTATGATTAAAATTTGTGTATATTTGGTTATAGATAATTGTTTGACATGTGATGATATACAGTGGCCCATTTGGAATATTAATAAAACTATATTTGGTTTCTAAATTATTTATGAGTAGCTTAAAATAATTTTTTTATTAATTTTTTTTAAATTGAAATGATGTGTTTACTCTATTTCCAAATATGGTTTGTTTCTTAAAAAAATAGGTTATTTTTAAATTGAGCTAGAGGCCCATTTGGAAACTTTATGAATTTTGTGAATGTATATATTATGAAATAATCCATTGTATGATTCACTTTCATTTTTTATGATTATTGGACGGGATGACCTCGTTTTGTAAACCTAGTGTTGCATTATACGTATGGTAGAACCTCAGTATGAACTCTTTTAAGATCTATTTGATCCCAGGAATGAGATAGATCATTCGGGTGACTCAGAAGATTGGTGTTGTTTAATTTCTATTATATGTGCATGTGATTGGATTCACGTTTGGAATATGTTGAATCACCCTTTTTACATATTGAAATGGGAACCTGGAATAGTGAGTAAATTTTATAGGAACTACTGTTACACTGACTGCATTACACACTTGAGAGGGGCCCATATTATAGAGATATATTGAGTTTTATTACTATGGGATAGTTTCCCCATGTATGTACAATTTGACGGTGTTTCTAGGTGTGTTAGGGTGTTTTTGATTTCATCGAGTGTGGAATTCTTTATAGGATGATTCAACATCAATTAGTATGTTCGGGATTATTTACAATTTCATATGTTCACGGATGTCTATTAATACTTAGATTCATGTAGCGATGATTGATATAATTGGTTACTCTTGTGTGTTTATTTCATTTCCATTGTTATGTGATTATTATAGAGCTCTCAGGTGTGGTAGGTTATTTTTAATGTGATGTGTTGGAATCGAAATCATTATGAAAATAGTTTTTACATAAAGAGTGTTTTATACTCTATTGTTCAATTTTAATGTGAATGTATCAATTTCCCCTAAAAATGATAATGTCTAACTAATGTAAATGAACCTGATATTGGAATGAAATTTGGAAATGGACTATTTTTTTATAAAGAAAAAAGTGTGAAAATAATTACATTATCTAATATATTTCAAAATTGAAGTTGTTTGTAACACCCCGAGATTTTATGAAAAGTATTCTTTTCAATTTAATTAATGTCTTGTGTTGTATGCTACACCAAAAGGACCTTGCACAACACGAATCCTTGACTTTCCTTGTATTACACACAATCGCGACCTTCCTCGATAGCATGTGTAGTACGCAATAACGAGTTTCACTAAACAACAATATGCTATTAAAATATTATTGAAACTAGCCATTATGAATAGTAATAACCACTTTTTTAAATTTTGAAAATTTTATTTTTCAAAATGGGCTTCATTTTTGGATTCGAAATATCTAAATTAGCTTAGGGTGAAATTTTGTTAATTTTCAGATAACTTTCATATATTGATGATTAGTGAAAATTACTAAATTTTAATTAAAAACAACTTTTTCATTCGAAATAATTAATAGTAATAAATTATTAATTTGAAATGTTTTAAATTATATTTAGAATATATTTTTTCAATTTAATACAATGTTGGTAATTGGATGTAATTTCACATTTAAACCAAACCTAAACAAGTGTCAATTTTTTGAGGGTTATTATCTCTTAAAAACACGCTATTTGTTTTGACGACGGGGTTTAATTATTAAATTAATTAATGCCACAGATATGTTTTGAATTTTGTAAAATAGACATCATTTTTGAATTCATAATATCAAATATATCTTAGGACTAATTTTTTTGTATTTTTCTGGAAACATTTATTTTTTGATGAATAGTGAAACCACTAAGTGGTAGTAAAAAAATGAATTTTTCATAAAACATAATTTTTCCACTTCTGTGAGTGGAATTTCAAAAATCAGAGAGACACGGTTGATGTCAGTAAGTAAAATGTGGTTCAATGAGATGAAAATAATTTTTGTTGAATAGTAACTTTTATTTTTTTTACCACGGTTAAAAGTAAATATGGTAATTAAGGGTAAAAATGACATTATTATTACCCAAACACATGTCCTAATTCTATTGTATAAGTGTAATTCGACCAAAAACAACCTTAGGAATAACATATGACCATTTAGGCCAACTTGGATTAGATTAGGACATTTATTATTAATTTATTTAAAGAAGGTTTAAAATAATTAAAATCAATGTTTAATAAGAAAATTGTTTTTAATATAGGGATATACATAAGATAAATTTGACTATAAATATTAATTATAAATATAAAAAGATTTTCTAAATAATGATATTTATTTGTAATTTTTAGACATTAAATAATTTAATTTATTTTTGACACAAAGTTGATGCAGTAATTATCTTATTAATGAAATATTAACATAATTGATGTTATAAATACCCAAATAAATGTAATATGAGACTTTATTATGAGTTACACTAATTTTATAGGTTAATAGGACATGTTAGTATTTATTTAATTAACTTTTTTTGAACTAATCATTCTGTTATGATTTTCACAAAAATCAATTACTAAATAGTGTCAAAATTGACAGAAAATAGTTTTCAAAACAAATATTATATTATTGATTGTTATTTTATTCCTAAAAATCTAAGGTTCAGCCAAGATACATATATCATGATAGGTGTATCATTAATGGGCCACTTGGGGGTCTCTCGGATGTATATTGTATGTTTATTAACTATATAATATAAAAATACAAAGTGACATGGCAAATGTCAATCCTATTAACTAAGAGTTAAAAATAAAAGTTAAGGTTAATATAATGATCTAAATTTGTCTAAATTCTATTTTATGATAATATTTCGACCCATCCCCACCTTAACATAGAAATAAATCAATTTTGAGCTACTTAAAACCGAATTTGGCTTTATAATAAAATAATATTTTTTGTTATTCCAAAGGTGCCCCTATCCTCCCTTATAAAAGAGCACCTCCTCCCTCCCTTCCTCACACCACTTTTAGCCTTCATGCACGGACAAACCCTGATTAATTATCTTCTACACTTCCCTAGAAACATCCTAGAGGTCCTGGTCTTCTTCAAAGGCCAATTTTAGTGCCCTATGAGGAAGACTCAAAGAGGCGCTTCAAAGAAGAGGTAATGTCTGTTACCGATTCATTCATCTTTATTTCTTCTTCCAATTATTCTTCATAAGATGTTTCATTATGAATTAATAACATCAGTATCAATCATATACTGATATGTTAATATAAGTATGAAACAACCTTATTTCACCATCTATCCATCCTACGGAAAACGAAATCACAGCGCGTGCGTACATACAGAATAACTTCTCCACGCCGTGGTGTAATCTATTTTCCACCACCACCTTACATGGATGGGTATAATGTTGTACATAATAACTATATATTATTATTGTAAAGTTATATTGATTCTGAAATAGTATACATACACTCCAATACAATTCCACGATCATGAGAACGATATCATCGCTCGTGCGTACGTACGGACTACCGTCTCCACGACGCGATAAGATTCATTATCCACGTTACCCATACCTGAATGATTATAAAGTATATATAATAAGTAATCATAAAATTTATGACATAATAATGATACTGGATTTTTGTGTATATATATGTATTTCATCTACTTAATTCCATTCAACTCAATAAGGAAAAGAAAACAATGTTCAAGTGTACGTATGGTCTACCGTCTCCATGAGCGTTGTATTTCTTTCCATTTACTGATCTATTATATATATATATATATATTCTGAATATATATTATATATAAATCATGTTTTATATTCTGGAATTAAGTAATCATGATCTAAGTAATCATATGAATAATTACAAGTCAAAACACGGACGACAAATGAAACGATTTTACCCAAAACACTCTTTAACATGGAATTTACAAAAGAACGGGTAATATAAAGCAATAAGTGAACCATATATGATAATATAACAATTAGTATGATTCTGGAATAAGTCAATGTCATTATTTAAATCATTATATAGGTGGTTTGGACACTTACGAAGCAAATCGGACCTAAGGTAAGGGATAAATATCACAATCTCATTTTTATCTGGGATTGTTTATACTTTGAAATTTACTGGGGTGTATTTTATCATCCACATCCATGTTTCCTAAATATTTAACATTATTTCTTTCCACCTACAATTGTATAAATCCAATTTTACCCTTCAGTGAGTTTTCAGTAAATGATATGAAAGGAATCTTTTGTTTTTTTTTCGTACGAGGAACTTTTTGACTTTTCTGACAAAAGGACGATAAGAATGTTTTTTTAACTTATACAACATGAATGGATTTTTAAAACATTATTTCCAAGAAGCATCCCTTACAAGTTTTCAAGTTTATTTTTGATCAACTTCTTTTAGTTTAGAATTGCATGACATGTTAAGAAAGAAAAAGTGTTTTTGAAGTAGAAAGGATATTTTCCTCATGAATGGAGTTCAAGTGATTTGTCAAAATTATTTTCCATCTAAGATAATAAACGATTCTGTTTATATCCCTATTATTACATTGATTTTATTATTTTGTGATGTAATTATTTTTACTAATTCCTTTTATCTTATATGAATTGTTTTATGATGTCATGATGTTTAAGATTCCCATTTTTATTACATGGGTTATTCTATGATGAATGGTTTATGATTTTGTGGAACACATAAGAATGGTATCATTATGAGATGGGTGGGACCTATATCTCCCTCCAATGCATTGGGTAATGATTTTATATCGCATGAGATAGACATGGCTGGAACGGCAGGTTAAACCGGTTCAGTGAAATAGGACTGAAACGAGGAATGAACTCGGTTCAGAAATGGACTTTGTCCACTAAGATAGTCTTAGCAATGAGTCTTGACTAACAAGAAATGACTGTCTATGATTATGTGTGTACTCCACAAAGTTTCATATTTTAAGTTGTGATTATTGGGATTACATTTCTCTACTATGATTTATCCCATTTTATGATATTATGATCTCTTTTGCAGGTTAATATTTCCAAATTGATATGTTCTTATGGATATGATGTGATTGATATTTCGTTTTTTACCCTTACAAAGCATTTGAGTGCACCCTTTTATGTTTTTTCCCTAGGAATTAAAGAAAGGTTTTAGGTATAAAAAAGGAAGATCTTTATGGGAGATGTTGAAGATCTTTCACCACGATTAGAAGATTATATTCTGAGTTTCCAAAGACACTAAACAATTACGGTCCTTGTGTGTGTGTTTTTTTATGTACTAAGTATTCTGCAAAAGTATTGTAATGTCCATGTACGTTAATCTTTAAGTATCTACATTTGGTATCAGATGAAAGGTTTAGTCAACCTTTGGAAACTAGGATGCGAGAACATTAGTGTGATCCCTAGAGATATTTCTATGGTATGTATAGGGATGTCCCTAAGGTTAAGTATACATTATAGTCCTAGAATTGCGCTAACCATAATAGAATTAAACCTAAGATGTTAGATATTGAAGGTACTCCCCCATTATTATATTTTTTTTCCCTAGCATGATTTTTGCTTCTCACACTATTCTTTTGTGTTATAGACGATGGATGGAACCCGAAGGAACCGTGTTGATCAATGTAATGGACAATGCAATGATTGTCCCCCTAAATAAACAAATGTTATGGGATATGGAGTGAAAAATCTTATATCTATACTTACACAAGCTATGAATCATTCTGTACTTCCAAATGAGCAGAGAAGGGAACAATATTCTATTGAGTCCTTCATGAGGCAATGTCCACCTTCTTTCAGTGGGTCTTCTGATCCACTTGTTGTTGAACAATGGATCGGTACTACTGAAAAGGTATTTTCAGTTCTTCAATGTTCTGAACATGATAAAGTCAACTTAGCAGTATATCGTTTGGAAGGTGATGCTGATAAATGGTGGAATCTTATCAAGAATACGAGGCCAAGAGATGAAATTGATTCCGTGGAATGGGACGAGTTCAAGAAATTATTTTAAAATAAGTACTTCCCTCTTATTCTTCGAACAAAGATGGAGAAGGAGTTTCTTGAACTAAAGGAAAAGGATGATGAATCTTTTGGTATATATGAAGTGAATTTTACAAGGCTTTCAAGGTATGCATCTCGCATTATCATCCAACCTGAAAGTAAAGTTGATCGATTCGTCAGTGGCTTAAAACCAAGTCTTCGACAGGCATTAGCTATAAGAGACTTCAGTTGCTATGAAGAAATTGTGCGTTGTGCTATCAAGGTAGAAATGGAAGTTGGTGTTACTTATCCATCTCAAAGTTTTGACAATAAAAGAAAGATGATGTTCAAGGAGAAATCTCAGAATAATGGTGAAAAGAAGATGAATGTTTCTTTATGCTCAATGTGTGGAAAGAAGCATGGTGGAGATTTTCTTAAAGGGACTAGAAAATTTTTTAAGTGTTGAAAGAATGTTATCGAGTAGCTGAGTGTCGAAGTAATGGAAAGAGGGTTGCTAATGGTGTGAATAAAGAAAAGACTGCAGAGAACGCACCAACAACACTTCAATGCTTCATGTGCAATGAAATGAGGCATTATGCTAATCAATGCCCTAATCCAAGGGTTAATGATGATCGACATGAGAAACCACTTAAGGAAAAGGACAAAGGGAAGTCACATGCGATCACTATTGGAGATGTTGAATATGACAATGATGTGGTGGAATGAATAAGTTTTTATGTAATGGGATTCCAAAATAATGTTGTATATAGTATCATAGAATATTGGAATATTTATGCATTGGTCTATTGTGGTTTTCAATAATTTTATTGTATCGGTAACCATGGAAAGAGATTGAGATATTTTTGGAAATAAGATGATATGCACATAATGAAGGAAAAACGAGAAAATGAAATGTTTAACAGTATTCATGAGCTCATGATTGATATAAGGACTAAGTGATATCATGGTTTGATTATAATGAATTTTGATGATTTTGGTTTGTGGAAAGTGTTAACTTTTAATTGCATTCATGTTTACACTAAGATTCAATGGGTATTCATTCTTCAAGAGAATACATGATTAAGGTATTCACATGTTTGTAATTTGACCAACAAGATATATCTTATGGTATATCGGGGATAAATGATGGCATTCATGTGATTGTTATGTGACATTTCAAGTAATCATTTTCTTTATACTATGAGCTTGGACTGAAGTATTTTAGATAAGCCTAAATATTGGAATGGATTATATTGAACATAAGTTAGGATAGAAATTTTTTCGATATTATTGCGGGGATTTTATTTTTATATAGCTTTATAAAAATGACAACCTACAGGATGGGCAACAGCCCATCCCGTCGAAGAAGGCTGTGGGAATCGAACCCACAACCGAAGTGCGACTGGCCTTTATCGCCTACCACTGGCCTACATGAAGTCCCTGTTTTGTATAAACTAGTTTTATTATATTATGCAGTATGATATATGAAGTATAAGTCCATTTTAGGAACCATATATGATTAATCTCACAATAGGTGAACTTATGTATTTTTTGATAACTTTTCCAACCTTTTGTTTGAGACAGATGGAATGACCCATCATTCTATCACATGATCTGCTAACACACCACAAATGAAAAATTCAACTTCATTTCTTTAAGAGATGAAGTGGAAATTGTCCAAAGAACGACTAACGTTGAGACTATACCAAAATGATGAAAGTATTTATTCTAATTCCAATTTCATCAACTTTAAGGGAAATGATCCTGAAAACCAAAAATGTTGTCCTAGTGCTCATATATCTAATGAATCAGATGGTACCTTAGATCGTCACAAATTTATGGATATGTGATTTATGGATTTTCCATAGCTATGTTCTCTACCACTCTCCATCAGAACATGATGGTTAGGTTTCTCTTCCATATCCATATTTTCACCTATGTGGAAACCCAGTGATTAGTTTATTTGGGTAACTGTTACGTTTCATACTTTTGTTTTTAAAGATTGGTTTTGGTATTCCTTTTTACGATGTGGGTTTCTATTAAATAAACTTTCTAGTAGTAAACCATTTATAACCCTGATGAATTTTGAGGGCTAAATTCATTTTAAGTGGGGTAGAATGTAACACCCTGAGATTTTATGAAAAGTATTCTTTTTAATTTCATTAATGTCGTGTGTTGTACGCTACACCAAAAAGAGCTTGCCCAACACGCATCCTTAACTTTCCTTATATTACACGCAATCACGACCTTCCTCGATAGCGTGTGTAGTACGCAATAACGAGTTTCACTAAACAACAATATGCTATTAAAATATTATTAAAACTAGCAGTTATGAATAGTAATAACCACTTTTTGAAAATTTTTAAATCATATTTTTAAAAATGGACTTCATTTTTGGATTCGGAATATCGAAATTATCTTAGGGTGAAATTTTGGTAATTTTCGGATAACTTTCATATTTTGATGAATAGTGAAAATTACTAAATTTTAATTAAAAACAACATTTTCAATCGAAATAATTAATAGTGATAAATTATTAAATTGAGTGGTTTTAAAATATATTTAGAATATATTTTTTCAATTTAATACAATTTTGGTCATTGGATATAATTTCACATTCAAACCAGACATAAACAAGTGTCAATCTTTTGATAGTAATTATCTCTTAAAAACACACTATTTGTTTTGACGACGGGATTTAATTTTCAGATTAATTAATGAAACTGATATGTTTTTAATTTGGTAAAATAGAAATAATTTTTTAATTCATAATATCAAATATAGCTTAGGCCTAATTTTTGGTATTTTTCTGGAAACTTTCATATTTTGATGAATAGTGAAACCACTAAGTTGTAGTTAAAAAATGGAATTTTTCATAAAAAAATTGTTTTGAAACCCCTTATATTTGTGTTGTGAAAACATGGTTTTAATGTTCATTATTGGATTTTTGAAAGTTGGAAAAATAATTTTTAGAATTAAAATTGTGGAAGACTTCAGAAAAATGATTTTTTATAAAATAAACCAACAGGTTAAAGTGGAAATGATTTAATTAGATTAAATTTTTAGAATTAAAACATCTGGATTGTGGAAAATGTTTGTTTAAAAGTGGATGTTTTTTTTAATTTCATTCAAATGAAAAGTAGTGGTTATTAATAAAATTATTATGATGACATGAACTAAATTTTTTGATGGAAAATGAAGGAAATTTCTGTTTGAGTATGAACAAATATAATGATGTGTTGAAGTTGAAAATGATTTTTGATTCTCTGGTTGGAAGATTTTGATATGTTTTTCAAAATTTAAAAGGGAATTTTTTATTTGGGGCTTTGGTATTCTCATGTGTGTTCACATGCATGGTTATATATATAAGTGTAGATGAGTGCTTGGTAGGGCATGGTTTAAGGGTACCCAATGTGGCATGAAAGTGTGCATGTGAGTGAGACTCTAAGGAATACCATTGGTGAGTATGAAATCCACCAAGAATTTTTTATTTTCAAGATTGTTTTGAGAAGGAATGTTATGATGTTTTTGAAAAAAAGTATTGTGATGCTTGTTTTTATATTTTGGAAGTAATTTTTTATGTGGTGTTTTATGTTTTATAACTCTTGATAATGATTTTTTTGGATAAATCTCTTAGTTTTCTTGTTTCTCAGTGTTCAACCATATTGAGATTTTTTGAAAAATCTTTGTGTGGCTACAGTTGGTTACTTATTAGATTGCCTTCCAGGTGATAAAATGAAGAATTTTGTAATCATGTTTGAAAGATTTGATCTGCATTTTTATAGGATTCTCTATCCCATTTTTTGGAGTATAGAGATATAAGGGAATTATTCAATGTGTCTTCATGTCATGAAATTTATTTCTTTTGAAATGGGTTTTCTTGTTAGTTTTTAGAGGATTTTATTGTGTTCCTGGTTCATCGTGCTCCCCGTTCATAGTGATAGAGAACGGTTTCTACATCATCCATGTCCATTGTTGGGTAATGGTGGGTTTCTTTAGTAAATGAGTTTTATCGTGTGTCTTGAACATCTATTTTTGTGTGGAATATCAGGAGGCCACTTGTGGAACCCAAAGAATGAGTATCAATTAGGGATTAACATCTCCAAACTTTGAGTTAGTGGATGTTTCAAACATTAGTGATCCGACAAAAGGTCTCAGAGTTAAGCTGGTGTGTATTTCAGAATCATGTGGGTGTGGGGAGTTTGGATTATCTTGTGCCTCCATCGTTACAGTGAGGATGTTCCTGTATTTCTATCGTGGTCTCTCTATCGCAATAAAAAATCCTCATCTTCCAAAGAGATGATGTACTTATCCCTCACATAATATATGTGATTGTTCTTATTTGGTTTAATTTTTCTCATCAGTTTCCTTGCCTGGATTACCCATGTGAATTAGTTGTGGGTTTGGTTTGTGGTCTTCTGGAGTTGATGAGTCATGGGTAGTTGTTGGTTGTGGATTCAGTGTACTAGTCATTGGGTCCCTCCCCTCCCCTCCCCTATCGGTGGGGATTTTTGGTCTGCGTAGCTAATTTATCAATTTTTTTAATCTCATTAGTTCCTAATAATGGGGATACCCACCATGGGTCTCATTCAAGATTATTTTATGAGAAATTAGTACAAAATTTATTTAAATTGTGGGGAGTATGTATGGTCCTCCCCCTATCGGTGATCAATTTTTGTTTGGTTTTGGATCTAGTTTGGATAAAGATGATATAACACCCAAATTTTTTGAAAAAAAATATTTAATGCATGATACATTGTCCATAAAAAACAAAAATATTTATAATATATCCATTAAACACAACTTTTCCTCTGTAATGTGTTGAATTTTAAAAAACGGTTATCTACGTTGTGATCAGTACATCATTTGGAGTCTAATAGAACCAACTTGATTTTTGATGAGTAGTAACATACCCATATTAATAGTAATATGAATAGTAATATAACCCATTTGAATAGTAAATAATGATATTATATTTTTCTCTTAAGGTAATAAGATAAAGATATCTTAGTTAATTTTTCAATGTGACATAAATCAATGTTATTTATGAAATTAACTATGATTTAATTTAAAAATTAAAATAATAAAATTTAGAAATTTTTTAAAGAATAATTTTTTTTTTGGAATTTTACACGTAGAAAAATGGTGGGGTGAATTTTTGGGATTTGCATATATTTTATAAATTTTTTATGAATAGTGAAATATGATAAAATACCATATAATCAAATTATTAGTTAAATATGCTATTTGTGACATCGTAAGTAATGTAACTCCACTTGGTTCGAACTCACATGCACTTATTACTATTACGGGTCACATGAAACAACACTATTGGATTCCTTGAGGGAAATTAAAAAATAATGAATTAAATATTCAATATTGACTCCTCTCATCCACCATAAAAAACCACCCTCACTTCGTCTTATCTTAAATTCTCTAATCTTTGAAGATCCTTAAATCGCATTAAAATACCATTCCTTAGTCACTCCTCGCGTCCTAGAATATATTGTTATTTCCAAATGATCAAAACCCCATCCATTATAGAGGTTCTCAAGAAGGGTATTTTAAAAGGTAAAGTATCCTTCTTTTTTATTCAGTTCCATTTCAATTTATCATCTTTTTTATCCTATTTCCGAATTTTCTATCCAAATAACACTGATTAATATAGTGTCATAATTATTCAATAATTATATCGTGTCAATGGAAGAACCATACTCAATATTATTACTCTCTCCCTTGTATTTTATAAATGAAATCATCGTCCATAAGGCTCCATTTTATAACCTTCATGGACGATGAAGTAGCATTCTTCAATTTCCCCCTCGTTACTACTCCTGAAACCATTTTTATGGTTGAACTAGACTGAAATATATATATATCATAACATTATTAAAATTTAGGAACTAGTATTCGTACATATTATTAAATAATATGACCAAACTAGTTCTTAATAATCAAAATACCGCTAAAATAATCTACGTGAATGTCATTAATAATTCATCAAATGATTAATACTATTTCCATGTAACCAAATGATATAAATGACCAATAAAACTTCTACATGGTCATAAATGATATGTAATTTCAATTCTAGAGATTTACATCAATTCCACATGAACTCCACTACTTAAAACAAGTGGAACGACTATAAAAATCAAGAAAATGAACACGCCTGAATGACATAATTCAATATAATAACTTATAAATAAGGAAATAAATGATCAAAATAAACTATTATAAACTAAATACATGTAAAATTGGTTCTTAAATAAGTTATTTATAATTATAATTTGATTTTCAAAGACCTTATGTTCTTAACAGGAACACATTGATACTTAAGGTAAGGGTTTTTTCACCCGAACCACTATTTTCATTCTGGTTATTTTTATTGACTGATTACCTCATTAAAATTATTGTGTATTGTTATTTATTCTTAAAATATTCTTTTTGAGTGTTATATATATTTTTACCAACAAGAATCATACTTTCATTTAATTTTATTTATACGTTCTAAAAGGATCTTTGAAAAAATCCTTCAGGAAATAAAAGCCCGATTGGAGGGAATTTCTAAATTTCTTACCTATTTTAAATGGCACCCTATACTATGTTTTTAGAAACAATTATATTTATAAAATCACTCATTTTTTAATGAAAATATTATCTTACATCACTTCTAGTTTAATAAAAAAAATTACCAAAAGGAATCTTCTATTCAAAGATAAAAGGTATTAATGTCAGGAATTACAAGATCATTTTATAAGAGTAACTTCATCAATTTCATCACTCTTTTTTATTATTACATATTATTGGGATTAATATTTCATGTTATCATATAAAGTATTTAAATTAATGTTTTACGACTAGTTTTGTTGTGGATGTTCTATCTTAAAACCATTCACCAGTTTACTTTCAATGGTTAGTGTTTATGATTAATGTTCGGGGAATGTTATTTACATTTTATATATTAGTTTCAATATGAATTTATACGTTTTTTATATTTGACCCCATTTATATGAATAATTAAACGGACATGGAATGTGTTGGGTGGGGCCCGTTATATCCCATCGGTGCATCGATAGGTCTCATGAGACAAACAATGGTCTTGGAACAAGGCCTTGGCAACATGATTATTTATGGCCATGGAACAGGTTATTGACATTATGGTGATCATGTCCCTTATTAGAAATTACCTCATTAAGGAAATATTATTAATGGTTCATGTGGTTATTCCACTAGTAGAATACCCATGATTATCTTTTGTTATGGCATTATTTAATCATATCTTATTACTGCTATAATGTGTTCAGGTTTGTGTTAAAGGCATATTTTTTTAGCTGTTACACTTGCCTAATGTTTATATATCAGCTACTAAATTTCTCACCATTCATGGGTGTTTTACCTCACCCCTCTCTTAAGTTTTATTTTCTGAGGACATGAAAAATTTTATTAATAATAACATGATATATTAACCAAGGAGTTACGAATATTTTATAAGGAGTTTCTATTTTGTATTTATTTTAAAATTGTAATGTTGAACTTATGAATGTATCTTGATTCCATTAATAATAAACTAATCATTCCATTAGGATTATTATTACTTTTTTATATGTCAATGTAATCAAATAAGACACCGGATCCCAAAAACTGGGGTTGGGTCCTTATAGTTGGTATCAATGGATGTTTTCTAGAAAACCTAGAAACTGGATTTAGAAAATATTGGTTCAGGATCGAATCCCTATGATATTAACTGAGTATAAACGTAAAACAATCCTCAAATATTGGTGTGTAATATATTATGTGAATATTTCTAGAAAATTCATCCCTATTTGGATACATACAGGTAGTTGTGGCTCCATATTAGATGTACCATGGAGTGAAAACTCTGAAAAGGAATTTTGAGCTTGACCTGGGGTATCTTGGTACATGACAATGGGTCTTTCTTCACTCTTGTTATTGAAGTTCCCAAGGATATGTTTAGGGTAATTCACATTTTATTTATAAGCCATTAAGAAGGATTTATATGTAATTTTTTCGTCAATTATACCATGTTTATGATTAATAGAATATCTATGTATAGAAATTCGATTTATGAGAAGTATTTTTCTTCTACATTGAGATTATACAATATTATTCATTCCCTAATATAGTGTATGAAATTATTTAGAAATGGTTACCAGTGGAATGGATGGAAAACGCATGAACACTCATATACAATGTAGGGATTTCCCTGCAAAGAAAGATAATGATGTTGGATCTAGTGCTATGACTGGTGAAAAGAAACTTATAACAATATTGAGACAACTTAATCAGATTATAAACAATAACCTTACTAGTATAAAACATCAGGATCCACCACGTGGAGGAACTATGTTAGATTTCTTTATGTGACAACAGCCTCCATCATTCAATGGTAATACAAACCCATTTTGTAGCTGAGTAGTGGATAAGTTCGGTAGAGAAGATTTCCTTTTCTTTGGGATGTAAAGAAAGAAAAATGGTTTCCATGGAAGTTTATCATCTATCAGGAGATGTGTATTAGGGGTGGTCATTAATAGAAAACACAAAGGAGGATGAAGAAATATAATAGATTTAAAGGAGGTATTTTATGGAAATATTCTTAGAAAAATATTTTGATTTTGAACAGCGAGCATATATAAAGTGGAAATTCTTGAATATGAGGCAGATGGAGGATAAAAATGATTCCATGTTTAATGACAGCTTTGCAAGGATAGAAAGACATGTCGTGGACAACATATTTAATATAAGGAGAAAAATAGATTGATTCTTTATTATTTTAAAACCATTCCTCTGAATGGCTCTAGAATCCCAATGTTTCCCATCATATTAATATATAGTCTCAAGTGCTATCAATACAGAAAAATAATTTTATAAGTATTATGATATTAAATGGAAAAAAAAAGAGGGTTACCAATAATTCTGTAAAAGGAAATAAGGAAATGGGGAAGATGGGATAAGTTGAATTTCCTTCCTACAGTAATCTTGGGAAGAAATAACCGGGATATTGCCTAAAGGGAATGAGAGTCTATTACAATTGAAGAGAAAAATGACACCTCTCTCAGGATTATAAGGGCAAGAAAGACGCCAACAATGTTCAATGTTGCAATTGCAGGGTGATGGGACATTATACACCTGAATTTCTTAAGTGTCAGAAAAATCATACCCTAAGAAGGCCAATGGGGAAAGGCCACATTTATACCGTCACAAATGTGGAGTTTAAATTTCTTAATGATGTAGTGGTAGATACTTGAATCATTTCATCAAACATAAACAATGCATTATTGGATTCTGGATCATCGCAATCATTCATATCATTCTAGTTTTTCATGAAAATATGACATTTCCAATTTGATTTAATAAGAGTGTTGTGAGTCAAAACACATAAGGGAATTATCATTGCAACAGATTTGTGTCAGGAAATCCCCATTATAGGATACAAACCTAGTTTATCTACTGATTTTATTGTCATATACATGATTTAATTTGATAAAATCCCTTGTATGGATTGTCTTTCAAACCTTGATGCAAAAAATTATTGCAAGAAGAAGGAGGTTAAAATTTTTTAGGATGATATGGAATCCCATATCTTTATGGTTGAAACATCAACATTTGATTCTCTTCTAGATCCACCCACAGTAGCTCTACTGAATTAAATTATTAGAGAGTAACTGAATATAATGACTATGGGGAGGAAAATAATGTTTAAATAGAATATTTTCCTATTGTGCGATAATGTATTGATGTCTTTCCAGAGGATTTACATGGACATCCTCTAGGGTAGAAAAATAAGTTTTCCATTAACGTAATTTTGGGTTCTAGGACCATATAAACGACTCCCTATAGAATTTAACATAGGTAATTAGTGGAGCTAAAGAATCAATTATAGTAATTGATGGACAAATGATTTATTCGGAAAAATGTTTCTCCATGGGGAGCCCCTATCCTATTTTTCAAGAAGAAATATTGATCAAAGAGTCTGTGCATTGATTTTAGGGAAATCAATGCTATTACAATAAAGAATAAGTATCTTATACCATGAATTGATTATTCATTTGATCAAATTCATGGAGTACATTATTTTTCGAAGATTGATCTTCGATATGGATATCATTAGTTTCTTGTTAAGATGGAAGACATTCCAAATACAACATTTCTAACAAGGAATGGTAATTAAGAGTTTGAAGTAAGGCCTTTTGGATAGACTAATGCACAATCGGTTTTCATGGATCTAATGAATGGAGTTTTCATAGAATATGTTTACGACACTGTACTGGTGTTTATTATTGGTATATTGTAATACTCTAAAAGTTTTGAAGATCATGAAAATCACTTGCACAGTATTCTGAACACTCTTAGATGAAATGAATTATATGGTATGTTTATCAAGAGTGATTTCCAGATCCAATCAGTTACCTTTCAGTGCCACATTTTCTGCAAGGAAGGAATATATGTAGATCCTATAAATGCAATGACTGTTCAAGAATAGCCTCCTCCAACAAAAATAACTGTTGTATTTAGTTCTATTGGTTTATCATGTTATTATCAGCATTTCGTTCATAAATTCTCCTCTTTTTTTTCCAACCCAATAACCATGATTACCTGAAAAAGTTGTTTAATTTAGTATAGAAAAATGAATATGAAAAAAGTTTTAATAAATTGATTAAAAGATTACTAAATTCCCCGATCATGACTCTACAATCCGGGAATGATGGATTTGTGATATATAGCAATGCATCAAGGAAAGGACTTGGATATATCCTTATGCAGAATGATGGAGTTATTTCTTGCGCATCTAGGAAGGTAAAAATTCATGAACAAAACTATCATACTAATGATCTTGACATAGAAGTGGTAATATTTTCTCTGTAGTTTTGCATACATTACCAATATGGGGAAAAATGTGTGATATATACAGATCATAATATTTTTAAATATGTCTTCTTAGAAAAAGAACTAAAAATGAGACAAAGGAGTTGGATTGAGGTACTCAAAGATTGTGATTACACAATAGACAAATACATGGAGAAGGAAAATAAGGTGGCAGCCACTTTGAGAAGAAAGGGCCATAGAATTCTAAACAATATGAGACTTGAAAAGGATCTTATGTTCATGGATATAGTAAATATGGATATGGGAATTATCATGGAAGGTAACACATTAGTAAATTTTTAAATGTCAACCAAGAATTCTCTACTGGAAAGGATAATAAGTTCTTAGGAGGATGATGAAGAGTTTCAAAAAAATGATATAAATGAAGGGAATTTGACTGACTTTGTATGTGAAGGTGGTATTTTAAAATTCAAAAATTATATTTGAGTTCTTGCTATTCCTATGATATAGAGGGAACTATTGGATGTTTCTCACATCTCTAATTTCAATATACACTCTCTTAGAAGAAATATGTATATAGATTTAAAGGAATATTTTTGGGGGGAATATCTGAAGAGGTAAATTGCTGATTATGTGATGAGATGTTTTGTTTGTCAACGGGTGAAGGATGGAAGAAATCATATTGGAGGAGTCATGAAACCCCTTCTTATTCATATGTAGAAATAAAATTATATTATGATGGAAATTTTTATTGGGATACCAAATACTCAAAGAAAGAGTTATGAGATAAGGGGAATTGTTGATCATCTTACATAATCAGCACATTTTCTTGCAATAAGAGAATATTTACCAATTGAACATTTAGAAAGAATATAGATTAATGATGTTGTAAGACATCATGGTATACCCTTATCAATTGTTTTTGATCATGATCCCCATTTTACATCTTGATTTTGGAAATGTCTTCTGATGGTCCTAGATACTGATCTTCGTTTGAGCACTGCCTTCCACCCACAAATTGATGGACAATCTTAATGGGCTATTCCAACTATGGAAGACATGTTGAGGTTTTTTCACATGACTTTATATGTATGTGGGATCAATATTTACCTCTTGTATAATCTTACTATAACAATAACTTCCAATCCAGTATTCAAATGGAACCACATGAAGTACTGTATTGGAAGAGATGTCGTACACCAACTTCCAAGGATTATGTTGGTGAAATAAAGCTCGTAGGCCAAGAACAGGTTGAGGAAACAACAATGAAAGAGGAATATTATCCAAACACATATCAAAACAGCTCATAGTAGGAAAAAAATCTATGTTGATAACCAAAGAATAGATTTTTTATTTCAATATGTATATCATGTTTTCTTAATGATATCTCTAGTGAAGGGTATTATATGATTTGGTAAGAAGGGAAAATTATGTCCCACATACATCAGACCCTTTAAAATTCTCTATCGAATTGGAGTCGTAACATACCATTTGGAAATTCCACCAAGTGTCTCCAATGTTCAAAAGGTGTACCACATATCAATTTTAGGGAAATACATGCTATACCCAACACATGTAATCACCTTTGATGAAATAGAACTTATACTCGATATGTCTAATTGTGAAGAGCCTATCATGATTCTAGATACCAGCGATCAAGTATTGAGAAATCGAGAAACTCATCACGTAAAGGTACATTGGAGAAATCAAAAAATCAAAGAGGCATTGTGGGACCCTAATGAGATTTTGTTGAATACATAGCTGAATATTTTTATGTAACATTTAGTCAAATTCGAGGAAAAAAATTTATTAAGGAGGGGATAATGTAAAACCCCAAGGTTTTGAATTTTTTTTTGAATGCATGAAACACTATCTCCCTAAAAAACAATACCTTTTGTAATCTAGACATTAAACACAACTATTTCTCATCTATGTTTTTAATTTTGAAAAACTGTTTTCTAGAGTTCTGATTAGTATGTCATTTGAGGTCTGATATGACCCTCTTATTTTTAGGTGAATATTTACATAACCTGATAATTAGTAATATGAATAGTAGTATGACCCTATGAATAGTAAATAATGTTTTTATTTTAGTTTATTATTGTAATTAGTAATGAGATGTTAATTAACTTTTCAATGGAATATAAAACAAATTTTACCTTTAAATTTGTTTTTTAATTAACTTTGATTTTATTAAAAAAACAAATTAATAATACATAAAAATTTATTTTCTAAAAATAGAGTTCATTTTTGAATTCAACATGTTAATAAATGGTAGTAGTGAATTTTTTGGATTTTTTGAAAATTCTTGATTTTTTTATTGAATTTTGAAATACTGTAATATACCATATATAAAAATTATCAGTTAAATACTCCATTTATGACATCATAAGTGATGTAAGACCACTTGGATTGAATTCACATGAACTTATTACTATTTTGGGTCACATTAATCTACACTATTTAATGTCTTAAAGGAAATAATAAATTAATGAATTAAATATTCAAAATTCACTCCTCTCCAACATTATAAAAATCCCCCTCACATCCACTTCTCTTTTCTTTAAACCTTGAAGCTCCAAAAATATCATCCCCAATACCATTACCTTGTTACTCCCCACGTCCATGAATCCCTTGTTCTTGAAAAATGATCAACACCCCCTCCCATAAAGCGGTTCTCGAGGTTATTTCAGGTGGTAAAGCACACATATGTTTCATTTAGTTACATTTCAGTTTTTATTATTTTGTTATCCTCTACCCACCTCCTCTGTCAAAATTTCCAAGATAACTACATTATTTTTTATATAATTTAATTATATCATGTGAATAAAATAACCATCATCAATATTCTTACACTCTCCCTAGTATTTTATAAATGAAATCAATGTTCATGATGTTCCAATTTATAACCTTCGTGTATAACGAAAATTCATTCTTCATTTTCACCTTCATTACATGTCATGATACCATTTTTTTTTGTTGAAACAGACTATAATATTTGTATTATAACTTAATTAATAACCTAAATCCTGTATTCGTACATATTTCAGAATCATATGCTAAAACTAGTTCCTAATAATCACAATACTGCTAAAATAATAATAGTGAATGTCATTAATAATTCATCGATATATTATTCCTATTTACATGTAATTAAATTATATAAATTACCATTAACACTTCTATATTTTCATACATAATATGTAATTTCAATACTACTAATTTACATACATTCCAGATGATCTCCATTACATAAAGGCAAGTGAACCGATTATGAATATCAAGAAAATGAACACTCTAGAATAACAGAATTCAATATAATAACAAATCAATAAAGACAAAAAATAACTAATAATAATTTAGATAAAATAAATACATGTATACTATGTTCTTAAATAATTTATTAAAATTTCTAATTTCATATTCCAGGACCTTATGTTCAAGAGAGGAACAAATTTAGACATAAGTTAAGGGTTTTTCTACCCGAACCTCCATTTGTAGTCAGGTTATTTTTATTTTCTAACTATCTCAATAAAATTATTGTATATAATAATGTACTCAAAAAAAATTATGTTTGAGTGCTCTATATATTTTTTCCAATCATAAGCCTACTTTCATTTAACGGGAGTTATATATTCTAAAATGATCTTTTCAAAATCCTTTCCAAAATAAAAGCCCGATAAAAGGGAATCTAAAAACATCTTACATATTATCAGGGGAAACCTATAATATATTTTTCTGAAACCATTATATTTATAAAATAAATCATTTTATTAATAAAATATTATCTTACTTCACTTATGTTTTTATACAAATATGTTTCCAAAAGAATTATTCTTCTAAAAGAAAAAGGGAATTTACCTCAGGAATTACATGAAGATTTTATAAGAGTATCTTCATATATTTCAAAAAATTGGTTGATGATTATGTATTATTGGGATTAATATTTCATTGTACCATCTACCATATTTTATTTAATGTTTTGTGATTATTGTTGGTTGCAGATATTCTATCTCAAAACCATTCAACAATTTACTCTAAACGGTTAGTGCTTATGCTTAATGTTCGAGGAAAGTTATTTAAATTTTATAAATTAGTTTCAATATTAATTTATATTTTGTTTATATTTATCCATGGTAATTTTAGTAATGAATTGGACATATATTTTTTTTGGTGGGGCCTGATATATCCCCTCAGTTCACCAGTAGGTATAATGAGACAAACTACAGTCTTAGACCAAGGCCTTGACAAAATGATTATTTATGGTCTTAGAACGTGGCCTTAACAGTATGGTGATGATATCCCACATTATGCATTCCATCATTATGAAAATAGTAGTGATGCTTCATGTGGTTATTTTACTTTTATAATAAACATGATTTTGTTTTATAATGGCATTACATACTCATCTCTTATTCCATCAATAATGTGTTCAGGTTTCTGTTAAAGACATATGTTTTGAGTTATTCAAATTTCATAATGCTTATATATCATCTAAGGTATTACATACCCTTACTAAGGGTTTGTGCTCACCCCATTCTTATGTTTTATTTTCTCTGGATGTAAAAATTTTATTATGAATAACAAGCTAAAATAACCAAGGTGTTATGGATGTTTTCTAAGGAGTTACTATGTGGTATTTCATATAAAATTATAATGTTAACTTATGAATGTATATTATTTCAAATAATATTAAACTACAAGGTCCTTCATGATGCTGATTACTTGTTTATATTATAATGGAATAAAATAAGGCACCGACTCTGAGGAGCATAGGTCGAGTCCTAACAGTTGGTATCATAGGAGGTTTGGTAGAAAACATGGAAATAATATTTATAAAATGTAGGTTTGAAAACAAATCCCTAATATAGTCTACAAGGATAAATATACAAGAACTTCTTTCAAATTTTTGAGGAATATATTATTGGATATTTCTAGAAAATACATCCCTTCCTGGAAACAAACAGGTAGAGGTGGCTCTAGCATAAATGTACTTAGGAGAGAAAACTCCGACAATGAGTTGTGGGCTTGACCCGGGGTATCGAGGTACATGGAAATGGGCGTTGCTACAATCTTAGTATTGACACACTGGAAAGATATGATTATAATAATTCATATTTTCTTAACAATCCATTATGAAGGATTTTAGTCTAAAATCACCTCAAATATATCAGGTTCTTGATTAAGAGATTATCTATGTATAGAATTTTGTTTATTCTAAGTATTTTTTTTACAATGAGATTATATATTATTATTTATTCCCTTATCAACTGTAGGTTATTATTTTTAAATGGGGACAAGTGGATGGAATGGAATCATAGAACATGCATATACAATGTAATAATTTTCCTCCGATGAAAGATAATGATTTTGGATCTAGTTTTGTGACTAATGAAGAATAGCTTATAACTATACTGGGACAACATACTCAGGTTATGAACAATAACCTTAAATATATGGATCATCGGAATCCACCATGTGGAAAAAGCGATGTTAGACCGCTTTATGTGACAACAACTATCGTCATTCATTTGGGACTACAAACCCATTTTTTATGAGTAGTGGATAAGGTATCTATAAGATATACTCCATGGATTAGAATGTAAATAAAGAGAGAAAGTTTTCATGGTAGCTTATTGTCTATTTGGAGATGCAGATCAGTGGTGGTCATTAATCCAAAACACAAAGGAAGAGGAAGAAATAGAAGAGATGTAATGTAAGGATTTTGAAGACATACTCCTAGTAAAATATTTTCCTCCTGAACAACGATAACATATGGAGAGGAAATTCATGAATCTGTGGTAGTAGGAGGTTCAAAATGTTTCCATGTATGAAGCCAACTTTAAAAGTCTATAAAGGAATGATTCGGACTACATACATAATCCATGGGAAAAAATTTATCAATTCTTTTATGGTTTAAAACCATTCTTCCAAAGGTATCTAGTTTCCAAAATTTTCTCATCATCTGATGATATAGTCTCATGTGCTATCAAGACTTGAAAATGAATTGTCAATGTTTTATGAAAATAATGGATAACAAGAGAAGAATAGGAATTCAAAATATTCTGGAAAATGAAATTATGAAATGGGGAATAAGGGAAGAGATGAATTTCCATCCTGTAGTAATTGTGGTATGAAATGCCCTGGCACTTTCCTGAAGGGAATATGTGTCTATTACAAGTGCAAAAAAAGGCCCCCTATCATGTGATTTTATGGGGAATGAAGAAGCTAATAATGTTTAATTGTACAATTACAGGGAGATAGGACATTGTCTAGATGAATGTCCATAGAGTCAGGGAAATGTTCCACATAGAAGTCCAAAGGAGAAAGGCCATGCTTACGCAATCCAAACTGCAGAGGTTGAAGTTGCAAACAATTTTTTAGTAGGTACAATAATCATTTCATGAAACATATCCATTAATTTATTTGATTCTGGATCATCGCATTCTTTCATATCTTCCCATTATTTACCGAAAATAATCTATTTCGATGTTGATTTAATATGGGTGTAGTTAGTCAAAACTCATAAGTGAAGTATCATTTTAACAAAGTTGTGTCAGTCAGTCCACATTATGGCATATAAACATGGTTTATCTTCTAATTTTATTGTCATAAACATGATTGGATTTGATATAATCCTTATTATATATTTTCATTCAAACCATGATGTGAAAATTTATTACAATAAGAATGAGGTAACAATTTTTTGGGATGATGTGGAATCCAATATCAATATTTCGAAAACATAAACATCTAATTCTCATCTAGATCCACCAACATTAGCTCTACCGAATTAAATTATTATAGTGGAAGGTAATTGAATAACTACATGTGAGGAAAAGAATGTTCAAATAGAAGATGTACTTGTTGTGCAAGAATATATTTACGTCTATCTAGAGGATTTACCTGGACATTATCTAGAGCAGGAAATTGGGTTTTCCATTGACTTATTTCCTATTTCGAGAACCATATCAAAGTCTCCTAAAAAAATGGCCATTGTAGAATTAGTATAGCTTAATAAAAAATAAGAGGAATTTAGTGGCAAAGGATTTATTCGACCTATTATTTCTCCATGGGGACCCTAAGTCATCTTTTCTAAGAAGAAAGATGGATCCATGAGGCTTTTCATTGAATATAAGGAAATAAACACTAATACAATAAATAATAGGTATTATCTTCCATTAATTGATGAATTATGTGATAAAATTCATGGATCAAAATATTTTTTAAACATTGATCTTAGATCAAGATATCATTTGTTGCTTGAGGGGATGGAAGACATTCATAAAATAGAATTTCGAACCAGGTATGGGCATTGTGAGTTTACAATAATACATTGTGGATAGACAAATGCACCATATGTATTTATAGATCTAATTAATAGTATTTTCGAGGAATATATTGATGGATTTGTATTTTTTTTATTAATTATATCCTATTATACTCTAAATTTTATGATGATCAAGAAAATCGCTCATGTTATTTTTTTTAAGGGTCTTAGAAGAAATGAATTATATAGGATGTTCACCATGTGTGATTTTTGGATCTAATAGGTATCCATTCTAGGACACATTGCCACTACTTATGGAATATCTATAAATCCTATGAAGACAGAGGTTGTGCAAAAATTCCTACTCCAATGAACATAACTGAGGTATGCAGTTTTATAGGTTTAGCAGGTTATTATCAGTGTTTTGTTCATAACATCGCCTATTTAGGCTACCAAATGTCATTTAATAAAAAATAATGAGTTATGTTCGTATGGAAAAAGTAATGTGAAGAATGTTTTAATGAATTTAAGAGATGATTACTGAATTCTCCAATCTAGACTCTACCATTAGTGAATGATGGATTTCTAATCTATAGAGATACATCAAGTAAAGGACATAGTTTTGTCCTTTTGCAGAATGATAGAGTAATTAAATATGCATATATGTAGCTAAAAATTCATGAACCAAACTATCCTACTCATGATCTTGAGTTTGAAATGGTAATCTTTTCTCTGAATATTTAGAGACATTACCTCTATGGAGAAAAGTGTGAGATATATACAGATCTTAAGAGTTTTAAATATATCTTTTCACCAAAAATAATAAACATGAGACAAAAAAAGATGGATTGATCTACTCAAGGATTATGATTTAAAAATATACTACCTCATGGGGATAGAAAATAAGGTGGAAGATTATTTAAGTAGAAAGGTCCATATAATTCTTAAAAAGAAGAGAGTTGAAAGGAATATTATGTTCATGGATCTAGTAATGATGGATATGGGAATTACCATGTAAGGTAACACATCAATAATTTTTAAAATGGTTTCCAAACCATCTTTACTAGAAAGATTAAAATTTTTTGCGGCAGATGATGAAGAGTTTCAAATGAAAATTAAAGGAGTAAATGATGGGATGTTCACTGAATTCTTATATGAAGGTGGAATTTTCAGAATTGGGAAGAGGATTTGTCTTGACACTATTCATGAGCTAAATAGGGAACAATTGGATGATGCTCATAGCTCTAATTTCCCTAGACAAAATGGTAGCACAATGTTGTATATAGATCTAAAGGAACATTATTGGTGGGAAAACATGGAGAGGGTGATTTCTAATTACAACTCGACATGTTTGGTTAGTCCGTATGTGAAGTAAATAAGATAACATCATGGAGGAGTCATGAAAACCCTTAACATTCCTATGTGTAAATGGGATAATATTATGATGGATTTTTTCATGGGGAAAACAAATACTCCAATAAAGAATAATGGGATATGGGTCATTGTTGATCATCTTTCAAAATCAGAACATTTTCATGATATAAGAAAATATTTACCACTTTATTGTTTAGCATGACTATATATGAATGAAGATGTGAGACTTCATGGTAAAATATAATACTTTATTTTTAATCATGATCCATGTTTTACATCACAATTCTGGGAAAGTCTTTAGAAGGACCTAGATAATGATCTTCGTTTGAGCACTGCCTACCTCCCACAAAATGATGGACAATCATAACAGACTATTCAAACATTGGAAGACATGTTGAGGAATTGTTTACATGACTTTCAAGGTGTGTGGGATCAATATTTACCTCTCGTAGAATTTTTCATTAACACTGTATTCCACTCAATTATTCAAATAGAAGCATATGAAGCATTTTATGGGAAGATATTTCGTACAACAACGTGCTGGGATGTTGTGGTTGAATGAAATATTGTAAGCCTTCAACTTATTGAGGAAACAATAGAAATGGTCATGATCATCAAAACCCCTAAAAAATAGTTTAATGTAAGAAAAAGAGCCATGTTGATAACTGACGGAAGGGTTTGGAATTTCAAGAATGAGATCATATTTTAATAAAGGTATCTCCATTCGGTAAGAAGGAAAATTATGTCTTGGCTACATCAAACCTTTTGAAAACATGGATCGAATTGGAGTCATAACATACCGTTTAACAATACCGCCAAGTCTCTCCAATCATCACAATAGGTTCTACATATCTATGTTAAGGAAATACATGCTAGACCCAACACATGTACTCACCTGTGAAGAAATAGAACTTGAGCCAGATTGGTCTTATTGTGAAGAACCAATCAAGATTATTCATACTAGAGAACAAGTATTTATAAATCAAAAAATTGTCTTATAAATATTGTTTAGAGGATTCAAAATATCGAAGAGGCAACATGGGAGCCTAATGAGTTTATGTTGAAGAGATACCTAATACTTTTTAAGTAACATTTTGTGAATTTCAAGGAAGAAATTTTTGTAAAGAGGGGATAATGTAACACCCCATGTTTTTGAAAATAAATATTTAATTCATGAAACACTATGTCTCAACTAAATACACCTTTTATAATCTGTCCATCAAAATATACCTTTACCTCAACTATATTATAAATTTCAAAAAATGTTCATCTATAGTTGTGATTAGTAAGTCATTTTCTGTCTAAAAGAACCAACATTATTTTTGGTGAATAGTAACTTACCCTTATGAACAGTAATATGAATATTAATATGACCCTTATAAATAGAAAATATTGATATTAATTTATTTTCATAAGGTAATAAGATAATGAGATATTAATTAATTTATTAATGTGATATAAAACTAATTATATCTTTAAAATTTTTATATTTCAAATTTACATTAATTATATTAAAAAATTAAATTAATAATATTTAGAAATTTATTTTTGAAAAAATTAGTTCATTTTTTATTTCTATTTTTTGAAAATTTTCAAGAGTGAAATTTTGGGATTTTTCATAAAATTTTTATTTTTCGATGAACAGTGGAATTCTTTAAAATACCCTATATACAAATTATCAGTTAAATACATTATTTATGAAATCATAAGTGATGTAAGGCCACATAGTTTAAACTCACATGCACCTATTACTATTATGAGTCACATGAAAGAACACTATTTTTTGTCTTTAGGGAAATAATAAAATAATGAATTAATTATTCAAAATTCACTCCTCTCCTCCACTATAAACACCCCTCACATCCACTTAACTTCACTCCTCAATGCTTTGATTCTCCCCAAAGCTAAGAAAAAATAACCTTCCCAAGTCACTCCCTACGTCGAATAAGCTATAGGTCTTTCCAAAATATCAAAAACCCTTCCATTAAGGGGGTTCTCAATGAGGTTATTTCAATAGGTAAAGCTCCCTCCTTTTTCATTTAGTTCCATTTCAACATATCTTTTTTTTTATCCTATCCCCACCTCCTCTATCAAAATGACCATGATAACTCCTTCATTAGATAAATACTATGATTATATCATGTTAATGGATGTTTTATAATCAATATTCTTACCCTCCCCCCAGTATTTTATAAATGTAATCAACGTCCACGGGGCTCCAATTTATATTCATCATGGACAATGAAGTTTCTTCCTTAAATTTATCCATCCTTACTAGTCATGAAAAAATTTTGGAAGTTGAAACAAACTATAATATATGTATTATGACCTAATTAATATTCCATAATCAGTATATGTATATATTATTAAATCATATGACCAAACTAGTTCCTAATAATCAATATACATCAGAAATAATGTAATTGAATGTCATTAATAATGAATATAATGATTCAACCTATTTACATTTATAAAATTATAGAAATGAACATTAAAACATCTGGATGTTCATATGTAATATTTTATTTTAATTTTGGATATTTAAATCCATTGTGCAAGAACTCCATTACTTAAAAACAAGTGACCCAATTATGAAAATAATGAAAATGAACACTCCAGAACATGAGAATTAAAAATAATAACTTATCCAAAAGAATATATAGGAACCAAACATAATTATGATAAACTAAATAAATGAATAATAGGTTCTTCAATAAGTTATTAATAATTATAATTTCATATTCTAGAACCTTATGTTCATGAGTAGAACACATTCGGACTTAAGGTAAGGGTTCCTTCAACTGAACCTCAATTTTCATTTAGTATATTTTTAATGACTAATTACCTCAATGAAATTCTTGTGTATTATTATGTACTACTCAAAAATTATAAGTCAGTATTTTATATACAATTACCAAAAAGAATCGTACTTTCATTTAATGTGAGTTATATTTTATAAAATTGTCATTTAAAAATCCTTCCTGAAATAAAAACCTGGTTCAAGGGTATTTCTAAAATTATTACATATTTTCAAGGGAACCCATTAATATATTTTTGGAAACCATTATATTTATAAAATAAAAACATTTATTATGAAAATATTATCTTACCTCACTTCTGGTTGTATATAAATATTTTTCAAAAGGAACTCTTCTTTTCAAAGAAAAAGGGTATTTATCTCAAAAATTACATAAACTTTTATAAGAGCATCTTCATCAATTTCAACACTCTTGTGGACTCTTATGTATTATTGGGATAAAATTTCATGGTATCATCTACCATATTTAATTTAATGGTGTATAATTATTTTGTATGTGGATGTTCTATCTTAAATCCATTGACCAATTTACTCCGAATAGTTGGTGTTTATGTTTAATGTTTGAAGAATGTTATTTACATTTCATATATTAATTTCGATATGAATGATTATGTTGTTCATTTGTATCCCTCTCCATATGAGGAAAGAATTTGAGATTTAAATTTTTGGGTGGGGCCCTCTATATCCCATTTGTGCGTCAGTATGTCTATTAAGGGAAACTACGGTCTTGACATAAGGCCTTGACAAAATGATTATTTAATGTCTTGGCACGAGGCCTTGATGGTATGGTGATGATGTCTTCCATTATTAATTCCCTCAATATGAAAATATTGTTGATGTTTAATGTGGTTATTATACTAGTAGAATACCCTTGATTATTTATAATTATGGAAATACATACTCAGCTCTTATTCATTCCATGATGAGTACAATTTTTTTAAAGGAATATGATTTTAGTTATTCAATTTGCCTAATGTTTATAATGATTCCTATGTATTTCTTACACATAATAAGTGTTTGATCACACCCCTTTCTTATTTTTCAATTTTTCCAGACATGAATAATTTTATTATGAATGATATTCTGAAATAACCTTGGAGTTATGGTTTTATTATTAAGATTTTCTATGTTGTATTTATTTTCAAATTGTAATATTGATCTAATGAATGTATCATGTTTCCAATAATACTAAACTACTCAGTCCTTTGGGATACTTATTCATTTTTCATATTCCAATGTAATCAAATAATACACCAGCTTCTAGAAACATGGATTAGTTACATACATTGGATTTCATTTGAAATAGTTTTAAATTTGATTTTTATTTTCAGTTTAGGTAAACATTTGGATTTTTTTGAGTGTTCCAAAGGTTCAGTTCAATGTACTCTTATGATGGTTGTGGCAATAAATTCCCATTTATTCTTAGGAATTGGTTTTGATTTGTTGATCTATTTGGGGTAAGGGTGGTAAGATATGTTTTTTGTGGATGGGATGTTCCTGTCATGAGAGCTTAGATCTTATGGTTTTGAGAATCCTTAATCATTTATCGATATACTGAAAAATGTTATGGATTTACATGGGTATAAATAATTATGGTGGGGATAATAGTGACACCCAGATTTTGGTTTTTGAAATTTGTTCCGAAAATTATTTTCGGTCTTTGTTTTTCTCTAAGGTTAAATGTTTTCTAGATTTAAATTTTATCATGTGGAGTTTTTAGGTGGTTTTTGGAAAAATTATGGGTCATCATGAATGTTATAAGGAGGATATGAGTATGAATATGATTTTTTAACCCTCCTAGTGGAATATTTTGGTGGGTATATTATTTTGATGGATTTTTACCTTTAGTTTGATGGGTTTTAGGGTGAAAATTGAGTTTTTGGGTTCTTATTCCACGTCACACAGTTAGAGCACATGATTATATTAATCATGTGGTATGTGTGTAGGGGGTTGCATTGTTTCTTCATTGTGTAACTAAACATGCAACCTATGTGTGAGGCCCGTGTTTTACTATAAAGTGACTAATTCCATGGATTTCACATGGTTTTTTATATCATGAGAGCTAACCGTGAAACCCATTCAAGGAAGGCTATTTTGGGACTTTTCCATATTTTAATAGTGTTACCATCAGAGAGCCTTGCTCAATAGAACCCTACCTCTAAAACACTTCCCATAGTGATTTTTAGCTTCTATAAGAACCTAAAAGTGTGATCCAAGGTTGTTTTTTCTTGATTCTTCATCCAGATTTAATGGTTAGAGCTACTCTCTCCATCTCCATTGATTCTCTTCAATTTTCCCTTTCTCGTCAAACCATTGTGGACATGGTTGGATGATTTCGGTAACTAGTGAGGATCAAAATTGGGGGGTTTTCCTTCTTCTGGTCCTCTTGGCGGTTTTAACTTATTTGGACTTTCACATGGTTGTTTTGGGTGTGCGTTGTTAATGCCCCATGAGTTTGATGTATGTTTTCCTTGCCCACACTTTTTTAATTCAATAATTTTTTATTAAATTCCTATCACACCTCCATTATATTATAGATATTGACGTGTGACCTTTGAACTGTTTTTTGAGTGTGAAAAGTGGTTTTTTATGCCTTATTAATTGATAAATAGAATTTTCTTGTTAAATACATCACAACAAATGTTCAATGCAATGCCTAATTGGATTTTGTGAGTGATTTGTTTTATATTAAGTATGATATGTCATTGTTAATAAATATTTGGCATGTGACAATATGTATTTGGGTTTCTTGAATGAGTTTCACAGGATTTTATGTTTAAATGAAATATGTATTTGGCTTCTAAAACTGGTTCGACATGTGACGATGGATTGTGAACAATTAGAATTTTAATAAAACATCATTTGGTTTGTAAATTTGGTATTAATTCCTTAAATGTACTGTTCTATAAATGGATGATAGGTAGAAAACTATGTGATTACACCTTTGGGAAATTTGTTTTGTGTGTTCTAAAAATGATGGTTTTGTGAATGGATCTTAAGGCTCGTTTCACACTTTTGTGAAAGTGGTGAATGTATTTATTCTGAAAACCTCCATTAGATTAATCTCTTGAGTTTTTTATGTTTAATGGATTGGTTAACATCATTGTGTAGTCCATGAAATCCATTATGAGAATGGGAGATCCTTCGCATGGACTCCTTCAAGATATATTTGTTACATGGAATGAGATAGATCCTTGGGGAAACTCGGGTGATGCCTGCTATTGAATTACTATTATATTTGCATGTGACTAGATACGGATTTGACATTGGTTGGATCACCCTTTGTTACATTTTGACCATGGAATCTAGAATAGTGAGTGATTTTTCTAGGAACAATTATTTCACAGGATATATTACTACTAGCCAGTGGCCCATAGCACATAGATATATTGAGTTTTGTTACTACGAGATAGTGCCCCTGTTAGTAAATTGTGATGGTGTGGTCATTTGCGTTATGATGTGTTTGGTTTTATTGAGTGTGGCATGCTTTCCGGGATGATTCAACATGTATTAGTATGATCTAGATTGTTCACTATCTCCTAGGTTCACCCATGTATATTAATACATACCTTCTTGAAGTGATGATTGAGATACGTGGTTACTCGGGTGTTTTTATTTACATCTCCCATGTTATGTGATTATGATAGTGTTATCATGTGTGGTTTATTTCATGTAATGTGATGAGTTGGCTCCCAAATATTTTTTACAATTTTTTAATAAAAAAGTGTTTTATACCCTCTCGTTCCTTTTTGAAATAAAACCACAACCTTCCCCTTGAAAATGATAATGTTTCACTAATGTAAATGAACCTCAATATGGAATTAAATTAGAATATAGACAATGTTTTTAAGTAAAAAATTGGTTAAAATCTTAATTTATATATTTTATTACAAACGTAAATTTGATGTTTATTTTATTTTAAATGATGTGCATTATGAATATATTGTATAGTCATTTCTATGGACTTTTAACAGTCATGATTTTAGTTAATAATATTTTTATCTTGTAGTATATGTCTCATCTGGGTCTTAATCACCACAGGTGATAGTGGTTCTTGGTATAGGAGTGTCACCCTCAGGGTCACATAGAGGTGGTGTGTGGTTAGGTATTAGATTGGGTTTTTTTGGTTTATTATATTCTCAATCTTTTGTAATAGATGTTTTATTGTATATTGTTGTATACATTAGGTTGTTTCATTAATCATTCCACTATCTTGTTAATTTATTTATGGTTGGGAGATATTATTTTCTTTTGTACTCTGTTGATGTATGAAACTAGATTTCATACTGTGGGGAATGAGAACGCTTTTCGAATCATGCCATGGATCGTCTTGGGTGATAAGTTCCTGATCGACACATATTGCTTTGTGACAATACATGTCTACCTTCATGAAAATTCATATTTATCTTTCTTTAATAGGTATCCTAATCTTCTTTAGCAGTATATTAGAAAATGTTTTGTGATTGGAAAGGAAATCCTAAATAAAAGGATAACCTAAAACCCCAGTAACAATTAAACTTGTCAATTTCATATTGAGGACAAAATCATAGAACAAGAAAAGGGGGAATATTGAAATATGACTCAAAGAAGAAGAACACCAGATTTAATGTGCTTTGGTCCCTTGGGGACCTATGAGCATTGAAAGAACACCACAATGTACACATGTGTTTTATTAATTCTAAAAAACAGAAAAAATATTGCAACATATAGTTTTATGGAATAAAATACATAAGCTAGGAATATGTAAACACAAATAAAAACCTGAAGCATGAATTTAAAAAAAACATAAATCACCAGGAGAATGGGCACGACAGTCTGGATCTCTTCTTACTGTCATCCCAAAAAATTAAAATGAATCACTATTATTGTTGAATTATGTGCCTTGTTTGGATGTAGACATTCTTCACTTGGGGACATGGCCAAACAAATTCTAGTTTGAAGGATGCCATCATTGAAGCTCCACTAGAATAAGTACACCCGTTTTGTTCACAGGAATACAGACAAATAAAAAATGCAATAAGAAATTGTAAATTAAAAGGAGGGTTTCATAACTAGAAGGAGTGCCAACACCTAAAGGTTAAGAGTAGTGAGTGAGGAAAAATGATGGGGTGTAAGGGTTATCAATTCCCTTGATAATCGGTTCTCCTAAAATATGCACAAACAGTCAACATGTTCCATGGTTCCTTACCAAAAGAAAAAAATATGAATCACTCGATAACAAGGATAAATGGATGTAATGGATTAATTGGAAGACCATATAGAAAAATGACCCATAATTAATCTATTGAAGATTGATGATTCAGCTAGGGGCAACCAGTTAACCTACCAAAGTCTAAGGCCCACTCAATAAATCCCATACGAAAAATAGATAATCCCGTGTGGATGATCTAACAATAATATATGAGCATAAAATTAAATTACAAAATAAGCATTATTTATCATTCATGAGGAATTATCAACATAAAGGGGAAGATTATAATGAATGAAACATTAATATGAAAACATAATTGAATTCTACATTTCAAAAATATACACCATTTTCAATTGAGTTTGGATGTTTTCTTGTAAATATGGTTATATAATATGGCCATATTTAACCTATATAAACAAAATGAAAACCTATAAAATACCACGACTTTAGAAAAAATATCATTTTGATTTATGTCAGTGTGTATCTTATTAACACACACAGTTCCCGATTCTATAATATCACATATTAAATGCTATCTAATGTTAATATGTTTGGATTTACCATTGTATACTATGTTCTTGGATAGATAAAGTGCATACTGGTTATTTGAGTAAATACAAATTAAAGAATTAAAACGATTGAGTTTATAAGATAGGTCTTTAACATTTATGGATTCATTAATTGCCTCAGTCAAGGAAATGTAAATAGATTCAATGGATGAAAATGCAACCAACTATTGAATATTTCATTTCCAATAAATTGAATAATCGCAAGAAGTAAAAAAATAAACAAATAAGGACTTACGGGTTTCAAAATTTCAATTATAATCGGAATTATCATACTTTGAAATAATTTTAGTTGTGATGATGTTTCTAACATAACAGAAATAAATTTTTTAACTACAAGAGAGGTATCCTAAATCCCACAAAAGAACATCACAATGTGTCCTACTATGTGAATCTATAAAAAACTATGAGTGTAGATTGTATATACAATATAATGTTGGTTGTAAGTTATAGAATAAATAATGCTCTTAAAAATGTTAGTATAAGGAATTTTTAAAGTAAATTCAATATCATCCTCAGCATAAAATGCTTGTGTTAAATAATATATAAAGTGTTTTATAGGAGGTATATTTATAGGTTTGAGAGTTTTAAAATGTATCTCGTTGGATTATTTAAAATATAAGCATTTTGAGATACATAAAGATATTTATTTGCACTGTCTCTTATTATTTCAACAACTAAATTTTTTTTATTGGAACCTAAGAATATTACATTAAAAATTCCACTTAATTGTGTTTTTATAGATGTGATTAAATTCTTATTTTTATAAATCATAATAATGGGTCAACATAAACCGTAGGTAAAGAATAAATTTTTAGTTGATTTAAAATAAATATGTGCATTATATTGAATCATAAAGAATTTGTTATATAACATGAATGAATAAAGTATCATACATCCCTTACTAGAAGATTTTGTCAGTCTATAAAAATATTTTTTCATACAGAATAATTGATTTTATTTAAATTTCCTAGAATAACCTTTAGGAGGTTTCACAGAGATTTTATCCTTTAAATCACAATGTAAGAAGGAGGTTTTAACATAAATTTGTTCAATATTATGATCATTATAGGAAACTAAGATAGGTAAAATCCTAATAGAATAATTCTAAAAAATGATAAAAGATATCAGTAAAGTAAATATCATCACATTGAAGGTAATCTTAGTAACTAACCTTACATTGTTCTTGATTTTATTTCCATTAGTATTTTCTTCGTTTATTTTATAAATGCATTTTGACATAATTATTTAAGTGTTGGATTGTTTTTTTACAATAGATAAACCATGGTAGTTATTTAAAGAATGCATTTATTTGTTCAAGGCAGAGACCCACTACATTGATTCTTTTTCATTACATGATTTCCAATAGGTTTGAGGGTGATCATCTATAATATCACGAGCCACATAGAATTCATATAAATTTAGGACATATTAGATGATCCTAGAATGAGTTCTTAATAATTTACTTTCAATATCCTAAGTTGACAAGTAATCCCTATTGAATTTAAGAGTTTCAGATTAGGGATATAAACTAGAAAAAGACTTATAATAATCCACAACCATGGGATGTCATACAGGTGGGGTAGGTTATACAATAGTCTCAAAGTGTGTTAAAGGCTCATCTTCATCAGCCCGTTCTTAGGAATTTTCAATGCTTCCTTATTTTGAATACATATCTTTAATATAAGAATAATCATAAAAGAAGAAGTCCCTACTTAATATGCACATTTGGTATTCAGGTTTTTCAACCCATAGTTTATACCTCCTAACACTGTGGGGATACCTAATAAAAATGCACTTGAGATCTTTTTTTTTCATGTTTATAAGTTTTAACATGATCATAATTTGTACAACCAAATAATATTGAGTAGGTATAAGAAGAGGGATTATTATTCACTAATTCTTTAGGTTTTTTTGAACTGATTGGAAGAGGAAGGACACCTATTTAACAGTTCAATTGTATTTCTGATATCCTATTACAAAAATTATTAGAGGAGGCCTATGTATGAAATCATTAATTAGAGTCCTTCTATGATTTTATTAGTCATTCTTTCAACTAGGACATTTTTTTGGGAGTTTCACTAAAAATTATTTTTATTTTACAGCATTCATTTTCACAAAACAAAATGAATTAAGTAGAAAAATATCCAACCCCATCATTAGTTTAAGATTCTTCTTAGTTTGGATTACAACTAATGCTTCTAGGTTTTGGAAGTTTATAAAATATAAAATTTATTTCCAAGAATATAAATATCGAATTTTTGGGAATATTCATCTAAAAAAGTGAAAAAGTAGGATCCTCCCCCATGGGGATAGTCCTTGTTGGTCCCCAAATATAAGAATGGATATACCTTAAAGGAATGGAAGCATTAAACTCCAGAACTACTAAAGTTTATATTATTTCCCTTCGCCATGATGAAATATTTACAAATTAAAAAATTAGAATATATGATGTAACTCTATAGCCCCTACTTGTTGAGTTCATCAAGGACTTTAGAGCTAACATTCCACAACACTTTATGCCAAATCATAATTTTATCAATGTTATTATTATACCCACTACCCAACTACCTTGAATGGGAATTTAAAATCAAGACTTACATATTATTGATTAATGATATTTTCAGAATGGTTCTAGATCCTTTTTAGCTTTTAAGACAACATGTTTCTGTTATAAAAATAAAACACCTTTTGGTCTCATATCCCAACGGAAATCATGTTTCTATGTAGGTTAGTAACTCACCTTACATCACGTAAATTGATGTTGGAATGTCATATAGATCATTAAAAAAACCACTTCCCTCAACCATAAATCTATTACTATCAACTAAGAGGAAATATCATTATACCCTTTCATCCATATCTTTGAATGCCTCTCTAAAAGGGGAATTATGAGAGGAACAACCCGAGTCTTTGTCTTACTCATCATTGAGTGCATGGTTGGAAAAATTAATATCATCAACACTGTCATATCTAGAGTCCACTCAGAGGGATTGATTATGGGTTTCTTATACTAAAAATCATATTTGAGTATCCAACATTAGGGCATAAAAATCCATAGTTTTCGATAATGGAAACATGTGAATTGTCATTCCTTATATTCTGATCTATATTTTGGGAGTGTATTATTATATCATTATCTTTTGTGAATTATTTATTTTTTAATTTCTATTGAGGTCTACCCCTACTAAATAATCATTTTGTCTCACCATTATGTATATGTTTATTTCTTAGTTCTTTATAAATTAGTTCTCACTTACCATCTTCAAAACTCAATGATAAATTTCTATGTGTAATCGTCTCAACAAAAGTTTCATAAGTATTATCTAGATAAATTAAGAGGATAATTTCTTGATCTTCATCATTTATTGTACAATCAATGATGGATAAATATAACATAACCTTGTTAAATTCATCAATATGGGTTTCAATGGAACTAACATGTTTCATTTTTAATGAAAACATGCAGTTATGTTTGTAAATACTACTAAATAATGATGAATTGAAGAATATGTTTATTAGTTTCAACTAAATAACTACATAAGTAGGCTCATAAGCAACTACGTTGAGAAATTTATCACCAAATGGAATCAGTAAAGAGATATGTTCTTTAGCTAACACATCCAAGACAACATTTAAGTATTCAGTAGTGGGTTGTCCTATTTAATTTATAGTAATAACAGGTTTCTTAGGATGACAATATAACAAATACACACAAGTTTACCTCAAACCTAGAACCCGACTCAATCCATCATATACCAGAAGGGTGTTACTGATCCCCATAGACTGAATAATGATCTCAAGCATTGGAAAAAACAAGCAGAGGGAGTGATTTATCCCATCACGATCAAACACATGCAATATACATAAAAAACCAAGAAGGAACAAAAAAATTCTAATAGATATATTCCACAAAGTGAAGAAACTATAAGAAACAAAATAGCTGTAAATGTAGCCAAAATATGTAAGTGACAAGTCTAAATAATATTGAAAAAATATAAATACCTACTCAATTTGATGGCATGAACATTCTCCAATCATCTCACCACTTTTTACCCAACTCAGATGACACTAAACCAAACCTCTTCATTATGGTGCCTTGCATTTCACTTCTTTAGAAATCATATATAGGTTTACGCACCACCTAATAGGAGCAACGTTTATGAACTAATAGGATAAATAAGATCCAATTTAGGTTTTTCAGAGAATGTTTATGTATAAGAAATTTTGAATGCTTTTTTTAAATAAAACATGGCATGATAAGAAGGAAAGTGATTTTATAGAAAATATTGTAATCATTTTCTCTTTATTATAGTACTAAAATAGATGTAGGTATATCAATTTCGATGAAAATTTTCTATATCATCTTTTACAAGAATCAACATGAATATCGTGGCTAAAATAGTAAAAATCCAAACAATACAATATAATAGTAGAATCACATGCATCACAACACAAAGGAATGCAACAGGTCAGGAAGTAGGCTAATCATTCCCAAAAATCAATAATAAGTGCACAATGGTACCTAAATCCAATTGTCCACACTCTATGACTAAGAATACACCCCAAAGGGTAAAACCCCCATATCATATATGCACCTAGGGCCTATATTCTATAATATAGGTTATTAGAAACAACTAGAATGTGAACCCCCACAATGGACAATGGCCTCATTCCAAACCTTCCACATAGTACCCCTGTTAAATCATGTGCTCATTTTCATAATCAACTCATCATTTAGAAAAAAATTGAAAACCATTTATGCATTCAACATTTAATAGGGTAACCATACCTGCTTCTTTTTAAAAAATCATTACATTCATTGAAAATATCCCTTTTCATTCAATTTATCAAAACCAAATGAAAAACAACTTTTATTAGAAACATAAATCCAACACACACGAACAATAATGCAAATTTGATTCCAATTTATTTAGAAATCAATGGATAAAAACGAAACAAAACAGTTTATTAAACACAGGCATGAAAAGGAGCCACCTAACTCAAAAATCAGGTCACACATGCTTGGAATTGGAAACACCAATGAAGAAACCTAAAAAATCCAATGGCCACTAAAAAATCCAATCCACATCCAAATATTGATACACATAATAAATAAAAGGGTCAGGGGAAAGGAGTAAATCCACATGCCTAAATAACAAACACCAATCGTACCATAATAAAAAAATCCTCTAAAATGAGATCACATCATGGATCTAGAATAGGACATGAGAAAAACACAAAATTAGACGACCATTTTAGAAAACGAAACTATAGGGCATTACCATAATCGATGGAAATGAATAAGTTGAATGATCACTTACACGGAGAGATTCCCTCCAACCACAATGAAGATCAAACATCAAATGGATCGATCCGGATGGAACGGTGTCACCAAAAATCAATAGAGATAGTATTTGGTTTAAGAGAAAATGTTAAAAGCTATTAAAATTGGAACGAAAACCAGAATAGTCCCCTAAAACATCGCTTATTAGAGAATAACATGACATGTAACTCATTCACATGTCATAAAATACATGTCATTTATGTACGCTATGAAATCTTTCACCTCTGATGAAAATAATTTATTTTTAATCAATCATGACATGAAATATGTATTCTCAACATGTAACCTTTCACAGCTTGAAACCCATTCATGGGTTTCACTTTGAAATTATTACATGTCATGTAACATATTAACACAGTGTGAAATTCTTATACAACCTAGAGAAACCATCGGTTTAATCTGAGAGGCCAACAAAACCAGGACGTCACCATTATAGGTATCCTCTCAATTAATTAGTAGGCCTATATAGACATTAGGAAAAATGAAAACCAATATGATGTTAAAAATGGACATGAAAGATTAGTAATGGGATTTAAAAAAAACCCAATAAAATGGTTTTTCATCCCTGGGTAGTCATGTGGAAGATGTAATCCTTGGAAAAATTTGAGGCCACTTCTCCCTAATCAACAACTCATGTTCCCAAGTCTCGAGATAAATTGATCTGTATTTCCATCGAAATATGACTAATACATTCTAATTCCCAGGAAAAACATTCACATGATAGTAAATGATTTGAAATTGTTTCTCTAGAACTGAAATATCAAGATCTAAATCAATTTTTTCCCATCTCAGAACATGAGTGGGATATAGATGGTACTTCTTCAAATGAGATGTATGGGAAAATCAAAAAAACCTCTCAACTGAACCAATAATTATAACATATAATAATCCTCACGGATTATCATAGTGTCCTCAAATGGTCTAAAATATACCAGAGCCAGCATTCATAGATTTTTATGCTGATAGTGACTCAACCTTGGAGAAGCATTAAATAAAACACAATCACCAATGGAAAACACGAAGGGGATGTATCACTAATCTACATATGATTTCTAATGAATTTTTCTTATAACCATATGTCGATGTACATCATAAATCATCATGAAAATTTCTTAAACCAAAATTGTTCCAACCAAAGATACTTCACCCACATCATCCCAACAAATATGTGATCTGCATGGGCGACCATACAAAATCTAATAGGGAAATATTTTTTTTAATGATTGATCATTGTTTCTATAAAAAAAATAAAGTATTACCATATAGATATCCCATGATCCACTAATATCCAAGACACATTCTGAAATAATATCTTCTAGGATCTGAATTACATGATCTGTCTGACCATCTTTCTATGGATGGTATGTGTAACACCCGAAGCTTCCACGGTACGTTTCCCTTTGAATAATGCATCAGTGTGTGTTGTACGCAACATCGAGATCTAACACAGCACAACCAATCAAACTAGTCGTTATCAATAGTAATAACCACATTTTTGAAAGTTTATACATTTTATCATTCAAAATGGACTTCATTTTTTGATTTGGAATATTGAAATTAGCCTAGGGTAAAATTTTGGTACTTTTCGGATAATTTTATATTTGGTGAATACTGAAAATTACTAAATTTTAATTAAAAACAACTTTTTTAATCGAAATAATTAATAGTGATAAATTATGAATTTGAGTGGTTTTAAAGTATATTAAAATATATTTTTACCATTTAATAAAAGTTTGGTCATTGGACATAATTTTACAGTTAAACCAGACATAAACAAGTGTCAATCTTTTGATAGTTATTATCTCTTAAAAACACGCTTTTTGTTTTAACAACGGGAATTAATTTTAAATTAATTTCTGCCACTTCTGTGTTCTAAATTTCGAAAAATAAATTCAATATTTGGAATCAGGATTTCCAAATTGTGTAAATAGGTAACTTTTATTTTTATATATTTTGAATAATTACTTCGGTAAATATTTAATTTACCACGGTTAAAGGGTAAATCCGGTAAATAAAGGTAAAACAATAATATTATAATAATAATAAATTACCCTAAAACGTGTCCTAACATTATTTTTTGATACTTTTCCCACCATGTGAATCTTTGGGTCTATTTTTGGGCCCCATGGAGCCACTTGTATGTGATAATGACACTTTATATTAATTAAGTAAAAATAAATACAAAAATGACATAAACATATATATTTTAGGAATACAATTTTTGAATAAGGTTATATATGTTTTATTTTCGATTATAAATATTAATTAGAAAGATAAAATGATTTCCTAAATAATGATATTTTATTTATAATTTTTAGACATTAAATAATATAATTTATTTATGACACAATGATGATGAAGTAATTACCATAATAGTGAAAAATTAAAATAATTGATATTATAAACAACCAAATAAATATAATTTGAGACTTTTTATGAATTAAAATAATATTATAGGTTACTATGACATGTTAGTATTGATTTAATTAGCTTTTTTGAAAGTAATAATTCTTTTATTATCTTCACTAAAATCAATTATTGAATAGTGTCAAAATTGACATAAAGAGTTTTTAAAACAAATATTATATTATTAATTGATATTAAATTTAAAAAAAATCTAAGGTTCATCCAAGATACTTATATCATGATAGTTGTATCATTAATGGATCACTTTGGAGTCTTTTGGATATATATGGTATATTTATTAATCATATAATATAAATATACAAAGAGACATTGTAATAGTGAAACTAATTAACTAACAGTTAATACATAAAGATAAGGTTAATATCGTAACCCAAACCTGTATAAATCCTATTGGTTGAGTGGTTTTAGACCTATACCCACCTTAAACTTTAAATAATACACTTTGGAGCCATTAGAAACCAAATATTTATTTATTATAGAGTAATATTTTTAACTTTTCCAAAGGTTCCCCTCACCCCTCTTATAAAAGGGCACCCCCCTTCTCAATAATTCACACATTAAAAGAATTTTTTCTCATCCAACCCCTTCCCAAATACTCTATCAAATTCCCTAACTTCAACCTAGAGGCCTTAGTTTTATCAGAAAGCCATCCTAAAGAGCCCTTTTGATCAAATCAAAAGGAAGACCCCGAAGAAAAGGTAATGTTTTCACCACCCATTTTCAAGTTCCTTTCTTCTAGAAATTCTTCTATATTTTTATTTCCATTCTAAAATAATATCTCCAGTATCTTCTCAATACTTTTATGTTATTATAAATATGTTACAACCATATTCAATATTCCATCAATCCTTTTAATGACATGTCACCATACGTGTGTACGTATGGCTTACCATCTCCACGTCATGGTGTAATTGTTATTCAATATATATTATTATTTGGATGGGTATAACAATGATGTGTAATTCATTTAAATAATAAATATAACATTATAAGGATTCTTTATATATGATATAACATCCAATTAAATATTATTTTAATATAAAAAAATTGATATTGTCGCTCGTGCGTACGTACGGACTACCGTCTCCATGAACGCGATGAGATTCATTCTCCATCGTATCCATTCAAGTATAATTCTCATTTGATTATTAAAAATAATGTTTATGGGCTTGATATAATTCTGGATATTAATATGATACAAACTATCCATAACAAACACAACTTTTGTAACAAAACATATAAGAGAAATGACTAAGTTTACACCCGACATGACGATAATTCTAAAATATTATTAACAAAGAAATATTAAAAGATCATATATGATATCATATTAATATATATGATTCATTTATAATTTAACAACAACTATTTCACCATTATACAGGAGGTCAACCTACCCCCAACACTGGAAAAGTACAAGGTAAGGGTTTATTTTGCAATCTCTTCGTTATTTGAGGTTGTTTATACATAACAATCTACTGGGACTTCTTTATCATCCACATCCATGTTTCATAAAAATTTATTTCAAAACAATTTTTTTATTATTTACTAGAATATGGGTTAAATTCATTTATACCCTTGTTGACTTTTATAAGTGGTTTATAAAGGAATATTTCCATTTTTACCAAACAATGTCCTTTTTAACCTTTTCGACAGAATTAAGGTAAGGATGATTTTTTTTAACTTATACGGTGGGTGCAGCTATTTTTTTCCATTATAAAATTTTCGAAAATTCCCTTACAAGAATATAATAATATTTTCAAAGAAAATGTTTTATTTTATAAATATATGACTCTTAAATGATTTCAAAATAGAAAGAGATATTTCTCTAAAAAGAGTTTTGATTTCATCGATTTCAACATAATTTGATGGATTTTATGCTTATTTGATGTTGATTTTTTATGATACAAAACGTCTATATTGTATTGAAGGTTTTGTGATATTTTTGACTGTGGATGTTTTTTTTATACCATTCATGTTTTAGGGATGAAGTATTTACATTTCGTATGCTAGTTTTAATACGAATGTTTCCGTTATGTTTAAACCTTTTCATATGGGAATTCATTGGACTTAATATGTGACGGGTGGAGCCCGCTATAGCTCCTCGATGCATCAGTAGGTCTCATGAGACAAACTAGTGTCTTGAAACAATGCCTTGACAAAATCTTATTTGTTGTCCTGGCACGAGGCCTTGGATATGTGGTTATGATAGTCTGTCATTATGCATTCCATCATAATGAAAGTGGTTATTGATATTGCATGGGATTATTCGATTATTATAATATCCATGTGAATAAGAAAATGGCATTATATCAATTTATCTTTTCCATATTATTATGAAGTTCATGTTTTAAAGGCTTTTTTTTAGTTATACATTGCCTCAAATGATTATGCTTATTTATGAAATCTTCTGGTATATTGTTATCCTTACTGAGCATTTGAGCTCACCCCTCTCTATGTTTTATTTTTCACAGGATGTGAAGAAATATTGAATGACTAACCCGCTGGGATATTCTGAAAGGGTTATGAGTGTGGACTATGGAGACAATATGTTGTTGTTGTAGTTTTTTACTTTCTGATGTAATGTAAACTTCATGAATGTATCTATGTATTCTAAGGCTACTAAACTAATAGGTCTTTCGAGACTTAATCATTCGTGTGATCATGCCAATGTTATTTAATAATGCACCGACTCTGGGAAACTGGGGTCGGGCATTACAGTTGGTATCAGAGGAAGTTTAGGAATAACCTTTGAAGCTATATTTAGATAACCTCAGATTAGAGCACATAGACCTAAGATAGATTTTGAGGATTATTATAGAAGAAATTCCAAGAATTTTTGTATTGTAGAGATTTTATGAGTTTTCCAAGCAATACATCCCTTTCTGGATACAAGAAGGTTGATGCTGCTTTGGTTCAAATATACCTAGGGGTAAAACCTGAAAAGACCGCTTTGAGCTAGACTCAAACGGGAACTGGTGCACAACAACGGGCCTTGCTGCACTCTTGGTTACGACACTCCTGGTGGATATGCTTAGGATATCTCTAATTTTATTTAAAAATCATTATGAAAGGTTTATGAGTATATAATTCATCAAAAAAAACATTTTTATGATTATGGATTAAATCCATAAATAGTTCAATTTATGTTAAGTGTTTTATAAGTATGAAATTATGTATTTTGATTCATAAACTGATCTAGTTTATGCCATTGTTTAGAAATGGCACCTAGTGGAAGAAATAGAAACTGTATCAATTCATGCACTCCATGTAGGGATTTTCCTCCTACTCAAGATAATTTTTTGGAGCTGGTGATGCAACTGGTGCTGATCAACTAATCACCATACTGGGACAACTCAATCAAGTTTTGAATAATAACCTTACCCATATAAAGCACCCTGATCCACAACGTGGAGGGTCAATGTTAGATATCTTCATGAGAAAAAAACCACAATGATTCAATGGGAGTAAAAATCCATTGGTATTTGAGCAATGGATAAGTTCCCTAGAGAAAATATTTCAGGATTTGGGGAGTAGTGAAAGTGAAAAAGTTGTTACGGCAATTTATTACCTCACTAGAGATGCTGATCAATGGTGGTCATTGATTCAAAACACGAAAGAAGATGATGAAGTATCTAATATGGAATGGAGGGAGTTCAATGATCTTTTCTTAGAAAAATACTTTTCTCGTGAAAATCGAGCAGATAAGGAAAGGAAATTTCTGAGTCTTAGAAAAAAGGAGGATGAGAATGTCACAAAGTATGAGGCTAACATTACAAGGATAGAAAGGTATTCTGGAGATTATATATATAAACGAAGAAGTAAGATCGATCATTTCTTTGATGGGTTAAAACCATTTCTCCGTTGAGCATTATTCTCACAATCGTTCTCGTCATACGAAGACATTGTCTCATGTGCTATCAAGATAGAGAAGGGATTATCAATGTCTTATGACTTTAAAGAAAAGAAAGAGATGAAGAGATCTACTGACCAATCTAGGAATGGAAATAAAGGGAAGAAGGGAAAGGTTGAATATCCATCCTACCGTAAATGTGGGAAGAAACACCCTGGTACATTATTAAAAGGAACGGGAGTCTGTTACAAGTGTGGTGAAAAAGGCCACTAGGCTCATGATTGCAAGGGGAAGAAGGAAGATACCAATGTCCAATGCTACAATTGCACAGAGATGGGATATTATGCAAATGAATGTCCTAAGTGTCAGGGGAACATACCTCAGAAAAGGCCATGGGATCAAGGCCATTCTTATACAATCACTACTGCTGAGGTAGAAGCTCCAAAAGACGTGGTGGCAGGTAATTTAATGATTTCCTCAAGTTTAGCAAATGCATTATTTGATTCTGGATCATCACATTGTTTCATATCTTACTAGTTTGCTATGAAAATTAGATATTATCAATTTGATTTAACAAGGGAGTTGTCAGTTAAAACTTCTATGGGAAGTATCATTTCAACAATGTTTTGTGAATTAGTCCCCATTTAGGCACATAAACGTTCTTTATGTGTTGATCTCATCGTCATACCTATGATTGAGTTTCGTATAATCCATGGTATGGATTGGATTTCGGACCATGATGCAAAGATTAATTGTATGAATAAGGAGGTTGTGTTTTTTGATGATGATGACAAGGAACAACTTATCTTTAGAGATGAATCATCACCACCTAATTCTTATCTAGATCCACCCCCATTAGCTCAACTAAATTCAATTATTGTGGATGAAGAGAATGAAATCATAGTTACTGAGGAAAGAAATGTTCAAATATAGGATGTACCTATTGTGAAAGAATATGTAGATGTGTTTCCAGAACATTTACCTGGACATCATCCAGAATGAGAAGTTGAGTTTTCCATTGATTTAATTCCCGGATCAAGGCCTATATCGAAGACCCCTTATAGAATGGCCACTGTTGAATTAGTAGAACAAAATAAACAACTAGAGGAATTGAGTAATAAAATATTTATTCACCCTAGTGTTTCTCCGTGGGGATCCCTTGTTCTTTTTGTTAAAAGGAAAGATGGATCTATGAGGTTATGTATCGACTACAGGGAGATAAATTCTATAACAATAAAGAACATGTATCCCCTACATCGCATTGATGATTTATTAAACAAATTGCATGGTTGTCAATATTTTTTAAATATTGACCTTAGTTCTTGATCCCATCAGTTGTGTGTGAAGAAGGAAGACATTTTGAAGACAACATTTCAAACTAGGTATGGTCATTACGAGTATACAGTGATGCCTTTTGGGATGACTAAGGTGCCCTCTGTATTCATTGATCTAATGAATAGAGTTTTCAATGAATATATTTATAAAATTCTGGTGGTATTTATTGATGATATCTTGGTATATTCCAAAAGATACGAAGATCATGAAAATCACTTGCGTATTATCCTGAAGACTCTTAGATGACATGAATTATACGGGAAGTTTAGCAAGTGTGAATTCTGTATTCTGGAGATTTCCTTTCTTGCCCATACTGTCTCTAAAGATGGAATCTCTGTTGATCCTTCTAAGACCAAGGCAATCCAAGAATGGCCAGAACCGATGAGTATAACTGAGGTATGCAATTTTATTGGTTTGGCAGGTTATTGTCTACGTTTCATCCAGAATTTTGCCCGATTGGCTAACCCATTAACAAAGCTCACACATAAAGGGGTTAAATTTTATTGGACAAAAGAGTGTGAAAAATGTTTTGAAGAACTGAAGAGAAGATTAGTCAATTCTCTTATATTTACTCTACCATTGGGCAATGATGGGTTTGTTATTTATAGTGATGCATCGAAGAAATGACGTGGTTGTGTCCTTATGCAGAATGATTGGGTTATTGCCTATGCATCAGGAAAGTTGAAAATTCATGAGCAAAAATATCCTACTCCTGATCTTGAGTTATCACATGTGATCTTTTCTTTGATTATATGGAGACACTACCTCTATGGTGAAAATGTGAGATTTATACTGATCACAAGAGTTTGATGTATATTTTCTCACAAAAAGAACTCAACATGACGAAAAGTAGATGGAATGACCTACTCAAGGATTATGATTGCACGATACACTACCACCCCGGGAAGGAAAATAAGGTGGAAGATGCTTTGAGCTGAAAAATCATGGAGAGTTGAACATGATGAGAATTTAAAGGGATCCTATTTTTATAGATCTAGTGAAGCTGGACATAGGAATTAACATGGAAGCTAAAACATCAATACTTTTTACAATGGTTGACAAACCATATTTACTAGAAAGGATAAAGAGTTCTCAGACCGATGATGAAGAGTTTCAGAAGAATATTAAATCTGTAAAGGATGGGAGATTTAAAGACTTTGTGTATGAAGAAGGAATTTTGAAATTTGGGAAGAGACTTTGTGTTCCCAATATACATGATCTAAAAAGGAAATTGTTGGATGATGCCCATAGTTCCAATTTCTCTATACACACTGGGTGTACCAAAATGTATATAGATTTGAAGGAACATTTTTGGTGAGACATCATGAAGAGAGAGATTTATGATTTTGTGTCAAGTTGTATGGTTTGTCAACAATTGAAAGATGGAAGGAAACAGCCTGGTGGAGTCATGCAACCTCTTCCCATACCAGATTGGAAATGGGATAATCTTACGATGGACCTTGTCATGGGGCTACCAAAGACACATAGAAGAAATATTGCAATATGGTTTGTTGTTGATCGTCTTACCAATTCAGCACATTTTCTTGCTATAATAGAAGATCTACCACTGGAAATTCTAGCAAGACTATATATTAATGAAGTTGTGAGACTTCATGGAGTACCCCTATTGATTTTTTCTGATCATGATCCCCATTTTACTTCACAATTTCGGAAGAGTTTTCACAAGGCCTTGGATACAGAACATCATTTGTGCACTGCCTACCACCCACAAACAGATGGACAATCAGAACGAACTATGAAAACCTTAGTAGACATGTTGAGATCATGCTCACTTGACTTTAAGTGTATGTGGGATCAATATTTACCTCTGGTAGAATTTTTCTATAACAGTAGATTCCATTCATGTATTCAGATGGCACCATATGAAGCGTTGTACGGGAAGAGATTTAGCACACCAACCTGTTGGGATAACATAGGTGAAAGAAAAATTTTAGGCCCAGAACTGGTGGAAGAAACGATGGAAAAGGTGAAGGTAATACAAAAGATTATCAAAGCTGCTCAAAGTAGGCAGAAGAGCTATGTTGATAACTGTAGGAAGGATTTGGAATTTTAGGTAGGAGAACATGTTTTCTTGAAGGTATCTCCATGGAAGGGAGTTATATGTTTCTGTAAGAAGGGTAAATTGTGTCCTAGGTACATCGGACCCTTCGAAATTCTAGAACGAATTGGGACTGTAGATTACCATCTGGAAATGCCGCCAAATCTCTCCAAAGTTCAGGATGTGTTCCACATATATCCGTAGAGGAAATACATGCGTGACCCAATTCATGTACTCACCTATGAGGAATTAGAACGGAACCGGATCTATCTTATTGTGCAGATCCCATCAAGACTCTTGATACCAGAGAACAAGTGCTGAGAAACCGGACGACTCGCCTGGTAAAAGTTCTATAGTGAAACCATAAGATGGAATAGGCAACATGGGAACCCGAGGAACTTATGATGAAGAACCACCAGAGTCTTTTCATGCGGCAGTATTCAAGAAATTTCGAGGATGAAATTATTTGATGGAGGGGAGAATGTAACACCCCAAGCATCCACAGTACGCGGTTGTGCCCAAATTTACCCTATTGGTAAAAGCGGTCGTTGAAGTACAAGTAGGGATCGAATCCATAGGGACTGAAGAAGAATCCTTGAGACAATCAAATATGTTGCAAGATTGGCTATGAAGTGGCCAACATTGAGGTAGATTTTAATTGGAGAAATAATGATAAATTTAAATAAAAGACAAGAAAAATGATGTGAACAAAACAATTATTGATGATGGGTTGATCATAGGGTTTCTCTTGGGGTGGATTGGATAAATTTTTTTTCGTAAAAATTTAATATCATTAATTGAAGACGTATCCAAACCACACGATAAATTTCCCAAATCATTCACCAATTAAATCCCTAAACAATTCCATGGAGAATCACAAATTCACATTGAGGATCACTTTACTGAGCACTCAAAGGAAATAGATCGTACTAGCACTCAAAATGTGTCATCGTTAAACTTGGAAAAGACGAAGAAGAACATACTCATCGAATGGAAATCTTAAAATAACAAACAGATTTAAAAATTAATGTACATGAAATAATATCCAATACCTGACCTTGCTACTCCCTTGGATCAACCCTTAAGTGGTTAGCCCTCCATTGATGATATTCTACAAATGGAAGTGGGATTTAGACTTATGGGGGTGGAATTGAAGATGAAGAAAATTATTAAAAGAATGAACACTCCATCGTTGTGTGATTTTATTCACAAGTGACGGTGTTAATAAATTCACACCTTGATTCAATGGTATCAATGTGCGAAGAAAAGGAATATAATAAGTGAATAAGAATAATAAATTTTATTAAAATAATAAATGTACTTGAAAAAATTACATGGGAAAACATTGCGATGTGTTTACAAATTGAAAGCAGGAAATTACAATTGAAAGAAATACAATAGATGAAAGAAAAACATGGATTCAAAGAAAAATGTTAGATGATAATTCCATTCACCACCATCTCTTTATATAGGCATATTAGGAGCCTCAGAGACACCCCACCACAATAAATTCCAACCCCATTAATTTATAGAGTCAAAAGGAGGGTGAGAAATTTAAGTGATTTTGTCGTTTTGAAGTTGACTCGGAAATTTCGTCCTGATTCGTACACCATTTTGACGTGTTAATTTGTAATAGAAGGAGGCCAAATCATTAGCGGTTGTAGAAGAAAAATATATTCTTCCATGTGACTTATAGTAGCTGTAACAATTTCCGGAATGTTGGTGCAGCCGTTTGGATGTTATGGAAGAAATTGTGGGATGGCTTTATGTGCATTAATGTCGGGTGCACCATTTAAATCTCTACATCAGGTTCCCTTATCATCATGAAAAATTCATAATTAGCTCTGAACACAGTTGGATAAAATATTCCTTATATTTTTATCTTTCTACTGTATATTTTTGAGCTGCATTGGGCTTGGTTTGTGGGCCCGACATCTGTTTGATGGGCCTTCGGCCCATTATGGTTTTTCCTATAAATTTATGCATTCATAAGAAAAAATATCCATCTTCCCTTAGGATTCATCCATCGGACCAAAAAAATAAAATGTTCCAAACTATGTGGTAAATCATATCCCAAAATATCAACTTCAAAAAATAAAGATAATTCAATCCAAAAACAGATGAATGATTGGGCCCAAATTTTCATTTTAAATGTGAATTGCATTTAAGATGAGAAATGAAGTTCTATTTATATAATGCACTAAAAACATTGTTTATGGACTTTGGAAAAATGAATATAAAGATATTAAAAATGAATATTAATCACTTTTAGTGACTAATCACACCCCCAACTTGAGTTTTGCTAATCTCGAGCAAAATATATTACAAATATGAAATTCAAATCACTTTTCCAAAAACATTTTAATACACATTTCTCACCCAAAGACCTCATACCAAAAAAATTATTAAACCCATCAAAATCATTTAAAACAAGTTGTGTACATAAGCATATCCCAATCTCAAACCCATTCCTTTGATAAAATTCATCTCCACATTTCATCCAATTTTAATTAATTATGATAATGTGTCTTGCATCACAAAAGATATGGGGCCCGTTTTATTGTTCATGGGGAAAAAATTGGAACTGCTAGGTGGGAATCACATTAAACCTTAAGATAAGTATCAATTTTTTTTATTTTTGTTGTTTGATTGTTTTTTTAATCCACAATAGATAAGAAAAGTCTAACTCTGGGCAAGAAAACTAAGGAGCCACGATCCCCAAGTGTCGGACTCCACAGATATTATCAATTCCATGCTCTATAATAGATATATAAAGCCTAACTCTGGGAAAGACAACTATGGAGTCATGATCTCCAAGTGCTGAACGCCACATATTTAGACAAAACATTTCTCTATGTGGTCATTATTTTTTCATTAATTTTTTTTTGTTTTTGTTGTTTTTTTGGATACTCAAATTAAACTAAAAGTGACCCCAGAACCCTATTCTATAATTTAAGTGACCCATGAACTAAAATTTACACCCACAATCCAGTAGATGTTCATTGCGACATTTTTATTAAGAGGATGAAAATGAAAACTTTGAAAAATCACATCAGATAACCGCACTTTCAAAAACTATGCTCATGAACATAAACTTTCATTAAAATCAGAATCAATACATGCAAAATTATTTGATATCCAATTTTAGAGTTTTAAATGTTTGTTATCATGTTCAAGGTTAATGTAATTTTTCTTTCCATGCTTGTTCTTATTAATAAAAATCATTTTTTTATTTCATCTCACCCCAACTTAGGATAACACTGTCCCCAGTGTTTAAATAAATGAAAAGTTAGAAGGGGGTAGGAGAGGAGTTCAAAAACATAATTAAAAATGATAAACATAGAACAAATTAACCTGGTTTTTGATGAATAAATCATATTCAAATGTCTCCCTTCAATCCAGGGTTCGAGTCTCAGTAGCTTGGATGTTGGTGAACGGATATTCCTTATGACTTACAAGATGTCCATTAATTTTTTTTAACCTATAAAAACATAAAAATAAAAAAAAATAAACTGATGATACATTGTCTTCTTTTTAGATTTCTAGGTAAAGTATTACTCAGAGATCACACCACATGACATGGATGAATATGGAGCTCCCCTTTCATACCCATCCTTACTCTTAAAATATGAACAAGTCAACAGTCTATGGTAATTTATTATATGATAAATAAAATTATTCAAAATGATTAGAAACATGAAAACGATGGGTTTTCTCACATTCAACGCTTTTGTTTAACGTCTTTAGCTCGACTTGAACCCCCCAACTTCTCTAATTCCAACTTTAAAATTTTTAATGAACCCATATTACTCCACTTCAACAAGATTGAGATTGATTATTTGTTTGAAATATTTTTCATGTGAAATCCTTTGTTCTACAATGAGTGGTAAAATCCATGTAATATCAGAAATGGGGGATTCAATTTATTTTTTGTCTTATTAAAGATATTAAGAATCATTTCATCTTTATTGGTTTCAAGATAAGAAATTGTGAAAATTGGATGTTTTTGGAAATCCCCAGTGAATGGAAAATTAAGGGTGGATGGAAATTACTTTTGTTCAAGTTCGGGTAGGATAACACTTTTAGAAATAGGTTGGGACTTTGAACCAATCTCAATTTCATTTTCAAAATTTATCTACAGAATTGATTCCTTTTGAATAGAAGATTCATCCTCAAAAATGGAATGTTCAATTTTAGGAATGTTTATGTACTCAATGTTTTTGATTTATCTCAATGGTTAAATGGTTGGTGTTTTTGAAAATTCATCAATGTAGTTATACATAGGAGACTCAATCCATGATGACAAATTCTCCTCTTTTGAATCCTAAAAGTCAATTTCCTCCTGATTTAAAGACCCTTCAAAATTTCCATGATCTTTTTTAGTTATCCCATATCCAAATGTTAGTTCCTTTTTAAATTCATGAATGGTTTGTGGGGTAAATGATTTATCTATCATTGATGTGGAAAGGACATCTTGGGTGGGAATGGGTTCCTTAAAATTCATAATGCTTTGTACTTATAATCTCAAAGATGAAACTTCTGAATTCATTTTATCAATTTGTTCACAAAATTTTTCAAGCATTTTTTCAGGATTAAGGTTGATATATGTTTTTAGATCAGGTAATTCCTCATTATTTATCTTTTCAATCATTCTTTAAGGGTATGGAAATTGATCTTTTAAACATTCAGCATCCCATTGATTGTACATCTCATCTGGTGTGGTGTATTTAATTATGGTTTGGTCAAATAAATTCCCTATGTGAGGTGTTTCCCAATATTGATTTCCGAATTGATTACAGCATTGGTTTATGAATGGGTATTTTGGAGGATAATCCATTAGAATTGATTGAAAATTGGTTTTGGGATTTTTTTGGACACACAGAAATAGAAATGGGAAAAGAGATGAGAAATTAGGGTGAGAAAAGAAGACGAGGGTCTAAGGTACTTACATGGATACCCGAAAATAGTGCCAAAATTTGGTTGTGGCCAAATTTACCATAATTTTTAAAGCGGTTGTTGAAGTACAAGTAGGGATCACATCCATAGGGACTGAAGAAGAAACATTGAGACAATCAAATATGTTGCAGGATTGGCTATGAAGTGGCCAAGATTGAGGTAGATTTTAATTGGAGAACTAATGATAAAATTTAAATAACAGACAAGAAAAATTTTGTGACCAAAAAAAATATTGATGATGGGTTGATCTTAGGGTTTCGCTTTGGGTAGATTGGATATATTTCATTTCTTAAAAATTTCATGTCTTTAATTGATGACGTATCTAAACAACAAGATAATTCTCCCAAATCATTCACCAATTTAATCCCTAAACAATTCCAAGGCCAGTATCTAATTCAATTTGATTATCAATTTAGTGATCACTCAAAGAAAATAGATCGTACTAGCACTCAAAATGCGTCGTCATTAATCTTGGCAAAGACGAAGAAGAACATATTCATCAAATGGTAATCTTAAAATGACAAACAGATTAAAAAATTAAATTACATGAAATAACATCCAATCCCTGACCTTGATACTCCCTTGGAACAACCATTATGTTTTTATCCCTCCATTGATGATATTATACCAATGGAATCCTGATTTAGACTTATGGGGGAAGAATTGATGAATAAGAAAATTATTAAAAGAATGAACACTCCACCATTGTGTGATTGAATTCACAAGTGATGGTGTGAATAAATTCACACCATGATTCAACCGTATCAACATAATAAGAAAAGGATAATAATAATTGAAGTAGAAGAATAAATTTTATTAAAATATTAAACGTGAAAGAAAAACATACATGGGAAAACATGATGATGCGATTACAAATTGAAAGCAGGAAATTACAATTGAAAGAAATACAATGGATGAAAGAAAAACATGGATTCAAAGAAAAATGTTAGATGATAATTAAATTCACCAAAATCTCTTTATAGAGTCATATTATGAGCTTTATAGACACCCAAATACAATAAATTCCATCCCCATTAATTTAGAGAGTCAAAAGGAAGGTGAGAAATTTAAGGGGTTTTGACGTTTTGAAGTTGACCCGTAAATTTCGTCCAGATTCATCCACCATTTTGACATGTGAATTTTGAATAGAATGAGGCAGAATCATTAGAGGTCTTAGCATACCAATATCTTATTCCATGTGTCTTATAGTATATGTAAAAATTTCAGGAACTTTGGCATAGTTTTTTGGATCTTATGGATGAAATGGTGGGACGGATTTATGTGCATTAATGTCGGGTCCACTATTTAAAACTCAAATTCTGATCCCTTTATCATCGTGAATACTTCAGAATTTTCTGCAGCCAAATTTGGATAAGATGATCCTCATATTTTTATCTTTCTACTGTATAAATTTGAGATACATTGGGCTTGGTTTGTCGGCCCCACATCTATTTGATGGGCCTTAGGCCCATTATGATTTTTCTAGTAAATTTCTGCATTCAGAAGAAAAAATATTCATCTTCCCATAGGATTGATCCATCGGACCTAAAAAATAAAATGTTACAAACAAAGTGATAAATAATATCCCAAAATATCAAATTCAAAAAATTAATATAATGCAATCCTCAAATATATATATGAATGATTGGGACCAAATTTGCATTTTAAACATGAATTGCATTTAAGATGAGAAATGAAGTTCTATTTATATAATGAACTAAAAAAATTGTTTATGGACTTTAGAAAAATAAATATAAAGATATAAAAAATGAATACTAGCCACTTTCAGTGACTAATCAGTACGCTTCCCGTTGAATATTGCAATAGCGTGTGTCGTACCAACATCGAGTTATTACACACCACAACCAATCAAACAAACCGTTATGAATAGTAATACCCAATTTTTGAAATTTTATAAATTTTATCATTCAAAATGGACTTCATTTTTGGATTTGGAATACTGAAATTACCCTAGGGTAAAATTTTGGTTCTTTTCGGATAACTTTTATATTCTGATTAATAGTGAAAATTACTAAATCTTAATTAAAAACATATTTTTTTAATCAAAATAATTAATAGTGATAAATTATGAATTTTAGTGGTTTTAAAGTATATTTAGAATATATTTTTACAATTTAATAAAATTTTGTTCATTGGACATAATTTCACATTTAAACCAGACATAAACAAGTGTCAATCTTTTGATAGTTATTATCTCTTAAAAACAAGCTTTTTTGTTTTTACAATGGGAATTAATTTTAAATTAATTTCTGACACTTCGGTTTTTTGAATTTAAAAAATGGATTCCATTTTAGGAATTATAATGTCCAAATTGTGTAAATATTTAACTTTTATTTTTAGAAATTTTGAATAATTATTTCGGTAAATATTTTATTTACCATGGTTAAAGGGTAAATCCGGTAAATAAGTGTAAATCAATAATATTATAAAAATAATAAATTACCCTAAAACGTGTCCTAACCTTATTGGTTGATACATTTCCGATCATGGACATCTTTGGGTTGATTTTTGTACCCCATGGACCCACTTGTATGTGATAATGACACTTTATATTAATTAAGTTAAAATAAATACAAAAATGCCATAAGCATATATATTTTAGAAAAAAAAAATTTTACATAAGGTTATATATGTTGGATTTTATATTATAAATATTAATTAGAAATATAAAAGGATTTCCTAAATAATGATATTTTATTTATAATTTTTAGACATTATATATTATAATTTATATATGACACAATGATGATGTAGTAATTACCATAATAGCGGAAAATTAAAATAATTGATATTATAAACACCCAAATAAATATAATTTGAGACTTTTTATGAATTAAACTAATTTTTAAGGTTACTATGACATGTTAGGATTGATTTAATTGACGTTTCTTAATGTAATCATTCTGTTATGAGTTTCACACAAATCAATTATTGAATAGTGTAAAAATTTACATAAAATAGTTTTTAAAACAAATATTATTTTATTAATTGATATTAAATTCATAAAGATAACGTTAATATAGTAACCCAAACCTATCTAAATCCTAGTTATCGAGTGGTTTTAAACCTATAACAACCTAAATCAATAAATAATCTACTTTGGAGCCATTAGAAACCGAATATAAATTTATTATTAAATAATATTTCTAAATTTTCCAAAGGTGCCCATCACCCCCTTATAAAAGGGCACTCCCCCTTCTCACTAATTCAAAAATTCAAAGCCTTTTGGCTCAGCCAATACCCATCCAAATACTCTCTAAACTTCCTTAACTTAAACCTCGAGTCCTTAGTTTGGTCATAATGCTAACCTAAGTAGCCCTTCTGATCAAATCAAAAGGAAGACCCTCAAGAAGAGGTAATGTTTTCACCACCCTTTTTCACGTTCCTTTCTTCTTCAACTTCTTCTTTCTTTGTTATTTCAATTCTAAAATAATATCTCCAGTATATTATATATAAATTTATGTTATTATAAATATGGTACAACCATATTCAGTATTCTATACATCCTTTGAATGACAAGTCACCATACGTACGTACGTACGACTTACTGTCTCCACGTCGTTGTGTAATTGTTATTCAATATATATTTTTATTTGGATGTGTTTAATAATGATGTGTAATTCATGTAAATAATAAATATAACATGATAAGGATTCCTTATATATGATATAACATTCAAATAAATATTATTTTAATATCAAAAGAATGATATTGTCGCTCGTGCGTACGTACGGACTACCGTGTCCACGAACGCGATGAGATTCATTCTCCATCGTATCCATTCAAGTATAATTCTCATTTGATGATTAAAAATAATGTTTAAGGATTTTATATCATTATGGTTATGAATAAGATAAAACCTATCCATAACAAACACGTCTTATGTAACAAAACATTTAAGAGAAACAAGTAAGTTAACACCTGAAACGATGATAATTTTAAAATATTATTAACAAAGCAATATTAAATGATCATATATGATATCATATTAATATATATGTTTCTTGTATAAATTAATAAAAATTATTTCACAATTATACAGTATGTTAACCTACCCCCAACCATGTAAAAGTTCAAGGTAAGGATTTATTTCGCAATCTCTTCATTATCTGAGGTTGTTTATACGTAATAATCTACTTGGACTTCTTTATTATCCACATCCATGTATCTTAAAAATGAATTTCAAAACATTTTTAACTATTTACTAGAATATGGGTTAAATTCATTTATACCATTGTTGAATTTTATAAGTGGTTTATAAAGGAATATTTCCGTTTTTTCCAAATAAGGTCCTTTTTAACCTTTTCGACAGAATTAAGGTAAGAATGTTTTTTTACTTATACGGTGGTTGCAACTATTTTACACCGTTATTAAATCGTCGAAGCTTCCCTTACAAGATTATAAGAATATTTTTAAAGAAAATGTTTTCTTTTATAAATATATTACTCTTAAATTATTTCAAAATAGAAAGAGATATTTCTCTAAAAAGAGTTTTGATTTCATCAATGTCAACATCCATTGATGGATTTTAAGCTTATTTTAAGTTTATTTATTATGATAAAAAACTTCTATATTCTTTTGAAGGTTTTGTGATATTTTTGAATGTGGATGTGTTATTTTTATACCATTCATTGTTTATGGATGAAGTATTTATATTTCGTATGCTAGTTTTAATAAGAATGTTTATATTATGTTTAAACCTTTTCATATGGAAATGCATTGGACTTAATATGTGACGGGTGGAGCCCGCTATAGATCCTCGATGAATAGGTAGGTCTCATGAGAAAAACTAGTGTCTTGGGACAAGGCTTTGACAAAATCTTATTTGTAGTCTTGACATGAGGCATTGGAAATGTGGTTATAATAGTATGGAATTATGCATTCCATCATTATGAAAGTGGTTATTGATATTGCATGGGATTGTTCGATTAGTAGAATATCCATGTGAATAAGTAAATGGCATTATTTAATTTTATCTTTGTGATATTATTCTGAAGTTAAAGTTTTAAAGGATTTTTTTTGTTATACATTGCCTCAAATGTTTATGCTTATTTAGGAAATCTTCCGCTATATTGTTATCCTTACTGAGCATCTGAGCTCACCCCTTTCTATGTTTTATTTTTCCATGGATGTGAAGACATATTTTATGACTGACCTTCATGGATAGTCTAAAGGGGTTATGAGTGTGGACTATGTAGACAATATGTTGTTTTAGAAATTTTTCACTTTATGATGTAATGTAAACTTCATGAATTTATCTAGTTATTCCAAGTCTACTAAACTAATGGGTCTTTCAAGACTTGATATTTCTTTTGATCATGCCAATGTTATGTAATAATGCACCGACTCAGGGAAACTAGGGTCGGGGCATTACAGTATGTCATGATCAACTTCACATCAGGTCCCATAGACTCTTGGAGACTCTAATATAACCTTGAAGTAATCCTAGGATCCCTATTAGAAATAATGAAAAAAATACACCCATGTAACCTCACAATCTCCAAAAGATATATCATACCCATATTATCAAATTTAATGGTATCCATGATCAGATTGAAATGAGAAGGCTTCATCAACTAGTCCACAACAACCCTGATATCAATTATCCCTTAGGGAGTCCATGGTAATTGATCAACAAACTCCATGGATAACACAGTCCATACCCAGATTGACACCAAAATATGTTGAATCAAAATATGGTGTTTTATGTGATCTACCTTTATCTATTTCCAGGAATAATATTGGGGCCCACAATCTTCAATGTCACATATCATACCCAACCCCGAGAATCATCATCTCATTTATTAATAAAAAAATTTTATTCATGGATGAATGAACCATGATGATTTTTTATAATTAAATAAGACTAATCTCCACAAATATGTTGGGAAGACTACTTGAATCCCAAATTGGAGCATACCATCTGATTAACGAGACCAACCAGAAATGGTATCCCCACCATAAAGGATTTCTCAAATTTCACTAAACTCGTCATCCTTATGCAGATATTTCAATATAGAGTCTAGTAGAGATAATGATAACTAAAATGTTGTTAGAACCATACATAAAAAATCATCCTCCCTATAAAATAGGAAGAGAGAAAAATTCCCCATAAGGTTCCACTCAACCTTCGATTCCAGGACAACATGTAACTATACTTTCAAGATAAGAGCTTATGCAATGTTATTTCCCTTCCTCAAGGTGCAGGAGATACCTATATCGAATTTCAGAAGGTATTCAACCTGTCATATCTATCTGAGATTTATTACTTTAAGCGAGGTCATATAAAAAAACACTAATGATCACTTAAGACCATGAAGCTCTCCCAAAAAAATGTATTGTTGCCAACATTTATGTGAATACATTACTGTAGAATGATCTAAATCAATAGTGGGGTAATTATTCTCATGCGGTCAAATCAAATGAGAGCTATAAGATACCACATGGTCATCTAGAATATGAACGATTCCCAATCCATCACCAGAAGCATCACAAAACACCACATACTAATTATCAGGATTAGGTTTGATCATAATAGGATATTATGTCAAAATTAATTTCAGTTCATCGAATGAAGACTAACACATCACACTCCCTGATAATTTCAATATATTCATGGTTCGTGAACTCAATAGTGACCACAATCTAGAGATATCATTAATATACCATCTGTAGTATCCAGCAAGACCATGGAGTCTTTGTATTTCAAAGACATTTTTTGTTTATTCCGAGACCAGATAAATTTCAAATTCTCTAGATCAACTGATAAACCATATTTAGTAATATTTTTTTTAATAACATCGCATCTTGAATCTAGAATATGAATTTACAAATATTTATATACAAATTGTGACTTCTCAAAATTTATATAAATAAACTCTTATTGTTCTGATGCTCATGATCAAAATTCATATAAACTAGAACATCATCCACCATCACTACCAAGAATGTATCACGATATTGATTGATTTTTTATGTTATCAAAGATATAAGAACTATAAGACTTTTTTTAGACCAAAACATATAACACGATATTCATAATGGTCATTCATATTTCTATATATGACATTTGTATAACATCCTCCTAAAAAATGAGTTGATGATAAGGTAACAAAAGAGGAATCTTTGTAAATCACTTTCCCCATTTAACATATCAAAAAAATCATCCATACGAGGAGAAGGATACATGTTCAAAACTATTACATGATTCAACTTTTGATAGTACAAACAAAACTAATGTGAACAATCTACCTTTGTGGAAAAGATCATAAGGCTGACCAAGTAGAAACATTAGGGAAAAAAATCATTTTTCCAGTATGTAATTTAACTTATTACTGATCTCTTTCATCTCTACTAGTTCCAATGATAAGAAGGAATTGATATCATCTATGTAATAAGAACTTGAAAATCCTAAAATCTACCTCCCAATTTGGAGGAAGGCCAGAGAAGTCATCAGTGGAAATGTTAGAGGAGTATCAAACTACAACGGGAATATAAATAATAAAATAGATTTCAATGGGATGACTTGAAACGGATGGAAAAAAACTCTTCAGCTATGGGTGGGAAGGTTCTGCACACATAGACCTTGGGTCCCACTCCCCTTGAAACAACTGAGAGAACTCATAGATGATAATAAATGAAAAATTTCGATCATAGAAATCAACCTCAACTCAATGAGAAACTAGGCAATCTATATCGAGATGTTGTAAAACCGATCTAGATCAAGAATGAGAAAATATCAAATCAACTCTACATTATTTATAGTTAAAAAAAGGACACCAAAACCATGTCTCTTCCCTCTAACATAGAGTTGAATCTAACTCCACTATAAAGGACATCAGTTTCATTGGAATTTTATGAATATCAAAAAAAATGTGAAGATATATACATGTGGGGGGTACTAGTTTCAAATAAATAATTGTTATGGAAGATAAAATAAAGATAATACCTCTGAGAATTGTCAGACCAACATCTAATTCCAATAGAGAATCATCTACTACATGAAAGTGCTTCACTTTCAAGGCCTAGCATTAGAGACCTATAATCATAGAACCATATGACTACACCGTGGTATCCTTTGGAGTTGAAAAAACATCAACATAATGAGGTATATTCACAGCCTAATTGAAAAGATTTAAATGACCAACACGTCCACAGGTTATGCACATATTTATAAGAATAAGATAAAAATGGATGTTGTTTCTGACCTTACCATGCGGATAGTAAGTCAAAGGAACACTACCTGTTGAAGCATATGGTGAAAATGAGTCTCAATGATGAAAACCACCTCCACCACTTTGGATATGATCCTATCACTTCCTCTTCTTCCCATGCAGCCACTGAAACTAGAACTACCAAGAAGAGAAGGTGTTGGAAAACCAACTATTCCTTCTTTATCCGTGCCTTCCATCAGAGCTCTGTCTATTTTCTTCACATAGGTAGAATGGTTCAAGATAAATACATATAATTTGATATATGTTCGCAAGACCTATAGGTATTTATGTTCATTCATATGGTAATTATTTCCGAGATCCAGAGAACACAAACAAACTCATCAAACCATTTGGTCTATGCAGACACCAAATGCTCAACCTTTTGTAAATACATGAACTCTAGAGACTTTACCAGCATCAGTGACTCTGAAAGAAACTGTTGGAATAATAGTATTTTGAAACCCTTCCAATCCAAATACATCTGTCTATCTACCTCTACAATAAAATTACCCAATCACTTGCTGGAACCCTTGATCTTAAATGATTCACACACATTACCCTGATATTATCATGTTTTTCTAGGAATTCGATGACTATATAAATAATATCTATCCATTACATCACCTCCTGAGGTTCATTCATCACATGAAGGGATAATGTCTTCACATGAAATAATTCCCACAATTGATCTCTCTCTCTCATACATCTCCTTCATATACGTCAAAAACAATTTTCTAAACCTGTGGTAAATACTGGTCAATAGAATGAACTTACAGTATGATAGTCTCGATAATATTTTGATCATTTGGTGGATTCCCTTGAGGAGCATCAGATGCACCCTCTTAAGGAACTCATGGAAGACATATTTGATGAATGATTATACACACCAAAACATAATGAAATTTATATAGAAAAATAAAAATATTATTAAACCAAAAAACCTATAAGTAGAAACTGATATGGAAAAAGAAACCCAGCACTAAAGGCATGTATCCTAACTTCGTGTGGAAACTTGAGTCTCATCACGACAAGATCTGGAAAACATACTTATCACAAAAAATTCTCAAATCCATACAATCCTATCTATGGTCTAGATGACACAGAAAGACATTGTCTATTGAAGAAAACCTCCATTTGATAGAAAATTGTAACAAACCGACCCTGGATTCCCTCAAACATGGCACTCAATTCGATCTGTCACATACCAGAAGGGAGTTCTCGATCCCCACAGGCTGGTGACAAAAAATCTTGCATTGAAGATAACTTAGAGGAAATGGTTTCATCTAATTTGAAAAAACACATGACCTATATATAGATGAATAAAGAAAGAACAGTGGCATGTCAATATATATTTCCCATAATTGTAAGAAAATAAAAGAAATAAAACAATTGTAGAAATTGAAAAAATCTCCAAGAGATAAGTCCAACAAAAAATGACCAAAACAAAATATCTACTCCCTGGGACTATCTGGAAGAACACCCATGATCCCACCACTAGATACCCAAATCAAAAAAACACTAAACCATGCATCCTCACTGCATCATTTTGTCCATCCCTACATTGGAAGACATACATAGGTCAACACACCACCGAAGAGGTGTGTAAGGTGTCTGATAACAGGCATAATAAAATCCCACCCAAGTGTTTGATAGAAAGTCTCTCTGTATTAATTCATGTACAATCATTTTATATAAATCATGTCATGATATGTAGTCATGCAGTTTTATAGAAAACATTAAAAACATTTTCTTTTATATCACTATTCTAAACCAAAATCACCTATATCATTTTCAAAGAACATATTCCATATCATCTTTCACAATAATAAATAAGATTATCAAAGGAAAAATATTACAAATCCCTGAAATACAAAACAATAGTAGCAACAAAGTCATCAAAAAACCAAGGAATAGTATAGGATATGTACTAGACTAATTTTACACAAAAAATCTACGATCAGTGCACCTCGGTACTTGAAGAAAATTATCTCCACTCCATGACCAAGTATACAAACAAAAGTGTGAAACCCCAATTTTGTATACAAACCTAGAGGCAATAATCTACAATCTAGTATAAGAGGATCACCTATAAAGTTAATCCCCACAATGAATGATGGAGTCTAGAAAACCCTTCCACATAGTAACCCAGGTAACCATAAAAACTTCTTTTTCCTAAATCATACAATGTTTTAAAAAATATCATTTTTTATTAAATTTATCAAAAAAAAATAAAAATCAATTATATTCCAAATATAATTATAACACACAATAACAATCTTACCAATTTCACACTATTTGATTTATAAATTACTTTATTAAAATAGAACAATATGTTTTATCAAAAAAAGGACAGATATAGAATCAAATACCTCAAAACTGACATCACACACACTGGAAACATGATCCACCAATGATGAAACCTAGAAACACCAATAGAGAACCAAGAATACAATCCACATCTCAAGATTGGTTGAATCTAGAAAACAATGTGTTGGTAGAATAGAGGAAACCTATATACTAGAAGAATAAGAAACGTTCGTAACATGACCAACAATGAAATGACCTCCAAAAAGAGATCTCACCACAAATCTAGAATTAGATATAATGAAACACCAATTTAGACTAACTCATTTGATAACACAACTCTGGGGAGTTACCACGGTTAATAGCAATATAGAAGAGAAAAGATCACTTACCAGGAGAGACACACTGTATCATCAATAAAGATTGAACACCAAAAAGATCGATCAAGAAGGAAGGGTGTCCCAAAAAAGCATTGGAGTGGAGATTTGGTTTTAGATTGATGGAGATTAAGTAGTCAAATGGGCACGCAAAACATGAACAATTCCCTGAAACATCATTTCTCAGAGAATTACTTGATGTGTAACTCTTTCACAAGTCATAAAATCTACAGTGTTTAAGTAGGCTGAGAAATATGTCACATCTGATTAAAATAATTTATTTAAATAATTCACTACATGAAACAAATCTTCACATTATATAATTTTTCACAATGTGAATCCCATTCACGGATTGCACCTAGAAATAATTATACATCATATAACCTAGTTACATGGCGTGAAATTCTTTTGTAGCCTATGGATACCATCGGTTAAAGCTAAGAATCCAAAGAAAGTGTCTTCTCCATTATAGGTATCCTATCAATATTTTATTGTCTCTTTATTGATAATAAGAAATAGAAAACTACGACTAGGTTTAAGATGTACCTAACATATCGGTAATAGGGTGTTACACACAAAGGGAATAAATTATCCACTACTATACATAAAGGGATCTCGTATTAATCTTCCATAGGTTAAAATCATTATCACAATAAAAAATCTCAATTTCATACCTCATTGATGACATGTTTACCAAAAATGTAGATTTCTAGTTCTTGCTGGCAATGATAAGAATACACCCCCCACAACTGATCGATCTCTGGGATAAATGATTCCTATTTATAGGGATAAGAATTACTACGAAATATAAGACAAGGAAATAGATTTAAAAGAATATTATGGTGAGATAATGAAAATTTAATAATAGAATAATGTATGAAAAAATAAGAAAAAATTTGAAATTTAGTGAATGAATAAGAATCGAATATTGACACCAAATGTGAGGGACTATGGGCTCTGATTCCACTTTGGGAGGGGAAAGATATTCTCGAATGCTAGGAGAAATATAAACCCCAATAAAGGCCAATATTTTAAATTTCATGTAGAGGTAAAAATCATAAAATAAAAACAAGAGAAATAAAGAAATAATAATGTAAGAAAAAGAACACATTATTTAATGTTCTTCATTCATGTGGGGGCCTACAAACAAGTCATGAAGACCACCCAGTACACACCCATTTTGTTAAATCATAAAAGTAGAAACAAGAATACATCATAAATGTTTAAGGAATGAAATAAAAAGGATACAAAAAGAAAAAACCATAAAATAAGAATAAGGAATGTAAAACAACTTATAACACCAGATGCATGAGTAAAAAAAAATCAAAATATCATCTTGTTGTTGTATCAAAAAACTACAGTGAATCATTTTTCTCGACGATGTACTCTCCTGTTTTGAAATAAGTCATTATTCACTCGGGGACTCAACCACAAATCTTCTTCTTTGATGGAAATCATCATATTAGAAAAACTATATGTAGTACACCAGTGGTGGAAGAAGATTGATAGACATTTAGAATCACCACTAATAAATCAAATGGAAAAGATAGTGTTTCATAACTACTAGGAGTGCCAAACCCAAAAGGTGAAATGTAGCGAGTGAGATGACTGGATAGGGTGCATAGGTGAGCAATTCCTCTGACCCACGATGCTCCTCAAAAACACATAATCATCATACTAGACCCACATGACCATACTAAAATATAAAAAAAATGGTGCAACAAACTAGTATAATAGTCCTACATCAAATAATAGACCTATAATAAAATTATTCGAATATTATTGAACAATTGACATTGAATGATTTAGTGGATCATCCAACATCATGTATATTTGGATTAGTGCATATCTAATTGGTGACATCATCAATCAATGTGTATGATCATCTATGGTAACCGGGTCACATCGGGATGGCATTAAATAAGTGTTTTTCCTCCCCAATATTGTTAGGGATACTTGGGTCATCTTTTTCATGTGTTAACCTAATGTTATTTGGCCGAAGTCCCTCCAACTGGCTAGACCAATCACATCTCATGATTCATCTCAGTTGTAGCATGACTCCCTCTCCTCCCGCTATCACTAACCCTGAACAACTTTATATTTGAGAGTCTTTAGAGATTCTTCATCAGAATCAATTTGTTTATTAGGGGTGGAACCCGATGCTATAATGGAAGTAGCCACAAAACACCAAAGAATTCACCTAATGTACATTTACTAAATGAAGGTATTTTACATTGAACCCGATGTATTTTTCAATAATAAGGAATTTTGAAATAATCACTAGAATAATTTTCACACCACAGCAAAAAAAAATTTACAGTGCACCCACACCCATGTACGCACCATTTTGATGTACCACCAATCACCACAACTAGGACACGCCGCTTGATCTCTACATCCAAGAAGACTTTCAATACATGGAACCATCATGAATATCTTTTCATGCCATTAATGAAAATTCTCTTAAAATATTCGAACTCAATGTAATCATTATATCTTCTCATGAGCTACCTCAAATGGTAGCCTCCTCTAGGTTATCTCTAGGAAACAACATCTTTCATTACTTCCTTCTGCATCGATTACCTCAATTGTGGAAAACCATTAATATTATCGATTCTCTATTGTAGTAACAACATCTTTCCAACTCTCTCTCCACTTACTTATCAGGTCCCCATATATAGAGTGGTGTGCACCACCCCTCACAATGATAAGTAGTATATTTTTTCATATCTAATCACACATATATCTTTTTCTTCTTATCTAATCTCGCATATATCAATTTTTTCAAATGAGAATATTTTATCCCATTTTCTCATTCTCTTATTAAAAATATAAAATCAAAAAATATACGACAAATATAAACCTTAATTTAAAATTTTAATACATCGCTGTTATCCCCACCATTAGCGTTATCGTGATTTTCGGTTCTACCACCATCATCTCAAATATGATCAGATCTGTCATATCAAATCCACCATAGTCAGATCTTCATCTTCATTAGATCATTTAGGTCGACAATGAATTGATTCATCACACCCATTATAGTTGTCATCTTTGCTGATCTCTGATGAACTCGTCAATGTGACTCCATCGCTATAGATTGATCTTAAAAAGTCAAAACCATGATCCTCCTCTAATTCCAATTATTGGGGCAATGCATGTGGCCATAGTAGAATCAGTCCCAAAACAATGAATAATGCAGACAAAGAACTTTAATCTCATGAATGAATTTTACACAGCACCTGAATGATTTTTACACTCGAAGGAATTTTGACATACTAACTTGACACAATTTCTCACCACACCCGAAGGATTTTTTACAACGGATCTAAACCCTTGAATGTAACATTTTGATGTACCTCTGATCACCACAACCGAGACAGACTACATGATCTCCAAAACCAAGAAGACTTTCAATAGATTGCACCATCATGAATCTATTTTTTTAATCATTGAAAAGTATCATAAAATGATCACACAAATTTTCTTTCTCATCTCATAGCATGAGCTACCTCAGACAGTAGTCTCTTCCTAGTTATCTCTAGGCAATTACATCATGCATACCTTAATTTCATATCGGTTACCACAAATGTGGAAGCCCCTTCTCGATTCTCTTTCACAGTAGCTATATCTTACTGACTCTCTATAGGCTTCTTTATCGTGCCCCCATATATATAGAGGCCTGCACCACCACACTCAAATATATGAAACAAATAATTTTTCCTTATATAATCACAAATATCTCTTTAAATATCATATCTATTCCAGCATATCTATTTTTCAATATCAAAATATTTAATCCCTTTTTCCCTCTATCATATTAAAATATAAAAATCCAAAAAGTATCCCTATATTTTTTTTGGATTTTGGTAGGGATTTATTAACGGAGGAGGAAGATTTTGGCAGCCTTATTTCATTTGGATTGTATTAATATAGTGGTTCATCATGCGATCTTGTTTAGTGAGCTTCAAACGATCTCCTTCAGCTTCAAAAGGTGTTATTCATCATTAACAAGAGCTTTTTCATCTTCGAACATCTTCTAATTGGTTGTGGTGAGTTGATTTTATATGATCTTATTTACTTGAGTTCTGACTTGTAGTACCATAAGCTATTATGAATATGTAGTAGGTTGAATGCAGGTGCCATTACTTTCTTTTTAATTAGTTTCTATTTTTTCTTTCCTAATCATTGGTAATTGTTTGTGAAATAACTTTTGGTCACTTGATTAAGCTTCAATGGTGGGGTAACATGAAGGAGTATTCACGTGGATGCTTTATCTACCACAAGGGACAGTAGTGCAGTTACATATTGAAGTGACCTTGAGAATTGTATAGTAAATTTGAGTTTTATTAAGTGGGATCAAATTAGAAATAATTAATGAGGTAATTTTTCTTTTATCGATAAATTCCACACATTCATTTGTGGACATTTGGATATTTTCCGCATTTCAATCTGTATTTCAAATGCATATTTTTTCCAGAATTTGTCCAAAAAGAAATCAACAATAATAATTTATTCAAAATGATAATTTAATTTATTTATAATAGTGTCAAATGAATTGAAAATAAAATATAAATCCATTAAGAAGTTAATTCTATATTTAATAGAACAATAAAATTCCCATCTAAAATTAAAAATATTTTTCTATTTAGATTTTCTTAAAAATCAACGTGTGACATCGTCATTATCTCTAAAATGAAGAGATCCTTAAATATCATTATTTCTATGGTTTATCAGTTATGTAACTAATTTAAAAAGTTTCCAAAGATCACTAATTTACTAAGGGATTCATTAATTAATGGGTGCAATTAAAATGAATAATGGACATTTTTTAAAAAACACTCATATAAATTATGAATTATTTATATGGAACTTGTGGTGGAAAATGTATAGAGATTTATGTGATTAATAGAGATGAACCCAAATCCCTTTTTATAATTAGTAGAAACCCAAACATTACCGACATTGATTTAAAAATTAGTACCAGATTATTCAATACATATTATTATAATTAATGATGAAACCATAAATGCGTAGTGTATTTGGAAACATTGATTTATAAAGAACTGATATGTAAATTATCTACATAATTTCCCACTATGTTATATACAAAAATAACCTTTCTTAGTTATACCATACATAAAACCAATCTTTTTAACATATGGACTGGAAATAGAAGAAAGGGTGTGCAAATTATCTCAATAAGGGTTAATGTTGTACATATCAATAAATGATCACAAGATAACCTAAAAAAAGAATATGTGTATGAGTGCAAGATATAAAATTATAATTATCGTACCTAATGAATAAATGTTTTTTAATCATTAATCATGGACTATAGTTGTCTCAATTAAATTAAATAAGACAAAAGAGTGTAGACTTATAAATAATCAATCATGATCTATAATAACATATCATAATCATAAGATATAAGTTTGTGGAATTCACATAAGCCTATGAAACCAAATCCAAATTCTTGGTTCACTCCAAAGGATTTCATTGGGAAAAAAGTATCCAAATGCAAAGGGTTAACCAATCATTTCCAATAGTTTCATAAGAGAAACATCCTTCCATTTAAATTTGTTATCTATTAGACATTTCTAAAAGGCATAATTAGTACCCAATGTAATAGAGAGATATAACATACCCAAACATTCTTGGTATATAATGTTACCACCCATACTTGGTTTATAGAATAACCACCCATCTATTATTTATAACAAAACCAAAAATAACATAACAATAATACATTAAAATTTATTCCAAAAGATCATCAAATTTATTTAATTACATCAAATCCTATCCCATGGAAAAATAGGTTTCATTAACATTTTATTATCATAATAACAAACAATAATAAGAAAAAGTAATTATGAAAATTTTTATCATATCCCTAATAATGAATAAAAAACATCATGCGATGTCGTTATAGATGAAAACACCTTTTGATTATCACTAAAATATTTCTTGAATAAAATACCCATTTAATTTTGAAATAACTTAATAAAAATCCAAATATTTGAATCATATGAATGAAAAAATATTTTTTAAAAATTACCATGGAAAAATGTCAAAGAAGATAAAATATAAAGGGAATTCATGAAGGTTATAAAATAATTTGATATAGTGTATGTTAAAACAAAAATTCATTTTACACTTTTGGTAGAAAAAAAATTTAAAGTTTCTAGAAATTAAAAAATGATTTTATTTATAAATATTAAAAAAATTATATTACTATTATAAATCATTTTTTTCAATCACTTTGAACTGGTGAAAACAATATTAAAAACATTTAACGTAAAATTAGAATATGGAAGGAAAATATTACCGAACAAATAGAAAAAATAATTGGCTTTCCTTAAAAATGTTGTTTCGATCTATTAAGTACTTCAACTTATGAAAGTGAAATAAAAAATGGAATATTAAGAAATAAAAAGTCTATAAGAAAATACATAATATTTGGGAGATATATGTTAGTTTATTTTGTCATCTAAATATTTAAACATAAACAATAATGATAAAAACGTTATTTTAATGTAAAACCCTTACTTCATGTTTTTCATTCTTTATAAAGACTCTAATATCTGATAAAATAAATTATAATTAATTCCAATTATATAAAATATTAAAAAAATACTAAAAATACCATACATGGTTTTCTAAAATCTTGTTATCACCCTTTAATTAACAATCATTCAGTATCATCATAATTTTATGTGTTAACTACTATGTTTTTCTGTATTTTTTCATAATTATTTTTTCATAGCATTTTATTATTTGTTATTCATATCGAAATTTTTAATTAGGATATATATTTAATATACATAAATTATATACAAATTTTTAATAATTAAAATAATGTGGTGATGATAAATGAATTACATCACTATGTGATGATAGTAGTATGTACGTCCGCATGAGTGATGTTTCCATTTTCTGATGGATGGATAAAATTAATGGTAAATAATAATAAACATTTTTAGATTCATTATTTTATCATAATATATACATATATACATATATATATTTTATATCTTCCATAAAATAAAACCATGAATTCTGGTGATAGAGAATGAATCATATCACTATGTGGAGGTGGTATTCCACATATACGCATGAGAAAAACATTATTCATCAATTTAATGGAGATTAAGTGAGAATTTATTGTGTAATTATCATAACTAGTTTTTAGAGTTATGATACATTAATCCTAGAAGGATTGGTCTAACGAAGACACCATATGTTATAGGAAGAATTGAATGATTCTAGAAATATTTGGATGTATATTTTTTCTGATTTAGAAGGCACATATTTTGTGAACGGTGGAGGAAACAGGGATCATGTTTATAATTGAGGGGATGGACACCGAAAAAATTTCTTAAATGATTTCAATTTTATAAGGTAACTTTGTTGTGAAATTGGATTCCACAAGCCACGAATTATAATATAAATTAAAATAGGTTTGAAATATATTCAACCAATAATTACTATTCTTGTTTGGGTGGGATTACTACCTTTGTCACATCTTTTTACCCCTGTTAAAACAGTTTCAACCATGACCTTGATGATAATAAATTATTGTTTCACTATTCATTATGAACAATTATTTAGTTGAGAATATTAAATTGTATTAATTATTATGATTCAAATTTTTGAATGCATTTTACTTGGTTCAATTTCTATAAGTGACAAACAATAATTTTAAATTGGCGTAGAAACAACAATGAAAATCGGTTTTAGAAAAATGCATTTTTAAGCATAAAACAAAATTTACTTCCATTATGTAGTTGGAAAAAAATAAAATGAATGTTAATATATATTATTGAATATATAATATATAAATTTCATTTACTCTATTATTCAATATTGATAAATTTAATTTATTATGATAAAAACAAATTTCTTGAATAATTTTTTTTTAATAAATCATTTTTAAGCTAAATAATGAAGATATACAAAAATTAAAGATAATGAAATTTAATTTGAAATTATTTTTATTATTTATAATTAAATTAGACTTATATTATTTTATTATTTAATTGAAAACATAATGGTACATTTACTTTGAAATAAATGTTTTTCTTTTCAAAAATCAATATTTTTCACTCTAGTAAAATATTAATCTTTTAAGAAATATCATAAAAAATCACCCCAACATAATATTGAAATGTTTCATTAAAAATGTCATATTAATTATGGAAAATAAATTTTTAAAAAATCCAAAATTAACTATAAATTTAATGTTGAAAATTAAATAAAAACCATATGTGAGAAAAAATATTATGGAAGCCTAAATGACTTTAAGAAAAATTGAGTACTAATTTATTATGAATCAATACATTTGAATTTCTTATGATATTTATGAATATCTTTCATAATTTTTCTATTAAAACTCATAAAATATAATTAAATTGTCAGGTTATAATGTTTTAGTATATTGTGATTCATATAGAATTGATGTTTCCTGTAAGATATGTTATCAAATACCTCATATTTATTTCATAATAAATACATAAAAAATATTACAATGTCGCATTATACACCCATTAAAATTAAATCATCCTTAAAAAATAAATCATTATAATACAAATAATAGGATTTCTCTGCTTCACCTCATGATATGGTTCTTATATAACATCCTCATATTTCCGATTCTTCTAAACTACATTAATCAAGAAATTATTATTGTTATGTATATATTTATCTCTATCATATAATATTTAAATCATTTTTTCTTCATAAGAAATATAATACTATATTGGTGAAACCTATTTTTTATGTACATGTAAATGATTAGGTATTTACTTCCCCTAAGGAAATAAATAGAACAAATTGTGAACATAATAGAGGTTAGGTGGGAGTGAAAAATGATAAAAAAATCCAAATCCAATAAAAATCATGAAAGGACCAATATACAAAGAGAAAAAATTTATCTATTATCCAAATATTATAACCTTCATACATAGTGATATTCACAAGAATAACATCTCAAAAAAATCAAATAAGAGATCTCACCAATGATTATCAATATAACTCTTATGTCGACTTGGAGTTTACATGATATGATGATGAATGAATCTAACCTTATATAATACTTAATCAGATATACATAGTCCCAATAATAATATTTCTATTAATTAAACCCATCATATCAAATTTATACACTTCATTTTGTAGGGGGTCTCAAGAGGATTCATCTAAGTGCTCGATTGAAATCTATTTTTTTAAGAAATCTAGACTAGAGGATTGGTTTGATCACAAACACATATAATAATTAGAGAACAATATCTAAAAATATAATTTTCAGATTGAGAGGTCCTCTATGTTGGATATCATATAGAGGATGATAAGATGTACTAAAATAGAACTCTATATCTAGAGAAAGCTGAAGACTTCTCCTGAACATTAGGGTAAATATAATATCCCAAACAGACATAACAGACTGTGGAACTCAATTAAACATCAATATATCCATAGTTTATATCCTATAAATCTGATCAATGGGGAAATATTCAATGATATCAATTATGTGAGATGAATTAATTAAGAAGTCAAACACAATGCTAATAGAGTTATGTTTTAATGGCCTGAATTCTATGATTATTTATTTATTTTGGATAATCACCTTTTTAACTGGTTTGAGAGGGAACCATAACATGAAATGTAGGCCCAGCGGTACAAGGGCTATTACGTTACATGATAGACCAAAGGGATGATGCTCATTACATGACACGAATGCCCAACCAAACAACACAAGAGCTACCCCTCCCCAGAATCTGAATCATTGAAGCTTCCTAGCTCCCAACATGAATTGTTGATTGGATTTAATTTCTCAATGCATAGCTACATAGTTCCTGGTACCAATGGTGACTTCCATACCCTCTCGTTTATCCATTCTAGTTAGTTCTGCTCTAGTGGTTAATACTTTCTCTAAATCCTCTTATAGGACCTACTCTATGTGGTCTTCCTCGGTTTCTCTATGGTCTTTGGTTTCTTGAAGGCCATGGTATGTGTAATAGTAGTTACATACCATTAGACTTTTATCACATTTGCATAATTTTTGGACATACCAAACACTGAGATAACTACTCCACAATATCTCCCTTCATTTTATCCCCTAAAAAAATATTCTTTTAGATATCTATACACCCTTATACATCCAGGATGAATAAAGAATGATGAGCTATGATATTCAATCAGTATCTCATTCTTCATTTCATGCGCTGAATGTAAAATTTATTCATTCCCAAACCTTTTCATTATATCACAATTATCGTTAAAATCTGTAATATTTGTCACTTTATTATAAAACTCTATATCCTCTTCCAGCACCTCTTCAATCATTACATAGATAGATTTTTTAACACTCATTTCAATAAGATATTATTTCTTCCCCACCTTAAATATTTCAAGGTTAATCAATTAAAATACATAAATATTGGATCTTTTTTATCCATATCATAGATAATATGTCTTGATTATTTTGACTCAAATCATGATACGCCATATCCACTTTTCTAGGGTGGTAATGTATTGAGCATTCATAACTTTGATTAAAATACAACCATATTCAATTTTACACATTCTACTTTATCTAGGTGAATATATACTTTCCATTATGATTAGTATATTATTCAAGCCTTTCTCTAGAAATAAATGCATCCATATCATTAATTCAAATATTACTACTGGTAAGTCCAAATCATGAGTAAAGTAATTTTTATCATAAACCATTATATTGAAATAGGTATAAAGGTTCACCATATCATTTTACAAGATAAAAAATTACATACTGTTTTTATGAAACAATATAAATCAAAAATACTTCTCCACTAATGGGTAGTGTGGGAATAAGTTCATTGAAAAAATATTCTTCAGTTCCTTAAAATTTTATTATCATCCATCAGCCCAATAGAACTTAACACTATACTAAGTTAACATACTGAGTAGATTAGATATTCCAGATACATAATTTAAAAAGAACCAAAAAAATCCTTAAAATACAAGAAAACTATTTCCCTCAATCATTGTTATTGGTTTGGGCTAGTGTTCAAAAAACAACCTTCTTGGATTTATTTACTGATATACACATTCTAGAGATTATATGATCGTAAAATGAATCTTTATGTCAAAATAAAATTAATGTTGAATTTTTTTCATATATATTATTCTTCTATATATATTCTTCATAATACTCTAGTGGTCTTCACTATGTTCTTTCCTTCTATAATATATAATAATATCATCTATAATGACTACCAAAAAACAATCATTATAATTCATAATGACTCTATTCATTAATTATATGAACACAAAAATGGAATTAGTTAGACTAAATGGAATAAATATAAATACATAATGTACATACCAAGATTAGAAGGTAGTATTGGGCATGTACTCACTTTTGAATCTAAAATGACAGTATCCAGATCAATGATTAGTCTAGTAAAAATATTGACCCCCTCATAATTAATCAATTAAATCATCTATATAGGGAAGAATATGCTCAAATTTGATTGTGTGTTTGTTATGATCTCAATAATCAATGTATATACCCATTAATATATATTTATTATTAAAAAATAATAGTTTCAACTCGATGACACACATGAAAAAATGAATCCCTTTTCAAGATTCTCATATAATTTCTTCTTTAATTGATACAAATCTATCAGGTCAATTCTGTATAGAGTCTTTGGAGTATGTGTAGCACAGAGAGCGAGTTATATTGAAAACTATACTTCATGGTTTTGAAAAATACTAGAAAACACTTCTAGAAAAACATCAAAAAGACTCTCGTATAGTAGGCATATATTTGATGTTGAGTTCATCCCAAACTATTTGCGGTATATAACAATTATAAATCAGAACCAAGACCTATAAAATTGATTTAATTTCAATTGAAAATTGATATTTATCCTCAAACTAACTGGAAATAATTGGATGGTTCATAATGTAAAATTTTACTCACCCCCATAAATTTTTATATGGGATTTATATAATGAATTCCAATCTATGACAAAAATTACATCAAATTAAACTAGAACAATAATAATAAATTTTTTTGCAACAACATTTTACAAAAAATCAATTGTTGAATAATTATAGTCTGCAAATGTGATCATTATTCCATTATAATTTTTTACAATTAATTTAATATCTAATGATTATGGATATAGATAGACATTCTTTGATATGTGCCATGATTTATAGGAACTATTATCTCAAACATGACAATTTAATATTTGATCATACTTGTAACCACATCAACATTATCATTCTATCATAAATACTATACTAAAAAATAGTTAGAATGAATATAAAACATCTATATTCAGAATCATATATCCTGAAATTTTTTTTGTAGGATTTATAGATCTTGACTCATTCTTTCTAATCATTGATACCATTGGATTATCCTTGGTCATCCTTGGTTATAATATATTCAAATCCATCATATAGATTCATAAATAAAATTTAGTAAAACTCATAATATCACCCCCTAAGTGTCAAATTAGTTGTGAAGTATGGGCCCATTCACAATTCACAAGAATGATGGATGAGATATACTGACCTGCCTCTTTTCATGGTAATTAACCATGTTTTTATCTATACTATAACAATGTACAATTATTTTTTCCATGAAATGATGAATTTCTATTAATAAAATCTAGTATCTACCCTACCAAATCCTTAGGATGTTATCGTATACATATGTTAATCCTAAGGTCTCTCACTATATTATTTTCATCCTAGATTCTAAAAATAAATATACCCAGCTTTGATACCATGTACCATGACCTAATCTTTACATACATAAATATTACATCTTAATAGATGAGTTTTCATTAGATAAAATTTTTACCCACAAAGAAATAAAGGGTTAGTGTCATTGTAATGTTGGGTATATAAAAAAATGGTACATCAAAGATCAACCCCATATCCAACAATGTTCTTCAAAAATTTGATCCCTACATAGAAATTCCGAACATAAAACTTTTCATCCTATCATGGGGAATGTAATGATAAAAAAGTGTGAGATTTGATTCTATGTAAGGGAAAACATGGGGGATATTAATTAATGATTATAAAATATTTTATAATAAGAATAAGGTTATGACAATATATTCACAACCTACATTTATCAAACTAAATCAATCAATTATATTTAATGAAAAATCATGGCATGGTGTTTTTAAAATCATAATAAATATGGTATAGTTCTACGTAATCATTAATAATCAATCATGATCTATGGGATCATTTCATAATCATAGCACATATGTTTGTTGAATTTATATAAACATAAAATGCTACTTTCATAATTAAGGTTCACTCTAAAGACTATAGTTTTGGGCAATTTCCCATAATGGAAATGCCTAGTAGGTCGTATCCAACATCTTTTTAGGAGTAACATCCATCAATTTAATATCATCATCTCTTAAGAGATTCCCAACATTGTTACCATTACCCAATACATTCAAGGTATATAAAGGATCCACAAATCCATGGATTATAACATAACTACTCATCCCTTGTTTTTAATATAACTATATATCCTTGTTTTACAATTGTACCACCTATAACATAATCAAAATCCATTATTATATATTACACAGTATCGTGAAAATATTTATCATTACATTTAATCCAAATTCATGTAATAATGTTTTCTAAATATTTCATACTCATAATAATAAACCTTACAGAGAATAATTAATGTGGGAGAATGGTATCATATCCCAAAAAATAAAAAGATACACTAAAGGGTGTTTCTAAAGATCATGATAACATTTAGACATCCTTAAATAATTTCTCGGGGAAAATAACCCTTTCATTTTGATATCATCTATTAAAAATATTAAAAAATAGAAAGGAAATCATTTTCATTGAAAAATAACTATGAAAAAATGTTAAGGAAACTAGAAATTAAATAGTAATCATAATAATTAGAAAATCCATTCATATGGAGTATATTAAAACATAAAATCCAATCACATTTTCAGTAAAAACAATAAATAACCACATTAAGAAATAGAGAACAATAATTTTTTGAAAAATTATTATAGAAAATTATTCATTTGTAAAAATGAGTTTTTAAAATCACTTGGAAATGTGAATCATTATTGAAATCATTTTATTTAAAATGTTGACATGGAAGGAAAATATTACCGACTGATGAGAAAAAAGGCCGGTTTTCCTTAACAAATGATATTTAAGTCACCTTAATACATAAAGAGAGGAAAATTAAAGAAAAATATGTATTATTTAGACATAACTAAAAAATATTTTAATACATAATATTTTTGGGGTTTTTAGAAAATCGAATATTATCATCAAAATAATTAATAATAAATAATTATGATAAAATGTGTCTATAACCTGAAACCCTTACCTCATGTTTTTCTTGATTCATAATTGATCCACACTCATGAATAATAAATTAAAATTTATTATACATACATATAAGAAATATAATCATAACTATAGTACCTATAATACCATAGATTTATTATTTATATATATTATCATAATTTCATTTATAGTTGTTCATTCTTATAATCATTTTCGATATTAACCCCTTCATTTTTTCTATATGATTTTTTTAGAATTTATATTCCTTTCACATTGACCATGGTTTATAAATATAATATGATTTATTAAAAACATAAATTACATATATATCCATTACATATATTTATTTATAACCATTCATATATATTGTTTATGAAAATTAAATTTCATCCCAACTTGGAGATGGTAGTCTGTACCTACGCACGAGTGATGTTTCCATTTCTCAATTGATGGAATGAAAGAATGATAAATATTAATTCACCATTGGAGAATAATTATTATGTAAGAAGTATCATATATATATATAAGTATTAAATCTATAATAAAAACCAACAATGAGTTTTGGTGGTGGAAAATGGATCATATCTCTATGTAGGGCCACTAGTCCACACGTAAACACAGACATTAAATTCATATCTCTATTTATAGAGAAGTGGGGGGGGGAATTTTTAATAAATAATCATTTTAAAATATATGTATGTTTTTAATAATTTATTTATCATTTTATTTTATATATAATGGTATTTTAAGATGTATAAGTACAAATATGAATTGAATATCTTGGATAATGTTTATAAAACTTCTCTCAGAGACCACCTTTTCCTTAAATCATAATCCTTGTAGGATTTTTCCAAGGAGAAAAAGAAGATATTGGGTGGTGATAATGAATTTATAATGATTTTTGAGTCATTTTTTTCCAACAAATATAGCACAAATTTTTTGAATAATGGAGGATAATACATGCCTTTTATTTGTGAGGGGAGGGACAGACATGGAATTTCTTAAAAGATTCAATGATATATGGTCAAATTCAAAGAACATTTATTCATAATGGAAATGAATTATAGTTTTTGATAAAATATGTTTTCGAAATATTCAAATAAGAAAAAACAAAAAACATTGGGTATCATTACTACCTTTATCACTTGGTTTAACCCTCATGTAAACCCATTTTTACCATTATTATGGTATCCAAATTATACTATTTTTAAAATTCATTATAAAAAATTTATGTTTAACCTATCAAATTATATTAATTATTCTGAATAAAATTTTATAGTCCAATTTACCAGATTTAATTTCTATAAGTTGATCAATTTATTTTTTCATTAGTGATAAAACATCATAGAAACCTCATTTTAGAAAAAATATTTTTTAAAAAAATAATAATAATTTACCTCCATTACTCACCTTTTAAAAACAATAAAATGAGTTTAAAAATATATTATCAGATATATAATATATAAAATTCACTAAACCCACAAATTAATTGATATTAATTTAATTTATTAAGATAAGAAACATTATTTTTTAATAGTTGTTTTTTACCAAAATGGGTTTTATGACCAATATAGAATTTATAATAAAATAAAGTATAATGATATCTAATGTGTAAATCATTGTTATATTTATATTTTATATTGTATTATTTTTTTATATGTCAAATTAAGAATATATTTGTAATTTTACATGAAATGATATGATAATATTAACAAAAATTGTTATTTATGACTATTCAATGAAAAATATATTTTTATAAAATTCCTAAAACATCACCATGATATAAAATTAACATGATGATTTAAAAATTTTATTTATCACTTAATGTAAATTTATAAAAAAAATTATGAATTTATTATAATATTTAATTGAAAAATTAAATAAACCCAATTTTGAAGGAAACCAGTTTTTGAAGCCTAAAATGGATTTTCTGAAAATCAAGTACTCAAGTGTAATGAATTAATAAATAAATATTCAATATTTAAAAATTTTAAACTTGTTGTATCATTATTAAGTTATTAATATTTATTCCTTCTAAATTTTATTCTTGGTTATAGCATTTTATTATATAACTATTCATATAGTATTGGGGTTCCCTATAAGGCATGATATCCAATAATTAATATTTTATCAAAGGGAATACATATAAAATCATAGGGTGATAAATTTAAGGACATTAATTACCCAATTTTATGTATTTGAGAGTTTATAATTATTACCAATTCTACAAAGTCTCATTGGGTCATAATTTGTGGTATTATGAGTATGGATCATGTTTTTGAAACATTGGGAGAAATAGTTAAAGTGTTTTGGATGATATCATAATATTGTTATGGATGGATATTTATATGTTTTTACATTTAATGTATCATGTGGTGAAAATTTATGATGACTTATCAAAATGATTTTGGGATATGATTTTACAAGCCTTTATATATGATGTACATAAGGCTAATAATTCTAAAACTAAATTTTATTAGGGTAAGTTGGTGACTGTTGAAATTGTGATTTAATTTCATTACCATAACATAGTGGTTTAGACCATTCAATAGTAATCCTTCGGATACACCATGATGTGCTGAGTGTCACCATGGATTTTTTATTTTCATTGAAGTTATAGAAATATGTGATTTTCCTTATATTTTCCTCTATCTTCCATTCCATATTTCATACTCAGTTAAATTATTTTCTGTTTGTGATTATTGGAGATTTATTTTACATAATACCCATTTAAATAATAAATTATTACCAGGGTAATTGATATATATATTATAAGGTGATCTAATGTTTGAGACTTCATAAACAACCACATCAATATAGTCTATTGTATGAATTATGAGGAGGTTCTTTGAATATATATAAATAGGACCAATCCTTTTGGTGAGTGTTGATTTCATATGTAGAAGCTGGAAACCTAAAGATCTACCTTTCCCTATTTTTTTTCTAATCCATTAAAATGAATAATCGTATAGACAATGGATAAGGTATGATCCTTCTCAATTATTGGTAGATTCCTGCAACTCATTGATTCCCTATATAGTAGTAACCCATTTGATTCACCTTATTGATCCCAAGAAAATTACTTTTTAACGGTAGGAAAAGTTATATCATCAAGAAAAACATTACAATGATTCTTTATAATATTATTTATTTAAAATTTATATATATGTTTCATGATTAATGGTGCTTTTATGTTATTCACCTACTATATTTTTTATTATATATGTCACTCCAATATCAATCATCTAGTGATACTACCGTATAAAAGGATAATCATGCATACTATTTTGGGATTCCCGATCATGTTTCTAAATTGGTTAATTGTGAGAGTAATATATTTTTTTCATATATTTAGTATGATTTTTTTGTAATCTAATATTAAATCATTTTCATCTCTATTTTTCTTATGTATCTAATATTTTTCATATGATTATCCCCTGTAAATATCCTCCATAACATGATAATATTGGTGAGCTAATGATAAGGTAATACACTTTAAATGGTGGATTATAATTATATGACTAATATATTATTTAGTCATGGAATTAAAAGAAAATACACATTAATATATTAAAATAATGAACACTAACTTTTTGTACTGACCATTCTCCACCCAAAAAATTTCATTATTTTAATCATTATTTTATTTTATTTTATTTTATTTATTTATTTAATTTTATTTTTAAATAAATAATTATTTTTCATTACTACTTTTTTAATAGAAGATAAAAATATTAATATGTGGAAAATCCCAATGAAGGATAATTTTAAAGTAAATTTTCTCTAAAGAGACAACCCATGGTGTACTCAAGGACACACCCTTCAAGGATTAAAAATTAAATATTGATAGTCGACTAATGATAGGTACTCCTCATTATATATTAATGATCTAACATCCTTCTTGTCAAAGGCCTGTTTAATTTTTGGATTAATTTATATTTTTTTAGGTAATAATGACCTTCATGAGTCGATGATCATGTATTTAGAAAATTGGACAATATAGGAAAGGTAAACAATCTATGCATTGTTAGTTGTAAACTAGAATTAATCTGGTGATATGGATCTACTAGTTGTAGTAGAGTTGTACATGGATTGAATATAGTATTTATAATATTTTGATTTAATACGAAACCCATGTATATGGATGCGTTTGGCACTAGAGGTAACTATGTGTCTTGTGCAATGTTCATAATGTTATGAAAATAGTTCTACGAAACCATGAACATTGATATTCTAGAGAGAATTTCTATATAAATGATAGTTGATAGTTTTTATAACTGTTAAACCAAACCATGTGACATGTATGGACTTCATAAAAATAGAAAACTTCCTCGATACCATCACCCATGTAATCATATAATATCCTTTGAATCTCTCATTATATATGCCATGTCATTCCTTGATGATCTATGAGGTTTTCCCCTTAGTATTTTTGATATCCTCTATAAACATGGGTAGATCATATCAACAGATGCCTAGATCTCTTTTTCATTCCACCATTTTGTCTAGTTAATCAATTGATATATATTCCAAATAATTCCATGGATCCCTATTGGGATTTTTTTCTAGATAATAAGGGTTTAATGGGGGAATTAATGGTGTTATTTAGAAATCCAAAACTGGGAGTATCCAGTTTCTTTATATCCTATCACAATTATTGTATGTAACTATGGTATATCCATTGATACATTGGGTGTCTCTAGAAAAATTTTATGTATCATGGAATATCTTTTTATTTTTATGTCTTCATTTATTTTGGATTCTAAAAATAATTTTTTTGAAATTTAAGAGGGATATATATTTTAAATTCTTCTTTTCTAGCACAAGAAATTATTTTAAATTTGGGTATTATTTAAAAACAATTATGCATGTCATGCATTTGATAAAAATACTCAAATATTTTAATCAATTTAAAATGGTTTTTTTGTAGGGAATTTTAATAATTTGAAATTTAAAAAATATTATAATATTTTTATCAGGTTTTAATGTAATTTTAGTGATGTGTGTTATAGATATACGCAAATCTAAAATTGGTGAGGTACCATTGGAGACTATAAATAGGAGTTCATTATATTTTGGTAGCAAATTTTTTGCCTTGATACTGAATGAATGTGGAAGGACTTGGTATCTTAGGAATCATGTAATACTAGATTTTTGTCCCCCATGTGTCCTAGATTCATTTTCTAGTAGGCTATATACCATTTTTATTGGTGTTATTCTTGATACTATTGTTTATGATTTGACTACTTATATATTTATATTTTTTGGATATGGATTATTTAGAATATTTCTCTTCATATTATCGTTCATTATTATTTTATTATTCTTGGTTATATGAATATAATATGTTTTTAAAGGAAAATCAAATGTTTTTAATGTATTATTTTTCAAATGAAATGGCTTTATGAAGCTTGTTTGGTTTTAAATATATAACTAATTGTTTCAGGATGAAATACATTTTAATGATTCATAGTGGTATCATATTTGTAATTTTCCCTCACACCCTACATATTCCTTTGTGTTTATGTAGATTTTGTTTTATAAGATATAGGAAATAGGAAATGCCTCATGTCCATTACTATATTCTCTTTATTAATTTTATCTTATTTGAATAGTGTGTTAGTGGTTGTGAATGGTGAAATTATGACATTGTTTTGGACTTGGATATGTTTTTATTCTATCATTATAATTTTTAATTGGTTTTTTATACGTTATGGTGGTGTAATTTTCATCCACATTGTACTCTAGTCATGTATCATTATCTTTTTTATCATGTGGAATGTTTTGTTATCCTTCAAGATGAAGTAATTACCACGGTTATTTAGGTTGTCACCGAAGTGCTTCTCACCAACCTGTGAAGATTATAAATGCACTTTGAGCCTTATGTCAAAACAGTATGTGTAAAATGTTATGTTGAACCGGTTTATTTCCTATCAAAATGGAATCAAAGCATTGTTTTTTGACATTCTCTGTACACTGAAGTAGGGCCTTTATAATTTAGGTAGTATATAAGAAATTGTTACTGGCCAATTTACATAATAACTTGATCATGTGTTACCATTGGTGGTCAATGATTTTTTATTAGTTTTTTAGAATGATTATTGTTTTTAATTCAATGAAACATTACTTTTCCATTTGTTGGCCTTTGATGGTTTCACCCCATTCTCATTTAATATCTAGATGCCTAATATTAGTTTTTTGATGACTTTGAAATATATTCTTGATGTTTATATTTCAATTTAGAGATGATTTTATAAGATAATCAGGTGTTATATATTATGTTTAATAGATAATGAATCCTAAAATGATCTCTTTGAACTAGAGGGAAATACTTAAAAAGAAAGCCCTATAAGAAAACCCTATAGTTTCCCCCTCTTTTGTGGAAATGACAATATAGACCATTCAATACCTTGGTCAAGTGGCTTGTGGAAACTAGAAATAGATGTTGGATAATGATTTTATTTTTCTAAAAAAACAACCAATAATATATTATTACAAAGGAACCTAAGAACCTTAGGAATATATTGAGAAAATAGAATGTATTTTCCAAATTTTGGATACTTTTGAGGACTCTAATGTAGGATTTCAAAATAATATTCTTTGAGAACCAGGATGGAAATAGTTGGATATAATAAATAATGAAAATTTATAATAGGGACAGACTTGGAAAAATTTCATAAATAATTTAAATCAAAATCTCTACCAACAAATGTTTTATTTGATGATGGAATGATAGTTTCTGGCCATTGATCTGGAAGATCATTCCCTAGTAGAGTATGTTACCAATTATATGGAGTTTTTCTATCTATATACATAACATGACTCTAATTAATAAATCAAGGATTGGTAGTTCGAAAAATTTCTTAATACTAGTAATTGAACAATACATGTTCTCATTTTCTGATAGATGTTCTTTGATGTTGCAGATAAAGTTGCTTTGGCTATGGTAGCCAGAGTTGGGATGACATGTCTTATAGGAAATTATATTGCAGTAGGGGCTATTGAGATTTTGTTCTCTAAATATATTAAGATGAATAATAAGGGTGCTTGGTTTACAACCTGATTGTTTTAGGAGATTCTTCTGGCCAACACTAGGAACATTATTACGAATACTAGGAAAACATATGTTGGATTATATTGTAGCACCAACTATTTACCTTCATTATGAACAATCCATTCATCTTAAGTATTTTTTTGAAATATTTTATTAGGGTATTAGAGTTATATCCATTATTAACAGTGTCTCTTAGGATCGTTCTGATGCCGCAATGGGTGGTGGATATCATTCACATACAAAGGGGGATTACCAAAACGTGATGACAGATCTAGGAGGAACTGAGGCCAGATATCTTTATATAGTGAAGTATTCTTTAGATTAATCTAATTTGGAGCCATATACTATAAATGGGATGGTGTTATTTATAAATATATAATATTATATTTTATTGATACATGTGCCTCATATTATTTTATATCATCTATGATTATTGACATGGTGGGATTAATCATGGAGATTATTCCATTTATAATATATTTTTTAAATCATGTTTTATGAAGGAAAGACATTGGTTTTAAATGTTATAAGTCCTCAATTATGGTCACTGAACTTTAGTTCATGTGGGATTTCCTTGTTTTTGATCTCGATAAAATCAACATAAAAATATTCATAGATTAAATTGTTATATTTAAATCCAAGATCGATTAATATCACCATCGGGTTTAGTTTCTATCTCATGATGTGGTTACTCATTTCTTTTAGTGTGAGAGGGTTTCTTGATCTTGGATAATAGGGATGGTCATTCCTATATCAGGGAATATATAATACCAATTTTAAGAGACATTTCATTACATGATTGACTAGAAATTATGTGGTCAGATTCCTACCATGGTTGTTGAGTACTTTATGGTTTTTCCAAATAAATTTTATAGATTATTTAACTCTAGATAGGTCATGTTTTCTGTTCAACTACTCTTACGGATGATTTCTATACCATTTTCAACTTTTTCTATGAAACACGATGACGTAAAGGATCCTAATGTTCATCTTGAGGGGCTTGGGGCCAAGGGATTAGTTCATCTGAGTATGTCACCTAAGGATTCGTTGGTTCCCTTCACAATGAACGAAAATGGAAGCCTAATGACTTATGTTGATTACAGAAAGATTAATTAGATGAATTTTAATAACATTTATACTTTACCAATGATTGATAATATGGTTGATAAACACATTAAGGTCAATTGTTTTTATAATTTTGGTATTCAGTTGGGGTATTATCAATTAATATTCCAAGAAGATGGTATTCATATAACAGTATTGAAGAAAAGGTATGATAATTATTATCATTTGGTTATTTCATTTTGTCTTACTAACTCCCATTTAGTGTTTATGGTATGAATAAATTTTTTCATACATCACATCATGGAATATTTTTCTATTTTTTGTGGATTATATTTTTCATGTATTTCAAGCCATAGTAATAACACACCAATGATATAGATATTATTCTCATAAACATAAAACAAAAATGTTGGAATGGAATTATTTTTAAATATCAATTTTATATCAAAGAATTTAATTTTTTATGCAAATTTATATTTGATAGGGGAATAAAATTGTATCAAGCAATGATTTTGGAATTACAGTCATGAGAGAAACCAATTAATCTATATAACTTTTTTAGATCCTTGGTAGTGATTTATTATTGAAGTTAGTTTTTTTAGAAATTAATAAATATTGAATTTATAATTAATGAGTTATCCAAAAAAGTTTTTTAAATTCTTATAAAATTATATGTTTCAAAATTAATTTTGTGGAAGTAAAGGTGAGATTGATTTTTGGATCCATTTTTGATTCTTTTAGATTTGATTTTTGGCTATAATTTTTTCTACGATGCCTTTAGTATATGATTTAAATGTGTTCAAATGTAGGGTATGAATGGGCTAGACTATGTCTCTCTTAAATTATGTTCTTATGAGATTAATTGTACTTACTACAATCTTAAAATTGTTTTAGTGATTCATGATCTCAAGAAATATCACTACTATCTATTCGGTGGGTGATTTTCTATGTATTCAAATCATAAGAGGGAAAAAAATATTTTTACCTAGATAGACCTAAACATTTAATAGATATTATCGGATGAAAATATCTATAATTTTTATCTTTATATTCTATATAAACATGTAAAACGAAATGTTGTTTCTAACACATTGATATGGAAGTTACTGACTCAATCAATAAAAGAATTAGTGGGAGAGTAATATTTAATGATTACTTTCATTGAAATGAATTTGGAATTAGCATTGGTTTATTTGTAGGAATTTATAGTTGGTGTGAATGATGATTCATCATTATATGATAATATTAAACACATGTGTGAAACAATAAATTATTTTTAGTATTATAGTAAAATATATAATTATTGGAGACATCTCGTGTTTGGTCTCAGATTCTTAATGGTGTTTTCTATTTTTTAGGTAGATTGGTTGATCAAAATTATCTATTGTAGGATTTCATGGACAGTGAACATCAATATAATGGGGTCTTACACCCATGGAATGCCAATATTTATCATGATTTTTAATTCAATATTGGTGGTATGGGATGAGATTATCGGTAGTAGATTTCATTTCATAATGACTAACCTTCTAGAAAATTTAGGTGGACCACAATATTCATTATATTTTTTTATAGAATTTACCTATTATGGTTTGGAAGTGCTATGAGAAATCTATAAATATTGTTTTTTGTATACCAGTGACACCATGTGGGAAAGATTACATTTAATTTATCATCGATTGAATCTTAAATATAGATCATATATTTTCCATTAGGGTGATGGTTGTGGTGGAAGTGCTTGGGAACCTATATGTATGAGAGGTCATGAATCACTATGGGTTTCCTTATATTATTTTTATGATATATTTATATTATTTAAAAAATTATTTTTGGAAATGTTTACAAGAGGTGATGGGTACCTAGTTCCAATTAAGTATGACATATCACCTTAAAATCATTAGATTGATAGATTGAGCTATTAAAATTCTTAAGAATATGCTTCTAGAAAATACACATGATTTTTTGTTTTCCAAAGAAAGATATATAATATTGGTTGAATTCTTCTATAAAAATAGTTATCATGCTTTTATTAAAATGGGACCTTTTGATGAATTATATGGGAAGAAGGGAAGATATCAATAGTGTTGGGTACTGTAACGATAAAACTATTTGTTTGGATTGATTATTATCCAAAAGATGATATAAAACATTTATTAGATATAGAGGAGGATAACAAAAATCAGATTCATCATAAAACCATTTTGGACCATCTACATTACCCATTGGATTTTGTGGTAAGTGATAGAGTTTTTCCCTAGGTCTCGCCTTATTTTGGACAAAATCATTTTTCTATGAAGGGTTAGTTAGAAAATATGTTTCATTATGATTTTAGGACCATAAAACTAATTGGAATATATAGGTTGGACATTTCATCTCAGTTTATATCGATTTACAATGTTTTCATGTTTCCCAATTGAGAAGGTATCAACTAGGCCCTTCCCTTACAGCTGAATGGGTGGATGGTTCAGCTAAACCTCACACCTAAGTGGATGATAAATAAATTTAGATTAGGTATATTCATAATAAGTTGTTTCAAGGATGGAATGTTCCATTGGTATGTGTATTATGGCAGTCTAAGCAGGATTACCACAATAAATGTGATATTAAAGAACTTATCATGTAACACTATTATCATCTCTTTTTGAGCAAAGAATCCTAAGAAAATTATGCTGATAGAATGTTTCATATAAGGGAGAATTTTGTCACCCACCGTGTGGAAAGAATTTTTAATTTTCAGACAATTTTTAATTATTATTGTATATAAATGCCTTTAAGAGTCTAGGATAACAATTTATCACTTTTGGATAAATAGGATAGGGTCATAGTCTATGCACTATTTTTAGTAACCATGTTGTAAACATAAAATATGGATTTTGTTTGTTAAAGTGGTATTTCGCATGGTTGGATAATACATTTCAAAACAATCTGAGTAACTATGAAAACCACATTGATAAATGGGATTGAATCCATAGTTGGTTATATGGCTTGCACATGATTTCTGAAAACATGTGGCTATTTCTACTTAACTATGTTCTTCAGTTTTCAATTGATATTACCTACCATACTATAATTAAATGATTTTCATAACCATGTGAACTAACCCCAGAAGCTATGGGGATTCATTAAAATAAAAAATTACATCACTACAATTTCTCATTATACAGTCTAATATCTTTATAATCTCTTATTATCTTGAAACATAATTTCCTTTATGGTATATTAGGTTATCCCATTGGTCACTTGGTGTTTCTATAATAATTAAGGGGGATCTCTTCTTGGTATATATAAATCTCCTATTTATTCCTCCTCTTTTCTCTAGATCCAATTTTGATCTCTCATTTTCAAGATTTGATGGAACCCTAATTTGATGTAGTTAATTAATCTAGAGGTACTTCTGTGGAATTTAAGATTTTTCTTATGGATATATACTTTTGAAGTCTTGTTATATTTATTTCCTATCCATACTTTTGAAGGATACATTGTCATATCCATTGGGATGGTCGGTGTCTCTATAAATTCTTCTTTCGCATCAAATACCATACTATATTTATTTATTTCTTTTGAATTTCTTTTGAAATATTTTCATTTGAAAACATTACGGAATATATTTTCTAAATGTTTTTTTGGTCTAATTGAAAAATCATTCAAAATATTTTTTTCGTTAAAAGTATTTTTTCACATCATGTGATTTAGGAAATTATTTATAAATTTTTTTAATATAAAATGGATTTTCTGTCATGGGAGTCATAATTTATTTATTTTGGAAATTTTCTATAAAATTGTGAGCATGGTCTACTGGAGATTATTTTTGAAAACATAGTACATGGGACCTAGGATGAAATGTGATGTAGACATATGGACAATACAAGTTAGTGGGGAAACACATGGGATAATTCATATTTATTCAGTGTATTATTTAATATAATGTAATTTTCTAATATTGATAGATTGTGGAAGGATTTTATGTCATCAGTAATAACATTTTAATGATGTCGTGTTCTTGATGTGCCCTAGATTCATATTCTAATAGGCTAATGGCCATTTAGGATTAGGGTGTTTAATTATTATATTTTTTAAAAATTATACTTCTTAAATTTTTATAATTTGAGTTATCGATGCTTTTGATTACTACCCTCCACATTTTTATTCATGATTACATTTATATTTTTTTCCTTTGCATATTATATGGTTTTAAAGGTAATTGAAAAGATGTTTTATATAAATAAAATTCAAAAGAAATAGATTTATGAATATTTTTTTCCTTAAATATAAAATTATCAATTTCCCAATGAAAAACATTATATATATTCATAGAGGTATCATTCTATGTATTTTCCTCACACACTAAAAATGATTGTAGTGGTATAAAAATTCAGTTGGGTAGGATTTGGGTAATGTTAAGCTGTCATGTATCTCATTAGATTCTCTTGGTTAATTTTTTCTTCACAATGGGTTGGGTTGGTAGTGATATATAGTCACACAGAGTCTTGGATTTGGAATCATATTTTTCATTCTTGTGGTTTTATCCTTTTTTCTTAGTTTTGTATGTCTCATTGTTTCTTACCTTTCTTCCACATTGTGATAACATTATTATTATTTTTTAGGGGAGAAATAATTCCTATAATTATTTATCTTCTTACCTAGGTTCCCTCAGTAGCCCATAGTGATATAGAATGCACTCTGGTAATTATACGGAGCTATCTTGGGTGATAGTTTGGTGTACTATGGTTTGATCATTACAAACGAAATCTAATTATCCATCATTTATATTTATTTAATTTCTCCCAAATATGTGATATAATATTAAATGTCATGTACGATTATACATTAAGTATCATTAAACACCTATATTATTGGGAAAATTATATCTTATGAAAATATTTAGTATTAAAATTACATGAAACTTGTATGAAGTTACTATTTTACCACATGTATAAATGTTTGATTGTTATTTTTTTTAGTAATCCACACTGAGTACATCACAAAACTAAATAAATTATATATTTTAAGAATATTTATATTTTATATTTTATATTAATACATTGAATTGAAATTTTTATAGATCATATAATTTTATTTGTTATGGTTTTCTATCAATACTATACAGTTATTGACAATAAATTTAATAAAAGATAACAGAGGAGGATTTTAGTCATGAGAATTAATTTAATAAGTTGAATTTTTTGTAAATTTTATGATATGGTAGAATTGAAAATATAATATTGTTTAATGATAAAACAACTAATTAAATTATGTGAAAATATAAATTTATTATTGTAGAATAAAAATATTTTTTTGATAAATTTCACTTTAAATAAATTTATTTTTTCTGATAACCTTTGATACATGTAACCCCATGCCAAAATCAAATGTAATATATAACATATTCATATAATAAAAATAAATTTTATATATGAATAGGAATAACCAATTGTTAAAAATATTTATAAATACAAATAAAATATATTTACAAATAAGAAATCATCTTTTAATAAAGTCATTATATGTTTAAGAAATATATTTTCCCTAATATTGGTTTTTAATTATTTTCATGAAAAAATAAAATTATTTTTTCTAATGATTATTAAAAATATTTTTAAAAATAATATTCATCACTAATATTAACATTTAAAATTAAAAATAGAGTGATTGTTTTGAATTTTCGGAAATGGTTATTTTTTTTGAGAATTGTGATAAACTTTTGATTTCGAGGGAGAATTTTATATTCATTTAAACAATTTCCAATGTTATGTTTTTAAAAAAAATTACTTTTAATGTATAATTAGTTAATATATACTATTCATAATCTATTTATTTTTATTTTAATAAATTTTATTTGGATTTATCTATAAAACATTGTATGGTAAAAAATTCATAAAAACCATTTTTTCACCTTTGGAAAGTTTCTTTTAAAATTTACTTATTCCAATTTTAGAGATTAAATTTCGTAAAATATATTCTATATATTTAGATATACATTCCATATTTCCTAATTATTCCATATTCATTTTTGTTAATAAATAATAGTAAAGATAGTAAAAAAATCACTATGATCAAGGTTAAAACTCGTTTACTAGGGGGGATTAAAAAAAGACATATGGGTGAAATTATAAATTTAAATTTTATTAAACCTATTTTATGGCCATTTTTATAAATCATAAAATTATAAATTCTAATATTTTTACATTTAAATTCATTTTTAAGGTGAATGACTTTATTATATCTTATTCTTTTGAAAATTCCAAGTGTGTGATATCCCCCACTTATAATGTAACACCTGAGAATTTTATAAGAAATATATTGTTTTTATTTTATATAAATCATAAAAGGAATATTTCACTACATTCAACACTAGCATGGCTTACTTTACACGCAATCGCGACCTTCCATGGTAGCTTGCGTCGTACGCAATACCGAGTTTCTCTAAACAACGATATGCTATTAAAATATTATTAAAACTAGCCATTATGAATAGTAATAACCACTTTTTGAAGTTTTGTAAATTTTTTTTTTCAAAATGGACTTCATTTTTTGATTCGGAATATCGAAATTAACCTAGGGTGAAATATTGTTATTTTTCGGGAAACTTTCAATTTTTGATGAATAGTGAAAGCACTGGGTTACTATTTAAAGACCGAATTTTTATTTAAATAAATATTTATTTTATTTAAATTTATTTTAGGTGAAAATATATACATAATACCTATATAAGTTCAATTTAATTCATTGGAGTAATTTTATAACGATTTTAGATATATAAAAATTTTATTGAACTTTTCACCGTCTTTTACCCACCTCCTAGGAGAATATGAAAATTTACATAAAACTTAATTTTACCTCTTCTATGAGTGATATTTAAAAATTTTGAGAGACAGGGTTGATTTCCGTAAGTAAAATGTGGTTCAATGAAATGAATTTTTTTTCGTGAGCAGTAACTTATTACTTTTATTTACCACAGTTTAAAGTAAATAGGGTAATTAAGAATAAAAATGATATTATTATTACTCTAACACATGTTCTAATTCTATTTTATAAGTGTAATTAGGCCATAAACAACCTTAGGAATAAAATATGACCATTTTAGGCCCACTTGGATTATATTAGGACATTTATTATTAATTTATTTAAAGAAGGGTTTAAATAGTTTATATCAAAGTTTAATAAGTAAATACTTTTTAATATAGGGTTTTACATGAGATAAATTCTACTATAAATATTAATTATAAAGATAAAACTATTTCCTACATAATGGTATTTTATTTTTAATTTTTAGACATTAAATAATTTAATTTATTTATGACACAAAGATGATGCAATAATTATCTTATTAATGAAATATTGAAATAATTGATGTTATAAATACCCAAATAAATGGAATTTGAGACTTTTTTATGAATTATAATAATTTTATAGGTTAATATGACATGTTATTGTTAATTTAATTAAATTTTTTATAATTAATCATTCTGTTATTAGTTTCACAATAATCAATTGCTAAATAGTGTCAAAATTGACATAAAATAGTTTTAAAAGAAATATTATATTAATAATTGTTATATTATTCCTAAAAATATAATCTCAGGCCAAATGACGTAGATAAGGTTATATATATTAATAATAAACAACTTGGGGTTCTTTTGGCTTGTTATAATAAGATTATTAACCTTATAGTGTAAGAACACAAAAAGACACTGTAAATGTAAAATTATCTAACATAAAGTTAAATCTAAATGATAAGGTTTAAATAGTAAACTAAACTTGTAAAAATTATATTATATGAGAGTATTTCGACCCATACCCACCTTATCTTCTAAATAAATCAATTTTGAGCTATTTAAAACCGAATATGGCTTTATAATAAAATAATATTTTTAGTTTTTCCAAAGGAGCCCCTCTCCTCCCTTATAAAAGGGCACCTCCTCCCTCTCTTCCTCACACCACTTTGAGACTTCAAGCTCTGCCAACCCCTTCCAATTTCTCCTCTCCAAATCCCTAGAAATATCCTAGTGGTCCAAGTGTTCTTCAAAGACCAATTTTAGTGCCCAAAAAGGAGGTCTCAAAGAGGTGCTTCAAAGAAGAGGTAATGTTCGTTACCGATTATTTCAACTTTATTTATGCTTACACTTATTATTCATTATTTGTTACATTATGAAATAATAACATAAGTATCACTCATATACTTATATGTTATTATAAGTATGAAACAATCCTATTTCACCATACATCCACCATACGGAAAACGAAATCCCCGCGCGTGCGTACGTACGGATTACCGTCTCCACGCCGTGGTGTAATCTATTTTCCACCATCACTTTACCTGGATGGGTATAATGGTGTAAATAATAACTATAAATTATTATTGTAAAGTTATATTTATTTTGAAATAGTATACATACACTCCAATACAATTCCATGATCATGGGAACGATATCATCGCTCGTGCGTACATACGGAATATCGTCTCCACGATGTGATGCGACTCGTTCTACATGATTTCCATTGCATAATGATTACATAAATGAATTGAGTGAATAAATATGATATATATTACACTAATACAATTCTGGAAATGATGTATCTATAACCTAAAAAGATGAATAAGAATTTATTCGACGAAACACACATAAGGACAAAAAGTAATAAACACCTGAATAACAAGTGGAAATGAAATATTACTAATGAGAAGCTAAGAATATGACCATATATGATATCATAACAATGAATATGATTCTTGAATAATTAAATGACATTATTTAAATCATTATACAGGAGGTTCAGACACTTACGAAGGAAATCAGACCTATGGTAAGGGAAATATCACAATCTCATTTTTATCTGAGATTGTTTATATTTTGAAATTTAATTGGGTGTATTTTATCATCCACATCCATGTTTCCTCAATATGTAATATTACGTACATCCACCAATAATTTTTTAAATCGAATTTTACCCATCGGTTAGTTTTTAGTAAAAGATATGAAAGGAATCTTTTGTCGTTTTTCGTACGAGGTACTTTTTGACTTTTCCGAAAAAATTACGAGAAGAATGTTTCTATTACTTACACGGCATGAATGGATTTTTTAAAAATTATTTCCAAGAAGCTTCCTTTACAAGTTTTCACGTTTATTTTTAATCAACTTCTTTTAGTTTGCAATTTTATGACATGTTATGAAAGGAAAATTGTTTTTTGAAGTAGAAAGGATATTTTCCTCAAGAATGGAGTCAAGTGTTTTATCAAAATTATTTTCCATATAAGATAATAAAGGGTTCTATTTCTATCCCTATTGTTACATTGATTTTATTATTTTGTGATGGAATTATTTTTATTAATTCCTTTACCATATATGAATTGTTTTATGATGTCACAATGTTTAAGAATCCCATTTTTTTACATGGGTTATACTATGGTGTATGATTTATGATTGTGTGGCATACATAAGAATGGTATCATTATGAGATGGGTGGGACATATATATCCCTCCAATGCATTAGTTAAAGATTTTATATCTCATGAGATATACATGGCTAGAACGGCAGGTTAAACCGGTTCAGTGAAACAAGACTGAAACGAGGAATGAACTCGGTTCAGAAATGGACTTTGTCCACTAAGATAGTCTTGGAAATGAGTCTTGAATAATAAGAAATGATTCTCTATGATTATGTGTGTATTCAAAAATGCTTCATGTTTAACCTATGATTATGGTGATTACATTTCACTACCATGATTTATCCGATGTTATGAAATTATGATCTCTTTTGCAGGGTAAGATTTCCATAATGTTATGTTCTTATGAATATGATGTGATTGATATTTCTTTTATTTACCCTTATTGAGCATTTGATCTCACCCTTTTGTATGTTTTCTTTCCCCAGGTTAGGAATAAGTTTATTATGTAAGATATGCCAAAAGGGACTATAGATATGATGAAATAAATGGGAGATAGTGTAGACGCTTTATGAACCAGTTGTTTATGTTTCCCAGTTTCTAAAGACACTATACCTATACGGTCCTTTCATGGTTTTGTTATACGTTGTAATAAGTGTACTTCAATTTTGAAGTACTAACAATGTATGTAAAGTATGGGTCGTTATAGTTGGTATCAGATGAAAGGTATAGTCAAACATTGGAAACTAGGATGTGAAAGCCTTAGTAAGAACCCTAAGGATAAGTTTAAGCATATAACACAATATTAGTGTTTTAGAAATGGCCACGAATAACCTATGATAAGACCTTAAGTGTGAAATTTTATTCTTGATTATGTGGTTTTCCTATTATTATTAGTGTTGCTCACACTATTCTTCTTGGTTTTAGTCAATGGATGGAACCCGAAGGAACCGTGTTAATGCGGAATGCGACGGGAAATGAAATGAGTGTCCGCCTGAACAACCAAACGTTATGGGAGCTGGAATGAAAAATCTTGTAGCCATGCTCACACAACTTTCTCAAGCTATGAATCATGCAGGACTTCTAAACGAGCAAAGGAAAGATCAAATTTCTGCTGAATCCTTCATGAGATGGCGTCCACCTTTATTCAGCGGGTCTACTGATCCATTAGTTACTGAACAATGGATCAATACTACTGAAATAATATTTTCAGTTCATCAATGTTCAGAACATGATAAAGTCATCTTAGTAGTGTATCATTTGGAAGGTTATGTTGATCAATGGTGGAATCTTATCAATAATATGAGGCCAAGAGATGAAATTGAGTCCATGGAATGGTACGAGTTCAAGAACTTATTTTTCAATAAGTACATCCCTCATATTCTCAGAACAAATATGGAGAAGGAGTTTCTTGAAATGAATCAAAAGGATGATGAATTTGTTGGTACCTATGAAGCAAATTTTACATGACTTGTAAGGTACGCTTCTAGTAATATTATTATCCAACCTGAGAGTAAGATCGATCGATTCATCAGTGGCTTAAAACTAAGTCTTTGAAGGGCGTTAGCCATAAGGGACATCAATAGATATGAGTAAATCATTTGATGTGCTCTCAATGTTGAGATGAATATTGGAGTAACCCATCAGTCATATGGGTTTGATAAGAAGTGGAAAATGGAATTCAAAGGAAAATCTAAAGAGCACACTGAAAAGAAGATGAGTTTTCCCTTATGCTCAATGTGTGGAATAAAACATGGAGGGAGTTGTCTTAAAGGGACATGTAAATTTTTCAAATTTGGAAAGGATGGTCATCAGGAATTTGAATGCCACAATCATGGGAAGAAGATTTCTAGTGATGCAAACAATGAAAAGGCTACACAGAGTGCACCTCCTACACTTCAATGATTCATGTGCAAGGAGATGGAACATTTTTCCAATAAATTCCCTAATCCAAGGGTTGTTGATTATGATCGGAGTCAACAAACTCTTAAGGGTAAATACAAATGAAAGTCACATGCAATTTCTATCAGTGATGTGGAGTACGATAATGAAGTGGTGAAAGGTACACTTACCATCCACTATAAAGTATAAAATGTTTTATTTGATTCTAGATCCACCCACTCCTTTATTTATGAAGAATTTTCTAAGGGTATAACCATATTACCTCAAAAATTAGATGTTGAGTTAGCTGTGACAACCCCTAATGGCGCAATTGTCGCAACAAAAGTTTAAAATTCTTCCCCAATTGGAGTTTGTTGGAAAGTGATTCCATCAAATCTTGTGATCCTTCATATAGTGGAAATTTATGTGATTCTTGGCATGGATTGGCTTTCTTTATATGGAGCTCATATCTATTGCCAAATAAGGGAAGTCACATTTCATATTCTAGATCAATATATGATCATCTATCGATGTAATTATGAACATAACCTTCCAGGGGATATTTCTTCCATCTTATGGGTCTTGATTCCACTAAATGAAGGTTATTTATCTCAAATGGTTGGTGATAAACTCACGATTAAGAATATTCCCATTGTACGGGAGTTTGATGATGTCTTTCCGGAGGAATTGTTGGGTCTTCCACTAAATCATGAAGTTGAGTTTTCAATAGAACTCATACCGGGTGCTTTACCTATTTCAAAGACACCTTATAGAATGGCTCCAGTTGAGTTATAGGAATTGAATAAGAAACTCCAATAGAATCTTGATAAGGGGTTCATACGCCCTAGTGTGTCACCTTGGGGAGCACCTGTTCTGTTTGTTAAGAAGAAAGATTGATCAATGAGACTCTGCATTGATTTTCGAGAACTTAACAAGATCGCTATCAAAACAAATATCCCCTCCCATGCATTGATGACCTATTTGACAAACTAAGAGGAGCTCAATACTTTTCCAAGATTGATCTTCATTCAGGGTATCACCAATTATGGGTCAAAAGGGAGGATATACCAAAGAAGGCTTTCCGTACAAGGTATGAACCCTATGAATTTATTGTGATGCCATTTGGGCTTACTAATTCCCCTTCTATCATAATGGATCTAATGAATAGAGTCCTTAGAGAATATCTTGATCAGTTTGTGGTAGTTTTTATAGATGATATTCTTGTATATTCAAAGATCAAGGAAGAACATGAAGATCACTTGAGAATTAAATTGAAGACCCTGAGAAAGGGGAAGATTTATTCCAAATTTACCAAGTGGGAATTTTGCTTCAAAAAGTTTAATTTTTGGGTCACATATTCTCAAATGAGGGTATATCCATGGATCCACCAAAAACAGAGGTTATCAAAAGATGGTCGAGGCTAACAATAGTAACTGAGATCTGAAGATTTCTTGGTTTGGCTGGATATTATCAACATTTTGGGAAATATTTTTCACGATTATCTTATCCACTCACCAGGTTGACTCGAAAAAAAAAAAAGTTAAGTTCGTGTGGATGGAGGAATGTGAAGAGAATTTCAAGGAGTTGAATAGAAGGTTAGCCAGTGCACCTGTGCTCACACTACCTTGCAGTAGAGAAAGGTTTGTGATCTACAGTGATGCATCCAAGAAGGGATTGGGGTGTGTTCTTATGCAAAATGTTATGGTGATAGCTTATGCCTCATGACAGTTGAAAATCCATGAGCAAAATTACCCAACTCATGATTTGGAGTTAGCTGTGGTAATCTATGCATTAAAGATTTAGAGGCATTATATTTATGGAGAAAGCTGTGACATTTATACTGATCATAAAACATTAAAGTATATTTTCACAAAAAAGAAGTTTATTATCCACAAAAGAAGATTGTTGGAGATGATTAAGGATTACGACTACTCAATTCATTACCACCTTGGGAAATCAAACAAGGTGGCAGATGCATTAAGTCGACAAGACCATTCCAGTTTATCCATGATGAGGATCAAAAAAGATCCAATATTTATGGATTTACTAAGGATGGATCATGGAATTATAATGAAAGGGGAAAAATTGATTCTTTCTCAAATGAATTTTCAACCATCTATACATGTTAAGATTAAAGAGGCACAAAAAGAAGATAAAGAGTTACAAAATAAGGTGAGAAATCTTCCTAAATTCAACCTTGATTATGATGGGATAATAATGTTTAGGAATGAGGTTTGTGTTCCTCCCATCCCCGAATTAAAGAAGGAGCTACTGGATGAGGCTCATAGTTCTTCATTCTCTGTTCATCCTGGATTCACGAAGATGTATAGGGACCTGAAAGTGTACTTTTGGTGGGATGGCATGAAAAGAGATGTTGCTGAATATGTCTCTCGATGCTTGCTTTGTCAGCAAGTTAAATCTATGAGACATAAGTCTAAGGGGATGTTACAACCATTACCCATACCCGAATGGAAATGCGAAAAAAATCACTATGGACTTTGTCACAGGACATCATAAAACATCCAAAGGAAATAATGCTATATGGGTCATAGTTGATCGTCTTACAAAGTCTGCACACTTCATTGCTATTAGAGTGGATTTGTCTCTGGATCAGCTTGCCATGATATATGTAAAGGAAGTGGTAAGATTGCATAGAGTACCACTTTCTATTATATCTGATCGGGATCCTAGGTTTACCACAATGATCTGGCGAAGTCTTCAGCATAATCTGGATACAGAGTTGAGTTTCAGCACTAATTATCATCCTTAGACAGACGGTCAGTCTGGGAGGACAATTCAAACTCTAGAATATATATTTAGAGCTTGCTTTATGGATTTCAAATATGGTTGGTAACGACACCTACCTTTGGTGGAATTTTCTTATAATAATAGCTTTCACTTTAGTATATAGATGGCTCCTTGTGAGGTTCTCTATAGAAAGAAATGCAGGACTCCAACTTGCTGGGATGAAGTTGGGGAAAGAAAGCTATTAAGACCTGATATTGTTTATGAGATGGTAGAAAAGGTCTGATCTATTCAACAACACATAAGAGCATCTCAGAGTCGACAAAAAAGTTATCTCGAAAACCGAAGAAAAGACTTAGAGTTTGAAGTGGGTGATAAAGTGTTCTAATGAATATCTCCTTGGAAAAGAGTAATGATATTTGGATAGAAAGGAAAGATGATCCCTAGGTATATCGGTCCTTTCGAAATACTAGATCGTGTTGGGAAGGTAGCTTACCGATTGGCACTTCCACCGAATCTCTCACAAGTTCACGATGTGTTCCATGTATCTCTCTTGAGAAAGTACATACCTGATCTTTCACATGTACTCATCTCAGAAGTTGTGTCGATGGAACAAGATCATTCTTATGAAGAACAGCAGATAGTGATTCTCGGTCATAGTGAAAAAGTCCTACGGAACAAGACCACTCACTTGGTGATAGTTTTGTGGAGGAACCACCAATTAAAAGAAGCTACATGGGAGCTTGAGGATATGATGAGGGAGAGGTATCCTCATCTGTTTGTTACAATTGACGAATTTTGAGGGCGAAATTCATTTTAAGGGGGGTAGAATGTAACACCCGAGACTTTTATAAGAAATATCTTGTTTTTATTTTATATAAATCATCAAAAAAATATTTCACTACACAAAACTCTAGCATGGCTTTCTTTACACGCAATCGCGACCTTCCTTGGTAGCTTGCGTCGTACGCAATACCGAGTTTCACTAAACAACGATAAGCTACTAAAATATTATTAAAACTAGCCGTTATGAATATTAATATCCACTTTTTTAAATTTTTTAATTTTTATGTTTCAAAATTGACTTCATTTTTGGATTCGGAATATCGAAATTATCCTGGGGTGAAATTTTGGTATTTTTCTGGAAACTTTCAATTTTTTATGAATAGTGAAAACACTGGGTTACTATTTAAAAACCGACTTTTTATTTAAATAATAATTTATTTTATTTAAATTAAGTTTAGGTCAAAATTGATACATAATACAAATATAAGTTCAACGTAATTCATTGGAGTAATTTTATAACAATTTTAGATATATAAAATTCTATTGAACTTTTCACCGTCTTTAACACACCTCCTAGGAGAATTTGAAAATTTACATAAAACATAATTTTACCGCTTCTGTGAGTGGAATTTCAAAAATACGAGAGACACTATTAATTTTAGTAATTAAAATGTCGTTCAATGAGATGAAAATAATTTTTCGTGAATAATAACTTTTTACTTTTATTTACCACGGTTTAAAGTAAATAGGGTAATTAAGAATAAAAATGATATTATTATTACCCTAACACATGTCATAATTATATTGGATAAGTTTAAATCAACCAAAAAGAACCTTAGGAATAAAATATGTCCATTTAGGCCCACTTGGATTAGATTAGGACATTTATAATTAATTTATTTAAAGAAGGGTTAAAATAGTTAAAATCAAAGTTTAATAAGTAAATAATTTTTAATATAGGGTTATACATGAGAAAAATTCGACTAAAAATATTCATTAGAAATATAGAAATATTTAATACATAATGGTAGTTTATTTGTAATTTTTAGACATTTAATAATTTCATTTATTTATGACACAGCGATGATGCAGTAATTATCTTATTAATGAAATATTGACATAATTGATGTTATAAATACCCAAATAAATGTAATTTGAGACTTTTTATGAATTACACTAATTTTATAGGTTAATATGACATGTTATTATTGATTTAATTAACTTTTTTAGAATTAATAATTCTGTTATGATTTTCAAAAAAAATCAATTACTAAATAGTGTAAAATTCACATAAAATAGTTTTTTTAAAAAAATTATATTATTAATTGTTCTGTTATTCGTAAAAATCTTTGATTCGGGAAAATAACTTAGCTATGATTTTTTCTATTTATAATAAACAACTTGGGGTTCGTTTGGATTGTTATAGTATGTTTATTAACCTTATAGTGTAAGAACACAAAAAGGTACGGTAAAAGTAAAATTATCTAACATAAAGTTAAATCTAAATGATAAGGTTAAAATAGTAAACTAAAATTGTACAAATTCTATTGGATGAGAGTATGTCGACCCATACCCACCTTAGCTTCGAAATAAATCAATTTGGAGCTATTTAAAATTGAATATGGATTTATAATAAAATAATATTTTTAGTTTTTCCAAAAGAGTCTCTCTCCTCCCTTATAAAAGGGAACCTCCTCCCTCTCTTCCTCACACCCCTTTGAGCCTTCATGATCGGCCAACCCCTGCCAATTTCTCCTCTCCACTTCCCTAGAAACATCCTAGAGGTCCTGGTATTCTTCAAAGACCAATTTTAGTGCCCTAAAAGGAGGTCTCAATGTGGCGCTTCAAATAAGAGGTAATGTCCATTACCGATTCTTTCGACTTTATTTCTTCTACCACTTATTCTTATTTAGTTGTTTCATTGTGAAGTAATAACATCAGTATCACTGATATACTGATATGTTATTATAAGTACTAAACAACCCTATTTCACCATATATACATCCTATGGAAAACGAAATCACCGCACGTGCGTACGTACGGAATACCATCTCCACACCATGGTGTAATCTATTTTCCACCACCACCATACTTGGATGGGTATAATGGTGTAAATAAAAACAATAAATTATTATTTTAAAGTGATATTAATTGATTAATAGTATACATACACTCCAATACAATTCCACGATCATGGGAAAGTTATCATCGCTCGTGCGTATGTACGGAATACCGTCTCCATGATGTGATGCGACTCGTTCTACATGATTTTCAATGCATAATGATTAAATAAATTAATTGAGTTAATAAGTACGATATATATTACACTAATACCATTCTAGAAATGAGGTATCTATAACTTAAAAATAAAAATCAGAATTTATTCGACAAAACACGCAGAAGAACAAAATGTAATAAACACCCGAATAACAAGTGGCAAAGAAATATTACTAATAAGAAGCTAAGAATATGACCATATATGATATCATAACAATGAGTATGATTATGGAATAAGTCAATGACAATATTTAAATCATTATACAGATGTTTCGGACACTTAAGAAGAAAATCGGACATAAGGTAAGGGAAATATCACAATCTCATTTTTATCCGTGATTGTTTATACTTTGAAATTTACTGGGGGTATTTTATCATCCACATCAGTATTTCCTAAATATGTAATATTATTTCCATCGACCTATAATTTTTTAAATCCAATATTACCCTTCGGGGAGTTTTTATTAAATGATATGAAAGGAAACTTTTTTCGTTTTTCATACGAGGTACTTTTTGAGTTTTTCGACAAAAGTACGAGAAAAATGTTTTTTTAACTTATACGGCATGAATGGATTTTTAAAACATTATTTCCAAAAATATTCCTTTAAAAGTTTTCAAGTTTATTTTTAATCAACTTTATTTAGTTTAGAATTGTGTGACATTTTAAGAAAGGAAAAGTGTATTTTGAAGTAGAAAGGATATTTTCCTCAATAATGGAGTTCAAGTGTTTTAACAAAATTATTTCCCATTTAAGATAATAAAGGATTCTGTTTATATCCCTATTATTACATTGATTGGATTATGTTGTGATGGAATTATTTTTATGAATTCCTTTATCTTATATGAATTGTTTTATGATGTCACAATGTTTAAGAATCCCAATTTTATTACATAGGTTATGCTATGATGTATGATTTATGATTTTGTGGCACACATAAGAATGATATCATTATGAGATTGGTGGGACCTATATCTCCCTTCAATTCATTGGGTAAAGATTTTATATCTCATGAGATAGACATGGCTAGAACAGCAGGTTAAACCGGTTCAGTGAAACAGGACTGAAACGAGGAATGAACTCAGTTTAGAAATGGACTTTGTCCACTAAGCTAGTCTTGGAAACAAGTCTTGACTAATAAGAAATAATTTTCTATGATTATGTATGTATGAAAAAAAGTTTCATGTTTAACCTATGATTATTGTGATTACATTTCACTACCATGAATTATCCCATGTTATGAAATTAGGATCTCTTTTGCAGGGTAAGATTTCCAAAATGTTATGTTCTTTTGAATATAATGTGATTGATATTTCTTTTGTTTACCTTTACTGAGCATTTGAGCTCACCCTTTTTTTTGTTTTCTTTCCCCAGGCTAGGAACAAGGTTATTAAGTAAGATATTCCAAAAGGGACTATAGAAATGATGAAATAAATGGGAGATAGTGTAGACACTTTATGAACAAGTTGTTTATATTTCCCAGTTTCTAAAGACACTATACCTATACGGTCCTTTCATGGTTTTGTTATATGTTTTAATAAGTGTACTTAAATTATGACGTACTAAAAATTTATGTAATGTATGGGTCGTTATATATAAAAGGACAACCAAAAATTCTCTTATTTATACTGTGTTGAAAACTATATCTCAACAAAATCCTACCAAATTATCTTATCAACATCACTATAAAATATTTAGTGGTTATTTTTAACTTAAATTTCTTTCCCATTGTCCTCAATAAAGATCTAAAGGAGGCCTACAAAATAAGAGGTAATCATCACACACAAATTATTTCAATTTCATTCTCCATCAACCTACATTAAATATGATGTATTCATCATAAAATAATAAATAATGTTTAATAAATATACTTAAATGTTATTAATATTATTCTACTACAAATAACTATCCTCTCTTCAATCAAATGGTATTTGAAAGTATCGCTTTTGCTTATCTATGGACTACCACCTCCATGCAACGATATAATTCATTTTCCATCACCATCATTCATGGATAATTATTTTGAGGATTCTATGTTCATGAATTGTATTTATGAAATAATTATACTTCTATGATTATAATATCATAATTCCATTATTTTTTTATAATAAAATAATAAATCATAACGTTGCTCATGCGTAAGTGTGGACTACAATCTCCATGAAGTGATGTGATTCATTTTATGATTCTTCTTAAAAACTAGTGTAATACAAATATAATAAATGAATATATATGATATATCTGGTATAATAATTACTCTAGAATGTTTATTTTTTATTTCCCTTTCTTTCATTTCCACTTTAAAAATTTGAAAATAGTGTTCATGCATATGTATGACTTACCGTCTCTTTGAACTGTGGAATTCATACTCCTTTCTATATTATTGATGTATGAAACTAAATACATGTTTTATATATAATAAATATATAAATTATATTAATTTAATTAATATAACTATATATATATTAATGGACAATGATAAATTTTTAAGGACTGTAACTATCGAACGTAAATTTTAATGAGAAATGAAACATTTTAAAGTAAACAACTATGATATTAATAAAGACTAATTATTAAATGTGTTTTTAAATATCATAATTATATCATAAAAGATTATATAAGTATGTAAATTAAACTTTTATGTTAGTATAACAAAATAAAATATATTATATTATAGGTTAAATCACTTTTGAATCAAGTCAAACTCAAGGTAATGGAATTTGGTTTCAATATTGTTTCTCTAAGACACATGAATTATCCCCCATTTATTTCTTTTATATAGTGTATATTATAACCATTAATCTATTTATAATTATTTTCATGAAAAGTATGGGGATTTATATACCGTATAAGTTTATTTATCTCAAAGGGCTTATGATTAAAATTTTACTAAAGGAGTAAGGGTTTTATGTTACCATCACATTCTTTAACAGAATTATTTGTGATTAAGTTTCCAATTATATAAATTGAAGATATAACAAAAAATAATTGAATGAAATTTCTTGTTAATTTTTTTATTTCTAGATAATAAATGGTTCCCTTTTAATCTCTCAAATAACTCAAGATAATGAAATATAAAATTAAGGAAATTTACATTATTGAACTCTTTGGGGGAAAATAATTTTTCTTACAAGTCAATGTTTTCTAAAAATGATTTCAAGAATATTTTTATTAATCTAATATGATTTATTAACTATGTTTTTTCCAATGTTTTATTTATTTAAAAATGTTTTAAATTGAATATTATTATCATTTTCTAAATGATGTTCTTTTGAAATTTTTTCAAAAATGATAATAGAATACTAGTTCTATCATGCCCGATATGAGAAACATTTCCCACCATAATAACTAGTAAATGATTTGAAGTTTCATTATCATGTTTCTATAGTTATTTAAATTGAATATATTTTACCATAATATTTTTTAATATTAAAAATATTAAAAAAGTTATTTCAATGTGAAATGGCTATTTACGTCAAGAAATAACCTCGGTGATATTTTAATGACATTTTCATATAAGATTACATAATTTTATATGGTTTATTATTTAATGGGACTGTGATCAAAATTCACTAACCGTATATTTCTATACATGGTTTATAATGATGTGGTTTTTAAGAAACATATTTATTTTCAATGTGTAATACAATGAAGAAATATTGGAATGTTTATGAAACACATTTCATTTATCTGTGTAATGATATATTAGAAACAATTTTTTATATTGTGGTATACATATGTGTAACACCCCAAGCTTCCATGGTACGCTTCTCCTTGAATAATATAATACCATGTTCTATATGCAACTTTGAGTTTTAGTACACCACAACCAATCAAACTACCAGTTATGAATAATAATACCCACTTTCTGAAATTTTATAAATTTTATTTCTCCAAATAGACATTATTTTTTTATTCAAAAAATCAAAATTATATTAGTGTGATGTTTTTGGTATTTTTCTAAAACAATTCAATTTTTGATGAATAGTGAAAAGCATAGTGTTACTGTTTAAAACATACTTTTTATTGATATAATTATTTTTAATTAATATTTATTTTAATGTTAAAATAGATACATAATAACAATATTATTACTATTTAATTCATTAATTTTATTTTATAATAATATTAAATATATAAAATTTTATTGAACTTTTTTACCGTCGTTTACCCACCTTTTTTGAATATTTGAAAATTTGCATTAAAAATAATTGTAAAAAATCTGTGTATTGTATTTAAAAATTATGAGAGACACAATTGATAATAGTAAGTAATATTTGGATCTATATGATGAAAATAATATTTAGTGAATAGTAACTTTTGGAATTTATTAACCACGGTTAAAAGTATATAGCGTAATTAATGGTAAAAATGATATTATAAATAACCTAACACATGTCCGGATTCTATTAGATAATTTTATTTCGATCAAAATCAACCTTACAAATAAAATATGATCCTTTTTTAAAAACTTGAATAAGATTAGGACATTTATTATATTTTTTTTAAAGAACAGTTAAAAGGGTTAACCTCAAATTTTAATAAATAAATCATTTTTAATATTGGGATATACATAAGATAAATTAGACTATAAATATTTATTAGAAATTTAAAAATATTTCCTACATAATTGTATTTTATTTATAATTTTTAGACATTAAATAATTATATTTATTTTTGACACAATGATGATGTAGTAATTACCTAATTAATAAAATATATAAATAATTAATATTATAAATATCAAAATAAATTTATAATGAGATTTTTTATAAATTCAACTAATTTTATAGGGAAATATTAAATCTTATGGTTGATTAAATAATTTTCTTTAATTGGTAATGTTCGTAGGGCTTTCAAAATAACTACCAAATAATGTCAAAATTGACATAAATGAGTTTTTAAAATTAATACTTTATTATTAACTGATATAATATTCCTAAAAATATGAGTATAGGAAAATGGACTTATATAAGGTTAGATATATCAATAATGAACCCCTTGGGGTTCTATTTCCTTTTAATAGTAAATTTATTAACAATTCACTGTAATAATCATGGAAGACATCTTAAAAGTTAAACTATTTTACTAAGAGTTAAATTTAAATGATAAGGATAATATGGTGTCTAAACTTCTATAAAACCTATTTTTGAGAGTATTGAGACCCATTTCCACCTTATCCTCGAAATAAATCCAATTTCATCCATTACAAATCAAAAAATATTTTATAATAATATAACATTTCACACTTTTCCTAAAGTGACCATCACCACTCTTATAAAAGGGTATATACCCTTCATTCAAAATCACACCTCCAAATCCATTTGGCATGGTAAAACCCTGAAAAAAATATCCTCTCAACTGCCCTCAATTCATCATAGATTCCTTACATTGAACATAAGTCTGGCTTTAGGATCCCTTTTGATCATGTCAAAAGGAAGAACCTCAAAATGAGATAATTATTTCCTCACATCTTTCAATGTTATTTTCTTCTTCCATTTCATCTTTCATTGTTGATTCCATATCAAAATAATAACTCCAGTACCTTCTACATATTTTTTTGTCATTATAATTATGGTGCCAAAACACACATTATTCTATCCATCATATGAATGACAATGTCACTATACGTGAATACATACAGCTTACCGTCTCCATGTGGTGGTATAATTTGTAATTCAAAACTTTAATATTTGTTTGGGTATAATAATGATGTATAATTTATGTAAATAATTAAAATAACATGTTAATGATTCTGTATATATGATATAACATCCAATTACATACGATTTCACCATCAATTGAATGATATTTTATCTCGTGCGTACCTACAGATTACCGTCTCCACGACGTGATAAGATTCCAATCCCCATCATAACCATTCATAAATATTTTTCATTTTATGATTAAAAATAATGTTTTAGAACTTAATATAATTATGGATATGAGTCAATTAAATCCTATACATAACAAACATGACTTACGTAACAAAACATATTATGGAAAATGAATCAGTTAACACCAAAAACAATGGTAATACTGAAATATTATTAACAATGAAATATTAGAATATCATATATTATATCATATTTATATATGTGGTTATTGTATAATTTTATAATAATGATTTAACTATTATACAAGTGTTTAATGTACCCTCAACTAAGGAGAAGTACAAGGTAAGGGTTAATTTTACAATCACTTTATTATCTAAGGATGTTTATACGTAAGTATCGAATGGGACCTTGTTATCATGCACATACATGTTTCTTAAAAATGTATTTCAAAACATTTTTATATTTACTAGACTAATTTTTGAAGTCATTTATACCCTTTTATAGACTTTTATAAAATGTTATGAATGAAATCTTTCCATCGCTTTCCAAGTAAGGTAATTTATGACATTTTCGATAAATTAAGGTAAGAATTTGTTAACTCATATAGAGGGTGTGGATATATTCCACCATTATAACATCTTAGAAGTTTCCCATAAAATATTATAGGAATATTTTCAAAATAAATGTTTTATTTTATAATTATGTGTCTTTTAAATTATTTTAAAATAAAAAGAGATATTTATCTCAAATTGATTTGATTTCATCTATGTCAACATCCATTGATAGATTTTACTCTTGTTTGAAGTTTATTAATTATGATACAATCTTCCAAATTGTATTTGAGGTTCTATGATATTTTTTAATATGGATGTGTTATTTTTATACCATTCATGGTTTATGGTTAAAGTATTAACATTTCGTATGTTAGTTTTGATATGAATATTATTGTTAAGTTTCATCCTTTTCATATGTGGAATGAATTGGACATAGTAAGTTACAAGTGGATCTTGATATTGCTCCTCGATGCATAGTTATGTTTAATGAGACAAAATAGTGTCTAGGTAATAGGCCATGACAAAATATTATTGGTAGTCTTGGCACGAGACCTTGACTATGTGGTTATGATATTCGGTATTATGCATTCCATAATTATGATATTTGGTATTAATATTGCAAGTGATTATTCGAAAAGTAGAATTTCAATGTAAGTAAATGGAATCGATTGACTTATCATTGCCATATTATAATAATGTTTATGTTTAAAAGGAAAGTGTTTTAGTGTTATACATTGCCTGAAAATTTTTGCTTATTTATGATAGTTTCTTCTATATTGTTTTCATTTTAGAGCATCTGAGCTCACCCCTTTCTATGTTTTATTTTTCCCAAGATGCAAAGTAGTATATTATAATTAACCTACCGGGATATGATAAATGATATGACTATTTTCAAAGGGGAAACGATGTTTTTTTTAATTCATGATGTAATGAAAATCTTACGTATATATATAGAACTTCTGAAACTACTAAACTAATCGGTGTTTCAAAACATGACCACTTTTTATCATTCCAATGCTATGTAATAATGAAATACCTCTAGGTAACTAGGTTTGGGGTATCACAGTTGGTATTAGAGGAATATTATTACAGACCTTGGAAACTAGATTAAAAGAAATCTGATTAGAGAATGATATCCTAAGATAGACTTTGAGGATTAGTATAAAATAACATCATAGAATTTTGGTAGTGTAGAAATTTATTTGTCTTCCAAGAAATACATCCATTTCTAGATAAGATCTGGTAGAGGAATCTATGGAACAGAAGTACCTAGAAGTGAAAACTACAACATGGGGTTTTGGGCATGACCTAGGGTATTCTGGTACACGACAATAGGCCTTGTTTCACTCTTGGTTATGACTCTCCAGAGGGATATAATTAGGATAATTCACATTTTCATAAAAAACTGATTATAAATGATTTATGAAAATATAATTATACAAATAATTTAATTTTATGATTATGTCTTATATTCATAAGCTGTTCAATTTATGTTAGGTATTTTACTAGTTTGGAATTATGTATTGCAATTCACAAACTAATCTAGTATATGCCATTATTTGGAAATGGGGAATAGTAAAAGGAATGGAAACTGTGTCAATGCATGAAATCCATATAAGTATTTCCCTCCTAATAAAGATAATTATAGTGGAGATGGTGATGAAACTGGTGTGGAATAGAATGTAACCATACTTGGACAACTCACTTAGGTTATGAATAATATCCTTACCTTTATGGAGAACCTTGATCTACAATACAGATGATCAGTGTTAGACCGATTCATGAGCCAACAACCACAAACCTTTAATGGCACTACAAATCCATTTTTTAGCTAATAAATGGATATGTTCCTTATATAAAATATTTCATGCATTGGGGTGTAGCGAAAGGGAAAAAGTTTCCATGGCAGTTTATCACCTCACAGGTGGTGCAGATCAATTGTGGTCATTAAATCATAACAAAAAGGAGGATGAAGAATTATAAAATATGGAATTTTGGGAGTTTAAAGATATTTTCTTAGAAAAATGCATTCCTCATGACCATCGATCGAATATGGAAAGACATTTTATGAGTCTAAGGAAAAAAGGAAGATGTGAATTTTGAAAAGCATGAAGCAAACTTTATAAGGATACATAAGCATGATGGAGATTATATTCATAACCCAAGGAGTAATATTGATTGATTATTTGATGGGTTAAAAACATTTCTCCTTCAAGAATTAGTCTCAAAATCCTTATCATCATTTGAAGATACAGTCTCATGAGCTATCGAGATAGAAAAATAATTCTCATAGTCATAAAACGTTAAAGAAAATCAAGAGAAGAAGAGATTTGTTGAACACTCTAGAAAAGGAAATAATGGGAAGAAGGTAAAAGTTGAATTTCTATCCTGTATTAAATGTGGGAAGAAACACCGCAGTACTTGACCAAAAGGAATGAGAGTTTGTTAAAAGTGTGGTGAGAAAGGGCACCATGATCATGATTGAATGGGAAACAAAGAGGATGCCACTGTTGAATGATACAATGGTAGTGAAATGTGGAATTATGAAATTGAATATCCTATGCACAATGGAAACATATCTCAAAAAAGGCCAAGAGAGAATGGCCAAGCATATGGTATCACTACTAATGATTTTGAAGCTCTGAATGATGTGGTGGTGGGTAATTTAATTGTTTCCTCAAAATTAGCAAATGCATTATTTGATTCTGGATCATCGCTTTGTTTCATATCTACTCAGTTTGCGATGAAAATTAGATATTTTCATTCTCAATTTACAAGGGAGTTGTCTGTCAAATCTCCAAAGGGAAGACTCATTGTAACATGTTTTTCTCAATCAGTAGACATTATGGAATATAAATGTGCTTCATCTGTTGATCTTATTTTCATACTCATGGTTGAATTTCATATAATCATTTGTATTGATTGGATTTCAGAACATGATGTGAAAATTTATAATATTAAAAGGGATGATACAATTTTTGATGATGAAATTCAATAACTTATCTTTAGAGAATAAATGTCAATGTCTAATTCTTATCTAGATCCACACCCTATAGCTCAACAAAATTCAATTATTGGGGAAGAAGGGAGTGAAATAACTATGGGTGAGGAAATGAATTTTCAAATAGAGTAGGTACATATTGTTCAAAATTTGTTAATGTGTTTCCAGACAATTGACCTAAAAATCCTCAACAATGATAAATTGAGTATTACATTGATTCAATTCCTGCTTCAAGGCTCCAATCGAAGACCCCTTATAGAATGGCCATTGTGGAATTAGTGGAACTAATGAAACAACTATAGGAATTTCATAATAAATTATTTATTCTCCCTAGTGTTTCTCCATGTGTAGTCCCTAATATTTTTGTTAAGAAGAACGATTGATCTATGAGGTTGTGTATTGACTACATTGAAATCAATGATATACAATAAAGAACAAGTATCTCCTACCTCACATTGATATGTTTAGATAATCATCATGGAGATTAATGTTTTAAAAATATTTACCATCAATATGGATACCATTAGTTGTGTGTGAAAAAGGATGACATTCCAAAGATAGCATTTCGAACCAAGTATGGGAAATTACGAGTTTACAGTAATGCCTTTTGGACTAACTAATGCATACTTTGTTTTCATGGATCTATTTAATAGAGTTTTAAAGAAATATCTTGATTACTTTTTAGTGTTATTTATTTATGATACTTTGGAATACTCCAAAAGCTACGAAAATCCTGAAAATCACTTTCGCACTATTCTAATGACTAATTGATGGAATGATTTATATGGTAAGTTCACCAAGTATTATTTCTGGATTCATGAGATTTATTTTTATATCCTATTGTCTCTATGGATGGAATCTTTGTTATTCCTTCTAAGACAATATATATACAAGAATGGCCATCACCAACTAGTATAACCGAGGTACGCAGTTTTATTCTTTTAGCAGGTGATTATCATGGTTTCATCGAGAATGTGGACCGATTGGATAACCCTTTAAACAAGCTCACACGTAAAGGGGTTAAATTTTTTTGGACAAAAGATTGTGAAAAAAGTATTGAAGAATATATGAGAATATCTACCACTTGAACTATTAGAAAGAATATATATTAATGAAGCAGTAAATCATCATGGAATTCCCCTATCGATTTTTTTTATCGTGATCACCATTTTACATCAAGATTCTATAAAAATATTCAGAAATCCCTAGATACTGAACTCCGTTTGTTCACTGCCTACCACCCTCAAAATCATATAAATTAAGAACATACTATTCAACAATTAGAAGATATATTGAGATCTTTCTCATTTGATATACAATGTACGTGGGTTCAACATTTACCTCTAGTAGAATAATCCTATGACAATAGTATCTGTTCCATTATTCAGATGGCACCAGATGAAGCGTTATATGGAAAGAGATGTCACACACCAAATTATATGGATGATGTTAGTGAAAGAAAACTTGTAGTCTCAATACATTTTGAGGAAAAAATGGAAAAGTTAATGATTATCCAAACCCACATCAATGAAGCTCAATCTAAGAAAAAGATCTTTGCCAATAAACAAAGAAAGGATTTATAATTTCAAGTTTGATATCTTGATTTCATGAAGGTATCTATATAAACATGTGTTATAAAATTTTCTCAAAAGGGTAAATTACGTCCAAGGTACATTGGTCCATTTGAAATTATAGAATGAATTGGAGTTATATCTTATCGATTGAAATTCCTTCATATATCTCCATAGTTCATGATGTGTTCCACATATCACTGTTGATAAAATAAATGCCTGACCCAACACATATACTCAACTATGAAGAAATAGAACTACAAACCGATCTGTCTTATTGTGAAGAGACTATCATGATTTTTGATACTATAGAAGAAGTGTTGAGAAACCAGATGACTCATCTGGTAAAAGTTTTTGGGTGAAACAATAAAATGGAAGAGGCAACATGGGATCCTGATGAACATGTGATGATGAACCACCTGAATCATTTTATTCAGCAATAATCTAAAAATTTCAAATATGCAGTTATTTGAAATATGGGAGAATGTAATACCCAAAATATCCACAGTACGGTTCTCTTTGAATAACACAATAGCTTGTGTTGTATACAACTTCGAGTTCTAGCACACCCCGACCAATAAATCTAGCCATTATGAATATTATTGCCCACATTTGGAAATTTTATAAATATTAGTAATCAAAGTGGAATTTTTTTGGATTTATAATAACAAAATTATCTTTGGGTGATTTTTTGGTATTTTTTGAAAAACATTAATTTTTTTAAGAATAATGAAAAACACTACATTACTGTTTGAAATAAAATTTTTATTAAAATAATTATTTATAATTTACATTTATTTAATGATAAAAATAGATAAATAATACCTATATTAGTCCAATTAAATTCATTAATGTCATTTTATAAAAAAATTATATATATATATATATATATATAACTTTATTGAACTTTTTACAGTCTTTTACCCACCTTCAAGGAAAATTTGAATAAAACATAATTTGACTGCTTCTGTGAATTGAATTTCAAAAATCTGAGAGACAATATTGATATCATTAAGTGAAACGAGGATCAATAGGATGAAAATATTTATTGGTGAATAGTAACTTTTGGATTTCATTTACCATTATTATAAGTATATAGGGTAATTAAATATAGAAATAATAATATAATTACCCTAACATAAGTCCTAATTTGATTAGATAAGTGTATTTCTACAAAACTCAACCTTATCAATAAAATATGATCTTTTCTGATCCACATGTATTAGATTAATACATTTTTAGTTTTTATTTAAAGAAGTTTTAAAAGTGTTAAATTAAAATTTTAATAACTAAAACATTGTAAATATAGAGCTATACATAAGATAAATCAGACAATAAATATTCATTAGAATTATAAATTTATTTCGTACATAATGGTATTTAATTTATTATTTTTACACATTATATAATTAAATTTATTTTGATAGAATGAGGATGCAGTTATTACCTTATTAATGAATGACTAAAATAATTGATATTATAAATATCAAAATAATTGAAATTGGAGACATTTTATGAATTAAACTAATTTTATAGGTTAATTTGAAATGTTAGGGTTGATTAAATAAATTTTTTTCGAAGTGATAATGTAATTATGAGATTCACAAAAAAAACCAAATAGTGTAAAAAATGACATAAATGAGTTTTTTAAAAAACAAATACAACATTATTTAATGATATATTATTCTTAAAAATATAACATTCAGAGAAAAGACTTATATATGGTTATATATATCAATAATGAACCACTTGGGGTTCTATTATCTTTTTATATTATAGTTATTATATTTTTATAATAATTATAGAAGAAGACATGGTAATAGATAAACTATTTAACGAAGAGTTAAATCTAAAAGTTATGGTTAATATGGTGACCTGAACTTGTCTAAAACATATTTTTGAGAGGCTTTCTACCCATCCCCGCCATATCCACTAAAAAATATATTTTTAGTCATTATAACCTGAAAATATTTTATAATAAAATAATATTTCAATCTTTTCATAATGTGACCCTAACTTCTATTAAAAAATGGTACACCCCCTTATCTCAATATCACACCACAAAAGAAATTTGGCTCAGAAAAACCTAGCTCAAATATCCTCCCAACTACCCTAAATTCAACGTGGAGACCTTAATTTTTTTCTTAAATAAAACTTAAGTATCCCATTGATCAAATCAAAAGGAAGCACCGGAATAAGAGGTTATTATTTCATCACCCCTTTCAATGTTTTCTTCTTCTTTCACTTCCTCTATATTGGTTGTTTCCATACAAAAATAATAACTCAAGTAACTTATAAATTTTGTGATATTATTATAAATATGGTAAAATAATACTAATTAATCTATCAATCCTATTAATGGGATAGTCACCATACGTGCGTACGTACGACTTACCGTCTCAATGTCATGGTGTAGTTTTTTATTCAGCACATCATAATTTGGATGGTAATAATAATGATTTAAAATGGATGTAAATATTAAATATAACATGTTAATGATTTTGTATAAATGATATCAATCCAATTACATATTATTTCAACACTAGTAGATTGATATTGTCCCTCATCCATTCGTACAGATTACCATCTCCACAACGTGATGAGATTGCATTCCCCATCATAACCATTCGAGATTAATTTTTATTTTATTCTTAAAAGAAATATTTGAGAACTTAATATAATTATGGATTGGAATAAAATACATCATATCCATAAAAAACAGGACTTATGTATCAAAACACACAAAAAAAACGAATCGGTTAACACCTGAAACAATAATACTATTGAAATATTATAAACAAATCTATATTAGATGATCATATATTATATCATATTTATGTATTTGGTTATTTTATAATTTTAAAACAATTATTTAACTATTATATAAGAGGTTAATGTAATATCTACTAAGTAAATGTACAAGGTAAGGGTTAATTTTACAATCACATTATTATCTGAGGTTATTTTTTTGAAAGTATCTATTGGGACCAATTTATCATCCACATCCGTGTTTTATAAAAATGTTTTTCAAAATTTTTTTACTATTTACTTAGCAATGATATAAATTAATTTATACCCTTGTTTTAATATTTATGAAATGGTATGAAATGAATCTTTCTCTCACATTCCAAATTAGGTACTTTATGTCCTTTTCAAAAAATTAAGGTAAGAATGTTTTTTTAACTTATACAGTGGGTGCGACTATCTTCCTCCATTATAACACCTTCTATTAATCCCTTACAAGAAAATAATATTATTTTTAAAATAAATGTTTCCTTATATAATTATCTGACTTTTAAATGATTTAAAATTAAGAAGTGATATTTCTCTCAAATAGTTTAGATTTCTTCTATGTCCACGTCCTTTGATGGATTTTACACTAGTTTAAATTTGATTCACGAAGATACAATCTTCCATATTGTATTGGTTTTTTTATATGTTTTACTTTAGATGTGTTATTTTTATACCATTCATGGTTTATGGTTACTATATTAACATTTTGTATGATAGTTTTAAGAATAATTTTTATGTTCTGTTTCAACCATTTCATATGAGGAATTAATTGGACTTAGTATGTGACATGTAGAGCCCACAATAGCTCCATGATGCATCAGTATGTCTCATGAAACAAACTAGTTTCTTATCACAAGGCCTTGAAAAAATCTTATTTGTAGTCTTGGCATAAGGCCTTGACTATATTGTTATGATGTCAGAAATTATGATTTCCATCATTATCAAATTGGTTATTGATATTCCATGTTATTATTCGACTAGTAGAAAATCCATGTGAGTTAGTAAATGGAATTACTTGATTTATCTTTTCTATATTATGTTCACGTATATGTTTAAAAGACTTTTTATTTAGTCTTATACATTTCCATAAATGTTTATGCTAATTTATGATAATTTCCACTATATTGTAATCCTTACTGAGCATCTGAGCTCACCTCTTTCTATGTTTTATTTTTCCTAGGATGTGAATAAGTATATTATGATTAACCTACAGGGATAGCTTAAAGGATATGAGTGTGTTCTAATGGAACATAATGTTTTCTTATTTATTTAATGATGTATTGTAAAACTTATGTATGTATCTAGTACATCCAAGGCTACTAAACTAATCGGTCTTTCGAGACTTGATCACTTGTGATCATGCAAATGTTATGTAATAATGCACCGACTCTGGGTAACTATGGGCGTGTCAATACAATATGAATGGATTATGATTATGTGACTTGTTCACAAAATAAATATATCTCTCCAAGGCATTGGTATATATAGATATCTCAAGAGATAACAAGGAAAAATAGGGATTTTACTCATTTAGGAAGTGGAATTTATCAACTATGATAATATTTGGAATGAACCTTGAATAATGATATGTAGGAAAAAGGAGTGAACCCAATCCAATATGATATTCATTTCAGTGATCATTGAATAAGTAAATGAGTTTCTATAATTATGTGTATGCCATACACATACACATTATGAAATTTTTCGGCTCTCATAAATCATGTTCTTTAATCTCTTTATGAGTGATGTCTTATAAATTTCCATGATTTATACCTTGATTCCAGATTTCATTATTTGAAATACTGGGTATGGTTTATACATTTCATGACCATGTTATAATAACCATATTATAATTTAATGTTTATGTCATCATTGTTATCTCCCATATTTACCGATACTATTTATCTATGTTCACCTTTTTTTTCATTAATTTCCCATGTTTATAAAGAATGGTATTTAGAATGATATGTCTAAGTAGATTTATAATTATGATGAACATAGTGGGAGATGATGTATATATGATATGAATAAGTTTTTTATGATTACATATTTCAAAAGGCACTAAATATTTACAATTCTAGTATGGATTGAATAATTATATAATAAATATTCATTTATTAGGATGTAATATAAATATGTGAAAATAATGGAATAATATTGATGATATTAGATAATTATTTAGAAAGCTTTGCAAACCAAGATGCGAAACAAATAGTGATAACCCTCTAGATAATTCAATGAATAAGATAATAATCTATGATAGGATAAAAAATTACTTTTTTTTTCTTATAAAAACATCCCTGTTTGGATTCTATAAGTGGGAATGATTTGTTAGAGATATATCTAGGGATTATAACCACAAAAGAGTCAGTTGATCATATATCAACCATCATTATGGTGCATATTGAGTGTGACCTTACTTCCCACATAGTTCTACACAGTTGAAGGATATGATTAGTATTATTTAATTGTTTTTGAAACATTCTAAAAGATTAGAAATATTTATAACCATGAATGTTATATGCACAATATACGGTTTTATAGATTGAAAATAATGGGTCATGATTTATAAATCATGTAAATTATTTTCCAGGATTTTTTGGTTTCCCACAATGATAACTATTTCTCTTATTATGTTTTTTTTTCTTTCAGTCATTTTCAAGAGCTTGAATGAATAATGTTAATTATAAATGTGAAGGAAATGTCCATGAATTTTCAGCTAAGAATCCATGTGTTATGGTAGATGGAAAGAAAAATATTATTTATATGATTATGAAACATTCAAAATCAATGAATTATGATTATACTACAATCAATAAAATGATGGAACAACATTTCATTGATTCTATTATGTGGAAACAACTACATTCAATTAGTTGGACCATTGATCCCTTAGTTGGTGGCCAATGGTTGAGTTGTACTAAAAATATATTTTACATTTCGTTGATTCCTTCATGTTGTAGAATCCACCTTCATATAGTAGGACTATTGTTCCACTAGTTGGTGAGCAAAGGATGAGTAAAAATAAAAGGAAACATTACATTATCCAATATTTGGATAATGAGGAAGTTATATTTTCAATTTATCATTTTTGACTGAAAGTAGATCAATTATATAATCATATTAAAAAAGGGAATATTAACATATTGACTCAATATAGTTGGATGTGATTAATATATTGTTATTTAGTAATTGAATTCTTTGAATTATACATTATAAAATGGAAAAGGAGTTCCTTGAGATAAAATAGAATGTTATTTAATTTGTTTGTAAGAATGAGAGAAGTTTTATAGGACATGTGATGTATGATTAAGGTATTATCATCCAACCTCCAATTAATGTTGTTTAATAATTCAGTGTATTGAAACAATGCCCCCATTGGGTGTTAATGACATGGGACTTCAGCAGCTATGAAAAAATCCTTTCATTTTATTAAAAAAATAAAATGGATATTAGAGCTACCCATTAATCACATGGTTTTAATAATAAAATACTGATGGAATTAGAAGAAAATTATAAAACCCATGGAGAGAAGAAGATGATATTTCCTTTATGGAAAAAGTGTATAAAGAAACTTGGAGAATATTTTCCTAATGGTAATTGTAACATCCCAAGTAAGTGATGAATAATAGTTATTTTTATCTATGTATATTAATGAATTAGATGGTGTTTTAGAGGCTTAAAAAGAAAATAAATCCAATCTTAAGCATGGAATACACTAATATTTTTAAAGGATTGTTTTACTGCTTTTTGATGGAAAACCATTTTTAAATCTATATTTTGACAATTTTATAAGCTATTATTGTCAAAATAAACTTATTATTTATGATTGGGACATCAAAATTTACTTTTTGTGAATTTTTGGTATTTTTCTGACAATGTTCATTTTTTATGAATAGTGAAAAATACTGTATTTTACATAAAAATGATTTTTAATCTACTTTATTTATATTATTATATTATCTTTTCAATTGGTTTTAAAGTAAAATTAGAATATATGATTACCATTTAATCCAATGGTGGTCATTAAGATTAATTTCACTTTGGAATTGGGCATAAACTAATACCAAACTTTTCATAGATATTGTTTAAAAAAACCCGCTATTTGTTTTGACAACGGGAATTATTTTTAAATAAATTACTGCAATTTCTGTGTTTTTAATTTGGTAAAATGTATTACATATTTGGTATCAGAAATTCCAAATTATGTAATTAAGACTCTTTTGTTTTTGGACATTATGAATAGTCACGACGGAAATTATCGTTAATTATCTTGATTAATGAGTAATCGTGTAGTTAAAGATAATAAAATGATATCATAATAATACAAAAAGAGAACAAATTGTGTCCTAAGTCTACTTGTTGTCTCATGTCCGATCAAGGGATGTCTTGTGACAAACTTGGGGGCCCCATGGAATCACTTTTGTGAGAAAGTGACTTTTTATCTTTTTATTTTTAAAGAATGTTAAATGTAACAAAGAATGTATCACCTACGTAAAATATTTTTAGTTTTGTATACATAAATGATAATTTGGAATATAAATATTCATTAGAAAGATAAAAAGATTTCCTACATCATGATATTTGTTTTATAATTTGTAGACATTAAATTTATTAAATTATATATGACATCATGATGATGCAACGATTACCTATTAATAAAGGAATTAAATAAAATGAAATGATAATGTAAACTCTATGACCAAAACATGTCCAAAACCTATTGGATGGGTGGATTTCTAACCTTTATCACCTTACCCTCGAATTATATCAATGTGGGACCATTTTAATCTGAAAATAATTTTCAAATAATGTTACATTTCTTTACTTTCCCAGAGTTCCCCTCCTCTCCTCTTATAAAAGTCCCCCACCTCTACCTCATTACCCACACTTAAAAAGCCTTTGGATCTGCCAAAACCTTCCAATTTTGTCTCTACACTTCCCTCTCATACTCCTTGAAGCCTCACATTGGGAATAAGTCTTCCCAAGGACGCCTTTGAGCTCAAACAAAAGGGAGTTACCTAATTTTAAGGTAATGTCTTCACTTGAGTCCTTTTGTTTTCTTTTGCTTCTCCAACCCCCTAAACTCTTTTTATTCATTTCTTTTGTAACAACTCAAGTATCATTAATATACTAGGATGTTGTTATAAGAAGTATTCGAGCTACACTTGCACACACCTACATCTAATGGTTAAAGAACATACTGTTTCCGTGGATGGCGAATTTCTGCCTCCCGAATCGATGATTGTTCAACATTCTTTTAATAACTTAAAAGGTGTCCATTAATATGAAACTATATTTATATATAATATATAATATGTTTATGTTTTCCTTAAGATTCTGTATTTTTCATTTTGGGCATACCTTTATGGTTTCCATTATGGGTAAACGCGATATCTTCATTTAAGGAAGTGCGGACTACCGCCCCCTCAAAGTGATTTGATTCGTTAAATACCATATGTGGAACATATAAAGGATGGAGTTATGAAATTATATATGATATTACACTGGAATTATAATATACCTTTATATCATTATGATTCTATTCTATAAAATATGAAATAGAAAGGAAAGTAGCATTCATGCGTACGTACGGCTTACCGTCTCCCTGAACGGTGCATTTCATTTCCTACCTCTAAATGATTATGTAATATTATAAATGCATGTATATATTGGATATATATGATATATATGATATATAAATCCTTACTATAATTCTGGATATAATGGATACATGAACAACTTGTAATTATAAAGGGTTTATTTTTGACTCAAGTACCAATGATCGTTAAATCAACCATTATTAACTTAAATAATTACATAGTGTTCATGAAATGGAAATAAGTGATATAAAACGAATAATGAACTTGAAAAAGGTTCTTAAACAAGTATAAATTATCACATGTTTATTATTCAGGAGATTAAAGAACGACCGAGTCAAGTCGGACCTGAGGTATGGGACTTCGTCTCAATCTCCTTTCATTGAGGCATATTTTGTTTTATACACAACCTTATTTTAAATGGTTTATAAACCCCTTTGACTTTTACGTTTGTCCAAAAGGAATATTTTTTATATGAATCATTTTACTAAACGATAAAAGGGAATGTTTTTGTCTTACGTATGCGTCGACAACGACTTCTCCGCCACCATGACGATTATTTGAGTTTTGGCTTCCTCTACAAGCCATACCTTTTTTTTAAAAGATGAATAAATACCATGTTTTACTTTTCTTTTATTTTGGTATTGAAAATGGTTTTCGTAATGTTTTTATATCAATTATTTTTATTGATAACTTGTGATTGAAAGGTGGAAATGTTATGTTTCCTTTATGCATGTAGTGATACGATTATGTTGAGTTTCTTGGGCATTATTATGAAGACGGGTGGTTCCATGATAAACTAAGGGCGGGTGAGCCCGATATAGCTCTCCAATGCATTGGGTAACGCGAAGGAGTGAATTGTTAAGGTTTCTACAAAGATATTTAGTGAATATACTGTGATGGGTATTCCAAATGTAACCATGAGGGTTACTCCCTACGTAAGAATGTTATGAATGCCACAAGTTAACTTTATGTATTATGATTTCATTGATTTATTCATGATTTGATGAGGTATATTAAAGTGCTTATGTTTTATGGGTAAAGTATGATTTCATTCTCATGTATATATATACCAATGTTTCCTTTCCATATTTTTATATCCCTTACTGAGCTTTTAATGCTAATCTCAAGTTTTTTTGAAATGTTTTTCACAGGTCAAGGAAAAGGTACATGATATGATGATAGTGTCAAGGAAGTGTCAAGAAAGAATCCATGTTTTATTTTAAATATGTTTCCATTGATGGGAATGAAGAATACTATCCTTATGTAACCACTTTGTTCATATGTGGAATGTAATGCAAGTTTTATGATCTAATTCTCTAAAACTCTAAACCTGAAAAGATCCTCACTGTGTAATCTTGTAATAACTCAAGAATAAGTAAGGTTTAAGGCTGGGGCCTTATAGTTGGTATCCAAGTTCGGTTTAGATAACTTTAGGAGTTATAATTCTATTAAATGATGATCCAAAAATATTTTTTTATGGTCAAATTGATGTGATATAGTATTTGAGGATTACCATGTTGCTTCATCTAAGACATGTTTGTTCAGAATGGTTTTCCGCAGAGGAAACTTGGAAGCAGTGCTAGGAAGGCATGCAGAAGGAAATAAACTTCTGAATCAGCATCCTGAGATGGTCGGAATCAGAAATGAACAGTTTGTTGCAGTAATGGCATGGTTGACTCAAGCAATAAATAGTGGTGGTATCCAAGCACGAGATCAACCAGATCAACCATAGAGGAACATGCCAGTGGTGGAACATTTCATGAGGCAACATCCCCCATCATTCAGAGGATCATCTGACCATGTGCTAGCTAAAGGGTGGATTAAAGCACTAGAGAAGATTTTAGATGTCATGGGGTGTTCATAAAATCAAAAGGCTAGTCTTTATATTTACCGTTTGGAGGGTGAAGCAGATCAGTGGTGGTCGATGGTTAAAAATATCAGCGATACTGATGAGATTGATCCTCTCGACTAGGATGAATTCAAAGGTATGTTTCTTGAAAAGTATTTTCCTAAGGCTGTTCGACTTAGGATGGAAAAATTCTTGGAATTGAGGCATGAGGAAGACTCAGTGGATACCTATGAAGAAAGGTTCACTCGATTGGCAAGGTATGCTCCAAATTTTATCCGAGACCTTGATAGTAAAATCAATTGTTTTTACTCATGATTAAAGCGAAAATATCGATGGTGATTAGATTCTCGTGAGTTTAAAAGTTATGAAAATAGTGTTTGATGTGCTGAGAAAGTGGAAATGGAGTTTGACGATGATCAAGTGTTCTATAATAACCAGCAGAAGAAGAGACCAAGGTGGCAGGAGAAAGAGAAGAATTCTTCAAAAAAGTATGATGGTAAGAAATCTAAGTATCTAGTTTGTGATAAATGTGGCAAAAGGCATGCTGGGGAATGTCTTCTAAATTCTGGAAAGTGCTACTGATGTGGTAAGATGGGACATAAGGCTCGTGATTGCACTGAAAAAGATCAAGGTGAAGGTAAGACCAAATTTGATTTACAGTTAGTTAAATGTTTTAGGTGAAATGAGATGGGTCACTATGCAAATGAGTGTCCGACAAAGAGCTTGAGTGATGGGAAGCATTTAGACTACAAGAAGAAAGGTGTGGTGAAATCCGTTGCAACTACTTCAGCAGATGTCAGGCCATCAAATGAAGTTGTATCAGGTACTTTGTTTTTTCAGATTATGCCAGTGTGTTGTTTGATTCGGGGTCCACACATTCTTTCATCTCTAAAACCTTTTCTAGTATAATGGGAATACCATCTCAAGAAATGACTGCTGATCTTTTGGTAAAAACACCTAGGGGAAATGTTGAGGCTAAAAGAATTTATAAGAATCTTCCTATCCTTATCTATTGAAAGAACCTACCTGAAAACCTTATTGTTCTACCTCTAGTAGAGTTTGATGTTATCCTGGGTATGGATTGGCACTCTATTTACCATTCTAAGATTGACTGTAGAGATAAAGAAGTTTCTTTTCAGAAAGACATTCAGTTTGTGTACAAGAATGAACCCATACTGTTGATAACTTATCAAGAGGCCAAGAAACTTGTAAAAGATGGAAATGAATGTTACCTTGCACACATTGTTGAAAACAAGAGAACTATTCAGATTAATTATGTGCAAGTGGTAAATGAGTATCCTGATTTTGTTCCTGGTGAGTTTCCTGGAATAATACCAGATCAAGAAGTTCAGTTTACTGTTGAATTAGTTCCTCTTTCTAATCCAATTTCAACACCCCCTTATCAAATGGCTCAAATTGAACATTTAGTGTTGAAGGAGCAATTGAAAGATTTATTAGAGAAAGGTTTCATTCGACCTAGCACATCACCATGGGGTGATCCTGTTTTATTTGGTAAAAAGAAAGATGGTTCAATGAGACTTTGCATTGATTATAGAGCCTTGAATAATATTACTGTTAAGAACAAGTATCCTTTGCCTCAGATCGATGATTTGTTTGATCAGCTCCAGGGAGCTCAGTATTTTTTGATGATTGACTTGAGGTCAGGGTACCATCAGCTGAAAGTAAAAGAAGCAGACGTTCCGAAGACTGCGTTCCGTACTAGATATGGACATTATGAATGTGTAGTTATGCATTTTGGGTTAACCAATGCACCTACTATATTAAAGGACCTTATGAATAGAATTTTCCATGAGTTCTTGGATAATTTTGTGGTTGTTTTCATCGATGATATTTTTGTGTTTTCTATAATTAAAGAGGAGCATGAAAGTCATTTAAGGGTTATCTTGAAAACCTTAAAAGAAAAGAAACTATATGGGAAATTCAGAAAGTGTGAGTTCTGGTTACAACAAATTTATTTCCTAGGACACATTGTTTCTAAAGATGGGATAACTGTTGATCCTGCTAAAACAAAAGTTGTTGAAGAATGGCCAAGACCCACAAATGTTACCGAGATCTGTAGCTTTCTTGGTTTGGCAGGTTACTACCACAGGTTTGTTGAAATTTTTCATGGTTTTCTAGTCCAATGACTAAGCTAACTCGGAAGGGTGTTAAGTTCATCTGGACAAAATAATGTGATGATTGTTTTCAGGAGTTGAAAAGAAGATTGGTGAATGCTCTAGTTTTGGAACTTCCTTCTAGGAATGGTGGGTTTGTTATCTATAGTGATGCTTCATTGAAAGGACTTGATTGTGTCCTAATGCAGAATGATCAGGTAATTTCATATGCTTCACGTCAGTTGAAAACTCATGAGGTAAATTACCCTACACATGATTTGGAATTAGCTGATGTTGTTTTCGCTTTAAAAATTTGGATGCATCATTTTTATAGAGTAAAGTGTGAAATATATACTGATCAAAAAAGTTTAAAGTATATATTCATTCAGAAAGAGGTAAACATGAGACAGAGGAGATGGCTGGAATTAATCAAGGATTATGATTGTTCAATTCATTACCATCCGGTAAAATCAAATTAAGTGGTTGATACTTTGAGTCGAAAATGTAATGCTTCATTAGAAATGTTGTGTTTGGAACATGATCCTCTGGTTAAGGATTTGATGAACTTTGGCATAGAAGTTGTGGGTGTAGGAAGTTCTTCTGTTTTGTTTCAGGTATCAGTGAGATCACCTCTATCAGACAGAATCAAGCAAGAACAGAAGCAAGACAGTGAGTTGCCGAAAAAGGTAGAGTTGGTTGAGAAGGGTAAGTTGCATGACTTCAACATTGATAATGATTGCGTTTTGAGATTTGGGAGGTGATTATGTGTCCCTTGTGATTCACATTTGAAGAGAGAGTTGTTATGTGAAGCTCATCGTTCTCTGTTTTCAGTTCATCCTGACAGTACTAAGATGTACAGAGATCTGCGGAAGTATTACTGGTGGGATGGAATGAAAAGAGTTATTGCTGATTTTACTGTGAAGTGTTTGACATGTAAACAGGTTAAAGCAGAGCAGAAGTTACCAAAAGGGATGCTTCAGCCTTTACCAGTGCCAGAGTGGTAATGGGAGAATATATCCATGGACTTTGTTGTGGGATTATCGAAGACATCTCGAGGTAATAATGCAATTTTGGTTTATTGTTGATTGCTTGACTAAATATGCTCATTTCCTTGCTATATGAGATACTTTTTCCCTAGATCAACCTTCCTATTTGTATCTTAAAGAGATAGTCAGGTTACATGGAGTTCCCCTCTCCATTGTATCTGATCGTGATCCCAGGTTAACTTCTAACTTTTGGAATGGCCTTCAGAAGTTTTTGGGTACTGAATTAAATTTTAGTACTGCATTTCATCCTTAATCAGATGGGCAGTCAGAATGAACAATTTAGACCTTGGAGGATATGCTACGAGATTGTTCGATGGATTATCAGGGAAGTTGGGACCAACATCTTTCTTTGGTTGAATTTTCATATAATAACAGTTTCCATTCCAGTATACAAATGGCACCATTTGAGGTGTTATATGGGAAGCGGTGTCAAACTCTATCTTTATGGGATGAAGTGGGTGAAAGGAAGTTGATGGGTCCAGAATTGGTAGATGAGATGGTAGAAAAAGTTCATCTGATTCAGAAACACATGAAAACAGCTCAGAGTAGACATAAGAGTTATGCAGACAACAGGATGAAGGATCTAACTTTTGAGGTAGGTGATCATGTTTTTCTCAAAGTCTCACCATGGAAAAGTGTGATGAGATTTGGTAATAATGGAATGATGAGTCCATGGTTCATTGGACCATATGAAATTCTGGAGAATTTGGATCAGTTGCATACCGGGTGGCTTTACCTCCGAGTTTATCTCAGGTACACAATGTTTTTCACGTTTCAATGTTGAGAAAGTATATGCCAGATCAATCTCATGTTTTGAGTCCAGAGGTAGTTCAGCTGGAAGAGAACCTATCTTATGAGGAACAACCGGTCCAGATTCTTGACCACAGGGAGCAAGTGTTACAAAATAAGTTGATTAATCAGGTAAAGGTTTTGTGGAAAAACCACGTGATGGAAGAGGCATCATGGGAATCTGAAATGCAATGATGGATAAGTACCCCCATTTATTCAATAAGTAAATAAATTTCGGGGACGCAATTTTCTAAAGGGGGGAAGGATGTAACATCCCAAGTAAGTAATGAATAATAGATATTTTTACCTATGTCTATTATTGAATTAGATAGTGTTTTAGAGGCTTAAAAAGAAAATAAATCCAATCTTAAGCATGGAATACACTAATATTTTTTAAAGGATTGTTTTACTGCTTTTTGATGGAAAACCATTTTTAAATCTATCTTCTGACAATTTTATAAGCTATGATTGTCAAAATAAACTTATTATTTATTATTGGGACATCAAAATTTACTTTGTGTGAATTTTTTGTACTTTTCTGACAATGTTCATTTTTTATGAATAGTGAAAAATATTGTATTTTACATCAAAAATGCTTTTTAATCTACTTTATTTATATGATTATATTATCTTTTTAATTGATTTTAAAGTTAAATTAGAATATTTTTTTTACCATATAATACAATGGTGGTCATTATGATTAATTTCACTATTGAATTGGGCATAAACTAATGCCAAACTTTTCATAGATATTGTTTCAAAAAAACCCGATATTTGTTTTGACAATGGGAATTATTTTTAAATCATTTATTGCAATTTCTGTGTTTGGAATTTGGTAAAATGGATTACATATTTGGAATCAAAATTTCCAAATTATGTAATCAATACTCTTTTGTTTTTGTACATTATGAATAGTAACGATGGTAATTATATTTAATTATCTTGATTAATGAGTAATCAGGTAGTTAAAGATAATAAAATGATATCATAATAATAAAAAAAGACCACAACATGATTCCTAAGTCTACATGTTGTCTCATGGCCGACCATGGGATGTCTTGTTCCAAACAAGGGGGCCCCATGGAATCACACTTGTGAGAAAGTGACATTTTATATTTTTATTTTTAAAGAATGTTAAATGTAACAAAGAATGTATCACCTAAGTAAAATATTTTTAATTTTGTATACATAAAAGATATTTTGGACTATAAATATTCATAATAAATTTAAAAATATTTCCTACATCATGAATTTTTTTTATAATTTCTAGATATTAAATTTATTAAATTATTTATGACATCATGATGATGCAATGATTACCTCATTAATAAAGGATTTAAATAAAATGAAATGATAATGTAAAATCTATGACCTACACATGTCCAAAACCAATTTAATGGGTGGATTTGGAACCTTTATCACCTTACCCACGAATTATATTAATGTGGTACCTTTTGAATCCGAAAATCATTTTCAAATAAAGTAACATTTCCTTACGTTCCAAGAGTGCCCCTCTTCTCCTCTTATAAAAGGCCCCTACATCTACCTCCTTAACCACACATCCAACGCCTTTGGCTCGGCCAACCTCAGCCCATTTTGTCTCTACACTTCCCTCTATTACTCCTTGAATCCTCACTTTGGGTAGAAGTCTTCCCAAGGAAGCCTTTGAGCTCAAACTAAAGGGAGTTACCCGATTTTAAGGTAATGTCTTCACTTGAGTCCTTTTGTTTTATTTTGCTGCTCCAACCCCCTAAAATATTTTTATTCATTTATTTTATAACAACTCCAGTATATTAAATATACTAGGATGTTGTTATAAAAATTATTCGAGCTACAATTACACACACCTACATCTAATGGTGAAAGAACATACTATTTCCATGGATGACGAATTTCTGCCTCCCGAAACGATGATGGTTCAATCTTCTTTTATCACCTTCCTAGGTGGCCATTAAGATGACACTATATTTATATATAATATATAATATGTTTATGTTTTCCTTAATCTTATTTTTTTTCATTTTGGGCATACCTTTATGGTTTCCATTATGGGTAAACGCGATATCTTCATTTAAGGAAATGCGGACTACCGCCCCCTCAAAGTGATTTGATTCGTTAAAAACCATATGTGGGACATATAAAGGATGGAGTTATGATATTATATATAATATTAAACTGGAATTATAATATACCTTTATATCATTGTGATTCCATTCTATAAAATATGAAATAGAAATGAAAGTAGCGTTAATGCGTACGTACGGCTTACCGTCTCCATGAACGGTGCATTTCATTTCTTACCTCTAAATGATTATGTAATATTATAAATGCGTGTATATACTAGATATATATGATATATATGATATATACATCATTATTATAATTCTGGATATAATGGATACATGAACAACTTGTAATTATAAAGGGTTTATTTTTGACTCAAGTACCAAAGATTGTTAAAACAACCGTTATTAACTTAAATAATTACATAGTTTTCATGACATGGAAATAAGTGATATAAAAGGAATAATGAAATTGAAAAATATTCTTAAACAAGTATAAATTAACTCATGTTTATTATTCAGGAGATTAAAGAACGACCGAGTCAAGTCGGACCTGAGGTATGGGACTTCGTCTCAATCTCCTTTCATTGAGGCATATTTTGTTTTATACACAACCTAATTTTATACGGTGTATAAACCCCTTTGACTTTTACGTTTATCCAAAAGGAATCTTTTTTATACAAAGCGTTTTACTGAACGACAAAAGGGAATGTTTTTGTCGTTTGTATGCGACGACAACGACTTCTCTGCCGCCGTGACCATTATTTGTGTTTCGGCTTCCTCTACAAGCCATACCTTTTTTTTAAAGAAAAATAAATACCATGTTTTACTTTTCATTTATTTGGGTATTGAAAATGGTTTTAATAATGTTTTTATATCAATGTGTTGTATTGATATCTTGTGATTGAAATGTGGAAATGTTTTGATTCCTTTATGCATGTAGTGATCCGATTATGTTGAGGTTCTTGGGCATTATTATGAAGATGGGCGGTTCCGTGATAAACTAAGGGTGGGTGAGCCCGATATAACTCTCCAATGCATTGGGTAATGCGAACGAGTGAAACGTTAAGGTTTCTACGAATAGATTTAGGGAATATACTGTGATGGGTATTCCAAAAGTAACCAAGAGGGTTACTCCCTACGTAAGAATGTTATGAATGCCTCAAGTTACCTTTATGTCTTATGATTTCTATGATTTTTTCATGGTTTGATGAGGTATTTTAAAGTGCTTATGTTTTATGGGTAATGTATGATTTTATTCTCATTTATATATGTACCCATGTTTCCTTTACATATTTTTATATCCCTTACTGATCTTTTTATACTCATCCCAAGTTTTTTTGAAATGTTTTTCACAAGTCAAGGGAAAGGTACATGATATGATGATAGTGTCAAGGAAGTGTCAAGAAAGAATCCATGTTTTATTTTAAATATGTTTCCATTTATAGGAATGAAGAATACTATCCTTATGTAACCACTTTGTTTATATGTGGAATGTAATGCAAGTTTTATGATCTAATTCTCTAAAACTCTAAACCCGAAAAGATCCTCAATGTGTAATCTTGTAATAACTCAATATTAAGTAAGGTTTATGGATGGGGCCTTATAGGAATGGTCAATTGTTATGTATGGAAAGTAATATTGTCAACAACTAGGATGACTAAGTGATGGGAATACATTAGATAATCATGTGAATTGAGAGAAAGCTGCACAAAATGTACCACCCACACTCTAGTGTTTCAAAAATAGAGTATATCCACTATTATTACTTATGCTCTAATATGAAGGTAAATGAAGATGAAAAATATAATAATTTTATTAATCATAGAGAAATAGGGAAATATAATGTGATCATTATTCCTAAATTTGGGTATGCTAAAAATTTGGTGAATGGTACAAATAGAATTCACTATAGAACTACTAATTTATTCATTGATTTTCGATCTACCTTCTATTTAATATATGAATATTTTTATAAGGGTATCAAAAATACACCCCAATAATTATATGTTTAATTAAAAGTGAAAAGTTATAATGTAATGATGATCAAATCGTGTTTCTATGATTCTTATATTATTGAGGATTATTGGAATGTGATTATATTAAATAATATTATTCCACAACTAGTAGAATTTGATGTTATCATAGGTGTTTATTGGATTTATATAAATTAATCATAAATCGATTTATGAGGATAGGAATTTATATTTTTTCTTCCAAATGATTTCCAAAACATCTTATGAACGTCTATTATAGTGATGTTAATTATGAACATATAATAGAAATCATATCCATAGTAAGGGTCTATATTCCAATTTAAAAGGGGTTTTTTCTCATATATGGTTTCGGAGAAAATAAAAATAAATTAAATTCTTGTGGTGAGTGAGTATTTTTATGTATTTATGGATGAGTTTCTCATTCTACCACCAATTCACGAAGTTGTGTTTTCAATAAAACTCATACCGATTTCCAAACCTTTTTTAAAAATATATATAGAATTTCCCCTATTTAGATACATGAATTGAAGAAATAAATCTAATAATATCTTGAAAAAGGATTCATTCATACATTTGAATCACCATGGAAAACCATGATCATATTTTAATATGAAGCATGGATTGATGCGACTCTCTATTAACTGTTGGGATCATAAAAATATCACTATCAATAACTAGTATCCTCTAACCCATATTGATGACTTTTTTTATCATCTTTGTGAAGTATAATACCTTTCCAAGGTTAAAATTCATTATGGATATCATCAATAAATGATAATAAAGGAGGAAATACCCATGAGATCACTCCAAACAATTTATGGATACTATGAATTTATAGTGATGTTTTTTCATTAATAATTCCCCAAAAAACATGAAGTATTAATTAAATACAGTATTTATAGAGTACCCTGATCATGTTTTGATAGTATTTATAGAATATATTATTATATATTCATAGAGAAAATAAGATAATGAGGATCAATTGAGGATTATACTGACGACCATAAGGAATGATAGGTTGAATGAAAAATTTACAATATGTGAATTTTAGATATAAAAGATTCATTTTTGGGATATATAATATCAATAAGGGGAATATATATTGTTCTATAAATGGTAAGAGATATTGAACAAAGACCTAGATTAACTACAGTGACAATGATCTATATTTTTCTTGGATTGGATGAATATTATTGATACCTTTTGATATTTTTTCATGTTTATCTAAGACACTGACCATGTTATCTTGAAAAGTATCCATGTTTTCTTAAAAAGATTGATATGAGTAAAAATCCAAATAACTAAAGATTTTTTTTTTCAATTAACCAACACATAGACCACCATATTGAAGAGAAAGGTCTTTGATCAATATTTATGCATTAAATAAGAGAAGGGGATGCATCCTCATAAAGAATGATATGGTGATAAATGTTTATCCACAAAAAAAAAATTTCATGAAAGAAATTTCCCATCTCAGTATTTGGAGTTAGATGTGGAATTTTTTTTATTAAAGATAAAGATGAATTATATTTATAGGGAATTGTACGAAATACATATTTATCTACATTTTAGTGCGTATATTGACTCCAAGATAGAAGAATATGCACAAAATAAAATTGTTTGAGTTGATTAATGAATATGAATCATCAATATATTACTACCCTAATAAAGAAAAAAATGTGGAAGTTGATATAAATTGAAACGATCATTATACGTTTTCAATTATGAGGTTCACATATGATCCCATATTTCTAGAATTATAAAAAAATGGATCTATAAATATTTATGGATGGGGAAAATTGTATCTGGCACAAATGAGTGTTCGACCATCTATCCATGTGATGGTTGAATAGGAATAGAAGGAACATATAGAGTTGTTGAAGAATGTAATAAATATTCCTGAGTTTATCATATATTGTGATATAATTATATGGTTCAATAACTATCTAATTGTTTCTTATTGAGTAGATTTGAAGGAGCTAATGGATGAAGCTCATAGTTTGTTGATGTAACACCCCAGGTAAATAAAGAGTATTACATTTTCAAATTTACCTATATTTGTGAATAAAATATTAATATAACTTTAAAGGGGACGCTATGCTCGATGGTATACCCAACACGCAACAACGTGTTTCTTGGGAATCTTACGTTGCACTCTAATAATAAAATAAAATTGTTTTGAATAGTAGTTAACGCCTAGCTGTTGTGATGGCGGGAATGAATATAACTAACTAAAAAATGATTATATATGTTTGTCAAATATTTTTAATTTTTACAATAAATGTTAGAGATTAAAAACGAGAATGAATCCAATTTTGATTGTAAACATTCTAATATTCATTAAAAGGTCGATTAACAGCCTTGGGATGGAGAACCTCTTTTAAATCCACTTTTTGACAATTTTATGTGTTATAATTGACAAAATAAAGTTCTTCTTTAGAATCAGGACATCAAAATTTACATTGTGTAATTTTTTGGTATTTTTCTGATAAAGTACATTTTTTAATGAATAGTGAAAAATGTTGTATTTTAATTCAAAACCTCTTTTTAATCTAATTTATTTATATTATTAGATTATATTTTAAAATGGTTTTAAAGTTAGATTAGAATATATTTTTACCATTAAATCCAATGGTGGTCATTGGAATTAATTTCACTTTTAAATTGGACTTAAACTAGTGTCAATCTTTTAATAGGTATTGTTTCTTAATAACACGCTATTTCTTTTGACAATGAGAATTAATTATTAAATTAATTAATGCCACTTATATGTTTTGAATTTTTTAAAATAGACATCATTTTTGAATTTGGAATATCAAATATAGCCTAGGGTGAATTTTTTGTAATTTTCTGAAAAACATAAATTTTTGATAAATAGTGAAACCACTAAGTGGTACTTATAAAAAATGATTTTCCGTTTAAATGAAATTTTTCCACCATTGTTTTTTTAATTTCAAAAATCGGACATACATGGTTGTCATTAAGAAGTAAAATGTGGTTCAATGGGATTAAAATAATTTTTTGGTGAATAGTAACTTTTATGTTTATTAATCGCGATTAGAGGTAATTAGTGTAGTTTAAGATAAAAATAATGTTTTAATAATCTGAAATGACCTAGACACATGTCATACCCTCATTGGATGTGTCATGGCCGACCAAGAAAATCCATGTTCAACTTCGGGACCCCATGGAGCCACTTTGGTAGGAAAATGACACAAATAACCTTTTATTTAAAGTTAAAATTAAAATGTCACAAACATGAGTTGTTTAACTAAAACAACATTTACAAGGGGTTATACAAGTCATATTTTTTACTATAAATATTAATTGTAAATCTAAAAATATTTACTACATCCTAGAATTTTTTTACAATTTTGAGACATTAAATAAACTAAATTATGTAGGACATCATGACGATGCAGCGATGACCTCATTATTTAACGATTTAAATGAAATGGAATGATAATGTAACATATAAGCCCAAATCATGTCCAAAACCTATTGTATGGGTGGATTTCGAAACCTTATCACCTTATCCTTGAAACACATCAATGTGGGACCATTAAAATCCGAAACTCATTCTAAAATAAAGTAATACTACCTTACTTTCCAAGAGTGCCCCTCCCCTCCTCTTATAAAATTCCCCCACCTCTACCTCTTTACCCACACTTCCGAAGCCTTTGGCTCGGAAAACCACTGCCCATTTTGTCTCTCCACATTCCTCTATAACTCTTAGAAGCCTCACTTTGGGCATAAGTCTTCCCATGTAAGCCTTTGAGCTCAACCCAAAGGGAGTTACCCGATTTTAAGGTAATGTATTCACTTGAGTCCATTTGTTTTCTTTTACTTCTCCAACCCCCTAAACTCTTTTTATTCATTTCTTTTGTAAAAAATACAATATCTTAATTATACTAGGATGTTGTTATAATAAGTATTAGAGCTAAACATACACACACCTACATCTAATGGTTAAAGAACATACTGTTTACATGGATGACGAATTTCTGCCTCAGGAAACGACGATTGTTCAATATCCTACTAACACCTTCAAAGTTGGACATTAAGATGTCACTATATTTATATATGATATATTATATTTTTATGTTTTCTTTAAGCTTCTGTATTTTTCATTTATGGCATACCTTTATTGCTTCCATTATGGGTATACGCGATATCTTCATTTTAGGAAGTACAGACTACCGCCCCCTCAAAGTGATTTGATTCGTTAATACAATATGTGGTATGTATAAAGGATATATTTAATGATATTATATATGATACCATACTGGAATTATAATACTATTATGTATCATTATGTTTTAATTATAATAAATATGAAATAGAAATGGAAGTAGCGTTCATGTGTACGTACGGCTTACCGTCTCCATGAACGGTGCATTTCATTTCTTAACTCTAAATGTTATGTAATATTATAAATGGATGAATATAATTGACATATATGATATATTTGATATCTACATCCTGAATAAAATTCTGGATATAATGGATATTTCACCACATGAACAGCATGTAATTATAAAGAGTTTATTTTTGACTCAAGTACCAATGATCGTTAAAACGACGGTTATTAGCTTAAATAATAACATAGTGTTCATGACATGTTAATAAGTGATATAAAATGAATAATGAACTTGAAAATGTTTTTAAGGAAGTATAAATTAACTCAAGTTTATTATTCAGGAGATTAAATAAAGATCGAGTCAAGTCGGACCCGAGGTAAGGGATCCTACCCCTCTTTTTTTTAAGTACACTCTTTTATGAAATTCCTTTTAAGCTCATCTTTCTTATGATTGGGATGTTATTTTATATTAGTCTTACTGTACTTTTTATGTTCATATTATGAGAGACCCTATTTTCTCTCAACAATCCATTTTGAATGTTTTAAGTGGCGTCATTAGGCTGCTGAGTTTTCGTAAGGGATTTTTCATCTCACTTTTAGTCTCGTGAGATTTATGCTACATTTGCCACCATTTCCTTTGAGTGTTGTATGTAATTCCCATTATTATACTATTTGTGTAATATAATTTCATTTATGGGTATTTACATATTCATTGTATGACCCTTCTTCAATGGGGTGTACATTTCGAAAGTTACCCAAGTCGGTAAGGGAACCTTTCACCCTCCTCTTTTTAGAAGACTTTTTTTTATGTCTTTTAATTCACATAATATTATGCTGGGATATGTTCGTATATATCCTTATTGATGTAAATTTTATGACCAAGTGATGAGATACACTTTTTATCTCTCATCAACTCTTTTCCTGAATTTTGTAGTGACGCCATTAGGCTGTCGAATTTTAGCAAGGGAACTTCTTAACCCAAATTTGAATATTTGGGATAAACTTGTACTCCTTGAATATGTCATTATCTGAATATGTGTGAATAACCTCTGATTGTTTTACACTTAATATCCACTTATATTTGCTGTATTCATTTGTCACACATAATTATGTAATTGATTTATCCTTAAACCAAGGATACCGTCTTTGAAGGGGACATAGTCTCAATCTCCATTCATTGAGGCATATTTTGTTTTATACACAATCTTATTTTATACGGTGTATAAACACCTTTTAATTTTATGTTTATCCAAAAAGGAATCTTTTTTTATACGAAGCGTTTTACTAAACGACAAAAGGGAATTTTTTTGTCGTACGTATGCGGCGACAACGACTTCTCCGCTGCCGTGACCATTATTTGAGTTTCGGCTTCCTCTACAAGCCATACAATTTTTTAATGGAAAAATAAATACCTTGTTTTACATTTCTTTTATTTTCTTATGGAAAATGGTTTTCATAATGTTTTTATATCAATGTGTTTTATTGATATCTTTTGATTGAAAAGAGGAAATGTTATGTTTCCTTTATGCATGTTTTATGTGATACGATTATGTTATGGTTCTTGGGCATTATTATGAAGATGGGTGGTTCCGTTATAAACTAAGGGTGGGTGAGCCCGATATAGCTCTCCAATGTATTCGGTAACGTGAAGGAGTGAAACGTTAAGGTTTCTCCGAAGAGATTTAGGGAATATACTGTGGTGGGTATTCCAAACGTAACCAAGAGGGTTACTCCCTACATATGAATGTTATGAATCCCTCAAGTTACCTTTTATGTCTTATGATTTCTAAGATTTATTCATGATTTGATGAGGTATGTTAAAGTGCCTATGTTTTATGGGTAAAGTATGATTTCATTCTTATGGATATATGGACTCATGTTTCCTTTAAATATTTTTATAACCCTTACTGAGCTTTTTATGCTCATCCCATGTTTTTTTTTTGAAATGTTTTTCACAGGTCAAGGGAAAGGTACATGATATGATGATAGTGTCAAGGAAGTGTCAATAAAGAATCCATGCTTTATTTTTAAATATGTTTCCATTGATGGGAAAAAATGAATACTATATTTTATGTAACCACTTTGTTTAAATTTGAAATGTAATGAATGTTTTATGATATAATTATCTAAAACTCTAAACCTGAACATATCCTCAATGTATAATCTTGTAATGACTCAAGATTAAGTATGGTTTATGTATGGGGACTTATATTTGGTATCAGAGGTCAGTTTAGATAACTTTAGAGGTTAGGGTATTCTTTAAGCATAAGTGACATTACCATAATGGTTAGGAATTCAGAAAGAGTCCTAGTTTTAGATAAAGTGAATGAGTAAGTATATCTTAGTGTTTATCTTCCTCATTAGTACATGATGGTTTTGTTAATATACTCACACTGACCTTTTTGGTTTTAGTAAATGGCTGGATCTAGCAGCCACTAATGTAACAGTGGATGTGAAGGAAATTGTGACAGATTTTTTGAGCAAGAAACTGAATGATATGGGAGATGGAACAAGAAATCATGTGTTTATCCTCAACCAACTATCTGGAGTCATGATTTACCACTTAAACCTTGGTGATTTCTATAAGGAATCATATATGCGAGAAACAAATACCTATAGAACTACAGGTAATAATCATAAAGGTAAGTGTGTTCAAAATCCTATGTGTCAAAGATGTGGAAAGAAACACCTAGGAAAATGTTTCAAAGGGACAAAAATATGCTATAGATGTGGAAATGAAGGTCATAAAGCAAGAACCTACCCTGGAAAAAGGATGCATCCAGTTGACACGAGGAAAGGGAAATAGGTTCTTTCTGAGGGATCAATTGAATTTTTTAAATGTGGTGCGCATGGTCATTATGAAAACACATGTTCTATGAAGAAGTTTCTTGAATGGGATCACCTAGATCGTACAATTATTCGTTTACCAATACCTAATGCCATTCCGATTGAGGATGAAGAAATTGACAATAACCAATCAAAGGAATGGATTATTTCATAACTTTTGTTTTCCTATTTTGGGATCTTATGATATGATTCATGATTTTGTTTGTATGAACGAAGTATTTCAGAATATTTTGGAAAGTAATGGTTAATGGATCATGAAGAATGTTTAATGAGTAAGAAGTCAACATATAATGGCTTCAAGAGTTATGGTGAAATTCTTAAGACTATTAAGTCTCTTTTGATGATGGGGTTACATTAGAAGACTTTTTATAGTATGTGTAACCCTAATGTTTAATATATGAAAATTTTATTCAAGGAATATTTATCTGTTAATTTTTGGACATAGTTGTAACGAACAATTTGGGTTTATATGATCCTTACTTTTGAGGTAATTATGTGTTACAATATGTTATGATGGAAGTGAAAGGCATGAGATAAAATTGCGGTTAAATTATGTTATGGTTATTTTTGATGATTTTATCTCTTTTTGGGGAATTATTTGATAATTATATAGTTTTGGAAAAAGGACAACATGCAGACCATGTGACAACCCGTCGCGCCAGACAAAGCTCTGAGAATCAAACCCACAACCAAAGTGCAACTAGTATTTATCGCCTACCAATGGACTACGTGAATTCCCTAGTTAGTTTGACTAATTTTTTTAGTTAGATGATTTTATGAATTAAGAGTAAGCTGATTTTGGGTTATCTATGGAAATTTATTAACTCATCATGGAGGATATGTGATTAGGTTAACTAGTTTTCAATACGAGACTTTAAGAGTAACTGATGTTATTTGGAGATAAGTGTTAATCTATACCTTGGAAGACTATGCTACTAAATACTTAAAATATTTGGGTTCCAATATTAGTTTGGTTTACTTAGAAGTATTTTATGGACATTTTGTTTATTGAATGTTCTTTGTTAAACTTTGGGTATTGTTTGATAAATTTTGGAGATTAAGAATAGATTTGTTTTTTTTAAGGATTATCCTTTTTGGGTATTATATGATCTTGTACTAACCATTTTGGTTTTGTTTTTGGTTAAGGTCTAAAGATATGGGAAGTATATAGTTCTCTTTTTTGGAATAGGTGATTCTATAGAAGTTGATTATAGTACTCTTAATGTGAACAAGTCTTCCTAAATACTCGTCTTTTGGGGAAAGTTTGAGTTTGTGTAAGAAATATAGTAAAAGTTGAAAGTCAACATGACAAGTATATATGTTTCCTTAAGATCAAAAATAAATTCCACAATGAAGAGTAACTTAAAACAAAATTGTTGTCTGTTATATTTTCCTAATGGGGAATCGAATACCGTCTAACCCATCACAAGTTTGTGATTTTCTTAAGGTTAACTTTCTCATAGACATGTTTACTATCACTCTCCATCAGAACATGACCCACTGTTTTTTCCTCCATGTCCATATTTTTATACTTGGAATCCAAGTATGGGTTAACTCGGGTGACCTTTGTACTTATCTTTCTTTATTTTGATGTGATTGTTTTACTGACTCTTGTTTTGATGTGGGATTTTCATTGATGTTTCCAAGCCCAATTATAAAATTGTGAGGACGCAATTCCCGAAAGGGGGGAAGGATGTAACACCCTAGGTAAATAAAGAGTATGACATTTTCACATTTACCCATATTTGTGAATAAAATATTAATATAACTTTAAAGGGGACGCTATGCTCGATGGCGTTCCCAACACGCAACAACAAGTTTCTTGGGAATCTTACATTGCACTCTAATAATAAAATAATATTATTTTAAATGGTAGTTAACGCCTAGCTGTTGTGATGGCGGGAAGAAATAGAATTAACTAAAAAATGATTATATACGTTTGTCAAATATTTTTACTTTTTACAATAAATGTTAGAGGATAAAAATGCGAATGAATCCAATTTTAAGCATAAACATTCTAATATTCTTTAAAAGGTCGATTAATTTCCTTTTGATGGTGAATCACTTTAAAATCCAATTTTTGACAATTTTATGTGTTATATATGACAAAATAAAATTCTTCTTTCAAATCGGGACTTCAAAATTTACTTTGTGTAAATTTTGGGTATTTTTCCGGTAAAGTACATTTTTTAATAAATAGTGAAAAATGTTGTATTTTAATTCAAAACCTCTTTTTAATCTAATTTATTTATATGATTAGATTATGTTTAAAATTGGTTTTAAAGTAAGATTAGAATATATTTTTACCATTAAATCCAATGGTGTTCAATGGAATTAATTTCACTTTGAAATTGGACTTAAACAAGTGTGAATCTTTTAATAGATATTGTTTCTTAAAAACACACTATTTGTTTTGACAACTGGAATTAATTATTAAATTAATTAATTAAACTTATATGTTTTTAATTTTTTAAAATATATATCATTTTTGAATTCATAATATCAAATATATCCTATGGTGAATTTTTGGTAATTTTCTGAAAAACTTCAATTTTTGATGAATAGTGAAACCACTAAGTGGTAATTATAAAAACTGATTTTCCGTTTAAATGAAATTTTTCCACCATTATTTTTGAATTTAAAAAATCTGACATACATGGTTTTCATTAATAAGTAAAATGTGGTTCAATGGGATTAAAATAATTTTTTGGTGAATAGTAACTTTTATGTTTATTAATCGCGATTAGAGGTAATTAGTGTAGTTTAAGGTAAAAATAATGTTTTAATAATATGAAATGACCTAGAAAAATGTTCTACCCTCATTGTATGTGTCATGGCCGACCAAGAAAATCCATGGGTCAACTTGGGGACCCCATGGAGCCACTTTTGTAGGAAAATGACATAAACAACTTTTTATTTAAAGTTAAAATTAAAATGTCACAAACATGAGTTGTTTAACTAAATCAATTTTTACATGAAGTTATAAAAGTCATATTTTTTACTATAAATATTCAATGAAAATCTAAAAATATTTCCTACATCATAGTTTTTTTTTTATAATTTTTAGACATTAAATAAATTAAATTATTTATGACATCATGATGATGCAGTGATGAACTCATTATTTAACGATTTAAATAAAATGGAATGATAATGTAAACTCTAAGACCTAAACATGTAAAAAACCTATTTTATGGGCATATTTTGAACCCTTATCACCTTATCCTCGAAACCCATCAATGTGGGACCATTAAAATCCGAAAAGCATTCTAAAATAAAGTAACATTTCCTTACTTTCCAAGAGTGCCCCTCCCCTCCTCTTATGAAAGGACCCCACCTCTACCTCATTACCGACACTTCCAAAGCCTTTGGCTCGGCCAACCCCTACCCATTTTGTCTCTCCACATCCCAATATAACTCTTAGAAGCCTTACTTTGGGCAGAAGTCTTCCCAAGGAATCCTTTGAGTTCAAACCAAAGGGAGTTACCCGATTTTAAGATAATGTCTTCACTTGAGTCATTTTGTTTTATTTTGCTTCTCCAACCCCCTAAACTCTTTTCATTCATTTATTTTATAAAAACTATAGTATCATAAATATAATAGGATGTTTTTATAAGACTTATTCAAGCTAAACATACAGACACCTACATCTAATGGTTAAAGAACATACTGTTTCCGTGGATGGCGAATTTCTGCCTCACGAAACGATGATTGTTCAATATCCTTCTAACACCTTCAAAGGTGGACATTTAGATGTCAATATATTTATATATGATATATAATATGTTTATGTTTTCCTTATTCTCCTATATTTTTCATTTATGTCATACCTTTATGGCTTCCATTATGGGTATATGCAATATCTTCATTTTAGGAAGTGCGGACTACCGCCCCCTCAAAGTGATTTGATTCGTTAATATCATATGTGGTACGTATAAAGGATATATTTAATGATATTATATATGATACCATAATGGAATTAAAATACTATTATTTATCATTATGTTTCAATTCCATTAAATATGAAATAGAAATCGAAGTAGCATTCATGCGTTCGTACAGCTTACCGTCTCCATGAACGGTGTATTTCATTTCTTAACTCTAAATGTTATGTAATATTATAAATGCATGAATATAATCGATATATATTATATATATGATATATAAATCATGAATACAATTCTGGATATAATGAATATTTTACCACATGAACAACTTGTAATTATAAAGAGTTTATTTTTGACTCAAGTACTAATGATCGTTAAAACGACTGTTATTAGCTTAAATAATAACATAGTGTTCATGACATGGTAATAAGTGATATAAAAGTAATAATGAACTTGAAAAAGGTTTTTAAGGAAGTAGAAATTAACTCAAGTTTTTTATTCGGGATATTAAAGAATGATCGAGTCATGTCGGACCCGAGGTAAGGGATCCTACCCCTCTTTTTTTAAGTACACTCTTTTATGACATTCCTTTTAAGCTAATATTTCTTATTATTGGGATGTTCTTTTATATTACTATTACTTTAATTTTAATTTTAATATTATGAGAGACCCTATTTTCTCTCATCAATCCATTTTGGATGTTTTAAGTGGCGCCGTTAGGCTGCCGAGTTTTCGTAAGGGATTTTTCATCTCACTTTTAGTCCCGGGAGATTTATGCTACATTTTCCAACATTTCCTTTGAGAGGTGTATGTACTTCCCATTATTATACTCTTTGTGTAATATATTTTCATTTATTTGTATTTAAATATTCATTGTATAACCCTTCTTCAATGGGGTGTACGTTTCGAAAGATACCCAAGTCGGTAAGGGAACCGTTCACCCTCCTCTTTTTAAAAGACTTATTTTGTTATGTCTTTTAATTCACATAATATTAAGTTGGGATATGTTCTTATATATCTTTATTGATTTAAATTTTATGACCATGTGATGAGATACCCTTTTTATATCTCATAAACTATTTTCCTGAATTTTGATGTGACGCCGTTAGGCTGTCAAATTTTTGCAAGGGAACTTCTTAACCCAAATTTGATTCTTTGGGATAAACTTGTACTCCTTGAATATGTAGTTCTATGAATATGTGTGAATAACCTCTGATTGGTTTACACTTAATATACACTTATATTTGGTGTATTCTTCTATCACACATAATTATGTAATTGATTTATCCTTAAACCAAGGATACCGTCTTTGTAGGGGACTTCAACTCAGTCTCCATTCATTGAGGCATATTTTGTTTTATACACAACCTTCTTTTATACGGTGTATAAACCCCTTTGACTTTTGTGTTTATCCAAAAAGGAATCTTTTTTATACGAAGCGTTTTACTAAATGACAAAATGGAATGTTTTTGTCGGACGTATGTGGCGACAATGACTTCTCCGCCGCCGTGACCATTATTTGAGTTTTGGATTCCTCTACAAGCCATACCTTTTTTTAAAAGAAAAATAAATACCATGTTTTACATTTATTTTATTTTGGTATTGAAAATGGTTTTCATAATGTTTTTATATCAATGGGTTTTGTTGATATCTTTTGATTGAAAAGTGGAAATGTTATGTTTCCTTTCTGCATGTTTTATGTGATACGATTATGTTATGGTTCTTGGGAATTATTATGAAGACGGGTGGTTCTATGATAAACTAAGGGTGGGTGAGCCCGATATAGCTCTCCAATTCATTGGGTAACGCGAAGGAGTGAAACGTTAAGGTTTCTCCGAATAGATTTAGGGAATATACAATGGTGGGTATTCCAAACGTAACCAAAAGGGTTACTCCCTACATAAGAATGTTATGAATGCCTCAAGTTACCTTTTATGTCTTATGATTTCTACGATTTATTCATGATTTTATGAGGTATGTTAAAGTGCCTATGTTTTATGGGTAAAGTATGATTTCATTCTTATGAATATATAAACTCAAGTTTCCTTTCCATATTTTTATAACCCTTACTGAGCTTTTTATGCTCATCCCATGTTTTTTTGAAATGTTTTTCACAGGTCATGGGAAAGGTACATGATATGATGATAGGGTCAAGGAAGTGTCCAGAAAGAATCCATGCTTTATTTTTAAATATGTTTTCGTTGATGGGAAAAAATTAATACTATATTTTATGTAACCACTTTGATTAAATGTGGAATGTAATGCATGTTTTGTGATCTAATTCTATAAAACTCTAAACCTGAAAAGATCCTCAATGTGTAATCATGTAATAACTCAAGATTAAGTAAGGTTTAAGGTTGGGGCCTTATAGTTGATCTATATTCATCCTAGATGTGTGAAGATGTATTGAGATCTAAAATAAATGTTTTGTGGGGTATATTAAATGTTGATATTATATATTATGTTTCTGAGTTCATGGTATTTCATTAAGTTAAGGTTTATATAAAAAAATCGATATGGATGTTACAACCACTAATCATTCATTAATAGAAATTCAAAAACATCATCACATATTTTGTAATAAAAATCCCCAAAACCTCTAAAGTTTATAATATTATTTATGATATAGTTGATCATGTTATGAAGATAGAACACATGATTACTATTAGAGAATATTTATAGCTTGATAATATTGTTATAATATAAATTATATGGGTGTTAAGGATGCATGGAGTACAATATTCTCTATTATCTAATCCAAATTTTATGTAATGCCCCGACCCCAGTTACCTAGAATCGGTGCATTATTACATAACATTAACTTGATACAAGGATTTATATCCCAAAATCATGATCAGTTGAGAAGCCTTGGAGGTATTAGTTACATACATATGTTTTACATTAACTCATGAAAATAAAAATGTTTCCCCTTTAAACACTTCTATATTATTTATCCTATTTCTATAGGTTAATCATAATATAATTATTTGCATCCTAGAAAGTATATTGAATAAGAATGGTTTGAGCTCAGATGATCAGTAATGATAAAAATATAGTACAAACTTTCATAAATAAGAACAAACATTTAATGCAATGTATAAGAAAAAAATCCTTTAAAACATAAAATTCATCATAATATGGTAAATATAAATCAAAATAATGCCATTGACTTATTCACATGGATATTCTACAAGTTGAATAATCACATGAAATATCAATAGCCAATTTCGTAATGATAGAAAGCATAATTCCAGACATCATAACAACATAGTCACGGTCTTGTTCCAAGACTACAAATAAGATTTTGTCAAGGCCATGTGCCAAGACCCTAGTTTGTCTCATGAGACCTACTGATGCATCGAGGAGCTATAGAGGGAACCACACGTCACTTACTATGTATATTTCATTCCTCGTATGAAAAGGATTAAACAAAACATAAACATTTATATTAAAACTAGCATACAAAATGTCAATACATTATCCATAAACCACGGATTGTATAACAATAACACATCCAAATTCGAACATATCACAAAACCTTCTAATACAATATGGATGATTTGTTTCATAATAGAGTGACCTAAATCAAGAATAATATCCCCTAAAGGATGTTGACATAGTTGAAAATGATGAGTAAAACTCTTTGAGAGAAATATCCCATTTTGTGAAATCATTTAAACGCCACATAATTTAGAAATGAAGTAATTTAAAAGAAAGTTGTGAATAAAAGTTTCCCATACCACTTTGAATTTTTTTAAAAGTATCAACATTTTAAAACATTCCTTTCCATATAAATAAATCCTTAAATCCATTTTGAAAACCTGGACATCAATGAGAAATGATTAGAAGAATAAAACTTTATAACATTTAAAATGATATTTTAGTTTGAGTTCCGAAAAAAATTAGAGATTCTGGAATAAAAACAATTTATTAAATAAAATCATTATAGTTTTATGAGAATAAATGGATTCATGATATACTATGACAAATTATAATATATACACAAAATAAAAGTGAATTGGCACATAAAAACAAATAAGTCTCAATGGAATGTAAGTTGAGATGAATTCCTTTATAATGATCGTATCGTTATTTTAAGGATAAATAAATGAAATAATTATGTGTGAAAAATATAAATACTCTTAATATGATTGGATATTTAGTGTAAATCAATCAGAGAACATTCACATATATTCTTGTAAATGCCACACAAATGACATGGATGTTTAACTCAATGAATTGAAATTGAGTTAAAATTACAATTATCAACATAATATCGATGAATTGAGAATTTATCAGTGGAGTCATTATGTGTATCAAAAGTATATCCATAAAAAGGGGTGAATAAATTACTACATAAGTAAATAAATAATGATTTAACACATAATCTTGGAGTATAGTAATCACTGAAGATTGTGTAAAACCGAATGAGTGGAAACTGAACATTGAAATTACCTTATTGATTTGGTATCTTACGAAACATACACACCATGGAAGAAGTGTCATCCAATTATGATTAAAATACCCTTAAATTAATGTTTATTATGCAAATAATACAATCAAGGGTAGTTCATACACCACAAAAAAGTCAATAGTGGGAAATATAACATGAATCATACGGGAATACAAGTGAGATTAAAACCCCTTACCACGTTGTAATCAATCGAGTCATATGACCAAAATTTAATAACCACCAAATGAGACACCGAATACCATGAATATAAAGAGAATAATTATAATATAATTCCTATGTTAGTACACAATACATCACATGCAATAAATAAGTGGCGACCATAGAAATATCATGGAATTAAAAGTTAGATAAGAAACCCCTTACCATGTAATTTTCCTTAGTAAATTGTAGGTTTACCTTTTGTACAATGGTGAAATCATTTTTTTAATTATAAATGAACAAAATACTCATATATGATATCATATATGATCTTATAATATTTCATTTTTAATGATATTTTAGTTGTATCATTGATTTGGTTGTTAACTTATTCATTTTCCTCTATATGTTTTGTTTTGTAAGTCATGTTTATAATATATAGGCCTTATTTGATTCATATAATGAATGATATTAAGTTATTAAATATATTTTTTAATAATAAAATGAAAATTATTCTTAAATGATTATGATGGGGAATGAATCTCATCGCATTCGTGGAGACGGTAAGCCGTACGTACGCACGAGCAACAATATCATTATATTGATGGTGAAATCGCATGTAATTTTATGGTTTATCATATATACAGAATCATTAACATGTATTATTTATTATTTAAAACAGTTAACTGATTATTATACCCATCCAAATAATGAATTCTTTTATTATAAAACTACACCACTACTTGGAGGCGGTAAGCCGTACGTACACACCTACGGTGACTTTTTCCTTTATAGGATGGATTGAATAATGAATATGGTTGTACCATATTTATAATAAAAACATATTACTTACAGTTTATTTGATTTATTATTTTTGTTTAGAAAAAAAATAAAGAGGGAGTGGATGAATAAATGAAAATGAAAGTGTGTGGTGAAATTATTACTTCTTCTTTGGTTGTTTCTTATTGAGATGATCAAAAGGGCTCCATTGGTAAGATTTATGATCAAATTAAGGCCTCTAGGATTACTTGAGTGATGTTGGGAAGATATTTGGGGAGGGTGGGTCTGAGACAAATGGATTTGGAGGTGTGGAATGTAGAAAATGGGAAGTTCCCTTTTCTAAGAGGGGTGAGAGGCACTTTAGGAAAAGCCTGAAATATTATTTTATAATAAAATAATTTTCAATTTCTAATGGCCCCAAAATGATTTATTTCAAGGATATGGTGGGGGTGGGTCGAAAAAATCTGAAATAATAGGTTTTAAATAGGTTTATGTCACCATATTAACCTTATCTTTTAGATTTAACTCTTAGTTTAATAGTATGACATTTACCTTATCTCTTTATATTTTTATATTATATGGTTATTAAAAAAACATTAACAAGCCAAAAAAACCCATGTTGTCTTTATATATATATATATATATATATATATATAACCTTATCTATGACCCTTGTCAGAACGTAATAATTTTTTGAATATATTTCAACTAATAATATAGTATTTGGTTTAAAGACTCAATTATGTCAATTGTGACACTATTTAGTATTTGATTTTTTTGAAAGCCATTAAAACTTTTCAGTTACAATAAATTTTTTTAATCAACCCTAAAAAGTCATATTAACCTTGAAAATTATTGTAATTCATCAAAATTCTCAATTTACATTTATTTGTATATTTATAATATCAATTCTTTTAATATTTCATTAATAAGGTAATTACTACATCATCATTGTGTCATGTAAAAATTAAAAAATTTAATGTCTAAAAATTTTAAATAAAATACCTTAATGTAGGAAATATTCGTATCTTTATAATATATATATTTATAGTCAGATTTATCTTATTTGTAACCATATATAAAAAATGGTTTAGTTATTAAATATTGAATTTAACACTTTTAACTCTTCTTTAAATAAAATAATAACAAATGTCATAATCAAATCTTTGTGGACCAAAAAGGATCATATTTTATTTCTAAGGATGTTTTTGGTCTACTTACTCTTATCCAATAGAATTAGGACATGTGTTAGGGTAATAGTAATATCATTTTTATCCTTAATTGCCATATTTACTTATAATTGTGGTTAATAAATGTCAAACGTTAATATTCCCAAAAAAAAATGTTTTCATGTTATTAAAACACATTTTACTTAATGATATTAACCATGTATCTCATATTTTGGAAATTAAACACATAGAAGATGTAAAAATATGTTTTATGCAAATTTTGAAATGCTCCTAGAAGGTGGGAAAAAGACGGTAAAAAGTTCAATAAACTTTTATATATTTGAACTTATTACTAAATGAATCCAATGAATTAAATTAAAAATATATAGATATTATGTTTAAATTATGAATTAAATAAATAAATAAATAAATATTTAAATATAAATAATGTTTTAAAAAATAACGCTGTGTTTTTCACTATTCATCAAAAATTGAATTTTTTCAGAAAAATACCAGAAGTTTACCCCTATGCAAATTTTGATTTTAAAAATTAAAAAAATGAATTATATGTTACCAAATTCAAATTATATAATTCAAATTAATTAATTTAAAATTAAATCCCATTTTCAAAACCAAATAGTGGGTTTTAAAAAAGTAAAAACTATCAAATGATTGACATGTATTTATTTCAAATTTAATAGTGAAATTACTTATAATAATATATGTTATATTAAATGATAAAAATATTATATAACTATAATTCCAAAACATTCAAATTATTACATTAACACTATAAATTATTTTGATTAAAAAAGTAGTTTTCAATTAAAATTTAGTATTTTTCAGTATTCATCAAAATAAGAAAGTTATCAAAAAAGTACCAAAACTTTATCCTAAATAAATTATTATGTGCCGATTCTAATGAATAAATTAATTTAATTAAATTTAATATATAAAGGTATAAAATAATGGTTTTAAAAGGGGTCTTCAATTAAAAGGTTGTAAATTTTCATTTTTTGAAAAATATTTATTTTAGCTGGAAAAATGAATTTGTTCTTATATTTTGCCTAAGAAGCCCATTATATAGATTCTAAAATAATATAGAGTATATAAAATTCAAAATTAAGATAATTCTATTCATAACCACTTTTGAGGTGTTACATTTGTAAGTAGTGGTGCGCTCGAACTCGGTGTTTCGTGTAGTGAAAGCGATTGAATTATTTTAACTAAAATAACTTACTACGAAATCTTGGAATGTTACATTCTTCCACCCTTTTGGAAATTACATCCTCACAATTTTAAAAAAGGGAAGGGGAACTTCATTGAAAGTCCCACATTGGTAAAAGAGTCAATAAAAATATCCCATTAAAAGAAATAAAGGGAATTTCAAAAGTCACGTGAGATGACCCATACTAAGATTCCTTGTCAGAAAACATGAATATAGAAGATAAACTAAGTGTCATGTTCTGATGGAGAGTGATAGAAAATATGATCTGGAAAAAGTTAACCACATGAAACCCATAAACTTCTAATGGGATAAGTGGTCATTCGTTTCCCAGTATGAAAATAAAACAGTCCACGTTTTTTGTTTTAAGTTACATTTACCAATGTTGAGGAATTTATTTATGAGATTGACTAAAAACATAAAGATATATAATTTATTTTTAAGTAGAGATTAATCCTTTCAAAAATTTCTACCACTAACTAATCATTTTCTTCAACTGATTATTATTCAAGAAGACTTGGTAACACCTAAAGCACTAGAATTAACTTCTATAAAATCACATAATCCACAATGGATAAACTATATATTTACCTTTTCATTAGAGATTAACCGAAACCAAAATGTTGATTACAAGGTCAGATGATCCCTAAAAAGGAAAATCCATTCGAGAAAGAAATACTAATATTCATTTCTAAAAATAACCGAACAATACCCAATGTTCAATAAATTCCATTCAATAAACAATTTTCCTTAAAATCCTTCAATATAATCCAAACTAATATTGAAACCCAAAACATAGAAGAATTTTATTACCCAATCTTCCATGTTAAATTGTATCTCCAAATTACATCCAGTACTTTTAATGTCACATACGTAAAAGTAATTAACCTAATCACATATTCTCATTGGTAAGTTAATCATTTCCATAAATAACCCAAATCCCTACAAATCAACAATGAAAACGATGAAAAAAATCCACAATTACTCCTCAAATAATATCCCATAGTATTCTATTTTTCCTAGGCATATAGTGTTCCCAACAGGGCGAACAACTTCCGAAATATCATTTATCACTTAATCACAAAATCATTTTCCTATACTAAGGATATCCATTGGATAAAACATATAATCCCAAATCAACTTATTATTTATCAATAAAATAATTTAAAAAAAAGAATTAGTCACACTATCCTGGGACTTCACGTAGTCCATTGGTAGGTGATAAATGACAATCACAATCTGATTTTTGGTTCGATTCCCACATCTTTGTTTGACGCAACGAGTTGTCACACAGTCTACGTGTTATCCATTTTCAAAAACATTTTTTTATAAAATTTCCAAAATGAGATAAAATTTTAAAATAACCATAACATTATTTCACAAAAATATTATATCATACCTTGCATTTTCATCCCAAAAGTTAATAACTTGTGATTGCCTCTAATTCAAAGATCATATAAACCCCAATTTTTATTTTTAACTATATAGAAAATAAAAAACTCAATTCTTCCTAAAATAGAATTTTTACATAATAAACAACAGGGTTATACATAAAAGATAATAGTCTTCCAATGTAATCTCATCAACAAAGAGCACTAATACTTTTAAACATTTCACAATCCATTTATATCCACATAGGTTCTTCCTTGAAAAATAATTTATCCAATAGAATAGGGCATTCACTCAAGTAATTTTTAGATCCACTACATTTATGGAAAATGACTATAAATAGAATCATGGGATTATTTTTTTCATCCATATTAATATTCATTTTTCCTCAGAAAATTCATTACTTTTTTTCCTTCATTCCCACACATAAATCATTTATTTGTTCCATTAGGACACTTTCCTAGGTGTCTCCTACAACATTTCTAGCATTATAGAAATTGAGCTTTCTTTTCGCCATGGTCTACACTAATGTAGATCATACAATTTACAGCCTTTATCTTTTTTATTGAGTCCAGGAGTTGCTTAATATATATGTTTTTTATCATATTTTTGGAAAAATAATTCGGTATGATCACAATATCTTTTAAACCTATCAACATTCTATTTAGTTTCTCATTTACAACACTGTGACCACCTTGTACATCATGTTCAATGTTATTATGACTTCCTAGGAATCCATCCATTGATTAACACAAGAAAAAATAGTGTGAGTCATAAAATCATGTAGTGAATATCATTACACCTTATTTTCAATATAAAACAAATTAGGATTAAACAAGGTTATTTATTCTCATCTTATATTAAAATCCTTCAAATATGTTTTAACGAAAATGTGAATTATCCTAAGAATATCTTCTGAGAGTCCGTAACAAAGAGTATAGCAAGGCCCATTTTCGTGTACCATGATACCTCAGGTCAAGCCCAAAACTCAATGTCAGAGTTTTCACTCCTTGGTAGATTCATGCCAGAGCTGGCTCTACCTTCCCATATCCAGAAAAAAAAATTATTAGAAAAAATCACATAATATTTACATTACCCAAATTTTTGGATGTTATTCTATACTAATCCCCAATTCCTATCTTAGGGCAGTGTTTCCAATTCATAGTTTGTTTCTAAACCAAGCTTCCAATGCTTGCACTAAAATTCCTCTGATACCAACTATAATGCCTAGACCCCAGTTACCCAGAATCGGTGCAATATTACATAACATTGGCATCATACAAAGAATCATGTCACAGAAGACCGATCGATTTATTAACTTAGGAGGTACTAGATACAAAAATATGTTTCTCATTACATCATAAAATAAAAAAACAACATTGTGTCCAATTTTAACACTCTTATAGTCCTTAGACAATTTATGCAGGTTAATCGTAATATACTGATTTTAATCATGGTAAAAATAAAACATACAAAGTGGTGAGCTCAGATGCTCAGTAAGGATAATCATATAGCAGAAACTTTCATAAATATTGATAAACCTTTACGGAAATTTATAAGACTAAAACAAAACCATTTTTGACTTAAACAGCATCATAATATGGAAAATAATAATCAAAATAATGCCATTTACTTATTCACATGGATATTCTACTAGTAAAATAATCACATGCAATATAAATAACCAATTTCATAATGATGTAATGCATAATGCCAGACATAATACCCACTTAGTCACGGCCATGTGCCAATACTACAAATATGATTTTTTTCAAGGACTTATGCCAAAACAATAGTTAGTCTCATGAGACCTACCGATTCATCAAGGAGCTATAATGGGATCCACCCATCACTTACTAAGTAAAATGAATTCCTCATATGAAAATTTTTAAACATAACATATAAATTTGTATTAAAACTAGCATACGAAAGGTCAATACATTATCCATAAACCGTAAATGGTATAAAAATAAAACATCAAAAGTCGAACATATCAAAAAACCATCAATACAATATCAAATATGTGTATCATAAAAAATAAATCTTGATCAATAATAATATCCCGTAAAGAATGTTGACATGGTTGAAAATGATCAGTAAAAATATTTTAGAGAAATTACTATTTTTTCATGAAATAATTTAAAAGTCACCTTATTTATAATGTAATTCATTTAATAGATAGTTTTAAATCAAAGTTTCCCATACCACTAATAAACAATTGAAAGGAATTAACATTTTAAAACATTCATGTCCATATAAATAAATCCTTAAAACCATTTTAAAAAAATGGGCATTAATGAGAATGGTTTAGATGAATAAATGTTTAATACATTTAAATGATATTTTAGTTAGAGTACATAACAAAATGAGAGACTCTTGAATATGAATAACTGAGGAAATAAAAACATTATAATATCATGATAATAAAGGGATTCCTAATATTCTATGTCATGTATCGTATATACACCAAATAAATGTGAATTGGAGCATAGCAACAAAGAAGTCTCAATGGAATGTAAGTTGAGATGAATTCCTTTATAAGGACCATATCCATCGGATAAGGATAAATCAATGACATAATTATGTGTGGAAAATACAAATATTGTAAATATTATCGGATATTCTGTGTGAATCAATCAGAGTACATTCATACATATTATTGTAAAAACAACACCAATGACTTGGATGTTTAACTCAATGAATTGAGATTGAGTTAAAATTACTTTTATCAAGTTCATATCGATTAATTGAGAATTTATCAATCGAGTGATTATGTGTATCAAAGTAATATCCACAAAATGGGAGTGGAAATTAAGAAATAATTAAAAAAATAGTGATTTCACACATAATCATGTAGTACTATAATCTATTAAATTTGCGTAAAACCGAATGATTGTAAAGTCAAATTTGAAATTCCCTTACTGATTTGGTAACATACGAAACATAAACCCCATGGAAGAAGGTTCATCCAATGATGATGTAAATACCCATAAATTGAATAATATTACACAAACAATACAATCATGGGTAGTACATACGCCACAAAAAAATATAATAGTGGAAAATATAGCATGAATCTCACGGGAATAAAAGTGAGATGAAAACCCCTTACCATGTTGTAATCAATCGAATCGTATGACAAAAAGTTTATAAACACCAAATGAGTCATATAATACCATGAATATAAATAAATTCATGATAACATATATAAAATTTTAGTACACAATACACCACATGTAATAAATAAGTGTCAAATAGTGGAAACTCACGGAATTAAAAGTGAGATAAGAAACACATTACCTTAAACTTATCCTTATTATAGTGTAGATTAACCTACTGTATAATAGAAATATCACTGTTATTGAATTATTAAATAACCAAATACATAAATATGATATCATATATGATCTTCTAATATTTATTTGTTAATGATATTTTAGTAGTATCATTTTTTTGGTTGTTAACTGATTCAATTTCCTTAATATATTTTGTTATATAAGTCATGTTTCTTTTGTATAAGTTGTATTTGATTCATATAAAGAATAATATTAATTTCTCAAAAATTATTTTTATTCATAAAATGAAAATTATTCTTTAATGATTATTTTGGGGAGTGAATCACATCGTGTTCATGGAGATTATAAGTCGCATGTACGCATGAGCGGCAATATCATTGTATCAATGGTGAAATAGTATGTATTTTGATGGTATATAATATATAAAAGTTAATTAACATGTTATATTTATTATTTACATTAGTTATCCTCATTATTATACATATCCAAATACTCAAGTGTTTGAATTAAAAACAACACCATGATGTGGTGATGGTAATTTATACATACGTACGTATAGTGACATTGTTATTTATATGATATATAGAATAACGAATATAGTTGTAACATATATATAATAAAATCACAGTATGTATAAGGTACTAGATTTATTAATTTGTTATGGATACAAAAAAAATAAAGAGGGAGTGGAAGAAGAAAGAACTTGAAAGATGGTGGTGAAATTGTTACCTCTTTTTCGGGTGTTTCCTTTTGAGTTGATCAAAAGGGATCCTTAGATTGAATTTATGTTCAAATTTAGGCCTCTAGAATGAATCGAGTGATGTTGGGATGATATATGGGCAGGGTTTGGCCGAGCCAAATTGCATTGGAGTTGTGAAATTTAGATAAGGGGGTGTTCCCTTTTATAAGAGGGGTGAGGGGAACTTTAGGAAAAGATTGAAGTATTATTTTATAATAAATTAATTTTCTGTTTATAATGGCTCAAAAATTATTTATTTCAAAGAAAAGGTGGGCATGGATCGACATCCTGTCATTAATTATATTTTATATAGGTTTATGTAACCATATTAACCTTATCATCAAGATTTAACTCTTAATTAAATTATTTGACATTTACAATGTATCTTTGTATTTTTATATTATATGATTAATAAACATACTATTAAAAGTCAAGATAACCCCATGGGGTTCATTATTAATATATATAACCTTATCTATGTCCTTGTGCCAATCCATATATTTTTTGAAATATTATATCAATTAATAATATAGTATTTGTTTTAAGAACTCTTTATGTCAATTTTGACAATATTTAATATTTGATTTTATTAAAAGACTCAAAAACTTTATCACTTTGAATAATTTATTTTTAATCATCCGTAATATGTCATATTAACTTATAAAATTATTTGAATTAATCAGAAGTCTCAATTTACGTTTATTTGGATATTTATAATATCAATTATTTTAATATTTCATTAAAAAGGTAATTAATGAATCATCGTTGTGTAATTTATAATTTAAAATAATTAATGTCTAAAAATTATAAATAAAATACCTTTATATAGGAAATATATTTAGCTTTCTTATTAATATTTATAGTCAAATTTATCTTTTTTTTATCCCTTATTAAACATTGAATTTAAATCTTTTAACTCTTCTTTAAATAAAATATTAATAAATGTCCAAATCTAATCCAAGTGGACCCAAGACGATCATATTTTATTCATATTGCTTCTTTGGTCGATTTAAACTTATCCAATAGAATTAGGACATCTATTAGTGTAATTAAAATATCATTTTCACCCTTAATTACCCTATTTACTTTCAATCATGGTAAATAAATGTCAAAAGATACTGTTCAGAAAAAATTATTGTATGTTTATTGAACCAAATATTACTTACTGATGTTAGCTGTGTCTCTTGGATTTTTTAAATTCATCTCATAGAAGTGGTAAAATTATTTTTTATACAAATTTTAAAATGCTTTTAGAAGGTGGGTAAAAGACGGTAAAAAGTTGAATAAAATTTTATATATATAAACTTATTATAAAATGAGTCAAATGAATTAAATTGAACATATATAGGTATTATATATCCATTTGGACATAGAATAAATAAAATAAATAATTATTTAAATAAAATGTTGATTTTAAACAATAAAGCAATGTTTTTCACTATTCAAAAAAATGGTATGTTTTCAGACAAACACAAAAAATTTACCATAAGATAATTTTGATATTCTGAATTCATAAATGAATTTTATTTTACGAAATTAAAAACATATATGTTTCATTAATTAGTTTAAAATTAATTCCTGTCGTCAAATCCAAAAATTATGTCTTTAATAAGTAATAACTATCAAAAGATTGACTTGTTGACTTGTGTCTATGTCAAATTTAAATATCAAATTACATATAAGGACCTAAATTGTATTAAATGATAAAAATATAATCTAATTATACTTTCAAACCATTAAAATTCATAATTTATCATTATAAATAAGTTTGATTAAAAAATTTGTTTCAATAAAAATTTAGTATTTTTCAGCAATCATCAAAATATGAAAGTTATTAGAAAAGTACCAAATCATGATCCAAAATTAAGTTTTATGTCATGATTCTAATGAATAATTTAATTTAATTAAATTGAATATATAGAAGTGTCAAATATTGGTTTTGAAAATAGTTTCCCATTAAAAGGTGGTAAAATTGCATTTTTTTAAAATACTTCTTTTATCTAAAAAATGAATTTTCTCTGATATTATGTCCAAGAAACACATTATATGGATTCTAAAATTATATGGAGTATATAGAATTTAAAATTTAGTTAATACTATTAGTAACCTTTTTTGAATGGCAAGTTTTGATAAGTCGTGGCGCGCTCGAACTCGGTGTTGCGTGTAGTGCAAGCTATTGAATTACATTAACGAAAATAACATTCTATAAAATCTTGGGTGTTATATTTGAGGTTTCTGTCAATGCTCCAATGATTTATTTAGTAAGTTGAACATACAGAGTAGAGATTTGGTACTACATATCATCCTCAGATATATGTTTAGTCTATTATAGCCTTATAAATCCTAGAGGATATTCTCTATCCTATTACATGGATTTGGAATGTGGTTGGGATAAAAAATTTCCTATGGTTATGATTTATCAGATCAATAGTTTCACATGATCTTTGTATGGTGCCTTATGATAATTTATATTGAAAAAAGTGTATAAATACAATTTTATAAGATGAGGTTAGTAAAATATTGTAATTAATGATTGTGATAGCAAAGTAAATGGATGAAAAATTCTGATTCATTCAACATCACATCATAAGAGCAGAGAGTAAAATGAAATTTTATACTGAAAAATAATTAGTGAAATATAGAATATTATATTGGTTAGAATGTTTTCTTATGAATATATACCTGGAATAAGGTTGTGAGATTTATAAATAAAAGAATGGTAATCCCTATGTATATTATCTCCTTTGAGATTCTAGATCGACTAGGGATTGTAACCTTTCACTTGGGACTCCCAGGAAACCCCAAATATTTTAATGATTTTTTCGATGTATCTCTCATGATAATGTAAAAATATGATAAATAACATGTACTAAATGAAGATTTCATACCATTGGAGATTTATCTTTACTACAATTAGCAACAAGTACAAGTCTTGTTTCTTTGAGATAATGTGTTATAGAACAAGAATACTCACCATGTTAATGTTCATAGGATAAATCATAAATTCGAATTAGTTAACTAAGAACATGAGGACTTGATGAAACTGTGATGCTGTCATTTATTTGTATTAGAGTAGTTATATTTATAGGGTGAAATTCATTTTATAGGGGGTAGAATGTAACACCTAGATATTGTATAATATATTTCTATTTAAATAAGTTTAATTTCTTATATAGTTTCTGATATATGAAACCCTATTTCTTAATGAATTAAACAATAGTGTACCATTATAAACTAGTAGTTAAATTGGTTGAATGAAAATGAATAACCAAAATTCAAAAATATATAAAAAATTAAGGAAAATAAATTTATATGTAATTACACAATATTTAATTAAAACAATACATGTTTTAAAAATACATTTTCCCTCAACATGGTTTCTTTTTTTAAACAATAATACAACTAATTAATTCCGCTTTTATTAATATTAATATAATAAATTAACAATATTTATAAAATTACCGTTTCAAAATTATCATATAGTGAAATTTATAGAATTATATGAAAAGATTACTTTTTGATGAATAATGAAAATACTGATTTTATTTAAAATTATCATTTCATTTAAATCACATAAAAATTCCCATATTTTAAAATGGGTTTAAAATTAATATTAGGTTATTTATATTATTAATAATACTATTATGGTCATTTTATTTTTTTTATTTTTTGTATAAAAAATTGCACACTTAGGAAACTTGTTTCTTCTTCAAAACTATTTTTCGTTACATTGTGCATGTTTATATTAAAATAATTTCCACCACATATAAGGATTTGATTTGATAAAATGGATTAAATATTTGGAATTATAGTGTTGAAATTATTTAATGAGGCCACTTTTTTGTCATAATGAATATTAAGAATAATTAAAATTTGTCATAGCTGTAATGGTTAAACTAGTTTACCAGGGGGAGCAGGGTTAAACCAAAAGATAAGGGAGAAATTTCTATTTATAATTTTACAAATCCCATTGTATGGATATATTTACATATAAATCTATAAAAAAAATTAATTTATTTTTATTTTTAATCATTTTTATAATCATTACATTATATTGTTTTCTTTTAACAAATTCCTAGTGTTTCCTCCCCCACACATATAAAATAACACCCATTATTTATATTATTTGAACTAATATTATCATTATAGTTTGAAAAACATAAATAATTATAATATCAATTTTCCTATACACAAATTATAGGTTCTGGTATTCCTAAAATACTGTTATAGGGGTCCTTATTAAAGGACTTAAGGGAAAACTGTTGGAGAAGTGGTAATCATCTTAAAGGACCTATTTAAATTATTTCATAATATAAAAATAAATATATAGAATTTATAATAATATTATAAATCAACAGTCTATAATATACTTCTATTTTATAATTATTATTTAACCACTAATATCCATCCACTATTACAACAAATGAGAGCTGAAAGCATTACTCATGAGATCATGTGTACTACCCCCTCAACGTTTTGATACAATTATTAATCCATCAAAGTATTTGAGGGGTGGTTATTTTAAGGGGTTTTTGGTTTATACATGATATTAGTGACATATTTTCCTATGTAATTTTATTTCTTATCTGCATTGTTAAATTCATATTTGTTGGAAAATTATAGCATTTCTCACACATACATGTGGTCTACCAACACCATGAAGCGATGTTATTTGTTTTTCGATTACTATCTAAAGAGATGATAATAAGGTCATATTTAATGAATATATATGATATATATGATATTTAAAATACATAAATATGAATTATTACTTTTCATTATTTCGTTCCATCGGTTGTAATGTTAAAACAACATTCATGCGTACGTATGTCTTACCGTGTAAATGAAAGATGGAATTCATTTATCTATATATATCTTTTTGGATGTCTATAAATATATATATATATATTATGTAATATATATTATATTTATACCATGATTAATATTATGGATATGATGGAACCAAGATCAATGTACAAGACCAAAACTACTGAACCCAAATTCTCATGAAAAATGAAACAGTTAACACCTCTAAATGATAATTTTAAAAAATAAAAGTTAATAAATTGGAATTAAAATATTATAAGTAGATAATATATGATATTAAATTTATAATATTTTATATTTTATTGATTTATATTAAATATAAATTTATTATAATGATGGTTAATGATCTTTTGATGAAACTCACAGTGGATGTATAGATTTTCATCTCACTATTATTTCTCTGAGGAACATTCCATATTAAAAACTTGTTTCTTTTATATTTTTGATATAATTACCATAAATAATTTTTATTATTATTATCCAGAATATTCTGTGGATTTAAATAGAAATCTATTGCTCTTTCTATCATGTGTCTGATGATTCAACTTTTAACAAAAAGGTAAGGGTTTTATGTGACTATCTCAGTTTTTAACAGATATGTTATTGATGATGCCTTATATAATGGAATTTTCTCATCAAAAAGTCAATAATATCAAAAAAAATTATTATCAATTTATTATTTATTGATATTACATATTTTATTTTCATTTTACTTTCTTTAGGGGCTCATGAGACTAAATGGATATTTTAATGTAAAATCGACATTATATATATCTTCATTCGAAAATCACATTTCTCTAATGTCAATGTTTTCTAAAAACATTTGATGATTTTTTACTATTAACTAGTGATTATTTAAATTATATATTTACCCATATAATTCTTTTAACAAAATGGATAAAATTGAATATTTTTTTAAATGAGTTATTTTTTTATTTTTTCTAAAAATATGAATGTAATCATTTGTTAACATGCTTAAAATGAATATAATTTCTCACAATCAGGAATTCCCAGTGCTTTGGATATTCTGCTACAAGTTTCTATGGTTCCTCGCAAAAAAATATTTTTTCCAAATTATTTTGTATATTTTTATATTTTAAGAAGAAATTTCAATGTGATAAGGGAATTTTCCTTCATAAATAATCCATGTGAAATTTTAATGAAATTTTCAACAAAGATGACATAATTTGATGTTACATAAGATAAACTGTGGATCTGATCCATATATTTCTACCCTATAATTTTTTATTATGGTTTTTCTCGATAATATATTTAATAAAATTAATTATTTTCCATGGGTTCTGCTTTATTAAAATTTTTAATTGTTTATGAAACTCATTTTATGCCAATGAGTTATGATATATGATTAATGATTTAAGATCTTTGGGAACACATAGCAATAAATTATGATTATTTGAATTGAGGATTTAGAATTATATACCGAACCAATTTATTGTGTAGATATGGATATCTAATGAGTTATTAAGGGCTAGAATGGTGTGTGAACTAAGTTCAGTGCGGTACGCTGTCTACTATGTTGGTATTTTAATAAAATGATGAATAATAATATAATTGAATGGGGAGTGAAACAAATCCAATATGATATTATTGGAAGTGATAACTCACTAGGGAAATTATTTTCATTGATTATGTGTATGCCACAAAATTATTTCTTAGTCCGATATTATAATTTCATGGATTATGATTGTTGATTACTATAGGACTTGGGTCTTATGAACTAAAAAGATTTATTCCTTGATTCAATATTGTAATAAATGATTTAATTGGTGTGGTTTTAAAATATCAATCTCATGTTAACACACAGTTATTCTCATGTTAGGTTTAAGTAGTCATTGATAATTACCATGTTGGACATTAATAAGAATATAAACTCACTTTTTCTTATTTTTCCTTTCCCTATGTTATAATGATGAGTTTTAATTATGATATCCCTAAGAAGGGTAATAGTTATGAATAAATTCATTGATAATGATATAGGTTTCTTTTGAACATGTTGTTTATGTGTCCATATTTCAAAAGGCACTAGACCTATACAATTCTGGACTGTACTTTTTTTAAAGAATATATATTTATTAAGATGAAATATCTTAGTATGAAAAGTATGGGTAAAAATAATTATAAAATATATTTTATTGTGATATATTAAATTAATTGTGAGTTTAATATCATGTCATATTCTATTGTTAGAATTATGAAACCAGAGCTATGTTGAATTTGTGATATAATAAATAAAATTCTACAGAGGTGGAATGATTGGATTTACCTAGGATGGGATTGTGTGTTATTATATGTAATTTCATGTTTTTAATCTATTAAAACCCACCAATCAAGTAAGATAACCTAAAAAACAAGAATATTTTGGTACCTGGTTTACACCTAAAATTCACGATATGGTGGAAATGGATGGGTAACTACTACCCATCTTCTGGAGTTCTGTCCTCCAATTAATATGGTGATATAGTAGTGGAATGTGATTATTGAATGAGGAAGTGGTTATATGGTTATGTTATGTATTGTTGGTTATGTGGGATTGGTTTAATGTTATGCAATGTGGTTGTGGTTTTTAAATGACATGGGTAGTAACATTTAGTTTTTTAGGACTCTAGTTTTTGAATCATTTTACCCCTTTATCTTTCCTTTTTGGAGAATATCAATATGGTATAGATATCCTATATCTCTTATACCTCATTATCTATTTATTGAGTCTTAAAATCCCTATAGATATTATCATAAATATTTCAAAATATAGAATCCGTACTTATAATAGAAATATAACATCTAAAATAAGAATTATTGTGACCCTTATAAACTTAGTTTACAGATCGTCTCATGAGTGAAAATATTTTCACAAACTAAAATATTAAACATCAACAAAACCAACACATCATAAAACATGATTCCATTGTAATAAATCATTTCCATATCTTTAATTTTGAAACCCATTTAGATTTCATTTAATTGTTTACATGATTATATTTTCATATTAAAAAATATATAATCCATGAGAAACCTAGATAATGATACACCATAATATTTTACCTTCAAATAATACTAATTTCCAAAATTTAATATGTTTTTTCAACTCTTTAATGTAAAAAAATAGTAAACACAAAAAATGTGTTTGTATTCTTTTAGGTTACCTACATTCATGGATAAAATATCAATAGACATGAATTGTGATATTTCACATATAATTTCCCTTATATAAAAGAATTTAAATTCAGTAACCTTTACGCATTGGGCACAACACCCTAATATAAGGGATGATACCCTTATGTGAAATTCTATGTAATTAATGTACATATAGACATCATTTTCATTACCTTAAAATAACCTTTATGATTCTTCATATACCCATATACGGTCATCCAAATATCTTCATGCTTTTCTTCTTAACAATGAAATGATTGTTATATATGCCATAAACCTTAAATTAACAATCTTGATACCCTTAATCTCTAGAACAAGTGAAATAGAATTATTGCCTCATTCTGACTATTATGTGAACCTCAAAATATTGATAAATCTAATATAACCACTAGATTAATTATTATAATAAAACATGCTATAAATTAAAACACGTGATTTCACGGTCACTTGATCAACCATCAGTACCTATCATAGTTTAAAATTATCATATTCATATTTTTATAGAATCATCAATGTGGTATGATCATGAATTTTCATTCAAAAATAAACTTGAATGAACCATAAGTCCTCATGTTTTGATGATCATATCATGAGTAGTTTTGTGTCCATGTATAGATCAGTATTCAATCTCATGCACATGGGAAATATTGAGTTTAATGTTTAAATAAATTGGATAATTTCGTTTTACCCTTCATGTGTGAACTTCTTTAAATGTGGCTAGTTATCACTACCAGTTTATCCCATGTCGCATTTTTTACAAAGGCTGATTAATTATGATCATCAATGAATCTAAAATTCCCAAATATGATCATCTGGTGTTACTGATCACCATGGTCTTCCAGTTCCAAACCACACATGAAAGAAAAATCACTATATTCCCTAATTTTGTGAATACCCACGCACCATAATACCTTCTGAAACAGGTGTATGTCCTCACAAATGTTCTCACATGAACCATTCACCTACTTCCTAGAGAGCTAAGTGGTTACCTTCAGCATGACCACAAATTTTTCTGGTTTAGCTACTTGGGTTATATCCTTGTTTTGTTTTATCTATTTTTTATAACACATATTCTCAAAACTCATGCAAATGATGATTCCATTAACAAATACATTCCTTGTATACTAGATGAACCAGTAAGAACCTCATTCATTTTAATCAACCTTTTATTTTTTTCACAAACAGTACCCCTCCATTGGTAATTAAGATATAGTATATACCACTAATGTTCACACAATATCAATAATTATATATTAATACATGTTAACAAATATAATAAAATTCCTTAGGGGCCCAAAAAACATACTTTGGATATTTATTTGAAGAAATATTTTTTAGTAAAATCATCATTTTCTCTCTCGCCTTTATACTAAATGAAATAAAAATCATCAATTTAAATAAAAAGGCATTTAAATAAGAGAAATATATAAATTTCCAAACTTTTTTCAATAATTTTAAATGGATACCTTTTATAAGGCCCCAGCCTTAAAAATTACTTAATCTTGAGTTATTACAATATTACACATTGAGGATCTATTTTGGTTTAGAGTTCTAGAGAATTATATAATAAAACTTGCATTATATTCCTCATTTAAACAATTTGGGTACATATAAGATAGTATTCATTTTTTCCCATCAACGGAAACATATTTAAACTAAAACATGGATTCTTTCTTGACACTTACTTGACACGATCATCAAATCATGTACCCTTCCCTTGACCTGTGAAAAACATTTCAAAAACATGGGATGAGCATAAGAAGATCAGTAAGGGATAAAAAAATATGGGAAAGAAACATGGGTACGTGTATATATAAGAATCAATGAAATCATACTCTACTCATAAAACATAATAACTTTAACATACCTCATCAAATCATGATTTAATCATAGAAATCATAAGACATAAAGGTAACTTGAGGCATTCATAACATTCTTACGTAGGGAGTAACCCTCTTGGTTACGTTTGGAATACCCATCACAGTATATTCCCTAAATCTCTTCGAAGAAACCTTAACGTTTAACTCCTTCACGTTACACAATGCATTGGAGAGCTATATCAGGCTCACCCGCCCTTAGTTTATCATGGAACCACCCGTCTTTATAACAATCCCCAAGAACCATAACACAATCGTACCACATAAAACATGCATAAAGGAAACATAAAATTTCTACATTTAAATCACATGATATCAATACAACACATTGATATAAAAATATCATGAAAACCATTTTCAATACCAAAATAACATAAATGTAAAATAGGGTATTTATTTTTCTTTTAAAAAATCGGTATTGCTTGTAGAGGAAGCTGAAACTCAAATAATAGTCACAGCGGCGGAGAAGTCGTTGTTTCCGCATACATACGCCAAAAACATTCCCTTTTGTCGTTTAGTAAAACTCTTCGTATAAAAAAGATTCCTTTTGGAGAAACGTAAAAGTAAAAGGTGTTTGTACACCGTATAAAAGAAGGTTTTGTATAAAACAAAATATGCCTCAATGAATGGAGATTGAGACGAAGTCCCATACCTCAGGTCCGACTTGACTCGATCGTTCTTTAACATCCTGAGTAATAAAATTGAGTTAATTTCTACTTGCTTAAGAACCTTTTTCAAATTCATTATTCCTTTTATATCACTTATTACCGTGTCATGAACACTATGTAATTATTTATGTTAATAATCATTGTTTAAATGATCATTAGTACTTGAGTCAAAAATAAACTATTTATAATTAAAATTTGTTCATATATCCATTATATCTAGAGTTATACTCATGATTTAGATATCATATATATCATATATATCCAGTATACACATGCATTTATAATATTACATAACGTTTAGAGGTAAGAAATGAAATGCACCGTTCATGGAGACGGTAAGCGGTACGTACGCATGAACACTACTTTCATTTCTATTTCATGTTTTATGGAATAAAAACATAATGATACATAATAGTATTATAATTCTAGTATGGTATCATATATAATATCATTAAATATATCCTTTATACATACCACATATGGTATTAACAAATCAAACCACTTTGATGGGGCGGTAGTCCGCACTTCCTAAAATGAAGATATCACGTTTACCCATAATGGAAACCATAAAATTATGCCATAAATAAAAATACAGAATCTTAAGTAAAACATAAACATATTATATATCATATACAAATATAGTGACATCTTAATGGCCACCTCTCATGGTGTTAAAAGAATATCGAACAATCATCGTTTCGTGAGGCAGAAATTCGCCATCCACGGAAACAATATGTTCTTTAACCATTAAATGTAGGTGTGTGTAAGTGTAGCTCAAATAATTCTTATAACAACATCCTAGTATATGTAATAAACTGGTTTTGGTATAAAATAAATGAATAAAAAGAGTTTATGGGGTTGGAGAAGTAAAATAAAACATAAGAATACAACAGAAGACAGTACCTCTAAATCGGGTGACACTTTTTGATTTGAGCTCAAAGGCTTAATTGGGAAGACTTATGCCCAAAGTGAGGCTTCTAAGAGTTATAGAGGGATGTGTAGAGAAAAAATGGTTAGGGGTTGGCCGATCCAAATGCTTTGGAAGTGTGGGTAAGGAGGTAGAGGTGGGGGCTATTATAAGATGAGAGGAGGGGCACTCTTGGAAAGGTATAAAAGGATACTTTATTATAAAATGATTTTCGTATTTAAAAGGTCACAAAATTATTTATTTTTAGGATAAGGTGATAATAGTTTTAAATAAACCCATCCAATATTTTTTTGACATGTGTAGGTATTAGATTTTACATTAACTTTTCATTTTATTTAAATCGTTTAATAATGAGGTAATCGCTCCATCATCATGGTGTCATAAATAATTTAATTTATTTAATGTCTAAAAATTATAGAAAAAAAACAATGATGTATGAAATATTTTTATCTTTATAATGAATATTTATAGGCAAAAATATGACTTGTATAACTCCATTTAATTATTGTTTTAGTAAAAGAACTCATGTTTGTGAAATTTTTACTTTAACATTAAATAAAAAGATATTAATGTCATTTTCCTTCCAAATTGGCTCCATGGGGTCCCTAAGTTTACCCATGGATTTCCATGATCGTCCATGATACATCTAATAAGGGTAGGACATGTTTCAAGTTCATTTCATATTATTAGAACATTATTCTTACCTTAAATTACACTAATTACCTCCAATCGTGATTAAAAACATAAAAGGTACTATTCACCAAAAAATTATTTTGATCCCATTGAAACACATTTTACTTATTCATGACAACCTTGTATGTCTGATTTTTGAAATTAAAAACATAGAGGTGGTAAAATTTCATTTATATGAAAAATCAGTTTTTTATGTACCACTTAGTGGTTTCACTATTCATCATAAATTGAAGTTTTTCATAAAAATACCAAAACATCACCCTAAGCTATATTTGATATTCTGAAATAAAAAATGATTTCTATTTTACAAAATTAAAAACATAGATGTTACATTAATTAATTTAATAATTAATTCCCGCTGTTAGAGAAAATATCGTGTTTTTATGAAACAATAAGTATCAAAAGATTGACACTAGTTTAAGTCCAATTTCAAAGTGAAATTAATTCCAACAACCAATATTGGATTAAATGGTAAAAATATATTCTAATTGAACTTTAAAACCAATTCAAAAGATAATCTAATCATATAAATAAATTAGATTAGAGAGAGGGTTTGAATTAAAATACAACAGTTTTCACTATTCATTAAAAAAATGAACATTATCAGAAAAATACCATAAATTTATCCAAAGTAAATTTCAATGACCCAATCATAAAGAATAATTTTATTTTGACAAATATAGCTTCTAAAATTGTCAAAAGTTTGATTTAAAAATGGTTTTCCATCATAAGGCAGTAAAATAATCTTATAAAAATATTAGTGTATTCCATGCTTAAGATTGGATTTATTCTCATTTTAAGCCTCTAAAACACTATATAATTCATTAATAGACATAGATAAAAATATATATTATTCATTAATTACGTGGGATGTTACATTCTTCCCCCCTTTTGAAAATTACTTCCCCGTAATCTATTTACTTATCGAATAAGTGGGGGTATTTATCCCTCAGTGCATTTTTAGATTCCCATGTTGCCTCTTCAATCATGTGGTTTTTCCAAAAAAAACCTTTACCTGATGAATCACCTTATTCTATAACACCTGATCACTATGGTCATGAATATGGACCGGTTGTTCCTTATAAGATAGGTTCTCTTCTAGCTGAACTACCTCTGGACTCGAAACATGAGATGGATCTGGCATGTACTTCATTAACATTGAAACATGAATAATATTGTGTACCTGAGATAAAATCGGATATAAAGCCACTTGGTAAGCAACTGATACAACTCTCTCCAGAATTTCATATGGTCCAATGAACCTTGGACTAAACATTCCTTTCTTACCAAATTGCATCACACTTTTTCATGGTGAGACTTTGAGAAAAAAATGTTCACCTACCTCAAAAGAGAGATCCTTCCTCCTGTTGTCCACATAACTCTTCTGCATGCTCTGAGCTATTGTCATGTGTTTCTGTATCACCTGAACTTTATCTGCCAACTCTTTTACCAATTTTAGTCCCATCAGCTTCCTTTCACCCACTTCATCTCAGAAAGCTGGAGTTCGACACTGCTTCCCATATAACTCATCAAATGGTGCCATCTGTATACTGGAATGAAAATTGTTATTATATGAAAATTCAACCAAGGAAATATGTTGGTCCCAAAATCCCTGATAATCCATCGAACAAGCATGTAGCATATCCTCTAATGTCTGAATTGTTCGTTCTGACTACCCATCTAATTGAGGATGAAAACCTTTACTAAAATTTAATTCAGTACCCAACGACTTTTGAAGGGCTTTCCAAATGATAGAAGTGAACCTGGGATCACGGTCACAAAAAATAGAGATAGGAAATCCATGTAACCTGACTATCACTTTAAGATACCAATGGGAAAGTTTATCTAGGGTAAACGTATCTTGTATAGCAAGGAAATGAGAAGATTTAGTCATGTGATCAAAAATAACCCAGATTTCATTTTTACCTTGAGATGTCTTCAGTAATCCCACAACAAAGTCCATGGATATATTCTCCCATTTCCACTCTGGCACTGGTAATGTCTTAAGAATCCCTTTCATTAACTGCCGCTCTCCTTTAACCTGTTGACATGTCAAACACTTCACAGTAAAATCAGCAATATCTCTTTTCATTCCATCCCACCAGTAATACTCTCGCAGGTCTTTGTACATCTTAGTACTGCCACAAAGAACTGAAAACGGATAACTATGAGCTTCACATAACAACTCTCTCTTCAACTATGAATCACAAGTCACACACAATCTCTTCCCAAATCTCAAAACACAATCATTATCAATGTTGAATTTAGGATACTTACCTTTCTGAACCAGCTCTACCATTTCCTGCAACTCACTGTCTTGCTTCTATGCTTGCTTGAATCTGTCTGATAGAGAAGATTTCACTGATACCTGAAACAAAACAGAAGGACATCCTGAACCAACAACTTCTATTCCATAGTTCATCAAATCATTAACCAAAGGATCATGTTCCAAACACAAAATTGTTAATGAACCATTGCTTTTTCGACTCAAAGCATCAGCCACTTAATTTGATTTTCCCAGATGGTAATGAATTGTACAATCAGAATCCCTGATTTCTTCCAGCCACCTCCTCTGTCTCATGTTCAATTCATTATGTGTGAATATATACTTTAAAATTTTTTGATCAGTATATATTTCACACTTTACTCCATACAAATTATGCCTCCAAATTTTTAGAGCAAAAACAACAGTAGCAAATTCCAAGTCATGTGTAGGGTAATTTACCTCATGAGTTTTCAACTGATGTGAAGCATAAGAAATTACCTGATCATTCTACATAAGGACACAACCAAGTCCTTTGAATGAGGAATCACTGTAAATAACAAACTCACCATTCTTGGAAGGAAGTTCCAAAACTGGGTCATTCAAAAATCTTCTTTTCAACTCCTGAAAACAATCATCACATTCTTTTTTCCATATAAACATAACACCCTTCCGAGTTAGCTTATCATTGGACTAGATAACCATGAAAAATTTCTAACAAACCTTCGATAGTAACCTTCCAAACCAAGAAAACTATAGATCTCAGTTACATTTTTGGGTCTTGGCCATTCTTCAACAACCTTTGTTTTTGCAGGATCAACTGTTATCCCATCTTTAGAAACAATGTGACCAAGGAAAGAAATTTGTTGCAACCAAAACACATACTTTCTGAATTTCCCATAAAATTTCTTTTCTTTTAAGGTTTTCAAAATAACACTTAAATTTCTTTCATGCTCTTTTTTACTTTTAGAAAACACCAAAATATCATCAATAAAAACAACCAACATTTGTCACCTGAGTCAACTGATCCATCACTGTAACAAACTGTTTAGTTCTAATTCTGACCATCACAGGATACAGATTTGAAAGTTTATTTCCCTCTGTATGCCTTCCCAAAAAATCTGTTATGTTTCCTCTATGAAAAACCATTCTTAACACAGAAATATCTTAGGCGACGCAACATGGTAATATTCAAATTCTATATCATTTCAATTTGATCATAAAAAAATATTTTAGGTTAATCATTTAATAGAATTATAACTCCTAAAGTTATCTAAACCGGCATCTAATACCAACTATAAGGCCCGAGCCTTAAACATTACTTAAATTTGAATTATTACAAGATTACACATTGAGGATCTTTTCAGGTTTAGAGTTTTAGAGAATTAGATCATAAACCTTGCATTACATTCCACATTTAAAAAAATTGGTTACATAAAAGATATTATTCATTTTTTCCCATCAACGGAAACATATTTAAAATAAAACATGGATTCTTTCTTGAAACCTCCTTGACACTATCATCATATCATGTACCCTTCCCTTGACCTGTGAAAAAAATTTAAAAAACTTGGGATGAGCATAAAAAGCTCAGTAAGGGATATAAAAATATAGAAAGGAAACATGATTACATGTATACATAAGAATCAATGAAATCGTACTTTACTCATAAAATATAAGAACATTAACATACCTCATCAAATCAGGAATAAATCATAGAAATCATAAGACATAATGGTAACTTGATTCATTCATAACATTCTTACGTAGGGAGTAACACTCTTGGTTTTGTTTGGAATACCCATCATAGTATATTCCCTAAATCTCTTTGGAGAAACCTTAACGTTTAACTCCTTCGCACTACCCAATGCATTGGAGAGCTACATCAAGGTCACATGCCTTTAGTTTATCACGTAACCATCCGTCTTCATAACAATGCCCAAGAACCATAACATAATCGTACCATATAATACATGCATAAAGGAAACATAACATTTCAACATTTCAATCACAAGATATCAATACAACACATTGATATAAAAAACATTATGAAAAACATTTTCAATACCAAAATAAAATAAAAGTAAAACATGGTATTTATTTTTCTTTTAAAAAAACGTTATTGCTTGTAGAGGAAGCCGAAACTCAAATAATAGTCACGGTGGCAGAGAAGTCGTTGTCACCGCATACGTATGACAAAAACATTCCCTTTTGTCGATTAGTAAAACGCTTCGTATAAAAAAGATTCATTTTGTATAAACATAAAAGTCAAAGGTTTTTATACACCGTATAAAATAAGGTTGTGTATAAAACAAAATATGCCTCAATGAAAGGAGATTGAGGCGAGGTCCCATACATCGGGTACGACTTGACTCGATCGTTAATTAACCTCCTCAATAATAAACTTGAGATAATTTATACTTGCTTAAGAACCTTTTTCAAGTTCATTATTTCTTTTATATCACTTATTACCATGTCATGAACACTATGAAATTATTTAAGTTAATAACGGTAGGTTTAACGATCATTGGTACTTGAGTCAAAAATAAACTCTTTATAATTACAATTTGTTCATGTATCCATTATATCCAGAGTTATACTCATGATGTATATATCATATATATCATATATATCCAGTATATACATGCATTAATAATATTACATAACATTTAGAGGTAAGAAATGAAATGCACCGTTCATGGAGACGGTAAGTCGTACGTACGCATGAACACTACTTTCATTTCTATTTCGTTTTTTATGGAATTAAAACATAATGATACATAATAGTATTATAATCCTATATTTTATCATATATAATATCATAAAATCTATCCTTTATACGTAACACATATGTTATTAACGAATCAAATCACTTTTAGGGGGCGGTAGTCCGCACTTCTTAAAATGACGATATCGCATTTACACATAATGGAAACCATAATGGTATGCCATAAATGCAAAATACAGAAGCTTAGGAAAAACATAAACATATTATATATCATATATAAATATAGTGACATCTTAATGGCCATCTTTGATGGTGTTAAAATAATATTGAACAATCATCGTTTCGTGAGGCAGAAAGTCGCCATCCAAAGAAACAATATGTTCTTTAACCATTAGATGTAGGTGTGTCTAAGTGTATCTCGAATACTTCTTATAAAAAAATCCTAGTATATGTAAGATACTGGTTTTTTTACAAAAGAAATGAATAAAAAGATTTTAGGGGGTTGGAGAAGAAAAATAAAACATAAGAACACAAGAGAAGACACTACCTTTATATTGGGTAACTCTTTTTTATTTGAGCTCAAACGCTTATTTGGGAAGACTTCTGCCCAAAGTGAGGATTCTAAGATTTATAGAGGGATGTGGAGAGACAAAATGGGCAGGGTTTGGCCGATCCAATGGCCTTGGATGTGTGGGTAAGGAGGTAGAGGTGGGGGCCTTTTATAATATGAGAGGAGGGGCACTTTTGGAAAGGTATAAAAGGATACTTTATTATATAATGGTTTTCAGATTTAAAAGGTCCCAAAATTATATATTTAGAGGATAAGGTGATAATATTTCGAAATCCACCAATCCAATAGGTTTTGGACATGTGTAGGTCTTATATTTTACATTATATTTTATTTTTATTTTAATCATTAAATAATGAGGTAATCACTGCATCATCATGGGGTCATAAATAATTTAATATATATCATGTCTAAAAATTATAGAAAAAATGCGATGATGTAGGAAATATTTTTCTATTTCTAATGAATATTTATAGTCAAAAATATGACTTGTATAACCCCATTAAATTTTTTTTGTAAAACAACCAATATTTGTGACATTTTTACTTTAACATTAAATAAAAACATATTAATGTCATTTTCCTTCCAAAGTGGCTCCACGGGGTCCCCAATTTGACCCATGGATTTTCTTGGTCGGGCATGACACATTCAATAAGGGCAGTACATGTGTCAGGTTCATTTCATATTTTTAAAACATTATTCTTACCTTAAATTACACTAATTACCTCTAATCGCGATTAAAAACTTAAAAGTTACTATTCACCAAAAAATTATTTTGATCCCATTGACCAAATTTTACATATTAATGACAACCATGTATGTCGGATTTTTGAAATTCAAAACACATAGGTGGTAAAATTTCATTTAAATGAAAAATCAGTTTTTAAGTACCACTTAGTGGTTTCACTATTCATCATAAATTGAAGTTTTTCAGAAAAATACCAAAACATCATCCTAAGATATATTTGATATTACGAAATCAAAAATGATGTCTATTTTACAAAATTCAAAACATATAAGTTACATTAATTAATTTAATAATTAATTCCCATTGTCACAGCAAATAGCGTGTTTTTATGAAACAATAAGTATCAAACAATTGACGATAGTTTAACTCCAATTTCAAAGTGAAATAAATTCCAACAACCAATATTGGATTAAATGGTAAAAATATATTCTAATTGAACTTTAAAACCAATTCAAAATATAATCTAATAATATAAATAAATTATATTAAAAATAGGGTTTGAATTAAAATACAACATTTTTCACTATTCATTAAAAAAATTAACATTATTAGAAAAATACCAAAAATCTATCCAAAGTAAATTTCAATGTCCCAATCATAATGAATAAGTATATTTTGACAAATAAGCTTATAAAATTATCAAAAGTTTGATTTAAAAATGGGTTTCCATCAAAAGCCAGTAAAACAATCTTTTAAAAATATTAGTGTATTCCATGCTTAAGATTGGATTTATTCGCATTTTAGGCCTCTAAAACACTATCTAATTCATTAATAGACATAGATAAGAATATCTATTATTCATTAATTACTTGGGATGTTACACCTTCATTTATAACTTCATTGTATTACCCCTTTTTCAATTGTTTATTTTCACTATTCCTTGAAAACAAATGTCCTAAATTTCTCCTTGAACATTCTAAATACAGATTTCTTCTTCTAAAAATTGAAATCACTTGATCAAGAATAGTTGTAACAAATAATCAAGAGATATAGTTAATAAAATCACTATATACCATATGTAGTGTAATAAAATCTTATAATACTATTATGTCAGGGTCTGGTGTCTAAAGAAAGATTCTTAACTAACACACATACAGTTTTTAATTTCACTCAATAGGTTTAATAAACCCACAAAATCCTTACTTTGTCATTTTCTCAAGAAATTATTTTCACTCAAACAAAATCATACTAACCTGTTGGTTTATAAATTGTAATGTATATACTAAATTTATAAATCCACATGAATCCCATGTAATACATAATCTCACATGTTCCTCTAGCCTATAATAAGGCTAAATAGACCTTGTAACTTTATTCATTAAATCCCCCCTTAGTATCATATTTGTATATTTAAAGTGTTTTTCATTTTGGGGGATCCACTTCTCAAAAGATAAATCTTATTTATCAACAAGATTTAATAACAATAAAAGGTGATACAATTGATAAAATATGTTAGAATATGAACATGTATACTAAATATCCATCATTATTAATTTTCTAATCATATTTCTTCCTTTAATCTAATGATTACATTAATCCCATATCAATAAAAACATTTATTTTAATGTCTATTCATCCTGATATATCAGATTACTTTAGATATTTCCATATGTAAAATAATATGATTAAATAATTCATTTGTTCATCAATTTAAGAAATAGAATTAAAAATACAGCTAATCTTTAGGCTTGAAAACAAAATCAACCTGAAACACCTTAATCACCTCCTTGTAACACCCCAGGGATTGTTTCTCCACTTATTTGTAGATCATATTTAATAATGGATGAAATATTTAAAAAAATTGGTTAGAGGGGTACCATCCATATTCCATGGGATTAAGAGTTTCATGACCTGACCCATTTTGGCCCACATGGATGATGATATGCTGAGTGTGAAATCCAATGATTAAAAAAATAGGATAGGGATAGATATAAGAACCGTGTGGAAAAATCACACACATTGGAGGCCTTTGCATAATGTACTTATACAAACAATCACATCCCAAAACACCATGTTGTGAGATAAAATATAACTATTAAAAAAATTCATGCACAAAAATACATCAAAAATTAGATACAAAAATACTATTAAAATGATTAACGGTCCAAATAAAAAATACCAAATCTCATAAAATTTTCAAACCTATTATGTAGGTGGGAACTAATATTAAATGAAACACCTAGTATGAAAAATGATTTGTCTATCTTGACTGGACATTACCGACGCCTAGTCCTCCTAGGACTTTGTAAAAAGGATTTTCACTTGTATAAGACATATCATCTTCATAAAGATACTATGAATGGGTGAATATTACAATACCCAACTACAAACCCCAAAATAACCAAATATAATGAACAAAAGATTGATAGATCAGTACATCATCGTGAGGGTATATTAATCAAAATATTATATATCATAATAAAAAACCCAAATATAACCAAGATAAAAAAAACTGTCAATGATGTTTCAACCATATTTCCAATAATGGGAATCTATTTGAGACTTTAAGGTGACACTAATCTGGGATAAGTCACTCAAAAAGACAAACTATCAATGATGCTGCTTATCTAAGAGGTCATGATGATTTGGATCTAGTTAAATAAGTACTCACTAGAGCACTAAAGATCTTAATACACAGAAAAGGGGTCTCACATTTGGATCTCAGAGGCATACTGGACCCTACCCATAATAAAGTACTATGAATGGATTATAAACTCATATAATTTAGTCCCAAGGATTTCTCAAAATCCTAGGGTAGGAGAAGAAATAACATAGGATCACAGCTAAGTCACAAATATGGATTTCTAAACACAATATAAGATTAATCCCATAGAGGGAATTACATGAAATTATTAGGAAAAAGTTCCTCACTATCCCCTCATGGGGATTGACAAATGAACACCCCAAATGATGTCAGTTGATGTGTCATTTAATTACAGAAGTTTTCTACATATTTTTGGATTTATTTGTTATATTTAACATCATAATATTTACATTAAAATGGTTAATTATAGGTAACTATTTATTATATAGAGTAAATATATGTTACTAATAAATGTAATAGTTTTGTAGGTTTTTGAGTTTGAGTTTTCTTAATATTATTCATTAAAATATTTATTTATTCATTTTTTTAATATAATTCTAAATAATAATTCATGTTTTAGGATAATTCCCATATTATTTTAATCAAAACACCATTTAAATGTTTTTTACCATTAAGAATTTAATGAATTATTAAATGTATTATTTCTAATCATGTTTCTTAAATGACATAATTAAATGTTATTTTTATCTTCCTTTTAATTTTTTTTTAAATCCTCATTTTAATTAATTAATTAATTCAAATTCTAATTTTAAATATTATAATTTATATTTATATTATTATAATTTATTTTTTAGTTGTATAATTTTTTTAAAATTATAATGTCTGTATTTTATTTTCTCAATATTTTAATTTTAAATAATTTACGATGATGAAAATCTTTTTTTAATTTTTTGTATAGAAAGCCCACAAGAACAACTGCATCAACTGCTTTTGAAAAGTCATTTGGTAACCACACGTAGAAATTTCATCAACTGCAAGGCTTCTCAATTTTGAAAAATAAGAAATTCGAAACAAGATACCACAAGTGAAAACTATCAGCCACTTTGCATTATATTGTACTGAATTAAAAACGGACCATGGATACTATTAAATTTGGAATAGGAAAGTATAATATATTTTAAGGCTAAATATTGGACAGGAACTACTTATTCAACAACCAATATCATATAATTCTAAATTGTGATATTAAAAATCCTCAATCCATCTCACCCTTAGTTTGATGCAGGTTTATAGTCATCGGTATCCCAGACATCCCTAGAAGAAGAAGCTGAGATACATATTGATGATAGGTAATATGTGAAAAAAATGAAATTTCAAAAATAGATTATGAGTTCATTCAAATTATGGAGGACACATATGATGTAAGAACACTTTTAGCCATCATCAAGATTATAGTAAATACAACTTGATGTTATTGCTCAAAATATAAATGAATGATGTAGATACATGCTGAAAACATAAAGATGACTCCTTCAGTAGAAGAAAAAATAAAAAATAAAAAATGAAACCAAATGATACAAATCCCAATTTAGAAAAATAATAATCTATTAAATTAGTTTTTCTGACATGTTATGTGGGACATCACCCTTCTTTTCCAAATAAAAAAACATTAGTGATTGAATATTTCAAGGGAGATTAATTGTGGAGAAAATATATATTAAAAAGGGATTATTTTGATTAAAAATGTATGAAAATGATCCAGTACTGGTCATATCTATGTCATCTAAAGATATATATTTGAATATGATGTTTAGTGCTCATGGTTTGTTGATAACGTGCATGATTTGAGCAATGAAAGGAATATGTGTTAATATAAAATTGAGCAAGGCTGACTACATCATGGTATTATTTATATATATGTGTGTAATTATTTCTAGGTACATGATAGTCTCTTCTTAGTTTCATCCATATTTATATATCATCAATCATTGGCTTCCACTACTATTGCAAACAAAAAGAATCTCTCAGTCAGTCGGTTTGATATTCTAAAATGGAAATTGAATCTTTATATGGATTTGTTTCTGATTATGTTATTATTTCGAGTTCTTCCAAATGAATATTTTTGGGATCTATTTTTACCATATTTCTCTTATGTAAGAAATAGTTTTATTTATAATCAACTGATGATTGTTAAATAATGTGACAACACATATTATATTGATTCATCTTTGATATTTTTATTATTGACAAAATTAATAAAAATTGTCTGAAGATAATTTTATTATGATTGTGACGAGTCCATATTAATTCTAAATATATTCCACATGGGTATATTATGATTGTTACTAGGGTAAAATTAATGTCATTTAATGATTTTAAAAAATATACAGACTAAAGAACATGTGGTCAGTGATGAAAATATGTCCATGATATTTTAGTTGAAAGAGTTAGAGGTTTTTAATTAAAAAATGGTAAAAAATGTTAATGATTCCTCGTAATAGAGGAAAAAATTAGATAATCACATAGACAATTATAAATGATGCTTCGAAGAAGATAATATGAGACACTATTTCTGTGAATTGGCTGGACTTCATTGAATGGAGGAATTTTAAGATAAAATAGAGAGATATTTTTTTATTATCTACTAAGAATGATATTGATCTCTTCATTTCAATTTTATATATCTCTATTTCATATTTCTTAAGAATTATTACTATACTGAATATGAACTATTTTTTTCAGGAGGAAAAGAAATTATTTGTTAATTCATTCCTATTATTCTAATCATTTTCTCATATATAAATTTCCTTCTGTAATATCGATTCTGAATATAAAAAATGTTTTACATCAAATGCTTCATTAATTCAAAACATCAAAATAATTTAGTGTGATTTATTATGAATAAGTTTTCATCAAAATGCATTAATGTAAGATGTTTCTTAAAATGAAATTCTTAAAGAATCATAATTCTTCAATATATATCCCTTGGTGAGAGAGATCAAGTGAATCAATTTTGTGGATACACATGTAATTAATTTTTCTATGGAAGAAGAAATAATTTTTACCAAGGAGTTAAAATTCTTATTATAATTATAAAATGCATCTTAATTTTCACAATATTAATACTTCATTTCACCACATCTTCATCCATGTTCTCACACACTATTCACATCCATTTGTTACCTTTATAAGATCTTTTTTAGATGATTTTCCCTTTAATTAATCCCTTATAATATTCACCAACCTTCCTAATGGTTTAAACCTATTTTCCACTATCTAGTATTGATTTGGATAATATTTATTTATTTTAATAGAATGTCAACGACTGTGTTACTATTAAATTTTAGAACCATTAGTGGGGAAGGCCTGGAGTGAGTTTTAAGGGTAAAAAATAATACAAACAGATAAAACTAACATAAGTTGTATTAATAATTCTACTTAAGATCTTCATTATTTTGTTATTTTTCAATATTTTATTCAATTTATTTGTGTGTAAATAATTAAAATCAAAAAAAATCTCTCCTATTCTTAAATAGATTTTATAATTAATGTTTAAACTAAATTAATCTTATTATTTTGTGTTAATTTTTTGTGTGGAAAATAGATCATTTTAGAGTTTCAGAACATCCATATGAAATATATTGTGTTTTTTCAAAATTATGGGAACACATCCATGTAGTTTGAAGATATAATACAATTTTAGATAAGTAATATTGATTAAATTAAACATATATATAAACCTCAACAAAAATATATTCCATTACTAGAACAAATCCTGTCAATCATTTAGCTAAAATTTATGAATCCAATGAAACTAGATTTTAATAACTAGAAACTGAATCATGGGAATCATATGAAATTTTGATGCATTAACATATTTAATTTAGTGATGTGTAAATGACATTGGGAATTTTTTTAATGATATTGCGAAGGAGGGTGTGGCTAAAGCTTAGCAAAAAAATAATTATTAAGAGTAACATGATATATATGAAGAATGATATGTGGAAATACCAATATATCTGAATGAATTATATAACATAGATGGATATTAAAACAACCAATAGGTAATTTAGTTAGAAAATTTTGGGAAAAAACTAATAGAGATAAAAATGTAATTTCCTTTATTGTTCATGGTTCATATCATTGAAAAAGATCACTGTTATTAGATTTATGATAATTTAATAGTTCGTGCAAAGGAGAAACTAGAAAATGCAAAATAAATGTTAAAAAATAATCATGTTGTCATGCGAAAATTTCAAATAATTAATATGAACATAAAATTGGGGATATTTGCAATAGAAAAATAATGTGAAAATAAATGATTTCGAAATTCATGAAATGATTTGAAAATTTCTCATATGTATATTAGAACTTTCAACCCAGAATCTATGAATTGTTTTTTATTAAATGTATGACTGAGAGATCATTAAAGAAATATTTATTGATGAAGTTTCACTGCTTTATTTATATAATTTTCTAATACTCTTGTGAATTATTTAATAAAATTAAAAATTGTTTTGTACAACTATGGGTAAATTGTTGAATCTAAAAATATAGGAACATTATTTTATTCAAATTTAATTGAAAAAAATCCACTCTAACTTAACTCAAAGACTCAAATGAAATCATTTTAGAGGGTGAATTTTTGGAAAACAAACATGAAGGAGTGATAAAAAACATATTAGATGGATTTAGTAGAGATAATTGTTCGAATGTAGTGATTGATAATTTTCTTTTTTTAGATGAGGATAATTTGGTAGAGATTTATTATGTGGTGAAATATGAATATGAGTGTTTTCAAACAAAATACCATCCCTTTTTCCCACACTTCCTCAACCAAGATAGGTTTTTAGTAACATTTAGAGGATAAGAATAGTTTAAAATATGATATTATCTTGATTTCCAATTTTTTTAAATATTTTTAGAGTAAACTTTTGTGACATCTTCTTTATTTTATTAGATAAATCATCCCCTAAAACATCTAAATTTCAATTGATTAAGATATTTAACGAAAAAATAATTTAGTGATGTGAATTTCAAACCTCTTGAATAACATATATCCTAACTATCCCATCATTTTAATTTTATATATTTTAAATCCATAAATGATACAAATGTCAACAACATTCTTCTGAAAAGCCATTTTGATGATGTGTTTCTGGATGATGAGATAAATAGATCCATAACATAGATTAAAAAGTTTATTATTCTTCATCTAAGTCTGAGTACTATTAAATTTATATGAAAGTTTCATTGGGTGATGATATTTATTCTACACATGAATAATTCTTTTACAAATAGGATAATGAATAAAGGTGGGTTTTAAGAAAATATTTATCTATTAAGAGAGTAGAGAGTGGATTTGGATGTTTATGGTCTCATATAACTCATAATGTTAGAAAACATATTTAATTAAACCACATTTGGTTCTTTTATGATTAATAAACATTCCAAACTAGTTACAATAATTCGTTGCTAGGAATTTTATGGATGGTTAATATTAATCTTTCAATTATTGGGAGTAATCCCACATTTTAATATTTTTCTCCATTTTATAATATAAGATCCATCAAGATCTTAATTTTTCCTCATTCTTCTAATCACATTCTCTTCTAAATTGGACGAAGGCCTTATAGTTAATTTTCCTCTTTCTCTCTTTTGAAATAATCATATATATATTTTGAAATTTTCAATCATTATAAATCAACAATGATGAATTATTTATTATTTTACAGTTTAATTATAAGTTATCGGGTGTAACTTTTTTTAAAAAAGAAGCTTTTGGATGGAGATTACTAGATCAACATCCTTTAAATTCATCCTTTGTGTTTTCATTAAACATGAACCTCATTTATTAAATAATTATTTTAATCTGTTTAAAAAATTTCCTATTAAAAGTAAAAAATACTATAGGCATCCATAAAAATCATATGGGAAAGATATTTTATTGAATGATTACAAATGATTAAGAATATATTATTAGGGTATTGTTTGAATTAATTTTTTTTGATCCAATTTTATGGTTGTTTTGTGGCTTTATGAAATTATGTTCATTAATTTTAGATATATTTATTATATAATTAAGTGTGGGGGAGTGAAACCCCTATTTATTTATTAATATATTATTATTGTATCGTTTGGATATTTATCACACTTTTTCAACATTGTTGAAAATCCAATTGGAATAAATTTTCAAGCATGTCAAAAACCTATTATGGTATTCCTAATTATTATAAGAGTAATGTAACGAACCGTTTTTTAGAGCGGATAAAATTTGAAGGTTTTTGAGCTTTTTCTTTTATCAGTGGGTCGGTTTTAAAACCGAGCTTAAGAACAACGATCCGAGGACTGGAGCCATTTTAAGCGGTGATATCAGATTGCGCGCGGTAGGTTTAACCGTGCGGGGTACCCCCGGGTATCCGGTAGCAGGCGCGCGGGCTGCACATGGTGTTTCTGACGGTGCGGATAAAACCGTGCGGGTTGGGTGTGTTTTAGTTTTTGTTTAAAATTAAAATAAAGGAAAATAAATAATAAAAAATTAAAATTAAAAAAACCTAAACTAAACCTCACCCTCACTCAACCCGCGACGCACCCCCTCCCTTCTCCCCCGGCGAGCCGCGCGCGACCCCCCCTCCAAGACGCCGCCTCCTTCCTCGTTCTTCCCGGTTTTTCTTCTCGGCTTCTCTCCGAATCATCAAGGTAATCACTTATCTCCCTTCTCCTACCCGTTTCCAGCTTCATTTTGACCTAATCGGCGCCCGGTGTGGTACGGCCGAACCCTAGTGCTTAGAGGTGATCTGGTTTTACTTCTTGCTCTTGTTCTAGGTCGGTGCGGAAGGTTCATTGGGACTCCTTGGCGCACATTCCGGCAACCGCCGCCGAAGGCGAAGCGGTTTGGGTGGGTTTGGATCATCGGAATGGTTTCGGGGTGAGGTTTTCACCTTTTCCTTTGTTTTTCACTTGTTAAATTTGGGGCTTTTGATGTTTATGAGCCCCGACATGATGTTGGCAGTGTGTTGAGCTCGCGGTGTGGGTTCGCCTTCGTTTTGGTTTGTCGCCAACACCCGAGGTAAGGATTTAATACCGTTGGTTGGTCTTTCCTCACTTAAATTGGTTTATCTTTGTGTCTTAAGGTTAGTAGTGGTTGTCTTATAGTGCGTTGGAGGTTTCAGTATGATTTCGGGTTGCCGGAGTTAAGGCAACTCACCAGCGCAGGCATATGTACGTATTTATATGTACGTGGGTTCCCTCGGTGTGCGTATGATTGTCCATGATAGCGAATATACACACGTACGGGGCTAGTTGTCCCCATTACATATATAAAAAGTGCCTGTGCAGGTGAGTGGAGACAGGCTTATGAGTATATGCATATGTGTAAGGATCCTCTTGCGCACGCTCATGGCCATGCGGAGCGTGTGCATAGGGGCTAGGTGTCCTTATACGTATGTAAAATCACATATGCCTCGTGGGGGACCAGCTGCGACAGCTTTAGTTAGAAAGCGCCAAGAGCCGGAGTGGACGGATGGATCCACCTTGAGGTAGGGTCCCTCTCCTTGCCCTTTTAAATTTAAGTAAAGTAATAGTGAGTTTAATATTTCACTTAGCATTTTAATTATTCAAGTTTAGTTCCGATTAAATGCTTCTATGAAAATCGTGTGAATTTCAGGAATAAGATAAAAGAGGTTGTTTGGTCACTAAACTAACGATTTAATAATAAAACCCCTCTTTCGAGGTGCGCTGCCTTCAATCTAAAAATGTAGTAATAGAATTCCATGATTGCCTTCCTTATTGTGTTGCTTCTTAACTTTGCTATGTGTTGAATGAGTTTTAAAGTAAATGCTAAATATCAATAAATGAATTGTTTGATAAAGTAATGCCATGTTTTCTAATAAAAATCCTCCAATGGAGGTGAGCTGCCTTCAAAATAAACGTGTAGTAGTAGATTTCCTTTTCTTGTGATTTCTTGCTTAAATGTCTATTGACTCTTTATTCTTGACATTATACTTGATAAATGACATGCTTGTACTTGTACCATCTAATGTCATTAATCACCTAACATAGAGGCATGTTGGTGCCATATGCTTTTGTTTACCTTCTATTGCTCATGCAAGTTCCAGAATGTTTAACAAGGATAGTTAATTATGAGAATTGATTATAAAAAGTTGAGATCTGATTTGGATAACTAAATGTGAAGAATTAATCATGAAATGAGAATTGCGTCGATTGATTAATTAAGTGATAAATGAATGAGATTTTGGGTCCTAGACATGGCATTCTAGATCGACTTAAAATCTGGGTTTGGACATGGCGTTCCTCCCCAATGGTTATCCAAGCTTGTGATATAGGGTGTTAGACAAGACGATCTACACTGAATGAGATTTTGGGTCCTAGACATGGAATTCTAGATCGACATAAAATCTGGGTTTGGACATGGCATTCCTTCCCATTGGTTATCCATGCTTGTGATATAAGGTGTTAGACATGGCGATCTAAACCAAATGTAATACGGGGTGTTAGACATGACGATCTACACCGAATGATTATCTAGGTGTTAGACATGGCGATCTACACCAAATGTGATTTGAGGTGTTAGACATGGCGATCTACACCAAATGTGATACGGGGTGTTAGACATTGCGATCTACACCGAACGAATGATGATAATGATTTATGAAAAGAATGAGAGATGTGGGTAAAACCCGAGTGAATTGTGATCAAATAAAGAAAGGTAAGAATGAGTGGGTTTCCAGTCTGGGTTGAAATGATAAGTGAATAAATAGAGTAAGTGAGAAAAATGATAAAATGTGTTTTTATGCTTGAACCAAATTTACTTGTGTTGTTTTAAACAGGTTCTCATCCCAGCTATGGGCCGAAGCAGGTAGTGCCGCTAGGTGTCCTTTCTGGAACCTGGATGGGCGTTTATTGTTTGCATTGTGTCGTTATTGTTCGAAATTACCAACACATTGTTTAATTATATTTTCATGGTCTAGAGTGGGCTAGACCCTGGTGGTTCCGGCCTACTGAGATATATATCTCACACCCTACTCGGGCCGCCATTGCACTGGGGTACCCGAGTAGATTCCATTTGGTTGCAGGACCTTGTTGCTGCTATTTCTTGTACTTGGAGTTAGGAGCAAAGGACCGAGTTGGGGCTCGGGATGCTCATGGAGATCGCCATCGGGGCTTGAGACTTTTGTTCATTTACTTCTGCATTGATGTGTGAGTATGTCGCGTGATTTAATGCTTCCATTGTATCATTACCATGTCATGCATGCATCTCTTATATAAACTGCCGTTCGCCAAATTTATTCAAACCTTATAAATGAATAATGTTTTCCACTGTTTTCTTATTATTATTTACACTACTTCCTTGCTGTATTTTTGGTTACATTGTTCCACTTTGATAAGAGGGTATAGTCTCCCCCTGACTTACACTACACCCTCGCCGCTAGACGGCAACCTCTGGCATAAGGGGAGACGCGCTTGAGGCCATGTCGCGGGCCGACTCAGGTGACCCGGGTGTTCGGTTTAGGGTCGACTTGAGTTGGTTCGAGACAAAATGGTATCAGAGGAGGTTTCTTTATTTTCATTGTCTTACTGTTTTGGGATTGGTAGACAGGAGATTAGTAATGTGTCGGCGCTTGGGTAATAGCCGTGTCTGGGACTGATCTCCCCACGTACGGTAAATGACCAAGTGGCCAGGGCTGGGAATTGTTGTTCATGTTGTTTTCTGTTACAGTTGATGTGATTTCACCTTGGGTGAATGTTGTACTTTCCACTGCTTATTTGTTTATGAAGAGGTTTTGAAAATTTTTCTTGGCCCGATATGGCCAGAAAATTGCATTGCATGCATCATATTAGACACTTATAGATTCACATGTCAGGCATACGTGCCATGCCATGTAGTTGCATTAGTAGGATGCCTGCTGATTTTTATTGTGTGCCTTGGAAATATGTCATGGCTGGATTTATTTAGCATGTCTCTTTAGAAAGCATGTTTTGGTGATAATTAACATGTTTGGGTGATAACATGTCATTTTTTCTATCTTTCTTGTGTGTCATGCTCTGTGTTATAGCATGTTTTAGTGATTTCAGCTTGTTAGCTGTTTGTAGTGGCTTGTTAGCTTGCTAGTAAAAGCTTGGTTGCTTTGGCTGAATTTGTTGGTTGCGATTACGACGGAGCCAGATTTCCATTGTAAGGTGTATGGGGGCTTTATAATTGGGAAAAGGGTAAACTGTGGTTTCCAACCTTTAAAAGAGGGCTGCTAAGTTAAAATGTTAAATGAAAAAAAAATTGATTTGATAAATGGGAGCCAAATGACAACGGTAAGGTGTATGGGTGCCTTATTGATTGGTAGGTGGCCACCCATGTGACCGAACCTTGTTAGACCATAGTGTGTTTGAAAATGATTATTAATGTAAAACAATTGTGTTTTGATTGAGATAGTATGGTGTGCTTTTAAACATGCTCAACTAGACCCGAGGAGGTCAGTTGGGGCACGTCCTTATGGAATAAACTGATATGTGGTTGCTTTTGAAGAACCCGAATTGAATAAATGGGACCCTCGTGGTCGCCTCTTTGTTAAAAAGGAATTTAGATGCTAAATTATCTGTTTATGCTTGGATAACATTATGTGTTAAATTTTTAAAGAGGAAGTTGGTTATAGCTTGTCTGTTTTTCCATGGGGCGTTGTCTGAAAACCAAGTAATTAGTTTTGAAATAGTAATGTTGGGTTTGTTAAGATCTTCTTTCAAATGATTAAAGTTTGGAATGAATTAATGAAATGGATAAAATGGAAAGACGTTTTTGAGCCTTGTAATCCTTGTTTTGCGTGAAAAAGAGTTAGGGTCGACGCGTGTGCTTTGTAAGGGACTACCCGTGCTAGGTAGTACACTTAGAGCTTGAGTTGACTTGTTTTCGGTGTGAGCTTATGATGTGGTGATTGTAGTTCGAGGAATGCCACCCGTGCGTTAAATTGTTTCAAAAATAGCGCGCCGGTGAGCGGCTAGTTCTTACGATGACATGGACACTCCTAAGGTGGGTAGTGTCGCATGAGTTTTTGTTTTCATGTCGGTGCTTGCTTGGAAGCACGACTATGATAAGGTTGGTTGTGTGCACAACACTTTAGAAACTCTGTTAGTGCGGGGAGAGTTTTAGTGGTTATGCTTGGACGAATACAAATGCCTCGGGTGGTATAGGCATCAGAGTTTGGTCCGATTGATCTTCTCAGCGACCTTGGTTTAATCTTAGTGTACTCTTCTGGATGAGACGAGCATGTCCCCCATCTTGACGTCATCTTGGATACACTAAGATAGTGTCGGTTATACGCCGCGCTAAAGTTTAAAAGTTGTTGGTTTGTTTCTTAATCTCTCTCTAGTTGTGTGTGGGATGCACGGTTTCTTGTAGTTATGCTTCGTGCTGAGGCATGATAGTTTTATAATAGTCTTGTGATGACTTGACTTGCGAATGTCACCAAAGGTGGTGTAAGGACTTCGGTGTACGCGTAGTTGATAACAGAACAGTTTTAAAAGCATGTCATCGGTTTAAGGGAGAGTGTGAATCTTGGGTCGGCGATGTCTTTCGAGGAAATCTTGCGGGACCAATTTTAGTTGGTCGATCGTGATTCAACCATTTTCTGGGTTTGAGGTCCCTATAATGGCCTCGTACGTAAGATCTGCTTTGATGTTTCAGTTGAAATGTGAGAGTTGGCTCGAGTTGTAAAGGCTTAAGTGCAGTTTTCTTAGAAAGTTCTTAAAGGTTCTTTGGGCTTTGGAGACACAATACAACCGGTTGAATGCAACTTCACAACCCTTGTGAGTCGGGTGGTGTTTTCGTTTTTTTTTTTCGAAGGCTTCTCATGGACGAGAAGTTTTTTTTGGTGGGTAGTTTGTAACGAACCGTTTTTTTAGAGCGGATAAAATTCGAAGGTTTTTGAGCTTTTTTTTATCAACGGGTCGGTTTTAAAACCGAGCTTCGGAACGAGGTTCTGAGGTCTGGAGCCATTTTAAGCGGTGATATCGGACTACGCGCAGTAGGTTTAACCGTGCGGGGTACCCCCAGGTATCCGGTAGCAGGCGCGCGGGCTGCACATGGAGTTTCTGACGGTGCGGATAAAACCGTGCGGGTTGGGTGTGTTTTAGTTTTTGTTTAAAATTAAAATAAAGGAAATAAATAATTAAAAAAATTAAAAAAAACCTAAACTAAACCTCACCCTCACTCAACCTGTGACGCACCCCCTCCCTTCTCCCCCGGCGAGCCGCGCGCGACCCCCCCTCCACGGCGCCGCCTCCTTCCCCGTTCTTCCCAGTTTTTCTTCTCGGCTTCTCTCCGAATCATCAAGGTAATCACTTCTCTCCCTTCTCCTCCCCGTTTCCGGCTTCATTTTGACCTAATCGGCTCCCGGTGAGGTACGTTCGAACCCCAGGGCTTAGAGGTGATCTGGTTTTTCGTCTTGATCTTGTTCTAGGTCGGCACAGAAGGTTCGTTGGGACTCCTTGGCACGCATTCCAGCAACCGCCGACGAAGGCGAAGCGTTTCGGGTGGTTTCGGATCGTCGGAATGGTTTCAGGGTGAGGTTTTCACCTTTTCCTTTGTTTTTCACTTGTTAAATTTGGGGATTTTGATGTTTATGAGCCCCGACTTGATGTTGGCAGTGCATTGAGCTCGCGGTGTGGGTTCGCCTTCGTTTTGGTTTGTCGCCAACACCCGAGGTAAGGATTTAATACCGTTGGTTGGTCTTGCCTCACTTAAATTGGTTTATATTTATGTCTTAAGGTTAGTAGTGGTTGTCTTATAGTGCGTTGGAGGATTCGGTATTATTTCGTGTTGCCGGAGTTTAGGCAACTCACCTGCGCAGGCATAGGTACGTATTTATATGTACGTGGGTTCCCTCGGCGTGCGTATATTTGTCCATGGCATCGAATATACACACGTACGGGGCTATGTGTCCCCATTACATATATAAAAACTGTCTGTGCAGGTGAGTGGAGACAGGTTTATGTGTATTAGCATATGTGTAAGGATCCTCTTGCGCACGCTCATGGCCATGCGGAGCATGTGCATAGGGGCTAGGTGTCTTTATACGTATGTGAAATCACATATGCCTCGTGGGGGAGCAGCTGTGACAGCATTAGTTAGAAAGCGCCAAGAGCCGGAGTGGACGGATGGATCCACCTTGAGGTAGGGTCCATCTCCTTGCCCTTTTAAATTTATGTAAATTAATAGTGAGTTTAATATTACACTTAGCATTTTAATTATGAAAGTTTAGTTCTGATTAAATGCTTCTGTGCAAATCATGTGAAATGAAGGAATAAGATAAAAGAGGTTGTTTGGTCACTAAACTAACGATATAATAATAAAACCCCTCTTTCGAGGTGCGCTGCCTTCAATCTAAAAATGTAGCAATAGAATTCCATGATTTCCTTCCTTATTGTGTGGCTTCTTAACTTTTCTAAGTGTTGAATGAGTTTTAATGTAAATGCTAAATATCACTAAATGAATTGTTTGATAAAGTAATGCCATGTTTTCTAATAAAACTCCTCCAATGGAGATGAACTGCCTTCAAAATAAACGTGTAGTATTAGATTTCCTTTTCTTGTGATTTCTTGCTTAAAAGTCTTATGACTCTTTATGCTTGACATTATACTTGATAAATGACATGCTTGTACTTTTACCATCTAATTTCATTAATCACCTAACATAGAGGCATGTTGGTGCTATATGATTTTTTTTACCTTCTATTGCTCGTGAAAGTTCCAGAATGTTGAACAAGGATAGTTAATTATGAGAATTGATTATAAAAATTTGAGATCTGATTTGGATAACCAAATGTGAAGAATTAATCAAAAAATGAGAATTGCGTCAATTGATTAATTATGTGATAAATGAATGAGATTTTGGGTCATAGACATGACGTTCCAGATCGACTTAAAATCTGGGTTTGGACATGGCGTTCCTCCCCAATGGTTATCCAAGATTGTGATATAGGGTGTTAGACATGACGATCTACACTGAATGAGATTTTGGGTCCTAGACATGGCATTCTAGATCGACTTAAAATCTGGGTTTGGACATGGCGTTCCTTCCCAATGGTTATCCAAGCTTGTGATATAAGGTGTTAGACATGGCGATCTACACCAAATGTAATACGGGGTGTTAGACATGACGATCTACACCGAATGATTATCTAGGTGTTAGACATGGCGATCTACACCAAATGTGATTCGAGGTGTTAGACATGGCGATCTACACCAAATGTGATACGGGGTGTTAGACATGGAGATCTACACCGAACGAATGATGATAACGATTTATGAAAAGAATGAGAGATGTGGGTAAAACCCGAGTGAATTGTGATCAAATAAAGAAAGGTAAGAATGAGTGGGTTTCCAGTCTGGGTTGAAATGATAAGTGAATAAATAGAGTAAGTGAGCAAAATGATAAAAAGAGTTTTTATTCTTGAACCAAATTTACTTGTGTTGTTTTAAACAGGTTCTCATTCTGGCTATGGGCTGAAGCAGGTAGTGCCGCTAGGTGTCCTTTCTGGAACCTGGATGGGTGTTTATTGTTTGCATTGTGTCGTTATTGTTCGAAAATACCAACACTTTGTTTGATTATATTTTCATGGTCTAGAGTGGGCTAGACCCCGGTTGTTCCGGCCTAATGAGATATATATCTCACACCCTACTCGGGCCGCCATTGCACTAGGGTACCCGAGTAGATTCCATTTGGTTGCAGGACCTTGTTGCTGCTGTTTCTTATACTTGGAGTTAGGAGCAAAGGACCGAGTTGGGGCTCAGGATGCTCATGGAGATCACCCTCGGGGCTTGAGACTTTTGTTCATTTACTTCTGCATTGATGTGTGAGTATGTCGCGTGATTTAATGCTTCCATTTTATCATTACCATGTCCTGCATGCATCTCTTATATAAACTGCCGTTCGCCAAATTTATTCAAACCTTATAAATGAATAATGTTTTCCGCTGTTTTCTTATTATTATTTACACTACTTCCTTTGCTTTATTTTTGGTCCCTTTGTTCCACTTTGATAAGAGGGTATAGTCTCCCCCCCCGACTTACCCTACACCCTCGCCGCTAATTGGCAACCTCTGGTGTAAGGGGAGACGCGCTTGAGGCCATGTCGCGGGCCGACTCAGGTGACCCGGGTGTTCGGTTTAGGGTCGACTTGAGTTGGTTCGTGACAAGTACATTGTCAAACATTTTTGGAATTACAATTTCAGTGACTTAATGATATTTCAAGTTCCTTTAAAATATATTTTTTAATTATTTTTTTGTATATAATAATTATTTAACTGTCTTCTGACCATTAGACATACATTTAAACTACAAAAATGGAAATCTTTCTGAGCATACACAGTTTAATAGTTTTTATTCACATTTGAATTTTATTTTGATAAAAAATTTGGGTTTTTTATAGAAGATTGGTTACTCCTAATTTTTTAAAAATATCCTTAATTTATACCTATTAAAACCTAATAAATATTTCCAAATTTTGATTTTTTCTTTCCTTATATTTCTTATTCACTGTATTAAAATTTTACAAAATATTTCCAATTGAATTTCTAATTTAAGGAGGTTAACATTTTCTAGAATATTATGGACTTAATTGAGTATATCTTATTCATACTCTCTTATGAGTTTTGTTTTTTTTAACATTTTGTAGTAGAAATTAATGACATAATTTTTTGGAAAATTTTAACTGGGTTTGATACTTTTGAACTATGAAATTAAAATATCTATACAATGAAAATCATAATAAAAATTGATCGTTTATTATTTTATCCTTTCATTATTTAATTCATTAATATGGTGGATGGGTTTTTTATTCAATTTATATTTACTAAATATTCCCCTAAAAAAATGTGCCTATTTATAATGCCTTTTTATTATATGTGAAATTTCACTTATAGATAATGATATGTTTGAAATTTTAATTTAAATGAAAATTGATTATGGTTTAATTTTTTTTGAATTTTTCGATCTCAAATTTTTTTGTAAAACGAAATCAAATTTTGGACAAATTTCTTGAGTTGAGAAAATCAATTTACTTTCTTACGAATGTCCATGTTGAATATTAGTTTTATAAAATAATTCATAGTGGAGAATCATCTTTTCAATTTTTAGAATTATTTTCTTCCATTGATTTTGTTATAATTATTTATTGAGGATAAGTAATACTAGCATATGGAAGATGTTCATTTGGTCTTTAATTCAAGTGTTTTTTCATATATTTATGCATAGAATTACTATATTTATAATAATAATATTTATATTAAATGGTTAACTATAAGTAATTAGATATATTATAAAGGAAAAATAGAATAATTATAATTGAAGTAGTTTTGTGTGTTTTAATATTTAATTTATTCTATTATTATGATTTGAAATATTTGTTTATTATTTTTTTATTGTCTTTCTAAATATCAATTCCCTATTTATAAGATAATTCATGTGTTCTTCTAAGAAAATAATCATTTATATGTTTTTAATTTTAATCTATTAATAAATTCTAAAATATTTTATTCTTAAACATGATTCATTATAACATAAATAACTGTTAATTCTATATATTTTTTTCAATGAATGTTATTTTTAATTCATAGTTTTATTCAATTAATTTATGGTTTATTTTTTAAGTATTTTAATTTAAATTATTAATAGTTTATTTTTGATAAATTTTAATATTTATTTCTATAATTTTTTTATTTTAAAGTATATATTTTATTTTTCAATCGTTTATTATTTCATAATTTAATGTTTTTAAATTCCAATTTAGATCAATTTATATAATTTTTTTCTTGGTGTCAAACACATGAAATTTTTCAACAACTGCATTTGATAACTCATGTAGCGACTCCACATAAGAATCTTATATATAACATTGTTTCCTTGTTGAAATAAATTGAAAAAATAAAATAACGTTGTTTTGAGTGAAAAATATTTAATGTAATGTATTATTTTAGGCATAATTAACTGACTGTTATTTAAAACTCAAAAAATATGGTAATGAAAAAAGAGGATGATTGTAATATTGAATACATGATCAGCCACATACTATTTATTTTTCAACCACAAGATTCTAATTCCAAAGTTCAAGATTATAAATTTTTGAACTTGATCGACATTTATTTGATTGGGATTCATAGTTTTCGATATTGTATTCATTCCTAGGATACGATTATGATCCACATCCTAATTATTGTTCAAATTTAATGAAAATGTGAATTTCAAAAATAGAGGTCATGGAAGTTCGATTTCAACAGGAAGATTATGCTGGAATAACACCTGCAGATGTCACGGATTTTGAGGAAAATAAAACCTAATACAGCTACTCAATCCAAGAACAAGTAAAACATATCCAATATTTAATTCTCATTAATCCACCATCAGTTGATCCCAACACCATAAATCTAGGAAGTCGCCACAATGACACAAAATTCAATAAGGCCAAATATGGGTTTTCAAAACTAGTTTGACTGATATACTCTATGAGGAATCAAACTTGTCTATAGAGTGAACAAAATTTATGATGGAGGATTTTGATCTTGAGATTGTGTAAATAAAATACATACTATTTGAGATAATTTTGATTTGAGTTTTACCATGATGATTCATTATTGATCTTACATGAGTTAATTGAAGCCAAAGATTTTTATACGGCGTCTACTGTCGTTGGTTCATCAACAAAATTCAAAATTTTAGGATTCAATGATATCTATATTATGGTAAAATTAAGTTGTTACATCCACATCATGGTATTTATAATTCAAATATAGGTTTATTCCTAGCTACGTGAAGGTCTTATGACTGGGGGATCTACATTTTGGTGGTTTGAAGATTGTGGTTTCACTAATAATGGAAACATGAAAATGGTATGAGTCAGCAAATTTGAGATTCTGAAATTAAAAATGAATTTTTCTATCAATTGTTTTGATGTTACGTTTTTGTTGACAGGTTTATTCAATCATGATGTTTGAGATTCATTTTTCCCACATACTTCTACTACAACGTGTAGTCCTCATGATGTTCGACTGATTTTCAACAGGAATCTAAGCATGAACATGTTACAATGATTGATTATGGGAAGATCAATAGTCAGCCGAAGGAATATTAATTTGGTAAATATAATTATATAACAATAGAGATGCGTCTATATTCATTTTTAATAGACTCCACATGGATCTGAAAATATTTTTACAATGGTATTATTAAATTCATATGCGTGTTTAAAGAAATATCATGGCACGCAAAACCTGGTCCATTAAAAAGATAATACCATAATAGGTCAGTAAAAAAATTCTATGCTGATTATGTAAAAAACAGAAAATAAATTTTGAGATTCCATCATAAGGTTAATAAATTTTTTAATAATTATAGTGAAACTTTTCAAAGACACTCTATATCATAGGGCAGGTAATTTTTCTGGAAATCATGAAATGGACTTATACGAATGGTGGATATTAAAGATGAAATAGTGTGAGAATGTCTTCTTATAGACATGGAAGGATATTGATCCCTTAATTTACTTTTTCAGTAAATTTATTTATTATTGATAATTTGATATTATTTTACTAAAAATGAAACAATTGTTTCTTGATGAATGAAATTACATGGATTACTCTTTTATCTTTTTCACATAATTTTTTTTATACTTCGATGTCATTCAGTGATATCAATTCTGAATATAATTTTTTTTGATTTTATGTTCATCAATTCCAAACATCATAATCATTATATAAAAATTATTATGATGATAGTTTCTTCAAAATCCATTATTTCTAGATTGATCAGGATGTTCAAATATATCACAATCATTCTAATAATAGATTTATCTCTTGTTGAAAGAGATTAATCAAATATATTTTGTGGATTACAATGATGTATGTTTTTTCAATGAAGAATAAATTTTATTAACCTTGTTTTTCAAATTCCACTTAAAAATATATTTCATGTCTTAATTATTACAATTTTAAAATTTCACTTCATTATCTATTTATAAATCATTATTTTACACAATTCAATAGCATTTTTCAAATTTTTTAGCCCCAATATTTTCTTAAAATTAGTTCATTAAATGATCCCTTAATAGATTCTCCAGCCATTCCTATAGTTTTAACCAGTTCAACAAAATATTTTCATGAGTGTTAAAATATTAAATATAAATTTGACCACTATATCAATGACCATGATGCATTCACTAGTCAATACTAAAGAGATTGAGGGCCTCATCTTTTCACGTAAAAATGGATGGTGTGCATCCAATGTGCATGGAATGTCCAGTCCTCCCCAAATATTCATTTTCCTTTCTATCTCAAACGTCCTTTATTTCTCTATATAAATAGTGTATCCTTATGGGAAAAACAACAAGTAGAAGTTTATTTGGCACTACACAATTGACTCTAGACTAAGTCTATGTACTCCAACCTATGCTCATGTACATCAGGCTACACTCTTCTACTCTAGTCATTTCTTGTTCGTAGCTATGTTCGAGTACTTAGCCATGCACATATACCCTGATCATTACTACTTTCCAAATGATAAGCATTAATGTGTAACCTAATGGTACACACCAATCATCTAACATCAGTTCACATGGTGTTTGACATGTTTCACATTATGGGTGATTTTATTCTTTATGAGTAAACCCTAGCATCGAGAGGAGGGACCATGCTACATGTTTTCTTAATAAGAAATGTCGTATAGTCTATATTTTTACATTAATCTAGAAACATCACATGCTATATGATAATTCCTCCACCTTCCCTAAATCTATTAGAAAACTCATCATGGAGTGATATTAGAGTTGACTAAACTATGATATATTATGGCTAACAGATTTCAGTAATATCATCTACTCGAGAAAAGATCCCCGCTACACTATGTCATCACTACATTCCAATCCACAGAATGTGGGTCTCTCATCTGAACATTGATTATCCTTGGTCATTTATACACATTGATAATGTTATAAATCTTCATCTTAACCCTATGATGATGAATCATTATGAAAAAGAATAAATATACAATGATCAAACTCCTTGTATTGAACGAATCACCATCCAAATAGAATATTTATGATGATCCCAAATGAATGTCATGGGAAAAACACATTAAGAGGAATGGGTCTTGGTTTTAGTTTGGTTTAGCGTTAATCTATTTCTATTAGAAAAAATAATAAAGAAAATAAAATGAACAAATAATAATCTAACATCATCATTTACCAAATACCTAGAATATATAGAAATACTCATAAATGAACCATTGATAGGTGATCAACATTATCAGAAATAGTTAATCATTTCTGGTATGGGATAGAAAAATACCGATAAAATACAACTGAAAAATCATACTCTGAGATTGGATCCATCGATGATTGAGAATATTTCTTATTCATTGTCATTGGTGAGATCCATGAACTGCATTTATTTATATCATCCTAGATGTATTGTTCCATTGGACCATAATCTATCGATTCCACAATGGACTCTTATATGAATCCTCACAAATCATTTAGATAATAGAGCTTCCCATTGTATTATCCCATAACTAGATTTAAATTATTGGAGGCTAGGTATCGTAATATTAATTAATTAATTAATTAACTAAACAATTCATTATTAATTCATACACAACAACATTTTATCCAAACACCCAACACTAAAAAATTTATATTGTTCCTATGGTAAAAAATACATTATAGATTCAACATAGATCTCAGTTTTCGCATCCAATAATTCCTTTTAATTTTATTCCATTTTTACAAAAAAACTTCTTTTGCATGATATAACATATGTAATATAATAATTAACTAAATAAAGAGTATCCAAGTGCCTTGCTATCCCCTGATAAATTAGCATAATTCTTAAAAAATATTATTTAATATATTACAATGTTGTAGAAGGGAAAATGTTGTTACATTCTCCCCACCTCCTTTCTTTTATTCCCAAAAAAGGCCTATTAATTAATATGCATGTATTTATCTTGCATCGGGTTCCCTAATCCAAGGTTCTCCCCATAAAATTATCATGATACCATTAGACACAAACATAGGGAATCACTCACTCATTAAATATCTTCCATTAGGTGAAACATTTACTACTGAATCACAACCTGGTTTGGTGAAAACTAATTATAAAATGATTTTGGCCAATGTTATGTGGTAGTGTGTAGATAATAATTTGCATGTTGAGTATCAAGATCATCCTAATGAACCTTTTTTAAAGGTTAATGAATCCATGACTGCAATAAATAATCTCCCTAAAATTTTCAATTTGAAACCAGTTCAATAAACTAATATTTTTACCCCTTTAAGGAGTAATTCTCAGGCTGAGGGTATTGAGGAATGAATCCCATAAGAGAAAATTCTGGGTGTTCTATGAACTGACTATGATTATTTTATGTCTAAAGAAGAAGATATTGAAAATATGACCGAGGACATAATTCCCTATAAGAATAGAAAGAGACAACATGATGATGGTCCTAGTACTAGGATCATGTCTCTTAAAAATGATGGTTCTCTTATGGAATTTCCAAGGGATAGGTAATTCGCCACAATCAGATCCCTGAGGTATTTTTTTATGATTATAAAACCAATGCATATTGGTTTTTTGAAACTGAGAATGAAATTTGATAATTGGAAGGCTTTTAAATGGATCTCTATGGACTATTCCATTATTTCACATTTTCAATTTGAAGGTTCTATAGATTCTTTATGGGTTCTTAATCATTACAGTGTTACTATTAACTATTGAAATAATGGTAGTCAGTCCATTACTATTTCCATTCACATGAATGAGGCTGATTTATTTATGGAATTTTTCTAAGCTTCCAAATAGTATACAAAAAGAAAATATATTTTGATAAATCTAGAATCCATCTATGAGAATATTTTTCTGGGATGGATTATAGTGTGTGATTTTAATGCTATTTTAATACCAAAGGATAAGACATGAAGTAACTTTTTTAGGCCTTCATCCAATGATTTCTTCTATTGAATTTCAAAATGTGGTTTGGATTATGTCCCCTTAGATGTAGTAGATTCCACTTAGTGTAGATATATTTTAAATGGGAGGCATGAGATGAAATTGGTTTGATGTTTTGTGAAAGAGGAATATTGGGAGGGTGCAGTGGATTTATCTAGTCTCACCCTTATATGGATTCATTCTGATAATAATTAATTATATGTTGATGTTTACATCGATAAATTAGTTTTTTCCCCTTTACCATTCGTGTTTAATAAGGATTGGCTTGTTGTACCATGTTACAAAGAAATAATTATGGATTCTTATATGGTTTATTTCTTAAAATTTCCCTAGAAAACACTGGCTACTAATTTGGATAATATCAGAATAAGGCATATGGTTTAGAGAAAAAGATAAATATATGAAATGGGACTTGATGTCATGGAGGCTAATGATCATTTGACCCATTTCTTGTAAAATAATTTGAGTCAATATGTACCCTCTCAAAAGGATATAAAATCCCTCTACATATGACAATATACGTTAGTCCTCAAGTAGATTCATGATGAGATTCAATTTAACAAAAGGGGGCTTAAGGAGGGGGATATAAATTTAATATTTTTAACCCAATTCATAGGGAGATGAATGATGTAATAATATATATAACACTCAAAATTTATGTTAGATTGATTATTTTTTAAAATGAAATTTCAAATGATGTGACCAGTTACTTAGAAGATTTTTATATAGACCAAATGGAAGGAGGACGCTAAAACAATGACCAGTCGCATTGGTATTAATGATTTTCAGAACAATAGGCATATTGAGACACCTAATTAAAAAGAAATTAAGGCATCTACTATCTCGCTAAATATTTATAGGGTTGTAGAACCAAATGGCTTCACCAATATATTCTTCTTGTTTAACTGGGTAATTGTTCATTTTGAGTTAATTAATGGAGTGAGGGAATTCTTTATTCATTCTTCTATGGACTATGGTGTGAACTCTAGGTTCATCAAAATAATTCAAAAAACTGAAAATGATCCCGATATAAGAGACTTCAGTCCTATTACTATTGGTAAATATGTACCCAAGTTACACAATAAGATTATGAATTATCGATTAGGTGAGATTGAAAATGGTTTTATTTATTCTAATTAGGTTAGATTATTCCTTTAGAAGAATATTCAGAATATTCTTTATACAATATTAAAATGTGTGGAAATTATGATGAAATAGTTTAAGAATAGTAATATGGCCATGAAAATTGATTTCCCAAAAGCCTTTGACATAATAAAATTGAATATCATTTTTTATATTCCGAGAATACAAGGGTTTTCAAATATCTTTTTTAACTTGATCTCTATTATCCTAATGACTTATACACTCTCCAAACCTATTAATGGGTTCTCTAGGGGTTTATTTATGTGTTCCAGAGCAGATAGGAAGGGGGATCCTTTAGTAATTATTATATTTTCTATTTATGAGGATTATTTATTATTTTGTCTGAATGTTATTTTTAATGTTAGGATATACTATCTGATAAGGGTTGTATGAGGTTAATTCACACCCTCAAATAATCTCTATGTAGATGATATTATACTTTCAGGGAAAGCTAACATTGTCATAATTTCTTATTTTAAATTCCTCATTGGGAATTAGGAAGAAGTTTCCAATCTGGTTATCAGTTGGAACTAGTCTTCTGTGATGTTTGGATAATGAGTGCTATATCTGACCAAAATTGGGATGTCAGGAGCCTTGATATTAATTGAGGGTATTTTACCATCACCTATATTAGGGTTCCTACTTTCTTGGTTAAGGTGAAAAGTAATTTCATGGAAAATATTTATTCATTAATTATCAATCACGTGGAAACATTTAATGGGAAGACTATGTCACAGGCAGGAAGAATTTGTTTAGACAATTATATGAACATTTTTATGTTATTTTAAGAATCAACATTATACATATTGACTATAAATTTCATTAAGAAGATAAAAATTTTTATTCATTATTTTATTTGGACAAATTCAATTCATGAAAGGAATCTGATCAATGTTTCCCAAAAGGGTTGTGTTAAACCAGTTGTCATGGGAGGAATCAAAATTAAAGACCCCGTAATTTTCAATGATACCTTACTAAAGAAAATTACATGGATAAATCATTTCACCACCGATTTATAATAGTAATTTATTGACACATGTTTTATCAAAAAATTATAAAATGAGAATATATTTTATGTTCTATAAGATGTCTCAAAAACAATTATGTTTTCATATTATGAGATTATAAAATTATTAAGATTGATAGTCTACCAACAACAAACTATTAATTTTTAGAGCACTATAGGGATATCAGTTCCAATTAGTGAATATGTTATTATTCCCATATCTTTGAAAAATGGTTCCATTGTTTCTATATTATATAATTCTAATATTAATGGGTTTCTACATCCTTATAATCGTGTAAAATTTTCCAGATATGTAATATATGACTGAGACAATCTAAAATAAAAATCAAAACTGAATGGATCCTTCAACATAAGGGGATATTATAGATGCTATTATGATTGTATTATAAGAATGTATTCAAGGGTTTTTTATTTTAGAATAATTTTATTTCACTGTATGATATGATTTTAATATGAAGGATCTAGTAATAGAGGATCCCTTTAAAATCTTTATTCAACATGCTTTAATTTTCCATTCCCATAATTATTATTAGGGATTGCATGTAGATCAGTCTCTTCATCGCCTCTTTGTTTTATGTTACTTCACACACAATCTAGGGATGTATGTGTTGGATTTCATGTGAAAGGCTTTTGATTTTGGGAGAATAGAAGTGGTCATAATATCTATTAGCAACACAACCTACAGTGAGAAGATTTTCTCTCTTATTATGGTTATTACAGCTAATGTTATTTTATAAACATGGATAGAAAGAAACTGCTTTTCCATACATAATAAAGATTATTCCTTTCATGTTGGAGTCACTATAATTTATAAGGTGATAATGCTTGTCTCCAAAATACAAACTGGTGTAATGAGTAATGATTTCTCTTATCATGATACTTTGATATCACTTGGGGTGTTTGGTAGTGTCAGGAAAGAATTTGTTTCTAGAACTTTTAGATGGATAAACCCGATCATAGGGTAGATGAATGCTAATGTTGATGGGGTAACTTCTAATGCACGAGGACCATCAGTTTGTGGTTATATCTTTCTTACTCTTTGGGAACTCAATTATGGATTATTCTATCATTTCTATGGGAATGATGATACAATTGAATGTGGATTATGGTATATGATCAAGGTTTAATGGTATGCTTCCCATACAGAGTGTAAAATGATGTTAAAATTAAAATTTACATAAATAAAATTAGGAAAATATGTTATATTGAGTTTGATATTGTAATATCAAATATTTTTCCGGAGGAATACTATAACCTAAGAAATCCCAAATACTGTTGGGATTAAAAAATAAATCGTTACCCCATGTCTGAGGTCCTTTGAATTTTTATAAAGCTCATGTATAATAAATATATATATTTAAAATATATTATAAAATCGTACTCATATATCTCAATCATTTTTTTGTTTTCGTATAATATTATACTACAAGTTTATTAACAATTTTGTGTTAAAATAACAATTTTGTGTAATAAGTGCTTCGTTTTTCATGATGTATTGTTTTGGTTGTTGTGGTCCTTGTAAATTTGAATGGATAAATCATATCTTGGATTTTAATAATGATTTAAACTTAATATATATTTATTATATACATTTTAATTATCATCCAAAAATTTTTAGATATAAAAATTAATTACATAGTTTATGGAGAAAATATGTCATATGTTCGCATGAAGGTTGTTTTCATTTTTTCAACAGATAGAGTGAAACCAAGGTAAATAGTATTTAACTATTCTAAACTCATTATTATATTATATATATCTATTAAAAATATTCTTATTACTGTTCATGTCATATTAAATTGACAAAAACACCACGTCACTTCGTGGGGACAATAACCCACACATATGCACGAGCGACATTATCATTATCGAACAGATCAGAAAGTAAGAAGGTATATGTGATATTATAATCCAAAATGTACAATTCTTTTAAAATTATCACATATATATGTTAAATATAACAATATATCCATATGTTAGTTGAGGTGATCAAAAATCAATTACATCTGTTCACAGGGCGGTAATCTGACGTATACACGATATTTAGTTTTGTTTCCCATTTGATGGGAGAGGTAATGAATATAGGTCATATAATTAACATAATAAAATATAATAATATTTACTATAATTATGATATTATTTTAGAACAATTTCATAAAATTTGAATGAGTTATAGGAATAAATAAAATGAAATTGCATGGTTTAGATTTGTATTTCTTCTTTAGATAACCTATTTGTGTTTATTCCTAAATAAATTCTATGATGGTATCATGATAAAAAGTTAATATCTAGATAACATTTAGTGATTTTATAATGTGATTTTGTAAGTCCTCATCCGGTATAAAAGGCTATTGATGTGTTTATAGTAGAGGAGAGGGGTTGTCCGTTTATTAGTGGGGATGGGACCCGCTTGGGAAGTTACTAAAAGAATAAAAAATGATAAATTAATTCCAAAAAATAATGCCTCAAAATTAATATATATTCTAAGGTAGTATTTTATAATACCGTACTATATCTATATTTTATAAAATTTTCATGTTTAGTTGGAAATGGTATCCATATATTTCATTTTAACCCTATGTAAACCTATTTTATCCATAACTATAGTAATTTTTTTCTATTTTGAAATCTAATTTTGAAAAGAAATTTGGTTGACCTTATTATATAATATTAATTATTTTTATTTTGAATATAACAAAAAAAATTAAAAATTAAGTTATAAAAATTTTAAGAAGTTGTTATAAAATTAATCCTATAACTGTGATGAAAATGTGTATTCCCAATGAAATGTTTTATTAAGTACAAAACGTATTAATATAAAATTTCACTATATAATTGATTAAAAATATATAAATTGGATTAATAATTATAAAATTTAACATAAAATATTAAATAAAAATTTTACTTTAAATCTATTTAAAATATAATATAATATTGACCAAAAATGAGAAATATTCACTATTCGTCAAAAAATTATTATTTTCCAAGATTTATAATAAATTCACACTATGATAATTATTTCACCATGATTTCATAAACTAATTTCATTTCATAAAATAATTTTTATAAAAATGTTAATAATTATTTTTAAAATATGTGTACAGAAACTGATGAAACTTCTTTTTATAAATAATATAATTTTTAGAAAAAATAAGGTGTTCATTCTTATCACATTTTAAAAAATATATATTCTATGAATGAAAAAACATATATAATATATAAATTACGTTATAATAATTTATAAATAGTGCTTAATTTAAGTTATTATGATAAAAACACATCAAACACATATAAAACATCTTTTTAAAGTAATTTTTTTATTTAAAATAATTCTTATCTTTAATTTCTATTACATTGATAAAAAATGAATTTATATTGTATGTGTGGAAACCATATACTTTTCATAATTTAGATAGTTCTATTCATTCCTCGAAATTAAACCACTAGTTTATATCAGTATAAAATATTATGGTTCATTTAGACATGAGGTTGTGTGTATCACAAGCCTTTGAATAGATTAAATTGGTTGAAAAATTAATATATCATAAAATGTAGGGGTGTTACAATATTCCCCCATAAAAAAATTTCAACCTATAAATTTATATAATATCTCCTCATGAATATATTTCGGTAATACGTAATAATAATTTCTTCATGTTCCCATATCACTTATTCTGATATATGATTTATCAAATGTATATTTAACAGTTGGTCCATCCTAATCCTTAACACTAGTCCCCTTAAATATATAATAATGAAATGGTTTCACATTGAGATATATTAGGTTACAATTATATATTATCAAAGTAGAGAATATGCATTGGGTATAACTTATAATACCTTAACAATGATATATAGAACACATCATGTACTCCATAGTGACTTCATGTAATTTCCAAATGGTAACCAACTAAAACAAAAAATATAGTATTTAAAAAGTTCCAATGTACTTGGGGATAAATTTCACTTTTTACTAATCCTTATAACACCCTTAAATAAATATCTTTTCAAAGAAACATTATATCCCACTTCAAATTCTAGATCATTACTTGTGTTATAATCATTCCATTTTATCCTATATTGTGATGGTTTGATATAGAATTGAATAGTATTTAGTTTTATCATTGTCTCCTCCACATGATCTGGGTCTACAATCTTTTTTTCACCAACTTCATCACATCATATAGATGTAATACATATCTTTCTATATAAATCTTTATACGATACCATTTGAATAATTAAATGAAATCTATTGATTTAGGGGAACAACAAAAATTGTGAATAGTATTCACACATAAATTTAAATTCAATATAAAAAACATCAACATGTATTTTACTGTTTTAATTGTATTCTAAACAATCCCACGATTTAAGGGTGATAAGCAGTTCTCAAATAAAACACATTATCAAGAGCCTTCTGGATAATTTTCCCTAATTTTGAGTTAAGTATTGGATTTTGATGTGACATAATTGAAATAAGTGAACCATGAAGTCTTATAAAATCATTAATATATATTCATTCAACTTGTTTTTGAGGTAAATATTATCTGATAGTGAAGATATTCAATAATTTGGTATGGTGATAAACAACAACCCATATCACCTCATTCATTCCAAAAATCCCTCATATTCGAGAGAAAAACACTATACTATGTTCAACAAACATACATTTTGGAATATGAATAGGTTTCATGAATCCTATAAGATTATTCCTTTGAGAATTCAACTATTCACATACGAAACTACATGACACATTATCAACAATTTCATTCTTTATATTAGTTAAAAATACATTCCTTCAAATCCCAATAAATCTTGGATATACCTACGAGTATAGGAAAATATGAGGTTTTTGAATCAACCAATAATTCCATCTTCATTTCTTGTACACTTAGTTCAAATTGTATCTTTCAAAATTTCATATTTCGATCTTCCCAAATAGATTCATACAATTGTCTATCATTCAAGTGATCTGTTTGCATTTAAAAATTCTCATCATCAAGTTGATAAATATTTACATTCCCCAATAAATTTGGTTTAAAAGTATTTTGAAAAATTAATTATTTAACCACTTCAATAATAATTCCCACTATCATATTTATTATATCAATTAACGTTGAATCCCTAATGATCCTCAATTTTAAAAAAATTCATGACCATTACTCCTCAATACTTCTAATAACTTATTTTCCTTACCTTGTTAGTAGTGTATTGATCAATCATAATCATTGAGTAAATCCATCCATCACAATTTCACCATATTAATCTCTTTCTTTAAAAAAATTTATTTTAGACTCTTATGATCCTTTCATATCTCATATCTTTTTTCATAGAGATAATTTCTTTATATCTTCGAAGACAATAATATAGATTACTAATCATGATCACGGGTAGAATAGATTCCAAGATAGTAAAAACAATATTGGGTTCATTAAAGGGACCATGGTTATAATTGTATGAGTATATCTTCCCATATTAATTTAATGTATGAATGAAATGGGAATTATTTAATCTATTTTTTATTTGTTTTATCATCTCATGGTAGCAATGGTGAAGTTGATAGTAGATCATATGTTTAATTTACAAGGATAACAAATGGCGAAAGAGTTCATTTAAAAAAAATGAGATAATTCAATTTTATTTAAATATTATTTCTTCTGATTCCTAAAAATATAATATCTTTATGAACAACCATCATCTATAACTCAGTGAATGATATCTTTTTTCTGAGCAGTTTTTATTTTAGGAATTTGTGGATAAGGAATTTATAAATGATCTGGTTTCCTGAGTGCATAAGAAGATAGGTGTAAACTGTATTTTATTTGGTGATAAAGAGGGTTACCCATCCATTGGGTAGTTAATACTAGATGTACTTATCATGTTGAGATCTTCTTTAGTTATTTCTTATTCAAGAAGGAAATATTCTCTTTCGGGTTTCTAGTGTAGTTAGTTTGAACATTCCAATACCTCTTTGTCAAGTGCCCCAAATAACGATTTCCATTGTCGTATACTAGCAAAATTAATAAATTTTATGGGTTGGGATGTCAAAATGATAATATGAAGTCCTTATCAACTCCACAATCATGATTTAAATCATGTTAGATCTTTTGAGTTACCCCTTAGTATACTCTCCTATCCTAATTTCCAATTTATATTTCTATCCTTTTAATTTATTTTTGACCAATATTTATGTTGGTTACATATCTTGTTCTTGTTTGCAGAGATATTCGTCTATCTAAAATTAAATATTTCACCTTTATTAAGGGTCTTGTTTGTGTTATTTTGGTATGAGGACTATATTATAATTGATTGTGGCCATATCAATTGCTTTACCTTGAAAAATCACCATGATGGATGAATTCTAAAATAGTAGGGAGAACCACTATAGGTCTATATATATATTTATTTTTTAGAGTAGTTTTCTGTGTTTTTTATTTTAGAAATATATATATGTGTAATGGTTTTAGTTGTAGTTTGTTTAAATAGGGGATCCGACGATAAATTTCTCCATATTCTCTTATAGAATCATCGATTGTTTTAAACTCTTTTTGATACATAATGGATTTATAGGTGATCAAAGTCTCATGGTTTAGTGATTTATCACACCAAAACCATTTATTTCTATATTATTTCATTTGATTGACTTCATTTAATCATAAAATTTTGATGTAGGTATAATTCAAATGATAATTTTAAATTTTGATATTTTTTGTAGTTATTTAATATATTACAGAGTTAATAAACATTATTTTGGGGAAATTATTAAACTTTCTAAATTTTATTTTTTATTTTTTGCATGGTATAGTCCAATGAGTTGTTCATTATTGAGTCTAAAACATGTGATACCAAGGAGAAAACAATTGAGTTCTTGGGATGTAAATGTATAAGAACAAAACATTCTCACATTCTGAGGGAACCCTATAGAAGGTGTGTGAGATTTTTATATAATTTAGAAGATAAATATTATAATATTAGAGTATATTTTTAAAAATATGGCGTCTAAAATTTGATGGTGTCAGGTGATTCTAGAATTAGTGCATAATTGGTGGATGGTTTTACAAATTGTGTGGCAAAATCATGCATCATGCTCAGTATAAAACCCATATATGTAACATATTTTATTTAATTATTATTAAAATAATGATTCATATAGTGAAATCCTAGAAAAATTATGAGTCCAAATTTACATAAAACATGATATCATAAAACATGGAAATCATAAGCCTGAGTCAGGTCTAACCACAATGATTTGGTACTATATATTTATCAGTCAAACAACCATTGAAAAATTAATGGTATCTCATGAGATGTAAAAGTAACCAAGGCATCATACTGCCATTAGGTCACACTCTTCATATGTGTAACATTACATGTTTCACATTGACCATAAAACATAAGATCATATTTCATTATATCTATACCAAAAGTATGTAAATTGGGATCCATACATGGAATTACCTAATAAATAAATGTAAATTATATTAAGGTGAATACCCAAGAATGAATTTAGGGTAGGTGTCCACAACCCAAGGGCACACACTAGAAAATCAATGGTTAATTTTGACAAAATAACTAGTGTATATAAAATTTCATCGATGGGATTAATGAGAGAGATGGAAAATATCTCATTTGTAGGACATAATAAAGGAATTAAGGGTGGATTGTGATCATATTTAATCATAAACATATGTAAATAGAAAACATATTATTTTGGAACATAATGAATATAATATAGTATAAAGGGAACCCCTACATTAAAAGTATTATTATTATTACTTGGGAGGATCTCTTAAGAACAATTGACACTATTTTTTGAGTAATATAAATTGTTAAATGAGATTAACTTCATGATTATTGGATTATGAGTGATTATAAATTGGATAATGGGTTAGTACTTATAGATAAGAGAGGGAATTGTTTTTTATTTTTTGTATATTGGCCTTGAACACGTAGTAAATAAAAGAATAAAAAACCATTATACTTACCATGTTTGTTTACATGATATTTTAAAAATAATATTTTATTTAATACTTTATTAGCATAAGAACCATAAATCATGAATAATATTATTTAATATTTGTAAAATATATCTACACTTAAAAAATATTTTTTGTGTCCTTAAAAAATTCATTTTATTCTATAAGATTAATTATATGTTTTGAAAAATATTATTATTAAATTAAAATGCATTATTTTGTAGAATAAACTATATATGTTTATGTAAACCCTTTATTTCCATTATAATATCACATTTATGTTTTTATGATTTCATAGTAGTTATTGTAATTTCATACCATATTAATATTTTTCCCAAAAACATCAACTATCTCAAAAAAACTCTACATTTGATAATTTTTACATGTTGATTTCCAGAATGATATTTATTTTTATCAAGATAATTTATTTACTATAATAATTTTAAATTTTAAGTAAAATCCATTATTTACTGAAATATTTTTTTGTTTTTACGACATAAATTCCTTTTCTGCCCTTATAAAAATTAACCATGACATTATAAATTTATATAATAATTTATATTTAAAAAGTAGTGTTTTATAAGACTATTTTAGGTAAATAAATAATATTTAGAATTATTTTGTTTTTTTATTAATTTATATTTTAATTGAAATTATATATAAACATAATTAAATTATGGTTTCATTGTACCTTAAAATATATTTATCAAAATCATATAATATTAATTTATATTTTATAAAATAAAATAATAATGAATATGGGTTTGAGGAAATAATTTTGTGTTTCATAAAATATAATTAATTATCTTATTCTCTAGATATATAACCCCCAATTACACCAGTATACACCCAAAGGTAAGTTTTATGATGGTTTTACATTAATTGGGTGACTTAGTTGACATCGATATAGTGGTGATCTCTACTAACTCGACCTTATCCTATAGGTAATTCGTATCACATCCCAATGAATGATTCACTTCATCATCTAATTCAATTGAAACCCCCAATGTTGCCAAATCCCAACCAAGAACTTGTAATGAGCTTCATAATGCATGACTCTTCTTAACGGGAACATGATTTCCCAATTGTGAATCTATTATTTCATTTAAATACACATAATATAGAAAGATTATAATATAAATATTATAATGACTACATTACCAATGTCAATTGTTCCTAAGGATCATAATGAGCTAGTATCATAACTACTTTCTACTTCCTATAAAAACACAACATTTTATTCATTCTTCAATTACTTATATTTCTATCACTGTTAAAAAAATAATTTTTAAAATCATCATTACATTACTAATATTTTATATCCTTTTTATAATGTTGTTCCTTAGTGTGATAACCCAAGGGGATTAGGATAATCTTAATTTTGCTATTCTATTTATTTTATTTTATTAGGATTTTTTAACATTGAAATATTATAAATTTAACCCTTTTTAATTGTGGAACAAATGTTATATTTTTAATTAATAAAATATACTGTTATAATTATGTTTTTTACTATTGTATATTTCTAAATATGTCAAAAATAAATATATAGATGGGAAATTGTACATATAAATTTCTGATTTATTATATTATTCTCACCTTGAGAAATGTTAACCTCCAAATTTCATTACATATACTAATGTGAAAAATTACGAGGGTACTTCTGTTTCAATATTCTTCAATTTCCCATGTTGCCTCTTCAAAAAAAATCATCCATAGTAATTTGATTTGGTTATTTCTCTTGTTTTATAGATGTTTATCTTTATAAACATAGATATTTACCATATTCTCCTCATATAAAAGATCATTATCTGGTGGTAACGCCTTTGGATTTAGAACATTCAATGGATCCACCCGATACTTCCTCATAATAATTATAAGAACATATCATGTTATTGTATTAAATTTGTTTGCTGTGTAATCATCACGACAAAACTACAATTAAATCATGATGTTCTAAGTGGATGTTGTATCTAGGACATATATTTCCAATATTCTAATGCCTCATCAATTTTTTCCAATGTAATTTACAAAGGAACAACTTATATCTGACAACAAAAATTAGTTTTCATTGTTGATTTTTTGTCATATCTATTCAGTTGAACTTATGATGACTTAATATGGAACTTAATGGTTTGAAACATAATTCTAACCTTGTGGAAAAGATTAGTTCATGTAACCTTACTTTCTACATATTCAGCCAATAATGTTAGAGTCCAACACATTTTCATATACAGATCCTCATAAATTTAGATTTGAATTATATAATTGATACTTTTTCTACATTAAAACACTAGTAGGGAAAATATTTGACCACAACATCATTGAAATACATTAATATTTGTATCTTTCAATCCACCATATTTTGAATAGTTCCCCAAGACTAGATATATGTATGTGGTTGATAATATACGGTGTAACTCATATCTATATCCAATATATGATAAATAATTCTCCAGAACCTTGAGATAAATGTTGAATCTCAATTACATAAAATGGAGAGTTGTAATCCTTATAGACTAACCACTTATCATTTGTATATCATTGATGTTTGGTCTAGAGAGAAATCCTCATTTATAGTAATGAAATGTGCTGACTCTATAGGTGGATAATTATATCCCAAATGAGATTATGAACATTATTTTTTTCACACCATCCTACCATGAAATCCATGGTGATGTATTTCCTTCTCAATACATTTATGTGTAGTTTTTTCATCATACCGTTATAATTTTATTGTTCAACTATAACATTATTTCATATCAAGCACCATGATTAAAGCTCTACAATTTCCCTCTCCATGTCATCCTGTTATATTTTTTTCTATATTCTCAATACATCATAGAACTCCATTGATAAACATAGAATAATTATTTATATTTATCAACCATTTAGTTCATATTTTTATGGGACACATATAATGGTTTAAAAAAATCTATCCTTCAAAAAGTTAAGCACTAAAATATTTTCAAATTTAATAAATGGTTTTTTATCATCTCTTTGGATGTATTTGATCTACTAATATATGGATGGTTGAATTTTTTTTAGAATGGTAAGATGATGTTCTTTTATTTAAGAAACTCATGTATATCATTTAAATGAATAAGATTATTTAACTCCTCTCTGTTGTTAAAATGGATATATTTACATGATATCTCAAAACAATGAGTCATCTACTTTATTTTAATTCCCGAGATGGTAATAGAATGAATATTCTCATCCATTAATAAGATCTTACCACCTTTTTTAGAAGATTTTGACCCCTTTTTTTGTGAGTATATACTTGAGACTCTTATGATTAGTCATGAACTAGCCTAGATACCATGGTACCCTAATTACCAGGATAGTCATGACCTAGCCCAAATGTAATTCCCAATCCCAATAGTATAGTGGCTTGCACCTAAAATCATATAATATGAACGTGGGGACAAATTTTACACAAACGCTATTTAAGTACTAAAAAAGAAAGTTTGCATAAAAGAAAAAATATATATGGACAACTATACAAGAATATAAATACAAAAAAATCACAAAGTATAACCATAAAGTACCAAAAACTCAAGATAACAACCAATGTCCCGGAGGAAAAAACTCTATAAGCCCATGGATTAATAGAAACTACAACCTCTAAGTGGCACATTACCCATGATCGAACCTAGGAGAAGATAATCTAAAATCACTAAAAAAACAGGTAGCATGTAAGCTAAAATACTAGTAGGGTCTCTCCAAGGATCCCATAATAATATTTTAAATATAATTAACCAAATATATAATTCAATTTTAAATAAAAATATATGGTATGTTAAAAATATATTTTTTTAAAATCATGACACACCATTCAATGTTTTGAAATACATTAAACAAATATATTATAAAAAAATTATAAAATATAATTTAAATAAATTTTTAAAGGATTTTTAAAACAATTTGAAAACAATAAAATATAATTAAAATATAAGAAATGCGGAACATGATTATATTCCTAAAATTAAGATTGTTCATGGCTATGGGACTCCATGATACACAAATATTTATCTATGAAATATGTGTAAACCCATCCCCCAAACATTAGCAAAAGAATAACCTATCATTATCCCTTTAACGATGTGACCTGCTATATATGAATTTTTAGTGTTATAAAGAGTCAATACAGTGATGTCCTAAATAACTCAATAACTACCAAGGAATTTATGTTATATAATAACAATCAGGGATGAAATATTTATTTTAAAACCATTTCAAATACTTTTCATCTCATTCTTCCATTTCTAATATTCCAATTTCCCTTTAAAAACTAATATACATGTTTTTAATCAAATAATTCATTTTCTGAGGATAAAACTACCGGGATTCAATCAAAACCATTTTAGGGGAGATTTCACAAATTCATATTTGATATCTATTTCATCAAATCAATTTCAAAATTTAAATTAAAAAATTTATATCTGACAAGTTCCCATAACATTCCAAATCACACCCCAAATCATTAGAAATAGCGGGTTTTCCTAGTTTTGTGTCAAATGAATAACAAATACCCAATTCACTGGTATTATTAATTTAAGTAAAATAATTTAGATAAATTTAATTAAAATAATTAAATTGGATTTAAATTGAAAAAATTATATTTAAATCTATGAATTTAGTTTAAAATTTATTTTCCATCATAAAGGGACCACCTACCTAGTGATCACATGAATATGAAACTCATATCCCTAATTGGGAAACTACAAAGAAGAATGTTGGAAGCAATGAGATGACATAGAAACATACATTAAACATCTATAAAAATGTGAATTAGATCCAACAACAACACATAGATCTATAAAACCCTAGGGATGAAAGAGGAGAGAGGTGTAGAAAGGGAATAGAAACATTAAACTTATGGGGAAGAGATAAAACAGCATTCTCTTAACTTATATTCACTTCCAAATAGTTGTATAGGAGAAACCATATCGTCACAGGAGCCTCAAAATAAGAAAAATTAATATTATGTCTAGATAATCCCATTAGGAATTTAAACATGAGGTTTCAAGGTTTCAAAATTTACTTTTTTAATAATGAAATGGTGTACGCATAGTTAGCTTGGTAGGGCCACACGATTATACAAACAATACACACTATCCATGAAACACCTACTATATGGTTGCATGATTTCTAATTTGGGGAATGGTTTTTTGAAACCTCACACCAACCATGAGAACCCTCACAATCCTTGTTTTCACAGTTTTTAATAGTAGGGCATATGGTTTAGGAATTCCTTTTGCAACAATGTACAATTTAAAAATATCAATTTTCCCAAAAATTTAGCCAAACCTCCCTAAATTTAACAAAATAGAATCATGATTAAAAGAGGGGATTATGAATACATGAAAATAGAAATAGGATGATACAACATCCAGAAAATAAAAGATTTTATTCCCACAATGAATGCTATAAATATTCCATGTTAAAAATATTGGGCCACTTATCTCTCAATAGTGCCTCCCTCTCCCATGTCTCATGAGAGTTAGAACCATGTTACAATAGTACTCAAACCAAATTAATCATACTCTCACAATGTAAATTGGTTTTAGAAATAACTATCCTGATTAGAATCTTAGTAATGGATACATTAGGTTCAACTTCAAGATACCTCTTGCTCAGAACATGAGATGGATTAAAAAGATACATTTGTAGTTGAAACAAATGGAACAAATTATGTATCTACATCAAATACAATGGAATATATAATTGATAATACACTTTCCCCACTAGTTCAGAAAACTCAAAAGACACCACTCAACAAGTTGTAAGCTTCCCTTTCCTCCTAAGCCTTCGATGAACTAAATTACTGAAACAATCAAGAACACCTGATCACCAACTGAGAAATAAAACAATATACCATGAAGATCAACCCATGATTTATACTATATCTATGTTGTCAAAATTATATGATGAATCAACTGAATATTTTATATCATCATTTGAACTAAAATATTTCCAACGAAGTAACTTTTACAAATCTGTAACCTACATAATGATGATCTGCAAGGCGGTTCCATTATAATTGTAGAATGGTAACTATTGTTTTAAGAAAACACAACCAGTACTAAGTGATCATTCCATGGTCCATCAAGGTCAAGAACATAAGAACTGAGAATATCCTCAGTAATTTTCTTATCTCCGTCTATCTGGTCATTTGACTATGGATGGTATGTCCTACTGAAATAGACCTGAGATCTCAGTGCATCCTGAAGGCCTCTACAAAAACAATAAGTGAATTGAGGATCCCTATAACAGACTATAATTGATGTAAATCAATAAAAATTAATAATCTATTTTATATATAGATTTACCATCTTTTATAAAAATTTATACCACAAATGGGTACAAAGTGAGTCTATTTAGTAATCATATTGATCACAACCTACAGGGAATTCTTCTTCCTCTGTGTACGTGGAAAGCCATCGACAAAGTCCATATAAATATTTTACCAGATCCCAGTCGGCACAGGTAGTGTCTGAATCATGCTACAAGTTCTCCAGTACTTATCATTAACTTTTTTTTGTGTATAAAAATGAGAGACAAAATCAATAATTCCCTATATCATAACTGGGCAATAAAATCGACGTGGAATGTCCTAGATCAACTTCTTGGTTCCTGGGTGCACAACCCCATATGAATTATGAAAACCCAACATTACAACCTTCCAAACTGATAATGGTACCACGAAAATATTTTGATGACATAGAATACCCTCTAGGTATAATGACCACTAATAAACATTCTATCCACAATAGTGATAGTATTTAAGGATATAGAATTCATCATCAAGATGATGTTCCTGAAGTAACATCTCAAGAATAGTGGATTTCAACAAAACACTAGCCAAGGAATCCTTGACCCCAGCTTCCCATACTTTAATATAAAACTATGAAAAAAGAGCCATAGTGTTCTACTATTGTAATGGTTCATACATAGCCTAGGTTTGAAGTTTCATTCTTAATGAATCTTAAATGAAGTTCCATTACCCTAAAGTACAGGCAATATTGAAATCAAAATATTTCAAGTATTACCCCCAAAACCTCTAGAGGGTTTTCAAATCGTTTTGGAGAATATATAACTCTTTATTTGGTGGTCAGATACATGTAATCCCCTCTCTGAAGGGGAAGTGCATCCAACTCTTAAAGGTGTGGATCACAACTGTGATTTCAATGTAATAGGTTAGTTAATTCTTCTACTATGGCCTATGATTATGAGAGACATAAGAAACTACATGATCACTTTTCATAAGGACGAAACCAATAAAATATCCTAATGAGTCACAAAAGAACACATATCTTTTCCTAACCTCTAGATGAGTCAAAACCTATGTTGTCGTAAAAATACATTTCAACCCAACAAAATAACTATGAAATTTTTCATCCCATGTAAACTTTACCCCCATCTATGTTAGAGATTAATTAAAAAATACAACTTTGATAAGTCCTTAATGAACCAATGATAATACTCAGCTAAACCAAAGAAGCATCAAATCTCAAAAACATGTTTTGGTTGTTAGCATGTCATAATTACTTTAACATTTGTAGGTTCAACAAGAAAACCTTTTCTAACACCAATTTTCCTAAAAAATTCTCTTCGGGAATCCAAAAATCACACTTAGAAATATTTTCATAAAGTTGGGGACTTCTAAACAATTTCATAACTGGTTATAGATGAAACGCATGATCCTCACCAGACATAGAGTAAACTAGGATTCCATCCATTAATACAACCTAAAAGGTGTCAATATAATAATCGATAATCATGTTCATTAAATCCATAAAGAATGAATTCAGATTGGTTAAACCAAATGGAATTACAAGGATCTCATAATAGCCATTCTTACTCCAAAAACCGATTTTCTAAATGTTATATTTTATTATCTTCAAGTAATGGAAGCTAGATTTAATGTAAATCATTAAGAACCACATCGTCCATTTGAACTGGTCAAAAAATTCATCAATCTAATGCCACTAATACTTGTTCATTATCGTAACATTATCGTGTTTTTGGAAATAAAAGAAAAGGTGAACTGACCCCTCATCTTTCTTAGTGAAGAGAAATACGTCTTCTAAAGGTGAAACATTCAGGTGTATAAAACCATTCTTTGAGAGATAATCCAACCAAGTCTTCATATCTTTTATCTCTGTTGATTCCATGTTGTAAGGGGGAATAGTCACTAAATGAGTACTTAATACTAAATCAATGGAAACTATACCTCCTTTACCAGTGGAAATCAAGATATGTTAGAATGAAAAACATTGGGGAACTGAATGAAAACTGGTCAAATATCACCACTCAAATATACTCACTCCAGTTAGAAACTAATATCGATATTACATTCTGAAAAAACTAGATAATAAGGACTCTCTTTTCTAGACCTCAAGTCCCATTCTCCTTGTAAAATATGGTACACACCATCGGGTGAGGTAAATGAGAAATGTATAAGATAATAAGTAATTTGATCATTATTGTTAATGAGACAATACACCCGGAATATTACAACAATTTGTTTCGGGTTAAGAACTAAAAACGCCCAATCAAGCTCAACATATGATTAAGGGAAATCACATACCGGACTATAGAGACGATGTTCACTATTTATTCCAAGGGGTGTAGTAAAACCCATCACATATGGTAAATTATATTTATGATGATTAAGTGGATTTAGAATATAGTTTGATATAAAAGAATGGTATTCACTATTATTAACTAAATTAGTCACTAATAATTATGTTATGCTGATAGTAACTCTGACAATTCCAAGACCAGTATTTGATTTCATCAGAGACTCTTCCACTGCATGAAGAAGCTTTTTTATAGAAATATATGCATAGAACACCTTTTTTCATGAATCATCAGATTGATCATTAGTTTTGGAAGGTTTTAATAATCTCGCGTGCAAATGTGAAGTGGAATAGACATTGAAGAACATCTGTAAGTGACTTGAGAATCTGAAGTATCTACATACCTTGGGTTCTTAGTGGAAAACATATAGTAGTTTACTATATTTTTTACACTAGTAGTAAATTAATGTCCCTCTGTTAGGAAAGACTAGATGTCTAGAAGAACCCATATACTGTGAACCAAAATGAGAATTATTATGATTCCTCTTCCTTTTAGAAGAATTTATACCACCATTGGTGGAAATAAAATCTCTTATTATCCTAGACCCACCATCCTGGTCCATTATGACAATCAATGTTTTATCCATCACATCAACATAAGAATTAGGAATCAGCAAGAAAACCTAATAATGAATATCAAATCAAAAATTCATTTTGACCCATTAATTCTTCATTTCATACTCTATTAGTGAAAACTACACAAGCCTAGAATAGTGTTTTTCTTATTTTTTCGAATTCCATTCATCATAATTGAGTTAGAAAATATTAGAAGTATTATCCAACACCATTGATTATATATATAATTGTTCCATTAAAAAAGTGTTTATGTATTTTTAATCAAATACCTCATGCTTCTTCTGTATCACAATGTTTTCCTACCAACTCTTGTTCCGTCCATCCTGCATAAAGGTGGAATAATTCACATTGATTTCAACAGGTTTCCTTAAGAACAATAACAAAAGTTCAACCATACTAAACCATTCCTGGTCCTTTTGAGGATCATTGGATCCTTTCCATGGAGGTGGCATCTGGTGAAGGAACAACAAAAGAAAAGTTCTATATTTGGTTATATGGTTGGATACTGAACGAGAAACGATGGTGGTGCCATCCTAGAGCTTAGACAGTATTCCCAATTACCTTAACCATGATTAGTTCAAAGAGAGTATGTTCTCACTATGGTTCAAAATAATATTCCTCCTATATCAGATTCCCACATCTTCACAGACGAATGAGGAAAAAAAACATTAGAAGACCACATTGAATACATTAGATTAATAATCAAAAAACTCAACAAGGAATAATAAACAAAATATATGAGAACACAACATTTTGGTTTCGATCGACCGAAATAAAAAAGGAGAGAAAAGACTAGAACTATTCCACAATACATCTTTCCCAAAAACACTTTTTCTCTCAGAATGCTCATTTTGGTGAGAGCTATCCAAAAACTCAGTCACAACTACCAACTAATTCCTAAAAGGATTACACAATAACATAGTAAAATCAAGTAAAGATTATTTACCCACACCTCTGATACCTCTTTTTCCCAAACCATTGAAGATACCATAATACTACTATAACCATGATGGTCTTGAAATTTCTAGGAGGGAGTTCCTTATTCTAAAGGGTTGGAGAATAACAGTTGGCATCATACAAAATGAATGTGGAAAAAAAATTACACAAAAAAAATAATGGAGAACAAGTTAGTATGCATACATGGAAAATCCATAGGGATAAATATAAAAGAATTCAAATATGAATGAAAATCCCAATTGAAATCAACAAGTACAAAAAGCATAATATGACATCCCAAGTCCCATTGAGCACAACTCTCCCTACCCAAGGATAAATAGCTACTACCACCTCCATGTAGTGCCTTAACCATGCTTGAACCTAGAAGGAGATAATATACAAACACTTAAAGACATCGGTATGGTGTGAGATAAAATTCCAACATGTTCACATCAAGTGTTCTATAAAAATATTCCCCATTCAGTTAACCAAATAATGAATTAAATTATAAAAAAAATGACATGGAATTTTTAAAAATTATTTTCAGCAAATCATTGTTTGACATTCAATGTATGTAAATAAATTTAATAAAGGATTAATTTTTTTTATATAAAATAGTTTGTATAAATTCATATGGAAATTTTAAAATAATTTACAAACAACTTCATATTTTTCATATATATACAATGAAAACATTGTCATCTACCAAATGTTATGATTGTTATAAACTATGAGAATCCCTTAAAATCAAATAGTTATCATCAAAACATGTGTGCACATATACCTCATACACTAGTCAAAGAAGAACTCATCACCATTTCATTTGGGATATGAATTGCTAAATTTGTAATGATTTTGTTTTAAACCATCAATAGACTGATTTCAAAAATATATCACTATTTACCTTGGCTTGCAAGTTCGAAAATAAATATCAGTGATGTGAAAGTTATTGTAAAAAAACTAAAATACAATTAATCCCATTTATTCATTTATAATATACTATTTTCCATTTAAAAACCATCACACACATTTTTAGTCAAGTAATTTCTATTTCCAAGATAAAAACAATAGATTTCATTAAGAACCATTTTAATCCCCTTTTCTCAAATGAAACATTGAAATCAATTTTATAAAGTCAAAAAAAATTTAAATTCATAAATTTAAATCACATAATTTTCAATAAATTTCACAAAAAAACCCGAATTCTTTTTATTTATAGAGTCCCACCGCACCTAAATTTCATTCCAAATTAGACACAAATCCCCAATTCACTAGAAATTGGGATTTTAATAAACATATTGAAATAAATTTCATTGGAATAATACAAATAAATTTAAATAAAAAAAATTGAATTTAAATCAATAAAATTAGTGTTAATGAAGTTTTCCATAAAAAATGTTACTATCTATGTTAGGACCACATAATCATGGAAAACAAATCCCTAATCAGGGAACTCTAAAGAAGAAAATCAACAATGAAGATCCGAGAATCAATCCAAGATTCAAGACCCCTAATAATGGGAATTTGATACTCCAATTACACAAACATCTATAAAACCATAGGGAGTAAGGAGGGGATAATGACAGAAAGACAAGGGGAAGATGATACATACATAAATGATATTTACTATCTTTCAAAAAGCTTCCATTAGTTTTTTGAGGGGTTTAAGGGGTTGAAATTAGATCATGGGAGCCTCTGAGGAAGAAGAAATCGTATTAGGGTTTAATGATACCATCATGCATTTAAACAATGTTTTTAGGGTTGTAAAATTTATTTTTAGATTAATTATTTTCCCAATGAAGGGTTTTCTAGAAATGGTCGCATTGTTATAAAACCCATACACATTAAACATGAGCACCCTCTTATATGATTAAATAGTTTCTCCTTGGTGGGAACACTGTATGTTAAACAACATGCTAACCATGAAAACAAACCCTATATCCATTTTCATTGTTTTTAGTAATAGGGTGCACAGTTTGGTCATACCATGTGTCTACCCTGCTTTACTCAAGTACATCCAAATTTTTCCAAAACATTACCCGAAATCACCCTAAATGAAACCCTCAAAAATTGTTATAAAAATATGTGTTTTGGAATACATGAAATAGAAACAGGACGTTACATGATCCATATATATTTCACACTTCTCTACAAGTAGGTTATGTCTTTAATAATTATCTTGATGATCACTACATCCAATTCCAAATCTTGAATCAGATTTTTCATCTCATCGATCTTCAATTGTCAAGTTGAATAAGATGTAATTTCTTTTAATGAGGACACAACCCAATATTTTGTTTGTCACGTCATGTTAGACAATGAATGCTTTATCAATATTGGGTAGTGGATGTATAGGTGTAGCAATTAGCCCGAATTTTACTATGTGATGATCTATTCTTAATCCTTATTCTATATAAACTATACAGTCTTCCATAATAGCACAGTTAGTAGGTATTGAAATTCTTATTGTATTCTCCCTAGTCACTGATTTTTTAAATCTAATACACACAATCAATAGATTTCTATTAAAATTGTTATTTTGTTTCTTTCCATAATTCAACTTTTTTTTCAACTAACCCACAAACATCCCTTTAATAGTGATATTATTTATTAGGAATGGTACATGATCTTTCCAAATCTCATATTTCCTATATTTGACATATAACTTCTCATTTATCAATGTCTTTAGCACAATATCAAATTCCCCTAATGATCTTGCATTCATTTAGATAATATAATAATATAATATATGAACATTAACATACATTTTGTGAGCCAATCATTAATTATTCCATTCATCGTGTCTAATAATATTGATGTAGAATTATTTAGTTTAAAATACATCTCTATGAACTCATTGTTCCCATTACAGGTATGAAAATTATTCTTGGGAATACAATTCATATTTACCTTGACATGGTAATATACTAATTGATGATCCACCAAAAAGTAGTTTGGTATCCACATAAGTAATTAAAAAAATTGACAATATTTTATAAATAAACCTTTTCATTATCAGGATCATGTTGTGTTCATGATAATCAATGTAAGGACACGTAAACCCAGCCATATTCCTAATGAAGAGGATTGTTGCACCCCACATTGAAGCACTTGGGTGTATAAATCATATCACTATATTTTCTTATAGTTTCTTCTTTAGTTCTTCTTTTTCAATAATGGGAATTATATATAGCATCTTAGGTTCTGGTAGAGCTCTATGAATACATTCAATTGATAAGTCATCATCTTGACTAAGAGGTAGAAATGAAAACTATTCATGAAAAATATTATCAAATTCCATTACAATGGTAATGTATTTAATATTGATCCTCTAATTTATCTCAATAATTTGAGCAGGATATTCTTTCCCACAAAGAAATAATATACATTATTTAAAAATTGTTTACAATGAATATCCATCGTCTTACATTCACTTTTATAGATTATAGGGATGACTTTGTATAAAAAAGTTTATTCCTTTCTCACTTAAATTGATGTTAATTATATATAAGGTAAACCAATTCATGACCATTATAACATGAAATTCCACTGAATAGTGTATTATTTTACTGGAGATTTATCTAATAGTTATTGACTAGGGATGAGGTATATGTTTGAGATCCAATACATTCCCCATTATTTTACCTCTAACTCAACCGTCTATTATGTATGTGGTGTTTGAGTAGTTATATTAATATTTTTTATTTAAGAGAATAAATTGATCAAAAATTAAATAATATTTTTGATATTCTTGAATCTATAACAAGTGTTATTGTCACTAAATTATTCAATGGATCCAATATAGAAATTTTGATATCATAAGCCCATCCCTATTCTATTTTAAATGAAGGTTATTTTAATTAATTATTACTAACAAAATATTTATTTTTTAATTAGTCTACATAAAACCCATGTTTCTTGAAGATGAATCATTGGAAAAGGAGATGAAGATTGTCAAGAAACTCCCATTATTATACTAAATTAGAGAGTTTTTTCATATCCCTTTAGTATTCATTATCTTGATTCACCACTTCTACACACTTGAAGCATAACTTACATAGTCAAAGGAATTATCGAGGATTCTCCTCCCCACTTTTTTGACAATTGGATAGTTTGAATCTCATTCCAACATAAAGACTATCTTATGATCTTATAGAGTTAAACTAAATCCTCCACTTCTTGTCACTAGCTTCACAAAAACGTTGATAATCTCACATCCCAATTTAAACATAGATCCAGAATTGAAAATTTCATCATATCAATTAAAGTATCAATTTTCCAAATATTATCATAGATTTACCTTTATCCATTTGACGAGGTTATCAATATTATTTTGGTGTTCAATGAATAAGATAGAGGTATACAATACAGGCCCTATAAATTATTATTCATATAACCCAATATATTTATCATATTTTTTTAATACGTATAATTAATTACCTATCTGTTTCATGATAGAGAATGCAGGGAAAGTATTTATTGAAAAATATATTCTTAAATACAACCAACTACATGGAATAAATGTTCTCTTTGTGTTTGTATTAATGATTAGTGTCCACAACTGATCAACATCTCCTAATATGTGATAAACTACAAGTATTTATTTCTCTTTATTTGGTCATTATAGGAAATATCATATCATTTTCATTTATTTGAGCTATTTTTAAACAATTAGGGTATCATAAGATCCACTAAAATTCACATACAACATTCATATAAATGAATTAATTGAAACATTTCATTTCGTAGGATATGTTGGGTGTTGTGCATGATTCATTATTTTAATCATCACATAAGTAGTTTTCTCTAACCCATTCATGATGTTCTTAAATCCTAATCCCATCTTATTAGACATTTAATTAGGGAAATCATAACAGTTCTCAAAATATATGTTTTTGACTTGATTGCTTCTATTTTTAGTCTTTTTCAGAAATTATATAAATTTAGGAATATGGATGCATGATTCAATAAGCATATAATAATGAAAAGTAATTATCATATATATAATGACATATACACCCATACTTATAATTATCTGTTTCTCAGTATAGGTCATCCATGGATTATTTACTATTATGATATCTAACATAACATTATATTAAAATTATATATAATGGGTCTTCAAGGGTATTTTAATTATCAAATGAATATATCAATGGAGTGTTTATTCAGGATGGTCATGTTAGGAACGCTCATCATGCATTGAGTGAATATCGAGTTAATGATCAACTATCAATTTATAAGGTGATAATACCTAGGTGAATTCATGCCACAACTGAATCCACATACTAAAAGATAGAATCGAATGATATTTCTATGAATCCACATACATTATACGTTACCAAAAAAAGGGTATGTATTCCTATTTTTAGAAATATCTCTAAGGGTTTCACTAAATTTTTCAAATCCAAATCACAAAAAATAACTAGACCTTAAATGGATACCATATATTGAAACCCATATCCCTAATAAAATTTCTATAATTAATTTTTACATAATATTCAATATAATAGACTTCTATAAAAATTCATAATCCTAGTGTCTTCAGGAAAATAGATACCTATGTTAGGACTTTGTGGGATATTCTCAAAACTGCAGGGGGAGTTAAATTAGTATCAGATACCTTTTTATTCCAATTAATATTTTCTATCCCGTTACCTCTTAGATAGATTTGGATCTTGATTATAGAATTATATTACATATCCTTGATTATTTATGATAAAAAACTAGATAATAGATTTATAGGGTATACCATCAAATAAGAAAATCATTTTTTGGTTGCCACTAGAAAATAAAATCAATCAGATTGGCTATTATGATGAGATAGTTGGAATAGTAGATCATCTATAAAAAATGATGAAACATATGTGTGGTGCCTTATACTATAGAGGTCGGATATAAAATAATAAGGAGTCTAAATTAATAGTGGTTACTACTCCAAATATATCACATTACAGGATCCTTATACATACACTCTAGACAATATATAATTTCCATAGTTACTATATAACATCATGTATGTACTCCCATAGTTGATACATCTATTGAATTTTACATTGCTATATTATTCACTCCTATTATTTTGATACTCATAATTAATAATCCAAGTAAAACATTGTTTATTTTAAGCATGGGTGGGAACATTACAATCCACTACAGAAACTCCAAGTATTTTGTCTTCCTCTTTCTAGGAAATAAAAATTTTAACACATTCTTATTTTGTTGTTATTTTTTTCAGTGAACATGATTAACTTTAAATGGATCAGACTTTCCACTTATTATTTTTCTTTATTTTTCCAATAGCTATAAATTTCACTAGATATCTACTTACTATTATCTCCAAATAACATCATATATTATTATAGAAAATGAGTTTGGCCTTCTTATTTTCGTCTTCAAAACATAAATACATTTCCTTCAGTATGTATATTAGATCATTTCACCAATTATATCATTTAAAAAACTATAATATATATATTAATTACTATAGTTTTGTTTACTTAATCATAACTCTTCCACATTTATGCATTCTCTATCCCCCATGAATACATGATTGGAGTTACCATTGTTGTCAGTAATTCAATTCGCGTAGATCTATACCACCATGTTCATTGAATATTTCAAAAATTCCTTGGATTGAACATCATATCACATTGCCTGATGACATAGACTAAACTACTACCATATTAAATTAATTATCCATTAATGAATTCATGTGATAATTATTTATTAATATACAAAAAATGATGTGGTTTTATAATTTTACATAATGGATCCTTCCTTCTATGATAAATTTATCTACATTTAAACTATATATAAATACTTCTCCAAAGAATACAGTCGATGATCATCCGTTATTCATGGGAAAATATAGTTCAGGAAATACTTAATTCATCACTCCCTTAAATTATCTTTATATGAATTTCAATGCATGTATGAATTAATATCCATTATAGGGTTGTGGAACCTCCATTGACGCAGAAATATCATCGCATTTGTTCCTATTTAGTGCCTAACTAAAACCACATACATTCCTTTGATTATTTTAACTAAATGAATCACGAATAAAAATGAACCCTTGTGATTACAATTATGCATAATTTAGTCATTAATTGTATAAAAATAAATACATTTCCTATGCATTACATCATGTATACAAATTCCCATTCCAAGAAGATTTTGTTTTGTAAAAATTTTCTTTTTATAGAAATTTTCAAATGTCTGTCTGCATCAATTCACACACCTCAATAAATCAATATACACAGATGAATTCAAATATATGGTGATATAATTCCATGAATTTTTATAAAAATAAATTCTTTTTGGTAATGAGATTTTCTGATGTGACACATTTGACTACTTTCCCACTTCAAATACACAGCATGGGATTTAGGTATGCAGACTTACATACATAACCAATTTACATATTCGACATATTTAGAAATGCATTATGGTATTTGACTACCTTTATTCCCTTAAATATGAATCCTCATACATATAAAACCCCTTAAAATCCTATCTAGTAATATAAAGTATTATATGCATGCTATCACATACACAAATCATTCCTTAGGGATATCATGTATGTATAGTTGTATGCATAGGTATTTAATTATTCAACCAGATTGCTGATCATTGCATTTTTCTATGTTGTACACTTTTTATTCCATTAAATATTTATAAAATACTTGATATTAACAATCATCAACCCAATCCATGACATTTATGGTTTAGAAGATCTCAAAAAATTTCATCGTCTGATCTAACTCTATTTCATAAATTCTTTTTCATGTTACAATATTTATCTTGAATCACATGAACAAGGAAATGTGATGTCTATTTAATGAGGAGTAGAACTCTAAGAATCAACTAATATTTATTTCATGGTAGTCACATTTACTTTGTGACTCATGGTTACTCTTACTTATCACACTAACTTGACCTACCATGAAATTCCATAGTCACGTAACCAATTGTGTGTTCCATTATTTCCCCACATGTTCACTTTAATATAGTCACTCGAACAATTCCATCATGTAGTTACATAAAACCATCATGAATTCACTCAACCCATAATTAAATCACAAATTTATCCAATATAAATCATTCAATCTAAGTACAATTAGAATGAACTATTTTGATCTTCTTCTTCTTTATAAAGGTCATATTTTTAAACTACACATCTAGGAAACATTAGCTATTCATAATCATATTTAATGTTTTTGAAAACAAGTAAAACTAAAAAAATAATTCTCAATGATCTCCACCAATAATTTTTAGGGTAATACCTTCTAAATGATATGTCACTAAGTGTTATTCCTTATCCCCCATTCTTATGAATCCATAATCTCACATTCGCTCCCTTTGATTTAACATAAATAAAAATTTCTTTGGAAAATTGGAATCAAATAAAAATTGGAAATGTTCTGTCAACCCATCCACTCAAAGCATACCTAATCAATGATCAGTGCTGTATAAAATAGGTTCAGATAATGAAAATAATATTATCCTTTACAAAGTATAATGATGAAGAAAGTAATGAGAATATGAAATATTTTCATTATAAACAATCCATTTGAAATACAGTTTGATAATAATGATATATACACATTTACTTACAAATATCTCCTAAATATGAACCCATAACATCTAAAATAATTTCAATAACTAGGTTAAATGATTTCCTATGAAAATAGTAGTTATAACACCCATGGTACAAATTAATTATTTCAATTTTCGTATGAAATTTATTAATTAAATATATCTCCAATTCATTTAGTAATTTTTATTTTACTTATCAAGCATGATAAAAAAAAATTATTATATACATATTAAATTACATATTCCACAATCAGCTTCCAAAATAATGAAATTTATATCATATAATGATTTTATCAGATTCTTCTACGTTCTTCATTTTAATTCCCCTCAAGGAGATAATATTCAAGATATACAAAATTATTGACCCATTTAATCAATGAGTAATATAATTATTCATTTACAGAATAAAACAATATGGATATTGTTCACATGGATTTACAAACACGATAATTTTGATATATTCAACATGGATGATATTCTTTAATATATTCCTATGAAATTAAAAATTTAATATCAAATCATGATGGGATATTATTCAATTTTTTGTCATGCATGGGAAAGAAAAATATTTCAAAATCTACAATAAAATTCATCTCATTAAACATCATAGTATACCAATGTAATAATCATTCATTTATGGTGACACCATTAATTAATATTGATAACTTTTATATATTCCAATAACTAACTTATGTTCTCATAAATATCATTCTTTAACTTCAATTCCTCACATTATAAGCAAAATTAAATAAAATAAGGTTAGGGGAATAATGTGTCTCTTCATTATTTCTCAATTTGAACAACATAATTGGGATTATTTTATCAACTTTTTTTCTCTATTATTCATGTTTCCATAATTTTCAATCAATTTTGATTTTTTTGAATATTAGATATATTTTCTTATTCTACTACATTATATGGAGGTTTTTTATTCTCAATAACATAAATATATAATACATTTTTAATTATTTTTAGGTCTAATTATTGTTATATAAATATATATAGACATAATTTTGCATTAGGATTGTCATCCTCACATACCTCACATAAAATATTCAACAGAACTGATGTGTTTTGTTAGGATATTTTCAAAAAATTCAAATTCTTCATGGGAAGGACATTAAATAACTTTTTTAATATCTATAGCTTTTTTCTCTTCTAACAATATTTTCATCTCTAGATATGGTGGAAAAGTCACTAATGTATATTTTAGGTATATTGGAATCTTTTTGGTCTCTACCTATTGTAAATTTTGAGAGTTTTTCATTACATCTAACATATTAGATATGGATTATATCTTGGAATTCTTGGATATGATTTGAATTTAACTTCTATTAAACATGTTTTAAAAATTTATCTCAACTATCTTCTTTGAAACCTTCTTTGGATAACTATCATTTCAAGATTTACCATTAATCAATTCCTCTATAAAGGATGATTATTCTTTTTTTACAACTTATATAGTATTCTTTCCCCATTTTAATTTGGTATATTATTGGATGTGTAATGACCAAATTTATGAACATATCTAGTAAACATATAAAACAAATGTTCAATCGTCCTAATGATGTTTATGATATACCAATTCTAATGAATATTGGGATCTTGTAGCTTCATCAATGGCTTACATACCTTTGATGTAGGTATCCTTTGGGATTTGAATGTGAGTGTATTATACCAATAATACTATGCATAAATTCCCAAATCTATTTTAGTACAAAACAATACCTATAAGTATTGATACTTTCTCTTGAATAACATGATATGTGGAATTTGATGAACTAGAATAAGGATTCTATTGAGTTTTCCCATCAATATATTGTGTTATTCATAGGGGAAAAAATTACATTTTCCTCTTCTATCCACCATAGAAATAATTTTATAATCCTATTTATTTATCATAATTAAAAATTATATATAATTTATATTTAAACCGTCACTATTAAAATGAAAAAATTTATAGGAATTATTATATATAGCAATGTATGATACTTATTTCTTCATGGATACGTGAGAGTGATAATCATGTTATGTAAGGATATTCTTTTCATATGATAGAGTTATTTTGTATGTAGAATTCTGTAATTAACATTGTGTAGAAGAAATTTATTTTCTGTCATTGGTTGTGAATAATCAATGTGTGATATCTCTTGATTTATAATTTTTTATCCATTTCAAGACATTGATGCAAATATTATTTTCTCATTTAATGAAAAAATTCTCTATTCATAGATTGTATTCATTTTTAACCTCTACATAATGATTTTGGGTATTTTATTATAATAATTTATCTTGATCGTTGATCTCGTTGTATTAAAAATCAAATTTTGTATTCTTCTTTCTTTAACATTGTGGATATATGCATTAAGAGTATTTTAGATCAATTAATTTTTTTAACTAATATGGTCCATTTCATTTAAAATTATTTGGAACTTATTTCAATCTCAATATACCTTCTAAAAATATCTCCAACATAATTGGGGAGATTTATAAATTCTAATCCTATTTTTTATAATACTTTTCCATGTTATCAGATTCACATTCAATATGTGTCCTGTCTTCTAACTGACTGTTAAAATTCCCCGAAATTATATAAATTATTTATTTGATAAATAAATTATATATATATATATATTAATGTTATAAAAGAATTAACTTGTTAATAATAAAATATATGACCACTTTTAAATGGTTCTTCTCCTTTAGGAAAAATATAATAATAATTTTCACATACATCAAGGTCACTTAAATTTTATGATTATATTGATGTTGAGGGTATATCCATTTCCATGGTAGTAATGTTATCCATATTATATTCACTTTCCTGCATAGATAAATATTTATTTTAATTGGAAGGAGGAAACTATTCTATATTTTTATATTTATTATATCTAAATCTTCTTCAACCTTATATCAAATTTCTAATATATAACATCCCATTACTATATTATGGTATCCCAACACCATTACATTATTTTATCAGGTGTTGGGTTTAATTCAGGGATGTTTTCATATTATTTATGAATATTTTGGATGTTTTTACGCAAGTGCGCGACATGCGCTTGGTTTACCAAATTGTGCACCCTACTATAGGAAAATGGAAATTAGTGGACAAATATATCTACAAGAAATGTTCATGGTAAGTGAAGATGTGAACCACCTTATGATAAATCGAGTGAACCATTCGTAATGGGTGCATGCCCTCCACACAAATTTTTCCAAACCATGCACCATTTCAAAGGAAACATTGCAGAGGATTATTAATCAATCAAAAAATTATTAAAAAAATTAATCCCACTGTTTAACCCCCCCCCCCATCAGTCCCATTCAAATCCTACTCAATTTATCTATGTTTCGGGGCTCCCATGAACCATTTTTGACTCCTGAAACTCTTTTAAGGCATATCAATGCATTGCGATCCTATTTTGGTCACTTCATTGTAAGGTTTCTCTTCATAATTTCATTTTCATTCCATCTTTATCTATATCCCAAGGATTTTATAGATCTCATATATTGATGTAGGATCTAATACCAGCTATTATGGATCCCAAACTCACTTTGAATGTTGTTCCTCTCAGATTTAGTTGTTATCAATCTTTATGGATGAATACACAAGAGGGTTTGGTGATTCAATAGTTTTTGATCTTGTGGTAGCTGGTTCCGTTATGATGGAAAATTTATATTAACAAAAAAAAACTTTTTGTTTAAATTTATTTATTTTAATTTTAAATGTGTGTTTTTGGATTTGGATCATATATCATTCAATTGGTTGTTTGAAAAAACCCTATTCAAGTGAATTTGAGTTTTTGGAGAAAAAATGGGTTGTTGGATCAGAATTGGAAATTGGTGTGATTTAAATTGTTTGATTTAAATTTAGGATTTTGATGAAAATTGAATCAAATAAATTTTTCAAATTTTAATAATGAATTTTATATTGATGGAAATTTCTTTGAAAATCCAAAATTTAACGGATTGGGGTTTGTGATAAAATTTATTGAATTGTATGAAAATTATATTATGAAATAAGATTGTGAAATAGAATAGTGAATTGATTTAAAACAAATTATGAAAAATGGATCAAAATAGGATTGATGGAAATCCATTGGTTTCATCATCAAAAGGCTTGTTTTAGTTTAATAACCCGATATGGTTTTTAAAGGAGAAATTGGAATACCAAAATGGATAATGAGATTTATCTGTATTTTAAGTAGTCTTAAAACATATTTCACATCATTGTTTTGTATTATAGTGCTTGAATTCCTTTGGTAGTTAGTGAGTTTATTTGGGTAAAACTCAATGGTTTACAATATTCAAAAACATTTTATCAGCACATCTCTGTCCTTAGGTGATGGTGATGAGCCATCTTGGACTTGGTTCATTGGATGTATGTACATACATTTTTGTATTCACAGTGTTGGGTCCCTATAGACTGGATCTATCATACATATTGGGAACATAACCATGTATCATTCATGTATATATTTTAAATTTATATATATATATATATATATATTCAATTTATTTAAACTATTTTACATTCCTTTTGAATTTGTATAAACTATTTTATATAAAAATTTATATTTAGACCATTTTTTGAAAAGATCCATTTATGTCAAGAATCCTCTCATTAATTAAAAATTACATTTTTTTAATTTAGTTTCATATCATGAAATGTGAATTATGAATTTCTAATTTATTTATGAATTTTAAATTGTAAATTGGCACTTTATTAAATATGAATTTTTCGAATTCCAAACCTATGAATTTGAAAATTTAAAGAATTTTCTCAGTTAATTTGGTATTGGAAACATGTTAGGGAATCATTTGTGAAATCTATCTAGGATTTGGCTCACAACCTACATGTGAATTCAGGTGTTTCTAGATTATCTCCTTCCATGTTCGAGTAAGGGGAAATGATCTCTTCAAAGTGGATCTGACTATTGAACCTAGGACGTGGTGAGCTGTATCCCTAGGGATATGTGATTTCTTCTTATTTTTTGTACATAGGTTGTAATATATTGGTATAAAATTCCTGTTTGTATTTTGGTACATTACTCCCTATGGAACTTCTTTTGATATGCATACTCTATTGTTTATTTTATACGTCAATAATGTTTTGGAAAAACGGTTTCCACTTTCGGTTTTAGGATTCCAGGTGCTAGTCACCAAACCATGGTGATCAAGAACACCCTTCATTCTATGACCTGACTATCATAGTTATTGGGTTACTAGGGAACCCAATTTGGTTCTAGAGAAAGTGGTATCAGAGCGGTTCAGGTTCACATTCATTTCATGAAGTCAGTATGCATGGTGAAATTTTATCGGAGCATAGTAGGTAGTTACGATAGATTTCATAGACATCTCTCACCGTAAAAAACCTTGAGTCGTCGGGGGTGGTTAGGGAATTACGTATTATGGATTAGTAACAGTCATTACCTTATTTTAATTTTATTAGGTTGAAATCAAAATAATTTTGTTTAATCTATTAGGATTGATTTCCCTAGTTGTACTATTTGAGTGTTTAACTGATGTTTTCCTTGTTTTCTACAACTGTTTTGTACTGTCATTCCATAAATAAGACATATGAATTAAATCCATGTGGAATTTGTTGAGTCAATAAGGTTTTCCTTATGACTTTTCCTTTCCTTCTTGTTTAGAAAATCACAAACACCTTATCTTTAAGAAAATCTCTTTTATAAGGAAAATTGCTTATATAATGAAAATCGCTTTTATAAGGAAAATGGCTTTTATAAGGAAAATATATCTTATAAGGAAAATTGATTTTATAAGGAAAATCGCTTTTATAAATAAAATCGCTTTTATAAGAAAAATCCCTTTTATAAGGAAAATTTCTTTTATAAGGAAAATCGCTTTTATAAGGAAAATTGCTCTTATATGGAAAATCGCTTTTGTAAGAAAAATTATCCTTATCATATTTTTATCCATATTTTTCTTAAGTATAAGATTCGGATTCATTTCTATATTCTCGGAATTGTATGAAACATTTATGTGAAGTATTCTTTTGTTGGATCCGAATTCTGGATAAGAACTGTAAAAAAGTTTCACTTCGAAATCAAGATGATAACTGAAATAAAGTTTCATTCTGAATTACAGATACGAACTATGATTAAGTTCTACTCCGAAATCAGGATACGAATCCTTATGAAGTTCGACATTGAATTCTCATTATGAATTCTAATGACGAATTCTCACTACGAATTCTGATGACAAATTCTCATTACGAATTCTCATTCTGAATTCTCATTGCGAATTCACCTATTAAACCGAATCTAATCATCTTTGTTTTATACACTCCGAAATTATTTAGACTCCAAAAATTATTTTTGGATAGACTCTGAACTGTCATTTTTCTTACGCTTTTATAATTTGTCTACTCTATAATATTTTTTACACTTTGAACATTCACTTCGAATCATCACTCCAAACATTCCAATTATACTTAAAACTATGTCGTACATTCTATTACACTTGTTTTGTTATAAAATGATGTCTTCTATTCTGTTATAAACTAACCGTTGGTTAAGTTACATGTGTACAGGTCCCTCCGATTTTTAAGGAAAATATGACCATTGGAAAGGAGGCCGACCTTTCCTATAAATAGGAGCTCATTTGAAAGAGCTCATAACTGATGGATAACTTCTTCGACATCATGCATACATTCTGTTGAAGTGATTTCTAGAGAGAGAGGCTCTTATTAACTCTCAAAGATTCGTGCGACTCCGAATGTTGGTGATTACATTCGAGGACTTCCAGGGATAGGAAGACAAAGGTTTCCAACACCTTGAAGTTAAGGGATTCCTTGCTAAGGAAGACAGAGGTGACCAACTACCTTGAAGTTGAGGGCTTGCGGGGATAGCAAGACAGGGACCCCGATCTTCGTATCGAGGGCTTACCCTAGTGTGGGTAAGACAGACTTGCTTGAAAGTATAAATCAAGGGACCTTTATCTAAGGTTGTTGGATACCCTTCTCTTTGGCTTAAAAGACTTATATCTTGTTACTTATAGTTTACTAGTTGCTTATTTACGCTGCATTTTGTATTATAAGGAATTTATAACTTTATTATACTTCCTTACTTGTACTCTGCTTCATTTAGATTTTATACGCTTTAAGGTAGAATCTCATATTGTAATATTTTCTTAAGTTTCAATTTCCAAAACCGTATTTCCAGAACCTACTTTCGGAATCTCTTTCCATGTATTCATTTGGTATAAGAGGTGTTGGGAATTTGATTAGTATAAACTTTGTTAAATTAGCTATTTACTTTTCTTAAGGAAAACATAGTTATTCATAATTAACATTAAAGGTTCCAAAGGAATTTTTAAATTATACAATTCACCCCACCCCCCCCCCCTCTTGTATATTGAGCATCTACGTCATTATTTTGATCCTACAATTGGTATCAAAGGGTAGTGGATGTTCCTGGCACATGATTGGTTACAAAAGCTATTTTGAAAAGATTATCAAAACGAAAGGAGGAAAGGTAACTTTCGGAGACAATGCTAAGGGTGAGATTGTTGGTATTGGTAATATTGCTCTTTTAGGTAAAACATTTATTTCAAATGTCCTTTTTGTTAAGGGTCTTAAGCACAACCTCATTAGCATAATTCAGTTATGTGATGAAGGATACCTTGTGAATTTTAGGAATGATAGGTGTTTAGTTCACAATTCCAAGGAAGAATTTATTCTCTCAGCCAATAGGTAAGAGAATATTTACACTTTGAACCTAGAAGACCTCAGGAGTCATGATTTACCTTTACTAAGTGCAATGGAAGATCATTCCTGGTTATGGCATAGAAGACTAGGTCACTGTAACCTTAGGAACATATGCAAACTCTCTAAGAATAAACTAGTTATGGATCTACTGGAGCTTAGATTTGATTTTTCTAAAGTTGGTGATCCTTTTCAATATGGCAAGAAACTTAAATCTAGTTTTAAATCGATTGGTGAAGTCTCGACAACTGATGCATTACAGTTAGTGCACATGGATCTTTTTGGTCCGACACAAACTAGAAGTATTGGAGGTAAATACTATGTGTTTGTTCTAGTTGATGATTACACTAGATTTACTTGAGTTTATTTTCTAACAAAGAAGTCTGAATCTTTTTCTTATTTAAAAAGTTTTATATCTCAAGTTAAAAATGAGAAAAACCTTCCTTTGAAAACTATTCATAGTGATCATGGAGGAGAATTTCAAAATTCTGATTTTGAAACATTTTGTAGTAGAAAAGGTATTACTCATAATTTTCCAGCACCTAGAACTCCTCAAAAAAATGGTGTAGTTGAGAGAAGAAATAGAATTATTCAAGAGATAACTAGAACAATGTTGAGTGAATATTCTATAGCTAGACATTTCTGGGCTCAAGATGTAAGTACTGCTTGCTATACTATAAATTGAGTTTTGATTAGACATTTTCTTAATAAAATACCTTATGAGTTATGGAATGGTAGAAAACCAAGACTATCCTACATCAAGGTTTTTGGTTGAAAATTATTCATTTTGAATACTAAAGATATCTTACATAAATTCGTACCAAAACCTGTTGGATAAATTTTCTTAGGTTATTCCACAACATCTAAGGCTTATAGAGTTTTTAATAAAAACACTTGTACTGTTGAAGAAATAGTGCATGTAAAATTTGATGAGTCTGATCCTTTTGTTTTTAAACAATCCTCGCCTATATCCTCATATGTGTTTTCAAAAAATGATTATCAACCTTTGATAGAAGAACCTTCTGTTAAGGAAAATATTCAAGAAGATACTTCTAAAATATTTACCCCAGAATACTTTCTACCCTATGTTGATGAACATGCTTTTCAAAACCCAAATCAGGTGTTTCTTAAGAATCATCCCAGTGATAGTATCATTATTGATGTAAGTCTACCAGTAAGGACTAGGAGATCCTTACGAAATGAAGTAGAACATCTAGAATTTCATTCCCAATTAGAACCTAAAAGCACTGATGAAGCTTTAGGTGATAATGATTGGATCAAAGCCATGCAAGATGAACTAAATGAATTCGAAAGGAATAATGTCTGGACTTTGGTTGAAATACCTAAGGAAACTTCTGTAATTTGAGTAAAATGAGTATTTAGAAATAAATGTGATGAAGATGGAGTCATAGTAAGAAATAAATCTAGACTTGTTGCTAAAGGTTATAATCAACAAGAGGGAATAGACTATGAAGAAACCTATGCTCCAGTATCTAGACTTGAATCAATCCATATTTTACTTTCCTTTGCAGCATTCTTTAATTTTAAACTTTTTCAAATGGATGTGAAATTTGCTTTTCTTAACGGTTATGTTCAAGAGGATGTTTATGTTGAACAACCTCCTGGCTTTGAAGATACAAAACATCCTGATCATGTTTTTAGACTTACCAAAGCTATGTATGGTCTTAAACAAGCCCCACGAGCATGTTATCATAGACTTACTGGATTTTTGCTTCAAAATAACTATGTTAAGGGAAATGCCGATCCAACCCTTTTTATAAAGAAAGATAAGAATAATGTTTTGATTGTTCAAATTTATGTTGATGACATCATATTTGGTTCAACTCAGAAATCTTTAACCAACTCCTTTGCATGTCTAATGAAATCTGAGTTTGAAATGAGTGTGATGGGTGAGTTAACTTTTTTCTATGGTTTTCAAATTTCTCAAAAACCAGAAGGAACCTATATATATCAACATAAGTATATTAAATATCTTCTTAAAAATTATGGTTATGACAACACTAAGAGTATAGGTACTCCTATTGGTACCTCAAACTATTTAGATCATGATGAAGCTGGGAAACCAGTAGATCAAACATCTTTTAGAGGTATGATAGGACGTTTATTATACTTAATAGCTAGTCGACCAGACTTAATGTTTTTAGTATGCTCATGTGAAAGATATCAATCCAATCCTAAAGAGTCTCACTTAATGTCAGTTAAAAGAATTTTTCACTACCTTAAGGGAACCATGGATCTAGAATTATTTTATACTTTTGGAAATGATTTTGTTCTAAAAAGATTCTCTGATGATGACTTTGGTGGATGTAGAATGGATAGAAAAAGTACATCCGGAACTTGTCATTTCCTAGGAGATTCGTTAGTTTGTTGGTTTTTTATGAAGCAACATTCTATAGAACTTTCCACTGCTGAAGCCGAATATGTAGCAGTTGGAAGTTGTTGTGCTCAAGTGTTGTGGATGCAACACACACTGACAGACTATGGCTTGAGTTTTACTAAAACTCAAATTTTTTGTGATAACACAAGTGCTATTTCCTTAAGTAAGAACCCTGCACACCCCTCTTGTGAAAAAAACATAGGTATTAGGCATCACTTTTTTAGGGATCACACACAAAAAAGAAGATATTATTCTTCAGTTTATCAGAACACAAGATCAACTTGCTGATATTTTCACAAAATCATTGCCTTCTGATAGATTTTAATACATTAAACAGAATTTAGGAATGATAACCATAAGGTAATCCTTCTTAATTAACTTTCTGTTGAAAATGTTTCCTTACAGTAATAAACTCCTTTTTATAGGGGGAGTACATTTGATTGTTAATGTAACAAATTTTTTCCCAAAGTTTGTTTTCAAATTTTTCGGAACTAAATTTCCGGAATGGAAGTTTCAGGAACTAATATTTCAATAATGGATATGTTCATATAGAAGATTTCTGGAATCAAAAACATTTTATTGAAAACTTCCGGAATGGAAAATTTCGTACTGGTATTTCCATAACGAGATTTTCGTACCGAGTCTTTCATAATGAGTTTTTCCTATTCAATTTTTTTAAAAAAAAATTCGTACTGGAATTCTTATAATGTTTTTTGTAATGAGTTTTCCATACTGAGTTTGTTTTTCATAGTGAGTTTTGCATTTTTTCCGTAGTTAATTTTTCTTCAAATATTACCCATTACGAATAATCCTCTTATGCCAATCTGAAAGGTATGATTTCCTTACTCACATTTTCATAGTCATACTTTACTTGCTGGAATTTTCCTATATTTCTTTTTTGGATTAAAATTTTCTTAAAATCTTTTTTTAATAAAACCTCAAAAGATCGGATTCATGTTTTCATGAGAATTTGTTTTCGACCGTCAGATCTGATCTCATCTTGTCACAACCGTTCGATCAACCATGGAAGTTGAACCGTTTTCTCATTGCCTATATAAAGGGGACCCCAAATGGTTGTCCCATATTGGTTTTCCAGCTCCAGCGTCCCAAAGCTCTGCCTCTCTGTTTTAAAGCTATTCCGAACATCAGATTTCTCCGTTCCAAACTTCTCAGAGGTCTTCATATCCGAATGTCTGTGGAAGCAACATCTCAATAAATGTCTTTCTCTAATCCAATTTCAATGTGGTTAGTATATAGAGAAAGTCTGGTTCATCCTGATTTATTCAACAAGTATGACTCTCTTATATCCAATAATATTAAGCTTAATGGATGGGAAGATGTTGTTGTGTCGAAACCTTGGAATCAAGATGAAGTCTATTCAGATTTTCTTATAGAGTTCAATGAAACAGTCTCCTTTCTTAAAGAATATGGAAGAGAAAAGTTGTCTTTTAAGTCTTATGGTAAGACTTATAAGATTTCATATTCCAAGGAAGCTAGCTTGGTAGGGCTGAATAATTAAGGAGAAGATGAATTCATATCTAAAGTGTTGTCGGATTCAAAGGGTAGCTTCGGCAAGGAAAAAGCATTAGAAACTCTCGGAATGTCAGATGATAAGGCTCCGAAGATTTCTTCTCTGTCTACAAATTTCCAGATCCATGATTTATGGGTACAAGGCCTTATCGTACCGAGGAATGGTGACAAAGATAGCTTAAAGAAGAGTGGGATATACATCCTAGATTTTTTCATAAATCTGAGGAAGTTTAACCTGATGAAGCACATTCTCATTACTCTTGATAATGTTAAGAAAGGGAATCTGAGAGCTCAGATCATAATGTATCCAGCAATCCTCACAAAGTTTATAGTTTTGTGCCTTGAGTCATTCAAGGAGGCTTGCAAGTCTAATCCAAGAGTTTTAATGATTATGTTGGTGAGTGATGGCACTCTTAAAAGGATGGATATAGCCTTTGACAAGGAGACTTGTCAGTTTATTGATTTACCTGCTCAAGAAGAAGCAGTTTCGAAAGTTTCTGATCCGGAATCCTCTAAGCCAGTAAGGAAGTGAAAGCTGAAAGAAGTTGAAGTTGAAGAAGAGAATCCCAAGTCTAAGGAACTTCATTCCGCATCTCCAAAACCAAATAAGAAGAAAGCTTACCCAGATGAGGTAGTTGCTAAATGGAGGGAGATCAAAGAAAAAAGAGTGCAAGAGGATCCTCAGTTTGGCTTGGATCCTGCGGAGGCTAAGGCCTTGAAGGGAAGAACTTCGGATGTGCTAGAAAAACAAGTCAAAGAAAAGAATCTTAAGAAGAAGATGTCTGAAGTTGTGGTAGCTCAGGCTTTGTTGAAGTTCAATGAGATGGTTTCAGCAAACATTCCTATTCTGAGATCTTTTTCTCTGGAATCTCTACCTGAGACTCCAGGATGAAACTTTGTTGCTCCGGAAGGGGCAGTAGCTAATCCTGTTGAGGAAGTAGAGCAGATTGATCAAGTGGAGGAAGAAGAAGCTGTTGCTGAAGTAAGTGGTGAAACCGGGGATGTTTTTAAGAAAGTAGATGATTATAAGGGGACACATTCAGAACATTTGTCACTACGAACCTCAGAAGTCGAGTCTTCAAAATTAGTCACTCCAGGGAAGGATGAGTAAGAAGGAGAAGAAGAAGTATCCTATCATGTAGAGGAAGAACAACTTCTAAATGATATTGCTCAAATGGATAACGTAGAGGTTGGTGCTCAGAAAGTTGCTGATGAGGAAGACAATGTTGTTCAAGTGTCTGACAGTGAAAAGAGAACTCTGTAACAAGACTACATTCCGAAAAAGGAAAGGGAAAACAACTTGTTATTGATTCCCTGATCTCAGTAGTAGTAAAGAGAAGGGAAGTTGGAGGTTCTTCAAAGAGAAATCTTGACCATATTGAAGAAGAAAATTCTCCAAGAAGAGTCTCGGATTCAGAGTCATCTTCGTTGGGGCATGAATTTGTTGTTATGTCTTTAAAGAAGTTAGTATGTTCAATTCCAACCTTCTCAAGCATTGATTCAAGATGTCAGATGCTCCAACATGCTTTGAATTAGAAATCAGACTCTGTATCCATGGTCATGGACAAGTGTGTTGAAATAGAGGCTCAGTTCAAAACTTTATTTGTCGGCTTTGAAGCCCACAAAAGATCTTGCAAGAGGATGACTAGTTTGTCGAGGAAGACTGTGGAAGAGATGAGGCTCTTTGATGAATTCCAAGACAATGTGAAGGATGCCTTTGAGACAGAATACAGGAAGATAAATGAGCTTACATCATCTTTTGAAGAAAAGATGACAGATGAAAAGAACTTATGGATTCAAGAAGTCAGAGATCTGAATGTGAACCTAAATTCTGTTTCTCAAATCTGGAAGTTTGAAAGGGATCATCAGATTGAGTTTGAAGAGAAATTGAAGGCTCAGGAAGAAAAAATTAAAGCTCAAGAAGAAAAGATTCAAGACCAGGAAGAAAAGATTGAAGCTCAAATTGCAAGAATTTTTGTGTTAGATAAGAAAGCCGAGGAAGACCATAGAGACTTGAAAAAGATAAATAATATTCTTAAGGGTCACATTATGAAGGAAAAAGCTCCAAAATAGACAGATCTGATCTTTTGTTGTATCTAAATTTCTTTGTTGTTGAGCTCTTCAAACATAATGAAAATTGTGCTTCCTTGTTTCTTTTTTTGTTGCTACTAATTTTTCAGGTACATTGTTATATTTTCCATTACCTTGAATTCTTTTTGAAAATCAAAAAGGGGGAGAAGGAAAAGAACCCTAATAAAAGGGGAAAAAGAGTCTTTACAAAGGGTGAGAATGAAAACAAACTCTAATTAGAGTTTATCTAAGGGGGAGTTTTTCATTAACGAATACTTTCTTATTTGTAATGAAATGTCATTCTGGAAATCTAGAATATGATCCTTAGAGTGTCAAAGCCTAAGGGGGAGTTAGTCTTATTCATCAATATCCTTAATGCAAAGGGAGATAAGCCTTAATGTTTTCTTTCTTCTTAGAATTTCTTTTTTCGTAAGGATGTTTGTGCTTTCCAAAAAGGGGGAGATTGTTGAGTCAATAAGGTTTTCCTTATGACTTTTCCATTCCTTCTTGTTTTGAAAATCACAAACACCTTATCTTTATGAAAATCGCTTTTATAAGGAAATTTTCTTTTATAAGGAAAATTGCTTTTATAAGGAAAATTGCTTTTATAACAAAAATCACTCTTATAAGGAAAATTGCTTTTATAAGGAAAATAGATTATATAAAGAAAATCTCTTTTATAAGGAAAATCTCTTTTATAAGGAAAATTGCTTTTATAAGAAAAATCGATTATATAAGGAAAATTGCTCGTATAAGGAAAATCACTTTTGTAAGAAAAATTATCCTTATCATATTTTCATCCATTTTATTCTTAACTATAAGATTTGGATTCATTTCTATATTCCCAGAATTGTATGAAACTTTGATATGAAGTATTCTGTTTTAGGATCCGAATTCTGGATAAGAACTGTAATAATGTTTCACATCAAAATCCAGATGATAACTGAAATAAAGTTTAGTTCTGAATTCCGGATACGAACTCTGATTATGTTCTACTCCGAATTCAGGATATGAATCCTTATGAAGTTCGACATCGAATTCTCATTACGAATTCTAATGATGAATTCTCACTACTAATTCTGATGACGAATTCTCATTACGAATTCTCATTCCGAATTCTCATTCTGAATTCTCATTCCGAATTCACCTATTAAACAGAATCTGATAATCTTTGTTTTATAAACTCCGAATTTATTTAAACTCCGAAAATTATTTTTGGTTAGACTCCAATATTTCATTTTGATTATGCTTTTATAATTTTTCTACTCTTTAATATTTTTTTAACACTCCGAACTTTCACTTCAAATCATCACTCCGAACATTTCAATTAGACTTAAAACAATGTCGTACATTCTGTTACACTTGTTTTTTTATAAAACGATGTTGTCTATTATGTTATAAACTAACCGTTGGTTAAGTTACACGTGTACAGGTCCCTCCTATTTTTATGGAAAATATGACCGTTGGAAAGGAGGTCGACCTTGCCTATAAATAGGATCTCATTTGAGGGAGCTCATAACTCATGGATAAATTCTTCGACATTGTGTATACATGCTGTTGAAGTGATTTCTAGAGAGAGAGGCTCTTATTAACTCTCAAAGCATCGTGTGACTCCGAATGTTGGTTATTACATTCGAGGACTTCTGGGGATTGGAAGACAGTGGTTTCCAACACCTTGAAGTTGAGGGCTTCCTTGCTGAGGAAGACAGAGGTGACCAACTACCTTGAAGTTGAGGGCTTGCGGGGATAGCATGATAGAAACTCTGATCTTCGTATTGAGGGATTACCCTGGTGTGGGTATTACAAACTTTCTTGAATGAATAAATCAATGGACCTTTATCCAAGGTTGTTGGATACCCTTCCCTTTGGGTTAAAAGACTTATATATTGTTACTTGTAGTTTTACAACTTGTTTATTTCCACTGCATTTTGTATTATAAGGAAAGTATAACTTTCTTATACCTCATTTCTTGTACTCTGTTTCATTTAGATTCTATACGCTTTAAGGTAGAATCTCATATTGTAAACTTTTGTTAAGTTTCAATTTCCAGAACCGTATTTCCAAAATATACTTTCGGAATCTTTTTCCAAGTATTCATTTGGTATTAGAGGTTTTGTGAATTTTCTTAGTTTAAACTTTGTTAAACATAGCTCTTTCCTTTGTATAAGGAAAACATAGTTATTCATAACTTAATTTTAAGGTTCCAAAGGAATTTTGAAAGTATACAATTCACCCCCCTCTTGTATATTGAGAATCTACACCATTATTTTGATCCTACAGAAGTTAATGCTGATCATTGGAGAGAGAATATTATTTTTTATTTGAATATGATTGAGGTGACTATGTGAACTATCAATGATATGGGAAATCAAACCCCTCATTTTTCCATTATTAGTCCATCTATGGAACCTCATAGGATAATTCTGAAGATTTTTTCTCAAGATTTCCTTTTCTATAAGCCATAACTATTCCTATGATCAAATGATCCTCAAGAGGTTCAGGAGTTGATCAGAAAAAGTGGTATGTTTTTGCGTATTCACACACACCCAACAAAATCATTGTCAATTGTTCCACCTTCATACAAGAATGTACAGTAAGAATTTGTTGGGTTATGATGATGGTGGTGAAGAAGCATTAGAAGTTAGTGTTGAAGGACTTCAATGATATTTTCACTGACCAGTTCTATCCAGATTCATAACTCTTCATCAATGCCACTAATTTCTTCAAACTCAATAAGGATGATATTACCATGAAAAAGTATGTAAACCATTTTTTTGAGCTCATTCACTTCTCACCTAATACATTATCAAATGAGATGATAATGGATTTAATGTTTCAGTTGGAACTTTGACCAACTAATCTTTTTCATGTTTCCAAGCTGAAACTGCCTTATTATTCTAATGTACTAGATATAGAATTGATAGTTGATATGGACCTGGTTGGATAGTCAAGGTTATTGATAGATTCTTTTTCTCCCAGTGGTATCATGAGTTCTTTCAGTGAAAAACTAAATCATGGTGGTTCTTGTGGAAGTTATCAATGTGAAAGTCATTCTGGACATCATATAGTTCTTGGAAGAGTTCAGTTATTTTGTATCCACTGTGACAAGGTAGGAAATTCTAAGAGGGTCTACACTAAGACAACCATGAACTGTAAATATTATAGACATTCATAGAAGATTCAATGATTCTTTCATATTTATTCTACTTAGCATAGTGAAATATGATCATCAGATCCTCCTAAAATTGTGGGGAAATCAAATTATTCACATGAAAAAGTTTCCATCCACATAAATCTAGAATGAAACTTCTTCAGGCAGTGGAAGTGTCACTAGAGGATACAGATATGGGTCTAACGACAGTGAGAGGTACCATTACTTTAGATTCATCTTTGGTGACTACTATATTTGATACCAGTGAATTTCATTCGTTTCATTCAACTGGTGTTGTTAACGTTCTTAATCTTTTTATAATGATATTATCTTGTGAAAAGGATATTACTACACCACTTAGAATTAGGAGAGATAAGGGTCTCTATAGTCCCTCTTTTGTATTATCTCTATTAGATTTTTAATTTTACTATAAATTTCTGGTTCTCGACATGAAATCTATTGATTTCATTTTTGAGATGAATTTTTTTAATTTCCAATATTCCTAGATTGATTGTTATCGTTGAATAGGTCTCCATCACTACACATTATTGTGTATTTTGTGTCATTCAAGTGGAATGAGAGCCATGTTTGATTTGACCTAAAAATTATTATCTACAGTTGGGGAAAGTAACATTAGTCTTTTCCTTTGCCCTGGAGTAGGAACCTTTATATAGTAATCTCCCTCCAATCATCGTCAATTTTTCTTATGTTCTTCTTTTTTAATTCTCTAGTTGTCCCCTAGTAATGGAGGATAACTTTTTCATTGATTTTCTTTCTTATACTCATCTTGTTTATATCTCCTCTTACCATTTATGACCATATGAATTGAAATAGTTGAAGTCCTAGTTGGACATACTTCTTGAGAAATAATGTATATGTCGAAGTGTGTCACCTTTGGTAGCGTCAGTTTTCTTTGCTAATAAAGATTATTGTTAGCATCTCCTATGTGTTAATTTATGAAATATAAATCAAGTTAAAGTAGAGAAAAAGTATATTTATCCTTATATTGATGGTCTATTTGATAATTTAAATGGGGAAAAGTTGTTCTTGAATATTTATCTTCACTTGGGTTACCAAGAGTTGAGAAAAAAATAATCTAACATTTTGAATACTACTTTCCAGAGAATGTATGGTCACTATGAGTACGTAGTTTATCCAATTGGTCTAACCAATTCTTCAAAAAATTTCATTGTATTGATGAAAACAAATTCTCATGAATATCCAAATACATTTTTGGTAGTCTTTTTAGATGACATCATCATTTACTTTAAGTCGAGGAGTGTCATGTACATCATCTAAGAATAGTTCTGAGTTTCCTAGGAAATCAACGACACTATTCAATGTTTTAAAATTGTGATTTATTTATATATGAAATGAAATTATTGGGATATAAGGTGGAATATCATCATATATCAGTTGAATCTCAGATGGTGAATGTTTTTATGACATGGGAGCAACCATGAAATGTCTTTGAGATTCAGAGCATCTTGGGCTCAATTTGATACTCTCATTGGATCATGAAACACTTATCAAAATATTGATTCACTGATTAATTACATCACTTATAAGGGAGGAATGTTTCTTAGGATGAAAATTTTATGATTTATTTAATTAAGATAAATCATCGTTTGACTACGACACCACCTTTACGTCTTCTAGAGGTTGGGTAATGCCAGGTGTTATATTTGGATGCAACGAGTATAGGATTGGGCTGCATTCTTATGAAAAGTAACTATGTTGTTGTTTATTTCTCTCCTAATTTTAGGCCACATGAGACAAATTATCTGACCCATAAACATGAACTTGTATAGGTGATGCACATACTTATGTGTTAGTGGCATTTCCTTTTTAGAGAAGGGATTACCTTGTTTTAAAACCACAAGATCACCAGTTATATCATCTCTCAAAAAATATTTGAATCACCACGAGAGGTGCTGGTGGAATAAATGTATTTTTTTATTTTGAAATTTCCAATACCATAGGGAAAGTTACTGTCATTACTGGTTCATTGATAAAGAAACGTCCAACCCATGCAGTGAATGAATTTTTTCATGTGAGGAATTTGATGGCTCTCTTTTCACAGTTCCATATTACAGTCTCATAATCAGGGGCTGACGATTCATTATCTAGTGTTCATATGAAATCCATTCTTTGTGAATTGATTATATATAATCAGTAGGATTATGATGATTTCGGTAGCATTATAGGCTCTCATTGTTGCGAGGAGATAGTTTGACAATGTTCATTCTCCAAAGAGGGAATTCAATGCTTTTAGGATTATTTTGTGGTACTGTCTTCAGTAAGGAATGTTAGGATCGGGGATTCTGGTATTTTATAGTTTCTAGTGAAACCATTTTTTACAAATACGGTCTATGACTTGTAGTAAAAATTATGGTGTCCATGTATGAGATGAGGTGTTTTGATTTTGTATCATGTTGCTATATGTGTCAAAAAGTTAAGGCTGAGCACCAGAAACCACTGGGTTTGATTCAGACACTACTAGTCCTTACATGGAAGTGGGATGAGTTATATATGGAATCTTTTTTATTTGTTCTCATATGAATTGAAATAAGAATACGATATGGGTTTGGATTGATATTCTATCAATTTCATATCACATTATAACCATTAGTGATACAAAAAAAGTTGAGGAGTTGTAAAATCTACATGTGAAAGATAATGATCATCTGAATGGAGTTCCTTTTTATATAGTCTCTAAAAGGGATCCATGGTTCACTTGTTGTTTTCTGAGAGGAATTCAAGAGGCACTGGGACCTCACATATTTTTTAGAATTAGATATCATTCGTAGTTGGATGGATAGAAAGAAAAAGCTATACTGATTCCTAAAAATATGATTCGTGTCTGTATTCTCGACATTGGTGGGTCTTGGGATGATAATTTGGGATGGTTTGAGTTAACATATAACCATTTTTATTAGTCCAGAATTATAATGTCTCCATTTGCTGCCTTGTATGGTATTCCTTTAATATCTCTATTTTTCGACATAGATTGGTGAATTTTCCATAATTGGATGAATATTGGTGCATGTGATGACAGAACAGATTCAATTTATTCTTCAAATGATGTCGATGGAATAGAGAAAATATAATTCTTATGGTGATCATCACCATAGACCTCTTGAGTTCTCAGTTGGTGACCAGATGTTCTTGAATATTTTACCCTAGTATGGTTATCAATATATTGGGAGGCCAGGGAAACGTGCTCATTATTTTATGATATTTGAGGTTGTTGAGTAGGTAGGGAATGTACCATACTATTTATCACTTCCACATCAACTGACATTGATATATAAAGTGTTTCATGTATCTCATCTCTAATATGATATCGTGTGATATTAAAGTTGAAACTGATTTATCTGCGACTGAATGACTAGTCATGATAATTGATTCTGAGACCTAGGTACTTCATGAGAGGAAGAATACTTTTGTTTGTATGCTATGGGAGGATGGTTCTGAATTTCATGAGATTTTGGAGTGTGAGAGGTAATGATGAGAGAGCAGTGGCCTCATCTATTTACTAATAAGGCTTCTTTGTAGGCCTTATGGGCACATAATGATTCTTCGGTGGGAGGTTGTAACATCTCATTTCCATTTTTAGGAATCCATAAGCACCACATTTATTTTATCTTTTGATAGATTTCATTTGGGGCTATTTTTTGATGAATTTATTAAAAATTTGGATTTTTATAGTTTAGTTTGTGGTTTCCGCATGTCTTGCACACGGTTTACAAAAACCATGCACCCTACTATAGGAAAATAAAATGTTTTGGAAAGAGAGTTCTGCACTCCCTAAACATTGTTATTTAAATTGTGTTCCTCCTCTGGAGAAACTATTACAACAATTTATAATGGTCCTTGCATGGTTTGTTGAAACTGCACACCATTTTATGGGAAACCATGTGAAAGGATTTTACTTAATTTAAAAATTGTCATAAAAATTCTCGAACCCTTGATTTTCAACCTTCCGTAGGCTCATTGGACCACTAATTATTTTCTCCAGGTTTTGGGGTTCTGAAGAGCTATTTTTGACTCCTTCAAACCCCATAAAAGGTAGATCAAAGCTTGGAGATCAATTATTAATCTCTTCCTTAGAAGGATTCTCTTCCCGATATCATTCTCCCATAGTCTCTCACTCTCCATAGCATTTTAATGGTCTCTATATGTTTTTGGAGGATCTTATACATGCTATTATGGATCTAATAAAATATTTTATTCTTTTTTCACCAAGATTCATTTTTTATTATTCTTCATTGAACAATATCTCCAAGGGTTTAGTTATTCGATATATGTTGATCCCGAGGTAGGTGTTTCTGTTATGATTCCAAATTTATATTAACCTTGATTACATTGTTTAAATTTCAAAAGTATTTAATTTTAAATTTTATTTTTTGGATTTGGATCATCTCCTCCTCAATTGGTTTTTTGGAAAGAAATTTGATTTCAGTGAATTGGGGTTTTTTGAGAAAATTTGGCTTTTTGATGTAATTGGAAATTGGTGACATTTAAATTATTTAATATAAATTTTGAGTTTTTATTGAAATTGAATCAATTTAATTGCTGAATTCAATATTAAAATATGATTTGAAGGAAATTTGGAGAAAACCCCCTAAATTCTTGGAATTTTGGGGTTTATGATATAATTGATGGAATTATATGAAAATTAAATTGACGAATTAAATTGTCAAACAGGATTGTGAGATAGAATGGTGAATTGATTTCAAATGACTATATCTTGAATAACTATATTGAATATGGTTTTGATTGAACCTAGTGAAATCATCATAAAAATGAAATATTTTTTTATTAAAACCCTGTTATGGGGATTAATGGGGAAATTAGAAAATTGAAATAGATTATGGGATTTAATTTTATTTTGATCAGTCTTAAAATAAATTTCCAATCATTGTTCTTTATTTGTGAACATTAAATACTTAGGGAGATAGTGAGTTATTTTTGGTGTCACTCTATGATTTAAAATGTTCAAAAACATTGTATCTGCACATCCCACTCTTTAAGAGATGATGATGAGACCTCTTGGCCTTGGTTTAAGGGATGTATGTACAGACATTTCTGTATTCAATGAATTCGGTCCTTATAACCTTTAACAATCGTTAATATTTGGAACATAACCATATTTCTCACCTTTATGTATTTTAACATTTATATATATAACATTGTTGTAAAATAAATTATATGCCTTTTGAATTTATGTAAACTATTTTATTTATGTTATTTTGTGAAAGATTCATTTTTGTAAATCACTCTTTGATTAATGTAAAATTTCATATTTTTTAATTTATTTACATCTCTAGAAATGTGAATCGTGAGTTACTAATGTATTTCCATATTAAAAATATTAAATCATGATTTATATAATTATGAATTTTAAATTTCCAAACATATTTATTTGAAAATGGAAATCATATTCTCAGTTTATTTGATTTTAGAAACTTATTATAGAATATTTGGTGAAATCTTATAGGGCTTTGTCACACACCCTACTTGTGCCTTCATGTGTTTATAGATTATATCATTATATGTTCGAGCAAGGGGAAATGATCTCTTGGAGGTGGGTCCAGTTGTTATACCTTGGGCTTTGTGAGTTGTGTCCTTAGGGACTTAGGCTATTTTCCCTATTTAGGAACATGGTTTTTAGTAATTTGGTATAAAATTATTCTTTGAGTTTTTTTATATTACACCTAGTGGAATTTTTTTGATATGTGTATTGACTTATTTGTTTTTAATTCCCATAATGCTTATGAAAAAACCATTCCCTCTTCTTGTTTGTATGATGCAAGGTATTTGTAGCCGACCTGTGGGGATCTAGAACACCCTTTGAATTATTATAATACTGGCTCATTAATTGGGTTACCATGGTACCTGAGTTGGTTAATGACATTACACATGTTCAATATAGTCTTCAAAGATCCTATGTTCTACTATGATATAGAAATATCTTCACCAAAACATCACTTCATTACGACATCCTAAAATCAAATAAAATGATTAGTTAGAGAATAATTTCAATGTTGGTAATTGTATAGTGGTTAACCCCTGTTGATATGAATTTTTCAAACCACTTATGTTATAATAAACATTGATTTTGGCCGGGTGGTAAATCAGTATTGTGTAAATTTTTAGAAAATTTAAGACTATTTTACCCTTTACAAATAATATGCTGTAGGATTTTTATTACACCATTATATTACCTTTATATTGTTCAATGGTACACACATATCATGAATAGAAGGGTTAAAATGTTAACCCATTAATAATAAAGGTTGTTCCTTAGTGAAATTGTGAAATAATATTTTATCAATAAGGACACTATTGTGAGATATATGTGATAGTGGATTAGCAAGAAAAAAATGATCATGATATTTATTACACTACACTCAATGGGGGGGACATAAACCCATCCCAGTTCCCTATACTATCGATAAAATAGTCCAAATACTACACCTTGTAGAATATTTATATGTTCAATATATATAGTATTCAATTTCGAAAATTACAGTGAAGCATCATGTAAGAACTTCACCCATTGAGACTTTTGATGAATGTCATAGTGATACTTTATTCTCTCCAATTATTCCCTTACATTTACTGTTACATGATAGTAAGAATTCTTATCCTTTATTCGTAGGTGTACTCAAAAATCAAAACAAAAAAAAGTATGAAAGATTATTCTTCTTCATCATCTAATGAAATAAAAAATACAAAACCATCTTCTTTTATTATTCTTTTCTTTAGTGCACTAAAATATCTAGAACAATATATCATTTCCCTATTTTTATTCCCTTCTTATTCTATAGTGAATAAAAAATACAATAGATATATAATTATTATTAGATACAAGTCACATTATATATGATGATATAAAAAGATATGGGTCCCCTTATTTTTTTGATACTATTAAAATATATCCTTCATCTTTAGTATCAGATCATTTTACACATTATTCCTTTAATAAACTACAATATATATATATATAAATGATGTGTCAGTTACTTCATCCTCCCAATTCTTCATTTCTGTATTCACTATCTCATATTAATACTTGATATGAATTTCCATGAGTTCTAGAAATTTAAATCCCATGTATCTCGACCATCATGGCCTCTGACTAGATCTGAAATCTTCATATGAACTTCTACTTATAATTCCTAAATACAAATCATTAATTGTTTTCATGAAAATGGAAATTAATAAAACGTATCATGTGAATAAAACATATAATTAATTCATGGTAACATATAATAATTTATAAAATATCACCATTTTTATAACTTCTCCTTTCTATGGTTAATTTATCTGCATTTAAAACACAGATGCTAAATTCTCTAATAAATTCATCAGTTGATATTCCACTATTTTAAACAAAGGATAATCCCAAAAATCCATCATTCATCATAGCATGAAATTATATTTAAATAAATTAGTTTCCCTGAAAAAATTTATAACCATGATGTAGTCATGAATCCTCTATCACAAAAAAAATATCACACAAATTCTCTTGATTTAATGCATGGGAAACAAATAATACAATCCGTTTATATTTATACCTTTTTAAATCAAATAGTATACCAATGACTCAAAAGTATCATTATAAAAAATACCATCTTACTTTGATTCAACTAAAATACATCTCATATATGTCACATAGTCTATCAAAATCCACAATCATATAGGATTATCCAACATGAATAATTTCCTTTTGTAGCAATTCTCATATATGAATCTTTATGAATTTGTATATATTGTAAAAATATCATACCCTGATGAATTCATATATATATATATATAGTGATCTAAACCCATATATGAAGAGATTTTTTTCGATACCCAGATTCTCCCACATGAATTATTGTCCTGCATGGAAACATTTGATATGAAACATTGTATTTTGGTACATGTATTTTCAATTAAATATAATTATATTATGAGACAAACTCGGATATGCAGTTGGAGTTTGGAAACACAAATGAAACTTTTAGGAATAAAATATACATCAATAATACCTTATGCATAATCCTATTAGGGTATGTAGAGTCGTCTATGTAGGAAATATCATACACATATATTTCCTTATGTAAACTATGAATTTATATTGACAAGTGTGGTTATGTACTTCTTTAACCAACTTCCCAAAAAATTTATTTTTAAATTTTATGTAGTTCTTTATTATTACCCTCTTAATCTAAGATCTTATTTCGACGATAATGATAACTAATAACTTGATATTTAATATTTATATGATTATTTTTTTTCATTGATTCATCTACATCTATATAATAGATGTTTTCCTCTTCATATATTTATATTGAGTCAAATCTACAAGAAATTGTTATGCTAAAAAATTAAAAAATACGTTACCATGGATCAATTGATTCTTATTTTATAGAAGCTATATAAGGCCTCAACCTTAAAAACTTACATAATCATGAATTAAATGAATAATTCACATAGAGGATCTTTTCAGGTTTAGAATTTTAGAGAATTAGGACATAACTATTACATCTCAAAAGATTACGAAGTAGACACTTCTACTAAGTTTCCATAAAATAAAAACCCTTAAAAAGAAACATATCTAGTTCCTTTTTTTAGATTTCATGTCTTTCCTTGATCCCATCCTTGACCCTATTCTACAATAAGTCCTGTGAAAAACATTTCAAAAAAACATGGGGTGAGCATAAAAAGCTCAGTAAGGGATACACAAAGAAGGAAAACTATTATTTTTTCAAAAAATCATGTAAACAATGAATACTTTGTCAAAGTAATACTTTTCAACATTAAGAAGTAGTAAATACTCTTCAATGAATAAAGGATCATTGCATACCCTTTTGTAACAAAAATATTACGATAAAACCCATATAAATAACACATAACGTAAAAAGGTAACTTGGGACATAAACATACTTAAATGGAATAACTATACTGTCAAATTCCACACATATAACTAAATGGAATAGCCATAGGGCCGACTTCCATACCCAATGCATTAGAGGTTTTAACATAACCACTCATCCTGGTATTCACGACACCACCCGTCATATGGTTTATCACGTAACCACCTGTCAAATTTCCAAATACCATTATAAAATTATAAGACATAAAACAAATATAATGGAATGAAAATATTTACACATTTTGATCAATATATATCACTTAAATATATTGACATAACAAATACATTATAAAAACCATTATCAATACCAAAATACCTAAAAGAGCATATGGTATTTATTTCGTTTTATAACATTACGTCTTGTTGAGGAAGCCAAAGATCAAATAATACTCGCGGTTGCGGAAAGTTCATTGTCACCGCGTAAATTAAAAAGAAACATACTTTTTTTCTTTTAGCAAATTTCTCCGTACAAAAAAGATTCCTTTTGAATAAAAGTCAATGTCAAATGGGTTTATACACCGTATAAAAGAAATTTGTGTATAGAAAAAAATTCCTCAATGAAAAGAGATTTAGACGAAGTCCCATACAAAGATGGTATCCTTAGATTAAGGATAAATCAATTATATAATTGATGTGTGACAAATATAAATACACCCAATATAAGTAGATATTAAGTGTAAAACAATCAGATTCATTCACACATATTCATAGGATGACATTTTCAATGAGTACAAGTTTAACTTAAAGGATTGAAGTTGAGTTAAGAAGTTCCTTTGCTAACATTCGACAGCCTAACGGCGTGACAGTAAAATTCATAAAATTAGTTGGTGAGAGAGAAAATGGTATCTCATCACTTGGAAATAAAATTTATATCAATAATGATATAGAAAAACATATCCCCAAATAAGAATATGTATGTTAAAAGTCCTAACAAAAATGAGTCTTTTAAAAAGAGGAGGGTGAAAGGTTCCTTTACCGATTGGGGTAACTTTCGAAACGTACACCCCAGGAAAGAAGGACTATAAAACATTGATGTAAATACTAATAAATGAATGTATATTACACAAAGAGTAGAATAATGGGCAGTACCTACACTACGCAAAGGAAATGGTGGAAAATTTATCATAAATCTGACGGGAATAAAAGTGAGATGAAAGATCCCTGACAAAATCTTGGTAGCCTAACGGCGCCACATAAAACATCAAAAATTGATTTTTGAGATAAAATAGGTTCTATAATCATATGAACATAAAACATACAGTAATGGGAATATATAATATCATCCCCCAACATAAGAAAGAGGAGCATAAAATAAGTGACATAAAAGAGAGTACTTAAAAAGAAAGAGAGTGGTTGGATCCCTTACCTCAAGTCCGACATGTCTTGTTTGTTTCATTATATTGCTGAATAATAATCATTGTTAAATTTATAATATCTTAAGTAACTCCTTTAAAGATTATTATTCAGTTCATATCACATATTATAATGTTATAATAATTAGTTAATAATGTGAGTTCATATCCGACGTTTTTGTCGATGTTTGGTATATGTGTCAAAAATGAACCTGTTTGAAAATGATTGTCCATGTAGTTATAAGTAAATAATTTCCATAATAGTATTAATAATTTAAATATTATATATTTACTTAAATATTTATTTTATACTATTCCATATCATTTGGAGATAAAAAGAAATGAAATGCACCGTTCATGGAGACGGTAGGTCGTGCGTATGCATGAACACTTCTTTCATTTCTTTGTCATATTAATGGAATTTAAAAATAAATGAGATATATATATATATATATATTATAATTCCAGTATAATATATATGTTATATAGTTCATATATGTTCATTAATTTCCTTCCTTATACATTCCATTTATTTCATCAACGAGTCACATCACATGAGGGGGCGGTTGTCCACACTTCCTCGTATGAAATTATAGCATTTGCACAACATGGAAAGAATAAAGGTATGTTTTAAATATAAATTAAAGAAGAATAGAGAGGAAATAAATATAATATATATCATATAAAAATAGTTCCATTATAATGGCCACCATGAGATGTGGTAGGAGAAGATAGAACAATCCTCGTTTCGTGAGGCAGTAATTCGCCATCCACAAAAAATAGTATGTTCTTTAACCATTAGAAAGATGTGTGTGTACATGTAGCTCAAATAATTATTATAAAAACATACTAGTATATTGAAGATACTGGTTTTGTTACAAAATAAAGGAATAAAAAGAGTTATGTGGTTGGAGAAGCAAAATAAAACAAAAGAACATAAGAGAAAACATTACCTTTAAATCAGGTAACTCACTTTGGTTTGAACCAAAAGGGTTTGTTGAAGAGATTTCTGCCAAAGTTTAGGCTTCAATGATTAAGATAGATATGTGGAGAGATGGAATGGGTAGGGTTTGGCTGATCCAAAGGCTTGAGAGTTGCGGGTAAGGAGGTAGAGGTGGGGGCCTTTTATAAGAGAAGAGGAGGGGAACTCTTGGAAGGTTATAAAATATTACATTATTATAAATTCATTTTCAGATTTTAAATTTCCCAAAATGATATATTTTAAGGATATGGTGATAAGGTGTCAAAATACACTCATACAATAGGTTTGTGAAAAATGTAAGACTTATATTTTCCCTGATCTTCTCATTTTATTTAAATTGTTCATTTATGAGGTAATCAATGCATCATCATGGTGTCATAAATAATTTATTTTATTTAATGTCTAAAAAAATATCATGATCTTGGAAATATTTTTATATTTCTGATGAATATTTATAGTAAAAATTATGACTTTTATATCCCCATGTAAAAATTGTTTTAGTAAAACAATACATGTTTGTGACATTTCAATTTTAACCTTAAATAAAAAGTTATTAATGTCATTTTCCTACCAATGTGGCTCCATGGGGTCCTCAAGTTGACCCATGGATTGTCATGGTCGGCCATGAATTTTCCAATAAGGGTATGACATGTGTCATGGTAGTTTCATATTATTATAACATTATCATTACCTTAAATTTCACTAATTACCTTTAATCACGATTAATAAAACTTAAAAGATACTATTTACCAAAAAATTATTTTAATCTTATTGAACCACATTTTTATCTTATTGAACCACATTTTACATCCTAATGACAACCATGTAAGTAGGATCTTTGAAATTTAAATCATAGAAGTGGTAATGATTCATTTAAATGAAAAATCGGTTTTTTTAACTACCACTTACTGGTTTCACTATTCATAAAAATTGATGTTTTTCATAAAAATACCAAAAATCCCCCCTAATCTATATCTGATATTCCAAATTCAAAAATGATTTCTATTTTGAAAAATTCAAAACATATAATTTTCATTAATTAATTTAATAATTTATTCCCGTTGTCAAAGAAAATAGCGCGTTTTTAGGAAACAATATCTATTAAAAGATTGACACTAGTTTAAGTACAATTTCAAAGCGTAATTAATATCAATGAACACCATTTGATTAAATGGTAAAAATATATGCTAATTTCACTTTAAAACCATTTCAAAATATGATCTAATCATATAAATAAATTTGACTAAAAATAGGTTTTGAATTAACATACAATATTGTTCACTTATTCATTAAAAATGAACTTTATCAAAAAAAAACATACACAAAGTAAATTTTGATGAACCGATTCTAAAGAAGGATTTTATTTGGTCCAATATGACATATGAAATTGTCAAAAAGTTGATTTAAAAAGGGTTCACCATCAAAATGTGGTTAATCGACCTTTTAAAGAATATTAGAAAATTTACACTTAAAATTGGATTCATTCGCATTTTATGCCTCTAAAATTTACTGGAAAAAAGTAAAAATAATTGACAAAAATATTTAATCATTTTTTATTTAGTTATGTTCATTCCCTCCATTACAATGGCTAGGCGTTAACTACCATTTAAAATAATATTATTTTATTATTAGAGTGCAATATATGATTTCCAAGAAACTCGTTGTTGCGTATTGGGTACACCATCGAGTATAGAGTTCCCATTAAAATATTATTAACATTTTATTCACAAATATGGATAAATATGAAATATTAATATTCTTTATTTACCTGTGATGTTACATCCTTCCCCCCTTTTGGGAATTGCATCCTCACAATTTTAAAATTGGGCTTGGAAACTTCATTGAAAGCCCCACATCGGAAAAGAAGTAAATTAAACTGTCACTTTAAAACAAAGAAAGGGAAGTACAAAGGTCACCTGAGTTAACCCATACTAGGATTCCATGTAGAAAAACATGGATATGGAATAAAAAACAAAGGTTCATGTTCTAAGGGAGAGTGATATAAAACATGTTTAGGAGAAAGTTAACCACTAGAAAATCACAAACTGGTGATGGGTTAAACGGTATTTGATTCCCCGGTAGGTAAAGATAACAAACAATATTTTGGTTTTTAAGTTACTTTTCATTGAGGAATTTATTTATGAGTTTAACTAAATCATAAGGAATCATACTTACTTGTTGTGTAGACTCTCATCTCCTCCTATATTTCTTACACAAACTCGTATTTTCTCCAAAAAACGAGTATTTAGGATGCATTTTTCACATTAAGAGAGCTATAATCAACTTCTAGAGAATCACCTAATCCAAAAATAGAACTATATATTTCCCATGTCATTAGACCTTAACCAAAACCAAAATTGTTTGAACAAGATCAGATATTCCATAAAAGGATAATCCTTTATAAAAAAGAAAATATATTCTTAATCTCCAAAATTTGTCCCACAAAACCCAAACATCAACGAAGACCATTGGATAGAAAATTTGTCTATAAAAGTCTTAAAAGTAATCCAAACTATGATTGAAACCCAAATACTTGAAGTATTTAATCACATAGTCTTCCAAGGTAAAATTAACATTTATCTCAAAATAACATCAGTTTCTCTTAAATTCTAATATTCAAATGTAATTAACCAAATCATATATCCTCCATTATAGGTCAATATCTTCCTAGATAACCAAAAATCAACTTATTCCTGATTCATAAAATCATCTAACTAAAAATGAATAAGTTATACTAACCAGGGACTTCACGTAGTCCAGTGGTAGGCGATGCAACCTTGTCACCCTTTAGTTGTGGGTTTGATTCCTGAAGCCTTACCAGATGCGACGGATTGTCACCCATCCTACAGGTTTTCGTTTTTATAAAACTCCAAAAATAACCCTAACATGTTTTAAACTAAATGGTTTCCTTATACCACTCATTTTCATCCAAATTCATTACGATCTCAACATCTTAATTCTTGAAGTCTTATTTCACCACCATAAGATAAAATAAAATTATTCTAAAAAATGATGAACATCATAGAATGATCATGATATCTATTTGGTTTCATCATCATCCGAATCTCATACGTAGATGGTCCATGAATTGCAACAATGATTTAGAGATCCTTCAAAATATTTTTCTTGCTCTATCCAAATACAGCTTGTACAACATGGGTCATATGGGTGTTCACATAAAAACAGTTTCGAAAAATAATCATGTATGACATATAATTTCAAGACATCTAGTAACACATGATTTCTATAAAACAGTCAGACCGATTTTGAGATGAAACTTTCAATTAATGGTCCTTTTAAAATACCATAGGTATGTACTGAGAGACTATATTATAGAAGCCAATATAAATAGGTTGCACAAGGGTCTCCTTCTTCATCACCATTTTTAAAATCATAATAGGCTTCAAAATCTTGTGATAAGTTAAAATATTTGAAAATGCCTTGATAATATTTACCTTTCTTGAAAATATGAGAATATTGTGAAAATTGTATTTGTCTAAACACATCTCATGATCAATGATGATAATGAGGTATAGTGGAGGTGTTTGATATCTCAGACAACTGCTTACAAGTGAGTTGTATGCTAGAAAAGTTTCACAATCATCCGAACATGACTTTGCAACAATTATTGCAAGAATATCCTCGGGAAGAGATAGAAATTTCATTTGAGATCCTCCTCCTTCCATTTGTAACTGACTTTTCTTGACCTGAAAAAAAATTATAAAACAAGGATTTAACTATAATAATAGATATAGGGACTAACCATGTCTCTAACGAAAACTCCAAATCCCTAAAGTTGTCTAAACTGTCCATTGATACCAACTATAAGGCTCTAACCTTAAAACCTTACATAATCATGAATTAAATGAATAATTAACATATATGATCTTTTTTAGGTTAAGTTTTTTAGAGAATTTGGACATAACTATTACATCTCAAAAGATTACAAAGTAGACACTTCAACTAAGTTTCCATAAAATAAAAACCCTTAAAAAGAAACATGTATAGTTCAATTTTTAGATAGCATGTCTTCCCTTGGCCCCATCCTTGACCATATTCCACATTAAGTCCTATGAAAAACATTTCAAAAAAGCTTTTGGTGAGCATTAAAAGCTCAGTAAGGGATACACAAAGACGGAAAACTGTTAGTTTTTCAAAACATCAAGTAAACCATGAATACATTGTCAACATAATACTTTTTACCTTTGAGAAGTAGTAAATACTCTTCAATGAATAATGGATCATTACTTACCCTTTTGTAACCAAAAGATTACCATAAAACCCATATAAAGAGCACATAACATATAATGGTAACTTGGGACATAAACATACTTAAATGGAATAACCATACGGTCGACTTCCACACATATAACTAAATGGAATAGCCATACGGCTGACTTCCATACCCAATGAATTAGAGGTTATAACGTAACCACCCTTCCTAGTATTCACGGAAACATCTGTCATATGGTTTATCACGTAACCACCCGTCAAATGTCCATGTACCATTATAAAATCATAAGACATAAAACAAATATAATGGACCGAAAAAATTTCCACATTTCGATCACAATATATCACTTAAATATATTCAAATAAAAAATCCATTATAAAACCCATTTTTGATACATAAATATGTAAAAGAGTATATGGTATTTATTTAATTTTAAAACATTACGGCTTGATGAGGAAGCCAAAGATCAAATAATACTCGCGATGACAGAAAGGTCATTGTCACTGCGTATGTTAAAAAGAAACACAATTTTTTTCATTTAGTAAAATTCTTCATAAAGAAAATATTCCTTTTTAATAAAAGTAAAATATGTAGGGGTTTATACACCATATAAAAGAATGTCGTGTATAAAACAAAATATGCCTCAATGAATGGAGATTTAGATGAAGTCCCATACAATGACGGTATCCTTAGGATAAGGTAAATCAATTATATAATTTATGTTTGAAAAATATAAATACACCCAATATAAGTGTATATTAAGTGTAAAACAATCAGATTCATTCACAAATATTCATTGAATGATATGTTCTTGGAATACAAGTTTAACCCAAAGGATTCAAATTAAGTTAAGAAGTTCCTTTGCAAAAATTCGACAGCCTAACGACGTCACCGTAAAATTCATAAAACTAGTTGATGAGAGAGAAAATCATATTTCATCCCTTGGACATATAATTTACATCAATAAGGATATAGAATAACATATCCCCTCATAAGAATATGTATGTTAAAAGACCTAAGGAAAAGTAGTCTTTTAAAAGGGGGAGGGTGAAAGGTTCCCTTACCGACTTGGGTAACTTTTGAAACGTACACCCCATGAAAGAAGGACTATAAAACATTGATGTTAATACCCATAAAAAAATTATATTACACAATGAGTAGAATACTGGGTAGTACATACAACACCCAAATGAAATGGGGGAAAATGTATCATAAATCTCACGGGAATAAAAGTGAGATGAAAAATCCCCTACAGAAACTCGCCAGCCTAAAGGCGCCACATAAAACATACAAAAATGGATTTATGAGATCAAATAGGGTCTCTCATAAAATGAACATAAAAATTATAGTGAGGGTAATATATAATAAAATCCCCCAACATAATAAATATGATCTTAAAAGAAGTCACGTAAAAGAGTACTTAAAAATAAAGAGAGAGGTAGGATCCCTTACCTCAAGTCCGACTTGTCTTGTTCATTTCTTTATATTCTGGAATAATAAACTTTGGCCAATTAATAATTTCTTAAGGACCTAATTTAAATATTATTATTCAGTTAATATCACATATTATAATGTTATAATAATTGGTTAATAATGTGAGTTCATATCAGACGTTTTTGTAGATGTTTGGTACATGAATAAAAAATGAACTTGTTTGAAAATTATTGTCCATGTAGTTATAAGTAACTCATTTCCAGAATTGTACTAATGATTTAAATATCATATATATCTAGTAAATATATGTTTTATACTATTCCATAACATTTGGAGATAAAATCAAATGAAATGCACCGTTCATGGAGATGGTAGGACAAACGTACGCATGAACGCTACTTTCATTTCATTGTCATATTAATGGAAATAAAAAATAAATGAGAGATATATATATTATAATTCCAGTATAATATATATTTTGTATAGGTCACATATTTTAAATAATTTTATTCTTTATACATTACATGTATTGCATGAACGAGTCACATCACTTAAGGGGGCGGTAGTCCACACTTCCTCGTATGAAATTATCGCATTTGCACAACATGAAAAGCATAAAGGTATATTTTAAATATAAAATACAGAATCATAGAGAGGAAATAAATATAATACATATAATATAAAAATAGTGCCATCATAATGGCCACCCTGAGAGGTGGTATGCGAAGATAGAACAAACATCGTTTTGTGAGGTATTAATTCGCGATCCACATAAACAATATGTTATTTAACCGTTAGACAGATGTGTGTGTATGTGTAGCTCGAATACTTCTTATAAAAACATCTTATTATATTTAAGATACTGGTTTTTTTCAGAAGAATTTAATAATAATATTTTAGGGGGTTGGAGAAGCAAAATAAAACAAAAGAACATAAGAGAAGACATTACCTTTAAATCGGGTAACTCCCTTTGGTTTGAACCAAACGGGTTTCTTGAAGAGATATCTGCCTAAGGTGAGGCTTCAATGATGAAGATAGGGATTTGGAGCGATGGAATGGGAAGGGGTTGGCTGATCCAAAGGCTTGAGAGGTGTGGGTAAGGAGGTATAGGTGGGGGCCTTTTATAAGAGAATAGGTGGGGCACTCTTGGAAGGTTATAAAATATTACTTCATTATAAAATTCTTTCTAGATTTTAAAGGTCCCAAAAGGATATATTTATAGGATAATGTGATAAGGATTCTATATCAACCAATCCAATAGGTTTTTTAACAGTGTAAGACTTATATTTTACACAATATTCTCATTTTATTTAAATCATTCATTTATGAGGTAATCACTACATCATCATGCTGTCATAAATAATTTAATTTATTTAATGTCTAAAAAAATATCATGATGTAGGAAATATATTTAGATTTCTAATGAATATTTATATTCAAAAATATGACTTGTATAATCCCATGTAATTTTTTTTATTAAAACAATACATGTTTGTGACATTATAATTTTAACTTTAAATAAAAAGTTATTAATGTCATTTTCCTACCAAAGTGGCTCCATGGGGTCCCCAAGTTGACCCAATGATTTATCTTGTTCTTCCATGAATTATCCAATAAGGGTAGGACATGTGTCATTGTCATTTCATATTATTATAACAATATCTTTACCATTTATTACACTAATTACCTTTAATCACGATTAATAAAACATAAAAGTTACTATTCACCAAAATATTATTTTAATCCCACTGAACCATATTTTACATCCAAATAAAACCATGTATGTCGGATTTTTGAAATTCAGATCATAGAAGTGGTAAAGTTTCATTTAAACGAAAAATCAGTTTTTTAACTACCATTTAGTGGTTTCACTATTCATCAAAAATTTATGTTTTTTAGTAAAATACAAAAAATTCACCCTAAGCTATATTTGATATTCCGATTTCAAAAATATTTTCTATTTTACAAAATTCAAAACATATAATTTGCATTAATTAATTTAATAATTAATTCCCGTTGTCAAAACAGATAGCATGTTTTTAAGAAACAATATCTATTAAATGATTGACACTAGTTTAAGTCCAATTTCCAAGTGAAATTAATTCCAATGACCACCATTGGATTAAATGGTAAAAATATATTCTAATTTCACTTTAAAAAAATAATAAATATGAGCTAATCATATAAATAAATTTGATTAAAAATAGGTTTTGAATTAAAATACCACATTATTCACTTATTCATTAAAAATGACCTTTTTTGAGAAAAAACAAAAACATACACAAAGTAAATTTTGATGTCCCGATTATAAAGAAGGATTATATTTGGTCCAATATAACATATGAAATTGTAAAAAAATGGATTTAAAAGGGGTTCTCCATCAAAAGGTGGTTAATCAACCTTTTAAAGAATATTAGAATATTTACACATAAAATTGGATTCATTCTCATTTTAAGATTCTAACCTTTATTGGAAAAAAGAAAAAATATTTGAAAACATATACAATTATTTTGTAGATTGTTCTGTTCATTCCTGCCATTACAACAGCTAGGCATTTACTACCATTTAAAATAATATTATTTTATTATTAGAGTGAAACGTAAGATTTCCAAGAAACTCATTGTTGCGTATTGGGTACAACATCGAGCATAGCGTTACCTTTAAATTAATATTAACATTTTATTTAGAAATATGGATAAATATGAAAAATTAATATTCTTTATTTACCTGGGGTGCTACAAGCTCAATTTACCTTGATAGTCCTAGTGTATCATTCTTATCATAGTCATCTGATCTATTGTACATGTTCACAATCACATGACCTACCATCCATGAAATCCATTCCTTAAGTAATCACTTGATCACAATCACATGAACCATTCAATCATCTGATCACATACCACTTCATCATATCTCCACATCATACAATATGTTTCCTTTGGTCATAGTTATGTTAGACTCAACACTTGGATTTATTTTCATTATCTTTATGGATTTATTCATCAACTAAACACCAAAGAAACTTGATTTCTACATAAATAGGATGGAATCCCTTGGTAATGAATATTACTCACATAAAGTGTTCTAAATGAGTTCCACCTTCATATTTTTTTAAATATACCATCTAAATGATATTTTAATATGTGTTATGAATTTTCTCCACCTTTCCTATTAAAAATTTATCTCACATTCTCCCCCAAATTAATGATTAGAAACACAAAGTACATGGGAAAAGTGGTATCAATTCATACCTAACAAAGGGCCATCAACCAATGTAAACTATGTATACTCCATCCATATATAGTATGAAAAAAAGTGTTTTATCTAGACAAATATTTTTCATTTATTAAATAGATTGAAACCAATTCAAATGAGAACACACAATATTTTCTTCAAGGGATGTTCAATTTTTTACATGACAACAAAAATGATATATAAAAATTGAGTTAAAATTTTATCATAAATATCAATTTGAAACTCCAACACTCACGTCAATAAATTGGTTTAAATAACACTAATGAGTAGAGAATGATTAATATCTTGAGTACACTTTCATTCTTCCACTATTATATCCTTTATTATTTCATTTTCCATCCCTATGAGTTATGAATTTTTTTATTCTAGTTACACTCACACCCCACTTGAGAACCATCACTTGAGTAGATCTATGTATTTTTAAGGATAGGTTTATATTACACATCGCTCTATGGGTGGGTTAGTTTTGTGTAAGAACCCAGTTTTTCACTCAGGTATGTATCCTTTAACATTCGGTCAATATATTAACTTGGGATCGAATTTGGATGCCAAATGAGTTAGAAAAGGTTCCGAGGGTGTGTGGGGCTTTCTCGGAACCCAGATCCAATCTCTTAGAGGGAAACATGCTTGGATTAGGGTTTGTCAAACCATTCCGATTATTTTTTTCTAGACATAGTCTTTTCGCCTGGTTAGCGCACTTCTATGCAGCATAACCATGTGAACGACCCTTTTTCCCCAGGTACCCATTCATGGTTTGTGCACATGATGATAAAACCATGTAGAGGGTTTTTTGGTTTTGTAGAACTGCCTCGCACCGTTTTTGTATGGTTTGACAAACCAAACAGAAAAACTGTGTGTTGGCTAAAATTCTAGGTAAAATGACTAAAATTCCCTTCAGTGGTCTATTTTACTCTACACTTCTTACCTAATCCGAGAACCAGTAGTATTAACCCCTTTTACTCTCATTTTGGATCTTTTTTTATGGTAAAATATAGAGATCATGAGAACTCCTTCATCTGGTATTAGATCGATCTTCCGTTCATCCTGATGGAATAGCAATAATAAGTAATTGATTTCTCTTTAGTCGTTCTTCTCCTCTCTTTCCCTCGACCAAGATATCGTAATATGAGAGTTTATAAAATTTTCATAGATTTACTCTGATCTGAGAAAAATCAATGGCTGATACTAGAGGACAATGATTATACCACCCTAAGGTGGATTCCCTATAACTCATCTGTAATGTTTGGTGATTTTGGAATATTTGTGTGGGGCCCACCAATTTCATCGGAAGCCATTTCATAAATTTGAATACCGTGATTATACATGTTAAAATTTCATTGTTATTCTCCATCCAATTGTGTGATTAGTTGTCAGTGGTTACACCCACAACTCAATCCTCCATATATCAAAGGGTTTTCCATATTTGGGTTTTGGTTTTTTATCATGTTTAATACACCATTCAGTTGTGACTTTTCAAAACCATCATATAGGTGATAGCTTATATGTTAAAATTTTTGTTATTTATGAGAATTGCATAATGGCATATACAATGTATGCTCACTACTTGACCAGCATAACGTAAGTGCTTCAAATTGATTATTAAAAGTGAAATGTAAAATGAAAAGTATACTAAGTATATAACCTAGCCATAGAAAATAAGTTTAAATAAAGGTTACATATCTGTTTCACCCCCTTACATATTGATGGAAGGTTTCTAAGTGAACCGCATTAATTGAATATTCATTAATAGTTAATTTAGACTTTAGTAAATGGATACAAAAGTACGTGGCCTATCTACATTAAAATAATACAAGGCATGAACCTAATGAATGATTACATGATTAAAATATCAAATACGAATGGATTGAATCAATATCGCCATAAATTCTAAGTGGAGAGTACCTTGGTTCTCAGAAACCCTATTCTAATTCAGGGATGCAGTTTCCATAGGTTAATCCCCACCTATACTCGGGTCATTGTCTATTCCTTGGATGCCCAGTATACTACCGTAGAGTTTTTTAAATTATAACAGGATACCTGGGATACACACCTTGAATCCATCAGTTACTAGAAGGTTACATTGTGATGCCTAAAGGGCCCATTCCTTACGTAGACCCATTTTACCTTAGTAAATCACCATGAACTGGATATGTGCCTTATTGTGGAGTTCCTTATATTACGCTACATGGATTAAACTATTGCCATTTATCTGGACGCAGATACCACTGAGTTAGAATTGTGTGGGATCTATGTTTCCTTGGTAATTACCATTGAACTACCTCATCAGATAACTTTTTCAGGTTTCCTTGTTACAAATTGGGGCCTTCACTACATACATCACCATGAGGTGATGTTAGTGCGGGATGTGACTCATGTGACCTATTAACATTAAATGGTAATTAATTAATTATTGAACATGTTTCATGTTCAGAACCCAGCTTAGGGTTGAACCATGTACTGGTTATTTAGTTGTATTATACTAATTGATTTACTTTAAATGTTTATTCCTGGACACTATTATATTCCATTACATGGGCCAGCGGTTATAGACATAGTTCGTGGTGGCCCAATGTGATTTATCTCACACACTTTTCGAGTTTCGTTTGGTACTTAGAGTAGATTACACAACTGCAGGTGTTGAAAAATGGAAGAACATAGTTTCAAACACTTGATCGATTGCTCATGAGATGGAGCAGGATAACAGATGACCAATTTGGATCTCGGGATTTTTGAGTAGCATTGTTTTTCTTTTACGGTTTGGAACATGTTGTGACTATTTTTTTCCCATGGTTTCCAATTTTCTTATAATAACCCTTTTCATTATTACACACTTTAACATGACTTATTACACAAGCATGCACTTAATACAACTCTAAGGATCTAGTGGCCAAGTGTCTTGGGATATTTTAAACATTAAAAAATATCTTAGAGCATAAAAACAAATTATCCTTATAGAAAGCATATTTTAGATGCCCATAACCTTCCTTCGTACTTATTATTACATCGGATAACCTGAGGACATTAAAAAGAAAAGGGTGAGCTATAAATCCCAGTAAGGGAGTAAACAAGTATAACATGAATTATACATTACATGATAAGAAATAGACATATTAATTGAGAATAATAGAAATGTGATCCGAAAGGCATGATAATTCGTGATTATCATAACATGGGTATGTGGCAACAAAATTTAACATTATATTAGCATGATCCATGAATCATTACACATAAAGCATGAGTAAACCCTCATTAAGCATTAATGAGATTGAGTAAAACTTCATTTTAATTTTTGTATCATGATACTAATCTATACCCAATATAATGGAGTGCTATTCGGGAGCACCCATAATAAACATTTCATTCCATGCATATGTTTGTCACATGGATCATACAACATTGATTCATTAAAAAATACATTATTCCACGAATAAGTGAAGTTGAATACATAAATGTAAGACCTAAATCAACAAGTACATGTGAATAAAGGTTAATACCATTGATAGTGAAATCGGAATGGTATTCACATACACGATGATTTTGGATTGGTAACTTTTGGTGTAACATTGGCATTATAACGATGTCCAATAGAAATCATAAAATGGGTTGTTGATAGAGAAATGGGTCTCTCATAATTTATTAATGAAATGGAATGTCATGGGGTCATGTATAATAATATCACAACATATGTAATGTAATTTATATGAACAATATAAAATAATTTCTTGAATGTAAATGATGAGAGAGACACCCATACAAAATAATATCATGGTAACATGTCTACGTGGGGGGAATTAATTAGAGAGAAGGGGGTCTCTAGTCATTCAAACATAATGAGGGAAGTATCAGATAGGTTCAAAGTCATCCCCAAACATTTTTAATTGATAATAAAATTGCATAACATTATAAATAAACTGAAACATAAATGTTGAAGGAATGAAAGTGAGGATAACTTACATGGAAGTGTGATCTGAAAAGCTTAGAAGAGGCTTGCGAGAGGATTATTGGGAAAACTAGGCCCCTTTATGGGATTATAGGGTTATTAGGGTAGGGTTTGGTTGATTTAAAAATGGTTTGAGTGAAGAGGAATGATAGATTGCGTGTTTTTATAGAGGAAAGTAGAGGAAATTCTTTATTATTTAGGTTCTGGACACTACACATTAAATTATTCACTAACACAATACCAAACCATGGTTTTCCCAGTTGTTTTTTCCAATTGGTATTAGAAAAAATATTTATATAAGTAAAATGTCCAAACTTATAAAAATATTTGTCATGCTTATGTGAAGGTCAGTCACACTATCAAGGAAATCATTTAAAAATGATAAAATGATTGATAAGTATTGGAGGGTCCACTATGGAATTATAAAATTAATCAAACAAAAATAAAATAAAATTATTTTAAAGCTAATACATATATTTTCTAAATATCTCTTTTATAGTATTTTATTACATCGCTATTGGTTCATTATGATTTCATAAAACACATTATATATTTAATCGGTATTTAATTTTTACCAAAAACCTGAAATTTTCTCTGATAATTATTTAAAGTTAACTGTTTCATAATTTCAATGCCCTGATTTGAAAAATAATATATATTGTATATAAATAATTTTTAAAATATGTGAATTTTTACATTTATAATAAAAACAAAAAATTATTGAAAATTCATGGTTTTTGAAAAAAAAGTTTTCAAACCTTAATAAAAACTAAATTTGTAATCATAAAAATTATAAGATCATTTAAATTTAATAAATAGTTATTTAGTAATAATATTATAATAAAATATAATTTATTTAAAAAATCAATTAATTCATCAAAATATATTTCTCAATTTAATTTCAATATTAAATAAAAAAATTGTATGCCTTAAAACCCAATTACAAAGTAATAATAATAAAATGAATGCATATTTTTTAAAAAAATGCACTTAATCATAGTTATACAATATTTTTACAAAACCCTTTATAATGCCCACATAATATCTAAGGGAAAAGTTTTAGATTGTGATAGACTTTTTGGGCAGATAACATAACATCGCTTGAGTGGTAATCTTTATCAACTTCTACTTCTCCCATATGAGGTTATTTTCAATCTTAATGTGTAGAAGCTTAGATTGGGATTGGTCAAAAGTGAAGCCCATTAATTCAACCTCCATTATCATCTCTGAAAAAAGGGCTTTGTATAGAGAAATTCTACTAGATGTGGCCATCTCTTCCTTTGTATGAGTAAATTGGATTGGTTAAAGCCCTATATTTGTACTTATCATGTGATCACTATTCAACAGCTATGTTAGCTATGGGAAAAATTCATAGTGGTATTTTGAAATAAAAAAAACATAAAACAAAGGAAGTGATTATGATTTATACAACCATTTTACATAATAAGATATTTAATTAGATCCATAGAAATTTTCATTAATAAAAGTTTAGTTCGTTACATTTGTTGTGACATATCATTACATGATCACTGTTTCAGTTGATACATTTATTGTTATTCTAATTTATATACTATATCAGTTTGCTTCTAATATTTATTTATATTACTTCCACTATTTAGGATTCATTTACATTCCTTATACTATGATACACTATGATAATGAGGTAATAGTTTATCCATTTACATACCCAAGGCATTCACTACTAGTCAGCAACCTCTGGTGTTTGAGGAGATGCACTTGAGGCCATGTGGCCCATCGGGCTTGGGGCGCCCATTATGAAAAATCCTGATCTAGGACATCACGAAGTGATATCAAATTTTGTTTCATTTCTTTACTGTTTAGAGACACTATATTAGATAATAGGAACCCTTGGTACATGATCATAAGTCATGCTTGGGCGTCAAAAACCCTTGTTCGGAGTAAAAACCAAGTTGCATAAATTATATTTGTTGATCTTTTTCTTCCAATTACAGTTGTTATTATTTCATCATTGGGTGACGCACATGTTGTGTGGTGTTGTTGATTATTACACTATTTGAGGATTTTATTTCACCCATATCCCGATGATATGTGGGAAAGGATCATTGATACATGCATCATTATTGGAACATAGCATTCATATATCATGTATATTTCCATGCCATATATTTGCATTTCACAGCTTTCCATTTCATGATATGATTTTGATTTATGATTGATGTTGTGATAGTTTCTTGTACATATATTACTATGGTTGTGATTGACTGATTTCAAGTCTCAATTACTGAGGTGTGTGAGCCCTCATTGGTTGGGTGGAATAATTTAATAATTTGATCCATTGTACTATAAATTAATGGGTGGTGTTACTAGTCATAGCAGTATGGTAACTAATTCATAAAAAATGGATATCCATTATAAAGTGAATCTTAAATCCAAAAATGAATTGGTTTCACATCCTTATCATTCATTTTCTTGTTTATGAAATGAAAAGGAGTGAACCTAACAATTAACAGAAAAATGACATGAAACATATACTTGAGAACTTACCGATACATGGAAGTCTAAGTTGGTTGTTTGGGTAGTATACATTGGTTATTGAATTTTATTACATTTAGATTCCATTAGTGATGATATCTCTTTGATTATATTATGATTTTAAGGTTTTTATTGAAATTTTTTAAACAATGTCGCCACGACATCCTCATGCAAGTCACTAGAAATGTTGTGACGATCATGCTCTTGATGTGTTGGTCGCTGAGCCACAAATCTTACCTCTAGAAGTGACCCTTGAGGCACCGCCTGTTGTACCCAATATGAGTACTGATTCTAAATTTTGTGATAGATTTCTATGTCTAATGCAGACTATGAATGGTGCTCCATGGGTTGTACCTACGATGGCCGATTTAATCTATGAGTTCAAGCATGATCATCCTCCTACCTCTTTAGGGGATGGCGGTTCTTAGGCTACTGAGTCTTCGCTAAAGCCTATGTTGTCTCTATTTGAGCAATTGGAAATGCCCCCGGGGTAGAGATTCAATCTTGCTTCATATATTCTTTGGGATTCACCCATGCATCAATGGGATGTGGTGACCCAGACAAGTCTTCATTAGGTCATGTTATGGGTTGATTTCTAGATACCTATATATGATCAGTTTTTTCCTCAGATTCTAAGAGCTGATAGATACAAAGTGTTCATGTATCTCAAATAGGATTCAACGTCAGTTATAGAATATTCATCACATTTTACTGATTTACAGTTCCTTTAACTACTTCAACACAGTAATGAGTTTTTCTGTGCTAGATGTTTAGATGACAGGATTCATTATTCCATCAAATCTAAGTTTAATTTCATTTTCCTTCCTACCTTTTTTTAATAGTTGATCATGCCCTCTCAATGAACATAACCCAAGGGATAACATAAGTAATTAGTTTAAAATATCAATGAAGCATTGGGATAGTATTTCATTTGGTTTCAAGAAACATTTCCTTGAGTATTCTCATTAGGGAAATGGCCACCATAATATCTAGTTTGACAGCTCTATTGTGTGTCATTAGTGTGTGAGACCGGTGTATAATAATCCAAAATTTGAAAGAGACCCTTTTGTGTTTCAGTTTTGTGGTTGCATGGGTCATCTTACACACTTTTTCAAGACCATACCACAATTTTTATGGTGGAAAATGGTCAATGTCAGCTCCACCTACAAGAGATAGATATTCTGTGCTACGTCAATCTGGGTATTGGAATAGCACTGGTAGGTCTGGCCAAGGAGGAGGTCCTAGTTGTTGTACTCCAACCCCCTAATCACTAGCAATTCCAGCAGAGTACTCATGATTTTGGTTTTCCATCTATTGCAAAGGGTCATAGATCAGGTCAGTTTAATGCCTTATAGCCGATACCCAAGGATCAGTCTATAAGACCATATACAGTTTGAGGTACTATTCTAGTAGCCTCCACATTTATCTCAGCTTTGTTTGATATAGGTTCTTCAAAATCATTTATTTATGTATCTATCATGGAAAGTATTATACTAGAGATACAGTATCACTATGGTGTAATGGCACATGATACACTATAGGGAATACTAATTCAGGGAATACACTAGTGCATGGACTATCCCCTAGAGGTAGGTAGTTACACTTTTGTGGGATCTCGTTGTTCTCGAGATGACCAGCTTTGATTTCATTCTCTGGATGGATTGGTTAGTCCACTATCACCCCTTTATGGTCTCTTTTACATCACCATATGGAAATAGTAATCTTTTCTATGTTTTGTAGGATGTCCATGCTAGGAGAGTTGGACCGAAGCATCATGGGCTAGGTGATGCTACAGCCCAAATTGAAAATATTTTTATGGATGATCAGGCTTTGTTTCAAACAAATTTTCCTCTAGTGGTTGATTATTTTTGGAAATTATTTCCTGATTATTTTTTTGGATTACCAATTAAGATAGAGGTAGATTTTTCCATAGAATTTGTTCCTAGATCATATTTATATTCCATTACTCCATACAAGATGTCACCTACTGAGCTTCAGGAGCTCATGTAGAAGATATATGACCTAGCTTCCAATGTATTTATATTGCATAGTATATCTTCTAGGGGTTCACTCGTTCTTTTTTTTCTAATAATGTGGATCAAACTATTATTCTATATGTGGAATACATAAGGTTTAATCACCTTATGATCAAAAATTTATATCAACTTCATATAATTTATTATCTGTTTGACATGATTGGAGGTCCAAAGTTATTATCTAATATCAACCAGATATTGGGTTATCATCATGTGTGAGTCAGACTGTCATACATACCTCATATAGCATTTTGTAGCAGGTATGGTCTGTATGAGTATCTTGTGATGTTGTTAGGTCTAACAAGCGTGCCTACCATTTTCATAGATTTGATGAATAGGGTTTTCTACCCAAATTTGGTCACATTTTTTGTGGGATTTTTGGATGACATGTTGGTGTATTGTTGACTCGTAATGACAATTCTGAACATCTTAAGATCATTCTGAGTACACTGACAGAGCATCAGCTTTATGCCAGGATTTCAAAACGCATCTTTGGGATCAGCAATGTCCACTTCTTGGGTCATATAATTTCATAATCAAGAGTGTCTGTTAACACTAAATATTTTTGTGTTATAGTTTTCTAGGATCATCCAAAGTTCATATTTGATATCATGCATTGTTTGGGGATTACTGGATATTAAAATCATTTCATACATGAATTTTCTCATCTTTATTCATCTCTTACCAGTCTCACAATGTAGAGTGTCATGTTCACATGGTCAGAAGCTTTTGAAAATCCTTAATGGAGTTGAAAGGTAGGCTTGTATCGACACATTTTCTAATTCATCTGGAACCAGTTAAAGGTTACATCATCTTCTGTGATACTTTAGGCATTTGCCTATGGTCAGTATTGATGCAGGAATACAATGTGGTTGCATACGTATCTTGGATTTTTTGGCCTCATGAGAAAAATTACCCAACACACAACCTTGATCTAGAAGTAGATGTCTATCCCTTGTTTTTCTGGAGACACTATCTCTTGGGTCAGTGGTTTTTGGTTAATATTAATCACAAGAGCCTCATGCATATCATTTCTCATCCTAAAATGATCCTCAGATAACAGATAAGGGTTGGATATCTACAATCCCTTGAATTTAAGCTTTCATATACATCTGGAAAGATCAATGGGGCCACCAATGCACTATGTCGTAAAAAATCAAACAGAGTCAATAGACGAAGCTACTGATGAATGGAAGTTAATGGGCCTCTTTTCTAAACATCATCTAGAGTGTCATGACAGTCACAAGTTGTCTAACGTCTCAGCTTTAACAGTTAACTATTCCCTGCATGAGAAGATGAAGAGTCAGTAGTTTTCAGATTCTATAGGTTAGGATATCTATGAAACTATATCAGGTTATAACACACCTCTGTATTAGTCTGTTGAAAAAGATGACATCTTCTGTGTACATGAACATATCTTGGTTTCCACATAAATGAGAGAGAAGTTGATGAAAGAGTCCAATGCTTCTCAGTGGTCAGTTCACCCATCCATCTCAATGATGTATTGATATATGTGATTCCATTATTTGTGGCATAGGATAAAATGATATATAGTAGGATTTATCACTAAGTGTTCTAGATATCAGTAGGAGAAGGTGGAGCACCAGAGATCTGCAGGCTTGTTACACCCTTTTCCAGCCCATAATGGAAATGGTAAGATGTTTCTATGGATTTCATAGTCATATTACATAGATCACAGAGGGGTAGTGGTTCTATTTGGGTAGCCATTGATTAACTAAAAATAGAATCCCACTAAATTACTATTTGGTAAAATTTCTCAGTTGATGAACTGGGAGGACTATATGTTCGTGAGATCATACGACTACGTGCGTTTCCTCACACAATCTTTTCAAATCGGGACTCTTGTTTCACATCACAGTTCTAGTAGGGTTTTCAATAATCTATGGAATCTCATGTGATTCTAAGCACAACCATTCACCCTCAGACTGATGGAAAATTGTATTGGATGATATGGGTTCTAGAGGATATGCTCCAAGAAAGTGTCTTTGATTTTTGAGGTTCTTTGGAAAATCATATTCCTCTCATTGAGTACATTAATAATAAATTTTTTTAGTTGACGATTCAGATGGATCCTTTTGAGGCCTCATATGTTAGGTTGTTACATTCACCCATGTGATGGTGAAAGGCAGAGGATTCATCCCTACTAGGTCCTCTTATAACTCAGGAGACTTTAGAATAGTTTTAGCTGATCAAAAATTACACGACTACTGCTCAGTCTAGAAAAACATCTTCTGTCGATTGCCATCGAATACATCCAGAGTTCAAGGTTGGGGATCATGTTTTCCTTCAAGAAACTACTAGGCTTGGGCATTGACTATAAAAAATGTAGTGTAATCTAACGCCTCATTATGTTTGGACAATTGAAATTATAGAGATAGTCGGTCCAATATCTTATCAGTTGGTAATACCTTGGAGTTATCGTGGAATGAACGATGTCATTCATGTATTATAACTTCTACAATATTATGATGAACTATCTCATACTTTTGATCATGAGGATGTCGAGTTAAATACCAATGATACCTTTGAGTAGTATCATGTACAAAAACGTTTACCAATGCACCAAGGATCTCTAAGGCATGTCTTCAACTATTGTACGGGTGAAATGGAATCACGATCGAGTACAGGATGAGAACTGGGAGAGGGATGTGGACATACATGCCTAATGTCCAAAGTATTTATAAAATAGTGTTTTTTTACTCTTGGAAGGAGAACTCGGGGGTGTGTTCTTATAAGGGTGGAAGACTGTATGAACCAGGTTTTCCATAATGGTATTGATCCTTTAAATTTCAGTCTATGTATTTAAATTGGACCTTATACGGATGCAGAATGCTTTAGTAATGTTTTTGTGTGTGTTAATGTCCTTTTTAGAGCCCGAAACACATATTTTTGGGGAAAATCTCTTAGCACATAGTTTATAGGAAATTGTGCAAGAATTTCACAAGGTTTGGAAAACCGTGCATATTTTTTTTCAAGGAAAATCCATCTCACACATTTGGTGAATGGCCATGCAACATAACCATGAGAACACCCATTTTTTCATAGATACCCATACAAGGATTCTGTATGGTTTTATCAAACCATGCGTATGCTGTTTTATGGGGTAGAATCATCTCGTACAGTTTGTACATTGTTTAACAAAACTGCTTGTAGGCTAAAATTCTGGGTAAAGTGTCAAAATTCCTTTATTGATCAATTTCTCTCTCATCTTCTTTTCCAATCCAAGAAACAGCATGATCAAACCCTTTTCCTCTCATTTTTTATCTTTCTAAATGCCAAATATAGGGATCAGGAGATCCCTTTCTTCATATATTTGATCAAGACTTCATTTATCATGTTGGATGCACAGTATTAAGTACTCAATTCCATCTTAGCCTTTTTCACTCCTTCCCTCAGTCTAGATATCATCAAGGGAGTCTTTTTAACATATCTTAGATCTACTCTAATCTAAGGAAAATAAAGTGCTGATACTAGAGGAGATGGATCGTACAACCCTAAGGACGGTGGCCTATAACTCATCCCTAAGGTTCATTGGTTTTGGAATAAATGTGTGGGGCCCACCGATTTCATTAGAATTCGTTTCATAAATTTACATGCAATGATTATACATGCTATAATCACATGGTTATTCTCATTACAAATATTGGATTAATTGTTAGCGGTAACACCCACAACTCAATCCTCTCTATGTCAATTCTTATTCCATATTTGTGTGTTAGTGTTTTAGCATGTTTTATCCACCATTTTGGTGTTCCTTCAATAGACCTTATTAAAGGTGATCCCTTCTATAAGAAATGGATTTATATTAATGAGAATTTCATATTGGAATGTACTATGTATGCTCACCACTTAACCCACCAATGTTGTGTTCTTCAAAATTACAATCAAATGTGAAATGTGAAATAGAATGTATACTTATTATTTAATACGACCTTATCAAAGGAGTTTGAATAAATATTAATTGTCTGTATCACCCCTTGAAATATTGATGGACGGTAGTTCAGTGAACCTAAATAATTAAATATGCCTTAATGGTTAATTAATACTAGATTCAATGGTTTCTATAATACATGGTCTATCCACACTAATGGAAGACTAGACTTGACCCTAATGAATGATTAAATGATTAAAATATCAAATAGGAGTAGATTGACTCTATCTCGGCTTGGATTATGAGAGGAGATTATATTGGGTCTAAGAAACCTCATTATGATTCAAGTATGTGGTTTTCATAGGTTGATAGCCACCTAGAATTTGATTCTTCACATTAGTTAGGATTCCTAGAATAATATGGTAGGGTGATTTACATTATTACATGATAACTAGGATACACTCTTTGGATCCATCATTGACTAGTAGGGGCCATGGTGAAAGCCTAGAGGGACTTGTCCTTGCTTAGCCCAATTTTACCTTGGTCGATCACGTTAAAATCGGTGGGCACCTTATTGTGGAATGCCTTGGATAATTCTCCTTTAATTAAACTCTAACCCATTAGCTAGACTCGGATACTAATTAGTTATTTTTTCATGAGATCTACATTACCTTAGTTATTACCTTGGATCTCCATCATTAATTATAATTTTTGGTTTCCTTTGTTACGTCATGGCACCATCACTACTTATTATATCAAAAGGTTAGGTCAGTGTTGGCTATACTTCACATGGCCTATTAACATTAAATGGTAATGACATGATTAATGAACTGGATACATGTTTAGAAACCATCAGAGGGATGAAAAATATCATGGGTATTAAGTTATATTATACTTGTTTCATTACATTTTATGTGTATGCCTACACAATTTTATATTCTATTACATGGCGAGAAGGTTATAGAAACCATTGGTAGTGGCCCACTATGAATTATGTCACACCCTCTCAGAGTTCGGTTCGGTACTTGAAGTAGATTACATTACTACAGGTGTGGGAAAAGGGAAGCATATAGCTTCGAAAACATTATTTCTTACTGTTAGGATTGAGCTTGATAACATATGACCAAGTTGGATCTCATGATTCTTTGATTAGACATTGGCTTTCTTTACATTTTAAAACATGTTACTCATATTGTCTTGTATCTATGTTTTTTATTTTTCTAGTGAAATAACAATACATCATCATTGTTTCCGTGGAAACAGTTAGTTTTATTATTGTTTTTATAGGAATCAGTTTGCTTCTTCAATTTAATTAAATTACTTCCTGTATTTTCCATTCATTTAAATTCTTTCCATTGTGGCACACTCTGCTAATGAAGGCATAGTCTCCCCAGAGAGACACCATAGGCCCTTACTGCTAGTCAATAGGTTCTAGTATTCGGGGAGATATGCATGAGGCCATGTGGCCCATCGAGATAGAGCTACACGTCAATTGGAATTCAGTTCCAGGACGTTACATTTTTTATATGTACAGAGACCAAGAGGTAATATAGAGAATCATTCCAGAGTTTTAGTTTCTATTTTTTAAAATTATTATTTTTTAAATTAAGGCATCAGTATTCTAAAATTATATATTTCAATTTTTTATATATTTATGATCAGTTAGAAATTAATTTATGTTCATTCCATCAATATTTTTCTCCTATGTTTATTTATACATATTGTAATTACATGGAAATCAAATTTTTTGATGCTTTATATCATTATTCCTCATGAATTATTCATCATGGTAAATATTATTTACATAAGTAAATCACCACCAATGATAATATTTGATTTCATGGAATATATTAAAATTTAATGGGGGTTATAAATTCCACTTCGTCATGTCAAAATACATTTCAGGTTAATGTTTTAGGTTTGACATGGAATTGATTTATGACATTAATTCCATGAGAGTTTTATGTATTACTCACAAATATGGAATTCATAATGGGCATGATTCAAGAAAATTAATGAATAAATAGTTGTATAGTAGTAGTCAGATAAAATTTTATAGTACCAATAAATAACCAAAAATGAAACATTATTTAGTTATTAATATCATAAATTTGTAATAATAATGTTTCCATAACTATAAATGTAAATAATTTATAGCATCTTTAATGTAAGTGGTTAAAAAAACCAAAAAAGAGAAATCTATAAATAATTATTGGTTATGAATTTAAAGGGATTTTTATAAGTATCATCATCAATGAAATCAATTTGAAATATTTATATTTTATTATTTAGATAAATAATAATTTCAAATAGGTGGATGATGAAAATAAATCAAAAGGTATGATTGAAATTTATTACTTTCAAAGAAGGCAACAAATATTCTCTTGAAAGAAATATTGATACTGAACGAATATGAAGACTCTATTAAATTCAAAATAAACCAAAAATGGTAGATAAATATTATGGAATATTGTTAAAAAAATTGTTTTTGTATGTTGTAGTGGAGGGTCCATTTATAAGTTAAAAATGATGTCATTTTCTTAAATTTTCAATTATTCATGATCAAAAATTTTATATACATTAAATAATGATACAAACTAAAAACTAATTGGGATGTGATATATACAGGTTAAGATATTCCCATTCATACATTTAAAACTATTTTTTTGTGTAATTTTAATGGATGTTACTCCCTTAGTCAGTCACTTTTTATCTTGTTTTACATTTACCATGTTCAGTTATTTTTTTACATTGGTGATTATTTTTTAGGCTAAAAATGAAAGCATCCATATAATATAATATTTTTATACTTATATTGAATCTTAATTCCTTTTATTTTTTAATGGTTTTTTAATGTGGTAAAAATTAGATTCACAATTAATAATCAATGTCAAGAAAAATAAATTTTTTAAAAAATTGTATTCTTTAGCATATCATTAATTTATTTTTATCTAATTACTTTTAATAAAAGTTAAATGAATGATAATTTATATTTATATAAATATAATATTAATATTTGTAATAATAAATCTTCAGTAGCGATCAATTTAAATTATTTAAAAAAATACAAATCATAAAAAATTAATTTATTGAAAAATATCTCCATTTGCCATTATATTATAATAAATTAATTTATAACATGTTGATAATAAATGTATAAAAATTATTAAAGTGATTATGGGGTTAAAAAATAAATTCCATAAAATATAATACAATAAATATGAAAAATCATTCTCTTAAATAAAATCATATAGTTTAAAATAAAAATAATGTTCAAAAAAATATTTTTACACATCCTTGAGTAATTAAATAGTATTAATTATAATAATTTTATTATTTAATTGGTATTTTTAATTTATACTAATAATAATTCCTTTCATTTTATCAATAAATTTTATTATTTTCACCAATTAAATAAAATAAACATAATTAAAATATATAAGACATAAAAAATTGTTTCTTTAAAATCAATCATATTTTCGTAATTGAATTAGAATCATTTAACTATAATTGATAAATCATGCACCTTATAAAAAATAAAAATTTAAAATTTAATATATATATATATATATCTATCTTGTACATAATATTTTTTATACTAACTAAATATGTTTTTCCCAAAGTAGGAACAAATATACTAATATTATACCCAAATATAATTAACCATTTAAAACAGTCGTATAACAACTATATTAACTCCTTTAAAACATTAAAATTCATCCAATTCTATCTTCAAAAACTAAAACATGTAATTTATATTGATTTAATTTTATTTTTTGAAATATATTTTTTATATTAAGGATGTTATTTCATTGTAGGATTTGTTATAAAAATAGAAATTATAATTATTAATGTTTATCTAATCGATATTTAGTTTAAAATTTATTATTCATTTTTATTTATAATCCAATTGAAATATATGATCTTTTAAGGAATGTAATTATATATGGTTTATGATACACATTTCATGTAATTTTTTTGTATTTCTCAACTAAGAGTGAATAATGTGTCATTAAATTGATTCATATATAGAATTAATGATTTTATAATCATGTTTAATTATTCTAAAAGACAAAAAAACATAATTAAAGATGATATTCATATAGTTTAATAAAAATAAATATTTTTAAATCATAGTGAGTTACATTATCCTCCATTTATTAAATTTTATTTTAATAATTTTTATTATCCTTCAAGGATTAAAATATTTGAAGGTTTTCATAACATAAACAAGAAAAATAATATAAAATATAATATGGTATTAATATCCCAATCCTATGTATGACAAGGAATATCATTTTTCACTCATAATTTTAATATAACCAATATTTAATTTCTCCCAAATCATTTGAAACAAAATCCCTCATGATTTTGTTTTAAGACCCATATAATGGAATTAATATGTGTAAGAAATACATAGCCATCCCTGCATAGATAAAAATTAAATGGTTAATTTGATATATGAAATCTTATTTTCCTATCATTAAAATTGATATAGACACCTTGTAGATAGAGTCAATATAAGTCCAAAATATCATTTTATTCATTTATGGTGAGAATATATATTATGTAGGAAGAAAATTTCCAATAAATGATATTGGAGAAGAGTTATAGGCATGGGATGGAATAATCATACAACTAGAATATCTCCACAATAATCTAATATCTTATTTTTGGTATTGTGATTTTATTATCATATAATATCTCATAAATATAATGTATATGGTATATCAGGGATCATACAAAAAATTTGAAATTATAAAGTGAATGATGTGTATAGATTAAAACACCTCCCTCTCTAATCCAAATTTAGTATTTGTGATTTCATAGGCTTAAAATTAATCATTTTGATTTGTAGGTTATTGATGTCGATTCTCATTATTTACTAATAGGCAAGTACACTATTTGTGGTAATTTTCATACTCCATACAATTAAATAATTTGATAGTTGTATGTGTATTAGGTTTATTTTAATAATCATTATCTATATACATTTGATATTTATGTTCCTATTTTCCTCCTCTCTAATACTGGAATATTTTACTTATTACATTAAATTGATCCCCCCTATGACACCTACCAAAATATTGGAATATTATAAGATAAATAATATTCTCTCTATGTATTTATTATTTTATATTCCATGAATTTCCATTTTATTTTTTTAGTACCAAAAACATTATTATAATGGATGTCCCTAATATTCATTTCAACGATTAGAGCACATCACATGTCTTCTTCACAGCTACCAAACTACCTTAGATAAAATTCTCTTACGATATTTAGGTTTTATCAACTAAAAAATGATTTATTTTTCATTCAATGTTAATGATAAAAATAAGTGTACCTTTCATGTATTGAGATGGTTTCTTTATAAATTCTATTTGATTCATCAAAATATTTACCTCAATAATTCACTTTCCATCTTACTAAGATGTTTTAGAGGAAAATATTTATTAACAAAATACCTTTTTAAACTCCTCTCATTTTAGGGAGTTATTTTTTTCTTCTTTCTACATATCCTTGATTTAATTCTACCATTAATTAGATTCACCATATAAAGGATAGTTTTCTAGAATAAACATTTCATGCATCAAGAAATTGATAATGAGAAAATAGATTTTGAATTTTGTTGAAACATTTATCAACAATTAGTGTATTTAGAGAAAAACTAATAGAGTATGAATATTTTATCATGAGAGATTTAATTCATAAGCTCTCTTTACTTGGAACATAATGGTTTTCAGTATGATTTGATTATGGTAAATATCTTACTATTGGTGGGTGATCATGGCCATGATTTTTTACACTCCAGGTCCTATCTTTTTTTGTGGATCATTATGAAAATATATTCCTTTCCAATCAAACCGATTGTTAACATGCTTCCTCCTTGTAAAATGAATTGAATAAAAATAGAAATTTCAGTGTTAATATCAAGAAATTATAATAAGAGTAATAAATTTAAGGAAGTAAATCATAAGATATCCTAAATTATCAAACATTTATTTGAAAATTTTAAATGTAGTTCATACTACATCATTCTTGGTTCATCATATGTGTTTTTGTATGATTCTCGTATTCCTTATATCTTGATCCAAAACAATAACTAAACAAATTTTGATAGCAACTGAGGAATACTAGACTCAAACACTCAGATCAAGGACTAAAATAAAAATATTACACTTATGATTTGGTAAAAAGTGAGATGAGCCTATATTAATACACTCATATTTTACATCATTTTCATAATTTAATCATTAGATGTCACAATGATAATGTTGTAACATTCCAGTCTAGGAGTGAGTGAAATAGTGACACGATCGAGTTTTCACATGGCCACAAGCATGCTCCCTGATATGCCAGAGGCTATGGACTTTGAGAAAAGGTGTAACTGTGGAACTATGGGGAGAAAATTACCCCTTTATCATAGTTTTACTCTGTTATATGAAATAATTTAACAATTTAAGAGGATTAATAGGACTAAAATTAAATATAATAATATGAACAATAAATCAATAAAAATAATTGGATAAATAGCTAGGCAAGAATATTCTACATTATTATGAAATATAAATATAGCAGGTAATACATAATCAAGAATAAAAAATTTTCAAAATCCCCAAATTCTATCTCCATGAGAATCCTAAGAACTAACTCATTCATATGCTCCAATGGTTCCAAGTACATGAGTAAGAACACATAACACAATCTATGATCTTGAACCTACAATCATGATCTTTATCCGGGTATAAAATAGTGGCCTGAATACGGTTTGAGATAAACTCATTATAAAACCATCAAAGGTGTTTAATGCATTCTTGTCCAAGAATATATAATAAAATAGTGTTTAGGAATGGAAAATAAGGGTTTGAATAAATTAATATAACCAGTTTGGGATCGGGCTCCCAAAGGACATGAAGCCTACCATACTTGCTTCATCTAAATCTGGAATACCTTCTAATATATGTCACCAAGTTTAATGGTATATATATATAATTATATAGTTATATATATTCCCAATATATATGTAATAAATTATATAGAAATATATATATATACATATCTACCGTATTAAATAGGACCTGAGGTGAAACTGAAGCATCTAAGAACAATGATAATATTATAATAAGGGTATCCTCATAGAATTAAGGGTACAATCCCAAAAATTTAATTAGGGATACAGAGGTATATTTCGAACAATATTAGTATATGATGTGAAATTTCATGTATAATATCCTAATCACAAGTGTGAATAATCATTTATAATCCCCCAAATGGTTGTGATACACCAAGTTCAACATTCCGCTAAAGGGGGATACAAAACATCATGTCAAAAAAACCTAAGTGAGGCCTCTTAATAATAATTATGTATTAGGTGATCCCACTATATCTGTGAGCCCTTGGTCCATGAATTATTTAAGGATGACCCAGGTATTTCTCATGGAAAAGTGTATCCCATCAATCCAATAGGACCATAACAAAGGAATTACATAAAGAGGAACCTAGTATTTCTCAATGATTGGTATGAATACGTTCACAGCTCATGTTTAACAATTAATCATAGTCTATGAAAAGTCATCCATTCCATATATATATAAAACTCATTGGGATTATTCGATTTTTTTTTGATTAAAATCGAATAATACATCTAACTAATGATCCAGTCCATGATAAAACACATCATAATAGGATTATAATGTTCAGAAAGTTAGACATTACATTAAAAAAAAAATTCATGGATATGGTTAAATACTTTGCTTAAATAACCCACTAAATTCTAATTATCCTATTATTTTATAAAGGATGCATGTAGCATAATATAATTAATGATCATAATTTATGTGGGTCATCTATACCAATTATAGTTAATTTAATTCAATTTTACAATTTAATTTAAATAAAAGAATATTGATATACCTCATAGGTGAGTATAATGCTAACAATAAAGCATAAGGGTCAATGGAAAAATTATATATTCTCAAATGGGTGGTTCAAGTTGAAGTTGGAAACCTACAATGGTGAAATTTTGTTTATAATGAATGAAAAAATTTAGGCATTAGTATTTACATATCTCATATCAATTTTAATGGGTGACACTAACAAATTTGGTTGTGTATAACTACAACACAATTAATAAACAATAGAATCCTTAAGGAAAATTTCATTGAGTAAATACTGCATTCTTATGATGCTTCACTAATCAATATTTAGGATTTGATTTAATCCAGAATGAGGGAAACTTGAAGAATAAAAAAGAACCATGAAAATATGGTTTACTATCTCACATTGAAATAGAATTAAATATGTGATGATAAACAACCAATTTTGGAATAAGGAATCTTAGAAATTTTGTTAAGCTTTTAACTCACTTGAATACACTCAAATCTGAGTCAAAAGGGGGGAGCACCCTGAATGACAAGGAGGGGGCCAAGGGGGAGATCGAGATACTGCCTGGAATGGATGAAATAGGGGGATAAAGGGGGGAATTTGGTTTAAAAAATGAATGAATGAATTGTAAAAACACCCCATTTAATGAGTCACAGGGCTTGGATACATGTTTTGGCCAAACTGTGTCCCAACTATGCGGGCTCTCTTTCTATGTGTCACTAACTGTTCATGATAAGTGGATTGTTTTAGGTTGTAATGCACAACCCTTTCACTCTTATGTAGTCACATACATCACTCCTCATTGTTTTAATAAACCATTTTGACATAATAGAATTTTATAATCAACCATTGCACCTATACTATTTTCTTGAAAATACTAATCTTCAGGCTATAAATGAGCCATAGACACTCTTGAAACCCATTTTGACACTAGATATAACTCTCAGTCCCCAAAAAACAATACAAATTACCAATTTTATTAGATACAAATTTTTTAATTTCATTTCAAAGACCAAATTATGATTCAGAACATCCACCAAATGAATGATTCAAACTCTGAGGGAGAACTGAATGGTTCATAACAAAAACAATACACTAAAATATCCCAAAATTTGATATTATCATCATCGAGACACCTTGGAGAACAATGAAGCATCACCCAACCTTCTTAGATCCTAGAATATCAAAATAAATCGGTGTGTTTTTTTGTAACTTCCAATGTTTTTTCCAAGAATAAATTCAAAAACATGTTACATAATCCTCTGAAACCTGATTCAACATAGATATCCAATGCATATACATCAATTCAACACATTCTTGAGATCATATATATATCATGAAATGATCACACCATTTTTTATTTCATCAACTATCCTATGGAACTTCTCACTATATGGTATAACAAAGAAAATCCATTTTTGAGCAATGGTACCACACCATTGGAATTTCCCATCTATATATCCTTAAGAGTTAAAAATGTACCACCTAAGACAATTCTCAAAAACTCGAATCACTAAATCCCAAACCAAAAAATTTGTGTTTCCATTATAGAAACTATAAAATGAAACCATTGAATACGTTATGTTACCATAAGAGGAGGAATGTTATTTTGATGCGTTTTTATAAAGAATGAGAGTAAATAAACTCTTCTTTCATTGATGATCAGAAGTCAATGAAATCAGATAGTATAACTGCTATCATGCATGGGGATCATGAAAACATTAGGTATAACACATGGACATATATACTGAAGTCACACTTTTGGATGATGGATGAAGCGATGTAAGGGATTTTCTATGAGATTTTAAAGTGGATAACATATTCTAATCCTATTCATTGATATTATTATATTTAGAGTATATTAACTGATGATGAATTGAATATGTGAAAATGGAGACATCTTTAGGAATAAGGGTGCCATTACAGATGACTATGAACCTGGGAACCATAACCATGGAGATGAGACATTACTAAAATTTCACCATACAATCATGAATAAGAATGGTGTAAGGGATCGTGTCATGATGGTACTATAGAGGTAAATAAGGCTTCTACCATATCGTTCATGGTCAAATAACCATGAATATAGAAATACATCCTTCATTAGATTTTATGAACATTGCGGCCATAAAAGAGTTCAAGTAATAATTTTGTCACTATAACTCATATTTTAGCAATTTTAAATATATATATATTCTAAAAATAAAAAACTATATATATAATGATATATGATATATATTAACATGTAATATATCAGTAAAATTGTTACATATATTTTTTTACCATAAAAAAGATAAAATAAGTAAAATATTCTATATTATAAGTGAAAAAAGATTAATTTGAAAATAATAAATTACAGAGAAAAAAATATTTTCAACAAATAATTAAATAACTGGAATTTAAATTTAGAAAAAGTGAAAAAGAATATTAATAAATTTCATATCTCTAAACTAAAATAATCTCCCCTTTTTTAAAATTATTTAAACAGTGCATTTAATTTATAAAAACCAAAAATGTTCTCTCACTTTTTAAATTTATTCATAAAGAACCAAAAAAAATTTAAAAATATATTCCCCATTTTATAAATCAATGTCATAATAATGAAAACATAAATAATTATTTAACATTATATGTTCATGATAATTATTCATAAAACTTGTGATAAAATCATTATGGCTCATTAGAAACTCAAATTTGGAAATGAAAACAAACAATTACATGAAATGGACATGCTTCAATAAAATACGACAATCAAAATTATTAAATACGAACATAGGTTCAATAATCTTAATCAAAACTCCGTCAAAACATAATGATTTATAAAAATAATAAAAAAAATACAATATTAATATTCCACTTGTATTGTAAAAATATTTTTCAACAAATTTACCATGTTAAATAATTTACAGACAAGGGAAACCCATTATGGGGAACAATATGCTTGGATTGACAAACATGACCTTATTTATGTTGGGGGATTCAACAAACGGAATATTATTATGGAGGAGTACATACTATCCGAGGATTAAATTTATTCTGAATTTGAAATACGGATGAGGGATGCACCTAACATTCAGGTTTCATATATCTCATAGATATTATTTAGGGAAATGGATTCTGGTAAGAGAAAGTTTCTTTTACAAGACTCTGATTAACAACTCCCAATTCCAGTGAGGGATTTATTGTTGTTTGTGTATGGGGGAAATCAGAACAAACCTAGATTTAAGGATATATAATTAAATAAATCCTTTGGAAACATCTTGAATTACCCCACAGATAGTCTACCAGGGATACCTGGTATGTTCCCAAGGGAATCACATAATTAGATTTAGCTTGCCCGCTGGGTGATAATGGAAGTGATTCGATGTCCCTTATTGGGATATTGTAATGCTTGAGAACCACACATCTAGATCAGATATAAATAATATTTTATATTTTTAAAAAAAATAACTGAAAAATATAACATTTACATAAGAGAATCTTTTTCTGATCTAGGTTTTGGAGTAAAGGAACCATTGTTATATATTATGAATGTTTAAATAATAAATAAAAATAAAGTGATATGACTTTACTTAGAGTAGATTTTTATTTATGATAATCTTCATGAAACCTCTAATTAAACATCAAAACAATTTAAAAAAAATAGGATGAGGTGAATTTCCCAGAAAGTGGTTTTTAAAAATCCATTGAAAACCATTTTTGTAAATAATTTTTCGATATAACATTTAAAATTATTTTGAAAAGTTTCTTTGAAAAATATCTTTCAAAATACACATAATTTTGAAAGAATAAGTTTTCAAAAAATATTTAAAAATATAATATCTTTTGAAAAACATTTTAATGTTCTTTGAAAATATGAATTTGAAACTACATTTTAAAATAATTACACATTTGAAAATACTATAATAGTTTTGAAAATAAATAATCTATTAAAGAGTAATAATCTGTTTTAAAAATAATTATGCCTCAGAAATGATATAAAACCTTTAAAAATACTTACACCTTTGAAAATATTGTAATGACTTTGAAAATACTTATACATAAAAATGATTTAAAATAATTCATTGATTTTTCAAAAAACATTACGCAAGCTAGTTAAAACATAAAAATGGTTCCACTTTAAACATTGATGTTTTTCTGGGCGTACCAACATTACATAGAAATGGGTTCCCTCCCAAATCCCCGTTCTTTTTTACGATGTATAAGCACGAATGTTTATAAATAATTTTTTCTTTCCATACATATATATTCATTATTCAATCAAGTTATTTGATTAAAAATGTAACAATGCATTAAATACACATATACACTTATTACATAAATATAAATTTTAAATTTCATAGGAAATAAATTTTTATATTTGGTATAACCAACTACCATGAAAATAGGCCTCTACATGGACTATTAAAACAGTAATTAACATCTATGTGTTAAAATTTTCATTGATAACCACAAAAAGATACTATTTTATTTCATAATAAACATTATCATTTTAATAAACATCCTTAAGTAAATATATTAAATAACCATTAACTTGATTCCAAAAAATAAGATATTTTACATAAAATAAAAATTTAAATGAATTAACCTTCAAATTAATAAATAGAAATTTTAAATTTTTTTCATATAAAATAATGTAGAAATAATAATAAGAATAAAAAATTATATAATACACATAAAATTTTAAAAAGATAAATTTCTATATATAAAATTTCAACCATTCATATATATATACATATACATCATAAGAAAAACAAGCCTTATAAATATAATATGAAAGGGGATTGAGTTGAATTCAACTTGATATATAATTTCATAAAATAAAATTAGATTAGAATAAATAAAATTCCCTTTAAAACTATTCCATTTATAATAAGAATACTTGAGAAGAATGTAAAACACATAACAAATTGATATCAAGAAATTGTATATATATAATCACATGTAAAGTGAATATAAATTTGGATTTTTATGAAAATAATATAACATGTATAAAACTTAAATTATATAAATATATGTATAAAAATAGTTATTTAATATTAGGAAAATAATCTTATAGTATTTAAAAAAGACATACACATATATTTTTTGCAAACCTAAAATTGTAATGACATAAATATAAATCATGAATTTAAATCGTAAAATATTAACTTGATGTTTCTGTAAACATTACATATATAAAACATAGAATTGGAAATAAATGTGATAGTTTTTATAAAAAGAAAAACTTCCCTTAATGAACATAAGTACGGAAGTACCTCTACCCCTGCAAGTCTATAAATAAATAAGAATATAGTTCATTTATATATGAAAATATATATTTTAATTTGAATGTAGTTCATACATATATAAAAAAATAATTATCGTAATATGAACACATATATTATAAAATTCGAACCAACAAATAATCATGTAATTTAAAATAATATAATTTTTATGTCAAAGTAAATGATTATTAACTTGAATGACATATTAAAAAAATAAAATGATTTTGAACCTTTAAAAAATAATATATATAATACACCAAACTAAATACTTACATTATTTTTGAATTAAATAATCATAGTTTAGGAAAATTATTAATTTAATATAATTATCAAACATAAAATTAAAAACTACATATAAATAAAAAATTTACATCATTGAAATATAATCTTTGAAATTAAATATATATACATAACACTGAATTTGAAAAAGTTACTTTTTAATTTCTCCTCACCATTTGCAGGAAACATAAGGGAAACACCTTCACCAAAGGGATGAAAGAAGTGGTTTCTTCTTCAAATCCAGTTAATGTGTGGCCTTAATCTATGTTGGATGAGGTTGATCGAACTAGAGGGAAAAGGGGGAAACAAATAAATGTATTTTACTTGGCTTCAAGATATGAGAGATAGGGATTACACCTTGTATATATATTTCAATATATATATATATATAGGTTCTAAATATATTCCAAGAGATTCTAAAAAGAAGATGTTCGTTATATAGTATTCTAGGTGTTGTCCAGCTTTTTGTGTTGTTTGGTTCTATTCATATGGAAATGGTAGTGCAACAGGAGACTGCTTCTTGGTCAATCAGGTTGTTGATTTTTGTCTATTAAGGAGGAGATTAAGAAAACATGGGACATGAAATATGATAGTACCCGTGTCTAGATCAACCAACAGAACCTGGAGGCGAATAATCCAACTACAAATGGAGGGATTCATTTACATAGGCTGATTGTGGACTTGTGGGTTCTAGTTGTAATGGTCACAGGTAGGGTAGTTAAAAAGTGATTGTTAGTATTTTCAGTTTCAGTGGTCACGGAGTGGCATATGGAATATGACCCCAACTTCTATAATTTTTCATTTTATTGTTCATTAATTTTTTTATTTCATTTTTAAGGAAAGAATTTATAAAATATATGTATAGGTTAATATATATCTTTATTAAATAAAAATAATCATATAATAAAATTCTAAATTATATTCTTATGAAATTATAGTCTCATTATTTTACTATCCTTAAATAATTTAATCTATAAAACAAAAAATTATTATTATTGTTATACTTTTTTAAATTATTTTAATTATATTTTTAATTTCAACGAGATAAATTTTTTAGAAAAAGGACCAAAAAATCATTGATTTATAATATTTTATAAGATGGGTTTTAATATGTATTATTTTAAGTATTATTTATCAAATAATAACATTACATATAAAATAAGGCTAGTAAATAATTTTTAAATGAAAAATAATATCTATATATTAGGAAATAAAATAAAAAAATTAATATTTTTTATGACCTATAAATTAAATAATAAGTTCAACAAGGACTTCTATAAAAACATGAAAAATTATTTATATATAATTTATATAAAATACATTTTTCCCAAGAATAATAACATACAAAACACATATAAAATTAAATCATGTTCTTTCCCAAAATGATTATTTATCTTTTAATGTCAATCATTAGCTTGTATAAAGTAATTACATTTACGTAATGAATAAACTATAAATTAATTTATTGTTGTAAGACTATATATGTAATATTTCTTCAAGATAAAATTAATATTTTATATTTATGTTGAATTTATCAAAAAAATAAAAAAAAATTAGTTAAATATATATATGTTTATATTAAATTATACACTAATTTTTATTTAATAAAAAATTTTAAAAAATAATCATTTATTAAAAAAATACACTTAGAATTTTTGGGCCGTTAGAGATGTAGTGTAAATACGCTCTCCGAGTAATATTGGATTAAAGAGTTCTTCATGGCTATAATTTTTAGGTAGATGATCCCTATAAATGATTGACATAAGGGGGTGCCTCCAAATACAATTATCATTATAGTAGTGATGGTGTAGGAGAAGTGTATCAATCTGGGGGTGCCAAGGCTAGCGTTGTTCAATGGTGTGATAAGGCACATACATAATAAGAATACCCCCCCTTCATGTGTATGGGGTGTTCAATTTCACATATGACTGGTTTTAGTACACGTGATGGGATATTAATACCTAATCCTTATCCATCCCTCAGTCATAAAATTGAAGCATTCATTGCTAAATATATACTCTTTTTAGGATAATAATCTATAGAATGTTAGTGTTCTCACCCTGATAGGGGAACTATAGAACTTCCCATTTTATCCATTCCCCCTCCCAATAGATATCATTATAAATTATGTGTTAAGGACCAAAAAGAAGTGGTGAGAACTCCATGCCTTCTGATGTGGAGTGTTGGAAGTGAGGGACGTTTTTTTTACATGATCTTCAAACCATATAACCCATATAAGATTTCATAAAAATTCTTGTTTTTTATATGGATAACATTAAAGGGTTACAAAATCGTACACATTGAGTTCTACCCTATGGTCATCTACTAGGTTTGGTTCAGGTTTTTATGTGAAGGAATCATGAGGAGGACAAATCTATCACCAAAAAATGCTCTCTATGGGATCTTCCATAGTTATGTGAAGATCTGGGAGACATTATACATTGGGAATTTAATGTGGCATCCTATTGTTGAAGAATAAACAGAGGAATTGGTATTGTAGATATGGAGTTGAGGGCACTCCATGGCCAAGGGAGTTCAACAAGGATGATTAGCTAGAACCATCAATTGAGTAGTGGTTATAGCTCTGCTGAATCTTGTTCCTTCATGGGGTGAAGAATACATGGGCCTATTAAAGGAACTCTCGTGGATCTTGTGAAAATAGATTTTGGGGGAGGTTGTACACTCTATAGTGGTATCAACAGTGTTTTTCATAGCTTTGGGTAAGCACTTACACGGAAATGATGTCCCTGATGACACTTCCTATAAAACATGAAGCAACTAGCAGGTTTTCGACAATTGTAACTCTCTATAGGTGATATGGACGCATCTCTATGATAGGGGGATTTACCGTCCCAAAATGGAGTTGAACACACCTTAGTGGATTAGGTGAGAAAATTATTGGACATTTCTTCTCCTAGAGACATCCCCTATGGTTAATCTACTGCAAGGTTGACCTAGGATGAGGGGTTAGACTATAAGGACATTCAGAGAAGTGGTTATTTTATAGAACCTTAAAAGAATAATTCTACATCACCAATATGGTAAAACTATAAATTTCATGTTTATTCAACCCAGTTGACCTTCTTTTGGGATTTATAACTCATTTTCCTTGACTTGTATAGATAATAGTTATTTTTGAATAGGGGAGTATTTTTTATGAATATGTAGGGGGTTTATAAGGCCATAATCTTTAAATGGTTAGGTGTGTTTCCTCACATTGGTGTTTTGGTCACTAGAAATTATCCATTTTTTATTAAGGTGTTTTCTATCGATGAATCATTTTATAATTAGTCCCTTGTACTACAAAGTAATTTTAAATTATCTACTCTTATTGTTATGTTATATAATTAATATTTTGTAACATTATATTGACTTTTATGTTTTTTAATGAAATCCAATTGATCTAGCACTACAGTAGATTCCTATAGTGAATGATTCAGTTTCTTCGGGGATTCCATCACTAGAAGGGCATATAGTAAACATAATTTATCTGTTGGATAACCATTATTTATTTTATATGTATTCCACATGATTCACCTGTTATTTTTTCCTACCCTATATATAACTAGGATTTACTAATCATGTACATATATGTCAGTTCTTTATGAATTATGGGTCTAGCCAATTCTAAAAGTGCTATAATAGGAAGATCTGATATATAAGGTATATATAACAAAATACATGGACTTGATGGGGGTTATTGACAAAATAATAATGGTTTTGTCTATTTTTGAGATTCTTTTGGATGTTGGTGAGGGTTCTAGTATAAGGGAATATTCATGTGGGGATTACCAATCACTATATATAGAGTTAATATCATTTGATAGGATTCCTACTTATATTCTATTATTTATGTGTTTATCACCTGCATGAGTATGAGCCCATTCCCCTAAGGATATTGAAGACACGAACTATAATGACATCCAAGAGAATTGTATTTTACAGTTTAGGGTGTATGGGAGTGTGTGTAACATCATCACTCATACCCTATGTGATGATTTCACTTGACGGATGAGGTCCCTTTTTAATGTCTTGTGAGTCTAGGTACTTGTGATGTAGACTCCCACAACCTCCATGACATGGAGCATGAATTTCATATCAAACATTTCAAGGAGGATTGGTTGGAATTTGACACTTCCTAGAAAAATAAAACCATATATGATACCAATGCACTATAGGTGGTGGAATTGGTGCTTGATCGATTAGAGGGGTAGAAAAAACTGAATATGGATGTTGTCACTTCTAGGGGATAGATGATCATTATTCATATAGAAGAACCTTTGGTGCGTATGGAGGAAGTGTAGGAGGTTGAATCCATTGTGGAAGTGTGAAAGGAAGAATTGGGATAGTTTCTGAATTGGGTTTATGAGGTTCAACATGCACCTTAAGAGGATTTACTGGACTTAGACGAGTAGAAGAGGTCCCTCGAGGACACTAGGCGGAGGCTATCTAAGTTGCAGTGGTCACAAGACTAGAAGGATCCATAGGGGATCCAAATTTTTTTATTGTAAAAAGGATTGGATTCAGCCTATGGATGACCCTCCTCAATGAAGCCAACAAAATTGTTATCTTCAAACCCCACTATGCATATAATTTTTATGAATCTTGATCATAGTAAAAATAAAATAACAATCAACCACTCATTGCCCATTTGTCACTATTGGTGTAAGAGATAAGAGATAAAATGATTATCACTAGGTTACATGGGATTTCCATATAACAGTTGAATGATTGGGTTTGTAATGACCCATCTACCTGCAAGAGTTTCCTGACATGGAGAATATAGGTTAGATGTTCTCTATATTGTTGATGTTCTTTTCCAACATGAATATGTTCATGAGTAGGGTAACACAGGGGAGATTGGATCTAACCGAACAAAAGGGGAGATATAGGATGTCAAACGTGATGTCCAGTCATTGTAACATGTAGAGGGGAGACAGGATGTATGAGGATAATAAATGACCATATTTGAAAATTGGGTTTCAAAATTGCACTATTGAGAGTGGGGAAATATAAGTGAAGGTAGACCTCTCACTATGATCTATGTAATGGACCAAAAACAAAGTTGTCAGATGTCTTTTGAGGAGTGTGACAAGATGGTTGATGATCCATTTTTTCCAGTTTTCATCGCCATTAAGGGAAAACAAAAACATGGAGGAGGTTTGGGATCTATGTCAAGGTCAACACAACAAATGTGTTGATGTTTAGGTAATGATCAAAAGGATATCAATGATTTGGGATTTATGACACCTAGGATCTGACTTCGTTGAGTGGCCATATCAACTAGAGCAAGTTCAAGACTTTACATCCAAAGAAAAAAAATTATCTTGGATTCCATGCGATGAATGATGAACTCGAGTGGGATGGATAGTGACTATAACTGAAGGGGGATAAGGTCCATTCTTGTATGAAACTATTCTGTATTTTAGGATTATTCTATGTAATATGGTTGGGAATAATGAATTTAAACTTCTAAGGACAATGATATTCAACATGTAGTTTTACAGCATGCATTGAAGATAATGTCTCAAACCCTATTGTTTCCCCATAAATGATCAGTAAAAAATTACAGTTAAAATGATTGAAATCAAAAGAATCATTTTCCCACTATTGTAATATAATAAAGTAAGAGTATATGGGGATTATGAACCAAGGCTATTCGTTCATGTGACCCATTCATAGAACTGTGACCCCATAACCCAAGAAATATCTCACAATTCCTCCAAGATAACCATATTAGTATTTCTATTATAATTTTTTTTCAACAATTCCCATCCATCAATGGTCACATGATTCCCTATATTCAAATCATGTAATTGATGATATGAAAATGGGGTCATGTGAAGGGGTTATGTGGTTCGTGTGATCAGTTATTTGATCACACAATAGCTATTGGACTTATAGACATGATCAGATGAATGTATTTTGAAATTTTAACATGATCATTGATGTCCAAAGTATAAAATTATTGAAAAATCATTTAATGAATCATACAATAGAGGGTGTAAATGATGGAACCTTTATGTGATGATAGTTACATTCCTCTTCATGATGAGGGGTTACATTGGTCGCATGATTATTTCATTAATCATGTGATTTCTCAATGAAATATTAGTCCAATCATTTGTAGCTTTCAGATATGTCAATCATATCACATGAATCCTTTTTGGGAAAACATTAGAAAAACAAATGAGGATTAATGTGATAATGTCTATAATTAAATAAGCCATTACATGAAGAAAGACAAGTTTTTTTAATGAGGAGGGGTTACATGTTTCCTATTATTAGTTAATTGATCACATGAAGTCCCATGGGTATGTTTTATTGATCACTTGAATGTTCTTTGTCATATCCACATGATCATGCAATGCCTCAGTTGAAAAACATTGGTCATCCACTGAAGGATACATGTGATGAAGGCTATAAATGAAGGGACCTTTACACAATGGAGTTTATATAGTTATTCACATTGTGGTGTTATTAATTTCATGCGACCAGTTAATTTAACATTAAAAGGTCCATAAACATTTCTTCTTAATGAGTTCCATAATCATAGACATTTTGATATTATCACACAAAGACATAGTGGATAACCTTTGGAGAACCGTCGATGGGATAATGTGAGAATGTAGGTAAATGATAGAACCCTCACCTGATGTGAGATTTTATTTTATTCATGTAAAGGGAATATGTGGTTTGTGTGATTAGTGTATTAGTCACATGAAGGGAATTTTATAGGTTGGTATAACCACAAAAAGCTCCTTGAATATGTCATCATCACCAGATGAATGCCCTTCGACATGTTTTCCTAATCGTATGGATCCCCTTATAATTTTTTTCCAAATCACATGAAGACCCATGTAAATATTCACATCGAACATCATTCAATGTCCCCTTGAAGTATCATAATCAATATTATTATTTTTTGGTCACATAAAAGGATTTTATTATTCTGAATTCTGGTAATAACAGACCAAGATAGTAGTAGATATTTCTCACTTTATGATATATGGATGCCATTGACGATGAACACCCTGATCATGTATAGATCATGAGAAATTTATAACATAGTTGGAAGGTCCTTATGAAAAATTAATATAATGTTCTCATAGTAATCACTATGTACTGTGGTATAGATAAATAGATGGTGATTCCTTTATAAAAGCCCGTTGGAAGAACAAAATATGTCACACACATAGGAGAAATGTTTTTCGAATAGGGTGATAAGGTGAACAAAACGGTATCCTTATTGAAAAATCCCAATATTTATGTAATTGAAAAAAGTAGTATAACGATTTGTGTGATGGTAGATCACTAGAGTTCCAATTTATTATATGATGGACATAAATCTTTATATAGTATATTGATCTGAAAAAATTAATATGATCTCTAGAAATCCTATTGGTTATGTGACCAAGACATATGATCACCTAGCCCCTCATCAGTTATGTGATGTCCTGACCCTCACATCCATGCATTTTTTCTTGAATCCATAGGTTTCATACAATGAAAATAGTTCCAAAGGGACCAGGAAAATCATGAAACCACATTCCCTTCATATGAATCACATGAAAACGATTCTTTTAGGTGATTAAATACTCTATGCCTTAGATTATCATTATGGATTTGATACCTTTACAAAAGGAACATGTCCTTTCAATTATTCCAATTCACATGACCCAATGTATATCACATGAAATCGGTGACTCCAAAAGGGGTCATTTGAAGAACCTGAAATCCATTCTTTAATTGGGGTTCTGGAATCCATGACTCCCTTGAGGTGTCACTTATGATCCCATAATCTTTTTTCCTACCATAAATTCCACATGACATTATATTTTAATAATACCTAACTCATAGGTTCAAGATTTGGATAGGGCTAACCAAGATTCCTTTATCATTAGTTGGAAAAGGATATTTGAACTATGAGGAATATGATTCATATTATACGATGTATAAACTATTTTCCTCCTTATGCTCTGAGATCCATATCAGAGATGATTATCATATATTTTTTTATGGTGTTATATAGATGTTGATGTTTCCAAGAACATTCAATTATGGCCACCTCAATAAGTTGGTCCAACTCAAACCTCAAGACCATGTTGATGTGGATGTCCCACACCTATATATAGTTAATTATATCCCATTATATATCTTTATTCTTATATCAAGAGTGACTCACATGGCCTTAATAAATTTCAATGACCATATTATTATAAAAATAAAAACCCCCATTATGGGTATACTGACAAGGAGTAATACCCTAATATATTTTCCTTTCCTTAAAAACGCTATAATCCCAACAAAGATAAAATCTGGGAATCATAAACATGTCAGTCCCATCCCAACAACTGGGTTGAAATCAGTGTGTAAGCCCAGTACATGTTCAATCTTATGCACTCATTCTATGTGTCTAATATGTTATTATCTCTTATTTCTCACACCGATTGGGACTCATGTGAGATAAGTGATTAATGATGGTTTTTCCATCAACAAGGGGATGCTTTTCTAATATAGTCCCTCATTTAGCATTATGTACAATTTTATCTTCACATGAATTATACAAAAATACCCTCGATGAGGTTAATTGGGTAGCCATATATATATAAGTAAAGAACAAACCTCTAACATGACAGCATTTAAAATGTATACCTGATAAAAATATACCCATAAAGACTCTAATTCATATTATAATTTTGATTTTTAAGATACCTTCTAAGGGTCTTGTCTCCCTGTCGATGGATTAAATTCTCTCATATATATACATTCCCCAAAAATTTAAATATACTGAAATGGTCCAACATGAACAAAACTATTTCGATAGAAATTTCTTATTCGATATGTAGGATTCTTTCTAGATGTTCAATCCCAATTCTAATATACCAATTGCCTCCTGGAGTGTTTGTAAAATCCACATTTCCCACTCATACATCTTCCAAACACAATAAGTCTCACATTAACAAAAAATAATGTGTATCATGATTGAAAAACTCAAATATATTATACACATTATTTCATCAATATAATGTCTGACTTCATGTATGGAGATTGGATAACCAATCAGGTTCTTAGGGTAATGAACTCCGTATCAAGATTTTGGATAGATTCATAAACCTATGAAAAATATATATGATAGTCCTATAGTAGGAAGAAATTCTCCCCAAAAGGGTTCGATATGACCAACCTGCCATCCTCTATAACAATGTCCATTTTAACAAATCATTAGATAGAAACCTCAATGATCACCTTCCTTTAGAAATAGGACTCATGGTTTGTTTTGAATTTGGGAGTTGTTGTGAGTTTTTTAGAAACAATTAGTGAATATGAAAACATTATCATTATAATGTTTCTCAACACAAATTATATCAAAAAATAGAGAGACCATTTTGAATCATTAAATAAAATAACAAATATGGTCCCACGTGTTGGTCCATATTGTTAAATCCCTGACAAAAATGGAGAACTGATAATGACTTTCTCAATAAATAAATGTAATCATGGTAACCTTGGTAATGAAAATTTTTATTATACATATTATTCATAGAAAAATGACACTTTTTTTAAAAAAACCCAATGGTTCCAATGTGAATATAAGTTTAGGAATGTTACTCAATCACAATGTTGTGGATATCAGTAACCATGTTTTTTATTATCCTTGAGATTATAGATTCCATACTAAAAAATTTACTTGACCTGAAGCCATGGAATTGTAATGAAAGTGTTAGGTACCCAAACTATAGAAATAGCCTCCATGAATCACAAAACAACATCAACTACATGATTTATTCAACATAGTTTTGAAAATAAAATGGTAAGAGGGAACCACTAACTTAATATGATCCTGAACCTTGAGGCTATCAGGGGGAATCACCAGGAATTGTATCCCATATTCCCACCTCACTCTTGGATTGCTACAAGATATCTAGTGATTATTAAAACCACTACCAACATAATTGGGTGACCGTACTATGAGGCTGAGAATCAACATCTTCCTTACCATATCATGTTTGATTAGTTATTTGAAGAGATCACCCTATTTGTTTTATAGTTTCCTAGAAGGTATCCTATTTTCATCTACTATGAGTGTAATATAGGCATTGCCCATAAATATCTTACTAAGGAAAATATATGATGGGTTTCCACCATGGATTCCCATACCCATTCACTATAGATATATTGTTGTTTGAGGAAGGATACATACAAAATATAGAATATATCACTTCATCCATAAATTAATTCATCCAATATATTCCAATGGAAGCCTATGATAAAACACATATCCATGAATCTCTAGAAAAATTATATATGTATATCCTTTCTGCAAGCATGGGAGAGGCACATATCCATACCCTTATATATAAATATATCACATAAACATAGTTTGATGCTTAAAAATGGATAAATAAGGTAAATTTCTACAAGTCAATTGAACATTTTTTCTGATATGTTATGTCGACCTATAACGTATAGGCCTTTGTAACAACATACACCCTTCACAAATTCCACTATATTCTGGAATTGACATAGAAACATCATAGACACAATCCTACAATGATATAGATAAAATAAAATATTCATATCCCAATTTCCAAATAATCATATCAACATGTTCAACATGAACATATAGATACCCTTAAGGAAGAACATATTTCTTCTAATGCAAAAAAAGGATTTTAGAAATATTCAGATAAAGGATGATGTGTTGGGCTTTGTAGTTCTCCTATAATGACTTAGGATCACCAACTTATTTGGGAAATCACCTCTTAATTTGATCATATCCCAATAGATGAAGCCACTCAACATACTCCAGCATGTTATAGGAGCTAAACGCATATTGATGCACCCTCTGATGAAATAATGTACCTGAATACTTCATTGTCTATATATAAGGTGGATCATATACATTATACCATTCTAGAGGTCCATTAGTATATTTTCATGTGTAATGGATATTTATAATATGATTATACCCCAATTCAACTAGGGATGGCTGCCATGTTCTGGAAACCACCCAACAGAAGGATTATTACCTCATAGATGATACAGAACCTCAACGGTAAAGTAAAGAAGATTTTCATAGAGGAATATTATTCTAATAGAAACAAGAAGTCCATGGTATAATCTAGAGAACACCATTAATAAGAATCATAATACTTATCAACCACAAAAATAAGATAGGAATATTTCTAAAATGACATGGATGAGGCTCATATTCCCACTCTACTCGATTCTAGTGTCCTTTAGAATATAAACACGTGTTTATCAAAAATCATGTGTAATTCGATGCTTAATCTAAAGAATATGGAGAAAACTACCATTATTGACTTCCATTCAATATTATAGATATTTATTTTAGGGACCCTACGCTTGACACCAATAATAGAAATCCTCATCATAGTGATATCTCATCAAGAAATGTAAATTATGACCCTTTAATTGAATATTAATATATATATATATATATATATATATATTTGGGTTCTCAAAACCCTAGTGTTTAACATATATATATCCCCATAAACCACCAGTGACACATCATCTTAGTAAATAGGTGGTTTGAAAAAGGGACCTGTATGGTCTCACCAGGTTGAGAAATAGGCCTCTTATGAAGAATAGGATAACATTGAAATTAGAAAAGGGATTGAAAAAATAACCATAATACTATTATTTCCAATACCTACTCCCAATTATGAAGTACCATATGAGAATAATGTGGAATGAGTTACTAACATATTAATGAATATGTAGAAGACCCTTCATAGTAAATTGCGATACAACTTCATTAATAAGAATATAAGGGTTACCTCAAGGACATAAAAACACTCTATTTTCATGTAGTCCTGATAGATTTCATTATGAGCATGCACTTTAGATTAAAATTGAAAAAAATTAATAATGAATTCTTATACTGATGAATTTATGGAAATTAGTTTACCAATCCACATCATATATATGTATCCAATGATGGGGTAAAAATAAATCATTTTACATCATCTCATCCCTAAGGTAGAAGAGATCATAAATATTTCATACATTAATTTCATTCCAAAATGAGAGATCATTGGAATGAATATTGAATGGTATATATTATGAACCCAATTATGCTCCTATACTTTGATAATTTAAAAATACCATGAGAAAAGGTAGATGGCTTCAAACAGGCTCCTAAGATGGTCCACTCAAAAAAAAGGGAACACATCTCAAAAAAAGGAAAATGAAATCATATGATTTTTTATAGCTTCCCAAAACTAGAGACTCCCATTATTAGTTGTAATTACACATTAACCATTTGTAGATAAAATTGTGACAAATCTAGAAGATCATAATTATATCCACTATTGAAGATATCCTTTAGAAAAACCATCCCATATAGATATGGTCATTTTTAATGTCACCCCCACCCCAAGTTTATCAATTCTCGACATGCTCCAAATGTCTAAGATATATCTAAATCAATTCCAACCATATGATATGGGGAAATATTATCTAAAAATCTATAATATGAATCATAAAATCCAAAACAAAAACATCTGAATGTACCAAGGGAGGACTGGAATACACCCCATCCCTTAAAGATTGGTGCTTTTTTATCACCCTAGATGTTTTGTCTTCTCATATATAATCAGAAAATACAGATAGTCAGTACCCCATCGATTCCTCCTACCACATTATATACCCTAGATAATTTGGGAATGATCAACATGTACAATTAGAAACTCCACGAAAGTAACAATTTAGAAAAAAATGCAGAATATCTGGAAAACACAGTCGAACCCCAAAAGGGCTATAATCCAAGATGGACCAATAAGTCCCAGGTGCAGGGGTAAGATCCCTGTATAACTATAGAATTGGAAATTTGTGGTACAAAACTACCCTTATATATTATGAATTATGTGGTTAATAGTATTATATGGTATGAATTAGTGATCATCATAATCAATCCAAAAAAAAATATAGGCCCAGACAAAAATGTAGAGGGGTGAAACACATAATCAAATATTTGATAGGAAACTTATATTGATTCATAAAGAGAGTTTTTATATATGTAGTATCATAGGGGGAATAAAAACGTATAACTAATTAGTGATCAGTAAACAGATCCGTAATCGAATTCCAACAATGAAAAAGGCACAGACAAGCAATCATCCCACTCACCACCTAGAAGGTTCAAAATCCCTTCCATGGAGGAAGGTCTAGTATACTATGAGAATGATATGCACAACCTCAATTATCTCAATAATGGATTACTTAGGGGAAATCCTCTTATAAGGTATTTCCTTAAAGTGGAAACATATATCCCTTATCTCACCCATTATGGGGAGTATAATAACTATCAAGGGTGGAATCTAATTATTATGAATTCTATAGATCATGAAAAATAGAATACATAAATGAATTAGTTATAGATAATTGTGATTATACTCCTTTAAAAATATAGCTTCCTCTTTATCGAGGTGATCATTAAGCCCCAACATGAGTTTAATATTAGAATGATATGAATACAGGACAACCACACCAATCCTATCAAATTAATCATGAAAATAGGGAGGTCTAGAAGATGGTACTGATGGAAATTATCAACATCATCTACACCCTAGATGACTAGATGGAATCCGTAGGTGAACAAAACACTTTAGTACATCTTGATTGGAATCCAAATCCAAAATTGGGTGATAAAATCCCCCACCCCCATTTCAATGGTCTTATATTTGGATCCTTTAATAGCATGGAGGATGTAGAGTAGTATCACACACACTACATGCCCCGATGTGGTTCTTTGATGTGCCTGTGAGTTTAGTAGGAGGTGAGAAAAACTATCATGATTTAACAAAAATATGTTTGTGATAAAATTAATTTTTTGATTCATCCTTATGGTAGGATGCATCACCAGTTGATAAAACCTTATTAATCATTTACACAATAAAATTAGCTCCTTGCAAGGGAAAAAAATGATCAACCACATCATAAATTGAAATCATATAGAGAATGAGTGTTCCTATAAAATTATCGTCATATGTAAATGTATAAAATACAAACTTGACATCCAACCCTCTCAAGGGAAAATATTGGATAATTGTGTTGATATCCTTGATGATGAGAATCAAGCACCATTTTCAATAATTGGGATTCACTTATAGCATAAACTCTCCTCCTTAATATTTACATCTTGTCATGTTGTGCCATGAAACACCAGTTTTCACTCATACAAATGGTTTTCATATGGGTCCCTCCCATATGTTCAAAAGTAAACAAAAACTAATTATTGTCACCACATTCCAACACATGTTATTTTAGTACATTTTTTCTCACTCACACACACCCTGGAAAGCTTCCAAGGTGGTAACACAACCCGATAACTAGTCTAATCCCAACATTCAAAATAGTGGATTTCTAATCATGTAGGCTCCCAAAAACAAATATTCAAATTATATACTGGGGTAGTAACATTTATAGTTGTATAAAATTGACATTATTGGGTGTAATGTTCCCCCAAAATTTATAGAAAAAAATCCTCATTGTAGAACCTAAATTTCATCACATGCAGTTCCATTGTACTTTTGATTTGGTACCACCTCTGAAACTAGTGTTACAACTAAGAATAGATTATAGCACATACACCTCACCATATCATGACCATGTGTTCCTGGATCTCCAGGTGCCCATTTATCATAAAATACACATGGTACCTACCAATGTCACACCCATATGTCCAAACAGATCATCAAACAAATGAATGTAGTCATAGGACAAAAAGTTATCATACAATGTGTTTTCACACACACACACACACACTAGGGAACATCCCAAGGGATCACTCACCCAAATCAATAATCCCATAAATTAATTCTTAACTATGGATTCCAAATTTGGAAGTCTCTTGAAAATAAATTTGAACCTTGTTGACATGGGAATTAACATTTTCCAAATTTCCATTTAAAGTTTTGTGGTGTTACCCCACTAATCAAAATAAAATACTTCGGTGGATTCCACATGTTTATATAAATGAAATAGTTCCATCAATATTCAATTTATAGAACTAGTTCCAAATAAATACCCTCACACATGAATCATGGGATAGTCAAAAAAGATGAAATTGTCTATTTCACAGAAAATCAGTAATGACAACCACTCGAACACCTATTCAAGACCCAAATCACTTTGTGCCTCCCACTGGGTGGCATCTGAATAAATCTTAGCCTCATGTAGTGGTAAATATAGATCATGAAATCCCAATGTTTTTTTAATGGTTGAAAAATTTATTTTCAAACTAAAATTAGAAGTTCCCATGTTATTTCCTCACAGCTATTGAAAATAATATCATTAATATGTATAAACTGAAAATACCTACTGAGGTTGGACTCAATAATAAACATGAATATTAAAATTTTAATAAGATACTAGGTCACACAATCTAGTAATGGTTTTCCTTATAACTAATCATTTTTGGAATGATTTATTCTTGAAATTTGATACTAGGAATTATATAGAATGTGTAACGTACATGACCACCACCCAACACAAAGGAGAGGATGTCGGGAAAGAATTTGGAGTTAAGAATTAAAAAAAATATTGGTAAATTGATGTCTCAAAATATGTTATACAGAGCTCATGTCACCATGAGAGAATAAATTCTTAAATTGGCTACATCCCTAGAATCTGTGTATGATCCATTGAATCCACCTCAAAATGAAAGAAATATTCATCAATAAAAGTAAATAAACTAAAATAAACGTTTCTTATCCAATAATAATGCTGGCTCATAATCTTGTAGACTTATTTCCTTAATCATCATTAGTGTTTTCTTTTCCCTAAAAAATTGATTCCTTAATATATGAAGATATCATTTTCATCTCGTTAAATTTTATTCACTAAGAAGTCTATTTTTTCAATGATGAATACTCCCATGAATATGAGTACATTATACATAATTGAGGAGTTGGAGGTCGATTCCATTGAAAAAAAGGGAACAAGGGGGGACATGGTCTCAACTAAAACAAATATCCCAAAAAATAATTATTGAACCCTTATATGTTTCTAAGACCCATGATTGAGGTATTAAAAAATATATATAGGTGGATAGATATTGATCATAGTATCTTAGTGTTCATTTTATCATGAATTTTTTGATAACCATCTAATAGGTATAAAACTAAACTATCAATCCAGAGGAGGGGTACACTGAATCCCCCTAAAAATAATACTAAAAATATACCAAATCACTGGTCCAGTATACCTTTGACAATTTATCCCCTCTGCAACATCCTATGCAGAAACCATGTAATGGGAAACACCAACCTCTATCATAGAAATATAAAATTCAAAAGTAGTTAGAAGTTATCCCATATAAAAATCTAAATCCATGATGATATCTATCTATAAAAGGGGATCATATTGGAATTTTTTGTGGCCCTCCAGAGTCCATATGATTTTGAGATAATATTCACAGCAACCATAGTATTTTGGATTGAAATGAATTTGATGAGATGGAATACCACCATCTCATTTATAGGGAATGGTTATGAAGAATCAATCCATGGATCTATCATAAATATGTATGATTAAGGGAGTCTTAATATTGTCAAAATAAGAAGGGATCTTGTTTACAAAAATTTTAGGATAAACCCCCTTTATATCTAGTCCCTCATACAATAGGTATACATTGAAGATGAATAATATCAAAAAAAAATTGACCATTAAAGGTTATGACAAGAGAGAGTAAAGGAACTTCAGAAATATCAAGTTAAAGGACCAATTCAGGTAACTCACATATAATTATGAGTTCATGGTTCTCTAAAAAGAAACAATATTTAATATCTCATCTAGAATAGCATGTCTTTATAGCAACCTCATGGTACCTTAAAATTTTAATCAATATGTGAAACCCCCCATCAATGTAATGATGACATGATACATAGTGATAGAACCCAAACTGAATATTTTTTATTCCTGGCATGAATGTGTGAGAATATACTTGATAGGAAGAAAAAACTATTACAGAAGATAAAATGTTGTTAGATAATCCAAATGTATTGCGATGAATCCCTAAAACCATTGGAATGTTCTCAAAAATGATTATTTTCTAGATATAAAACAGTTTGGAGTAGGAAAATCAGTGTCTGTGAGATGTTATGAACCACAAACCTAACATTACCATTTCAGTAAGATAATGATTGTTTCAGTTGAAGTGAATTCAAGAAAGGATATCCAGAATAATGCTCTATCCAGATCCAAAAAAAATCTCATTCTATTATAATATATAAAAAAGTCCCTGATGAAATTCTCATATGTCTCATAATGTTAATATATATTATTGCTATAGAATAAAGTAATACAAGAATCCATAAATTCCCCCCCTTAGTGACTCTGGACATTCTATATGTCAATGATTCTTCTTGCGGCAAATAATACCTAAACAATGATAGAAATTATATTGAATGATCCACAATAACTAGAGTGTACCCCACTGATATAGGGATGTAATTAGAAGACGATGGTCATAGGAATACCCATCATGTATTTGAAGATGGTTTCTCCCCCACCATAGATGAGCCCATACAGGTTAATATGGGAATATAAGACAACCTTTGACCAGTATTTATTAGTACCTCTATGGGTTTCTAGATGTAGGATAGTACATTTCCTTTCTAAATTAGTATCATTACATGTTCTTTCAAATTATATAGAGATTTTTGGACTGAAAAAAAATGTTTCTATTGAGAATGTAAGTTATTTAGATGTCCAATGATATTTTAATAAAGTGATAGAGGGAATTCACCCCTCTCATGTGATCGGGGTAAAATTAATTGTTGAAAATTTATGAAAAATCTCTTTTTTGAGGGGTTTGGTACACATATTAGCTTTCCAAAATCATTATTTTTAATAAAATAATGGATAGAATAGGGTGTCGATAAATTTTAAGGAACATAGTCAATAGTCCCTAATGGATAAATTACCTCTACCAATCATGAATCTTTTGATCAATACAACTGATTTCTTCCAACAATATGCTTTTATATATAGGTATATGGAGTATATCCCAAAAAAATCCTTGAAGGTGAAGAATCCACATCATTCAATGTTCCCAATGCTGTATTTTTATACAGTCGTGTTTCCATTGCCTTAATGTATTGTTAGACTAATTATCAATTTTCAATGAAATGTATCCTCAAATGATAAATTGGACGAATTTCATTGAGCTAAATCAATGTTTGATCATCAAATATCAATAGTGTTTTTATCATCTAACATATTTTCAAATAATGTTCGACAAATTATATTAGACTAGTTTTTGATGAATACTATATAATATGATTTTAGATTAATTTAATGGATATTTATAATCATTGTGGCATGCCATTTATCTTCAAGTAGGTCCAAAAAGGAATAAATAAATTATATAGATACCTCATCCTTATCATTTTAATGAATGAAGTGGTATCCATGTTCACCTCACTTATATATGGTATTTACTAGAAAAATGGGGTAGGAGATGTATCACCATACCTAAGATTATTATAAAGGGATTCACATATCAGTGAGAAAAGGAAAATAAAGAAACATTCCAAAACCATAAGAAGTACAAGTTACTTACAATGGTCTAAATGAATCAATTAGAAATAAAGTCACTCATATTATGTGTGACGACCATTGAAGGATCATTTGGTGCACTCCTTGCATAGAGTAAAGTTGTGGGGAATTTAATTAGTCTCTATTATATCTATTGAAAAATAAGGGAACTATAAAAAATTTATTTTTTTGTGGCACTTTTCTTTTGTTTTAGTGGTGGTGTAAACCTCTTCCATATGGTACTACAACGGTTTCCAAAAACTGCAACCAAATATAGCTTTGACATCCAACTCATGTGGATTCCATCCATTTAGAATTGGTTTTCTAGGAACCATTTTTGAATGTTTTTTAGGAGTGTTTTTTTGTTTTAATGGTAGTTATCACTTTAAAAAACAATGAGGACTAAGGGGTGGTTTAAACCACTGATAAATTCATTGCATTTTTTTTGCGGGGAAACCGCTTATAAAAATAGAAAATTTACAATACATTCTATTTAACATTAATTGAGGTATTTTAAACTTCCACTAAATAATAATTTTCAATATATAACTATGGTTTAATCGATCTCTATATATTTATTTTAAAAAAATATAGAATCAGATTCTATAGCCCCAGAATAGGAAAACAAAAAATTAAATAGATATAAAAATATACAAAATAAAATATTTAGGGCAATAATAATTACTCAAAAATATTATTCTCAAATTCTAAAATATTATTAGACGGTGGTTTTGAAATTTTTTGGAATGAAATATTGAGTGAAAAATATTTCTAAATTATGAACTTGTGAATAGATAAAGAATTTTGTAATTATGTGGGATTCATGGTAGGGGATTTGTTCTTTCTGTTGATTATTGATAATTTTATAGCTCTAGAATATACTTTCTTACTATGTAATAGAATTTAAAACATGTAGGTTTAAGTAATATGGTTTTATGGTTATTTTTCATGAGTTCGTAAGAGTGGATGTAATTAATGATACAGATACTTAGTTTCAATATGATTTTTTAGAATGTAATGGTTATGTGTTTGGTATTTAGAATTAGATATATGATTTGAAGTTCAATAATGAGTTAAAAAAATGAATTAAAGCATGATAATATTTGATAATATCATAATATCTATTATACATAAACATATCATCAAGTTGAATAACATTGCTGAAGGAATTGGAAAATAATATCGGCCTATAAGATATAAGATCGTAGGGAAAGGTGGGGTTATGAAAGGAAATCTGGATATATTTACCTATAATTTGAGGAGACTAACTATGAACACTAAATGGTAGTTAGAGAGAAGAAAATTTTTTTTTGGGTTATATCCCTAAAGATATTCTTGATGTCTATAATTTTGTAGTTTATTTTTCAATTATTATCAATGTCTTGGATAAATTAACTACTAGCCGATTAAAACCCTTGATAGATATACCATGTTTATAGAACATTCATATTTTTTAATGGTAGTGAAAAATATTATTATTTCCTTTATCATTATAGATGATATTATAAAAATATGAGCATAAAAATATTAACCAATTTTTATTGATGGATATAGACTCTTAAAAGGTTGAGACTAACAAAAATGTAGTGGTACAAATATACTTTTTTCCATGGTTCACCTAGAGGAAGAATCAATGGGAGTTCATATTTCCAATATTATTATACATATTAGAAGCTGAGTTTCAGATAGAGGTTTGTTATAATGGTTTCATTAAAGATCTATGTATTAGTAGATCAAGGGTTATTGATTATTTTTGATAGTGTAATAAAAATTAAATGACCATATAGAGTGAGACCAAGGACTTGGTAGATAAAAAAATATATTTATAGGACTTCAAAAAAAATTATAACTTTGTGGAATTTTTATTTTTAATTAAATTTTCCATATATTCATTTATAGGGTTTCATTAACTCAATAAATTTTTTATCTTAATTATAGTGATTTGGGGATGAGTATCTTCAATGGGACACTACACCTAAGTGAACTGAAATCCCAATTTGTATGTATTTCTGCACTGTTAATACTGATAATCACATCATTAAGCACTAACATTGTGCTATAGTTAAATCCCATGAATAAGATATATATTCTTTTTCCCCCCTGAATATGTTTTTATTACCCAATACATATAGCCATTTGGAATCTTTCAATAGAAAAATACCTCTAAAAATAAATGTTAAATTCCAAAACTCATAAAAATTCCACATACCAGAAATTATATCATATGTAATATAAGAGTGGAATAGGGGATTACGGATTTATCATCTAAAAATAGTAAAGGAAAATAAATAATAAGTTAAACATCAGAATATAACATAACAAATGAACTATGTATATACATTTTAATGAAATGAAATGGAAATACATGTATCCCAAACAAAAACAACAAAATGGTTTCTAATTCACTATATTAGTATTATCGTTCCAAAACATTTGTTTTACACCATCTCGGATTACAATGTGATCCTTAATCACTATCATATGAAGTTTTATCGACACCGTCTAGGTCTTTACCATCACTCCCTACTACCAACACCTGGATTACAATTTAGTTCAAAATTAAATAGGGTTTTATATTTTATTGTTAAATTAAAACCAATAATTGTTTTTGTACTAAATGATTTTGAAGATATTTCATTTACCTTCTCACTACAATTCATCAAGGAAATATAATTTGGGATAAAACTAGTTGTATTGTGATACAATTCAATTAAAACATTCTATATAGAAATAGAATTTTCATCTTTCTTCGTTATTTTTCCCCCTATTATTGAATTTATCTTATTCATTATAACAAACTAAATTTGATAATATCAAGAAAGGTAGTAACTATAACTAGTGGTAGAAGCCACTACAATACCTGGCAGTTTTCTAATGTCCTCTGAGGGTAATAGTCCCAAAACCATCACTTGCGCGAGACCGAGATAATCCTTCACATAGACTTCACCATCAAGATCATTCTAGGAGATCAAGAAGGATTGTATAGGATTTTAATCCAATAGGACATTTATTTTTACCTTAAAAAAATCAATCATATATAGAGAAATATATATTAACATAGAAAAATTTGACAATAATTTATTACAATGAAAAAATAATTCAAACCCAAACGGCTTTGGTGGGCTCATTAACTTATATAACATAATATTTTTTTATGAACATGCAACAAATGTTTTGTTCAGGATACATGAATCCATAAATTCTCTAACTGATTTAAACAATTATAAATCAACAATTTAGTATATAAAACATGTAATATAATCATATAAATATTTAAACTATTGAAAATAATACAAGATTCAATCTATTTATAAAAAAACACATTGACCCGGTAGTGTGAGGATGATTTTTTTAGCTTGTCATGATACATTTCTCCTTGAAACATCTTGAAATTAAAAGAATGTAATTTAATAATAATTTATATAATTTCATCATTTTTTCATATGCATGTATATATGTAAAATTTGATTAATATAATAATAGATATTTCAATACAACATGATTCTCATGATGATGGATTTAAAAAATTCCTTCTATTTCTCATTAGGTTCCAACTCAAGTACCTTACAATATAGATATTGATTAGTCATTAGACCATCATTGAATTCATTTCATAATCTCAATTTAGAAACCATCCACTTTATTAAAAAAATTAATTTCCACTTTCAGTAGATCATATCAACATTGGAAAAGTGGAAAAACATCTAAAAAAGAGGTTAGTCATAAAAACGGTACAAATTAATAACATAATGACATTCAATTACACCATATTGTATTAAAATTTCCCTTATCTAGGAATCAAAGACTTCATTTTACTAATATTGAGGCACATGCAACCAATCAACATAGGTAATGGGAAGGTTAACAAGCTTAGCCACCTACTAGCCAGAATCTGGCCAAATAATTCTTTAGAATCATCCTTGGGGAACTTATATTAGTCAAATGGGATAACTATCTTCATCCTATTTAGATTCCAGAATCTAAACTATCCCTATTTCTCTCTTTAGTAGCAATTTTTTCATCTTTTATAAAAAACAATTAGTATTTTAGAAATGTACAATAAAATTTTTCACATTAAAATTTAACTAATAACAATCACCCTCTAAAATCTTCGTGAAGATAAAATATTGACCACATGTTACCTCACTACTAAACTCGCTGAATGTGGAGGCACTCTCTCAAATGTTAATGGAATGGAGAAAAAATGATGTGTTAGTTACTGATGGAATGGACAATGTGAGAGATGCTGAAGGGGGGGTAGATGGAGGGTGTGTCATATTCTATAGGTAGGGATAATAATAGACCATAATTTGTTTTTGTAGTTGAGGGAACCCCAACTAGGTGTTTACTTGGATCAACGAAACGTCTCTTCCTTTGAATTTCTATCATTTAATCAAATAAAATTATCTTCAGATGATATATTTCATGTAAATAATGCACAATTTTTTTCAAATAATAATATATGCCCAAAACTATGAAAATATATACATTTATTTTATAATGAATGAATGCACATATAACATCTTTTGTTGATTAATTAATGGATAACAACACATATATTCATTTTCTCAATCAATAATTTCGTTTTTCTACTCCATTATTACTTTATCTAATTTATCCAGCATTTCAAGACTAGTATTTTTAATATCTAGATGGAGAAAGAAGTTCATTACTCACTATTTAAGGGATTAAATGTTTGATAAAAAATCATCCTCTTCCTCAAACATATCGTACAAGTCTCTTTTTTATGTAAACAACAAAACTCCACCCTTCACCCATGATACCTTCAATATAATATATAATATTCTCTTGTTAGGATCAGATTTATGGATAATTTAATTCTTATTTCTGGACATGCATCATTTGAGAATTTTAAACATAATCAAATTGCAAGGCATCTAACATAATACCACTTGTAATATCGAATTACATGAATTTGAATAAAACAAATGAAAAATACTTATAGTAGTATAATTTAAATATATCATTCAATTTTCTATAGTATCCCAATCTAGAAACTATAAATATAAAACAATTCTATGTTTTCAATCCCTCTTCCTAATTGATTGTAAAAAAAATCCATTAGATTTGTAAACATTGGATTTTGTGTGTGTGTTTTATTGGACATCGAGTCAAAAACATCAAATCCTTTGATTACTCAGCCAAAGTAATAGTATTCTTGATCTAAAAAAAGTAATATTCATTATTATATTTTAAATATATATTTAAACCTAATATATATTAATTTTAATATTTATGTACTTACATAATGTTTAAACCATTCTATAGGATCTTTAGTAACACACATTGTTATATCATTCTCATTTCATGTGTGGCCTCTCATACACATATTTTTTTGTAACCTAATATATTTAATCTATGAATATAAAATTTCACTATTCAGTATCGCATATTTATGTGCCTATAATAATTCCATTTCTAGTTGCGTAAAATTTGAGATCCTCCTAACTGATCTTCCAATATTAAGAATGATTTTTTATTTCCCATGTTGTTTATATTTTGTCAATGTGTATTTACCATGTAAATATCAATTTAATCTTGTCTCAATATCATCAATTTTTTTACAACGAAATGATAGATAGTCTTAAATTAAATATCCTTCATAAACAAAGCATTCACGATGAGGTTTTTTTGACATATCATTTCAAATGGCCAAGATGTTTGGGAAAAAAATAAAAAAAAAATAATGTATTTAAAAAACTGTCATCTATTTTTTACATAAGATAAAAATACATATAAAAAAAGTACCTATCAGTTGGATACATCCATCGATACTATACAAGGCCTCCTAATTTAGTTTCCTTGATCAAATTATCCTTTAAATTTGTCATGATAATAAAAAAAGATGGGGGAAATATCATATCAACTCCACAACATTTCAGGAAATAATTTTTCATAATGGTTATAAAAATTATCTTTTTGTAGAGTATTATAACATAGTTATCTAAATAATGTGAAAATTTGGATTACAACTACAGTAAAAATTTCATGTAATAATGTATGCAATGTAAATGGTAGTAACTATTGTAATATAAATATCTGAATCCTGGATTTTCAATCAATTTTAGAAATGATTATATAAGTATAAAAATCTTGAGATGTAACTTGAATACCCATTAGATACCTTGAAATTAATTAAAATTTTATGGAATGTATCTTTATCCATATTATTAATTTTAAAAATTTCTAGAGTATAGTTTTGAATATCATCTAGCCAGAGATCATTCTTTTCGCTCAATATTTATAAGTACTTCAAATAATTGAGATGGTCCTTCAATTTTATAATTTTATTAGTCATTTTGAAGTTCAAATTGTGAAAATAATATATAATAAATATTATAAACATCAATATTACTCTACAACAAATTAAATTCCCAATACATATGTTTGATGAATGGAATTTTTTCATCCATTGTTGCATTCCAATTTTACTTGATGAATCTCTTGTAACTCATTTCCCACATCCATTCAAATGATGCATTCTCCCGAATTCTTTTGCAACATTTGAATATTATTCGAATATTTATTAATATCTAAAAAACATTGAATATGGTCTATGATCAATATTACTATTTAATTATGACTTGATCAAATGAAATCTATGAGATGTATCGAGAAATCATCGATGACCCCAGAGAAACCATTTTTTGTTTTAAGATAGTCATTCACGATCAAAATAAAAGATACCAATACAAAAATAAAAAAACAAGTATGTCTTCTAACCATATAGACTACCAAGTCTTTATAATTAACTAATAATCCACCTTTGAGAAGATTGGATTTTGATAATTGTTCAAGAAAATCCATCATATACCTCAACATCATTTCTCTATAAGTCCTGTAATTCTTCTATTAGATGATTTATGTATAAATAAATATAATTTATTAAGAATTTATTCAAATGAATTATCATGTAAATGATAAAAGATGTTTGTTTCATTCACATCCATAGAGGAAGATTGTATGGGGTCAAAACAGCTGGCCTAATGCTATAACTGGTTCTCAAAGTCACAAATGGGTTAAATCCGTTGTCATCCAATCCCAATCGCACTTTCCTAAGACTACAGGAGAAATATTTATGTAATAAAACAAATATAATCCATGATAGTGAATCTCTTGGATGTTTCACTAACCCATAATTTTTGTTATATATATAATTTGACTTCATGTGCTCGATGGTTTTCAATGACATGAATAATCATTACAATCGAGGCTTCAATGGGGTATAATGACAAAATTTTATAAGTGTGTTCTTTTTTTCAATTTTATAGTATTGTATTTATTTATACATTCAACATCACCCAATTACTTCAATATATATGTTGAACATTTTGTTTAGTCCTTTCTTCTTGAATCCTCTCCCTAATAAACCATACAGTCATAAGAAAAAAACATGTATTCATGTATAATTTATACCATGATTGTTAATAACATTTATCATATCCTAGAAACACATAAGAATCATAGATTCTAAAATTGAATCATGTAAAAATTCCAATATCATGTACATCATATTATTTGTAATTCCACATAAGAATTTCATAGGATACAACTTCAACAGAAATAGAAATTTTTAAATATTTCAATCATCCACCCAACCACTCTTGATTTCCATCATCAACTAAATCCTAAAACCAATATTTTTACTCAATGAAGTTATCTCTTACATTCCTCCCCATAGAATCATGATAAAATCATGATCTTACATTACTCTTTATATGTTACAATCTTAATCTGGTTGTCATATAGTCCCAAAAACATCACAGGTTAATTTACTATTTCTACTATCATCAACTTGTTGTTCTAATATGTTTTTATGTTTATTATGTTGTATTTAGATTCCAAAGAACCATTTATGGGCTTTGATAATTTATTGTCTTTTTTTTATATAGTTGGAAGCTCATTCAGAAAATTGACATCATTACTCAATCACTATCTAATGTTCGATTCTCCATGCCAAATCCAGCACAAATATTGAGCAAGGAATTTCCACAAAATCTTCTATTCATAAAAAATATCTATCTTTAAAAATTTAGTAAATTTATATTTTGTATTTGGAAATTTTACATTTCCATCAACAAAATTATTGGAAATTAAAAAATCTAAAAAATACCCCAAACACTTATCATGCTGATGTGTGTTCGTTGATAATGTGATCCATCTTTTATCCATATTAATCCTAATGCGCCTACACTTTAATAGAGAAAATAACACATAAAAAATATTATTTCATAATTATAAATAATGAATGATGTTTTAGAAATTTTTCTAAAAAAATAGAGAATTATTTTTTTGGGATGAAAACAACTACATATATTAATAATGTAATTATTATTTTTGATCGGATAAAACACGTATTAATTTCATGTTTCACCAATTGGATATTGTAACACAAAATGTTTTTTTATAAAATAATTATAAATGAATGAATCTTTTTTTGAGTAAATATTTATATCTATCCATTAAAAATAGTTTTTCCACTTCAATGTTTTTAATTTTGATAACTGTCATCTACAATTGTGTTTAGTAAGTTATTAGGAGTCTCATGGAACGAACTTGTTGTTTTGGTGAATAGTAACATACCGATATGAATATTAATAAAAATAATACAATTTACCTAATGAATATTATATTTTATTATTATTTTATTTTCTTAAGGATTTATAATAATGACATCTTTATTAATTTATCAAAGTGATATTAAAGAAATTGTAGTTTTAAAATTGTTAATTTTTTAATTAAGAAAGACATTATTTAAAAATTAAATTTGTAATATATAGAATTTTTTTTCTAATAATGGAGTTAATTTTTTAATTCAACACGTTGAAAAAGGTTATGTGTGAATTTTTGGATATTTTATGAAATTTTAGAATTTTTTATGTATAGTAAAATATGATAATATACGATAAATTCGAAATACTTGATTTAATGCCTCATAAGTGATTCAAGGATGATGTAAGCCCACTTGGTTCAAATTAACATTCCACTATTACTATTTGGGGTCATATGAATTAATATTATTCATAGTCTTCAGAAAAAATATTATAATAATGATTAAAATAATGAAAAATACCCCCTCTCCTCCACTATAAATACAACATTCATTCCCCACTTTCTCGCACAAATATCAAGACTTGATCATTTCCTAATTTCATAAAAATTACATCCCAAATATTATTCCTCATGTCCTAGAGATTCTGTTAATTCCAAAAGATGAAAACCAAAGCCCTTAAGAGGGATCTCAAGGAGAAGAGATCAAGAGGTAAACAACGTCTTTTATTTTCTTTCTTTCCTTTCATTTTATGTTATTCTATTTCATTGACATTGTATTATTTATGGATATTTCATTCCACACCCCTTCTTAATTCCTATATTATGAAATAATTATGAGATACCCCTTTTCTCTAATCAAAATATTTTATTAAAATTTAAAATACGTTGGTAGGGTGCTGATTTTATGTAAGTAATTTCTCAAATTTTCTTTTATTTGGACTTCCGTTCTTTTCATCTTCTTTCCTAAACACCTGATCTCCAAGAGTCAATAAATCTCTATAATATTCTATATTATAGATTTATTAATTTTCATTGAAAATTAATCAATTATATTCTTCTCCTCCCCCACTTATTTAGGGAATGAAAAACATTTTCTGTGATGTGTCGAATTACCGACATCGTAGCAGTTGTCATTTCAATCATCGTTATTTCTTTATAGACTAGCCATGAAACCAATTATATGATTTAAAAAGGTTATAATATATGTATTATGTATCATCCATTCTTCTGGAATTATTTTTTATACACAATTATAAATTAAATAAACAAAATGAGGTCATTATTATCAAAGAACCACTAAAATGATCTAAACGAACATCCTTAATGTTTTAAATTATGAATCATCCTCATGTATAAATTCAAAATGATAAATGTTATAATTTATGTTACTATAAATATGTAAATATTATTCCATTCCAATTCTGTAGTTTTATATCCAATCCATAAGAACATCCATCATGAACCAATCATTGAAATCATGTATGAACGATCCCTAAACAATGCAATGAACAAAATACTATCAATTATAGGGAGAAATTTGTTTATTAAATGATCATATAAAATGTTATAAATATTAGAATATTTCTGTAAAATAATAATAACACTCTTATAATTATCATATGAGATGGTCAAACATATATTTTGTAAGAAAAAACTTGAGGTAAGGGAATTCTTAACCCGATTTCCATTCATTGTGTTACCCTTCGACTTTATTATTTATGTGGAATTAAAATTGTTTTTGTGAGGGGTTTTATTTATATTATATTGAATTATATTTATTTACATTGTATATACATATTCTGTCAACTCTATTCAGTATCTCTCCAATTATTTTATTTAAGTAACATGCTTTCTTTTAAAATCCTCTTAAAATTCGGTTTTAAGAAATTTCAAAGAAAATGTTTTTTATGAAATTATTCATGTTGTATGATTGACTTCGGGTTATTGGGTATTTTTTATGATAATGGGTGGGACCTATATTTCCATTCAACACATTGGGTATGTATGATTTTGAATTCGGTCGTATGGTTACTCCAAGTGAAATAACGATACTTTCACAAATTGTAAGGGGGCCGTGAGAGTTACAAATTATAATATAGCCAAGATGGTTACAAGATTTTGTACGTAATTCCCCAATACATATTTATGGTTATATTTATGTTCATATGTATTTTGTGGATCTAGTTTATATCTCATTCTTCACAAAGTAAGTATATATATACAGGTTATAAATATGAATTTTGAAAATGATTTCTTACGTTACAGGTATTCAAGGATTATTGTGTTTTTATTCTTTTTATATCCCTTACAGTGATTTTGTGCTCATACCATGTTTTTGAAAGATTATCAATGGTTATAAGGATTTATAATACTAATAATTAATCCATGTTACATGTTTGAAGATTTATCAAAGAAATCATGTTTTATGTGAAAAGTTTTATATTTTTCAAGAAATGAATACTATTTTAATGGTATCCACTCTATAATAATGTGTAATTTTATGAATATTTTATGTCCTAATTTTATAAATCTCTCTAATTTAAACAATCCTCAATGTGAAGGGAATTGCTTTATTGAATAAATTAAAGTTTATGTAATGTAATAAGGTCAGGCCCTTATAGTTGGTATCAGTGGATGGTTTAGATAACTTTAGGGGTTAGGATGATGTTAAAAGAATACCATAAATGATTTTTAATCTATGATTAATTTGAAATGATATAGAATATAAATATTACAATGTTTCAACATCTATGATATGTTTTTTCAGAATGGTTTTCCACTGATGAAATTGGGAAACTGAAGAGGAGATGCGCCGAGAGAACAACATTCTTCTGATTCTACCCCAGAAATGGTAGGGATTGGAACCAAGAAGTTTGTGACAGTAGTAGCTCGGATAATGAAAGAAATAAATGGTGGTGGCATCCATTAAGGAGAACAACTAGAGTCCCCACCGTGGAAAATGAAATTAATAGAACATTTTTGGATACTACACCCTCCTGTTTTCAATGGATCATCCCTACTGAGTAGCAGATGAAGGCTGGATTAAATCCCTTGGAAAAATATTATATGATTGGGATATTCAGACTATCAAAAGGTAAGTATTTAAATTTATCTTATTAAAGGTGAAGCTGATCAGTGGTGGTCAATGGTAAATAATATCAGTGATAGAGTGGATATTGATGCCTTAGAGTGGGATGAATTTAAAATTCCTTTCCTGGAATTTTTTTTCCTAAGGTGGTGCAACTTAGGATGGAGAAGAAATTCATTCAAATGAAACAGAAGAACGAAGAATAAGTGGCCATTTTTGAAGTGAAAATCCTTCGACTGGAGAGGTATTATCCAAATCTCATTTTGGATCTTGATAGAAAAATCAACTGCTTTTACTCAGGGCTGACGCCAAGGGTATCGAAGGGCATTGTCATCCTATGAATTTAAATGTTACATGAAACATGTCTAATGTGATGAGAGGGTATAGATGGAGTTTTCTCATGATCCTGTTCACATTGTAAATAAGGATAAGAATTTATCCATATGTTGAGTGATGGTTAATAATTAACCAAGTAAATATGATGGTAAGAAAATCAATTTTTCAGTTTGTGAAAATTTTGGCAAGAAGCACCCTGGGGAATGTCTTAGAGAAACTGGAATGTGTATTAAATTTTGTAATTTTTGTCATATGACCAGTTATTGTAATGAAAATGATCCTAAGTCTAATCCTGATAAGAAAATTGTATTGTGTTTTAAATGTGGTGATATGAGTCACTATTAAAATGTATATGCAAAGAGATATCCAAATGATGCAAAGAAGCCAGACTATAAGAAGAAAGGTTCAGTGATATATTGTTCCACTACATCAGCATATGTTGGCCTATCCAATGAAGTGGTATCAGGTAAACTATTCATTTACTCAGATTTGGATAATGTTATGTTCGATAGGAGGTCTACACATTTCTTCATCTCTAAGAAATTTTCAGGTAAATTTGAAATATCACCCCAATAAATGAGACAAGAACATTTTGTTAAAACAACTAGGGAAATATTATAGTAAAGAAGAATTATAAGAATCTTTCTATTTTGATCTGTGGAAAAACATTACCTACGAACCATATTGTTTTCCATTATTCGAGTTTGAGGTTATTCTGGGAATGGATTGGCTTTCTGTTTATCATGTAAATATAGACAGTAGAGATAAAGAAGCAGTTTTTTAGAAAGAGTTAATGTTTGTATTCATGAATTAACCAATACAATTGATAACATAATAGGAAGATGAAGAACTCTAGAAATATGGAAATTTAATTTATCTTGCTCATATTTTAGAAAATAAGGGAACTATTCAGATTGATGATGTGCCAATGGTAAATGAATATATTGATGTTTTCCTAATGAGTTACCCAATGTCATAACTGATTGAGAAGTTGAATTCATAATTGACTTAGTTCATGGTGCTATGAAAATTTCAAAACCCCCATATCATTTGGCTCAAATAGAACATCTTGAATTGAAAAATCAGTATTTGTATTTTCTTGATAAAGACATCATTTTTCCTAACACATAACCACGAGAAGCTGTGGTTTTATTTGTTAAAAGGAAATATGGTTCCATGACACTTTGCATTGATAATATAGCATTAAATAACATCACTATTAAAAAAAGATTCCATTGCCTCAAATCGAAGACTAATTTTATCACCTCTAGGGGGCTCGGTTAATTTACAAGATTGACATGAGATCCAAATACCATCAGTTGAAGGTGAAAGAGGATGATATCCCAAAACATCCATTTGTACTATATATGGGCATTATGAATTTGTTTTTATGCCGTTTGGGGTCTCTAATGAACTTGATGTATTCATGAATCTTATTAATTTAATATTTTATGAGTTCATGGATATTTTGGTGGGATTTTTTATTAATGAAATTTGTGTATTTTCTAAAAATAAATAGGAGCATTAAAAATATCTAAGGGGTGTTCTAGAAACCATAAAATAAAATAAATTGTGTTGAAAATTCAGCAAGTGTTTTTTTTGGTTACAACAGATTTCTTTTCTCCGATACATTGAAAATAAGGATGGAATAACAGTTTATCCAACCAAAAAAATAGTTTTTTATGAATGACAAAGACCCACAAATGTTATATAGATTCATAGTTTTCTTTTATTAGCATGTTATTAGAGATGTTTTGATACGAACATTGGACAGTTATCTAGCTCGATAAATAAGTTAACACCAAAAGGGGTTAAATATGTTTGGATTGAAGAATGTGATGTTTATCTTCAAGAAATGAAGAATACATTGGTAAATGATCCAATTTTGGCCTTCCCTTCCCGAAATGGTGAGTTTGTCATCAACAATGATGCTTCTTTGATGAGACTTCGTTTTTTTATGCATAATGATCAGTTAATTACTTATGCATCAAGACAACATAATACTCATGAGTTAAATAATCTCACACATGATTTGGAATTAGAAGCTTTGGTTTTTTGCTTTGAAAATTTGGAGACATCATTTATACAGTGCCAGATGTCAAATATATACTGACCATAAAAGTCTAAAGTATATACTCACTTAGAAGGAATTAAACATGAGGTAGGGAAGATGGATTGAACTAATAACGGACTATGATTACAAGATAAATTACCATCCTAGAAAAGCAATCGATGTGGTAGATTCCTTGAGTTGAAGACATCATTCGTCGTTAACCATGTTATGTTTGGAACATAATCACTTGTTTAATTATTTGATGAATTATGGTTAAGAATTTTATGGTGTAATAAATACCTATGTTTTGTCTCGGGTTTCAGTTCATTCATTGTTATGAGATAGAATTATGCAAGTGCAGAAGGAAGACCATGAGCTACATAAAAAGGTAGAATTTTTTAATGTTGGTACGTTTATAGAATTTAACCTTGATAAATATTGTGTTTTAAGATTTTGTAAAAGGTTGTGTGTGCCATATGATTCCCAGTTGATGAATGAATAGTTGTGTGATGATCATAGTTCTTCATATTCAGTTCATCCTTGTAGTACTAAGATGTACAGAGAACTCCTGGAGTATTATTGGTTGGATGGAAGGAAAAGAGATATTGCAGATTTTACTGTGAAATGCATAACATGTCAATAGGTTAAAGTGGAGTAATAGTTAGCAAAGGGGAAGCTTCAGCCTTTTCCAAGGCCAGAGTGGGAATGAGAGAATGTATCCATAGACTTAATGGTGGGACTACTAAAGACTACTCAATGTAATAATGTGATTTGGGTTATTATTGATCTGCTGACAAAATTTCCACATTTAATTTCTATTAAAGATACAATGTCATTGGAGAATCTTTCTCGATAGTACATGAAAGTGATTGTTAGGTTACATGGAGATCCTATTTCTATTGTGTCTGAACGAGATCTCATGTTCACTTTTAACTTTTGGATGGGACTTCAGAAGTCATTAGACACAAAATTTAATTTCAGTACAAATTTCCATCCTCAATAAGATGGGTAGGCAAATTTAACGACTCAAACTTTGGAGGATATTATTTGAGCTTATTCAATTGACTATTAGGGATATTGGTATCAGCATCATTATTTAGTAGAGTTTTCTTATAATATAAGTTTTCATTCCAGTATACAGATGGCACCTTTCGAGGAATTTTGTGCAAAGCATTGTCAGTCTCTAGTGTTTTGGGATGTAGTTAGTGAAAGACTATTGATGGGGCCAGAATTAGTGGAGGAAGTGGTTGAGAAAGTTAAGATGATCCAGTAGCACATGAGGATAACGTAGAGCTGCTAGAAAAGTTATATAGATAAAAGAAGGAAAGACTTCTCTTTCAAGGTAGTTGACCATGTTTTCCATAAAATCTATCTTTGTAAAAGTGGGATGTGTTTCGTTAAGAAAGGGAAGATAAGTTTGTGGTTTATGATTTTTTTGAAATAATTTAAAAAGTTGGACCAATTCCTATCGAATAGATTTTCCTCCGAGTTTGTCTGAAGTACACAATTTTTTTCATGTTTTGATGTTGAGGATGTATGTTCCAGATTCATCGCATGTCTGGAGCCCAATAGCAGTTCAACAAAAGAGAACGAGTCTTATGAAGAGAAAACTATTTAGAACCTTGATCAGTGGGAAAAAGAACTGCAGAATAATGTAATTTACTCGGTAAAGGTTTTCTAGAGAAACCACATGGTAAAAGAAGAAACTTGAATGTCTGAAAATTCTATGAGAGAAATGTACCCCCACTAGTTTAATAAGTAAATAAAATCCTCAGGACTGAATTTTTAGAAAATGGGGATAATGTAACATCGCATGTTTTTTTAAAAAAATAAATTGAAATGCATGAAACATTACTTTATATTGATATTTATAAATGGCCTTTAAAAATAATTTTTCCAATTATATATTTTGAATTTAGAAAAACGATCATCTACAATTGTATTGAGTAATTTATTTCGAGTCTGATGGAACCAACTTGTGTTTTTGGTGAAGTAACATACCCTTATAAATAGTAATATTAATTATAATATTTCTCTAATTAATAGTAATTTTTATTATTATTTTATTTTATTAAGTCTTTAAGATAGTTACATCTTGAATAATTTTTTAATGTGATAATAAAGCAGTTATATTTTTAAAATTGAATTTTTTTTATTAAAAATGACTTGATTTAAAAATTGAATTATTAATATTTAGACAATTATTTACAAAAAATATAGAGTAAATTTTTTAATTCTACATTTTGAAAAATGGACAAGATGATTTTTTGGGAATTTTCTGAAATTCTAGCATTTTTGATGAATAGTAAAATATGATAAATGTTAAATACATGATTCACTGCATCATAGGTGACTCAAGAATGATATATTACCACTTGGATTGAACTCAGATTCCATTATTACTATTTTGGGTAACATGATTTAAGATTATTCATAGTCTTGGGTTGAAATATTATAATAATTATTAAAGCTATGAAAAATACCCCTTCTCCTCCACTATAAATACCACCCTCATTCCCCTCTTCCCCCACACCTCTCAAGCCTTGGGAATTTCCTGATTTCTACCACATTCCCTCCCCAATATTATTCCCCACGTCTTAGAGCTACTGGTCATTCCAAAAAATCACAACCAATGCTTTTAAGTGGGATATCTAGGGGAAAAGATCAAGAGGTAAGCATCCTCTTATATTTTTTTCTTTCTATTAATTTAATGTTATACTTTTTCATTCTCTTTGGCTGATGTTGGGAAATTTCATTCCACACCACCCCCTGAACAACCCATATTATGTAATAATAATGAGAGACTCATTTTCTCTCATAAAATTATTTTATGAATATTTAAATGACACTGTTAGGATGCCGAGTTTTCGTAAGAAATTTCTCAAATTTTCTTTTCTTTTGAGTTCCTTTATTTTCTTTTTCATTCCTAACCTCATATTATTTAGGATACATGAACGCTCTATAATCTTTTATTTTTTGTATTTTCACATGTTAATAGAAAATTTATCATCAAAATTCTTATCCACTACCACTTATTCAGGGATTTAAACACATTTTCAGGGATGTGTCGAATTACCAACATCGTAGATGAAGTGATTTAAATTTTATTTAATTCCTATAATTCTATTCATGAATTCATTTTTATGGTAGATCCAGGTTATAATATACATATTATTTATCATCCATGGTTCAGGAATTATTTTTTATACATGGATTTAAATTATAAAACAAAATGAGGTCGTTATTATCAAAGAACAACTAAAATGATCTAAACGAACATCACTAATGTTTAAACTTAGGAATCATCCCCATTTAAGATTTTAAAATGATAAATGGTATAATTTATGGTACTTGAAATATTTAAATACCATTCTATTCCAATTTTGGAGTTTTTATTCCAATCGACAAGAACATCCATAATGAACCAATCATGGAAATCCTATAAAGAACGATCCCAAAACAATTCAAGGAACAAAATTCTAATAATTAAAAGGAGGAATGATGTTATAAAATGATCATATAAGATGTCATAATCATGAACCTATTTCGTTAAGATACTAATAACACTTTTTATACATTATACAAGAGTATTAAACATTTTCAGAAAAATAAAAACATGAGGTAAGGGAATCTTAAGCTGATATCAATTCTTTATGTTAACCTTCTACTTCGTTATTTTTGTGGTATTATAATTGTCTTTGTGATGGGTTTTGTGTAGATTATGATTAATTGGTTATATTTATAGTGTATATAAAAATTTCATTCACTCTATTATGTCTCTCTTCAATTATAAGATTTATGTAAGGGGATTTTCTTTTAAAATACTCTTTTAAAATTCTATTATATGAAATATCAACAGTAGTGTTTTTATGAAACAATTCTTATTGTATGATTTTTCTTCTAATTCATGGAAATTTTTATGATGAAGGGAGAGATCAATATTTCCCTCCAATTCGTTGGATATGTGTATTTGTGTGGCCATTCGTATGGTTACTCCAAGTGAAACTTCGATGGTTACACAAATTTTAAGGTAGCTGTGAGGGTTATAAATTATAAGGTGGCCAAGATTTTTAAAATATTATGTATGTTATGACCAAATATACCATTATGGTTACATTCATGTTCATTTTTTTGTGGATCCTATGTAAATCTCATGTTTCAAAATGTAGGTATATATATAGAGGTGATAAGGATATCTTTTGAAAATGATTTCATTCCTTACAAGTATTCAGGGATTAATGTGTTCATTCATCCTATTTAGATAACTTATTGGGATTTTGTGCTCATATCATGTTTTTAAATGACTTTCATTGGCTATAAGGATTCTTAAAACAAAGAAGGAATCCAAGTTATGTGTTTGTAGATTTGTCAAATATATCATGTTTAATGTGAAAAGATTTATATTTTGCAAGAAATGAGTATTTTTTTATGGTATCCACTCAGTAATAATGTGTAATTTTATGAATGATTTATGTCCCAATTATCTAAATCTCTAAAATTTAAATGATCCTCAATGTGAAAGGAAGTATTTTCTTGAATAATTAAAGATTATGTAATGTAATAAGGTCTGGTAATTATAGGTATTATTTTTTATCTAAAATAAATAACTACATATTTCAACACGATTCAAAATAAAATATACATTTTCATCTAATGAATTACATACAGTTCTCCATCCTTGAACAATTCAATAAACCACTATAAAAATTTTCAAATAATAGAACACTTTTGATTCCCCCTATAAAAGAACATAACATATTTATCAAAACTCCAAATATATTTAATTTAGTATTATAATCAATGAATTAATAACATTCAATAACATGCTCAATTTCCAAAAAAAAAAGTTCACATTCATGTTATCTTTATCAAAAATTTCATTTCATGTTAGTCAAAATAATAATAACACAAAATCCCCAAAAAATGAAAATTTAGTAAGAAAAATCCTAAAATTATGATACTCATATATAATCCGAATTTTATCATGATTGATTTTACTTCCATATATTTATTATATGGAAAAAATAACCTTTTATCACTATTATCCGAAAACAATGAAATAGTTTACCATGAATGTTAAACTTTTATCATAAGTCGTAATATTTCTTATATAAATTTTTCATGTAAATATTTTACTTTATCTTATGTCTGAGGATTTATCATTTAATCCTTATATACATGTTGAAAAAATAATTCATGTTATATCCAAATACATATATAATATATAAAAATTATATATTATGAAATATAATTTCAAAACTACCCATCTTGAAGTTTTAAAAAACATTCATATTTCTATTTTTAGAAGAATTAATTATAAAAAAAAATACACAACAGGTAAAAACATTAAAATAATATTTAAAAATTGACCTTAATAACTTACTCCAATAAAATGACATTAACGTTGTTAGTTTTAAATAATATCCAAAATTCTATGTATAAACTATGAAAAATGTTATACAACCGTAATTCAATGTGATTATTAATAGTGGTGTCTCGAAGAGCATAGTAAGGCTTCTTTATTTTATGCCTTCATTCTAGACCAATTTAGTTATAATTCTATATCAAAAACATATTGATATATTTTAATTGTTATAATTACATAGAATTCCAATACATTTGTTTTATTATTATTTTGAAGTTATGAATTTCCTCTCAAGAAGCCCTTTTTATAAGCCATTACTTTTTCAAATAAAATTATTCAAACCCAATATATTTTTATTTTGATTTTCCACTTCTCCATTATAAAATATAAGTTATAATTAAAAGTAAATCAAAAAATAGTTAAATTATTTTATAATACATTCCTTAACTCAAATACTTTTTAGTTTAACATTATTAAATCTCTCAGAAAACAACATTCACCATAGTGGTTCATCAATAACTATGTGAGGGATGATGTTTAATTTTCATATAAAACATTTGTGGATTTTCATCAAAATAAATTTTATTATTTATTATAATATTTATAATTCATTACTATCATATTAATAATTATTTTATGGAAATAAATTCCATATAATAATTATTTTAAAATAAAACAATCAATATAATTTTAGTCATTTAAAATAATATTTTGAAAAACCACATTTAAATTTAGAACCCCATTGTGGAATATGCAAAACTATTGATCACTATTAACTATGGGATGAAATGAAAACTATAACATTAAGATTATGGAATTAATTTATAGTGTTTATTAATTATTATCATCACATCAAAATACATTTTGAATCATGAATCGAACAAAATCAAATTGACTAATCCAAACAAGATTAGGCCACTAAATTAATAGTAAAATATTAATACATGAATTAAAATGAATAGTCTTGATCCTATAAACAAGAATAAGTTTATGAAATATTTAATAATTAAATTAATTAAACTAACTAGGATAATATAATATATATTATGAAACCTAGCATGTTAGATAAGGGGTTTTCACCCCCATCTCATCTTTTTATCAGGTATTGTTCCTCAAGTGTCTATCGTTTATTTTAGATGAAGGATTAAAATTAAAAAAATCTAGGATCTATACATTAATGACCTAAAAAGGGGGAACATACTTTAAAATATCAACCTTTGAAAATTACTATGAAACTCTACCTCAAAAGAGCCAAAGACACCTTACAAAATAAAGGAAACTAAAAATCACAAATTCCTAAATTGAATTTGGTCCTAAATAGAATAAAAAGTTGAAAATAAACCCTAAATAGGGAAAAAACACCATAAATTAATGTCCATAGAACAATTCTAAAATCACTCATCATAAACCATAAGAACAAATAAAAAAATAAAGCACCGAAATTTCAATTCAGTTCAACCATGGGATGCATTAATCCCAAAATGGGAGGAGGAGAGAGGCAAAAGAGTGATCAAGGGAATAGAGTGGTGGTGAGGGTGATCTTGTGGATGCGGAGAGGGCAAAAGGGGGGATGTTGTGGTGGATAATGGGTTCAATTCTAATGGGTAATAAGGGGTGGCTACAACTGTAGAGCTTAGGGTTCGAGGATTGGAAATGATGGGGAATGGGGTACCACGGGGGAGAGGAGGTACGGGGGGAATACATGAGTTGATAGGACACTAGATTGGGCTAGGTTTTTGGATTGGGGGGTTCTTGAGTAGAGGGGGATGAAGTGAATTTTATTAAAAAAATAGTTATTATGGATTTTTTAAAAATTGATGCTAAATATTTCAAAAATAATAGCAATGGTTTTTGAAATCATCACTAACGAACTACCACTACTACCTTATCTTGTTGTAATGTAGAATATAGAATTGAAACTCTAACATTGATAAGAACATCCTCTCACTTGTTTTAATATTAAAAACTCATAGGAATTAATTACAACATCATGATCTTCACTTGTTCCTTTCTATTAACACGCTCAACTTTTTTAAACCTCCCCTTGATAAATTTGAATTTGTCCTGATGATCGGCAATTATGAAAGAGTAAGACATTTATTTTATGTCATATAAGGTAATCAAAGATAATTCCATTGCATCTTTCATTATGTTAAATCATTCACTAAAAATCATTCAAGTGAGCCTAAAAATTAAGAAAGAGTGGATTTCTATTACTATGACACCTCCAATATGTGAGAGATTCATATACATAGGGCCTCCTAATGATATTTTTTCATTAAAATGTAAGACTATAAGATCATCCCTGTTGGTTTGGGTATTTTTTTACTCATGTAAAATATAAATATTTCCCTACTACTTCTCACTATCCGAAGGATGTACTAATAATGAGGAAGAACAAAAGTGCATTTATACAGAACTAGATCAATCCTTTAATCCATTGATTTTATATATGAATGTAAAATATGATTCTAATCTAGTGATCAAACTGATTAATGAGGATTATTCCATCAATAAGGAAAAATTTGACCCACACATCAATTTTGTGAGGGGAATGGTGGAAGAGTTCCCTTTTTAACCTACACTACAGCATGTCCCATGACCACAAAATTATCATGTTAATACATTCAGTAATACAACAATAGTCTTGTCCAATCCTAGTCCAGATAATGTAGACTTTTCCAGCACACACTATAGGGTATTGTCACCAATATTCATCATTGAAATAGAAGAAATAAATCATATAAAATCTTCCTAGTTCATAAATAGTCGAGATCCATTCCTGAATGGATGAGTCCCATTATTTTTTACCACCAAATTTGGATGCTACCCTTACATAATACCAAATGGGAACCAATTAAACATCGAGTTGTGAACTTTACATTTTCAGACATACCTAGATAATAGAAATACCATTATAATAAATACTTTGGTGTATCCCTCCTTAGATGCATTGCAGAGGGAGAGATCTCTACCACTATAAAGGATGTCCATGCTTGATAGTACGATACCCATCAGTCCAGAAACAAGATCTATGAATAATTTAGTGTATTGGAAAATTATAGTTGATGATGATGATATAGGACTCTACATAGTTCACTAATAAGTTTTATGTATGATAGATCCATCAAATCTTCATCCACTAGCCTATAGAGTTACTAAACACAGCTAAATATCTCTATCCAATTTTCGTATGGGGAATTCATGTCATGGGGCCATATCCCCCATCTTTGGTAGAGTATTTTGATTGGGTAATTACATAAAATTATTTATTATTCAAATGATATAAGGCCATACCCCTAAAGTATTTAGGGAGAATGTGTACCATCAACTCTATGAAGTCCTATATCATTACCTGATTTGGTGTCCCTCACACGTTTTTGATGGGAAATGGCACCAACATCTGTGTGTTTATGTTAAAAATGATACATCATGAGTATAACATTGATTCCAACCATTCTCCTAGCTATCATTAAAAAATCATATATATTTAATTATTATATGAATATATAAAATCTAGTCAGAAAAATGGTGGAAAAGACATTATGTATTGATGAGATAAACTCAGGCATACCTTATGATCCTACCATACCACAACCCTAACTACCGCAATAGTGGACCCATACTCCTTCGTCTATGGAATTGAGGAAATATTATTAATCAATTTATATTTTCAATCACTTTTAGCTAGTATCTATATAAATTTATCAGATGATTAACATTAATTTAACATGATGGATGAGTTATAATGACAAGATGATAAAAGATTGTGTATTATGCACATCCTCAAAGTCCATTTGGATCATACTTCCCAGGTCTTCATCAAATTGGTTCACCTCCATTCGTTATTTCATTGATATTTTTTACTACATATCAAAACCATCCTGATAATAGGTAAGAAACCCCAAATTTGGAAACCATGTGGGAAGGACCTCACATCATAGATAAGTTATTTATAATGGTGATTACTCAATAACCATGGTAGATGGAGAATGAATTACTACCCCACCAATATGTTTTTTCTTCAAAAATAATTTCAACAAATTCCACTGTGATATAAATTCCTAGCAGAAAGGAATTCATCAACATATCATTCAACATCCGTAAACACAACATTAACCTACAAGTAAACATGTACCTATACTAAGAAATTAAACTACTAAACAATCACATCATTATCAAATATAGTTAAACATCACAAAAAAGTCATGCATGAAAGGATTTAAAAACAGTATTAAATTTCCTTGCTATAGGAAATTAACCTATATAAAACATGTCTTAAAAAATAAATAAAAATACACAACATTCAATATTTTATCTCATTATGTAAATCTTCTTTGAATAAGTCATGTTCTCAAGCATTTAAATAGTATTGAATTCAATTCCATTTCCACATGAAATTAAGCTACAATGAAAAATTAGTTATACTAATCCTTAAAACTAAACAAAATTCCAAAACCATACCACATGATGTAAAACATCATGGAACAAGTCCATCATGTAAGAAATTAAATCTTACAACATTCATTATCCTTACCATATAATATTAAAAAACATAGAGAAAGTTGTTGAAGAAAAATATTAAACTATACAAAGTTCAATGTCCATATATAATGTTTTCAAATAGCATAAAAATTATTAAAATAATGAAATTAAAATTCACAACATTACCCATCGATACCACATGATGTAAAAATTCACAAAACACATCCTTACTGCAAGATATTGAACTAATCAGGAAAAATACTAGAAGAAATAATTAAAATTTTATAACATTTTGTGTACACAATTCATGTCAGTAAACCTCATGAAATACATCATTGTCACATGACATTAAATGGTGAAACCCCATCAATAATGGTGGAAAGAAAATAAACTACAAAAATATCTAATATTTCCATCATATGACCTTGATACTGTAAGACACACATGTCCTAATAACATAACATTTAACTACGTGACACATGGTCACCATATGGGACCTACCCCATTATTCTTATTCAAAATAAAAATATTTTCCATGCGTTTAATAGGTATGGGTTTACCATATAATGATGAATTTTCTATAATGACCCATCATGAGTAAAAGGTATTTTCACCATAATTCTAGAACTATATCCTCACCCACACAATTTTACCATCATTTTGGAGCTTGGATTACATTTCAATGAATAATAAATATTTATGATCTATATCAATATTGAAAATAATGTTACCCCTATCCTCATGCTGAGTCATATCTGCATAAGGGTTCATATGTGAGAACTAGGTGTGGTAGGATTCCTGTTAATATAGGATACATAGTGATCCCTAAATGTAAAATACTAGGAAAGATTCAATATAATGGGAAAAATAACCCCTCCCTATATATGGTTTTGACCATTGTAATGATTCTAGTACATAAGATATATACATGTATGGATTTATATCTTTATGGGAGAAATAGTGAATCAGGGATCATCTTTTTTAGGCCAATAAATCATCCCCCAATAAAACTCCACTATGTGATTCAGATATATTTTGTGATTATATTATACATTAAAATATGAAAAGGGACACTTTTTGACGGTTAAGAACTCTTCAATAATGCAATCGACATCCTATTCATCATTTGTTTCTCAAAATGAATATGACTTGTCTGCTTATAAAACCTGGAAAGAAACTACGAATTGCAAGATTTTTACACGTTTTATTCACGAACAAGAAACCACAACCTAGTGGCATGAGGTTAGACTACATGCCAACATCTTCTTCTCTATCAGTTAAAAAACATGGAATGATGTATTTTCATTGAATATAATAAACCTTCTAGTGATTATTCATATGACAATCATATGTTATATAATTTTTCCCTAAAAATGTGTTCAATACATTTTGGTGTATCTTTTAGGTTTCTCAAATCCTTTTTAAATATATTTTTCCCTATAAAAACAATTTCACACCACCCATATGTGACCTAATAGAAACCAATTAATTGAGTTGATACACTTCTCTTGGAACCCACCAATCATATGTTCTTGTACCTAGGTGATTTTTTTCTTTTTAATGTAGATGTTTCCATTAAAAAAATTAGTTAATAGGTAGACTATGTGTGATATGTGTTTTTTATTTTATTAATGGAAAATCAGTACCCACCGACCACCACCACCCACTGAATTAGATATTCTGTGGTTATAATTTACAAATTTTAAAACCCAATAATTCATGAGAATTCATATACCCTCAATGTTATGAATATGTCAATAAGACTCATTGAAAGTGAAATATTATAACATATCTTTATTTTTCACTTCTGTTTTATGGTATGTATCTCATATGAATGACAAACTTCTTTGATTTTCAAAATCCTTTTATACACCCTCCATTTCCACCAAAAAAACATCATGACTCATTTTCATATATGAATCTATATATTTCTTGAGTTCATATTCTCTTGTGGCTTCATATACCTTGATCTCATGTCCACCTAATTCCCCCTTATGTCGTATTGATAATTAGGACTGAAAAATATGAATGAACTTCTATAGGATTCAAAAGATTAAAATATAATTCATATGATATTGTTTATATGGTATTTTTAGGTTCACAAAGGTTTCCCTCTAAGATTCATTAGTGAATATTGTGCCTAGGGGATGTTTTGGTCCTTTAGGAAAGGTCCCCCTTAACTCTATGACCTATTACACTAATGGTGTTACGTTAAACCCTCAAATAATAAAGAAATAATTCTTGGATTAGACATTAAAAACATGATTATTATTATGATTTCTTCAAGACTAGGAGGGATAAATAATGAATATATGTTTGTATGCCTTGATAACCATGCCTTGGAGGAAATAAACTAAACTAAATACCATTGAGGTCATTTTCACATGACAGTAAACCGTTGGACACTCATTTGATATTTTCATGATGTTATAATTCAAGTTAACATCCCAATTTCATGATTTTAAACTACTAGACATGTGGTATATCCTAAAGGTACTCAAAATACATTGACTAGGATACCCCATGTTACCCATGACTGATGTGACCGATAGGTCTGGTCATGATGATAAAACGATTACCTATATTTTCATATGGGTTAAACCAATGTAGGGAGTATCCTCAACAAGAACTACATGTTTTCTAGATTTCTACCCCTAAGGGATTTCATGTTATTTCTAAACCCTCTAATACCTAGACCAGCAACAATTCTAGGAGAATATAAAATTCCCCATCCCCATGTGAGATAAAAATCTACAAAGGGACCCCGTATATAAACTATGTGTCTTTATTACCATCTTTATGGTATACATAGTGATGCCATGATCATATATGATTTTTAAATCCATGGATTTACATTACTTTTAAATACATTCCTCAATGAGAACTAAATGTGTGTTGGGATTCCTACTCATATTGAAATTAGCATCCCCTGAACATATTCCCTACAATGCACTATTGCATGGGCCAATGAAAATTCCACGTCTCCCCCATTTTGAATCCCAATCATGACTCATGTGATCTATGGAATCCTAGAAAGCCTCTTTGACTTGTATGATCATGGTATGTTATATTCAAAGATGGGTTATCACATCCTTGCCTCATAAAATTAAACTGCATAACATGATGTATTGATGCTAAATATATCATTCCCATTGATGATGTATACTAGGGAAAAACATGTTCTATTACATCACCCCAAAAATGAGTTCAATGCACATTGGTGTATACATTGAGTGTTAAACCACTTATTGAATATTAGATTCTCCATGAAAACCCTTCATACCAATCATATGAAAGTTAATACCAATCAATTCTTGGAGTTAATAAAATTCCCTTAGAACTCCATAAACCTCAAACCGACGTAATCCTGGGTCTCCCCTATAGCATATTGAAAATACTGACAAGAAAATATGAAGGGACCACATTTGGATTCACTAGTGAGTAACACAATGAATAAGTACATTTTCTCAAGGGTTGTTCTCATATTATATAAGAGAACCCCACTTAAATCTAGGAGGTATTGTCTGAACTGTGTGTGATATCATATTTCCCCATTATTAGTGGATAACATGTACCCCTCATCCTACAATTCACATTGAAACATATATTCATGGGTTGTAAAATACATGTCTTATAACTGAACTATTTATGTGTTTTTATATACCCTTGATGATTCACATATGTTCATAACACCAATTTTCAAAGTATTATTGTGATATCATAATATATTACCCTTTAATTATAGGGTATGAATCCCCTATAAAGTACAATACACCCTAAGTGATTCATTTCTATCTGTAATCCCATATGGTCTATCCTAAATGAAATGAACTTACATATAGTGGTCTATCATATAATCCCCACAATCTACATTAAATCAGGATCCATGAGAAGATATGTGTCTCGTACGCATATGTTTGGGATAATATTGATTGTTTCATCGCCATACCATTATAGGATTTGGAAACTCAATTTACCTATGTTTAAAACCAATCTATATTAAGGACCCTTTAGCTGGCTATGATGTAAAGGCTCAATAAGGGAAGATAAAAATCTGCTATCTCTTCATATGAGCAAGATTTATTCAGGGATTCTTCTGGATGACCATGTGTCCATTTCTTCATTCTTTTATGGGGTACATAGTGACACCTAGGCCCCATTATCCTAGTCCCAACCATTGTATTGAATACAATAATTCTCCTTTCCCCATGAATTAGTATGATTTGTGAAAAGAAACATATCACCAAATAACTATGTGTGACCTGAATTCTATCTCATTTGGACTATAAGTGATACCTATGAATATTTTATTTTTCCCATCTATAGGCTTTCCACTATTAAAACATTCCACTATTCTTGTTCCACCATTTATGAACCTTGTTTTGCTGGAGGAATTTAATGATCACCCATTATTGAATCCCTCCTCCAACATAAGATCCCTTTACCTTGATAGTACCAACAAAATTTTGAGATAACACACCCAGATGATAGTCGGTGACCTCTATTTTGATGGTAAATACACCCCTCTTCTTGGAATATAAGTGAGATCCATGTAGGGAAAAATTTATCTTTACCATATTTACATAGATCAACATTCCTATCCCTATAAGATTCATACTAATTCTCGGACCACCTATCAATGAATGTAGATATTAATTTCATTGAAAATAAAATTCCACAACCATAGTTTATGAACCATTTTAGTGATACTTCAATTCCCTGATATCTATACACTATGGTATGGATCATTTGATATATTTGATACATATCTATATAAAGAAAGCATCATAAATATTTTTTATAACCTACTAATAGTGTCCCCCCTACGCAAACGTGTTTGATATATCTATAGAGAAATATAATAACTACATTATTCTTGATTACGATTTTCATAATAAATGTATCGATTCTTAGGAACTATCAAACCTAGGACTATCAACAAAATTAAACAAATATTTTTCTTCCCCCTTTTGTGTATGAGAAAGATCTGTGCAAAGGGGTCTCTATGAAAGAGATTACTATATTATGATTCCTTCCCTAAAAATGCATTGGGAAACCCATGGAAGCACAACACAAGAAATTTTTAATGCCTTTAGCTCTATCAACTATAGAAGACCTTAATATATGTACTGACGGTCGAGTTGAATAAGCATTCATCACCAACCCATGGATCAATTATTTTTATGCATTTTTAAATGAATAAAATATGAAAAAAGGGAATCCATAAAATGGATACCGACCAGATATCAAAAGAAAAGATACAAATTCTTCCTGTATTGGAATTACCCCAACTGATTTAAGGTGTCCTTATGGATATGAAAAATAATTCTTTGTAAGTTCCCACATCCTTAACACATGATGTTAAATAGCAAGGAAAATGTCATAATCACAAAAAATTAAGCTATAAAACAATCACATCCTTAAAACATGATGTTAAATTACATTTTTTATTCTCCCAATTTAATGATGTTAAAATACGAATATCTTCATTCAATATCAATCCTTATAAAAGGCCACATGATCTTGACACTAGTTGACCATGTTTTGGGGTTCTTTCATCATCATTCTGATCACATCAACCCATAAGGTATAAATCATGTCTTGAGAATCTTGGGTTTCTAAAAAACATAAACAATTCATGGAAAGTTGAAAGGATTCCTTCATTTTACAATAAAATATTTATATTTTTGTAAGGTACTTGGACCCATCAACCATAGGTATCAAGGTCTTATAAATAGGGGATTCTCATCCTTTTGATCCCCAAAAACATCACAGTGGTACTCATCACCACAGTGAGCTTTATGAACATCCTTTACATGACTATCCCATACCATTACACATGATTTGAGGAAATTGATCCATGATTTAAAATATTCCCACCTCCATCTCAAAAAGGTGTTGGACAACTCTTCACCTTTGGAATCCTAATTATGATTTCTGACAAAATAACCTAGAACATGTTCCATGTACCATGAGATTAGATTGTGCACACCTTGATCAATGCTATGTGACTATAAAACATAGCCTCCCTAAGGCCAATCAAAAGGCCTAATCCTCTAGTGAAAGATACAGAAATATTGGGAAGACGAAATCCCAAAGTGGGTTTTATGAGAGAATGTCATGTCTCTTCTTTCTATTTTCATCATCTGAATGTTTATCTAAGATTTTTAGTATAAATAAAATGGAAATTATGTTGTTGGATAAAAATTGTGGGCATAGTTAAATAGGAGAAACACTCAATGGACCCCTATAACAGTTTAAAAATATATATAAATGATTTATTATATCCCCTAACCCTACTTGTAACACCCCAAGATTCCACGTTATGTTTCCCTTAGAATAATGCAATAGCATGCATTGTACGTAACTTCGAGATTCTAACACACCGCAACCAATCAAACTGGGCATTATGAATTGTAATACCCTCTTTTTGAAATTTTATAAATTTTATTTTTAAAAATCGACTTCATTTTTGAATTTATAATGTCGAAATTATCTTTGGGTGAGTTTTTGGTATTTTTCTGAAAACATTCAATTTTTGATGAATAGTGAAAAAAAATTGCGTTATTTGTTAAAACCGACATTTTATTTAAATAATTATATATTTTATTTAAATTAATTTCATGTAAAAATAAAACAATAATACCAATATAAGTTCAATATATTTCATTTGATTCATTTCATAATAAGTTTAGATATATAAAATTTTTATTTAACTTTTTCCCGTCTTTTACCCACCTCCTAGTAGCATTTGAAAACTTCCATAAAACCTAATTTGACATTTTTTGTGAGTTTAATTTAAAAATCCAACAGTTATTTTTAATGTTAGTATGTAAAATGTGGTTCAGTAAGATGAATTATTTTGTTAATAGTATCTTTTGAATTTTATTTACAACGGTTAAAAGTAAATAGGGTAATTAAGGATAAAAATGAAATCATATTTAACCTAAAAAAGTCCATATTCTATTGGATAATTATAATTCGAAAAAAAAACCTTAAAAATAAAAATGATCCTATTTTTCAACTTGGATTAGATTATAACATTTATTATTATTTTATTTAAAGAAAAGTTAAAAGAGTTAAATTCAATTTTTAATAACTAAATCATTTTTAATATAGGGTTACACATAAGATAAATTCGACTATAAATATTCATTAGAAATATAAAAATGCTTCCTACATAATGGTATTTTATTTATAATTTTTAGTTATTAAATAATTTAATTTATTTATGACACAATGATGATAAAGTAATTTACTTATTGTTGAAATATTAAAATAATTAATATTATAAATATCCAAATAAATGTAATTTCTGACTTTGGATAAATTAAACTAAACTTCATGCATAATGTCATGTTATGGTTGATTAAATAATTTTTTCTTGAAGTAATCATGTATTTAAGATTTTCAAAAAACCCAAATACTAAATATTGCCATAATTGACAAAAGTGAGTTTTTAAAACAAATATTATATTACTAATTGATATAATATTATTAAAAATCTATTGTTTGAAAAAGGACTTAGATAAGGTTATATATATTAATAATTAACCTCTTGGGGTTCTCTTGGCTTGTTATAGTATGTTTATTAACCATATAATATATAAATAAAAGAGACATGGTAAATGTAAAAAACAAATTAAATAAGAGTTAAATCTAAAAGATATGGTTTATATGTTGACGTAAACTAGTATAAAACCTATTGGTAGAAATTTTCTCAAACCATGACGAACTTATTCTCTAAATAAACAATTTTTGAGCCATTATAAATTGAAAAAGAGTTTATTATAGAATAATATTTCAAGTTTCTACTAAAGTAACCCCCACCTCTCTTGTAAATGGGTACTTCCCCTTATCTCAATTTCACACCCCCAAAGCCATTTGGCTTGGAAAACCTTGGCCTGAATATCCTCCCAACATTCCTCCCTTCATTCTAAAGGCCTTATTTTGGTCATAAATCCAACCTATGAGATCCTTTTGATCAAATAAAAAGGATGAACCGGAAGAGGTGGTTAATATTTCATCACCTCTTTCAATTTTTTTCTTCTACAACTTTATATTTCTCTGTGGTATCCATTATAAATTAATAACACCAGTATCTTATATATAATGTGATTCTATTAAAAAAATGGTAAAACCATATTCAATAATCTATCCCTCATATGAATGAAAAAGTCACCAAACGTGTGTACGTACGGCTTACCGTCTCCACGTTGTGGTGTATTTTGTAATTCAAACACTTAATTATTTGGATGGGTATAATAATGATTATAATTAATGTAAATAATAAATATAACATGTTAATGATTCTGTTTATATGATATACCATCCGATTAAATATGATTTCACAATCAATATAATGATATTGTCGCTCGTCTGTATGTACGGAATACCTTCTTCACGAACATGATTCGATTCAATCCCCATCATAACCATTCAAAAATAGTTTTCGTTTTATGATTAAAAATAATGTTTATGGACATAATAACATTCTTTATATGAATTAAATACATTTTATCCATAAAAAACATGTCTTACGTAACCATGAAAATAAAGGAAAATGAATCAGTTAACACCTGAAATGATGATACTACTAAAATATTATTAAGAAAGCAATATTAAGGGATCATATATGATATCATATTTATGTAAATAGTTCTTGTATAATTTAATAAAAAAATTTAACTATTATATAAGAGGTTAACATACCATCTACTAAGGAAAAGTACAAGGTAAGTGTTAATTTCCAAATCTCTTTATTATCCAATGTTGTTTTTACATAAGTATCTAATGGGACATCTTTATCATCCACATCTGTGTTTTCAAAGAAAATGTATTTGAATTTTTTTACTATTTAATAGACTATGGGTTAAATTCATTTATACCCTTATTTTAACTTATATGTTTTGAAATGAATCTTTTCGTCATTTTCCAAACAAGGTACTTTATGACATTTTTGAAAAAATTAAGGTATGAATGTTTTTTAACTTATACAGTCGGTGTGGATATTTTCTACCATTATAACATCATCGAAGCTTCCCATACAAGAATAATAAAATATTTTCAAAATAATTTTTTTTTATAATTTTGTGACTCTTAAATTTTTTCAAAATAGAAAGAGATATTTCTCTCAAATATTTTTGATTTCATCTATGTCAACATTCATTGATTAATTTTACACTTTTTTGAAGTTAATTTATTAGGATACTAATATTCCATATTGTATTTAAGGTTTTGTGATATGTTTGACTATTAATGAGTTATTTATATATCATTCATGGTTTATTGTTAAAGTATTGACATTATGTATGCTAGTTTTAATATTAATATTTATGTTATTTTTCATCGTTTTCATATGAGGAATGTATTGGACTTAGTATGTGATTGGCAGAACCCGCTATAGCTCCTTGATGCATAAGTAGGTTTCATTAGACAATTAGAGGTTTAATTGGCTGAGGCCTAAATCATTATTAAACGCCTTGGCCGAGAACATGAAAAAATGTTTCAAAATGTCCGACATTATATATTCCATCATTATGAAAATAATAATGATGGTTTATGTGGTTATTCAACTAGTAGAATATCCATGACGTTGTTTTATTATGGGATTATTTACTCATCTCATATTCCATCCATAAAGTGTTCATGTTTATTATTTGGTAGGGAATTTGTTTTTAATTATTCATCGTGCCTAATGTTTATCTTATATTCCACAGTATTGGATTCCCTTACTGAGTGTTTCAGGTCACTCCATTCTTATGAATCATTTTCCCAAGATATGAAAAAGATAGTTATGAGTGACTTTTTGGCATAGTCTAAGAGACATGGATGTTTCTAATGGAACAATTTTTTTTTGTATTTCTTATCAAATTTTAATGTTGAACTTATATATATATCTTGTTTCCAATAATACTAAATCGGTTGGTCCTTCGGGACATGATTCCTTGTACCATGCATATGTTATGTAATAAATTACTGACTCTGGGTAACTAGGGTCGGGGCATTACAGTTAGTATCAGAGGAAGTTTAGTAAAAACCATGGAAATTAGATTTATAAAAACTCTAATTAGTGCACATTACCCTGAGATAGAAATTGAGGATTAGTATAGAATAACATCCGAGAAATTGGTACTTTAATGATTTTGTGAGTTTTATAAGAAATACATCCCTATATGAATACGATCAGGTAGAGGCGGCTCTGTAATAGATATACCTGGGGTTAAAAATTGAAGACACTGCTATGAGCTAGACTCAAATGGGAAGTGATGTACGAGAATGAGCCTTGATGCACTCTTGGTTACGACACTCTCATGGGATATGCTTAGGATATTTCTAATTTCACTCCAAACAATTATGAAGTATTTATTAGTATATACCTCTTCAATTATTTTTTTTATGATTATGGATTATATCCATAAACTGTTAAATTTATATTAATTATTTTACATGTTCGAAATTATGTATTGCAGTTCATAAACTAATGTACTGTATGCCATTGTTTATAAATGGTGGCTAGTGGAAGGAATGTATAACGTATCAATGCATGTAATCTATGTAGATATTTCCCTCCTACACAAAATAATTATAGCAGAGATAGTGATGAAACTGGTGCTGATCAGTTTATCACAATACTTCAACAACTTGCACAGGTTATGAATAATAACCTTACCCGTATGGAGCACCTCGATCACCAACGTGGGGGATCAATGTTATATCTCTTTTTGAGGCAATAACCACCGTCATTCAATGCGTATACAAATCCATTTATAGCTGAAAAATGGATATGTTCCTTAGAGAATATATTTCATCCTTTTGGGGAGTAGTGAAAGGGAAAAAGTTGTCATGGTAGATTATTGCCTTACTAGAGATACAGATAAAAAGTGGTCAATAATTCAAAACACAATGTAGGATGAATAAGTATCATGTATGGAACATAGGGAGTTTAAAGATATTTTCCTAGAGTAATAGTTTTCTTGTGACCATCGAGGGGATATGGAAAGGTAATTTCTTAGTCTGAGACAAAAGGAGGATGAGAATGTCACAAATTAGGAATTATCTTTAAAATGTTAGCAAGGCATGTTGTAGATTATATACATAACCCATGAAGTCATATTTATCATTTCTATGATGGGTTTAAACCATTTCTCCTTCGAGCATTAGTCTCACAATCCTCCTCATCGTATAAACATATTGTCTCATGTGCTATGAAGACAGAAAAGGAATTCTCTATGTCTTACGACTTTCAAGCAATGCCAGAGATTAAGATATTTATAGAACACTCTAGGAAAGGAAATAAAGAAACAAGGAAGAAGGGAAGAGTTTAATTTCTACCCTGTGATAATTGTGCAAGGAAGAACCTTGGTGCCTATCTAAAATGAAAAGGAGTATACATAAAATTTTTATAGAAAGGCCATATTTCTTGTGATTGTAAGGGGATGAAAAAAGCTACCATTATTCAATGCTATGATTTTAGGTATATGGGAAATTATTAAAATAATGTACTAAGCATTAGGGAAACTTACCTCATTAAAGGACAAGGGAACATGGACAAGCATTTTCGATCACTAATGCTGAGTTTGAAGCTCTGAAAGAAATGATGGCAGGTAATTTAATGGTTTCCTCAAGTATAACTAATGCATTATTTGATTCTAGATCATCATGTTGTTTCATATATTCCCATTTTTCTCATGAAATTAGTTAATTTTAATTTTATTTAACAAGGGAGTTGTCGGTCAAAAATCCAAAGGGAAGTTTCATTGAAACAATGTTTTGTGAATCAATCACCATTAAGGTATATAAACAATATTTATAAGCTGATATAATTGTCATACCCATGATTTAATTAGATATAATCCTCACTATGGATTGGATTTCAGACCCTGATACAGAAATTTATTTTAATAATAATGAGGTTACAATTCTCAACATTTGTAAGGAGTACCTTATCTTTAGAGAACAAACATCACCATCTAATTCTTATATAGATCCACCCCAAGTTGCTCTACTAATTTCAATAATTGGGGAGGTTGTGAATGAAATAATTATGGTTGGGGAAAATAATGTTCAAATAGAGGACGTACCTATTGTGATAAAATATGTTGATGTGTTTCGAGAGGAGTTACCTAGACATCCTCCAGAAAGATAAATTTAGTTTTCCATTTAGTTAATTCCTAGTTCAGGGCCCATATTGAAGACCCCTTAGGGAATGACCACTGTGTAATTAGTTGAACTAATAAAATCACTAGATGAATTGAGTAATAAAGGATTTATTAGTCCTAGTGTTTCTCCATGGGGATCCCCGATACTTTTTTGTCAATATGAAAGATAGATCTATGAGTTTGTGAATAGACTACAGGGAGATCAATGCTGCGACAATAAAGAACAAGTATCCCCTACCTCTCAATGATAATTTATTCTACCAAATTCATAGAGCTCAATATTTTTCACAGATTCATCTTCGATCTAGATATAATCAGTTTTCGGTGAAGAAGGAAGACATTACAAAAACAGTATTTCGAACCAAGTATGGGCATTATGAGTTTATAGTAATGCCTTTGGGATTGACAAATTCACCCTTGTCTTCATGGATCTCATGAATAGAGTTTTCACAAAATATCGTTACGAGTTTGTTGTGTTATTTATTGATGATATCTTGGTATACTCTAAAACTTATGATGATCATGAAAATCACATGCGCATTATTCTAAAGACTCTTAAAAAATAAATTATATGGGAAGTTTAGCAAGTGTGAATTCTGGCTTCATGAGATTTATTTTCATGTTCATATTGCCTCTATGGAAGTAATATATATTAATCCTTCAAAGACCAAGGCAATCCATGAATTTCAATCACCGACGCATATAACTGAGGTACGCAGTTTTATTGGTTTAACAGGTTATTATTGACATTTCTTGCATAATTTCTCCCGGTTGGCTAAATCATTAACCAAGCTAACATGTAAAATGGTTAATGTTTTTTGGTCAAAATAGTGTGATGGATGTTATAAATAACTAAAGAGAAGATTATTCAGTGCTCCTATTTTGACTCTGCCATCAGGGAACGATGGGTTTGTTATTTATAATGATGCTTCTAATAAAGGACATGGTTGTGTCTTTATGTAAAATGATAGAGTTATTGACTATACATCACGTCAACTAAAAATTCATGAGAAAAACTATCCTACTAATAAACTTGATATATCAAATGTAATCTTCACTATGTAGATATAAAGAAACTATCTCTATGGTGAAAAATGTGAGATTTATACGAATCACAAGAGTTTCAAATATATTTTCTCACAAAAAGAATATAACATAAGGAAATGGAGATTGCTTGAACTACTCAAGGATTATGATGGCATGATACACTACCACCTAGGGAAGGAAAATAAGGTGGATTATGCTTTGAGTAGAATGGATCATGGTGTTTTGAACAATATGAGAGTTGAAAGGGATCCTATTTTCATGGGTCTAGTAAATAAGGATATGGGAATGACCATGGAAGATAAAACATCAATAATTTTTCAAATGGTTCTAAACCCATCTTTACTAGAAAGGATAAAAAATTCTCAAACTTGGGATGAGGAGTTTCAAAATATGATTAAATCTATAAATGATGGGGTATTGAGTGACTTCATATATGATGATGAAATTTTGAAATTGGGGAAGAGAATTTGTGTTCCAGATATACCTGATTATTAATGGGAATTGTTGGATGATTCTCATAACTACAATTTCTCTATACACCCAGGGATCACCAAGATGTATAGGGATTAGAATGAAAATCTATTGGGGGACAACATAAAAAGGGAGATATAAGATTTTTTTTCAAGATATATGTTTTTTAAACAAGTAAAATATGGAAGACAACATCCTAGATGATTCATGAAAACACTTCCCATACCTGAGTGAAAATCAGATGATATTACGATGGACTTTCTCATGGGGATACCAAAGACTCCTAGAAGGAATGATGCAATATTGGTCATTGTTGATCATCATTCCAAGTTAGCACATTTTCTTTCTATAAGAGAAGATTCACCATGTGAACATTTAGCAAGACTATATATTACTAGAGTTTTAAGACTTCATGGAGTACCCCTATCGATTGTTTCTAATCGGGATCCCCATTTTACATCAAGATTCAGAAAAATTATTCAGAAATCCCTAGATAATGAACTTCTTTTGAGAACATCCTTCCACCCTCAGACTGATGGACAGTCAGAAAAGACTATTCTAACCTTATAAGACATGTTGATATCTTGCTCACTTGACTTTCAAGGTATGTGGGATCAATATTTATCTCTGGTAGAATTTTTGTATAACAATTGCTTCAATCAAGTATTCAGATTGAACCATATGAAGTGTTATATAGAAATATATTTCTCTCACCATCTTTTTGGGATGATATTGGTGCAAGAAAACTCATAGGCCTAGAACTTATTGAGGAATCTATGGAAAAGTTGAAGTTTATCCAAACCCAAATCAAAGCAGGAAAAATTAGGCAGAAGAGCTATCCCAATAACTGAAGGAAGGATTTAGAATTTCTGGTAGGAGATCATCATTTCTTTAAGGTATCTTCATGGAAAGGAGTTATATGATTCGTTAATAAGGGTAAATTAAGTCTCAGGTACATCAGCCCTGTTGAAATTCTAGAACAAATTGGGTATCTAGATTACAGTTTGGAAATACCACCAACTCTACCCAAAGTACAAGATGTGTTCCACTTACCACTATTGAAAAAATACATGGAACACCCAATGCATGTACTCACCTATGAGGAAATTGAACTGTAACTTGATCTGCATTGTCATGAAGAGTCTGTCAAGATTCATGATATGAGAGAACAAGTGTGAAGAAAAAAAGACGACTCATCTGGTAAAAGTTATATTGGGAAACCATAATATGGAAGAGGCAACTTGGGAACCATAGAAACTTATAAAGAAGGACCACCTGAATCTTATTGTGTGATAGTATTCTAGATATTTCGAGGAAAAAATTATTTTAACAAGGGAAGAATGTAACACCCCAAGCTTCCACAGTACGTTTCCCTTTAAATAGTGTAATAACATGAATTGTATGAAACTTCGAGATTCTAACACACCAAGACTAATCAAACAATACATTATAAATATTAATAACCAATTTTTGAAATTTTATAATTTTTTTGAAAAAATGGACATCATTTTTGAATTCGGAACATCGAAATTATCTTAGGGTGAATTTAAGGTATATTTCTAAAAACATTCAATTTTTGATGAGTAGTTAAAAATAATACGTTATTGGATAAAACCAACTTTTTTAAAAAAAATTATTTATTTAATTTAAATTTATTTTAGGTTAAAATAGATACAAAATAGCTATATAAGTTCAATATAATTTTTTAGAGTCATTTTATAATATGTTTAGATATATATAAATTTTATTGAACTTTTTACCGTCTTTTACCCACATCCTATGAGCATTTGTAAATTTGCATACAACATAATTTTACCACTTATGTGAATTGAATTTCAAAAAGACGAGAGAAAAAATTAATATCAATAAGTAAAATGTGGTTCAATAATATGAAAATAATTTTTGGAGAATAGTTACTTTTGAATTTTATTTACCACTATTAAAAGTAAAAAGTGTAATTAAGGGTAAAACTGATATCATAATCACCCTAAAACATGTCCTTATTATATTGGATAAGTATAACTCGACCGAAAACAACCATAGGAATAAAATATGATCCTATTTGGTCCACATGGATTAGATTATGACATTTAATATTATTTTATTTAAAGAAGATTAAAAAGAGTTAAATTCAATGTTTAATAACTAAATAATTTTTCATTTAGGGTTACACATAAGATAAATTCGACTATAAACATTCATTAAAAATCTAAAAATATTTCAAACATAATAGTATATTATTTATAATTTTTAAACATTAAATAATTTAATTTATTTATGAAACAATGATGATGCAGTAATTCTCTTATTAATGAATGATTAAATTAGTTGATATTATAAATATCCAAATTAATGTAATTTGTGACTTTTGACAAATATCACTAATTTTGATGGTTAATATGACATTTTAGGGTTGATTAAATAATTTTTGTTTTAATTAATCATGTTGTTATGATATTCACAAAAACCAAATACTAAATATTGTCAAATATGACATAATTGAGTTTAAAAAAAAATACTATATTATTAATTGTTATATTATTCCTAAAAATATAACGTTCTGCCAAAAGAATTTGATATATATATATATATTAATAATGAACCAATTGGGGTCCTCTTGGATTGTTATAGTTTGTTTATTAACAATATAATGTAAAAATACAAAGAGACATGGTAAATGTCAAACTATTTAACTAAGAGCTAAATCTAAAAGATAATGTTAATATTGTGACCAAAACTGCTATAAAACCTATTATAAGAGCGTTTATTGAGCCATTACCCACCTTATCATGGAAATAAATCATTTTGGAGCCATTATAAACTGAAAAGGAGTTTATTATAAAATAACATTTCAATCTTTTCCGAAAGTGACCCCCCATCTCTCTTATAAATGGGCACTTCCCATTCACTTAATTTCACACCTCCATACCCATTTTTCTCGGCCTAATACTACCCAAATATCCTCCAAGAATTCCTCCCTTCACCTTAGTTACCTTCCATTGTTCATAATTCCATCCTAAGGAGTCTTTTTGATAAAATCAAAAGGAAGAACCCAAAAATGAGGTAAATATTTCATCACCTCTTTCAAGTTCTTTTCTTCTTCCACTTCCACATTCTTTGTGGTTTCCATTCTAAAATTAAAACTCCAGAATATTATATATACTATGATGTTATTATAAAAATGTTACAACCATATTCATTATTACATCTATCATATGAATGACAATGTCACCATACATGCGTACGTACAGCTTACCGTCTCCACGTCGTTGTGTAGTTTGTTATTCAAACACTTCCTTATTTGGATGGGTATAACAGTGAGTATAAATGATGTAAATAATTAATATAACATGTTAATTATCATCTATATATTATACACCATCAAATTACATATGATTTCACCATCAATATAATGATATTGTCGCTCGTCCGTACGTACGGATTATAGTCTCCATGAACGTGATGATATTAATTACCTATCATAAATATTCAAGAATATATTACATTTTATGATTAAAAATAATTTTTATGAACATAATATAATTCTATATATGAAGTAAATACTTCCTATACAAAAAACATGGCTTACGTAACCATTAATATATAGGAAAATGAATTAGTTAAAACATGAATCGTTGATACTACTGAAATATTATTAAAAAATAAATATTAGAGGATCATATTTGATATCATATTTATGTATATAGTTCATGTGAAATTTAATAAAAACGTTTTAACTATTATAAAGGAGGTTAACATACCATCTACTAAGGAAAAGTACAAGGTAAGGGTTAATTTCACAATCTCATTATTATCTATTATTATTTTTAAGTAAGTATCTACTGGGGCCACATTATCATCCACATCCATGTTTTCTTAAAATTGTATTTCAAAATATTTGTACAATTTAATACAGTATGGGTTAAATTAATTTATACCCTTATTTTACATTATATGTTATGAAAGGAATCTTTATGTCATTTTCCAAACAATGTACATTATGACCTATCCGACAAAATTATGGTAAGAAATTTTTTTAACTTATATGGTGGGTGCGGCTATTTTCTGCCTTTATAACATCATTAAGTCTTCCCTTAAAACCTTATATGAATATTTTCAAAATAAATGTTTTATTTTAAAATTATTTCACTCTTAAATGATTTTAAAATAGAAAGAGATATTTTTCTCAACATGTTTTGATTTCATCTATGTCAACATCCATTGATAAATTTTATACTTTTTTGAAGTTGATTTTTTATGATACCAATATTCCATATTGTATGTGAGGTTTTGGGATATTTTTGACTATGGATGAGTAATTTTTATACCATTCATGGTTTATGGTTATATTATTGACAGTTTTTTGCCAGTTTTAAAATGAATGTTTATGTTATTTTTTAGCCTTTTAATATGAGGAATATATTGGACTTGTTATGTAATGGGTGGAGCCCACTATAGCTCCTCAATACATCGGTAGGTCTCATTAAGCAATTATACTTGGAATTGGCTGATTCCTTTCCCAATTCGATATATGGTTTTGGCTGAGGGCTAAATCATTTTTAGACGCCTTATCTGAGGCCTTGACAAGATGTTTCAGATTGTATAGCATTATACATTCCCTCATTATGAAAATAATAATTATGGTTTTAGTGGTTATTCAACTAGTAGAATACTCATGACTATGTTTTATTATGGAATTATTTTCTCAGCTCATATTCCTATGATAAAGTTTTTAAGTTTATTATTTATAAAGGCATGTGTTTTTAATTATTCATCATGCCTAATTTTTATGTTGTCTTTCACTGTATTTCTTACCCTTACTGATCATTTGAGCTCAATACTTTTTTATGTTTCACTGCCACAAGATATGAAAATTTTAGTTATAGTGACATGTAGGCATAGTCTAATAGACTAAGATGCTTCTAATAGAACAAATTAGTGTTGTATTTATTTACATGTTGTAATGTTTAACTTATGTGTGTATCTTGTTTCCAATAATACAAAACTGATCGGTATTTCCAGACATGATTCCTTGTATCATACCAATGATATGTAATAAAGCACCGACTTTGGGTAACTGGAGTCAAGGCTTTACACTAATAAAATGTATCATATTAAGTGGCACAAATTTTAGGGGTCTTGAACACATCATGAATATAAATGTTTCCATAAATCATCTACATGTATTTGAATTTTTATTGGATACCAATATATTTTGTATGTTATTACACATCTCTTAGAAGCCCATAACCTTGATTCGTTACCATCTATTATTCTCTATAATCAATTATTAGTAGGAACTGATAACATTGAAGGGAAACCACAAAGATTCACTTGTGAATAATGAAACACTGTATAATTATTACTTAGTGGATGTTTTGGTCCTAGAATAAAGGCCCCCTTAAATCCATGGGTTATTTCACTAGTTGAGTGTGATGCTAATTTGAACTTGTACCCATCGGTACCCACTGGTACCCATTTTTCAATGATCTAGATATTCCTAGGACATGATTTTATAATCTGAAGACTCAAAATATTCAAATTGTTTTGAAATCCATGATATTATGTTACCATGTAATTTTTTTCTCTCAAATAAATAATGTGGTACTTCATTCATATACATTTTTGGGGTCCTTGTAATGTAATGTTAAAAAACATGGTATATAGCCCACGATTCCTGCCCATAAACTAAACTACCCACAGGTTTCTAGAACTATTATTGGATATCCCTTTATCTATATCCTACATTATGGACTAAGTGTTTGAATCATCACAGACCTAAAATATCCCTTAGGATAGATAGAGGATAGAGTGTGGATCTCTCCCCCCGATCATACATGTAATCCCATAAGGGATCATAAATAAGGTCCCTTGAACCGTTTACTAGAGGAGTTTATTCCATGGATGAATAGACCATCGATCCTAATGAACCGTAGAAACTTTTCATTGGAACATGGAACCTCATCATGTTTTTTGATCATCCATGTAATGTATTCCCCATATCATCACCACCAGTTCAAACTTTTTTGGGGGTGATTTAAATTTACAATAATCCAACTATATTTGGGGATTCGACATCCCTAACATGATAACACTATCTACATATGTCATTTAATGTAAGGATGCAGTGTGTCATAACCCATCATGACTATTCATCCATTATTAATCATAAAATAATGAGGGGTATTAGATAACTTCATGAATATTCATTCCTTATAATATCAAAAAGGATGTAGGGTTTCCAAACCCCATCATTAATATTCATCATTTACATCTTATATATATTAATACAGAGTAAAGTTTCAGATTTATCACCCTAAACTATAGAAAAATAATGTTTAATCAATGTTACTCTAATCAATAACAAAAGAATGTATGATCTAGATGAACCCAAAATATAGGAATGGATGTTCTATAATGTTCGACCTAAATTTATAGAACCCCAATGATATTGATTATAATTCCATAAACATGATATTGAATGAGTCATAATAGTTTCTAGGTTGAAAACCCCCAAAGGTCGCATTTGGGATAATTTGAGACTCTAGTCAATGAACGCACAAACATTATGATCTGGTCCTTCATTGAGAAATTAGGATAGGAATAATTCATAAAACATGACCGGCAAAATACTCATAATGGGTTTTCTAATAAAAATTCAAGTTCATTACCACTAATATGTTTCCTCACTGTCTTAGTAAAACATTATGGATAAATAAAAACTGAATTCAAATATTTTAATGACCATTATCGTTCCCTATAAAAAATATATGATTTGTATGTCTATTTCCCTATGAAATAAATAATGTTGTCTCTTTTTGATACACTTAAACCATTTGCTATCCCTTCAAACTAGATGATTCAAAATGGGCCAACCCTGAATATAAATAATGGTGGTTATATTTTTTTTAATCCATTTTCCAAAAAGTATGTCCAATATATTTGGAGGATTTGATTTTGTATTTGAGGTTTTCTTAATATTAATGTAGGATTGATGTATTGTGTGATTTGTTTGAGTATAATCTTACAATGATAAATGAATATGTTAAAAGGTATATCTCTACAGAATAACACACAAAATTTCAAAGGATCTATTTATTGGTATTGTAAAATATAATGTGGGGATAAATATAGAATAATATCTCTCATAGTAATACCTGAAGGAAATATAAAAAAATTATTGTAAAAATTTTTCATCTGAGTTCTGCAGGTCATCTAGAGTCTGGTATGAGGTCTCAATTGAATATTAAACCATCTTATAATTAATTTTATACACCATTAATAGTTGTTGAAGAGACTCAATAATGTATCATAACTATTGATTCACTTTTCAAGTTGAATCCCTTACAACATATGCCTTCACGAAATAAGTCTATTCATGAAATTTTAATGATTCATTTTTACAATATAAGCATCCATGTTTCTCCTAAAACCATGAAACTAGGAGTATTTATAAATTTTTTGATATAATGTTTCTGAGGCATCCCTCATAGATTGAGAAAAATGTTTATTTTCAAATTCATATAACTCCATTTCATGGTCATAAATCTATTATCCTACCAGTATGATCCAAAATGTGACTTAGTATAATCTATGATAATTTTTTCTACATAACCCCACGTTATGGAAAATATTGGGTAGTTGATCCCATTTAATGTGGATTTCTTCTCATAGAGTCTTCATTATTAATGGGAAAATATCGTTCTAAATCAGACTTTTTGTTATCCTAGTCTTGAATATCATTACAGAGGGCTCATCAGAATGACAAAAATGGGTTCTGTAAATTCAGATAACAAATTTGTTTAACGAAGGACTGAACCCGACTAATAAATATATAAATATTTTTTGATGGACTACTCTCTCTTCCCCAATTACATGGTTTAACCCCCCATCTAACCAGAACATCATATATTATTGATACTAAGGGGATTATTTCACTAACATGCACTATCATTCCATTATAGGACTCTTTTTCATAATGAGGGAGTCTGTTCAAACGACCTCCTGAGTCTTGAACCAATTCCATTGAGGCAGTGAGCAAGGGGTCCAAATAGTAATAGGTTGTTTCTAACAATTATTCTAGTTGAGTCATCACACTATTGGGGTACGATTCCATACCTGATTGGTTATAACATCGATATAGAAAAGAAGAATCAATAGTAGATGATAAAGATATCTTTGTAAAAGTATCCTCTTGTTCCCAAATATGCGATAATTGATAAATAATCTAGGCATGTTGTCCCCCTTACAATATAGAAAAAATGAATATAAAAAAACAATTTGAGTAAAATAGAACTACCAAGAAAATACTTAAGGGGAATATGGCTCATAGGTGACTTGATTATCTAAACGATCTAGATGTAACCTATAATGTAATGAAACATTATATGACCTCTCATTAAGGGATCCCCTATCATCATTATTAATCAAACATGAAGGTGTGGGGTATAGAACTAAATTAAATTTTCATTTCCTTATCAACATGATAACATCCTCATCTATTACCAATGAATTTTCCTCAACCCCAATGACATTAATTATCTTGAGACTGAATAGTCAATAAGGGATATCAGTAGTATTTTGGTTCCTCTAACAGTGGATGTTCTTGGCTACCCATCTAAATAGAAATACTAATGGTCATATGATATGTTAAGGATTATTACACTAGTGAAGTTGGTCCAGAATTTAATAGATACAGGAAACGATTAGAACATAAATCTTATTAGGTCTACCTTATTCTAGTCATGACGCTATCACAAATGTTGTGATCAAGATGCCCATACAGGTATCCTTTGTATGGAAAATCCATTTGTTTAGAAAGATAGAAAAAAAGTATCACCTATTAGAGACATTAATACATGTTGGGTTTAACATTATATCCACATGATGTGTATTCAGTTGCCTATTGAATAACCCAATAAAATAACATGATACCCCAAATGTTTTGAGATGTGTCACAATGAGGATGTATTGTAGTTGGGAGGGCCTTGCTTCAACATAGAATGAAATTTATCCAGTCATTGAAGGATATTTTTGAGCCTATGTTTAACTCTTCATTCAACTTATCTCTCACAATGGTGATCATTTCATGAGTGAAAGTGGTAGCGTTCTTTAGTTTATCAAAAAAAATCGTTATAGGAATGAATTCATCATACATCTCCCCAAGAGGTAGTATCCCCCCTTTCTATGGGATGTCCCATAGGATGTCCCCAACATCTCAATGGAAAATTGAAAATAACTGGTCTGAGGAAACTAATGGATGATTTATTATATATTAATTCATTGTTAATATAATATAATGAATAGAGAAATTCACATAACCATGAATATGAATATGAAATGATGTTGATCATAAAATTTAATACCCCACTTTCTTTCCAAGATTTTTCATTCCCATTCATTTTAAAATTCTACTATATGGTGATAATCCCATTTTTGACTCCAAAAAACATATAGATTTTCCAAATAAAAGGAAATAATATTTTATTTTCTCTTTGAAATTAATTTATTGGTGATATTACTACCATAAATGGTTATAAGGTTGTGATTCAATGTAATTAATGACTATTGGAATGGTTCTAGGTTCAATTGGAAATGCACATAGACAATCTATATTATTATGTCGAATGTGGTTGAAAATAAGATGTCCATAATATTTTGGTCAACTTAAGGGATGGTGAAATCTCCCAAAAAATGAAGATATATATAGGTAGTGCATGAAATAGAAGAAATTTATGATGATTGGACAAAATAAGACCGTTTGGAACCTCATTGTAAAATTGGACCCAATATTATGGATCAACATCATGATTCCCAACGACCATGTCCCTCTAAATGACTATGTTCGATGAAATCCATGAGCTCGATTTCATCATCTCCAGGGATTATGAAAAGAAGGAGAATTATTTGAAATGGGTTTTAATCTTATAAATGTGATGGTCATGAAAGAAAACGTGTATTACTATGATAGAAAAACATGGATAACATGATCTATTTTTATTTTTATGATATCATAATCCATTCTGAGTCTCATGATCTCATAATCCATCTTGATTCTTGTGATCATGTATCCATGGAATGATCATATTCATCAGGTGATCATAGATTGTTCACAAGAATATATTTAAGAATTATGATTCCACATAATTCCCTAATATGACACATGAAGTAGCCCTATGACAATGGATGAAAAAATTTGTTTAAATAAATTACAATTGATTACTTATCAGATAGGTTACATGGTTTTTCTGTACATGTTAATTATGTGATGAAGTGATATGATTAAATCACATGAATGGGTCTCACAATGGGGTTTCGAGATGAAATCTCATGAGGGATTAACATAAAATAAAAAACATTTTTTGCAATCCAAAATATCTGAGATACAAGTTAAATGGACATCGCTTAACCCATATATTTATAGTGTACTTCATGGAATGCAAAATGTTTCTTGGAATACCATGAGATTCCTAGGAAACACACTACGAAAAATCTTTGTGAATCAGGAGGGCACTCCCTACCTCAAAACAAAGTCTTTATTCCTCCCTTTGGACTTCTCTTATGAGGGAAGAATTTTTTGACACCTACCAAATATGAAATTTTTCATTGGAGTCAAAAATACATAAAGATGAAGTATCAATTTCCCATAATAGGAAGATAATAAATAAAGAGTATATAAAGACTAATATAATATGTTAAGCAATCATGTAACCCTATAAAAACACATGGTATCATAACCCATGATTCTTTACCCGGCACCATGTAGACATACAGATGTGTTTTTCTATGAAAAGTTTTTATCATCGATACATGATCCATAAATGGTCACACAACACCCTCTTTTAGTATCATTTGATCGATTATGTAATAATCTAGTCATGAAAAATGGTTACATGGATTTCATGATCAGTTCACTAATCATAAAGAATCCCTTGGACATAGTTTTTAAATCCTTCCAATGAAATTCTAAATTTCATCCTAATCAAACGAAGCCTTTGTGGAAATCCATTGTACAAATGATGAATTCATTATGTGATTATTGATATAATTGATGGAGAAATTATGTGAGGCAATTCCTACTATTCTTCATATATATGGGTCACATGTTTCATGTGATTAGTTTATTGATGACATGATACCCCTCATAAATGTCAACTTAATCATGTGAATGAACTTTAACATATTAACCTGATCATGTGAATCATTGATGGGTAACTATTTCCAAATTCCCAAGGTCTTTTCAAAATAAATGATTTAAATGACCAAACTTTTACATGATATATGATAAACATTTATTCACACTAAGGGATTACACAGTTTTCATGGTTGATTTATTAATCATAAAAAATCCACTAGACATGTCATTCTGATAACAAAAAGGATTTAAGACATGATTCAATTATGATGATTAGACTTCATGAAAAAAATATTGAAAACCATTTAAGGATTCATGTTACCTAGGATATAAAAGATGTACCATTTTCAGGATGGAAATTATGTCCTTCTTCAAAAAGTGGAATTAAACAATTTACATGGTCAATTTATTTAGCATTAAAAGGACCTAAAACATAGTAGTGTGTTTGATGCACCCAATTTGTGTATACATTTCCATATATATAATGGAAGATAAAAACATGTTTTCAAAAAATATTTGTTTTTTTATGAACATATTATTTGATTTTGGTGAATCTATTCACATTCAAGAGTTTTCTGGCTAAATTAATGAATGAATGAATGTATGTGAAAATTTTGAAACTACACGGCGTGTACTTTTATACACTCCGTGTACATCCAGACAAGGACACAGACTGAAGGAGGGGGTACATGCCCATGTCACTAGGCAGAAGATACATGCCGTTTGAGGTGGTGTTATACATCGTGTACCACATTCTAGAAGCAGTGGTTGCTAAGAAAAGTCTACACTCCCATGTGGTCGTTGAAGGAGACACGACGTGTTTGAATTTCTACACGTCGTGTCTTCTATTCTAGAAGGGGATGGAAGACAAACATATGACAATAAAAGCCATGTATGGCGACGCTACACGCCGTGTACACCCAACCACCAGGCGGCGCCGTGTTCAACAGTCAAAGACGGCATGTTAGGCCGCCTACCCGTGGAGAAATTGGCGCAAAAGCGCATTGATGAAAAGTACACGATGTGTACTTTATATACATGTCGTGTACTTTATTTTTCTATAAAAATAGGCCTTGGCCTACGGATTTGGGAGCTCAGAACTATATAGAGGAGAGAGAAGCTCTGCTATCACCATTCCAAAAGCTATCAAGGTGCCGTCATTCCGCCATTCCTCCTTCCAACACCCTAACTCAATGACTACAAGATGAATCCATCAGGCATCATGTGTGACGTTTCTCTACCACTTTCTATGTGTAACTAAACCCCTCGTGTTGGGGATGTGGATGATGAGATCATAATTTATGTGTTGTTTTATATAGTTTTGTTTGCTCGTTGTAATTCATCTTACTCTTCTTAAACCATTGTCTAATATAACTGTGAATTCTGAGTCGGACCATGGAAAGAATTCACAGTGATACAAAAGAAAAGTAATGGTGAAAGCATCCATGACCATTGGAAGGATTTCACCGAATCAAACAATGGAATGAACTTAATAAATAATTAAGAACACTGACTACCGGACCATGGAGTCAACTACTCTAATTACAAAAATGAAGAACCGGTCCAAGGAAATCTTGTAACAAAACAAAATCCAGAATTCTTGAATTATTATCAACAACATAACCATTTAATCAACCTACAAAAGTACTCCTTAATCACCACATCCCCGACACGTCTTTTCTTCCTATTTTAAACTCTTTAAAATTTACCCTTTGTTTTGTTTAAAACTATTAATCATTTCTTCAATGTAAAAAAATTTAGTTTCAATTAAAAAACCAAAATCAACTCAATAAACTCAAAATTCTGCATACTTCAGCTAATTAACTATTAACTCAATATAATTTATCCATGCCATTTTTCCTAGTGGATTGACCCCGAACTTATGCTATACTAAAGTTTTAGGAATGAGTAATTAATTTGGGACGCATATAACTTCAACCAACGACAAGCGAGACCAGTGAAAAAAGGCATGATCTTAGTAATCTAAACATGATCACTCAAATACACAATGTAAAACCATTGGACAATCATTGAAGGGATCATGCGATGAAGGCTGTAAATTATGGAACCTTTAAAAGTTATGTTTTTATTCGTGAAAATGGATTTCACAGTTCATGTGATCAGTAGAGTAATCGCGTAAAGGGCCTCAAAAATTTCATTATGATCACATGAAGACCCTTTGACATGTAAATATAATCATAAAAATTCTCTTGGACATATTATATAATTATCATGAAGGTCATTTTTCATTACGGCCTAATCAACCAAATGACCTTGTACGTATCAATCTTGAACATCATCAAATTTATCCTAAAAGATTCATGATTGACCCCATGAAAATATTTTCACACGAAAGGCTTACATGATCAAGGAGGCTAGTAATGAATGATCGATTAAGTGGTTATAATTTATTAAATGAAGAGGTAAGGATGTCAATGATGATGCGTGGATTGAACATGGAAATCACATGAGATGTTCCCACCTTATATGAACATTCCTAACACTAACATAAGATGAGATACTCCACCTGATTCCCAAATAAATCTACATATAAATATGGTTTTCTATTCATATAAAAAGATGCATTGGTTGAAAAATATTACATACATAAACATGAGAGATATTTCCCAATATGATTGATCAAATGATTGCAATGGCCTTCCGCATGACATGTCTTGGTTAACAACTTATGGAAATTATTAATAGAATGATTTGTGGGACAGTTGATTATGAGATAGTATATTGGTCATGTGATGGGCGTATATCATGAGATAACCTATTGATTATATGATATGAATATAATCTACAGACTATGTCTTGGTTATGTGACCACCTTATATGATCAATTTTACCCTTGTCAGCTATGTGATGTAATCACCCTTTTATCCTTTCACTATTGAATGACTCCAAAGGGTAATTTGAAGTTCATGACATTATACGTAACCCAAATATCATGAGTACACCTCCTCATCACGTGCAGTGAATGAATACCTATCCTTTGTGAGATTTAATTCCATATTCCATGGAATATCCAAATAGCATTGAAACTATTATTCGATGTGTATTTCCATTCACCCTTCCTATTCATGCGACCCCAAGTGGATCATATGTAGGGAATTAATCTCAAGGGATCACATTGAGTGCATGACCTACCTTTCATCACATTGTGAGAATTACGCCATGATTCCTTTGGTGTGTCACTTAATCTCATTTAATCCCTTATCGTCCAATATAGTCGGTATCCCTTTATATTACAATACTTCCTAACTCATAGGGTCAAGATGTCACTAGGTTCAACTACAATTACTAGCTCATCAATTGGAAATGTACATGTGGAATTTGAATCATGTTATAAGAATGATATGTAGGATTCATTCCAAAGTATTGTGATCCATACCATACATGAATATCATATCATTATATATGGGTTTATATACTTTAGAAGGATTCCAATTATATTTTACTAGAGAATCCTTAGTGTGAAAGTCCCTCTCAATCATTAGGGATACTTCGATGCACAAGTTCAACACCTATTTGTAGTTCATCTTATCCCTTTCTACTTCATGTTTCCCATAGTGAGCATGAATCCAATGAGATTAGTGTCTCATAATGGTCATTCAATTAGTTTGATAGAATCCCCCATTAGGGGATTCCTCAAATTGTGCAATCTCTAATTATTTTTACCTTTCACCAAATTTCCATAATCCTGAAAGAGAAAATATCATGATGACCTCAGTGTTTAAGATTTTTCCAAAAATATAGAGATACCATAGTATGTATTCCAAATACAGGATTAATCTTATGTTCTCATGTGATGTGTCTAATCATCCACTATCACATTTTTCTCACACTAAGCATGAATCCATGTTTTTTGAGATCTGTAATAGTTGTGTAATATAGATGGGATAATTCACAAATATGGGACCTCATTTTGGTGAATGTGTTTTTAATTATTCCATTCACTCAATGAAAAATACACCTGATGAGGTATCACCTGGTAGTTTCACATAAATAAGTTTATCTCAAGACTATGTCATCAAACCTTTTACAATTCAGACAACCATAATAATTGAATTATGTAGACTCAAATTCATGTTTTAAATAGGATACACAGGATAACTTCCTATGGCATGAGTTACCGATCCAAGGCATAAATTCAATCATATACATCCACTCAGCCTGAATTCAAACTATACAAAATGGTATTATATGAACTACATGTGTTTTATTATTTTCTTCATAGGATACATATGATGACTTTTAGAGGATCAATCCCAATTCATAAACCCTAATTACCCCCATAGAAAATAGAAAACATCAAATCTCACAGTCATACAGCTTCAAAATACAAGAATTCCCTTTTTGTTATGTAATAATTGACAACATGTTGGAGAACCTAAGATACATATAGATGGTTTCATTAATATAAATTCCTTTTATATATATAAAGATTCTACACCTGATCTGTAATGCCCCAAATTTTTTTAATGGAAAATTCCCTTCTTATATTTATGTCATAAAATTACATGAAAACACAAAATAATGAACTAAAAAGTGATATGTGACCTTTAAACAAAAGTTTTTTACTCCTACGTTTTGAATCTTGAAAATCCAACATACCCAATTGTGTTAAAGATGATTTCTGGACTCTAATGAAACAAAAATAATTTTTGTTGAATAGTGACCTACCCTTATGAATAGTAACATACCCTTATGAATAGAAATATGACCCTTATGAATAGTAAATCATCCAACATAAAAGTAAAATTACTTATGAATAATTAAATAAAATTTAGACATCTTTGAAAGTGACAATATGACCTTAGTAAATGTTTTAGTATTTTGTAAGTCATAAATAATTAATTATTATTAATTAATTAATTTAAAAGAATATTTATTTCTCTAAATTTTTTTCATAAATTATTTAATCAATGTCTTATAGTTTTAAATAATTTTATAAGACCCTACGTAATTTTTGAAAGCACAATAAATTAGTTTTAATCTTAAAAACTGTTTTTTTAGTAAATTATGATTTTAATTAAATATTAAATTAATAATATTTAGAAAATTATTTTTTAAAAATGGACTTCATTTTTTGATTCTGCATGTCGAAAAATGGTATGGGTAAATTTTTGTTTTTTTATGAAATACATCAATTTTCGGCTGAATAGTGAAAAATACAGTTTGTCGAATAATCGGTGTATACTAAATTGCATCATTAGTGATGTAATGATGAAATAAACATTATATGAATTTATTTTAGGCGAAATTATATTAAATTTTATAAATTGTTTCTTAAAATACAATAAATCCATTTCTCAAACCTAAAAAGATCTTTCCAAAGCCTAAAGTCAAAAGGTGATTTCTTAAAGTGTCTTATTCTTTTTCTTTCACTTTCCTTTTAATAAATTAATGAATTCGAATTATAAATAATAAATAAACCCTAAAACAAATTATATTATATTAATATATGATTAATGATGTCAAAAAACTACTAGTACAAGTCTAACTTTTGATATATTATTTATTTTTAATATTTTATACTAAAAACAGCTCCCTCCTCATGTATAAATAAGCCCTCCCCTCCTCTTGCCAAAACACACCTCTCAAGCTTCAAGAATTGTATAAGATCTGCCCAATCATCTCCCCAATCCTCTCCTCCACATCCAAAAGCTTCTGGTATCATCAAAATACCAAGCATAGGCCCTTAAGGAGGTTCTCAAGAGAAGGATTCAAGAGGTAATTTCCCTCGCTCTTCTCCTTTAATTTCCTTTCAAGTTCATGTTCCTTTCTTGATCTCTCCCCACCTATCTTCATATAAATATTAATTTAACTCCAGAATTATACATATAATTTAATTTTATTATTCTAATGGGATATTTTATCACCCAACCCCCTTTGCCTCTTCCTTTTATATTATTAAAGAGAACGTTGTTCGTGAGGTGTTAATTTATCACCTTCAAGAACAACATACCTTCTTCTTCAATTTCTACCTTCAGATCTGGTCATGAAACCATTTTTATGGTAGAACCATAATATGTTATATGTATTATGTTATATTTTATGTTATGGAAATAACCTATCTCCATATTACTATGTGATAAGTGAAAACATGTTCATTGTCATCCAAAAACCTCCCAAATTGACCCAAATTACCATCATTTAATTATTATCAAATAATTAATCGACATGGATCTAATATAATTCATTATAATATCAATAAAACTCCTGTAATATCATTAATGACTTGTAATTTATTTCTGGATGTTTACTCAAGTTCTACCCAAACTTCAATTTAAAAATACAATTGAACCACCCAAGAACATCCCCAAACAATGTTTTTAAACTCTATAAGTCATCCAAAGAAACATAATATTACATAAAGAAACCAGAATGAACCCTATTAATGTACACATGGTTCTGGATTTCTAATTAATGAACATAATTTCATTATACAGGACATTCAAGAGAAGTAATCATTCAGGTACAACGTACGGGGAAATCTCGAACCCAATTTTCTTCCTTCGGATTCTCCCCCTTTCACACCATTTTTGATATGGTTACTCCTCAAAAATCATTTGTTCATCATTTCATTTAATTTTCTGGGATATACATGTTTGTCACTAGTTTTTATGTCCATCAAAATGTTTTCCAGAATTACTCTTCCTTTAAGAACACCCCTTTTACTTCTAGCCCAAGGTGGACGGTTCTTATAACATTTATGTTATTCCCTCTTTCTTTTGGGAACACAATGCTTATGAATGTGTTTTTATGAGATGAAACTCATTATTTTTCATGAATTAATTATGTTAATTTATTTTATATGTTCATTGTGGAAATCATGATAAATGATAATGTTATGATGTGACGGGTGCACCCAGAATTATATAGCGCAATATGAATGTTTAAATGTGACAGGTGCGCCCGAAATTATTCAGTGCTCCAATGAATTGGGTAAAGTGATGAATCTCATGATTTAATGTGAAATGATGTGTGAACAAGTTTCTAGCATGGTTCACAAGTATTTTTGGTAGTAAACCACTAAGACATGATGTTTCATTTTTATGCATTGCCACATTTCAAGTCTTTTATTTATGCTCCTCTCTTGTACATGATCTTTTGCCTATGTTATGATTATGCTCACCCCATGATATATTATTCTTATCTATCCTCTTACTAGGATATTAGCTCACCCCTTTTTATGTATATCATCAGGTGGATACATGTACTAAGGAGAGGACAAGAGCCAATAAGAATCTATAGAATAAGATATTAAATGAATGTTTATGCTTGATGTTGTATTTATTATGTATGGTCCCAGTTTTCCCAAGACACTAAATTTTTGTATCCACTAAGTGTAACAATCTTATGTTTTTTATCTTTTAAATGATGTATTATTAATGTAATAAGATTCCGGGTTTCTATAAGATCATTTTGTTAGGATAACCAGTCTCATATATTTATTTGCAAAAAAATCGTGAATATGTCAGAAAACGATAATATAGTCTCAATGTAAGAAATATTTTCCACCAAAAGGTTATATTGAGCCTAAATTCTTATCTTATCATCCAATGTGTGTTCATAAGCATCATTGTAATGAAACCACAATGATATCCTATCTATATAATTAATACTAGTGGCTTATTTAATATTTGAACTTCATTGGAGATTATGTTATTGAAAAAGTCATGTAACAGGTGTGAATATCATTATTACTCTAAACAACATAGATTCAATTTTGGATAATACCCTTTATTATCTTATGAATTGGGTGTTCATAAAATATTTTATCATCTTGTGACCGAGACATGGGTAGGGTTCTATCTATCTATGTACTGATAAGTATGATTTGGTAACACAGAGGATGGTACCATGTGGTTGACCTTATAAAGTAAGGGGGAGATAAAGTTTAGTTCTATCTTTTTTCAAGTATAGCTGGTCTAGCATGCATAGCTAGGTTTTTCAGGAATCATTTCTATGTCCCATAAGCTTTTTTCTTGTTCTATATCCCCCCTTACAATTCCAAAGTCATAATAGAGTCATGGAAATTGAATAACTGAATTTTTATTAGATTTTATATATATTTATTCAACCTGAGAGAAATATATGCTACTTTCCTTGGGTAGTTTAGGGTCCTTAATTTCATACCAAATGGACACTAATTTAGGGACCTTTAAAAAGATAAACTAATACATATTATGGGCATGAATCATTGACCATGTTTGAAAATGATTTAAGGTCAAAATGATTATACCAAGGTAAAAAATTGTTCATGGTCGTAATTCCTGGACCACATCTTTCTAAGCATCACATCACCTTGTTATGTGTGAGGTAACTATGATCCACTTTGGGAAGAGGTGTACCAAAACATGGAATGGTTACTAAGATATTCATGGGGGATTTTCAAAAAATATGGATACCATTGTAATCCATTTCTCATTTAGATCTTGACGAATTAAGTGTCATAAATTTAAAGCTTCTATAGGATGTCAAAATGTTAAGGCCATAGTGACCCTTACATTTCATAAATAAATATTACATCATATTAGATGAAAGTTAAATACATAAAATTTCATCCCATTCCATTATTGTATATTTCTATTATCATTGGAATCATTAGTACATAAAAACTGGGATCTTAATTAAACTATATCATCTGTCCTTAAGTTCGTCAAAAATAGATCCCCTCAAATAAATTTCATATATAATAACATTATTTACAATAGGGGGAATGGAAACATAGAAAATGTGTGTGATCTGAGGTGTAGTATGATTAAAAAAGGAGATATCATTGACCACATAAACAAAACATGAGCATATGAATATGAGAACATGAACATAAAACAAGAAAACAATACACGATATGTCATTTATTATAATCTTGAATCATGTAATAAGGAATTGTAGTTTAAAAAACAGGAATCATAATGTAATCAAAGAACAAGATCCATGAGAGTATAAATTAGGAATAATAAATGAGTTTGTCGAAAACACATAATCATAGAAAATAGTTTCCCTATTACTTAAGGCATACTTCATAGATTATCACAATTCATTAGTTCAATCCCCAAACCATCGTATTTATTAATTTTCACTCGCAAAACTATCTTAAGGGATATATTCTCTTACATAACATGGTTCACTCCACATTTATTCCTTTCTTATATCATGATATATCTAATATCACAATATTAATATGAGAGGTATATACATTTGGTAACACCTATTACATAATAGAAATCATTCCATTCTTTTCCAAAATATCATATTCAACATATCATAACCAATGAATAGATTCCATTTTCAAAATAATTTCATTCTAGTATAACCCATGGAAAAGAAATGGTTTCGTAAAATTATTTTCATCATAATCATAAAAAATATATCGAAAGAAGAAGGATGGTATCATTTATTCATATAACTGTAAATGATTATATGTTATCAAAGGATGTAATCTTAGATGAAAAAATATTTCAAAAATCATTTTGAATATTTTATGAGGAAAATGTAATTTTTTACATTGAAATTACATATTTAATATAAAAAAATTCCTCAAATATTACTCAAAACATTTTTATAAAAAATAACCTAGAAAATATTCAAATAATATAGATTTCATCATGGTGGGAATTCCATTCATGTCGTATAAGTTAAAATAAAACATTCATCTCACACATTTGTAAAAAGTCAAAATAAGCACCTTATTAAAAAAATAAAAAGAATTATTCTTAAATAATTATATAAGAAATCATTCATGTTTAAAAATGAAATTAAATAATAATTAGAGAATAATATAATTCTTCTCATTTTTTTATCAAATAACAATTAAATATAATAATAGAGATCTTTGACTAAAGAGAAAAAAAATATTGTCTTTTCCTTGAAAATATTTTGTCTGTCACTTGAGTACATAAATATTGGAAATGAATGGATTACATATGTTCTCGATTAATATCCAAAGGATGATAAATTTCATGATTTTATTGAGATATAAATAAAAATATTTCATCCTTAGAAATATAACCATAAACAATTTAGAAAAACAATGAAATTGTAATATAAATCCAAAACCACTTGGTCACATTAAAATAAATAAATCAATATAGAAATATATATTAAAATATATACCCATATTTTCTATGATAATAACTATAAAATAAATTAATGGTAATTATATAAACCTCATTTAAACAAGTGGGGAAATTTTCATTTAACACTCAGACCCTAGTTATCAGGATTTGGTGCATTATTACATAACATTGGCATGGTATCTATAGATCATGTCTCATAAGACTGAGTAGTTTAGTAGCCTTAGAAGTATGATATAAATACATATGTTTTAAAATACAACATGAAATAAATAAAGACAACATTTTTCCACATTGAACACACTCATATACTTTTTCCTATCCCTACTATTTAATCATAATATACTTCTTCACATCCTTGGAAAATGAAAACATAAGGAAGGGGTGAGCTCAGATGCTCTGTAAGAATAAAAATATAGAGGAAACTATCATAAATAAACAAAAACATTTAATGAAATGTATAAGACTAAAACACAAGATTTTTAAACTTATTATTCATCATAATATGGAAATGATAAATAAAATAATTCCATTTACTTAATAACAATGATGTTTTACTAGTTGAATAGTCACATGTAATATCAATAGCTAATTTCATTATAATTGAATTCATAATGTCGAACATCATAACCACATATTCAAGGCCTTGTTCAAAGAATAAAAATAAGTTTTTTTCAATGCCTTGTTCCAAGAAACTAGTTTTTTTCATGATACCTACTTATGAATCGAGGAGCTATAGCGGGATCCACCCATCACATAATATGTGCAATGCATTCCTCATATGAAAACATTGAAACATAATATGGACATTCGTATTGAAAATAACATAAAAAATGTAGATACTATAACCATAAACCATGAATGGTATAAAAATTGAACGTCCACAGTCAGACATATCTAAAAAACAGTCAATACAATATGGAATATTGTATCATAATAAATCAACTTCAAACAATTGTAAAATCCAATGATGGATGATGATACAGATGAAATCAATCCAAAAACTATCTGGGAGACATATTTATTTTTAAATTGAAATATTTCCAAATTAATGAAACCATTTATTTGGAAAATATTTTTATAAGATTTTATGGGAATCTTTGAAGGTGTTATAACAGCAGAAGCTAACCGCACCCACCATATAATTTAAAAAAACATTCTTTATTTAATTTTATGAAAATATCTTAAAGTAACATGTTTGTAAAACAACTAAAAAATTCATTTCAAATCATTTTATAAAAATTAAAAATAGGGTATAAATGAATTTAACCCATATTCTAGTAAATAGTAAATATGTTTTGAAATACATATTTCAGAAAAATTATGCAGATGATAAAGAGTTCTTAGTAGATTCAATCATATAAAGAACCTTGGATATAAAGAGATTGTAAAAATAACACTTACCTTGTATTCTTCCTTAATCAAGGGTATATTAACCTCTTGTATAATGGTTAAATAATTGTTACCAAATTAATCATGAATCCTCATACATCATATTTTATCGTATAACATTTCCTTATTAATAATATTTTAGTAGTATCTTTGTTTTGGGTGTTAACTGATTCATTTACCATTATATGTTTTGTTACATAAGTCTTGTTTGTTATAGATATAATGTATTTAATTAATATACAGAATGATATTATGTTCTTAAAAGTTATTTTTAATCATAAAATGAATATTATTATTTAATGGTTATGATGGGGAACGAAATCTCATCGCATCGTGGAGACAGTAATCTGTAAGTACGAATGGTCGACAATGTCATTCTATTTTTGGTCAAATCATATATAGTTGGATGGTATATTATATATAAATAATCATTAACATGATATATTTATTATTTACACCAATTATACTCATTATTATACCCATCCAAATAATGAACTGTTGAATAACAAACTAAACCACGACTCGGTGATGGTAAGCTATACATACCCACGTATGGTGACTTTGTCATTCATAGGATGGATAGAATAATGAATACTATTGTAACATATTTATAATAACATAAATTTATGTAGTATGTATTGGAATTATTATTTGGGTATTTAAATAAGAAAGAAAGAGGAAGTGTAAGAAGAAAACAACATTGAAAGATGATATGAAATAATTACAACCTCTTCCAGTTCTTCCTCTTGATTTGAACAAAATGGATCCATAGGATGGAATTATGAAGAAAATTAAGGCCCCAGGTATAACGACCCATACTTTACATAAATTTTCATTAAATCAAAATTTATGCACACTTATTACAACATATAACAAAACCATGAAAGGACCGTATAGGTATAGAGTCCTTAGAAACTGGGAAACATAAACAACTGGTTCATAAAGCATCTACATTGCCTCCAATTTATTTCATCATATCTAGAGTATCTTTTTTGAATATCCTACTTAATAACCTTATTCCTGATCTAGGGTAATAAAACATACAAAAGGGTGAGCTCAAATTCTCAGTAAGGGTAAACAAAAGAAATATCAATCACATCATATACATAAGAACATAACTTTTGGAAATCTTAACCTGCAAAAGAAATCATAATTTCATAACATGGGATAAATCATAGTAGTGAAATGTAATCCCAATAATAATAACTTACAACATGAATCTTTGTTTCATACACACATAATCATAGAGAATCATTTCTTGTTAGTAAAGACTCATTTCCAAGACTATCTTAGTGGACAAAGTCCATTTCTGAACCGAGTTCACTCCTCGTTTCAGTCCTGTTTCACTGAATCAGTTTAACTTGCCATTCCAGCCATGTCTATCTCATGAGATATAAAATCTTTACCCAATGCATTGGAGGGAGATATAGGTCCCACAAAACTCATAATGATACCATTCTTATGTGTTCCACAAAATCAGAAACCATACATTATAGCATAACCCATGTAATAAAAAAGGGAATCTTAAAAATCGTGACATCATAAAACAATTCATATAAGATAAAGGAATTCATAAAAATATAATTCCATCACAAAATAATCAAATCAATGTAATAATAGGGATAGAAACAGAACCCTTTATTATCTTAGATGGAAAATAATTTTGATAAAACACTTGAACTCCATTCTTGAAGAAAATATCCTTTCTACTTCAAAAACACTTTTCCGTACTTAACATGTCGTACAATTCTAAACTAACAGAATTTGATTAAAAATAAACTTCAAAACTTGTAAAGGAATCTTCTTGGAAATAAGGATTTAAAAATCCATTCATGCCATATAAGTTAAAAAAAACATTCTTCGTACTTTCGTCGGAAAAGTCAAAAAGTACCTCGTACGAAAAACGACAAAAGATTCCTTTCATATCCTTTACTAAAAACTCACCGAAGGGTAAAATTTGATTTAAACAATTGTATTTGGATGTAAATACTATTACATATTGAGTAAACATGGATGTGGGTGATAAAATACACCCCAGTAAATACTAAAATATAAACAATCTCGGATAAAAATGAGATTGTGATATTTCACATACCTTAGGTCCGATTTGCATCGTAATTGTCCGATCCTCCTATATAATGATTTAAATAATGTTATTTACTTATTAAAAAATCATAATTATTTTTATGATATCATATATGGTCATATTAGTAGCTTCTTAGTAGTAATATTTCATTGCTACTTGTTATTCGAGTGTTTATAACTTTTTGTTCTTATGCGTGTTGTGTTGAATAAATTCTTATTATTCTCTTTAGGTTATAGATACATCATTTACAAAATGGTATTAATGTACTATATATCATATTTATTCATTCAATTCATTTATATAATCATTATTCAATGAAGATCATGTAAAACGAATCGCATCACATCGTGGAGACGGTATTCCGTACGTACGCACGAGCGATGATATAGTTCCCATGATCGTGGAATTGTATTGGAGTGTATTTATACTTTTTCAGAATCAATATAACTTTAAAATAATAATATATAGTAATTATTTACATCATTATACCCATCCAAGTAAGGTGGTGGGGGAAAATAGATTACACCACGGCATGGAGATGGTATTCCGTACGTACGCACGCGCGGTGATTTCGTCTTCCATAGGATGGATAGATGTTGAAATAGGGTTGTTTAATACTTATAATAACCTATCAGTATATGAGTGACACTGATTTTATTACTTCATAATGAAACAACTAAAGAAGAATATGTTGAAGATGAACGAATTTGGAAAGGATTGGTAATGGATATTACCTCTTTTTGACGCACCTCTTCTTAACCTCCTCTTAGGGAACTAGAGTTGGTCTTTGAAGAAGACCAGAACCTCTAGGATGATTCTAGGGAAGTGGGGAAGTGAAATGGGAAGGGTTTTTCCGAGCTTGAAGGCTCAAATTGGTTTGAGGAGGAGAGGGAGGAGGTTCCCTTTTATAAGGGAGGAGAGGGGCACCTTTGGAAATATAAGAAATATCTGTTTATATTAAATCTCAATCCCACATAAAAACTTCCAAAATGACTCATATCCGAAGATTAAATGACATAGAGTTGTAATCTCAGCAAACAATAAAATTTATACTTGTTAGAAAATTATTTTAAACATTACCAACTTGATTTATCCTTATTTTTCAATTTTATTTTATTTGTGGTAATAATATTCTAAATTTTAAATTATTATTAATAATTACATATGTGTTGTGAATTTTCCATAATTTTACATTATATGATATTTTCAACCATATAAATTTTAATTTATAATTTTTAAATATTTTTTTCATTTTTAAACAATTTTATAATATGTTATTTTTAGAAAATAACAATAGTGTCAATTTTGACACTATTCGTTTATTTGAATTTAAATAAAATATATACAGAGGATATGTTCAAACTAAAAGATTTAATAGATTAATAAAATGTCATATTTATCTAGAAAATTAGTTTATCACATTAAATAGTGCATATAATAATTATTTTAATATTTTAAAACCATTTATTTGATATTTTAATTAATAAAATAATTTCAACATCAATATTGTGTCATAATTAATGATAATTATTTAATCCTTAAAAATTCTAAATAAATTCCTATGATGTAGATAATTGTATTATCTTTCTGGATACTATTCCTGTTTGGATTTTCAATAAGTTTATCACCAATGTAAAATTATTATACTTATAAGATCTAAGAAAGTGACATGTTATCACATTCTTTGGTTTTAATAATAATTAAATTATTTTCAGGGAACAAAGTCTATTAAATGAATCTAATCTGACCCTTAGGTGATATGGGTCGACTATTAGTCATCCAATAGGATTTTGGCAGGTGTTAGGGTAATTTTATAATCTTATATTTACCCTTAATTACCTGATTTACCTTTAAGTATGGTATATAAAATTTACCATAGTTACTATTCATAATGCCCAAAAATAAAAAGTAGCCTATTAACATAATTTGGACCCACTGATTCTGAATATGGAATCCATTTTTCAAAATTCAAAACATATAAGTTTCAGTAATTAATTTAAAATAAATCTCGTTGTTATGAAATCAGGTTTTAAAAGTTAAAACATTGTCAAAGATTGAAATGTTTTTACCTATGAATTCAATGTGAAATTAATGCTAATGACATACATTATATTAAATGGTAAAAATATATTCTATCTATACTTTAAAACCATTCAATATTATAATTTAACCATAAAAATTATCTCAATGAAAAAAGATGTTTTTAATTAAAAATTAGCGTATTTTTACTATTCATCAAAATATGAAAGTTATCAGAAAAATTTCAAAAATTTATCCAAAGTAAAGTTTTATATCATGATTCAAAAGAAGAATTTTATTTTTTCAAATTGAACTTATAAATGTGTCAATAACTAGATTTAATGTGGGTGCACCATCAAAAGGCGGCAAAACTACATTTTTTTTGATAAATACTTATTTTACCCAAAAAAATATTTTCTTCTCTTACCATGTTCTAGAAAATGTGTAAGATGAATAACAATGATGTAAAAATTAAAATTCACTTAATACTATTCATAACGGCTAGTTTATAATATTATAATAATATATCATTGTTTAGTGGAACTCGGTATTGCGTACTACACACGCTATCGAGGAAGGTTGCGATTACATGAAACGAAAGATTCCTTTGATGATTTATATAACATAAAAACAAAATATTTCTCATAAAAGTCTCGGGTGTTACATTCTAACCCCCTTAAAATAAATTTCGCCCTCAAAATTCATCACATTGTAACAAACAGATGATGATACCTCTCCCTTGTCATATCCTCAAGCTCCCATGTAGGTTCTTCTAATTGGTGGTTCCTCCATTAAACATTCACCAAGCGAGTGGTCTTGTTTCGTAGGACTTTTTCACTATGATCCAGAATCTCTATCGATTGTTCTTCATAAGAAAGATCTTTCTCCAGTGGTACAACTTCTGAGATGAGTACATGTGAAGGATCAGATATGTACTTTCTCAGGAGAGATACATGGAACAACTCATGAGCTTGAAAGAGATTTGGTGGAAGTGCCAATCGGTAAGCTACCTTCCCCACACGATCCGGTATTTTGAAAGGACTGATATATCTAGGGATCAACTTCCCCTTCTTTCCAAATCTCATGACCCTCTTCCAGGGGGATATTCGTAAGAACACTTTATCACCCACTTCAAACTCTAGGTCTTTTCTTCGGTTTTCGGCATAACTTTTCTGTCGACTCTGAGCTGCACTTATGTGTTGTTGAATAGATCAGACCTTTTCTACCATCTCATCAACAATATCAGGTCCTAATATCCTTTTTCCCATAACTTCATCCCATCAAGTCGGAGTCCTGAATTTATTTCCATAAAGAGCTTCATAAGGATCCATCTGAATACTGGAGTGAAAGCTATTATTATAAGAAAATTCCACCAAAGGTAGTTGTTGATCCCAACCACCTTTGAAATCCATAGAGAAATCTCTCAACATATCTTCTAGAGTTTGAATTGTTCTCTCAGACTGACCATCTTTCTGAGGATGATAAGCTGTGCTGAAACTCAACTACGTTTCCAGAGTATGCTGAAGACTTCGCTAGAACATTGAGGTAAACCTCAGATCACGATCAGATATAATAGAAAGTGGTACTCCATGCAATCTTTCCACTTCCTTCACATATATCCTGGCAAGATGATCTAAAGATAAATCCTCTCTAATAGTGATGAAGTGTGCAGACTTTGTAAGATGATCAACTATGACCCAAATAGCATTATTTCCTTTGGATGTTTTAGGAAGTCCAGTGACAAAGTCCATAGTGATGTTTTCCCATTTCCACTCGGGTATGGGTAATGGTTGTAACATACCCTTAGACATCTATCTCTCAGCTTTAACTTTCTAACAGACCAAGCATCAAGAGACATATTCAGCAACATCTATTTTCATTCCATCCCACCAGAAGTACTCTTTCAGTTCCCTATACATCTTCATGCTTCCAGGATGAATAGAGAATGAAGAACTATGAGCCTCATCGAGCAGCTCCTTCTTTAATTCGTGTATGGGAGGAACACAAACCCGATTCCTGATCTTTATTATCCCATCGCAATCAAGGTTGAATTCAGGAACATTTCTCACCTTCTTTTGTAACTCGACATCTTCTTTTTGTGCCTCTTTAATCTTCACATGTATAGATGGTTGAACATTCATTTGAGAAAGATATGATTTTTCCCCTTTCATTATAATTCCAAGATCCATCCTTTGTAAATCCATAAATATTGGATCTTTTGTGATACTCATCATGGATAAACTGGAATGGTCTTGTCGACTTAATGCATCTGCCACCTTGTTTGATTTCCCATGGTGGTAATGAATTGAGCAGTCGTAATCCTGAATTAGCTCCAACCATCTTATTTGGCGCATATTCAGCTCCTTTTGTGTGAAAATATACTTTAAACTTTTATGATCAGTATAAATATCACACCTTTCACCATAAAGGTAATGCCTCCAAATCTTTAATGCAAAGATTACCGCAGCTAACTCCAAATCATGAGTTGGGTAATTTTGCTCATGTATTTTCAACTATCGTGAGGCATAAGCTATCACCATATAATTTTGCATAAGAACACACCCCAAACCCTTCTTGGATGCATCACTATAGATCACAAACCCATCTCCACTACAAGGAAGTGTGAGCACAGGTGCACTGGATAACCTTCTTTTCAACTCCTTGAAAATCTCTTCACATTCCTCCGTCCAAACAAACTTAACTCCTTTCCAAGTCAACTTCGTGAGTGGATTATATAATCATGAAAAATCTTTCACAAAACGTCGATAATATCCATCCAAACCAAGAAAACTTCGGATCTCAGTTACTATTGTAGGTCTCGACCATCTTTCGATGACCTCTGTTTTTGTTGGATCCACAGATATCTCCTCTTTTGAGATTATGTGACCCAAAAATGAAACTCTTTGAAGCCAAAATTCACACTTGGTAAATTTGGCATAAATCTTCTCCTTTCTCAGGGTCTTCAATATAATTCTAAATATATCTTCATGTTCTTCATTTCTCTTTGAATATACAAGAATATTGTCTATAAAGACTACTACAAACTAATCAAGATAGTCTCTGATGAATCTATTCATCAGATCCATGAAGATAGCAGGGGCATTAGTAAGACCAAATGGCATCACTATAAATTCATAGTGTCCGTACCTTGTACATAAAGCTATATTTGGTATATCCTCCCTTTTTACCCTTAATTGGTGATACCCTGAACAAAGTTCAATCTTTGTAAAGTATTGAGCTCCTCGTATTTGTTCAAATAAGTCATCAATGCGTGGGATAGGATATTTGTTCTTGATAGTGATCTTGTTAAGTTCTCGATAATCAATGCAGAGTCTCATTGATCTATATTTCTTCTTAACAAACAGAATAGGTGATCCCCAAGGTGACGCACTAGGGCGTATGAACCCCTTATCAAGATTCTCTTGGAGTTGCTTCTTCAATTCCTACAACTCAATTTGGGCCATTCTATAAGGTGTCTTTGAAATAGGCAAAGCACCTGGTACGATTTCTATTGAAAACTCAACTTCACGATTTGGTGGGAGACCCAGTAATTCCTCCGGAAGGACATTATCAAAGTCCCGTACAATGGGCATATTTTTAATCGTGAGTTTCTCACCAACCATTTGAGATAAATAACCATCATTTAGTGGAATCAATACCCATAAAATGGATTAAATTTCCACTTGAAGGTTATGTTCATCCTTGCATCGATAGACGATCATAGATTGATCTGGAATATGAAATGTGACTTCCCTTCTTTGGAAATTGATATGAGCTCCATGTAGAGAAAGCCAATCCAAGCCAAGAATCCTATAAAATTCCACTATATGAAGGATCACAAGATTTTCATGAAGCACTTTCCCACAAACTTCAATCAGAGAAGAATTATAAACTTTTGATGCGACTGTTGTGCCATTAGGGTTTGTCATAGCTAACTCAATATCTAACTATTGAGGTAATACGGTGATATCCTTAGAAAATTCTTCAAAAATTAAGGAGTGGGTGGATTTAGAATCAAATAAAACATTTTCTACTTTAGATTGTATGGTAAGTGTACCTTTCACCACATCGTTATCGTACTCCACATCGCTGATAGAAATTGCATGTGACTTTCCTTTGTATTTAGCCTTAAGAGTTTGTTGACGTCGACCATAATCATCAACCCTTGGATTTGGGCATTGATTGATATAATTCCCCAATCTCCTTGCACTTGAAACATTGAAGTGTAGTAGTTTTATTCTGTGTGTCCCTTCCTTTGTTTGCATCATTAGACATCTTCTTCCCATCATTGCGGCATTCAAATTCCCGATGACCTTACTTTCCACATTTTAAACATTTACTTGTCCCTTTAAGACAACTCACTTCATGTTTCTTTCCACACATTGAGCATAAGGGAATGCTCATCTTCTTTTCAGTGTGCTCTTTAGATTTTCCTTTGAAATACATTTTCCTCTTCTTATCAAACCCATATGACTGATGGGTTACTCCAATCTCCATCTCGACTTTGAGAGCACATCAAACGATTTCCTCATAGCTATTGATGTCCCTTTTGGCTAACGCCCTTCGAAGACTTGGTTTTAAGCCACTAAAGAATCGATCTATCTTACTCTCAGGTTGGATAAAAATACCAGAACCATACCTTGCAAGTCTTGTAAAATTTTCATCATAAGTACCAACAGATTCATCATCCTTTTGCTTCGGTTCAAGAAACTCATTCTCCATCATTGTTCGGAGAATACAAAGGAAGTACTTATTGAAAAATGAGTTCTTGAACTTGTCCCATTCCATGGACTCAATTTCATCCCATTTCCTCGTATTCTTAATTAGATTCCACCATTGATCAGAATATCCTTCCAAACGATACACTGCTAGGATGACTTTATCATGATCAGAACATTAATGAATTGAAAATATCTTTTCAGTAGTACTAATCCATTTTTCAGCAACAAATGGATCAGTAGACCCACTGAAAGAAGGTGGACACTGCCTCATGAAGGATTCAACAGAATGTTGCTCCTTCCTTTGCTCGTTTGGAAGTCATGCATGATTCATAGCATGAGAAAGTTGTGTGAGCATGGCTACAAGATTTTTCATTCCAGCTCGCATAATGTTTGGTTGCTCAGGGGGACAACCATTGCATTGCCCGTCGCATTCCGCATTAACATAGTTCCTTCGGGTTCCAGCCATTGACTAAAACCAAGAAGAATAGTGTGACCAACACTTATTATAATAGGAAAACCACATAATCAATAATAAAATTTCACACTTAAGGTCTTATCATAGGTTGTTCATTTCCATTTCTAAAACACTAAGATTGTGTTCTATGCTTAGACTTATCCTAAGGATTCTTACTAAGGCTTTCACATCCTAGTTTCCAAAGGTTGACTATACCTTTCCTCTGATACCAACTATAATGACCCATACTTTACATAAATTGTCATTACGTCATAATTTAAGCACACTTATTATAACATATAACAAAACTAGGAAAGGACTGTATAGGTATAGAGTCTTTAGAAACTGGGAAACATAAACAACTGGTTCATAAAGGATCTACATTGCCACCCATTTATTTCATCTTATCTAGAGTACATTTTTGGCATATCCTACTTAATAACCTTCTTCCTGAACTGGGGAAATAAAACATACAAAAGGGTGAGCTCAAATTCATAGTAAGTGTAAACAAAATAAATATCAATCACATCATATACATAAGAACATAACTTTTGGAAATCTTAACCTGCAAAAGAAATCATAATTTCATAACATGGGATAAATCATAGTAGTGAAATGTAATCCAAATAATCATAACATAAAACATGAAACTTTTTGGCATACACACATAATCATAGAGAATCATTTTTTGTTAGTCAAGACTCATTTCCAAGACTATCTTAGTGGATAACGTCCATTTCTCAATAGAGTTCACTCCTCGTTTCAGTCCCGTTTCACTGAACCGGTTTAACCTGCCATTCCAGCCATGTCTATCTCATGTGATATAAAATCTTTCCCCAATGCATTGGAGGGAGATATAGGTCCCACCCATCTCATAATGATACCATTCTTATGTGTGCCACAAAATCAGAAACCATACATCATAGCATAACCCATGTAATAAAAATGGGAATCATAAACATCGTGACATCATAAAACAATTCATAGAAGATAAATGAATTCATAAAAATATAATTACATCACAACATAATCAAATCAATGTAATAATAGGGATATAAACAAAACCCTTTATTATCTTCGATGTAAAATAATTTTGATAAAACACTTGAACTCAATTCTTGAGGAAGATATCCTTTCTGCTTCAAAAACACTTTTCCTTTCTTAACATGTCGTACAATTCTAAAATAAAAGAAGTTGATTAAAAATAAACTTGAAAACGTGTAAAAGAAGGTTCTTGGAAATAATGTTTTAAAAATACATTCATGTTGTATAAGTTAAAAACACATTCTTTGTACTTTTTCAGAAAATTCAAAAAGTACCTCATACGAAAAAAGACAACAGATTCCTTTCATATCCTTTACTAAAAACTCACTGAAGGGTAAAATTTGATTTAAAAAATTTTAGGTGGATGGAAATAATATTAAATATTGAGGAAACATGGATGTGGATAATAAAATACACCCTAGTAAATTCTAAAGTATAAACAATCTTGTGTAAAAATGAGAATGTGATATTTCTCTTACCTTAGGTCCAATTGGCCTCGTAAGTGTCTGAACCTCCTATATAATGATTTAAATAATGTTATTGACTTATTATAGAATCATTATTATTGTTATGATATCATATATGGTCATATTCTTAGCTTATTAGTAGTAATATTTCATTGTTACTTGTTATTCGGGTGTTTATAACTTTTTGTTCTTATGCGTGTTTTGTTGAATAAATTCTTATTCTTATCTTTAGGTTATAGATACATCATTTCCAGAATGGTAGTAATGTACTATATATCATATTTATTTATTAAATTCATTTATATAATCATTATGCAATGAAGATCATGTAGAACGAATCGCATCACATCGTGGAGACGGTATTCCGTACATACGCACGAGTGATGATATCGTTCCCATGATCATGGAATTGTATTGGAGTGTATGAATACTATTTTAGAATAAATATCACTTTAAAATAATCATATATAGTAATTATTTATATCATTACACCCATCCAAGTAAGGTGGTGGGGGGAAATAGATTACACCACGGCGTGGAGACGGTATTCCGTACGTACGCACGCGCGGTTATTTCGTTTTCCATACGATGGATAGATGTTGAAATAGGGTTGTTTCATACTAATAATAACATATAATTATATGAGTGATACTTATGTTATTACTTCATAATTAAACAACTAAAGAAGAAGATGTTGAAGAAGAAAGAATTTGGAAAAGATCGGTAATGGATATTACCTCTTTTTGACGGGCCTCTTCTTAACCTCCTCTTAGGGCATTAGGGTTGGTCTTTGAAGAGGAACAGAACCTCTAGGATGATTCTAGGGAAGAGGGGAAGTGAAATGGGAAGTTTTTGGCCGAGCTTAAAGGCTAAAATTGGTGTGATGAGGAGAGGGAGGAGGTTCCCTTTTATAAGGGAGGAGAGGGGCACCTTTGGAAATATAAGAAATATTAGTTTATATTAAATCCCAACCCCACCTAAAAACATCCAAAATGACTCATATCAGAATATTAGATGAGATAGGGTTGTAATCGCATAAACCAATAAAATTTAGACATGTTAGGAATTTATTTTAAACATTGAAAACTTGATTTATCCTTATTTATCAATTTAATTTTATTTGTGGTTATAATATTCTAGATTTTAAATTATTATTAATAATTACATATGTGTTGTGAATTTTTCATAATTTGACACTTTATGACGTTTTCGACCATATAAATTTTAATTTATAATTTTTCAATATTTTTGTGATTTTTAATCAATTTTATAATATGTTATTTTTATAAAATAACAATAGTGTCAATTTTGACACTATTCATTTATTTGAATTTAAATAAAATATATACAGACGATATGTTCGAACTAAAAGCTTTAATAGATTAATAAAATGTTATACGTATCTATAAAATAAGTGGAGCACATTAAATAGTTCTTATAATAATTATTTTAATATTTTAAAACCATTTATTGATATTTTAATTAATAAAATAATTTCAACATGAATATTGTGTCATAATTAATGATAACTATATAATCCCTAATAATTCTAAATAAATTCCTATGATTTAGATAATTGTATTAGATTTCTGGAGACTATTCATGTTCGATGTTTCATCAAGTTTATAACCAAATTAAAATTATTATACGTATAAGATTTAAGAAAGTGACACGTTGTCACATTCTTTAGTTTTAATAATAATTAAATTATTTGCTTGGACAAAAGTATATTAAATGAATCTAATCCAACCCTTAGGTGATATGGGTCGACTTTTAGTCATCCAATAGTATTTTGGTAGGTGTTTGGGTAATTTTATAATCTTATATTTACCCTTAATTACCCGATTTACCTTTAACTATGGTAAATAAAATTTACCGTAGTTACTATTCATAATGCTCAAAAATAAAAAGTGGCCTATTAAAATAATTTGGACCCACTGATTCTGAATATGGAATCCATTTTTGAAAATTCAAATCATATAAGTTGCAGTAATTAATTTAAAATAAATCCCGTTGTTAAGAAAATGGGTTTTAGAAGTTAAAACATTGCCAAAGATTGAAATGTTTTAACCTATGAATTCAATGTGAAATTAATGATAATGACATACATTATATTAAATGGTAAAAATATATTCTATCTATAATTTAAAACCATTCAATATTATAATTTAACAATATAAATTATCTCAATGAAAAAAGTTGTTTTTAATTAAAAATTAGCGTATTTTTACTATTCATCAAAATATGAAAGTTATCAGAAAAATATCAAAAATTTATCCAAAGTAAATTTTTATATCCTGATTCAACAGAAGAATTTTATTTTTTCAAATTGAACTTATAAATGTGTCAAAAATTATATTTAATGTGGGTGCGCCATCAAAAGGCGGCAAAATTGCATTTTTTTGATAAATACATATTTTAGCAAAAAAAATTATTTTGTTCTCTTAACATGTTATAGAAAATGTGTAAGATTATTAATAATGTTGTAAAATTTAAAATTTAGTTAATATTATTCATAACGGCTAGTTTATAATATTATAATAATATATCATTGTTTAGTGGAACTCGGTATTGCGTACTACACACGCTATCGAGAAAGGTCGCGATTGCGTGCTTCGAAAGATTCCTTTGATGATTTATATATCATAAAAAAAATATTTCTCATAAAGGTTTCGGGTTTTACACCATGGATGAAGTGAGGGTATTTGGGAGAAAATTGGAGTAGTTTTTGGCTAATAAAAATGGCTTTTGAGGTGTGAAATTAAGAAAGAGTAAGTAGCCTCTTATAAGAGAGATGAGGGTCACATTAGGAAAAGTTTGAAATATTATTTTGCTATAAAATAATTTTTTTTAATTGCCCAAAATGGGTTTTTTTCACGGATAATGCAGGGATGGGTCGAATTCCTCTCAACCAATTGTTTTATACATGTATAGATCACCATATTGTCCTTATCTGTTAGATATTACTCATAATTAAATAGTTTAAAATTTACCATGTCATCTTGAATATTCATATTACAAGGTTAATAAACTACCTTAAAATGACAAGAGAACCCCAAGTGGTTCATTAATGATATATATATATATATATAATTTTTAAGTTCCATTTTTCAAACATTATATGTTTAGGAATAATATATCATTAAAAAATATAGTATTTGTTTTTAAAAACAAATTTATGTCAATTTGGACACTATTTAGTATTTGGTTTTTGTGAAAGTATAAATAACTTGATTACATTGAAAAAATAAATTAAATAAATTTTGACATTTCATATTCCCCTTTAAAATTCGTGGATGGCATCAAAAGTCTCAATTTATATTTATTTTGTTATTTATAATATCAATTTTTTAATCGTTTATCAATAAGGTAATTACTGCATCATCATTGTGTCATAAATAAAATTAACTGATTAATTTCAAAATAATATAATTAAAATATCATGATTTATGAAATGTTTTTATATTTATAATGAATATTTATAGTCTAAATTATATTATGTATTACCATATATTAAAAATGGATTAGTTTTTAAAATTTGAATTTAACACTTTTAACTCTTCTATAAAATAATAATAATAAATGTCGTAATCAAATCCTAGGGGATCATAGAGGACCATATTTTATTCATGTGGTTTATTTTGGTCGATAAACACTTATCCAATTTAATAAAGACATGGGTTATGGTAATTAAAATATCATTTTTACCTTCTATTACCATATTTACTTATAACGATGGTAAATAAAATTCAAAAGTTTCTATTCAAAAACATTATTTTCATCCTATTGAACCAAATATTGCATACTTATGTCAACTGTGTCACTTGGATATTTGAAATTAAATTCACCTATGTAGTAAAATTACATTTTATACAAATTTACTAATGTGCAAAGAAGTTGGGTAAAAGACGTTAAAAAGTTCAATAAACTTTTATATATCAATTCTTATAATAAAATGACTCTATTGATTTAAATTGGTCTAATATTGGTGTTATGTATCAATTTTTACCATAAAATAAATTAACATAAAAATAATAATTATTTAAATAAATGTTTATTTTTAAACTATAACACAGTGTTTTTCCCAATTCATCAAAAATTGAATATTTTCAAAAAAATACCGAAAATTCACCCAAAGTTAATTTTTATATTTCAAGTCAAAAAATGAATTCTATTTGGAAAAATAAAATATATAAAATTTTAAAAAAGTGTGTATTACTATTCATATTTTTTAAGGCTTGTTTGATTGGTCGTGGTGTGCTAGAACTCGAAGTTGCGTATAACGCAAGCAATTGTATTATTCAAAAGAATCATACCATTAAAGCTTGGGGAGTTACATTCTTCCCTCATTCAAATAATTTCATCCTTGCAATTTATATATTATTATATCATAAAAATATTTGGGGGGTTCTTCATCATACTTTCCTCTAGTTCCCATGTTGGCTCTTCCATCTTATATTTTCTCTATTTAAATTTTCCCTGAATAGTCATCTGGTTTCTCAACCCTTGTTCTCTGGTATCAAGTATCTGGAGAGGCATTTCACAGTAATATAGATCAGGATCCAGTACTATTTCTTCATAGGTGAGTACATGCATTGGGTGATGCATGTATTTTCGGAAGAATGATACATGAAACACATCATGATCTTTGGAGAGATTTGGCGGCATTGCCAAACGATAAGTTATAACTCCAATTCCTTCTAAAATTTTGAATTGTCCGATATAACTGGGACTTAATTGACACTTCATACTGAAGCATATAATAGTCTTCCATGGAGAAACCTTCTAGAAAACATGATCCCCTTATTGATATTACAAATCCTTCCATCAGTTATCAGTATAGCTCTTTTTCCTACTTTTAGCTGATTTGATGTGGTTTTGGATGATCTACACCGTATCCATTGTTTCCTTATCATGTTATGGGCCTACATGTTCTCTTTCACCAACATCATTTAAAAAATTTGGTTTGCGACATCTATTACCTTATAACGATTCATATGGTGCCATATGAATACTTGAATAGATGCTACTTTTAGAAGAAAGATATACTATAGGTAAATATTGATCCCATATACCATGAAAGTCTTGTGAGAAAGATCATAGCACGTCTTATAAGGTTTAAATAGTATTTTCTGATTTTCCATTCGTTTGAGGGAGATAGACTGTGATCAAGTGAAGTTTACAATCCATGTCTTGTGGATGAATTTTCCATAATCTTTATATAATATGGGGATAATGATTAGAAGCAATAGATAGGGGTAAACCATAATGTCCTACAACTTTGCTAATATATATTCATTCTAAACATTAAAGTGGTAAATCTTCTCTTATAGCAAGAAATATTCTGAAATGGTAAGATGATACCCAATGACCCATATTGCATCATTCTTTATAGGAGTCTTCGGTAGTCCCATGACAATGTCCAACGTAACATCATCCCATTTCCAGTCAACAATGGGAAGAGGTTGAATAACTCATCCAGAATGTTGTCTTCCCACATTCACCTATTTACAAACCATACATCTTGACACATAATCAGCACTCTTCCTCTTCATGTTGTCCCACCGTAAATTTTACATCAAATTTAAATATATCTCAATGATACAAGGGTGTATAGTGAAATTAGAGATATGAGCATCATTCAAAAAATTTCATTTTAGATCTTGTATATCGAGAACAAAAATCCTTTTTCCAAATTTCAAATTTCTTTCTCCATATACGAATTAGATAAATCTCCCATCATTCATAGCATAATATTCTTTCGAAGCTCCTCATCATCAGTCTAAGAACTTTTTATCCTTTCTAGTAAACATGGTTTGGAAACCATTTGAAAAATTATTTAGGTTTCACCTTCCATGATTATTCCCATATCCATATTTTCTGTATCCAAGAACATGTGATCCATTTCAACTCTCATCTTGTATAGAACTCCAGGATCCTTTATGATCAGAGTATGTGTCACATTATTTTCCTTCCATGGGTGGTAGTGTATAGTGCAATCAAAATTAATGAGGAGTTTAAGTCATCTCCTTTGCATCATGTTGAGTTCTTTCCGTGAGAAAATATATTTCAACCTCTTCTGATTGGTATATATATCAAAAATTTTACCATAGATATAGTTTTTCCATATATTAAAAGCAAAGAATATAGCTTCTAAATCATGATCATGAGCATGAATATTTTGTTCATGAATTTTTAGCTGTCGTGATGCATATGTTATAACTCTATCATTCTGCATAAGGACATAACCATGTCCTTTCTTTGGAGAATCACAATAAATAACAGACCCATCATTCCCCGATGGTAGAGTCATGATAGGATCATTGACTAATCTTATCTTATGTTCATCAAAAAATTCTTCACACTCCTTTTTAAATTCAAATTTAACCCATTTACGTGTGTGTTTGGTTAATGATTTAGCCAATCAGGCAAAATTCAGGTCTATACATTGATAATAACAGGCAAAACCAATAAATTTTTTTACCTCAGTTATACTCATCGGTGTCATCCATTCTTGTATTTCACATTTCATATAATTATCACCAAAAACTTCATCCTTAGAGATAATATAGACATGAAATGAAATCTCCTGAAGCCATAATTCACACATGCTAAACTACCGAAATAATTCAACACATCTATGATTTTAAAGAATAGTGCCCAAGTGACATTCACAGTCTTCATTGAATTTAGAGTATACCTAGATATCATCAATAAATAAAACTATAAAATATTCATGATATTCTTTTAAAACTTTGTTAATTAAATCCATGATGTCAATGGGTGCATTAGTCAGTGTAAAAGTCATTACTTTACACTTGTAATGCCCAGACTTGGTATGAAATGTTTTCTTTAGAATGTCTTCCTTCATCCCACACAACTGATGATAAACATATTGAAGGCCAATCATTGAAAAATATTTATCTCCCAGAAGTTGATCAAATAAATCATCCATGTGAGGTAGTCTATACTTGTTATTTATTATTACAGTTTTGATCTCCCTGTAGTCAATGCACTACCTCATAGATCCATCATTATTTTTTACAAAAAGAATAAATGATCCTCATAGAGAAACACTAGGGAGAATAGATCCATTATTACTCAATTATTAATGTTCTTTATTTAGTTACACTCATTCTAACATGGCCATTATATATGGGGTCTTGGATATGGGCCTTGTACCTAGAATTAAATCAATGGAAAACTCAATTTCTCATTCTAGAGGATGTATAGATAACCACTCTGGAAACACAAAAAAATGTTCTTCCACAATAGGTATGTCCTATATTTTAACATTCCATTCCTCAGCCATAGTTATTTCACTCTCTTCATCCCAAATAATGGAATTTAGTTGAGACAGTAGGGGTGGATCTAGATGAGAATTAGATGGGGATGTTTCTTCTCTAAAGAAAATGTATTATTTATCATCATAAAAATTTGTAACCTCATTATTATTAATGTAAATTTTCACATCATGGTCTAAAATAAAATATATAATGAGGATTACAGAAAATTTAGTCCTCAGTATGATGATGAGATCAAAGGATAAAGAACATTTGAATGCCATAATGGAATTGATTCACAAAACATTGTTACAGTGATAATTCCCTTAGGTGTCTTGACTGAAAACTCCCTTGTTAAATAAAATTGGAAATATCTAAATTTCAAGGAAAACAAGAAATATATGAAATAATGTAATGATACATAATCAAATAAAAAAGTAGCTAAATTTGAGTAAATGATTAATGCACCATCTACCATGTCATTCAGAACATCATCCTCTACTATTGTGATCTCATATGATTGGCCTTGCTCCCTTGGACTTTTCGAAGGTAACATTTCTTGAAACATAGTACATTCATTTTCATAATGCCCCATTTTGTTATAATTGAAGCATCTAACATTGACAACATCTTTCTTCCCATGGAAATCACAAGTTTGGGGGAATTTTTCTCCATAATTGCAACAGACTATCATTCCCATTAGGAAAGTACCAGGGTGTTTCTCCCCACATTTACAGCATGATGGATTTTCATCATTTCCCTTATTCCCCTTTTTTCCATTTCTATAGTGTTCAATAGATATCTTCTTCCTTTTCTTTTTTTAAATGCGTAAGACATAGAGAATTCGTTTTATGTCATGAAAACACATGAAACAATATTTCTGTATAATGAGAATGATTGTGAGACGTATTCTTGATGGGGAAATGGTTTTAACCCATAAAATAATCTACAATTATTACTCCATAGGTTACATATATAATCTTCAGCATGACTTTCTATCCCTGTAATGTTAGCCTCATACTTTGCGGTATTCTCATCCTCCATTAGCCTAAGATTGAGAAATTGTCTATCCATGTATGTTCAATGGTCACAATGAAAGTATTTTTATATAAAAAGTTATTTACTCTCCCTCTATTCCATATTCAATACCTATTCATCCCCCATTGTGTTTTGAATTAATGACCACCATTGATCTGTATCTCATTTGTGGTGATAAAAGGCCATGAAAACTTTTTTCCCTTTCGATACTCCCCAAAGCAAGAAATATTTTCCCTAATGCACTTATTCATTACTCAGATACATATGGATTTTTTGTACCATTAAATGTTGATGGTTTTTGCCTCATAAATCGGTCTAACATTGATCTTCCACATTATGGATTAGGGTGATCCATACAGGTAAGGTTATTATTCATAATCTGAGTGAGTTGTCCTAGTATGGTAATAAGTTGTTCAGCACCGGTTGCATCACCAGCTCCCCAATAATTTTCTTAAGTAGGAGGGATATCCCTACATAGAATATGAGCGTTGATATGGTTTATATTCCTTCCACTATACACCATTTATAAATAGTGACATGAACTTTAGTTTTATTTTAATCACAATACATAATTGCAAACTAGTAAAATACCGAACATAAATTGAACAGTTTATGCATATAATCCATATTCATACACAAAATTTTTCATTGAGGAATTATTTACAAATAAGTTTGTCATAATGGTTTGTAAATAAAATTTGAATTATCATAAGCATATCCTGAGGGAGTGTCGTTACAAAGAGTGTAGCAAGGCTCGTTATCATGCACCAGTTCATGTTTGAGTCTGGCTCAAAGTGGTGCTTTTAGATTTTACTTCTAGATACTTTTGTGCCAGATCCTTCTCTACCTTCTAATATTGAGACATGGATGTATTGCTTGGAGAATTAAAAAATAACTACATTAATAAAATGAGAAAAATATTCTATATCAATCCTCAAAGTCTATCCCAATGGAAATTTTCTCTAATTAGTGTTTTTTCTAAATTTAGTTTCCATGGTTGGTACTAAACATTCTCTGATACCAACTGTAACACCCCGAACCTACATTCATAGAATTGGAGCATTATTACATATCATTGGGTTCATAACAAGAGATCGAGTCTTGAAAGACCGATTAGTTTAGTAGCCTTGGAAGTACGAGATATATACATAAGTTTTACATTGCATCATTAAATGAAGAAAAACAATATTGTGTCACCTATGAACACACTCATATCCTTTGGACTATCCCTGAAATTTAATCATAATATACTTCTTCAGATCCTGGGAAAATGAAAACATAATAAAGGGGTGATCTCGGATGCTTAGTAAGGATTACAATATAGAGGAAACTATCATAAATAAGCATAAACTTTTTAGGTGAATTATAAGACTAAAACACAATCCTTTTTAAACATAAATGTCATCATAATATGGCTATGATAAATCAAATAATTCCATTTACTTAATAACATGGATATTCTACTAGTCGAATAATCCCATGTAATATCAAGAGATAATTTCATAATGATAGAATACATAATGCCGAACATCATAACCACATAGTCAAGGCCTCGTTCCGAGACAACAAATAAGATTTTGTTAAGACCTTGTGCCAAGACACTAGTTTGTCTCATGATACCTATTGATGCATCAAGGAGCTATAGTAGGCTCCACCAGTCACTTACTATGTCCAATGCATTCCTCATATAAAAAGGATGAAACATTATATATACATTCATATTAAAAGTATCATATGAAATGTCAATAATTTAACAATAAACCACGAATGGTATATAAATAGCACACCCAAATTCAAACATATCACAAAAACTTCAATACAGTATGGATGATTGTATCATAATAAATAAACTTCAAACAAATGTAAAATCCAACAAAAAATGTTGACATAGATAAAATCAATCAAAAAACAATTAGAGTGACATATTTCGTTTAACATTGAAATCATTCAAAAGTAATTAAAATAATTAATTTTTACATATTCTTATACGATTTTATGTGAATCATCGATGTAACGCCCTGACCCCAGTTACCCAGAGTCGGTTCATTATTACATAACTTTGGTATGATCACAAAAGATCATGTCTTGAAAGAACGATTAGTTTAGTATCCTTGAAAACACATGATACATTCATAAAGTTTACATTCCATCAAAAACTGAAAACTACAACAACATAGTCTCCAAAGTCCACACTAATATCCCCTCATACTAACCTTGCAGGTCATTTATAAAATACCTCTTCACATCCTATAAAAAATAAAACATAAAAAGGGGTGAGCTTAGATGCCCAGTAAGGATAACAATATAGTAGAAACTTTCACAAATAAGCATAAACATTTAAGAAAATGTATAACTAAAACAAAAGCCTTTTCAACTTGAAAATCAGCATAATATGGCAGAAATAAAATGAAATAATTCCATTTACATATTCACGTGGATATTCTACTAATAAAATAATCACATACAATATCAAGAACCACTTTCATAATGATGAAATGCATAATTCCTGACTATCATAACCACGTAGCCAAGGGCTCGTGCCAAGACTATAAATAAGATTTTTTCAAGGCCTCATGCCAAGACACTAGATTGTCTCATGAGACCAACCGATGCATCGAGGAGCTATAGAGGGATCCACCCCTCACTTACTAATTCCAATGCATTCCTCATATGAATAGGTTTAAACATAACATAAACATTCGTATTTAAACTAGAATATAAAATGTCAATTTTTACCCATAAACCATGAATGGTATAAAAATAAAACATTCATGGTCAAACATATCAAAAAACCTTCAATACAATATTGATGTTTTGTATCATAAAAAATATACATCAAAAAAGATTCAAATCCATCAAAGGATGAGGACATAGATGAAATCAAAACTATTTGAGAGAAATATCTCTTTTTTGAAATCCTTGAAAAGTAACACATATATAAAGGAAGTAAATTAAAAAATATTTTTGAATCAAAGTGTCCCACACCACTTAGAAACTTTTGAAAAGAAATATCATTTAAAAACATTCATGTCCATATAAATAAATCCATAAAATCTTTTTGAAAATATAGACATTAATTAAAAATAATTGAAAGATAAATCTTTAAAACATTTAAAAGTCACATAATTGTAAAATAAAACATTAACTATGAAAATATTCTTATAATATTGTAATGTAATCTTCGACAATTTTATAACAGTGGAAAATAGTTGCACCCTCCATATAAGTTAAAAAATACATTCTTACCTTAATTTTGTTGAAAATCTTAAAAAGGACCATGTTTGGAAAACAACCGAAAGATTCCTTTCAAACAATTTTATAAAAAGTCAAAAAAGGGTATAAATGAATTTAACCCATAGTCTAGTAAACATTAAAAATGTTTTGGAATACATTTTTATGAAACATGGATGTGGATGATAAAGAGGTCCCAGTAGATAATTACGTTTAATCAACCTCAGATAATGAAGAGATTGTGAAATAAACCATTACCTTGTACTTTTCCTTGGTTAAGGGTAGGTTAACCTCCTTTATAATGGAGAAATAATTTTAATTAAATTATACAAGAATCATATACATTAATATGATATTATATATGATCTTTTAACTTTTATTTGTTAATAATATCTTAGTATTATCATCTTTTTGGGTGTTAACTTACTCGTTTTATTTTATATATTTTGTTACATAAGCCATGTTTGTTGTGGATAGGTTGTATCTTATTCATATACATAATGATATCAAGTCCTTAAAAATTATTTTTAATCCTCAAATGAGAATTATAATTGCATGGATATGATGGGGAATGAATCTCATCGCGTTCGTGGAGACGGTAGTCCATACATACGCACGAGCAACAATATCATTATTTTGATTTTAAAATAATATATAATTGGATGGTATATCATATATACAGAATCATTATTATATTATATTTATTATTTACATCAATTACATATCATTATCATACCCGTCCAAATAATAATGTTTTTGAATAACAATTACACCATGATGTGGAGACAGTAAGACGTACGTACGCACGTATGGTGACATGTCATTAAAAGGATGTATAGAATACTAAAAATGGTTGTACCATATTTATAATTACATCATAGTATACAGAATATAATGGAGTTATTTTTTTATAAGGGAAATAACAGAGAAATAAGAAGATGAAGAAGAAAAGGGCCTTGAAAGAGGGTGGTGAAAACATTACCTCTTCTTCGGGTTCTTCCTTTTCATTTGATCAAAAGGGATCCTTAGGTAGGCTTTCTGACTAAATGAAGGCAACTATTATTAATGGATGATATTTGAGGATGTATTTGGTCAGTTTTTGTAAGAACCAAAATGCTTTGAAGGTATGAAGAATTTTTTATAAGTGGTGTCCTTTTATAAGGGGGAGGAGGGGCTCTTTAGAAAAAACATAAAGTATTAATTTATAATAAATTCTTATTAAGTTTCTAAGGGATCAAAATTTTATTATTAAAACTCTAAGGTGATTATGGGTCTAAATAATTTCATCCAATAGATTTTAGATGGGTATGGTTCTCTATATTAACCTTATCATTTATATTTAACTCTTAGTTAAATAGTTTGACATTTACCATGTCACATTGTATTTTTATATTATATGGTTAATAAACATACTATATACTTCCCAGATAACCCCAAGTGGTCCATTAATGATACACCTATCATGATATAAGTCCATTTTCTGAACCGTAGATTTTTAAGAATAGAATATCAATTAATAATATAATATTTGTTTTAAAAACTCATTTATGTCAATTTTGACTCTATTTAATAATTGATTTTTGGTAAAGTCGTAAAAACATTATTAATTCAAACAAAATTCATTTAAGCAATAATAACATGTCATATTAAGTAATAAAATTCTCTTAATTCATTAAAAGTCTCATATTATATTTATTTGGGTATTTATAATGTCAATTATTTTAATATTTCATGAATAAGGTAATTACTGAATCATTATTATGTCATAAATAACATAATTTATTTCATGTCTAAAAATTATAAAAAAATACCATGATCTAGGAAATAGATTTAGATTTCTAATTAATATTTATAGTCTAAAATATAACTTATATAATACCATGTAAAAATGTATTTACTAAAAGATATTTGTTTGTGTCATTTTTGCCTTTACATTAAATGATTTAATCTAAAGAGTCATTATCACTCTCAAGTGGTTCCATGAGGTCCCCAAATCTACCCAAGTATGCCCATGGTCGTCCATGACTCATCCAATAAGGTTAGTACATGTGTTAAGGTAATTTTTTATTGTTATAATGTACTTTTTATCTTGAATTACCATATTTACCTTTAACCACGGTAAATAAAAGTCAAAAGTTACTATTCATCAAAAATTATTTTTATATTATTGAACCACATTTTACTACTTGTTATTAACCATGTATCTTGGATTTTATAAATTCCACTCATAGAAGTGGTAAAATTAAATATTATGTGAATTTGCAAATTCTCCTAGGAGGTGGGTAAAAGACGGTGAAAAGTTCAATATAATTTATATATATATAAAATTATTATATACTGAAACCAATGATTTACTTTTAAATTATATAGGTATTATGTATCTATGTTGACATAAAATAAATTTAAATAAAATAAATAATTATTTAAATAAAAATCCGGTTTTAAACTATAACTTAGTGTTTTTCACTATTCATCAAAATTTAAAAGTTTTCTGAAAAATACCAAGAATTTACCCTAAGATAATTTTGATATTACAAATTCAATAATGAAGTATATTTTATCAAATTAAAAACATTTAATTTTCATTTATTAATTTAAAATTAATTCCCGCTATCGAAAACAAAAGGCGTATTTTTAAGAAATAATAACAACCAAAATATTGACACTTGTTTATATCCAATTTCAATGTGAAATTACTTACAATGACCATAGTTGGATTAAATGGTAAAAATATAATCTATTTATACTTCCAAACCATTAAAATTTATAATTTAACAATATAAATTATTTTGATTTAAAAATTTGTATTCAGTTAAAATATAGTATTTTTCACTATTCACCCAAATATAAAAGTTATCAGAAAAACACAAAAACTTTATTGAAACTAAATTATTATGTCCAAATTATAAAGAAGAAGTTTATTTTGTCAAATTGAATATATAAAAGTTTCAAATATTGGATTTAAAAATTATTTTCCATTAAAAGGCAGTAAAATTTCATTTTTTTTAAAATACTTCTTTTATCTGAAAAAAATGCATTTGTTCTTAAATTATGTCTAAGAAACTCATAAAATGTTTTATAAATTATATGGATTATATAATGTAAAAAATTCAGTTATTTTTATTCATAACCTCTTTTGAACGGCTTGTTTGGTAAGTCATGGTGCGCTAGAACTCATTGTTGTGTGTAGTGAAATTTATTGAATTACTTTGAAAAATAACGTACTATGAAATCTTGGGGTGTTACATTTTAAGGTGTTATAATGGAAGAAAATAGCTTCACCCACCATATATGTTAAAAAACAATCCTTCCTTAATCTGTCAAAAAGATAATAAAGTACCTTGTATAGAAAGCAACCAAAAGATTATTTTCAACCCATTTATAAAAATTAAACTAAGGGTATAAATGACATTAACCCATAGTATAGTAAATTGTAAAAATATTTTAAAATACATTTTTACAAAACACAAATGAGGATGATAAAGTGATCCCATTTGATACTAACGTATAAACAGCTTAGGATAGTAAAGAGACTTTAAAATTAACCCTTAGATTGTATTATTCCTTATTCAATGGTACATTGACCTCATGTATGATGTTTAAATAATTTTTAATGAATTATACAAGAATCTACATACTTCATATATGATCTTATAATATTGCTTTGTTAATAATATTTCAGTAGTATCATTGTTTTAGGTGTTAACTGATTCATTTTCATTTGTAGGTTTTGTTACGTAATACATGTTTGTTATGGATGGGATGTATTTTATTAATATCCAGAATGATATTAAGTTCTTAAAAAAATAATTTTAATTATCAAATGAAAATTATTCTTTAATGGTAAGATGGAGAATGAAATCACATCGCATCATAGAGACGGTAATCCCTACATACGCACGAGCGACAATATAATTCTATTTATAGTGAAATCGTATGTATTTTGATGGTATATTATATATACAGAATCATTAACATGTTATATTAATTATTTACATCAATTATACTCATTATTATACCCATACAAATAATTAAGTGATAAATAAAAACTACACCATGATATGAAGACAGTAAGTCTCACGTACGCACCTATGGTGACATTGTTATTCATAGGATTAATAGAATAATGAATATGGTTGTACCATATTTATAATAAAATCACAGTATTTAAAAGGTAATAGAGTTTTTATTTTGGTATGGAAACATCAATGATAGAGGAAGTGGAAGAATAAAATAACTTTGAAAGAGGTGAAGAAATAATTATATCTTCATTGGGTTCTTCCTTTTGATTTGAACAAAAGGGCTTCGTAGGTTGGATTTATGATCAAATTGTGGCCTCTAGGTTGATGTGAGGGTATTTGGGAGGATATTTGAGTAGGGGTTGGCCTATAAAAATGGCTTTGGTGGTGTGAAATTAATATAAGGGGAAGTACCATTTTATAAAAGAGGGGTGGGTCACTTTAGGAAAAGCATTAAATATTATTTTATTATAAAATAATTTTCAGTTTCTAATGGATAAAAAGGGATTTATTTTTATTCTATGGTGAGGATGCATCATAATTTCTTCAACCAATATGTTTTAGTCATGTTTAGATCACAGTATTAACCTTTTATTTTATATTAAACTCTTAGATAAATAGTTTAACTTTTACCATGTCTTCTTGTATTTATATAATAAATTGTTGCTAAATTTACTAAACAACTCCAGGATAACCCCATGAGGTTTAATAATGATATATATATCATTATATAAGTCCCTTGGTAGAACCTTAGACTTTTAAGAATTTTATATCATTATATAATATAGTATTAGTATTAAAAACTCATATTTTTCTATTTTGAATCTATTTAGTAATTGGTTTTTGTGAAAGTCAAAAAAATTCATTACTTAGAAAAAATACATTAAATCAACAATAACATGTCATATTCACCTATAAAATTCGTTTTTGGCATCAAAATTCTCAATTTACATTTATTTTGATATTTATAATATCAATTATTTTAATCTTTTATTAGTAACGTAATTACTCCATCATCAATGTGTAGTAAATAAATTTATTTATTTAATGTCTAAAAATTATAAATAAAATACCATGATTTAGTAAATATTTTTATATTTATAATTAATATTTAGAGTTTAAATTCTCTTATGTATAACTCAATATTAATAATGGTTTATTTAAAAAAATTTGAATTTAACAATTTTTACTCTTTTTTATATAAAATAATAATATATGATGTGATCTAATCCAAGTAGATCAAAGAGGATCCTATTTTATTCCTAATATTGATTTTGGTCGAAAAAACTAATAAAATAGAAATATTACATGTCTTTAAGTAATTATAATATCATTTTTACCATTAATTACCCTATTTACTTTTTAACCGTGGAAAATAAAATTCAAAGGATAGTATTCCCCAAAAAATATTTTCATCCTATTAAACCACATTTTTCATACTAATGTCAACCTTATTTCTCAAATTTTTGAAATTTAATAAATATAAGATGTAAAATTACATTTTATGCAAATTTTCAAATGTGCCGAGAAGGTGTGTAAAAGAAGTTAAAATGTTTAAAAAAATTTATAAATCTAATCTCATTATTAAATAACTCCAATGAATTACATTGGACTAACATATTTATTATGTATTTATTTTTAATTTAAAATAATTTTAAGTAAAAATAAAAATTATTTAAATAAAATTTAGTTCTTAAACAATAACGTATGATTTTTCAGTATTCATAAGAAATTTAATGTTTTCAGAAAAATACCAAAAATTCATCTTATGATTGTTTTGATATTCTGAATCAAAAAATGAAGCCCATTTTGAAAAAAATATATATAATTTCCATATGTGGGTATTAATATTTATAATTTTTAGTTTACGACTAGTTTGATTGGTCATGGTGTGCTAGATCTCTATGTTTCATACAATGCATGCTATTTTATTATTTAACGAGAAGCATACTGTGGATGCTTAGGGGGTTACATTTCATGTCTCCCATATAGGAAAAAGTGAGATGAAAAAATCACATACCTCAAGTTCCAATAGCTTCAAAAGCACAATAATATCTTATATAATAAATTTAAATTTACCCTAATTTTATTTGAGAATATCTTAAATACTAATAATATAAAAAATTACAAACTTATAATATTTCAATATCTATTTATTATAAATTCTTATTTAAATCTTCAATTTTATGAGTTAAATGATTCGTTTTCCATGAAATTTTTGGTTTGATAATTACTAAAGTTTTACTTTCATCAGGTTTTAATAATTCCAATATTTTTAATTGAGATATAAATAAAAAATTTATTAAATAATTTTAAATTTATATCCAACCATATAACATATAGGTAGAAAAATTAATTACGTATTTTGTGGAGAGGGATAACCATTAGAGTGCATGGACTCAGTTTTATCTTTTTCATAGATGGAATATAAGAATGGAAAATATTAATTTTAAATTTATATAATTGTTCTTATATAATATTAATCATATTTATTCATTTAATAAATCCTTATTATAGTCCATGTAATGTTGAAATGAAAATAAAATATCATTGCTTTGTAGAGGCAACAGTCCTTATGCATGCACGTTCGACATTGTTGTTTTAAAATGGAATAGATGGTAAGACGGTAGATTTGATATTATAATTACAAAATTATAATAATTTCATAAATAATATATATATTAATCCCATTATTACATCTTACTGTGAGTGGACGTAATGGAAAAGAAATTACATCAGTTTGTGAGTCAGTAGTCCTATGTACACACGATTGACAGTTTAATTTCCCATTTTATGGAAGAGGAGATGTATATAATTTATTTAATCAATATAATAATTTAACATTATATTTTATATAAGGGTTTTATTATATTTGGACTATTAATACGTAATTTAGGGCAGTAAAATAATATGTCAAAAATAGATCTTGTTGAAAATAATTACCATCACTTAGAAAAACCTCCTTTAAAAATCTTATTAAAGACCATAGGGATAATATTTTGTTTATAAAAGAAGATCTATAATTTGGATTCAGATATTGGGGATATTTGATGGATTTTTTTCTAGTGAATTTTTTTTAGAGGTGAAAACAATTTACTGGAGGAGGATCACATTTTCAATTAATGTGGGTGACACATTTCTAATTTTTTAATTTTTTAAAATAATGACAAGTTTATTTAGTTGAAAAACACTCCCAAAATTATCATATTAGTTGTTGATAAGGGAATCGATTAAAAAATCCGTAAAAGGGGTTTTAGAAATATTTTAGGTCATTTTAACATTAAATTTATATAATAACCCCACAGTAAATGTTATTTAACCATAACCATGGTTACATATATTATTTATTTTTCATATTCATTATTACCAAAAATAAGTTTAAATTAATATATAATATTAATTATTCTTATTTAAAAAATATAATCATTTTATCAAATTTTATTCACAAAATTATCAGAATTTAATTTAAAACTAAACCTGATAACACGATGAATTTTTTTTTCAAAATACAAATGTTATTTAATTGGTAATTATATTTTAATAAAAATTATTATTTTTGGATTGAATTTCAAAAATTAAATTAATATAAATTAAATAATTGTACTTTTAATCCCACATTAAAATTGGAACCTTTTAAATTCATTAAATGTTGATATCTTTTTTTAATCCTTATTTTTCACTATTTGTAGAAAAATTAATATTACTAGAAAATTACAAAAAAGTAAACCTAATATGATTCTAAGATGATGTTTTCAAATTCTAAATATATTTCTTTCAAATAATATTTCTAAAAGTGACAAGAATTAATTTTAAAATATGTGTGTGAAATGAGACAAAACCTTTTTTTTAGAAAACTGTAGTTTCTATGCATAAAAATGGTTTTTTTCTTATCCCATTTCTAGAAAAAATAATATTTTATGAATGAAAAATGAATTTAATTGAATATATAATATAAAAATATTCATTATAATTTATCACCATTACTGATTAATTTTATTTATTAAAATCATAATACATTTTATGAATAAAAATAGTTTTTCTATAGAATATTTGTTTCAATTAAATTGGACTTTAATTTTATTTTCTAAACTACTCATAACTAAGGAATTATTTTACACATTTATAAACCAGAATATTTTTATAATTTAATTATTTCTATTCCTACCAAAATATTTATCCACTGGGTTATACTAGTATATTATCTTATGGTTTTTTAAGACTGATTTTTTAGGTATCGCATGATTTTGAATATAATAAATATATTTTTCCAAAAATATATCATAAAATTATTGGTTGTTACATTATAAAAAATTAAAAAGAATTTATTCCTTCAAATTCTTCTACATATATAATATAATTAATATATCTCTTCCTCATCACCTCCATAGGTTCCCATATAGATTCTTCGAATTTCTAATTCATCCTTGGAACTTTAGCAAAGTGAGTAGTACTGTTCTATAGGACTTTATCTCCACAATCAATGATTTATACTAGTTTTTCATCATTATAACAATCATTCTAAAAGGGTATGACATCTGAATTTTTTATCTATGATGATTTAAGTATGGAATTCATTAGGTGACACAAATGGAACAAATTGTGATCTTAAGAGAGGTTGGGTGGAAGTTCCATGTCCAAAACCCATCCCTACATGATCCAGAATATTGAAAGGAAAAATACTTCTAGGAATAAGCATTCGCATATTTCAAAATATTATAACATGTTTCCAAAGAAAAGCTCATTGAAAACCCTTCTCACTAACTTCAAATTATATTTCATACAGATGATTGTCTACATGAATTTTCATTTGAATCTAGGATGCCTTGAGGAATTTTGAATAAATATGAAATTATCGTTCATTTCCTTAGCTGGATTACGTCTCAATATTTTTCATTCTCCCACTTCATCCAAGCATCCTGGAGTTATACACTTCTCTTCATAGAGGTATTCTTAGTTATCCATCTGAATTCTTGAGTGAAATATATTATCATAAGAAAACATGACTAATGTACGGTGTTGATCCCAACCACATATGAAATACATAGAACAATATATCAATATATTATCTAATGATTGAATGGTTTTTTAGAATTAACATTTTACTAAGGATGTAACTAAAAACTATAACAGAAATCTATATCCACATCCTATATAATTCTTCACTTGATCATTAAGGTAAACCTTGAATATTGATTCGATATAATTGAATGTGGTACTACATGAAAACATAACCCACCCTTACTAAATATTACTATAAGATGGTCTAGAGGGAAGTCTTATATAATGGTAGTGTTTTTTCATTTCTTTGTATGGAAATTTACTAAAACACAAATAGTATTATGGAATTTATATATATTTTAGAGTCCAACAAAAATGTCCAGGGTGGCATTTTTTCCTTATATATTATGGTATGTGTAATGGTTGTAAAATCCACTTATCCATATATTTAATAGCTATAACATGTTGACATAGCAACCAATGAGATACATACTTATTAATATATATGTTTGAGATGTATCAATAGAAATACTGTTTTAGATAACTATACATCATGGTGCTTCTAGGTTGAATAGAGAATGATGAACTATGAGCATCATATAATGACTACCTCAAATATAGTATGTCTGAAACACATAAACAGTTCCAAAATCATATCATTCCATCACAATCAAGGTTGAACAAAGGAACATTTCTTACCATCTTCTATAGATCAACATCTCTCTTCAATACCACTTATATCCTCATAGTAATAGATCATTGAACACTAATTTATTAAAGATGTGATTAACCTCCTTCCTTCACGTTTTCAAGAACCATTCTATGAAAATATAAAAAGATTGGATCTTTTATGATACTAATCATCAGAAATCTAGAATGAACCTTTTGATTCAATGCCTTGACCACCTTGTGTTATTTCCAATGGTGGTTGGACATTGACCATTAAAATCATTAATCATCTCAAAACATCTTATCAAGTGCATATTAATATCTTTTTTAGTGAATATATACATTGACATTTTATGATTAATATATATATCACATATTTATCCACAAAGATAATTCTTCTATATCATTAATGAAAAGATTTCTGAAGCTAACAATAAATAATTTATTGGAAAATTTTACTCATGAACCATCATTTTTCATTAGGCATAAGATATCATTATACAATTATATATGGGAATTAATCCCAATATCCTCTATTATAGTGCACTAAAGATCACAAAACATTCTCTAATATATGGTAATATAATAAAGGCCCGCTAACTAAGATTCTATTTATTTTCTGAAACTTTTCTTCCAATTCATTCATCTTATGGAACTTGGATCGAATATATGTTAAAATTGTATGTTGATAAAATAGTTATTAATATTTATCTATTAATCACTGATAATATTCATCCATACTAAGAAAAACATTGATAACAGTCACTGTAGATATTCTGGAACAATATTAAACAAAATCCTTATTTGATGGATCCACAAATATAATCTCTCTTGAGATTATATAACCCAAAAATGATACCTTTTGTAATAAAAAATCTCACTTTGTAAATTTTTCATATATTTTATGATTTATTTGATTCATTAGTACATTAAACAATAGATCATTTTGATCTTAAATTATCTTTGAGTATATAATAATATCATCTATAAAGATGACTAAAAATGATCAAGTTAACGTCTAAAGAATAAATTCCTTAAATCATAGAACATAGTGGGGTCCTTTGTAAGACCAAACTGAATAACTATATATTTATAGTGTCAATAATGAGTATAAATTTTTTTATTTTTTATACACCCATTGACCCAAAATTGATGATATATAGAGTGAAGGTCAATATTAGAATTGTGTGGGCTTCGTTCATTTGATAAAACAAGTCATCAATAAATGGAATATGATACTTTTTTTCACAGTAATCTGGTTATGTTATTTATTATTAATGTAGAGGTAAAACGATCCATTTTTTCTTAAAAAAAGAACTCGTGCACCCATTTATCACACACATGGGAAAATAAATTCTTTAAAATGATTATATTTGAGTATCTTTTTCAATTCCTATAACTCAGTTAGGTAAATTTTATATAGAGTCTTTAAAATAGGTATAACCCCTTGAATGAATTCAAATGCGAACTCAACATCAAGTTTTTATGGAATAGTATGATACATGTCTAGAAATGAAAAATAAAAAACCCACAGATTTGGTATATCAATGATTTTTATTATTTCCCTATCCATATGATATAATAAACAAATTTTAATATGAATTAGAAATCATAAAATGGATTTGACTTCCATTTATAGCTCATATTAATCATCACACCAATATATGACCAGATATTGGTTTGGAATATCAAATGTGACATATGTTAATCATATATGGATGTGAGATTTATGTAGAGAATGCAAATACTTTCCTAAAATAAAATAACATTCATCTAGTGGGAGACTAAAAAGATTTACAAGAAGCACATTCCCCCAAACTTTAACTGAAGAATAATCAAAGACAAGATATGTGACCCTTATATCACTTGGTTATTCACTTCTAATTGAACAACTAATTTTTGGTGTGGAATTTATTCCCCTAAAAAAATTATATAGATACAAAAAATTGGGTAGATTCATTGTCAAATAAGGAAATATAATTCCTTGAGAGGATAATAATTGTACCATTTACCACATATTTATCATACCCCTCATCTGAAATAGTTATCACGTGAGAATAACATATGTATCTTATTTTAAGTGGGTTTTGACATTTATAATCTTCATTTGCATTTTTATTTGAGATATAAAGAAAATAATTATCATAATCCTTTCATTTTAAACCCTATAGTATGGGTGGTGCATTCTTTTTAGTTTTCCCTCTATTCACTTCTTCAATTAACTTCATCCAGTCACTTTGTAATTTTGTTTCTGGATGAACTTCTTTTCTCCACTTAAAAAATTTACAAGCCCCAAAAAGATAATTTTTGCAATATTTACATCCAAATCTAGATCATAATGGAAGGCTCCACTTCTCTTCTCCATTGTTTTTATAACATCATTTGTATTCAATAGTTACTCTCTTATCAACACAATGGGAATGATGGGTAACTATACTCTCTATTATCACCTTAATCGTACACTGAATGATTTCTTCATAACTGATAAAATTTACTTATTTAGAATTCCATTAAATTATTTTAATTTAAAAAACTGATGAATTGATCAACCTTACTTTTATGTTGATAAAAATACTAGAATTATACCTTGCACATCTTTTAAAAATATCCACATAGGTACTAATAGATTAATTATCCTTATGCTTTAGCTCATGAAATTAATATGAGAATGTATCTACTTAAAAATAATATCAAAAACTCAACACACACTATGGAGGAGATTTCATCCTATTTCTCTCATATTCTTCATATGATTCCACTATTTATATTCTTTTCATTCAATATGATAGACAACAAAAATAAATTTTAATTTTATTCTTTGAGCACTGGAGAACATAGGATACTATTATAGTGGTCCTAATTCATTTCTTAAGGAATTTTGGATTCATGGACCCACTAATGGAATATGAAATTTTTTTTATGGACTCAACAAAGTGTAATTCCATCCATTACATATTTTGGAACTCGTCATTATTCATATGATGATAAATTTATATAATTATAACCGTGATATTTTTCATTCCATCTCCCATAACATTTGGTCGATTTTATGAAAAATCAATGCACTTTCTATCACATACAGTATTCAAACTATTCCATAAGTAACATCCATTGACTAAAACTAAAAAACATCATTTGGTCACCAATAATAATAGTGGGAAACCATATAATATCCTTGAATCATTTATATGATATCTAAACCACGGAAACATCTATTAACTCTATGATACCTTATGATTAAACTATTTCATTAAAAGTAAACATGTATTACAATATCTCATATTAGTTCACAAATGAAATTATAATTATCCTAAAAATGTACTCAAGATTATTTAACTAGGTGTGCAGTAATGGCACACTTTTTGTGCACCAAAATGCTAGATGAGATATACTCAACCATCCTTTTCTAGGTTATTACCCATAAATGCGTCTATGTTAAAACCACATCAACTTATAAATTCCCAAACCCCCCCTCCCCCCTGAATGTGAACGCCTCCTAGGCTATAAATTATATAAGGTGGGTGGTGAATTCCCAATCCTCAGTATCAGTAGCACCCGAGTTAGGAACTAGAAGGAATTAATCGATAAGATAATTTGTGAACATGAGATATAAATCTTATACACCAATAAACACCTAATATATATATCTCTCTATCTCCATCACATAGACACATATATATATAAATATATATATTTAAATTTTTATTGAATACATTCCATTACATACAGTACTGAAACAACTAACATAGACACTACAAGAACAAATAGGTAAATATAGCAGTGACCACGAAGAGCAAACAACCCCTTAAAAACCAGGAGCTAGTAATATCCAGGCTCATATCCAACCTGACCAGGTTATCCTATAGAAAATTATATATATATATATATATATATATGCTGATAAATTCAGTGTACTTATTAGGATCCTCCCCCGATCCTTTAATAGAAAAGATAACGAAGGCATGCTAATGAACTACGAACAATAGTGAACTATCTCATCACCTAAAAAATTATACTATGTTCCCTTCCCAATCACATATAACTATCACCATGTGTGAAAAAGGATAGAGAATATAATATAACAATGAGATATCTAGGGTACACTACTACTGCTTCCCCAACGGTTTTCCTCTCTATCCCAGTCTCACACATCCTAAGCCGCCTATCCCCAAAAATATACCTACCCAAAGACTCTTGAAAATGAATCAAAACATGAACCTATTGTATCATATCCAAAAACAATCTCATATCATATCTATATATATTTTCCATGTTTTTTTGAGTTCCACTAAGGAACACATGGTGTGTATCATACATCAGGTATTATAGCTCATGAAATCATGACCCATACATTATGTAAGGTCCAAAAGCCATCACAGCCTATACACATAATACATAAAATAATCTAAATGATACTATATTTAAAGATTCAGGTGTGTAAAAAAACCACAAGACATCACATAACTCTACACACATATATGGTAAAACGAACTTCCATGCTTTCAAGAACAATTAAATACAATGATAATAGAGTAAGGCCATAGGGGGTAGTTATCCATTCATTCCCCCAATATAATGATGGGGGGAAATCCCATAGTAAACAATGTGTAAATACCTCTAATACACATAGGTGGGGTAGAGTGAGAAATCACATAATATATATGATATAATATAGCTCACAACCGCACTATAGGAACAACTTATTCCCAAGATCAATTACAGATATTGTCTATTGGAAACCTATCTACCACATCTAGGGACTAGATATCCTATAAGAACACAAGTATATAAGGAGATAAATAAAATTCATTATTTTATCTTAACATTGCCTTTTTGTAAATAATTAGTTAAAAATTATTAAAACCTCAATTATTAACCCAATTTACATTAAATTATCCAGAATTGGGATGCTCATTCACTCCTATAATAATACAAATTGAGACCATAGTGACTCATGATTAAAATATTTTCATCATTTGAATTCCATAAAAACAAACCCCATAGCTTAATTCTTTTATTCATTATTATAGTCATTCCATAATCTTGGTACTCTATGAAAACCATCCAATGATACCACTAAGAGGAAAAATGCAACCAAGAACACCCATAAATATCAAATAGTGGAGAAAATGGTGAAAATAAATTAAGAAACCCATTCATAATACATTAAATTGATTCATTGTAACTAATAATTAAGCATTATCACATCAAAGGGAAGGCTCGTATTCAACCCATTCATTCATAGTCAATTCCCTCTCCGAAACCCACATGCATATCTTTATGCATATCATTATGAAATGTATCAAATTCTACCACATAATCTGGGCCTCCCCACCCATATGAATATCTTAATGCATCTCACCATCATATGAGTCAGATGTTGCCACATAATTCAGGCCTCTCTTCCAACATGCATATCCTGAATCCTCTCACCATCATAGGCATCAAATATTTTAGAATAATTTTTCTCTCCCCAACCACATCACATCATCCTTCATGAACTCATCGATCATTGGATAATATCACTATTCAAAGAGATGCTCACATGCATAGCACATAAAAAATTAGTCATAAAAAAACAAGAATAACCAAAAAAAATTCCATAAAACATAGTATCCATCCATTACACATAAAAGATATCTCATGTGTCTAATATAGGGTTCTAGACCTTTTAAAGAAGATAGGAAACTAAGGGTCAAAAATATATTCTTCGAAACAACCAATTTTCATCTTTATTGAATGAAGAGATTGATTGATCAAAGTAAACATCTACATTGTACTAAATTAATCAGGAAATAATAAGTAACTATGTTAATTAAATAATTAATTTAAACATGATTACAATCATTCATAAATGTGTTTAAAAAAATGAATTTCAGTTTATTAACATGCCTTTAAATCATTTTATCATCACACATAAATGTTATTCACAATATATAACAAATAATACCAACACATAGAATCATATTGTTAATTAAACATGAATACTCACATCAACTTGTTTATTATAAAATTAAATGAATGTTGGATTCATTAAACAAGACTCTATATTTTCCACCAATATAATTGTCAATTAATTATAGATTTACATTATTTACAATTTTCCATATAGAAAAACATTATAATAATGAGTATAAAATCATTCTATATAATCATAATAGAGATATCAATGTCTATAAAAAATCAAGATACACACCATTATCATGGTACAATGAAACAACATATGATCAAAATCTAATTAGTTATCAATCCAGTTCAATCTCTAATAGCTCAATACTATTTTCATTAAAGGGGCTCAACAATGATAACTTTATAATTCCACATAAATAATTAGGAGAAGCAGTGAATCCCCAATCAATCAAAAAAGGCCTTATGTGACATAGTTCACCCAAAAAAGGGGGTATAAATATGATGTAGTTGTTTCAAAAGGAAAAATGTGGAAATGGTTATAGGATCCCAAAAATCTGAAGGAATGATTCTATAATATTGTATCTCAAGAGAATGAGAGTATGGGAGAATGAGGGAAAAGAACCTCTGTTTCTGTGTCAGTAGATTTAGGAAGATTTGTTTCTACATGTCAAAAACAATTTAATTCCAACTATTAGATATCACATTACATCCTTCCTGAATGGAATCATTTACATCCATGACAATCTATGAAAATCAATTATATAATCATCCTTGAAGAGTCAACCATTGAATGCCCCTAATTCACACTACAAACATCTCTGCATGGACATTTTCATGAAACAACCAAAATTATCCTCATATGTAGTTTCATAATGTAGGAATAACCATGTTTCCAGTATCACCATGTTGAAATTTCTCACATTGAATATCAATGTATCTGGTCACTCACATAGTTGATTGATCAAATAGGTGATCTGTGTATCTGATCACTCACATAGTCAACTACTCACATTGCCGATTCACATGGTCGAGCTAGGCACGTAAGTGATCTATGTAGTTGATCCAACTATGTAGCTTATTCATGTTACTAGTATTTTCATATTGTTGATCTCTTAAACTAGCCAGTTCATTCATGCAGATGATCACCCATGTAGATGACTCATTCATGTCATTGATCTCCCACATAGCCAGTATCACATTGTCAATTCAACTATCAATGAATCGGGGTACTTTCCCAAAGTGTGGACCTCACGTTCACATCATAAAACCCTTACACGTCATGGATTATCCCTCCACATAGAGTTACTTATTTAAAGACCTATATAACTTCTTTAGGACTCCTATGAAAAACATTGGCTTAAAAATCAAAAATATTGGTTAGAATAGATGGGTATGGGTCCGTAAATCAGATATATCTCAAACTATTCCCACCCTCAATAATTTAAAAGCAAACCCATATTGAAATGAAAAGGGGGTCATCCGATCATCCATCCCATAATATAATTCTCATGTATCTAAATATCATTGGATTTAAACCACCTCAGTATAAGAAACTAATGTATCTTACCATAACATAAATATCTATATCTTAAACCCTCCCATATAAGAGATACCTCCCAAACTATAGAAACGTTATTGACACAAAACAAGAGGGAACAATCTCAAAAACATTAATGGTCAACATCCATATGAGAACAAAGATAAGAGATAATAGATTTACTTGAAATATATCAGGGTACTAAGTGTGCCTCTACCCATCACATTCCCATGTACTCTTATATACACCACCATGACACCATAGTACATCAAAAATGTTAATAAAATGCTTAGGAAAAACCTTATACAGAAAGCACTAGATCTCTACAGGCTACTCTTGGAAGGATATATAATCACTGGCATCAATCTCTCCCAAATATATAACATTAGTGTTTTCATGAAGATAATAATGAATATTTGATAAATGAAAATAATTAAGTATTATACTCATCTATGGGGCATGTGATATCAAATATTAATCAAATCCATCATGTACTAATACATTAAAAGGCCCAAAATACTGGGTAAAATGCATACTCACTTGAACAAACCGTTTCTCGCCATGATTAAGAGTCCCCTTACGAATAATGTGATATCCAACAACAAACTCTTATGGTCTCATCCTAACAAAAACATATATTTTTTATTATCCTCTGCTTAATTTATCCTTTTATGAGTTAAATGAACCAGATTTTTAATATTCTATACTAGTTTTCTCCTAAGAATTATTTCCTCTCTAACCCCAGTGCAATGAAATAGAGAATAGGAAGGATAGGAATAAAAATATTCAAACTAATACATGATAATTACAGAGTGGAAACTATTTTAGTATGAAAAAATGATTATGGAAAGGTTCCACATCCAAAAACATCCAAAATCATGGATACAATACAGTATCATGTCTTCAAGAGTCTAGATGGTATTCTATATATGACCATCTATTTTAATATAAATTATTTGATAATGCATAATGGAGATCCAAAATCATGTTGGAGACCTCTCCACACATTTTAGGTAAAATAAGGATCCCTATTAGAGATGATCAACCAAAGGAATTCCTGGAGTGTAACCACATTCTCTAGATACTTCCTCAACAAAAATGTCACTACGATCGAATCTATGATCACTATAAAGTTGTATGATTTCATCAAATGATCCATTATCATTCATTTATAATCATATAATACCTCGTTTGAATGTAAATATGATACAATTTCCCTCAATATGTTCTCTCACTTACATTGGGGAACATCCAATGGCTGATGAAATCTAACAGGAACACGATGCTTGACCTTCACCCTATGGACAACTAAACATTGAGAAAACAATCTCTACAACAAATCACTTCATCCATGGCCAGAAAAATTATCCTATCAAGGATCAATACAAATTTTTTTCTAGTGTGTACCACCAATGTTGAGATATGGATGTTATTGAGAACCATCTCACACATCACTAACAGAACATAAATAATTCCCTAGAATAAAACTCTGGGTTTTCTTTGCATAGACAAACCATCAAGGTAATCACCAAAAATAACATTGTCCCTATAGAATTATACCACTAGAATATCCCACATAGGACTCCTCCATCTAATACCCTTATGAAATTTTCACTTTCATCTAAAAAAAGATGACATATTTCTCTACCTTATTCTATTTTTATATTCATTATTGAGAGATATTACGTCACTCTCTAGGAATCCCAAGATTCATGCATGGTATCATTATAAGACAAAATTCTTAGTTCATCATCTATAAAATTATTATTTCTAGGTGTATATAAAATATCAATGTCATAATCCTACAATAATTCCTTCCACTCACAATGAAACATGTTTAATTCATCCTAGTAAAAGAAATATCTTAGGCTCTTACTGTCAGTAAAACCCACCAAATAATTGATGAAGAGGTAATATGACAAAAAATTAAAAGAAAAAAAAACACCACCAAATATTGATCATTGTTGGTTGATTTACACTTTTAAGGATGTAACTATCATGACACATAAGAAATGGGTAATATAGGACACATCAAAACACATCACAATCCATGATGTGAAGCATCAGGGACAACCTCAAACTGAACTCCTTACACTAGAAAACAACGTAAATGAGTGCTTAAATACATCTCATTAGGTTCAAGATGATTCCTAATACTAGCCCTTCCAAAAAACTGTTAATCATTTCGGTTCAAATTTTTCATATGAATCATAACTGAAGAAAAATTGACTGTTAAAAACTAGTAATATACTCTAAGACCAAGGAAACACCACAACTCTTCCCCTATCATTGGGGATTCCCAACACAAAACTGCATATATCATTGAAGGATACATAACTAATACATACTAGGACATGACATTCCTCATGACATAGGCTTCACGGAACCATAAATCTCACTTTGGTAACTTCCTGAATAAATTTTCATGATGAAGAACTCCCAAAACATCACACATATTCTCTATATGCTCCTCCTAATATGTGGATCAATCAAATATTACATCGATGGAAAAAATGAATTTATCTAGTAACTCTCTGATCATTATTTTCATTAACCCAGTGAAAACAACTAGATCATTTGTTACCCCGAAAAGAATCACGGTGAACATGAAATTCCCATGGTGATAATATATATCAGTCATCAGAATATCCTCATCCTTCACATGCATCTGATAATTTCCTAACCCAAAATAGATTACAAAAAAATAAATTTCATCATCAGATAATAAAATAAATATTGAATATATGGGAGAGGATAACAGTTCTTCACTGTCATTTAGTTCTATCGATGATAATTGATATAGAGACAAAAAATAAATCCAGTTTTCTTTACTAAAAAGAATTTTCACCCCAATGTGTCATAGTCAACTAAATACCCTCACCATATTAGATCATCAAGCTACACTCACATATCTCACAACTCATAAGTAACTATTATATATGGAGACATCGAAATATTATAAATACCAGGCTATAGCTCGATCCAAAACTCAATCTCTATTTGAGGGGGTAACACCACAAATTCCATGATAATGAAATAAGATTACTCAAAAAAACCCCAGGAAACATTGATTGTTGAATATTTAATGGAATCCAAATTAACTAAACCATCTAATAGGACAAAGAAAAAAATACACCCTTGATCCGTTTGACGGTCTCTCTCACCAATAAACATTGTTGTATCTCAATCAGCATCATAGAACACAAAAATAATAGTCAATTCCAAGGGAACGGAAAACCTCTCCATATCTAGTCACAAAGCATTAAAAGGGGAAGGTTATATACTAGAGTGTGTCACTCTATAATTAAAAAAATTAAAGAAACATGTAAAAAAACTCAAAAGGTGAAATTAACAACATTTAGCTCACCCGGTTTTGGAAATGATATAGCATGATGTTGAAATAAACCATCTTCATAGCCAATATAAACCATATAATGACCACTATAATGGACACAATCAAATGTTCATGGAAGTGGAGATTCTTAGATTTCTACTCTTCCTGACCGATCACTAAACTGTTGAGCCCAAAATGGAGCACCCTGTCACTGATAGCACGGTTGAATTAGCCTTAATAGAACACCTGACATAGGAAAAATACTCATAATTTTCAGGAACTATCACCACTAATGGCCATTTCCTTATGAAGAGAAAATTGTTATGATCCCTTGCTACTGTTTTGAGGGCCTCTACTCCTATAGAAATGAGACATGGTTTGGGACCTACCCCCCAACATACCAAAATATCTTATTTCTAAGAATGTGGGAAACCCATACAAAAACTCGTCCTTTTTAGGAATCCATAATATTCCCTTCTCATGAAAATCCAATTCTAGATAGAGTCAATTAAATGAATTATTCTATAACAAGAACATTAAGATATGTATTCATCTAAAAATTGGTGACCAAGAGTAGGAATTCTGGATGAAAATCCTCCTTGAAATGCCTCACCTTGGAATCCTCATCTTGAAATAGGTTCAATTAATATTGAATAATGGTCCAAAAACAGATACGATCATATCACATGTTGGAACTCATCTGTCAAAGGGTATGTAATGACTAGTGGATGACTGACTTCAATGTTGGTGAAATATATTATACCCAGAACTGCTCTCAAAACACCTCTCATAATATTTTTGAATCCTCACGATCCTTATAGAAAAGGAACCACCACATCCTCACTTCCCCATGAAACATTATCACAACCAACAAAACCCAGTTCTCCCTTTGATCACATATCAAAATGAAATCTATATCAACACCCTCCAATTAGACTTCAATGACTGAATCTATGATGAAGCCCTCCATATTTTGTAAAATCTAGTAGTGAATCTCTTGGAGTATCCTCCTTCAATTTTTATTATCATTGACCTCCAATTTACAGTGATTTTCTATTACATCCTAAAAAACATCATTTCTAACCTGGTGAAAACATCTACCTTGAGCCATTATTGAAATAGAACATATTTTTAGACTCTTAAACCTAAAATTTGGAATACATAACATGATTCATTTTCTTATCTTAATTATGGTTTCAACCTATACCAAGGTTTACCCATTTCAAACACCAAGGAAAAGAATAATTTTTCATTATCGTTTCCTAGGTCTCTTCCATGAATCTAATATCACTTAATTTTGTTGGAAATGTAAAATTTATAGTCCATGAAATTGACTATAGGATACCCTGAATACCCATTTATTGTCCAGTCTCCTATGTTTACATTTCTTACTAACCATATTAGACACCATTATCCTACCAACAGAAGTAACCTCACCAGTTTCTAACTCCAAACTCCATCATATCTACTAACATGATCCATTGATACCACTCTATCTTGAGCCCCTCCCCTCAATGTGTACCACTCCTAGACTCTCAATGAGATAAGGGAGACTTTGAATGCCTGATTTCCACCTCAAGTAGGCCTCGACATTGTGACGTACACAGATGGTATATTAATAATAAAATTGGAGGAATTTCCCTCTAAGATAAAATGAAGAGGTGGAGATTTGATAGATACGACATTAAACACATTCTCATTTGAATATATACACACACACAATCCAATGTATATACATATAATTTCATTGAGTACTAAACAACTAAAAAAGAAACTATAAGAACAAAAATGTAAAGATGGTAGTGACCATGAATCCCAAATAGCTCTTACAAAACCATGATCTAGTAATATCTTACCTAATCTTCAAAATTCCGTAGATAACTAGAAAAATAATTTATATATATGTATTGTTAAAATAATAATATACAATATAGGATCCTCATAGAGTCCTCTCAAATAAAAGATATATAAATAATGCTAAATCATAGTGAACAATAATGAATCAAACTCATCACCAAAATTTATATAATTTATTCCCTCACTCTCCATTGATAACTCCCAAAAATTGTCACATGTAAGGGAGAATATAATATAATAATGAAACATCAAGGGTATCCCATTACTACTTCTCCACTAGTTATTATCTCTTCCCCAATGTCGCACATACAGAGCCCTCTCCCTCAATAAAATAAGACATCCTGAAGACACATGTGATTGGTATCACAACATGATCCTCATGTATCCCACCATAACATCAACCCATATCAAATCTCTGTAGAGTATCTGGTAGCTTATGATATCTACCAAAACCCAAATGATATGTATCATACATTAGGTATTAATGTTCAAGACATTACAACACATACACTATGGAAGGTACCTTAAGAAATCACTTACAATACACATAATACCTATAATAATCCTCTGGTAGATATATATTTAGATATATGTGTGTGACATAACCACAAGATATCAAAACCATCCACATAACTATGTGAGAATAATAACCATCATTCTTACCAACAGAAATATTTCCTAAGAGAAGAGAGTTTGGTCATTGGGGGTAGTCAACTATCCCTCCTCCCACCTAAATATTGGGAGAAAACAACCTTCTAATGTCCACTAGGTTTTAATATATTCAAAAATATCTATGGTTTAGAATATTAAATAATATAATATAAAAGATATAATATTTCCCACCACCACACTATGGGAACAACCTATCCCCATGATCAATTGCATCAATGTGGTCTCAGACAACCACCTTTCACTGTTAGTGACTAGATATCCTATAAGCACACAACAGTTTAAAAAGATACATTAAATTAAATATTTTAAATTGATAATTACATTTTACTAATTATTAATTAACCATTAATAAACCATTTATCATTATTCCAGATTACATTATATTAACCAACAAAAGCAAGCACATTCACTAAACGAATAATCTTAACTGAGACTAGGGTTTCCCAATATTAACATATTTTCATATTTTACATTACCTAAAAACCATGCCAATAGTTTATTTTATTTATTCATTATTATCATCATTACATAACCAATGTACTCTAGGAAATCCATCCTATGCTACCATTTAGAAGAAAAATTCAACTAAGAACACCTAGGTTCCTCATGTAGTGGGGAACTGAATGTAGATAAAACAATAAACATGAACATAATCTATTAATAAGATATATGTAAAGTAAGAATTATTCTTTATCACCACAATGTGTAATCCCATATTAAACCCATTCCATCATATCAGGTTCCAAACCTAACACCCACATGAATATCTCGATGTATCACACCATCAAAGCTTCAATTGATGTAACATCATCTAGACCACCCTGCCCACATTCATATTATGATGCATTTCACTATATTATGAATCAACTGTATACAAACCATCTAGTCCTGATATCCCACATGAAAAAACCAATGTATCTCTCCATCATATGCATCAACTAATACCACATCATTTGGGCCTCTCCACCACAATCACATTAGTCATCCTTGTCTTAGCCATCCTAAGGTCGTATCATGTTGAAAAGACAATCTCACATTTTTAGAACATCACAATAGTAGCATGAAACAGACAAGAAAAATAAACAAGGAAAACTAGGACCTAAAACAATGAGTCCATCATTCAAAGATAAACAATCTCTCACCACTCAAACATAAGGCACTCAACCTTCTCAAACTGATGATCAACTCAATCATAAATAGATTTTTTATAAAAATTCTTCTTTTATTCCTTCATGAATTAACATATTATTTATACATAGGTTACAATTATGGAAAACCGAAATAATAAATCTATAAAGAGATACTATATTAATTAATCAATCAATTTGAACATGATTCCAACCATTCATTATATTTTTTACAATCTTTTGGAATGACAATTTATTAATATGCCTTTAATTATTTTAGTAGGAAATAATTAACATGTTTCAAAAATTTATATAAAATTACAACAACACATGGACTCCCATAGTAAATTAAATATGCATACTCACATAAATTTGGTCATGATCAAATTAGAACATAGACCAGATTCATTAAACATGTCTATTTATTATCCAACCAATTAATTATCCATTTATTCTTTCTTTACCTCTAATATCATTTACAATCAAGAAAAACATGATAAAATGAGAATAAAAACACACTACAAAATCATTTCATATATCACACAATATTTAGAAAATCAAGAGGAAAACCATTATAATGGTTGAACAAAACAACAAAATATCACATTTTAATTATTTAATAATCTGGTTTAATCTTCATTATGCTAATTCCATTTTTTTTAAAGTAGATAGACCTTGAAAACTCTATTATTTCACATATATAATTAGGTGATGAAAAAAATACCTTTCTTAGAAGAAGAATACTCATGTGAATTATTGAACAAAAAAGAGGGGTGTGTAGGACTGATAGAAATACCACATGTGGGAACACGATCCAACGAAATTAGGATTCCATGACTTCAATAGAAGACAATCATGGGAGGAAAAAATAATATAACCTTATTTTTTGAGTCAAAAAATATTAGATGATTGGTTTTTCTAGATCAAAAAAGATTTAATTACAACTATTTTAGATCACATTAAGCTATATTCTCAAACATGTGTCTACATCTTCAACCATCTTTGAAAATCAAGGATATAATTATCCATGATGAATCCACATTTGAAGGACCTGGATTCATGCCACCAAAAGTTCCACATGGCTACTTTCATGAATATTTTGAAAATCCCACTATAATATATATCATGTATACAGAAGAACTATGTAACCAAAATAACCATATAGATGATTTCTCACATAAAAGATCAACAAATTATATTCTTCACATACATGATTTATCACATAAATTATCCTCATATCCAATCTCTCACATAGTTGATTTATTATCATGTAGCTAATTTATATAGCTGATCTAGCCACATAGGATATTCTTAGAGAAAACTCACCAATATAGCTAGTTTGCGTAGATGGTCTCTCCATGTATTTAGTCTCTCCACATATATTATTCATTAACATGTCCAATTTCCCATTAACATATAGTATCTAGAAAATAATTTCTTCTTAGGAAGACCACAGTCATTTATTTAAAATAATTTTTAACCTTATTCTATATATATTATAATCCAATGGTTTTCATTAAAATTTTGTCATTTATGTTTCAAAAGATTACAAAATCCTTTCTCTGATACCAACAATAGCAAACCATACCTTTCATACATAAATAATACATCTTATTAGATGAATATTTAATAAATTAATTTAAAAATGATGTAAGAATCATATAGGTGTTGTAACTTTGTATACAGGGGTATATAAATAACTAGTCAATATGTAAAATACATCACCTCCAATTATGTTTTTCATAAGTATGGCCCTTTTTAAACATATAATACAAAGTAAAATTCTGTATAACATGGCGAAAGGAATCATATGATAAAGGTGTATTGTTATAATCATTAAGGGTAAATAGAAGGGTCACCAATGATCACTTAAAAATTACACAAGCATAAAGATAAGACAATAAGAAAAAAAATTTAATAAATATACCATGTATATAATAATTACTATCATTGATTTATCATATAAATTTATATACTTCATAAGTTGTGAATCATAATTGAATAAAAGAAAATGATCCATGATAGTATGTCATAAGAATAAGATATGTGTTTTTGGAATTAAAAAGAAAAAGAAAACATATCATTTATATTCCTAGATTAATACTGAGACTGTCATAGTGGATTGTGATTACTCCTAAAATAGTCATAAAAGTCATGTATCCCTACCAAGACTATCACATTCGATAGAGTCCCTAACTAAACTGGGTTCACTCCCCATTCTATACTTTTTTATCTAATAATATACCCTTATTTACCCGTTGAATTTGAGTACTATATAATTATATCCCCTCCCATCACAAAATTATAACCATTGAGACATGTGTCATATGATAATATACATTATATCATAACCTAAGGAAATAAACAACATTCCTAATAATTTTATCATGGAATAACCCATAGAAGAGAAAATAAATTCATAAAAATATTTTCATCATAATCATAAAAAATCTAGAAAATAAGAGAGATGGTATTACTAGATAATATCACCATTAAAAGTAAATAAAACATCAAATTAAATCAACGTAAAAAAGAAAATTACATTTATAAAACTTTTAGAACATTTCATGATGAAAATATTTGTTATTACTATGAAAAAACATAGTTAAAACTAATAAAATATCCTGATATTAAATAAAAAATGTGTGTCAAAATAACATTGCAAAAATGAAATGGAATATTTAATTAATTGAGAATACATAATGGAGGAAAATTATTTTGAAGTTTTATTTTTTAAAAGAAAACATTCCATTCACTCTATTGTAAGAAGTCAAAATCTTTTTAGACAACTAACTTTCTTCAAAAATATCACATGAACACTATATTAATGATATCAAATAAACTTCATATGTAAATGATGTATTTGTTTTAGGTTTATTTTTTTATATTTTATCATTATTTTAGAGAATTATAATGAAATATTAAATTTATAGATAGTTCATAAATTTTTTCAACCTATAGAAAATATTCAATGTGATGTATTTGGCTATATAGAGAAAGGGATTCAATTAAGAAATCCGCTACATAAATTAGATATGTGAAGAAATTTCATGCCAAAATTAGATATATCATGAAGGTAGCTATTAGTAAATATTTTACATCGGTAAAGCACATATGTGAGAAATAAAAAACATAGATAAAATGACTATATGAATCTGATACATGGAGTAAATGGCTATGTGATTTGGATATGTGGTGAAATCAGCTATGTAGTTCCAAATAGGTATGTAAAACTTTTTATGTTAAATTTGGCTATATGATTAATAATATTATATTAATATATTCAACTACATGATTAATAAAAATATTTGGAAAAAATATATTTCTTAAAAATCTATATATTTATCAATTTGGATATGTGAATTCAAATTCATAGAATTTGGAAACATTGTGATATTAAATTACCTACATCATCTATAACCTCATATTTATTATAGTTCATATTCTTTCAGTTGAAATATATATTTTTTTTCATAAATTAAATGTTTTGTTCCCTAATCATGGTAATTAAGGATTATAAAAAGCCACAATTACTGAGTGTAGTAAAAATTACAAGAATAATTTTATGGTCAGTTCTGTTTCTAAGGTATTTCCAAGAAAAGGACATGTTTAATTTAAATTATAACTATATATTTTTCCAATATTTTATTGTGTTATTAAAATATACCTTTTTAATGCAGATTTTACTCTATGGTAAAGATGAAAATATACACAAGATGAAACAAACCTACAATATCATCTTAAAAAAATTAAAAGACTTCAGTGTGGTACTCTATTTTATGTAAGTAAGAATATAATTATGATTTTAATATATATATATATATATATATATATATATATCAATATCATATTGTTTGGGAAGACTCTCCAAGAGAAACATTCTATTTTTATCGTCAATCCTAGATATTTTGTCTCTTCTATCATTTATTTTTTTCAATGTTGTGCTTAATCAGTAAACTCTATATTTATTCACCTTTTCTCTATATTGGTTCATGGTAAAAGAGCCTTGAATTATTTTTTTGTATAATGACTTATTATAAAATTTTTGAATGATATTTCATTTTTACCAAGTATTTAGTACTTTCACTCAATTATATAGTCACTTTAATGAGGGATATACGTCGCTGGTAAGAATAATGGTACTTTAAAATTACTATTATTTTATATTTGATCATTGGTAGTGTGAAAGTGGGTATTTATATCCCCTAATTCACTATAAATATCTTTTTTTTATTCTCTTTTATTTGTTCCTTTATTTCCTATGTATGCATGTGTTATGAATGTATTAGGGGTAATCATATATTTTTAGACGTAGGTTTTCGAAATGAATAAAATATAAAGAACTAAATTATCCCCCTCTTGAGTCTTATAGATGATAGTCTCTAATGATAATATTTTATCGAAGGTTATGAATGCGGAATTATTGACTATTTTGGGTTTATGTCTTACGATCTTCATGAATATAGATTATATGAATAAAAATATATAATTTATGTCACTAGTAAGAGTTAAATACTTTAATAGTTCTAATTATGTTTACTGGAAGACAAAAATGATAATCTATATGATGAACCTATGATTAAATAATAACATCAAATCCATGAATCATTATGAAATTCAGATAAACTCTACAAAAAACATGGGATATCGACACTGAATCCAGATATAATTTAAAATACATATTTATGAATTCAATGATACATGTACTATGTCTAGATGAGTTCAACTGAGTTTAAATATGTATATTAGATATTGAAATGTAGAATATATTATCTATTTATAATGGACATATAAACTATTAGAAAACTATATGTTGGAATTAAAATCCTTATTATTCTACAAACAAATTGGATTTAAATATCAAAAGACATTAGAAACCAACATAGGTCAAAATCATCATACTAATAAATTTTTTTGGAATTATTATAATATATTGAGTTGATAATGAATTTGATTCTAAAGAACCTATATTGGCTAATAAATATAATGATTCATTAAAATTTTAAACTTCATTAAATAGTAAGAGAAGCAAAGAGACAAAAATAACAGGTTCATCGGATGAGGATACCATAAATTATTCTACAGTAGATAGTAAACTATCAAAACATTCAACAAATTCCATTATGTTCTATAAAAATTGAATAGGTTTCAAGAAACCATTCTATAAATACCTAAATAAGGAGGGAAATACTAAATATTTAACACTCTATGTGTGTAACATTATCAAGTACATTAGGTTAGACTACCCTCAGTTACAAGAAACTATAAAATCTTGAAAAAAATAAATATATTTATATACAAGAAGATATAAAATAAATAAAAGAAATAAATATGGAGTTATTATTCTTATTAAATTGATGATACATCCACAAATATAAAACGATAAATTTCTAATGAAGCTACTAAAATGTGAATTGTGGAATAATAATATGAGGTAAATTCTTATTATTTTTCAGATCATGAATCTAAATATAAAAATGAGTACTTCTCTAATGAGGAATTAATTAGGTATTTTAAAATGATGGAAACATTGTTTTATGTATTTAATAAGATAAAAAATCCATCAAAAAATATTATAATGATGTTGTAATTGAAAAAGATGTCTTAAATAAAGAAAATAAGAATTCCAAACTAGGTAAACTCCATTATTTACTATGCTAATCTTAGTAACAAGACATAATGATTTGAAAAATAAGTTAAATAGTTTAAATATACTTATATTGTTTTATAAAAAGATGATAATTACATGAATAAAATTCATAGAAATAATAAATTTTATAAAAATAATTATGGAATAGGATTCCAAGGTGAAACACAATATTTTAAAAATATTATTTTATTATTATTTCCAATTAAAAAACTACTCTATAGTTTTATTTTTATTATTATTGAGATTCTTGTTTCTATGATAATCATTATATAATGATAAAAAAAATTAGAATGAAAAGATACTTCATTTTTAAAAAATTATTAATGTTTCTCATTGATATTCTAGAAAACAAAAATAGATTTGAGTTTCCAAATTACTAGTTTCTAACATTACTAGACCAAAGAAAATAAGGGTCTGAAAGCAATTTCATGATTGGTTATTCATTATAAGGAAAAAACATTCAATATAATCAATGTGAAATGGTATATTTAAAGCTAATTATCAAGACTTATGAGGTCTTATTTCCCTAATTACGACTCCATATTAATAATTTAATGAGTATATGGCACTATTGGTGATAATTATAAAGGAATAATAATGAGATTTAGACATTTTTGTAATCCAAACAAAGTCCACATAAACCATATTTTTATATAGACGTATTAATGAATTGTTTTTACAAATTTCACCACTATTTGAGGAAAGTAATTTTTTTTATTTTCCAAAAATAGATGTTTAATTTTAAAATATAAAATTCAAAATATATGGACCATATAATCAATAATGTATATAATTTATACCCAAAATCATTTAATAGTCTAAAATTAAACTACTTTAATGCTAAAACTAATAAATCTTTGATTTTTAATAGAGGAATATGACACTGTAATGCCTATTCTATGAAAAAGTCTTCAGAAATGATGAATTTAGTTTTAGATTAACCTAAAATAAAATTTTAATAAAATATATATAATTCATGTTAAATGGGTAGGATACAGAATTTATATTTTAAAATAACTGAATATTTTTCTATATCAATTCCCCTAGAACATATTACCATGTTTTTTAGGGAATCTAAAACTACAATTATAAGAGGATGATTTTTTGTGTTAGTTAATTATTTTTCATGATTTACATGGTTCTTCTTTTTAAATGTTAAGTGTTAATAATATCATGTTTTTAAGTATTTCAATAAACTTGTTAAAAAGGAGAGTTATAAAAAATTATTTCATTGAGAAGTGACGAAGATGTAGATTTCTAGAATCATGATTTTAATTCATATTGTTCAAAATATTGAATCAAGTATATATTTACATACCCCAGGACATGTCAATAGAATCATGGTGTTAAATGGAGGAATATAGTATTACAAGAAATTTCTAGAATAATAAGAATTGAATATAGGTTTCCCACTCATTTTGTAATGAATCTTTAAATACATCATTTTATTTTATTAGGAATATATTAAAGAAACATCCTATGTTATATAAAATAGTATAAATCTTAAATATTGATACATTGATGTTTTTTTATGCATGGTTTATATTCTATAAACCAAGGATAAAGTTGGTAAATTTGATATAAATTTTATTGAATGAGTTTCACTTGTATATTCTATTATGTCCAAGGCATATAGAGTTTTTCACATTAGATAAAATATTATTAATGATTCAAATACTATGAAATTTAATAAATTAGGTCATTTGGATAAAAAAATTACTCAAGTTTATGGGCTAGTAGATTCCTTTCAAAACAATATATTTGGATCTCACTTTTAAATGAAAAGGATTAGGTTTTTAAAAATTATATTAGTCAACTGAATCATAAATTGATGCATACGTGGGAACCAATATGTCCTCTACCTAGACATCCTAGAACCCTTCAGAATCATCCATTAGAAATATTTATATGACGTTTTGATGAAGATATTATTGCAATAAGAAGTGTAGTAAATCATCTATAATTTTAATCCATTTTTCTCAACAAGAACTTAAAATTATTGAAAAATTCATAGTTTATGAGATGTTGGTTTTAACAAATTAAAAATATTTAATCCAATTAAATAATATAAATTTTTGGAAATTAGTTAATAGTAACTCTAGTTATCCTATTATATGAAAAATGGGGTTTTATTAATAAAAATGGTGATCTTGTTGTGATCACTAGTAATAAGGCTAGACTAGTTTCTATACAATATAATAAAGTTGAAGGTATAGATTATGACTAGACTATTTCACCTAGAGCATGAATAAAATAAATTAGGATAGTTATATAAAATAAGTCAATTATGAATTTAAAATTATATTATGTTCCTGTGAAGAATGATTATTTAAATTTTTTTATTATGGTGGAGGTCTATGATAAAAATTCTCATAGTTTTGAAAATACTCATTTTCCAAATTTAGTTATCAAATTTACCAATAAACTCTATATCCCTAAACAAGGACAAGGATATTTGTATTAATGATTATTATATTTTAATTAATCATGTAGATATGAATTAGTAATTTAATATCCAATAATGTTTAAGAAAACATCATTTGTAGATAGTTTTTTGGTTCAAATATATGTTGGAGATGTGTTTTTAGTTCAAAATTTAAAATATTTCATAATAAGTTATAAAAAATAATGATTTTTTTAAATGATAATTTTGGATGTCTTCAATTAATATATAGGTTTTTTATATTTCTAAAAAAAATTGGAGTATACTAAATAAAATAAAATTAAAACTTCAATTATATAAAAAGATTGGCCACAAAAGGGGTAAAATAAATACATCTCCAATGAGTTATAATGGTAATTTTTATTTAGATAAATTTAGGAATAAAAGAATAAAATAAGATATATAAATATATTGTAATAATCGGGAGTCTACTGTATTTCCCAATATGTGTAATGGACATTTTTCATCTAGCTTATGTACTTGATTTCAAGAAAATCACAAGGAATCACTTTTGAAAGACGAAAACAATATGGTATCTAAAAGTATCAATTTCACATTTCATAATTTTATTCAAACTTTTTTTATTATAACATAATATTTGGATACTATAATTCGTTGTTGTATGGTAGGTATGAAGAGAAATTTTGGAACCTTCCATTTTTTGGGAAAATCTATGTTGTCTTTCCTAGTGTAAAATAAAATAAAATTTCATAATCTACTGCTTAATTAGAATATATTTGTATCGATAATTTTTGTGAACATGTGTTGTAGAAGAATCATAATATTATGTATTTCAGATTAAATTTCCATCAAGTTTCAATAGAATATGATATAAATAGTTTTATCAACATTTCAGTGAATACGAAAAATCATTCTTGAATAATGATCATAGAACAATGGAATCATTTATTGATAGATCATGGTTAAAAGGGTGATATTACTCTTGAATATATCTATACTAAGAATCAATTGGTATATATATTTACTAATCCCATAGAATTTGGACATTTTAAATTTACTAAACTATAATCTGTGTTATTTAATTTTAATTGAGTGTTTTATCAAATTTACTTAAATTTTTATCCATGTATTATTTTTTTTCATTTTTTAATTTTTTTATCTATCGAAATTAAATTAATAAATTTTTTTATTATTTAAATTACTCATGTGGTGGGTTAAAAAAAATTAATTCATTATGTTTATATTTCATTTTATTTGTATTTTCAGTTAGAATTGACCAAAATCTTAAATCTGGTATGTATGCCTTCTGTGAATCAGATCTCAGACCAAAAAATATATTCAACCCAAATTTTTTACCTTTTCTCCAAAATCCTTATTCTAACAATACATAACAGCAATATTCTTCATCATAAACTCCCTTTATTCCCTAATTACCTCCTACCAATATGGATTCCTTCAAAAAGTTTAAGCTTCGAGATTATGGAAGCTCGTGTTCATCTAAGAAAACCAAATCCGGTGGGGCACTATGTATGGTACATGATAAAAAAGTATCTATAATAGTTTGTTTATTTCTACATTTATTCTACATAATATGTTATTTATGTTTCAATTTTTTGGGTTTATTTGATAAAAATTCAAGATTCATGTTAAATGAATACGTGACTAAATTTATGAGTAATGCTGAGTTCCAATTCACCGAAACATATGATATTATTTCTTAAATTTTAATTGGAATGTGGTTAATTTTTCTTCATTGGAAATGTATGAATTACATCATTGTATACATGTAGGAGAGTCCAAAAATTGTCATAATATAGTTGATATGAGTTTTGTAGTACCAAATAAGGTTTCAGTGCTTCTATTCAGAACCAATACCCTTAAGAATAAGTCTGTAAAGAATATAGAAATTGAATGGAAATATATGTGTCAGTTAATTCAGACTGGGTTTGTGGAGAGGTTTGAAGAAATGTAGATGTTATTTTTTCTAAACAAGTCTCAATTGTATAAACAAATTAACAATGATATGATAAATCTCCTATGGTATATGTTGTGTTTCATGCATCAATATTTTAAACGAAATGGTAAGATGATCTATTACAATTTTGAAGGCTTATCTTTCTGGTTCAAAGGAAGGAATATGTGTATTATATTGTAGGAGAGGTATTGAAATTTCATATTAGTAATACTCATTATTGTTTTCTCTTAACAATAATTTGTTAATACTTTGAAAAAAAAATAATTGAAACATGTTTACAAAGGTGTCGATCAGGGAGAGTCACCCCAAACCTCGCCACATTGGGATGCATCACCTACTAATATGGTGCCTACAAGAGAGGGGAATAAGATATAATATTATAGATGAAATATATAGTTTCTTGATGAAAATCCTACAATGTATGTGCTAGTTCAAAATAAATAATTCGATGTTAATGAATATGTTGATGTTGTTAAGAATGTAGATCTAAATTTTTAGAAAACTGAAACAATTAATGGTGAAAGGTTAGTTTAAAATTTTCTAAGTGTTCAAATTTTATTAAGGCATCGGGAAGTTGAGACAAATATTACTGGTTAACCCTCTAAAATATATGTATTTTGGGATACTGTTATTAAAGAAGACAATACTCTTTATCACACTCTAAAAGATGTTTCTCCTCATGTGCAAGAGGAAGCACCTTTTACTCGTAAGAGATATGACAGATCTGAATTAAAAACACTTTATTTTCTCAAATTAATATGTGTGATAATATCATTGAAGATTATATTGAGTACAATAATTAATTGTTATCCTTTTGGGACGAGATTAAACAACTCATAATTTTTTTTGTCATAGGATGATTTTGAAAATATATAAGGGATGATGTAAACATAAACAGAGATAATAAAGGATCATTAGATAGTCCCTTTTTTGTAATAAGTTTTTTTGGATGTTATTGGAAACTATAGTGGGGACATGAAATCCCTTGTGAGTGGAATTAAAAATTTTTTTGCTACCATGTCAATATTTAATGAGCATGGAGTGATAGTTTTATCTCAAGAGGATATAATTTATACTCTTCATATGGTTCAACATTATATATCTAGAAACAAAATGGATGAGTTTTAATGATTTATGTTTAAATTAAAGGAAGTAATATATACATTGATCATTATAGTGGTAAATCAATTTGAGTTCAATTATTGGTTTAAACTAAATTCTACATGTTCATATGATCCTTTGGTGGTTTCTGACTTTTAAATTAAATTAATCAGATGCTTTCTATGTTGAATTATATGTACTATGAAATTCAATATCTTCATTTTTCATTTTAACAATTTCTCTGAGGCAATATTTCTAAAAATAACCATTTGGATACTTTTAGGACACATGATAAGCTGTTATAAATATTTTTGTGGGAACATTCATGTATATAAATGACAATGTTGGGTAACATCAATAATATTTTAGTAATAATTTAAAAGAGAACATGTATTGTTTCTCAAGATGTTAATGGTGTTATCTAATGGTAAATGGTTATAGTTACTATACATAATCATTGACTTAAATTTTCTCTTTTAAAAGATTATGAGGATGTTGAAGGGTTGTACTCCAACTATATAGAAGAAGATATTAGTTTATTTTATTATTGGGTAACACCAGTTATTCTAGTTACTCATACTAGATGAGTGTTTATTTTTTACAATCCTCTAAGAGTTATTTAGATAATAAAACAAGATGCTACACTTTCCCCTACAATACCTATTCAAATTCCCTTAGAGACATATATTTCTACTACTAGTTCTCTAGTCTCTAAAAATCCTTCTAGTAAAATCCTAGAGGTTGATAATGTGTTGGTAGAGAAGAAAACAAATGTGAGAAGGAAGATACAATCTATGTATGGAAGGCTGATCAGTGTGCAAGGTTTTAATAAACATACATTGCACAAACTAATTTAAAAATGGAAATCTTTCACTTATATTTCTCTGTCTACACTAGTGTTCAATGAACCTCAATGTTTATCCCCTATATATCATTAATTATTCAAGGGAATTATTTTCCCAAATGAATAGTGAACCATTAAATTCTATCATTGAGTTATACAAGTCAGATATCATCAAGAGGATTGACCTGTATGTAGATGATTTGTTTTATATTATTTTAATAAAAACTCTTTACTAGATATCCTAATTAAATTTGAAGATACGAGAGAATTATTTGATGATATATATGACCCATCCAAAAATTATAAGAGAGTGAAATACAATATGGATTCATCATTAGTTTATTAAGGATCCTCTCTAGGAGATACATCTTCAGGACCTACAATGTAGATAATTTGTATTTTTATTTGTTCATATTATACCCATATTTCATCGAAAACAAATTTATGGTGTTCTTAGCACACCTACTTAAGATCTAAAATATATATATCATTAGTTTGATCTCAAACTCATGCTACAATAAATATTGGAAAATCCATGTTTCCACCAAGGAAGAAACCTCATAAAACCACTAACACCTCTACTAAATTAATGTAATCTCCACCTAAAATACAATATCAATATGAACCTATCCATAGTCTTAATACTTAGGGATAATGTGATATATTTGTGCTTTTTTTCAATTTTGAGTGGATTTCATTCTTTAAAATTGTTAATTATTAACGGAATATTTATTTATTTATTTATTATTTTTTTCTAAGTGATTCATTTCACATAATATTTTTATTCCTATATTAACATGTTATTTATTGTTTTACTCAATTACACTACTATCATAATTCTTGTCTAGATTTAGCAATATACTAAAATAATTCATTCCTTTAATTTCTAAATTAAATTTATTTTAGATCTCTACTCTAATATTTTATAATGAAGAATTGGGTATAAGCTAACCCAATGTATAATAAAATCTTATAATTTTCCTTACAATGAGATTAGCTAAGTGGGTGAAGTCATCCATTATGAGACAATTTTTTCCTTATGGTGTTAAAGAGAAGGATAAATATAAAATTTAAGATAAATATATATATAATTAATTTTTCTGAAAAATTGTGTACATGCTTTTAAAATTTTCACATTTTATGTATTATGGGTTTTGTGATCTAAAAAGGGGTATATTTATAGTCTCGGAATATTAGTCCACCAATTCTACATAATTTTTTTATAAAGGTCTTAATGACCATTAATATGTTACTAAAACAATTAATGTTTTTAATCATGTTTTATAATTATTTAATCACATTTTGTTGAAATCTAGATCTTCCGGAATGTTGCTCAATATTTTCCAAAGTACAGAAGATATGATAATCGAGGCATTCAACTATGTGGATAAATTTATGCATAAAGAAATCTGTTGTGTTAACCAGTTACATTACTTAATAACCTATATAAAATGACTATCTCTGGAAATGAAAAACATGGATATCACCTACATATCCTAATCACATACTTTAACAATTGGACATAAAGATCAAATGGATACATGAACCGGTTTTGTGGAGTAATCTAATATGTAATTTGGAAATTTTTTGAAATCAGCTATAATTTCTTAAATAGATATTAAATTATTTTAAAAAAACCTAATTTTGGAATGTTTTCATCAAACCTATGTGAAAATATTCAACTACACGATTAATAAGCATATGTAGACAAATTTTCATAATAAATAATAGCTCTATGAATTCAAATCTATGTAATTTGACTACATGGTGAACTTTAATCAAATAAATCATCTAAAAAATTCTATTTATTATCATTGGAGTAATTTTTATTAGAATTAATAACGTTATGAATATACTAAATAACAAATTACATCATTTTGGTAATGAATTTTATAAAAGGATGTGTGTACTTATAACATGAATTAGTAAAAGGATAATTTAACGATCAATACTATTTCATAGTTAAAAAAATGTAATGGAAGTGTTGAATTTAAATTATATCTTTGAATTTTATGGATATATTCCTATGTGATTAAAATAGACCTTTTTCATATATATTAAATTATATGGTAAATAATAGAATATAAACATGAAGAGAAGTTATTTCACAATAATAATAAGAATTTCTAAACTCTCTTTGCATGCTTTACGTTTTTATGAGTGGAATTTGAAGAAGATGATTTGAATCTATATATACTCTATCATGACCATCATTGATAAGGTTTATAATAATACACTTAATCTAATTTCTTTTATAATCACCTCTCCAAGATAATTCTTCTATTCTTTCTCATGTATCTTTCAACTGTGTGCCTCGTCTATATATAATATATTTATTCATAATTTTCCCTAAGAATGATCATATTAAATGAACCTTAAAAGATATTTTCAAATGATTTTTTTGAGCTTGATGGAAAGATTTTTATTTATTGCATTTTTCTACTACTTTTAAGGATTCATTATTTCACTGTGTAAAATAGTCATAATACGTGGTAAATGGATCGATATTATGATTATCACCAAGATCACAGAGTTGAGCATTAGCTGGGGGTACTAGGGGATTTATGTTCCCCAAACCACTATAAATATCTAGTTTTAGATCTCTTTTTATTGTATATTTATTTCTTCATCATGCCCATTTTAGGAATCTTTTATGAGTAATTATAAAATATTTTATAGTGGGTTTCATTGTGGATAACATTTCAGTAACTCAATTCACCCCCTCTTGAATCTTAGTCCAATAAGTATAATATGGGATAAAATACCATGTTTGGAAAACTCCAAGAAGATTCCATTTAAACAATTTTTCAAATGTTAGTCATGGGTAAAAATAAATTTTAATTATCATAAGAGAAAAAAAAATTCATTTGAACGTTTCTAGAATAAATAAGTATAAAGAAAAAAATATACTACTTAAGAGAGAGAAAAATTATATTTTCAAAAAAATTTATTCAATCATTATTTTGAGTTCATAAATAGAGGAAAATGAATGAAAAAAAATTATTATAATGAGGGAAAATTAATGTGTCTCTTAATATATAGATCATAATATTTACTCTTCGAAACCATAAAGAAAATACCAATAAAAACAATTAGATTGTAACATAAAACTCTTACCACTTTTATAACATTAAAATAAAAACCATGAGAATGTTAGAACCTTAAATTTTAATATATGTCCCCATTATTTTAAGGAGTTGGATCATATATTGGATTTAGGGGAATTATATTCTAAACATAAAAAAATAAGTGATGAATATATTATGTGTCCCATAAATGTAATTATGAGACAAAAAATACCATACCTTGAGTTACACATTCATCGAAAAAACTATAATAACTATTATAATAAAATTACATTTTTTTAAATTATATAACATAATTATAATACAATAAATTACCTACTTATAAAATTTCAATATCCATTTATTAATAATTCCTTATTTAATTCATCATTTCTATTTATTAACTATTTCATTATTCATATGAGTTTCAGTTTAGTAGTTCTTTTCCTTGTACTCCAATCATAGTTCTAGTATATACATAAAGATAGTTTTTATATAAATATAATATATATTCAGAATATATATGTATATATTCATCCATAATGGATAGATATTGAAAAATAAATTGCACCATTCCTGGTGATCGTAATCTGTATGTACACATGATCATCGTTTTATCATTTTTATAGTTAAAAGAAAAGAATGTTAAATATTATATATATTTTAATGAATAATTATATTTCATGTATATAATTTATTATCCTTAATTCGATCCTTATTTAAATCTAGATAAATTGTGAATGAAAAATGATTCATGTTGCTTCATGGAGGCTGTAGTCGATACATATGAATGAGTGACGTTATTATTTTCCAACATATTTCAAGGTATGAAATTATAAGTGATATAATAATTCTGAAACCATAATTATGCTATAAATATAATATATATATATAAATCAAAAACATATTCACATCCTATCTTTATATGTGGTGATATAATATAAATTACATTGGTTCATGTCACGGTAGTCCTCCATACACATGATTGGCAGTTTCATTTCTATTTGATGTATGTGTATCCTGATATAGGTTAAGAAATATAATACATATATATATATATATATGTTATAAACTAGGTTAATTATATTGAAATTATTAATACATAATATATGTTGTTAAAAGTAGAAGTAAAGAAATAATGTCCTTGTTAAATACAATTAATTTATCTTAGAAAAACCTCATTTGGATATCTTATTAAGGACCCTAGAGATGGTATTTGGGAATAATAGTAGTTATATAATGTGAATAAGTATATGGAATAGATATTCTTCATGTTTTTTCCAAATATAAATGTATATGGCTGTATGAAGAAGTCAGGGGAGGAGGTTCCTTTTTATAACTGATGTGAGTTTTACACCAGTATTTTATTAATGTTTTAAAATAATGACTTGAAAAATTCTTGAAAAAATAACTCAAAAATAAATATAATTGTAATGTGATAAGTTTATGGTATAAATATATCTATAAAATGGGGTTTAATATTTTATTATTTCATATTAAATCATATATTTATAGATTAACCCCAAGTAAACCTATTTTAAATTTAACAATGGTAACCAATTGTTAATGTATTTAATATCTTTTATGAAAAAAATTTGTTAAAAATATTAAATATTGTTAATTTTAATAATTAAAATTATTTAATCCATTTTTTGAAAATAAATTTATATTGGTGGCTTAATTTAATTTAAAAATAAACCTGAAAAAGTGACAAAATGTGATTTTCCAAAGAAAACGATTTCATAAGTATAAAAAATTTTAGATTGATAATTAAACAAAAAATAATTCCATTAATAGAAATTGTATTAATATATTTTAAATAATGATACATTTAAACCATATCATATGAAATGTAAATTTCTAAATTCATTAAATTAAGATACAATATTTAATAAGAATTTATATTTTCACCATTTATTGAAATCTTAATATCTATAAAAAATTATAAAATATTCAATATAAAGTAATTTTGATTTTTTTCTTAAAAAATGATGTTAATTTTTAAAAATAAATTTTATTCACATGAAAAATTAATTTTAAAATACGTTTGAAAGAGATAGAGAAACCACATTTTAAAAAAATATATAATTTTTTAATCATAATCCTTGATATAATCTTATCCCATGTCCAAAGAAAATAATAGATGGATGATAAAATATTTAACTAATTATTTAATATATATTGGTTCAATTAAAAGCATTCCCCAATAGTGATTGATTTAATATCCGACTATAAAAACACATTGCAAGCATAAATACAGTATTTCAGAAAAACATTTCTTTTTTTCTTTCAAATGGTTTTTCATTTCATTATTAATCAATTTATAGCTAATTAAATTACTATATACATATTTAAACAATATAATATTTGTAATTTAGTTTTTCTTATTCACACCCACCAATTTAATGACTAGGTTATAATAGTATAGTATATTATCGTTCTTTTAGTCTCAGGGTTGTGAGCATCACTAGATATCATAGAGTTTAAATTTATATAATGATAATTATATCATAGAAACTCAAGGTGGTAGTCCGACCACTATAAATGATGTTTGAAGTGGAATTTTATAGGTTCCAAATAGGTGGAGATATATGATTCATGGAATATTGTTGTCATTCTGTAATATAACATTTCATAACACATTATTGTCATTTATAAATCCTCCTCCCTTCATGAAGGATTCATAATTCATGAATAAAGCTCCATTGTTGGATTTTGAGACTTTTTCTACATATATTCCTCTAACAACATTAGTGTGATCCTATATGTATCCTTAATTGTTTGTGTGTTTTTTTCATTTTAATTAATAATATATTTTACAACAAATATAACTAATAAAAGTTGTCCAAAATAAAAATACATTCTTGGACATGTAGTCCTTAAGAGCTATTGTATTTGAATAAGATCCTTTAAGAACACATTTTGTACATGTATTAGTATTCTTTACATTCAAATAAAATCTTGAGAGGGATGTGTTTGTGGGACATAATGTTTATAACACTATTTGAAGATAAATTTTAATCATAATTCTCAAATGTTCCAAACATAAAACAAGTAACATTATATCTTTTTATATTTTTAAAATTAATACACACCATATTATAAATCATATAAACATGCTTATTTTAATCAAAAATAGATTTGTATTTATTTGTTTTATTCATGGAAATCATCATATCAAACTATTACATCCTTATGAATAATGTATACAGTCTTCATTGCAAATTTACTATTTCCATTCTTTGTTTTCAATTATATTTTTAAGAAGTTAATATTTATATATATAAACATTATAATTTATTTATGAAGCTAAATTAATTAATTAGACATCATCAAAATCCAATTTGAATCTCCATTATAGATACTATTCATTATAATAAATAAAATCATTATTTCTTTTGTTCTTGTTTCCCAACATTACAATTAATTTTTCTATACCTTTTAGATATTTATAATTATAACATGGAGAAGACTTTATATAATTAATATTATCTTCAACCAAAATTTTGAATTCCAATTTCAACGTAACATCTTTTTCATTGTTATCTTATAAAAATTATATCATTTTCCAAGAGCGCTATTTTAACCATCCATTATACTTTTATAATTCATTGTAACCCACAATTAAGAGTATGTTTACTCATAAGGACTTGAATTTAACACATATTGTTTTTCCATAATCTGAATTTAGAGTAATGAAAGTAGGACTTGAAAATTGTTTGATAAACGATTATAGCACCTCAACATGTCTAGAAATTATAAAAAAGATGACTATTTGGTGATAGAATTTTTATTCCTTAATGATTGAATATGAATCTTAAGTATAACTGAAACCAATATTATAATCTTTCTTCATCACAATTTTGTATATATATTTTCCCATTCCATATCTAATTCAATAAATTCAGATCTGATGTTCCCAATTATCATATAAAAATTTCATTTTAAATTTACATAATTTTCAAATTTACTTATCTAACTTTAACTTTTGAATCATATATTATTCTAATTTTATCTTCTATCCTTTGATCTTTTTCATATATTATTAGATACTTCAAACATTTATAAAATTTAATCAACTCAATAACATTTAACTACTATAAGATCATTTAATATCATTAAAATAGTTAGAAATATTTTACCTTAAATTATTTAATTATACTCGATTCATGTTTTTAAAAACATCACTATAATTTATATTCAAATACATCATATATAGAAGAGGACATCCAATCAGTTCACCCATTGTATATTGAGTTAAATTATTGATTATTTCGATTGAAAAATTATTTGATTACCATTTATTAGGTATGAAATGATATATTTTCTAAATAATTTATTAATTCATTACAATTTCTCTAAAAACATTGGCATGGCCCTGATATCATCCCCGGATACTCTTGAAAGCTGTTTGGTTGGATACTTTTTATGATGTTTGTGGGATTTTTTTGGGAGATACCCCATATCACTACAAGTATCCTATTCTTGTGACCTGAAGCTACCCAAGGTGGTCGAACGTTAGGAGGCCATTCTTCCTTGAGTGGATATTAATATTTTCCCCAGGTTGTTGGAATAAAATATTTTTATAGTGGAAGTCAAACCTCATAAAACATGGCCTTTTTGAAAATATAGTATGATGGCTTGTACTGATGGTCCTAATCCATAGTGTGTTCAGGAGCTCTCAAATACTGATTCTATGGCTTCTTGGCCTCTTCTATTGGTGAATGGGAATGACTCAAAGGGAACATCAAGGCTTTCATCCTCATCCCTAGTTTCTACTGAAATTGGTTTGGGAGTGTACATGAGGCTATTTTTGAAGATGTTACGGTATTGGTAGTATTATTCTTCCCACTTTAGAATTATCTTTTTTCCTAGTTCCAAGGATGGTGTAGTATTATTTACATTATTCCCATCATATTTTGTAACTCCCAAGGAGTCCGGGCAAGATTTCAACCCGATTTTATTACCTCATAAGCTAATAATTTAAATGTAAAACTGTTTATGATCCTCGATGAGCAGAATAATTCTACAATGATCTATGAGTTTACTAGTAAGTTGTAGATTGATGCATCTATGAATTTAGAGCCAATAAATAGGTTTATATAGTTTTTCTAGCAAAGGGATGTTTCAATGGAGTTGATCTATGATGGGGGCCAACATGTAACGATAAGGGTGTCGTGTGGTGGTGACACTCTATTTGTTTACTTCATTTACAGAAGCTGCAATGCTTAAGGAAGCAATGTTTTATGGATAGAATGGAATGCATTCAACCAAGGGGATCAACCATGGGTATTGGGTAGATATTTTAATATTGTATCAGATATTTTGGAGATGAAGGGCAGAGGAGTGTTTCATAGGAGGGTTATCTTGGCCTTTGATAAATTTATGGCTGGAAAAGGGTTGATAGATTTCAGTTATTCTGTAAATCGATTCACATGGTGAAATAATCAGAAGGGCGGTAGTTTTTTTATAGTAGGATCGATCGGTGCATATCCACTTTTCATGTGGATTATACATTTTTAAAAGAGAAGGTTGATCAGTTGACCCGCAACATCTCTATTCATTCACTACATCTGTTAACTTTGGACAAGAGGGAGACCTCGTAGTCAGGTTTTAGGTACAGAAGTCATAGGTTGGGTATTCCGAGTAGTCACTAGATGATGAGGATCAGTTGGAAGGAACTAATCTAGGGTCACTATTGGTTTGAATTTCATTGCTAGTTGAGGCATCTCAAGCAGGCCCTCCAATCATGGGCTAGGAGTATTCCTCCATTTGATTAGGAGATTCATGTTCTCAAATAGGATATCAAGCATCTTACGGAAAGTATTGAAAAGTTATTGGATGATGATGTATTTAGTGACCTTCCTAAAAAAATTACACCCTTGTAGTTATGGTCCTCTCATAAGAAACTAGGATGAGGGAATTCTCTAAAATAAAATAGATTAATGAGGGTGCTAATTATATGAATTTTTTCATCCATTTTTAAGTTGGAGGTGACATGTTGTCTAACCAGACCATGATTTAGAAGATGTATCCCTCAATGATGACATGGAAGCAGTTAGGGTCTTGGTGTTTTCACATTTCAAGGAAATTCTTGACAGGAAAATTCTGAATATTCTCCATGTGTAACCATCATGGGTTGATGAGTTCTAGTAGTGGATTCCATATCTTCATTCTCCCCAGGATAATGAGATGATGGAAGGTATTCTTTAGGAGGAGGAGACTCATGCATCTATGGTGAAAATCTATCATAAGAGTTCAGCATATCCTGATGGCTTCCCCCGTTCATTCTCAAGGAGCTCCTGGGAGGTTGTAAAGGGGGATATCATCAATGTCATCAAGGATATCTTTAGAGGGGGTTGCCTCCTGTGGATTGAATCTTCCATGACTCTTTCCCTATTAAAAAAGACCAAGTAACCATTATCCCATATTAACTTATGGCCTATGATTATGTGTAATATTACATATAAAATTCTAAAAAGGATTTTTACCTAGAGGCTATCTACGAATATCCCTCAGTGGATCTCTATGGAACAACATGGTTTCGTCAAATTTCACTATATTTGGGGAGAATTAGTAATGACACATGATATGGTGAGAGATATTAATATCAAGTCTTGTTGCTAAAATACAGACATCAATCTAGATATGAATAAAGTGTATAGTCGTTTTTAGTGGGGTTTTATTAATAGGGGATGATCATGATGGTTTTCTCTATATAGACATTTGATATCATGATCTGGTGTTTTAGTTTGGACTCTAAAGCAATGATGTTTATGGGGAAAATTCAAGGTTTCATCAAGAGAGTTTGAAGACATCATCATATTGACCCTCTATCTCCGAGTATCATCATTATTATGTAGGATACCTTATGAATAATGATTTATGAACTTATCTCGAATGGTGATGTTCTTCCTTAGAAAAGTATTTTCAGCAACCCATCCATATCCCCTTTGATGTTTACAGATGATACTGTTATCATCATCAATGTGGGAAGGTATCCTTTGTAAGGGATTATTAAGATCCTTGAGGGGTACTATCATTAGATTTCTCAAAAAAGAAATAGGGAGAATGTTTTCACCTATGTGGCAGAAGCATGTTCCTCGAGTAGGGTGGAAGATATTGTTAGTAACTTGGATGTGATGCCATGTTTGTTTCCCATAGAGTATCACATTACCCTCGTATACCCAGGAAGAAAGCACATAAGTGAATTTAACCATGTGTTGAGCAAGATTACAGGGCACATTCTTAATTAGAAGAATCATTTTTAATATTTTGGTCGTCGTATCACCCTTGTGAATTGTGTCCTCTTTTCCTTACTAGTGCATGCACTTTCGTCTACCAACATACTGAATGGTGTTATAATATTTATTGAGGAAATTTTGGCCTATTTCATTTGGGAAGCTTCTTCAGAGGGGAAGAGATAATGGTTCTCTTGGGGGAAGATGGATCGACCCATTTTGGAGGAAAGGATCAATGTTAAATGCCTAGAGAACACTATTCATTACATGCACATCAAGTTAGAATTGGAGGTCATTGAAGAACAAACTTTGTGGGGGTTCCTAATGTCTTGTAAATACGAGGTTAATACTGAATCTTCAATGGGTAGTGGGTCTCCACTCTAGTCCTCGGTTTTTAGTATTATTCCAAACATCCTACATAACACACAATGGATTATAGTTATGGTTAACATTTTTTTGGTATCACAATTGGTCAGGAAGATTCATCTCCTCTCTATTCTTCCAAAACCCTACAATCACTTTCTGGGAGGTGATCTATTTCCCATAATTTTCTAGAGAAAACCCAGATGCATACTAGCAGACACCTTTCAACTCTGTTATCAATATCACTGAACTGGAATGGTGTGTATTCTCTACATCCACCTCAGGTAGGTTAAATGTGAAGGAATTATACAGGATTTTCTCTCCCGAGGGCCAGCACTGTGGTCCATATGGTTTGTTGTGGTGTAAGAGGATCCCTACTAAATACAATTTCCTAACATTGATGATCCAGTAACGCACCCTAACAGCCAATGATAACATAAAAATCATGTAATCAGCATGAAATCCTTGTGTAAATGCTGTGTAAACAAACGTGAAGAGTGTATGACTCATATCTTCACCAAATGTGACTGGGCCTATCCAGTTAGGGATTTCTTCAAGGATTTTACACGGTAATCCTCCCTTGAGACATGCTTCAACTCCATCATCCAGTGTTAGTTCTAGGAATGGATGGCTTTGAGAGGGATAGAATGATGAGATCCACCAACTCTAAAGTGGGTTGTTAGTGTTTATGGAAATTAAGGAACCGGGCCTAGTTTTAGGGGATCTCTTCTATGGTGAGATACATACTCACCATGGTATGGTGCATCCTAGTTGATTGGTGTGTCATCGATGGAAATTGGTCATAGACTCCATCCCTCTGTAAGATTTATGCACATCAAGTTGTGGCTCAGCAGTTACGTATTAGAAAACAGGGGCAATGGCATCGATGGAGCCCTCGTAAATCCCGTCTCAATCTTAATATAGTTTGTTGCATATTGTTGGTTGAAATGTGTGGTGAAGACATGATTCGGAACTACAAGGGTAGTGTGGTATTGGCTTTCATGACGTATTATGGAAATGGATATTCATTAAAGGTGGAGGAAAGTTGGTTCATACAGTTTTTGTCATCTTCAGGTAAAGGGAGTTTCACATATCCCAAGTGGAGACAGATACCATGATTTTTTACAACACCATTCATGGGAAAGGTACCATACCCAGGTCTATTGTATTAATAATAAGAAAATTCAATTCTTTCATTGATAGTGACACTAGAGTCACTAACACATGAAGTGAGGGAAACAAGGTGGCAGATTACATGGTCTCTATGGCCACCCCTAGCACCTTGGTGAATTATCATTCTCATGTTCTTCATTTAAATCCTAAGGGGGGTGAACTTGATTTTGGGTGATGCTCTGGGAATTAATTAGTTTGGACCCCCTAGATATTAGTTTTTACATATTTGTATCTGTTTATTAAATAAAAATTGTAAAGTAGATGATTATGAATACAAGAAAATTATAAAATTAGAAAATAACCTGTGCACAGAAAACATAGTGTAAAGCCTGAACTCTCTATTATGTAGTCTCCTATGATACCAATTGTTTTCCAAATTTATTAATAGTAATATAGAATATTGGGGGTGGTGGATATTCCTCTAAAACCATATATATACATTCAAACAATTATCAGACTATTATGTATTCAAAAAAATAATTTTTCTAGAACACATATGCTTTAATCAAAAGATAAAATTATAAAAATAAATTCAGGAATACCAACTGTAATATATAATAAATCATTAAACAATATATATATTTATATGTATATTTATAATATGTAAATAGATTTATTAATCCTTTATTAAAAAAATATGTTTTTTTTTGAATTATATAAATTTATAGTGTAATGGGGTTACTAAAAAAAGATACCAAAATTATCTACTTAAATGGATTATTGGAATAAAAAAATAATATTAATTTTTTAATGAAAATATGTTAAAAATTATAATATGGACATAGAAACATAAAAAATGGTTAACATAATAAATCAATAGTCAATGATAGAAGAACGAGATTATTATATATGATGTTTTTTGAAATTATAAACATATAAACAAATAATTTTTGTACTATAAAAAATAGTTGTTCCATAACCATGGAAGGAAGTGTATGTTTTCCGGGTCTGATATATCGAATTCTCATGGTTAGACCTTTGAAGAAGTTATATCATGGGAGCTATTAAATTTCTCAAAGTGGGTAGCTACTAATGCTACTACCACTTATAGAGATTGAGGGTAGCTGAGGAGATAAACTATTGTTATTGTGAAAATATACATAAGGTGATCTCTACATGAACATGGGTGACATCAGACATGACTGAGAGTAGGTGGAATAGAACCACAGAGATGAGACACCATCGAAGAAATACCATGAAAGTATGAAGATGAATAATGAAATGATTGATGATGCATTTCTACTGTATGTGTGATGAAGGATGTTATTGTTTCGTACATAATTATATCGCCATGAATATGGTGCTTTTTCCAGGGTTGGACTGTATGAGCACTTCTTCAGTGCCTAAAATTTAGAAAGAGAGGAAAATGGTAGTAATATTATTTTGAATCATTTTTATGAACCTAATAGGTAGTAGAAAATAGAATTAAAAATTAATTTAAGTATATAAAATTAATTTCAAAAAAATATTAATTATATATACATCGATCAAAAATATCCTAGACAAATAAGAAGAGATAATATTGGTCTATCTTTCTCACGGGGTTTTGGTTAAATTTTGAACTAAATAGAGGTCAAATGGTAATATATTCAGAAATAAAAATAATAAATATGGGGAATAAAAAAGATTATGTTTAATATAGATATATTATAAACATTACCAATATGGAAACTTATTCAAACGAAATCTTGAATTCAAAGAGAGATTAGTGTGAAAACCAAATAAGATTTGGTAGCTTTTGAGTAAAAAGAAAGTAAAAAATAAAAACTAATATAGATTTATAAATAACAATGATTCCATGAATATTGTGATAAAAAAATGTGGGCCAGTATATACACCACATGATTGTAGATAGGTGTAGAATGTTGAGCATATCAAATTGATGGAAAATTTAGATGACTAACCCCATACATTAGATTCCCTTTTATCCATATATTCTCTAATATTTTATATGATAAACTAAATTCATTAATAATTTATGTTTTAAAATTATTCAATTATATTATATTTTATATTAATTTTATTAATCATTTATTACATAGAAATTACATATATTTGGTTTATATTGATTATTTGTTGTTCGTAGTTTCAACCCTTCCTAATATGTTTCGATATAACAAGTTCTATAATCATTGTGGGTTCATGATTTATAATGTCAAAAATATTTTAGGAATACGAATATATGCTCTAAAAGTATTTATGAAGTTTCATGTTCCGTCCATTGTAGTTTCAAGAACAGTTCAATAAGATTAAACCAATAATGTGCTTATTTTAGAAATTTTTAATTTATAAATTATGTTATATTAATTATGAAATAATTTTTAATATTAGAATTAAAAATAAAATTACTCACTTAGAAATATAATATCTACTAATTAATTATGTTTCTATATTGACCCATGAAAAACTTTTATTGCATCATTAATGTAGGAAGTTGAACAGACCCACAGAAGATAACATTTAATCAATGAATGATTATGATTATGAGGTAATTTATTATGATATACTCATTAATGAAGAATGATAACATTATTTATATGTTTTTAAATATATAAATTACAATTTATAATATTTTATTGAATATTTTAAATTAAAAATAACGATAATTATTTTTTTCTTATAAAGATGATATTTAATCTCGTTTTGTAAGGATTATTGGTTTTGATGGAATAAGAAAATTGTATTGTGTCCTGATGCCACCCAAACTGCTAAAGTATTATAATGAAATTAAATAATTTATTGAATATATTGGAATTATAATTTTTTTTGGGTTTCTGGAAAATAGATGTTGAGGATCTTTTCATAAGTGATAACTAGTGGAAATTTGTTATTATTCTCAACATAATGAGAATCAAATGTAGATTTAGTGGAATGTGGATCATAAGTGGAAACTGATTGGGAGGTGAGATTTTTTTCTAATGATATACCTCAGTCACACATTTATAGATAAATATTTCTTTTAAAAAAATTACTAGCTAGTTAAACCCTTTTCCTTATATTTTAGTTTTATTATGCTAACTGAATTTTTACCTCAGTAAATTATTTTCATGCCTAAAAATGAAATTTCAATTATTATAAAATTCTGTAATACTATTACCGAATAGAAATAATTTTTTTAGGTTTCTAAAGTTGATTATAAATTTTTTTAATATAAGAGTTCATCATGTTGATTTTGTTTAATAGAATTATATTTTTAATCATAATGTATGTTTGTTTTTACCCTATTTTATTTAATAATAAATATATATAGGTTAATTTATTATATATATATGATTTCATTAAAACCATTACTAAATAGTTATCAATTAAATTTATTAAGAAAAAAATTCATAGAAATTAGAAAAATAATTCATAGTAACAAATATCTTGTTACCATTAAATGAATTTAAAATCATTTTTATATATTTAATGATTGATGTAAGAATAATTATTTCATTTGAGTATAAATAATATATTTCAATGATATTAATAATACATATATTATAAATTATTACATTGAAATATAAAATATAATTTATATTGAAAATTGGTATTAAAAAAATATTTTTGATGAGGTATAAATTATAAAAATAATATTATTTAATGTTATTTAGGTATTTCATGTATTATATTGATTTATTTTCCTAATCATTTTCCAAATTTTATCAATACATTATATTGTTATCATTATGTTAATATAATTATTTTAAGAAAAAACACATTATTAGTAAAAATAGCACCTTTAGAATAACTGTGGCTTCCCGATATGAATTAGTACATTTTAATTAATATTTAAAAATCAATCGATTTATTGAAAAAATATATATGATTATACAAATAAATCCTAATATCTAATTAATATTTAACTATATTAACTATATACCTTTAAATTTGAATTGTATTTTGTTAGTATATCAACCAACTCCTATATATGTTATTATAAAGGCCATTCAATGACAATATTACCCTCATTACATCATTAAAATTAATTACACTCAATATTCACATAGAAAACATATAATTCCAATACTTTTCATTTTATATTTTAAAACACATTTTATTTCATTTTATGATGTTTTTTCATTGTAGGATTAGTTATAATAATATGTATTTTCAATAGTGAACAAGATCCCATGAATTTTTTGTTGGATCTTGAATATACAGATTATACACAAGAGGGGGTGAATTGTATATTTCAGATTTTTTGTTAACTCTTCAATTGAATGAGTTATGTCCTCTATGCATTATCAGATTTGATCATGCAGTGGAATAAGTAAAATCAGGGACACGTAGATGTATAGTTGTTCGGGGAACAGAATGCCCCTAGTCCACTCCACCGACACTCAACTCCACGAGCTTGCTGATTTTCACTATCTGGTCCTCTTTTCCACAAACCTTCCAACAACTGAAAAATAGCTAGTTGACACCCTTACAATTTTCAGGCTAACAAAGCCATCTGGTTCAAACATTAACCTACTCAGCTTAGTATGAGAAGTTGGTTACTCAAGATAAAAATAATTTTAGAAAGAACTTTCCAGTTGATCTTCACAATTGAAATAGAATGCAATTGACAGTAGATAGATCGTCGTCTCTAGAAATATTGATTTTCAAGTCGAAGCAGTTCTGAGTCGATCTGGTTGTAGTAGATATAGAGATATAATTCATAAAATCAGTATTAGTATATCCATAGTATATATTTGATGTAGAACAAGTGAATATTCTATCGAGTTCCTTCTTCTTAAATAAACACATCTTTGACGCTCCTTTTGAATCTGTAGAAATCAGTGCTCTAAGCAGTCTCTATTTTCCACCTTTTTAAATAATAGATTGATCACCACACTGTTGTTCCTATTTTTTCATAGAAAACATGTATAATAAAGCCGAGCATATCCCCTTCACATTTAGATCCATAAAAGTCGCCTTTTGATTCTTGATATTCCAAAATTTTATTTTACAGTGTAGTCGTAACTTCCCTGAAGACTCGGCATAAAAATATCCTTTTAATTTGATCTTTAATCCACTAATAAAATGGATTTAATCAGTCAAAGTTGTATTTAAAAATCGACTTTAAATCTAGCTTGAAATCTGCTTAACAATCAGCTTGCTGACCGTTTCATAAAATTATCGTCTTTCAAAATTTATGACGCCAAACGAAAGATTGATGATGTGGCCTCCAAGCATAGGGCTGGCAACATAAGGTTGAACATAAATGTAGGGTTCATGTTACTTTCTTCAAACGTAATGTCGATCATAAACGTAGGGTTGATCATCCATACTTTTTATTGAACTCTCAGACGAAAGATAAAAGATCTATTCAAAGAACGTATGGTTGTTTACAAAAGAAAGGTTGATTAACCATACATTTAAGAATCAAATGTAACGTTTTGTACTTACGTACACTTCTCCTTCCATACATTGTTGATAACCCAAACGTATGGTTCCTTCCTAACGTAAGGTTCTTCTTCCATACTTTCCTGATAATGTGTGGTTGATTAACCATACTTTTCTCTTATCTCAAAATGTATACACTCTATTCATCGTTATGCTACGTTTATCCACGTAGGGTATGAACAGTGATTCCAGGACATGCTAAAGCAGATCCCGAATAAGTAAGGTATGAACAGTGTTTCCAGAATGCGCTAAAACAGTTCTCAAATAAGTAATAAATTCTCATTAATTCAAGAGTAAAATAAATTAATAAATTACTCCAAATACTAAATAAAATAATTAGAAAATAATAAAGGGTATTTTTTTGCATCAAAATTTTCATAATGAGACAGAGTATTTTTTTCAATAATCTCCCCATTTAAATAAAATTATTATGTATTATTGAAAATAATACTCTTCTCAACAATCTCCCCCTTTTTGATGATCACAAAACCCATAAAATAATTAATGAAATAAACATAAAAAATTAATTACATATAGTTTTGAATTATTGAAAAGATAAATACAATATTAATTTTTCCTTAAATATATCCATTTTTAATTTCTCCCCCAATAATATAAATGTAAAACCAAATTTCTCCCAAAAATAATCTTAAAAAAATGTAGTGTTTATCAAAAGTTCTCCTCATTTTGTGATATCAAAAAGACTGATAAAATATGGAATAGAACACAAATTGATGTTGTACTAAACATTAGTAAATGCTATAATTAACTGTTTAATAGTAAGGTAATCTGATATACTGGTATATGTTAACATAAAACAGTAATAAACAAATAGATAAAGACACAAATAAACAATGGAGGAAATTTTCATTCAAAAATAGCAGTATGTACATGACAATGATATACACAGGAATCAAGGTTTGGGAAAGGTAGTCAATAGGTTCTATCTCCTCTGGATTAAAAAATTGATTTCTGAAAACTGTACCCTGAGTCTCTTCATCATCCCATCTCCATGTTTGATAATGAGCTCTCTGTTATCCTAATTCATATGAATATCCTCGATTAAACTGACCCTGAAAAACTCATGCATCATATCCTCTTTTTCTATAAACACTAATAGCTTCTCTGACATCTCATTTAATAGTGTTCTGATTGGTGGCTCACTAGATGTCAGTTAATCCACTAAAATTTTCTTATTGTCCTGCAACACTGATAATTGAGCACTGTTACATTGAAGATCTTGTAACCTATCATTCATGTTGCTCATCGCGGCTGTGATATCTTGAAATCTTCTAACTAAATTAGATGAAGTACCTGATCCACTAATAACACTATTTGCAACTAATGTAAATTGGTTCTCCATAAAAAATTTTAGATCTGATAAATCTGACTTCCTAACCATTTCAGATTTCAACTTGAAAACTGCATTCAGCATATCCTCTTTAAGAATTTCAACATCTTGCATTAAGGCTGTACTCTCCTTCAGCTTCTAAAATCTCAATTGTTCTAAGTCTAAGGCATCTCTCAATGTGACATTCTTAGATTACAACTGAGACACCTTTTTGTACAGTTTTTCAACTTCTTTCTTCCTTGAATCAGAGGCAGCCTGTGCTTGATTCGCATTCTCAGACTATAGATGATGCAGCAGTATCAAAGGTAATGAGTCAGCATCAGATTTTTCTTTCTCTTTTTCTTGAGTGGGTTGGTCCACAGATTTTTCCATTGAGTCCTTAGACTCATCCACAAAAAATACTCTTGATGTACCTCTGTTGGAGCATGAGGGAGATGATCATCATAATCATTATCATCTTTTTCTTCCATAGGAATTTCAAGAAGAATACTTTTAAGAGTTTCCTAAGGTCTGGCCACTTCCTCACCAGGCTCTGCCTCCTTATATTGTTCTTGTTGAAGTGTAACTTCAACATCAGCTACTATATGTTCATGAGTCTCCCTTTGATCTTCTTATTATACTCTTGATCCCTCTACTGGTTTTTTCCTTTCACTAACATCATCCATGGACTTATCAATTGTAGCTTCTCTTATAAAAGTATAAGAAAATAAAGCTTCTATTGTTGCTAATGCAGGGGAAGTAATTTCCTCATTAACAAGTCTAGTTCTTCAAGATTGAAGTCCCTCGTGTCTTCTTTCTTCCTCAGCATCTTCCACTTCAAATCAGATCCTTCTTGCTACATTTCTGACTCTTGATTCATCTTGTCCCTCCTTGGACTTAGCAGGTTGAGCCTGAGCACTCTTTGAGTCATCCTCAGCTCCTACTGGAAAAAGTTTTCCTTTAATGGTTCTCCAAAAATAGCCAATTTTTCTTAGAGTTCCAGTATTGAATACACTGATGTGATGACAATGAACTCTGGAATCCACGAGTCTCACCATATCCTTCTTGAACAACAGTTTAGAAATAAATCGACCGAAGGGGTAAAAGTTCATCTGGGAATCACATTGAAAACATTAATTGATGTACATTAACATGTACCTTGGGAAGTTTAATTTGATATCACTTAATAGAAGACATGTTGTGTACATATCAGGGTACAAAATATTTTCCATTTCTGCCATTCTGGGATCTATTCAAATCTGAAAAAATTTAACCAGGATTTTAAGATCCGGTTCTAAATCTTTCACCTCCATTTTCCTAATAGTAGATGTTCCAAACAAAAAGGACATAATGTCCTCAGATTTATGCACTGCATATACTATTTTTTTCAAATAAAAATTGTATACTCCTTCATGCAGTAAATTTAGGATTTTTCCTATTTCAACAGAAGAGATTGAGAAATCTCTGTCCTCAATCATTGAAATCATTGTATCTTTATCCTCACCTAGACTAAACTGAATAGATCTGAATAAATGACTCATTTCTACCTCATACAAAAACTCAGACCTTTCACTATTGAAAGTCTGCTCAAGGTTTTGAAAAGATAAAGCCTATTTCAATATCAGATTCGTCTCGAACAGCCATTCCAGATCTATAACTTTACTTTGAATTTTTTTTTCGTCCAACTGTGTTTTTCTTCTTCGCGTCACTACTCTCTAGTTCATCTAATCGCTTGGACTTTTCCATTTCTGGGTAGATTTCTTAAGTTTTGAAGATTTTAGGGTTTGAATATTTGAAGATTAGGGGTGTGCAACAGTATGAAATTTTCAGGTTTGAAAGGGTTTTGTTGGGGAAAAGAAACGGTTATGAATTCGAATGGGCACTGACAGCCTTGATTCCCGTTTAATCAATAATAATTACATTTATTTTAAAAACAAATAAAATTTTCATATGGAGAATTTAATCATAAAAAGATCTTAAATAGTGTTCAAAAACATAATAAAATTTATAAAATAAAATAAAATTAATTAAATAACATTCAAAAAATTATTTAAAATTAAATAAACCTAGCTTCCCCTTAATAAAATAAAACCTTGCAGTAGGAAGTGGTTTAGTAAAAATAATTTCTAATTATAATTCGGTTTTTATAAATTCTAAAAATATATCCTTTTTAATAACATGATCTCTTAAAAAGTGATGCCTTATATCAATGTGCTTAGTTCTAGAATGACTAATGGTATTTTTTGAAATATTAATTGCACTTGTATTATCACATAAAATAGGTGTATTATTAAAATTCAATCCAAAGTCCATATGAGTGTTTTTCATCCACAACACTTGTGCACTAAACTTCCATCAGAAACATATTCTACCTTAGCTGTTGACAGGGCAACAGAATGTTGTTTCTTACTAGACCATGACACTAATGGCTTTCCTAAAAAGTGACATGTTCTTGATGTGTTTTTTCTCTCTAATCTACAACTTCCAAAGTCAGAATCTGAATATGAAATCAAATTAAAATTAGAAGTTTTAGGATAAAGTAGAGATTGAAAAATAGTTCTTTTAAAATATCTAAAAAATCTTTTGACAGCAGTTAAATGAGATTCATTGGGATTTGATTGAAATCTAGCACAAAGACATACTAAATACATTATATCTGGCCTACTAGTAGTAAGATATAACAAACTACCAATCATACCTCTATATAACATGTTGTCAACTGATATCCCAGTTTCATCCAAATCATGTTTTATATTAGTACACATAGGGGTTGTAAATGGCTTGTTGTTTTCAAGTAAAAATTTCTTAAGTAAATTAGCAATATATTTTCATTGATTTATAACATTTCCAAAATATTTTTGAAATATTTGAAGACCCAAAATGAAATTTAATTCTCCCATCATACACATTTCATATTCTTCTTGCATTAATTTTGAAAATTCATGACAAAGAGTTTTATTAGTTGATCCAAATATTACATCATAAACATAAATATGATCCAATAAAACATTATTTTTCATAGTTTTCATAAAGAGTGTTGGATCTTCCAATACAACAGTAAAGTCATTTTTCAAAAGAAAAGTACTTAATCTTTCATACCAAGCTCTAGGTGGTTGTTTAAGGCCATAAAGTGCTTTAGTATGTTTAAAAACAGAATATGGTTTTTGAGAGTTTTCAAAACTAGGAGGTTTCTCAACATAAACTTCCTCCATTAAATAACCATTTAAAAAGGCAGATTTAACATCCAACTGAAATGATTTAAAATTAAGATAAGATGTATAGGATAGAAGGATTCTAATGTATTCAAACCTAGTTATAGTTGAAAAAGTCTCATCATAATCTATTCATTCTTCTTAATTATGTCCTTTAGCTACTAGTCTTGCATTATTTCTAGTTATTGTGCCTTGGTCATCCTGTTTATTTATAAAGAACCATTTGGTTCCTATTACTGGATAATTCATTGGTCCTTCCAGTAATTCTCAATATTCATTTATTTTAAACTGGTTTAATTCATCATTCATTGCTATTACCCAGCTTTCATCATCTAAATCTTCTTCTATATTCTTTGGTTCTTATTGGGATAGGAAGGCAGAGAATTACACTAGGTTTCCTAAGCTTCTTCGAGTTTGAATACTAGTCTCTAGGTCACCTATAACAGTTTCTAAAGGGTGATTCATTAGGGTTCTAGACTATCTTAGAAATACATTTAAAGGTTCTTCAGTATCATGTTCCTCTGAACTGGACTGAATTTCTTTTATATAATTTTTAAAATTATTCTTTATGTTCTCAAGTCTCATGTTATCATTAGAGTTATCTTCATCCATTTGATCTGTCCTTTTCTCAAAGGTATCATATTCATCAAATTTCACATGAACGGATTCGTAAACAATCCTTTAATTTTTATTATAGACTCTATAAGCATTGGAGGTAGCAGAATATCCTAAAAAATACCATCATCAGATTTTGGATCGAACTTACCAAGATTATATTTGATGTCAAGATGTAGATCTTGCATCCAAAAACTTTAAATTAATTTACTTCAAGGTTTCTGTTATTCCATAGTTGATAGTGTGTATTTATCAAAATAGGTCTAATTAAAACTATATTAATTATATAGCAAGCTGTATTTACAGCTTCTGCCCAAAAATATATAGGTGGGCTATATTCATTTAACATAGTTTTAGCCAGTTCTTTAATTCTTCTATTTCTTCTTTCTACAATCCCATTCGGTTGAGGTGTTCTTGATTCAGATAAGGTGTGTTTAATACATATGTTTTAGCAAAAGGAATAAAATTCCGGATTCTCAAAATCTCCACCATGATCACTTCTCAATGAGATTATATTAAAACCTTTTTCATTTTGAACAGATATTCAGAAACATTCAAATAATGTAAAAGCTTCATTTTTACATTTCAAAAATAAAATCCAAGTAAATCTCGAATAATCATAAACTAATACATAAACATATAATTTACCAGCTAAGCATGCTACTCTGGAAGGTCCAAACAAATCCATATGGATATGTTCTAGAGGTTTAGTTGTAGTAACTTTATTAATAGATTTGAATGATGATTTGTTTTCCTTGCCAAGTTGGCATGCATCACATAATCTGCCACATTAAAATTTGAGACTAGGAAAATAAGAAACTAGATGTCTCTTAGATTATTTATGTAAAACATATACATTTCAATGTCCGAGTTTCTTATGCCAGATCCAAGATTCACTTACTTTAGCAGTCAAGAAATTTACTTGTTGTTTACACAAAGAATTTAAATCCAAATTATAGACATTATCAGTTCTTGGTGCCTTAAATTTAAATAGTTTATCATTACAAATAATACATCAATTGTTAGTAAAATAAATAGTATATCCATCATCACAAAGTTGAGAGATAATAATCAGGTTATGTTTTAATCCTTGTACATAATGTACTTTGTTGATTGAATCTATTTTTGGATCTCCAACAGTTCCAATGCCAATGATTTTTGCTTTGGAATTTTTACCAAACATTACATTTCCTCCTTCCTTTTGAGTGAGTGAAGAAAAATTCAATGATTTTCCACTCATATGTCTTGAGAAGCCATTGTCCATGTACCATATATCTTTTCTACTCTGGTGGCCTGCTACCTGCTAAGACATTCAAACAAATTGCTTTGTTACCCATATTCTGTTGGGTCCACCAGTGTTAGCTAGCAATGATCTGGGTATCCAAATTTTCTTTGTTCTTTTAAAATCAGCTAAATCATATAAGTCTTTTGAAACATATTCTTTCGTAATACCACAAATTTGAGGTTGTCTTACGAAACAGTTTCTAGCTATATGTCCCTTTGTCCCACAAAATTTACAATTAACCCTTTTAGAGCTAGGAACAAAATAATTTTTATATAGCTTAGGTTTTTCTCCTTTACTGCCAATTCCAAATCTCTCATTTTTAAAGATAGTTTTTCCAAGAATTTCATTTAATGAATTCTCTCATTTTGTAAAAAACAATGTAGCCTGTTTGTAAGATTCTAATTCATTCTGTAGTGTTTTTATTCTTGATACAAAATTAATATAGTTAGTGTTAATAGAATTGTATTTATCTATTAATTCCATATGTTGTTTCATCATTGTATCTCTTTCATCTAAAATAGCTTTATGTATGGTCTTTAGTGACTTATGTTCCTTAAATAGTTAGTCATATATTTCTTAAAGCATATTGTAGTAGGTTGAATGTTTTATATTTGTGTATATTGATTCAGAATTTGATTCATTATTTGAGTCAGAGGAGTAATATGAGTGTATCTCATCGGTTTCTGCCATGAAACACGTGTATGCTTTTAGATTGACTTCTTCTTTCTCTGATCTTGATTCAGGAGAGCTATTGGAGTCTTCAGATACACTCCAAGTGGCTTTCATAGCTTTCTTTTCTTTCTACTCATAGTCATTTCTTTTGATGAATTTCTTCTTCTTTGCATCTTTCAATTGAGGGAAATTTGGTCTGATATGCCTCTTATTCTTGCATTAATAGCATCTAACTTCCTTATCATCTATCTTAAAGGTTTTTTTGAAGTCTCTTTTCTTGCTGTAGAATTTTCTATATTTTCTAGCTAACTGAGTCAGTTCTTCATCTGAGTTTGATGAGTCCGAGCACTCTGATTTAGATTTTACTTCTCTGTTCTTCATCTTTCTATTCTTTTGTTGTGAAGTTACCTTCAAGGTAGTATCATCCTTTTTTATGTAGACTTTACGTTAATTTTCCTCATCTTTCATTTCAGCATCGTACATCATCGGTGTACCAATAAACTCTCTCGTGGTTATATTTTTGACAGGTGTTTATTTTCTGATTGCAGCGGAGATACCATTACATCGAGTAAGAAGTGCCCTCGTTACTTTTAATGCTTGACCAGTCTGCTTGATAGGTTCTCCTAGAGATGTTATATTATTGACAATTTTTGTCAATCTCCCCTTTATTTGGGTATTTATTTCACCATCAAACATTTTGAAAGTATCAAATTTCAATTTGGAAGTATTGTATCTCATTTTTCTCACATTGTCTGTTCCTTCATACACCACAACTATTGTTTGCCACATCTCATTTGCTGTCGGGAACTGAGATACTCTGTTAAATTCATCTTGTACTAGACCGTAGATGATTGCATTCATAGCTTTAGAATTCATATCATACTCTCCCTCTGTAGCAGCACTCCATGTCTCGGGATTTTCAGAAATTTCATAACGAGTCAGAATCATTGAATAGATTTTATATCTGAGGTTTTTCAGATATATTATCATGCGTGATTTCCAACAGCCATAGTTGTCTATATTAAAATATGGTTCTCTGACCATTGACATCCCTTCTCTTATATTAGTCTATAATCTTTAAATGCTTCTAGATTGCTAAGGCTCTGTCAAATGATCCAAATCTGATTCCATGTAAAGACCCGTAAATTTCAAGGAAATTTTTTTCTTAATTTTCATTGGAATTTTAAAAGAGAGTAGTTTCTAACGGCACCTGATTCTGAGGCCCGGTGTGCCCGGAATAAATTTCCAAAGTATAGCTTGGGTACGTTCAGTGAATGGACAAGCGCGTTTTTCTAACATTTGAACTGGTGCTCGAAATCGAATTCTTAGGGCCCGGATGGAATAGCAGCGCCAGTACTTTCTTAGAAACGCCTTGTCTGGAGTTGTGTTTTCTTGGGTGTGGTTTTTGATTTTTGGGCTTAAAGTTAAAAAATAAAATAATTGTACGACAAACTTTATTTTATTTGACCTAAGCCACTTGGAAGCCACTTGAAGCCACTTAAAGCGGCTTAAGCAGAGTTGATTCAGATAGGGTGCTATCCAAATATATCCTACCCTCTTGGTAGGATATTTGTGTGTTGGGACCCGCACGAGCCCCACCGTTTCTTTTCCACTAAGTAACGCACCCGCGAAAACCCGTCATTATGAAAGTCAACTGATGCGTTTTCTTAATTTCTTAACGCACCAATTAATTGGGCGGTTTTCTTCGTTGTATTAAATGGGCGGTTTATTCGTTGAAATTAATTCTATGAATTAATTTCATTCGTTTCTTAACCTGTTTGAAATCCGTTGGCGTAATAATAAAATAAGACTAACGCACGACATCTGGAAAATGCTCGCTGAGAATTTTTGACAAGTTTTGTGCCTTCACCCACCTTCACGAAGATCGCGAAGAACGCGAAGAATGCTGTCACCCTCGGATATTGACAACGCTTCATCCGAGACGTTCTTCCCTGCCCCAATCTCCGATTACCTACTACTGGAGGTAAGAGATTTCGGGTTTCTTTTAAATATCCTTTATGATTTTTAACAAAACATGGATTTAATTAGTTATAATTAAATCTGTTGTTTCTTGGTCCTTGGAGTTCGTCGACGCAACGCCGGATACCGCGACGACGCGATGGTCCCCTCCTTCCGCAAAGACTAATTTCCGCAAAGTATGCCAGCAACGACTTGACGAGGTAGAGATTTTATTTTCGAAATACCTTTTTATATCCACGTGATTGTTTCTTTTAAAACAAGAACCTGGATCAAGTGCAATTTTAAATTATTAAAATTGTTTTGATACGTTTGTCATGTGTTGATTTATCCTCCCGATTGATACCGTCTAACGCGGAGGGTGTGGGCCAAACAAACACGGCCCAACAACCCTCCGACGTTCTTCGTTGTTGTGCGGATTTGGCGGGCGACGACAAAACGTGCTGCAAAGGCAATTTGATGATTCCACAGAGAAGAACGAGTCCTGGGAGGAGCAGCAGCGCAGAAAAGAAGGAAAACGGACCATCGTAGCAACTTCGGTGGCCCGCGGAATCCACCGGCGCCGCGGGTCGCCGGCGGCGGTGGCGGCGGTGCTAGCAGCCACGCGGGTCCGTCGCAAAAGCGGGACGCGGCCTTTGCCGCGTCCGTTGACCAGGGCGGCCCCTCGCAGGGGGTCGCGGTGCTGTGACGCGGGGGCAGCGAGCCCCCCGCGCAGCTCGGCCGCTCGGCCAAGCTGGGCCATGCCCTGGCCTGGCCGGACCAGGTCCCGCTGGGATGAACTGGGTCGGTCGACCCGGTTCGGCCGACCCAACGGGGGGTCGGTCCGGGATGGCCCGGGCCCAGACCCCCGTCTTCGGACCGTTTTCGGTCTTTTTCCCTTAACATGAGCTACGGGACTCCGAAGGACGCTCCATCTATGGAAACGTGATCCTTGGATCGGGACGGTCGTTTCGGTATATCGCACTCAAGGTTTCAAAATACTATGGGTTCATCCAGGTTGGTTCGTACACGAAACTAACCGGACCCTCGGAGCGGAAACGCTAATATCTTGAGCTACGGACGTCAGATTGACGTGCCGTCGGCTTTGGTGGATTCCTCTAAGTGAGATGGATCTTTTGGCATACTCTGCCGAGGTTTGGACGCAGGTGGAGTACAGTCGGGTTGGTTTTCCTTAAAAACCAACAGGGCCCCTGGGACGAAAATGCCAATAACTCTCACACCGGGCGTCTGATTGACGCGCCGTCTGCGACGTTGAGTTTCTGTTGACGAGACGGAACTTTTGGATACATCAACTCTGGACTATGTGTCATTTGATGTATCAGCCTCTCGGCTCGTGGAGCGGACCCTCCCGAACGAGCTTTCTGTGTGTGGGAACCCTAGAGCTGGCTGCGACTACTACTATAACGATGACGACTGTGCAGATATCCTCAGTGGACTACGACGACGACTGTACAGGGATCCTCAGTGGACTGCGACGACTACTTCACTCAGCGATCCTACGTGGATCAGTGCTACAGATCCTGTGTGGATCCGATCTTGTGTGGGTCAGCGCTCAGCAGTTCTGTGTGAGCCAGCGCCTACATGTCTTGTGTGGGCCCGATCCTGTGTGGGGCTTTGCGAGGGTTAGTACCTATCGATCCTTTGTGAGACCGACGACTTAGATGGATCAGTGATCATCTCAATAATCATTTGAAGAAGTATACCTGTGTGAGCTGAATCTTGTGTTACTCTCCTTTATGGATTGTGTTGAACTATCTTGTGTGGTTTTATGGTTTACTCTCCTTTGTGGATTGTGTTGAGCTATCCTGTGTGGGTATACGTTTGCTTTCCTGTGTGGAATGGGTTGTCCTTGGGCCCGGATGTTGTAGCCGAATGGGAATTGATGACTTAGGTATATGTATGGGCTTATACCTAAGCAATGTCGGATGTTACTTCGTGATTGTATCTTTCCTTGTGGTTTATCCTCTGTGGATTTTGGGAGACCTTCGGGGGTCTCAGGGACCCTACTGAGTAGCTTATACTCACCCCTACACGGGCTATGCCTGCACTACATTGTGTTGATTGCAGACGACGGACAGTGCTGATTGTGGGGGAGGCTTGCGGAGCTGGACGGTACCTGGAGGTGGACCACTGGGTGGGACGTACTTGGAGCGGTCAGGTGGACCCGAGGACCAGTGGAGGCTATCTGTACCCACCCTTCAGGTGGGACATCCAGGGGATGGCTCGACGCTGCGGATTTTCTTTTCAGTTGTTTTTTTCCCTTTCAGTTGTACTTTACAGTTGGGCTTGTATTTCCGGCCCCTTTTACTTTTAGCACAGCTTGTTACAATTTTTACTTAGTGTTTACTTTTCTGCTTGCTTACTCCGTGGTGCTTGTTTACTTTACAAAGGCAATGCCTTCCCTTTTTCCGGGATTTACGCCTTGGTGCTAGTCGCCAGCCCCTGGCCTATGGAAGGCGGGCTTGGGGTAGTCACGGCACGGGCCCCGAGGACGGGTTGTGACAAATTGGTATTAGAGGCGGTCGGTTCTACCAAAGACTCTGATCTTTCCTCTATGTAAAACAATAGTGTTTAGAGTATTGAGTGTGGTTATCAGTCCCAGGAGTCCAGTGTTGGTGCGGCGGCCAACATATCCGTACACCAAGACCCTAACTTCTGATTTCCATCTTAATGCACAAAAACATTTATTGCATGTGTGTTTTCAAGTTTTCTTCGTGATTACATGTGTCAGCTAACCAGTTATACTGTTATAACCGTGGCACACTTGTTTCATTTTCATATGGCCCCACGACGGCAGCCAACTACGGTTCCGAGAGTAGAGTGCGACGATTGCCCGCCGAGTGATGAGGCCTTGGTACAGGGCATGTTGACAGCAGAGGCACTGGCAGTACCTTTACCCACCGAGCCCTAGATGCTTCCAGCACCGATCGCTAATGATGCACGTCGCCTCGGAGCTCTTCATGAGTTCCAGCGCCAGCGACCACCCAGGTTTCATGGGGAGACGGACCCCCAGGCAGCCGAGGACTGGCTGGAGGCGGTTGTATGAGTTTTCAGGCTAGTGAGGACACCAGCAGACCTCATGGTGATCCTCACGGTGATCCTACTGCACACAGTAGTGGGCCGATGGTGGAGCTTGATGCTCCAGGTGCACGATGAGGCATCTCTTCTATGGATGGACTTTGAGATCCTCTTCCGCTCAGAGTTTGTCCTGGCCACCCTCCGTGCGGTGCACATCCAGGAGCTTCTTCAGCTGCGACAGAGAAGCTTGACGGTCGCCCAGTATGCGGTGAGGTTTACCGATCATTCTCGCTACTCGACAGATATGGTACGGGACCCATTCATCCGGGCCCAGACCTTTGAGCAGGGTTTGAGACACAAGATCAGGGCATCACTGATCTCCCTCAGCATTCCGACTCAGGCAGGAGTACTGGATCGGGCTCTTCTGATCGAGAGCTTTCTGGCTGAGTCCACAGCGAGACCAACCGTAGGGCGGCAGGTAGCGGAGTCTTCGGCAGTAGGTAGCCGACGGATGACTCAGGGTTCAAGGCGGACCAGACCCTCTCGTAGACGACCTCAGGACACTGTCTCAACAGTGCGGGGCACATGGCGCGGAGCCAGTCTTCCGAGAGGCAGGCAGTGCTACGCCTGCGGCGGGCTGGGCCACATGGCTCGTGACTACCCGAACCGTCGTACCGAGGAGTAGTAGACAGTGGAGGGTCCACCCAGGCAGAGGCACAGGGTCGACCGTGGCGGTCTGCAGGGAGGTGGAAGACGAGGAAAAGGAGCTGGACGAGCAGCAGGTGGTGGGCGATGCTTTGAGGCTCTGCCACCACCACCACTGGGAAGTCCGCCCCGACCACAGGGAGATGGCGGGCAGAGACAGACACAGCTCCAGGCAGCGGATGCCTACGACCACGGTGCACCAGAGATGGTTCGAGGTACGATCTATGTCTATTCCACCCTTGTTTTAGTTCTTATAGACACAGGAGCGAGTCACTCTTTCATAACTGCTGCCCTTGTTCGGAGCTCAGAGATTCCGATAGAGTCGTTGGCTCGATCCTTATGGCTAGAGACCCCTACGGGAGAAGACTCGATGATTACGCACTGGTGCCGGTAGTGTGAGCTTACTCTAGGAGGTGAGAGATTTGGCTGGGATCTTCTTTTAGGGGCGTAGAGGCCTTACGACGTCATCTCGGGCATGGATTGGTTATCTACAGTCCATGATCAGATTGACTGTTTTAGGCGCAAGGTGCGATGTGTACGCACCGACCGGAGTAGGTTCACCTTCATCGGCGAGAAGGGAGCCATTGCAGAACAGGAGGGACTCTCATAGAGGAGGGGAAAACACATCACTCATCAGTTGGCTATCCTCATCCTTGGAGCAGTTGACGTGCAGAGTCCTAGTTTTCCTTCAGTGGTGGATCAGTACGCGGACGTCTTTCCCGATGACGTTCCAGGGCTACCTCCTCGCAGAGAGGTAGACTTTTATATTGATCTATACCCTGGGATAGCCCCGATATCTACTCCAGCATATCGTATGGCCCCCGCTGAGCTTCGAGAGCTGTGGGTACAGTTGGAGGACTTGCAGGGAAAGGGGTTCATCCGACCTAGTGTTTCACCCTGGGCTTCACGATATTGTTCTCCAAGAAGGCGGACGGGAGCTTGCGACTGTGTGTCGACTATCGTCGCCTGAACCAGGTGACAGTGAGGAACAATTTTCCGCTACCGAGGATTGATTACCTCTTCGATCAGCTCAAGGGAGCGCAGTGGTTCTCGAAGATAGACCTCAGGTCAGCCAATCATCAGCTCAGAGTTCGAGATGAGGACGTGTAGAAGACGGCTTTCAGGTGTCGGTATGGCCACTATGAGTTCTTGGATATGCCTTTCGGCGTAACCAACGCTCCAGCAGTGTTCATGAGCCTCATTAACATGATCTTCCAGCAATACCTCGATCGATTTGTCATGGTCTTCATCGACGACATTTTGGTGTACTCGACCATGGAGGAGGAGCATGCCTACCAATTGCGGGTTGTACTAGTCACACTCCGAGAGCACCAGCTTTATGGAAAGCTCTCGAAGTGCCAGTTCTAGTTATGTGAGGTCCACTTCTTGGGGCACGTCATTTCTGAGGTAGGAGTTTCTGTGGATCCCGCGAAGATCGAGGCAGTGCTAGCTTGGGAGCCACCCCGGAGCGTGACGGAGGTGCGGAGTTTCTTGGGTCTAGCCGGATACTATCGGAGATTTGTGTCAGACTTCTCTAGAGTTTTTGCGCCACTCTCAGCTTTGACGAAGAAGGGGAAACCCTTTGTGTGGTCAGACAGATGTCAGCAGAGCTTCTAGGAGCTGAGACAAAGATTGACCAGCGCACCTATCTTGAGCTTTCCTGAGGAGGGAGTTGGGTAAGTAATCTACTGCGATGCATCGGGGACCGGACTCGGATGTGTCCTGATGCAGGAGCGGGCCGTGATTGCCTATGGATCACGTCAGTTGAGGCCGCATGAGCATAACTGCGCCACGCATGACCTGGAGTTAGCAGCAGTGGTCTTCGCACTGAAGACATAGCGACACTATCTGATGGGTGAGCGCTTTACAGTCTATTCTAACCCCCAGAGTCTCAGGTACATCTTCTCTCAGAAAGACATGAACCTGAGACAGCGGCGATGGCTCGAGTTCCTCCAGGACTATGACTTTGAGATATTCTATACTCCTGGGAAGTGGAACGTAGTAGCCGATGCCCTCACCAGGAGTACGGGCATACAGCTACTTGAGGAGGTGACAGAGCAGCTAGCCGCCTTGAAGATATCCTTCGTAGATAGGGATGGAGCAGCCTTTATTCAGTCTCTCACAGTCTCTCCTCCACTTTTGTAGCGGGTCGGAGAGGCACAACGAGAGGATGCTGACTGTGAGACACGGCGTGCACAGATATCCTCGGGATAGGCACCTGATGGTTTCTCCCTTGGAGCAGAGAACGAAGTCCATCTCAGAGGACGTACCCTGGCGCAAGTTGCTTTATGAGAGGAGGTGCTGAGAGTGTTTCACACTTCTCCTTTGGCGGTACATCCTGGAGTGGCAAAGATGTATGAGGACATCAAATGACAACACTGGTGTCCGGACATAAAGAAGGCTATGGCAGAGTTTGTTTCACGATGCCTCACCTGCCAGCATGTGACGGCAGAGCATCAGGTACCAGTAGGCTTGGTACAGCCCTTGGAGGACCCGGAGTGGATGTGGGATGGGATATCTATGGACTTCGTGACTGGACTTCCACGCACTTCCAGAGGACACGACTCTATCTGGGTGATTGTCGATCGACTCACCTAGTCGGCTCACTTCTTACCCATCCAAGAGTAGGGCTCAGTGGAGAGCTTGGGGCATCTCTACAATCAAGAGATTGTATGGCTTCATGGTGTGCCATCATCTATTGTCTCCGATCGAGACGCTCGCTTTACTTCTCGGCTTTGGAAGGGGTTGCAGGAGGCGTTCGAGACGCAGCTACGTCTGAGCACCTCCTTTCACCCTCAGACGGATGGTCAGACGTAGAGGACCATTCAGAATCTCGAGGACATGCTCCGTGCATGTGTCCTCGACTTTGGTCGTTGTTGGTAGGATCACCTACCCTTGGTGGAGTTCGCGTACAACAACAGCTACCACTCCACCATCGGGATGGCACCATACGAGGCGTTATACATCAGACCTTGCAGATCTCCTTTGTGCTGGACAGACCCAGGGGAGTCAGAACATGTGGGACTAGAGATGGTCCGGGCCATGACAGAGAAGGTCCAGGTCATCCAGGAGCGGATGAGGACAGCTCAGAGCCTGCATAAGTCTTATGCTGACAGGAGGCGTAGGCTACTAGAGTTCGAGGATGGCGATCACGTCTTCTTGCGTGTCTCATCTTGATGTGGTTTGCGGAGATTTGGCCAAGGTGGCAAGTTGTCTCCATGCTTCATTAGACCATTCCAGGACCTCAACAAGATTGGTGAGGTGGCTTATCGCCTGTCTCTACCACCTCAGTTGCACCGGGTGCACGACGCCTTCCACGTATCTCAGCTGAGGAGATACGTGCATGACCCGACGCACATCATTGACCATGGGGAGCTAGACGTGGATGATGGGGCTACTTTTACGGAGGTCCCGGTGGATATAGAGGATCGACAGGAGCGGGTCCAACGTGGGAGATCGATTCCTCCTGTGCGCATCATATGGCAGCACGAGAACCACTAGGAGAGCACATGGGAGTGGGAGGCTCAGATGCGTGCTCAGTACCCATATTTGTTTCCCTAGTTTATGATGTATCTTTACAGGGACATACAGCCCTGAGGTAAGAGTAATGTAAAGACCCATAAATTTCAAGGAAATTTTTTTCTTAATTTTTTTTGGAATTTTACAAGAGCGCGATTTCTGACGGCACCTGATTCTGAGGCCCGGTGTGCCCGGAATCATTTTCCGAAGATTGGCTCTGGTACGTTCAGTGAACGGACGAACAAGTTTTTCTAACTTTTGAACCGGTGCTCGGAATCAAATTCTGAGGGCACCGATGGAATCGCAGCGCCGGTACTTGCTTAGAAACTCCACTTCCGGAGATGCGTTTGCTCGGGTGTGGTTTTTAATTTTTGGGCTTAAAGTTAAGAAATAAAAAAATTGTACGACAAAATTTATTTTATTTCACCTATGCCGCATGGAAGCCACTTGAAGACACTTAAAGTGGATTAAGCTGAGTTGATGCGGATAGGGTGCTATCCAAAAATATCCTACCCTCTTGGTAGAATATTTGTGAGGTGGGACCCGCACGAGCCCCACCGTTTCTTTTCCGCTAAAGAACGCACCCACAAAAACCCGTCATTATGAAAGTCAACTGACACGTTTTCTTATTTTCTTAACGCACCAATTAATTGGGCGGTTTTATTCATTGTATTAAATGGGTGGTTTATTCGTTGAAATTAATTCTATGAATTAATTTCATTTGTTTCTTAACCTGTTTGAAATCCGTTGGTGTAATAATAAAATAAGACCAACGCACAACATCTGGAAAAATACTCGTTGAGAAGTTTTGACAAGTTTTGTGCCTTCACCCTCCTTCACGAAGAACGCGAAGAACGCGAACAACGCCATCACCCTCGTAGATTGACGACGCTTCATCCGAGACGTTCTTCCCTGCCCCGATCTCCGATCACCTACTGCTGGAGGTAAGATATTTCGGGTTTCTTTTAAATCCCCTTTGTGGTTTTTAACAAAACATGGATTTAATTATTTATAATTAAATCTATTGTTTCTTGGTCCTCGGAGTTCGTTGACGCAACGCCGGATACCGCGGCGACGCGATGGTCCCCTCCTTCCGCGACGATCAATTTCCGTGAAGAACGCCCGTGCAATGACTTGACGAGTTAGAGATTTTATTTTGGAAATACCTTTTTATATCCCTGTGATTGTTTCTTTTAAAACAAGAACCTGGATCAAGTGCAATTTTAAATTATTAAAATTGTTTTGATACATTTTTCATGTGTTGATTTATCCTCCCGATTGATACCGTCTAACATGGAGGGTGCGGGCCAAACAAACACGGCCCGACAACCCTCCGCTATTCTTCGTTGTTGTGCGGATTTGGTGGGTGATGACAAAACATGCCGTAAATGCAATTTGATGATTCCGCAGAGAAGGACGGGTCTTGTGATAAGCAGCGGTGCCGACGGGAAGGAAAACGGACCACCGGAGCAACTCCACTGGCCCGCGGAAGCCACCGGCGGTGCGGCGGCGGCGCCAGCGGACTTGCGGCCGCGCGGGTCCGGTGCACACATGGGATGCGGCCTTTTCCGCGTCCGTTGACCAGGGCGGCCCCCCCACGGGGGCCGGGATCCTGTCACGCGGGTGCAGCGAGCCCCCCGCGCTGCTCGGCCCCTCAGCCGAGCCGAGCCGGACCGGCCAGCCGAGCCTGGCCATGCCCTGGCCTGGCCGGACCGGGTCCGGCTGGGTTGGACCAGGTCGGGTCAACCCGGTTTGGGTCGCCCCGGTTCGGCCGACCCAAGGGGGGGTTGTGCCGGGTCGGCCCGGGCCCAGACCCCCGTCTTCGGACCATTTTCGGTCTTTTGCCTGTAACATGAGCTATGGGCCTCTGAACGATGCGACGTCTACGGAAACACGGTCCTTGGATCAAGACGGTCATCTCGGTATATTGCAATCAAGGTTTCAAAATACTTTGGGTTCGGCCGGGTTGGTTCGTACACGAAACCAGTCGGGCCCTCAGAACGAAAACACTCATATCTTGAGCTACGGACGTCCGATTTATGTGCCGTCGACTTTTGTGGATTCCTCTAAGTGAGACAGATCTTTTGGCATACTCCGTCCAAGGATTAGATGCAGGTGGAGTACGTTCGGGTTGGTTTTGCCTTAAAAACCAACCCAACCCCTGGGACGAAAAAGCCAATAACTCTCAGACCGGGCGTACGATTGACGCTTCGTCTGTGACGTTGAGTTCCTGTTGACGATACGGAACTTTCTGATACATAACCTCTAGACTATGTGTCAGTTGATGTATCAGCCTCTCGGCTCGTGGAGCGGACCCTCCCGAATGATCTTGCTGAGTGCGGGAACCCTAGAGCTGGCTGCGACTGCTACTGTAACGACGACGACTATGCAGAGATCCTCAGTGGACTGCGAGGACGACTATGCAGGGATCCTCAGTGGACTACGAAGACTACTGCACTCAACGATCTAACATGGATCAGTGATACAGATCCTGTGTGGATCTGATCCTGTGTGGGTCAGCGCTCAGCGGTTCTGTGTGAGCCAGCGCCTACAGGTCCTGTGTGGGTCTTTGCAGGGGTTAGTACCTATCGATCCTTTGTGGGTCCGATGACTTAGATGGATCAGTGATCATCTCTATCATCATTTGAAGAAGTATACCTGTGTGAGCTGAATCTTGTGTTACTCTCCTTTGTGGATTGTGTTGAACTATCCTGTGTGGGTTTACGGTTTACTCTCCTTTGTGGATTGTGTTGAGCTATCTTGTGTGGGTATAAGTTTGCTTTCCAGTGTGGACTGGGTTGTTCTTGGGATTAGATTTTGGAGCCGAATGAGGATTGATGACTTAGGTATATATATGGGGATATACCTAAGAAGTGTCAGATGTTACTTCGTGATTGTATCTTTCCTTGTGTTTTATCTTTTGTGGATTTCGGGAGACCTTCGGGGGTCTCGGGGTCCCTATTGAGTAGCTTATACTCACCCCTGCACGGGCTTGCCTGCACTACGTTGTGTTGGTTGCAGATGACGGACAGCGCTGATTGTGGTGGAGGCTTGAAGAGAAAGACGGTACCTGGAGGTGGACCACTGGGCGGGACGTACTCGAAGCGGTCAGGTGGACCCGAGGAGCAGTGGGGGCTATCTGTACCCACCCCTTAGGTGGGACTTCTAGGGGACTGCTCGACGCTGCGGCTTTTCTTTTCAGTTTCTGTTTTTCCCATCCAGTTGTACTTTACATTTGGGCTTGTATTTCCGGCTCCTTTTACTTTCAGCACAGCTTGTTACAGTTTTTTCTTAGATTTTACTTTTCCGCATGCTTACTCTGTGGTGCTTATTTACATTACAAAGGCAATTCCTTCCCTTTTTCTGGTATTTACGCCTTGGTGCTAGTCGCTAGCCCCTGGCCTATGGAAGGCGGGCTTGGGGTAGTCACGGCACGGGCCTCGAGGATGGGTCGTGACATTCCAATTGTTGGATCTTGAATATACAGATTATACACAAGAGGGGGGTGAATTGTGTCATTAATATTTTTCATTAACTCTTCGATTGAATGAGTTCTGTCCACTATGATTTATCAGATTTGATCCTGCAGCAGAATAAGTAAAAGCAGGGACACATTGATGTATAGTGGTTTAGGGAACAGAATTACCCTAGTCCACTCCTCTAATGCTCAACTCCACGAGCTTGGGGATTTTCACTATCTAGTCCTCTTTTCCACAATCCTTCCAAAAACTGAATAATAGGCAGTTGACACCTTTACAATTTTCAGGCTAACAAATCCTTCTGTTTCAAAAACGAACCTAATCAACTTAGTATGAGAAGGTGGTTACTCAAGATAAAAAGAATTTTAGAAAGAACTTTTCCAATTGATCTTCACAATTGCAACAGAAGGCAATTGGCAGCAGATGGATCGTCGTCTCTGGAAATATTGATTTTCAAGTCAAAGCAGTTCGGAGTCGATCCGGTTATAGTAGATATAGAGATATAATTCACAACTTTATAAGTATTAGATCCACATTAGATAATTTATGTAGAAAAAGTGAATCTTCTATCGAGTTCCTACTTTTTAAATAAATAGAGATTTGATGCTCCTTTTGAATTAGCAGAACTGAGTGCTTTAAGCAGTCTCTGTTTTCCACCTTTTTGAATAATAGATTGATCACCACACTCATGTTCCTAGTGTTTCAGATAAAACATATATAATAATGTTAATCATATCTGATGCACATTTAGATCCATAAAAGTCACCTTTTGATTAGCGATATTCAAAATTTTGAATTTACAGAGTAGTCGTAACTTCCCTGAAGACTCAGCATAAAAAGATCCTTTTAATTCTATCTTTAATCCATTGATTAAATGGCTTTGAATTAGTCAAAGTCTTATTTTAAAATTGACTTTAAATATGGCATGAAATCTACCTAACAATCAGCTTGCTGACCGTTGCATAAAAATATCGTCTTTCAAACTTTTTGACGCCAAATGTAAGGTTGATGACGTGACCTCCAAGTGTCAGGATTGTCAACATAAGGTTGAACATTAACGTAGGGTTCATGTTACTTAATTCAAACGTAAGGTTGATCATAAATGTAGGGTTGATCATCCATACATTTTCTTCAACTCTCAGATGAAAGATAAAAGTTACATTCAAAGAACGTATGGTTGTTTACAAAATTACGGTTGATTAACCATACTTTTGAGAAACAAACGTAACGTTTAGTACATACATACGGTTCTCCTTTCATACTTTTTTGATAACCCAAACGTAAGTTTCCTTCCTAACATAAGGTTCTTCTTCCATACTTTGCTGATAATGTATGGTTGATTAACCATACTTTTCTCTTATCTCAAAAAGTATACAAACTTTTCATCCTTACTCTACGTTTATCCACGTAGAGTATGAACAGTGATTCCAGGACACGCTAAAGTAGATCCCAAATAAGTAATGTATGAATAGTGTTTCCATAACACGCTAAAATAGTTCCCGAATAAGTAATAAATTCTTGTTATTTAAAGTGTAAAATAAATTAATAAATTCCTCCAAAATACTAAATAAAATAATTAGAAAATAATTAAGGTTATTTGTGAGCATAAAAATTATCATAAAGGGACTATGTACTATTTTCAATAATATCCCCCTTTAAATAACATTATTATGTATTGTTGAAAACAATACTTTTCTCAACATTTTACAATTATAAAGATATAATTCTTTTATATTTATTATCTAATTTTAATTTATGTACATCTTTATTATGTGATCATCCATGGTAAAAATACATGTTATGAGGTAGTTTTGTTGTAATGCTTCATTTTTTAGCGAATAATGTGTTATTAATGTGATTTATGTCTTGAATGATTTATATTTTACTCATTTTTAATTCATTTACATGAATAAGAAACATATTTAATAATGATAGTCATATAGATTTTGAATATGACTGGTTTTTTAAAACCTGGTGTGCATATAATCCCCCATAAATAAACAGAATCGTTAAAATTTTAATTATATTCCACTAATGAAAATATTTAATGGTATCCATAGGATAGAAAAGGCTAAGGATGTAATTTATAATGAGATATTAACATCAAAATATTAGCTAACACATGGTAAATCATATTTTTTACTCATAACAGGTACATCCCATAAATTGAGATTTCCCAAACCATTGGATCAATGTATCCATCATGATTGGGTAATAAGACCCATATAATAGAGGTAATTTCCATAGGAAATTCATAATCATTCATGCAATGATAAAAAATCCTGGATTTCTTTTAGATAAAAAATATATTTCCCAATCCCGATAATTGATATAGGATTTATATAGAGGGAGTTAGTCCAGAGACAAAATTACATCAAATTAATATAAAGGGACAATAATATGATTGATTGGAATAACATTTACAAAAAATAGATATTTGAGAGAGGTCAGAGACATAGTATGCAATAATCATACAATAGCAAATATTCACCAATAATATAATACAAAATCATTGGTGTTGTGATTTCATTATTATAGAATTCATCATAAATAAAAAAATAGTGGCTAGATCCGAGAATAAAATAATAAATTTAAAGTTCTATAATGGATTTTGAGTATATATTACAATTCTTTATTTTCATGACAACATCAGTAGTTGTGATTTCATAGCCTTTCTATTAATCCTTTATATTACAAGGTTACTCATGTCAGTTGTCAACATTAAACCATGGATAAGTTTTCTTTTTTTAATGTACATAAAACATAAAATTGAAGACAAGTAGTTTGATTGGTTAATTATGTTGATCATTATTTTAATCCATCATATCCATTATAAACTCATATGTTTGATTTTCATATCTAATAAATTCAATAAATTTACATTTTCCATTATGTTGATTTCCCTAACTATTCATTCCACAATATTTATATATAAGAAAATAAAACTTCTTCCATCTATGAGATTTAACATTTTAGATTAAATATAACTCTATTTTCTTATTATTATGCAAAAAACATGAGAATAATGAATGTATCCAATTTATATTTCATCCTTGTGTTCACATCAATCAATTTATTGATTGATACAAAAGAACCTTAAATTCCATTCATAGAAATGATTTTAAAAAACAAAAAATTGATAAATTTTAATGTAAGGGATTTATTTATAACAATAATGTGTAAATTTAATGAATCATTGTGTTTTTTCATAGGTAAAAATGGATTCAAAGCATACTGTTTCAGATTTAGTAATTCTCTATCCATTTATATATAATGAGTTCAAGGAAAATATCTATTTAAAAATACCCCCTTAAAATGATCCAATTCGATGGATTGTATTTATTCCACTTGCCTAAAATAATAAATGATAACTATATATGGACCAACTATTCCTTGAAATTATAAACAATTAACATAACCCATTCAGGCCCAAATCATTAGAAAACATAAAATATATATTATATTTTTTGATCCATTGTTAGGAAATTATTGGTTCTTGGGAAACACTAAAAGAGGTTCGATTTTGTTGTATTAAATAATATAGGTAGAGTCATTCCTTCCATGGTTTATTAAGATGTCTATAATGTTTAATTTTCATATCTTGTGAGTGTTGAATGACATTATCCATGAAAATTTTCACTCCAATAACCATAACATTTAGTTTCTCCTTGGTATAATCAACTATTTTTCCATTAAAAATACTATCAACAGAATTTATTATAGTTCCAGATATTGAATAAAACCAAAAATTGATAGTGTTAATATAAAAATAATAATAGTATTAAGAGTATGAAATTAATGAAATTCAATCCTAATATGTTCTAAATTAACACACACACATTCCAATTTATGAAATTTTTTCATCCTATTTTATTTTTGGTTCATAACTTTATGTTTTTTGTCTTACCCTCACATTCCTCATATTATAAGCCCCAAAAGATATTGAAACACCACACAAATTAAAACTATGGAATCCCAGACCTAAAACTCCAATATCTAGTGTTAAAATAAAATATATACAAAACATCATTAATACTAAACAAGACAATATAAAAATAACATAAATATATTTTACATCATTTTAAAATTTTAAATACCCCCTCCCAAACTTTTAAAATAAGTACATTATCCTAAAAGATTAAATCATTTCATGATTAGATAAATAGAAAATTATTTTACAATACTGTAATAATTATCCATATTTACATCCTAACATACCCCCTTCTAAAAAACACTAACGTTACAATCTACTTTATATCATGGGGAATGGGAACAAAATATAGGAGTAAGATCATATACTCATTATGGGTAAACATAGGCAGTAAAAACCAGTGATCATAAATGATAATAAGATAATATTATGGGCATGAGAAAAAAATCACGGTTCATAGAACAAACATTGGGGAATCATACAGAATAATATATATATCCTAAATCATTATTCATGGTCTAAGGATTTCAGTATAATATAATTCATCTGTCATAAGAGTTAAAAAATGATGAGTTAAAAATCATGATCCATTCAAGTATAACATAATAACATAAGATGTGTCATGAATTAGAACTAATAACATGTTTCATGATTATCCTCTATGAAATCCATCAGGTAAAGTACCTAGAAATCCTACATCCTATAACATATAAGGCTTATTATAATGAGACCTTTAAATTTTTGGGAATGTAATACAACATGTGTACCATTTTGGTATTCTACCTCTACTATTATTGTCCATTCGTCTTAGGATACTACCCATGTAACTTTTTTAGAATAAGCATCTACCTTTGTACCCTTTTAGGATTAAGATACTATCTATATACAAATATTGTCTTTATATACTACCCATAAACCCTTTTGAGATTTATAGATATAATAAAAAAAATCCAATTCTTTATAAGGATAAAAATGATCCACCCATATTCTAGTATGAATATATATATATATATATATTCCAAAACAAGAACACAAAAAATTATCAGAATTTTTTTGATGGTATCATTATATCATATATCGAGTGAATATTATAAATCATTTAATGATATTTTCATAAATGGAAATACTTTTATATGATCTTTGTAAAATTACATTGAAAAATAAATTCTGTTTCCCAAAATGTTTTCATGAATTTTAATTTAGAAGTAGAATATTTTATGAAACAATTAGAATTTTAATTAGTTTAAAAAACAATACAATCATACGAATGATGATTCATTATTGAAAATAAATATAATGGAGGAAAATTATTTAACACAAAAATTATTTGAAATTATTATTTTCACTCAAATTTAAAAACGTTAAAAATAAATAACAAAATAGAATACAAAATAATTAAACATATTCCATCAATTTTTTTAAGAAATTAAAATATAGTTTTAATTGATATTAAAAAATTATTTATTTCTTAAAATGGATATCCAAAAAACAATATATATAATACTGAAATGGGGGTAACTAATCCCTATGAATGAGAAGAGGTAAGGTCAGTCCCTCTTAAAAGAATCCTTTCAGAATATTTATTATCCAATGAATGTTGAAATTGTAAAATTTATAATAATGTAATAAAAAACTAGATAAGAATTAAATAAATTGGGTTTATGAGGTAAATATAATATAATTTTCACATATAGAAACATAGTTTTAGGAAATGTCACATTCAAATTGAAATTTGAAAGGAACTCATTAGTTCTTTGGAAAATTTTATGACAAAATAATATAAATGGAAAAAATAAGTATGAATTATTAAATTATTACAATTTCTTTAAATTATTTCTACAAAAATTATTTTAGAAATACAGTCAACAATTGAAAAAAAAATTATTATTATGAAACATATCTCAATGAAATGAAAATTGAGATGAGAAAAACATTATCATGGATTATCTATAAGTCAGAATCTATATACCCACCATTATAACAATATAAGGGTCATTAATAATTTATTTATAAACCTTTTCCATGTTTATTATATTTTAAAATAATGGTTTGTACTAATTTTATATATATTTATTACGTGTTTTTTTTAATATTGATTATCTATTATAAGTAGTTTCATCCGTTGGTTATTTTCTTCAGTATAATTATTTTCATCATCACTCATGGTTCATTAATTTATCATCTCGAGAGTATACATGTTTTTATGATCGATTTTTTAATGTGTTTTGATGATCCAGAATCATTCTATTTGATTTTTAGGTATTTTTCTCCATGATATAATCTATATCCTTCTTGATTTGGTTATTTGTAATGAATAAATGGTGGTATATTAATAGTGAGTTGGATTTGAATACTATCATACCAAATAAAAAATATTATTCAAATATAAATATCATATATTTAAAATAATTATGTTTTTATAACCATTTCTGAAAAAAAATACATCATTCCATAGACATGTTAAACTGACCCTTAAGAGAATAATATGTAATCGAAGATTGCGTATGATTAGGAATTTATTTTATTATAATTAAATAATTATTGTTTTTAATTTTTATGTTATTAAAGATATAAATAAGAGCTTATAAGAGGTACTCGATGAATATAAATGAAAAATAATGATCAAAATTTACTACATCAAATGATGAAATTGTATCTCTTCATAGAAGACAGTAGTTTTAAATGAATTAAAAGATATTATTGAGAAAAAAAAGTCCAATAAAGATGGGGGATTATTATTAGAAAAGAAAATATGGTAACTTTTAGGGAGGAATTGTAATTTTTGGTGTGGTTTGGAAGGTTAGATGGGAGGTAGTCTTAAAAGTGTAAATGTGTTTTAATTTTTAAAATATCGATTCCATAATTACTAAGGAATTTAATTTTCATGGAATGTGGATCTAAATTGAATAATAATGGAGAAAAGATACATTTTGATTGATCTGGATAAAATTCACATGTTTATAGATATTTGTTTTAGGATTTTTATGTATTTTTTCCCTCTTATTCAATCATGTTTTACCTTTTTTTACTTTTACCATGCATACTCTATTTTAACCTAAGTCACTTATTTTTATGCAAAAAATATATTAACCATTTTACCTAATACGGAGAGGCTAATTATGAAAATGAAATTTTTTTAATTTTAATTAAATTTATAAAGGTTACAAAAAATAGATTCAATACAAGAATGCATGAGGAGGAAAATAATATTTACACAAATTGTTTTTAAGCTAAAAATGATTATTTTATTATCTAGTTCTAATTAATATACCATATATGGGTATTAATTTATTCAAATATATATATATATATACATATATTTCATTGAAAATATTCATTACTTTTGACCATATTTATTTTATTCTGTGAAATATAAAAAACACAAAGAAAAATAAATCGTTGAAAAATGAATATTTTACTATTAAATGATTTTATATTAATTTATAAAATATATATAATTATTTTATGAATAATTATTATTTTAATTATTTTTATGAAAAATAATTTTCAATAAATTTAACACTCCAAACATGAAAACATTTATCTTTTAAATAAAAAATAAAAAATAAAAAATAAAAAAAATTTAAATACATCATTCTATATCGAAAAATTATTAAATATAATATTCCTTACATTTATTTAATTATTTATTAGGTGATTATGGAATTTTATAATCATTCCTTGAATTTTATCAATATATTTTGGAATTATCATTTTTTAAATGTAATAAATTTATTACAAGTATATGATTTAAAAAAAATTCTTATGAATCATTCATATTTTTCAAAGTAAATTATTGTATTTTAATTTTTATTTAATAATAAATAGTTTTATATATAAAAAAAATTTAAAAAAATTATTTATCTTAACATCTAAATTGAAATTATATATATAAACTATAAACTATTAATTCTAAACTGGTAACTTGATTACTGGTTTTGAAACCAAAAGTTATATATATAAATTTATAACATCCATATAAAGAAAAAATTAAATTATATCCTATATATTTGGACCATTATTTCATCAAAAAGAATAATTCACATTCATATATTTTTCATTTTATATTTTACCAATTTCATTCTCCCGTAATAATGTTTTTTTCATTGCATGTTTAGTTCTGGAAGTAATCATTTTCAAGGGTGAATAGAATCCCAGGGATTTTCGTATTGTAAAGATACTATTCATTTTTATTAATTTTAGAATTTTATTTAATGAACTAGAATGGAATGTAATAATTAATGTTATGAAATACACTGTTTCGTGTACATTTTTTCTAACTACAAATTATTATTTAATAATGTGTCGTTAGTTTCATTCATATCCTGAATGAGTTATATTATATTTATGTATAATTAAATTTACAAAATTAATATAATTTTGAATAAAAAAATAGTTTTTGGACCATAAATGTTTCTTAAAACCATAGTTGTTTCCTTTTTTATGGGTTTATATGGAATTCTGATTTGTTTAAGTGGATTGGACATATGGTATAAAATATGGAACTTTCTCCCTAGATAAATTATATTCTCGATATATTTCATGTATTCTAACCATTCAAGTATCTTCATAAAGAGTATATTTTCATTTATTATGGTGTGATTGATATTTAGAATGATAAAATGTTTTTAAATTGATTTTTTAAGATTATATGTTTTTCCCAAGAGAGTGGTATGATGACACATCATTCAATTTATTCATATCTTATTGAGGAAAGTTAGCTTAAAGATATTCATGTAGGAATGAGGGTAAAAATGATAATTTAATACCTATATATATATTGAGCAATGATTTTTCCGGTTCCATAAATATTTGGTATTTATTAAATGTCATAAACGTTTTCCCTTTCTTATATTCCAATTCGTTCAATATAGATATTTTTATGTAAGATAAATATTTTATGTTAGATGTAATTTTCTTATTTTTTATCCTTATTCATTATATTTTTTAGGTTGAAAATTGTTTTAAATGTACCTAATGATATATTAAACATTCAATTAATTTGGGAATTTTTTTTTTGTCAGTTTTTGAGGTTTTGGATGAGAGAAAGATAGTATGAAGGGTAATTTAGAGTAATATTTTTTCTTAACCCCATATAAAACATTAATAGGTATCAATGTTCCTTCATATTTCCTTATGTATAAATGATGTTTAAGAGTTAGAGGAAAAATTTGATTTCACAACTGGTGATATTGTTCAACTTATTACACTATATTTTAACACATTATAGTGTAATTAATTAAATTACAATGAAATAAGTAATGGGAGAATTATTTTGGGGTCGTCAACATGGATTTTGGGGTAGGTCATTAGGATGTAGTTGAAGGACAATAATTTAATAGAGTTCATTGTTTTCACCAAGATAATATATAAATTAATGTGATAATGTTTTTAACGATTTTGATTTTAAGTGGTATATATATTATTGATATCGATTGAGAGAAATAACATAACCCTAAACATCGGAGGCTTAGTGTATTGTAATGAAAACATGGGAATTATGTCATAATTCACTATGGTTTAATCAAAATATAATGGTTTTTTTGTTATGAGAAATTAGGGATATATCAGAGATATTGTTCAGTAATTTTTAGAATTCTACATAGATGGATAACTACTTTCCATAATATGGAATAGAATGATATGTTTTTTGGGAATCCTCTGTTGAGTTATAAAAAATTATTTCATAGTTTATGTTCTATGGCAATATACATTCCTCTAGTCTTAATGATTTTGGGTATTTCATATGAATATTATAGCGATATTTTTTAAACCATTAATTAAATTTATAAGAACTATATATTCATGTAAATTGTTGTAATTCTTTCTGGGTTATTCCTTCTTTAATATTACTTCTATATTCTCATGGAGACATTTGTAATGAATTTGGTGATGATGTAATGGATAAATTGATAAGGTATTGATGATTGTAGATTCATTATATATTATTCCAAGATTAAATTATTTTGTTTTTTAATTCAATGATTAGATGAAATAAAAATTGATTTCAGGTATGTGATTAAGCTCTTATTCCACTATTTTTCTTATGAAATTAGTATTAGTTTTATTTGGGTATTTGGCTGAGATTTTTTAATATATAATGAAAATAAAATTTAAATATGGTAAGGAAATTTACTATTATATTCTCAACTATATGATTTCTATTTTTTATTTTTTATGCTTATGATAGTAAAAATTTTAATAGTGTAAGAGGTGTAGTGGTGTTGAACATGTTTTAATATGGGATCAATGGGGTAATAGTGTGGTAAGATTATTTACATAGATCCTGGAGGATTATTTTGGATTATAATCCATGAATCAAGTACACATTTTTATTCACAAGTTTATTAATTTTATTGATTTTTAATGAATGGGATGTTTTGGGGGAAAATCATATAATATAGGATTCAAATTAAGAACACTTTATTCACTTATTATAGCATTTTGTATAAAAATTAAATTAAACTGAGTTTATGTAACATCCCAAGTAAGTAATGAATAATAGATATTTTTTTCTATGTCTATTAATGATTAAGATAGTGTTATAGAGGCTTAAAATGAAAATAAATACAATCTTATGCATGGAATACACTAATATTCTTAAAAGATTGTTTTACTGCCTTTTGATGGAAAACCATTTTTGAATCTATCTTTTGACAATTTTATAAACTATGTTTTTCAAAATAAACTTATTCTTTATGATTGGGACATCAAAATTTACCTTGTGTGAATTTTTGGTATTTTTCTGACAATGTTCATTTTTTAATGAATAGTGAAAAATACTGCATTTTACATCAAAACTACTTTTTAATCTAATTTATTTATATGATTAGATTATGTTTTGAATTGGTTTTGAAGTGAAATTAGAATATATTTTTACCATTTTATCCAATGGTGGTCATTGGAATCAATTTCACTTTGAAATTGGACATAAACTGGTGTCAATCTTTTGATACTTATTGTTTTGTAAAAAGACGCTTTTTGCTCTGGCAGTGGGAATTAATTATTAAATTAATTAATGTGACTTATATGATTTGAATTTTTTAAAATATACTTTATTTTTGAATTTGAAATATCAAATATATCTTAGGGTGAATTTTTGGTAATTTTCTGAAAAACTTCAATTTTTGATGAATAGTGAAACCACTAAGTGGTAATCAAGAAAACTGATTTTTCAGTTAAGTAAAAGTTTACCACTAATGTGTATTGAATTTTGAAAATCCGACATACATAGTTGTCATTAAGAAGTAAAATTTGGTTCAATGAGATTATAATAATTTTTTGGTGAATAGTAACTTATTAAGTTTTCAATCGCGATTAGTGGTAATTAGTGTAGTTTCAGGTAAAAATAATGCTTTAATAAAATAAGATGAGCTTGACACATATCATACCCTTATTGGTTGTGTCATGGCCGACCAAGACAAGCCATGGGTCAACTTGGGGACCCCATGGAGACACTTTGGTTTGGAAATGACATAAATAACTTTTTATTAAATGTTAAAGTAAAAATGACACAAACAAGAGATGTATTACGAAAACAATTTTGTACATGGGGTTATAAAGATCAGATATTTGATTATAAATAGTCATTGGAAATCTAAAAAGATTTCACACATCATAGTATTTTTTTATGATTTTTAGACATTAAATAAATTAAATTATTTATGACATAATAATGATGCAGCGATGACATCATTATTTGACGATTTAAATAAAATGGAAAGATAATGTAAAATCTATGAACTACACATGGCCAAAACCAATTGGATGAGTGGATTTAGAACCCTTATCACCTTATCCACGAATTATATCAATTTGGGACCTTTTGAAACCGAAAAACATTTTCAAATAAAGTAATATTTCTTTACTTTCCAAAAGTGTCCCTCCTCTCCTCATATAAAAGGCCCCCACCTCTACCTCATTTCACACACTACTCAAGCCTTTGGCTCGGCCAACCCCTGCCCATTTACTCTCTCCATATCCCTCACCTCATCCTAGAGGATTCCCTTTGGGCAGAATCCTTTCAAAGGAAGCCTTTAGGCTCAAATCAAATGGAGTTACACTTTTAAAGGTAATTCATTCTCTCACGTTCATTTGTTTTATTTTGCTTCTCAAACCCCCTGAACTCTTTTTATTTACTTCTTTTGTAACAACACAAGTATCTTCAATATACTAGGATGTTGTTATAAGATTTATTTGAGCTACACTGTCACACAACTGCATCAAATGGTTAAAGAACATACGGTTTCCGTGGATGGTGAAATTCTGCCTCCCGAAATGATGATTGTTCAATACTCATTTAACACCTTAAAAGGTGGCCATTATGATGTCACTATTTTTATATATGATATATAATATGTTTATGTTTTCCTTAATCTTCTGTTTTTTTCATTTTGGGCATACCTTTATGGTTCCCATTATGGGTAAACACGATATCTTCATTTTAGGAAGTGCGGACTACCGCCCCCTGAAAATGATTTGATTCGTTAATACCATATGTGGGATGTGTAAATGATAAAGTTAATGATATTATATATGTTATTATAGTGGAATTATAATATACTCTTATATCATTATGATTCCATTCCAGAAAATACGAAATAGAAATGGAAGTAGCGTTCATGCGTACGTACGACTTACCGTCTCCATGAACGGTGCATTTCATTTCTTACCTCTAAATGTGATATAATATTATAAATACAAGTATATGATGAATATATATGATATATACGTTATCCAAATAATTAATATCATTCTGGATATAACGAACCTATGACCAAATTAACAACATGTAAGTGTAAGAAGTCTATTTTTGACTTAAGAACCAAATACCGACAAAATGAACATTATTAACTTAACTGATTACATGATGTTCATAACATGGTATAAAAGGAATAATGTACTTGAAAAAGATTCATAAGCAAGTAGAGATTAACTCAAGTTTATTATTCAGGAGATTAAAGAACGGTCGGGTCAAGTCGGATACGAGGTATGGGACTTCGTCTCAATCTCCTTTCATTGAGGCATATTTTATTTTATACACAACTTTCTTTTATATGGTGTATAAACCCCCTTTGACTTTTTCAAAAGGAATCTATTTATATGAAGTGTTTACTAAACGACAAAAGGGAATGTTTTTGTCGTATGTATGCGGCGACAACGACTTCTCCGCCGTCGTGACCATTATTTGAGTTTCGGCTTCCTCTACAAGACATACCTTCTTTTTAAAAGAAAAATAAATACCATGTTTTACTTTTCTTTTATTTTGGTATTGAAAATGGTTTTCATAATGTTTTTATATCAATGTGTTGTATTGATATCTTGTGATTGAAATGTGGAAATTTTATGTTTCCTTTATGCATGTTTTATGTGATATGATTATGTTATGGTTCTTGGGCATTATTAAGAAGACGGGTGGTTCCGTGATAAACTAAGGGCGGGTGAGCCCGATATAGCTCTCCAATGCATTGGGTAACGTGAATGAGTGAAACGTTAAGGTTTCTGCGAAGAGATTTAGGGAATATACTGTGATGGGTATTCCAAACGTAACCAAGAGGGTTACTCCCTATGTAAGAATGTTATGAATGCCTCAAGTTACCTTTATGTCTTATGATTTCTATGATTTATTCATGATTTTATGAGGTATGTTAAAGAGAAAATGATTTATGGGTAAAGTATGATTTCATTCTTATGTATATATGAACTCATGTTTCCTTTCCATGTTTTTTTATAACCCATACTGAGTTTTTATGCTCATCCCAAGTTTTTGAAATGTTTTTCACAGGTCAAGGGAAAGGTACATGATAAGATGATAGAGTCAAGGATGTGTCAAGAAACAATCCATGTTTTATTTTAAATGTGTTTCCATTGATGGGAATGAAGAATACTATCTTTATGTAACCACTTTGTTTATATGTGGAATGTAATTCATGTTTTATTATCTAATTCTCTAAAACTCTAAACCCGAAAAGATCCTCGATGTGTAATCTTGTAATAAGTCAAGATTAAGTAAGGTTTAAGACTGGGGCCTTATAGTTGGTATCAAAGGTCAGTTTAGATAACATTAGGAGTTAGAATTATATTAATTGATTATCCAAAAAATATTTTTTTTAAATGGTATAGCATTTAATGATTACCATGTTGCTTCATCTAAGACATGTTTTTTCAGAATGGTTTTCTGTAGAGGAAATAGGGAAGTAGTGCTAGGAAGGCATACAAAAGGAAATAACCTTCCGAATCAGCATCCAGAAATGGTCGGAATTGGAACTGAACAGTTTGTTGCAGTGATGGCGCAGTTGACTCAAGCGATAAATGGTGGTGGTATCTATGCACGAGATCAGCCAGATCAACCGCAGAGGAACATGTCAGTGGTGGAACATTTCATGAGGCAACATCCACCATCATTCAGAGGATCATCTGACCCTGTTCTAGCTGAAAGGTGGATTAAAGCGCTGGAGAAGATTTTTGATGTCATGGGGTGTTTAGACAATCAAAAGGATAGTCTTTCTATTTACCGATTGGAGGGTGAAGCAGATCAGTGGTGGTCTATGGTTAAAAATATCAGGGACGCCGATGAGATTGATGCTCTTGACTGGGATGAATTCAAAGGTATGTTTCTTGAGAAGTATTTTCCTAAGGCTGTTCGACTTAGGATGGAAAAGAAATTCTTGGAATTGAGGCAAGAGGAAGACTCAGTGGCTGCCTATGAAGAAATGTTCACTCGATTGGCAAGGTATGCTCCAAATTTTATTCAGGACCTTGATAGTAAAATCAATCGTTTTTACTCAGGAATAAAGCCAAAATATCGAAGGGCTTTAGCTTCTCGAGAGTTTAAAAGTTATGAAAAGCTTGTTAGATGTGCTGAGAAGGTGGAAATGGAGTTTGCCGATGACCAAGTGTTCTATAACAACCAGCAGAAGAAGAGACCGAGGTGGCAGGAGAAAGGTAAGAATTCTTCAAAAAAGTCTGATGGTAAGAGAACTAAGTTTCCAGTTTGTGATAAATGTGGAAAAAGGAACGCTGGGGAATGTCTTCTGAATTCTGGGAAGTGCTACCGATGTGGTAAGATGGGACATAAGGCTCGTGATTGCACTGAAAAGGATCAAGGTGAAGGTAAGAACAAATTTTATTTACAGTTAGTGAAATGTTATAAGTGCAATGAGATGGGTCACTATACAAACGAGTGTCCGACAAGGAGCTTGAGTGATGGGAAGCAGTTAGACTACAAGCATAAAGGGGTGGTGAAATCCTTTGCAACTACTTCAGCAGATGTCAGGCCATCAAATGAAGTTGTATCAGGTACTTTGTTTGTTTTCTCAGATTATGCCAGTGTGTTGTTTGATTCGGGGTCTACACATTCTTTCATCTCTAAAACCTTTTCTAGTAAAATGGGAATACCATCTCAAGAAATGACTCCTGAACTTTTGGTAAAAACACCTGGGGGAAGTGTCGAGGCAAAAAGAATTTATAAGAATCTTCCTATCCTTATCTGTGGAAAGAACCTACTTGCAAACCTTATTGTTCTACCTCTAGTAGAGTTTGACGTTATCCTGGGTATGGATTGGCTCTCTATTTACCATGATAAGATTGACTGTAGAGCTAAAGAAGTTTCTTTTCAGAAATACTTTCAGTTTTTTTACAAGAATGAACCCTTACATTTGATAAAATATCAAGAGGCCGAGAAACATGTAAAAGATGGAAATAAATGTTACCTTGCACACGTCGTTGAAAATAAAGGAACTATTTAGATTAATGATGTGCCAGTGGTAAATGAGTATCCTGATGTTTTTCATGATGAGTTGCCTGGAATAATACCAGATCGGGAAGTTGAGTTTACTGTTGACTTAGTTCTTGTTGCTAAGCCAATTTCAAAAACCCCTTATCGAATTGCACAAAATGAACTTTTAGAGTTGAAGGAGCAATTGCAAGATTTATTAGAGAAAGGTTTCATTAGACCTAGCACATCACCATGGGGTACTCCTGTTTTATTTGTTAAAAAGAAAGATGGTTCTATGAGACTTTGCATTGATTATAGAGCCTTGAATAATATCACTGTTAAGAACAAATATCCTTTTCCTCATATCGATGATTTGTTTGATCAGCTCCAGGGAGCTCAGTTTTTTTCAAAGATTGACTTGAGATTAGGGTACCATCAGCTGAAGGTAAAGGAGGCAGATATTCCAAAGACCGCGTTCCGTACGTGATATGGCCATTATGAATTTGTAGTAATGCCTTTTGGGCTAACCAATGCACCTGCTATATTCATGGACTTAATGAATAGAATTTTCCATGAGTTCTTGGATATGTTTGTGGTGGTTTTCATTGATGATATTTTGGTGTCTTCTAAAAGTAAAGAGGAGCATGAAAAACATTTAAGGGTTATCTTGGAAACCTTAAAAGAAAATAAACTGTATGGGAAATTCAGCAAGTGTGAGTTTTGGTTGCAACAAATTTCTTTCCTTGGTCACATTGTTTCTAAAGATGGAATAACTGTTGATCCTACAAAAACAAAAGTTGTGGAAGAATGGCCAAGACCCACAAATGTAACTGAGATTCGAAGCTTCCTTGGTTTGGCGGGCTATTACCGAAGGTTTGTTAGAAATTTTTCACGGTTATCTAGTCCAATGACTAAGCTAACTCGGAAGGGTGTTTGTAGAGACCCGAAGCCTGACGTACATTGACATTACATTACTTTTGCGGAATACTTAGTACCTTACAAAAACACACACACAAGGACCGTAATAGTTTAGTGTCTTTGGAAACTCGGACTATAATCTTCTAATCATGGTGAAAGATCTTCAATATCTCCCATAAAGTTCTTCCCTTTTTTTACCTAAAACCTTTCTTTATATCCTGGGGAAAAGAAAACATAAAAGGGTGAGCTCAAATGCTCAGTAAGGGTATACAAAAGAAAAATCAATCACATCATATTCATAAGAACATAACTTTTTGGAAATCTTAACCTGCAAAAGAGAGTATAATATCTTAACATGGAACAAATCATAGAAGTGAAAATGAGATCCCCATAATCATAACATAAAACTTGAAACTTTGTGGCATGCACACATAATCATGGAAAATCATTTCTTGTTAGTCATGACTCATTGCCAAGACTATCTTAGTGGACAAAGTCCCTTTCTGAACCGAGTTCACTCCTCGTTTCAGTCCTGTATCACTGAACCGAAATAACCTTCCGTTCCAGCCATGTCTATCTCATGAGATATAAAATCTTTACCCAATGCATTGGAGGGAGATATAGGTCCCACCCATCTTATAATGAATCCTTTCTTATGTGTGCCACATAATCATAAAACATACATCATCGCATAACACATGTAACAAAAATGGGATTCTTGAAACATCATGACATCATAAATCAATTCATATAAGATAAAGGAATTCATAAACATAATTCCATCACAACATAGTCAAATCAATGTAAAAATATGGATAGAAACAGAACCCTTTTTATCTTAGATGGAAAATAATTTTGATAAAACACTTGAATTGAATTCTTGAGGAAAATATCCTTTCTTCTTCAAAATCAATTTCTTTTCACAAAACATCATGCAATTTTAAAAGAAAGAGATTTTATTGAAAATAGTCATGAAATCTTTTAGAGGAAGCTTCATTAAAATAAGGCTTTATAAAACAGTAGAAATCCGTTCGTGCCGTATAAGTTAAAAAAAACATTCTTCGTACTTTTGTCGGAAAAGTCAAAAAGTACCTCGTACGAAAAACGACAAAAGATTTCTTTCATACGTATTACTAAAAACTCACTAAAGGGTAAAAATGGATTTAAACAATTTTAGGTGGATGGAAATAATATTACATATTGAGTAAACATGGATGTGGATGATAAAATACACCCCAGTAAATACTTACGAATAAACAATCTCGGATAAAAATGAGATTGTGATATTTCCCTTACCTTAGGTCCGACTTGCTTTGTAAGTGTCCGAACCTCCTGTATATTGATTTAAATCATGTTATTGACTTATTACAGAATCATATTAATTTTTATGATATCATATATGGTTCACTTATGACATTATATTACCCGTTCTTTTGTAAATTCCATGTTAAAGAAGCGTTTTGGGTAAAATCGTTTCATTTATCGTAGGTGTTTTGACTTGTTGTTCTTGACATCATTATTACTTATATCATGATTTACTCACTTCCAGAATATAAAATATGATTTATATATCATATATATTCAGTATATATATATATATAATAGGTAGATAAATAAAATGAAAAACACCGTTCATGGAGACGGTAGTCCGTACGTACGCATGAACGCTGTTTTCCTTTCCTTATTGTCTTGAAATGGAAGTAAGTAGATGACATACATATGTATATATATACATAAATCCAGTAGCTTTATAATGTCATATATTTCATTATTATTTCTTATATATACATTATAATCATTCTTAAATGGTTAACATGGAGAATGAATCTCATCGCGTCGTGGAGACGGTAGTCCGTACGTACGCACGAGCGATGATATCATTTCTATAAATATTGAATTGAATTGGAGTGGATTATACAATATATCAGAATCAATATGATGTTTTAATAACTATGTATAGTTATTCTTTACACCATTATACACATCCATGTAAGGTGGTGGTGGAAAATAGATTACACCACGGCGTGGAGACGGTATTCCGTACGTACGCACGCGCGGTGATTTATTTTTCCGTAGGATGGATAGATGGTGAAATAGGGTTGTTTCATACTTATAATAACATATCAGTATATGAGTGATACTGATGTTATTACTTCATAATGAGACAACCTAAGAAGAAGAAGTGGAAGAAGAAATAAAGATGAAAGAATTGGTAACGGTAATTACCTCTTCTTTGAAGTGCCTCTTTGAGATCTCCTCTTAGGGCACTAGAATTGGTCTTTGAGGAATACCAGAACCTCTAGGATGTTGCTAGGGAAGTGGAGAACAGATTTCGGCAGGGTTTGGCCGAGCTTGAGTGCTCAAATTGGTGTGAGGAGGAGGGGGAGGAGGTGTCCTTTTATAGGGGAGGAGAGGGGCACCTTAGGAATATCTCAAAATATTATTTTATATTAAAGTCAAAATCGGTTTATAATGGTTCCAAAGGGTCTTATTTAGAAGCTAAAGTGGGGAGGGGTCGAAATCCTCTCATCAAATAGAATTTGGACAAGTTTAGGTTCCTATTTTAACCTTATCATTTAGATTTAACATTAAGTTAAATAATTTTACTTTTACCGTGTCTTCTTGTGTTCTTATACTATAAGGTTAATAAACTTACTATATCAAGCCAAAAGAACCCCAAATGGTTTATTATTAATACATATATCCTTATCTAAGTCATTTGGCCGAACCTTAGATTTTTAGGAATAAAATAACAATTAATAATATAATATTTGATTTAAAAACTATTTTGTGTCAATTTTGACACTATTTGATATATGATTTTTGTGAAAGTCATAACAGAATTATATGTTCGAACAAAGTTGATTAAATCAACACTAATATATCATAGTAACCTTGAAAATTAGTGGAATTCATAAAAAGTCTTAAATTACAGTTATTTTGGTATTTATATTATCAATTATGTCAATATTTCATTAATAAGATAATTACTGCATCATCTTTGTGTCATAAATAAATTAAATTATTTGATGTCTAAAAATTACAAATAAAATACCATCATGTAGGAAATCTTATTAGCATTCTAATGAATATTTACAATCGAATTTATCTTATGTATAACCCCATATTAAAAATTATTTACTTATTAAACTTTGATTTTAACTATTTTAACCCTTCTTTAAATAAATTAATAATAATTGTCCTAATCTAATCCAAGTGGGCCTAAATGGTCATATTTTATTCCTAAGTTTGTTTTTGGTCGAATTACACTTGTACAATAGAATTAGGACATGTGTTAGGGTAATATTGATATCATATTTACCCTTAGTTACCCTATTTACTATTAACCGCGGTAAAAATAGTAAAAAGTTACTATTCACCAAAAAATTATTTTCATCTCATTGAACCACATTTTAGTCCTTGATATTAACCGTGTCTCTCGGATTTTTGAAATTCCAATCACAGAAGCGGTAAAATTAAGTTTTATGCAAAATTCATTTTTTAACCTACCACTTAGTGGTTTCACTATTCATCAAAAATTGAAAGTTTTCAGAAAAATACCAAAATTTCACCCTAGGCTAATTTCGATATTCTGAGTCCAAAAATGAAGTCCATTTTGAAAAATAAAATTTATAAAATTTCAAAAAGTGGTTATTACTATTCATAACGGCTAGTTTTAATAATATTTTAATAGCATATCATTGTTTCGTAAAACTCAGTATTACGTACCACACACGCTATCGAGGAAGGTTGTGATTGCGTGTAATGCAAGGCAAGTCAAGGATGCGTGTTGTGCAAGCTCCTTTTGGTGTAGTGTACAACACAAGACATTAGTGAAATAAAAAAAGAATATTTTTCATAAAATCTCGGGTTGTTACATTCTACCCCCCTTAAAATGAATTTCGCCCTCGAAATTCGTCGGGGTTATAAATGGTTTACTATTCGAAAGTTTCTTTAATAGAAACCCACATCGTAAAAAGGAATACCAAAACTTGGCTTTAAAAACTAAAGTATGAAATGTAACGATTACCCAAATAAACTAATCACTGGGTTTCCACAAAGGTGAAAATATGGATATGGAAGAGAAATCTAACCATCATGTTCTGATGGAGAGTGGTAGAGAACATGGCTATGGAAAAGACAGTAATCACAAATCCATAAATTTGTGACGATCTAAGGTACCATCTGATTCATCAGGTATATGAGAACTAGGACAACATTTTTGGTTTTCAAGATCATTTCCCTAAAGTTAAAGAATTTGAATTAGAATAAATACTTACTTTATTTTGGTACAATCTCACTGTTGTTCGTGCCTTTAACAATTTCCACTTCATCTCTTAAATAAATGAAGTTGAATTTTTTATTCGTGAAGTGTTAGAAGATCATGTGATAGAATGACGGGTCATTCCATCTGTCTCAAAAGGTTAGCAAAATTTATATACATAAGTCGATCTATAGTGGGATTAATCATATATGGTTCCTAAAATGGACTTATACTTCATATATCATACTGCTTAATAAAACTAGTTTCTACTAAACAGGGACTTCATGTAGGTCAGTGGTAGGCGATAAAGGCCAGTCGCACTTCGGTTGTGGGTTCGATTCCTACAGCCTTGTCCAAAGCGATGGGCTGTCGCCAGTCCTGCAGGTTGTCCTTTTTCTAAAACTACGTTACTATAACATCCCATCAATAATATCGAAAATCTTATATCCTTAAACAATACTAACTTATGTCCAACATAATCCAGTCTAATCTTTAGGCTTATACATAATACTGCAGTCCACTCTCATAATATAGTGACAACGATTACCAGAGATTTAATACTGTCGTTGATCCCCACATATCATAAGATATGTCTTGTTGGTCACATTCCAAACATTCAAAGTCCTTAATCGTGTATTCTCTTGAATACCTTAGTGAAAACATGAGTGCAATTAAAAGTTAATACTTTCCACATACCAAAATCCTCAAAATTCTATATACTCAAACCATGATATCACTTAGTCCTTATATCAATCATGAGCTCATAAATACTGTCAAACATTTCATTTTCTCCTTATCCCTTCATTATGCGCATATCATCTGCTTTCCAAAATATTTGAATCACTTTTCATGGTTACCGATACCTTATAATTATTGAAAACCACAATAATACAATAAAAGTACCTCAACAACATTATTCTTGAATACCAATACATAAACACTTCAATCCATCCTCTTAAATTATTTTCCTGGAATAAGTCCTTCCTTGATTTAGAAGTAACTTTTTAGGTCAGGGCATTGAGTTGGGTAATGCCCATGTTCTCCACAAATAATACATTGAACTCTATAACAGTCTGTCACTCTATGACCCTTTTCTCCACACAAATAACATCGTTCCCTCCATTTGAGGTATTCCTCAAGGTTCTTCTTCCCTTCTTTAGAAATCTCAATCTTCCTTTCTTTATGCTCCTCAACATGCGAACATGCATAATAGTCTATCTTCCTCTTCTTTGATGAATTAGGCATACCACTAAATTTCACCTTGTTAATAATATATCGCGATGATTGATTCGGCATAATCACAACATCTTTCTCTCTAGGCATTACACAATTTTGTTGCTCATAGTCACCAATTTGTCCATTGGATTCAATGTTAACTGAATTCCTTTTGGTTCCCTCCATTAACTAAAACACAAAAATAATTTTGTGAGAATCAAAAATCATGCTAGAGAAAACAACATAGTAAAGGGAAAGTATCCTCAATACCTAACTTCTTAGGTTTATTCTAATATTGTTACCATAGTTCTAGGAATATATCCTATATTTATACTTATCCTTAGGGACATCCCTAGACATACCTTAGAAATAACTCTAGGGATCTCACTAACGTTTTCGCATCCTAGTTTCCAAAGGTTGACTAAACCTTTCCTCTGATACCAACTGTAGAGACCCGAAGCCTGACGTACATTGACATTACATTTCTTTTGCGGAATACTTAGTACCTTACAAAAACACACACACAAGGACCGTAATAGTTTAGTATCTTTTGAAACTCGGACTATAATCTTTTAATCGTGGTGAAAGATCTTCAATATCTCCCATAAAGTTCTTCCCTTTTTTTTTACCTAAAACCTTTCTTTATATCCTGGGGAAAAGAAAACATAAAAGGGTGAGCTCAAATGCTCAGTAAGGGTATACAAAAGAAAAATCAATCACATCATATTCATAAGAACATAACTTTTTGGAAATCTTAACCTGCAAAAGAGAGTATAATATCGTAACATGGAACAAATCATAGAAGTGAAAATGAGATCCCCATAATCATAACATAAAACTTGAAACATTGTGGCATGCACACATAATCATGGAAAATCATTTCTTGTTAGTCATGACTCATTGCCAAGACTATCTTAGTGGACAAAGTCCCTTTCTGAACCGAGTTCACTCCTCGTTTCAGTCCTGTATCACTGAACCGAAATAACCTTCCGTTCCAGCCATGTCTATCTCATGAGATATAAAATCTTTACCCAATGCATTGGAGGGAGATATAGGTCCCACCCATCTTATAATGAATCCTTTCTTATGTGTGCCACATAATCATAAAACATACATCATCGCATAACACATGTAACAAAAATGGGATTCTTGAAACATCATGACATCATAAATCAATTCATATAAGATAAAGTAATTAATAAACATAATTCCATCACAACATAGTCAAATCAATGTAAAAATATGGATAGAAACAGAACCCTTTATTATCTTAGATGGAAAATAATTTTGATAAAACACTTGAATTGAATTCTTGAGGAAAATATCCTTTCTTCTTCAAAATCAATTTCTTTTCACAAAACATCATGCAATTTTAAAAGAAAGAGATTTTATTGAAAATAGTCATGAAATCTTTTAGAGGAATCTTCATTAAAATAAGGCTTTATAAAACAGTAGAAATCTGTTCGTGCCGTATAAGTTAAAAAAAAACATTCTTCGTACTTTTGTCGGAAAAGTCAAAAAGTACCTCGTACGAAAAACGACAAAAGATTTCTTTCATACGTATTACTAAAAACTCACTAAAGGGTAAAAATGGATTTAAACAATTTTAGGTGGATGGAAATAATATTACATATTGAGTAAACATGGATGTGGATGATAAAATACACCCCAGTAAATACTTACGAATAAACAATCTCGGATAAAAATGAGATTGTGATATTTCTCTTACCTTAGGTCCGACTTGCTTTGTAAGTGTCCGAACCTCCTGTATAATGATTTAAATCATGTTATTGACTTATTACAGAATCATATTAATTTTTATGATATCATATATGGTTCACTTATGACATTATATTACCCGTTCTTTTGTAAATTCCATGTTAAAGAAGCGTTTTGGGTAAAATCGTTTCATTTATCGTAGGTGTTTTGACTTGTTGTTCTTGACATCATTATTACTTATATCATGATTTAATCACTTCCAGAATATAAAATATGATTTATATATCATATATATTCAGCATATATATATATATAATAGGTAGATAAATAAAATGAAAAACACCGTTCATGGAGACGGTAGTCCGTACGTACGCATGAACGCTGTTTTCCTTTCCTTATTGTCTTGAAATGGAAGTAAGTAGATGACATACATATGTATATATATACATAAATCCAGTAGCTTTATAATGTCATATATTTCATTATTATTTCTTATATATACATTATAATCATTCTTAAATGGTTAACATGGAGAATGAATCTCATCGCGTCGTGGAGACGGTAGTCCGTACGTACGCACGAGCGATGATATCATTTCTATAAATATTGAATTGGAGTGGAGTGGATTATACAATATATCAGAATCAATATGATGTTTTAATAACTATGTATAGTTATTCTTTACACCATTATACACATCCATGTATGGTGGTGGTGGAAAATAGATTACACCACGGCGTGGAGACGGTATTCCGTACGTACGCACGCGCGCTGATTTCTTTTTCCGTAGGATGGATAGATGGTGAAATAGGGTTGTTTCATACTTATAATATCATATCAGTATATGAGTGATACTGATGTTATTACTTCATAATGAAACAACCTAAGAAGAAGAAGTGGAAGAAGAAATAAAGATGAAAGAATTGGTAACGGTAATTACCTCTTCTTTGAAGTGCCTCTTTGAGATCTCCTCTTAGGGCACTAGAATTGGTCTTTGAGGAATACCAGAACCTCTAGGATGTTGATAGGGAAGTGGAGAAGAGATTTTGGCAGGGGTTGGCCGAGCTTGAGTGCTCAAATTGGTGTGAGGAGGAGGGGGAGGAGGTGTCCTTTTATAGGGGAGGAGAGGGGCACCTTAGGAATATCTCAAAATATTATTTTATATTAAAGTCAAAATCGGTTTATAATGGTTCCAAAGGGTCTTATTTCGAAGCTAAAGTGGGGATGGGTCTAAATCCTCTCATAAAATAGAATTTGGACAAGTTTAGGTTCCTATTTTAACCTTATCATTTAGATTTAACATTAAGTTAAATAATTTTACTTTTACCGTGTCTTCTTGTGTTCTTATACTATAAGGTTAATAAACTTACTATATCAAGCCAAAAGAACCCCAAATTGTTTATTATTAATACATATATCCTTATCTAAGTCATTCGGCCGAACCTTAGATTTTTAGGAATAAAATAACAATTAATAATATAATATTTGATTTAAAAACTATTTTGTGTCAATTTTGACACTATTTGATATATGATTTTTGTGAAAGTCATAACAGAATTATATGTTCGAACAAAGTTGATTAAATCAACAATAATATATCATAGTAACCTTGAAAATTAGTGGAATTCATAAAAAGTCTTAAATTACATTTATTTTGGTATTTATATTATCAATTATGTCAATATTTCATTAATAAGATAATTACTGCATCATCTTTGTGTCATAAATAAATTAAATTATTTGATGTCTAAAAATTACAAATAAAATACCATCATGTAGGAAATCGTTTTAGCTTTCTAATGAATATTTACAATCGAATTTATCTTATGTATAACCCCATATTAAAAATGATTTACTTATTAAACTTTGATTTTAACTATTTTAACCCTTCTTTAAATAAATTAATAATAATTGTCCTAATCTAATCCAAGTGGGCCTAAATGGTCATATTTTATTCCTAAGTTTGTTTTTGGTCGAATTACACTTGTACAATAGAATTAGGACATGTGTTAGGGTAATATTGATATCATATTTACCCTTAGTTACCCTATTTACTATTAACCGCGGTAAAAATAGTAAAAAGTTACTATTCACCAAAAAATTATTTTCATCTCATTGAACCACATTTTAGTCCTTGATATTAACCGTGTCTCTCGGATTTTTGAAATTCCAATCACAGAAGCGGTAAAATTAAGTTTTATGCAAAATTCATTTTTTAACCTACCACTTAGTGGTTTCACTATTCATCAAAAATTGAAAGTTTTCAGAAAAATACCAAAATTTCACCCTAGGCTAATTTCGATATTCTGAGTCCAAAAATGAAGTCCATTTTGAAAAATAAAATTTATAAAATTTCAAAAAGTGGTTATTACTATTCATAACGGCTAGTTTTAATAATATTTTAATAGCATATCATTGTTTCGTAAAACTCAGTATTACGTACCACACACGCTATCGAGGAAGGTTGTGATTGCGTGTAATGCAAGGCAAGTCAAGGATGCGTGTTGTGCAAGCTCCTTTTGGTGTAGTGTACAACACAAGTCATTAGTGAAATAAAAAAGAATATTTTTCATAAAATCTCGGGCTGTTACATTCTACCCCCCTTAAAATGAATTTCGCCCTCGAAATTCGTCGGGGTTATAAATGGTTTACTATTCGAAAGTTTCTTTAATAGAAACCCACATCGTAAAAAGGAATACCAAAACTTGGCTTTAAAAACTAAAGTATGAAATGTAACGATTACCCAAATAAACTAATCACTGGGTTTCCACAAAGGTGAAAATATGGATATGGAAGAGAAATCTAACCATCATGTTCTGATGGAGAGTGGTAGAGAACATGGCTATGGAAAAGACAGTAATCACAAATCCATAAATTTGTGACGATCTGAGGTACCATCTGATTCATCAGGTATATGAGAACTAGGACAACATTTTTGGTTTTCAAGATCATTTCCCTAAAGTTAAAGAATTTGAATTAGAATAAATACTTACTTTATTTTGGTACAATCTCACTGTTGTTCGTGCCTTTAACAATTTCCACTTCATCTCTTAAATAAATGAAGTTGAATTTGTTATTCGTGAAGTGTTAGAAGATCATGTGATAGAATGACGGGTCATTCCATCTGTCTCAAAAGGTTAGCAAAATTTATATACATAAGTCGATCTATAGTGGGATTAATCATATATGGTTCCTAAAATGGACTTATACTTCATATATCATACTGCTTAATAAAACTAGTTTCTACTAAACAGGGACTTCATGTAGGTCAGTGGTAGGCGATAAAGGCCAGTCGCACTTCGGTTGTGGGTTCGATTCCTACAGCCTTGTCCGAAGCGATGGGCTGTCGCCAGTCCTGCAGGTTGTCCTTTTTCTAAAACTACGTTACTATAACATCCCATCAATAATATCGAAAATCTTCTATCCTTAAACAATACTAACTTATGTCCAACATAATCCAGTCTAATATTTAGGCTTATACATAATACTGCAGTCCACTCTCATAATATAGTGACAACGATTACCAGAGATTTAATACTGTCGTTGATCCCCACATATCATAAGATATGTCTTGTTGGTCACATTCCAAACATTCAAAGTCCTTAATCGTGTATTCTCTTGAATACCTTAGTGAAAACATGAGTGCAATTAAAAGTTAATACTTTCCACATACCAAAATCCTCAAAATTCTATATACTCAAACCATGATATCACTTAGTCCTTATATCAATCATGAGCTCATGAATACTGTCAAACATTTCATTTTCTCCTTATCCCTTCATTATGCGCATATCATCTGCTTTCCAAAATATTTGAATCACTTTTCATGGTTACCGATACCTTAAAATTATTGAAAACCACAATAATACAATAAAAGTACCTCAACAACATTATTCTTGAATACCAATACAAAAACACTTCAATCCATCCTCTTAAATTATTTTCCTGGAATAAGTCCTTCCTTGATTTAGAAGTAACTTTTTAGGTCAGGGCATTGAGTTGGGTAATGCCCATGTTCTCCACAAATAATACATTGAACTCTATAACAGTCTTTCACTCTATGACCCTTTTCTCCACACAAATAACATCGTTCCCTCCATTTGAGGTATTCCTCAAGGTTCTTCTTCCCTTCTTTAGAAATCTCAATCTTCCTTTCTTTATGCTCCTCAACATGCGAACATGCATAATAGTCTATCTTCCTCTTCTTTGATGAATTAGGCATACCACTAAATTTCACCTTGTTAATAATATATCGCGATGATTGATTCGGCATAATCACAACATCTTTCTCTCTAGGCATTACACAATTTTGTTGCTCATAGTCACCAATTTGTCCATTGGATTCAATGTTAACTGAATTCCTTTTGGTTCCCTCCATTAACTAAAACACAAAAATAATTTTGTGAGAATCAAAAATCATGCTAGAGAAAACAACATAGTAAAGGGAAAGTATCCTCAATACCTAACTTCATAGGTTTATTCTAATATTGTTACCATAGTTCTAGGAATATATCCTATATGTATACTTATCCTTAGGGACATCCCTAGACATACCTTAGAAATAACTCTAGGGATCTCACTAACGTTTTCGCATCCTAGTTTCCAAAGGTTGACTAAACCTTTCCTCTGATACCAACTGTAGAGACCCGAAGCCTGACGTACATTGACATTACATTACTTTTGCGGAATACTTAGTACCTTACAAAAACACACACACAAGGACCCTAATAGTTTAGTGTCTTTGGAAACTCGGACTATAATCTTTTAATCGTGGTGAAAGATCTTCAATATCTCCAATAAAGTTCTTCCCTTTTTTTTTACCTAAAACCTTTCTTTATATCCTGGGGAAAAGAAAACATAAAAGGGTGAGCTCAAATGCTCAGTAAGGGTATACAAAAGAAAAATCAATCACATCATATTCATAAGAACATAACTTTTTGGAAATCTTAACCTGCAAAAGAGAGTATAATATCTTAACATGGAACAAATCATAGAAGTGAAAATGAGATCCCCATAATCATAACATAAAACTTGAAACATTGTGGCATGCACACATAATCATGGAAAATCATTTCTTGTTAGTCATGACTCATTGCCAAGACTATCTTAGTGGACAAAGTCCCTTTCTGAACCGAGTTCACTCCTCGTTTCAGTCCTGTATCACTGAACCGAAATAACCTTCCGTTCCAGCCATGTCTATCTCATGAGATATAAAATCTTTACCCAATGCATTGGAGGGAGATATAGGTCCCACCCATCTTATAATGAATCCTTTCTTATGTGTGCCACATAATCATAAAACATACATCATCGCATAACACATGTAACAAAAATGGGATTCTTGAAACATCATGACATCATAAATCAATTCATATAAGATAAAGGAATTCATAAACATAATTCCATCACAACATAGTCAAATCAATGTAAAAATATGGATAGAAACAGAACCCTTTATTATCTTAGATGGAAAATAATTTTGATAAAACACTTGAATTGAATTCTTGAGGAAAATATCCTTTCTTCTTCAAAATCAATTTCTTTTCACAAAACATCATGCAATTTTAAAAGAAAGAGATTTTATTGAAAATAGTCATGAAATCTTTTAGAGGAAGCTTCATTAAAATAAGGCTTTATAAAACAGTAGAAATCCGTTCGTGCCGTATAAGTTAAAAAAAACATTCTTCGTACTTTTGTCGGAAAAGTCAAAAAGTACCTCGTACGAAAAACGACAAAAGATTTCTTTCATACGTATTACTAAAAACTCACTAAAGGGTAAAAATGGATTTAAACAATTTTAGGTGGATGGAAATAATATTACATATTGAGTAAACATGTATGTGGATGATAAAATACACCCCAGTAAATACTTACGAATAAACAATCTCGGATAAAAATGAGATTGTGATATTTCCCTTACCTTAGGTCCGACTTGCTTTGTAAGTGTCCGAACCTCCTGTATAATGATTTAAATCATGTTATTGACTTATTACAGAATCATATTAATTTTTATGATATCATATATGGTTCACTTATGACATTATATTACCCGTTCTTTTGTAAATTCCATGTTAAAGAAGCGTTTTGGGTAAAATCGTTTCATTTATCGTAGGTGTTTTGACTTGTTGTTCTTGACATAATTATTACTTATATCATGATTTAATCACTTCCAGAATATAAAATATGATTTATATATCATATATATTCAGTATATATATATATATAATAGGTAGATAAATAAAATGAAAAACACCGTTCATGGAGACGGTAGTCCGTACGTACGCATGAACGATGTTTTCCTTTCCTTATTGTCTTGAAATGGAAGTAAGTAGATGACATACATATGTATATATATACATAAATCCAGTAGCTTTATAATGTCTTATATTTCATTATTATTTCTTATATATACATTATAATCATTCTTAAATGGTTAACATGGAGAATGAATCTCATCGCGTCGTGGAGACGGTAGTCCGTACGTACGCACGAGCGATGATATCATTTCTATAAATATTGAATTGAATTGGAGTGGATTATACAATATATCAGAATCAATATGATTTTTTAATAACTATGTATAGTTATTCTTTACACCATTATACACATCCATGTAAGGTGGTGGTGGAAAATAGATTACACCACGGCGTGGAGACGGTATTCCGTACGTACGCACGCGCGCTGATTTCTTTTTCCGTAGGATGGATAGATGGTGAAATAGGGTTGTTTCATACTTATAATAACATATCCGTATATGAGTGATACTGATGTTATTACTTCATAATGAAACAACCTAAGAAGAATAAGTGGAAGAAGAAATAAAGATGAAAGAATTGGTAACGGTAATTACCTCTTCTTTGAAGTGCCTCTTTGAGATCTCCTCTTAGGGCACTAGAATTGGTCTTTGAGGAAGACCAGAACCTCTAGGATGTTGCTAGGGAAGTGGAGAAGAGATTTTGGAAGGGTTTGGCCGAGCTTGAGTGCTCAAATTGGTGTGAGGAGGAGGGGGAGGAGGTGTCCTTTTATAGGGGAGGAGAGGGGCACCTTAGGAATATCTCAAAATATTATTTTATATTAAAGTCAAAATCGGTTTATAATGGTTCCAAAGGGTCTTATTTCGAAGCTAAAGTGGGGATGGGTCTAAATCCTCTCATCAAATAGAATTTGGACAAGTTTAGGTTCCTATTTTAACCTTATCATTTAGATTTAACATTAAGTTAAATAATTTTACTTTTACCGTGTCTTCTTGTGTTCTTATACTATAAGGTTAATAAACTTACTATATCAAGCCAAAAGAACCCCAAATTGTTTATTATTAATACATATATCCTTATCTAAGTCATTTGGCCGAACCTTAGATTTTTAGGAATAAAATAACAATTAATAATATAATATTTGATTTAAAAACTATTTTGTGTCAATTTTGACACTATTTGATATATGATTTTTGTGAAAGTCATAACAGAATTATATGTTCGAAAAAAGTTGATTACATCAACACTAATATATCATAGTAACCTTGAAAATTAGTGGAATTCATAAAAAGTCTTAAATTAAATTTATTTTGGTATTTATATTATCAATTATGTCAATATTTCATTAATAAGATAATTACTGCATCATCTTTGTGTCATAAATAAATTAAATTATTTGATGTCTAAAAATTACAAATAAAATACCATCATGTAGGAAATATTTTTAGCTTTCTAATGAATATTTACAATCGAATTTATCTTATGTATAACCCCATATTAAAAATGATTTACTTATTAAACTTTGATTTTAACTATTTTAACCCTTCTTTAAATAAATTAATAATAATTGTCCTAATCTAATCCAAGTGGGCCTAAATGGTCATAGTTTATTCCTAAGTTTGTTTTTGGTCGAATTACACTTGTCCAATAGAATTAGGACATGTGTTAGGGTAATATTGATATCATATTTACCCTTAGTTACCCTATTTACTATTAACCGCGGTAAAAATAGTAAAAAGTTACTATTCACCAAAAAATTATTTTCATCTCATTGAACCACATTTTAGTCCTTGATATTAACCGTGTCTCTCGAATTTTTGAAATTCCAATCACAGAAGCGGTAAAATTAAGTTTTATGCAAAATTCATTTTTTAACCTACCACTTAGTGGTTTCACTATTCATCAAAAATTGAAAGTTTTCAGAAAAATACCAAAATTTCACCCTAGGCTAATTTCGATATTCTGAGTCCAAAAATGAAGTCCATTTTGAAAAATAAAATTTATAAAATTTCAAAAAGTGGTTATTACTATTCATAACGGCTAGTTTTAATAATATTTTAATAGCATATCATTGTTTCGTAAAACTCAGTATTACGTACCACACACGCTATCGAGGAAGGTTGTGATTGCGTGTAATGCAAGGCAAGTCAAGGATGCGTGTTGTGCAAGCTCCTTTTGGTGTAGTGTACAACACAAGACATTAGTGAAATAAAAAAGAATATTTTTCATAAAATCTCGGGCTGTTACAGTGTTAGGTTTATCTGGACAAAAGAATGTGATGATTGTTTTCAGGAATTGAAAAGAAGATTGGTGAATGCTCCAGTTTTGGCACTACCTTACAGGAATGGTGAGTTTGTTATATACAGTGATGCTTCATTGAAAGGACTTGGTTGCAACATAATGCAGAATGATCAGGTAATTGCTTATGCTTCACGACAGTTGAAAACTCATGATGTAAATTACCCTACACATGATTTGGAATTAGCTGTTGTTGTTTTTGCTTTAAAAATTTGGAGGCATCATTTGTATGAAGTAAAGTGTAAAATATATACTGATCACAAAAGTTTAAAGTATATATTCACTCAGAAAGAGTTAAACATGAGATAGAGGAGATGGCTAGAATTAATCAAGGATTATGATTGTACAATTCATTACCATCCGGGAAAAGAAAATAAAGTGGCTGATGCTTTGAGTCAAAAAAGTAATGCTTCATTAACAATGTTGCGGTTGGAACGTGATACTTTGGTTAACGATTTGATGAACTTTGGCATAGAAGTTGTTGGTGCAGAAAGTACTTCTGTTTTGTTTCAGGTATCAGTGAGATCTTCTCTATCAGATAGAATCAAGCAAGCACAGAAGCAAGACAGTGAGTTGCAGAAAAAGGTAGAGCTGGTTCAGAAAGGTAAGTTGCCTGAATTCAACATTGATAGTGATTGTGTTTTGAGATTTGGGAAGAGATTGTGTGTGCCTTGTGATTCACATTTGAAGAGAGAATTGTTATGTGAAGCTCATAGTTCTCTGTTTTCAGTTCATCCGGGCAGTAGTAAGATGTATAGAGATCTGCGGGAGTATTACTGGTGGGATGGAATGAAAAGAGATATTGCTGATTTTACTGTGAAGTGTTTGACTTGTCAGCAGGTTAAAGTAGAGCGACAGTTACCGAAAGGGATGCTTCAGCCTTTACCAGTGCCAGAGTGGAAATGGGAGAATATATCCATGGACTTTGTTGTTGGATTACCAAATACATCTCGAGGTAATAATGCAATCTGGGTTATTGTTGATCGCTTGACCAAATCTGCACATTTCCTTGCTATACGAGATACTTTCTCTCTTGATCAACTTTCCCATTTGTATCTTAAATAGATAGTCAGGTTACATGGAGTTCCTCTCTCCATTGTATCGGATCGTGATCCCAGGTTTACTTCTAACTTTTGGAATGGCATTCAGAAGTCGTTGGGTACTGAATTAAATTTTAGTACAGCTTTTCATCCTCAATCAGATGGGCAGTCAGAACGAACAATTCAGACATTGGAGGATATGCTACGAGCTTGTTCTATGGATTATCAGGGAAGTTGGGTCCTGCATCTTTCTTTGGTTGAGTTTTCATATAATAACAGTTTTCATTCCAGTATACAGATGGCACCATTTCAGGCATTATATGGGAAGCGGTGTCGAACTCCAGCTTTCTGGGATGAAGTGGGTGAAAGGAAGTTGATGGGACCAGAATTGGTAGAAGAGATGGCAGAAAAAGTTCAGTTGATTCAGAAACACATGAGAACAGCTCAGAGCAGGCAGAAGAGTTATGCGGAAAACCGGAGGAAGGATCTATCTTTCGAGGTAGGTGATCATGTTTTTCTCAAGGTTTCTCCTTGGAAAAGTGTGATGAGATATGGTAAGAAAGGAAAGTTGAGTCCAAGGTTCATTGGACCATACGAAATTCTGGAGAGATTTGGATCAGTTTCATACCGAGTGGCTTTACCTCCGAGTTTATCTCAGGTACACAATGTTTTTCACATTTCAATATTGAGAAAGTATATGCCAGATCCATCTCATGTTTTGAGTCCAGAGGTAGTTCAGCTGGAAGAGAACCTATCTTATGAGGAACAACCGGTCTAGATTCTTGACCACAGGGAGAAAGTGTTACGGAATAAGGTGATTAAGCAGGTAAAGGTTTTGTGGAAAAACCACATGATTGAAGAGGCAACATGGGAATCAGAAAATGCAATGAGGGATAAGTACCCCCATTTATTCGATAAGTAAATAAAATGAGGGGGCACAATTTTATAAAGGTGGGAAGGATGTAACATCCCAAGTAAGTAATGAATAATAGATATTTTTATCTAAGTCTATTAATGATTAAGATAGTGTTATAGAGGCTTAAAATGAAAATAAATACAATCTTATGCATGGAATACACTAATATTCTTAAAAGATTATTTTACTGCCTTTTGATGGCAAACCATTTTTGAATCTATCTTTTGACAATTTTATAAACTATGTCTATCAAAATAAACTTATTCTTTATGATTGGTACATCAAAATTTACCTTGTGTGAATTTTTGGTATTTTTCTGACAATGTTCATTTTTTAATGAATAGTGAAAAATACTGCATTTTACATCAAAACTACTTTTTAATCTAATTTATTTATATGATTAGATTATGTTTTGAATTGGATTTGAAGTAAAATTAGAATATATTTTTACCATTTTATCCAATGGTGGTCATTGGAATCAATTTCACTTTGAAATTGGACTTAAACTAGTGTCAATCTTTTGATACTTATTGTTTTGTAAAAACACGCTTTTTGCTCTAGCAGTGGGAATTAATTATTAAATTAATTAATGTGACTTATATGATTTGAATTTTGTAAAATAGACTTCATTTTTGAATTCGGAATATCAAATATAGCTTAGGGTGAATTTTTGTTAATTTTCTGAAAAACTTCAATTTTTGATGAATAGTGAAACCACTAAGTGGTAATCAAGAAAACTGATTTTCAGTTAAATAAAAGTTTACCACTAATGTTTATTTAATTTTGAAAATACTACATACATAGTTGTCATTAAGAAGTAAAATGTGGTTCAATGAGATTATAATAATTTTTTGGTGAATAGTAACTTATTAAGTTTTTATCGCGATTAGTGGTAATTAGTGTAGTTTAAGGTAAAAATAATGTTTTAATAAAATAAGATGAGCTTGACACATGTCCTACCCTTATTTGTTGTGTCATGGCCGACCAAGACAAGCCATGGGTCAACTTGGGGACCCCATGGAGACACATTGGTTTGGAAATGACATAAATAACTTTTTATTAAATGTTAAAGTAAAAATGACACAAACAAGAGATGTATTACGAAAACGATTTTTACATGTGGTTATAAAGATCAGATATTTAATTATAAATATTCATTGGAAATCTAAAAAGATTTCCTACATCATAGTATTTTTTTATTATTTTTAGACATTAAATAAATTAAATAATTTTTGACATAATAATGATGCAGCGATGACATCATTATTTGACGATTTAAATAAAATGGAAAGATAATGTAAAATCTATGAACTAAACATGGCAAAAACCAATTGTATGAGTGGATTTCGAACCCTTATCACCTTATCCACGAATTATATCAATGTGGGACCTTTTGAAACCGAAACACATTTTCAAATAAAGTAATATTTCTTTACTTTCCAAAAGTGCCCCTCCTCTCCTCTTATAAAAGGCCCCCACCTCTACCTCATTTCACACACTACTCAAGCCTTTATCTCGGCCAACCCCTGACCATTTACTCTCTCCATATCCCTCTCCTAATCCTAGAGGATTCCCTTTGGGAATAATCCTTTCAAAGGAAGCCTTTAGGCTCAAATCAAAAGGAGTTACACTTTTAAAGGTAATTCATTCTCTCATGTTCATTTGTTTTATTTTGCTTCTCCAACCCCCTAAACTCTTTTTATTTACTTATTTTGTAACAAAACCAGTATCTTAAATATACTAGAATGTTGTAATAAGATTTATTTGAGCTACACTCTCACACAACTACATCAAATGTTTAAAGAACATACGGTTTCCGTGGATGGCGAAATTCTGCCTCCCGAAACGATGATTGTTCAATACTCATTTAACACCTTCAAAGGTGGCCATTATGATGTCACTATTTTTATATATGATATATAATATGTTTGTGTTTTCCTTAAGCTTCTGTTTTTTTCATTTTGGGCATACCTTTATGGTTCCCATTATGGGTAAACATGATATCTTCATTTTAGGAAGTGCGGACTACCGCCCCCTAAAAATGATTTGATTCGTTAATACCATATGTGGGATGTGTAAAGGATAAAATTAATGATATTATATATGTTATTATACTGGAATTATAATACATTCTTATATCATTATGATTCCATTCCAGAAAATACGAAATAGAAATGGAAGTAGCGTTCACGCGTACGTACGGCTTATCGTCTCCATGAACGGTGCATTTCATTTCTTACCTCTAAATGTGATATAATATTATAAATACAAGTATATGATGAATATATATGATATATATGTTATCCAAATCATTAATATCATTCTGGATATAACGAACCTATGACCAAATTAACAACATGTAAGTGTAAGAAGTCTATTTTTGACTTAAGAACCAAATACCGACAAAATGAACATTATTAACTTAACTGATTACATGATGTTCATAACATGGTATAAAAGGAATAATGAACTTTAAAAAGATTCATAAGCAAGTAGAGATTAACTCAAGTTTATTATTCAGGAGATTAAAGAACGGTCGGGTCAAGTCGGATACGAGGTATGGGACTTCGTCTCAATCTCCTTTCATTGAGGCATATTTTATTTTATACACAACTTTCTTTTATACGATGTATAAACCCCTTTGACTTTTTCAAAAGGAATCTTTTTATACGAAGCATTTACTAAACGAAAAAAGGGAATGTTTTTGTCATACGTATGCGGCGACAACGACTTCTCCGCCGTCGTGACCATTATTTGAGTTTCAGCTTCCTCTACAAGCCATGCCTTCTTTTTAAAAGAAAAATAAATACCATGTTTTACTTTTCTTTTATTTTGGTATTGAAAATTGTTTTCATAATGTTTTTATATCAATGTGTTGTATTGATATTTCGTGATTGAAATGTGGAAATTTTATGTTTCCTTTATGCATGTTTTATGTGATATGATTATGTTATGGTTCTTGGGAATTATTAAGAAGACGGGTGGTTCCGTGATAAACTAAGGGCGGGTGAGCCCGATATAGCTCTTCAATGCATTGGGTAACGCGAAGGAGTGAAACGTTAAGGTTTCTCCGAAGAGATTTAGGGAATATATTGTGATGGGTATTCCAAACATAACCAAGAGGGTTACTCCCTACGTAAGAATGTTATGAATGCCTCAAGTTACCTTTATGTCTTATGATTTCTATGATTTATTCATGATTTTATGAGGTATGTTAAAGTGACAATGATTTATGGGTAAAGTATGATTTTATTCTTATGTATATATGAAATCATGTTTCCTTTCCATGTTTTTTTTATAACCCATACTGAGTTTTTATGCTCATCCCAAGTTTTTGAAATGTTTTTCACAGGTCAAGGGAAAGGTACATGATAAGATGATAGAGTCAAGGATGTGTCAAGAAACAATCCATGTTTTATTTTAAATGTGTTTCCATTGATGGTAATGAAGAATACTATCTTTATGTAACAACTTTGTTTATATGTGGAATGTAATGCAAGTTTTATGATCTAATTCTCTAAAACTCTAAACCCGAAAAGATCCTCGATGTGTAATCTTGTAATAACTCAAGATTAAGTATGGTTTAAGGCTGGGGCCTTATAGTTTAGCATACCACGGATTATTAAATAAAAAGGATTGTTACATCATTTAAATGTGTATAAAATAAAATTGGGGACTAAATATAAAATAATCCATTATATTATCTTTACACCTAAGAATCATTATTTTTCAAATGAAACATACAATGAGAAAAAACATATTGAAAAGAGAAATCCTTTTACAAAATCCCTAATGAAAACTAAATTAATGAGACTTTTTCTTTTTAGTGTTGGAATGGAATGAATTTATATTATCTATTGGTGAAAGTATGACGGTTAATTGACCATAATAACATATAAAATATTCAATGGGTCTAATAAAAGAAATAATATTAAAATACTATAATTTCTAATATACAAATTTTTTGAATAAATTTTATTTATATTTTAAATATATATAGTTTAATTATATATTATTTATTTTCAATAAACAAAATTATTTTTATTTTGAATTATAATGTTCATGGTTTCTTGGGAAAATACCTTTGTTCCGAGTGTAATTATTTTAGTGATTATTTCATTTTCATAAAATTTAATACATTATAGGAATAATATTAATAAAATATATTGTGGAAATTCAAGTAGTGAAATGTTTAATAATTAAATAAAATCCAATAAATAAATAAATAATTATTTGAAATAAAAATGTATATAATCATCGTTTTGTAAAAATATGTCTCATTTAAAAACATTTTTATATATATTATACATTATTAAATTTAAAATATTTGGAGTATGAAATGTTTTCTAAATTAATATATATATATATATATATATAAATTCATACATTATTTTTTAATTGATTAGAAATAAAGATAAAGTTACATAAATTTAAAATGATTTATATTTCAAATAATTTTTTGTAGTGTAAAAAAAATTAACTTTATAAATCACTAATAAAAAATTATTTTAAGGATCTATTATATAAAAAATAAATTAAAATATATCAATTTATTACTAATCCATAATGAATATCAACAAAAAAAATTATCATTCAAATTTCTTTTTTCTAATTTTTTTAATGTTTGATGTTTTTTATATTATATATAATTTTCATTTGACATTTATTAAATGTATATAATAAAATTAGTTTAATTTTATCATAAAAATAAAAAATAATAATTAATACGTTCTATTATAATTTAAAAAAATAATTTTGTACCATGGAAAAATGATTGTTACCATATTAAATGTAAAATGGGTATAAAATGTTTAATTAAAGTGTAATTGCCTAAATATCAAAAAAAATTCAAGAAATAGTGTAAAAGAAGATATTCAAGACAAATATTCATTATCAATCATATTTTAATCCACCTTCCACGTTAAATTACTTTCCATACATATTAGTGATTGAGTATTTCTGGAAATGCCATAGAAGCTCACCTTTAAACGGACCAATCTTCTATCCACCGTAAATAATATTAGTTTATCCATTTCATGTTGTATATATTCATAAAATATCATCAAAATAAATCATGTATAATTTTTTTGTTTTTATGGTTATAAAAATTCACTAATCAACCAATCCATAGAGGCAACAAAAGAGATGATTAATCACTTCAGCATAAGCATTATCTTCTCTTTAATAATTTTTATTTATCTTTTTAACACACCTCTTTTACAATTTATCAATTTAAGTTTTTTATAAATAACTATAATTTTTTACTACTAATGTTAGAACTACATAATAGCATATTCTTATTAATTCATTTATTATAATACATTCTTTTATTGTGTCATTTCTTCCACCATTGTGGAAGTAGTTAAAATTTTAGTGTCATGAATGATTTAGAAAACATTAAAATTATTAATATACAATAATAATAAAATATTTAAAATATTTTACGGACTATGTAATATATATATATATATGGAAATAATTAATAATAAAATCTACTAATAAAAAATATATATTTTATCCCCTCTTCATGGGTTGTCACCATAAATTCCATAAAATGGTTGTTGGAATTTAGAAAAATATCTAATAGTATTATATAATACCTAGGAAAATTCATGAGGTGAAGGTAACTTGAAAATTGGGCATGTACATGAACATAAACACCAAAGATAACATAGAACAAACTGGATATCTAAAACCTAAATAATAATGTTTAAATTGAATAATTTATAAATGGATAAAAAATGATAAACCAATGGTAACAACTAAAATAAATGTAAACACCAGTACGATAAAAATGAATAATAAATCTAATAGGATTATATAAGCAGTTAATGTATGTCTATCTTGGAATAAATCCATGGTATGGGTTATTAATGAATTAATATCTTTTTATTGAGTCAATAACCTTGTTATTTTAATATGTTCTTCTATGATTGGATTACTCTACCATCTATTTTATTATATTCTATCTCTTAATTCTTTGTTTTTATTAAAATATATTCCTCATAAAGTCCATTTTAGAAGATTGTTAATTTTTAAAATATGACGGTGCGTGGTATTTCTTCTAAATGTATAGTTTTATTAATATTCATTATGTATAATGGTTATTAGGATAATTATTTTTATATTTCCATGTAAAATTTCATATTTCCTCATATATATCATTTTAGATATTTAGAATATTTATTTCTCCTATGATTTATTCATATTTTACCTATTGTGATGTATGTCCGGGTTTTTTTGTCTCAATTTACCTTCATTGTGTCATGTGGAATTTTATTAACCACTTTTCATTTATACAGTTTATATTTATCCATTTAGACTTGATTAATCATTATTTAAATTTGATTGATTCAAATTATTATACCATTTTCTGATATATCCCTCCTAGAATTTCGATTCGTACATCCTGAATGTTATCATGGTTCTCCTAAATCAATATTCAACCAATTATTTCATCCACATTATCCAATTATTATGTTCTACTAAAATCATTATATCATAACCATTCACCATATTTTATTGTATTTTCTCTATCTATGCTGATTTTTTTAACTTCATGTCAAATTTATTCTTATTTTATTAGTCTCTAACATCATAAAATAATGATATCATTATTAATATTTATTATACCATATATTTTGTAGTTATATTCAATTCATATATTATTTTTTCCACAAATTTATTATTTTATCTTTTCAAAAGTGAATTTTTTCCCCTTCATTACCCTGTTTATTTTAATTTTTCTCTTTTTAATAAGAAAATTTATTATTCTTTCCATTGAAAAGGGTTTTCTATAAATCTATAAATAATAATTAAAAATAAATTTTTTCCAATTTATATATATTTTATATCTTACACTCCATGTTTCTTATATTTAACCTTTATTTCATCTCAATATTCCATTTTTTGGATGTAATTTTTAATGGATGTTTTAAATCCCCACTTATAACCACACGAAAAGTACATTCAATCTCACATATTAATTCAAGGATATAATAAAAGTAAATATCAAATTATAAATTATCTTCCATACCCTCTATATCATTAATGTACCTATCTACTATGGAGTTATGTTTTGTGTACCATGAAACACGATAATATTATCATTCACCTTATTATTTTGATTTTAACATTCCCCATTTTTTATGACTTTTTCATTTGATAAGATAATTTGAGGGTATAGTGAGAGTGTTTCTTTGAGTATGTACCTTGTGTTGTATCTTAAATAACTACAAAAATTCTATTAGGTATCGTAGACAAGTCATCATTCCACTTCTAGGGTGGACAGTGGTGGGGAAAGTCAACTACAGCCATATGCTGGCTATTGGTTCTCCACCAACCTATTGATGGGTCTCCAACGGTGAGGTAATAAGTTCAAAAAAGGATAATAAGCCTCCATTGTGTCCACTGATTAGTCAGTGGGACCCACTGGGCATACAGTTTCATTGTAGGATAGGGGAATTGGTAAGGGGTTATATTATTTTTTTCTTTAAAACCCTCATTGTATTATTTAAATCTTGTCATCGTCATTTCCAAATCCTATGCGAACCTAGAGGATATCATTAGATGATTTCATCGTCATAATCCATAGTTCTTGGTTAACCAAACTAACATTCCTTTGGGTGGTTCTTGATATGTAAGTCCTTATCTGTCCCCATATTGGATCCTCATTTTCTTCTTGTCGTTAATTCCATAGGGATATATAATTCATGGGAGATCATTAAGCTGTATTTTAAAGTAACTATATGTGTCTCTAGGGATATATTTATAATTTATCTAAATCATTTTTATCTCCAACTCTTGAATTCGTTCTAGGGATTTATATTATAATAAATTCAAGGATAGGGTCTCAATCATCTCCCTTTAAAATTTAATCTATGATTTCATGGGATTTTATCTTTACTATTCTATGTATTAATGTTTTCATTTCAATAATGTATTTATATTAAGGGATGATGGTTTATTGAGCATTTGAAAGAAGTTTAAAAGGGTATTTTGATATGGTTCAATGTAATAAATGTCTTAATTTATTATACTCTTATTTTTTTTCAAAATCTATATTCTCAGTAGGGTATTTATTATTTTTCTAGAGATGTTCATGATGATGATTTCCAAAATAATGGTTAATGTGTATTTTTATAATGTATGTGTGTGTTCAAAAATGATTTGATGTGATTATTTGAAAACATGTATCGCTTTACGTGAAATGATTTAAAAATACTTTTATAGATGTCCTTGAAATTCATGGAAAGTCTTCGTATCCTAGGTGTAAGATGGGAAGGTCATGTTGGATGTTTAAATTCATTTTTTATAAAATTTGAAAACCTTTAGGACATGACTCAGTATTTTTAATAGATATAGATAATTTTTAATTTCATGAAAAGAATTTCATTTTGAATGAAGTTGTATTTCATTGAATTAATAAGAACAATAAAGTTGATTTTCATATGATGATGTTTGTATGTGTGAGAAAGACTTATCATTACTTTGTTGAAATGATGATATTACTAGATAAATGGACTGATAATATATTTGAAATGAGAACCTAACTTTTAAGGTTATAGGAAGTCATAGGTTCTAAGGTGTGAATTCTTAGTACATATGTGAATTGGATTTTAATCATGCTCTTGCTATTGGTTGTAGGTAGGATATAGGCCAACCTAAGGGATTTGACCTATGTTAAGAAAGGATACTATAATTCTGTGTGTTTATGATGAGGTTGATTGTAGTATTTATAACAACCTAAGACATTAAAATATTCTCTTTTTTTGAATAAATTTAATTTTGTTGCAATATTTCTTCATACGCAACACTATATTAAGCTTATTCAACTCAAAAGAATGAGTTGGTGTACATTACATGAATGGTTGAGTTTTATAGAACAACGAAATATTATTATAATATATATATTTTAATATTTTGTAAGATATAACCATGGAATTATGTTAGAAGTTATAAATAGTATTAACTAAAAAATATAAACATATTTTCTAATTAATTGGATAAAAATTAATTAGAACTAAATATAAGATCCAAATGAATACAAAAAAGAGGGTTTTTATAATAAATTTTTTTTATAGTCATAATGTTATTTATCCTAATAAATTATGTTAATTATAATTAGTGATGAATATAAACTATATATATATATATATATATTAAATTTTCAATAATTTTTTTACATTTATAATATATATTTGATACGCATAAGGTAAGATAAACCCAATATTAAGAATAAAAATCAATAATTTTATAAACATAGTTTTACCACCATTTAATAGATAACCTCTTTAAATCCCATTTTTTTTGACTCTTTTATATATATTATTTTATTAAATAAATATCTTATTTTAAATTTAAATTTTAAAATTTTCTTTTTTTGTTTCATTATTTATATGATAACTTGCATGATTCAATGAAAAGTGATAAAATATTTCATTTTAACAGAAAATAATTTCTCCATATAGATAATTTATAGTATTTAATTTTATTAGTGATTAGTTTTAAATTAAAATAATTGTAGGAACCTAGACTTTTCTATAAAAGACTTTGGAATATTCTTAATGTTCTTCCAGAGTAGCACCTTTAGACGGCGTGCGATTCCGAGCCCCGGTGTGGCCAGAATTAAATTTTCAATGCGTTCACACTGGGCGCACCAAATAGATAGGATAAATCCTAAATGGTGATCCGGATCAGAAATATGAGTGTATGGATGGTTTCCAAATGGGGTGTTTACCCTAGGGACGACATAAAACTTGTCAGTGCGGGACGTTGGACCCTATGCCCGTTAATGGAATGTTAAATGTATAATTAAAATAATTAATTTATTCATTTAATGGCATAAATCAATTATCTCTTAAATGGTTGCACGGATTGGATAACCGAGGGCTCCGTTGAGTCTATAACGTTTCATTTACCCTATGAGGGGTGTAACTTTTGTGTGTGTGGGCCTTCTGTGAAAAATGGCACCAGGGGCATTTTTGTAATTTAATGGCTTCAGACGTTAAATTTTATAACATTCAAATGGATGCTCAGAATAAAATTTCAAGACTGTTGTTGTTATCTGGAGGTGGTGTTTGACCTAGGGGATGCTTAATATAGACCCTTCCGGAAGTTCGGGTTCGGGATGACGGGCAGGTGGTTAAGTGTGATTTCTATTTAAACACATAACCCCCCTCACCCTCTCCCCCTTATTCTTCTTCCCCAGTTCAAGGATCTCCCAACGAAGGGGGAACTCCATCCTATCCTCCACCTCCCCAGAGAGGTGTGGCTGTCTGGCAGATTGTTGTGAAGCTCCAGGCTACGCCCAACAGGTAGGATCGTGCGTTTTATACTTCGCACCTCCTTTGAATTCATAGTTATGCATCGATTTTCCTTTTGATCATTGAATGAAGCCCTTAAATGCGTAGTACATTTTCGGAGCTATTCGACGCACTTTTCGGTTTAAAAATCTGAGTCCTGAGGCGTTCTCAGTTGTCCGCTGAACGTCAGCAGGTGTTTGGTGTATTTCCGGTAGTTTGGAGTTTTCCGGCAGAATTTAGGGGTTCTGGCGGCAGTCCGATGAGTGACAGCCAGGCGGAAGGCGGTGGCGCTCCGGTCTCTAGGAGTCGACGGCGCTCTGGGCTCCAGGCAGGTGGCGGCGTGTGGCGGTCCAGTTTCAGCGGCCTCTGGCAGTTCTCTAGGCAGGCGGCAGGGGGGCTCGTCCGGGCGAGCTGGGGGCGCGGAGCGGAAGATCCGACCGGCTGCGCCAGATGGTTGATGTGGATGATCGGGGTCACGACGCACAACCCCGCAGGGGACAAAGACCCCCGTCACGTGGGTCTTCACATGAGGGACGTCCGGCCATGAGGGTCGGTCTATGCATGGACCACGGGTCCATGGTCATCCCACGCGTCTGAGCCGCGGGCCGGCACTGCGAGCCAGGCTGGTCGGCGCGGGACGGCCCAGAACGGGACGGTCCATTTCGAGGGGCTCTCCCCCCTTCGACTTCGAACACCCATAATTCTCGCTAGGGGTGTCCGTTTTGCATTCCGTCTATGGCGGTGTACTCCAGGAGTCGAGTTTAGTTTTTTTAGATGGTTTCGGGGGTTTTAATTCCCAGAACGAGGGGCCTCAGAGGCGCGACATGCCATTAATTGAATTGGCATTTTTCCGAGGGTTGTTGTATTGAGCGGCACAGACACATCTGACATCCAAATTGAGCGTCGTTAGTGGCATTGCGACCCCAGCATTGAGCCAAATTTGTCCAGTGTGGTTTTGGGTGTTGAAACTGGAGTTGAAGAATGGGCCCCACGGCCCGTCTTTCGAGCTGTTTGCAGTGCCTTAAAATATTTTCATTGAAGGTCCGTTCAAGGCGTCCGAGGAGTCGATTTTGGGTGTTTTCCAAGGGAATTACATTGGCGCAATCCTCCTACTTTAATTCTGCATGATGGTGCGGGCCCCATGAGGGTCGTTTTGGGAGTTGGTAGTGATTTCCTTCTTTATCACTGGGTGTCCATTGCGGGCAAGTGAATAGTCAATCATGTGTACATTTTTTGGGAGGATCGTAATGGTTAGATCCATTCGTTGTGCTTCGGGACTGGGATGCGGGTCCCACATGAACCACTCATGTGCGGTTTGACGAAATTCATTTTTTTCTCTGGATATCCATTGCACTCAAGTGAGAAGTCCTTTTCACATATCATTCTGAGGATATCGTAATGGTGCGATGCACCTGACTATTTTCGGGGCTGAGGATCAGGATCAGGGGATGCCGTACGGGGGTAAAGCGGTGTTAGCGACTTTTCTCTCAGGTATCCATTTGAGGCAAGTAAATGGTCTATATTGCGTGTTATTCCTCAAGGATTACAATGTGGTAATCAGTTCGCATGAGCGGAGCCTCTTACGTGATCTTATTAAATGTGGAAATATGAATGGTGCTCCTGTGGTGGTTCTTCTTGCTATGTTCGGAAGCAAACCCTTCGCGTGAGATCACCGGCACTCTCATGTGAGTGAGGTAATGTTTAAAGAGATGTAGGTTACCATGCCTAGGCCGATGAGGTGGCATGTTGGATTTGACTTGGGGCCACGCGTCTTGTGGGACCCATGTGTGTTCCATGTTCTGCTTTATGTACCATTAACCTCTCGCAACGTCGAGGATCACTCTGTTCTCATTTGTTGACCAGAATGGTTGAGTTTTCCCCTGGTTATGTTCTCGGTTGTTGACCAGCATGGTTGAGTTTTCCCCTGGTTCTTTTCACGTTTGTTGACCAGCAGGGTTGAGTTTTCCCTTGGTTCTGTTCTCGGTTGTTGACCAGGAGGGTTGAGTTCCCCTGGTTTTGTTCTCATTTTTTGGATCAAAAGAGTAGAGTTTTCCCCTGGTTTTGTTCTCATTTATTGACCAACATGATTGAGTTTACCCCAGGTCTTGTTCAAAATGGTTTCGACCAGCAGGGTTGAGTGGTTATCCCATGGTTATACACTTGTTGGTTTGGCCGGAAGAGTTGCTTCTTGTTCCTTAGTAGAGTTCTTGATGATTTGGTGTGACCAACACATTACGCGGGCACTGATCCTCTACCCTGGAGGTTGTTTCCAGTATATCTGGCCAAGAGGTTGTGTCTAGTAGGGCTGGCCAGGAGGTTGTTTCAAGTAGGCTGGGCCAGGAGGTTGTTTACAGCAAGGGTGGCCAGTTGTACCATCCAGTAAGGATGGCCAGAGCGGTACCGTCCAGCAAGGATGGCTCATGGGTTACCATCTAGCAGGGATGGCCAGTACAATGGTGTTCACGGAGCAGTACCATCTAGCAGGGATGCCTAGAGAGGTTCAGGTTTTACCTCCAACAGGGCTGGGAAGTGGTCCCCGATTCTGGTTTTACCTCTAGCTGGGCTGGGAAGTGGTCCGTGATGACGGTTCCAAGCCTCCCTCCAGTGGAGTACCCTTTTACGGGACTGGGCATTAGGACTCTTTGACGACTTTAGCTGGGTCTCCCTCCAGTGGATTAACCTTTTACGGGACTGGGAAGTGTGGCACCCATCGACTTTTTCCAGGTCTCCCTCCAGTGGGAACCCGTCAACATCCAGTGATTACCCTCCAGTGGGGCTAGGAAGGGGGTCACCTATTGACTTTGAGGAGACCTCTCAACTGCGGGTCAGTGATGAGGTGTTGTTTGACATTCCCCAGAACTCTCAAGTCTGAGGGGCGCTTTCCCCTCCAGGACACATCCTTATGGCGTGACCTAAAACCGTGCAGTCAAGTCAGTGTCGCCCAAAGTGGATAGTGTCAAGGAGTGGTGATTTGATCCCCTTAACATGCAGTTCGGGGATGACATGCGGGATGCTGGCATCGATGGTGCTTACCTCTGGGACTATTGGTTACTCACTTTTGTGGGATGAGCTATTGTACGGAGATCACCTTAAGATCGTTTTTGGGTTTCTTGATTGAGCATATGGATATGTATACCTTGTTCTAGTACCCACTTCATGGTTTTGGTTACTCTCCTTCTAAGAGAGGAGAAGACGCGTGGGGTATTCCATGTGGTTTCCTTGTCTAGCATCTCGTGGTTGGACGATTCTACTCTCCTACTATAGATAGCGAAGACTCTACAACAAGTTCATCTTCTCACCGTTTCTATCTCCTTGTGTCCGGACGAGTCTACCTTCTTTCTCTTATTGGGTTGAGCTGGACTCTCTACTGTTACTCTTTACTGCACTCTCATTTTTACCCCTTTTCTTTTCCCTATTCAATCTACTTCTTACCCTTCGGTACCTCCTTTTTTGCTCCCTCGAGCCTTCGGGGTATCCTATTGAGTATTTTTATACTCACCCCTACTTGGGCTTTGCCCAAACTTGGTGTACCCTTGCAGACGACGAACAGGTTGGACGTGATATCAATGTAGATTAGGATTTTGGGAGTTTGGAAACATATGGTGGTTTTAGTCATCTTCCAGGTATGGGACTCTCCCAAATATTTACTTTTGTTTACCTATTTCCGGGTTGTGGCAGTTTTCTAGTTGGGCGCATGTTTTGCCCCTTTTCTTTTCATATTACCTTCAGCACTTATTCTGTACTGTTTATAAGTCAATGTACTTTGTGGATTATTTATAGCAATTATCACTTATCTTTTTCTTTTACTCTGCACTTTTTAATTGAGTGTGCTGCATGTGTGTGTATAGGTACTCAGGCAAAGGCCTCCCTGAGTTGATTACCCTTCGACGCTTGTCGCCAGACCCTGGCCTATGGAGGCGGGCTTAGGGTGGTTACGGCTCGAGCCCAGGTAGGTTTGGGTCATGAAAAAGTGGTATCAGAGGTGGTTCATTGCTTGGGGTATTGTTCGAATGTCCCTAAAAAGGAATTGGTTGGAATTTAGGGCAACCGTGTTAATGTGTCTCGAGAGTGGCTCTCAGGCCAAGGATTCTAGTGATGGTGCGGTGGCTGACGTATCCATTTACTAAGACCTTGATAACCTGCTTGTCAACTCGGCATGCTGAGACACTTGTTGCAGGGAAAATTGGTTGTGAATCACATAAGATTGAGTATTTGACTGTCTTTCTTGAGTATGCTCCGCATTGTTGATACTGTTATATACATATCTTCTCATCTGATCACGAAACTCCATGATAACATTCAGGATGTCTCCACAAAGACATCCAGCTATGATACCAGCTTTGGTTCGTGACGATGACCTTGTGAGCTATGAGGCCTCATTCTAGGACCCATCATGTGATTCCCTTTCTCTGGGTGGGCCGATAGTAGCACCCCCACCTGTTGAGCAGCATACAGCTTCATCAGAGCAGACTGAGCTTGAGCGCAGGTTGAGCGCACTCCGCGAGTTCCAGCAGCAGAGGCCGCTAAGGTTCAATGGTGAGCCATACCTTCAGGTGGCAGAGGATTGGCTAGAGATAGTGGTTAGCCTCTTCAGGCTTGTGTAGACGTCAATAGATCTTATGGTGTCTTTGTCTGCCAGCCTTTTCCACCGAGAATCTTGGCATTGGTGGAGTCTATTGACTTCGTTTCTTGACGAGTCGTCACTTTCGTGGGGTGACTTTCAGTTGTTGTTTCGTGAGGATTTTTTCCCCTCCTGGTTACGCTCAAATCGGATTCAAGAGATCCTACAGTTTTAGAAGGGAGAGAAAATGGTGGCTGAGTATGCGACTAGTTTCACAGACCGTGCACGCTTTTACCCGGATATGGTCCATGACGGAAACTTCTGAGCGCAGAAGTTTGAGGAGGGTGTCCATTGAGAGATTCCTGATATCATATCACGCATTTCAATTCCCACTTATGCAGGGGTGCTAGAGCAGGCGCTGGTGACAGAGAGCTTCCTGTCGCGTTCTACCATTGGTAGTGGCCGCAGGCTCGACAGAGCTGTGATGTCTTCCGTAGCTAGCGAGCCTCTGGTGACGGGACCTAGATGCAGGTGTCTATCCGATAAACAGACTCAGAGGCATGGTCGTATACCACACTGGCGCCGGAGTGCACCAGTGTAGCCCGGAGAGCGCTGGTGCTATGCTTGCGACGGGCAAGGTCACTTGTCACGGGACTACCCAACCAGGTATACGGAGAATATCGGGCAGGCAGCAGGTGCACCACCACGGCAGAGGCAGTGCCATGTTTGGAGTAGCACCCAGAGAGGTGGTGCTAGCATAAAAGAGGGAGGATCTAGAAGTGGAGGATGACCTTACGAGGTCTTCCCATCACCGCTAGGTGGCCCACATCAGGCTCCGGGAGCTGACAGTTGGGACCACAGACAACCGCTATCTTTGTATATCTACGATCCTACAGAGCATGAGGTGATAAAAGGTACACTCTATAGCACTAATAACTTTTTCAAGTATAATTTTTAGACTTTGTGCGAAATGATTTTTTCTCCCTGCTCCTTGTATGAGTTGTTACCAGGGTGGCGTGGGGCTTCGGTGTAACCGTGTGTTGGTAAGATAGAAGGCATGAGACCTTTTTATTTAGTAGATGGTGTTGACTCCTTCACTCTCCGAGCATGTAAGAGAGTCTTGGTTGTGAGACATCAATTATGAAACCCTGCGTGACCAGATATCCTTGGGTGTTCCACCATATGGATATTCAGAAGGAGGGAATAACTGGGCTTTGTCCCAGGTCCGAACGGTGATTCTAGTCGCGGTGTGAGACGTAGGCGTTCAGTCGGGGAGGTGAGCTACCTTTGAGAGCCTTCAGGCTGTTTGAGACCGTGCGAAGGGATGACGAGGTTCCCTACTGCCTTGCCCAAACCCCAGGGTTGGGAGTCGGTGCAAAGAATCTCCCACGTGACTCACCCAATAAGAAGTATGTGTGATCCTATGCACGTCATAGGCAAGGTCAGACCTTGCGTAAATAGATCAAACTCTTTGGTCTGTGTTCGGTGACGCGGGACTGTTCAAGAGTTCTTGTGGGTAAGGAAGAGCCAGGTCCGGGATCAATACCCTATGTTGTTCCCTGGTTTTTCTTTTCATGGATGAAAATCTTGAAGGAGGTAATGATGAAAGAACCTGGTTTTTTCTATAAAATACTTTAGAATATTATTGATGTTATTCAAGAGCGGTTCCTTCAGACGGTGTGTGATTCCGAGTCCCGGTGTGGCCGGAATTAAATTATCATTTCATTCACACTAGGCACACAAAATAAATTCGATAAGTCCTAAACAGTGATCCGGATCATAAATCAGAGTGTTCAGACGGTTCCAAAATGGGCTGTTTACAATAGGGATGACATAAAACTTGTTAGCACGGGACGTTGGGACCCCTCGCCCGTTAACAGAACGTTAAACGGATAATTAATATAATAAATTTATTTGTTTAATGGAATAACTCAAATGTCTCTTAAATGGTAGATCAGATTTGATAATTGAGGGCACAGTTGAGTCTAGAATGTGTCGTTTACCCTAGGTGGTGTGTAACCTTTCTGGGCACAAGCCTTCTGTTCAAAATGGATCTAGGGGCATTTTTGTAATTTAGCGGCTTCAAACGTTAAATTTTATAACATTCAAACTGAAGCTTGAAATCAAATTTCGAGAGCCGTTGTGCTCGGGAGGTAGTGTTTGCCCTAGGGTAGGCATAATCTCGACCTAGCCGAATGTTCGGGTTCGGGGCGACGGGTAGGTGGTTAAGTGTGTTTTCTATTTAAACACTTAACCCCTTTCGCACTCTCCCCCTTGTGGTTCTTCCCTGGCACAAGGAGCTACCAACAAAGGGTGAAATCCATCCTCTCCTACACCTCTCCGGCGAGGCGCAGCAGTCCAGGGGAGTGTCACGAAGCTCCGGGCTATTCCCAATAGGTAGGATCGTGGGATTTATATTTCCGCACCTCCTTTGAATTCATAGTTATGAGTAGAATAGATGTTTGATCATCGAACGAAACCCTTAAATGCCTAGTACTTTTTCAGAGCTATATGACAATCTTTTTTGTTATAAAATTTGAGTCCTGAGGCGTTCTCGGTTGTTTGTCGAAGGTCAGCACGTTTTGGTGTTTTTCCGGTGGTTTTGGAGTTTTTCGGCGGGATTTAGTGGTTCCGGCGGTGGTCCGGCGAGCGGCTGCCAGGTGGCAGGCGGCGGCGCTCTGGGCTCCAGGCGGCGGCGGTGCTCCGGTCTCCAGGAAGGTTGTAGAGACCCGAAGCCTGACGTACATGGACATTACATTACATTTGTGGAATACATAGTACATAACAAAAACACACACACAAGGATCGTAATAGTTTAGTGTCTTTGGAAACTCGGAACGTAATCTTCTAATCGTGGTGAAAGATCTTCAATATCTCCAATAAAGATCTTCCCCTTTTTTTACCTAAAACCTTTCTTTATATCCTGGGGAAAAGAAAACATAAAAGGGTGAGCTCAAATGCTCAGTAAGGGTAAACAAAAGAAAAAATCAATCACATCATATTCATAAGGACATAACTTTTGGAAATCTTAACCTGCAAAAGAGAGCATAATTTCATAACATGGGATAAATAATAGTAGTGAAATGAAATCCCAATAATCATAACATAAAACATGAAACATTGTGGAATACACACATAATCATGGAACATCATTTCTTGTTAGTCATGACTCATTGCCAAGACTATCTTAGTGGACATAGTCCCTTTCTGAACCGAGTCACCCTCGTTCCAGTCCTGTTTCACTGAACCGGTATAACCAACCGTTCCAGCCATGTCTATCTCATGAGATATAAAATCTTTACCCAATGCATTGGAGGGAGATATAGTTCCCACCCATCTTATAATGAATCCTTTCTTATGTGTTCCACATAATCATAAAACATACATCATCGCATAACACATGTAACAAAAATGGGATTCTTGAAACATCATGACATCATAAAACAAATCATATAAGGTAAATGACTTCATAAAAATAATTCCCTAAAATCATAATCAAATCAATGTAATAATAGGGATAAAAACAGAACCCTATATTATCATAGATGGAAAATAATTTTGATAAAACACTTGAACTCCATTCTTGAGGAAAATATCCTTTCTTCTTCAAAAACACTTTTCTTTTCTAAACATGTCATACAATTATAAACTAAAAGAAGTTGATTAAAAATAAACTTGAAAACTTGTAAAGGAAGCTTCTTGGAAATAATGTTTTTAAAAATCCATTCATGCCATATAAGTTAAAAAAACATTCTTCGTACTTTTGTCGGAAAAGTCAAAAAGTACCTTATATGGTAACCAAAGTAAAGATTCCATTCATACAATGTGGTAAAAAGTCAATAAAGGGTAAAAATGACTTTAAACATTCATGGAAGAATGGTAAACATTTTATAAAAACATTTATAGAAAACATGGTCAAGGATGATAAACGTAACCCCAGTAAATACTTACGTATAAGTAATCTCAGATAAAAATGAGATTTAGAATTTATCCTTTACCTTAGGTCCGACTTGCTTTGTAAGTATCCGAACCTCATGTATAATGATTTAAATCATGTTATTGTCTTATTCCAGAATCATATTCATTTTTATTATATCATATATGGTCCACTTATGACTTTATATTACCCGTTCTTTTGTAAATTCATGTTAAAGTAGTGTTTTGGGTAAAATCGTCTCATTTTTCGTTCGTGTTTTTTTAACTTGTAATTATTAATATGATTACTTGGATCATGATTACTTATATCCAGAATTTAAAACATTATTTATATATAATATATATTCAGAATATATATATATATATAATATATTGATAAATGGAATGAAATACACCATTCATGGAGACGGTAGTCCGTACGTACTCATGAACGCTGTTTTCGTTTCCTTATTGAATTGAATGGAATTAAGTAGATGACATACATATAAATATACATAAATACAGTATCATTATTATTTCATATATTTCATTAGTACTATTATATATACTTTATAAACATTCATGAAGGGTTAATCATTGATAATGAATCTCATCGCGTCGTGGAGACGGTAGTCCGTATGTACGCACGAGCGATGATATCATTCCCATGGTCATGGAATTGTGTTTAAGGGTATGTATACTATTTCAGTATCAATATCACTTTATAATAATCATATATAGTTACTCATTACACCATTATACCCATCCAATTATGGTGGTGGCGGAAAATAGATTACACCACGGCGTGGAGACGGTATTCCGTACGTACGCACGCGCGGTGATTTCCTTTTTCCGTAGGATGGATAGAAGGATAATTAGAGTTGTTCCATATTTATAATAACATATCAGTATATAATAAATACTGATGTTATTACTTTATCATGAAACAACTAAATAAGAAGAAGTTTAAGAAGAAAGAAATTGAAAAAGATCGGTAATGGATATTACCTCTTTTTGATGCGCCTTCACATAACCTCCACTTAAAGAACTAAGGATGGTCTTTGAAGAAGACCAGGACCTCTAGGATGATACTAGGGAAGTGGAGAAGATATTTTGGCAGGTTTTGGCCGAGCATGAATTCTCAAATTGGTGTGAGGAGGAGAGGGAGGAGGTGCCCTTTTATAATGGAGGAGAGGGGCATCTTAGGAAAATCTCAAAATATTATTTTATATTAAGGACAAATTCGGTTTATAATGGTTCCAAATGGTCTTATTTAGAAGATAAAGTGGGGATGGGTCGAAATACTCTCATCCAATAAGATTTATACAAGTTTAGGTTATTATTTTAACCTTATCAATTAGATTTAACTCTAAGTTAAATCATTTAACTTTTACCGTGTCTTTTTGTTTTCTTACACTATATGGTTACAAAACTTACTATATCAAGCCAAAAGAACCCCAAGTTGTTTATTATTAATATATCTATCCTTATCTAATTCATTTGACCGATCCTTAGATTTTTAGGAATTAAATAACAATTAATAATATAATATTTGTCTTAAAAACTAATTTATGTCAATTTTGACACTATTTGGTACATGATTTTTATGAAATTTATAAAATAATGATAAGTTCGAACCAAGTTACATATATCAACAATAACATGTCATATTAACCTATAAAATTAGTTTAAGTCATAAAAAGTGTCAAATTACATTTATTTGGTCATTTATAATATCAATTATGTTAATATTTTCTTAAAAGGTAATTACTGCATCATCGTTGTGTCATAAATAAATTAAATTATTTAAAGTATAAAAATTACAAATAAAATACCATTATGTAGGAAATATTTTTAGCTTTCTAATGAATATTTATAGTTGAAATTATATTATGTATAACCCTATATTACAAATGTTTTAGTAAATAAACTTTGATTTTAACTCTTTTAACTCTTCTTTGAATTAAATAATAATAAATGTCCTAATCTAATCCAAGTGGGCCTAAATGATAATATTTTACACTTAAGTTTGTTTTCGGTCGATATAAACTTTTCCAATAGGATTATTACATGTTTTAGGGTAATATTAATATCATTTTTACCCTTAATTACCCTATTTACTTTTAACCGTTGTAAATAAAAGTAAAAAGTTACTATTCACCAAAAAATTATTTTCATCTCATTGAACCACATTTTACTTACTGACATCAACCGTGTCTCTCGGAGTTTTGAAATTCCATTCACAGAAGCGGTAAAATTAAGATTTATGAAAAATTAATTTTTTAACTACCACTTAGTAGTTTCACTATTCATCAAAAATTGAAGTTTTTCAGAAAAATGCCAAAATTTCACCCTAATCTATAATTGATATTCTGAATTCAAAAATTATTTCTATTTTACAAAATTCCCAACATATAAGTTTCATTATTTAATTTTATAATTAATTTCCGCTGTCACAACAAATAGCGTGTTTTTAAGAGATAATAACTATCAAAAGATTAACACTTGTTTATGTCTGGTGTAATTGTGAAATTACATCCAATAACCAACATTGTATTGAATTGTAAAAATATATTCTAAATATACTTTAAAACCACTCAAATTAATAATTTATCACTATTAATTATTTCGATTAAAAAAGTTGTTTTTAATTATAATTTAGTAATTTTCACTATTCATCAGAAAATGAAAGTTATATGAAAAGTACCAAAATTTCACCCTAAGCTAATTTCGATATTACGAATCCAAAAATAAAGTCCATTTTGAAAAATAAAATTTCCAAAATTTCAAAAAGATGTTATTACTATTCATAACGACTAGTTTTAATAATATTTTAATAGCATATTGCTGTTTAGTGAAACTCATTATTGTGTACTACACACGCTATCGAGGAAGGTCGCGATTGCATGTAATGGAAGGCAAGTCAAGGATTCATGTTGTGAAAGCTTCTTTTGGTGTAGCGTACAACACAAGACATTAATGAAATTAAAAAGAATATTTTTCATAAAATTTCTGGGTGTTACATTCTACCCCCCTTAAAATGATTTTCGCCCTCGAAATTCGTCGGGGTTATAAATGGTTTACTATTCGAAAGTTTCATTAATAGAAACACACATTGTAAAAAGGAATACCAAAACCAATCTTTAAAAACAAAAGTATGAAACGTAACGGTTACCCAAATAAACTAATCACTGGGTTTCCACATAGGTGAAAATATAGATATGGAAGAGAAATCAAACCATCATTTTCTGATGGAGAGTGGTAGAGAACATGGCTATGGAAAAGCCGACAATCAAAAATCCATAAATTTGTGACGATCTTGGGTACCATCTGATTCATCGGATATAAGGGCACTAGGACAACATTTTTGGTTTTCAAGATCAGTTCCCTAAAGATGAAAATTAGAATAAATACTTATTTTATTTTGGTACAATCTCAGTGTTGTTCGTGCCTTGAACAATTTCCACTTCATCTCTTAAATAAATGAAGTTGAATTTGTTATTCGTGAAGTGTTGGCAGATCATGTGATAGAATGACGGGTCATTCCATCTGTCTCAAACAAAAGGTTAGAAAAAATTATATACATAAGTCGATCTATAGTGAGATTAATCATATATGGTTCCTAAAATGGACTTATACTTCATATATCATACTGCTTAATATAATAAAAATAGTTTCTACTAAACAGGGACTTCCTGTAGGCCAGTGGTAGGCGATAAAGGCCAGTCGCACTTCGATTGCGGGTTCGATTCCCACATCCTTGTCCGATGCGATGGGCTGTCGCCCGTCCTGTAGGTTGTCCTTTTTCTAAAACTACATTACTATAACATCCCATCAATAATATAGAAAATCTTCTATCCTTAAACAATACTAACTTATGTCCAACATAATCCATTCTAATCATTAGGTTTATCCATAATACTTTAGTCCACTCTCATAATATAGTGAAAATGATTACCAGAGATTTAATACTGTCGTTGATCCCCATATATCATAAGATATGTCTTCTTGGTCACATTCCAAACATTCAAAGGCCTTAATCATGTATTCTCTTGAATACCCATTGAACTTTAGTGAAATCATGAATGCAGTTAAAAGTTAACTATTTCCACATAACAAAATCAAAAAATTATATATACTCAAACCATGATATAACCTTCTCCTTATATCAGTCATGAGCTCATGAATACAATCAAACACCTCATTATCTTATTATTCCTTCATTATTCGCATATCATCTACTTTCCAAAAAATATCTGAATAACATTTCATGGTTACTAGTACCATTAATCATACACTTTAAAAACTTAGGAAAGACAATATTGTAACAATCCTTAGATGTCTCTTTATTCCATAGTACCATGAGATTACTTATACAACATTACACTTGATAAACATGTAATCATTCCACTACCTTCTTAAACCATTGACCGAGCTTCAACAATTATTTCATCTCACATATCATTTGTAGTCTCTTCATCATCATCAACATAAATACTTCCCATACAACCATACTGATTCTCTTCATTAGACTTTACATTAGGGAATTGGTTTGCATAATGCCCGTACATTCCACATTTAAAACATTTAACCATTGTTGATGTCGTAGCAATACCATTATCCTCATCCATGGTGTTAACTGAACCTTTTCCTTTGCACTTACTTGCTTTGTGTCCTTCTTTTCCACACCCAAAGTATCTTCTAGTTCCTTTGAAACATTCTCCTCGATGCCTCTTCCCACATGATTTACATAGGGGAAATTGAACTTTCTTTCCTCTATGATCATCATGAAACTCCATCTTTCTCTTATTAGCTGAGTCAGGAAGCTTACCAAATTTTACTTTATTGATCATATTATGAGATTGCTGATTCGGAATAATAATGATGTTTGTACTTCCAAATCCCGTTTCATTATGAATAATATCATTCCATTGTCCATAATATCCTCCATTATCATGAATCATCTTGTTTGCAGTCATTTTCTAAAACCCAAAAAATAATAGTGTGAGAGGAAAAAATCATGCTAGGGAAAACAACATAATAAAGGTGGAGTATCCTCAATATCTAACATCTTAGGTTAAATTCTATGATCATTACCGTAGTTCTAGGACGGTATCCTATACGTATACTTATCCTTAGGGACATCCCTAGACATACCGTATAAATATCTCTAGGGATCTCACTAAAGTTCTCGCATCCTAGTTTCCAAAGGTTGACTAAACCTTTCCTCTGATACCAACTGTAGAGACCCGAAGCCTGACATACATGGACATTACATTACATTTTCGGAATACATAGTACATAACAAAAACACACACACAAGGATCGTAATAGTTTAGTGTCTTTGGAAACTCAGAACGTAATCTTCTAATCGTGGTGAAAGATCTTCAATATCTCCGATAAAGATCTTCCCCTTTTTTTAACCTAAAACCTTTCTTTATATCCTGGGGAATAGAAAACATAAAAGGGTGAGCTCAAATGCTCAGTAAGGGTAAACAAAAGACAAAATCAATCATATCATGTTCATAAGGACATAACTTTTGGAAATCTTAACCTGCAAAAGAGAGCATAATTTCATAACATGGGATAAATCATAGTAGTGAAATGAAATCCCAATAATCATAACTTAAAACATGAAACTTTGTGTCATACACACATAATCATGGCACATCATTTCTTGTTAGTCATGACTCATTGCCAAGACTATCTTAGTGGACAGAGTCCCTTTCTGAACCGAGTCACCCTCATTCCAGTCCTGTTTCACTTAACCGAAATAACCTACCGTTCCAGCCATGTCTATCTCATGAGATATAAAATCTTAACCCAATGAATTGGAGGGAGATATATGTCCCACCCATCTTATAATGAATCCTTTCTTATGTGTTCTACATAATCATAAATCATACATCATCGCATAACACATGTATCAAAAATGGGATTCTTGAAACATCATGACATCATAAAACAAATCATATAAGGTAAATGACTTCATATAAATAATTCCCTCAAAACATAATCAAATAAATGTAATAATAGGGATAAAAACAGAACCCTATATTATCTTAGATGGAAAATAATTTTGATAAAACACTTGAACTCCATTCTTCAGGAAAATATCCTTTCTTCATCAAAAACACTTTTCTTTTCATAACATGTCATACAATTATAAACTAAAAGAAGTTGATTAAAAATATACTAGAAAACTTGTAAAGGAAGCTTCTTGGAAATAATGTTTTTAAAAATCCATTCATGCCATATAAGTTAAAAAAACATTCTTCGTATTTTTGTTAGAAAAGTCAAAAAGTACCTTATATGGTAACCAAAGGAAAGATTCCATTCATACAATGTGGTAAAAAGTCACCAAAGGGTAAAAATGACTTTAAAAATTCATGGAAGAATGGTAAAAATTTTATAAAAACATTTTTAGATAACATGTTCATGGATGATAAAAGTAACCCCCGTAAATACTTACGTATAAGTAATCTCAGATAAAAATAAGATTGAAAATTTATCCCATACCTTAGGTCCGACTTGCTTTGTAAGTATCCGAACCTCCTATATAATTATTTAAATCATGTTATTGACTTATTCCAGAATCATATTCATTTTTATTATATCATATATGGTCCACTTATGACTTTATATTACCCATTCTTTTGTAAATTCATGTTAAAGTAGCGTTTTGGGTAAAATCGTCTCATTTGTCGTTCGTGTTTTTTTAACTTGTAATTATTAATATGATTACTTGGATCATTATTAATTATATCCAGAATGTTAAACATGATTTATATATAATATATATTCAGAATATATATATATATATAATATATTGATAAATGGAATGAAATACACCATTCATGGAGACGGTAGTCCGTACGTAGGCATGAACGCTGTTTTCGTTTCCTTATTGAATTGAATGGAATTAAGTAGATGACATACATATAAATATACATAAATCCAGTATCATTATTATTTCATATATTTCATTAGTACTTATTATATATACTTTATAATCATTCATGAATGGTTAATCATTGAGAATGAATCTCATCGCGTCGTGGAGACGGTAGTCCGTACGTACGTACGAGAGATGATATCATTCCCATGGTTGTGGAATTGTGTTTAAGTGTATGTATACTATTTCAGTATCAATATCACTTTATAATAATCATATATAGTTACTCATTACACCATTATACCCATCCAATTAAGGTGGTGGCGGAAAATAGATTACACCACGGCATGGAGACGGTATTCCGTACGTACGCACGCGCATTGATTTCCTTTTTCCGTAGGATGGATAGAAGGTTAATTAGAGTTGTTTCATATTTATAATAAAATATCAGTATATAAGAAATACTGATGTTATTACCTTATCATGAAAGAACTAAATAAGAAGAAGTTGAAGAAGAAAGAAATTGAAAAAGATTTGTAATGGATATTACCTCTTTTTGATGCGCCTTCACTTAACCTCCACTTAAAGAACTAAGGATGGTCTTTGAAGAAGACCAGGACCTCTAGGATGGTACGAGGGAAGTGGAGAAGAGATTTTGGTAGGGTTTGGCCTAGCTTTAATTCTCAAATTGGTGTGATGAGGAGAGGGAAGAGGTTCCCTTTTATAATGGAGGAGAGGGGCATCTTAGGAAAATCTCAAAATATTATTTTATATTAAGGTCAAATTCGGTTTATAATGGTTCCAAATGGTCTTATTTAGAAGATAAAGTGGGGATGGGTCGCAATCCTCTCATACAATAGGATTTAGATAAGTTTAGGTTATTATTTTAACCTTATCAATTAGATTTAACTCTAAGTTAAATAATTTATCTTTTACCGTGTCTTTTTGTTTTCTTACACTATATGGTTAATAAACATACTATATCAAGCCAAAAGAACCCCAATATGTTTATTATTAATATATCTATCCTTATCTAAGTCATTTGGCCTAACCTTAGATTTTTAGGAATTAAATAACAATTAATAATATAATATTTGTCTTAAAAACTAATTTATGTCAATATTGACACTATTTGGTACATGATTTTTATGAAATTTCTAAAAGAATGATAAGTTCGAACCAAGTCACTTAAATCAACAATAACATGTCATATTAACCTAGAAAATTAGTTATAGTCATAAGAAGTCTGAAATTACATTTATTTGGGCATTTATAATATCAATTATGTTAATATTTTATTAAAAGGTAATTACTGCATCATTGTTGTGTCATAAATAAATTAAATTATTTAAAGTTTAAAAATTACAAATAAAATACCATTATGTAGTAAATCGTTTTAGATTTATAATGAATATTTATAGTTGAAATTATATTATGTGTATCCCTATATTAAAGATGTTTTAGTAAATAATCTTCGATTTTAACTCTTTTAACTCTTCTTTGAATTAAATAATAATAAATGTCCTAATCTAATCCAAGTGGGCCTAAATGATAATATTTTACACTTAAGGTTGTTTTTGGTCGATATAAACTTTTCCAATAGGATTAGGACATGTGTTTGTGTAATATTAATATCATTTTTACCCTTAATTACCCTATTTACTTTTAACCGTGGTAAATAAAAGTAAAAAGTTACTATTCACCAAAAAATATTTTCATCTCATTGAACCAAATTTTACTTACTGACATCAACCGTGTATCTCGGATTTTTGAAATTCCATTCACAGAAGCGGTAAAATTAAGATTTATGAAAAAATTAATTTTTTAACTACCACTTAGTAGTTTCACTATTTATCAAAAATTGAAGTTTTTCAGAAAAATGCCAAAATTTCACCCTAAGCTATAATTGATATTCCGAATTAAAAAATGATTTCTATTTTACAAAATTCCCAACATATAAGTTACATTAATTAATTTCATAATTAATTTCCGCTGTCACAACAAATAGCGTGTTTTTAAGAGATAATAACTATCAAAATATTAACACTTGTTTATGTCTGGTGTAAATGTGAAATTACATCCAATAACCAACATTGTATTGAATTGTAAAAATATATTCTAAATATACTTTAAAACCACTAAAATTAATAATTTATCACTATTAATTATTTCGATTAAAAAAGTTGTTTTTAATTAAAATTTCGTAATTTTCACTATTCATCAGAAAATGAAAGTTATCTGAAAAGTACGAAAATTTCATCCTAAGCTAATTTCGATATTACGAATCCAAAAATAAAGTCCATTTTGAAAAATAAAATTTCAAAAATTTCAAAAAGTGGTTATTACTATTCATAACGACTAGTTTTAATAATATTTTAATAGCATATTGCTGTTTAGTGAAACTCATTATTGTGTACTACACATGCTATCGAGGAAGGTCGCGATTGCGTGTAATGGAAGGCAAGTCAAGGATGCGTGTTGTGAAAGCTTCTTTTGGTGTAGCGTACAACACAAGATATTAATGAAATTAAAGAGAATATTTTTCATAAAATTTCAGGGTGTTGCAAAGGTGGCGGCGTGCGGCGGTCCGACTTCGGCGGCCTCCGGCGGTGCACCAGGCAGGTGGTAGGGGGGCTCCTCTAGGTGAGCTGGGGGCATAGAGCGAAAGGGTCGGCCTGCTGCGTAGGCCGGTTGATGCAGATGATCTTGGTCACGTCGCGCGACCCCACATGGTACAAATACCCGCGTCCTGCGGGTCATCACGCTACGGGATGACCGGCCATGAGGGTCGGTCTGCTCGTGGACCGCGGGTCCACGGCCAGCGCTATGATCCAGGCCGGTCGGGCCTACCGGCACGAGCCGGCCCGGAACGGGAGGACAGGCCGGTCCTGTTCGAGGGGCTCACCCCTATCGATTTTAGACACCCGTAATTCTCGCTACGGGTGTCTATTTTTCATGCCATCTGCGGCAGTGTACTCCAGGCTTCGAGACGAATCATTCGAGATCGTTTCTGGGGTTTTTATTTACCAAAATGTGGAGCCTCAGTGGCACGACATGCCTTTATGTGAATTGGTGTTCTTCCGGGGGTTCTCGTTTTGAGTGGCGCGGACACATCCAATGTCCGAATTGAGCACCGTCAGTGGCGTTGCGACCCCGGCATTGAGCCAGAGTTTTCCAGTGTGGTTTTGGGCATTGTAACCGAAGTTGAGGTGTGGGCTCCATGGCCCGTATTTCAAGTTGTGTTCAATACTTTACAACTTTTTCATCGAACGTTCATTCGGGGAATGAGAGTAGTCGATTTTGGGTGTTTTTTCGAGGGCATTGAATTGGTGCAATCAACCCACTTTAATTATACACGATGGTGTGGGACCCACGAGGGTCGTTTTGGGAGTTGGCGGTGATTTCCATCTTAATCACCAGGTGTCTGTTGCGGGCGAGTGAATAGTCAATCTCATGTACTTTTTCGAGAGGGTCACAATGGTGCGATTCGTTTGTTGTGCTTCGGGACCGGGATGCGGGTCCCACGAAGAACCGCTAGTGCACTATTTGACGAAATGCATATTTTTATCTGGATTTCTATTGCACTCAAGTGGGAAGTCCTTTTAATGTGTCTTTCCAAGAAGATCGTAACAGGGTGATGCACCCGACTCTTTTTCGGGCCGAGGCTCGGGATCACGGGGCGTCGTTCGGGGGTAAAGCGGTGTTGGAGAAATTTCCGTCAGATATCCATTTGAGGGATGTAAATGGTCTATCTCGCATGTTTTCCCACAAGGATTACAATGGGGTAATTAGTTCGCGTGAGCGGAGCCTCATACGTGATCTTATTAAATGTGGAAATATGAATGGTGCTCTGGTGGTGGTTCTTCTTGCTGTGGTCGGAAGCGAACCCTTCGTGTGAGATCGAGTGCACTTCTGTGTGAGTGATTTAATGTTTGAAGAGGTGTAGTTTTTCGTGCCTGGGCCGATGAGGTGGGAAGTTTGAGTTTACTTGGGGCCACACATCGTGAGGGCCCCATGTGCATTTCATGTTCTGCTTTACGTACCTTTGACCTCTCGCAACGTTGAGGGTCACTCTGTTCTCATTTTTTGACCATCAAGGTTGAGTTTTCCCCTAGTTATATACTCGGTTGCTGACCAGCAAGGTTGAGTTTTCCCTTGGTTATGTTCCCGTTTGTTGACCCACAGGGTTGAGTTTTTCGCTGGTTCTGTTCTCCGTTATTGACCAGCAAGGTTGAGTTCCCATGGTTCTGTTCTCATTTGTGGATCATCAGAGTTGAGTATTCCCCTGTTTTTGTTCCCGTTTGTTGACCAGCAGGGTTGAGATTCCCCCTGGTCCTATTCACGATGGTTTTGACCAGTAGGGTTGAGTGGTTTTCCCCTTGTTCTTCTCTTGGTGGTTTGGCTGGTATAGTTGCATCGTGTTCCCTGGTTGAGTTCTTGTGGATTCGGTGTGACCAACACATTACACATGCACTGATCCTCTACCCAGGAGGTTGTTTCCAGCAGGGCTGGCCAGGAAGTTGATTCCAGCAGGGCTGGCTAGGAGGTTGTTTCCAGCAGTGGTGGCCAGGAGGATATTTTCAATAGGGGTGGCCAGTTGTACCATCCACCAGGGATGGCTAGAGCAGTACCATCCAGTAGGGATGGCCAATGGGTTAACATCCAACAGGGATGGCCAGTAAAGCGGTGTTCACTGAGCAGTACCATCCAGCAGGGATGGCTAGAGCCATTCCGATTTTACCTACAGCGGGGCTGGGATGTGGTCCCCGATGCTGGGTTTACCTCCAGTTGGGCTGGGATGTGGTCCCCGATGCTGGGTTTACCTCCAGTTGGGCTGGGATGTGGTCCCCGATGACGGTTCCGAGCCACCCTCATGTGGAGTACCCTTTTACGGGACTAGGCAGTGGGACTCGTCGATGACTTTAGCCATGTCTCCCTCTAGAGTATTACCCTATTACGGGACTGGGCATTGTGGCACCCATCATCTTTTTCCAGGTCTCCCTCAAGTGGGAACTCGTCGACTTCTAGGGATTACCCTCCAGCGGGGCTGGGTAGGGGGTCGCCTGTCAACTTTGAAGATACCTCTCGACTGTGGGGTAGTGAAGAAGTGAGGTTTCACATTCGCCAGAACACTAAAGTATGAGGAGCGCTTTCCCCACAGAGACATGTCCTTATGATGTGACCTAAAACCATGTGGGTGAGTCAGTGCTACCCAAAGCAGATAGTGTCAAGGTGTGGTGATTTTAGCCCCTTGACTTGTATTTTGGGCCAAATGTGCAGGATGTTGGGCGTCGATGGTGTTTACTTCTAGGACTGTTGGCTACTCACTTTCTTGGGCTGAGCTACGAGATGGAGATCCCCTTAAAATCTTATTTAAGCTTCTTGATTGAGCATATAGATATGTATACCTTGTTCCAATACCCACTTCATGGGTTTGGTTACTCTCCTTCTAGGAAGGGCGATGATGCATAGGTTAGGACACGTGCTTTCCGTGTCTAGCCTCTTGTGGTTGGACTATTCTACTCTCCTTCTATAGGTAGAGAAGACTCGACGAGAAGTTAATCTTCTCAACATTTCAAGATCCTTGTGTCTGGATGAATCTACCTCCATTGTCTTGTTGGGTTGATCTGGACTCTCTACTGTTACTCTTTACGGCACTCTCAGTTGTACTCCTTTACTTTTCCCTATTCGATCAACTTCTCACCCTTCAGTACCTCATTTGTTTCTCCCTCGTGCCTTCGGGGTATCCTACTAGGTATTTTAATACTCGCCCCTCCTTGGGCTTTGCTCGCACTTGGTGCACCCTTGCAGACAATGGACAGGTAGGTCGTGACTTCAGTGTAGTTTAGAAGTTCAGGAGCTTGGACCGCGTACGGTGTTCATAGTTGGGTTCCAGTTGTGGGACTCTCCCAGCTGTTAACTTTTTTTTACCTGTTGCTGGGTTGTGGCACATTTCTGGTTGGGCACGTGTTTTTTCCGTTTTCTTTTTCAGATTACCTTCAGCAGTTGTTTTGTACTGTTTAGAGGTTAATGCACTTTGTGGTTTATTTATAGCAGTTGGTATATTACTTTTTCTTTTACTCTGTACTTTTTCATTGAGTGTGCTATATGTGTGTGTATAGGTACTCAGGAAAAGGCCTCCCTGAGTTGTTTAGCCTTCAGCACTTGTCCCCAGCTCCTAGGTAGGGTCGGGTCGTGAAAATATGATCCTATTTTTATTATTTAATATATTTTATGTCATTGGAGTCAATTTCAAAGTGAATTTTTAGATAAAAATGCTCCAATCTTTTGAACCTTTTTCTCATTAAAAAATAGTTCGCTCGTTCCATCAAAGAGATTAATTTAAAATTAATTACAAAAAATTAAGTGTTTTTAATTTTGAAAAATTGATTCCATATTTGATATCATTGGATTCAAATTATTTAAATTGATCGTTTTATGAATGGTAAAATATAGTTATTTTTATTACCATGATTAAGTGTAAATTAAGCAATTAAGGGTAAAAATAATAATTTAAAATTACCCCAAAACCTTTCATAATATAATTGGATGAGTTATTTTACATTAAAATCCTCATCGGTATTATTTTGAGCTCTTATATCATGTTTTATGACATTAATACATTTATAGTAATTTATTCAATGAAAAATAAAACTTTTCAAACTTTTGTTTCTAAAATGTAAAATTTGTTTCATACATTTTTATTTAAGGGATATGTTCAAATATAAATAATAATTGGAAATTAAATTTTTTTATCTTAATCATGAAAATTTATTTTTTATTTTAAGGAATAAATAAATAAATAAAAGGCTTCAAAATAAGGATGTAGTAATTTTTTAAGTAATGGACAAATCAAGTAAATTTTATTAAAAATAATAAAATAAATAAAATATCAAATAATTAATAAACTATAAGAATTTTATATAAGAACCAGTAATATTAAAAATGTATTAAGGTTACATTTTCTATGTTATATAATATATTTATAATTTTCCAAAAAGTCAAGAAATGAAGTGTCAAAAATGACATTAATGATATTCAAAAATAAATAATATTTTACTAGGTGGTATAAAAATAATAAAAATATAATATTAAAATAATTGATAGGGATATAGTAAAAATTTTATTACATGGCACATTTATGGTTCATTTGGAATATTAAGGAAATAATATGAACTATTAAACTATAAAAACCATTTTTTTACGTTAAGATTTAAAAGGTTTAACTAATGGTATGAATTTGACATAATATATATAAATATTATTAATTGAGAGGTATTATAGCCATAATATTCTTATATTTGAAAAATACAATTTGTATACATTTATAATTGATCATTAATTTATATTAATTTAATATTTTGAGTGTTTCCAAAAGTGACCCTCAGTTAAATTATAAAAGAGCACATGCTCCCTCAAATTCTGACGTCACATTGATCCTTTTATCTTGTCAAAAATTAAACTAAAAACATACCAATAATAATTAAATAATTGCAACGTTCGACATTAATTAAATCAATAAAAATTTTTGGTATAGACTAAAAAGAGTTACCCAAATAAGAGCTAATATTATTCGATGATCACGCTAGTTTTATATCAGTACACACTCATAAATTTATTATTATTACATGATTATGAAATAAAAAAGATATAATTAACATATTGATATGTTATTATGTTAAATGTTTTACCCACACCTATGTATTATTCCATTAAATCGGTATCAAATTTACCATTCGTGTACGACGAACTACCACCTCGTGAAACAATGTCATTTATTTTTCCTTTACCATCTATAATGGTTGGAAATTATGATGGACACGTTATTTTTATATTATATATGTTATTTTTTTGTATTCATAATTATTTAATTTTTATATAATAGATACAATCATTATTCACATTTTCCGTAAATAGGATAAAATCATTTGATGAAGTGTGTACTATCACCTCCTCAAAGTGAAGTGATTCGTTCACACTATACATAGAACATATAAAGGATGGTTTAAATAAAAATATTTTATATTTCATATATGATATGTGATAATTTAATCACAATATATATATATATATATTTGTTTTCATTTGTTAAATATGACAATGAAATGAAAGTATCATTTATGAGTTCCTTCATCATACCATCTCCATGAATGGTGCATTTCATTTCTATCTCAAAATTTCTTGGATGATTAAAAATAAGTATATATATTTAGAATAATTATGAGATTTATATCATGGATTACATTCTTTAGATGATTAATTCATGATCTATGTAAAACGAACTACAAAATAACAGGTCAAAATATACTCTAAAAACTAGACAAGGAAAACATGAAATATGTAAAATGACAAAATATTATTAACAAAAATGTGTTAAAATAATATAAAAAGATCACATATGATTTAATAATTTTGAATAAGGGTATCATATAAATCATTAACATTATTTATACCATTACATGTGATGTTAATTCAAATAGAACTAAAAATGACGTGTAAGGGAAGAGATGATTGTCTCAATTTTATTTTTCTGGGGAACTTATTGTGTACAGTACTTATTTCTTTTCTGTGGTGTATATACCGCCCATGAATATATTGTATGAGTATAATTTTGTATAAAATATTTCATTCATATCAATTTAGTTTTCTTTATTTTATGGGAATACAATTTGAATTATTATAATGTGATAAGTATTCATAACACAATCTCATCAATATTCGGGATTATTTCATTTAAAATATCCATCAATAAATATTAATCCCCCACATACGTGTTTTATAAAAAAATTCAAAATATCTTTTACCATTGTTTAAAATTAATTTTAGTCATTTATTAATTTTTAAAAAAATTAAAAAAATTATATTGTTTTTTCTAAACAAGGTTCTTTGTGAATTTTATCACAAAAATGGAATGTTTTTTTAACACATATGACATAGAAATAATTTATCTCTATCATGAATCCCTATTGTTTTTATTATTTCATTTTTTATAGGCTATTATAATTGGAAATATTTTCTTTTATATTTGTGTGACCTTTTAAATAAATTATTACAAAGTTGTAAGGGATTTGTATCTCACTTTTTTACATCTGGGTGATAAATTATATATTCCCCACATACTTATTTTGTGTGGTGTATCTAATAACACTATTAATACATAATATAATGAATCTATTCATCTTGATGGAATTCAATGTTTCTTATTATAATTATTTACTTTTATGTGGATTTTGTCTTTAATGATTCAAAGTGGTATTGGAAACTTTGATTTAGTTATATATTTTTAAATCAATTGATTGGTATGTTAGTAATGATTTGGACTATTAAAACACAAGCTAGGGAAAATTTAATATAACCAATATTGGTTGGGGATTGGTTAATGAAAGAAATTCAATGCATCAGTAGTATCTTGAGATAAAATTAGTTGGCGACAAACCCTTCAAGTTTGTTCCCCAGAAGAATAGATGGATTTATACCCACATACTCAAACCATCATGTGAAAGGTATTATTGGTAGTGTTTCATGTTCCTGATATATTATGTCCAATAATGAAAATTTTCCATCATTTATGTAATTATTTAACCATAATATTTTGTGTCAGAATATCTAAGGACGAAAATCATTATCAGTTCATTGATTAAATGCCTTGTGTTTTAGTTATCTATCATAAAATATTGATTATTCCTTATCTTGTAATTTGATTGAAAGTTTTTGTTAGTTATTTAACATTCCATTTTTATTTATTATATTCATTTCAATATTGGTTATTCTTTAGTTACCCTTACTGAGCATTTCAGATCACCCTTAATACATTTTTTCCCCATGTTATGAGGAAGAATCATTTGAATGAGTTTCAAGGATTCCCAGATTTTACATATATTATGATTTATTTTCTCTTCCAAATTTATTATGTGTATCATGTATGTAAAATTATTTCGAATAACTTCTAAACAGATCAGTCCATCAGGACTGGATTCCATGTAATCATGCCAATGTAATAAAATAATGCACTGACTCCCGAAAACTACGTTCAGGACAATACATTTGGTATAAAATTATGTTTAAAAGTAATAAGGATGCTTGATTTCGAAAACATAGATTAGGGAACACAACTATAAGATATATTTTCATTATATGTATAGAAGAAAATCATATAATTTTGGTATGATAGAGATTATGAGGGTATTTCGAGAAATATAACCCATTATAGATACTATTAATGGATGTGGTTCCAGAACATATCTACCTAGGTGTTAAAATTCTGAAAAGGAGTTTCTAGGAAGAATTAGTATTAACCTGCTACATGAAAACATGCCATAATACTAACCTATTTTGACACACCTGGACAATACAATTATGGTAATTTACATTTTATTAACAAACCATTATAAAGTATTTTAATGATAATAATCCCACAAAGAAACAGATATTATTATTATGAGATTAGATGAACATTATTTTTTCAATTTATTTTATGTTTTTCACTAGTTCTGTTATTATACATTATTTTTCATAATGATACCATCAAATATAGTGTACTCTATTTTTCAGAAATGGCATCTGGAATGATGAATGGTATTAATACTCATGGAATATGTTGATATTTCCCTACTAATGAAATCAAAAAAAACTTGTTTTGGAATGGAGAAAATTATATCCAAATAAGGGTTTCCTAATAAGGTTATGCAAAATAAACTTTTTCCAATGAAGAAACATGTTCTACAATGAGACTCCCCACTTTCGGAAAACTATATAAAATAGTGGCCCCCATTGTTTAGTGTGACTAATTACCCAATGGTAGATGACTAATGGATTATGTATTTGGAGAAGATATTTATGGCATTAGGATGTGGATAAATGGAATACATTACTATAATATTTTTCAATCTCAATAGATTTGTGTATTAAAGGTGTTCGTTGATCCAAAATACTAGGGAGGAAGAATAAATCGAAATCATGGAATAATAAACTTTTAAGGAGACATTACTCAATAAATACACCCCTCGTGTTCAAAAAACTATGAAGAATATAAATATACATATTTTAATGAAGAAGAAGTAAAAAATATTGTGATGTATGAAGTTAATTTTTCTAGGTCAGTTAGGTATTCTATAGATTTCATATAAAACACATAATATAAAATTGATCGTTTCATTAAAAGACTTAATACAAGTCTCTGAAGGGTGCCAGTGTCTCAAACCATTTTTCATATGTTGAAATTTTTTTATGTTATATCATGGAAGATAAATAATTCTCTAGTAAATATATATTATATAGGATGTAATGGAAGAAGATGAAGGAGTTGATAATAACAGATAGTGGGAAGAACGGAAAGAGGGATTTTCCCACATGTGATAACTGTGAAAAGAATAACCCGATGGAATGATTTAAGTGATCGAGAATATGATATTAGTGTAGTGATAAATGTCACCAAAAAGAATAATGAAAAGGGAAGAAGAAAAATGATACTATACATTATTAAAACATCTATGATACGGTCGTTTACACAAAAGAATGGCCCAAACATCAAGGGAACACACCTTATAAGATACTAAGGGATCAAGTCCAATCTTATGATATTGATATATTCGAAGTAAAATGAATAATTTTATCTTATATGTGGATCATTAAATATTGTTTTAAAATTATTTTTTGGATGGTATGTTTGATATAAGTATTATGAAATGTATAAGGATTGTAATGAAATACCTTTTCATCAAGGATTTCAGAGCTTCCCTTGATTGGTACTGAAAAAAAAAGAAAAGTATTTCAGTACCACATTTATGTTTTTTAAAAACCCATGGTTGAGGGAAATGTAAAACTTAATATGTTTCTCATGTAGACATACTAATTTTGGATAAAGAGATGATTGATATAGATGATGTAAATTGGATACTACTAAATACCATGAAACTAGTTCTAATGTTATAGATCATAATACTTGTAAGAGTCATAAGGTTAACTATTTAAAAAGGGTTTAAATTGAACAATGGATGTAGTTTTAGAGATTATTGTATTACTTCACCATGTGTGGATTCCTTTTACAAGAAAATAAGTATAAATAGTTCAATGCACAACGATAATATTGGGATTATATAAACATAACAAATGTATATATTTACATATATTCTAGGTGAGTTAATAAATTTATCAACCTTGGGAAAAAGGTCTTAAAAATTATTATCCCATTATAATCATTTTTTATGATATCTATGACCTCTATAGACACCTATGGTTTATGGTTTTTTGGCCAACAACATTCTCATGAATGTGTTATCTAACACTCACCATCAGATCCTGATGGTTTGACATCTATTCCTTATACATGTTTTTACTGATGTTCTTCTACTAAAATTCCTAGTTTTTTGGTGACCAATTCATTTAATATTTCTTCTTATTAAGAATACATATTATGAACCCGATTTATGATGTAGTTTTTTCAAAAAAAAATTATTTTTAAATATCAATCCCTTGATTATCGTGATCAAGTTTAATTTCTGGGGACATAATTTAGTCTCTATGGGTATAATGTAACACTCTAAGACATTACAATTTTATTATTTTTGAAAAAATATTATTTTCTATCTTTATTTATATGAAACACCATCTTGAGATTTCTATAAATATAATATTGAGTATTCTTGAGTTACATGCAATGCAACATTTTACCTAAAAACACAATATCTTTGAAATATTATTAATAATTATTTTGTAAGATATAACCGAGACGTTAAGTTAGAAATTATAAATAGTATTAAATAAATTATGAATACATATGCTTGAATTCATTAGTTACAAATTAACTATAAATGAACATAAGAACCAATGGAATATAAAGTGATTTTTTTAAATGATATTTTTATGCTCAAAAAGTCATTTTATCCTAATATGTTATATTGACTACAATTAGACAGTCATATTAATGTAATCTATATATTATATATTCAGAAAAATATTTTTCATATTTATGTAATATACATTATATGTGTAGAATAAAACACCTAATATTACGCATAACAATTAATATTTTTATAAAGGTAATTTTACATTATTTTAAAGGAAAACCTATTCTAAATCGAATTTTGACACTTTATTATATGCTATTTGAAAAAAGAAATTTTTTTAAAATTTTAATACAAAAAAATATTTTTATTTAAATTTTTATTTTTTTCTCATAACATTCATGTCATGATGATTAGTGATAATGTATTACATTTTTTAAAAAAAATATTTTTTTATTAGATTAAAAGTATAATTCGATATTTTTTATAATTTATTATAATGTAGGCCATCGAAAAAAATGAATTAAATTTGGATATAAAAATGTATCCATATTATGAACATTTTCGCATTAAAAAACCCATTTTCTCATTATTTAAAAATATTAATTTAAAAATAATTAATAAATTTTTTTAAATTTTAAAAAATAGATTCCATATTTAAAATCTGTGGGTAAAAATTATGTAAATAGTTTCCTTTTTAAGGAATAGTAAACTATAGTAATTTTCATTTCCACAATTAGGTGTAAATTGGTTAACTAATGGTAAAGATAATATTATAAAATTAACCTAACACGTGAAGTACATTCATTTAGATTTTTTGTCACCAAAAATCATCATTGGAACAAATTTTTGGGCTCATGGATCCACTTAAATGACATTAATCCATTTATATTAGTTTATTCAAAGAAAAGACAATTATTTTATTGTTTTGTTTTTAAAAAGATGGTTTTTTTTAACATGAGGATATATAGGGGATTTTTTCGACTATAAATTTCAATTATAAATATTAATTTTTATTTTCTTCATGATAATATAATTTTAATTTTTAGGGAATATGTTAATAAATTAATGGCATGCACAATGAGGATGAAATAATTGTTTAATTAATGAACATATAAGATTATTGTCAATAAAAATGTAAAATTAAATATAATTCCATATAATTAACGTCATAAAATTATTTAATAGATGATATAGAAATATTTTTAATATATTAATGTTTATTTTTAAGTTATATTAGGTATTTATATTTTAAAAAAATGTCCAGAAATTAATAGTATCAAAATTAACATTAATTATATATTAAAATAAATAATATTAAATTAAATTATATAAAAGTACTAAAAACATAAAATTAATACAAATAACTGGGATAATGTTGAAATTTTCTTCTTTCAACCTTTTATGATTTTTTTTCCATTTCACATTAACTATATCAACCCATCAAGTGGAAACCACAAGTTGTGACATTAAGAGTTAAATGGTTCAACTAAGGGTTGATGCCAAAAGATAAGGATGAGAATGTGACCTAAATTTTCCTAATAATAATTTTTTATAGTATTTTAACCCATAATTTTATTATATTCAAAATAAATCTCTTTTAAGAAATGTATAAATGAAAATGAATTTATATTAGTTTAATAGTTTGAGTGTTTCTGAAATTTCCCCTTACCTCAATTATAAAAGGGAACCTCTTCCATCACTTTCTTAAACAAAATTGATCCTTATTTCTCATACATGACATATAGAAATAATCTCCCAAGACCACTCTACTGATCCTAGAAGAATCAATTTGGGATGAATGAAACCCAAGGATGGATTTTGGAATAAAAAAATTGTGTTGCCCAAATAAGAGGTAACGTTTTTCAAGAATAATTTTTTTATTTCTTTCCCAATTTGTTAATATATTATTATTACCTAATTATATAATAATACTAGAAAAATAAATATTCTGATATGTTATTATGTTAATGTTTTGACTTAAAACAACACACACTTCCATCAAATCAACAATGAATTTATCAATCATGTACGTGAATTACCGCCTCACAAAATGATGTCATTCGTTTTTTCCTTTACCACCTCACATGGTTGTCCATTATTGTGGATTTTTTTAAACTTTAAATTTTAAATTTAGGTTTTATTAGTACTTATTTATCTTTTTATAATGCATACCGTCATTGTTTCCATTATGTGTAAATACAATATCATTGTTTCTAGAAGTGTGGACTACCGACTCCTCAAAGCAATGTTATTCATTCACACTAAACATGAACATATAAATGATTGTTTTAGTAAACATATGTGATATATATGATATATATATATATATGATAATATACTTATAATATATGTATATATATATATCATTTTCTTTTCATTCTATTACAATGTAAAATAAATGAAAATAGTGTTCATCTGTACATATGGCCTATCGTCTCCATGAACGGTGCATTTAATTTTCCTTATATATATTTTATGGTTTATTATAAATATATATATTAAATATATATGATATCTAAATCATTTTTTACATTATAGGAATGATTAAATCGTCAAATAAGTAATAGGAACATCAAAATAACAATTCAAAACATACTCAAGAAACTAGAAAATTAACACCCAAAATAGTGATAATGATAAAAGATTATTAAAAAAAATATGATAAAATTGTATAATAAAATCATATATGATTTCATAAATATGTCTAAGATATTTATTTAAATTTATAACATGATTAAAACCATTATATAGGAGATTTATTCACGTAAAACAATAAAGGAAGTTTGAGATAACTGATCATTGTCTCACTTTTATTTCTACGGAATATATACCCTATACACTACTTGTTTCTTTTGTGTGGTCTATATTTTTCCCATGAATATATTTTTTGAGTTTTATTCTGATGTAAATTTTACTTTCATATCCATTTAATTGGATTTCATTCATGTTCATGAAATTCTACTAATTATAAAGTTATATGTATTTATTCCACTATATCATCAATATTCAATATTATTTCATTAGAATTATCCATTTTGTAATATTTATCCTCCACATAAATTTTTTAAAGGAATGTTTTCAAAAATAATTTTCAAAATATTTATAATAATTTTAATAAAAAATTTAATTTAAAAACACAATTTTAAAATAATACTTGTGATTTTTTCTTAACAGGGATCATTGTGTCTTTTTCTAAAAAAATATATGGAAGGAATGCTTTCTTAACTTATTCAACATGAAGTAAATTTCCCACTATCATGAAGCCACAATGTTTTGAAGCATACCTTAAATTTTTACATGGTTATTTTCAATGAAATTATTTTATTTTATATATGAATTTCCTTTTAAATGAGTGATTAAAAAGTGTTAATATATTTTCATTTCACTATTTACATCAATGAGATAAATTCTATATTCACCACGTTCTTCTTTTGGGTGGTGAATATACTACCGTTATTGATATATCATAACATTAATCTCTTTGTATTAATGGTATTAAAATATTAATTTGATAAGTATTTACTTTAATGGAGATTATGTTTCAAATATTGTAAAGTGGTATGGGACATTGTGATTATTTTTTATATATTTTTAATCATTTAGTTTGTATATGAGGAATGGTATGGACTAATATGACATGAATTGGAAAATTAAATGTAAGACTTATAGGTTGGGGACCATAAAATTAAATTCCCTCGATACATAGGTAGTATCTTAAGATGAAATTAGTCAGAGAAAACCCCTTTGAGTATGTTTTCAAGAAGAATAGAAAGGCTTATACCCATAGACATAATCCTTATTTTGAATGTTATTGATAGTAGTGGTTCATTTTATAGATATATGTTGTACAATAATAAAATATTTCCTCCATTTAAGTTATTATTTATCCATTATATTTTTCTTCGATATATATATGGATGAATTTCATTCATAGTACATTCAGTAAATAGAATCTGGATCTGTTATCTACCATTCCATATTGATTATTTCTTTTCTAGTTATTTTAATGTAATTTGTTATTAGTATTTACCTTTACATTTTGGTTTATTCTCCTAATATAATTATTTATTATGAATTTGTTACCCTTATTGTGTATCTGAGCTCACACTTATTTGGTTTCCTTTCCATTAATTACGAAGATGAATAATTTGTATGAGTTTTAAGGATGTTGATATTTTACATATGATATGAATTTTTTATTTTCCAATTGTATTATGGGTATCCTCTATATAATTCAGTTTCTAAAAACTGCAACATTCATTAGAAAATCAGGTTTTTATTCCTTTTAATCATGATAATGTAATAAAACAATGCTCCATCTCTGAGAAGTTAGGTCTAAGGCATAACAATATAGATTGTATTCAGGTCTGAAGACTTTTCTTTCTTGATGGAAATGTTAAATCCATTCTAGAAAATTTCCCTTTAGAACCTTTGGACTCTATGAAGATATTTGATAATTATTTTTCAAGGTATTATTATTTATAAAATTATTCCATGACATATAATTTTCAATATTATTTTTTAAAAAACTACTATAAACTGATATTTATTAATTTTTTGTGAGAAAATAATCTGTTTTTTATATGTAATAGGTTTGGTTTTGTGAAAAATAGTGTTTTTATGGAAAATATTTAATAATATTATTATTGAAATAAATATTATAAAACCAATTTATTTCTTTATTTGAAAACATATAGGATATGTATTTTATTTTAAAGTCATTATTTAGGTTAGTGAGTGGTGAACTAATAGAATTTTATCACACACATATATATTATGGGTGTTTCTTGGTGTATTGAATATCATTATATATTTATCTTTCTGATTTAGTGAAGGTGTGTCTAGTGTTTCCTCACTCAAACATTAATATGTTTGGGGTTTTGTATATTTTTCTATATTATCAGTTATACCACTCGTTGGCCTTTATTACCAAGACTGTTGTACGTTTGTGATCTATTTTACTATTTGATATCAATGTTTCTTCCTTATTTTAATTTTTTTCTATTCTTTATTATATTATGTTTATTTATTTTGGGACGAAGCACTCCCATTTCATTCTTATTAATTCCTGAATTATTTTAACTAGCCTCTGAGTATATGGAACACCCTTTAGGCCAGTAGAGGATCAATTTGGTTTCTGGTTCTAATTGTACTTACGTTCAGTTTGTAGTGATTGGTATAAAAGGGTATTTTGACTCAATATTCCTTTTTATTAGTATTTTTGTGGTCGGATAGTCATAATTTATATATTTTTTCATGGGAGGGTGCTTTATTACCACGTGACTAAGATGAATCTAGGGTTATTAGGGGTTTTCAAGATTATTATCTCTCAAGTAAAATCATAGTACTCAAATGTATTTGATACTTCACATATTTTTTTAGATTATTATTTTAAAAATGAGATTTTATGAATTTTTTTTGAAAATATTCATATTTTTTAGTATATTTTGGAGAGAATTTTGTGGGAACATATATAAAAGAAAAAATTTAGAAAACAATGTGTTGATTGTATAGGTGGTTCTGGTTGACCTCCTACAAACTACACGTGATTGGTGCATGGTCTGCCGAAGAGTGTGGATAAACCGTGGAAAACAAATATATCATTGTGTTTTTTATATTTTCTTCCCTAAAGTTTTTTTCTTTATTTTCAGTTATCTTGTTTTGGTTTATTCTAATTTTGATTCTTACTTCTAGGAAAATTGAGTAGTAATTTTGTTTTTTTAGTTGATTCAAAAATAGTATCATTAGGTTTTTTCAAAAGGAGTTATAAATTTCTTAGTGTTTTAAAAATATTCCAGGGGTTTTCCCTATTTTAAGAATGGATATATTATATAAATGTGGGATTCTCTCTAAAAAAGTTTTAAATCCAATTTGGTGTTTAGTTCATTCTATTTTAAAAATATTTTTATTTCTAAATAACAAAATATTATTGGAATATATGATTTTTGATTTTCTGAAGGTGTTAGAGTGATAATTTTTTGTCAATGGTTTTGTGTGATGTTGGAAAGAATAATTGGAATATTATAAAGAGTAATGTATGAAATGTTTGAAAACATGATTTTTGAAATATATTAATGATAAGGAATTTTTCAGGAATTGGTTTGATGTAACTGAAAAGTTTGGTTTAAAGAATATTTTTTAAAATTTATTTTCAAAAACCCATCTTGGGTTACCGAGATAAATATATTTCACAATGGATTTAATACATAAGCGATTTCATCTGGATTTTGATTACTGTTGGTATTTAATTTTTTTCTACGGTGTGTTGGGAATATTTATTGTTTCTTATCTAATGATACTTGAACTATAAAATTTATTTTTGGAGAGTTTCTTCTTATTATCATTAGAGAATTAACCTATTCTAATTTATCTTACTTATTGGATGATAAATAATCAATTTTAATGGTTAATCATTAAGAGCCATAAATTGACTCTTTGTCCATCCGAACATATCCTAATATAGGGATTTTATTTGAGGGATTCAAATCATGAGTCCTTGTCTCTTAATAAAGTGATATTATCATTAAATAGTAATTTTTTTTAAGAATATTAATGATATATTAATCTAACATGATCCTCCAAAATATCTCAAGGTTATGTTTGTTACCTTCATTATAGAGAGTTTTCGTAGGATGTGGTTGAATTATTCTATCTAGATTTAGCCAATGAAACAAACTTAAGAGGGAGATTTTATAGAACATTTCCTTGAATAATTTATTATGAATTCATTGAAAGTATCAAAGGATACATAATGTATTATTCTCCAATAATTATATTAATAGGTGTTGGATAATGATTTTTTTGATTTATTACCACAACTTATACATCATTCCATTGATGGTTCACTAATTGATTGGTGTTTTTAGGAAGGTATTTAACAATATTTTCCACATGGTTTATTTTACCTCATCATCATCTATTATGGAATATTGTTGTTGAATTAATTTATTGTAGAATATGTATTGGAAAGAGAACAGGGAGTGTTATATAATTCTCGTATTCCAAGGTGTAATGGAGGGAGGTCCATTAATAGAAAAAGGATCCCTTCAAGTCAGACCCAACAAAAAGTTTCATTAAACATTGTTTATTATTATTATATAATTCTTATAGAAATAAGAACATAGTATTTTATCACTATCTAATGGTGGGTTATATGATGTTTCCTCATAATTATCAATCTAATGATTGTATAAATCCTGGTTTTTTATGTCATCTGTAATGGTTATGAATGAATTTTTCTACAAATCATGATAAATGGAGATCATTGTCTCCTAAGGTTACTATAGAAAAATAGAAGATTCAAGTAAGTGGGGATGTAAAAATATTCCTTATAGTTAATTAATTTTACACTATGGGTGATCTTTTAATGGGATTTTACATTATTCCATCATATTGATCTCGATTTTAGTGTGAATTCCCTTATTTTTTACATTGATGTTGTCTTTTTTCTCTTTTTTACCTTGTTTTTTTAGGAGTCGTATTTCCTATAACATAGGATTATATAGGTTAATGTATTTTATTTGAATATTTTATTATTGTATTTTATCATAGTTATGTAAGGATATGATTTTATTTGAATATTTTATTATTGTATTTTATTTGTCCTAGGGAAACAACAATGAATAGATTTATGATTGTCTCATTGATTGAGCCAAGTTTGAGATCTCCATTAGTTGGGTGTGGGTTCCTTTGAATTGATTTGTGTTTGTTTATTTTTTTTTTCACTATATGTTTTAATATCATTTATGGGATGTTAGATTCTTTGAAATTTATTGTACCTTATTCATTGTTGTTCTTACCTTTTCTCATTGTGATGTGGGACTTATGTTGGGCTAGTGGTTCTAATTTTAAGATTTACAAAATAAATATTATCAATGTTTTTGGGTTACCATGAGGAAGTGTTAGTGATGATAACATGTTTCAACTTGAATATATTTACTATGGTTTTCCAGGGAAGTGGAAATGGGTCACCCTCACTTAACCTATGGTTGGGCTATATCACTTTCAATGAGGGACATTATTTACTCAAACAATTCTAATAATTTATACATTTTCACCCACATAGATTTTTGTTTGGAGTTTCACAAAAGGGTAATATTTTTGTGACTCCTGTTTCCGTGAAATTTATGACTCTATCAAGGGTAACTATTTTGATGTTTCATTGGGTTTGTTGGTTCTATCATTCATTTTTTGGTTCTCTGATTGGTGGGAGTTCATTATACCACTTATGAAGGAAGACCTCTTGGTGAATCTTCCTTAGAGTTTTCATCCTCTAATATTAGTCTATTTGATTTTTTATAATTTTTTATCATTTCCATATCATTGACATAATTTTGAGTTAAGCATTTATATCATATTTAATGTTTTGATTCTGCAGTTCATATATGGTAGTATTTTTCATGTTGAGACTTTTCATATTTCTATTTTATTGAAAAATATTGTTAATGAATTGTTAATGAAAATGAATAATGGTTAAGAGAATTGTAAAATCCCAGTCAAAATATTCTACTCATGGTTCCGTTTTTACACCTGTGGTTTTTATGAAAATTTTCAATGGATACGATGATTAAGGAAGTCTGGAATGAGTGTTATTGTGGGTGTTGACCATAGATTATATCTAGAATTGGTGTGGCAATCCCACCGACTTACCGATGATATGGATAGTAGTAGATTAAGTTCTCTATTTCCATGGAGTATAATTTTAACTTGAAAGTGGAAAAATAGTTTTAAATTAGATATTAGATTGTAGGTGGGATTAATTTTAGAACTAGTGGAATCAATAAACAGTGGAATTGGTATGCGATTATATGAATTTTTATACAGAATCCATGTTTTATTATTTTAATTTTCTCAATCAACCATTACGCTACATATGCAAACCTAGAGGATCTCATTGAGAAATTGTAGATTCCCCAACCTCAATTCATGGTGGATTTAACTGAATCCCATCACATTTGTTCTATATTGACATGTAATTACATAATTTAGTCTTGTATCCTCTTCTTAAACTTTTTGTTTTATAATTTCCTAGGGACAAGAAAACCGTGGGAGGTCATTAGATTACTGTTTAGTAATTGGGATTTGTTCTTCTTGGGATCTCCTTATCATTTATCCGAGTTTATCCTCTCTCCAAATCAAGGATTCATTTCATCGAATGATATTTCCAGAAATTTTAGTTAGATTAACTATTCATCTACCATTAGAATTGAATCTATTATTTCCAAGGCATTTATCTTGAGTTTTCAATGTATTAAACTATTTATAATATTTTATAGTAGAAATATAAATTTTTGATGATTTCATTATATTTTGATAAAATTAGAAAATGGTATTTTCTAATGATTTATTGTCAAAATGGTATTAAAATAATATTCTCCTGTTATTTTTTAAATAGATATGTATGGTTGGATCTTGATAATTTTCCATGAGAATATTATTATAGGAATTTTAAATAAAAAGTGAAATATGTAGCATTTAATATATAAGTTGTATCAAACACTATTTGAGATGATGATTTTAAATGTGTATTACTTATAGTAAAATTTTATATAAATGATTTTATAAAATTCCCTAGTTTGTTTTGAATTTCTTGGAATTTTGAGTGGACTGTGGAAAGGCCTTGTCGGAACTTAAATGATTTATCAGAAATTAATATACACAATGAGAATTCCCCTTTATGTTTGATAGAAATGATGGAATTTTGAATTATTGAAATTATTGTCCCATTAATGGATGTTTAATTTAATTTAATTGATATTCTTGATTAATGGTATTTTCCTCTATAATTTTTAGGAGGTGTGATGAATATTCTTGTTTCATTTGAAAATTTGATTATATGATGTGATATGTTTTTTGATAAAATATTGTAAATTATCACAACTAATTGAATTTCATGGGAATATCATTGTTTATAGGTAGGCAGCATATGTGCACATGTGCACTTGTTTATAATCATGTTCAATATAGTGGATCTAGGTGAGACATATATCAACCTATACTATTTGACCCTCGGTTAGGTATCATCTGGGGTTTTCAGGAAATCCATTTATCCAAAAAACACTAGTTGTCCCCTCCATGGGGCCCCAATGGGAAAAATAGGACACTATTCTATTGATCAACCCCATAATCTAACACTTGATCTTTTAGTGTTTTTCCTCACTTGCAAACACCCTAGGAAACTTCATAATATGTCGCCATCTTGATCATTACTCTATGAAAAACCCTCTATAATAGTGGAGTTCAAATTCAATAAGGCTCCCAAAATGATAGTTTAACCTTGATAATATATTTATTAATATAAATTCTTTTTAAACATTAGCATTATAGGGTGTTACATTCACCCACCAACATTAAAAAATATAATTTTTATTTTGGACCCTATAACTCAGCACAAGCAGTGCCACCACACATCAAACTGGGATCATACACAAATCCAATGAAACAACATGGTCCTATATACTCTCTAGTTTCCATGAAGATACATGTTATCCCATATATAGGGAAAAAACACGTTATAGAATGTCTTATCAGACTCTTCAAGGTCCGTACTTTCCAATAAATATTATTTCAACATGTGTTTTCATCAGTCACATAGATTGTGAAAAATTTCCTAGGTTTCCACCCATCATGTTCTATACTATGGGAAAGACCTCATTATCAACAAATTTCTATCAAAATAACTTACATAAAATGAATATTCACCTTATTTACATGTGTACTATCATTTATACATTTAACCTTTTAAAATTATTGGGCATAAAATTCATCAATGTTGTCTGCAAATTTGATAACAAAAAGACCTAATGGGTGTTCATGATGCCCATGGGTTAGAGACTATCACCTAAGAATCATAAAAAAATGTGGGGGAATGATCTTATCAAACCAGAAATAAGAAACATATCATATACCTATGAATAAAATAATAAATTACATATGACACAACAAAATAGTGACAAGGGAAGAGATAAAATACAAGGTAGCGTGTTAAAAAAATATACTTGTCTTAAAAAATATCCAAGAAATGAGAAATCCAAAAAAACCAATACCACTGTATGTGAATTGTGGTAAACACTCACCTAAGTATACACTAAATACTTATTCCCTAATTAAATAATCCCATCTACCTCACTTCAACATCTTTCACATACCGATATATGATAAAACAAGGTCTTAACACCCCCATGGGAGTGTATAGGGTCTGGGAAAAACATAATGAGTAGGATCCACCCACATATTTCATATAAATTAAATATAAAAAATCCAGATATTATCTAATATAAATAAGATGAATAATGTTAAATAGTTAGATAGTTTTATATCAAAAACATAGTAAATGGTACCCGTATTCCAAATACATCACAAAATAGATGGTACAGGTTCAAATAATATTTTCCATAATGCATTTATATTTTTAGAATATATTATATATCATATAAAATAAAAATTTATTATAATTCCAAAAAATGAAAAAAAACCTAGGATAAAACATCTCAGGATATCTAGGTCACTCATACCTCAATCAAAATCATGACTATTGTTCACACTAAAGTCTCTAGATTACATGCATCAAAGCCTAGGGAACAGAGTTACTCCCCAGAATGTGACCCCCTATAATATCAATCATGTTCTTTTTGTTAATGTATCTATGATCTAGGAATTTCGTTTGAAAATATAATGTGAACACCATTACAATACCAATGGTTGAGGCAAAATACTAAACATTCCACTTATGTATCTAAGGATCATATGTGAGACATATAAAAAATAAAATTTTGAGGGATTTAATATTTCATAAAAACAAATAAAAATTTTATAATAAAAAATGGTTTAAAAAATTATTTCACAATCCATATTGAAGTACATTAATAAAACATTTTATTTAACTACATGAGGGTAAACCCATATTTTCCCCAAAAAAACTTTTACACAAGAAAAATAGACAATATATAATCATTCTATTACATTTATGTGTTCAATTCATAAATCAATATCATTCAATTTTCACCAATTATAGACTATTGATGAAACCACATGCTTCAATAAATGGTAACACTCCACCCATAATGGAATCCATACTCATTAAAATGAACATATTTAAATAGAAATGAATGAAGTCCCTAATAAATAATCTCACTTCTATAATTACATTTTATTAGAGAAATGGATTGTGTTGAAGCTATATCAACACATAAATCAAGAATCTCACATGCCTCCACACAACCAACTTGAGATCTGGACTTGACATACAACTACACATGTGATATACTTGGGAATGGATTAAAATCATGAAATGTTTAACAAATCATATAAATTTTTTCCAACTCAAATAACAACTCCATGAAAAAAATATAGATCAGGAAGATAATAGTTTCACTTACTAAAAGTGGAGAAACCAACCCACTGAGAGATCGATGCTCTACAAGGAGTAGTTTGATAGATTTGTACTGAGAAAAAATTTACTAGTGTAGAGATAGGGTTTTAGGGAGGAGGTGAAAGATTAACTTATGATGGATTAGGGTTCAAGAATATTAAATTACATAGAAAATAAAAAATTCAGGGTGTGATTCACTGACTCCCAATGTGAACTTCTGAGATATAGTTTTTGCTAAAAATGAGTTTACCATGTTTAAAATATTGATGGACCAGTTAACTATCTGAATAGTATCTTAGGTAATGTATGATTTTCTTGTAAAACACGTAAAATTTGTGTATTCTAAAAATAATTCATTCACATAAATATTATATATATTTCATGATGTGAACTATCCCATATAGTAAACGTGAAAACAATTATCTTTTGAAAGAAGCACCTGGACCACCTCTAATTCCACATAAAATTGAAAAATGGAATCTTGAATACAATAGTTAATTTAAGTTAACCATTACTTAATAATTATCCTCTACATATCACTTTCTTCCCCCAGAATGCCAAACAAAAAATATGGATGATCTAAAATGAAGTGAGGCCACTGATCCCTCACTGATGATTCTTACCCCCAAGTTTTGTGAGAATATATTTTGTTCTTCCATAACAATTTTACCAAAAGATAAAAATTCAGCTGAAATAATTTCATATTATAATAAATGATATTAACTTTTTTCTTGAAAATACAAACATCTGGTGCCTAATCAGTCACTTACAAACATAAATCATAGGATGGATTAGGGTCATACTTCTTTAGAATAGATATGTGTACGAAATCAAGTATTCTTATAATCTAAATTGGATACAATAAATGAAAAGAAACATAATGAAGTTGGATTGTGATCTTAAATGGCCTAACATATCAGGGAGCTTGGTTCCCATATTTTCTTAGATGATTGTCACCCAATCATGGAGACAATATCAAGAACACCCTATCACTAATGAAAAACTACAAAGGATTACATTAACATTCAATATATGATTTCTATTAATTATTTAATGTAACCACGAATAAAAATATATCTAGAATCTCACTTGACATATCCTCAATGTGACTCATTACCACGATAACAGTCTCTCATATATATTCCCAAAAAAATGTCACATGTACGGGTGGCCAAGCAAAGAATAAAAGGTGGTAATTTGGATCAATGAATGATATCTATTATTAATAGAATGAGTGTTTATTCCCATATGGATACATTATGATCCAATAAAATCTATGACATATGGATGAAGAATATCCTCTAGATTCCATATAGAATGCTCTATTAGGCCATCCCTCAGTTGATGGTATGTTCAAATTAGTCGTACTTGAGTCATCATAAAATCATGGAGACTATTCCAGAATCTACATGTTATTCTTGGATATCTATCAGAGAATAATTCTTGAGGGAACCACGTGCATCCTCAAAATCTTATAAATGTATTCCTAACCCATATCTTCAACCTTGGTGGTTCCCTAGATCAGGATAAAATTAGAATATTTCATCAACTGATTAATAACCACCTATATAGAATTATTTCCTCATTATGTGCTTGGTTATCCAATGGTGAAATCCATTTAAAATGCATCCCATTTCATAAATATCGTTGTGAGTGAATATATAAGACTAAAATGCTATAAATTTCGACCCTTATTGGTTGGAAGGTGTAATAGTGTTGAAACAATTAGCAATATTCCATATTATACCCAAACATAATAAATGTTATATTGTTTTAAAATTTATCTTCATATTTCAAGGATGAAGTAAACATTATTTACTATGGAAATCATAAAAAATAGAATTGATTATGGATAATGGGATGAAAAAACCAATCATGGAATCATATAATACAATCATAAGGGAGAGAACTATAAGAAATTGCATTCCCACCATATAATGTTTTCCTCATTCCTTAAACATGTCTTTATATAACTGGTTCTACAGAATAGACTCATGGAGGGATTGTGATAATTTAACATGGGTTAAAACCATTAATTTTTTAATATTTTCTTTAAACTTGATATAACTAATTGATAATCTCTATAAGTGTCCACTAACAAAATTCCAAGACATCATGTGGTGTAACTTTCCTAAAGAGAGCATTAGATATTACATTCCCCTTCCCCAAAGTATCATTGATATCAATGTTAAAATTAAATAGATATTATATACACCAAATATATCTATGATTTATCTTCTATGATAAAATAAGTAACTCAAAATATTATTATTAGAAAATATTATAAAAATCTCAACCAAAAGATATTTCTTCCAACACATTCATAACAATGATAAGATCTAAAGGATGGGTATAGAAATTTCATTATCATGTCCAATAAAAAAATATATTCATAGGACACGATGTGATTATATTATATAATAACACAACCGATAACTTCTATAAAACCATCACTGTATACTAAAAACCCCTTACTAGTCACTGGAATGATCAAAATTGGAGTTGATGTCAAGATCTGTTTCAATTCCTCAAAAGAATCGTAATTGTTATTGCCCCAATTGAATTTACCCCCTTTCATTATATAATCAATAAATATTTATTATAATTTTATAAAATCAATTAATAAATTCTAACAATATCAAATATGACTTAAGAAGATTGAAATCTCTAAAATGTTTCATTATTCTTCCCTAGTAAAGTTATCCATAACCTTTTTAGGATCAACAACAAGGAAATTTTTAGAAATCATGCACCCAAAGAATATAACAGATTTGATCTAAAAATTAAATTTTGATATCTTCCTCTATAGGATTTTACTTATCATGAATTCCAAAACTATATTTAGATGGTCGTTATTCATACACATAGATTTTAAATAAACTATGTTATCATTAATAAATATTATAAAAATGGTAATGAGATAATTAAGGAATATATGATTAATAAAATCCATAATCATTGTAGGGTTATTAGTTATTCCAAAAGGTATTAAAAGATATTCATAATGGATATAACTTATCTTAAAATAAGTTCGTAGGATTTTGTACTATTGAACCTTGACCAATCGATAACCCAACTAAAGATTAATTTTCTAAAACCACGTCACCCCCTTTACTAGTAAAATTGCCATCCACATGGGGAAGATTGTACCCATTCAATTATTTCAACATGTTCCTAATTCCATAGTCAACACAAACATAAACATAATAATTCACGTTAAAGAGCATGGGAGCCTCTCATGGTGAAATAATGGGAAGAATAATTCCCATAACAAGTAGATCATCTAACTTAACATTAATCTCTTTCAACTCGGTGAGTGCCATATAATGATATGATATAGAAATAGGTTGCATACCTGGAAGCACATTGATCATGATCTCTAACCACCCTTTAAAGTGGAAGACTAGATAATTCATCTATTAAAATAGCAGAGACATATCTTACAACTAAGAGTAGATATGTAAGATAATAAATATCATCAGGCTCAAATTTAATGGTATAGAGAAAACTATTGATCTAGGGGTTATTTATAACTAGACCTCGGGTCCCACTATCCATGGAACACCTAAGAGATCACATTATAACAATACAATTAATCAAAATAATTATAAAAATCAATCTCATCATGATCAGCAACTATAAAATCCATATTGATGATGATGTCAATCCAATCAAGATTAAAACCTCTAAAATCCCAAATATACTCAACATCAGCTCTCAAAAAAGAACATGTAGGAAAATATAACCGCTACACCTCTCTTCTTTAATGAATATTCATTTAATTCATATCATATGACACGATATACAATGGAATTTTCATTATATTAATAAAATAAGTAATTATAAATGATGGTGATGCACCTGTATCAAATTGATCACTCTCTATAAAAGATGAAAAAAATATTGTACCACTAACTATAGTCATTCCCACATCAACCTGTATAAGAAACTCATACACTATGTGAATGTGATTCATTTCGAAGTCATGTTGTTTGAGGTCTATAAATATTAAATATGCTAATATTTCTATAGTTGTATTAGTATAAGAAGATCCTTAACCATAACTAGGTGTAGCAAAATCATGGATAAACCTATGTTGATGACCTCGTCATCCAAAATCACTACATATACTCTCTAGTATTAGACTATTAGGTAAATTTTTACATACCTTTCATCAGTAATATTGGTTTATAGGAACACTACTAGATACTGGTGATGGTGTAGGGGAGGCCTTCTATTTAGAACCACCTCTAGGATCCTTTATATTATGGTTCCACTTCCTATTCATTTCTTATATACCACTGCAAGTGCCTCTAGGTGGAAGAGAAGAATCAGATAATATAATACATAGATTCAATATATTTCTTCAATCATGGTCATATCGACTATATCGTTATAAAAGTGATGATTCAACATAAATATCTACAATGTGATGTCCGGTCACAAATCATACACGTATTTTTTATCATTACATTTATCACTCATCACCCCCTCTAGAGTGAAACAAATAGAGATCCTGAACATTTCTTGTAACCTGACACTGATATATCTACCTACATTAAATAGAGGAACATCAAAGACTTCATTATCATCAGAGACACCAAGAAAAAACTTCTAAAAGAAGTGTTCATTGAAAGCCTTCAAATCCAATAACATGTGACAATCTTCACGTATCATAGAATCCTACCACCGCTTCCTGGGACCCTAAAAAATGACTTTTTTTCATTTTACCATTATATTCTAATGTGTATTCATGATTTTGAATACCTAATAAATCTTTTCCAGAAATTCCTCAACCACTATGGGTTCATCAATACCATTAATGGATGAGAGATCCTCCCACAAGAACTCTCATGCATGATTTATTTCTCTTATATATCCTAGTTGTACCTCAATATTTGGGTTCTGAGCCTTTGGTACAATCTAAACCATGAAATAGTTGGATCACCTACTTTCCCTCTAGTAATTTACCATTTTGATAATTACAATATACTACAATTCATATATTTTTTGACAATAAATATTGTATTATTTTTTATTATAGGAATTTTATTCTTATAATTGTTCCTTAAAATTTTTTCCATCTATTTTCATTTTTCATACCATATTTTATAAATATTTTCATTAAAATATTGTGAAAATTTAATTTTTTAAATTTTTACACAAAAATACCCGTTGTGAAATGGTATTTAAATTTATACATGGATGTTTCTTATGCTTACAAAACATTTTTTGAACCTTTATTCGTGGATTATTTTTACAATAACATAATTGTTTTTCACCATTACAAATGTATTTGAAATATATTTATTCAAATACATGTGTTTTGATAGTTTTTTTACCATTAAATAACATTATTTTAAATTTATTTATTTAATAATATAAACTTACATATATTGTTTTTTTGTCATACCATTACAAAATGAATAAAATTTTTGTTTGAACATATATTTTGTAAAAATATACCTATATGAAGTTCATAAACATACTTATTTACCTTTATGATGATATTATGTTTACCATTACAATATTAGTTTTAACATTAAATAAGATATGTATTTTTTTACCCTTAAGAATTTTATATATTTTCCCTCTTACACTTATAGAATATTTTGTTATTTTAATTGTCACATTATTTATGCATGAATATGAATCTTATCTAAATATGTTTCTTCTTTATTACTCTATTTTAATGTTTTTATTGATATATTAATTTTATATTGTTTTTAACGTGTGTTTCAAAAGTTTTATTCATTATAAAAATTATTATTAATGATATTGAACTGAATCAAAGTGTTTCTAAATTTAAAAAAAAAATTTAATGAAGATGGATTATGTTCTTAATTACCACATATATATATTAAGAAACTAAAAAAATAAATTTTACCATTTTGAGTTTATTTGACTATTTTTATTTTATGAAAAATTATTTTCAAGTGTCAAAAATTCATTAAAATATTTTTTAGCATTTTTAAGGAAATATCATTATTTTTTCATATTATCACATTATTTATGTAGATGAAAATTGGAAAATAAAAATTTTAATATTTCAGTTTGAATCTGTAAGAGTTATTTTTGTAATATTTGATCATTGGTTTTGGAGTTTGTAATCACATTCTGATGAGCGATTTTGAATTTCTTTTTATTGTTCAGATTTTTTAAAATTAAAAGGTAAAAAATTGATAATATGTATTTTTATATCTATCCTAAAAATAATGATATATTATTAGTATAATTTTGTGTTTTAATTGACTAACTATTTCGATGTATTTATTGAGTAAATTTTATTTGAAGGGTATAATTAGGATAATCAAGGAATGAAGTTTAGTATAATCAAATTCCATAGAATAAAAATATATTCTAATTAATGAACCCAAAATTATTTGAAAACATTAACAAAGTAATTTTAGGCTATAGATATATTCTTGGTGTGGTTTGGTATTCTACATTGCCATTCTTTCTCATTCTCTAATGCCCTCAAATATTTTCATTTTCTATCATAGTACCCATTCATTATAAATATTAATTATTTCTATGTAGTTTGAAACAAAATTAATATCCAATCACTCCATTCCATTATTTTTATACTTATAGAAACCCTATCCCTTTTCAAATATTATTACATGATTTTAACAATATTTAACTATCAAATTCAAACAATGGATCATATGGTATAAAGTATTTCGAATACTAAGTACATAAAATGGGATACATGGAAATAGAATTAAACAAAATTATATTAATATTATATAATTAGATCCTACCATTTTTTAATATCCTATATATATATAGTAAAAATTGAAGAATACATACACAAAATGAAGGATCTGAAAATCCATGTATGAGAATAAAAATGGGAAATAAATAAATCTCATGAGTTAGAAGAATAAAATGATGAAAAAGGAATGTAGAATGAAGAAAAAAGGAATAATAACATATAAAACACGTGATTGTGTGATCATTCCAACATATGAATGTGAAAATAACATAAAACATGAAATAAACATGATTCATGGCTAAATTCCCAGACTATATCACATGATAGACAATTTCCTATAATAGAATAGGTATACTCCCTATTTTCATACATGATATCTCATGAGACTAAAAATTTCCCAATGAATTGGATCACTATATGGAAACAACCATCATATCATGTTCATGCATACATGTTCCACTTGAAAAATCAAACAACAAGAATAAATATTATGATTACCCAGAGAGAAATTAGTATCGTAATCATATTATATGATATAACAAATTGGAATATCATAATTGTTTACAATAAATAATTGATTTAAGTAACACTTGTATATTTATATGAGAATATAGGTATAGATCATGATGATGTCAAACTGAAGTGATTTGGTGTAAAAATAATGTTTAAGAAACATTGTAAATGAACCAATTTAATACAGTTTAATAGAAAATATAAAAAGTGTATATAAAAGGAAAAGGTACAAACATTTCTATAAAACCAGAAATAAACTATGATAGTTTTTATTGATTAAAAGAGTTATTTATAAAAAATAATTTTTCCATTAAAAATGTTATTGAGTGTACTTACAAATTGGAAATAAATTGGTAATATCAATTTAATTGGGATTGCTTACCAATAGGAATTGAAAAGTTAACCTTGTCAAATATGTATTTACCTACAAAATAATGATAAATTGATATGGGTAGATATGTTTGGAACATTTATATGGAATTTAAAATAAGTATATAATATTAATTAAGAAATACATTGGTTTAAAGAGATAGAAACCATAACCCAAATTTAATTTTAAATATTAGAGAGATCTATTACCGTATGTGTGAATTTATTTTGAATATTCACTTAATATCCTGGTTAATAAATTTATATCATTTAATTAATTAATTAGTAACATATTGTACATGTATTTTATTTATTATACATTTTTTAAGTTTATTTTTGTCCATTATGATGAGTTATAATATTTGAATTCATTCTTTCGGGAGGGCTCATTTTAAGGTTTATGGTTGGTTCTCAAGAGATTATTTATGGGAAATAATGTAAAATCAGAATAATTATCCATAATTTAAATTACATGGTAATAATTAAATTAAATACATTTAAACATACCCCTAAATAACTTTAATTTTTTAACATGAGTATGATTCAATTAAAAATGATAATGAAAAGCATTTAGATTATTTTGGTAGTTTTTTGATCTTCATAAAGTAAATTAGTTTTTTGTTTAATATTATGTATATATATTAGTTATAGAACATAAAACAAGACATTATATAATTTTTAATTTTTTAACCATTATAGTTTTTTATGAACATTCTTGAAGGTGGAAATTAAGAACAATAAGCTATCGCATACGAAGGTGGTGAATTGACATGTGACGGAAGATAATTTCATATTTAATATACAATGAAAATAGAAGACATTTGATGGTGGATATTAAATTAAAAAAATTAATTAAAATTATTTGTATGATAATGGAGTTATCATGATGTATTTGATTTGGGAGGTGGGATATAGAAGAAGAAATACATAATATAAAAGAGAAAGATACAGAATTTTACCTCCTGAATATTGCCTCTTTAAGAACCTCATTAACGTAGATTTTCGTGGTCTTTTATAGAGACCGATAGATCATTTTTCTAAGGAAGCTTCTTTGGAGGTTAATTGGGAATAATTTATATGACAGAAAATTCAGGGGAGGTGTGTGGAGAAGGGTGGTATTTATTGGAGGTGAGGGATGTTTTTAATTATTTTATTTACTTATTTATTATTTTGGATCTATTATATAAATAGAGTGGATTATTTTGAATGCATAACATAACTATTGAATGTGAGTATGAACCGATGGGTGATAACATCATCCATACATCATCCATTAATCAATAATTCATGTATTTTTTAAATATCTTAAATTATCATATTTCTTTATTCTTCAAATATAAATATGTTTTAGAAAAATTCCAAAAATTAAACCTAACCAATTTTTAACGTACAGATTTAGAAAATGAAATCCATTTTTAAAAATAATTTTTTAAATATAAAAAATTAAATTTTTAAATAAAATCTTCATTTATTCAAAATCTATATATATATTGATATTATGATCTCTTTTATGACACTTTGAAAAATTAAATAGGGTTTCATAAAATTATATTACAATTATAATAGAACAAAAATAAATTTGAGAAATCTATTTTATGAAAATAAATTGTATGATAAATTCTTATATTAACTATAAAATTGTACATAATCATTTACATTTAAGAAAAATAAAAACACCTAATGTGTCTTTTTCTAATACATTAACTTACTAAAACCCTGATATAAATATACTATATTTTCCTTTATAAGATAACTAATTTTTATGTATTATTCCATATGAGATATTATTATTATACTGAAAATATTACTCTTCTTAATGGTTACATTACTATACTAATTTTTAAGTTTATAACAATCATAAATGATTCTTTAATTTCTATAATTACCGCACATTTTTTTTTAACATTTTTAATTATTTTTTTGGTTTCATATTTTTAGATTTATACTATATGAAATTATTAAAAGAAGGTATATTACAATGATAAAATTCTAGGTCGTTACATTCTTCCCCCATATGAAATATCATCCTCAAAATGTCATTTTTGAAACTGATGTGAATATAGGATAGGGTACTTATCCTTCTTCACTCCCACATGGTCCCATGACACCTCATCATATTTGTGGTTCGTCCACAATGATTTGATCAGGTGAGTACTCTTCTTTCACAAAAATTTATCTCTATGTACAATATCTTTATGGGAATGTCCTTGTAAGAGAAATCATTTTATAATTTTAAAAACTCTAAATTTATTATATGTGAGGGGTCTTGTATTTATGTCCTCAAGATGGATATGTAGAATACATCATGTATCTATGACATGGATAGTGGAAGTTCTAATCAATAGTCCACAACAATGACACAATCAATAATCTCAAACTGGTCGATCTACCTCTGACTTAGGTTTTCTTTCTTCCAAAATCTCTTGAAACTCTACCATGGAGATATGTAGAGGAATAAAATTTCTACAACTTAAAACACTAAGTCCCATCGATGACTCTCTTGATAGATATTCTATTGACTTTTGGGTTCCCTGACATGCTACTGAATGATGTTCTCTATTTTTACCATTTCGTCGACCATTTTAGGTCTTAGTAGCTTACGTTTACAATCTTCATCACATCATTTCATTGTTCTTCATCTTTTCCAATTAAGGGCTTTATATGGTTCCTTTTAAATGATGGAGTGGAAGCTATAATTATAAGAGAACATAACTTGTGGAAGATGTTGATCCGATTCTCCTTTTATGACCGTTGAACATGCTCTCAAAAAGTCTTATAGTGTATGAATGGTCTTCTCTGATTAGGCATTAGTATGAGGATAATAAGCCATACTGTGATTCAGCCTAGTGTTTAGACAATAATGAAGGCTTTTGAAAAACATAGAAGTAAATCTTTGTTCTTGATCATATACAATCAATAATGGTAATCTATATAACATCACAAATTCCATGATGTATATCTGTGCATGTGGTTCGATTGAGAATTACTATAAAATTTCAATAAAGTGATATGTCTTTATAAGATAATCCACAACTACCCATATAGCATTGTTTCCTTCATATTTCTTAGGTAGTCCTATGATAGATTCCGTGTTGTGGTTTCCCATTTCCATATTTGTATGGGTAATGGCTGGACCAACCCTTTATAATTTTACCTTTCACGCTTCACTTGCTTATATACCAAGAATAGAGATGTATATTCAACAATATCTTTCTTTATATTGGCACACCAATAGTACTCTTAGATATCTCCACACAACTTTTTTCTCCATGTTTGAATATAGATGTTTGATAATTTTTCATCATTAAAAAGAATTTTATTTACATATGGATCGAATGGTACACGTAGTCATAACCCAAATCTTATGACTCCTTCTTCATCATACTTGTCTCTGATGGGTCCCATTTCTTATAGTATCCAATATATTCTGCATTTCTACATCATTTCTTTGATAATCATTTATTTTATCCATAAGGGATGGTTGAGAAATCATTTGTGAAAGGATTGATTATGTACCTTCATTTATGATTCCTAACTCCAGGCATTAAAATTCAATAAAGATTAGAACTTTCTCAGTTATCATCATTGACAGTGTTATACGATACATTCTAGTTAAAGGATATTGCCCTTTTTTTACATTTCCAGGATTGTAGTGGATTGAGAAGTCACAATCCATGATGAGGTATAAGAATTTTTTTTGGTATATAGTAAGATCCAAATGTGTGAATACGTATTTTATGCTTTTATTATTTGAATATATCTCACACTTCTCCCCATAGTGATAAAGCCTCAATACATTCAATGAAAAGGTAACAATTGCCAACTCCATATCATGTGTGATATATTTTTTATCATGATCATTAAAATTACTTGATGTGTAAGATATCACATTATCATTTTTCATCAATACTTATCATAATCCCTTACTTGAATCATTTTTTATATCAAAAAAAGTTCCCCACTTGTTGAAAGTGCAAGTACTATAGAACTCATAAGCCTCTTTTTCAACTCTTTGAAGCATTATTTGCATTTAATTTTCCAAGAAAACATTACTAAATTACAATTAATATTTCTTTATGGGTTTTACTATCATGATATGTGTTTCCAATGCTTTCCCTGGGGTGAGTGCATCCGCCACCCAGAGGATTTGCTACTTTTGAACCACATTCCGGCTTTCCAAAGGTGGGCTGCATCCGCTCAATATTCAGAGAAGTCTAATCCTTGATTGAAACAGGACGATGGGATGTCAGTTCTTCCTTCTTTGGATTTTTCCTCAGAGATCGTCACCTAGTCTGGGTCTCCCTCGTAGATTTAAAACATAGTTTGTGAAGCTCTTCTAGGTCCCATATCATCATGGACACCAGTTATTTATGATGATTCTGTTAGGACCATCCAAGGGGCGAGGTTAGGGAAGCAACCTTCAGTTATGAGAGTAGTCACGTTTGGGCATCAATGGAATGTCTTAACATTGGGGATTGGCATGTCTCTCTTTTTTCCATTATCATAGGGATTCTAGAGGGTACGGAAGCCCGAGGCACCCCACATAGAATGTGGGGGATTATATTCCATAGGCATGTATCTGAGGTTTTCCTCATCCTCTCATGTCTAACACAGGGTATGCCGCAAGTTTAATGTCCAGTTGACACTGATCGGACTGATCGGAACACTAATATGATTGGATCAAACTGAAGAACCCCCTGGAGGGAAAACCGATATTGGGGCCCGCATGTGGGTGGCTTGTCGAATGTTGTGGAGTGGAATGAGGAGTGAAGTGGCATGATCCCACCGGGATGTGGCTGCCCGGGTAAGAATCAGGATGGATGGTGGCTTTGTGATTGGGTCTCAAAGAGACCACCTACGTATCCCCATGTTGGGGAATCAATGTCCACGTAGTACGATGATACGGTGGGACACCTGAAGAGGCGACCAATGTGGATGAATGTGTGGATGGGACCCAGAGGAAGTGGAACATTCAGGTTAGGGCATGAACATCTTGAAACACATGGGCTTGAGGGAGAGATCAGGATGATACATGAGTGATGAGCTTGAGCCTCATGCAGGCCCCCTACATATCCCCATGGAGGAGAATCAAAGTCTTCATAGTTCAGGTAATATAGTTTAGTGTCAAGATGGATGGTTATGGGGGCTTACACTATGAGGTGGCCCGTGGTGTTGGCGGAACGACTGTAATGGAATCTGAACGACCTGGTGGCGGGCTTGAACCTTGTGGAGGCTTCCTCTGTACTATGACATTGAATGGATCAAAGTCCCCGTAGTTTAGGAAGGAATGCAGTTTAACATCATGCGGGATGGAGGAATTTGTGGCTTACGCTCTAAGAAGGCCCAATTTTGGAGTCAGTGAACCGGCGTGGAGTGGGACCTAGGATCCAGGTGGATTGGGGTCATATGCTCTGAGGAGGTCCAAGGAGGTTATGGGGGTTGGCACACTGACATGGAGACGGTCGGGGCCAATGGTTTGGAAGGATTGAACCTCATGGAGACTTCCTACATACCATGTCTTAACACAGATCAAAGTCCCTATAATTCGGGATGGTTGGGGCTTAGGCTTTGAGTTGGCCAAAGGTGATGGGGCTTGAACCTCGTGGAGGCTTCCTATGTGCCATGACTTAGCACGGATCAATGTCCCCATAGTTCGGGATGTTTGGGGATTATTCTCTGAGATGACCCAAGGTGGTGGGGCGTGAACCTCGTGGAGGCTTCCTATATACCATTCCTTAGCATGGGTCAAAGACCCTATAGTTCATGATGGTTGGGGATTAAACACTTAGATGACCCAAGGTGGTGGGGCTTGAACCTCGTGGAGGTTTCCTACGTACCATGCCTTAACACAGATCAATGTCCCAGTAGTTCAGGTTGGTTGGGGATTACGCGCTGAGATGGCCCAAGGTGATGAGGCTTGAACCTCGTGGAGGCTTCCTATGTACCATGTCTTAGCACGGATCAATGTCCCCATAGTTCGGGTGTACAGTTTAACATCAAGCGGGAGGAGGGTGCTTTGAAGTATAACGTCCTACAGCTCGGACGAGGGAGTTTGGGGCTTACGCTCTGAGACAACCCATGGTGTGTCAAGGTCGGTGCTTACACTAAGCTCATGGGAGTCATGATCAGTGTGAGAAACAAGAGGTATCGGAGATCTAACGATCATGTCGTGAAGGGTGAGTCCATGGGAAGCGAAGAGGGGATTACATGTTAAGCGGCCCATGGTGTCGGTGCTAACTCCTGGATGGGGGTCCATGGGTGAAAAAGCGCAGCGGGAGAGGGATTTGGCACCCAAGAAGAGAGGAGGAGCCATGTTGTCTATTACGCCCTCTGCTGACCTTGACATCGAGGAAGTGAGGAGGAGCAAGGGTGTTGCCTCCTGTGAGGAAAGCTTGGGGCTTACACCATGGTGGCTGTCCTTCCCCATGGACAAACATCACTCCAATAAATCACCCCCTATGAGGGATAATCTCATCCTCATGGAGACGAGTGGGGCATGGAGAATGACTGAGGCGGTGGGACCCTGCGTGCGAGGCATGGGGCCAGGTCATAGTTTAACGTTATGTGTTAAGGATGAGGTTCTCGGCTATTTAACGTCCTGCAGCTCGGACGAGGTGGGTTGGCCCCGCACCCTTAGGACTTACATAACTGGTGCCCCCTTCCCCTTGTGGAAGGGAAGGCATCAGAAAGGCCGTACTGAGGGGGTGTCACAGAGCGAACCATCTAGGGTTCCACGTTAGCGTGGCTATGCAATGAAGCAATAGCCGTTAGCATGCCTATGTAAAGAAACCAAAGTCAAAGCAACACAATGGGAATGATTTTCCAACGGACATTGAAGTTACTTAGTACAATCCTAGAAGGTCGTATGGGAAAACCATGTATGATGATGATGCCTGGGGTGCACAAGACACCTATGAATGGCACTCGGAAGAAGGGCATCGGGCGCTCGCGCATGGGAACACCTACAGAGCACCGAGGTGAAGGGCCTCGAGGAATTATGTGCAGCCCTTGAGGATTGCATGAAATAAAGGGGCACGATGCAAAAAGCCCTGTGTTGGTGTGAAATCAATGTTTCTTGCACAAAATAGGGGTACTGTAGTATTGCACATGGCTGGGAGGAATTGTGTGCAAGAGAAATGATTTCGCACAAAGGAAGGGGTGTGCGTGCAAATGAAGGATTGTGCGCGACATAACGGGCATGCGTTCCCCGGAAGGGATTGTGCGCAAGGGGGCAGACCTCAAAGGGTTTGGAGTTTAGTCTAATCCATGGGGATCTCGTGCGAAGGAACATCCCGGGGCGACCTGGCGGGAAAAGGAACCATACCTGAAGGCCATATTGCGAGCGCGCGGAATTCCAATTGCGCGCACGGGAGGCGGTTCAAATTCTTCGGCCCCAAAAATGAAGGGGGTAAACTTCTATTTATAGGCATCTAGTGGCACAAAATTCAAGGATGCATGCAATAATTCTGCGGCGGAGGTAGCAGCCCGAAAGGCCAACCAAGCGGGACGCAGGCGCGAAATTATTATGCTCCGGCACCGGGACCCTTTGCGAATCCCAGTACTTTCTGCGTGGGAGAACATTTTTTCACATGCTTCACTTTTTCTTCCACGCAATACCTACGATCCCTCAAGACCAAGCCTCTGGGTCTGAATAAAACTTTGCTTTTTTGTTTCAGACCATTCTCTGGCACATAAGCACTATTCGGTATTTACAAATTCCCCCCTCAAAATTGGATCGGTGAGGGATCACAATGATCGGATTCTGAGGGAAATTCCAAAATGCAGGACTTCGTGGCCCCCCTACGCGAAAAAAAATTAGAGCAGTGTGCAAAAGCCGGCATCATGCAGAAGCTGCTTTTCGCGAATTGCAGAACCCTATATTTGCCTATAAAAGTTTTCATGGGTCCCATGGGCCACATGGAATTTTTCACGTGACATGAATTTATCTCTCATGCGCAAAATTGCTTCTGCTCTTGCATGAAAACTACCTCGGCCATGCATAATTCCACCTAGATTAAGCGGCCCTTTACGTGCAAACCCGGAATTTTTCACATAACGGCCTGAAATTTCGTTCCAACCACTGATTTTACGTGCCAGAATCCCAGATTATGTGCCAACTTGTTCCAACTCCGGAAACGCCAAGAAGAAGATGGACACAAACCGGGCTCATGAGGGGGAGGCCACTGCCCATAGAGCTGAAATGGCTGTGAACCCATATGTTTATGGTGCAAAGAGGGTTGTCTCCATGAACCAGATCCTCTTCGATATGCTTACCCCCCCCCCAAACATGATACACCTTGTATGACAATCTGCCGCTGTGGAACTTCGACATTCTAGAGGAGGTCCCTCTACCGGGCATCAAAGTGGATACCCCGCGATCATTGGTGACCCACGCAGACAACCTTCCTTTATACAACATCACCATCAACAATAATCCTGCTAGAGAAACCATGCATATGGATGTCTATGTGCTGAACCCTATGAACAGGACCATTGTAGGTGGTGGCCCTATTGTGGAGTGCTCATCTGACCTCTACGCAAGCACTTTCCATCAGAGCATCACTGACAAGACCAAGGGTTGGATGCAGGACTGGAATCTACTGTCTGGAGGAAACATAACTAGTGAGTGGGCCTGGTCATACTGGGTTCACCACACATGCGACAAATTCAGGGCCGAGCTGCGGCATATTGGTCTGTTTGAGGCGATGTGGACATCGAAGTTCCACTTCTACCGGCAGCCTGAGCATGGGCCGGAGCTATACCCCCAATGGTCCCCTGACAGTAACACATTCCATCATCCCCATGGGGAAGTCATCATTAGCCTCTGGGACATCCACTTCGTCGAAGGAATCCCTTTGGAGGGCTGTCAATATGAGGAGTTCCTCCCACCGATGAACATTTGGGTTGATAGGTCTCGAAACCCCATACTAACGTGGAACTTGATAGGGTTGTCCATGAAGAAGATGAAGGTCATGGAAGTCCAGAAGGACATCGCTTAAAAGGAATGGTTCAGGCTGTTCTTGGAGAAGGATCCAGAGGTTAAGATTCCAGGGCAGGGGAAATGGTTTCCAACCGCGGATCTGAGGAGCAAGAACATATCATATTGGAGGATCCTGGAGGCGGGGAAATACTAGTCATGGGGCTATAGCATCAATGAGGCATGGGGCTCTAATGTCTGGTACGCCGAATTCCTCGCCACATTCCTGAGCAAGTGGCTCTTGCCGGGACGGGACGCAAGGATGCTCGTCCGTCCAGCGACTCTAGTGATGGCGGGTCCAATGGCTTCCAACAAGAGGTTTAACCTGGGGGTACCCATGATGGCTTGGCTTTATTCCATCTTTGGATGCATCTCGAGAGGGGAATCACCTACGAGAGTATGTGGCCCCTTCCCGATCATCCATAGATAGGTTGCGGAACACTGCGATGGATACATGTTTTCAAATTCCATCCTTCCTCTGAGCAATGGCCTCCGACCCTCTCTGTTAAATATTTCTGGGGTCATGCTAATGATGCTAAATGAGGAGGGGGTACGGATTAGGATTGGTAATCATGCCAACTTCTCCTTCATCCCATTCCCCACCACAACTGGTCAGCTAATAGACAATGGGCAAGGCTTGCTGTAGCAGAAAGAGTACTTCAAAAGCATCAGAGGCAGGGTGCTTGTGACTCGAATTGATGGGATGATTTTTCTCGAGCCTTATGTGTCGTCCAATTTCACTAGGAAGTTTGGATTCCTTAAGATAATTCCAAAGAGAGTGTACACATATGTCCGAGATGAGAGGCATTCTTGTGTTCTTCGCCTGTTGTGGCTGATGTTCACAACCTACGGCTCGGGCGACATCATCACTTTTCCTCCTACCTGAGTCAATGCCCGCCTCTCAACTAACTATGCTGAACATAAGACCATAGCATACCCTGAGGGGATTCTGCAGAAGCGAGTCTGACAGCTCAAGGTCGCCAGTGTGGAACCTCGGCGGTGAGAGAGCATGCAGGGTGCCGCTAGAGGAGGAGGACCAGAAGCACCTCAGGGAATAGGGCATGCACAGGCCGGGACCTCACCAGCAGGGGCATCTAATTGCATGGATGCACCCTCGATTCCTGGAATAGGAGGGTCCCATGGAGTATCCAGAGAACTTCATGGGAATCAAATAAGATATTTGCTTCAGCCTTCCCAGGATTTCGTCTTCCCCACACTATGGTTAGCCTGGATATCCCTACTACAATCAACGAGTACCAAAGCCCTCTGTCAGAAGATTGTGCGGGATGGGATCCAGCTACCAGAAGTTGGGATCTTCCGGGTCACCGAAAAAGCGAACATCCATCGACGACATGCTTATATAACGACCATGGACACGTACTCATTCCAACGAGGTCGGTGTGAGGATCCACCTCTCTTGGTTAATGTGATGCTTGGCCAGAAGCATGATCCGGAAAGGATGCTTCCTGGGGGAAGATGACAGTGATGAGGAGTCAGAGGGCGGAGAAACATGAGAGGAGGATGAAGGAGAAGGGGAAGGTGAAGGGGAAGGAGAAGGGGAGACTGAATGTAAATGGTTGCAAGGGGCGTCCAACCAAGGGTGTCTTCGGGAGAGCGGTGTGATCATCGACTCTGATATGGATGTGACCGAGATTCTAAAGGTATTCCTCGACCCTCATCTTTAGTCTCCTGTATTCTCTTTCCTTTGCAACTCTTAAACCAGATTTCTCATCTTACACAAGAGCACATCAGTGCTGACCAAGTGTCTTTGGCCGAAGGAGGGGAGGAAGTGTCAACAGGACACGACAGGTCATCTAACCTCATCATCGAGCGGACATGTGCTGAGGGATCCCCCACTACGACAGCTCATGTAGAGGCTAGAGCACTAGAGGCTGATGCCTTTCATTCCTGTAAGTTCCTTGCTTTGATAATGGTACTCATTTTTGGAGGACTCAACTGATCAGGGTGCCCCTTGTCTGTATTGTGATCACGGTGTTGGAGGCTCGTCGGGCTACTGAGCCCGGACCATCTGTTATCGCACTGATGGAAAATGTGCGGCCCCATCCAGAACATGCCTCCCAAACTGAGTTGGCTCTGACAATTGGTGAATAGGGAGTGGCAGACATCTGTGGTGCTGCCGTCGGGGCAGGGTCAAAAATTGATGTGGGTGCCCCCAGGATCACGAAGAGAGAGGGAGGTCACCCAGATGCTGAGGAGCCCATTCCCCTAGGAGGAATCTCTGAGGAAGACCTTTTTACTACCCGGTTTGTTGTCTTCCTAGTCTATCGGCCCGCTGATCCCAAAGAAATTGATGATTCAGTTTTGAAAGTGGTCGAGGAGGGTCGGATGATGTGATGAAAGGGATGGAAGGGCATCTGGTGTTTCCTCAATTATCCCAAGTAGAATTTTTGAAGAGGATATGGTCACTCCACACCTGCCTACGCTTCCTATGTGCTGGAGGGGAGGATGCTCAACGTATTCACCTAACGGTCTATGATTACATGGCCGAGATGACGCGTGAGAGAAGTTGGTGCGCGGACGTCATCCGGTGCCAGGAAGAGTTGGGGATTACCTGGGAATTTTAGAGGGGGAGCAGGAGGTCCAATGCCTTGAGGAACAGGTGAAGGATCAGGAGGTATTCATCGGAAACTACTCTGAGCTCGTGGAGTAGTTGAGGGCCCATCTGGCGGATGCCCAATAAAAACTTGTGGAAGTGAGTCGCTAGATAACTGAGATCCAGACTGTACAGGCGTAGGCACGGGCCAGGGTCAGCGAGCTGTGCTCCATGACCACCGATGAAGAAAGGGTCATCAAGGGATGGGAGGCAGTCTTGGTGGCCACCAGCGAAATGGTGGTTTCATTTGGGATATCTTTCCAGGAAGTTGACCATTATAGGCCCTGTTTTGTAAAAACCCATAAACCTGCCTCGCCTTACTACTTTCTGTTCTTTTGAATTGCATGTATAGAAAATTTACTTTCCCCTTTTCATAACATACATGTCCTTTTGGTTTAACATACTCAACCATAATCCCGAAATAAATAACAATCCATCTGTATGCTCACGTGGGACGTGAGAAGCAAATGAGGCTCGTATTATCTCTTTTTTTTTTCGTGGGAACGTCATCCAAGCTTCGGGCATTCGAAATTCAAACCCAAATTTCCGAGGAGAAGAGGGAGGCCAATCCAAAGGAGGAGGACTTAATAAAAATTAATGTATCATCTTCTCAATGGGCTCTAGTGCCCGAGCGAGGTAATTCCAAGGGCATTGGAATCAGTCTGAACATAGGGGAATGAGAAATGTGAATCACGTTACCCAAATTTGGAACACTATGGGAGGGGCTTGTCAATGAAGTATGACTATTGACCATGTTCAAAACACAACATCCTTGTTGTATTAACCTGAGACGTGGACAAAAAATGTGGGTTGACCACTGACCATGTTCGCAATAGGGGCCTATCACAAATATCATCGACCAGTCTTCCAGAACATTCGCCCAAGGCAACAGGTAGACCATAAGTAGAGCATTTGTACTGTTAGGGGGTCCCTTCAAACATGATTAGTCTTCTAGAACGTTGGGCCAGGACAGCAGGAAGACCATAGTTCGAGCATCCATACTGTTAGGGGGTCCCTTAAAATGTGAAATAGGATTAGGATATGAATAATGGGGCACAAAAAAGCATGGAAAGTTAAGTGTTGGTTTATTCAAACAGAATCCAACACTCCCATGATTACGCCACTCTGGTGGAAGCATGTTAGGCAGATGCATTAATCTGGTCACGGATCATTCCTACTTTTGGACAGGGCCTCTCTGGTGAGGGAACCGTCACATCCCAAGATTATTATGCGGCATCCCATACATATTCGTGGAAAATGCTCCAGTTACACAATTCCCTAAGAAGTCAGGACAAGGGGCCGATAGTGAGGGGGGGATTTGATGATCCCCAGGGCTGGACTCAAGACACAATGTCTTGGTGTTCCTACATATCCCATAATGATGGGAATCAAGTAGCACGTAGTCATGGAAAGGGTCTTAGTTTAAGGTCTTAGAACTCGGACCAAGGATGGGTAAGGAAAGCAGGAGACACAAGGTAAGGTGGTTACAAAACCTAATGTGAATGAGGATATAATCTCTACTTACCATGTGTTCCCTGGGGAAGCGTTATATTCAAGGTACTGAACACAAAAGTTAAGGTTGGGCATACGGGGAAGTGTCTGGGCACTCTTACGTATCTCATGAGGATGATAATCAAGACATACGTAGTTCTCGAAGGGTGGAACAACATGGTAAGGAACTTGTGCAAAGGATTAATGTGGTGTGTGAGTCTAACCCTTGCACTAAAAAAAGAGGCATTTGATGAATCTTGTTTGTCCTTTAAGGTGAATGGTTTTTCTTTTGTGGAGCAACCATCCTAGGGTAGAAGTTCCTGGAATCGCCACAATAAACAATCTCTATATGAGCATTGACAAATGGTATGGTAAATGACTGATACCCAACGTGACGTCCTCTATGATGAGGTCATCACAATGCAGTGTCATTTTTCGTCATGCGGTCGGGACGATATCATCATAGTTTATGGTCTTGTGTTAGGAACAAACAACACAATTTATAGTAGTATGACTTGGACCTAGGGGAAAGTGCATGACGCGATAAATCCAACCAAGTGTAAATGTTGGTGAGGTCCGTGTCATCACCGTACGCAATCCCGGTAGAGGAGCCTCAGGCCAGGAGGCCAGTGAGGGTCAGAGGATAAGGGGCAGGAGAGACTAACTCCCAGCTGATCTAGACTCGGAAGCACGATGTTTGGGTGATCCCACGTATCCCAGGTGGATTATTATTGAGCTACAAATAGCCCTTAATGAAGATCCCATCCTATAGTCTTAGTTCTCGGATCGCGGGAGCCTCGAGAGACGTCTTATTGCAGCTTTGCCCCCCTGACATGAGAAATTACACTGAGGGATAGTACCAAGAGTGTCAAGATTCCACCTAGACATGATGGGGTGGAACATAATGTGAATCACGAAACCAACATTCAAGGCCTAAAGGGTATGGCGTGATGACAGAGTATTACTACTGACTATGTTCGCAACACAACATCCCATAGAGTTAGCCTAAAATGGGGACAGAAAAATGAGCATTGAGTGCTAACAATGTTCACAACATGGAATTTTTGTCAATTTGTTGGCTGAAACCCTTGGGGGAATTGGCCCATAACAGTAGGAGGGCACTTAGGCGTGGCATCCAGGCCATTTTCGGGGGTCTCTTTGGGTGCGAGAGATAACAGGTGCCCAACTGAAAGAGAACATGAAGCTTGACAAGTGGAAGGAAATTTCCTAAGCCGAATCGGACACTCCTCGTGCTAGACCAGAGTACTCTGAACACATTGGGGGACCACTATAACAGGTTGAGGGACTCAATTTGAGAGCGTCCAAGAGATGGAGGATTCCCAGGAGAAGGGGGAATGGTGCCAAAAACCCTGTACCACACCTATATATCCCCCCCTGTCTAGAGGGACATGCCAAGGGGCCTATGTGACTGGGAGATCGGGGAGATCTCTTAAGAGATGGGCTGGACCTGAAATCTAGATGTTTAGGCAGTCTTACGTATCCCATAAGAATGGGAATCATGCCACACGTAGTTTTAAAAAGTGGAACCTAGGGGTAAGATACCCTATCAAAGGGGGGTGTACGACATGACGAACAACCCGTCGTGAATGAGGATATAATCCCACACCACACCGTATGTTCCTCGAAGAACTAGGGCTAGAGTCCATTAAGGCCAAGGGGCTTGAGGCTAGGTCTCGGTCTGGAAGGCCTGACTAGCTTGCAGTTTAACTTCATGCAAGAATAGCATTCATTTTAAGGTCATGTAGGACCGTAGGGGCCCGAATGTAAGACCAAATGCGGTTAAAGGTCATGCAGGACAACAATTCTGTTTAAGGTCATGGAGGACCAAAATCTAGTTTAAGGTCATGGAAGACCAAATGCTGTTTAAGGTCGTGAAGGACAGAGTCATCAGGCAAGAACGTAAGACCCAATGCAGTTTAAGAGCATGCAGGACCACAATCCAGTTTAAGGTCATGGTGGACCAAATGCAGTTTATGGTCATGCATAACTGAGTGCTTAGGCAAAGTATTTCTTAAGGAATTTGGCATTGGTGGGAGGAGTTATATGCTCACCATCCATGTTCACAAAAGAGTATGATCCATTGGGTTAAACCTTATGTACAATGATAGGTCATTACCATTTCGGCTCCAACATGGGTGGGTTCCTGTCGGGGATCATTGGCGCTCTAAGGGATAATACCAAATCATCATGCAAGAAAGAGAGGAGGTGAACCTTCATTGTGAAAGCTCGAGCCATCCTACTCGAATGCCTCTCTATGTTGTGTAGGGCATGAATCCTATTCTCATCCAGTGCTTCCAATTCTGCTAGATGGATGTCAGCCACATTATTCGGTGCCTACTGGTCATAGACAGTTGTGCACAATGAGGGCAACTAATGCTCTATGGGCATGACAGCCTCAGTTCCGCACACCAGGGAATATGGGGTCACCTGGGAGGAATTATGGGTCATTGTACGATAATCATAGAGGGCGTTGTAGATCTTATCCATCCAACTCTTCTTCTTTTGACCAACCATTTTCTATAGAATGTTAGAGAGGGCTTTATTTAACTCCTCAATTTAGTCATATGCTTGCGCGTGATAGCAGAAGGTATGGGTAGAGAGAATGATTTACATGGCGAAAAATTTTGTCAGCTCGGCTGCCAAGAAGTTGGTGTCGTTATCGGTGAGGATAGTGTGAGGTTCCCCAAATCGATAGATGATATTGGAACACACGAATTCGATGATATAATAGGTCTTGACTTCTTTTAGTGGAATTGCCTCTGCCCAGTTGGAAAAGAAATCTGTAGCGGTCAGAATAAACCGACATTGGCGAGACGTTGCTAGTGGGTATGGTCCCATGACTTTTAACCCCCGGACTGCAAAGGGCCAAGATTAATTGGTAGTATGAAGAGGCTCCAGTGGCGGATGTACAATGTTAGAATGAACATGGCATGCATTGCAACTCTTGGCGAACTCGATATAGTCATGGATCATGGAGGGCCAAAAATACCCTTGTTTCTGAATCTAGTGGGACAACATTAGCCCAGTATGATGTGCACCATAGGAACTGACATGAACCTCTTTCATAAACTGTGCAATCTCAACTAATTGAAGGAAACATAGGATAACACCATCAAATCTGCATTTATAGAGGATCTTCTCAATGTTGGGACTGCTCTGGAGAGTAAACTGCAGCGGGAAGCATCAGATTCGCTCGAGCTCTACCCGATATGACTGAAGATTACCGAGTTGGAGGTATTCTACCAAGGGTATCATTAAATTATCAATTAATTCGACCACCGCATCTGACGAACCTGGGGCTCCTGACATAGAGGCACCAGCAGTAAGATGTTTTACCTATCGGCCGTCATCATCTTCTTGGGGGACGGGAGCAATGACTCTCCAATGTGTCACGTGGATAATCAGATCATCCTGATCGGGCTCTACAAGCAACATGTCTAGGCTGTACAAAGCGTCTAGTCGACTGTTCTGTGACCGAGGGATATGGATATCCTCTGGCCAAAAGGGAACTGTTCCATTAGCAGGAGAGTGCGTTCTAACAATGGTAAGAGCTCTGGCTTCCTTACAACATTGTATCCATTGACATACTTGATGACGAGATCAGAATCCCCTTTCACATGCAAATGTGGCATTTTGATCTCAAGGGACAGCTCGAGACCAATAATGGGGGCCTGTTACTATGCCTCGTTTTTGGTGTATCCTTATGGCAACAGGAATGAGTATAGTAGAATGGATTGAGCAGGGGTGATGAAGGAGATACCCAGGCTTACTCTGTTGAGCCTAGGATCATTGAGACTTCTACCAGTGGGGCTCTAGGAGGCACCATAAAAGTACATCTTCCAACATGGGATGACATGATTGACTGAGCGAATTGCCTCGTTAGTAAAATCTAGGTCCATGGACTAGTATGCGGAAGTTGGATGGGTATCTAGGAAGTTTTCCAATGTATACCCCTTGATAGCCTTCTAGGGCATGAACCTAATGTTGAACCACTAGAGGATCACCACCAAATGCTCTAGTCAACCAGTCAACATGGGGTGATTCAGAATGTACTTCAATGGGTCTACTCAAGAGACCAACTATACCTCATGGTGTTGTAGGTAATGCCGTAGTTTCTGGATAGAAAATATGAGCACAAGGCAGCTCTTCTAGATGGGGGGGGTGGTATCTGGTTTTCGTATCGAGGAGGATGTGGCTGAGTTAGTAGAGGTTGTTCTACATCCCCTCATTGTTCTTCTGGGTGAAAAGGGTTCGAAGGGATCATTCCAGGACAGTGACATAAAGAATCAACAGCTTCCCGGAGACGGGTGGCATCAAGACCGGAGGCTAGAGAAAATATTTCTTCATTTCCTAAAAGGGGGTATAGGACTCCTCATTCCACACATAAGTGGTTCCCTACTTCACGATCTAAGAAAAGGGCTTACACTTGCCATCCAGATTCGCAATGAATCGGCGTATGTAGGCTAAGTGGCCTTAGAGACCTCGATGATTCTGAATATTACTCGGCGGAGGCATCTGGCTGATTGCCTTGATCTTCTCTGGGTCGATCTCGATGCCCCAGTACCAAACAAAAAATCCAAGAAACTTTTCATAGGTGACCCCAAATGCACACTTCAATGGGTTCATCTCCAGGTGGCAGGAATAGTGGAAGCCGAGCACATTCTCAAGATCCTTGATATGGTCCTAGCGCTGGAGATATTTGACCACCAGATCATCCACATAGTATTCCACCAATGTACCTAGGATTGGCTTGAATATGTGATTCATGTCCCATTGATAGGTGGCACATGCATTCTTCAGGCAAAAGTGTATAACCTGGTAACAAAAAGTACCTTAGGGCGCCCTAAAACTAGTAGATTCCTCATCCTCAGGGGCCATACGGATCTGATTATATCAAGAGTAACCATCCATGAAGAAGAGGGATTGGAGCCCCATCATAGCATCGATCAAAAATTATGTCATTGGAATTGGAAAATCATCCTTCGGATAGTCACAGTTGAGATCACAGAATTCAATGCAGACTCTGATCTGACCATTCTTCCTTCTTACTTGCCTGATGTTGGATAACCAATTGGGGTACTGGAACTCTTTGACAAAGTTGGATCTGATGAGCTTGTCAACATCGGCTTCAACCATGGAATCGTGAGACGGATGCATCTTCCTGGGAGGCTTCTTGAACCCACGAAGGTCTACTAGGAGACTAAGGCCGTGGACGAATACCTAAGAATCTAGTCCTAGAATCATGTCATAACACTGGGAAAATACATCATGATGTTGCTTGAGGTATTCCATGTACTGATACTACTCCTCAGGGGACATAGCGGTGCTGATCAATGTGGGTCTTGGATATGCATTGCTACCGAGGTTCACTTGCACCAGTTCATTGACCGTGGCTGAGACGCCTTCCTCAATGGCCGGGAGACCATCCCCCATATCTTCTTCTCCACTTATGGTGAAATCCTTTTTAGGGGAAGATACTTGTAAGCTACCAAACCTTAAGGGGAGGCTGCTACCAACTCGTGCGGTCGTGGTCACTGCCTCGGGGAACTCCGGCGATGCAGAGACCATTGTTATGATGGCTGTCATCCCAATAACATCTGGTCTTCGTCCTGATGGGCCACACATGATAATATCGGAGTATTAGTGGCACGTCGGCCAGAGCCGACATATTCCATCCTAGTGAAATAGAAAAGTATGACATACTATCATTGCCATGAGTCGGATGTGTCGATACCTAATGGGAGTGGTAGGCTCCGGGATCACTGGAGCATGGTTCGTATAAGAATAAAAAGGGATCTTCTAATGTCACCGGGATTTGGGAGCATTATTACCCCTTTTCCTGGAAATGAAAAAACATTTCCCCATATTGGGGGTCGTGGCCTTAAACTGATGGATCAGGAAGGCGTAGGTGTCATTTAGGTCTGCCCAAGGGTTGGTCAAAGCTGTAACGGGCTCAAATTTTCTTGCATGGACTTGCTTATCATTTCTATTGAAATAATCAGTATCCATGTAGAAGGCTTCACAAGAGGCAAAAAGAGATGCATCACCTTGGAGTACGCCTACTCGACCATTAAGGGAGTACATGAGGAATTGGTGATATGATGAGGGGACGGTCGTGTGCAGGTGGATCCAAGGCCGACCCATCAATGCATTGTATGTGGTGTCCTGGGAAACTAACATATTATTAGTACTGGAAACTAGGCCACCAAAATGGGTCTTTATACGAATATTTCTGACCAGTTTATTCTCTATCTTATCATATCCATGGATCTCTAAATCAGAGGGAGTCAGGTCATCTTTGGATAGCCCTATCTTCTGTAGTGTCCATGTCGGTATAAGGATGAACTCGGAGACATTGTCAACTAGACAGCGGCGATCCTCTACACCGTTGAATTGGTCGGTGATGTACAACGAGAAGATGTTCCCCTGTATTGGTGAGCCTTCATCCTCTCTCAAGAATGAGATGGTGGCCTGGCATTCTGTGTCCTAAACTGCGTCAGCATGGAAGGCCTCTACAGCTTCTATCTCTGTCTCAAACTAGAGGGGGCTCCTTAATGCCTCGATTAGTGCTTTGCGCATATCTGGTGACAGTCAAAGGGATACAAGGATGTTGAGCCTTGCTAGGATGTAGTGAGGGGATTTAGATAATAATACTTCCATGACAGGTGAAAACTTCTACTTTAAGGAGGCCGCTCTAAGATGGAAGGAATGGCGTACCCTACCGGCTAGACCGATGGCTGATCGGTACTATAGACATCTTGCTGCTGACTAGTTGAGGCTCGGAGGGTAGCTTATAGATGAGGATCATGAAACTAATATCAACTAGTAGCGGGGTGAATCTGGTCATGATACGGCCGTAGTGGCTTTTCCTGATCTAGGAGCACAAACGGTGGTGGAGGTGGACTAGTCGACACCGGATGAAGAGAATGCATGTGCTGAGTTCTGTGCTAGGCATGCAGTCTGGTCTCAATGGCGTGTAAGGCCTAGATGGAGGTTCCATCTGATCTACCCAGTGACCCATATGTTCATGGTTCTGCCGACATTGGTGTCAGCTGGGTACATTGGGTAGGTTCTTCTGGCGCTCCCCCTTGTCGGAAGTCATATAGGGGTTTACCAAATCGACGGTGTTAACCGAAGCGTACCCTTGACTATCACTTGATGAATCATCCACCACTAGGGAAGATTTTCGAAGGTATTACCATCTAAGGGGGCTTGATTTCACTAAGAGTGTGGGACGATGAAATCATTGGTGTGGCGCATTGCTTCTTCTTGCGATGTAGATGCTTGCTCTTCTAGGAAGAGGTCGGCTGAGACGATGAAGTAGAGGTGGTGGTCGCAGCTTCTGACGGCTCTGACTAATTTAGGCCTACACAGATAATTCCATGGGAATGGGTGACTATATTGTGAGCCATCCAGTCATCATAATTCTAGGACTTGTGTTCAGGAACCAGCTGCTACTCACCTTCATCGTCGCTACTACTATCTGATCTCACAAAGACACCCGCCACTTGTGCTTGGGGTGGGCCTAACCTGACAATGTTGATGTTAATTTGGTCTTGGATCCTGTCATTAAAAACATAGAATTGATTGATGTTGTGCCCCATGAACCTGTGATAGGGGTAGTAGTTGGGGTGATCAGTGAGATGTGCCTCTTCTGGCTTCCAGCTCTCAAGTTTTCATACAATTCTCTGCTCTAAGGTGCTGCGAAAGTAGTCGGGGACCAGATCCTCGTCTAACGAGTAGGTAGGATTCCTTCTATCCGGAAAGGGGGCTCTAGTATCCTGACCCAAAAGAGGGACAGAGGAGCCTACCGAGAGGGATGAAATTGATTATCCCGCCTAGGCAGCGGCTGCGCATTGCGTGTAGGCCCCTACCGATTCTGGGGTGGGTGCTGCAAGGCTTAAAACTGTGCCTGTGGTGGAGGGCCCCCACAAGGCTATGGATCTTTCTCTACTAGTTGAAATTCTAGCAGCCTAGGGCCTCTATCTGGGCTATGGCAGTGGGCTTGGATCTGGAAGCTTTATTTTCTAGAATTACAGGGGGCAGGAGGCATGTCTGGGTAGCCTGTTGCAGGGCTTCTTCGAGGCTCTAGGCCTTATTAGAGAAGTATCGGAACCCTCCGGGATAATTCTATGTGATCAGGGTGGGAACCATATTCATCCTGACATTCCCCACGCACATCATAAGTAATTTATCTTGAGTCAGTGGTACATAAAGGGAGTATGTGATCCCCTTCCACCGAATGATGAATTACGCGACTCGCTAATCGGGACTTTGCATGCACCTAAAGAGTTCTGTGATATTCGTCTTCTAGGTGGTGGAGATAAATTGGTAAACTAACTACCTACGAAGGTCCTCCCAGCTTGTCACAGATCCAATGGCGAGCTGGCTATACCAAACGAATGTCGGCCCCTCCAGCATCTGAACAAAGCAACGGATCTTGGCAGCCTTCTGCAGCGCTGGGTCCCAATCATAGGCCCAAACCTTGAGTTCAAGTAGGCTAGGTGTTTTTATGGGTCTCCCATCCCGTTAAATGGGATAAAGTGGGATTTCCAAATCCCCGGGGTGCTGGCATGTCATCCACCCATGCCGGGTATGTTTTTCCATCAGGTGGGATAGACACTTGTCGTGTTTCCAAAGTCTCGAGGTGGGATATGAACGACACCTTCGGATCGTCTGGACACGGGTCGTTGTCCTGGCAGGGACCCATAACCACAAGTGCATTTACAGGCTCTTCAATGCGGTAGCCCATCTCGGTGGCTCGTGGAGTGGCTATAAGAGCGACCCTTATGGAGGATGGAGGAGCTCGAGCGGGGTTCCTTGGATTATCACGTCGCTGGGGAGGGTTCAGAAAGACATATTGCGCCCTCTTTCTATGAGCCCCAGCTTCTGTACTGTCAGCGAATATGGTGTGATCAGGGTTTCCAGGGAGAATCTTGCTGAGGTTTGGTTGTTTTTCCCCTGCTGCCCCGGCCTAGGATCACCATAGTCGGGTCACCACTCTACAATGTGTTCATCGACAAACTTCTTATGCTCAGCAGGCTGCTGGCTCAGTGCGGCCTTCTTGGGGTCCTCTTCCGGCTTCTGCACAGAGGCTGAGAGGTCAGAGTGCTTGACATCACCAACATTCTCTTTGCCATTACTGACATTCCGGCTCAGTACCAATGCCTTGGTGGGTTGAGGGAGACCTATGAGGTTCCTTTGCAGGTGAGTAATCCTTCCAGATGGGTCCAATGGTAGCACGTCCTCAGGGAGGACACCCCCATCAAGAAGTCCCTGCTCATTCGACTCTCCTGTAGATCAGTCAGGTTGACCGCTACTCTTCTTGGCAGCATTTCCTCACTACCTCCATGTGAGTCAGGCTGCCGGTGAATCGCACTAAAGAGGGGTGTAGCATACTGCCCCCAACCACATACTTGCACATGGGGGTATCATCCTTGAAAACTCTTTGGAGTACTTGGAAACTCTGAACGCATTTTCACTGGAGGTCCTTGTAGTGGCAAGATGACTCAGGGTGTCGTGCCATAGAGAGTGTGTCCAGGTTAACATGGCGGCATTATTTTCCAATATATTCGAGGTTCTCTTGGATCCCGGGATAAGTCACCCACTGGTGGTGAAGAAGGAGGTGAGTCGCCCCATGGTTATGGTGGAAACATTCAAACTCCTCCAGGGTGAGCGATTCTGGCGTACCAAAATTCGATCCTGCGACTGGCCCAAACTTGTCAGGGAAGTGGCCAACTACGAGGATGGTCCAGAAGCTCCCTAGATCAGATCCAGGCTGTGGCCTTTGATTTACCCACTCATCAACTAAGGTTGGTTGAGGAACTAGCATCGGTGCTAAGGCGGGCCACTGGGATGGCAGGCTGGCCGGTGGAGAATACAACGAGTGGGATGATTAGCCGCCAAATATTTGGTTGTCCTCTAAGGATTGCAGTGTCTTGGACGCCATGTCACGATAGGATGGACCAATGATAAGAGATCCTAATATAGAATTAGTTTCTTCCATGGGTGGGTTACCCCCTGGATCTTCTGTCATTGACCCCCAAAATTGCTCCGAGGTAGAGGGTGCTTCTGGAGACGATGGTGGTGACTGCATGGTCTACCCTGGGAAACATGTCAGGGACTCATCCTATTGGAAATACCTTTGAATGGAAGCATGGATCCTATGGATCTCACATTCCGAGAGCACGAGGTAGATGCACCTCGTTCCTGCCCTAGCCCTTGACTTGGAGGACTGAGGGGAGGGCTATTGCGTTGAATCGTACTCCGCCTCATAGTCTAAGAAGCAGACTGAGCTGATTCCTACCCAGCCATCACTAGGATTCCTCTTGTAGTGGTGGTGACCTGTTCGCCTGCCTCTAGATGGTTCTTTAGGGCATGGATGGTTTCTGACATGGGGTCCTCCAGCTGTACTAGTGCCGGGGTGGAGAGAGTTTCCACCCGAGGAAGTCGGGGTATGAGGTACACCGGGACAAATGTCAAAAGGAATATGGAGAGGACCTCCTTGCTGGGCATTGGTGAAGCGGTGTTGGCTTCCACCTCTCCAATTACTGGGGTGATGAGGACCTTCATCGATTATCACATGGACATGGGGAGGACCTCCATGTTGGCGAGTGACCGGACGTGCAATGTCTTCATGCTCAAAGTCTGCGGGAGAGGGAGTGATCTCGAACCCAGTGTAGTGAGCGCGGGAGAGACACCTATATGGAGTGTTGATGTCACCGAGGAGACCCTCTCCTGGGTTTAAGGAGTCACGGGGCATACCTCCAAGCCATGGTTGGAAGTAGTGAGGGCCGCAACTTCCGTAGTGGTGGTGCAGAGTAAACATCCGCACTGGGAAGCACTGCTACGGATTGGTCAGCAGTGACCATCACCTATGCCGGCGACCAGGAGAGTCGACCAAACCTTCTTGTGGGTTGGTTGTGGCCTTGATCTAGGTCAGGCGTATAGCTACACCTACTCAACATATGCATGGATTTGGGAATATGAACCAGAGGTGTCTTGGACCACATTAGTCGCTGACATTGACGCCCCACAGCGAGTGTCTTCTTCGACTCGTTCCCAACACTGGCGTCGGGTCAGATGGACTGGAGCCATTGGTGCTGGCGTGTGGCATACCTACGCTTTGGCTTGGAGAACTGGGTCACGACGCTGACGCGACCTAGTGGGGGCCCCCACCGGGAGCCCTGGAAGCGGGACTCCGATCAGGCTGGCCCGGTTATCCCCTACATCGTCAGCGTAGGGGAGGGAACTATTGAGGCACTCTGGTAACAAGCTACCGAAGTGATTGAATGTTGGGGTGGGGAGTAGCGTCTCCCTGCGCGGCCCTCGGGGGTGGCGTGGACGATGAGGCGTAGTTGCCTCAAGATCTAGGAGGGACATATCACTGGTGGGAATGACCCCCTCCTCCTCGTACCTAAGTACAAGGTCATTGATTACCCTTCGCTGGATAACCTCTAATGGGGAGAGGTGGTGTGGGAACCCAGCAGTCGTGGAAGTCATGACCATCATCGAAGAGTCAAAACAATGCAGGGATGAAACATTGATATTTCCCCTACCCCTGCATCGATGGGAAGGTGATCGAGCTCCAGATGCAACCACTTTATTCTTGAACCAAGGAGATGAACTCATTAACACTGCTAGAAAAAAAAGGAATTTACAACCAATGCCCTATCGTCGTTCCATCTCCTGTGGTAGGCAATAGGTATCCATGCTGAAAACATCACAGAACAGAACACTCAACGTGCCGGCTGTCCCAATATCTTGAATGTTTCATGTCAGGCCTACTTGGTGGGACCTGTTACAGGATGACAAGGATAGACAACATGCTCATCCATTGATGTCCCGAATGCTACTATCCTCTATGATGAGGAGAGGAGCTTCATGTAGGGTTAACGATTTTCTATTTTTGATGATTTCTCTAGGGCATGTGCATCCGTCAAGCAGAGGACGTGCTGCTGTTACCCCGCATTCCCTCTTTCCAAAGGCGGGCGGCATCTACTCCTTATTCAGGGACGTCTGCTCCTTGATCAAAACAGGATAATGGGATTTCGGTTCTTCCTTCTATGGATTCATCCTCGGATCTCATCACCTAGTCCGAGTCTCCCTCATTGATTTAAAACATAGTTCGTGAAGCTCTTTCTAGTGCCATATCTTCATGGACACCAGTTAATTATTCCAATTCGGTCAGGACCTTCAAAGGGGTCCGGTCAGGGTGGCAACCTTCGTTTAGGAGAGTAGTCGCATTTGGGTATCACTGGAGTGTCTTGATGCTGTGGATTGGCATGTCTGTCTTCTATCCCATATCATAGGGCTTCTTGAGCATACGGAAGAACGAGGCATCCCACATCGAATGCTGGGGATTATATTCCATAGTCATGTATCTGAGGTTTTCCCCAGCTTTCCATGTTTAACAAAGGGTATGCTACATGTTTAATATCCATCGGAGATAGATCAGACTGATCAGAACACTAATTAGAGTGGATCAGATTAAAGAACCCCATGGAGGGAACATCGATAATGGTTTCAACACGTGGGTGGCTTCCCACATTTTGTGGAGGGGAATGAGGAGTGAAGTGGCTTGATCCCACTGGGATGTGGTGGCCCGGGTAAGAATCAGGATGGATGGTGGCTTTGGGATTGGGTCTCAAAGAGACTTCCTACATATCTGTGTGGATGCGAATCAAATTCCATGTAGTTTGATGATATGGTGCGACACCTGAAGAGGCGACCCGTGAGAATGAACACGTGGATGGGACCTAGAGGAAGTGAAACCTTCAGTTTAGGCCATGAGCTTCATGAGACATGTGGGATCGAGGGTGAGATCAGGATGAGACATGAGTGATGGGCTTGAGCCTCGTGGATGCCTCCTACGTACCCTTGTGGAGGAGAATCAAATTCTTCGTAGTTCAGGTAATACGACATAGCGTCATTCAAGATGGATATGAGGGCTTACACTTGGAGGTGGCCCATGGTTTTGGAGGAATGACGTGAATGGAGTCAGAATGATAGGGTGGCAGGCTTGAAACTTGTGGAGTCTTCCTATGTACCATGCCTTAGCACGGATCAAAGTCCACATAGTTCAGGGTGGAATGCTGTTTAACATCATGCGGGATGGGGGAATTTGGGGATTATGCTATGAGACAACCCAATGTTGGATTCAGTGAACCGATGTGATGAGGGACCTAGGATCCAGGTGGATTGGGGGCTTACACTCTAAGGTGGCCCAAGGTGGTGATGGGGGTTAGCACACCGACACATAGATAGTTAGGGCCAATGTTTTGGCAGGATTGAACCTCGTGGAGGCTTTCTACATACAATGCCTTAACATGGTTTAAAGTCCCCATAGTTTGGGATGGTTGGGGATTACACTCTAATATACCCCAAGGTGGTGGGGCTTGAGCATCGTGTAGGCTTCCTATGTACCATGCCTTAGCATGGATCAAAGTCTCCATAGTTTAGGATGGTTGGGGAAAATTCTCTGAGATGACCCAAAGTGGTGGGGCTTGAACCTCGTGGAGGATTCCTACGCACCATTCTTTAGCATGGGTCAAAGTCCATGTAGTTCGGGATAGTTGGGCCTTACGCGCTGAGATTTCCCAAGGTGGTGGGGATTGAACCCCGTGTAGGCATCCTACGTACCATGCCTTAGCACAAATCAAAGTCCCCATAGTTCAGGTTGGTTGGGGATTACATTTTTATATGGCACAATGTGGTGGGGATTGATCATCGGGGAGGCTTCCTACATACCATGCCATAGAATGGATGAAAGTCCCTATAGTTCGGATGTTCGGTTTGACATCATGCGGGACGCGGGTGCTTGGAAGTTTAACGTTCTGCAGCTCGTACGATGGGGTTTGGGGCTTACGCTCTGAGATGGCCCATGGTGTGTCATGGTAGGTGCTTACTCTAACCTCACGGGAGTCATGATCAGTGTCAGAAACAAGAGGTAGTAGAGACCTGATGATCACATCGTGAAGGGTGCGTCTGTGGGAAGCGATGAGGGGCTTACGCATTGAGTGGCCCATGGTGCTGGGGATTACTCTAGGATAGAGGCCCGAGGGTGACAATGCGCAACAGGAGAGGGAATTTCCACCCAATAAGAGAGGAGGGGCCCCGTTCCCTATTACGCCCATCACTGGCCTTGTCACTGAGGATGTGAGGAGGAGCCGGGGTGCTGCCGCCTATGAGGAAAGCTAAGGGCTTACACCAAGGTGGTTTCCCTTCCCCGCTAACAAACGCCACTCCAGCAAATCACCCCCTGGGAGGGATGATCCCATCCCCATGGAGACGAGTGGGGCCTGGTGAATGTCCAAGGTATGGGGACCCTACATGTGAGGCACAAGGCCAGGTCGCAGTTTAATGTCATGTGTTGAGGATGACGTGCTTGGCAGTTTAACATCCTGAAGCTCGGACGAGGTGGGTTGGCCCCACACCCTTAGGACATACATAACAGGTGCCCTCTGGCCCTTGTGGAAGGGAAGGAATCGGCAAGGCCATAATGAGAGGGTGTCATGGAGCGAACCTTCGCGGGGTCCACATTAGCGAGGCTATGCGAAGAAGTAATAGTTGTTAGCGTGCATATGCGAAGAAGCAAAAGGCGAAGCAATGCAACGGGGAGGATTGTCCAAGGGACTTTGTAGTTACTTCCTACAACCTAGAAGGTCATATGGGAAAACCATGTATGATGCGGATTCCTGGGGTGCACAAGACACCTGTGAATGGCACCCAGAAGAAGGGCATCGAGCGCTCGCGCAAGGGTGTGCTCGGGGAGCACTGAGGTGAAGGGCCCTAGGGAATTGCGCACAACACTTGAGGTTTCGTGAAATAAAGGGGCCCGACGTGAAAATCCCCGAGTTGGTGCGAAATCATTCTTGCTTGCGCAAAATAGTGGGGCTGAAGTATTGCATGCGGCTAGGTGGAATTGCACGGAAGTGAAAATATTGCACACAAAGGGGTGTGCACACAAACAAAAGATTGTGCACGGCTTAACTGAATTACATGCCCTGGAAGGGATTCTGCGCAAGGAAGCAGACCCCGAAGGGTTTGGAGTTTTGTCTAAGCCATGGGGAGCCCCCATGAAGGCGGATCCTGGGGCAACATGGTGAGAAAAAGAACCATACCTGAAGTCCATATTGCACACTCACAGAATTCCAATTGCGTGGATGAGAGGTAGTTTTAATTGTACAGCCCCAAAAAGGAAGTGGGCCGACTTCTATTTATAGGCATCCGGCAGTGTAGAATTCCGGGATACATGCAATAATCGCATGATAGAGGTGGCAGTGTGAAAGGTAAACTACTTGGGGCGTGGGCGTGAAATTATTTCACGTCGGTGCCGGGACCCTTCGTGAATCCCAGTCATTTCTGCACGGGAGAACTTTTTTTCACGCACTTCATCCTTTTTTTCCATGCAACTCCTCCGGGCTCTCCAGACCGAGCCTCTAGGTCCTAATAGACCTTAGATATTTTGTTTGAAAACTTTCTCCGACATTTAAGCACTATTCAGTGTCTACAATAAGTTCCTCATATATCATTATAAACACCCAATGTGACCAAAAAATCTATGGATAACCATTACAATTGTTTTCTTGGGCAACATCTCATTGGATTTTTCTTCAGAAGGGTCCATATATATACCTTTTTTAGAGATAACATTCCTTTATAATGATCCTTTTTCCATCCATAATTCACATTTAATGTAATTTTCATTTAGTTTCCCCTTTTGGAAATTCTTTATCATTGTATTCAAATGCTCCACTTATTCCACATTTCTCTTTGAGAATATCATAATATCATCAATAAAGACTACCAAAAACATTTCATTGTAATATCTAAAGACATAATTAATTAATTAAATTTAAATTTCTAGAGCATTAGTGAGGTTAAATACAGTCACACTGAACTCATAATATCTATACCTCATTCAAAATGTATTCAGGATAATATATTACTTCCTCACCTTTAATTGTTGATATCCTGATCAATGGCCAACATTAGCTAAATACATGGCCCAACCTAATTTATCGAACAAGTCATCTTTCTATGGTAGGATAAACATGTTCTTTATAATTATTTTCATGAGATCACAATAATAAATATATAGCTCCTTGATCCATCCTTCTTCTTAATAATGATGACTAACATACCCCAGAGTGAAGCACTTGGGTTTATGAAACTCTTTCCCATATTCTCTTGTCACTACATAATTTTCTCCCACTCAATAGTGGACACTCTATAAGGAATATTTTATATAAGAAGAGATATTGGAAGAAGTTTAATTGATAACTCAACCTCTTAGTCAAGAGGTAGTCTGATCAATTATATAGGGAGCATATCCGCGTAGTCCCTCAAAATATGAATTTCTTCAAAATATATCTTCTTCATTGTGTCTATTATTTTAGCTAGATATTTTTTATCATATGGAAATAATATCCAAAATTAAGATGATGATTTTGAAGGATGTTCACCATCCTACTTAAACATGCAAGGAATTATAGGAAGCCTCATGATGTGAAGAGTGATCTCACTTCAATGAAAATTGATGTTGGATTTATATAATGATATCCAATCCATGACCAATATAGAATAAAACTATTCCAATGGAATTAAAAAAATAATTCCATATATGTTCTCTCTACATAAATTAACCATGGAGTAGTTATATAAATTGGATTAAATAATTTTCCCATTTTATGTTCTTATAGATAACTCAACCTCTAAATTTTGAGGTGGTATTGAATAGTTCTACTAAACATTCTAGATATGAAAGAATGTGTAGAACCAGAATAAAATAGTGTGTTATCTATTCATGAATGAATTTCAAATTTCACTATTAACACAACATTGTTGGGCACCACATCATTAGTAGTGATAACATATTCCCTTCCTTGTTACCTTGGAGGTTATTTTTGTTTATTTCCTCTAACAACACTTGAAATAGGGATTGGTTTCTTAAATGCATAGGTTTCTTGGTGATAAAACACTTCTCTTTATGATGAGTGTTGATTTGAATCTTCTTTTCATCTGACACATTTATTTCCTTCTTCATATCCACTCATCAATAATTTTCATTATTCCCTTATCTTTCACATTTCAGGAATCACCTTGATCCCTTTTTATAGTTCCCAAGATGCTTGATATATTTAGTGATAATACATAAAAATTCCAAAACAAATGAACTCTTCACCTAAAACTATCCAATATTATTTTAGTATATTTAATAATAATACTGAAACTATTCATATTCTTATGCAAAAAATAATGAAATAATGAAAATAATATGGAGACAACACCTCCCTCCTCCACTATAAATACCACCCTCACCACCTCTACTCCACACACCTAAAATATTTTTATCTTGTTTAAATTCTTCCCAATTTCATTCCCAATACTTCTACCTAGGTTAAAGACCTACTAGTCTCAAAAAAATTCAAAAACCATTGGTATTAAGTTGGTTATCAATGATAATAATTCAAGAGTTAAAACCCTCTTTCATTTTAGTTTATTTTTATTTTAATTCCTCAAATTTTATTATACTTTCTTCAAAATCCCATAATCAAGAAGAATAAAAACTAAAATATATTATATATACTATAATTTTTAAATTTTTATGGAAACATTGTCCATGAAACATCTTCTCATCTCCCTTTTAACCTAATAATTAGGACATCATCCGTGATTTGTGGATTTATCGCCATTGTGCATGATAAAATTTCATTTTTTAGTACCTTAAATGATATTCATATTACAATTACTATAGATAAATAATATTTTATTATACATATTATAAGTTTTTTAAATTTCCATAATCTACATATATATCAGATATTGAATAGATTGATATAAGTTCATGATGGCCATCAAAATTGCCAAAATAAATTAATGCATTATCATTAATGTTTTATATATGGATTCAACCTCATATAATAACACAAAATGACATATATTATCATTTAAAATTATGAAAGTATATTGAAATAATTTTATTCCACTTATGAGTGCTTTCTAAAATTCGACAAGAATTTCCATGATGTTCCAACTTGGGAAACTATGAAATATGTTCACCCAAAACAATGAAAATAAAAAATTATTAATAATAAATGGGTGGAAATATGGTATAATAATTTCATATATGTATTTTTAAATATGAATATGGTTATTTAATATATTAATATAACTATTTAAATAGTTATAAATGAATTTTGAATAGGTTTTTAGTTACAAGAACATGAGGTAAAGTATTTGTTAAAAAAAATTATTCTTCAGGTTTATCATTTACTTAATAAATTATGTGTTTCTAATATTAATTGTGTTATAAATTTTGTATATCTTATGTATAATTATGTGTATTTACAGAATATACACATATTCTATTTGTTTTATTAATTATAACATTAGTTATATGATATTTTTAAGGGAATTATCTTAAAATTTATTATTTCAAATGACTATATTTATATAATTAAATAGGAATGTTTTTATGAATATTTTATTATTTTATGAGTATGAACTAGTTCAATGGATTATTTTTGAAGAATTATGGTACCTATATCTCCCTCTAATGCATTGGGTATGTTTATGTCATAGGTCTAACATATGGTTACTCCAAGTATAACAATGATGGTCACACCATAAGTCAGCTGTGAGGGTTACATAGTATGGTAGCCATGAGAGTTACATTATAAGGTATCTATGAGGTTTACAATTCATACGGTATCTAAGAGGGTTATAATCATAATTAAAACCTCGTGTTTCCATTATGGTATTATTTATATTTTTTATTTTTTGTGGAAGTATCATGTTTTTACATAGTATCATTATGATACATTTTGGGTTATAAGTATGAATTTTTTAAAATGATTTCATTTGATTATTGGTATTCATGTACTAATGGTTTCTCTCGTTATTTTTATATTCCTTACTAATATTTTTATGCTCATTCCACGTTTAAATTTTTTTCACTGGGTTTATGGATCGATAAGAGTAAAACAGATTCCAATAGGAATATTAATATGACTTTTCATGAAAATATTTCATGCATTTTTTAAAACAACATTTGTATTATAAATGAATTGGAAACTATTTTAGTAAAACCAACTTTTTAGGCTTGTGGGAAAAAAAAAAGGAATTATATCTTAATTTACTAATTCTATAAACTGAAAATATCTTTGGGAATGTAAATAAATGATCTCTAAATAAATTTACAAGAATATGTATTGTTCAAGGCTGATTCCTTATAGATATAATCATAGAATGGTTTAGATAAAATTAGGGGTTTTGATGTTGTTAATATAATACCATAAATTATTTGTACCTTATTTTTATGTTGAACTAATATAGAATTTGATGACTAACATGTTTCTTCATCTAAGACATATCTGTTTCGAATGGTTTTCCATAGAATATTCATGGAAGCTAAAGTAGGACGGAACTGAGAGGATGAATTATTTTAGAATCTGCCACCTGGAATGGTGGGAATTTGAATAAAATAGATTGAGAAGGTAATTTATCGGTTGATGCTAGCTATAAATGGTGGTGGAATCCATACAATAAAACATCTAGATCAAACATAAAGGAAATTGAAGTTAGTAGAGACTTTTTTTAAGGTAACCCCTTCCTTGTTTTAGTGGATTATATGAACTAGTGGTATCTGAATGTTGTATTAAATAACATTAAAATTTATTCAAACTTATGGGTTATTCATATAATCATATGGTTAGTCTTTCCATTTATCAATTTGAAAGGAAAGATAACAAATGGTGCTAAATAGTTAATAATATCAGGGATAGATGGGAAATTGATGCATTGAAATGTGATGAATTTAAAAATAATGTCTGTAGAAATTATTTTACAAAGTTGATTTGACTTTGGATGGAAAAAGTACCTTGAATTGATGAAAAATGAGGATGAATCAGTGTCCATGTATGAAGAAAAATTCAATGAACTAAAAAGGTATGCTCTAAATATTATTTGTGTTCTTGATAGTAAAATCCATCATTTTACTCAGGATTAAAGCCAAGAGAGTGAAAGAATTTGGCCTCCCCTGAATTCAGAAGTTATGAAAAACTTTTCAAATGTACTTAGAGGGTATAAATGAAGTCTCGTGAAAATCATGCATAATTTGACAAAATGAAAAATAAAATTTATAGATGGAAATAAATGCATATTAATCAATCAAAATATGAAGGTAAGAAAGTATAGTATCTATTTTAGGGTAAGTGCGGTAAAATTCTCCCCAGGGAATTCCATAACAAATATGGGATGTGTTTTTGATGTTGTATGTTTGGACATATGGCGTAAGATTGCAATGAAAAAGATCATAGTTATGGTATGTTTAATTCTGATAAGAAAACTATAAAGTGCTTTAAATGTTGTCAAATGTGTAATTACACAGGTACCTATTCAAAGAATGATCTGAATGAGGGAAAAAATCCATATTAAAAGGAAAAAGGTGTAGTGATATCCTTTTCAACTATGTCAGCTGATGATAGACTATCCAATCAAGTGGAATATGGTACTTTGTTTTTTTACTCATAATTTTTAAAATTCTTTTTTATATGGGGTCTACTCATTCCTTTTATTATGATAATGTTTAGGGTATATTTAAATTTTCAACTCAATAAATTAGAAAATAAATTATTGTTAAAATAATTTGGGGAAATATTAAAAAAGAGAATAATAAAAATCTACTTATAGTTTTATGTGGAACTAAATTTCCTACAAATAATTTTCGTTTTTCTTAAGTAAATTTTGATGTCATTCAGAGTATGGGTTGACTCTAGGTTTATCATACTAATATTGATTGTAGAACTAAATGGGATTTGTTAGAATGAGTTTTAGTTTGTATACAAGAATAAACCCATAAAATTGATAAGATATTATGAAGTTGAGAAACCATTAGAATATGGAAATGAATTTTATCTAGCTCATATATTAGAAAAAAGGAAACTTTTCAGATTACTGATGTTCTAGTATAAAATGAAATCTTAGATGATTTTCACAATGAGTTTCCCAATTCTATACCTATGTGGTAGGTTGAATTTACTATTGAATTGGTTTCTAACAATATGTTAATTTCAGAACCCCCAAATTGACTGGATTAAGGGGAAATTATTGTATTGAAAAATAAATTGTAGGAGTGGCTTGATAAAAGATTCATTTATCCATGATCATCACCATGGGGTGCTTCTCTTTTGTTTGTTTAAAATAAAGATAATTCCATGAAAATGTTTATTGATTATAAAGCTTTGGATAACATTATTGTTAAGAATAGGTATCTCTGCCTCATATTGAGGAATTGTTTGATCATATCTAGGGATCTCAGTATATTTACAAGATTTTCTTGAAATTCTTGTACCATAACCTGAATGTGAAGGTTGTTGAAATCTAGAAAAAAACATTTACTACAAGATATTGGCATTATGAGTTTGTTTTTATGCCCTTTGGTTAGAAAAATACACCTATTGTATTCATGGGTATTATTAATAGAATATTCCATTAATAATTAGATATTTTTTGTTGATATTTTTATTAATGATATTTTCATATTTTAAAAAAGATATGAGGATCATGAATAACATTGAAGTATTGGATTTAAAAATCTCAAATAAATGAATTTATATTGAGAATTTAACAGCTGTGATTTTTGGTTACAATAGATCTTTTTCATGGGAACATAATAAATAAAGATGGTATAATAGATAATCAAGAAAAAAAGTGGTTCAAAAATGGAAAAGACATAAAAATGATACATATATTCACAGTTTTCTTAGAATAGAATGCTAGTACCAACAGTTTGTTAAAAACAATTCATTGATATCATTCCCACTAACTAAGTTAATATGAAAAGGGGTTATATTTATTTTGGCCAAATACTTCTATTCTATTTTCAGTAACTGAATAATATATTCGTTAACGCTCCAGTTTTGGCATTTTCTCCTAAAATGGAGGATTTTTTATCTATAGTGATGCTTGTTTTAATTGACCTGGTTGTGTTATAATGAAAAAATGACCAAGAAATTATTTATACTTGGCACAACTAAAACCCCATGAGGGAAATTATCGTACACATGATTTGAAATTAGAAGCTATGGATTTTTCTTTTAATTTTTTTAGAAATCAATTAAATGGATCAAAATGTAAAATATATACTAACCATTAAATTATGAAGTACATATTCCTATAGAAGTAATTAAACATGAGGGAGGGAAGAAAGATTGATCTAATAAAGTGTTATTATTTCATGATCAATTACAATAATGGAAAATAAAACAAATTGGTGGATTCTAATAGTCAAAAACTCCATTCATCATTAACCATGTTATGTTTGAAAAATGTATAATTGACGAATGATTTGATATATTTTGTCTAGGAAGTTATCGGTGTAGAAAATTCCTCAATTTTGATTTAGGTTTCAATGTATTCATCTCTGCTAGACTGAATTATGAAAGAAAAAAAGAGAGTAAATGAGTTATTGAATATGGTAAAACTGGTGAAATGTGTATGTTTCTATAATTTAATGTTTGAAATGATTGTCTTCCGAGATTTGAGAAGAGTTTAACTGTTCCTAGTGATCCATAGTTGAAGAAAGAGTTGTTAAGAGAAGATCATAGTTCTCTATTTTCAGTTCATCCTGGTAGTATAATGATATAGAGAGACGTTTAGGAGTATTATTATTGGGATATAATTAAAATATTTATTAAAAATTTTACAATGAAATTTTTTATAAGTCAATATGTTAAAGGAGAGAAACAATTAACAAAGAGGATGCCTCAACCTTTTGTAGTGCCAAAGTGGAAATTCGAAAATATTTCCATATACTTCATTGTGGCACTACCAAATTCTAGTTGACATAACAACGTGATTTGGGTTATTGATGAACAACGAACTGAATTTTCACATTTCCATATTAGTTGAAATTCAATTTCATTGGATCATCTTTCTCAAATGTTACTCAACGATATATTTAGGATACATTGAGTTCTTATTTCAATTGTATCTTACCATGATCCAATGTTATCATTATTATTTTAAAAATTCCATCAGAAGTAGTTGGGTTGAAAATTAAATTTGAACACTATTTTTGATCCTCAATATAATGTACATACCAATTGAACAAATTCAAAAATTAGTGTATATGGTGCAATCATTTTCATTGGATTATCAGGAAATTTGGGATCAACGACTTTATTTAGTTCTGTTTTCTTATAATAATTGTTTTCATTCGAATAAAAAATAAACTTTTGAGGGATTATAAGGAATGTAGCATCAAACTCCAGCTTTTTGGGATGATGTCTGGGAAATTAAGTTGATCAGTCTTGAATTGTAAGAGGAAGTTTCTGAGAAAGTGAATATGATATAGAAACTGATGAGGGTAGAATGGAGTTTTTAGAAATGATATGTAGATTACCTGAAGGAATAATTTTTTTCAATGTAGGTTATTATTTTTTTCTTACAATATAACCATGTTAAAATGTTATGAATTTTGGTAAGAAATAAAATATAATTTTATAGTTCATTGGAACTTATAAAATAATTTTTATTGTTGGACCAACATTCTACTAATTTGCTTTAACTTTTAGTTTATCTCATTTACGTATTGTTTTTCATGTTTTGATATTGAGAAAAAAATTCTAGATCCATCTCATGTTTTGATCCCATATGTAGTTCAGCTAGAAGAGAACCCTTATTATGAAGAGAAACATATTCCGATTCGTGATCAAAGAGAGAGTGCATTTGGGAAAAAGGTAATTCCATAAGTTATTGTTTTTTGTTGAAGCCACATGGTTAACGAAGTGACATAATAATCTAAAATTTCTACGAGGGAAATTTATTGTCAAATATTTAATAAGTAAATAGAAATTATAATGATAAAATTTCTAGAAGGTGGGGAGAATGTAATAACCCAGGTAATTATATCATAATTTATTTACATTTTAGGAATAAACAGATAAATCTATTATAAATATACAATGAAATAAGTGACATTTATAGAAATTTGGAAATAAACTGATCGAATAGTAACATGACCTTCAGAATAGTAATATAACCACTATGAATAATAATTTGGCCAATAGAATTGTAACCTCAGCTAATAAATTATAAATAAAATTATTTCCTTGTTATAATTTAATATATGACATATTAATATTTTTTTATAAGTAAAATTTTGTTTTTGAAAATTTGAAATTATGTTTTGGTATTTTTATGATTCATAAATTTTAAATTACAATTTTATAATAAATTTAATGATTTAAAAGGAATTTTATTTTATAAAATAGATATATAAATCTTAATATTGTTGTCTTATGATTATAAGATAATTTCATGAGACTATAAATCATTTTACAATGTGTTATAAAATCAGTAGTAGTTTTAAAAATAATATTTTTAGAATAAATTATAATTTTAATAAATAATTAAATTTCTTATAATTATAAATTTATTTAAAAAAATGGATTTTATTTTTTAATTCGAAATTTTTAAAAATAATAATTGTTAATTTTTGGGATTTGTCTAAAATATTTTAATTTTGGTGAATAATAAAATTTAGAAATTTACAATATAAGATTAATACATGATTTTTTAAGTCAAAGATGATATAAAGATTAGGCAGGCCAAAAATCTTGGACTCTTCTACATTATTTTAATATATTTTATGATAACTCTAAAACTATTCATTTTCTATAGCCAAAATAAAAAACAGATGAATATTATAATGATAAATCACCCCACTCTTCTAATATAAACACCACCCCTCGCCACCTCTTCTCCTCACACCAAAATGCCATGTAGATTGTTAAATCTCTATACAGTTCCATTCCCAAGCCTCATGCAAACGTCCAAGGCCTATATTTATCAACAATGGGCCAAAACCAAAGGCCTTAAGGAAGTTCTCAAGGAGGAGAATTCAAGAGGTAAAATCATCTTTCATTTTCTTTCATATTAATTTCAATTCAGTTTATTTTCTTATACTCTCTTATCCTACCCTTATACAAATGAACTGACATATATACTATCATATATCCAATTTATGTTTTAAGGTTGTTGGAACGAATCATCATCAATCTTTTTCTCCTTACACTTTTATTCTAAAAACATTACCATCGACTTTGATGTGTCGATTTCCCACTAAAATGGATGATTCAATTTAATTTCCCATTAGCACCCTGAAAGAAGTTCATAAAACCCTTTTTATTGTTAAATAATATTTTATTATATATATTTTAAATAATTTAATGTTTTGGGTCAAATATATATACATGATATTGAATAAAATGTTATAAGTTCACATTGATCATAAAAACTGTGAAAATAAATTATATCATTACCATTAATGTTTTATCTAATGATTCATCCCAATATATAAAAATTATATGTGTAATCCTTCAAATTTGTAGATACATATTAATCCCATTTAATTCCACTTCATGGGTTATTATTCCATTTGACAAGAATTTCCATAATGAACCAATCATGGAAACCATGAAATAAATGAACTTGTGGAAATGAAAATAAAAAATCTATTAATAAATGGGATGAAAGTTGTAAAAATAATATAAAATATGTAATTATAAATATGAATATTTTTATTTGATATATTAATAACACACATTATACCATTATATAGGACGTTTTAACACTTTTTAAGCGAGAATAAACTTATGTAAAAGAATTCCTAACCCAATTTCCATTTATTCGGTTAACCTTAAACTTAATTGATTTTATCATACTATGAATATTAATGATATAAAATTTTTTATATTATTTTTTATAATGTGTATTTATAGTTTATTCACACATTCAATTCATTTTATTAGTTCAAACTTCAATTATATGATATTTATAAGGGGATTTTATTTAAATATACTATTTTAAATTTCCATTTTTATAAATCTCAAAGGAAATGTTTTTATACAAGTATTATTGTTTTATAATTATTTTATGGTTATTGGGAATTTTTTTATGAAGGATGACACCTATGTATTCCTCCAATTCATTGGATATTTTATGTTGGAGTTCGACCATATAGTCACTCCATGTTCAACTGCAATGGATGTACCATAAGGTAACCATGTTCATTACATCATAAGGTAGGTGTGATGGTTACATTATAAGGTATACATGAGGGTTAAAAATCATATGGTAGTTGTTAGGGTAAAAATATTAAGTAATTCCCCTAGTTACCTTTATGGTATTATTTATGTTTTCTATGTTCTATGGAAATCTCATGTTCTCACAAAGTAACTATATGGTACTTTTTGGGTGAGAAGTATATATTTGTGACAACGATTTCATATATTTACATGTATTCATTTTCTAACTATTTATCTCCTTCTATATATGTCCATTAGTATGCTTTTTGTGCTTATCTCGTTTTTTTAAAATGTTTTTCATAGGGTTTGGGGATTGTTAATAGAAATTGATAATCCAAGATTCATGTTGTAAATACTTGTCAATAATATATTTCATGTTTTTAGTGAAATTTTTTTTGTATTATGGGAGAAATGGATACTATTTTAGTAGTACCCACTTTCTATTAATATTTTTATATATAGATATATACTAATTGTGTCCTAATTATATAAAACTCTAAACCAAAAAGATATTTGGGAATGTAAAAAAAGTGAATTTGAATATGATTTACTAGTGAATGTAATGTTTATGTCTTGTTCCTTATAGATTATTTTTTTTAAATGAGGATGATTTAAATAATAAAACATAAATGATAGATATTTAGATTATTTCGCGGATTTTTTATAATCACAAACTATATTTGTTTTATTATTTAATATTATTTTTATATATTGTTTATAGAACATTTAAATGTTAGAACACAAATTTTTAAATATTTTTTTACCATTATTTTGATTTTATGACCAACCATTAAGGAAATAATGAAAAATCAAAAATCACTTCCCACAAAGGCAGTAAACTGTCATATGAGGAATAATAATTTGATTTTTTAGAAGAAAAGAAAAATGAAGATATTTGATGATGAATATTATATTAACACAATAGTATTACAATATATGTATGGCAATAGAGATATTATGTTATTTTGGATAGGTGAGTTTATGTTAAGGTAGAATAAAGAATGAATTTAAAAGTGAAATAAGGAAAATTCTACCTCTTGAATATCACCTCCTTGAGAACCTCTTTAAGGCACCTAGGTTTTTTCTTTTGTTGGGAGCAGAAGATCATAGATGTGGGTATATGGATTGGGAAGTTAATTGGGTAGAACTTAGATAGGATTAATGTATTGGGATGTGTGGGGATAAAAAGTGGTGATGGTTGTATTAAAATGGGGAGGAGGGGGGATTGATAATTTTTTTCATTTTTATAATATTTTGGATCAAGACTATCAACAACGTTGATTATTGGTGATAATTATAGAAACTAGTTCATTTTATTACTATATAATGTGTTATTGACTCATCCATATATCATTCATGACTCAAAAATTCATTATTTGTTAAATACCACAATTTTTTGTATTCCATTATTCACAAAAAATAAAATATTTTTGAAAAATCCCAAAAAAATCACTGTAACCATAATTTGAAGATTATATATTCAAAATAGAATCCATTTTATAAAAGTAATTTTTTAAATATGATAAATTAAATATTTTAATATATTTTTTGAAAAAATACTGATTTTAATATTATGATTTTTTAAAAAACATTGAAAAATTAATTAGGGTCTCATAAAATTACCTTACCATTATAACAAAAAAATATTAATTTATAAATATTTTCTATTGTAATAAATTATATTTTAAACATAATATTAAATATATATATAAACTTTTATAAAACATATATGTTTGAAAAAATACCAACACATAATTTATTATTTACTTATTCCATGATATAAATATATCATATTTTAATTTATAGTATACATAAATATTATTTATACTTACATAGGAATGGTTACTATTCTAATGAAAAGATTACGATTCATAACCATCACATTAAAATTATAATAGTCATGTTTATAACAGTCATATAGGTTCCCTATATTCTATAAATACATCTTATAAAATTAATTATTCATTTATAATGTTAATATTAGTTTTTTGAATGAGATTTATGGTATATGAAATAATTATAAGTAGGTAAATTAAATTGATAAAACACTTGGTAGTTAAATTTCTCCATAAGTGTTTAACATATACATTTGGAAAACTCTATGCTTCTAAGAAATTACTTCATTGAAATTTCTTATCATACTATTTGTCGTATATTTTTTTCATGCTACAATTAATATAAGGGACCCTGGTTTTATTTCCATTCCTATTAAAAAAGGAAAGGTACTACTTCTTCAGGATGTTTTTAGCTTAGCCATTAAATAGAATGTGTCTTTTGTGTTAAGATTCATTCTATAACCTATAATGATAGTTATAGTTTTTGAATCATAAATACCATTAATGAAAATGGAATAATTAATTAAATCTGTAAGCTATTGCGGTTAGAGACGTAATGGGACATTTATACACTATTTTTTAACAACCTTAATAAATATAATGTCTCACTTTCATTATTCATTAATAATTATTTATCACCTTTAATTTCCCTTTTCTTAAATCATTTAATCTATTAGTTATTTCATAATTATTCAATGTAAAAATAAATTTATTGAATGTTTTATTCTTCCAAATTTACTATTATATTTAATTATAAACTAGCACTTTAATATATTATTATTTTTTATACATAAGGTTTTAATTTCTTCATTATATTATAAATTAGTTTTAAAATTTTTTTGTTACGATCTTTTTAAAGGAAATGCACCCCACATTACATTTTACCTATCAGAAACCTACATTTGGTATAATAAAAAATACTAAATTTTCTTAATTTTTTTGTTTTTAAATATTTTCAATGTTTTTTATTTTCAAAATATTTAATAAGATTTTAATATAATTATCTATTATTAAGGTATATTTTTGAAAATCCAGTGGTTGTCTCAATGGGTAATCCTTGAGTTGTGATAAAATATTTATATAATTAATTATGGTTAATAGAAAACTTACATGAGTAATTTTATTATATCTATTGGTTATCCTATATAGAAGATTTCATTGAGTGAAATAACCATAAAATTGAAAAAGATGATAAATGGACGAATGATGTTATTTTTTATTTAGAATTCGATGGTAAACCTATGATTTCCTTTCATAATAATTTAGATCCAAATATATTTTGTAGTATTTCTTCATAAAAAATGACGCTTGAAATTTAAAAACATTATGATGTGCCTTAAGAAAATACTAATAAAGTCAAATATACCCATTTATACATGGATAGAGAAGATATTAAACGTTTTTAAAGCATTATAATGTGTCAATAACAACTATGCTTACTAGATTTTATGATATTTTTAATGGCTAAAAAGATATTGGTGACTCTCCTTATACACAACCATTTCTCAAGAAAATCCTTTTTGATGTACCAATATGTTAGACACAGAAATTCACATTCTTCTATGAAGATAACATTGTTAAATATATAGGGTTGAGGAAACAATATCTTCTCCCACAACATATGAGATAACCATTAATAGACAAGTTGAAAATGAGGAAAAGGAGGCCACAAACACAAAAAGAAAATTTGAATTAAATTTAAAAAAATGATGATTATTTGGAATGAGACTAAAATACTAGAAGTTCAATTGAATAATTGATAAGAAGATTGAAAAATTAAACCAAATGATGAAAAATAAAAAATTATTTTAATGTCCATAAAAAGAAAGATACAAATGATATTATAGAAGTGACATGATTCTAATGAAAATTTAAGGGCCTTATAAATCTATATTTTCCCTTAATAAAAAGTTTAAATACTAGAATCAAGGTAATAATTCTATAAAATATCAATATGGAATTCTTGAAATAATTCAAGGATTACTTATATACTCACAAATCTACTTATAAACACCTCTGGGGTCAACTAAAGTTAGGTGAAGTGGATACTTCCCATTTTCCCCCTCATTCACCTTACTTATCTCATTAACCCTCATATTCATTCATCACTTATTATGGTAATGAATTTCTGAAACTGTTTTGAATAACATATTTCAAAATAATAAAATATTAAAAATAAATAAAATAGTTTTATAAATGATAAACACAATATTTTTTATGAAAATATTCAACATTTAAAAGAAAAGGAAAACTTGTTTCAGAAATTAAAAAACCACCCAATGTGGATTTTTTTAAAATTGAATGCAAGGATATCTAATGATATATTTCTAAAATCACCCACGGTGAACAATTAGTTAATAATATTCTTGGTTCTCAATGCATTAAGAAAACAAACAGGGTTTTGGAATTTCATATTATAATTGTAAAGTTCCACACCTTCACATTGGATTGAGTTGAGGAAAAAGTGATACTTCGCCTTAAAAAACATCCCCAATGTCCCAAAGGCTCGCAATAAATGCTTAAGGGCTTAAATAGACATAGGGTTCATTTTTCCATTAATGAATAAGCATCTAAAAAATAGTCCATATTAAAAACACCTACTATGTCATGTATGATATCAATGAAAAAAACCCACTATTTCAATTATCAGAATCCATTTAAAACCTTGTACCAAAAAATAAGACTACAATATAACCACGTACATTGTAGAAGAAAAAACTATCAAAACACAAAAACAACCATATAATTCCTAATCTCTACATTCTCCATGCTCCAAATACATCAATAGCCAAAGTATCATGAAGTAATTCTAAATACATGTGACACATTACACTTTTGAATGTCCAACAAAACAACATTTGCAAAAGCATCAATGTTTTAAAGTAGGTTTTAGAAATCAAACATAATACATTTTACCCAATGACTTCCCTACTCACGCCATTAGTGTAGGACTTGTTAGAAACATTGTAGTCAATTTTTTTAAATAAAACATTTCCTATAATAGTTTATATCAAAACAATAACAAGTTTCATAACCAATGAGTTTGCAAAAAAACAATATAATGTCCCCATGAAAGAAATAAAACAATGCTCTAAATAATTTCACAACTCCCATTTGGAAAAATCTATCAATTTCCACATAAAAACACATCCAACCAAGCATGAAACCATAGACCTCCCTATATTCATTAGTGGTGAGTCATCATTTCACTAATCCATCACTTAGTGAACCACATTGTTTGTGGTGCTTTATTCTCATATCTATTTCAATAGATGCCTCCAAAAACCATTCTATTCGATGTATCAAAAAATAAATATCTAATAATATTTTTAATTAAACATCATACATCTAACCGAATTGGCTATAGATATATAAATCCAAGAAATTTGTTAAATTAAATCTATATAAAATCATGGAGAACAACCAAGAACGATCACCGACCGCAAGAATCTAGCTTTAAATCACCAAGAGAAGCTGCTGAATTTCATCCAAAATGATGAAGAGAGGTTATTCAACTATTGAAAAAGAAAAATTATGAGTTAGGGCTGTTTTGGGGGGAAATTGGTACTGAAACATTAATCTGACCTAGATCACCTTTTGTAGGATCTATATTTTTGACCATGCACGGTTTAGTCAAACTATTAGTAAAACCACGTAAAATCATGGTCTAGGAAATTCCCCAAGGATTAACTTCGTAGATTTTAATCATCGAATATAAAAACTATGTTCCAACCATGAAAAATTTCACTATACAACAAGGAATGGTTTCTTCACATAGTTTGGGAAAACTATACGCCACTCGTGGGCCTTCCATCTAGCCCATGATTTATTGTGAAAATTTTCCATTACGTGTTACCAGCTTTTTCAAAATCTTGGAACAAGCATACATATATAAAAAAACCCCCAAACCCCTACAAAATTATTCCAAACTCTTCCAAACATAACTCATATACTTTAAATACATAAAAATCACAAATAAAGGATTAATTACTTGAAATTGTGTGTGCTACATTCTCCTCACCATTTTCCTTTTTGTCTCCGGAGAGTTGAATACGATCATATTTATGAAAGAGTTATGTCCATTTCCCATTAATTACCTTCTCTTGTTCCAAATTCTCTTTGTGAATCTGACCATGTTTCCACAAAACTCCCAATGTAATGATTCTTTTTCCATTCATGACATTCTCTTTTCTATACACAATTTGAACAGGGATATATTCCAATGAATATTCTAACTCTAGTTCAACATGAACCCATCGAATCACATGGTCATGATCCAACCGATTCTATTTCAAATGAGATACATTAAACTAATTATACACCACATTAATCCTTGGTGGATATACTAATCGATATTCCACCTCACCAAACCATTCCAGTTTCTCAGTAGGTACTATGAATTGAGGATAAAACATTCCCTACCTCCCAAAACGACAATGTACAAACCATGAAGAGATCATCAACAACACCTGATCACTCACCACTGATGACAATGACTGTTCATGATGATCCGCATAATATTTCTAATAAATCTATGTCGTCTCTATCTATTTCTTGATAAACTAAATATTCTCCATTTTTTCTTGGACAAGGCTTGACCTAAATAGTGAAGTATCACTTCTTTCCACCCAAAAATGTGGAGAACGAAAAGGATTCCCATTAAATGATTCAAACTGGTCCATTTTTATCAATGCCTAATAACTATTATCATAAAATAACTCATTTAATTGCAAATGACCATCCAATTATCCAATAAGACCCATTACACCATCCCCTAACATGTCTTCTATTGTATGTATCTTCCCTTAGGATTTCCATCCATTATAGGATGATATGTCACACTCATAGTCAATAGATTCCTGATGGATTTCACTAAGGATTACACAAAACAAGATGTAAACCCTATATCTTTGTATGAAATTGTTAAAATTAGTATTTGATGTCTCTTTACTAATTCTTAGATAAATATTTTTGACATGTCCTCCACTATTTATATTTCCTAAATAGAAATGAAATGTACCTACTAGGTAATATGATCCACTATCATCAATAAGGATTTGTTTTGAACCTGTCTTGGCATATGTTTTACAAAATCCATAGATATCTAATTCCACTTGCAAATAGGGATAGGTAGAGATCGCGAAATACCTTTTGGTCCCTGATTCTCTCCCTTACCTTTCTAACATCTTAAAAAAATGGAAGCACGATCATCCATCTTCCCTTTTCATATTGACCCACCAAGAATATTATTTTCACACCTTCTAAATCATCTATATTATATTATGAATAGCCCATCATGAATGATGATAAGCATAAAGAATTTGTTAGGTACAATCAATTGGCATGAAAATCCAATTTCTGATCCAAAAAACTAAAATATCTTCCAGTTTCATACCTTAGTGGACTCCCCACCATTGAGTTTTTGACCACACCCCCAAACATTCTCCATTGGATGTCTATGCCTCTTTAACCATTTTCACCAAATCATGAACCAAGGAAATTAGAAAAAAAAACTGTTGCATCACCTTATTATTCATATTCTAAACAAATTTTGACTAATACCAACATCATCTTCCACTCATCTGAATCTTCCTTTTCCAACTGAGCATAATAATTTCTTCTTAATGCATATTCCACTGAATTTCCCTTACTCGATGTATACAAAAAGTCAATGTAAAACATTTGGAGATACTACATCCATATTTTTTGTCCCAATTTTACATCCCATTGCATGAAAACATGATTCAAGATTTTTTGATTTGTAAACATAGTAAATTACTAACTAAAGTGATAATGGTTCCATGTATTCAAATAATGGACTATAACAACTATCTATAAATCATATGTCGTGTAGATCTTCTCATGCACCCATAACTTCGTTGAACAATAATCAACATCATGATTTCCCTGCATGAGAACACATCCCATCCCTAATCCCGAAGCATCACAATTCACTATATAATCTTGTCCTAATTCTGTAAAAATCATGATTGGTGCTTATTTAAAGAGAAATTCTAGCTCTTTAATAGACTTTTGACATTAGTTTCTCCATTGTAATGGAATATTACTCTCTATCAAGTCATTCATATGTGATTCTAGTCATGAAAAATCATGAAGAAATAATTTTTAATAACCTTCTATACCATTAATGATTAGTATATAAATGACATTATTTTTTGGACTCCAAGAGGTAAAAACATATATCATCTATAGATCCACTAAAACCCCTCTTTTATATATTACATGGCCAAGAAAGAGTAACTCTTGAATCCAAAAATCTCACATTGAATATTTTGGAAACAAATGATGGTCTCTCAATATTCCCATTACTATCGTCAAGTGTTGCACATACTCAGCCCTTGTCCTTGTATACACCAATATGTCTTCTATAAACACCACCACAAAAGAATCTTTATATCTCTGAAATATCTGATTCATCAATTCCATAAAGACTATTTCTGAATTTGTAACACTGAAATGCATTACCACATATTCATAATGGCCTTATCTAATTCTGAATGTTGTCTTTGGAATGTCCTCCTTCCAGACTCACAATTGGTGATATTATGATCGCATGTCAATTTAGAGAAAAATTTATATCCTCTTAATTGATTGAAAAAATCATCAATGCATGGAAGTGGATACGGATTCATTATTGTAACATGTTTAAGCTTACGATAATTCAAAAGCATCCTTTGATTTCTATCCCCCTTTTCACTAGTAAGACTAGTGATATCCATGGGGACATGTTAGGTCTAATGAAAACATTTCTTTACATCTCTTCCAACATTATATTAATCTTCCATAATTCTTTTATTTCTATTTGATAAGATAGAATAGAAATAGACATGGTCTCCAGAAGGAGATCAATCATAAAATATAATTACCTAATAATTCGAAAACCATAGAAAATATCAATAAACACATATAAAAAGTGATCTATGACTTTTGGAAAACACTTCTTCACAATCCCATATATTGATAAAAAATACCAACTACTTGCTAGTATGATACAATTCCGAATTCTACTACCAACAAGCCTATTGCACCCACATTTACACTTCAGCCTCCTCTAAATAGATGCTGGACACCATCTTTAGATATGAAACATAGCCATAGGGTATAATAGTCACTATGACCCTAAGAATCATCAAAAATTCCAAGCCTAGGATTATATTAAATTTATCTATCTAAAGTGAAAAGATATATCATTTGAGTTACGCACCATCAAATGTTATTTAGAATTCTTTACACACAAAGTCTTGATGCTCCCTTTGACTAAGTGGATTTTGAATTTTCATCACCAAAGATATCATATCAAATTTAATACTCACAAAGTCAACAACACAAAAATAAATAATGAAATGAGATTCACATGTATCAAACAACACTTACATAATGATATAATTCAAAACGATCATACCTCACATTGTAGATGGTCCTGGATGGTCATCCACAATAACCTACTCTTCTCCATATAATTGCTTCATCTTAAAACACTTCTCCGTTTTGACTTATTTAAATTTCAAAACATGAGGAGTCATGGTATTTATAGAATCACCATGGATAGATATGTTCTATATTAATGAGGTATTTGGATTCCCTCTCTCTATTGATGCATGTGACATTAGTGACCCCTGAGATGTTTTAGGTGCACCAATCATCAGAGCATTTTGAAAATAGTAAAAAAGGCTCCCCATTTTATTTTTATTATTGTATCATATAGGATGTTTCATACTTTATCACATTATGGGGTCAACAAAATCCCCATTGAAAACAATTCTCTTCATTTTTGGATCATTTAGGGAGGTATTCTGATCCAACCGCTATATTTTGATTCATGCTCACACATTGGAAATAGGTGTCCCTCTTCCTCAAACTCCCAACATCAGAGTTACCAACATATCATATAGGTATCCATATATATTCTTCTCCCATAACTCTTGAGATAACCCTTTAATCAATAATATATCAATTGAAAATCACTATATAATATATAATATAGAGAAAAAAATAATAAAGAGAATCTCATATCTATTACCTGGTCCAATATTCATGCCATCAACGACACACTTATAGAAACCTACGGTAAAAGTGAACTAAATTGATGAATTTAGTTTCATACTCTATAATATAAATATTTTACTACTTAAGCTGAATAAGTCCATCATTATTTGAATTTTGAACATGTGAGGATGAAATAGTTTGTTAAATAATTATTGAAAACCCTATCATACATGCCATGTTATAATTTATCCTTAATAACTAATTACCATAATTGACATGAAATGTCATTCAGTATGTACAAATCCATAATGACTTTAATCTTTTTTCTTGTGCTGATTAAATCGATGATATAGTTCATCTTATTCATCCACACCTCTGCCTGTTCTAGATCTGAATCACCCCGAAATAATGGTGGTTTCTTCTTATGGTATTGGATAGAATGAACTAGTTATATTGGATCAACCCTCCAATTACAACTATACAAAGACTAAATATCATGTACAATTCTCTAAACTAGATTTTGGATCACATATAGATCAGATGCCACCACAATATAATTAGCTTCATCCGGTTAGTTTCTACAATTCCAGCTGTGTTCCATTTTCTATACAGATAACAAAAGCCATTAGTATCACTTTATATTAACATAATTATTAGAATATAAAATTCTACCACATCATTATATCACAATAGTGCTTTCCAAAACCATCCTTTTCCATAATGATCCATTTTTTTAAAATATCAACTTTGTTTTTGAAAATAAAACCATTTTCAAAATACCACCATCATTCTATTTTTCTAATTCATTAATTTGAAAATTATTTCGGATTTTTTTGGAAATTAAATACATTTCACCAAACATAATTCATTACTCCAAATGGAATATGGAATCCTAGTGGGAATTCATTCCACTAATGTATATCATGATCCTCTCATTTGCTATACCCATGAAATTGAGATTCCAATTCCAATAAGTTTATCTAAAAAACATATGTACCCAACTCTACAGTAACATGAATTTTAACATAAAAAAGATATCTATGTATATTTATGCTATAAATTTCATGTCCCAACTATCCTACCACGCCTCATTGTGTTGAGTTGAAGAAAGAATTCCACATCGCCTTAAGAAACATCCCCAAGGAACCAATTACTGTTGAAGGGATTCAATACACATGGGGGATGAAAATACCTTAAATAATGAAAATATAAATAAACATTACATAACCAATAAAACCACTGTATGATTCACGGAATTAATGAAAAAAACTCAAAATTTTATTTATAAAAATCAAATTAAAACGATGTACCACATATGAAAACTACAATATAACCATGTAAACATTGAAATAAAAAACTATCAAAACTCAAAGAATCCAAAATAAATCTAAATCTCCATATTCTCTATGGTCTAACTTTATTAAAAATACATGTATCATGAATTACTGACAAATATTTCTGAAACATAACTTTTTCTCATGTCTCTGAAAATAATCTGCAAAAGAACTAAAGTTCGAAAGTATGGGTGAGTACTGAAACTCAATAGATTTTCCCCAATGAATTATCTTCTCACACTAGTAGTATAAAACACATTAGAAACAATAATTTGAAAAAATATATATATAAAATTTATAAAAGAGTGTATATGAAAAACTAAAAAAGTTTCATTACATAATAATTTTCCCAAAAAAATTAATTTACAAAGAATGAAACCAAAAAATGCTCTAAACCATTTAAAAATTCATATTTTGGTATAATATATTCCTTAACACGTAACCAAAACTCCAACCATTCATGAAAAAATGTACCAACTTATACTAGAAAGTGGTGATTATTCCACTCACTATGTGTTCAATTAGCGAACCTCTTCGATAGGGGTAATTCATTCCCATATCCATCCAAATATTTTTTTGGGGATACATCACACTGATATCCATCCTAATTAATTTTAACAAATTTCAAAAAACCATGAAAAATCCATTCCAAACCGTATTTTTTTCAAACACATTTTAAAAAATTTGAAAACCATTATGTTACATGAAGCAAAACCAATAAAACTGTTTAAAAACATCTTTTTAAAATAATGTTACCAAATATAATTTCCAACCAAAATACCAAATTTACCAACATTCCAAACATTCACATGAGAGGGTTTCCATCACGAAATTAATATCAATATTATAACCAACTTTATAAAAAATAATCAATTTGAAATTAAGCCTCCAATATCGTGACCTGCCCCTTCGGGGTCTGACAAATTACTACCCTATGATTTCCTCATATTAGCCAGGGGTTGGTGGACAACACTGAGTAGGCATATCCCTAAAATTAGAGGCATTAAGCTAATATAATTGTAAACACACACATATGTAAGTCACACAATTCTAAAATGTAAAACAATTCAAAGAATTTATTAAGACAACTAATATCCCACAATACACTATGATAAAAAAGTAAAGGAAAATAAAACATGGCCAAATACAAGCCCCCCATAAAGAGTATATGGAACAAGTCTAACTGAATCTATATAAAGTTCAACCTAATCTAAGGGAGAGAACTAGTTTATAGGTACACACTCAATAAACACCACAGTCTTCCTAACTCCATTTATGCTCCACCCACTCCCAGTTCTCCTAGGACCCCGTCAAAAGGGTGACTGTCTGCGCAAGACATGCCATGTGTGGGAAAAAACTGTGTAGGCGTGAGTATAAAAATACTCATTAGGAAACCCAAAAAACAATAAAAATTACAAAACAAGTATATTCGGGTCAATACTGACTGAAAATTAACTTTTTATTATAAACTCACTTTTTAGGAAAAGTGAGAAACCAGTCACAGTTAATCTGGAGGTGAACCTTCATAAGAGAAAGAAAAGCTATCAACGCAAAGCCTTATCATATTAGTGCTTTCCTCTCTATAAATATTCCATCTCATAATCCATACCATAGCATCAGGGTCGTTGCAAATAACATCTTCAATACGACACACCATTCTATCAGAAGATCGTGCATACTCTTCTTTACTGGTCAATAAAAGAAATAGAAATATATATATAATAGATACCAAGAGTGAGAAACCAAGATATACTCATGAGAGATTCTACACCATCATGTGTTCATAAACAACAGACATCCATAGAATTCTGTTCCGAAGCATGCTCATAATGGAATAACTCACTCCAATATACATGATAACATCAAATACCCATGAGAATGAGTTCATTCTCATTTGGGCCCCACCCAAAAAGAACATGATCGTCAAAGAAGAATTTGATACACAGAGAGGGGGTCATGCCCGGAACCACTGGGGGACACCATGAACCCAATATGGATCAACCCACTAGGTAAGGTATTATATGAAAATGATTCTATTAACCATACCAAATCATCCTACTAAATAAAGGAACAAAGATCTGATCAGGGAGGCCATGTGGATTCCAAAAAAAATCCAACTAGGGATGATAGAGGATCACACTCTAGTCTCAAAGAGGGACACCGCAACCCTATATAATACTCATACTCTATAGGGGATTACAATCCAATGATTTGGATGTAATGTCACATTGTACCCTCATGTAAAGGACTAAGGGAACACACCCAAACAATACTTGTCCAAAAAAGAAAAATAAGATCCTTAAGAACTCATGATGGGAGTACACGGCTTGTCCTAGTGGGAACACGCCATATCCATCATTCCCTAGTATTTCATGTTGGAAAAAACCTCACATGACATGTAGTCTCTATATGCACAAAGTATAGTATGTATGAAATACATGTAGAGACACATGGTTCCAGCCTATGTTTCTAGGAATTTTCCATTTATTAGAATCATTCCTGTATACCAGATCCATTTCTATTTACCATTTATTTTATGCCAATTCATGTCTGTGTGTAAGTACATAGTGTGTCATCTAGCCATGTATAGTTACACATGTCCATTTACTCTATGGATTTCACACTGAGTCAATTCGGGTGGTCACACACTATTTAATATGGGTCACATGCTGTGTGATCCTTAACTTTGGGAAAACCCTATTTCCACAAACAAGTGACTCTATACAACCTGTTATCCCAGATTACACTCTATGTTTTGTGAGATTTTCAAGAATCACATGTTATTCATCATGTGCTTCATACAATGCTCTGAACCTCGATCTAGTGGTAGCATTGCGATGAAATTGAATATCCATGTTTGCCTGGACATGCCACCACTGAATCAACAAGTTTCATCACCAGATCTACTCAGGAAACATATTAAACTCAAATTTATTTGTTTTGGGATAAATATCACTGAAGAACACCTAATTAGAAATTATTCATCATTTTATTTATTTCTGCTACCACTATCGCACCTTATTCAAGTCGTGATGATATCAGATATATGATATTAGATCAATGTGCCAAGAAATGGGTGCACAATGATTGATTGATCAGGAGGTTTTGTACCTCATTCCATCAACGAATAACAATAGTGAAATATGAAATTGGGGTGAAAATAAAAATTGATCAAGAGGACCAATCCTCGATTGATGTTTGTGTCAATATTTGTTCATTTATATTAGAATGATAATTTAATCCATCAACAATTTAATAAAATGAAATTCCCATTTCAACTCCCCATAGAAATAAATCTCATCCCATAAGGTGATGGATCTTAAAATCAATCTGTTAATGTATTGAGTTTTGTTTATGATAGTAATTATAAATGGGGAATAGTCTATTAAAATAAAAAACTTACCTTGATTTGGCTTAATAATTTATATAGAATGGATATCATGTCTTGTTCTCCGGAAAGATCCATTGTATCTGAGGTTGCACGGATCGATTGATCCATAATCCATTGTCATTCTCCCAAGAGGATTGTTGAAATATCTCCCTAGAAATCCACAAGCATCTCCAGGGTTGTGTGTCTAACCCTGTATTCACAACAAAATTTCATATTTAAAACCAAAACCATCAATCCATCGAAGAAATGTATATAAATTATTTTGTTAAATTATTTTATTCATTTTACCCCATGACAAATTTAATAGAAACATCCCACATCAACCATTGTTAGGTCGCACCTAGGGTTAAAACTAAATTCTAAACATAATAGTGCCCTCATATTTTTGATCTATGGTATAGTTTGGGTGTTATCTCTCTTTTTCTGGAAAAACAACATGCGTGTGCTATCAAATATTTTACTTTTCAAAAACATTTATTCTAGGCACCGAAGCCCTCAAAATCACACACCATTTCAGTTCTTGGTCTTGAAAAAAAAATATATTTAAAAGTAATACAAAAACATTTGAGACATTACATTCTCCCCAACATTGCGATTTACATTCTTTGAAATCCATAACAATGGATACTAAAATAGATGATGGTACTGAGCATGAATTCGAGCCTCTCGCTCCCGTGTTGTCTCTCAGAGATTCCTATTCTTGCACCACACAAACACTAAAGAAATCAATCATCCATGAAGGATTCTATCCTTCCAATCATCAATATCCACTAGGTACATTTCAAAAGTCACATCAACCTCTATGTCCAGCTTTCCCTAGTTGATTTCGTGTTATAGTTCATTCACATACCTCCTTAGCTATGAAACTTGGATGAATTCATGAACAAGATCTAACTTTGTGGGTAGAGACAATTAATACAACACCTCACTAACTTAATGTTGTATCTAGAAATGGATAATGACCGTCTAAGATAACTTTCCACTCCAAAAAAATATATTTAATCCCTATCGAGGTGAAACCTGAAGGAACACATGGTCTCTATCCTTGAACTCCAAACACCTTCATCATCTATCTGCATAACACTTATTATGGATCTATGTAGTCTTCATATACTCCCGAATGATCTGAACACTCTCTGTAGTAGCATGAACCAACTCGGGTCCCATGAGTGCGGACATTGATAGATCATTCAAGTAAATTGCTGACCTGTGGGGTCTCTTATACAAATCCTTGAATGGTTTCATACTGATGGAGGAATTATAACTGTTTTTGTATGAAATCTCTGCTAGTGGTAACATGATATATCATAATAGGTCTGTTTGAACCTGTATGGTCCGCTCAATCTATCTATCCATTTGTGGGTGAAACATTGTGATCAAGCATAATTGGTTTCCAAATGCCTCCTACAATCCATTCCACAACCATTATGTAAAGAAAACATCAAAATAAGAAACAATTGCTGATATAACTATGTCGACATGAACTCTCTCATGGATGTTATGGATTCCCATGACCTCTACTGGACTCTTCTCTCAGATGGCTATGAGGTGAACCAACATGATGAGTCTGTCAACAATCACCCAGATGTTATCTATACCCTGGACATGCACGGTAAAAACATAATGAAGTCTATCTGTATGTCATCCCACTTCTATTCTGTAACCTCATGGGATTGACATAATCCCTCTAGAAACTGGTTCTCATCCATCAATTATAGACAAGTATGGCATTGAAAAACAAACTATGCAACTCTGTTCTTCATCCCTGGTCACCATAACTGACGACATATGTCTTGGCTCATCATCACCATATTTGGATGTACTTCCAAAGGGGACATATGAAATGCCCTCATAACCTCCTCTGGTAATTCCACACAAACAATTGTGTTTCCTCTGAAAGGAATGACATAATCCACAGATTTTAAGTATCCATCAAGTGCATACCATGTCGATATCTAAGAATGTAGGGTCTCTTAGTCGATATCCCCATTTGGTGCCTCAATAAAATACATTATGAGTGTAGGGGTGACAACTGTAAACTAGAGGAAAGATGATATATCTATATCTATAAAGGATAACTATGATGAAGACAACTTCTCTGACGCCTTGTTCAGCAACTATGAACTAGATCTCCTACTAAGAGCATCTGCCACCATGTTCCCCTTATCAAGAGTATAGATAATCTCAAATTCATAGTCGTGGAGGAACTATATCTATATCATCTATCTCAAGTTCAGATCCTTCTAAGAGAGGATAAACATGAGACACTTTTGGTCATAGTAGATGTAAGATATCTTACACATCAGGTAGTGTCACCACGTCTTGAATATGAATACAACCACCACTAACTCAAGGTCATAGTTCATGTAGTTCTTCTCATGTGGACTCAATTGCCATAAACCATAAGAAATCACCACTTTCCTCTTCATTAGTAATAATCTAACACTGGTTCCTGATGCATCATATAATACCACATACTAGACACCTTTATCTGGTAACCTCAATATGGGAGCGCTCATCAACATCTTTCTTAGCTCTTGAAAGCACCATTAGAACATTTCCATCGATACGAAGGGCTAACCGTTTCATTTCAAAGCTGTCAGGGGTGTTACCACTATAGATATGTCTAGTAAAAAATATGATAGTACCCTACCAATCTAAGAAATATTCACACCTCAATAATAGTATTGGGAGGCTCTCATTAATGTACTTCCACAACCTTCCCTGGATCTACTACATTTCCAGTATTTAAGATGATGTGTCTAATAAAATGGACCTCTTGAATCCATAAATAGAAGTTAGAGAGCTTCCGGAAATGTTTTTTATATAACACCTCCAGGTTTTCGAAAAATAAATTTAAATCACAAAACATTGTTTTAAGTAGATATTTATAACTATCCTTTAATTTGTTTTCCACTTATATGTTTTTAATTTCGAAAAATGGTCATCTATAATTGTGTTCAGTATGTCATTTGAAGTTTAATGGAATCAAATTGTTTTTTTGGTTAATAGTAACATGACCTTATTAACAGTAATATGAATACAAATATGACCCTAAAGAATAGAAAATTATGTTATTATTTTATATTATTAGGGATTTTAGATAATTGAATCTTGGTTTATTTTTCAATGAGATATAAAAGCAGTTTGTGGTTTCAAATTATTATTATTTATAATTAAGTATGATTTTATTTAAAAATATAAATAATAATATTTAGAAAATTATTTTCTAAAAATGGAGTTCAATTTTTGAATTCTACATGTCAATAAATGGTTCGGGTGAATTTTTGGGATTTTTCTGATATTCATGAATTTTTAAAAAATTGTGAAATATGGTAAAATATCATATATTAAAATTATTTGTAAAATACATTATTTATGACATCATAAGTGATGTAAGGCAACATGGTTCAAACACACATGCCATTATTCAAATTTTTTGTCACGTGAATTATGACTATTCATTGTTTTGAGAAAAAATATTATAATAATTATTAAAATAATGTTAATTACCTCCTCTCCTCCACTATAAATACCACCCTAATTTCACTCTTCCTACCACACCTCTCAAGCCTTTTGCCTTAGATATGTTATTCCCAATACTCCTCCCAAGTATCTCCCCCACTCCCTAGAGCTACTAGTCTCACCAAAAGGCCAAAACCAAAGGCCTAAAGAAGGATCTCAAGGAGAAGAGATCAAGAGGTAAACATCCTCTTTTGTTTATTTCCTTTCATTAATTTAATGTTATTCTTTTTAATTTTCATTGGATTATGTTTGGATATTTCATTTTATAACCCCCTTACTACCCATATTATGTAAGAGTGATACGATACCCCCTTTCTTTTACCAATCTATTTTAAGAAATTTTATGTGACATTATTAGTCTGCCAAATTTTCGAGAGAGATTTCTCAATTTTTATTTTATTTTTATTTACTTTCTTTATTTTCCTCACCTCTTATATTATAAAAGGCACGAAATCTATATAATCTTATATATTATAGACTTTTTCTTGTTCATGGGAAATTCCTCTTCAATATTTTTACCAACCCCCACTAATTCATGGAACTAAAAACATTGTCTGTGATGTGAGGAATTATTGACACCATGGACGATGTGATTTAAATATGATTTAATTACTTCAAATATGGTCATGAAACCATTTTTATTCTTCAACCAGGTTACGATATATTTATTATGTCTCATCCATGGTTCTGGAATTCTTTTGTACACATGGTATTAATTTATAAAACAAAATAAGTTCGTTATTATCAAAAAAAAACTAAAATGACCTAAACGAACATAATTAATGTTTTAACTTATGAATCATCCTAATGTAATAAAAAATTGTATAATATGTGATTTTGTAAATATGTAAATACTAATCCATTCCAATTTTGTGGATTCACTTCTAATCGATTAGAACAATCCATCATGAACCAATCATGAAAATCTGGTAAAGAAATCACCCTAAACAGTGCAAGGAACAAAATACTAACAAATAAATGATGAACTAATGTAATGAAATGATAATATTGTAGGATCGAAATTATGATGTAGATGCTCAATATACAAGAGGGGGGTGAATTTTACACTTAAAAAATTTCCATAAACAAGGAAATATCTATGTTTAACAAAGTTAAACAATGAAAATTCACAACACCTCTAACACCAATTGTAGGATTGGTATAGGGTATGAAGTTAACAAACATCTAGTTCTATACACTTTCTTGAATCTGGAAAGTGATTTTGAAAAACTGGTTCCGAAAATATGGATCCGGAAATTTAAACTTAACTGAAGTTTACAATATGATATTCTACCTTAACGAGTATAGAATATAAATTAATCAAAGTAAAAGTTTAAGGAAATATAAGAAGGTTACACAATATATACAATAAAAAATACAGCGGAAAAATAAGTAGTAAAACTCAATGTAGCAAGATATAAGTTATTTAACCCAAAGAGAAGGGTATCCAACAACCTTGGATAAAGGTCCCTTGATTTATACTTTCAATCAAGTTTGTCTTACCCACACCAGGGTAAGCCCCCGATATGAATATCGAAGTCTCTATCTTGCTTTCCCCGCAAGCCCTCAACTTCAAGATAGTCAATACCTCTGTCTTCCTATCCCCGAATGTCCTCGAATGAAATCACCAACATTCGGAGTTGCATGATGCAATTCTGCACAAGGAAAAGTTTGAAAAAGTCATTCAAACTTTCTGCACGAAGATTGAGAGTTTATAAAAGCCTCTCTCTCTCTAGAAATCACTTCAATAGCATGTAAACTCATATGTCAAAGTTTTCAAAGTTGTATTGAGATCATTCAAATGAGCTCCTATTTATAAACATGGTTGGAACGGTCGGCTCCCTCCTCTAACAGTCATATTTTCATTAAAATTCGGAGGGACCAATACATGTGTCACTAAACAAACGGTTAGTTAGAAACAGAATGGACGACATCGTTTTATAAAAAAACATGTGTAACTAAAAGTATAACATCATTTTATTATGAAACAAGTGTAAGTATAAACAAAACTAAAGTTAGGAATGTAAGTAAATAAAATATCGGAGTCTAAGAGAGATGGAATTCAGAGTTTATAATAAAATTATATTATGATTCTTTTTTATAGGAATTCGGAACCTCAATTCTGAAGAAATCCAGAATCTGAATTTTTAAGTAAATTTAGAGTCTGGTTTCACCAGATTTTAGAATCTAAACTTACAGAGTTCGGAGTCGAACTTGTATAAGTTTGGAGTCAAACTTGTAGAAGTTCGGAGTTAACCTAGTAGAATTTCAGAGTCGAACTAGTAAAAGATCGGAGTTGACCTCATAAAAGTTCGGAGTCTAACTCATAGAAGTTCAGATTCGAACTCATAGAAGTTCGGAGTCGAACTCATAGAAGTTCAGAGTCGAACTCATAGAATTTTGGAGTCGAACTCATAGAAGTTCGGAGTCTAGAATTCGGAGTTGAACATTGTTAGAGTTCGTATCTAGAATTCAGAATGGAACTTTATTAGAGTTCCTATATTGAATTCGGAGTGTAACTTTATTGGTGTTCGTATCCAAAATTTGGAGTGAAACTTTATTGGATTTTGTATCCAGAATTCGGAGTGGAACTTCACTACAGTTCATATCCAGAATTCGGAGTGGAACTTCATTATAGTTCATATACAGAATTCGGAGCCTAAAACAAAATTCTTTATATCTTAGTATTATATGATTCCGTGGTTTTGGGTATGAATCCGATTTTTATACTTATGAAAAATATTGATATGTGGAAGGAAATCTAGGTTAGGGTAAATTTCATTAAAGAAGGAAATTTTCTTTAGATAAGTAAAATATAGAATTTCTTAAGTATAAGGTGTTTATGATTTTCTAAACAAGAATGAATGGAAAAGTCATAAGGAAAACCTTATTGAATCAACAATCTCCCCCATTTTGGAAAGCACAAAAATCCTTATGAAAATTAATATAAGGACTTTGAAAAATTTCATTTGAATTTGAAATTAAAACTTATCTCCCTTTGTTCGTGGATGATAATGAATACAACTAACTCCCCCTTAGGAATTGAAACTCTAAGGATTGTATTCTAGATTTCTGGAATGTGGTTTTCATTATTATGGAAATTAAAAACTTCGTAATGAGGAACTCCCCCTTAATTTAAGGATATTTCACTTAGAAAATTTTCCTTCTCCATTTGAAATTTTTCTTTCTCCCCTTTCAAGTAGTTCTTTTTCCTTCTCCCCTTTGTGATTTTCAAAAAAAATTAAGGGAATGGAAAAGAAAATATGGTACCTAAAACATCAGTATATAACAAGGTACAACCAACCAAATTTTCATTAGGGTTAAAAAATTAACAAGAAAAACCAAATGCAACAAAAGATCGGATTTGTCTATTTGTCCTCCTTTTCCTTCGGGATTAGCCTCTTCAACAAGGCTTTCAGTTTCTTCAAATCTCTTTGATCCTCCTCATATTTCCTCTCTAATGCTTTTATCCTTTCATCTCGAGCTTTCAAAACTTCTTCCTAAGCCTTCATGGCCTCTTCTTACTTCTTCACTAACTCATCTTGCTTTACAAGTCTTTTTTCGAGCTCAATTCGGAGATCTCTATCCCTTATAAAATTTTGAGCAAGAGAGTTTGCCTTATCATTCAAGTATTTCACTTGTTTATTCCAAGAACTTTTCTCAATGATTAGCTCTGTAACACCCCAAGATTTCATAGTGTGTTATTTCTTCAAAATAATTCAATAACTTGCACTACACGCAACACCGAGTTCAATCACACCATGACTTACAAAAAAAAGCCATTCAAAAGAGGTTATGAATAGTATTATCTAAATTTTAAACTTTATATAATCCTTATAATTTTAGAATCCATATTATGAGTTTCTTAGATATAATGCAAGAACAAATTCATTTTCAGTATTGCACTTTTATCAACTTTTGATAGTGAACCCTTTTTAAATACAATATTTTAAACTTTTTGACTAAATGGGGACATCAAAAAATTTAAAATGAAACATCCCAAGCTTCCACGGTACGCTTTCCTTTGAATAATACAGTAGCGTGTGTTGTACGCAAGCTTCGAGTTTTAACACACACCACAATCGATCAAACTAGCCGTTATGAATAGTAATACATAATTTTTGAAATTATATATATTTTATATTTCAAAATGGACTTCATTTTTGGATTCGGAATATCAAAATTAGCCTAGGGTGAAATTTTGGTACATTTCGGATAACTTTCATATTTTGATGAATAGTGAAAATTTCTAAATTTTAATTAAAAACAACTTTTTTAATCAAAATAATTAATAGTGATAAATTATGAATTTGAGTGGTTTTAAAGTATATTTAGAATATATTTTTACCATTCAATTTAATGTTGGTCATTGGACATAATTTTACAATTAAACCGAACATAAACAAGTGTCAATCTTTTGATAGTTATTATCTCTTAAAAACACGCTTTTTGTTTTGACAGCGGGAATTAATTTTAAATTAATTTCTGCCACTTCTGTGTTTTGAATTTAGGAAAATGGATTCCATATTTGGAATCAGGATGTTCAAATTGTGTAAATAGGTAACTTTTATTTTTACACATTTTGAATAATTACTGCGGTAAATATTTTATTTACCATGGTTAAAGGGTAAATCCGGTAAATAAGGGTTAAAAAAATAATATTATAATAATACAAAATTACCCTAAAACGTGTCCTAACCTTATTGGTGGACACATACCCAACCATGGGCATCCTTGGGTCAATTTGGGGACCCCTTGGAGCCACTTGTATGTGGTAGGGACACATTATATTAATAAAGTTAAAATAAAAATAAAAATGGCATAAGCTTACATCTTTTAGAAGAACAATTTGTACATAGGGTTATACATGTTGGATTTTCGATTATAAATATTCATTAGAAAGATAAAAAGATTTCCTACATAATGATATTTTATTTATAATTTTTAGACATTAAATAAGTTATTTTATTTATGACACAATGATGATGCAGTAATTACTAAAATAGTAAAAAATTAACATAATTGATATTATAAATACCCAAATAAATATAATATGAAACTTTTAATGAATTAAACTAATTTTCTAGGATAATATGATATATTAGGATTGATTTAATTGACTTTGTTCGAAGTAATCAATCTGTTATGAGTTTCACAAAAATCAACTATTGAATAGTGTCAAAATTGACATAAAAGAGTTCTTAAAACAAATATTATATTATTAATTGATATTAAATTCCTAAAAATCTAATGTTCGGACAAGAGACTTATATTATGATAGGTTAATCATTACTAGACCACTTGGGTGTCGCTTGGATGTATATAGTAAGTTTATTAACCATATTATATAAAAATACAAAGAGACATTGTAAAAGTGAAACTAATTAACTTAGAGTTAATACTTAAAGATAAGGTTAATATAAGTACCCAAACCTGTCTAAATTATATTGGATGAGTTGTTTTCGACCTATCCCCACCTCATCCTTTGAATAGTCAACTTTGGAGCCTTTGGAAACCGAATATGAATTTATTATAAATTAATATTTCTAGCTTTTCCAAAAGTGCCCCTCACCCCTCTTATAAAAGGGCACTCCTCCTTCTCATTTCTTCACACCTTCAAAGCCTTTGATTCGGCCAAACTCTGCCCAAATACTCTCCCAACATCCCTCACTACAACCTAGAGGCCTTAGTTTGATCAGAAAGCCAACCTAAGGAGCCCTTTTGATCAAATCAAAAGGAAGAACCCGAAGAAGAGGTAATGATTTCACCACCCTTTTCTAAGTTCATTTCTTCTTCCACTTCTTCTTCCTTTGTTCTTACCATTCTGAAATAATAACTCCAGTATCTCACATATACTGTGATGTTATTATAAATATGATACAATCATATTCAGTATTCTATCCTCCCTTTGAATAACATGTCACCATACGTGCGTACGTACGGCTTACCGTCTCCACGTCGTGGTGTAATTGTTATTCAATATAATATTATTTGGATGGGTATAATAATGATGTGTAACTCATGTAAATAATAAATATAACATGTTAATGATTCTGTATATATGATATACCATCCATTTATATATTATTTTAATATCAAAAGAATGATATTGTCGCTCGTGCGTACGTACGGACTACCGTCTCCACGAACGTGATGAGATTCATTCTCCATCGTATCCATTCAAGTATAATTATCATTTGATGATTTAAAAATGATGTTTAAGGACTTGATATCATTCTGGATATGAATAATATACAACCTATCCTTTACAAACATGTCTTACGTAACAAAACATATGAAAGAAAACAAGTAAGTTAACACCCGAAACAACGATAATACTAAGATATTATTATCAAATCAATATTAAAAGATCATATATGATATCATATTAATGTATATGATTCTTGTATAATTTAATAACAATTATTTCACCATTATACAGGAGTTTAACCTACCACAACCAAGGAAAAGTACAAGGTAAGGGTTATTTCACAATCACTTCATTATCCGAGGTTGTATTATACGTAATAATCTACTGGGATCTCTTTATCATCCACATCCATGTTTCTTCGAAATGTATTTCAAAACATTTTTACTATTTACAAGAATATGGGTTAAAGTCATTTATACCCTTGTTTGACTTTTTATAAGAGGTTTATAAAGGAATCTTTCCGTCGTTTTCAAAACAAGGTCCTTTTTAACCTTTTCGACAGAATTGAGGTAAGAATGTTTTTTTAACTTATACGGCGGGTGCGGTTATTTTCCGCCGTTATAAAATCGGCGAAGCTTCCCATACAAGCTTATAAGAATATTTTCAAAGAAAATGTTTTATTTTATATGGATCTTAAATGATTTCAAAATAAAAGGAGATATTTCTTTTAAAAGAATTTTGATTTCATCTATGTCAACATCCTTTGATGGATTTTAAGATTATTTGAAGTTGATTCATTATGATACAAAACTTCTATATTGTATTGAAGGTTTTGTGATATGTTTGACTGTGGATGTGCTATTTTTATACCATTCATAGTTTATTGTGAAAGTATTGACATTTCGTATGCTAGTTTTAATACGAATGTTTATGTTATGTTTAAACCTTTTCATATGGGAATGCATTGGACTTAATAAGTGACGGGTGGAGCCCGCTATAGCTCCTCGATACATCGGTAGGTCTCATGAGACAAACTAGTGTCTTGGCACAAGGCCTTGACAAAATCTTATTTGTAGCCTTGGCACGAGGCCTTGGCTATGTGGTTATGATAGTCTGGCATTATGCATTCCAACATTATGAAAGTGGTTATTGATTTTTGCATGTGATTATTCGATTAGTAGAATATCCATGTGAATAAGTAAATGGCATTATTTCATTTTACTTTTGCCATACCATGTTGAAGTTCAATTTTAAAAGGCTTTTGTTTTAGTAATGCATTGCCTTAAATGTTTATTCTTATTTATGAAAGTTTCCGCTATATTGTTATCCTTACTGGGAATTTGAGCTCACCCCTTTTCTATGTTTTATTTTTCCCCAGGATGTGAAGAAGTAAATTATGAATGACATGCAGGGATATTATGAGGGGATAGTAGTGTGGATTATGGAGACATTATGTTGTTGTTGTAGTTTTTCATTTTATGATGTAATGTAAAACTTATGAATATATCTAGTGTTTCCAAGGCTACTAAACCAATCGGTCTTTCGAGATTTGATCTTTCTTGTGATCATGCCAATGTTACGAAGTAATGCACGGACTCTGGGTAGCTGGGGTCGGGGCGTTACAGTTGGTATCAGAGGAAGTTTAGTACAAACCTTGGAAACTAGATTAAGATAAACTCTGATTAGAGCACGTAGACCTAAGATGAACTTTGAGGATTAGTATAGAAGAAATTCCTAGAATTTTGGTATTGTAGAGATTTTGTGAGTTTTCCGAGCAATACATCCCTGTCTGGATACGAGCAGGTAGAGGCGGCTCTGGCACAGATGTACCTAGGGGTAAAACCCGAAAACACCGCTTTGAGCTAGACTCGAACGGGAACTGGTGCACGACAACGGGCCTTGCTGCACTCTTGGTTACGACACTCCCGGGGGATATGCTTAGGATAACTCTCATTTTCTTTACAAATCATTATGAAGGGTTTATGAGTATATACTCCCTCAAAGAAATTTTTTTTATGATTATGGATTATATCCATAAATAGTTCAATTCATGTTAAGTGTTTTATAAGTATGGGATTATGTATTTTGATTCATAAACTGATCTAGTTTATGCCATTGTTTAGAAAAGGAGCCCAGTAGAAGGAATGATAACTCCAGAAATGCACATGATCCAAAGAGAAGGAAGGATCATATCTTTCATGGTCTTAAGCTAGAATTTATAAGAGAAATAGTCTCCCATGTATTATCATCATATGAAGAAATAATATCATGTGTTGATAAGATAAGTAAAGAGTTTACTGAGTCCTATGGCTTTGAAGGGAAGCAAGAAAAGAAAAGGATGGAAGAGAGAAAAATGGATAAAGGGAAGAGGGAAAAGAAGAATTTTCCCATATGTGGTAACTGTGGGAAGAAACACCCTGGAACTTGCCTGAAAGGAATGGGAGTTTGTTATAAGTGTGGAGGAAAAGGGCACAAAGTACGTGACTGCAAGGGTGATAAAATGGTTTCAAATGTACAATGCTTCATTTGCAAGGAGTTTGGACACTACGCGAACCTATGCCCCAGTCATCAGACTATGCCGCAAATGATGCTATTGGATAATAATCAAGTTATGATACTACCACAGATGAAGAGGAATGATTAGAGTTCTTATGTTGATTATGTCAATTGAGTGTTGTATCAACAATGTACTTGTTATAATAATTTTGGAGTATATAAGGATTGTACTGCAGTAATATTTCATTAAGGACTTGAGATTGTGTGGAACAAAGAAAAGTGACTCAATAGCAGGATAAATTTTTGGAAAATATATGGTTGAGAGAATGATAAACTATAATATAGTTCTGATACCGAGTTAGTAATTTTGGAATAATACATGATTGTTTTGGATAAATTATATTGGATATTCATGACCACCTTGGAACTGATTAATGATCTGTATATTCCATTATTGTTGGGGTTTAAAACATTTTTGGATTGATGAGGTATATCCAGCATTCTATATGGAATAAGGGAGCATGAATGTAATCAATAAGGAATATGGTAATTCAGGATGTTTCAGTGTATTAAAAGAATACATGATGAAGGTATTCATATGCTATTACGTGGTAAAAAGGATCTACATTATTTTTAACTTCCTTATAAATGTTGGACTGTGAGTTTGGTCAGAAATATTTTGGATAAATTCTAGTTTGAGATTAATTTTGGATGGCCATAAAAGGACAACCCGGAGGTCGGGCGGCAACCCGTCGCGTCCGGCAAGGCCGCGAGACTTGAACCCGCAACCGAAGGGCGACAAGGGTGTATCACCTACCACTGGCCCACGAGATGTCCTGGATTAAATAATGCAGTTTTTATTAAAAGATCTTGTTGATGAATTATAAATTAGTTTATTTTGGAACCCTATACGAATAGTGTAAATAGATTTTTTTTTACATTCTATTATCTTTTAGAGTGAAAGATGAGTTTGTGGTAGAAATTTATTAATGGATAAAACTATAATTATAAAGTATGTATACCTCCTTATGATCTTAGCCAATCTCATAAATAAATTCCACAACGTTAAGAAAAGGAACTTAGAACAAAAATGTTGTCCTAGATGGTACCTTAAATCATCACTAATTTATGGCTTTGGGATTGTTGGCCTTTTCATAGCCATGTTCTCTACCACTCTCCATCAGATAATTGATGGTTAGATTTCTCCTCCATATCCATATTTACCTACATGGAACCCTAGTATGTGTTATTTTCGGTAATCTTCATACTTTCCACTCTTTATTTTAAACAGAGGCCTCATTAATTCATTTTTTGATGTGGGATTTCAACTAAGATATTTTGAAACGTCAAAAATGTGTCATCCCAATATTCTATGTTTTGTTGAACCAATGGTATTTCAAATCATCATAGATTGATGAGTTTAAGGACCTAAATTTTATACTTGTTTGTGATTGATGACCTCAATCACTACCTATAAATATTTACGTTTTTCCTCCAATCATATGTCTCTAATTTCCACCAATGTTCTCCTAATCGAGATCATAATTTGGTGGTGACCCTTTAATTTCTCTTTTCCTCATATTAAGACTAAATTTTAGTAACCCAATTTCCGATGTGGGTTTTCCCACAAATATATTTTCTATTTTCAACCTTTTATTTTCGAAGAACAATTTAAAATTGCGAGGACACAATTTATTTAAGGAGGGGAGAATGTAACACCCCAAGATTTCATAGTGTGTTATTTCTTCAAAATAATTCAATAACTTGCACTACACGCAACACCGAGTTCAATCACACCATGACTTACAAAAAAAAGCCATTCAAAAGAGGTTATGAATAGTATTATCTAAATTTTAAACTTTATATAATCCTTATAATTTTAGAATCCATATTATGAGTTTCTTAGATATAATGCAAGAACAAATTCATTTTCAGTATTGCACTTTTATCAACTTTTGATAGTGAACCCTTTTTAAATACAATATTTTAAACTTTTTGACTAAATGGGGACATCAAAAAATTTAAAATGAAACATCCCAAGCTTCCACGGTACGCTTTCCTTTGAATAATACAGTAGCGTGTGTTGTACGCAAGCTTCGAGTATTAACACACACCACAATCGATCAAACTTGCCGTTATGAATAGTAATACCTAATTTTTGAAATTATATATATTTTATATTTCAAAATGGACTTCATTTTTGGATTCGGAATATCAAAATTAGCCTAGGGTGAAATTTTGGTACATTTCGGATAACTTTCATATTTTGATGAATAGTGAAAATTTCTAAATTTTAATTAAAAACAACTTTTTTAATCAAAATAATTAATAGTGATAAATTATGAATTTGAGTGGTTTTAAAGTATATTTAGAATATATTTTTACCATTCAATTTAATGTTGGTCATTGGACATAATTTTACAATTAAACCGAACATAAACAAGTGTCAATCTTTTGATAGTTATTATCTCTTAAAAACACGCTTTTTGTTTTGACAGCGGGAATTAATTTTAAATTAATTTCTGCCACTTCTGTGTTTTGAATTTAGGAAAATGGATTCCATATTTGGAATCAGGATGTTCAAATTGTGTAAATAGGTAACTTTTATTTTTACACATTTTGAATAATTACTGCGGTAAATATTTTATTTACCATGGTTAAAGGGTAAATCCGGTAAATAAGGGTTAAAAAAATAATATTATAATAATACAAAATTACCCTAAAACGTGTCCTAACCTTATTGGTGGACACATACCCGACCATGGGCATCCTTGGGTCAATTTGGGGACCCCTTGGAGCCACTTGTATGTGGTAGGGACACATTATATTAATAAAGTTAAAATAAAAATAAAAATGGCATAAGCTTACATCTTTTAGAAGAACAATTTTTACATAGGGTTATACATGTTGGATTTTCGATTATAAATATTCATTAGAAAGATAAAAAGATTTCCTACATAATGATATTTTATTTATAATTTTTAGACATTAAATAAGTTATTTTATTTATGACACAATGATGATGCAGTAATTACTAAAATAGTAAAAAATTAACATAATTGATATTATAAATACCCAAATAAATATAATATGAAACTTTTAATGAATTAAACTAATTTTATAGGATATTATGATATATTAGGATTGATTTAATTGACTTTGTTTGAAGTAATCAATCTGTTATGAGTTTCACAAAAATCAACTATTGAATAGTGTCAAAATTGACATAAAAGAGTTCTTAAAACAAATATTATATTATTAATTGATATTAAATTACTAAAAATCTAAGGTTCGGACAAGAGACTTATATTATGATAGGTTAATCATTAATGGACCACTTGGGTGTCGCTTGGATGTATATAGTAAGTTTATTAACCATATTATATAAAAATACAAAGAGACATTGTAAAAGTGAAACTAATTAACTTAGAGTTAATACTTAAAGATAAGGTTAATATAAGTACCCAAACCTGTCTAAATATATTGGATGAGTTGTTTTCGACCTATCCCCACCTCATCCTTTGAATAGTCATCTTTTGAGCCTTTGGAAACCGAATATGAATTTATTATAAATTAATATTTCTAGCTTTTCCAAAAGTGCCCCTCACCCCTCTTATAAAAGGGCACTCCTCCTTCTCATTTCTTCACACCTTCAAAGCCTTTGGTTCGGCCAAAATCTGCCCAAATACTCTCCCAACATCCCTCACTACAACCTAGAGGCCTTAGTTTGATCAGAAAGCCAACCTAAGGAGCCCTTTTGATCAAATCAAAAGGAAGAACCCGAAGAAGAGGTAATGATTTCACCACCCTTTTCTAAGTTCATTTCTTCTTCCACTTCTTCTTCCTTTGTTCTTACCATTCTGAAATAATAACTCCAGTATCTCACATATACTGTGATGTTATTATAAATATGATACAATCATATTCAGTATTCTATCCACCCTTTGAATAACATGTCACCATACGTGCGTACGTACGGCTTACCGTCTCCACGTCGTGGTGTAATTGTTATTCAATATAATATTATTTGGATGGGTATAATAATGATGTGTAACTCATGTAAATAATAAATATAACATGTTAATGATTCTGTATATATGATATACCATCCATTTATATATTATTTTAATATCAAAAGAATGATATTGTCGCTCGTGCGTACGTACGGACTACCGTCTCCACGAACGTGATGAGATTCATTCTCCATCGTATCCATTCAAGTATAATTATCATTTGATGATTTAAAAATGATGTTTAAGGACTTGATATCATTCTGTATATGAATAATATACAACCTATCCTTTACAAACATGTCTTACGTATCAAAACATATGAAAGAAAACAAGTAAGTTAACACCCGAAACAACGATAATACTAAGATATTATTATCAAATCAATATTAAAAGATCATATATGATATCATATTAATGTATATGATTCTTGTATAATTTAATAACAATTATTTCACCATTATACAGGAGGTTAACCTACCACAACCAAGGAAAAGTACAAGGTAAGGGTTATTTCACAATCTCTTCATTATCCGAGGTTGTATTATACGTAATAATCTACTGGGATCTCTTTATCATCCACATCCATGTTTCTTCGAAATGTATTTCAAAACATTTTTACTATTTACAAGAATATGGGTTAAAGTCATTTATACCCTTGTTTGACTTTTTATAAGAGGTTTATAAAGGAATCTTTCCGTCGTTTTCAAAACAAGGTCCTTTTTAACCTTTTCGACAGAATTGAGGTAAGAATGTTTTTTTAACTTATACGGCGGGTGCGGTTATTTTCCGCCGTTATAAAATCGGCGAAGCTTCCCATACAAGCTTATAAGAATATTTTCAAAGAAAATGTTTTATTTTATATGGATCTTAAATGATTTCAAAATAAAAGGAGATATTTCTTTTAAAAGAATTTTGATTTCATCTATGTCAACATCCTTTGATGGATTTTAAGATTATTTGAAGTTGATTCATTATGATACAAAACTTCTATATTGTATTGAAGGTTTTGTGATATGTTTGACTGTGGATGTGCTATTTTTATACCATTCATAGTTTATTGTGAAAGTATTGACATTTCGTATGCTAGTTTTAATACGAATGTTTATGTTATGTTTAAACCTTTTCATATGGGAATGCATTGGACTTAATAAGTGACGGGTGGAGCCCGCTATAGCTCCTCGATACATCGGTAGGTCTCATGAGACAAACTAGTGTCTTGGCACAAGGCCTTGACAAAATCTTATTTGTAGCCTTGGCACGAGGCCTTGGCTATGTGGTTATGATAGTCTGGCATTATGCATTCCAACATTATGACAGTGGTTATTGATTTTTGCATGTGATTATTCGATTAGTAGAATATCCATGTGAATAAGTAAATGGCATTATTTCATTTTACTTTTTCCATACCATGTTGAAGTTCAATTTTAAAAGGCTTTTGTTTTAGTAATGCATTGCCTTAAATGTTTATTCTTATTTATGAAAGTTTCCGCTATATTGTTATCCTTACTGGGCATTTGAGCTCACCCCTTTTCTATGTTTTATTTTTCCCCAGGATGTGAAGAAGTAAATTATGAATGACCTGCAGGGATATTATGAGGGGATAGTAGTGTGGATTATGGAGACATTATGTTGTTGTTGTAGTTTTTCATTTTATGATGTAATGTAAAACTTATGAATATATCTAGTGTTTCCAAGGCTACTAAACCAATCGGTCTTTCGAGATTTGATCTTTCTTGTGATCATGCCAATGTTACGAAGTAATGCACCGACTCTGGGTAGCTGGGGTCGGGGCGTTACAAGCTCATCTTGAAGATCCTTAATCTTGGAGTCCTCGGTGTTAAAGTCATCTTTAACATCATTCTGAAAAAGATCAAAATCAGCCAGGTCTTCTTCAACTTTCTTAGATGAAAAAGTGATTTTGATGCCTGATTTTCTATGTACATCATAATTGATAAGGAAATTTCTATGGTCGGCCTCAATCTTCACACACTTATCCATTTCCATGGATAAGGATTCCGACTTCTGATTCAAACTATATTGAATCATTTGGAATCTTGAGTCTATAGTGGGAAAATTGGAATGGTGTCCACCAAATTTTTCAAAGACTCAACAACAAAGTCATGACTGTGTGTTGATGACTCGGAATAAGATAACTTTCTTGGGGATTTCTCTTCTTCAGCCTCCACTAGCTTTCATCTAGAAGAACCACTAACTTCTCTTTTCTTGATGATATATTTTTTTGATGTATCCATGAGCACCTGCTTTCCATTATCAGTTTTCAGAATGGGTTGATCATCTGGAGATTCTTCTTCACTTTCTGATAGTTGAACAATTTTGTCTTCATCTATTTTCTTCTTTTCTGCTCCTTCCACAAAAAACTTCTTCTCATAGGATTATTCCTCATCATACAAAACATTTTTTCCTCTTCCTATTTCTTATCATTATCCTTCAGACTTTCTTTATCAACTCCTTTTCTCGAAGTGGCTAATTTTGCAAATTCATCCTTTTCTTGATAATCTTCTATATGTTTGATTAGGTCATCAAGATCCTCACTTCCTTCTTCTTTTTATTCTTCCTATACTCTCTCAACAACTTCATCTTCTGTTCTTTCAAAAACTTCTTCCCCTTTGGTTGTTTCCAGAGTGATAGAGTTCTTTCCTGGAGTCTCTGGTAATGGTTCAGTAAGGAATGTTTCCAGAACCGAAATCTTCTCAGAATATATTTCAGTTGCTTTCAAAATAGATTGATCAATATCTTATTATAACATCTTTTTCTTCAACTTTTTCTCTTTTTCTTGCTTGTGTACTCATCAAAAGCTCTCTCTTTTAAGGCCATAACCTCAACAGGGTCCAATCCGAACTGTGGATCCCCTTCTTTTCTCTTCTCCTTGTCTTCTCTCAACTTAGCAGCCACTTAATCTAGATATTCTTTTTGTTTTTTTTGCTTGGGAGGTGCGTACTGGGTTTCCATAGCATTGGGGTTTTTTTCTTCAGCAACCACTTCCCTAAGATTCCTCTTCTTAGTAACTTTCTTCACCGGTTCAGCCTTTTCCACATTTTCTTGAATGGTCTCAGCCTCTTCTTCTGGTAAAGGGAAGAATTCTCCAGATTAATCCGAAAAACCCATTTTCATCCTCTTTAATGTATCATCACTTACTAGCATTACCCTGAAATTTCATTTCTTGGAAGTGCAAGAAACATTGAATGAATCAAGACATCTGATGATAAGTTTAGAAATCAGGGCCAGATACATTATGATCTGAGCTTTCAAATTCTCTTCTTTGATATTCTTACCTGTAATCAAAACATTCCTTGTCAGATTTATCTTCCTTAGATTTACCAAGAAATATAGAAAATAAATTTCATTGTTCTTAATATTATCCTTATCACCCATTCTTTGTACGAGAAAACCTTGTACCCACAGCTGTAGAATCTGATTATTCGGAAAGAGATGAGAAATATTAGCTATATTTGTATCTTTAAGTCCAAGGAATTTCAATGCCTTCACTTTGTTGAAACTTCCTTGATCATCTGGAAGATTATGTGAACAAAACTCGGCTTCACCTTCGTATTTAAAACCACCAAGATTACAGCCTTGGTGTAAGATAATTTGTAAGTCTTCCCATAAGAATTGAAAGATAAAAAATCTCTGCCATCTTCCTCAATGAAGGAAACAAACTCTTAGAACTCAACAAACAACTCAGTATAAACCAGATCCTGTTTCTTTGGATTCGATAAGAAAACCTCCTCCCATCCATTCAATTTGATATTCTTAGATATAAGAGAATCAAACTTGAGGAAACTTGGATGCACTAACCTCTCCCTGTAAACTAACCAACTTTGATATTGGCTTTGTAGTTGACATATCTTGAGAAGTTGCTTCAGCAGAAATTCAAAATGGAGAGTTCTGGATGATTCGGAATGGGAATTAACTGTAACACCCTGAGATTTTATGAAAAATATTCTTTTAATTTTATTAATTTATTTTGTTGTATTCTACACCAAGATTACCTTGCGCTATACGCAACACCGTATTAGCTTGTAGTATACGCAACACTATTCTTCAATCGTGTTACACACAATTTTGATAATAGTTATTCTACGCAACATTGAGTGTATATATATATATATATTCAATGTATAAATGAAATATGGTTGTATTATTTTATACGAAACAATGAAGGATTCTTGCGCAACACGCAACCCTGACTTGGCTTGCATTTCACGCAATCGCGACCTTCCTCGATAGTGTGTGTTGTACGCAATACTGGGTTTTACTAAACAAAGATATATTATTATAATATTGTTATGAACTAGACACTATGAATAGTTTTAACTAAATTTTAAATTTTATAACATTATTATTCATCTTACACATTTCTAGAACATGGTATAAGAAAAAAATAAATTTTTCGGGTAAAATAAGTATTTTTAAAAAAAATGCTGTTTTGTCGCCTTTTGATGGCGCACCCACTTTAAATCTTGTTTTTGACATATTTATAAGTTCAATTTGACAAAATAAAATTCTTCTTTTGAGTCGGGATATAAAAATTTACATTAGATAATGTTTTCATATTTTACCGATAACTTTCATATTTTAATGAATAGTAAAAACACGCTATATTTTAATTAAAAACAACTTTTTTCATCGTAATATCTTATGTGGTTAAATTATAATATTTAATGGTTTTAAAGTATAAATAGAATATATTTTTACCATTTAATATAATTTATGTCATTAGCATTGATTTTACCTTGAATTCGTAGGTTAAATCGATTCAATCTTTTGCAATGTTTTAAAGAAAAACCTGTTTTCTTTCAACAACAGGATTAATTTTAATTTAATTTCTGAAACTTTTGTGTATTGAATTTGGAAAAATGGATTCCATATTTAGAATCAGTGGATCCAAATTCTGTTAAAAAGAAACGTTTTATTTTTGGGAATTATGAATAGTAAATACGGTAAATTTTATTTACCACAGTTAAAGGTAAATCGGGTAATTAAGGGAAAATATAATATTTTAAAATTACCCTAACAAAGGTCAAAATCCTATTGTATGAATAAAAGTCGACACATATCTCCTAAGTGTCAGATTAGATTCATTTAATTAAATTTTTTCAATGAAAATAATTTAATTATTATTAAAACCAAAGAATGTGACAACATGTCACTTTCTTAAATCTTATAAGTATAATAATTTTAATCTAGCGATAAACTTCATGAAACTTCAAACATGAATAGTCTCCAGAAATCTAATACAATTAAATACATCATAGGAATTTATTTAGAATTTTTAGGGATTAAATAATTATCATTTATTTTGACACTAAGATGATGCAGTAATTGTCTTATTAATGAAATATTGACATTATTGATGTTATAAATGCCCAAATAAATGTAATTTGAGACTTTTTATGACTTACAGTAATTTTCTAGGTTAATATGACATGTTATTGTTGATTTAAGTAACTTCGTTCAAACTTATCATTCTGTTATAAATTTCATAAAAATCTTGTACCAAATAGTATCAAAATTGACATAAATTAGTTTTTAAAACAAATATTATATTATTAATTGTTATTTTAATCCTAAAAATCTAATGTTTGTAAAAATGACTTAGATACGATTATATATATTAATAATAAACAACTTGTGGTTCGTTTGGCTTGATATAGTATGTTTATTAACCATATAGTGTAAGAAAACAAAAAGACACGGTAAAAGTTAAATTATTTAACTTAGAGTTAAATCTAATTTATAAGGTTAAAATAATAACCTAAACTTGTCTATGTCCTATTGGATGAGAGGATTGCGCCCCATCCCCACTTTATCTTCGAAATAATACCCTTTGGAACCATTATATACCGAATTTGACCTTAATATAAAATAATGTTTTGAGATTTTCCTAAGGTGCCCCTCTTCTCACTTATAAAAGGGCACCTCCTCCCTCTATTCCTCACACCAATTTGAGAATTCAAGCTCGTACAACCCCATCCAAAATCTCTTCTCCATTTCCATATTATCATCCAAGAGGTCCTGGTATTCTTCAAAGACCATCCTTAGTTCATTAAGTGGAGGTTAAGAAAAGGCGCGTCAAAAAGAGGTAATATCCATTACCAATCTTTTTCAATTTCTTTCTTCTTCGACATCTTCTTCTTTAGTTGTTTCATGATAAAGTAATAAGATAAGTATTTCTTATATACTGATATGTTATTATAAATATGAAACAACTCTAATTAACCTTCTATCCATCCTACAGAAAAATGAAATCATCGCGCGTGCGTATGTACGGAATACCGTCTCCACGCCGTGGTGTAATCTATTTTCCGCCACCACCTTAATTGGATGGGTATAATGGTGTAATGAGTAACTATATATTCTTATTATAAAGTCATATTGATACATAAATAGTATAAATACACTTCAACACAAGTTCATGATCATGAGAACGATGTCATCGCTCGTGCGTACTTACGGACTACCATCTCCACAACGCGATGAGATTCATTCTCCACATTAACCATTCATGAATGATTATAAAGTATATATAATGAATAATAATGAAATATATGAAATGTTAAATCTACTAGATTTATGGATATGTATGTATGTATGTCATCTACTTACTTCCATTCAAGACAATAAAGAAAGGAAAACAGCGTTCATGCGTACGTACGGACTACCGTCTCCATGAACGGTGTGTTTCATTTCATTTATCTATCTATTATATATATATATATATATATACTGAGTATATATGATATATAAATAATGTTTTATATTCTTGAAGTAAGTAAATCATGATATAAGTAATAATAATTTCAAGAACAACAAGTCCAAACACCTACGATAAATGAAACGATTTTACCCAAAACACTTCTTTAACATGGAATTTACAAAAGAACGGGTAATATAAAGTCATAAGTGAACCATATATGATATCATAACATTGAATATGATAATTTAATAAGTCAATGAAATTATTAAATCATTATACAGGAGCTTCGGATACGTACGAAGCATATCGGACCTAAGGTAAGGGAAATATCACAATCTCATTTTTATCCGAGATTGTTTATACTTTAGTATTTACTGGGGTGTATTTTATCATCCACATCCATGTTTCCTGAATATGTAATATTATTTCCATCCACCTACAATTTTTTAAATCAAATTTTACCCTTCGTGAGTTTTTAGTAAAGAATATGAAAGGAATCTTTTGTCGTTTTTCGTACGAGGTACTTTTTGACTTTTCCGACAAAGGTACGAAGAATGTTTTTTTAACTTATACGACATGAATGGATTTTTAAAAAATTAATTCCAAGAAGCTTATTTAAAAGTTTTAAAGTTTATTTTTAATAAAATTCTTTTATTTTAAAATTGTATGACATGTTAAGAAAGGAAAAATGTTTTTGTAGTTGAAAGGATATTTTCCTAAATAATGGAGTTCAAGTGTTTTATCAAAATTATTTTCCATCTAAGATAATATAGGGTTATGTTTCTATCCCTATTATTACATTGATTTGATTATGTTGTGATGGAATTATTTTTATGAATTCCATTATCTTATATGAATTGTTTTATGATGTCATGTTGTTTAAGAATCCCATTTTTATTTCATGGGTTATGCTATGATGTATGATTTATAATTTTGTGGCACACATAAGAATGGTATCATTATGAGATGGGTGGGACCTATATCTCCCTCTAATTCATTGGGTAAAGATTTTATATCTCATGAGATAGACATGGCTGGAATGGTAGGTTATACTGGTTCTGTGAAACAGGACTGAAAAGAGGGTGACTTGGTTCAGAAAGGGACTTTGTCCAATAAGATAGTCTTAGAAATGAGTCTTGACTAATAAGAAATGATTCTCTATGATTATGTGTGTATTCCATAATGTTTCATGTTTTATGTTATGATTATTGGGATTTCATTTCACTACTATGATTTATCCAATGTTATGAAATTATGCTCTCTTTTGCAGATTATGATTTCCAAAATGTTATGTTCTTATGAATATGATGTGATTGATATTTAATTTGATTACCCTTACTGAGCATTTGAGCTCCCCCTTTTATGTTTTCTTTTCCCCAGGATATAAAGAAAGGTTTTAGGTAAAAAAGGAAGATCTTTATGGGAGATGTTGAAGATCATTCACCACGATTAGAAGATTATATTCCAAGTTTCCAAAGACACTAAACTATTATGATCCTTGTGTGTATTTTTGTTATGTACTAATTATTCTGAAAAAGTAATGTAATGTCCATGTACGTCAAGCTTCAGGTCTTTACATTAACAAAGATAAGAATGGACTTAAGAAGAGAGGTAGAGCTTCGAGACGCGAACACTTTGAATAACTGATGTGGGATGACCCTCGAGGGTCACCTTTATATAGGTGATGTAGTTGACCTTTGAACTTCCAAAAACCATCTAACAGTTGAAAAACCCTTTGATCTGATCTGACGGTTGAAAACATATATGCAAGGATATCTTGTATCCAATATTTGGAGGTTTTTTTAAGAAAAACAATCGGATTTGAGAAAACTAGAATCCTAAATTTTTTAAAATTCATTGGAAAATGACACTAAGAAAAATATGACTACGAACACTTGAGTAAAGAAATCAAACCTTTCGGATTTTCCAGGAATTGTTTTCGTAATAGGTAATATTCTTGTTGAAGAAATATCAGACTACGAAAAGTCTCACTATGAAAAACTTAAATTTAAAAAGACTTTGAGTACCAAAACTCCAGAACGAAAAGTATGAGTATGAAAAATTTCAGTATGAAAAGTATGAGTACGAAAATTTTCAGTATGAAAATTATGAGTACGAAAATTTTCATTATGAAATCTTCATTACGAAAATTCTGAGTATGAAAATTATCATTATGAAAACATCATTAGGAATATTATAAGTACGAAAGATCTCATTACGAAATCTTTATTTCAAAAATTTTAGTTCCAGAAATTTTCTTTATGAAAATTTTGGTTCCGGAAATTTCCATTCTGAAGATTTCAATTCCGAAAATTTTGAAAAACTCGTTATGAAAAATTTTTTTTGCAAAAGTTTGAAAAAACAACTGACTATGAAAATTTTTGGTTACAAAGATATTTTAAAAAAAATGACTACAAAAATTTTGGTTACACTATCAAGAAAATGTACTCACCCTATGAAAAAGAGTTTATTACTGTAAGGAGAATTGTTCAAAAAGAAGTTAGTAAAGAAGGATTACCTTACGGTTATCATTCCTAACTTCTGTTTAATGCATTCAAATCTATCAGAGGGTAAAGATTTGGTGAAAATGTCAGCAAGTTGATACTGTGTTTTGATAAATTGAAGAATGAAATTTCCTTTTAACAAACAAAACATTTGAAATCAAATTTTTACCAAGAAGAACAATATAACCTATACCAATAATTTCTCCCTGGGCATTATCTCTGAAAGTTACTTTTCCACCTTTCATAGTGATAATATTTTCAAAATTGTTTTTGTTACCAGTCATATGCCAGGAACATCCACTATCTATGTACCATGTATTGTTGTTGTTACTTCTTTTATCTTCTGGAAAATAAGAAAATAATTAGACTTTCAGAATCCAAACTTGTTTGGATTCAAGATTTTTAGATAACAAAATTTTGGGTATCCACATAAGTTTAGGGAAATATGCTTTATGAAACCCAAGAGATTTAACTTTATTCAAAGAAATGTTTTTCTTCCAATACCCACCACTTTGACACTAAGTGAAAAAAGGGGATTTATAAGGAACAAAATAGATGTTTATGAAAACTATTTTTTGGTGAGTATAACCTACTACAGTTGTATTTCCATTAGGTTTAATTTGTGTATAAATCTTGTCAAAATTTTCAATCCTAGAAGTAAATTTTGCAAGAAGCTTCTTAAGAGAAAAAATTTCATATTTTTGTCTAATGACTAAATTCCTGTCCTCATGAATCATTTCCATAGAGTTATATTTCTCCTCCAGAATTTTCATTTTTGAAATAGTATTCTTAAGATCATTAGAAAGTTCTTCCTTATCAGAATTTTCTTTCTCAAGGTCTTCATAAAGTTTTTCTATAAGCCCTTCATTACCTTTATGATCTGAAGAATGATCTGAAATCTCTTTTGTAAGAATATCTTCCCTATTATTTTCCTTGTCTAATTTCTTAGAAATTTTACAAGTTTTTCCTTCAAGTAACTTGGAAAATATAGATACTTCTTCAAATGAAAGTTCTTAATTTTCAGAGGATAAAGTATATTCATTGGAAGTACTATTTTTGGAATAGTAATTCTTATCAAGAGATAAATTTGTTAAATCCTCGGCAGAGCGTACCTTGGCCATAAGACATGTATGTGGAAAAGAAGGATTAACAATGAATCCCATATTCTTTTGAGCTGATGAATCATATTCTAAATATACACTTTCTGAAGAGTCTCCACAGCAAGAACTCCAGGTAGTATTATCCTTCATACTTTTCATAGCTTTAGATTTATAGAAACTTCTTCCAATTGCTTTCAGAATGCCTCTCTTTTCATTCGTTCTTTTTAAGCATAGGTAAATCAGGTCGTATGTGTCCACTTCACTTGCATTCATAGAATGTGACCTCTGAATCTTTCTTTCCTTTCCTTTCCTTCTTCTTATACTTGGATTGGAAATTTCTTTGACCAGCTATCTTGTTCATTCTTCAAGCAATATTAGCTAACTCATTCTCTGAGACTTCACTCTCACTAGATTCAGATTGGATAATAACCTTCATAGACATGGATCTGGTTACACTCTCAGAAGTCTTTGCTTTCATGTGATTCGATGTTGAAGTAAAAGTAAAATTATCATTCCCATTCTTCTTTTCGATGTTGTCAGCATATCTCTTCATTTTCGTTTCATGTTGGAGAAGAGTTCCAAATAGTTCACCTAAGGAAATTTGAGTAAACATCCTATTCAAATCAATTGATGTTCTCTTTGATTCCCACTAATTGGGCATAATATCAAAAATCTTATCTACAATAGCTTCATCATCCAGACCTCTCTATCCCATAGATTGTAACCTATTCACGATAGTCATAAATCTTTGTTGTTCTTTTCTTATAGGTTCTCCATAAGGAAGGATAAAACCATGATACTCATCTCTCAACATAGCTCTTCTAGTCTCAATCACTTGAGATGTACCAAAATGTGTAACTTCATGTTTCTTCCATATACAGTTAACTATTTCACATAAAGATATTTGGCTATATATGTTCCTAGTCATTGAACATTGTAGAGTATTTTTTACCTTATAGTTTAATTGATAATCATGATTCTCTTGGTTTGTGAATGCACTAACTTCTTTATCAGGAATTTGATAACCTCCGGTAAGCATAACAATGTTATCTACCCCATTATTGACAATGAATGTCTTCATTCGATCTCTCCAGTACTCATAATAATTTCCGTCAAAAATCAGTGGTCTTGTAGGATTTAGGTTGTCAATGGAACCAACATTTAAATGTGCCATATTTAAGAAAATATTTCTACACAAAAACTTGTTAATAACAAAAGTTCGGATTGAAGGAAAAAATTCCTAAGCAAGGAAAATATAGAATAAATAAAAAATTGATCAAGGAAAAACTTATATGTGAGCATAAGTATTTTAGAGACCTCCTCTAATACCAATTGTAGGATCGAAATTATGATGTAGATGCTCAATATACAAGAGGGGGTGAATTGTACACTTTACAATTTTCCTTAAAGAAGGAATGATCTATGTTTAACAACGTTAAACTAAGAAAATTCACAACACCTCAAACACCAATTTTAGGATTGGTATAGGGTATGAAGTTACAAACTTCTAATTCTATACACTTGCTTGAATCTAGATAGTGATTCTGAAAAACTGGTTCCAAAAATATGGATCCGGAAATTTAAACTTAACCAAAGTTTATAATATGAGATTCTACCTTAAATCGTATAGAATCTAAATTAATCAGAGTACAAGTGTAAGGAAATATAAGAAGGTTATACCTTCCTTACAATACCAAATGCAATGAAAAAAAAGTAGTAAAACTACAAGTAACAAGATATAAGTATGTTAAACCAAAGAGAAGGGTACCCAACAACCTTGGATAAAGGTCTTGTGATTTATACTTTCAAGAAAGTCTGTCTTACCCACTCCAAGGTAATCACACGATACGAAGATCGGAGTCTCTGTCTTGCTATCCCCGCAAGCCCTCAACTTCAAGGTTGTTGGAACCTCTTTCTTCCTCAGCAAGGAAGCCCTCAAACATCAAGGTAGTCAGCACCTCTTTCTTCCTATCCCTGGAAGCCCTCGAATGTAATCACCAATATTCGGTGTTGCACAAAGAAATTCTACACAAGTAAATGTTTGAACAATTCATTCAAACTTTTTGCACGAAGCTTGAGAGTTGATAAGAGCCTCTCTCTCTAGAAATCACTTCAACAGCATGTAAGCACAGATGTCAAAGTTTTTAAAGTTGTATTGCCTCATTCAAATGGGATACTATTTATAGTCATGGTTGGAACGGTCGACTCCCTCCTCCAATGGTCATATTTTCTTTAAAATTCAGAGGGACCTCTACATGTGTCACTAAACCAATGGTTAGTTAGAAACAGAATGACAACATCTTTTTATAACAAAACATGTTTAACTGAAATCATGAAATCATTTTATAATGAAACGAGTGTAAGAATAAGAAAAACTGAAGTTTGGAATGTATGCAAATAAATGTTCGGAGTCTAAATAAAATGTATTTTGGAGTTTATAATAAAAGGATATTCGGATTCTATTTTATCAGAATTCGAAACCTGAATTCTGTAGAAATCTAGAGTCTGAATTTATAAGGAAATTCAGAGTCTAGTTTCACCAGAGTTCAGAATCTGAAATTATAGAGTTTGGAGTTGAACTTGTAGAAGTTCAGAGTCAAACTAGTAAAAGTTCTGATTCGAACTAGTAAGAGTTCAGAGTCGAACTCATAAAAGTTCGGAGTCGAACTCATAAAATTTCGGAGTCGAACTCATAGAAGTTCAGAGTCAAACTCATAGAAGTTCAGAGTCGAACTCATAAATGTTTGGATTCGAAATCATCGAAGTTCGGAGTTGAAATCATAGTTGTTTGGAGTCGAACTCATAGATGTTCGGAGTCCAGAATTCGGATTTGAACTTTGTTAGAGTTTATATGATGAATTCGGAATGGAACTTTATTAGAGTTCGTATCTTGAATTTGGAGAGGAACTTTATTGGAGTTCATATTCATAATTCCGAGTGGATCTTTATTAGAGTTTTTATCCCGAATTCTATGAGGATCATCATTAAAGTTCATATCCAGAATTCGAAGTGGAAATTCTTTACAGTTCATATCCAGAATTCTGAGTGGAACTTCATTAAAGTTCATATCCAGAATTCATAGCCTAAAACAGAATGCTTCATATCTTAGTATTATATGATTCTGAGGTTTTGGGTATGAATCTGATTTTTATACTTTAGAAAAATATTGATATGTGTAAGGAAATCTAGGTTAGGGTAAATTTCATTAAGGAAATTTTCCTTAGAGATGTAAAATACATAATTGCTTAAGTATAAGGTGTTTGTGATTTTCAAAACAAGAAGGAATGGAAAATTCATAAGTAAAACCTTATTGAATAAACAAATATAAGGTATTATAAGGATTAATATGACTCTGTAATATTTTAATAACACTCTTTTAACTGTTATATAGGTGGTTTAAACATGATTTGAAGTAAGACAAGCCTGAGGTAAGGCAATTCTTAACCTGATTTCCATTCTTCAGGTTAATATTATACTTCATTATTTATGTGGTATAAATTTTTTTTTTGTGATGGGTTTTCTTTATATTATGTTTAATTATGTGTATTTATGGTGTATATATATATTCCTTCCACTCTATTATGTATATCTTCAATTACATGATTTATGTAAGGGGCTTTTCTTTTAAAGTCCTCTCTTAATGTTTTGTTTTACAGAATTTCAAAGGCGATTATTTTATGTAATTATTAGTGTTTTATGATTGTGTTCTAGTTCTTAGTAATTGTTTATGACGAAGGTTGGTACCTATATTTCCCTCCAATTCCTTAAGTATGTGTATGTTGGTGGTCCTCCAGATGGTTACTCCAAGTGTCACTGCGATTGTTACACAAATTGTAGGATAGTCATGAGGGTTAAAAATTATATGGTAGCCGGGAGGGTTAGAATATTATATAATTAATCCCTATCATACCTTTATTATTATATTTATATTCTTATTTATTTTTTAAATCTTGTCAAAATCTCATGTTTCACAAATTAAGTATATAAGAGTGACGAGTATGTCTTTTGAAAATGTTTTCATATGTTACAAGTATTCATGGGATAATGTGCTCTTTCCTTCTGTCACATCCCTTACTAGGATTTTTGTGCTCATAAAAAGTTGTTTTAAATTATTTTCATAATTCATAAGGATGTGTAATAAATATAAGCAATCCTTGTTAAATGTTTGAATAATTGTCAAATAAATCATGTTTTAAGATTTAAGGTTTTATATTTTGAAAACAAATGTAAAATATTTTTATGGTATCCACTCTATAACAATGTGTAATGTTATTAATGTATTATTTCCCAATTATCTTGTGATATAAACTATAAAATAACCTAAATTTAAAAGGATGTCACTTCTTGATGAAAATCATATTTATGTTATATAATAATGTCGGGTCCTTATAGTTGGTATAAGATGATGGATTGGATAACTTTAGGGGTCAGGATTATGTTAAAAGATTCCATAAATTATTGTTACTATATGATTAATTTGAAATGTTATATCATTTCAAGATTACCAAGTTTCTTTTTCTAAGATATGTTTTTCTTAAAAATGGTTTTCTCTAGAATAAACAGGGAAGCTAAAGAGGAGAGGCACCAACAGAAAGACAACCTTCTGAATCCACTGACCGGGATTGTAGGGATTTGAACTGAGAAGTTTGTGTTAGTAATGGATCAGCTAACGTGGGAAATAAATGGTGGTGTCATCCATGAAATTGAACTACTATATTTACCACAAAAAACATGAAAATAGTGGATCGTTTTATGAGACAACACCCTCCTTCTTTCAATGGATCTTCTGACCCAGTAGCGGCTGAAGGATGGATTAATGCCCTTGAAAAGATATTTTATGTTATGGGATGTTCAAAGAATCCAAAGGTATGTCTTTCCATTTATCATTTTGAATTTTAATATGATCATTGGTGTTCAATGGTAATGAATATCATGGATAGAGAGTATATTGATGCCTTAGAGGGGAATGAATTAATCAGTATTTTCCTAAGGTAGTGCGACATAGGATGGGGAAGAAATTCCTTTAATTGAAGAAAAAGGAGGAAGATTTGGTGGTTGTTTATGAAGAAACATTCACCTAACTAGTGAGGTATGCTCCAAATAATTTTCTAGATCTTGATAGAAAAATCATCTGCTTTTACTCACGACTAAATCCGAGGTACCAAAGGCCATTATCCAATAGTGAATTCACAAGTTACAACAAACTTTTCTAATGTGATAAGAGGGTAGAGATTCAATTAGCTGATGATCACATGCATTTTGGAAACATGGAGAAAATAGGTCCAAATGTCTAGTGATGGGTAATAATTTAAAAAATAAATCTGATGGTAAGAAAACTAGTTTCCAATTTGTGAAAAGTGTGAAATGAAGCACATTGGGGAATGTCCTAGAAAAACTAAGAAGTGATTTAAATGTCGTATGTTTGGACATATGTCCCAAGATTGTAATGAAAATGATTATAAGACTACTCTATATAAACAAACTGTTATGTGTTTTAAATGGGGTGAGATGGGTCACTATGCCAATGCTTACCCAAAGAGAAATCCAAATGATGCAATAAAGTTAGACAATAAGAAAAAAGGTTTAGTGAGATATTTTGTGACTACATCAGCATATGCCGAGCCATCCAATGATGTAGTATTAGGTGCTTTGTTTTTTACTCATATTTTTATAATGTTTTGTTTAATACAAGGTATACACATTCCATCATCTCTGAGAATTTTTTTGGATAATTGGAAATATCACCTTAATAAATGAGGCCGGAACATGTTCTTAAAACACTAGGGAAAATATTTTAGCAAAGAGAAATTTTATGAATATTTCTATTATTGTCTATGTAAAGACTTTACCTACAAAAATTGTTGTTTTAGCCTTAGTTGAGTTTGATGTTATTCTTGTAATGGACTGGCTTTCTGTTTATTAATGCTAAAATTCACTATAGATATAAAGAAGTTGTTTTTCAGAAAGAGTTTCAGTTTGTATAAAATAATGAACCAATACAATTGATAATATATCAAGAAGCTGAAAACTGTTAAACGTTTGATGTGAAAGTCATCATGCTCATATTGTTGAAAATAAGGGAACTATTCATATTGATGATGTGACAATGGTAAATGAATACCTTGATCTTTTTACTAATGAGTTTCCTGGTTTTATTCTTGATCGAGAAGTTGATTTCAAAATTTAATTAGATCCTGAATCTAAGCCAATTTCAAAACCCTCATATTGTATGCCACAAATATAACTTCTTTTATTGAAAAATCAATTACAGGATTTTCTTTATAAAGGACTCATCCATCATAGTAATTTACCATGGAGAGCCCCTATTTTTTTCCTTAAAATTAAATATGGTACCATGTGACATTTTTATTAATTAGAGTTTTTTTGAATAACATCACTGTTAAAAAGAAGAATAATTTTTCCTCACATAGATGACTTGTTTGATCAGCCCTAAGGAGCTGAGTTCTTTTACAAGATTGACTTGAGATTCAGATACCACCAGCAGAAGGTGGAGGAGGATTAAGTCCTCAAATTAGCCTTTCGTACTACATATGTGCATTATTAATTTTTTATTATGCCATTTGAGTTAACTAATTCACCAATTGTATTCATGAACCTTATAAATAGAATATTTCACAAGTTTTTTTTTATAATATTGAGGTTGTGTTTATTGATGACATTTTGATATTTCCTAAAAATAATTTGGATCATGAAAAACATTTAAGGGTTTTTTTAGAACCCTTAAAAGAAAATAAACTCTATGGAAAATTCAGAAACTATTATTTTTGGATGCAAAAAAAACATTTCATGGAAACCTTTTAAATTAGGATAGAATAAAAGTTGATCATTAAAAATAAAAAGTGGTTGATGAATGGCCAAGTCCTACAATTGTTACATATATTCATAGATTTATTGGATTTATCGGTTATTACCAACCATTTTTTAAGAACGTTGCATGGTTTTCTTTCCTGATAACTAACTTAATACAAAAAGTGTTTAAATTTATTTGGACAGATGAATATGATGTTTGTTTTTAGTAACTGAAGAAGAGATTGTTCAATGCTTCAGTTTTGGCCATGCATTACTGAAATGGTGAGTATGTCATCTATAGTAATGCTTCATTAGAGAAACATTGTAGTGTTTTGAGGGAGAATGACTATTTAATTTCTTATTCATTAACAAAACATAAACATTAAGAGTTAAATTTTCCCACACATGATTTGGAATTGGAAGCTGTGGTTTTTTCTTTGAATATTTGCAGGTATCATTTATACAGAGCCAAATTTCCAATATATACTGACCATAAAATTCTAAAGTATATATTAACTCAGAATGAATTAAACATGTGGTAGAGAATATGGATTGAACAGATAAAGGATTATGATATCACGATCAATTACTATCTTGGAAAGAAAAAAAGTTGGTGTATGTATTGAGACAAAAACATCATGCATCATTAAAAATGTTACATTTAGAAAATAACCCATTGATTAATGATTTTATGAATTTTGACGTAGAAGTTTTTGGTGAAGGAAATATCTCTTTTTGGTATCAGGTTCCAGTGTAGTCATCCTTATCAGAAATAATTAAGCAAGTACAGATTGAAGACCGTGAACTACAGAAAAAAGGTAGAAATCGATAAAATGGGTAAGTTCCTAGAATTTAACCTTGATAAAGATTGTGTTTTAATATTTTGAAAAATGTTTTCTATTCCTTGTGAATCCCAATTGAAAAGATATATTGTTCATTTTACTCTGAAATGCATGACATGTCAACATGTTAAAGATAAATGGCAGTTATCTCAGGGGATGGTTATGGCTTTTCTAGTGTTAGAGTGGAAATTGTAGAATTATCCATGGACTTTTTGGTGGGACTACTAATGACTTCTTGAGGTAATAATGTGATTTGGGTTATTGTTGATCGGCTGAAAAAATATTCCCATTTTTTTTTCTTTTTGAGACACATTGACTTTGAATCAGCTTTCTAGATTGTACCTCAAAGAGATTGTCAGGGTACATGGAGTTCCTCTTTCCATTGTATCTGACAGATACCCCATTTTTTACTTCTAACAAATGGAAGGGACTTTAGAAGTTTTTAGGCACAGAATTAAATTTCAGTACATATTTTTATCCTCAATTAGATGGACATTTTGAATTAATGATTCAGAATTTGGAGGATGTTTTTAGATCTTGTTTAATGGACTGCCAAGGATTTTGGGATCATTATATTTCTTTCAATGAGTTTTCTTATAATTACAGTTTTCATTCTAGTATTCATATTATACTTTTTGAGGCTTTGTATGGGAAGCAGTGTCAGAATCTAGTGTTTTGAGATGATGTCGAGGTAGTAAAGTTGATGGGGCCAAAATTAATATAAGAAGTGGCTAAGATTGTGAATATGATCCAACATCACATGAGGTCACCTAAGAGAAGGAAGAAAATTAATATAGATAACAGAAGGAAAGAATTATCTTTCATGGTTGGGGACAGAGTTTTCTTTAAAATATCTTCTTGGAAAAGTGTAATGAGTTTGGTAAGAAAGGGAAGATAATCCTAATGTTCATGGGTCCCTTTGAAATCTTACAGAAAGATGGAATAGTTTCATACCAAGTAGCGTTTCTTCCATGTTTGTCTTAGGTACGCAATGTGATTCATTTATTGATGTTGAGGATGTATGTCCCAGATTAATCACATTTCTTGAGCCCAGAAGCTGTTCAGATGGAAAAGAATATTTCTTATAAAGATAAAGGAATTCTGATCCTTGATCCAAGGGAACAGGTATTACGGGATAAGTTAATCCTCTAGGTAAAGGTTTTGTGGAGAGACCACATGGTATAAGAAGCAACATGGATGTTTGACAATTCTATTAGAGAAAAGTACACTCACTTGTTTAATAAGTAAAGAAAATTGAGAGGACACAATTTTTAAGAAGGTGGGGATAATGTAACACCCCAAGATTTTCTGTAAATAAATTGAAGTTCATGAAACTTTATTTTAAGTAGATATTTATAACTAGCCTATAAAAATAATTTTTCCAAATCTATGTTCTGAATTTTGAAAAAGGGTCATTTACAATTGTGTTCAATATGTCATTTTAAGTCTAAGGGAACAAACATATTTTTTTAATAGAAAGAAACTCTTATGAAAAGTTATATTATCCTAATGAATATTAAATTGACTTATTATTTTATATTCTTAAGGTTTTAATATAATGACATCTCGGTTAATTTTCCAATGTGATGTAAAAGCAGTTAATGTTTTTAAATTGATACTTTTTTACTTCAGTATGATTTTATTTTAAAATTATATTAATAAAATTTTGAAAATTATTTTCTATAAATGGAGTTCATTTTTTAATACTACACATCGAGAAATGGTATGGGTGATTTTTTGATATTTTTCTAAAATTCATGCATTTTTTATGAATTGTAAAATACAGTAAAATACATTATATTCAAATTATCAGTAAAATACAGTATTTATGACATCATAAGTGATATAAGGCCTCTGGGCTTGAACAAAAATTCTATTATAACTATTTTGGGTCACATTAATTATGAATATTCATAGTCATGAGAAAAAATATTATAATAATGATTAAAGTAATGTTAAATACCTCCTCTCCTTCACTATAAATACCACCCTCATTTCTATCTTCCTACCTCACCTCTAATGCCATGAGCCTTACCTATGTTCTACCCAATACGCCTCCCATGGATTTCCTACATTTCCAATATCCTTTGGTCTCTCCAAAATTCCAAAACCAAATTCCTTAAGAAGGATCTCAAGGAGAAGAGATCAAGAGGTAAATATCTTATTTTGTTTTCTTTAATTTCATTAAGTTTATGTTAATATTTTTAATTTTATTTGTATTATGATGGGATATGTCATCACATATCCTCTTTAATTCCCATATTATATAACATTAATGAGATACGTCCTTTCTCTCGTCAAACTATTTTATGAAGTTATAATTGTCGTTGTTAGGATGCTGAATTTTCGTGAGAGATTTCCCAATTTTTGTTTTATTTTGAGTTCCTTTCTTCTTATTCCTCACCTACTCTTATCAAAGAAGCATGAAAGCTCCAGAATCATGTATATTATTCATTTTCTCATGTTCATTGAAAATCCATGATCATTTTTTTCCCATCTCCCAATTATTCTTTTAATTAAAAACATTATTTGTGATGTGACAGATTACCGACATTGTGGACTATGTGATTTCAATATTATATAATTATATCAAGGATGGTAATGAAACCATTTTTGTGGTTGAAATAGGTTATATTATATGTATTATGTATCATCCATGTTTATGTAATTATTTTGTACACATGGTTTTAATTTAAATAACAAAATGAGGTTGTTATTTTTAAAAAACCACTAAAATGACCTAAATGAACATCATTGATGTTTTAAATTATGAATCATCCTCATGTAATAATTCAAGATGATTAGTTATATAATTTACGGTTATGTAAATATATAAATACTAATCTATTTCAATTCTTGAGTTTCACTTCCAATCGACTAGAATAATCCATCATGAACCAATCATTAAAATCAAGTAAAGAACTCACCCAAAACAATGAAAAGAACAAAATAAAAATAATTAATGGATGAAATGATCTAATGAAATGATAATTTAAAGTATTATAAGGATGGATACAATTTTTTAAGATATTAATAACACTCTATTAGCAATTATCTAGGAGTTTTAAACAAGTTTGATGTAAAACAATCCCGAGGTAATGGAATTATTATCCCAATTTCCATTCTTTGGGTTCAAATTATACTTCATTATTTATGTGGTATTAAAATTTTTATGTTATGGGTTTTGTTTATATTATGTTTAATTATTTTTATTTATAGTGAATATACATATTCCATCCACTCTATTAGTCCTCTCTTCAATTATATGATCTATGTAAGGGGCTTTTCATTTAAAGTCCTCATTGAAAGTTCAGTTTTTCGAAATTTTAAAGGAAATACTTTTAGGCAATTATTCCTGTTTTACGATTGTGTTATAGTTTTTGGGAATTGATTATGATGAATGGTGGGACCTATATTTCCCTCTAATTAATTGTGTATGGGTATCTTTGAGGTCATCCATATGGTTACTCCTTGTGTAACTCTGATGGTTACACAAATTGTATTGTAGCCGTGAGGGTTACAAATTATAAGGTAGCTAAGAGGATTACAAGATTATCTAATTAATTAAAAAATATACCATTATTTTTATATTTATGTTCTTATATAAATTTTTATTCTTTTGGAAATCTCATGTTTCATAAAGTAATTATTTATGAGTGATGAGTATGTCTTTTGAACAAGTTTTCTTATGTTGAAAATATTTATGGACTAATGTGATCTTTTCTTATATAACATCCCTTGATGATATTTTTTCACTCATCACATGTTTTTATAAATTATTTACATCGGTTTTAAGTATTTTTAAGAAAAATAAGGAATCCAAGTTAAATGGTTGAAGAATTTTCAAATAAATCACGGTTTAAGCATTAATGTTTTATATTTTGAAAAAAATGGAAACTAGTTTTATGGTATCCACTCTGTAACAATTTGTATTTTTATGAATGTATTACGTCCAAATTCTCTAAATCAAAAAACTTGAAAAGATCCTCAATGTAAAAGGAAGTGATTTCTTGAATAAAATCAAGATTATGTAAGGTAATATGGCTAGGTCTATATATTTTCTCTCGAGATATTTCCATGACCATCCTAAAGTGTCTCATGTGATCCTCCACAAATTCTGAATACACAAGATTTCATCATTGTATTCTATCATGAACAGTCTTTGAATGGTTGAAATATCTATTTCGTGGGTCCCATGAACACTACTAGGGAATCTGTCACACTAAACGACATCACCATGTTCTCATACTGACCATAATATAATCTGATGGCTGTGTTCGATATATCCTCATCTCATACTCATTGCTGGTAATAGCTTGATATGGGGCCAATCTTTGAGAACCATCACACACATTATAATTTATGAAAGAGTAAATCTATCATTGGTAGTGGATGCCTATTCTTCATGGTATCCTAGTTCAACCTCCAAGAATATACACATAACATCAAGCTCTCATCTACCTTCTTGGAAAACAACACTGGGGATTCCCCAGGTGAACCACCAGGTCTCAAAATGCCCTTATTTGGTAATTCCTCGAACTGAAGCTCTGTGGGATAAATTTGATATATAGGTGTAGATATCGGTGCCATATAAGGGTGTAGATCAATAAAAAATCTATCTCTGTACGGGGAGGTAATCCTAGAACATCTTTTGAAAATACTTCCCATACTCTGCCTCCACTCCTAGAAACTAATGACTCATAACATCAAATACACTAACGGTAAGGCTATCCAACTGATTAGTAATTGGCTACACCCTCCTATGTATGATCCCATCCTACACTACTTAGATTTACCATTTACCAAAAATTGTATGAAATGGTCTCATCACTATGGACCCACCACAATCTTTGACTAAAGTTGTCAATTTGATCAAAAAATGTTGGTAACCAGTCCATACCATTAACGACTCTGTATGGTCTCCATGCCACTACCAATAGATCCCAACGAAAACATTCACCTATAAGATTTAGGTCATACTATCAGAAACAATGTTTGATCATCTTGTATCCTCCTGTAGTATTCTCCATGTAGAAGGCTCGAGTCAATGGTCATAGGAATCTTTGAGCCACAGACTAGATTTATGGAATTAAAATAATGAAATGTAGACATTTCTATTAAAACAGAATCTATGGTGGAAAAGACATAGACTTAACCTCGTATAATCCTTATAGTCTTAGAGTTATATTCCACTATAGCCTATTGATGGCATCTTCCCTACCCACCAGCTCTTTATGCCTGTCGTGGACCACCTAGTAGTGGTGGTGGTAATTGGTCAAACCCTTGAAAACCTCCTGCTACCCCGCCTACCCCACCGCAAAATTCACTTCTCTATAGACCGCCCAATACTATATCTATCTCTACCTCTACATTCCCAAAACTATATCCTGATAAACTATGCGGAGGGACATGAAATATCATGTTAGATGTCCCCGACCATCATAAGAAAAACAATACATGACCCTTGGCTGATTTGATCGACATTGGGAGACTTGGATCGCGGACCCAATGTCCTGGGATCACCTGCTAAAACACCTGACCCACTTGGAACCCTATGATAGCCATCAGCTACCTGTTGTTGAGGTCTCAGCTACCAAATTCCCACTGCTATCTCCCACAACTAGTGTTTTCTCTACCAAAAAACTTTCTACCATTAGGGCTCACTCAATTACCCCAATCATAGTTAGAAATGGTATGGGATACCACTTATACCGTGACTTCTTGGTGCATGACCAATTTGAAGGTTCAATCCCTAAAGAGTAGGTCTCATACCATATACAATGTGTATAACAAGATATCTATAAACTTTTATCAATATTCCACCATTGTCATACTGCTCTTCTACTAGTGCAGATGCTTCGGTGTGCATACAGACCTAAACATGTATAAATAGAACTCTTCCCTAAATATATTGTCGTACATTATCCAAGAGATAACTATATCTTCTTCTGACAAAGTCACCATGGTCCACTATTTCAACAACTATACATGAAGAAGACTCATGGAAAGGAAAACCATATGGTCGATATGCATTCTCAAAAGGTAGGAAATATAGGTGACAACCTCTACCTAATCCTTATCCATATGGGGGTTTGGCTCTCCTTGAAGCTAGTGATGTCACTACCTTTGAAACTCATGTAATACATATAGCCTATGTGCATACTCATCTTGTAGTGTTTTTATAATTTTTTTCTCAATGGGTGATGGTATAACTAGTAAACCACCCAGAGGTGTTATCCCTAGTACATTCCCTAGTACCAATTCTTCTTCATTTGGAAGATCGTACTCATGATCACACGAGGGAATATTGGATGGTTGTATATATAGAGGCATCCTAAAATAAAACAACATATATCACTGTCAAATATATTATATATGGGAATCTAACTCAATAAGTAAATATACAACACAACCATTACTCCATGATCAATGTTCCATTATTTATCCCTACAATTAGTGTTTTCATGTACTGAGTCGAAAAGCATGTGATCACAGTCTTGGTGTATGGAAACATCAGCTAACTCACCAACACTAGTGTCCCTGGAAAGAAATGCAATCTTTAAAACCTTAAAATTATTTCTCCAATATAACCTCATAGACTCTCACTCCTAAAGTAGAATATACTCTACACTAATTCCATTTTGTAACAACCCAACCTTCTGAGTATGAATATCCCACAAATAGGCCAGTGGCTGGTGACCAGTACCGAGTAGGAATATCAAAAAAATGGGAGGCATTATCCTAATGTACCTATACACACACACATCTACAAAAAATAGAATTATTAAATGTAAAAAAACTGAAAAATTCTTGCATACAACTAAGATCATGTATCTAGAATTCATAAGGATGTAGAGAAAAAAGTAAACATGGTCAAATATAACCCCACCATAAAGAGTTAGCATCACAAGTCAAACTGAAACTATAGAAAGTATAAACTACTCCAAGATAAATGACTATGTTAAAGGTATGATATTGGTAAACACCTCAATCAGCCCAGCTATAGCAATGCTCCACCCACTATATGTCCTCCAAGGAAACCGTCCAAAGTTTTGTCGTCTTGACAATACACGACACGTAAGGGAAATCCAATGCATTGGTGAGTATAAAAATACTCATTAGGACACCTAAAAAACCAAGCATGAAGCACCATGTATATTAATCACAATACAATATATAAAAATCTATGTATAATAGATACCAAGAGAGAAAACCCCAAATATACACAAGAGAAACTCCACTCTATCAGGCAGTCATAACTAACTACCCGCCACATAATTCTACTCAAAGCACACCCATTCTAGGATAACTCACTCATCGAGCCTTTATATCATCATAGAAACACAAAGAAGATGTCTAACTCATTGGTAACCACCCAATGTGAACATATCGATAAAAGATGACTATGATACACAGAGAGGGGGTCAGACCCAGAACCGCTAGGGGAAACCACAAAACGAATTTGGATCAACCCTCAATGTATGGGAACATATTAAAATGATTCCACAAACCTAAATGATGTGGCTAGATAAATGGGGGGATCAAAACGCCACTCAGGGAGGTCATGTTGATTCTACAAACTTTAACTGGGGATGATAGAGGATCGCACACTAGTCAGATGGTGGGATACCACAACTCTATCTGAAACTCAACCTTTATAGGGGATTTGAATCTAGTTATGTGGATTTAATGACAAAATGTAACAACGAGTAAAGGATCAAGGTAATTCAGTCAACCTATATTGGTACAAACGAGAAAAACGATGATCCTCAAGCACCCATGATGGTGGTACATGTCGTGTCCTAGGGCTACATGGCTTGTCTAGCTATCCCAAATCATTCCGTTTTGGAAGAACCTCACAAGACATGTAGTATCTATATAACTGATGTGTAATTAGATTACATAGATTTTAGAGACACATGGTTCACTCCCCGTGTCACCCGACCCTGTCTTTGTAGTTGATTTGTGTCCCTGTACTGGATTCGTGTCGATGTTTAAGTACACATCATGTCATCTTGTCATGTAATATTACCTATGTTTATGTACTCTCTATTGTAAACGTCAAGTTAATTAGGAAATGTTACTGGTCATGTGATATGGCTGACACATTGTTTGATCCTTAACTCCATCCAAACCCTAACACATTAGGCAGTGGGTTCCCATATGTAATTACACAACATGTACAACTAGTTTTTCCAGAATCCCATATTCATCCTACCACAATTTGGCTAATGATTCAGACCTCAATTTGGTATTATCAATGATGTGAAACTAAATATCTAATTTTTTATATCCATTCCATCACTGAATCGATACATTTCATCACCAGATACACTTTCGAAAAAGATTAAAATCAACGTTCCATGTTCTATGGAGAAGAACATCAAAGGACACAATACTAGGAATCACTTGTCGTCTGATTCATTGCCACAACCATTTTCTCACCTCTTTTTCATTTTTTTGATCCCATATATGTGATATTTGATCATTGTTCCATAAAAAGGGTGTGTATTGATCGATTGATCCGGGGTGTTGAACCCTGGGCTAAAGAAGAATAGCCATGGTTAAACAAGGAATTGGGGTAGAAATTAATAATCCATCAAGAGGAACAAACTGTGATCTTTGTTTATGTTGATATTAGATCATTTCTGTTAGAATAAAAATCAAATCAATCAAAAAATTTAATCTAAGGAACTTCCCTGGTAAAATCCCCACAAAAATAAATCCCATCCGGGAAGGAGATTGATCCAAAAATCAATATGTTCGTTAGTTGATTTAGTTTTTCATCATTGAAATGATGAACGGGGAATAATATGCATTAAATAAATATCATACCTTGATTTTTTTCAATCATTGAAAAATAATGGTTTTCGTATCTTGCTCATTGGTGAGATCCATTGAATTAGTGATTGTGTCAGTCAATCGATCCACGAATCGTCACAATTAAGCCAAAGGGATTATGCATATCTCTCTATAGTAGTACTCTGGTGTATCCACTGTAATATGAATAATTATAGATTTCCTACACAATTAATTTTTTATATACAAAACCCTTTTTTCAGTGAAATGTATATAAATAAATCTATTTACATATCATATTTTTTTATGCCTCTGGTAACATTTCAAAAACTTACCCATGCCGACCAATGTTAGGTCATGCATAAGCTAAAACCTGTATTCTAAACTCATTAGTTCCATCAGATTTTTGATTTGGGAACCTTTTTTGAGTAATTCAACTTTTTTAGGAAAATTATGTACGAGTTATATAATATATTTTTAATGTTTTGCAATCGTTTATTCCGAGCACACTAGGCCTCGGAATCACACATTGTATCAGCACCTAGTCTCAAAAATAATAGATATAATATCTAAAAATAATACTCAAAAAATACTAGATTTTACCTTCATTCTATAAATACTTGGGTTTAGAGTGATGCCCAACTACCTCTATAATTTTGAGAAATCAATAAATGTTATAAAAAACCAACTAAACTTGGTTGAATCTCAAAAAATGAATCATATATATCTTACCCTACCAATAAAAAGCCAAATATAATCATGATTGTAATTCAATATCTTATATCTAACTATAATGGATGTAGATATAATAAACTGATAGATATAGATAAGTAGATCTATGATAAATCACCATGAATAACCAAGAACGATCAATTACAAAAAGAATCACGCTTTAAATCCCTTAGAGAAGCCTTTGGATGTCTTCCAAAATGATGGGCTTATGTTCCTCAAGATTTTAGAGGAAAAAATTCCATGTTTGGTACTTTGTGGTTAAAAATGAGGTATTGAAACATTAAGCCAACCTAGATCAACCTTTTAAGGTTCTAGTTTTTCAACTATACACAATTTAGTTATACAGTTAGTCAAACCATGTTTAAACCGTTCTCCCCCCACTACCTCATGGATTAACGCTAGACATTTTGCTCAAACATTTTGAAAACAATGTTCCAACCATGCCAAAATCCAATTTCTAACATGGAATGGTTTCTATACATGATTGGGGAAAACCATGTGCCACCAATGAACCTTCACTTTAGACAATGATTCATTGGACACATTTCGATATAACAGTTGCACTTTTTTTTGAAATCATTACCAAACCAAATTTTTGTAGAAAATATTACAAAACATTCCAAAATTTCTCCAAACTCTCCCAAATATAACCATAAAATATTTCATACTGATAATGAATAATGAGAGTATTACTTACTTCTAACTGGGGGTGTTACAATAATGACCTTCTCCAAAAACACCTTCTTTTGTAAAATGATTTTCTCATAATAACATTTATAAGTAATTTTTTAAAAATGGTCATGTTTTCATTGATTTTAGTTTAATAAATTATTGATAGAGAAATACTAAATCGATTCTTATTTCTTCAAATATATCTTTAAATTATAATAAATATTAAGCCCTAAAATATTTACGTGAAAAAAGTTTTGGACCTAAACTTGTAACAATGAATAAATAATTTTGTGATTATATTAATAGACCATCAAGTGTACCAAAGGGTTTAATTAAATGTTTTATTCTTTGTATTTTCCACTAGACCTCATTGATATATCCTATGGTGTCTTTTAAATAAATATAGTTCTCACCAATGGGAGTTTCTGATCAACTCTTCCCCATTATAAGTGTAGCATTTATGTTCGACGTTATGGGGATCTTCGATCATTCCATCCTAGAGAATCTTTGAAAATCAAATTTATTATACAAAGGAATAATATTCTCCATTTTATATATTTTAATATCTATCTTGGATCTCATTTCAAAATATCTTCTTTTATTTGTTATTACATTCTTATAAGAGAATGAGGTATTTTTCTATATATCCTTCTTAAATTTTATTTTTATAATATAAAAAAATTATTTTCTTTTCTTTTTTAATTTTTTAAATTTATCTTAATATCATTTGAAAAATGATATATTATTATTTTTTATTTCTTTTCTTTTTTTGATTTTTTTAGAAAGGGTTTTCAAATTATTTAATTTTTTTTTCAAAACATTCCATAATTTTGGAAAAGTGAATTGGTATTTATATACTAATAATGAAATGCATGTCTAGATAAAAATAAATGGATGTGGATCAAATATATATTCACCTTTGTATTTATCCCAAGAAGTGTTTATTGAATTTTTAACCATTTCTCAATCTTGGGCACTATGAGTAGGCCTTACTATACACCTATTTTGATAGACCTAAATATTTTTATATGATTTATTAATAAAATGTTTAAAAATATTTTATGATGAAATGTTTTTACTTATAAATACTTATTTTTTAATTAATTTGACTTATCAAAAATCAATTTTAATGTTTTATTTTATATTTTAATGATTTTTATAGAAAAAATTAAATTATTTCTATTTGTCTCACATTTCTTTGAAAATCAATTTTTTGATATCTTGGATCCTTTTAAAATTTAATATTTGGTAGAATTAATTAATGGGAAATATTTTTTGTTTTATCATTATTTCATTGAGGAAAAAATAGATTTCAAATTTAATCATTTATATTAATTTAAAAGGGTGATAGATTCCAAAATTTATATTTTTTTATTCTGAAAAAAAGGCATATTGTTTGAGTGGCTTCATCCAACTTTAAATATTTAATAAATTGATAATTATAATATACAACATTTTATAATTTCATTTTTTAGATAATTTCAATTTTTTTCATTTTTTTGTAATAAATATATTAATATAATTTTTTGTTAATTGTTTCTAATTTATTTATATTTATATTTTTATTCTTTATTAATATTTTTAAAATCTTGTAATAAATTAATTTTCTATTTTTCATTAACACTTATGTATCCTTTGTCTCGTTGTCTTCACCTAGACACATGGTTACATCTTACCATTAAAAACCTATTTCATACCTTTACTAATTACAAATTCTTCCCAATACACAAATTTTTTGTTCCCTTACAATGATTTTTTAAATTTCCATTAACCCTTACGTGGGTTCTTATGTATCGTTATTACCATTACATTATTATATATAACCCTCGCGCATGATATCTTGTACCTTTATGTATCCAGTTTATTTTTTAGATAACCCTTATGTAGTGAACAAATGCTTACATTGTCTTTACACAAAATCCTAAGAAACATTAACCCAGTGCATGAACATACCTATTACCCTTTACACATATATTCAGTTTACCAATACATAAGGAAGTCTACAGTTACACAGTGCATGTATTTTCTATGTTACACTTACTCATGCTATTTATTTTTCTTATTACTATTAAATAATATTTCGAATCAGAGTATTGGCTATATGCATACATGAAGATTATCCTTACATAAATCACTCTTTTCAATGTACTCTATCTTCACAATTTTTTATATATTTATTTTATTACTTTTTTAATTAATTATTTAAATTGTTATAATCATTATATATATTCTTATTATTGATATAGAACTACGATGATGTATTTCTAAAATTTTTAGAGTCATTTTTACGATGATTAATTATTTGTTTCAATGATAAATATATATAGTTGAAACTATAATGAAATCGAATTTATTATATTGAGTTGATTTGTTAGTTATTATTTTTTTAATTATTGTCAATGTTTAAAAAAATATTCCTACTTTTTTATATTTTTTAACTCAATATGTATATACATTGGCATTATCACATGCATAATGTGTATGGATATTTGAAATACAGATTTTGAATAATGAATCTATGAGGTATTTTCATGTTATATTTGAAAATTATTTTTGTTTTTTATCATTATAGTGACTAATTTTAAAGTAGTTTGAATTGTTAAAATAGTTATAAATATAAATGATATTATTATTGGAAAATTTTTATTTTTCCCTATCCATACACAATAATTTAAGATTATTAATATCATTAATTTGAATTTGATTTCCCTAATGATTTTCCTCACCGTGTTGAGTAAATTCTATTTTATGATGTTGAGTATGAAGCTCAAATACTGACATTTTATATGGAAAAATTTCACCAGATCTGGATGTATTTGACATTATTGCACCAAAATAATGCCAAAACATTTATAATTTAATTGAAGGCTATAAATATTGTATTATGGTTTCCTTTAAATATTCATTGATCTACTTGTACATCCTCCAAAACAGTTAAATTGAATATTTTCATTGAAAGGGATATTTTATTGTAAATAATTTTTATTTATATAGTCTATTTAAAAAATTGTAATATCAAATCCTTGTCTTCCAAAATTATCATTCTCACCTAGTGTTCACCATTTTATTTGGGGGAATTGATATTAGTTGACAAATATATTTCTTACAAGTTATCTCTTATACTCATATTCCTTTTATATTTAGTTCTTAATAATATTAATTTAAATGAAGATTGTTTTCATACCATATCCTTCAAAAAAAAGAAAGGGTTTATTTCCTATTGAGGTTTTCATTTTCACCATTAAAGAGATTCTGTATTGTGTATCTTGTTTCATGCTATAAAATAAAAAAGAAAATGATAGGTTTGCTATCCTAGATACTATTAATGCTAATGAACTAAATCATTAATTCCTTTATTGGATACTGTGGTAAACGTAGTGGTGCCTTAATGTTTTATTTAAAATCTACCTTTCAAAATATCTTAATTCATTTATATGTGTTATTTTCAATTATTTTTCACATTAAATATTTCCTTTATAAAAATTTTAATGCATTAATTAATTATTAATAATTTTATTTTAAAATATATTAACCAAATCTCTCTTCATTTTCTTTTTAAACATTTATTATTATACTAAATTATAGTATATCACATTCAAAAATTGATTATTTTTTATATTTAAAAGGATTTAATTTATTCCTTATTTTATAAATATATTTTTAAAATTTATTATTTTTCATTTAATTTATTATACGTAAATTCACCCACTATTCAATTCTACCCACATACAACCCACATGGATGAACTAATCATATGATAGCCACAAAAATATTTAGATTTAGATGATGATTCCCTTGACGAACATCTCCCACTGCACCCTCTTGTGGAACCTATGTAGGATGTCTTGGATGCATGTTTTCAAAAAAACAAAAAATAAATAGAACAGATAAAACAATAGGATAATATCAGTTTAAACAATAATAACACTATAAGACTCTGAGATAAGATTCAAAACCCAACATATGATAAAAATATTACAACTTTCCACGGGGACTTAAATATTTTAATAGAAAGAACTAGTTAAGCACACATAGTAGCCTACCTATCATATCCCAAAAAAACCCAACCTTGTCGACCAATTTCCAAGGATAAAAAATTTCCTTCGATACAAAATTGTCTTGATATTTACTAAAAAAATCATCCATTTAGTTTTCAAGTAGAACCTGGAAAATACCTAAAGGGAGTTTCTGATCCCCACGGGCTAGTGACTAGCACCTGGGAATTATAAAAGCCACGGGTAAGTATTTAACCCATGATGTTACAAGATACATAGAATATAATAATAAAAAATTGCATAAAATAATTTTTCTACAGCAAAAGCTAAATAGTGGTAGTTAAAAAACCAAGGTAGAAAAAGAAAAACTAATATACATGTCTGAAAAAACAAAAGGATTTGAAACCCAAAATAATAATTATAACACCAGTTGACATGTGTAAGAAAATCACACATTCTCACCTATATTTACACATACATTATAACCTAATAATAACTAACTCACTATTTCCCCTTTCTATTTCCCACATCAGAACAACAAGGTCTTCACACTTTCGAAAGAGTGTGTAATGTGTGAGATGGAAAGCCTTACTAATACCCCACCCATGTATTCGTTATCAATTCAATGCATATTAATATCAATATTCTAAAAATAGAAATAAAAAAGTAATGATAAGTAGTTAGACAAATCTATATCAAAAGGATTGTAAACAGTTACCTTTTTTCCAAATCTGTTAATAAATTAGTGAAATAGATTAAAACTAGAACTTCTTTGTATCCTTTACAGTTATTAATTCATTTAGTATTTATTATCATAGAAAAAAAACTAAAATGATTAAACATAATTGTAAACAACCCTATTAAAATAAAGGGAAGGATGGCTATGTTACATGTAACTCAATCCTATTTATGACACGTATGTGCACTCAAGTCCCACGATAAAATGCATCAAAGACTTGGGAATAAAGACATACCCTATATAATGAACCCCCAATAATGTCAAAAATATACCTATATACAATGTCTCTATTTCATTTAATATAGGAGGTGCCCAAAAAGTAGACCCCTTTCAAAAAATAATGAATGAGGACTATTATTATACCTTCCACCAAAGTATCCAAGCCCCCCATGTTTGGAATATATAAAATAAATTTCAAAGATATTTCCCATTTTTCAAATAATTCCAAACAACCCCTTAATCACCAAAACTATTCATTGAAAACCAATTTCATAATCCATTTTGTAATTATTATATGAAATATTGTCAATTTCCAATATCAATGTAAAATCGTATTTCCCCAAAATAAATTACACCAAAAAATCATAAATAATTAATCATACCAATTAATTTATAAAATCATTTAACAATAAATATCACCCATGGTTCATAAAACCTAGGCTATAGATTGAACCTCTTACTCAAAGATGGGTTGCACAATAATCACAAGGAGTTACACACACTAGAAGGGAATAAAATGAACGAAAATTTATTAGAGGACCTAAAATAAATTATCAAATCATAAAATATAATTACATAAGGAAATGGTTTTGAAAATAAGTTATATCAGATAATACCTTTAGAATATCACGAACCACACCATTACCAAAACAATATACCACATCGCGAAGATAATCAAACATGGGATCTAGAAGAGATTAGAGAAGGATTTTGAATTGATCAATATATCCCATATATGAACCCCAAAATTGCTACTAACTTCATGATAAATGAATAAAACGTCAATAAAATGATCACACATTGCAATAATAGAGAAACCTTCCTACCTGGATATGAATGATCTAAAAATAGAATCCTAAAAGACCTAAATTCGTACAAAATAACAATGAGTTGGTAGAGGGTTTTAGGGAGGTGGTGAAAGATAAATGGGAGTTGATTTACATGGTAAAACATAAAATATACTACAAAAAAATAATACATGTTAGGAATCAATGATTCATGTGATAATCTCATCGGATAATTTGTATGTCCAAAAATGTTTCCCATTGATTTAAAATACTAAAGGCCTAGATCACGATAAAAATACTATCTCATGTAAAATATGGGATTCATGTATTGAGACAACATTCATGGATTCTAACTATAATTTATTAAATTCCATGAATATATAAATATATATATATAACGATTTGAACTACCACTTATAGACAACATTCAACCTAGGAACATTAGAAAAACCCCTCATACCACCTCTGACACCACTCAAACCTAAAAACGTTTCTATTAATCATAAAATATAATGTGCCTTTCCTAGTATGTTATATGTTAGGATTGGATGAGGTACGATCGAATGTTTGGGGTGAATTTAATTTATATGTTGATTATATTTTAGTGAATCAACATCTCTTTATTGAATTCTACATTGAATCTACCCTAAATAGTTTCCCTTTATCACATTTTGAATCAATGATGGTGTATTGTGAATATTTTAAAAGGTATTTTTTAGAAAATTAGGACATGATATCTTAATTTCTCCAGTAGTCATTCTTTAAAATATTTTTAATATTATTTAGTTTTTTTATGATAAAATAAATTGTATTATTATTATCAAAGAACTTTTTTTGGAGAAAATTGATTTTTTGATGTAAATGTATGATACATTTTTTTATTGAATGTCATCATAAAAATATAAATATTCATCGTAATTTTAAAACCACAAGATATGGATTCCCATTTATAGTGTTGTTATTCGGGTCAGGGGTGGTGACATATTGGGATTCTTTATCATGACTATATATTAATTGTTTATAAGGATTTTATATGTAGTAGATATACTCATATATTTTTTGATCATGATTTGGTGATAGATTATGTGGTGTTTATTCACCCGAACCTAGAGATATTAGTGGTTTGGTATCATTTTCATTGTTGTTGGTTATATTATACATTTTCCATGTTACCCAGTCTATTTTACTTTAACTATTTCAATTACTATTGGATATATCATTTTATGACTTAAATAAATTTCATACCTTTTTTATTATTTTACTATTATTTTTTGTGGGAAAATCATTTCCATTTTCGTTGTTTTAACATGCAGGTACCTATATTAATCCCATTTTGATCATGAATACCCTTCGAACCTATGGATTTTTGGATTGGGTTCTGGTTCATATGACACTATGGATCAATTCGTTACACATCACCACTTGAATTCTATTATGATATAATTCTTTTTAGTGATTCAATTGTGTGTACCAATCCAGCAAACTCCCAATTTAATGATGGAATATACCATTTTAATGTACTATGTATCTCATTTTCATTCCATGTTTCAACCAACTATTAAGGTATGATTGATTTCACATGGCCCAAATATGTTTGGATTATTCTTATATGATTTTTGGGTCTGATATAAACCTCAAATTCATTGGGAATATGTTTATATCTAATGAGATTATTATAAGACACATGTAGTGATGTGTGAGCCACTAATGTATGTTATTTGAGCTGACCGGTCCATTATATTCTGGGATGTAAGCAGTGATTCAAGAGAAACTATGGTGTGATGGTCATGGAGGTTTACTTTTAGACATAATATGGTTTGTATTAGTTTTTTATCCATATTCTCAACTTATGTTTCTTGTTATTATGATTATTATCTCTAATTTCAATATCCCAATTCAATGGTTTACATTACTATTTATTAATGGTAAATTTGTGGTTCTATATTCCCATTCCATGATATATATTTTTCTATCATGACTTAATATCAATTATGTTTACCAAATGTTCTTCTAAATCAAGTATTTAACCCATAGTCATTTTCTCACATATGTTAATGTTATACTATTCTATGAATCATTGATATGTTTTCCCATACATAGAATTTGACTTCACTCTTTCATAAGTTTCTCATTTCTCCAAGAAACAATATAAATGAATATGACTAGGCGTAAGTCATGTGTAGATAATTTCATGAGTTATGATGAAAAATTTATGTGTAATAACTCATTTATGAATCCAATCTTTAAAGACACCAAACCCTTGTTTTTTGTATTGCGTGATCAATTAATGAGATATAATTTTTATTTATTGGAAATCATTATATATATATATATATATATGAAATGTTCAGGTAATAGTAGTTGGTATAAGAGAGGGTATTATTTATTTTTTGGTATTACCATATTGCGATATGTTGGACTAAAAAATATGTATCCATATATAGACCAAATGATTTATATATTGAACTAACAGTGCCCCTTTTGAAACAATGTTATCATATTTTTAACCTGTAGTATTATATTTTAATAGAAAGTATCTTTGGATTTAATTATATTACCCTATAATAATTCATATTATGATTTTCATTTCATATTCATATGATTTTTTACTCCAGTTTTATCAAATATTATCTAGAACAATTTGATTTTACTACATCGTTAGAAATAGAATCATAAAAATAATTCTACGAAATGTATATCTCTAGAAACTCATATTTCATATAACCATATAAGGAATAATATTATGTAAAAATGGTGAATAATATTTGAAGTCTAAATGTATGACTATTATAAGGAAAAATACGAGACTGCATGACTTAAACTAATATTATTGTAGAAAATTATTTAGAAACTATATATTGAGTCATGTATATCTTATTACTACAGATAGATATTTTCATAAATTAGAGATAATTAAAATTTACAGAACTCAATTTATTTATTAGGGAATAATGTAATATCTCATATTTATTTATGCATTTACATTCTCTATCAAACTTATTTTATTTTCTCAAATGAATAATAAACATTAGTGGAAAAAAATTCAAACATGATATTGATCAAATTAACAACAATCCATTCACTCATAGTGGTATGTTTAATCATAAGTACATAGAACCATGTATTACATACCATGGATTATAATATACTATAGATGATTACATCTTTCACTTTTATGTAAAAATGGGACCATAATTTTAAAGGATCCCACTTCATCAAATTCACCCTTAAAAATCACAATTTATAACACTAAAACGATATTGAAAATATATCATAAAGAAAAAATTATTATCTAAAATGTTAAATAAACATGATTGGAATTATATGTGTTCTTTTTGAAGTTAGAGTTTAATGAATATATAGAATTTATTGGGAATTGTATAGCCTATATTTGACCATTATAATGGGGTATGTAGTTATTGGGTATCATACAAGTAAAAATGATACCAAATACGAATTAATTGTGTTTTTTGTATAAATAAAATTTATTTACAAGATAAAAATAAGTATTTTAATTCAATATTACTTATTTGCAATAAAATAAATTATTCTTGAATCGAATGAAAAGATAATAATACACTTGGGAAAATATATTTCATACTAATGTAATTGATTTTATGGTTATAAATTTTAATAAATTTTATTAGTTTAAAACAATAATATTTATAAATTTGATTTGTAAAATTTAATGAAGGTTTGAAAAATAAACAAATAAAATCCATGAAATAATTATCAAATTATGATGATCCCTAGTTTAATTATATGCGGCAAAATAAATATATATTTATTTTCATAAATATTGTTCATATAAATCAGATTTAATAAAACTTATCATATATATATTATGAAATATAATAAAATTTATTATTTATATATTTAGAAATAATAATAATAAATCATAAATTTTTATTAATTGGTTAGAAATATAGATACAATCAGATAATTCAAAAAACATATATTTTCCAAAAAATATATTTTGATTTTTTTAATGTATTTTTACCCAATAAATAATCAATAATGAATTATTTTCATAAAATGTATTTTTTATATGTAAAAATAATTTATATTCAACTAATGATTATTAATTTTCATGAAAAAATATTATCTTCATTCTAAAATATATATTTCAAAAAAATTAAGTTATATGTATTTTTTATTCAAATATTAGAACTAATTTTTATATCTTTTATAAATTGAATTAAATTATTTTTATTTAATCTTTAGAATCATCATTTCTATATTAGTTAACAAGGTTAATATTACTTTAAACTAATAAATATGTTCCAATGGTAAAAATTATGTTATCTTGGTAATGGTAAAATGAGATTAAAGGGTTTAATTAAATTTCAATGACATAAAATATATCTAACAACATATCTAAATTATGTGTATAATTGGATTCATAAATTAAATCAAAATTTTTCTCACTTTGGATCAAATTTTCTTGTAAAATAGATTTTCTAACATATTACCAAATTTTTATTTATAATAACCCCACTAATGCTTTCCTATAAAATCACACTACATCCAACCACATGATATATCACATTTCTATGAGATTTATCTTAAATATCAAAAACAATTATCTCTCAAATTAGTCTCTATCATGCACTGGAACTTATTTTGAAAACAATTATTCCTAAAACCTCCACTTCAAAGAGGTTCTATAGGAGAAGACTCATCCCATTAACTTTTGTGTTAACTTGCCCTTAACAATTTTTATTTATTTTCTAATCCAACTATTATCTAATATGACTTCTCACGTTAATCATATGGTCTTAAAATCTTTATTCTCTTGTAAAGGTGATTTCTAACTATTGAATACCGTGTTCTTTTTAATTTATTCATTATACTTGTTTAGTTCAATTTTACCACCTACCTGAACAATATTATAATGATTATTTCCTGAATATCTAATAAAACACAAAACTAATAATATTTTTCTAATAATTATTACTTCTTCATAATTTTAAAATGATATTATGTATAATTATATACATTAATGAAATCAATTCATTTATTGAACTGAAATTCATAAAAAATGATATTTTAGGCTCTCTTTATGATCAATCACCATAATATCAATAAAATGAGAATTATAATTAAAAATTATATCAAATACAACTATATAATTTTTCTAAAATTTCAGAATCTGATGAAGATAATGTTAATAAGTAATTACTAGAAATTTTATACCAAAACTAGCACAAAATAAAAAGGTCCCTTAAAATCTGAATAAACATTTTAGTGAAAAATGAATATTAAATGTGTACAATGAAATTATAAGTGAATATAATGACAAAAAATACATATAAATGTTCTCATGATATATATGAATAATAAACCAATGGAAAACATAATTAAATAAACAGTTTGATATCAATATTTTCCAAGAATAAACAATAAACTACACAAATGGTCACACAAAATAGGGGACCAAAGGCTTAGGGTCATAGAGGATTAAAAACCATAGAAACATATATTTACAATACTCCCCAAAATTTCATCATTATGAATTATGTTGAAAACTACTTATAAATATCTCACACATAATAATTTTCATAAAATCCATGGGAATGCATTCGTAATAGAGAGGAGGGATCAAATAATTAGTGTGAAAAAAATAAACATAACTACATGTCATCAAGTGTGAGAACATAATAATAAGAGAATACATGAAAATGGGATAAATATTATATCAAACTAAATAATATTAATATGTTATCTGTTAACACTAAACAATGTGACATTGGAATATAAATATAAAAAATATCAACAAGAAGGAATAATATCTATAAGATTACTACAAAAAAATTAGCATAAATCTTGAATCCTGAGAGAATAAGATATGAATGTATATAATCTTTCAAATATAAATCAAACATTAGAATAGAGAACATTGCATTCACGACCCACACCACTAGTGCACACACTTATGATAAACTAAATCATAGTCACATATACATTTCACGAGAGTAATAAACATTCATTAGTGCATTTTAGGGTGATATAGGACCCTAACCATCATTCAACCATAATGTTCTCTACCACTGGAAAATAATTTACTTATCGCAACATAATGAACCCACATAAATAAAATTCATTTCAAAGAATACTAAATAAAATTAAATCACATTTCATAAATAAACCATGAAAATAAATAATTGGTTTGAAAAACTATAAATGAATGTAATATAAAGTTCAATGAATAATTTACCAATATAAATTAAATGGGTTTCAAAAAAATTCAAAAGGTATAAAATTAACAATATGAATTAAAAAAAATTATGCGGAAAACTGATCACATAAAAATAAGAAAATTATAATAGAAAAATAAAGGGTGAAACATAAAACATACCTTCATTGGAGATATATCTTTTTGAATAGATTGAATATTAGTAAGAAAAAATAAAAATATATATTTCCTAAAAAACTAATTTTAATCATTGATGTAATGGTAATAGTTATGAGTATTCTTTCAAAAAACCTCAAATGTTATATTGAAAATAAATAAAAAGAAAACAATTAATATAAATTGATTTGAATTAAAAATGGTTTCCCCCAAAGATATAATATATGATATAATTTAAAATGGAATATATACTAAACATTTGGGAGTGATATTCAAGAATAAATCATATAACTCAAAGGGATAATTATCAATTACCAAATCACATTCTACATTCTAAATTTGAAAAATGAAACCCGATTAAAGGAAATAAATTCAATTTAAAAAATTAAATAATATGAATAAATATAGGATCATGATTAAATTATTAAGGGGTTAGTAGAAAAACATTTCCAATTAGAAGATATTTTATAGTAATAAATCTGTATAAATGGTTGAAAATTTAATATAGGAATGCCTTATATTTACTCTTTATTTCAACAAAAGTTAATCAACCACACAAATCATGAAGATAAAAATATAAATTGACTATTTATGAACCTTATTCATAAATATAAACCTTTAATAATAAATTTATAATTATTAATTATATGTATATTAGTTTGTTATAATCTATTCTCGATATCTGGTGTGAAAATACTTGATCATTTTGAACATGTTTTATTCTTGCAATGTTATTCCTTATTCTTATACATATTTTTATCTTTTAAAAATAATAAAATTTAGTAAAATTTGTAATTTATAATTATTTATAATTTACAATTTTATTATATGGTTGTTTATTATGATTTTTAATGATGAAATAAGTGAATTCCATGTTTTAGTGATTTTTTACAAACGAACACTGGTATCAAAATTAATCAGTTAAATATTAATGTTAGAATTAAAAAACCAAAATAAAATAATTATTTACCTTTTCATATAGTATATTTCCAAATATTATTTTCTCATATTAATAAATGATATTATATTAGTGAATTATTGTCGTATGTGTTTAAACTGACTCAAACCTAAACATTTCATAATTAATATCAAATTATGATTTTGAATGCTCATTATTTTTTATTAGTATAACATTTATTTAAGAATAATAACGTTATTTATGAACATGTAATGTAGAGAATTAATTTTTATAGAATTTAATAAATAAAAATAAAAATATATTTCAAATTTGATACATTACTTTTTGGTGAAAGTATTCCCCAGAACACACAATTTACTTTTTTTTTTATTTTTGAATGAATGAGTGGGAAAGAAGGTGAATTATAATTTTAATATTAATAATCATAATTATATTATATATTTATTCTTTATTCTTCAATATTACCCTTATATTAATTAATTAAATGCATTAGTGAAATAATATATAATTCATCAACTTGTAGATGCATTAACCTTCCAAACAAATAAATTAGATTTTTTTTAAAAAAAAAGAATAAATCTAGTTAATAATTTTCAATTTTATGAATATCAATCTAAATTTTGTTTTTTCTCAATGAAACATAACAAAAATCAAGTCGCATAACGTAATCATTCTTACCATATTTAAACATGATAAAAATGAAACCATGGTAATTATTTTTTTCTGGAAAATATATGTTGAATGATTTTACCAATATTCAAAAAATTGTATCTTAATTTGGAATCCAATTTATCTAATTTAAATTATTCATATAATAAAAATAAGCTTTAAATTAAATCATATAATATAAAGAAACGTTTTTTTGTATAAAAAGGTTTTAAAAAATTTATTTAGTGTTCTTTGAATAAATTCAATTAAAATAATGATGACATGATTTATAACTATATATATTTTCAACACATTGACCTATTTTTTCAATATATTAATATAGTTTACATATATTATAACTACACAACACTAATAAAAACATTTCATTGAAAAAAATATTTCATTCTTCTATAATTGTTCTAATTAACATTACCTTAGGAACTTATATTTATATCTAAAAGGGATATATCCTTTAGTAGCTAATTTTAACATCATTGTTATAAATATTTGATTCATTTTATCTGATTTTGATTCATAATGTGAAAAAATTTATTTCAATATAAAAACAAGAAACACTTATTTTTTTCATAAAATATTTAATTTAACCATAGAATGATTTTAATACATTCATTGTAATATAAATTGGATGGATGAAAAATATTTTAATTAAATATTATATCAATAAATTTGATGAAAATAATTATTTAACCATAATATAATAAATATGATAGTTCTTATAAAATATTAGTAAAACATATTTTTAAGAATAAAATTATTTTATAAGATATTTAACTATTGTAAATGAATTTTATTAATTTTTTATCATTAAAAGTGACCATTATATTTATACATATATATATACCTTAAAATTTTACCTCTGTTTATACATTTCTATTCAATAGCTAATATAAAATTGTTTTATTTATTTAAAAAATGTTTCATAGATTGGTTTTTACCCAATGCAGTGTATGAGACAATCTATTTAACACAAATTGTGTTTTAAGGAAGAATATTTACTAAAATTATGTGTTTTCATATTATTCCCCATTTAAAAATATTTCTCCCTTAAAATTTCATTACGCAGATGAAAACTAGTGGGGATACTTTTTCCTCATCGCATTATCAAAATCACATTTATCTTCCTTGAATATATGATTCTACTAATAACCATTTACCCTACCTTTTTCCTTATTCTGAAAAAAATATATATTTGATATAAGATATCCATTTGTAGTTCCTAGTGTAATAGATCATGTTATTGTTTCAAAGATTTGTATTTTATTACATGTAATGGTAGTAATATTTACTTCTTTAAAATTAATATAAAAAATTCTTCTTTTATATGAGAGAGGAATGGAGATATTTTAATGAGATAAGATTCAACTAGGACATGAACTATGATCTTGAATTGACTCATATACCTTGGGATAAACAAACAATTCATAGTAAATATCAGAACCTTCTTTTAAGGATATATGTAGGGGAAACAACTCACCAATGTCAAACAGTGGATATCATCTTAATTATGACCCAAATGGAATATTTGAGTTTATATGTTTTGGGGTTTCCTAAAAAAGTCCACGGTGATGTTTTTTTGGTTTAAAATATATTATGGTTAATATTTTCATTATAACATTAAAATTCAATCCCTTTGACAAAAATTTCTATCACACAAGGCATCAATATTTGTATTTTTAAATCTCCCTATTCATGTTATACCACCAAAATATTTTTTTTGGATATTCATACCTCATCATGCTTCATGGATGAATATATAAGGATAGGATATGTGAATAATCCAAAATATACCTCTTGAATTATTGTTTTTATGGGATATATATCAAAGATGAAATCCCTATAACTCCTTTTTGAAATTTTTTTAACTCCATATTACTTTTTATATTTTCCTATATCCTAATATCATAATTGCTGACTTCATAGATATTTTTTATGACTGATGGTTTTGAAGTAATTTTCGGAGACTTGGATTTCTCCCCTCCCTTCATAACTCCAAGATTTATCCTTTGAAAATCCATTAATATTGTATCTTTTTACACCAAAATCATGGAAAAGGTAGAATAAAATTGCATTATATAAGAATTTTTGACGATTTTTTCCATCCCCATGTGGTAATGTACTGAGAATTCATAGTCATTGATTTATTCCAACCATCTCCATTTGTTTAGGGTTATCTCTTTTTGTATGAATTTATATTTAAAGCATTTTTTATTGGCATATTTATCATTATTAAAACCATATGTATAATGAATAAAAATATTTAATTCAATGATCAATGTACAAAAATCTAAGTCAATATATATCTAAATTCTCACATTGTTTTTTAATTGAAAAATAGCATAAAAATTAATTTATCATTCTATATAAGGACTCATCCAAAAAACTTATAAAATTTAGAGTAATGTATGTTTATATACAATGAAAAATATCTTCTTTATTTTATAAAAAATTTATTAACATTCCTCTATATAAAGGAACATCACTCCCTAACATGTTAACATGGTCAAAAGATTTGATTACTTTGTAAAGTTTATCACAAATCACCAATAGTGTCTTGCTATCCATGAAAAACTGCGGATCTCTATTAATATGATCTATTATGGTCAAATCTAATAAACCTAAATCATTTAAAGATATATAAATACTTAATTTCTTGTAATTTAATGACCCTTGAAAGATAATTTCCATAACATGAATTCACATATTCCAAATTTGGAAAATATTTTCTCTATCAACTAGGTCTTCAACACAATATTGAAATGATCTCACACGATTCCTTGATTTTAGAAGTTATGAGAATGTATTCATTGAATAAAAAAAATTGATCAAGTTATTCTCTATAGACTCTTTTAATTATATCCATAAATATTGAATTATAATTTTGAATCCCAAATGATATGACTATAATCTCATATTTTACATAATTCATATGAAATATTATATTAGAAATATCATCCCTTTAGACCCTTAGTTGATGATTCTAAGATCCGATGTAAATATTTGATTAGTATTGATATCCTAAGTTCATATAAAATTTCATTGATATCAGGTATTTGATCATTATTATTAGACAATATTTTATTATGCTCACTATAATTTTTGTATCAATGCATTGATCTATCCCTTTTTCAAAAAGAATACAGGTTCACCGCAAAAGGTGTCATTAGAGAGTATAAATAAATTTTCTAGATACCCTTGAATGTTTTTATTTAATTTTTTCTATTTATTTGATGTTATTCTCTATAATATTTGTGATAGGTATAGAATGAAATATTAATGAGTCAAAAAATAAACCATATTCTATTGGGAAAGACTATTACTATAATATATATATATATAATTATATTTCCTTTAAAAAGGAATGTAATAAATATTTACTTCCTCACCATACATTTAAGATATAATTTTCTCAATATTTTTTATTTGAACCCATATAATTAAATATAATTTTAGAGGGAGTTAATGACCATCCTTTCCTTGATAAGGGATAATATGAATGTTTATAATTGGAAATGACATTTCCTTATCCTGATAAATTATATGTGATCTATGAATAGAAAAATATCCACAACCAAAATTATTGAAAATTAAACTAAGAGATTAATAACTAGATCCATTGGATGTATCTTCCTATATGTTTATATTACATAGTATTTGAATATCTAAAACATGATCACCATTCCCCAAAATGTTTTATAAGATATTTAAAAATAAACTACATGATGTGGTGAATCAATATTATTAGAAAATATATATGATATGATAGAATGTGAAGAACTATAATAAAATAAATCAGCAATAGATCAAGAGTGGATTATAATTTTACCTTTTATCAGTTAATTATATTGATCCACCTCTATTTTACTGATAACATACACTCTTCATTTCTCCCTTGTTTTATGAGATTTTTGGATCCAATTTTCTTCATTTCTTCTAGGATAGAGCTATTTAATTGAATATTTAGTAATGTATATTCCTGTATTAATAAAACTATGCATTAAGAATTTATTGGGATATTCTTTTCTTATTTTTATTTAATGGACCTCTTCACCCCTTGTTAAAATAAATATCTTGGTATCCAGTACTCACATAATTAAAACACATCCTTGTTCCATGGTGGAAATTAATTTTTCTTAATATAATTTGGAAATGTGCTAAATTAAACCTTATTGATTCAATGTGACATATCTTTAAATCTTATATTATACATTATAATCATTGTTCTCTCTATAAAATAATCATAATTTCTTGTTTCCATCTCCAACTTAATCTCACATCAAATAATTTATTTGTTTATTCCAACATCACTAAAAGAAAATTTTTTAGGACATGGTTTTGAACCACTAAATAATTGACCAGTCCAAATTTCATTTTCCAATATAAGAATAGAGTATCACTTCTTATGCATTATGATTTTTTCTTTCATAAGTTTTAATGTGCTCATCCTCAATTTTTCTCAACTCCATAAATTTTCCCTCTACGTACTTATAAATATTCCCTAGAAAATAATTGGTAAATAATTATTTCTGGATGTCATTCCATTAAATAGAATCTACCTTCTATTTTTCATATTATTCATAACGGGATCCCACCATTGTTTAGCATCAAAATATATGTGATATTTTGTGGAACAAATATATCATATTATAATCATTGGAAACTAAATGATATATTTTTTTTCACATTGGTCCATTGTATAAAAAAATGATTGGAAGAGGAATTATTGGAGGTTGGACATTGTCCAATGAAAGGCTTGATAAAAAATATATCCTTCATTGGTTCTTTCCAGATCATAACAAAACATGTTATATTAATAATATATTATGACCATTGTGTGAGAATCACCTATTTTTTTGACTCCATATCCCATCTCATTTTTTTGTTCACTAGGACTATCCTTTTTTTTCCTTCACAATCACTATACGATAGGTTTCTTTTGGATCAGACCATTATATAAATAAATCAATGTTTTGATTGAGAATAAATAATTTAAATGTGTATTAGAAGAACTATGAATCATCAATAATGTTTATAACCAAAATTATGAATCTCAATGCTATAATGTAGGTTATCCATAGTCATTATCCTAATATTTTTTCTAGTCCAAACATATTCTGAACTCTAATAGTAATATATAAGGACCCTAAGAGTTTCAATCCATGTGTGCAATAAGGCCACTATTTAATGCACTCTGTAAAGATAATGGTTTTATCCAAATGATTATTTCATGTATAATAACCGTAGGTTGAACTGTTCTAGATCCTTTATCCACTTATTTGTATATAGATAGTTATATCATTTCTAAGAAACCAAAGGATCTATATTATACCAAAATTTCTACATTTTTTTCCATATATTGAGTTATCATTTAGGTTATCATGATTTTTCTCTTGTCCAAATATGAAATATAACTAATTTTAATCCCCAAATTTAACAAACATGGAACTAATAACAATCTATTTTTCCTAAGTTAAACATATCCTTATTTCAAATAATTTACATTTGTTAAAAATTACCTCAGATAATAAACTCATAATCGAGAGTACATGATTCTAAATTTCATTATGTATTAGATATATAAAAAAATTATATTACTTTTCTAATGAAAATTTATAAATAATTTTTCCAAAAATAGACAATAATTTATACTTATAATAATTTATAATCATCATCATAAACTAGTGAATTAAAACATAAGTAATGGGTGATCCCAAATGCTCTACATGGGAAATATTATCAATGAATCATAATTTTTAGATCATAATAATGCGATAAAACATTGATAAATTGAAATAACTAATTAAAGGATCAAGAAAATATAAGTGGTAATGATTAAACAAGTTAGATCATTAAGTATAATTATATAGAATCATATATACACTGAATGATCGCTATGGAAGTATAACAATTTTTAAATTTCATAAAAGAAAATAAAAATAAACATTTCTCATGAGAGAAAAATATAATAATGGTAAATGTCAAATAAATATAGGATAATAATAATCATAGGATTTAATAACATTATGTGAAATCCAGTAATTTTAACAAATTGTATTTTTGCTAAACAAAATCCATACCCCTTATATTGTGAATAAAATGTCCATGAATAACATCCTTATCCAATGAGATTAAAATTTACACCATATGAATTTAATGTTTACATTTTTTCCAACCCATCATAATACATTTAAATGTGTTCCATATTCATTCATCACATAACAAAAAATCATAAATTTAAAATGGGTTTCATATCATTTAGAAACATTATCACATAAAATGTTTTAAAAAGAAGACCGATTGATACCCAAAATTCAATCACCCCAAAGGATTATTCCGAAAATATAAATTTAAGTCAAATTCATTAAAATAACTCTATAGGAGTCATATTTTTGGAATTATATTGGAAAATGTTTGTAAAAAATAAAAGAGTATTTATATTTTTTTAACCTTGTTGGAAAAAGATTATATAACAGGTTATTTTAAAAAAAATTCAAATGCTAAATATATATCTTCGGAGAAAATTTACATTGAAAAACTATATTCAAGAACTGAATCTTGAAAAATACATAAGTTTTTCTGCAATAAAGTTTTACAGTAATGTAAAACATAGTTTCATAAAGGGAAACACCTTTTTATAATTTTAGAAAAAAATTATTGAAAACCAGAAAAAAGGGTGAAAACAATTCATAAAAAATGATAACTATGAGGATAAAATATGATAAAATATATTTATGTTAATTAATAAAGTATAAAATTAGTGGGAATAGAAATTATAGACACAAAATAGAAATAATCATTATAGTTGATGAGAAATATTTTTTATAATTCTTTACTTTCATCATAAAAAAATCATGAAGGAATAAGATTTGAATTTCAATTGTCATTTTCCCAATAGTTAAGAGATGGAATATTGTTTTAAATGGTAAATATAACAACATAATTAAATTAGAAGAATAAATTTCTATAAGTAATATTATAACCCAATGAAAAAACGTTTGAGTTAATAAAATACCCTATCAGTACTCTTGGTTTTATTGAAAATGGTTTAACATTGCATATCAAAAACATAACAAATTTAGTCACATTTTTCATAACCCTATTTAATTATATTAAAACATTTAATCATTAATTATAATAATTAATTATATAATTATTGTCCAATTGTTATTTATTTTCATCATCAGATGAAAATAATTTTGATTGTTTCACATATGATTTATAATGGGTACACTGGATCCCATTATTTTATACATATTTCATTATTCCTACATTATAATATATTATAAAATGTTGGAAAAAAATCCCTCAAGTCATCATTGAATTATTTTTTGAGGTGATTGTGTTTGTTGACAAAGTGAACATCTGTTTTGTGATTGTTGACAATACAAACGATGACATACAAATTTGTTGTCAAAGAGGATTTGATTGTGGAATGTCGAGTTCAAGAGTTGTTTTCAATGATCCATGTTTGATTCAAGAATGTCAACAAGGTAATGGATAATGTGGAGGTGGTACAAAAGAACAGATACAAGGTGGATCCATTTTCCAGTTTATGCCAAATTGTTTGGGCCTAAAAATCGACAAATGAAGGCAAAAGGACATGTATGTTGTGTACACGAAGGCTTGGAAAATTTCATGCCATATGTTTTTCATGATCAGATCATCAAAATATGGCAAAGGGATAAGTGTCACACAAGTATTGGTGGTGTCGTATAGATGACTTGTTTGTCGTGAAGAGACTTGCGCGCCGATGCCTTGGAAGCATGAGAATCTGCGCACCTGTGGTTTTTCAAGATCAGAAGATCAAAATACGGAAAACTAAAGAGGTTTGCGCAAGTTTGGAATTAGGTCGCGCAAGTTACATGCCGGAGAAGAGACCATCGCACCGAGACTTGTGCACCGAAGGGAGACCTGCACGTAGTCGCGCTGTGTAGTCAAATTTCATATAAATACCGGACCACCCCTCCTCATTCTTCACCGAAGTTCAACACATTGAAGATTCAGAGCTCCTATCATGCAGGTGTGGAAGTCATGCAAGTGGTGGTGTGTTGTGCAAGTGGGACTTGCGTGCTAGAGTAGGAAGTTGTGTGCCTACGGTGAGTTACGCGCTTGAGGTGGTTTAGGCGAGGAAGGAAGTGAGTCGCGCAGGTTTTGAGTTGAAGAAGTTTGAGACACACAAGTAGTTGAGGAATACTTGCGCCCCAGTTCTGAATTACGCGCCGATACTTGCACACCGAGATTGACTTGGGCGCTATGTAAGGTTTATTTCCAGCAGTGATTTTTGGGCTACGTGGAAGCTGGAAGTTTTCCTGATACCTTCAGTGCAATGAAATATTCATCTACAGGTGAAAGTTGTACTTCAAAAGAGCATCTACATACAGAGGAAGATACATTCCTTCATGAAAATTAAGAGACCTACAAGTCTATAAATAATGAGCGGGTCCTTTCTAACGCAGTGAGAAAAAGAAGAGGAAGAAGGTGATCCTCTCCACCGGCAGTGAGCCGTAGAGAGAGAAACAAGGAGTGAACCTTGGGAAAGCAGTGAGCTAACCCTAAATCTTGTAATGGCAGTGAGCATGGGACTGGGTGACTGTACCTGAACCTTTTAATCCATAGCTAGAGACGTTTAGTGGTATTTGGTACGACCGAAAACTTGTCGGCGTATGCTCCTAGGACGTAGCCCAGTGCGGGTGAACCAAGTAAAAATCATTGTGTCTCATGCATGTTTTACATTTTTTTTACATTGTGCAATAGGAAAGAGAGAGAAGAGTGTTTTTCTTAACAGCGAAACAAGATCAGAAGGGGCGTTAATTTTAAATTAGTCATACCTGGATTCACCCCCCCCCCCCTCTCAGGGTATTCAGTCTTGTGAACCTAATAATTTGTATCAGAGCGAAAGGTTGGTAGTAGTTCTTCTCTCAATGGAGGTTACTAATCATAAAGGGATTCCGATCTTTGATGGAAGCAATTTTCATCTATGGAAGAATCAGATGCAAAACTACTTCCGATCGTTGGTAATGGATGTACTCACTGCAGCAATGTATGGCATAACAACTAATATTAATAGTGGCTCATTATCAGAAGCTGAACATAGAGAGTTGGATGCAGATTCCAAAGAAATTAATTCCTTAGGGGGATCCATATCCAATCCTATCGATACAAAGGTGATTTCATGCAAAACGTCACATGACATGTGGGAAAATCTATTGAATATATATAAAGGAGATATAAAGGTCGGAGAGGAAAAGATGCAAGTGTTGTGGAATAAGTATGAAGATTGGAAGATGAACTCGAATGAGTCTGTTGATGCATTCTTTGATAGGGTAAATATTGTTGTGTAAGATATGTGAGGTCTTGGTAAAGTCATTGAAGACATAAAGATCGTAAAGTGCATCTTGAGGAAGCTTCCAACTCGGTTCAATCTGAAAGTTTCTGTTCTAGAAGATAAATATCCCAAAGAGATAACACTGAAAAACTTGTACAATACCTTGGTGGCATATGAGATGAGGAAGGATGACAAAGAGGCTATGGAAAAAGGAAAATCAAATGAGATGTCATTTAAGGCCATGAAAAATCTCACCATTGAAGATTCTCTGGAAGAAGAAGAGACTGATGAGGTTATGTCATTCCTTTCCTCAAATATTCAAAGAGGAAAAGGAATGTTCAAAGGGAAACTTCCAATCGCTTGCTTTAGATGTGGAAAAGATGGTCATCTTGTTGCAAGATTCCCCAAAAAGTTTCAAGAATAAAATGATGACGATGAAGTCGAAATTCTGAAGAAGAAGTCATCAGCATTTTTGAAAGATAAGAAACAATTCAATAGAAAATTTTCAAGAATAATCTTCTTTCACAAGAATTTGAAAGTTCATAAGAGTCTAAGGATGAATAGGTTAAGGAGATAGAAAATTGTAGAGATCGTGGGTTAAATACCTTGGTGGTGATTTTTGATAGTTCTCAGAAAAATGAAGAAGATGACACTGAAGAAGAAGAATAAATTGGAGGGAGAGTTGATATGGAAGCCGAATATGAAGAATCTCTTGAGGAGATAGATGTTTGGAGAGCCAAAACGAAGAAAGCCAATAAAGTGGTTCGTTATGCCAAACTCTATATGTAACAATAGGATGAAGAAAAGTCTGAGCTATCAGAATAAATTGAAAAACAAAAATCCTCAACACCAGAGAGATCAGAAAAGAGTATTGAGCATAAAATTAAAATTGAGGAACAAAAGAAGGTAATTGACTGTTTGACTAACATAAAAAAGGAGCAGGTCAGACATATCAAAGAGCTTGAATAATAAATGGTCAGTCTGTGAAGAAAAATGAAGGATCAAGAAATACTCTTAACCCCTAATGTGATATCAGAAAAGAAGGCCATTTAGAAGACAGAGAAGTTGACAGAGGAGGACCGTAGTTCAGCAGGAGTGAAGTAGCAATAAATCTCAAATGATAAGGTTGATTCAGGGCTTGATAAGAAACAAAAATTTGTGGCAGTTGATGTCAGACTGCAAGCACCAGTCCTAAAATTGAAGGTTGATTTGGGCACAAAACAGAATCAGAATAATCAGATATACCAAAGGGAAACTCGTAGTGCTGAAGTATCATGAAGTAATGCACCTTATATCAGGTGTTATTGTTGGGGTAAGTTGGGACATTAACTGAATGTGTGTTCCATAGCCAAAAGATACCGAAGGGAACAAGAACAGATGTGGCAGCCAAACAGAGAGAGGTTTTCTAGAACATATTTTGAAGGACACTGTTTTTGGGGGGGAGGATTTGGGCACATGGCTTGGTACTGCACTTCGACCAATCAAAGAAATGTGCCAATGCCGAATCAAAATGTTCGCAAGTAGAAGATCAATAAACTGACTAGTGAGTTAAATATTTAGAACAGATTTGCATCTCTGCAAGATGAAGTTGGTCCATTGTACTCTGAGAAAGAACAGAAGTCTCAATCTATGCCGTGTGGGAAGGAAAAAGTTTGGACGAAGAAGAAGAAAGAAGAAAAGGCAGTAGTTGTGGAAATCAAACTTAAAGCTTTAGATCATTTTGGAATATGGATCCTTGATAGTGGTTGCACATCTCATATGATAGGGAACCAGGATCTAATTACAGACATAATATATGACAAAGAAGGAGTTTTAAAGTTTGGGAATGATGAAGGGCTGAAGATTGTTGGTTCCGGAAAGGCCAAATTTGGTGGAAAATAAATAAGATGTGCTGATGTCTTGGTAGTAGAAGGGCTTAGTCATACATACTCAGTTTTAGTCAATTATGTGACTCTGGGTACTCTATTCGATTTAACAAGAAGATGTGTGTTGTGAAAGAAAAAGATGTAGCAGTTGTTCTACAAGGAAAAAGGACAAAGGGAAATCCTTACCTTGTAAGTGGGGAAGAGGATTTGTGCCTTTTATCCAGAGAGGAAGAAAAATAGCTGTGGAATTAGTGACTTGGTCACCTCTTTCAACCATCCAGGGAAGATTTGGTAAAATTTGATGGTTCTGGAGACCTTCCCAAACTATCACGTGATTGTACTCATACATGCGATGCTTGTCAACAAGGGAAGATCGTCAGAAATACATATAGGCCAATGGAACGGAAATCAACTAGAGTGCTGGAATTGGTGCATGGTGATGTTTGTGGACCAATATCACCATGATCCATAAATGGGAAAAGGTACCATGTTCTTTTTATTGATGATTATAGAAGAATGGATTGGATATTTGGCATTACCCATAATATAGAGGTGTTCAGTTGTATCAAGCAGTATAGGAGGGAATCAGAAAGGATTCTTGGGTAGAAAATTCTGATGTTTCGTACTGATACTGGTACAGAATTCACAAACATTCAAGTCGAATACTATCTCATGAAACACGGAATAAGGAAACTAGTTTCATCAGTGAGAAATCCCCAACAGAATGGAGTGGTGGAAAGGATAAATCGGATCATCAACAACATGGCCATAATGATGCTTATTGATAAACACCTACTAGAGAAATTTTTGAAGGAAGCAGTGTTGAAATCGTTCTATGTTTCGAATAGGTCTCTATTGTGTCCGAAGCAAGGGAAGACTCTATATGAACTGTGGTACGGAAAGAATCAAACATTGAAATACTTTTGAATATTTGGAAGTTACTGTTTCATTTTCAACAAAGAAAATCACAAGATGTTTGAGGAATGAGGAGATGGGGGGATATTCCTTGGCTACTTAGGGAAAAACAAAGCATATAAATGCTTCAACAAGAGGCTGGGAAAAATTGTTGAGAGAAATGATGTCACTATATTTGAAAATGAATAGAATACTCAACGAACTAGTGAACAGTTTCTGGATGAAAGTGATGATGAGGTAAGCAACACAGGGGGAGCAGAAGTGGCATAGGATGACTCAGAAGAAGATACTGATGATTAATAAGAAAGTGTCAGGTCTTTGTCTGTAAGGAAGCCTAAGAGTCAAGCGGAAATTAATAGGCAGAATATCATTGGTGATTAGATAGCTCCAGTTCAGACATGAAGAATAAATTCATTACAGTAAACATTGTTTTTATCTTAGGTGGAGCCAAAATGTTTTTCCGATGTAGCTGTAGATGAAAACTGGGTTCAGGATATGAATGAAGAGCTTGATCAAATCGTGATGAACCAGACATGGGAGATTGTTTTGAGGCCAGCAGACAAGAATGTCATCGAGACTAAATGGGTCTATCACAATAAGATGAATGAAGATGGAACTGTGATTCGAAACAAAGTATGGCTAGTGTGCAAGGGATACTCTCAGATAGATGGAATAGATGTAGATGAGACATTTGCACCGGTTGCAAGGCTGGAGACAATCAGATTATTTTTTGCATTGCAGTGCAAAGAAAGTTCAAAGTGTTCCAGATGGACGTCAAATCTGCATTTATAAATTTGGTTCTAGAAAAAGAGGTGTTCATTGAGCATCCAGATGGTTTTCTTATTCATGAGGATGAGACCAAATTTTGTAGGATGAAGAAGGCATTGTATGGGCTGATACAAGCACCAAGAGCATGGTACTGAAGGCTTGATCAGTACTTGAAAAATCTTGGTTTCCAGCGTGGTGGAGTTGATTACAATCTCTATTTTAACAACAATAGTAATCAAAGGATGATGGTGTTGGTCTATGTCGATGACATAATATTTGGTGGATCAGATGAAGCTCAATGCATACAGTTTTCTGAATTCATGAAACATGGGTTTGAAATGTCAATGATTGGAGAGCTAGCATTTTTCCTTGGTCTACAGGTGACACAAGTAAGGAATGGAACATTCATTTCTCATTCCAAATATTACAAGGAGGTGTTAAGAATGTTTGGCATGGAAAATTCCAAGGAGATGAAAACTTCGATTGCTACCCGGATGAAATTATCAAAAGATGAGGATGACAAGGTAGTTAATATCACAGAATACAGGAAAATTATTGGAAGTTTGTTGTGCTTGACCACGACAAGGCTTGATATTTTTTTTGCTACATTCCAAGTAGCGACATATTAGAGTAATCCCAAGGAAAGTCACATTCTTGCAGTGAAAAGAATACTTCGGTATATCAAGGGCATGGTGGACTTCAACTTGACATATAATGACAAATCTCACACAGAGTTATTGGGATTTACTGATGCAAACTGGGTCGGTTCAGCCGATGATAGGAGATCAACATCTGGAGGTACATTCTATCTTGGCAGAATATGTACTGCTTAGTTAAGCAAGAAGCATGATTTCATTTCATTAAGCACCATAGAAGCTGAGTATATTGCGGCAGCTCAATCATGCACACAATTATTTTCGATGAAGGAGCAGCTGGACGATAAGGGAGTTAAAGTGAAGTCTCTGATCGGAATCCAGTGTGATAACTCAAGTGCTATCAATTTTAGTAAAAATCCAGTTCATCACTTAAGGACAAATCATATTAAGATCAAATATCATTTTATTAAGGAGAAAGTGGAGCAAGGGCTTGTGAAGTTGGAGTATTTTCCTACATAGTTACAGGTTGCAGATATTCTGACAAAGGCCTTATCCAAGGAAGCATTTGAAAGGCATCGACTGGCTCTGAGTGTTCAGTCAATTCCCCACACTTAAAATCATGTGGATGTGAAACCACCCCCCCCCCCTCCCCAAGGTATGATGTGTTTTACCTATTATGTTGATATGTGTTCTCTACTGTATTACGGACTTCAAAGGAGTAACCTTTGGGTTTGTTGACAAAGGGGGAGAACATAGTGATTGTTCAAGGGGGAGATAGTGTGGCTATTTTAGAAATATTTATAGATAATGGGAGAAGCTGAAAGGTGGACCAGCCATATAGGGTGAGTTGAAACTAGTTGAATGTGTTTAGACAGAGCTTAGCTTGGACAACACAGGATATATGGATAAAGAGGTGTTGAAGCTGTGAGTAGAAAGGGGGAGCGTATAAAATTCGGCGATGCAAGAAGTGGTCGATCAAAGAATAGATATCACGACAGCTAAGGATCGTGATAAAAGCAGAAGAGAAGAGTAGTGTTGGAATGTGGTATGAATTTTTCAAGAAATTGGTATCGGTGAAGTATCAGCAATTGGTATCAATTTGGAAATTGGTATCATTTTGGTGTCAACAGAGGGTGTTAGAGTTGAAGTGATTCATTGATGAAATTTTCATTTACTCCTGTTTCTCACGCCGAGCATTGCTCATGTGGGCTTAGAGTATGTGTTGTGTGAATCCTTGATTGCTATCAGAATTGATAAAGGTGAATGGTGCCTGAAGAATCAATGAAGTATCCTTTTATGGAAGAGTTTTCAACAAACCCAAAGGGGGATATTGTTGGGAAAAAATCCCTCAAGGCATCGTTGAAGTATTTTTAAGGTGATTGTGTTTGTTGACAAAGTGAACATCTGCGTTGTGATTTTTGACAATACAAACAATGACATAAAAATTTGTTGACAAAGAGGATTTGATGGTGGAATGTCGAGTTCAAGAGATGTGGTCAACAATCCATGTTTCATTCAAGAATTTCGACAGTGGAATGGATGATATGGAGGCGGTACAAAAGAACAGATACAAGGTAGTGTCGTTTTCCAGTGTTTGCCAAATTTTTTGAGCCTAAAAATCGACAAATGAAGAAAAGTGGGTTTTGGAAAAGGGAATTTCCCGCCGTGTACATGAAGGCTTGGAAACTTGCGCGCCATATGATTTTCATTACCAGGTCATCAAAATATGGCAATAGGATAAGTGTCGCGCAAGTATTGGTGGTGTCGCCCAGATGACTTGTGCGTCGGGAAGAGACTTGCGCGCCGATGCCTTGGAAGCTTGAGAATTTTTGACCCTATGGTTTTTCAAGATCAGAAGATCAAAATATGGAAAATTAAAAAGGTTCGTGCAAGTTTGGAATTAGGTCGCGCAAGTGACTTGCAGGAGAAGAAACCTGTGCGCCGAGACATGCGCACCGAAGGGAGACCTGCGCGCAGTCGCGCAGGGTGGTCAAATTACCTATAAATACCATACCAACCCTCCTCATTCTTCACCAGAGTTCAACACTTTGAAGATTCAGAGCTCCCATCATGCAGGTGTGGATCTCGCGCAAGTGGTGGTTTGTCGCGCAAGTGGGACTTGCGTGCCAGAGTAGGAAGTTGCGCGCCAAGGGTGAGTTGTGCGCCTGAGGTGGTTTAGGCAGGGAAGGAAGTGAGTCGTGCAGGTTTTGAGTTGAAGAATCTTGAGTCATGGAAGTAGTTGAGGAAGACTTGAGCTCCAGTTGTGACTTGCACGCTGATACTTGCACGCCGAGATTGGCTTTCACAACAAGTAAGGTTTATTTCTAGCAGTGATTTTCGGGCTGCAAGGAAGCTGCAAGTTTGCCCGATACCTTTGGTGCAAAGAAATATTCATCTGTGGGTGAAATTTATACATGAACAGAGCATCTACATACAGAGGAAGATGCATTTCTTCATGCATATGAAGAGACCTACAGGTTTAAAAACTTTGAGTGGATACTTTCCGACATAGTGAGTAAAGGAAGAGGAAGAAGGTGATCCTCTCCACCAGCAGTGAGCCAGAGAGAGAGATACAGGGAGTGACCCTTGGGACGAAAGTGAGTTGGCCCTAAATCTTGTAAAGGCAGTGAGCCTGGGACAGAGTGACTATACCCGAACCTTGTAATCCACAGCTAGTGAAGTTTAATGGAATTTGGTACGACTAAAAACTTGTCGGCGTATGCTCCTTGGATGTAGCCCAGTGCGGGTGACCCAAGTAAGAATTGTTGTGTCTCGTGCAGGATTTACATTTTGATTACATTGTTCAACAGGAACGAGAGAGAAGATTGTTTTACTTAACATCGAAACAATATCAGAATGAGCATTAATTTTAAATTAGTCATACCCTGATTCGCCCCCCCCCCCTTTCAGGGTATTCAGCCTTGTGAACCTAACATAAAATAATTATGTTTAATTAATTTTAAGATCCCCAGGTTCAATTAGTGTTAACAATGGGCATGGATTGTTAGAACCAAATCCATAAAAATATTATTTTAATTAATTTATAGATATCAACAGATTACATTATAATTATCATTAATTTATATTTCATAATTTTAAAAGACTATTTATGAAATTTATTATTCCTTAATATTTTATATGTTAATAAAATATATTTTATGACCATCCATTTAAGGTGGTGATAAAAAATAGAACAATTATCATTATGGAATACTTAGTCCCCATGAAACATGAGAAATAATTCAATTTTTCAGATATTTTTAAGGGAGAAAGATAATAGTTGTATAATACAAATAGTTACATTTAAATATACATATTATACTGATGTAATTTTTTTCATTAATTTAATCGATTTGGAGAATAATTATTCATAAAACAAATCCTTAAGTATCAGATTGAATTTATTTTGAGAAATTTAATATTATCTTACAGTTCATCATGGAAATTAAGGACAACCTGAAACATCCTAGAAAATGGTCAACCGAATGTCTAAAATGATTCTAAGAGATTAAAATGGGTAATGTTTTATGAGTAATTAAATTTGAGATGTGTTTGAAATTTTGGGATGATGTGAGCTCCGAATAAAGGTATAAATGAAGGATTTTCCTAGTAAAGGAATTTTTGTCAAAGGGTAATAATTGAATTTCATGACAGTTAGGCTTGTTAGGAATGAAATATTTTGGGAGATATATAGATATGAAATTAGAAATCCAAAAAAGTTATTCTAAATTTTTTTTTCATTTAAACATAACAAAAATAAAGAAACTTAAAATAAACATTTTTACCCATATTCACCTTCATTAAAAATTAACCATTAAAATTTTCCTTTTAATAAAAATTAATAATAACCCTTATTATAAAAATCTATTTCATGAATCTTAAATTTGATTAAATTTAATCAAATTGAATTTATATATGTGAGAAAATTCTATAATAAATTTATATTTATAATTTATTGAATAAATTTTTTATATAAAAATTAATTTTAAAAGTATTAATTGTTTATAATCTAACATCATTTAAATTATTAATTAAATTAGTCTGCATATATATATGTAATAATTACATAGAGTTATTATTTAAAATAGATTAATTTAAATTTATAATATTAGAATTAGACAACACCTATAAAATCTATTCCTTAAAAGTAATAATTATTCCATTATTATAGGAATTAAATTTTCCATTGATAACTTATTTTTAGAGAAAAATGATACGAAAATTATTTAATAATTAAAAATTTATGATTAAAAATACAAAAATCTTTTTAACTGATATAATTTCTCAATGTTAACAATAATTATTTTTATATAAGCACTCAAAATGCATTAAAATATTTTTTTTTCGAAAATATATATTTTAAGAATAATATGATTAAATTATCTTCCATGTATTTAGTATTTAATGTATGATAAGTTATTTTATTTCATATATTACTAATAAATTACATTAAAATTATTATCTAAAAATAATATTATAAAATCCATAGGGAAAAAGAGATGTTTTAGTAAAACTTATTTTAATACATTATATTATTTTATCACTTCATTAACTACAGTAATTAGGTTTTATTAATAAATTAATATTAAAGATAATATTAATTTTTATTTATATATATATCAAATAATGATGTTACATCTATTTATACCTTCCAATTATACAAATACATTATAACGGTTATATTTGTCATTATAAAACGTGTTGTGTTTTGTTTTGATTCAATGTATCACACGAAAAATTATATTTATCAAAATATTTTTTTTAAAATGGGATATTAAACTAGATTTTGTGTAATTAAAAAGAGAAATAGATAGTCAAAAATAGGATGTACCTAGACATTGTTAGATTTCCCTCAAAAGAACAACTTTCTATTACATGATACGATTCTACTAATAGTCTCTTACCAACATTCATAGGACTCATTGAGAAATAACCACAAAAAAAAAGAAATGAACTCAACCTATGGATTGAAAAATATGTAAAATATTACGTGGTATAACACTCATCCTACAAAATTACAATTCAAATATAATTGTTTGTTCTGATTATTATAAATTTTAAGAATTTAAGAATCCTTTCATGAATATACCATCATCTTACCCTCTAAAAATCAAAGAACCAATTTATATAAAGTAACATATAAACCCCTTATACTATCTATTGAAAAATCCATTAGCATAATAGCATCACATAATTCCAGATCTCATTATCGATTAATAATATAAATCAAGATTAATTATCACCAAATCGAGTTCAAAAAAGGGGAAATAATCAATAATTATATACCATTTCTCCAAATAAACATTTATTCATTAATAGGTAAATCGAAAAAAATACCCTCTAAAATTTATAAATGCTTTAGGGAAATATAAATATTAAACATTCACTTTGATATAAACAAAATTATTTATTTATATTGAATAAAAAACATTCAAAATCAGGAAATCCTAACATTATAAATCAATTCTAAATGCAACCATGATTTTTTTGTTCAATTTTATAAAGATAAGTATCATAGAACATTTTTTAAAGACTTGGTTTTCATAATAGAATCATTATATTGAAAATTATTTTTTATGAAATTTTCCATTTATATCAAAATAAAAATATTCCTAGGAAAATAATACTCTTTTACAAATCAATTATATATATCATATATTAATATTAGTTTCATAAAAAAGTTATTTAACAAAAAAAGTACTCAATATTTTATGAATTCAATGGAAATAATTGAAAAAATTACATTGTATTAGTATAAATTATCTCCCATCACTAATTAAGAGGTGATTAAGGATTAATGAAGAGTTTTAAAAACATTATATTTGAAAAACAAATGTTTTAGTTTAAAATCCCCAAAAATTTATGGAAATGATATTTTTAAATGTAAATACATATACTATAAAAATGGGTGTCATTATTAGACTGATCATGACATTTTTCCATAATAATGTCATTATAAACCCTTAAGAATAAATGGACAAGACTATTTCTCCTTTATTTAATGAAATATAATACAATATCATCATGAACATTTACCCTCGATCTAGCTCGACTGATGATCACACTTTATCATCATAAAACAAAAAACAAATATTGATTTTAGTAGATCTTTCCCATTTATAAGTATCTATATCCAACAACATACATGATTTTAAATCCACATATTTGAATTCAATGGCCTAATGAGAAGAAGACATAAACATAAATAAGAACATTTGTATTTCAATTTTATTCCAGTGTTGATCCATAAAATGGATCCTCAAATATCAACCGTCCTAATTTTAATCTATGTTCATCACAATATAATCTTTCTATAAACATGGATAAGTAAAACCATTATATAATCACTATATATATTTATGCAAAGATCAATAGATATCCCACCTTGTATAACAATATGAAACAGAATATACTATGGGAAAACATGTGTCAATTTGATCGAAATAACACTAAATAATTGGAAATACTATTTAAACACCACTACATATTTATTCAAATTTAAAATATATTTTTAAAGGAATATTCAATATAATATTTCATCTTGAATTTGATTTAGTATCGAGCTGAAATTGAGAATATAGCTTCCTAATTTTAGTATTGACATTTTGCAAATGAAAATTCATATAAATTTCTTGACACAACCATAATATGACACATGCAATACCTTTAATCCATATATATTCTTACATTTATGTAACACTTATAGAATATCCTGGTCAGATTCTATAATATAACATCCTTAAAAAATAAAATAATAATAATAACATGTATCCAATAATGTTGCCAACATAAATGATACAATAAAGTCAATACCTTAAACAATTATCATTTTTATTTCAAAATATAAAGAAACAATATTCCTGGGATGTACCTAGTTGATATATAACATAAATATTAATGTATATATCATGTATATTAGAATATATAGTATTGTTTTTTTATGATTATATTTAGGTATAACATACTTAAAATTATGGCATGGCATATTCCATGGATTTTTATATTTCACAAAGTTATATAGTGATATCATATCTCCTCCAAAATTAATATAATATAATATAATATATTTATATAATAAGTGATGTGATATATTTCAATCTTATTTTATGATGCACAAAGGAAATTCAACGTGAATTTTTGATGTTAAGGACTCTTTCACAAGTTTCTTTTATTATTTCATTGTTTCCATTTAATGATATATTATAGTAAATTGGTTGAATATATATCTATGTTATGTGAAATGTTATAAATCTGAATTATTAATATCATTTTTTATTGAATTCAGGAACCAAATGTTTTATAATGTTAATGAAAACTTATTAATGTATAGGGGAGTGTCCTAGGGGCCCTTAGAATTAGGGAAAGAACATAAAAAGTGTAAATTATCTATGAATGATTTGTATATATTCAAAATTGATGAATATATATTCAAATTGTTCCATTATTTTTAGATGTATTATAATAAAATGATCAAATGGATGGTCTTTATGAAATGATGTGTGACTCTTCAAACCATGGATACCATTATAGGAAAAGAAAATTTGGATCTATTATATTTTAAAAATAAAATATATGGTTGAGGATGGGAGGCATGGTCATATTTAGTAAATTTAACATTTTTCATTTCACATTATTTATTCTTTTAGTTCCAATATAAAGAATGTTCTTTTTTAATTGGTCAATTGTTTTATAAGGATTTAGTAACATTATTAAATTATTTAAAACCCATAGTGGTTTGATATCCATTCCAAATGTAATTGATTAATGAAATCATGTTTAAAATGAAAAAATAATGGATATCATAATTAAATAAAATAATAAAATATATATTTTCATTTTAAAATTATAAATTGTACTCAACATCATTAAATTTGATATATTTTATAAATGTGAACATTTTACAATTTGAGATATCATAAGCTACAATTTTATCACACCATATAATATGTAATATCAATATTTAGGATCTTTTGTACAACATTCAATTTTCATATATTAAAATCAATTATTTAGCCCCATTTTAATTAATGATATTAGTAGTTTACAATATTTCACTTTGAACAATATTTTGTCATATCACTTTAGTGATAGATGTATAATCTTAATTCTTATTGGGAAGTGGGTATACGTTATATATCACATTGTGGTTTTTTTATTATAATATGTTCTATGTAAGGACCAAATATTTTGAATCACTTAAATTAATATCATTATCAATAACATGGGTCACACATAACACATAACTGAAATGATATATGAAATATAACATGATAAATATTAAGAAAAATATTGTAATAATAAAATATCTAGTAAATAAAATAATATTATTCTATTTACAATGAATACATTATGAAGAAAAATAATTAATACAAAATAGGATTCATTTTTATATAACTATTTTTTAAATATTTAGTAATTTATGAAAATAATTTTAATGCACCAATTTTAATGAAAAATTACAATTATATTTGATAATTAAAAATATAAACTAACATGTTACCATTAATTAAAATATTTATTTATATGAAATAATATTTTTTTAAACGTAATGTACAATAATGGAATTTTTTAATAAGGGATATTTTCATTTATATTTTTTATTTTCTTTTAAATAAATAATTATATAAATTATATAAATTTTCTTGTTAAAAATAACATCATTTTAAATTTTTTATGTTAAATATTAGCTTATTTTAAATTTTTGATATTTTCATAAAAAATAGATTTATAGAAGAATTGTAAAAAAATAACAATTTTACTAATACCATCACATTTATTGCTTTAAAATATTTGATTAAATTTTTATATAAAAATATAATTGTATAAAGTACAATAATTTATTAATAAATAATATATTTATTTTTGGAAACCAATTTTTTAATTTTTTGGAAACATAAATAAAATCTCACTCTAAACAACAAATTTTATTCACTTATAGTAAAATTTATGTTTCATCACTAATAGAAGTTAAATAGTAAAAAAAATATTTTTTGTTTTTTTAGATAAAAATGTTAATATTATGTAATACAATTGATAAAATTTTTACGAATAAATGTGTGATTTATTGGATTAAGGTTAATGATCGTGATAATAGCGAAAGTGTTATTTTCAATGAAATGATTTATTAACGAACATGTTCTTCACATAATAATTATAATTTATAAAATTTATATAATGAAATTGATTTTATGTTTGCACACATTTATTAAATTTTTCTGACTCATTCAACTAGAAACAAATACTAAAAATGAGAAATAACACTTAATGGTTAAAAAATTCCACAAAATAGAATTTTTATATGTAAAAAATATTAATTTAAAAGTTAATTTTACCTCATTCACAAATTTAAATAGTATATATCGTGAATAAATTTATGTTTATAACACACATTTTTTTGATAATGGTTAACTTATATATTCATAAAAAAATATAAACTAATAGCGTAAAAACTCTCTACCATTGTCAAAACTAAAGTCATAAAATATAAAAAAAGTGTTAAAAGGCATGAAACATGTTTAAAAAGTGTGGGAAATTGGTTTTGGAGGATTTATATAAGTTATATAAATATAAAATCCACCATTTATCACTATTTGAACCATTTAACCATTAATAGTGTCCTTCCATTATCAATAAATAATGGGTGCCCAAAAAAGTACCGTTTTTTCACATAAAAGTGGATAACTTCAAGTTTCTCAATTGTATACAAGACTTATCTAATTTAAATGAAACCAATATAAATTTTCTCTACTATAATTATATTTCATGACAAAAATACCTACATCCCAATATGTTATACTAATTCCTTCCTTTTCAAAGATAATTTCAAGAAAAACTTTGAGGCTACAAAGTGAGTATTAATTAATTATTGTCCATTTATCTATAATCATAATCTCCCAAAAACCTTTATGTAATAATATAATGAATTAATTATCATTATGATAATTATTTTTTATTATATAAATTTATCAACAATTATTTCATTCATTCCATCCACATATAAAAATAAAATAACGTTAACTAAGCATTGTGAAGACTACCACCTCCACAAAGTTTTGTTTTTTATTTTTTATTATGAATTTAATTATGTATAAAAAGAACTTAAAATATTACTAAAAAACATAATAAAATTAACTATTCAGATTGTTATTATATTTTAATGACATTATCCACTTCCTTAACCGTACTCACCCATCGAGATATAGCGTGTTCATGTTTGGGTTTGTTAAACCACCTACTTGAACAATACTATCAAAATCTATCATGGATTATAATGAATCATAAATAATTATTTAATTATAAAATAATATTAACATAATTATTTCTATATAGTTTTTTATAGGTTTTAGTATTTCTTTAACATATTATTAATATATCATCATTGATCGTTGAAATTACCAAAATAACATGACATCAATTCAATTTTCACGAAACAATAAAGAAAATATAAAAATAAATATAATATGATAAAAAATTCTCTATAGTAAATAATATATTTCTGATGAAGTTTCATATGAATGTATCTAATAATCTAAATAATTTAATTCTATAATTTATGTGCATGCACATAATGAATTTAGAACAATGTTAGGGTTTTTTATCTCAATTTTCTACCATTCATACATATATATTATTATTCACCATGTTTTCTGTAGAATTTATTTTCTAATAAGCCCATTTTATTTTTATAATTTTTTATATTGTTTTAATATATTCAATAATCACTTCCATTTTACTTCCCATATGGGGTTTTAATTAAAAAAATCTAAATCATTAAGGCGATGGTGTCTCAAATTATTTTCAATGAGATATGTGTTTATTACACATGTATTTTTTCATATCATATATATTCCTCCAATTTTATTAATTAAATCATTAATTATAATTCATTCAGGGTATAAAAATTTCACTTTTATTATCTCTTTCTAATTCAAGGGGCTATAATTTACAGTTTACTCGTGAAATAAATATTTTCACTCCTCCAATTTTTCTCATTAAGATAAAAATTATCTACATGAATATGAACTTATAATACCCTTTAACCATTAAAAATAATTTTATCTTTGGTATATTCTATTATCCTCTAGTGATGATACTTATTTTCATCAACATCATATTCCTTAATAATGTACATTCTCGAATAAAATTTTGACTTTGGAAATAATAAATCAAATTATTTCAAACTTATCATTTACTCCAAATGAATATTTTCCTACGAAAAAAGTTTTCCAAGATATATGGATTCATTAATATTGGTTATTTTCTATGATATTCATATTTCAGTTTACTTATTTAAAAATTAAAAAATAATAAACTTTTTATGACATAGTGATAACAATGACATTTAAAAATATTTTGAAGGTTTTTGTATAGAATAAAACCAAAAAAATTATCTTCTACACCACATTTATTTTGATAACCATTATGTATTTTCATGGACCCTATATTGATGTTCTTGTTTTATAAAAATTGTAATTTCTTCCAATGATTTCACTTCACCATTTTGAAAATAACATTTTAAATTACATGTAACTTATTATTTTTTTTATAATGATAGAATGTTTTTCTAAAATTCTTCTTATGATTTATTTAATTTGAAGAAATATTACATCCACATTTTAATTTTTAAATGAAAATTTCTATAACGACCCATACTTTACATACATTGTTAATACTTCAAAATTGAAGCACACTTATTACAACATATGACAAAACCACAAAGGACCGTATAGGTATAGTGTCTTTAGAAACTGGAAAAACATAAACAACTGGTTCATAAATCTTCTACAGTGTCTCCCATTTATTTCATCATATCTAGGGTCCCTTTTAGCATATTCTACTTAATATCCATCTTCCTGACCTGGGGAAAAGAAAACATAAAAGGGTGAGCTCAAATGCTCAGCAAGGGCAAATAAAGGAAATAAAAATCATATCATATCTTTATGAAAATCAAAACCTGCAAAAGAGATCATAATATCTTAACATGGAATAAATCATAGAAGTGAAAATGAGATCCCCATAATCATAACATAAAACTTGAAACTTTGTGGCATGCACACATAATCATGGAAAATCATTTCTTGTTAGTCATGACTCATTGCCAAGACTATCTTAGTGGACAAAGTCCCTTTCTGAATCGAGTAATCCTCGTTTCAGTCCTGTTTCACTGAACCGGTATAACCTACCATTCCAGCCATGTCTATCTCATGAGATATGAAATCTTTACCCAATGCATTGGAGGGAGATATAGGTCCCACCCATCTCTTAATGAATCCTTTCTTATGTGTGCCACAAAATCATAAATCATACATCATTGCATAACCCATGTAATAAAAATGGGATTCTTAAACAACATGACATCATAAAACCATTCATATAAGATAAAGGAATTCATAAACATAATTCCATCACAACATAGTCAAATCAATGTAAAAATATGGATAGAAACAGAGCCCTTTATTATCTTATATGGAAAATAATTTTGATAAAACACTTGAATTGAATTCTTGAGGAAAATATCCTTTCTTCTTCAAAATCAATTTCTTTTCACAAAACATCATGCAATTTTAAAAGAAAGAGATTTTATTGAAAATAGTCATGAAATATTTTAGAGGAAGCTTCATGAAAATAAGGCTTTATAAAACAGTATAAATCCTTTCGTGCCATATAAGTTAAAAAAACATTCTTCGTACTTTTGTTGGAAAAGTCAAAAAGTACCTCGTACGAAAAACGACAAAAGATTCCTTTCTTATTCTTTACTAAAAACTCATAGAAGGGTAAAATTGGATTTAAACTATTGTAAGTGGATGGAAATAATATTACATATTGAGGAAACATGGATGTGGATGATAAAATACACCCCAGTAAATACTTACGAATAAACAATCTCGGATAAAAATGAGATTGTGATATTTCCCTTACCTTAGGTCCGATTAGCTTTGTACGTGTCCGAAGCTCCTGTATAATGGTTTAAATAATGTTATTGACTTATTCCAGAATCATACATATTTATATGATATCATATATGGTCATATTATTAGCTTCTTGTTAGTAATATTTCATTGTTACTTGTTACTCGAGTCTTTATAACTTTTTGTTCTTATGCGTGTTTTGTCGAATAAATTCTTATTCTTATCTTTAGGTTATAGATAATTCATTTCCAGAATGGTATTAGTGTATTATATACCATATTCATTCATTCAATTCATTTATATAATCATTATGAAATGAAGATCATGTAGAACGAGTCGCATCACATCGTGGAGACGGTATTCCGTACGTACGCACGAGTGATGATATCATTCCTATGATCGTGGAATTGTATTGGAGTATATATATATTATTTCAGTATCAATATTACTTAATAATAATCATATATAGTTACTCATTACACCATTATACCCATCCTTGTAAGGTGATGGTGGAAAATAGATTACACCACGGCGTGGAGACGGTATTCCGTACGTACGCACGCGCGGTGATTTCATTTTTCCGTAGGATGGATAGAAGGTGAATTAGGGTTGTTTCATATTTATAATAATATATCAGTATGTAAGTAATACTGATGTTATTACTTTATCATGAAACAACTAAAGAAGAAGAAGTTGAAGAAGAAAGAAATTGAAAAGATCGGTAATGGATATTACCTCTTCTTTGGAACACCTCTTTGAATCCTCTACTTAAGGAACTAAGATTGGTCTTTGGAGAAGACCAGGACCTCTAGGATTATTCTAGGGAAGTGGAGAGGAGAAAATGGCAGGGGTTGGCCGAGCTTGAGTGCTCAATTTGGTGTGAGGAGGAGGGGGAGGAGGTGTCCTTTTATAGGGGAGGAGAGGGGCACCTTAGGAATATCTCAAAATATTATTTTATATTAAAGTCAAAATCGGTTTATAATGGTTCCAAAGGGTCTTATTTCGAAGATAAAGTGGGGAAGGGTCGAAATCCTATCAACCAATAAGATTTAGACAAGTTTAGGGTTTTATTTTAACATTATCAATTAGATTTAACTCTAAGTTAATTAATTTAACTTTTACCGTGTCTTTTTGTTTTCTTTCACTATATGGTTAATACACTTACTATAACATGCCAAACGAACCCCAAATTGTTTATTATTAATATATATATCCTTATCTAAGTCATTTGGCCGAACCTTAGATTTTTAGGAATAAAATAACAATTAATAATATAATATTTCATTTAAAAACTATTTTGTGTCAATTTTGACATTATTTGATATATGATTTGTTTGAAAGTCATAACAGAATTATATGTTCGAACCAAGTTGATTAAATCAACACTAATATATCATAGTAACCTAGAAAATTAGTGGAATTCATAAAAAGTCTCAAATTACATTTATTTTGGTGTTTATAACATCAATTATGTCAATATTTCATTAATAAGATAATTACTGCATCATCTTTGTGTCATAAATAAATTAAATTATTTGATGTCTAAAAATTACAAATAAAATACCATCATGTAGGAAATCTTTTTAGCTTTTTAATTAATATTTACAATCGAATTTATCTTATGTATAACCCCATATTAAAAATGATTTACTTATTAAACTTTGATTTTAACTATTTTAACCCTTCTTTAAATAAATTAATAATAAATGTCCTATTCTAATCCAAGTGGGCCTAAATGGTCATATTTTATTCCTAAGTTTGTTTTTGGTCGAATTACACTTGTCCAATAGAATTAGGACATGTGTTAGGGTAATATTGATATCATATTTACCCTTAGTTACCCTATTTACTATTAACCGCGGTAAAAATAGTAAAAAGTTACTATTCACCAAAAAATTATTTTCATCTCATTGAACCACATTTTAGTCCTTGATATTAACCGTGTCTCTCGGATTTTTGAAATTCCATTCACAGAAGCGGTAAAATTAAGTTTTATGCAAAATTCGGTTTTTAACCTACCACTTAGTGGTTTCACTATTCATCAAAAATTGAAAGTTTTCAGAAAAATACCAAAATTTCACCCTAGGCTAATTTCGATATTCTGAGTCCAAAAATGAAGTCCATTTTGAAAAATAAAATTTATAAAATTTCAAAAAGTGGTTATTACTATTCATAACGGCTAGTTTTAATAGCATATTGTTGTTTAGTGAAACTCGGTATTGCGTACGACGCAAGCTATCGAGGAAGGTTGCGATTGCGTGTAAAGCAAGCCAAGCAAGTGTTGTGTAGAAAAAGATTCCTTTGATGATTTATATAACATAAAAGTCTCGGGTGTTACATTCTACCCCCCTTAAAAAGAATTTCGCCCTCGAAATTCGTCACTTTGTAACAAACAAATGAGGATACTTCTCCCTCATCATATCCTCAAGCTCCCATGTAGCTTCTTCAAGTTGGTGGTTCCTCCATAAAACTTTCACCAAGCGAGTGGTCTTGTTTCGTAGGACTTTTTCGCTACGATCCAGAATCTCTATCGGCTGTTCTTCATAAGAAAGATCTTGCTCCAGCGGTACATCTTCTGAGCTGAGTACATGTGAAGGATCTGGTATGTACTTTCTCAGGAGAGATACATGGAACACATCGTGAACTTGAGAGAGATTCGGTGGAAGCGCCAATCGGTAAGCTACCTTCCCAACACGATCCAATATTTCGAAAGGACCGATATATCTAGGGCTCAACTTCCCCTTCTTTCCAAATCTCATAACCCTCTTCCAGGGAGATATTCGTAAGAACACTTTATCACCCACTTCAAACTCTAGGTCTTTTCTTCGGTTGTCGGCATGACTTTTCTGTCGACTCTGAGCTTCTCTTATGTGTTGTTGAATAGATCTGACCTTTTCTGCCATTTCATCAACGAGATCAGGTCCTAATAGCTTTCTTTCCCCAACTTCATCCCAGCAAGTTGGAGTCCTGCATTTCTTTCCATAGAGAGCTTCATAAGGAGCCATCTGAATACTGGAGTGAAAGCTATTATTATAAGAAAATTCTACCAATGGTAGGTGTTGATCCCAACCTCCTTTGAAATCCATAGAGCAAGCTCTCAACATATCTTCTAGGGTTTGAATTGTTCTCTCAGACTAAACGTCTGTCTGGGGATGATAAGCAGTGCTGAAACGCAACTCTGTATCCAGAGTATGCTGAAGACTTCGCCAGAACTTCGAGGTGAATCTCGGATCTCTATCAGATATAATAGAAAGTGGTACTCCATGTAATCTTACCACTTCCTTTACATATATCCTGGCAAGCTGATCTAGAGAGAAATCCTCTCTAATAGGAATGAAGTGTGCAGACTTTGTGAGACGATCAACTATGACCCAGATAGCATTATTGCCTTTGGATGTTTTAGGAAGTCCTGTGACAAAGTCCATAGTGATGTTTTCCCATTTCCATTCGGGTATGGGTAATGGTTGTAACATCCCCTTAGACTTCTGTCTCTCAGCTTTAACTTGTTGACAAACCAAGCATCGAGAGACATATTCAGCAACATCTCTTTTCATGCCATCCCACCAGAAGTACTCTTTCAGGTCCCTATACATCTTCGTGCTTCCAGGATGAATAGAGAATGAAGAACTATGAGCCTCATCCAGCAGCTCTTTCTTTAATTCGGGGATGGGAGGAACGCAAACCCGATTCCTGAACTTTATTATCCCATCACAATCAAGGTTGAATTCAGGAACATTTCTCACCTTCTTTTGTAACTCGACATCTTCTTTCTGTGCCTCTTTAATCTTCACATGTATAGATGGTTGAACATTCATTTGAGAAAGATAAGATTTTTTCCCTTCCATTATAATTCCAAGATCCATCCTTTGTAAATCCATAAATATTGGATCTTTTGTGATCCTCATCATGGATAAACTAGCATGGTCTTGTCGACTTAATGCATCTGCCACCTTGTTTTCTTTCCCAGGGTGGTAATGGATTGAGCAGTCATAATCCTTAATCAGCTCCAACCATCTTCTTTGACGCATATTCAACTCCTTTTGTGTGAAAATATACTTTAAACTTTTATGATCAGTATAAATATCACACCTTTCACCATAAAGGTAATGTCTCCAAATCATTAATGCAAAGATTACTGCAGCCAACTCCAAATCATGTGTTGGGTAATTTTGCTCATGGATTTTCAACTGTCGTGAGGCATAAGCTATCACCATATCATTTTGCATAAGAACACACCCCAATCCCTTCTTGGATGCATCACTGTAGATCATAAACCTTTCTCCACTACAAGGCAGTGTGAGCACAGGTGCACTGGATAACCTTCTTTTAACTCCTTGAAATTCTCTTCACATTCCTCTATCCAGACAAACTTAACTCCTTTCCGAGTCAACTTGGTGAGTGGATTAGATAATCGTGAAAAATCTTTTACAAAACGTCGATAATAACCAGCCAAACCAAGAAAACTTCGGATCTCAGTTACTGTTGTTGGTCTTGACCATCTTTCGATAACCTCTGTTTTTGCTGGATCCACAGATATCCCCTCTTTTGAGATTATGTGACCCAAAAATGCAACTTTTTGAAGCCAAAATTCACACTTGGTAAATTTGGCATAAAGCTTCTCCTTTCTCAGGGTCTTCAATATAATTCTCAAGTGATCTTCATGTTCTTCCTTGCTCTTTGAATAGACAAGAATATCGTCTATAAAGACTACCACAAATTGATCAAGATAGTCTCTAAAGACTCTATTCATTAGATCCATGAAGATAGCAGGGGCATTAGTAAGACCAAATGGCATCACTATAAATTCATAGTGTCCATACCTTGTACGGAAAGCCGTCTTTGGTATATCCTCCCTTTTGACCCTTAATTGATGATACCCTGAACGAAGATCAATCTTGGAAAAGTATTGAGCTCCGCGTAGTTGGTCAAATAAGTCATCAATGCGTGGGAGAGGATATTTGTTCTTGATAGTGATCTTGTTAAGTTCTCGATAATCAATGCAGAGTCTCATTGATCCATCTTTCTTCTTAACAAATAGAACAGGTGCTCCCCAAGGTGACGCACTAGGGCGTATGAATCCCTTATCAAGATTCTCTTGGAGTTGCTTCTTCAATTCCTGCAACTCAATTGGGGCCATTCTATAAGGTGTCTTTGAAATAGGCAAAGCACCCGGTACGAGTTCTATTGAAAACTCAACTTCACGATTTGGTGGAAGACCCGGTAATTCCTCCGGAAAGACATCATCAAACTCCCGTACAATGGTCATATTCTTAATCGTGAGTTTCTCACCAACCATTTGAGATAAATAACCTTCATTTAGTGGAATCAATACCCATAAGATGGAAGAAATTTCCACTGGAAGGTTATGTTCATCCTTGCATTGGTATACGATCGTAGATTGATCTGGAATATGAAATGTGACTTCCCTTCTTTGGCAATTGATATGAGCTCCATGTAGAGAAAGCCAATCCATGCCAAGAATCACATCAAATTCCACTAAAGGAAGGATCACAAGATTTGTAGGAAGCACTTTCCCACAAACTTCGATCGGAGAATAATTATAAACTTTTGATGCGATTGATGTGCCATTAGGTGTTGTCACAGCTAACTCAACATCTAATTGTTGAGGTAGTACGGTGATACCCTTAGAAAATTTTTCAGAAATAAAAGAGTGGGTGGATCCAGAATCAAATAAAACATTTGCTACTTTAGAGTGGATGGTAAGTGTACCTTTCACCACATCGTTATCGTACTCCACCTCGCTGATAGAAATTGCATGTGACTTTCCTTTGTCTTTAGCCTTAAGAGTTTGTTGACGTCGACCATCATCATCAACCCTTGGATTTGGGCATTGATTGGCATAATGCCCCATCTCCTTGCACTTGAAACATTGAAGTGTAGCAGGTTCATTCTGTGTATCCCTTCCTTTGTTTGCATCATTAGACATCTTCTTCCCATTATCACGGCATTCAAATGCCCGATGACCTTCCTTTCCACATTTAAAACATTTACTTGTCCCTTTAAGACAACTCCCTCCATGTTTCTTTCCACACTTTGAGCATAAGGGGAAGTTCATCTTCTTTTCCGTGTGATCTTTAGATTTTTCTTTGAATTCCATCTTCCTCTTCTTATCAAACCCATTTGACTGATGGGTTACTCCAATCTCCATCTCGACTTTGAGAGCACATCGAACGATTTCTTCGTAGCTATTAAAGTCCCTTATGGCTAACGCCCTTCGAAGACTTGGTTTTAAGCCACTAAAGAATCGATCGATCTTACTCTCAGGTTGGATAATAATACCAGAAGCGTACCTTGCAAGTCTTGTAAAATTTGCTTCATAGGTACTAACAGATTCATCATCCCTTTGCTTCAGTTCAAGAAACTCTTTCTCCATCTTTGTTCGGAGAATACGAGGGAAGTACTTATTGAAAAATAAATTCTTGAACTCGTCCCATTCCATAGACTCAATTTCATCCCTTTGCCTCGTATTCTTAACAAGATTCCACCATTGATCAGCATCTCCTTCCAAACGGTACACTGCTAGGATGACTTTATCATGTTCAGAACATTGAAGAACTGAAAATATCTTTTCAGTAGTACTAATCCATTGTTCAGCAACTAATGGATCAGTAGACCCGCTGAAAGAAGGTGGACGCTGCCTCATGAAGGATTCAACAGAATGTTGCTCCCTCCTTTGCTCGTTTGGAAATCCTGCATGATTCATAGCTTGAGAAAGTTGTGTGAGCATGGCTACAAGATTTTGTATTCCAGCTCCCATATCGTTTGGTTGCTCAGGGGGAGAATCATTGCATTGCCCATCGCATTCCGCATTAACACGGTTCCTTCGGGTTCCAGCCATTGACTAAAACCAAGAAGAATAGTGTGGGCAACACTAATTATAATAGGAAACCACATAACTCAAGAATAAAATTTTCATGCTTATGGTCTTATCCTAGGTTATTCATGGCCATTTCTATGATTGTGTTCTATGCTTAGACTTATCCTTAGGGTTCTTACTAAGGCTTTCACATCCTAGTTTCCAAAGGTTGACTATACCTTTCCTCTGATACCAACTATAACGACCCATACTTTACATACATTGTTAATACTTCAAAATTGAAGCACACTTATTACAACATATGACAAAACCACAAAGGACCGTATAGGTATAGTGTCTTTAGAAACTGGAAAAACATAAACAACTGGTTCATAAATCTTCTACAGTGTCTCCCATTTATTTCATCATATCTAGGGTCCCTTTTAGCATATTCTACTTAATATCCATCTTCCTGACCTGGGGAAAAGAAAACATAAAAGGGTGAGCTCAAATGCTCAGCAAGGGCAAATAAAGGAAATAAAAATCATATCATATCTTTATGAAAATCAAAACCTGCAAAAGAGATCATAATATCTTAACATGGAATAAATCATAGAAGTTAAAATGAGATCCCCATAAACATAACATAAAACTTGAAACTTTGTGGCATGCACACATAATCATGGAAAATCATTTCTTGTTAGTCATGACTCATTGCCAAGAATATCTTAGTGGACAAAGTCCCTTTCTGAATCGAGTAATCCTCGTTTCAGTCCTGTTTCACTGAACCGGTATAACCTACCATTCCAGCCATGTTTATCTCATGAGATATGAAATCTTTACCCAATGCATTGGAGGGAGATATAGGTCCCACCCATCTCTTAATGAATCATTTCTTATGTGTGCCACAAAATCATAAATCATACATCATTGCATAACCCATGTAATAAAAATGGGATTCTTAAACAACATGACATCATAAAACCATTCATATAAGATAAAGGAATTCATAAACATAATTCCATCACAACATAGTCAAATCAATGTAAAAATATGGATAGAAACAGAGCCCTTTATTATCTTATATGGAAAATAATTTTGATAAAACACTTGAATTGAATTCTTGAGGAAAATATCCTTTCTTCTTCAAAATCAATTTCTTTTCACAAAACATCATGCAATTTTAAAAGAAAGAGATTTTATTGAAAATAGTCATGAAATATTTTAGAGGAAGCTTCATGAAAATAAGGCTTTATAAAACAGTATAAATCCTTTCGTGCCGTATAAGTTAAAAAAACATTCTTCGTACTTTTGTTGGAAAAGTCAAAAAGTACCTCGTACGAAAAACGACAAAAGATTCCTTTCTTATTCTTTACTAAAAACTCATAGAAGGGTAAATTTGGATTTAAACTATTGTAAGTGGATGGAAATAATATTACATATTGAGGAAACATGGATGTGGATGATAAAATACACCCCAGTAAATACTTACGAATAAACAATCTCGTATAAAAATGAGATTGTGATATTTCCCTTACCTTAGGTCCGATTAGCTTTGTACGTGTCCGAAGCTCCTGTATAATGGTTTAAATAATGTTATTGACTTATTCGAGAATCATACATATTTATATGATATCATATATGGTCATATTATTAGCTTCTTGTTAGTAATATTTCATTGTTACTTGTTACTCGAGTCTTTATAACTTTTTGTTCTTATGCGTGTTTTGTCGAATAAATTCTTATTCTTATCTTTAGGTTATAGATAATTCATTTCCAGAATGGTATTAGTGTATTATATACCATATTCATTCATTCAATTCATTTATATAATCATTATGAAATGAAGATCATTTAGAACGAGTCGCATCACATCGTGGAGACGGTATTCCGTACGTACGCACGAGTGATGATATCATTCCTATGATCGTGGAATTGTATTGGAGTATATATATATTATTTCAGTATCAATATTACTTAATAATAATCATATATAGTTACTCATTACACCATTATACCCATCCTTGTAAGGTGATGGTGGAAAATAGATTACACCACGGCGTGGAGACGGTATTCCGTACGTACGCACGCGCGGTGATTTCATTTTTCCGTAGGATGGATAGAAGGTGAATTAGGGTTGTTTCATATTTATAATAATATATCAGTATGTAAGTAATACTGATGTTATTACTTTATCATGAAACAACTAAAGAAGAAGAAGTTGAAGAAGAAAGAAATTGAAAAGATCGGTAATGGATATTACCTCTTCTTTGGAACGCCTCTTTGAATCCTCTACTTAAGGAACTAAGATTGGTCTTTGGAGAAGACCAGGACCTCTAGGATTATTCTAGGGAAGTGGAGAGGAGAAAATGGCAGGGGTTGGCCGAGCTTGAGTGCTCAATTTGGTGTGAGGAGGAGGGGGAGGAGGTGTCCTTTTATAGGGGAGGAGAGGGGCACCTTAGGAATATCTCAAAATATTATTTTATATTAAAGTCAAAATCGGTTTATAATGGTTCCAAAGGGTCTTATTTCGAAGATAAAGTGGGGAAGGGTCGAAATACTATCAACCAATAAGATTTAGACAAGTTTAGGGTTTTATTTTAACCTTATCAATTAGATTTAACTCTAAGTTAATTAATTTAACTTTTACCGTGTCTTTTTGTTTTCTTTCACTATATGGTTAATACACTTACTATAACATGCCAAACGAACCCCAAATTGTTTATTATTAATATATATATCCTTATCTAAGTCATTTGGCCGAACCTTAGATTTTTAGGAATAAAATAACAATTAATAATATAATATTTCATTTAAAAACTATTTTGTGTCAATTTTGACATTATTTGATATATGATTTTTTTGAAAGTCATAACAGAATTATATGTTCGAACCAAGTTGATTAAATCAACACTAATATATCATAGTAACCTAGAAAATTAGTGTAATTCATAAAAAGTCTCAAATTACATTTATTTTGGTGTTTATAACATCAATTATGTCAATATTTCATTAATAAGATAATTACTGCATCATCTTTGTGTCATAAATAAATTAAATTATTTGATGTCTAAAAATTACAAATAAAATACCATCATGTAGGAAATCTTTTTAGCTTTCTAATTAATATTTACAATCGAATTTATCTTATGTATAACCCCATATTAAAAATGATTTACTTATTAAACTTTGATTTTAACTATTTTAACCCTTCTTTAAATAAATTAATAATAAATGTCCTATTCTAATCCAAGTGGGCCTAAATGGTCATATTTTATTCCTAAGTTTGTTTTTGGTCGAATTACACTTGTCCAATAGAATTAGGACATGTGTTAGGGTAATATTGATATCATATTTACCCTTAGTTACCCTATTTACTATTAACCGCGGTAAAAATAGTAAAAAGTTACTATTCACCAAAAAATTATTTTCATCTCATTGAACCACATTTTAGTCCTTGATATTAACCGTGTCTCTCGGATTTTTGAAATTCCATTCACAGAAGCGGTAAAATTAAGTTTTATGCAAAATTCGGTTTTTAACCTACCACTTAGTGGTTTCACTATTCATCAAAAATTGAAAGTTTTCAGAAAAATACCAAAATTTCACCCTAGGCTAATTTCGATATTTTGAGTCCAAAAATGAAGTCCATTTTGAAAAATAAAATTTATAAAATTTCAAAAAGTGGTTATTACTATTCATAACGGCTAGTTTTAATAGCATATTGTTGTTTAGTGAAACTCGGTATTGCGTACGACGCAAGCTATCGAGGAAGGTTGCGATTGCGTGTAAAGCAAGCCAAGCAAGTGTTGTGTAGAAAAAGATTCCTTTGATGATTTATATAACATAAAAGTCTCGGGTGTTACAATTTATCCAAACATGTTCTTGGATTATGAATGAGAAACCTTTCTCCTGGTTATAAAAAATACTTCTTATAAAATTATATTAAAATTTCAAGGATATTTTTTATTTGAAATGTATTTTTTCAAAAACACATAAAAAAGGATTTCCCTCAAATTAAATTTTCTTTTATTAATATTTTCTTAATCATGGAAATTCATCAAATTATTTCATCCACGTTGTTTGTATATATGGACATTGAAATTTTATTTTCATTAAATTATATAATTTAAATCTTATACTGTATTTTCTAATGATTAACCATGAATTGGAACAGATTTTCTTTCTAATGCCATTTTTTAACAATATGTATTTACAACAACTAATTTAACGGTGTTCACCTAGATGAAATAGATTTATTGATTGTAGTAATTGTTAACATAACTAACTCTTTATTTATATATTATTAATACCATAAGCTTCATTATCATTATTGAAGGTTATTTACCTATAATGTTAATGAATATACATAGATACCCATTTTGTCATGGTTTTACGATGTTACATTTTTCTTATAGAATTTTAAATTATTTACATATGTGAATACATAAAAAAATAAAATGAAACACATTTTTATACATGGGTTATTTATTATGGATTTAATAAAAACCATTTTCTTTCCATGGTTTTTTAAATATGATGAAATAATGATTTATTATGGAATATGTAATTATTCATGAATGATGGAAATTGTTCTATCTCATCCTTAAATGCATTGGTTAAATGTGTATTTATACTAATAAATACATTAAGCATTACATTCTCATTTCACATAAGCATGGGAAATGTTGTTGTGGATCATTAATGTAATGTACCCAATAAATTTATATGTGAATTATAAAAAATATTTTCAAAATTCATATCTTTTGTTATGATGGTGTGCCTAATGTATGTAATGTTCCCTGTACTAAAAATTTTTCTTCATTTAAATGTTTTTATAATGTTATACCCTCATGTCTTTTTTATAGATTTATGTATCCACAATCTTCTCATTAATAACTTCTTTCCTTATAACTTGATTTATGATTTATTTTTTTTGGTATGAATTCATTATATATCATGATTATACCCATATAATAATCCTATGATCATGTATGATTTTTTATTTTCATTACTTATGCATTATCTTACTGATCATCTGCTCCTAGTCATTTATTATGCTATCTTTCCCAAGGACATGAATAATAGTGTAACTTATGGGATCTATATAAGTAATTATAGAATTTTTTTAAAATTTATAAATGGTAAAAATAATTAAAATATTATTATTATTTAATTATTACTCATTAAAAAAAAATTAAAGGTTCTTTTAGTTGTATGAGATTATTCGAAGATGTAATACTAATATGAAATTTTTGAATGTTTATCTTTTATAATCTCACTAGGTATCAATGTAAATTTTTAAAATTATTTTTTCATAAACTAAAGACTATAGTTTTGGGGAATATCTATTAGTATCCATTGAGTGTTTGGTTATTTTGGTGACTATTTTACAGAATATTATTGAAAAGATTACTGATAATTGCGATTTATAAGTCTATGTATTAGTAAAATCCTAAAATTTAGTAAGGTGAATATTATTTTGTTTAACTGGAAAAAAAATTCTTATATGGATTCTAAAAGTTGATGTTGGATTTAGGATAATTGTATTTCATGGTAATATACTAGAAAATAACATATTTGGTATTATATTAATCATCCCTTGTTGCATGCAAATGATTCCCAACTACACATCTGTTTTGATGTTGCTTGTAGATATTATAAGGTTAATTATTATTATCTCTTCTAGATTGTAATGAAGTAATAGAGTATAGTGTTGACTAATTAGGTTTTATAACGTTTTTTTAAAATGGTTATGTACATACAACAATTTCATAATATGGGTTATTGTTTGAACAGAATGTATCATATGTAAAAAATGTGTGTGTAATAGGGGAAGAAATATTTTGATTTATGTTTTCAAATTTATATATTGGAAATTATAATAAATAATTTGGATTTAGTATTTGATAATATTGGGACATTACAAATTAAAATTATAATGGTTTTTATATAGAAACCACATTATTTTATAACTTAATATGGTATCGTACATAAGTGGTTGATAATCATAGTATTTTTCTATTATTTTTTAAAAGGGATGCTTTAATGTCATATATACGTTAGTTTGGTTGATATCATAATAAAAATTCAATAACGAAACCAATGGTTATTTTCATTAGTGAGTGATATTTATTTATTATATTCTACCGTAATAGTGAATAATTTGTTGAAAATTTAAATCCTCCAAAAATTAATTATAGAATGAGTAAAAACCTAGAAATATTAAACTGAACTGTAAAAGTGACAAAACAAACAAACAAAGAAAAAAACAAACACAAGTCATCCTTTATGTCTCCCACCTCTTCTACAGTATCCTCCTCAGCCTCTTTGGTCTCTTCCTCTAATCAATTACCATGGAGTCAACCAGACACCACCCTAATCATCCATTCCAAAGGGTTAATCAATCATATAAGTGCTTTTTCCATACATATAATCATTTTTCAATTTTATTTTAGGATCATTTTAAAGCACAATGTTCTCTTTTTAATCACTTGAAGGGTTCCTATCACTAGAAATACCCTCAGTAAAGGACTACTCATATTGAAGGACCTCATTGGTAGTTTTTTTGATAACCACAGTATAAGGAAATTTATTAGGAGTTTAATCGAATAAAACTTCTATTACCTTTCCTCTCACGGGTAACCAGAAAGAGAAAATATTGTTTCATAAAATTTATAGAATCTAGAATCATAATAAATTTTATAGAGAATCACCATTTTGGGGGAAAATACAACCTAAATATTATCATCCATAACATTCTTAACTGACATTGTAACTTCTTTTGAAGGAGCATATGTAAATAGTTCCCAAACATGCTGCTCTGTATCAGTAACATTCAATGTGTTCTTTATGGTAGACTTCACTATCAATATGACATCAGATGAAAAATTATCTACAGGTGAAACCCAAAACTGATCATTAGAATTAGAATAATCCTTATGAAAAATAGATTCTAGAAAATTCTTAGTGACATACTACTTATTCCCTAGCTGCAAGAGGGGAAAATCCTTCGGAATAGAAGGAACTGGTGTTAGGATTCCACTTATAGAGAAATTGATCTTCCAATAAAATACCAACATCTAATTCAATATAAAAAAATGAATATCAATGTATTAATCTCCACATTTAGAGAGATAATAATCCCCTTGAATTAAAGAATTAATGATTGGAATTGTGCATTCACTTGTATTTTCATGATACACATCCCCACTACCATCACCCCCAAAGTGACTTCCAATATGTTTTTTCAAGGTGAAAAAATCAGTATAAGAGGATTCTCCCCCAATCACTGCCTTATTGATATTACTATCATTCAATCACCACTTCATGATTAAGGAACATTACTCTATTCACATCATGGGGACCCTTACCAAAAATAGGCATAAATATCAGACCCATTGAAGGAAAATATCCATCTGAATTTGTTACATTTAATTTACATTTCTCAACATATATTACTTTATTATATGGTTTAAAAAAATAAAAAATGGAATCAATAAAATTGAAATGTTATTCACATAGAAGTTAATATATTTTCGGGATAACTATTGAAGAACATATAGCTGACATATAGATAACACTTTTTCTTAAATGATGATTGATTTTTAGGAAAGTGAGTTAGATAGTGTTTATAACATTAAAATTTATTAATAATTTAATTATAATTTTATCAATAATATTTTCATGAGATTTATCTCATTTTTTGAATTACGATATATATTGACTACTATGTGAACTTACAAACTAGTGGTCGATACCAATTTAGGGTTAGAGATAATGCTAATTTTTGGAAGAACATATGATTTCATTGTGATTCAATTTCATGAAGATTTAAAATATTTTGATGAATATTTATTTTGTTAAATATATGATCAAACTATATACATACATGAGTATAGGAGTTTATGAATGATTAATATTTTTTGAGAAATGACAGGTAACATGATATTTCTTAATAGATAATTGCAAATTTTCTAATAGAATTTATATCCAAAATGGTAAATATGTTTTCAATAACCTCACCTAAGATCATCTATAAGTAATAATTAGAAATTTAGAGGTACTAATTTTTATAATGGGTTAAATGTAGTTACAATAGTTTCGGGATCCCCTAAATTAATAATATCATCAATTACATATGGAATGTGAAACTAAACTCACATGAAACATTGAACTAAAATTACTCATAACATATTAGATGACCATTTTAAATAAAAATATAATTATATCCAAACCACTAGTTAATAAATTGATATTAAAAATTATTAAATTAGTATATTTAAAAAATATAAACTAATATTGAAAGAGATTGTTTTTTTCAAATTGTTATACTTTATTAATAATTTTTAATTTACCATAAAAAATAAAACTCCTCACTTTAAAAATATTTTAATAATAATAATTTATATTTAAAAATATGAACTAATATTTTAATATTTATTAAATTGTAGATTATTAATGAATAATACTAAAAGGACATGTAATGTTCAGAAATGACATATTTCAATAAAACTCAATCTCCATAATATTTTGTATTTAAATTAAAATATCAAAACATATAAATTATCTAAATTTTGTTTGATAAATAATACATCTTTTTTTATTTAAAATCTCAAAATTATATTTAGGTTTTTTTATATTTTTCTAATATAATTGATTTTTAGGAGAATATTGAAAAAATTGTAATATTGATAATCCCAAAAAACTTTGGACGTATAACTATTTGTATCAATTTTCTATAAATATATATTTATTAAGTAAAATAATCCATGTAAAAATATTAGGTACAATTTATAAAACAATATTTTAAAATTATGGATGAATACAATATATTTTACTTGAAAAACAATATTTGTATTCACTTATTTTTACAAATTAATTTTCATCAAATTCAAAATTTAAATGAAAAAATACAATTCATATTTTGGATAAACATGATAATATTAATTAACATTGTAAATATCATATTTAGGTATGAAACAATGATTACTATGATTAATGTGATATAACATGATACTGGTGAAAGGGTTATTTTTAATGAATTATTTTAATAATGTTGTGAATTTATTATAAAATAATGTAAATTTATATATTTTTTATAATTATACTGACATTATTATTAATCATATATAAAAATATATTATCACTCAATCAATTGTTAATCCACACTAAATGGAATTATTAAAAATTAATTTTAAAAACAAAATTTTTTCTACAAACAATTATTTATATATAATTATTTTATTAAAGAGTTTGTTTTCTATCATTTATAAATTTAATTAGACTAAAAAGTTCCAATAATTAACTTTATAACACAATAATTTGTTTAGTGGTTACATTATATTAATTTAATAAGATATATTTTAATTGGATAAAACCAATTTATTGTGGTAAAATTGAAATTGTAATGTGTTAGAATCAAATTCTAGATGCTCTTAAACTTGTTAAAAAAGAGTGAATATTTATGGTAGATGCTTTCTCAACCATTGATTACAGAACAGTCATATATTAATGACTTTTGGAAACATTAAAACATGAATAATTTCATTACATTATTTTTATATAATTACTGTACATAAAAGTTCGATTTAGTTCACATATGAAACAGGATCACTTTCACACTCTCGTTGTCAAACATTTCCTTCAAAACTCTCTTGAACCACATCCTAGTTTTCCTCTATTAGAAGTACCTTGTGTACCCTAAATACCACGGTCATGAGATGTTATCCTAATACATTCATTTATGAAATTTCTTTGTATGTATCACCAGTGGGGGTGAATCATTAGTGATATTTTTACAGTTTCCTACAGATTGAAATAACCCACTATCACTTCATAGAGTTTCAACCCACTAGATGATGTTACTCATACTAAATTGTATATATTTATTTTAAATAAATGTTAAGTGATTTTTGGACAAGGATTAGTATCAGTGTGGTAATATAATATTTATTGTGTTCAGAATCGCATGATACACATATTTCCACTAAGCTGTATCTTGTATTCCAAATGTGTTATGAAATGAATAAAAAATAACCCGAATAATGGTTGAAAGGAATCAACCTTGACCTATAGAAAATAGTAATCGCCAGATAGAGGAGTTTATTCTATTAAATAATATTTTTCCCTTGAACCACCAAATTCTTCCGAAAAAATAATGATCATCCAATGATCCAGTGAAGGTGGTGAAATTATCTCTTTCTAGAAAAATAAATCCTCTACAACTCCTCATACAAAACATATTGTTTTATAACTTCATTATTTTGATACTTCCTTTATTCAATTTCTCTCCACAATATAACTTATTTATCTATATTTTAGTCTAAATTCAAAATGAACCTATAAAAATTTCTATATTCAAACATCCTCAAATAGATAAGGAAGAAACATGTTCCGCAAATTAGAATTTCCATATTGATCTAATATTTATTTGAATATATTAAGAGCCTCTAAATATTTTAGAGAATAAAAAATACATAATATATCCCAAAAACATTCACATAAATTTTATTCAATTCTTTCTAATATCTCAGGTCGAAAAAAAAATCATTTTCTTTTGTGGATGTTGAACATTGAGTGTACATCTTTACAACATTAGAATGAATACGAGTTCACAAAACATATTTAATGTCTTTTTAGAATATCATTCTAGAAAATAAAACTATAAAACACTCCATAAAACGTATTTTATAGAATGATTCATTATAGTCTTCTATAATTACATTCCTTCTAAATAGAATTTTTGGAAACACCTTCTATATCTTATTCTAGAAAACCCTTCAAAATATTACTCTTGAAATCATATTTTTCTTCTAAAAAACAAATTTTTCTGTTTTATCAATTGAATGAAAATGTTTACCTATAAAATATCCATCCTAATTTATATCCATTGAACTCTATAATGTTCTTCTATAATGTTATCCATTTAAATAAAAAATATTCATCCATATTTACATACATTGAACAAATGTATGCCTCTTTTAGAGATATTTTAAGCAAGTTCACATAATCTTTCCAAAACACAATTTTCTATCTCATAAAAACATCTACTAGAAACATAAATATTAACTTTATTAATTATAAAAACTAATTCTCGAATGGAATTATTTTTTATATTCCATAAATGTGTCATGTATTCCCTATATAATCAAAATATGAATTGTATGAATTTTTATATTGATCATCTATAAATATCCTTATGAATTTAATTTTCAAAAATGATATCCTAAAAAATTATATAAAAAATCACAAACAAATTTCTAATTTGGAATAAAAAACATTACTCCCTTAATAGCTTGAATCACATTTTGATCTTTCCTACATTCAATACAAGAATATTACGAATTTTTATCCATATATTCAAGAAACAACATTCTAAAAAATACCTTTTAAAAATTTTATAATTAAAACTATATATATTGTACAATATCAAAAACCCAATTTCCTGTTGTATATAAATGAATCAACTTTAAAAAATGGGTTATTTAATCTCTATTTTTCTATTTGTTCATTACAAAAAAATTATTTTTCAAATAATGTCCCCATCAATCCATATCCCTTCTCGATGTGAATTTTTTTAACACCACAATGTATGATAAGGAAATTGTTTTGACATAATTCCGTCACACATTGAATATAATTTAATATTCATACGTTCAATATACTCTACCTCACTCAAATCACATTAAAAATAATCCTCATTCATTAAAAAAGATAAAAATTCAATATAAAATATGAATGATGAACATTTTTGAACTAATTCTACCACATTTTAAATAGATTCTATTGAAAAATAGGGGTTTATCCAAAATAAATTTAGTGAGTGATGATCATAGAACATGATTTTAAGCCCTAATTCTTCAGAACATTCCCTTATCAATGAATTACTGAATATATATATTATTTGGTATTTAGTATAGATTTACTATAACATTAAATCTCAATCCATAACCTTTTACATTATGAAATAATACTTTAAATCAATGTTATTAAATCTAGAATGTTAAATAAATTTTTTATAATGTTTAATCTCATATTGAATATCACATATAATCACTATTGTTTTTTCAATATTCACCCTCAAATCATCAAATTGAACCATATTCTACACTATATCAGTACAAGCATGGGTATACGAAACATATTTAGATTCCTCTATACATAATGTTACAACACAATATCTCATATTATTGTTATGAACATATTCCTCTATAAAGAATAATCTTCCATGGATGGTTGATTTACGATACTAAAAATCATCATCCCAATCAACATACGTGAATACAATTATGTTCCACTTATTTCTTTTATTATTCCACAAAACATAATTTTAATTACCATAAACAAGCCAAAAAATTATCATAGGATCTACCAAGAGAGACTCCATAGGATCACTTCGATATCTTTCACATATTTGTATGGAAAATTCAATGTATGGTTGAGATGTCGTAATATATAGTAAACATTTAATCGACCATTAAATACCCATCTAATTCTCCCTATATTAAGATTCCTCTTTTGTCAGCTTTGTACCAATAAAAATAGGTTTGTAAACACCCAATGAATCTTTCATTCTAGATTTTCTTTAAAATTAATTGGAATAAATTTCTTATGCGAAAAAAATTAAAATTTATCTTTTATATTCTATAGATCTGAAATAAATTTTCTTCCCTTAGAATACAAATCTCAAAGAATTATGAAAATTTTCCCCACATAAAAACATTATAAACATTATTTATTATGTCAATAACATAAAATATAAGAAGGAATGTTCCAAAATAGATCAATTTTATGTAAATAATGTTTTAAATTTAACTCTATAGAAATTTATTGTTTTCATAAAATTATTAAATTTTATTTACCAGAAATAAAAAGACTTATTTAACCCATAAAAGGTTTTATTTATATTATAAAATTTATTATATTATTTTATAAGATGAATCCTTATAGTTTTTAAATAAAAACATATTCCTAAACCTCCCCATTTAAAAAGGTATGTTATTATCCCGTTGATCAATATTATATCATTAATGACCCATAATTTCCTTGAACATTACAATAGTTTCATTCCTTGGAATATGGGTGAATGTTTCTTAATAATTAAAACCTATAACCTTTGTTTACCCTATACAGAACAGATAATCTTATGTTTAGAAATTTATTATTTCTCATTGAACTTATTCAAGTTCACCAATTTAGTTACAGTAGTGTTTTTATATAATTTTCTTAAGACATGTTCTCATTTATCATTTTTTCAATCTGGTTTAATTATTTTTTTGTTTCATCATTTTTAAAATGACTAAATCATCAAATGCTTTAATGTGAGACATTATTACATTTTCATTTTCAATTCTCATTTTATTATTTTGGCTTAATTGGGGAATCACAATATTCAATAATATTACTTTGTTGAGCATTTATTTTCTTTTTAAATCTAGAACATGTGTTCCTTTAATAACATTATTGTTAAAAGATTAGATGAAAAATTGTGTGTATATAACTAGTAAACTTGTACCAGTTTTTCTATGGATCATTTATAGAAATATGAAATATATTCCATTACATCTATAGAAAATAATTTCTTTATTCCATTTCAATAAACATATTCTCAATAAATTTAAATTTACATTATTTAAACATATGTGTGTTTTTTATTAAAACACTTATAGCCCCTTATATTGGTTGAATACCCCATGAAGATTCCTTTTGCAACCCTTTTATTTTTTTCAAATTTTTTCTAATATTTATCAAACATATACTTGAGAATTTCATCAAGTATTTTAAAGTAATCTATTTTTTAGTGAAAAATTCGCAATTAATTTTTTCTACTATTAGTATAAGAATTTTTTTTAAACATGTATTGTCCTACTAATGGATTCCCACTAGAAGTATTTTGTTAGTTTCTACATAGAAAACATATATTACCCCATTTAAAATAGACTTTGTTTATTTCTCTTTTCTAATAATTTGTTCTTTCCGGAGTGTAAGGTTTACAAAATTAATTCATATCCTAATTAATTGAAAAATAATATTCAAATGATTTACATGACAATTCCTTTCATTTTTTCTCCAATTTCTGTTCTACAAACATTGTTTATCCCCAATGTCCATTGAAAATATTTTCATCAACACTACTACCACATATTTATATTTCATAATCATTGCCTAAGTCATATATGTAATGTCATAAATTAAGGATATGAATTAAAGATCACGTTTTGTAGACTGAGATCCCATTGGTCCATAGATATTATAGTGAATAAGTTCTATAATTCTGTAGAAACAACATTCACATTATAATGAATTCTTTTGGCCATAATAACTTTTACATATATTTCCAAAATAAACTGTATTTATTTATTTTTGTGAGGGTGACCTATCATAGATTTTTTCATATAGATTATTATCAAATTTGATTGACCAGTATAGCTATTCATTATATTATATAATTCATTTTCATATTCACTACATAGATTACATGGGATACTTGGATAGCTTATTTAGAACAAACAACCACTAGCTCTGTGTTTCTTGGTAATAGTCTTATAGTATTTTGAATTTTATAATTTAATAATATATTTTACTGGTAATATCATTCTCATCATAAAAATGTTTAATAATAATTTTTTTATGTCTATAAACATTTAAAACATCATTGGATTTAAAATTCTATGACTCAATAATAGGTGTTCCAATTCTATTGATTTTTGGGGAACAATCAATCTAAAAATTTCTAAAATATATATCATGATATATTATTTTTTTAAGAATTTTATATATCCTAAAATGTAATAGGTTAACCCAGTATCAAGAATCCAATTATTCCCAATTTTGATATTTTCAAGAATAACCTTATGTAAAGAGTACATTTATTTATATTCCCTTTACCAAGTTCTATATATTTTCTAAGGAGAATAAATTTTTTGGGAATAGTAGTCATTCCTTCTTTCGAATAATGACCAAATCGATCACACCTTCAACAAAAAAAATCATTACACTCACACCTATTTAGAATTTCATATTATATATATATAAGAATTATCTATTTAATATTAATTTTTTCACGTTCCAATATTGTTATTACAATTATAATAGTTACATTTTCTTGTCATATTACTCCCCATCAACTCACTCCTTGTCCAAGTAAGTGAGATGATATGAAAATAGAAATATTCTTTACGCATGAATGATCTACATGACCAATAATAAAAATTTAACCTCAGTTTTTTATAGTGATAGAATGTGGAATGAAATGTTTCCTCTGAGTTTCATTATATTATTTAACATCCAAATTATTATTTTTAGAATATTAATTTTATGGGTGTAACCATTTATTGATTTATTTTGAAATGTAATAAATTTTACGTTATCTAATTTAATCCATGGGTTCCCTTCTCTATTCATTGAAGCTACATAGTTAGTTGAAACAATATTAGAAACATTTTAAATAACATTGTTTAGTGTGGACATATTTAATATATCTAGATTCTATAAAAAATGATTATTTGTAGGTTTTCTACTTACTTTGATTCATAAAAACCATAATTAATTATTTTTAGTAATTTTTAGTGTTATTAGACTTGATTAAGCCTATTATATTTTTACTACATTTATGGATTGCTTTACTGCATTACGATTTCATGTATTTTTTCTCCAAAACTATTTCCTTGTAAAAATTTGCCTTCTCAAGATATTATTATTCTTTTTTTAGAATGTATTAAATCTTCTGAAACACAGATTCCCACATGTGGTGGGCATTTTTTTGATATATGATTATTTTTTGACCTTATAATATATTCTTTTTATGATTGTTCACCACATAATTATTTATTAGATGTGAATTTTTCATGTTTATCTACATGATACATATATATTGTTATTTCTCATAAAAAAATTTTATTTGTGGAATTAATTTTTGTTGAATAATTATCATCTACATTAAAAGACATTCGTTATTTTCAAATTTATAGAAACATTTTTCTTAATAAAAAATTTAAATTATTTATTTTTTTCCCCATTTTTACTTTTGATATTTGAATGACTATTCCCTATCTTGATGGCCACATTTTTTTATTTCTGGTAAAATTATAAGTGAAGTGACTGATTTCACCGTAATTGAAACATTATTTTTGGATGTATTAAATTGTAAATTCTCTTAACTTTTCGACGATTCTTATTGATTAAAGTCACTATTCATGAATATTCATCACAATATAGAGATTAAGATTCTAAAACATTATAGAAAATATATTGTTCTAAAAATTTTTGTATCTATATAGATTAAAATTAAATTTCATTATTAATCATTTTCATAAACACCAATGTATTCTTAGTTTCATAAGTAAAGTTTTTTTTATATCATCAAGAGTTAGAGGCTATATATATTTTATGGGAGGTGTTTTTGGATCAAATAAGTCTGGATTAATTTTCACCAATTGTTTATCAACGGATGAATATAAATTTGTTTTTCAATAAACCTTAATATTATAGAATATCTTAATAATCCTTGAGGAAAATTCACCAGTCATCTCTTCATGTTACATTTTTATATTATCAAATTTACATCTTCGTATCTATATTTTGGAATTCTTTATGATAATATTTCCTTCAAAAATACTTTTTTGTTTTTTTTCAAGTTGCCTTGGCTGTTAGGAGACCCATATCCTATGTATAAATATTATCGGAAAAAATTACATATGGATTGAATTTTGAATCATACCATGATTTTATATATTCCTATAATATAAAAATAAATTTGGTTACTCCTTCAATATTAGTGTAAATCCAATGGTGGCTGCATCAACCAATTTTAAAATAACATAATTAATATAGGGTATCATTAAATACATCCATGCATGATAATTAATTCCTTTAAAACAAGGAACACATCTAATGGTAACTGAATTTAAGTTCACTACCCTTCAATAAAAGATCTATAGAACCAACATGTATCTATTACCAAATGAAGTATTCGGTTATGTACCACCACTAATAGCGGTGGTGAATTAGTGATGATATTTTACTAGTTTTTTACACATGGAAATAAACCTCTACAACTTTTCAGTGTTTTGAACCTCTCAACTATGTACCTCAAAGTCACCAAACTGTAATAATAAGAAATAAATATGAATTAGACATATTTTTAACAATGTTTAGTCCTAATGTGGGTACATAATCTATTTTTTTATGAACTAACACATAGATTTTTTACTTAGCATCATCAAAAATAAAAAGTCGGTACGGATGAAATGACCCTTAACACAAATGATATTTGGAGGGAATAGTTGATGATCCAAAAAAATCTATAATTACCTTTCATAATATTTTATTCATTTAATATGTGAAGTTTCTGTTAATCCACTAGGGTCTTTAGTAATAAGGATAATCTTCCCTTGAACTATTAATGTAGGTGATATCAGATCATTCACACAATCTCAATCTTACTAAACATTTAATCTCAAACTTCTCAAGAACATTTTGATAATAGAAACCACACTAACAAATTCATTTTCCATGTTTATGATAATTATTAGTATTGTCAATAAAACAAAAATATGATCCAAAAACCCTTTATATATTCAAACTTCCTCTGATAATAATGTAAAAAATTCAGACTTTAAATTATAATTTTTCAATAGGCTCATTTTTCATTTGACTACCATCAAACCATCCTAATACATTGGAGTCAACAAATATCACATTAAATTCATAAAAATATGACAAAAAATATATTATAATTGTATTAAACCACAACTATAATCATTATTGGTTACTTATTTAACATTTAATAGTTTCTTCTCGCCATCAATGGGTTTCGATGGCTAGGGTCTGATTTGGATCATCAATGATGATGGCCTAGTTTCTTGAAATTATAAGTGTCAATGATTTCAATTGTGTAACTGGTTTGTATAGATCAGGATGGATTTCATGGATTAAGGTATGGTTGGTTGGAGGTGTTCCCCTAATATCTATATTTGAATTATGAACAGTGATTTGTGTCATTATTGGGGCTGGGGTGTACGGGAGGTTTGAGGTTGTTGTTTTGTTTTCTGAATGTTAGATTGCTAATGGAGGGAATGATTTTGTGGTTAATGGTGGTACGTAATTTGTTAGTTAATTTAATGCTCAATTTGTTCTATTTTAAGGAATTGTATGTTGTTACCACTCATCTCTAAAGTGGGTATATTGTAAAATTCTAAACAATATATTTTTTATATTTATTTCTAAATGATGAAATAACAAATTAGAAAGGTATTACCGAATATTACTTCAAAAAATTAATTTCAATTCCTTACAGAAACACTTTACAAAAGAACTGATATTAAAAATCTTTTTAACACATCTTTTATAACACTTCTTAATCATCACTGCATAAATGAAAAACCTTTTGGATCTTATTCAAAGAGATAACATCTGTATCTTCTTCTGGTAAACACCATCATGAAATTATTCTATAAATATTATGTTTCTTCTTAAAAAATATTTATCTGGTGTTACATCCATTTTACTCAAATACCAATATAAATAATATAAATCATTATTTCTATCAATTGATATAATAAAATCTCTTCTAAATATCCATCCACTGAACTCAAAAATGTTATTCTGTATTTCTATACATTGAACTGACATCTAAATATTCTGAAATTATTCAAGTGAGATCAAGTCTTCTAGATTAAGATAATCATTTTTATCCCATTATAAATACCATCGGAAATTTAAATTTAACATTCAAAGATTATGAAAACAAATTCATATCTTTAATTAATTTTTGATCTTTTATCAAAGAAATCTTTCGTCATTGAATGGTCAGAAAAAACATCATCTAGATTTGAATCCATAATATATGACAATTATTTCCTCAAAGAATTATATACATCACAATATTAAAAACAAATTTTATATCAGATAATAGATAAAAAACATTCAACATCTTTAAAAAGTTTTTGATATTATATTAAAGTGATGTTTCGTATTTGAATGCTCACAAATATTATCATTTGAGTTTGTATCTAGAAATTATATAAATTACATTCAGAATATTCCATTCAAAAAAATAAAATCCTAAAAATTTTATATACATAATAATCTAAAAAAATGTTATTAAAAAAATTAAAAAACCTTCAATAGACCATGGTTTTTTATATAAAATATGGATTTTAAGAGAATGCTCAAGGTACATGAGTGAGTATTACTTAAACATTATACATCTATTATTAATATTTGAAATCAAAATCTCCCATATCCATAGTACAATAATGAACTAATTATCAGTATGATAATGACATGTTATTATATGAAAGAAAAAACTCTTATTTTTTATTTATATCTCCATATAAATTAAAAATAAAACTAATTGTGCGTTGTGTGGAATATTACCTCCCTAATATACCATTTTTCATTTTTTATTTTGATTTTCATTAATTAGAAAACTAATTTAAATATTATTCCACAAGTTAATATTATATAAATAACATAAACTGTTTAAAAAAAATAATTATAACGATCTATAACAATACTCACCTATCGAGATATATCATGTCTATGTTTGGGTTTATTTAATCGCCTACATTAAAAATTCTATAAAACTCTATCATGGATTAGAATTGGAATATATATATATATTAGAACATTATTATAAAATAATATAGAAATCATGATTGTTTTATGATTTTTAAAAAAATTATTTATTTATCTTAGTATTAAAATATCATATTCGATTATTGAAATTACCAAATAAGCCTACATTGATTAAATTTTCACCAAAATATAAAAATATATATAAAAAATAGGTATAATATGAGAATAAATTATTTAAATTAAAAAGTATATAATTTAAAAAGTCTCTAATTAAGGTTTCTAATGAATATAATTTTATTATTAATGTTGGTATATGCATGTGAAGAAGGAATCATGAATAAGGTAGGGGTTTCTAATCTCAATTTTCCCCCTTAAGATACATTTCTTATTATAAACCATTTTTGCGTTGGAATACTATGTCTAATGACTCTTTATTATCTATTATAATGATTCTATTATATTTAATGATATTCAATGTTAAACTCCATGTTATTTTTATCATCGGATTTTGAATAAAAAATTTCATAACTATTAGGGTTTTGTTGTCTCATATTCCTTCTTTAGGATAAATTAGTATTACTATCCTAATTTTATTAATATAGCGTTTGTGATGCATATTTAATTAATTAAAATATGAAATATATTTATTTAAAGGTATTATAAGTTTATTTTCATTATTTTCCTCCTTTAATGGGTTTTTATATAAATATTTTTTAAGATGTAATTGTTTTATCAACTCAAATTATTTCTCATTGAGTCATAAATTATCTAGTTGATTACGAAATTATATGCCCCTTTTATCCATTAAATTAATTTTTTCTATAGTATTTTCTATATTTATTTTGGGATGTTTCTTATTTTTGTCGATATTATCTTACATGATGTAATAAATTCTCAAATAAATTATTATTTCCGGAAACATAAATATAATTATTTTAAAATAATATTTTCTTCTATGTACTTATTTTCCATCATTTTAATGTTCTCCATTATTTTTAAAAACTATAAAATAGATTGTATTATATTATCCTTGTAATTATATTTTACTTTATCCAATAAAATGATATAATATCCTTTTTACAATGTGGGTTATCAACAAATATATCTTAAATTTTTTAAAAAAAATTGAACCTATTCATGTCAAATGTTTTTTGATCAACCAAAAAATTATTTTGATAACCTTTAATACATTCCATGGACAATGTTGTATGATAATTTAAAAAATATATCATATATTTCATTGATTTCAATTCATCTCTTTGAAAATAATTATTGATAGAACCCACAACTTTACCTTTTTTTAATAATGTAAAAAATGTTTTCTAAAATTATTTTTTATATTTTATTTTACATGAATACATCATTAAAAATAAATTTTCATTTTATATGAATCCTTCTCTCCACATATACCTGGATGCTGAATGAACTTATTTTTATATTAGTTTTATAAGATATTTCTATTATAATTCATTAAAAATATCCAAGATATGTCTTATTTCTATATTAATTTTTAAAAAACTCCTCAAAATAGTTTATAAAATAATTTTTTATCCATTGATCTATATTATACTTAATTAAGGATATTCATAAAATTATACTATCTACATTAAATCTCTTGATGACTTATGTAATGTTCTATCATATCAAATAATTGATCAACCACTTCATTTTCCTGCCCAACCATCCACCACGAATTATTTTAAAATTTCTTATAATTCGTTTTATTTATAAACACTATATATTCTCCTCATTCCATTAAAAAAAGTTACCTAGATTCTGTACTTCTATTTATTTATGAAATTATTAACATAACGATACACCCTTAATTAATATTATGAAAATAATATATTCATTATTTAATTGATTGAATGGTGATTAACTAAAATGTTACTGAATATGAATGGAAACAAACTTTTTCAAAGGGTTTATAATGTTATTAATATTGATATATTGATTAATAATTTACTTATGTGAATCCATTTGAAAATCATATAAAACTCATTATCTTTCCATAGGTTATTTATGATTTATTGAATGAGAACCATTTTCATTCCGTGGTTTCACTATGATTTGATGATTGATTGATTTTATATATCACATATATTTATGTATGAAGGATGGGTGGGGTCTTATATCTTCCTCTAATTCGTTGGATAAAATTTTATGTCTCATAAGAAATGTAATGATGAGTTTGTTATAGTTTCTCGTAATAATGGGAATTGATGTTCGGGCTCATAAATTTAGTATAAATTACCCTAATATATGTTCCATATTTCAATGATTTTCTTCATCCTGATCATATAATTTGGTGGTGTAGAACATGAAATTAATGTTCCCTATATTAATGGTTTTTCAAAATTTCTAATTTTTCGGATGTTATACACTTATATATTGTATGTATTGACTATTTCTCAATGCTATATTGATATATTACTTTTTCATATACAAAACTATATAATATATGATTTATTGGGAATAATTTCATTATTTATCATTATTATACATATATGATCATCATATACTAACATGTGATATTTGATTTTCATGTCCTACATTTAACCATATCAAGAATTCAAGATCACCATTTTCTGAGGTTATGTTTTACAACGGTTATGAAGATTAGTGTACACTATGGGATGTCTATAAGGGAGTCTAGTATGGTTATACTAAGGGGAAATGTTAAAATGTTTTATGAAATCAGTTTCATATGTAAGTGGTCCTTAATTAAACTAGACCTAATGGGTCTTTGAGTTGTGTAAGCTTATTGTTAGATGTAATCCTAATATGATGTCTTTTATTTTAAGATTGTTTCATCAAACTAGGTATTAATTTTAGTTAATAAAATAATGTTTTTAGCATTTTAATTCATAGTTTTCATGTGGGGAACCATAATATTTAAGAATAACATGTGAGTTACAATACAAGATATAGATATATTATAAAATATGGCTTTTTTATTGAATTATTTTTCCTAATTTATGATATTTCTATTGAAACTAGCGATATATGTTATTTAATGAAACAAATATTATGATATATTATATTCCATTAAATTTGATATAATGGAAAAATATTATTTTTCATTTATCTAATTTTTAAATAATTTTTATAAGTTAAAAATTGTTCATTAATAAATGAAAATGGTATTTTAAGTTATTTATATTATTTATAAAGTGTTTAAAAAATAATTAATTTTAAAATGATTATAAATAATTCTTAATTATTTGTGAAATATGTAATAAATAAATATATTTAATTTTAATAATTAATATTTTATGACATCAATCAATATAGATAATGTTATATTTTTTATGTTTCACAAATTATATAGAAATTATAATTTAATTTAAAGTTGTTTTTAAATTAAAAAAATACAAGACATAAAGTATAATGTTTTTTAATTTCTCATAAATATCAATTTAAATTGCTTCAATTAATGTCCTAGTTAATGAAATTAGTTAAACCATATCTAAAATAGTTTTTAAAATTGATATTGATAATGGATATGTGAAATTGAATAATAGATATTTTGATTATACAGAAAATAAATAATATATGAATAATTTATATGATATATTAATTCCATATATTTCATTTAAATATCATATATTGAAATAAAAAAATATAGGAAAATAATATGAATGGGTTATCATTATAAATAAATGAAAATTAATTTATTTTATTTATATATTTACAAAAAATTTATAAATCATGCACAAGTATAAAGTTTTTATAATTGTCTTACTTTTAATTATTAATAAATTTTTATCTTATTCATTAAAATATTAAATGTTCAATTATAAAACCTTATTAACTAGTTTATTTACATATTAAATTATTTCATTATCAAAGGATGTATGATTTAGTTTAGATGTGTTTAAATTATTTTTTTAAAATTATTATACATGAATTTAATGAGTTATATATGAGTAATGAGAAATGATTTAGTTTTGTATTGTGTATAATTTTGAGATTTAATTAAATGTTTAAATATTGTTTATACTTACTGATTGCTAGAAATATGATGGAATTGTGGTCTCTCTAGTGTACTTTTCCATTAGTACTTTGACATTTGTTAAAACTAGACATTATTCTAGGAGCATTGGATATGTTTAAAAAAGGGAGGATGGATACATATTTCATTATTCTTATTCTTTTGAACATTGATGAAATTTTATGATTTGAATCCACTACATGAAATAATTTCATATAATCTATTAATGCGATGAATTTGGACAAGTATAAATATAACTGACTTTCAATTTGGTTTATTAGCACAATATATGTTTTTTATAATATGTTTTAACTCAATATAGTCTTAATATATTTATCATAAAAGGTAAAATGGATTCAAAACTCATCATTAAAATGTTGAGCACATTTAAAGGTAATATATGAGATAATATGGTTATATTTTTAAATATCAAAATATTACTATGTTTTTAAATATATCCAAAAAAAATTTATAAAGGACATGATCATAGAAACTAAAAGTTTTATGAAAAATATGGGTTCCCATTGATTATATAGTTTAACGGTTGGTGAAAATTTTATAACTCATCCTATGTTTTGAAATATCAATTTGATTCAGGGGTTTTACATTACCATAGGCCCACTACCCCAAATTAGAAGGGGATGCTTTCACCTAATTTTTTCTATCACTTTGGATTGTTATCTCCTTAATTAACTATCTAGTTTTGGCTTCATGGAGTCCTCCTAAGGGTTAAATTACAACCCTTTACTAGTGAATACTCCCTTGCATATCTAACGTGTTCAGGCATAATGAATATTTTGATGCTTCTTCCAAAATTGTCATTGTCCAATTTTTTATAGTGTGGATGGAGTCGTTGATCTTGTTTCCATTTTCAACCACTATGATTGGAATATATTTTTCTTGGTTTTATCATTCCGCTTTTCTTGTGTGTCTCTCATTGTTCCACTTCATGATGTGTCCTTTTCAATATGATGGTTTTATCTATTTATCATTTCAACTCATTCCTATTTAAATATTATCCCTCCTCTATTATTGCCGATTTTTTTAGACATGCATCAACTGGCTTTGACATTCCCATTTGGTTCATTGTTCAATGGAAACACTTAGTGGGGGATTTAAATTTAGGTAATCTCTAGTGGAATCCTAAAAGTTTTCAACACTATGTTTGCATAACAATATAATTTTAAAGAACTTGATTCCATATAAAAATCATATGAGGGGGAGAATAATCAAAGAAATGGGGTTTTATCTACCAGGGGAAGAATGACATCGCCACCTTATTTTTCCTCAAAGAAGGAAACTCCCCATTCCTTACACTAATAATATTGAATCCATTTCCCCTAGTTTTTTAGTGATGAGGCTTTAGATCTTTCTTTCAATCAGTTTTTCCCAATTGTTCCACCTACCTTCACTTTTATTAATTTTTTATGATTTAAACAAAAAAATACATCACTAATGAATCATTCATAGATATGATCATGAACTATAATAAATATGAAACTTAAATATATTTGAGGACATAAAAATACGAAATGATTGATTTCCTAGTATATTCACCCATAATATGTTTAATTAGTCTATAAAGAACACATGAAAAACTGATGATCAGAAAGAAAATATCATAATCTCACAAACACCTAAGTGTTCATATAGGGTGATAGCCTAACACAATATAGGGAATTAAAAATTATATTCCTCATATATTCTATAATATATTTTTTGTGAATAAAAAAATAAAAACTAGGTCATAAGTAATCAAGTAATTTAGTAGGTTCTAAGAAGGGAACAACAAAACACTAAAATGCCACCTTTATAAGATGTTGGTAATGCATTGTCAGGGGAATGAACCATAGGTATCCCAAATGAGAAACTCATTACATATCCAATCCTGGGCATTTTGAAAATCCATTATGGTGATTTTGTAAAATCTATATTCCTAGGAATATAGAAAGCCTCTCAAATAAGGGTTATAATGTAGATAATCCTGGGAAAGAAGAGTAACTAGGGATCCTCTCATTAAATAAAGATCCTTCTAAATCACAAGAATGGTGAACACCATGTTGTTATAATATATACATATAGGTTCCTTGTCTAATGGAAAAAACCATGCCAACAAACCAAAACATCGTCAAAATTTTTATATGAAAAGAATCTCGAAAAGGGAGATCATTAGTGGACTCTTGTACTAGCGAATGTAGGGATCATATTACTTCCTTCGTGATCCTCATGGAACATGGGATGAATGATAACCTGGCTAGTATATGTCAATATATCATTCCCTAGGCATCCACCTATAATCACACTATTATCTATATAAACAAGGTGATTATACATACAGAAAAATGGATTAAAAATCCCATCCCATCCGTTTTCTAGCCATTTACCCACACCTTGCACTCTAATATAGGGTTTCACACATACATCACATGTTGTATCCAATCTCAACACAAATGATCATTTTTTTCATACCCATAGCTATGAAATATCCCATCATTATCGATAGGGCTTCAATATTCATATAGAAATAAATTCCCAACACTTTAATCATACTACACTATACTAGTATACTAGGATTACTCCATAGTCACACATAGACATGCCAACTAACTATTCCTCTATTAGGATATAAAATATCCCATGGTGTCCCAAGAAGAATTAAAAAACACCTATAATAAAACTATTATACCACTACAATGAAACTTAAACACCAATGGTTTTCCACATGATGTATATGATCCTCTGAAATCTTCATCATAAACTATGTTAATAAAAGAAAAAAGAAATATCTCACACTTAACATTCTAATCATAGGGAAATATGTTATACAAAATAGATATGGAAAATCCACTTCATATATAATCCCTACAAAAATATATGAAAACAACATCGTTAACTAAGATAAACACAATCTAAGGGACTATCCATATTCAACATCAATCAAGACTAACCCAAGAAACACCCATGGTTATGTTAAAAACTGAAACCTAACACCACCCACATTTTCTAAACCATGGATCAACCAATTCCAAGTCCAAAAATACCCAATAAGTCAAGTCCCAAAGATTGATTCCTTAGGATAACTATTCCCATATGCACCATAAGAATTTACATCCATCAATTCCCCTTACTAAGATTCCAATGAATCAGAAGACCATAAACCATCACCTTCCAAGGCTTATCCCAAGACAATATAAATATATCTCATTTTCTACGAACCTCCATAGTTTAACACGCAACATGAAAGGTCATGCCACTTGGGTGATTATACACTAGACATTACTACAATCACTAAACCATGTGTAGAGGATCCACTCATCTCAGAATAGTTTCTATCAAATCTTAAAATTTGATTTAGAACATTTCCAATACCATCAAACTATTTTTATCCAAAATAAACAAGACCATAGATTAATTACACATGAATGCATCAATGATATCATGAGATATCAAAGTTCCACCTACAATTTTTTTTAGTGTTAGATCATAAGATATCATGATCTAGTTTGGCATTATTCACTAAAAATAAAAAAAGTTAGACAAATTGTACTTATAACGATCGATGAAAAAAAAGTTAAATAAATGAGGGAAAATTAATAGAAATTAATGGGTTACAATTTATTCTCTATATGTGAATCATGAACTATATGAAAACTCAATATCACAAAATAAAGTGATATAGGAATCCAAATAGTGAATATCGAGAGAGTGGAGTCATAATAGAGAGGGGTTCATGGTCCATGGGTAGAGAAACTAATCAAGGGGGAATAACATCTATTAAGTGGTAAATAAAAATATATTTCCTCTAAATGAGGGGTTGTATAACGTAATGTCTTGGGGTTGAAGATAAAAATCCCATAGTGGGGATTCATTATATTGTGGACGTAAGGTCTATGATTAAATGACACTTCATAGAGAATAACAAAAAAATTCACACCCAAATATTTCATGGCACACCCCTATACTTCTAATGAATGAGAAATCCCGCAAAGAACCCTTAACGGTGTAATCCTCTAGTGTTAGTGTGAAATATCCCACTGAGCAACCATTCTGGTGGAATGCCATAAGTTGTAGCTTGGAGATACCCTTATAGTTTAATTCTATATTCAACATTGACACAAACCACATCAATGTCCACAAAGCCCCTACAGATCCACTAAAAACACAAACATGCATAAAAAATAATATAGGAATTCCCAATGTGAATTATCATTAGAAAAAGCAATGATTACCAAAACATTTCTAACTCAAAGTCTCAAAATTCAAATGTTATTTGATTTTTAAAATCATAATGAAATTATTTTCTTCAAAATATTAACCATGGGGATTCTCCTCTGTGAGAATAATCTAAGATAAATCTTAAATCCCCATTCATCCTTTATAATTTTCTACTACCATTTGTTGATAATTTTGAACTAAACATGGATCTAACACAAAATCTCCATCCATATCATGAAAATATTCTCCACAAAAATTAATATTCCAAACAATTACCCACATCGTACATTAATAAAATCATTCATCATAAATTGAATCTATCTCCCCTACCCAAATAAATACAGAGTGTCAATCTACTCCCCCATGTATAGAAGTTCTGATTACCAGCACAAGACCATCATGTTATTAACTCTATATTAAAACCCCAATACCTAAATCTAAAATATGTTTTAATCACATGATATCTACATATATCATTACATAAAACACATTACACATTATTTTAGGAGTGAAGAAAATTCCCTAGAAAGTAGTGGAAATCATTATATTCTACTTGATCATGATACATGTCATGATTCATCCAACATCATGATCTAAAAAACAAATAATCCACCCACTAACCAACTAATACAAACATTCATAGCCTTGATAAAAATCTCTTTCAGTATCAGGAACTCACACCTAGATAATAGAATGATAATTATTGTGGTATTACTTCTAATATCATCTAAATTATATCCAAACATTTCATCCTCAAAACCATAGGGTATACATTTACATGATCCAAGCCTAAAACACCTCAACTAAAAGGATTACATAGATACCCACTAAATTATAGCACACATTATCCATAAAATTAAAAAACTATAGGATAAAATATAAGGGTTAGATGAATGAAAATAACAATGACTTTTAATAATTCCTAAAAATAATGGTTCCAAAAATCCCTATAACTAGGTCCACTTGGCTTGACCACAAAAAATCATAGTGGCCCCTTATCTTGTAATGTATGTGAAAATATCTTAAATTGTGGAGGCACAAAAAGTTCAGGTTTTTACTAGTATCACACTAGAATAGTAGCATACAAAAACTTTTATTTTAATTGGGGAGGTGATAAAATACCATATATTCCTACCTTTTTACCCATTTTATGATTTTACCTATTATATTCTGTACTAACATTTAATTTACAAAACATGTTGTATCATTAAAATTAGAAGAACTTTTTATCTAAAAAATAAAACCCAACTTGATGGATGTGGAATATATTTCCATGAAAAAGTAATCCACTCAAACAAATAATTAGTACCTAAATACTCTCTAAAAATAATGGTCCTTCATGATCTTTCCCCTTCAAGGATTATATATAAAAAATAGAATCTCAAAATTGGTTTCTTATCTGACACTGATATTTTATAATTCTATAATTCAATTAGAAATTGGTATTTTTCACCATTCAGTAAATGTGGGGAGAATTTATAAAAAAATATGGAATTTCATTCAATCCATAAAACATCATCATACTTCCCTTTATTCCCCAATACCTCACATAATATGAGAAAATTAACCTCAAATTTATAAATGATTAACTTCATTGGCATTTCCCATGGGGAACCAATCCTCTGAATGTGGATTTAAATTTTTTCCATCCAATTTATTACATCCATCGACCAGAAGTCGTCAATAACAAAATCAACTTTTTTTTGTTAAAAAATAAATTTTCCTGGGAAGAAACTACTAATCCCGTCATAAAAAGTTATAAATTCTATGATAATATAAAACATACTAACAATGAAGGAAACATCCACCTATATATCAATCTTATGTGGTGTTCTCACTACATATGATCATAACATAATTAATGAGTATTGATATGACAATACTATGACGTGACACCACAAATAATTAGAACCAATCATACCATAAGTCCAAAACTTGCATAAAAAAAACTTCAGCATTCCAAAAACTATAAACCTACTCCTTTAATTCATTTAAATATGAAATCACTAATCTTTAAGAACTATTTCAACCAAATAAAACATAATCTCAATATAGTTTACAAAATATTGAGTTTCCACTCACTCATCTCAAGATGATAAATATCCATCTATATTTTATACTGATCACCCAATAGAATGAATTATAGGAATGATTGGGTTAATTACCCAAAAACACTCAAATTCTCTCAATTAGAGTCATATGTGAATATCATATGGAAATAACATAATGAAACTTGAACTGATCAAATTTCTATATCAAAATTACACAACACTATCAAAATGACATTTGTTAACAAAAAAAATCATATTTCTCATGAAAAAAACTATTGATCCCTTGAAACTGAGTCCCAATACATGAAAAAGGGTTATAATGTTAAAATATACTCGATATTGGACAAATTTATAATATATGATCTTGATTTTAATATCATATATTCAACCAATAACACAAAAATACCATATTATTGAATTTAATCATTGGAGACTATACTAATAAGAAATTTAGGAAACGTTTGCCTAAGTTATTATTGATTTTTAATTAATATAAATCTATTTTTTAAAGATATGTTAAAAAAATCATTAATAAATTAAATTTATAGCATACTTGATATTACGCATGAACACACATACACTCCCCGTGTTAGAACAAGAGTAAAAAAATAAATTATAATATCATCCTAGGACATCATATATGAATATAATCATCAAAAAAAATTACAAAACTAGAGAAAAAATATCACATGCCCCTTGTAACTTTTGAATATGTTCTATAGATGTTCTGAGTGAACAATATTATTTTATATCCAATTTCATGACTATAACTATCTCCAAAAACCATGAACCAAATATTAATACAACAATAAAAATTCCTTGATAAATTTTTTTAACTATACATCAAAGGTAACCAAAAACTTATTCGACATATGAGTTCCATATGTCCTCCGAAACATCTCCCCATAGTCCAAATGAAATCTACCTAGAGTCACATATTTTAAAAAAATAGTGAGACTATAATAATATTACTAACACATATAATAACATTTTAATAGTTTAATAATCAAATATTATTATATTAAAAATACATAATAATATATATGTTCTAATAAAAAATACCAAATAGACCACACAAATATATAAAATATTAAAACTATGTCATACATCTGTACATATATCGAAGGATTTACCACTAGGATTACAAAGTACAAAATAATGAAAACACATAAACCAAATTAAATATAACACAAAATGAACTAATTCCCTCCACATTATATTATATTAAACTCCATTTCCCTAATATATCTTGATCCCCTACATAATGTTTGACCTATTAAATAAATATAAGAACTACACATGCATTGGGGTTCGCATGAAATTTGGGACTATAACAATTAGTAACGATCCCCCAATAGAGATCCTCGTATATACAATAAAATAAATTGTGTTTATTTATAAAAAAGTAATCAAGAAAATCTCACTCAATAGTGTGGGTTCAAAAGGTTTTAATCAATCCATTTTACACTTGATCTCACCACCTTGGGCGTATTCTATTAAAGCACTGTCAAATGTAGAAAACAAAGAAAGATCATTAAGGAAAGGAATTACATATCTAATCCCAGAGATATAGTATTCCCATCATGGGGAAGGGTTAAAATATCATATCCTAGGTATATAGGAAACTGATTTGTTGAAATTTAAAGTGTAATTGGTCTTAGGAATAAAGACTGACTTGGTGTCCTCCCATTTAAATTAGATCATCTTAACTCTCATGAATGATGAAAGCATTAGTGATGTAAGTTTCACACCCATATTCTCTAATAAAAAGATGAACCCCATTCTAAATTACTACATAATATTTTTTATAATTTATAGAAAACACTTCTTGGAGAGGATGATCATCATATTTTTCAAATTGTCGAGAAACATGATATCATCTGACTCAGCCTATGATCTACCATAAATTTGTATGCATAAGCACCCTCGAGGTGTAACTCAACACCTAACTCCAAATTTTTCTAACTATAAAAACATCATCATTTTTATAAACATAGCCATGATTCATATAGAAACATAGTATAAAAATAACATATTGGATATTTGAAAGTCATTGACTCATACATAGATCTCTACTAGTGGGGATCACACATTCATCACATGATCTAACCATTCTCACTTCACATAGTAATATCATGCATACCCCCAACTACTATTATACTCATGATGATCCAAAAGAACTAATTCCATAATATGACATCAATTAATTACTCCTCAGTCGGATAATAACATACACATCTACTCAGTTGGCTCACCCATCATAGTTGTTTATGCTATATAAATTTGCCTATAGTAGGTTACAAAACATCCCATATTATCTAAAGATGAATTAAAAAACTCTTCTTGTAAAACTAGTATGCCTTTAGTTCTTAAATTAAATAAATACATTTTTTAAAAAAATTCTTAGATCCTTTCAATTATTCACCATACAGTTAGTCCAAATAGGTACCACAAAACAATCCCAAACATCAATTTTCACATCCAATTTATTTTCTATTTGGAGTTATGTCTACTTCTCAACTAATAAATATAAATTCAATGAAAATACAAAAATTTAACCACATGCACACTACCTGGGAGTCCAACCTAATTCAAAATCCATCATGCCTTACTTTGGAAACAACTGTGGTTAAGGTTAACATAGAAACCTGATTCCACCAACACATTCCTAAAAATAGATTAACTATTTCAAAATCCACAACAAATAGTAAATACAAATTAAAAATTTACGTACTATAGAAAAATCAATCCCAAATGTGCTCAAAGAATTTTGGTCCTCCAAATCATCTTCTTTAGTTGTTCAACACTAATAGGTTTATAACAATCACCTAACAATTATTTGAACTAAATTTTAACATTTTTGACATAGGATATTACCCGTCATTGGTATAATTAAAATAAATAAAATCCAAAACCATTTGTCTTATAACCAGTGTCTATATATAAAATTATTAACCCATGTATAGAGGATTCACTATACTCTTAAGAGTCTCTAACCTATAATAAAATTCAAATTATTAAACAGTCTTCCACATCAAAGAATTTGTGAACTGGAACCCCAATAATACACATGAAAGACTTGTTAATAAATGATAGAATGTAGATTTATTAAATAAAAATCTAAATTGTGATTACAGTAGTTATCCCATCAAATTTCATGACTTCATTCAGCTTATTTCTCCATAAATTGAAAAGATAGAAAAATATTTCTAATAAATATTTCTATAAAAAATAGTAATGATAATAAATAAATAGTACTAAAAACCATAGCTATTTCATTTTTATCATTTAGAGGAGCCTCTTTATTTAGAATACTGATTGACTCATCTAATGATATTGATATAGAATTCCAAATACTATAGTAAGATAGGTTGAATCATTATGAAGTGGGGGTTTGGGGGTACCATTTAGATTACTATTTAATGATGGAAGAGCCTCCACTAAAGGATAAATAAAAACCAATTTTCAAGTAGAGGGTTTCCAAAGTAAAGAGATAGGTTTTAAAACACTATCCCCCCCATTTTGGGATTCATTACAAAAGGAATTTAAGAATTAAGGTGGGAAGAACCATAAAAAAATAATCATGTGATTCACAACACACCCCAAGGGATTTAGAATGATACCTCCCTATGACCACCATTTATAATTCAACCAAGTGGTTATAGTGTAACACATCGTTGCTAAGAAACTATTATAAGGAAATTTATTTGATTATGGAATGATGTATGACCTGATACTGAAAATCATATTATGTTCTAACAAGAACCCCACAAATATAATCAAAACTACCATTTTAACCATACAAACTTATCAAAAAACATAAAAACACCCATTAATTATTTCTAATTCCTTTGATTCAATAGAAAAAAAATTATCAAAAAACCCCATTCACTAGGACTCAAAATGAAAATTTTCTCTAAATTCATCAAATAATAATGATTTAATGTTTCATAAAATCTACACCATATGTTTTCCATACATGAGAAATATCTTAGATGAATCCTTTATCCATAATAACCACTAGTAATATAATTTTATCACTTGTTCCTGATTTGGAACAAAAACTAGGTCTAATACGTATATAATTAGTGTTTCTTTAAAACAAATTCACAAAAACGTCTCAATCTAAACCAAGACACACATAAAATATTATTAAATTTAAACCTGTTACATGGAATCCATCACATTTTTCTGAAATAGATGAAATAGTATTAGGAGACTCTCATACACATTAATTTAACTTGAGAGAAATGTTCGACCACCATAATATGAACATCTGATAAAAACCTAACACTTATATTCAAATGGTATCATAAAACACATGAGATCTTCCCAAACCATTCCAAAAATAATAATACTATTTTTTTTGATTTTTTCCCAAACATTACTAACAACCAGTAATGAATTTTAGAATATTGTGTGGTCCTAATATCTAACACGATTCGTTTGAAATTCATCTAATAGAATAACACATAATCAACTCACTCACTAGCTAAAACCTATAATAAAAACCCCAGTATCCTTTTCATGTCATTGAGGTCACTCACAATAGGTGGGTCTGATACTCCCCAATATTTTATTCTCTATAAAAAATTTAGGGATATATATAAAAATTAGATCCTCCATACTACATAGTCTTTCTTCTAACTGAGCATGAAAAATAGAGTTCCAATTACACTATATACCAAGAAGACAAACAACATTCAATACACACAAACCTAAACATCTCTAATCATTAAATTATAAATGATAGGGTTATAGTAAATTAAAACAGCAATTTCTTTAAGACATATGTTAAAATAATTTTCCCCAAAATCCATAAGACTAGGTCTGCATTGCTTAATCACCAAATCATGGAAGGTTACCCACCAGATAATAGGAGTGGAACTCTCTCAGATATTAGGGACTCCATGAGTGCATGTGTCCACTCCTTTCACAATAAAACCATACCTAATAAACATCCTTTTAATGTAAAGAGGTGATGTACTACCTTGTTTCCTAACCTCATTACCCATATTTTGAGTGTTACCTATAAACTTCCATTTCTACTATTAATTTACTAGACTCACTATATCTTCATTTGAAAAATAATCCCCCTAATCAGACATCTAATACTGCATGATGAATTTTAAATATGGGACTAAGAAGAAAGAATATAATTGTACCCATAACAATTACTCATAACCTCCCTCGAAAAAAGAGTCAATCATGAGTGAATCCCACATCAAGTATAATTAATTACAATATATCCTCAAAAATGTTGTTCTTCCAACAATGAGCATTCATAATACTACAACTCTATAAACCATGGTTCATTTTTTTATTCCATAACAAAGGGGATAATTTCTCATAGAAGTAATATGGAATTTCAATCCATGAAACATCACAATCATTTCCATTAAGAAACAATGACTCATTCCTTTAATAATTCTACCTTGAAATGTTAAATTTCCTAAATTCACTATAATTTAACTTAGTAATCTAATCCTTTCATATAAAAACAATATTTTTTCAAAATAATATTTAAAATCCTTTTTTCCATAATAATAGTTGAAAACTAGAAAGTAATGCACTTAAAACCCATTAATGAAAATGGAAGAGATTACTTCTTCATAGAAATTTTTTTATTAATTGAACTAAACAATTGAAATATACCCATGGTGAAGGAAACATCGACATGAAAAATAGTAATAAGAGTAGTTTTCACCTCCTCCATTTGGAAGTAAATTGATTGTTGTTGATATGAGATTTTCAAGAATTAGTATAATTACTAATTATATCTAATCACAACATAAACCCCTTGAAGTAGTTTAAATAACATAAGAATGATACTCCCAATTAAAATTAATCTATTGAGACCTCTAAATACTAAAATGGCCGACTAAAGAAAATATTACATTAACTGAAAGTGTACTCTTGATGAAACTTATAAAAAACTATTATCCACTCACTTGCCTCAAGATAATATTGAACCATAAATATTTTATTCAAAGATATCAACAAGCTAACATATTGGTATAACAAATAACATCACCCATAAAAGGATATATATATATACTTTATGGAGAGTCACATATAATTATATATATCCATCTTGAACAACTAAAATACCTATGCATAAGTGACAACCAATTAGATTAATTCCAATTGTGTCCCAAACCAATTGAAAATATTTATGAAATCAATAATTGTGACCCTATAAATAAAATCCTAATCATATAAAAAAGTATCATATACCCAATCTTACCCACTAGAGTTAGTTGATCAACCTTGTGAGCGGGATTTTACTATCAAATATCAAACCCATAGCACATAAAAACCATAATAATAGTTTCAGTTAATTAATTTACCACTAAATTATTATTTTAAAAAAACAGAATATTTTATATTTAATTAACCCAAATCTATTTTAATAAGTTAATTCAATCTTTTTTATAATTATTTTCTATAATACATAGATCTATGGAAAAATATTTAAAACCCCAGAGGTTATGCACAGATCTATATAACCTTTGTGCCTGATATGATACAAGAATATAAAGAGTCTCACTACCTTAAGCCAATAGTAAAATAGTAAATAAAAATATCAATCCAACACATCATATTTGAATAAAAAGCTAACTCAAACTAGTATATAGGTAAAGAAAAAATAACACACCCCTAGAAGCATCGGATTCTATCATTGAAAATGTAACACTTCATAAGGACTATGTTTTACCCAAGACTTGTAAAATACATGACCCAACTAGAATGTATTAAATAGTAATAAAACCATAAAAATTTTAAGAACATTTTTACCCCCCACCCTGAGTAACTAACCACTGATTTCAGATGGGTTCCCACCTGGCCTTTGGTTCCACTCCCTAAATTCCTGAGGATACTTATTAGTAAAAAAGTATTTTAACAACTTGGGAATATTAAAATATATTTAACATCATATCATATAACATACAAATAATAAAAGTGTCTAATAATTTTATAGTAAACATATATAATCTTACCTAGGGGAAAATAAAAAATATCATGTGGATAATAAAATGATCTAAAAATATGGGACCCATTTCGTACACATATTCATATAATAATGAATTAACCACCAGAAAAATCATGTACTATAATATTGAACATACAAAAACATAGATAAATAAATAACTCTATAATTTGAGTCACTCCTCTATCTGGTCTCCCAAAATCTATCAAGCTACTTGATTTAAGTATTTTTTTTTAAAATAACCTCATAGAAAATCATAATAACTATACATGCATAAGAGTTATTACGATGGTTATAGACATAAAACACAGTAGGGAACCACCAATGGAATTCCTCATATATAAAAAATATATAAATATTATGATTGTATAGGGAAAATGAAAAACAAATACACTTGAAATAATATTGGTTCATTTTTTGAAAAATGGTCCACCCCAACTCCCAACCCCGCATAATTAGAATAATTCCACTAAAATACTATAATAGGTACATACCATAGGAATCCCATATTGGAAAATAAAAATAGTTAATCCCAGATATATTGTAATCATATTAATGGAAGGAAATAAATTATAATGTCTTAATCATATATTAATCCCATTAGGGGAAAAGTAAAATATATCAAATCTTGGGTATAAAAAATGACTAGGTACACAATCAAATGATGAAGATCCTCTAAGAAATAAAGAATGAAAAAGATATGGGTGGAGAAATATTTTAACCAGTTTATTCTAAGTCACCTACCAAAAAACAACCAAAACTAAATCATCATTACCAACATTCCATATAACAAATGTATATGTGGATGTTATATCACGATAACACCCCTATAGAAAAATAACTATAGATTCATTCACACTACCCATTATGTTCTCTAAAATATAGAAGCATGGGTACCTTGGTGGTGTTACTCAAAACTATATTTTTTTTGTCATTGCCTATAAAAAAATTCAACATCTATATGAATAATTCAAGGAAAAATATAAAATAATGTAACACATATCTCATACAAGATTTTATTTCGTCATAAACCCACACTAAGAGAAACACTAGATGGTATTTCTGATACATCACATTACCTTAACAATTTCACAACGTAAGGGTTTCTATTACATACTCACAAGTGAACAAAAACATTCAACGATCTTTGTTCCCTCATGAAATAATAAAATATCCATTCCTAACTCCCAAAAAATACTCATCCATTCCTTTACACTATCTTGGTTTACCTATCACACTCAACCATGTGAAATCACAATACCTATAATATGATAAAAACACTCCACAATGTATCAAGAGGAATGTACCAAAAAATATAACACCAAAAGTATATATCTTTCTCCCAATCTGAAACCATAGGATGTGATCCATGATGTTAAGGACCATTTAAATAAACCAGCTGACACTAAGACTATGCAAGGACCAATGAAATAATTGAAGAATTTATATTTTCAATCTCATGAAATAACACTCTAATGACTAGAAATTTTATATCCACATCATATATAAGACATTGAAAATAAAATTAAACTCTAATATCAACATATATCCACACTACATGGTAGTCCAGTTCTCCTTGAAATCCATTAAGTTTGATCATGAAAACTCCCACGGTTATGTTCATCATGATACAAAAATCCAACAAAACATTACTTTACCACATTGAAATATATATAAACCATCCCAAAAATTGAAAAATTACAAATTTTACTACTATAGGAACATTTTCCTCTTATAAGATAAATGAAATTTCATCCAGCAAATCTTATTCTTAGAATTTCAAACAATGGGAATCAAATAAAACAACACCTCCCAAGTATAATACCTCGCATTTTAGAATTTATCACATAGAAAAAGATCCATATGGGTTTAAATTGACAAAATTTAACGTCACTCCCATTTGTTATGTATATAATAAATGTCTCTATATTCCTTCACCCATGTATGAAGCATCATCTATTATCTTAAGAGACTATCTCATAGCCTAAGATTAAACCAATAATTTATAAAATCATGACCTCCATCATGAAAATTAATGACACATGTATAGACAGAAAATATTGTGATATATCAACTGAACCACTTATAGTATGATTAATGGAGTTCGTTTATTCGATATCATGACTGGGTTTGGATCATTCCACCTAAAATCAAGAAATTAGAAAAACAATACCTAAAAAATAGGATTGCTCCATGATATGGATAGAAGTAATAAAGTGTCAGAGATAAAATATTGATTACCATAACCTCATAGAGCCAAGTCCCATCCTACAAAAAAAATATTTCTATCCAATTATGTTGATATGGGAGTCCAAATAGTTAAAAGTGTGTGGGAGGAATCATGAGGAAGAGGGGTTCTTGTGATATGTTTTGGGAGAAAAAAGATTTATGAATATCCAGTTTATGTTTTAAATGATCAATTTTATAAGTAAGGTGGTTATTTAGATCTCACCTAGGGTTCGAGGAACAACATCCCCTATGGGGGCACATTGTGGTATGACTATAAGGCTCGGGCTAGAATACCCTTCCCAAATGACAAACCAAGAAACCCCTATATAAAGATTCAAAACCCATCCAAATTGATTCCTGAAATTAAAAAAAAACCTAAATCACCCTTTACAAATAATATCATCGGTTATGGAATGAAAAACATTCACCATGAAAACTACACAATTTAATTCCTTCGGATATAACATGATAGGCTACCTTGAGTAGATTTACTTATAATATATTGGCCTAAACCCCTCCAACAACTTCTAAACACCCCAAAAACAACTCAAAATACAAAACAAATATAAAAAACAGCTAGGGATTCCCCACCTCTAGAATCTCAATCAAAACCCCATTTTTCATCCCCTATAGTTTAAAGAAATAAAATAAATATATAATTTCTCCAATAGTAAATGATATGTGTTTTAATAGAAATGGTGACACATAAGAGTTTGGTAACTAATTCATGATATGAGATTTGGGTAACACATAACTAATAAACCCAATAAGAAATGATACTAAAGGAAGAAAGTTTATATTACCCATATGAATTATTTTTTATATGTTTACTATAGTCAATAATCAATGATTAATATGTGATGTGATTGAAATGACTTCTCATGAAAATAATGAATTGACTAGAAAAACTGTACTTTGAAATCCATGATTACTAAAATATAGAACTAAACCCACTAATTGATATGTTTTAATTTAAAATAGACCTCATTTTTTAGAGTATAAATAATCAAAATTAATTTTTCAATAAATTTAAATCATGGAACACATACAAATAATGATTATTTTGTATATAAAAAGAAATAATTTCTACAAATCATGAATTTTAGATTAAAATTATATGGGTGTACTGTTAGTATAATTTTCAATTTTTAATTATATAGAAACATATTCATCATTCTTAAGAGTAATGAATATTCTATTTGTTAGATAAACCCCTTCATGATAATATATGTATTGATGTTATTCGACAATCCGATCAATAAATTATTATAAAAACAATATAAGGATAAATATAAGGTATCAAAGTAATTTCTATGATGAAAAAATGAATTAATGTTATCCTCTACTAGTGTACATAATATGATAGATCATTTTAATAAATTATAAAAATCGTTATTCCATATGAGGCTCAATCTAGATAATGAATTTATCTTAATTTTGTTGATGGAAGGTTTATAAAAATAATAATTTATTTTAAAAAACAAGTGAATATATTCAAAGTTTTGAGGGTGGATGAAATATCCATGATATTTTCATGATCTAGTTCTTTGTATATATTATATATATGCTATATTTTATATTATAAGAAGAATAATAGAGGGTCTAATTGTAAGAATATATTGTTGAAATATATAGAAGGTATCGGGATGGAGGAATGGTGTTTCTATTTTATTGAATTATTATATTAAATGATGGGGTCTGTTAAACTTCCTAGTGAATCCGGGTAAGATTTTAATGTTATAGAAATTTTTTCATACATCTTATAGGGTACATTATTATATCTATACATGAGAAAATTATTGTGAATATGAATAGTTTTTCTAAATTGATAATAATTTGATTATAAATTCATAAAGTGACCATTAAATTGGTGTAATGAGGGTTACTACAGTAAGGGGTAGGATTTCATTGATTACATTAAATAATTAAGAAATTTAAAATAAATTTTGTGTAGTTTGGTCGCAATTTTATTATTTTACGAGAGAAAATATGAATAGATTATCAAAATGTTTCCATAAACATGTTTTTCATTAATTAGATTCAATATAATTTTATAAAATAATATATATAATAAAATAATAATATTTATGTTAGAACATTATACCCATTATATTTGTTAACAAAAAATATATAGAGTTTCCACCACATTTTAGTGGCGTAATTTTAATAATAGTGTCTTCTTTTTATCAAATATTTATGAACACTAATAATACTATATAATACTTTCCAGTTGACATTATAATAATTTAATACTAATGAAAAATGAAATATGATTTATTTCCCAACATAAATTATTTTGTTTTTCGTCGAATTATATTTTTGTGAAAATGTTTTTTTATTTGTCAATGAGAGTATGTTAGTCTAATAGAATGAAAAACATGGAAAAAATAAAATATTATTTTATTGAAATTTTGTGTGAATTCAATTTTATATCAAAAAAGAGTTTTCAAAATGTTGATAACTATTAATAGTGTAAATAGTTACATTTTATCACCAACATAATATCAATGAAAATGTTTAATTGAAAAATTACATGAATGTTGATGACGATGAACAAAAAAAATATTTATATATAAAAAACATGACATCATATCAAAAGTAGTTTTTTAGTAAAGATTTTTGAATACTTGTTTAAATCTGTGAATAGTGTGAATTTTATTCATACCCATATTATTATATGAAAAAAACATCATTTATGTTAGTCACTAAATTTTTTTGTAGGATGTCTCATGTGATAGCTATATAGAGATCTGGTGGGAATTATATGAAAATTTAATGAGTACAAAAATATCCTAATAATGAAATAAAAAGACAGCTGCATTGGTAGTCTATCATATATATCAAAATAGATGAGTTCTTATGTAGGGTTTTATCTATATTTTAATTGTATTTTATTAATATAAAAAATATACTATAAATAAATGAAAAATCCACTTTATCATTTTTTCAGTTTGTTCACATACAATCATAGTGTAAAATGTTAATTAACCTCTCAAGCATTTTATAATAAATTTCATGAATAGTTTATCAAACACCTTATGTGTAAAAATCATATTCTTTGAAAATTTACACCCATGTATGAAAATATATAATACTAAACATGTAGTAATTAAACAAAATATATTATTTAAATAATATCGTAAATTTTCTTAAAATAAACAAAAAATATTAAAAAATGAACTTAAACAACAATTAATAAAATAACCCAAAAATTCATTATTAATATATAGCAAACCATGCATGAAAAATGTGTAATTTCATAATTCCTAGAATTATTTTTCAAAAAATACATTCTGAGACTATTTATTTCTATAATCATTTGAAGAATAAAAATAAAATTACATAATATTTTACATAATAATATAATATGTATTTAAAAATCCACATGATTTAACTCCAATTGATCATCTAGAATTATATGGGGCGTCCTACAATAAAATACATAAGGAAAATTGTGCTATAGAAATCCCAATAGTTCTATAAAAATGGAAAAAATAATAAAATTTGACTCATAAGGAATAATATAATATCCTAATGAGGATGATCATAAGAATGGATAAGTGGAATAAGGAAACGGTATCAAATGATCATATAAATGACGAAATGACATAAAATATGATATCATAAACATATGTCAGTTCTTACTCTACGACCATCATCATAAATTAGACAAAGTCCCACTTTGAATCTTGTTCACTCCATAATTCCTAACATGAAATATCATGTGATATAATGATTTACCTTATTCCTTTGAGGTATAAAAAATTATAGGATCATCCATTATATAAATTAAAATAATTTTTTTTCGGAGTAAAAAACTCAAGAGCGGATGAATTGAGTTCATATATAAAAGTTTTTAAATATTGGCTCTTTGAATATTTCCCCCAATTAAAAATATAATCCAAGTCATTTTGTATTTAATTTATAAGAGTCTTAAATGTTCAATTAATTTCTCAAGAGATTTATTAGGTCTCAGCTATAGTATTATAAATTTTAATATAACTTTTCAAACTAAACTACGGGTTCAAAACTGTTATAAACACTTTCTAAACTAACTATCACAATTTGAATTTGTTTGAGTGAGATTTTTTATAAAACATACTAAAAGAAAAAAAACACTAGGCATTGAAGAATTTAAAACTTGAGGTTCAAAATCAAGCGGAGACATAGTCATCTCCACCTTGTGTTCACATGCCACTATGCAATTTAAATAAATAAACATGTTTTATCCACACCTTGGATTGGGGTTCACAATAACTCACAAGGCTATCATGATCAGACTTGACCTCTACCATAGTTTTACGTGGGGAAAACCAAAAACAGGTCACACACGACCTCTACCATAGTTCAACATGGGATACAAATGGATAAACATACGTTGAGATTGAGGATAACAAGTATCCTCGTGTTATACACAGGATTCATTCTGTGTAACTGAATGATACACACACTACATAGAAATGTAAATAAATGAACACCATATAGATAAAGATGTTGATTTAGGTTTAGAATGGTCTTTGTGTTATGGGATGTAGCAATGGACTCATTAGATTTTGTGGAAATGAATATTAAGTCCTTTACTAGAATTTGACCATAAAATAGAGTGTCATAGACACTGTGTTCTATCTTCAAGGAGTATAAGGTTTTCATATTATTGTTGGAATGTTGTTTAATTCATATCAGTTGGTTTATCTAGACTTTTGGATCTCTCTGTGTGTTCTTCCTTTTGTGTTCATGGGTTTTGTAAGTATGCTCGAGAGATATATGTGTTCTTCTGCACTTTTTCACTTGTTTTTGCCTTTTATGATGATCCAACTAGTAATAATTTTATACTTCAATGGTTATTAGACATAATGATCTCCCCATATGCATGTACCTCATTGAGTCCTTTGAATATTCTACAAATAGAGTTAATTAATGTTAGAATCATTTATTTGAATAATCATGATTGTTTGATATAAGGTTGAAATAATAAAATAGAACAATTTTTATGAATATCGATCAGTCATAAGTATTGGTGAGTCATTTTCATTTCTCTATCGGCATCAGTGAATCTCTGTATCGGTGAGTCCATTTCATCAGTATCAGTGAATTTTTGTATTGATGAGTCCTTTTCATCAGTATCAATGAATCTGGTCATCAGTGAGTCATTTTTACTATCAGTCTGTCAGGAAATTGGTGAGTCATCATTATTGACTCATTTTTAATTATCAGTGTGTCTCTCACCAGTGACTCGTTCATTGGTGATTCTTTTGAACTATCAGTGAGTTTCCCTTCTGGGATTCATCCATCAGTGAGTGATTTGAACTAATCAGTTTTAGAGACATTGTAAAACATACAAGGTGAATGTCTTATACTAAACAGTAAATGTACACATGTAAATATATTGAAATATAAATGTGAATAATTTATTAACTTATCGAAATTTATTATACCTTGTAACATGATCTATTCAATTATAAATATTCACTAAAAAGAATATCACAACATAACACATAATATGTGAATTATGATGACTTATAAATTTGCATGATTTTTTATTATTAAACAATAATCTCACCAAGGTTCCAACAATATCCCCCCTTTTGATAATCACAAATCATGGAATTAATGAGTTATACATGATGTTAAAGAATATAAATGACTTGTTTTATAATTTCAAAATTGAGTGTGAATTCTCAATATAACTATAAGGTCATTCCAATTATGTTCCTCCTCAATAATTGTATCACAAAATATATAAGAGGTTCTTAAAAGAGAGTTATATCATATCACATTCATGATCCCCATTAGTGAATTTTATTAGAGTAGTCTTAGTGATTTATATCAGAGCTAGGACAAATATATATATATATATTCTCTATTGACGACATGTCATATTTCTTATGACATAGTTAGTCTCCCCGTTAGGTGAAGAGTTTATGACATCCATAGATTCCCCAGCATTGGGATTTGAAATATGGTGAACATAAAAATAAATTATTAATAAAAATAACACCAAGAAACATGAAGAAAATTGATGGAAATATTATTTTCCTGAAATTACAAAAGAGTACAAACATCAAGAAAAAATCATGATAAATAAGTGTACATGGCCCTATCAAAGAATGATCTACAACTATGGCTTGGGATTTTGTGGAGATTTAAATTTGTATGAAGGGTCAAAAGTGGTTCCAAGAGGTAGTTCTGTGAATGTATGAATGGATGATCAAATTGTTACACTGTGTAAGGCAATAGATGTAGGAATGGTAGATACTAGGCTTGGCCTCTGATCTCACCGAACATGATTGGGAGGCCATTCTTGGATCACTATCTAGATATGAGATAATGCTTAAGACACTAAAATCTGAGCATGAGGTAGTGAACTAGATCTGATAGAACCAGTTATAGGGGAAACTATTGAATCATACAAGAAATTAAGGTACGGTTTCAAAATCATAATAAAATCAGTGATTAATCACCCCCATATTTCATGGACTTCTCAAAATCCTACTTTCTTCCATGATCTTCTCAAATATGGGTGTAAAATATTTCAATTGGCTCACTTTATTATTGAATTCAACTGTCACTGATGGTATCATTAGGTTCTAATAAACGTATTCAATGTTGTATTTCAACTCATTCTTTTGATTATTTTTTAGAAAAATACATGTTCACTTTGTCCCGAATCTCATTTTGAGAAGTAGTTTCCTCATTTGAACATTGTCTCACCATGTTTTATACAAGGTCACTATTTAAATGAAATTTCACAAGGGTATCATTTTTATATCCATTCATAATTTACATGAGCTCTAATCTTATCACATTCCTAAAGGACTCCATATCATTAGTAGGCCGGTTAACAATATAACATGATGCACTAGAAACCATTTTTTCATGATCCTCCATTAACTTTTTCAAATCTGCATTCTGTAGATGTGTAACATGGTTCTTAAGAACCACCATTACTAATGAATTCTTTTTTCGAAAATCATTTTACAGAGATGTAATTTCATGACTCATTTTCATCACATCTTCTCACTGTACTGATTTATTTCTCACAATGTTCTTGGATATAGTGATATTATTCATTTTTATTTCTTGAATTACAATTATACCAATCCAAACAATATTTACCTATGAAATACTCATAGATATAGAAGCTTAATTTTTGAATGTAATATAATATCTCAAATATTCACACATATCAGCTTTGAATTTTTCATGACCATCCTTGTTGACATAGTTGTTATGCATTGCCTTTACTCTAGGCTCAACATTGGTGGGAAAATCAGGTCAAGTAAGAGTAATCAGTTCCACATCAACTTCTGGAGTAGTAGGAGCTACCATCTCCCCATCTAAACCATAGTCTATCCCAAAAAAGATATATCTTGGATATTTATTCCACTCATTAGAAAAAGTCCAATCTCTAGGATCCACGGTAACAATTATTACTCTTTTCCTTTGATGCACCCCATCATTCTGAGGTACATGTACAATATGAGCTTCACCTTCTTCCTCATGACCTCCAGCTAATAAATCAAAAACTTCCTAAATGATTCCTTGAGAATCATTAGGGTGGTAATGTCTATTATCATTTCCAACATCTCTATCATCAAGTCTATCATGATAAAAAACAACCAATATATTACGATCATCACCATTCTGTCCATCAAGATCAACTAATTCCTCTTCATCTCTATACACAGACTCCTCCCCAGAAATAACTACTTCTTGTCATGATTTCAAGGAGTCACTAACATGCTAACCTTCATCATCCTCTTCATTATCATCATCCTCATCATCATCATCATCATTCCTTCTCAAATAACTATCTACACTATAGACTTATGTCTCTTCCTCATCATCATCAAATAAAGATTCATTCAATGGTAACTCTAATGGTGGACTTATAGGACAATATAACATCTCTCCAGACCTTTAAGTAATATCTGGGTCAATCCATTCATCTATAGAAGACCCCAATTCTCTTCTTAGCTCAAACTCAGCTTGTTCTTCAACTGAATAGACAAATTTCTCACTAGGATTAAGAACATGATCATCTTGATCCCTTGTTCTGGTAGGATGACCTAAAGGATTATAAAACTCATATAATTTTTCCTCATCTATTACCCAAATTCTCCTCCATGTGTTCTAAAAGATTATCAACCTTTTGAAAAATTCATTTTGAAAAAACCCACTACATGCATTAATCCACTCCTCTTCACCCTCCACACATCCTAACCTATTCAACATTTCATAAATAATCCTTGGATAATATAAAAAGGTTGATTTATGTATGAGTTTTTTCATATAAAAAATGTGAACTGGAAGGTGCCTACACATGTTAAACTTCAAATTATTATTGAAAAAATAAATCCAGAAAACATCCTGATACATTAAGGTATCAAAATCTCCCATCCTTTGGTACATTTTGTGTTGGATAAACATGAATAGAATTCTGGCCTCTCCATCAAATTTTGAAGATATTATCCTCCTTGACTCCTCAATTCTATTTAACTACTTAAAATAATTTTCAGAAGAAAATGAGTCTAAATTTTGTTGAATTTGACACTGGTAGTCATCAAATATCCCCTCATGGGGAATCGTTATGTTTTTAGCCCAATACATTAAAGAAAATGAAATCATCGTTCCCTTTAACACATATTTCATCTGAGCCTCCTCATCTCCCTCCACAAAAACATCAAAATTTAAATAAAATTAGTGAACCAACATGATATAGAAAGGTATATCATTGTCTAAAAACCATCTAATCCACCCTTATGTTTCCAAAACATTCAATAATAGTGACTTTCTCAGAAAAACCATTCGGCAGACACTTCTTTCCCAGAATTTACTACATGGATTCCCAACATTGGATTCCCATAACATGCGAAACTAATTTCCTTTCTAGAACCTGGCCAACTGTGGTTCACTCGATCGTTCCCTCACACACTTTGTCCTTTCCATTTTTAAGGTTCATATTAGAATAAGGAAGATGAATGGTAAATGGATCGAAGATATAGTGGGTAGTGGAATATCACAGGGTAGAAGTAGGGTGGATTGATTTAATTTTATCATTTATAGATTGTAATATGTAAAAATATTAAATAGAATAAAGGTAATATATAAAATGAAACTATGGCATTTTACATAAAATATAAAGACAATCATATTTACTAAAAAGTACCTATATGTATCAATTTCACTACAATGCTATTAGTCTCACCTGATCGGTATTACATGATCGACTTCACGTGATCGGTTTCACATGATCAGTTTCACATGATCTATTTCACATGATCAGTGTGAGATACAAACTAAATTTTTTAAAGGATAAAGATAGAGAGTCTTTATAAATTTATAATTCCAAGTTCATGTCTGTTGTAGCTCATTCGCTCAGAGGTTAAGGGTTTGGTAAAAAAATTTGAAAGTTGATGTTCTGTCCTAATAAAATCAAGAGTTATGTCACCTTTTCGATAGTGGTCTCTTAAAATTTGATATCTTACATCAATATGTTTTGTTCAAGAATGATAAATTTTATTATTAGTAATGTTAATAGAAACTTTACTGTCATCATTTTTGTGGATATGTCATAATTAAAATAAAATTCTAATAAGGTATGTTATATCCCCATAATTTATGCATAGCAACTATCAAAAACAATGTACTCTTATTCACTATTTTATAATGTAATATAATTTTTCTTTTTTTTCTATACCATGAGATTAGAGACATTACCAAAAAGTGACATGTTCAAGAGGGTCTTTTTCGATCTAACATTCATCTACTAAAGTCCGCATCAGAATAGGTAACCATATCAAAATTTTGTCATGTTGGGAAGAACAATACTAAATTAGTTGTATATTTTTGGTATTTGAAACACTTTTAACAAAATTAAAATGTGACTCTTTTGAATTTCAATGAAATCTATCACACATACACACAATAAACATAATTTCTGACCAACTATTTGTTAAGTAAAGAAAACCCCCATTCATTTCTCTATAAGTAGATTGATCAACATATTTTACATTTTCATCGTGATTTAACATTGAAGTAGAACTCATAAGTGTCCCACTACTATTAATTCCATATAATACACATAATTTTAATTGACCTTTGGTATATTTACATTTATTTAAAATAATACCTTCTTTTTGGGATATTTGATATCCATGAAAATATTTATATTCACCCATCAAATTCAGTTTAAACTCAAATTGCATCATTTTTTAAAAATCATTAAATAATGGATTTTTATAAGAACCAAAAATAATTTCATATAAATATATTTTAGATATTAAAAAATATTTATCAATTCTTTTTAAAAATAATTTAGGATCCATACCTCCTTTTGTAAAACATTTAAATATAAGAAATTTACTTAACATATCATACTAAGATCTTGGAGCATGTTTCAAACCATATAATGATTTGGTTAATTTGAAAAAATGATTTGGAAAATGTGGATTTTTAAATCATTGGGGTTTTTCAATAGAAACATCCTCAATTATATAAATATTTAATATTTCACTTTTGACAGCATTTTGATAATGTTTAAAATCCATGATTGCTTCATAGGAAAGTTATAATATAATTGCTTCAGATCTAGATTCTAGTGCAAAGGTATACTCATAAATAATTCCCTGTTTTTGATTATTGCCTTATGTGTCCAATCTAGAATTGTTTATAACTATATTTCCCTATTAGTCTGATTTATTCCTAAACACCCATTTAGTTATTATGGTAAATGTATCCTTTGTACTATCAATATGATTCCATACTTCATTTCTCTCAAACTCATTAAGATCTTATTGCCTTGCCATCACCCAAAAATTATCATTGATAGCATCATTGATATTTTTAGGTTTATGTTGTGGCAAGAACGCATAATGTTTTACCTGATTTCTCAAATAACCTCTAGTTTTTGTGACATTATCTAAATCCCAAAAAATAGTATCTAAAGGATCATTTTTATGGGCTCTAGATGGTCTAGAAAAAATTGGGCATGTTACTTCAGGTTCATCACTTGGTTCTGGTTTATTATGGATGGAATCTTGAGAGTTTCCCAAACATGAAGTTTTAATGGATTCGATTATAGGATAGTCAGATGATTGTTCATTAATGTCTATAGTCGACATATCCTCTTCTAGATTCTCTATAGAGGTCATAGGTTCATGGGGATCTATTTCATCAAACTTGACTTGTATGTATTCCTACAAAATTTTAGTTCTTTTATTAAAGAATTTTTATTCTTTGCATGATGTTGAATATACATTGAATATTTCTTCATCAATTTTAGAGGCCAATATAACGATACTATCTTTAGTGTTATGAATATAAACATTGCATCCAAACACTTTAAAATATTTCACCCGGGGTTTCCTTTTATTCAAAAAATCATAATAATTTTTAATAAAGATAGGGTTTATTAAGAACCTATTTATAATATAACAAGATATATTAATATCTTTATCCCAAAAATAAATTGGTAGTTCATATTCATTGAGAATAGTTTGGGGAATTTCCTTTACGGTTCTATTTATTCTTTCTACTACAAAATTCTCTTGAGGTGTCTTGGGGGTAAAGAAGTTATTCCTACTTCAATTTTGTGGGAAAAATATTCAATGTTTGGATTTTCAAACTCACGACCATGGTCACATAATAGATATTTGATTTTATCTCCACTATGACTATCCACAGTCCTAGAATACTTGGTAAAATGAGATAAATATTGAATTTTGGGAGGTAAGATAAAAGTACATGTATATCTAGATGAGTCATCTACATGAAAATAAACACAGTGATTCCCATTGATACATGAAACTCTAGATGGTCAAAAAAATTCCATGAAAACTAACTCTAGAGGATCAAAAAATGTATGTTTTTTCTTTTGATTGATAGAGATTTTTTGGTTATTTCCCTTTTGACCAGATTTTTACACTCTACTTTCCGGAAACTCTAGTTTGGTAATGTCCTTAAATAATACTTCTCTAGTTAATTTATAATGGGAGTGTACTTTAAAATGTCATAGTATTCTATTATAGATCCGAGACACTTTTTTAAAGGTACTTAGGCAGGAAACATTCGGTGATGTTAGTGTGTCTAAATATATATCTTATACATTATAATTTCTAAAAGTTGAAAAACTGATTTATTTTTTATATAAAAATAATGGAATGAATCATTTACAAAATTTATATTAAATACATAATCACAAAGTTGAGATATTCTAAGAATGTTATATTTTAAACCATGAAAATAAAGTACTTTGGAAATTGAAATAGAGTTAGGGTTACCAATCTGGCCTAAGTCAATGATTTTTCTTTTACTATTGTCACCAAAAGTGACATGTCCTATATCAATCTTGATGATATTCTGGAATATTTATTAATCAGATTTAATATGTATTGAATAACTATTTTCCAAGTACCAAATATTTTTTTAATAAATCTTTTGGTAGTTTACGTACAAAAAAATTCATCTAATAAATGATTATGGTACCAATATTTGTCTGGGTCCCAAAACATAAGTAACAAATTATTTGGAAACCCAAAATTTTAGAATGAGTTTCCTATAGGTATAATGTAATATATTTGAAAAAAGACATTATTTGTTATATAAAAACATGATGCAGTATAATATTTTTCAGAACTTGAACTTGTAGTAAAATCTTTATTTTTGGACAAAGAAGAAAATATTCTAGATTTAGTTATAAAATGTATTTTAGATAAGTTTTTATGTCCTAAATGATATCCTATTCTATAAGTGTAAGTATAAGCTATATGATTACCCATTAATTGATTATGTGTGTCTTTCCCATTGGAAAAATTTTCCATGTCATTCTCTAATTTATCTTTATATAACTTTATGTCATTATTTTACTTTAGTAGTTTTGTATTTTTGCCTTTCATTAAAGTAAGTTCATATTTAATATTTTTAGAGAGTGTATGGTGTTTCATTAATTATTTATACTTATCCTTTAGTACAGTACAGGTTTCTTCTACCATATTAAAATACATAATTAGTTCATCATTTCTCATATTTTCATATTCAGATTGATCTCTAGAATAATAAGTATAAGGTACATGAGAGATTAAGAGTACCTCTGAGGTATTATTTATAAACAACATGTTTTCAATAACTTCTTTCTAATTCTTAGAGTAAGAATATTCACTTGAGTTTTCCTTGAATTCACTCCAAGTGAACTTCATTGATTTCATATATTTCCTATCATTATACTCATACTTCTTTTTTTACATTAGTTTAGGACAGTCATCATTCGCATGCACCATCAATTTTCATTAATATAAAACTATTTCTTCTGAGTTGTCATGACTAATTTAAATCCTTTTTCCAATTGCCTTTATTTTCATATTTTTCTTTTTGGTTTTGTTTCTTAACGAATTTTTTCATTCTGTAAATTTTTATGAATCTTCTGGCTAGTTGGGCCATTTCCTCATCATTGTCTAAAGATGGTTCTTTATGACTTCTCATTTCAATAGCATCTTGAACATTCTCTTTGTCTTTTATATTGAATGTGGTATCCCTGAAGGCTATAGATTTTTTCTTTTGTTATTCGTCCACTTGATTCACATTATTTCTTCTTCATAATACATTAATTTTCCAATTAGTTAATTCAATGGAAGTTTTTCAATGTTGCATAATTCTCTTATAGATACTGATATCCCTTTCCATCTCTCTGGTAAGCATCGCATAATACTTGTGATCTCCACCATTATTGTGAAATATTTTTCTAACAAAATCATGTTGTTCACAATTACATTGAACCAGATATACATATCAAAAATAGATTCATTAGATTTCATTCAAAAAAATTGATATTTAATAGTATATGTATTTATAAACATCTAATTTACATTATTTCTCCCCCATGGGAAATAGTTAATGTGTCCCAAAAATCATGAGCAATATTACAGGCCGAAATGAGATTAAATTTCTCATTTCCTAGTGCACAATAAATTTCATTCATAGCTTTATAGTTATTTTTATAGGATATCATGGTAGCCTCATCCCAAGTTTTTCTAAAATTGAAATGGAATACATACTTACTTTGAATAGTAGTCCATATTTCAAATCCCATGGTTTCAAAATTTATATTCATTTTAAGCTTATACTAAGAATAATTTTTTCAATTGAAAATTGTGGTCTATTTGTAGCAGCTCCTTCTAATATTTTATACATAATATAAATTTGGAAAATATTTCAAAGAGATAAAAATATAGTATTAACATAAATTTTAAGATCTTTGAAATACAACTACAGTCATAGATGAAAAAGTTTGAAAATTATTTGAAAACTAAAAATTTTCTATAAGCTATGATACCAAATGTTGTCGGAGTAGAAAAAAAAAGAGGGGTTAAATTGAGTTCTTATGAAAATTCATATTAAAGATTGTATCTTTGAAAATTTTACCCAATTAAAAATATAATATATGTCAGTTTGTATTGAATTTATAAGAGTCTTGAATGTTCAATTAATTTCTTAATAGAATGATTAGTTCTCTGCTATAAGAATCTAAATATTAATATAACTTTTAAAACTAAACTAATGGTTCAAAAAATTTATAAATAATTTCTAATATAACTATCAATGTTTGAAATTGTTTTAATGAGACTTTTTATAAAACACAGTAAAATAAAATAAAAATATTAATAGTGGAATTTAAAAAAAGAGGTTTTGTCCCATGATGAGACGTTGTACTTTCCACTTGGGGATCACCCTCCACCAAGAAGGTTAAATAAATATACAAGTTTGATACACACCGTGGATCAGGGTTCAAAATAGAAAACAAGGCTATCCAGGACACACTTGATCTCTTCTATAGTTATGCGCCAATAAAACAACAAATAGGTCGCACATGACATATTCTATAGTTTTACGTGGGATACCAATGGATAAATAGAGTCTAATATTAGGGATGGAAAGTATCATCTAGTTATTCATAGGATTCAGTGTGTGTACAAACATATACACACTTCATAAATTAAATAATGAACACAACATGGCTAAATATGTATATTAATGTTTAGAAGGATCGATGTGTTATGAGGTGTAGCTATGGAGTCATTTTATGGAGTTGAAATGAAGTTTCATTCCTCTACTAGATGTTGAATCCTTGATAGAGTATTGTAGACTCTCTATTAAGTATTCAAGGAGTATGATATATGCATATTATTTTTTGACATATTTTCAATTCATCACAATAGGTTTATCTTGAATTTCTTATCTCTCCATCTGTTTTTTCATTTGATTTGTTGAGTTTTGGAAGTATGATCAAGTGTTTCATGTGTTTTCCTTCAATTTCTAACTTATTTTCACCTCATCGAATGATGTATTAGGTAATTATTTTTTAAATCAAGGTCTATGAGACATATTTATCACCCCAGGTGCATGTACCTCATACTGTCCAATGAATATACTAAAAACAACATTAATTAATTTCAGAGGCATTAATTTATCTAAACAAGACCATTAGATATAATGTTGAAATAATAAAATAAAGTAAAACTTTCTCACTATCGGTGAGTCATAAGAAATGGCGAGTCATTAGCGTCGCTCTATCGTTATTGGTGACTATTTGTATCGGTGATTCCTTTTTATAAATATCAAGGACTCTTTGTATCGGTGATTCCTTTTCATCATTATCGGTGACTCTGGGAATCAATGAGTCATTTTTACTATTAGTTTGTTAGGTCATTGGTGATTCGTCATTGGTGACTCATTTTGAACTATCGGTGTGTCTCCAACAAGTGACCCATTCACCGGTGAGTCCTTTGAACCAATCGGTGTTAAAGACATTGAAAATTTTAAATGGTGTATGCCTTTTACAGAATAATAAATATTCACAAGTATATATATTGAAACAAAAATATTCATAATTTATTTACTTATTGAAATTTATTATACCATATTACATTATCTATTCATTTGTAAATATTCATTCACATGATTATCATCACATAACACATAATATGTGAATTTTCATGACTTGTAAATAGGCATGATTTATGATTTCTAAAAAAACTATCTCACAACGGGTAAAACAATAATATATATTTATTCAAATTGGGAAAATTAAACTATATATCGATCATAAGAATGATCAAATCCGTGAGAAGGACGTTTGGGTTTCATAATTATTTTTTGTGGAATAAATGAAGGATAAATCATAATGATTTCTAGTATATGGGGGAATTCAATTATTATATTGTTTGAATTTAAAAATGAAACACATTTCATTACATATGAGTTATAATATAGATATTTCATGATAATTTTCTGTGAGAAGAATGAATTAAAATACTACCACTTGGTTGAATCTTTATGAATTACGATGAATATATTTTAAAGGATAAAACATATTTTTTTCCATAAAACCATAATTTAACTAGGATTAATATGTATAAAATAATGGGTGTTTTTATAATTTATTAATGGTTTAAATACATTTAATAGGAATTATTCTTATCATGAGATTAGAAATAGGATAGTTACCTTAAATATTGTTTACATAAAAGAGGTAATTATTAATGGAACTAAGAAATTTTTTACCCCATTAATGAAAAAAATTATTTCATTAATAATATATCAAGGGAAAAATATTCGAAAATAAAATAATTTCATGATATGAATATTACACAGAAGCTTAATATAGAGAATAGATAACTACAATGTCTGGAAGGAGGTGTAGAGAACCCCTTACTTTGTTTCAAAACATGATTGTTTAAAATATAACATCATTAAAATAATAATAATGATTTATTTTTAAAATATGGTAATTTAAAGAGGAATTACAAATGATATAACACTTAATTATTTTTCCAATTAAAATTTTAATATTGTAAGGAAGTGGAATTATGGAGAAGGAGGGGAAATCATCATTTAAGAGGATGAGAACTATCCATAACATAGATTCATTTTAAAGATTACATTGAACATATAATATAATAATATTGGGAAAAAAGTAATCTATTAAAATACAAATACGGTATAACTTATGAAATTAAAGAAACAAATCAATGAGAATCACTATAAGTCTTGAAAAAAAATTGAGTTATTAAAGAACATTATATTTTAGGGAAGCCACAAATTGTGTAACACAAAATCAGAGATCATGAAATGAACTAAATTTCACTTTTATAATAATTATTTATTTTATATCATGTCAATGGGAAATTATTTACAATAGAAAAATCAATATTGGCTCAAAATATCAACGTATGTCGTAATTAAGTGTTATTAAGATGGAAACCCTTACCCCACGTCATAGAGGTATTAACACATTCACTTAACATCATTAATCATCATTATAATTATTTGTAACAAAATACCTAGTAATATTTCCCTAAAATAATTTTTTTCTATCATATCTATTTATCATTATGTGGTTCCAATTTATTAAATTGTTTCCACTTATGTTTGGTACTTTATGTTCTTCGGTCAATTTATCTAATAATTCATTATATATTTTCCATGGTAAAATTTATATAAAATAGATTCATAAAATATGAAATTTTATATTATTATGTTATTTATTATTCAATTATCACATCATTTATATAGGTAATTATTGTTTACATTAATGCACATAAATTCAAAAAGGAACTATGATATTTCATTTTTAGTTGTTAAATTTAATATAATAGTTTATTGATAATATAAATTTTGGAAACTATAGTGTGAGATTAAATTATTTTATTGGTTTAGTAACAATAAATTTATAAATTTTCATAAATTATTTATTCCACCCATGATGCTCTATATGGAAAACTAAAGAGAAACATCAACACATAGAGGTTGTTGTCCGCACGTACAAATAAGAAGTTTTTCACATTTCAAAAGGTGATAGAGAAATGTAAAAAATATTATCTTAAATATTTATAGACAAATAAAAAAATATTGAAAATATTTATTTTTTCATAGTCTCTTGGATGAAATAGGTTTGGGGTGGTATATGTAGTGATGAATAAAGAAGGTGTGGTGAAAAATATTATCTCACAAATAGGATGTTATCCTTTAGCAACCACCTTAATGGATCCTAGCATGGTATTTTGGAATGGAAAATGATTTTTGGTCATAGGGTGGGGGTTTATGAGACACTATGGGAGTTTTATGGTTTATAATAAGGATATTAAGAAGCATAGAGAGATGGATGTATAGTGAATCCTCTGATAAATGACAAGAATGGAATTTTTGGAACATATAAATCCTTAATTTAAAGAGGGAAGATGATTCAAATAGAATGTGAATACATATCGAAAAATAATATTTTTCTTGAAGGGTTATGGTATATAAATCCTTATACAATATTTTCCAGACAGTTTTTAAACATTTCTTTATTTCATTTAATTTTATTTTTTCACATTTGAAATTATTGGTTTTTTCCAATGTAACTTTTTTTAACTAAATAATTTCATTTTAATGACTAAAATTTATCATTATGAGATTATTTCATATTAATTTATCTAAATATTAAATAAGTTTCAAAGAATAAAATTCCTCTCTATAATAAGAATTAATATTTAAATCAACGCTTTTATTGCACAAAAACACGTTTTAAAAAAATTGATTTTTTAAGAATAAGATATATATTTTGGATAGAATTTTCAATTCTATATATTATATTTATCTGAAAATTATTATTATTATTAAAATAAAATATAATTAAAAATAAAATAAGTCAATAACCTATTTTGAAAAAATGATAATGTTATTTAATTAATCATATAAAAAACTATATATTTAATTTACTAAAAGTTCCTAAAATGTTAAGAACAACTTATATATATTAATATAGAATTTTAAAATAAATAATTCAATTTTATAAAATAAATATTTTTTATTTAAAATGGTTAAAATCATGAAATTACTATACAATTATATCATAAAAGTGAAAGTGTTAGTGAAATCTGTATTTTTATTATTCACCTGAAAATTGATAAATTTTGAAAAATATTTAAAAACAATTCTATGATAATATTGAAATTAAAAATCCAAAAATTATGTTTATAAGAAAAAATTTATTAACTATTACTATATTTTTAGTCGTTTATTTAAAATCCAAAAATAAAATGATAAAATATTTTTATGAGAAAATTATTTATTAAAATTTTATTTATTCTTATTCATATTTTTCTATTATAAAAATAAGAAAGATATAATTAGTCAATTAATATTTAATTTTTTTTAAAAGTATTATTTAACAATAATATAAATAGTTTTATTTAATAAAAATTATATTTTTGTAATAAGATTGATTCAAAAACACAATAATGAATTTTTATAAAATAACCTTCAAATACATAAACATATATATTAATATATTTTGTAATTCATTAATCTTATTAATATACACTAGTTCAATGATTTGGTTTTAATGACACTTTATAGTTTTGTTTTATTTTAATAGTTCTTGTAGGGAAATCAATTTAAAATATATATGTTAATTAAATGGTAATTATTATTAAAATATTTGGTTTTCAGATTCCCCCATTAAATAAATTAGATTCTAAAAATTTTAATTATTACCAACGGATGAATGTATTGTATGTTGTCTTGTAGATAGACCTAACATGAGATATAATTTATTGAGTAATATAAACCTTACAAACATTGGAGACAAATTTGATTCATTAGAAGATGCTTATCCTTAATGTTGAGATTTTTCTTCTATCATTTGATTGATCAGCTTATCATTAATAATTGTAAAGAACCATATTATATAAACTCTTTATAATGGGTATTCATGGGTATCTATTCATTGGTATAAAAAAAATTTTTGATATGAAATGTGATCTCTCTATTCCAGAGAATTCTTCCTCTATGTATAGAGAATGAATCCATTTACAAAATCACATTAAATTTATCTAAGTGATGAATAATAAGATTTGAATAAAGAAAATTTCAAAAAACATTTATTTTTAATCAAAAATTAATAGAACAATATATTGTTATTGATACTTCAATCCATAGAGTGATGATTTAATATTCATAGAAGACATACTATGGTCATTTGGGTTACTAGAGAAGATTCTAATATAAAACAATGTGAACTAGAGGGTGATTGTATATATACTCATTTGTTTCAAGACTCACATTTAATATTAAAGTTGTTCCAAGATTGATGTAGATCATTTTTGTATATTATCCTTGGTAGTCCATGTTTAGTCAATTGGTTTTCATAATTACCAATCTTCATTTTTTCGAAGCATCAATGTATACATAGTACATTAGTTAGTACATTATACCTTCCACTTTATTGGATGACATATTTTTATCTCTTATATGATCATTGGATTAATGGCCCATCATTTTAAATATGTGACTTTTTCTTGTTCTATTTAGACTATCACATGGGTCCCACTTCCTAGATTTTTTTTCACAAAAAAAATTGTATTTTTTTACTTCATAATATTCATCTCTCAAACAGCTATGAGACTCTATAATTATCTTGTTTTATTCACTAAATATTTACACTATGGTTACATTGTAAAAGAAATAATGTTTTTATAACTAGATTGATTGTTTCATAAGACTTATTAGTTCATATCTTATTCTAATGGGTTTATTTTTTTTTATAATCATATTAATGTACCTCACACACATTAATATCTCATTTAATTTTGGTTTCATCCCACCCTAAAACCAAATTGGTTAACATTAATGATATACATTTAATAATATGTGATTATTATCCTAATCAATGGAATAAAAGGTATTCCTGAATTTTTTGAACTATACTAAAAAATCCAATTAGTGCATAATTATTTTTTTTCAAACTTTATTCATACAAGACTATAGAAGGTTACATGAAGTTAGGTTATCATATACTTATCTTCATTTTCCCTCAAATTATCTTTGTAATCAATCCTTAATTGAGATTTATAAAGAGTATATAATAATCTAAATCATATCCCTCGAGAGTGTCTATCTATGTGTGAAAGTAAATTTACTTGTCATTAACTAGGATAATATTGTGTTAATATTCAACATAGTGTTTTAATTATTATTACACTATGTACAATTCTACTAGATCCTATATCTAATTTCTAGTATCTAGAAAATGATTTAACTTCATAAAAACCATACAATATATATGTTACACAACTTTTAGGTAATTTTCCTCTACCTAGGATTGTACTTTTGATTCCTCCCTAGGTTTCTCATTAAGATTCATTCATCTAATTCTCAAAAAATGATGATAAATTCCATTGATACCAACAATTGTGAAACAATCCATAAAATTATTATTTCATGCTTATAAACATTATTTTCAAAACAATACATGATATGCATATAGAGGTCTAATGTCATTGGATTATTTGATATACAAATGAATCTTTTTAAATATTTTTTATTTAAAAATTAAAATAGTTATACTACGTCCTTTGGTCTTCCAAAACAACATATTATATCATAGAGAAAAATAAGTATGGAAAAGGGTGAGCGAAAAATCCTAGTAAGGCACTAAAAATTTGAATAGAACATAACATGAGAGTGAAGATGCATAAAATGATATCATAAAGTGGATTATCTAAAGAATGGATTCATAGAATAAAATATTTATGTAATAAGATAATTAAAAGGTTGAAAAACCTAAAACAATATATAATAAATTGTAGTAAGGTGTCACACCGAGGAACATCATTATAAAATGAAAAATTCTCATTGTGGATTAGGTTAACTCCATGTTTCTTTAAAAAATATATCATGAGATATAATGATTTACTATATACATTGGAGGGATATATAATTAGAGGCCCCCAATTCAATTTAATAAAAAACATATATATGCATCCAATATCAAGAAAATGTTCAATACAAAAAACATAATCATGATCAAACCGTTGAAAAGGAATTCGGCTTCCAAATTCCAAATTACAGAATAACTGAAGGCCAAATCTTAAGGATTCCAAAGATAAGAAGTAATAAAATCATTTTGTTTTTCATATTTGAAAAAAAACATATGAATTTATCATTTAGTTCTAATATATATATTTCATGATAAAGAGATAAAATAATATTGAATTTAAAAATGTACCACTTAGGTGAGTCTTTATGAAATTATTAATGGATAAATAAATAGAAATAAAGACAACATAGTTTATCATAAAAATAAAATTGAACCATGTGGGTTCTAAAAAATGTACTATGGGTTTTTAAAATCTATTACATTTAAAAAAAAATTATATGGTCAATTATTAATATGAAAATAAAAATATTAATTGTCCAATAAATTTGGTTTACATAAGATTATGAAATATGAAAGGAACTAAAATCATGTATAACACTAGAAATGACTAGTATATTTAACATATTATATATCTAAGGTAAAGATATAAAAAATTAAGTATTTATTAAGAAGAATGATCTGTATAAGGTACAAAATAATTGAGAATGAGTAAATTACAAGATGCTAAGGATGGTCAAAAGATACCATATTCGGTTTGAAAACACCAATGTAGAAAATAACACAGAGAAAGAAAAACCTATTTTAACAATTATAGAAAAAAACATTATGTTCACTTGAGTTAACACTTAATTTGTTTTCAAATTAAAAGGAGAAAATTTTCTAGAGGAGAAATTATAGGCAAGGTGGGAAAACTATAATATAAGATGATGAAAATTATTCTTAAGGTACTATAATTTTAAAGAAGGATTACAACTCAAAATAATTATTTCATTATCAAAAGTGATCTTGAAATAAATATATAGGGTATACCATTTGAAATTAAAGAATAATATCATGAAGAAACATTAAAACATAAGAAATAAAATAGATTTTTGAAAGACATAATAATTTATGGAAGGCAAAATAACAGCCCTCAACATGGAAGAGAATGAATTAGTATGAATTTTCTCTTTTTAATAATAATTTATGATATTATAATTATACGGGGAATTAGTTACACTATATATATATATATATATATTAATATTTCTGCATAATTTCAAATATTTCCTCAATGAAGGGTGATTGAGACGGAAACCCATAAATCGTGTCTGAAAGTAAATTTCACTTACACTTAACATCATGAATCATAGAATTATGTTCATTTAAAAAATTAATAAGTACATTATCATTATAAATTTAATTTTATATGTTCTATTTATCATCATGATATTTCAATTTATTACACCAATTCGGCTTATGTTTTCTACTTGATGTTCTTTGGTCAAGTCCTATAAAATTATCTTATTTTGTTGAACAACATAAAAGGGAGGTAAAATATTTTCACAATCTATATAATTCTAGTTTGATGTGTAATACATTATTCCATTATAATATAATTTATATAGGTAAATAGTTTTTCCCTAAATGGAATAAAATTAGGAAAGGTACATTGATATGTTCTTTTTAGAGGATAAATTTACTATAATTAATTATTATTAATATCTCATCTGGAATTTATAATATAATAAATATATAATGTTAATGGTTTATTTATTTAACTTTTTATAAACTATATAATTTATATATTACACCCATGATGGTAGGTATGGGAAACAAAAGTGAAATTTCATCATGGGGAGGTGATAGTCCTCATTTAGACATGATGACATCTTCACTTTTTTACTACTTTTGGAGGAAGGTAAAAAATAAATTTTACATTAGTATAACTATATAAAAAATTTAATCAAACTATTTTTATCATAATCACATGGATATAATATGTTATTGGTGTTAAAATTAAAAAAAAAATAAGAAGGTGTACTGGAAAATAATACTCTCTCGTTGGAAGTTCTTCCTTGGACATGACCTTAAGAAACCTTAGTTTGTTATTTTGAAAAATATAAAGACTATTGGACGTTGGGATGTGTTTTATGAGATACTAGGGTATATTTTTTATAAAATATAAGTGTATTCATAAGTGTGGAGAGTTGGAGTGGTGGAGGTTCCTTTTATAATTGAAGAAGAAGGTAATTTATGGAACAAAAAACATTTTAATAAAAAGAGAGGACATGTTATAGTTCTAATGTGAATAAAAAAAGGGAAATAATATATTTTCGGGATGTTTAAGGTTGAAAAAAATCAACCATATTTTTCACACTTGGGTTAAACATGTTATTATTTTATTTACCCTTGAATTTTTATATTTTAAAATTTTCATTTTTACTAAGGTAAATAATTTTCATTTACGTAATTCATTTTTGAAGTTTAAAATTAAGTTGTATCAGATTAGGTTATTTAAAATTAATTATTATAAATTTAAAATAAATTTTATAAAATTAAATATCTATGTATGAAAAATTAATTTTAACATTATCGCATGTAATGAGAAAAACCCCATATATTAGAAAAAATTTATTTTTTGAAATATTTTTTTGTATAAAACATTTAATTTCATTTATTCTATTTTTAATTTTATTTTTATTATTAATAAAATAATATATAATTAACATTATCATATTTTAAAAACCTAATTCCACAATGTGAAAATATTAATAAAAGACATATTTGGAAAATAGTTTTCTTTAAAACAGTACATGAATTTTCAAATATGATAAGAGTGGGTTTTATATATAAACTTAATTTTTTAAAATAATTCAATTAAAATTATAATATGTGTTATATAATAAAATTAGTTTCAAATATTTTCTAGGGTTATTGTATCATAATATCATATAAATGATGGTATTAATTAAATCAATATTTTTTGTATTCAACAAAAAATAATTATGTAAAATAATAAAAAAACCATGATATACTGTGATTGAAATTAGAAATCAAAAAATTACTTGGCTTTTGTTAAATTCAATGGATATAATTTTCTATATATACCTTTAAATAAAATCATAAGTTAGAGTCGAAAATTTTTTTATAGGAAAATAACATAATTAAATACAAGTTATTCTTATTCTTAATTTTTGAAAAACAATATAAAGATTTAATTATTCAGTAAACATTATATTTTACTATCATCGTCATTTAAATATAATATAAATAGTTTACTTTAATAAAATACAATAAAATTTAAATAAATATTATTAACTCATTGATGATTTTTTTTAAATTTACTATTATTATATAAATATACATATTAATATATTTCATTATTTGGTTACTCATATTCATACCCACTAATTCAACAAATCTTATTTGATGGTATTTCATGGTATCTTTTTTATTTTGGTGTCCCATGTGGATCTATCTAATAATGATATTTCATTTAATTATAAGAAAAATATATTATAACAAATGTATTTACATTTAATAGGTGATTATTTTAGCATCATGGTTTTTAAAACAATGCACTAATGATAAAAATCCTTTTGTAATAATCTATAATTAAATTCATTGGGTTTCAATTGTTTTTATCCTAGGTATAGTAATTATGTTCCCTACTTTATTAACAATTCTTAATAAAAAACCATGTATTTTCTTAAATAATATATATAACATCTATAGAAACCATAATAATATCTAACTCATTAAATGAAAAGAAACTAAAATAATATACTTGAAAATAAAAAGAAAAAACCCAATCTCTTACAAAAACTAATGAACAATTTTTGAAAGTTTTTCAAAACACTTCACTATAGCATAACCCATGAGTTCAATGATTTAATCTCTAATATACCCTTTAATTCCTAATAAATAGTGTTTTTAAACAATTTTACTGAAAAACAACCTATGTTAACGTAACATATCATTTGTGCCCACAAGCATAAATTCCTTTTGCATGTTTCTAATTACCATAATTTGGCGATGAGTGATTAATGTAAAGTTGGAATAATATTCCGACTAGAACCTATCACCTTATATATCGTCAAAATTACACAATCCTGAAGTGAATCCCTAAGCCACTAATGGTTAGTAAAAATTCATTTTATTTCATTTTATCTTTAGGGGATAAATTACCCTTACATATTCCGAAACTGAAAGTAAAAAATTCAATTTAAAAAAATACATACAAGGTATGATAAAAACCCCATAAAATTAATTAACATAATATAATAAAAATTAAAGTCACTATATCCAATGAAAATAATAAAAAACTCTGTAATATCTATGAAATAAAAAATAATAACTATATATCCATACAAAAACTAATATAATATCCATCCATGAAAACATACAATCCCCAACCTCCATCATGCACAACTATAACATCATTATTATCTATAAGAGTAGTAGAAGGTCTTTTACTAACCTAAATCATATAAAAAACTTCCACATACTACTAAAGAGTAATATGAAAGAAGATTATATAAATTAGCATTAAATACCCAAAATAATACCCACATACAATACTAGAATAAGAAAAATATTTTCCACATTTATATTTTTTAAAATAGAATCCTAAAAATCTATTATTAGGATATATATATACACTCATTGAAAATAACTCACACCATAGCACAATAATAAGACAAACTCATGAACCCATGAAATGTAACATCCCTCCCATATCTTATCCATTCCACAATCTCAATTCATTACTCATCAATGTTGGAAAAAATTGAATAGAACAAAATTGTATATGGAAATCCAAACCACTATATATATGTCATCACTTGGAACTATATGCAATGTTCTCACTATATTGAAATGGTGACCAAGTGCTAACTAATATAACCTAATACATATGAATCATAACACAAACCAATCATTAAAATTACATTATTACACACACAAAAAAAATATTTTTCAAATCATGAAAACATCACTTTTTAATTTCGACAAACATATTATTGTAGAAACCACAAAATAAATTTTAAAAATTTAAAAAAACTGAAGATAACAATCCATAGAGATTTTACCATGGATTGATAATAATAAACATAAAAATTTAAATTTAAAAACAAATGCCTTCACATTCTAAATACAATTACTATGGTTGATAATATAAATACATTTAAAAATATCTCCAATATTAAATAAAACCACAAAATCAAAGGTAGGGGCTCTCAAAACCCTTATATAATGTATATAAATAAAAAATGTATCAATACACACCCTAACCATAGGTTATATTAATGGATTAAAATTAATGGGGTTTCATAATAGTGAAAATGAGTATATAATAATGGATAAGGATATATTATAGACATTTCTTCAATTTATAGGATTAACACTTAAATATTTTAAGAGAGTGATCTCTAGATTTAATAAGAACACTAAAATCATCCAAGAGATATACCTTGTTTGAGATTCCAAATAATATGTGATGTAATGAGAAATATGGGAGTGAGTACAGGTTAAAAGTATAATTTTAAAATGAATATAATTTCATTCATGGTTTATCAACAGGGATTGTAAACTGTTCACCAACCATGTGAATATCACTATCTATAAATTATTTGGGTTGTAATGTTTGGGTATTCTATTTAACAAAATATAACACAAAGAATGTGATTTCTCAATAACCCTCCACAATTTTTCACGATTTGGATCATTATTTTCAAAAAATGCGGTCTAATAATGAGCCTACCCATAGATCCCAATTTTTTCTTTATGGTTACATTGAGATTAACCACAATTTCTATAAATTATGTGAAAATTGTACACACAAAAAATTCATCCAAAACATCAAAAAACTATCACAATAATCCCGAAATCAAACCCAAAATCATAATTGAAAAAAAACCAAACAAGAAAATTCATTATATATGGGGGCTTAGATTATCCCAACAATTGGGTAGTTCATCCATATAAATATAGTGGTATTTAGTTCGATAGAAAATTGTCCACCATTTCTATTATATGAACCTATCTATTTCTCATATCTAATTATCTACTTAGGTACTCATCTATTATACGCTCACCAATGACATATATCTTCAAAAAATATGTTATATTAAATATCATGAATATGAATAATTTTGTTAATAAATATAGAATCCAATTAAATAGTAGCATTAATAATACTAATAACATTACAATGGTAGAGATGGAACTTCTTTAGTTGAGAAATATTCCAAACACTATGAACTAATATAAAACATTTTGTTTGTCCTTGTAGATAACAAACATCATCAATATGATTAAGAATATCAAATGGTAGAAAATATCAAAGAGCTAGTTTCCCTCTCTGACCAATACATTAGTTCATGAACCTTATAGGTATTAAAAATTAAATAGAATCTCCCACTTCAAAATATATAGAACAAAGATGATATTATACTTAAGAATTATTAGGACTCTAGAAAAATACAATTAATTTCTTGGTCAATTATATTTTTTCAATAGTCACATGCACAGTAGTCAGTATAATCAATGAGATTTCCCCAACCGTTACTAGACCAAGTATAGAATGATAAGGATTTATATAAAATGATTTAAAAGAAGACGTATGTATTTTGGATTAATAACTATTTTTATATCCAAACACTACAAATAGGATTCATAGAAAAACTCATAGTCCATCACACAAGTTTTGAGAACATATTCCAATTTCGGGATTGTATACTCTAATTGCCTATCTACTTGAGGATCTTATACCTTGTTTATGAACAACCAGGTTCTAAAACATTATTGAAATGATGACAAAATCTGTGAAATTAATATATCATCTTGTTCTGATACAATAGAAAATTGTATACTATGTGATTTCATTACATCCCGATTATATAAATTTTCTAAATCATTTATAAATAAATATCCTATATTGGAATGAAGTGCACAGACATGGTGAGTAATTCCAAAACAAACTAGATGATATTATATTTTGGAATGATCCTTTTTAAATTAGTGAAAACATCCATGGTAATTATCATTAATTACCATATAGGTATGGATTATACTTATAATATTTTATATATTTGTTAGCCCACATATTTGACCCATTAATATGTGAGACATTTAAAATCACATTCCACTTCCTCCTGCTTAATTCCTATTCACAAAAAATGGTTATTCATTTCATGAAGATTTTTTTTGAAACGTTTTCTTGAAAAACCGTTTTGAAAGTTGATATGGATGAATTTTATGTTCATAAATGTATTTAGGATTTATGATTTAGTTATAAGAAAATAATATATAAATTTTATCATCAATATATACATTAATGGTCATCCTATAATTATGTTTTTTCATAAATGTATGGAATTTATGGTCTTACCATTTCACCACCTTATCTAGTTCTAAAATGTTTAGAAAAAATATATCCAAAATTTAAATAATGACATCATTATACTCAATACAATAAAATTTGATATCATCTATTTCCACCATTAGTTTCTGTTGATCTCATAATTCTTTAATGAATTTTTTTAGAAATAATACTAATGTATTAGTCATAAAATTCAAACGTATTAGTATTTATTCCAAGTAATAGTTTAATATTTAGAAAAATTCTAACCTATATTGCATCATATGGTTAAATGTTTTGTGATAGAATATGTGTTCCATGTTTTTGATATTAATGAACTGGGTGATTATATCACTAATGATATTTTAGCACAATACATTTAATATATACATCACTGTGGATAATTACATATCAAGGTATGGAGTGTGTTTTTCATATGTGCACAGTTTTCAAGAGCCACAAGCTCTGATATGATCTCCCTACAATGAGGGAATATATATATATATATATTCACCATCAAAATCCTTGTATCCCTAATATGATTCAGGTATAATAGTGATTTTCTTTGATTTAAGCGGATAAATAAGATCATTGAAGTATTACTGATAACCATTACTACAATTAAATGGAATACCCATTATTTTTAATGTTACCATTACCGAAGACAGTCATGACAAATAATGGATGATGTGATGATTACAACATTATCATCAAATATTTCATCGTACCTCAAAAAATTCTTAGTTAGATTCCAAGAAATAAAAACATCATGCTCTTAATGGTCATCTAATATCTATATAATGTACTATCATTGATGTACATTAACATTACATCACTTCTGTGGAATACTTTACACATAACAAAAATAGATGTCAAAAGACAGTATTAGTTTGGTTCTTTGAAACCTTGGAATACAATATTCTAGTCTAGGGAAAGATCTTTAATGTTTCCAATAAATAAATTCCTCTTTAGTACCCCTTCCTAATATTTTTATTCATAACCTGGAGAAATATAACATAAGAAATAGTGATATCATATTCTCATTAAGGGTAAACAAGGGATACTTTTAAATATAACCATGACAATAAGGGTACAACAACATCATCATGGAAATAAAAGTCTATACCATACATATCAATGATCCTAAACATGAATCATGGAATAAATATTAAAAAAATTAATACATGACTAAAAATGGAAAAGAAATACAATCCATTATATCATAACATATAAATAATACATAGAATTGTGGAATAAACATAAACATGTAATATCACACACTATATGTCAAGATGAAATACTAGAACTTATCCAGTCAGTTCATGTGGAATACACATACTATGAGGGACACACCACCATCAACAGTCATATTCCTTTACATGAAAGGGATTCATTTTACCCTCTTTCCATAGTGGATTTGGATTTCCAATATTATTATAGTGTATCGGGTTTCCCTGTCCTTCTCTAGTGGATCATGTTTCCCCATCATCACATAGTGGATCCGATTTTTCTATCCTCCCATAGTGGATCAAGACCATCGACTTGATTCACATCCTTATCTCATGAGATATAAATATTTACCCAATGAAATAGAGGGATACGTAAGTCCCACCCATCACATAATGAAATCAATAAATATGTCCTCTGAGAATATAAATCATTAATCAAATTAGAAAACATACAAGGAAATGGGTTTCAAAAACATCCTTCAATTATAACATAACCCATGGAAAATAATTATGTTTCAAAAATATGATTCCATCATAGACACAAATAATTATTAAGAAGAATAATAATGGGAAAATTTATGTTTATCCACATTAAAACATAACCATAATCAAATAATGTTATCATATATTCAAAATAATTTTGATAGATCACATGAAAACTATTCTGGAGGAAAATATACTTTTTTCTTTGAAAACAACTTAGTTTCATAAAATAAAATATAGTTTCAAGAGAAAACATTATATTTGAAAATAACCCTTAAATGTTTTAAATTATACCTCAATCGATTATGGTTTCATGATGTATGAATATTTCCTTCATTCCGTATAGTTTTCAAAAAACATTTTTCTTTTACTTAATTCTGAAAATTCATAAGTACATTGTTAGGTAAACAACAAAGGATTCCATTAAAAAAATATAATAAAACGTCACTCATCAGTTAAAATGAATTTAAAACATTGTATAAGAATGGTATATATATTTTTGAAAACAATTTTATGAAACATGGACATTGATGATAAATTTCCCCCAATAAATAGTTATGTATAAACAATCATGTAACATAATGAGATTGTGAAATTAACCCTTATATTAGGTCTGATTCCCTCCATAAAAATCAGTAACTCGTGTATAGAGGTTTTAAACATATTATTATCTTATAGGAGAGTCAAAATAGTATTTATAATATCATATATTATTCACTTATGCCTATATATTACCTATTTATTAACAATTCCATGACAATGTTTCGTTTTGGGTAATAACAGATTTGTTTATGAAAGGTGTTTTGACTTGTTATTCTTGATCCAATAACATAAATCATTATTTACATACATAAAAAATTTAAAAAATATATTTATATGTCATATGTATTTATTATATAAATACATATAAAATATAGATATATGAAATGGAATACACCGCTCATAGAGTAGGTAAGTCGTACGTACACATGAACACTATTTCCATGTTTTATCGTAATAAATGTAATAATTTAAATAATATATATATACATTAGAATTATTATGTAATATATTTCATATTTATTCATTATATTATTATTTATAATCACTCTTTAAATGGTTAATGTGGAAGATGAATCTCATCGCATCATCAAGACAGTAGGCCTTAGGTAGACACGAGCGACAATATCATTCTCTTAATTATAGAGAAGTAATGATGTGTATGGTATATATTCTATTCCAAAAGTAATATCATGTTATTATCATAATATATATTTATTATTTCCATAATTATACTCATATAAGTAATGTGATGATGAAAAACATATTACACCACGACATGGAGACAATAAGTCGCAGGTATGCACATGTAATAATTCATTTTTTTAAAGGAAGATTAAAGTGTGGAATATGAATTTTTAATAAGAATAATATAATACCACCATATATTTGATACTATTTTTATTAATTTATAATTGAAACAAAATATGAAGAGGATGTAGAAGAATAAATGGTCTTGATATGGTTAGTAAAAGATATTATCTATTCTTCGACAGGCTTCCATGGGATCCCTTCTAAAAGGATCTAATATTGATTTCTTCAAAATAAAAATACATTTAGGAAGTTGATAAATATGTTTGGAGGATAAATGGATAGGGTTTGTGTAACACCCGAGACTTTTATGTTATATAAATCATCAAAGGAATCTTTTTCTACACAACACTTGCTTGGCTTTCTTTACACGCAATCGCAACTTTCCTCGATAGCTTGCGTCGTACGCAATACCGAGTTTCACTAAACAACAATATGCTATTAAAACTAGCCGTTATGAATAGTAATAACCACTTTTTGAAATTTTATAAATTTTATTTTTCAAAATGGACTTCATTTTTGGACTCAGAATATCAAAATTAGCCTAGGGTGAAATTTTGGTATTTTTCTGAAAACTTTCAATTTTTGATGAATAGTGAAACCACTAAGTGGTAGGTTAAAAACCGAATTTTGCATAAAACTTAATTTTACCGCTTCTGTGAATGGAATTTCAAAAATCCGAGAGACACGGTTAATATCAAGGACTAAAATGTGGTTCAATGAGATGAAAATAATTTTTTGGTGAATAGTAACTTTTTACTATTTTTACCGCGGTTAATAGTAAATAGGGTAACTAAGGGTAAATATGATATCAATATTACCCTAACACATGTCCTAATTCTATTGGACAAGTGTAATTCGACCAAAAACAAACTTAGGAATAAAATATGACCATTTAGGCCCACTTGGATTAGAATAGGACATTTATTATTAATTTATTTAAAGAAGGGTTAAAATAGTTAAAATCAAAGTTTAATAAGTAAATCATTTTTAATATGGGGTTATAAATAAGATAAATTCGATTGTAAATATTAATTAGAAAGCTAAAAAGATTTCCTACATGATGGTATTTTATTTGTAATTTTTAGACATCAAATAATTTAATTTATTTATGACACAAAGATGATGCAGTAATTATCTTATTAATGAAATATTGACATAATTGATGTTATAAACACCAAAATAAATGTAATTTGAGACTTTTTATGAATTCAACTAATTTTCTAGGTTACTATGATATATTATTGTTGATTTAATCAACTTGGTTCGAACATATAATTCTGTTATGACTTTCAAACAAATCATATATCAAATAATGTCAAAATTGACACAAAATAGTTTTTAAATGAAATATTATATTATTAATTGTTATTTTATTCCTAAAAATCTAAGTTTCGGCCAAATGACTTAGATAAGGATATATATATTAATAATAAACAATTTGGGGTTCGTTTGGCATGTTATAGTAAGTGTATTAACCATATAGTGAAAGAAAACAAAAAGACACGGTAAAAGTTAAATTAATTAACTTAGAGTTAAATCTAATTGATAAGGTTAAAATAAAACCCTAAACTTGTCTAAATCTTATTGGTTGATAGGATTTCGACCCTTCCCCACTTTATCTTCGAAATAAGACCCTTTGGAACCATTATAAACCGATTTTGACTTTAATATAAAATAATATTTTGAGATATTCCTAAGGTGCCCCTCTCCTCCCCTATAAAAGGACACCTCCTCCCCCTCCTCCTCACACCAAATTGAGCACTCAAGCTCGGAAAACCCCTGCCATTTTCTCCTCTCCACTTCCCTAGAATAATCCTATAGGTCCTGGTCTTCTCCAAAGACCAATCTTAGTTCCTTAAGTGGAGGATTCAAAGAGGCGTTCCAAAGAAGAGGTAATATCCATTACCGATCTTTTCAATTTCTTTCTTCTTCAACTTCTTCTTCTTTAGTTGTTTCATGATAAAGTAATAACATCAGTATTACTTACATACTGATATGTTATTATAAATATGAAACAACAACCCTAATTCACCTTCTATCCATCCTACGGAAAAATGAAATCACCGCGCGTGCGTACGTACGGAATACCGTCTCCACGCCGTGGTGTAATCTATTTTCCACCATCACCTTACAAGGATGGGTATAATGGTGTAATGAGTAACTATATATGATTATTATTAAGTAATATTGATACTTAAATAATATATATATACTCCAATACAATTCCACGATCATAGGAATGATATCATCACTCGTGCGTACGTACGGAATACCGTCTCCACGATGTGATGCGACTCGTTCTACATGATCTTCATTTCATAATGATTATATAAATGAATTGAATGAATGAATATGGTATATAATACACTAATACCATTCTGGAAATGAATTATCTATAACCTAAAGATAAGAATAAGAATTTATTCGACAAAACACGCATAAGAACAAAAAGTTATAAAGACTCGAGTAACAAGTAACAATGAAATATTACTAACAAGAAGCTAATAATATGACCATATATGATATCATATAAATATGTATGATTCTGGAATAAGTCAATAACATTATTTAAACCATTATACAGGAGCTTCTGACACGTACAAAGCTAATCGGACCTAAGGTAAGGGAAATATCACAATCTCACTTTTATCCGAGATTGTATTTACTTTGGTAATTACTGGGGTGTATTTTATCATCCACATCCATGTTCCCTCAACATGTAATATTATTTCCATCCTTCTACAATAGTTTATATCCAATATTACCCTTCGGTAAGTTTTTTTGTAAAAGATATGAAAGGAATCTTTTGTCGTTTTTCATACGAGGTACTTTTTGACTTTTCCGACAAAAGTAAGAAGAATGTTTTTTTTAACTTATACGGCTTGAATGGATTTTTAAAACATTATTTCCAAGAATCTTCCTTTACAAGTTTTCAAGATTATTTTTAATCAACTTCTTTTAGTTTATAATTGTATGACATGTTAAGAAAAGAAAAGAGTTTTTTAAGAAGAAAGGATATTTTCCTCAAGAATGGAGTTCAAGTGTTTTATCAAAATTATTTTCCATCTAAGATAATAAAAGGTTCTGTTCCTATCCATATTTTTACATTGATTGGACTATGTTGTGATGGAATTATGTTATTGAATTCCTTTATCTTATATGAATTGATTTATGATGTCATGATGTTTCAAGAATCCCATTTTTGTTACATGTGTTATGCGATGATGTATGTTTTATGATTATGTGGCACACATAAGAAAGGATTCATTATAAGATGGGTGGGACCTATATCTCCCTCCAATGCATTGGGTAATGATTTTATATCTCATGAGATAGACATGGCTGGAACGGAAGGTTATTTCGGTTCAGTGATACAGGACTGAAACGAGGAGTGAACTCGGTTCAGAAAGGGACTTTGTCCACTAAGATAGTCTTGGCAATGAGTCATGACTAACAAGAAATGATTTTCCATGATTATGTGTGCATGCCACAAAGTTTCAAGTTTTATGTTATGATTATGGGGATCTCATTTTCACTTCTATGATTTATTCCATGTTAAGATATTATGATCTCTTTTGCAGGTTTTGATTTTCATAAAGATATGATATGATTTTTATTTCCTTTATTTGCCCTTGCTGAGCATTTGAGCTCACCCTTTTATGTTTTCTTTTCCCCAGGTCAGGAAGATGGATATTAAGTAGAATATGCTAAAAGGGACCCTAGATATGATGAAATAAATGGGAGACACTGTAGAAGATTTATGAACCAGTTGTTTATGTTTTTCCAGTTTCTAAAGACACTATACCTATACGGTCCTTTGTGGTTTTGTCATATGTTGTAATAAGTGTGCTTCAATTTTGAAGTATTAACAATGTATGTAAAGTATGGGTCGTTATAGTTGGTATCAGAGGAAAGGTATAGTCAACCTTTGGAAACTAGGATGTGAAAGCCTTAGTAAGAACCCTAAGGATAAGTCTAAGCATAGAACACAATCTTAGAAATGGACATGAATAACCTAGGATAAGACCATAAGCATGAAAATTTTATTCTTGAGTTATGTGGTTTCCTATTATAATTAGTGTTGCCCACACTATTCTTCTTGGTTTTAGTCAATGGCTGGAACCCGAAGGAACCGTGTTAATGCGGAATGCGATGGGCAATGCAATGATTGTCCCCCTGAGCAACCAAACGATATGGGAGCTGGAATGCAAAATCTTGTAGCCATGCTCACACAACTTTCTCAAGCTATGAATCATGCAGGATTTCCAAACGAGCAAAGGAGGGAGCAACATTCTGTTGAATCCTTCATGAGGCAGCGTCCACCTTCTTTCAGCGGGTCTACTGATCCATTAGTTGCTGAACAATGGATTAGTACTACTGAAAAGATATTTTCAGTTCTTCAATGTTCTGAACATGATAAAGTCATCCTAGCAGTGTACCGTTTGGAAGGAGATGCTGATCAATGGTGGAATCTTGTTAAGAATACGAGGCAAAGGGATGAAATTGAGTCTATGGAATGGGACGAGTTCAAGAACTTATTTTTCAATAAATACTTCCCTCGTATTCTCCGAACAAAGATGGAGAAAGAGTTTCTTGAACTGAAGCAAAGGGATGATGAATCTGTTAGTACCTATGAAGCAAATTTTACAAGACTTGCAAGGTACGCTTCTGGTATTATTATCCAACCTGAGAGTAAGATCGATCGATTCTTTAGTGGCTTAAAACCAAGTCTTCGAAGGGCGTTAGCCATAAGGGACTTTAATAGCTACGAAGAAATCGTTCGATGTTCTCTCAAAGTCGAGATGGAGATTGGAGTAACCCATCAGTCACATGGGTTTGATAAGAAGAGGAAGATGGAATTCAAAGAAAAATCTAAAGATCACACGGAAAAGAAGATGAACTTCCCCTTATGCTCAAAGTGTGGAAAGAAACATGGAGGGAGTTGTCTTAAAGGGACAAGTAAATGTTTTAAATGTGGAAAGGAAGGTCATCGGGAATTTGAATGCCGTGATAATGGGAAGAAGATGTCTAATGATGCAAACAAAGGAAGGGATACACAGAATGAACCTTCTACACTTCAATGTTTCAAGTGCAAGGAGATGGGGCATTATGCCATTCAATGCCCAAATCCAAGGGTTGATGATGATGGTCGACGTCAACAAACTCTTAAGGCTAAAGACAAAGGAAAGTCACATGCAATTTCTATCAGCGAGGTGGAGTACGATAACGATGTGGTGAAAGGTACACTTACCATCCACTCTAAAGTAGCAAATGTTTTATTTGATTCTGGATCCACCCACTCTTTTATTTCTGAAAAATTTTCTAAGGGTATCACCGTACTACCTCAACAATTAGATGTTGAGTTAGCTGTGACAACACCTAATGGCACATCAATCGCATCAAAAGTTTATAATTATTCTCCGATCGAAGTTTGTGGGAAAGTGCTTCCTGCAAATCTTGTGATCCTTCCTTTAGTGGAATTTGATGTGATTCTTGGCATGGATTGGCTTTCTCTACATGGAGCTCATATCAATTGCCAAAGAAGGGAAGTCACATTTCATATTCCAGATCAATCTACGATTGTATACCAATGCAAGGATGAACATAACCTTCCAGTGGAAATTTCTTCCATCTTATGGGTATTGATTCCACTAAATGAAGGTTATTTATCTCAAATGGTTGGTGAGAAACTCACGATTAAGAATATGCCCATTGTACGGGAGTTTGATGATGTCTTTCCGGAGGAATTACCGGGTCTTCCACCAAATCGTGAAGTTGAGTTTTCAATAGAACTCGTACCGGGTGCTTTGCCTATTTCAAAGACACCTTATAGAATGGCCCCAATTGAGTTGCAGGAATTGAAGAAGCAACTCCAAGAGAATCTTGATAAGGGATTCATACGCCCTAGTGCATCACCTTGGGGAGCACCTGTTCTATTTGTTAAGAAGAAAGATGGATCAATGAGACTCTGCATTGATTATCGAGAACTTAACAAGATCACTATCAAGAACAAATATCCTCTCCCACGCATTGATGACTTATTTGACCAACTACGCGGAGCTCAATACTTTTCCAAGATTGATCTTCGTTCAGGGTATCATCAATTAAGGGTCAAAAGGGAGGATATACCAAAGACGGCTTTCCGTACAAGGTATGGACACTATGAATTTATAGTGATGCCATTTGGTCTTACTAATGCCCCTGCTATCTTCATGGATCTAATGAATAGAGTCTTTAGAGACTATCTTGATCAATTTGTGGTAGTCTTTATAGAATATATTCTTGTCTATTCAAAGAGCAAGGAAGAACATGAAGATCACTTGAGAATTATATTGAAGACCCTGAGAAAGGAGAAGCTTTATGCCAAATTTACCAAGTGTGAATTTTGGCTTCAAAAAGTTGCATTTTTGGGTCACATAATCTCAAAAGAGGGGATATCTGTGGATCCAGCAAAAACAGAGGTTATCGAAAGATGGTCAAGACCAACAACAGTAACTGAGATCCGAAGTTTTCTTGGTTTGGCTGGTTATTATCGACGTTTTGTAAAAGATTTTTCACGATTATCTAATCCACTCACCAAGTTGACTCGGAAAGGAGTTAAGTTTGTCTGGACAGAGGAATGTGAAGAGAATTTCAAGGAGTTGAAAAGAAGGTTATCCAGTGCACCTGTGCTCACAATGCCTTGTAGTGGAGAAAGGTTTGTGATCTACAGTGATGCATCCAAGAAGGGATTGGGGTGTGTTCTTATGCAAAATGATATGGTGATAGCTTATGCCTCACGACAGTTGAAAATCCATGAGCAAAATTACCCAACACATGATTTGGAGTTGGCTGCAGTAATCTTTGCATTAAAGATTTGGAGGCATTACCTTTATGGTGAAAGGTGTGATATTTATACTGATCATAAAAGTTTAAAGTATATTTTCACACAAAAGGAGTTGAATATGCGTCAAAGAAGATGGTTGGAGCTGATTAAGGATTATGACTGCTCAATCCATTACCACCCTGGGAAAGCAAACAAGGTGGCAGATGCATTAAGTCGACAAGACCATGCTAGTTTATCCATGATGAGGATCACAAAAGATCCAATATTTATGGATTTACAAAGGATGGATCTTGGAATTATAATGGAAGGGAAAAAATCTTATCTTTCTCAAATGAATGTTCAACCATCTATACATGTGAAGATTAAAGAGGCACAGAAAGAAGATGTCGAGTTACAAAAGAAGGTGAGAAATGTTCCTGAATTCAACCTTGATTGTGATGGGATAATAAAGTTCAGGAATCGGGTTTGCGTTCCTCCCATCCCCGAATTAAAGAAAGAGCTGCTGGATGAGGCTCATAGTTCTTCATTCTCTATTCATCCTGGAAGCACGAAGATGTATAGGGACCTGAAAGAGTACTTCTGGTGGGATGGCATGAAAAGAGATGTTGCTGAATATGTCTCTCGATGCTTGGTTTGTCAACAAGTTAAAGCTGAGAGACAGAAGTCTAAGGGGATGTTACAACCATTACCCATACCCGAATGGAAATGGGAAAACATCACTATGGACTTTGTCACAGGACTTCCTAAAACATCCAAAGGCAATAATGCTATCTGGGTCATAGTTGATCGTCTCACAAAGTCTGCACACTTCATTCCTATTAGAGAGGATTTCTCTCTAGATCAGCTTGCCAGGATATATGTAAAGGAAGTGGTAAGATTGCATGGAGTACCACTTTCTATTATATCTGATAGAGATCCGAGATTCACCTCGAAGTTCTGGCGAAGTCTTCAGCATACTCTGGATACAGAGTTGAGTTTCAGCACTGCTTATCATCCCCAGACAGACGGTCAGTCTGAGAGAACAATTCAAACCCTAGAAGATATGTTGAGAGCTTGCTCTATGGATTTAAAAGGAGGGTGGGATCAACACCTACCTTTGGTAGAATTTTCTTATAATAATACCTTTCACTCCAGTATTTAGATGGCTCCTTATGAAGCTCTCTATGGAAAGAAATGCAGGACTCCAACTTGCTGGGATGAAGTTGGGGAAAGAAAGCTATTAGGACCTGATCTCGTTGATGAAATGGCAAAAAAGGTCAGATCTATTCAACAACACATAAGAGAAGCTCAGAGTCGACAGAAAAGTTATGCCGACAACCGAAGAAAAGACCTAGAGTTTGAAGTGGGTGATAAAGTGTTCTTACGAATATCTCCCTGGAAGAGGGTTATGAGATTTGGAAAGAAGGGGAAGTTGAGCCCTAGATATATCGGTCCTTTTGAAATACTGGATCGTGTTGGGAAGGTAGCTTACCGATTGGCGCTTCCACCGAATCTCTCTCAAGTTCACGATGTGTTCCATGTATCTCTCCTGAGAAAGTACATACCAGATCCTTCACATGTACTCAGCTCAGAAGTTGTACCGCTGGAGCAAGATCTTTCTTATGAAGAACAGCCGATAGAGATTCTGGATCGTAGCGAAAAAGTCCTACGAAACAAGACCACTCGCTTGGTGAAAGTTTTATGGAGGAACCACCAACTTGAAGAAGCTACATGGGAGCTTGAGGATATGATGAGGGAGAAGTATCCTCATTTGTTTGTTACAAAGTGACGAATTTCGAGGGTGAAATTCTTTTTAAGGGGGGTAGAATGTAACACCCGAGACTTTTATGTTATATAAATCATCAAAGGAATCTTTTTCTACACAACACTTGCTTGGCTTGCTTTACACGCAATCGCAACCTTCCTCGATAGCTTGCGTCGTACGCAATACCGAGTTTCACTAAACTACAATATGCTATTAAAACTAGCCGTTATGAATAGTAATAACCACTTTTTGAAATTTTATAAATTTTATTTTTCAAAATGGACTTCATTTTTGGACTCAGAATATCGAAATTAGCCTAGGGTGAAATTTTGGTATTTTTCTGAAAACTTTCAATTTTTGATGAATAGTGAAACCACTAAGTGGTAGGTTAAAAACCGAATTTTGCATAAAACTTAATTTTACCGCTTCTGTGAATGGAATTTCAAAAATCCGAGAGACACGGTTAATATCAAGGACTAAAATGTGGTTCAATGAGATGAAAATAATTTTTTGGTGAATAGTAACTTTTTACTATTTTTACCGCGGTTAATAGTAAATAGGGTAACTAAGGGTAAATATGATATCAATATTACCCTAACACATGTCCTAATTCTATTGGACAAGTGTAATTCGACCAAAAACAAACTTAGGAATAAAATATGACCATTTAGGCCCACTTGGATTAGAATAGGACATTTATTATTAATTTATTTAAAGAAGGGTTAAAATAGTTAAAATCAAAGTTTAATAAGTAAATCATTTTTAATATGGGGTTATACATAAGATAAATTCGATTGTAAATATTAATTAGAAAGCTAAAAAAATTTCCTACATGATGGTATTTTATTTGTAATTTTTAGACATCAAATAATTTAATTTATTTATGACATAAAGATGATGCAGTAATTATCTTATTAATGAAATATTGACATAATTGATGTTATAAACACCAAAATAAATGTAATTTGAGACTTTTTATGAATTCCACTAATTTTCTAGGTTACTATGATATATTATTGTTGATTTAATCAACTTGGTTCGAACATATAATTCTGTTATGACTTTCAAACAAATCATATATCAAATAATGTCAAAATTGACACAAAATAGTTTTTAAATGAAATATTATATTATTAATTGTTATTTTATTCCTAAAAATCTAAGGTTCGGCCAAATGACTTAGATAAGGATATATATATTAATAATAAACAATTTGGGGTTCGTTTGGCATGTTATAGTAAGTGTATTAACCATATAGTGAAAGAAAACAAAAAGACACCGTAAAAGTTAAATTAATTAACTTAGAGTTAAATCTAATTGATAAGGTTAAAATAAAACCCTAAACTTGTCTAAATCTTATTGGTTGATAGGATTTCGACCCTTCCCCACTTTATCTTCGAAATAAGACCCTTTGGAACCATTATAAACCGATTTTGACTTTAATATAAAATAATATTTTGAGATATTCCTAAGGTGCCCCTCTCCTCCCCTATAAAAGGACACCTCCTCCCCCTCCTCCTCACACCAAATTGAGCACTCAAGCTCGGCCAACCCCTGCCATTTTCTCCTCTCCACTTCCCTAGAATAATCCTATAGGTCCTGGTCTTCTCCAAAGACCAATCTTAGTTCCTTAAGTGGAGGATTCCAAGAGGCGTTCCAAAGAAGAGGTAATATCCATTACCGATCTTTTCAATTTCTTTCTTCTTCAACTTCTTCTTCTTTAGTTGTTTCATGATAAAGTAATAACATCAGTATTACTTACATACTGATATGTTATTATAAATATGAAACAACAACCCTAATTCACCTTCTATCCATCCTACGGAAAAATGAAATCACCGCGCGTGCGTACGTACGGAATACCGTCTCCACGCCGTGGTGTAATCTATTTTCCACCATCACCTTACAAGGATGGGTATAATGGTGTAATGAGTAACTATATATGATTATTATTAAGTAATATTGATACTGAAATAATATATATATACTCCAATACAATTCCACGATCATAGGAATGATATCATCACTCGTGCGTACGTACGGAATACCGTCTCCACGATGTGATGCGACTCGTTCTACATGATCTTCATTTCATAATGATTATATAAATGAATTGAATGAATGAATATGGTGTATAATACACTAATACCATTCTGGAAATGAATTATCTATAACCTAAAGATAAGAATAAGAATTTATTCGACAAAACGCGCATAAGAACAAAAAGTTATAAAGACTCGAGTAACAAGTAACAATGAAATATTACTAACAAGAAGCTAATAATATGACCATATATGATATCATATAAATATGTATGATTCTGGAATAATTCAATAACATTATTTAAACCATTATACAGGAGCTTCGGACACGTACAAAGCTAATCGGACCTAAGGTAAGGGAAATATCACAATCTCACTTTTATCCGAGATTGTATTTACTTTGGTAATTACTGGGGTGTATTTTATCATCCACATCCATGTTCCCTCAACATGTAATATTATTTCCATCCTTCTACAATAGTTTATATCCAATATTACCCTTCGGTAAGTTTTTTTGTAAAAGATATGAAAGGAATCTTTTGTCGTTTTTCATACGAGGTACTTTTTGACTTTTCCGACAAAAGTAAGAAGAATGTTTTTTTTAACTTATACGGCTTGAATGGATTTTTAAAACATTATTTCCAAGAATCTTCCTTTACAAGTTTTCAAGATTATTTTTAATCAACTTCTTTTAGTTTATAATTGTATGACATGTTAAGAAAAGAAAAGAGTTTTTGAAGAAGAAAGGATATTTTCCTCAAGAATGGAGTTCAAGTGTTTTATCAAAATTATTTTCCATCTAAGATAATAAAAGGTTCTGTTCCTATCCATATTTTTACATTGATTGGACTATGTTGTGATGGAATTATGTTATTGAATTCCTTTATCTTATATGAATTGATTTATGATGTCATGATGTTTCAAGAATCCCATTTTTGTTACATGTGTTATGCGATGATGTATGTTTTATGATTATGTGGCACACATAAGAAAGGATTCATTATAAGATGGGTGGGACCTATATCTCCCTCCAATGCATTGGGTAATGATTTTATATCTCATGAGATAGACATGGCTGGAACGGAAGGTTATTTCGGTTCAGTGATACAGGACTGAAACGAGGAGTGAACTCGGTTCAGAAAGGGACTTTGTCCACTAAGATAGTCTTGGAAATGAGTCATGACTAACAAGAAATGATTTTCCATGATTATGTGTGCATGCCACAAAGTTTCAAGTTTTATGTTATGATTATGGGGATCTCATTTTCACTTCTATGATTTATTCCATGTTAAGATATTATGATCTCTTTTGCAGGTTTTGATTTTCATAAAGATATGATATGATTTTTATTTCCTTTATTTGCCCTTGCTGAGCATTTGAGCTCACCCTTTTATGTTTTCTTTTCCCCAGGTCAGGAAGATGGATATTAAGTAGAATATGCTAAAAGGGACCCTAGATATGATGAAATAAATGGGAGACACTGTAGAAGATTTATGAACCAGTTGTTTATGTTTTTCCAGTTTCTAAAGACACTATACCTATACGGTCCTTTGTGGTTTTGTCATATGTTGTAATAAGTGTGCTTCAATTTTGAAGTATTAACAATGTATGTAAAGTATGGGTCGTTATAGTTTGGTTGATATAAAAGTCTCAATGTGGTTTGATGAAGTGAGGAAGGATGTTCCCTTTAATAATTGATGTAAGGGGAACTTTTCAAAATCATCCAATATATTACAATATAATAAGGCTATTCTAGATCCAAAAACATAAAAATGGGATATAAATGAATGTGGTAAGATATATTAGACCATATAATTTCCTCTTTGTAATTAGTTTACAATTTTCATATTTTTAAATAATTTAATTATATATTAATTCAATAAAATATCATTATTGACCAATTAGATACTATTCATTTAATTTGACTTTATATACATCAATATAAAGTGTGAATTAGAATATAATGGTTTAAAACAATCCTAATATGAATTATAGATCTATAAAATTATTTAGAAACTTTAATTCATCTAAAAAATATAGAAATAAATATTATTAAAATCAATTATTTTATTTTTCAGTTACTTAAACAATTGATGATTTAATATTGATGAAGAATTAAATTTAATTATATAATTTCATAAAATTGAAAATAAAAATAATGAATATAATTTCATGAAAATTAAATTATAATGAATATAATTTCATTATAATCAATATAAAATTTCATATTTGTTCAGATATTTATTTTTCCCCATGGGAACATAATAGATAATAAATACAAGACAATGATATATTTGTACCTATCATAAAATTTAAATAATATAATATTATTTTCATGGAATATTGACCAATAAAAAACTTATTTTCAATATTAATGTGTTAATGTTAAAATATTATCCATAAAACATTTTTTTGATATCATTTCGTCTTATTTTAAATGCTATCATTTTGATTTACAAATTAATTAATATAATGTGATTTTTATTATGGTAACAACATTTTAAATATTTAGAGGTTATGAATTATTACTTATATTGGTTATTTTTCCCCTAAAAGGAAACTTAAGGATATTTTTGACCTTATCATTATTTTTTTAATTTTTTAATGATTTTATGATTTTATATTAATTTAAGAATATATTATTCATATAAAATATCAGTAATGTAAAATTTGACACTATTGACGACATTTTATTTAAAGCCCCTAAAAAACAATAAAATTTAAAAAAACACTCAAGGAACTCTTAAAATGTCATAATAACCTAAAAAAAATAGTTTAGAACCATAACAAATTCAAATTATATTTATTTTAATATTTTTGATATCATTTATTTGATACATTTATTAATTAATCAATTTTTGGAGCATCATTGCATCACAATTTAGGTCAATTATTATATTGTTTAAATTTAAAAATAAGTTATCCTAATATAGAGAAACATTTTTTACTTTTTTTGAATCTTTATAGTCTATATTACCTTCTATATTACACTATATTAAAATTGTTATAGATATTAAAAAATTTAGTAATATATTTTTAAATAATCATTAAATAAAATATAATAATTTTCATATTCTGAGATAAATGGCTCTAAAAGGTTATAATATTATCCAATGGTCTATTTTAGTCCAAACTGATATATCTAATGAAAGTAGGACATTTTTTTGGATAATTTTATAATATTATAATATTATTTTTACCATTAATTATCCAATTAACCTTCAACTGTGGAAAATAAAAATTTTCAAAGGTTACTGTTAATAATAACCAAAATATAAAGATGATTCCATTAGAATATAAATGACATACTAATTATAAATTTGTAGGTATTTTTTTAAATTAAATTCATAAAAGATGTAAAATTAAATTTAACATTAATCTTACAGATGTGGCGAGAATAGGGGTAAAAAGAACGTTCAAAAGATATATAGAATTTTATATCAAATTTGAATATAAAAATGATTCCAATTACCTATATTTGATCAATATATGTATAATTGATATATTTTTAAGTTAAAATCAAATTAATGTATAACAATTATTAAAATTAAAATGGTAGTTTAAACTATAATGCAGTATTTTATACTATTCATTGAAAATATAAATTTCTCAAAAAATTAAAATATATCACCTTATGTTAATTTTGAAATTAAAAAATAAATTTTTTTTGTTATTATATCAAAATTCATTTTATGATATTGTCTAAAATTAATTTGGTTGTTATTCATAGAAGGACAAAAAATGCAGTTTTATTAAGAAAATAGTATTTCTAAATAGATAAACATTATCAAAAATTATATATTTCATTATAAATAAGATTTATTTACACTAAAATATTAATTAATAATTAATCATCATATCACTATGATTAATAGATATGTTATAAATTTCCTTTTAAAATAATTACAATTGTAATGTGTTATTTTGTGGAAACTCAATGTTGCGTGTAAGCAAAGCCATGTAGGTGTTCCGTGTATAGAAATATTAAATCTGTTTTCATATAAAGTAATCGAAACAATGTTTTTTTATAGTATATATTCATTTTCAAATAAAGTGATAATATTAAAAATCGTTAATTAAATTTGAAAAAAAATAAATAAATTCACAATATCTCAGGGTGTTATGTTCTGCAGCACATAAAATTAATTTCACCGTAGAAATTAGACTAGGTTGTCAAAGGTTTAATACTATAATGTTATAACACCCGAGGCTTACATAGTACGTTTCCCTATGAATAATGAAATAGCTAGCATTGTACGCAACTCCGAGATTCTCACACACTACGACTAGTCAAACTAGCCATTATGAATAGTAATACAAACTTTTTTAAATTTTGTAAATTTTATTTTTCCAAATTGACTTAATTTTTTAATTTGGAATATCAAAATTAGATTAGGCTGATTTTTTAATATTTTTCTACTAACTTTCAATTTTTGATGAATAGTGAAAAACCCTACATTATGGGTTAAAACCAACAATTTATTTAAATAATTATTTATTTTACTTAAATATATTTTATGTAAAAATATATACAAAATACCTATATAAGTTCAATTTATTTCATTGGAGTAATTTTATAATATGTTTAGATGTATAAAAATTTTATTGAACTTTATACGGTCTTTTACCCATCTCGTAGGAGAATTTGCAAATTTGCATAAAACTTAATATTTCCACTTCATTGAGTTGAATTTCAAAAAACCTAGAGACATGATTAATATTAGTAAGTAAAATGTGGTTCAATAAGATGAAAATAATTTTTGACGAATAGTAACTTTTGACTTTTATTTATCACAATTAAAAGTAAATAGGGCAATAAAGGGTAAAATTGATATCATAATTACCCTAAAACATGTCCTAATTCTATTGGATAAGTATTATTCGACCAAAAACAACCTTAGTAATAATATATGATCCTCTTTGGTTCACATGGATTAGATTAGGTCATTTATTATTATTTTATTTGAAGAAGAGTTAAAGGAGTTAAATTCAATGTTTAATACCTAAACCATTTTTAATATAGTGTTACACATAACAAAAATTCGACTATAAATAGTAAATAGAAATTTAAAAATATTTCCTACAAAATGATATTTTATTTATAATTTTTAGACATTATATAATTTATTTTATTTATGACACAATGACGATGCAGTAATTACCTTTTTAATCAATTGTTAAAATAATTGATATTATAAGTATCCAAATAAATATAATTTGTGACTTTTGATGAATTCCAATAATTTAATCGGCTAATATGACATGTTAGGGTTTAAGAAATAATTTTTTTTGATGTAATCGTGTTTTTATGACTTCCACAAAAGCCAAATACTAAAATGTGTCAAAACCGACATAATTGAGTTTTTTAAAAAAATATTGTATTATTAATTGATATAATATTCCTAGATATCTAAGAATCATCCAGAAGACTTATATAAGGTTATATATATTAATAATGAACCACTTGGGGTTCGCATGGCTTGTTATGGTATGTTCATTAACCATATAATATAAAAATACAAAGTGATATGGTAAATGTCAAACTATTTAACTAAGAGTTAAATCTAAAAGATAAGGTTAATATGGTGACGTAAACCTGTATAAAACCTATTGGTTGAGTGGTTTTTTAACCATCCTCACCTAATACTCGAAATAAATCATTTTTTATCCATTAGAAACCAAATATTTTTTTATTATAAAATAATATTTCGAGGTTTTCCTAATGTGACCCTCACCCCTCTTATAAAAGGGTACTTCCCCTTATCTTAATTAAACAGCACCAAAGCCATTTGTATCAGCCAAAACCTACCCAAATATCCTCCCATCTTTATTCCCTTCATTATAGAGTCCTTCCTTTTGTTAAAAAGCTGACCTAAGGATCCCTTTTGATCAAATCAAAACGAAGAACCCGAATAAGAGGTAAATATTTCATCACCTCTTTCAAGTTCTTTACTTCTTCCACTTCCTCTTTCTTTGTGGTTTATATTATAAAATAGTAACTCCAGTATATTCTATATACTGTGATGTTATTATAAAAATGGTAAATCTAGATTAATTATTCTATCCATCAAATCAATGACAATGTCGCCATACGGGCGTATGTACGGCCTACCATCTCCATGTCGTGGTTTAGTTTGTTATTCAAACACTTCATTATTTGGATGGATATAATAATGAGTATATATAATGTAAATAATAAATATAACTTTTTAATGATTCCTTATATATTATATACCATATAATTACATACTATTCTACCATCAATATAATGATATTATCACTCGTGCGTACGTACAGATTACCGTCACCACGAACGTGATTAGATTCGTTCCCCATAGTAATCATTCAAGAATGTTTTCATTTTATGAATAAAAATAATGTTAATGAACATATTATCGTTCTTAATATGAGTCAAATACATCTTATCAATAACAAACATGTCTTATAGAACCAAGAATATATAAGAAAATGAATCAGTTAACACCCAAAACGATGATCGTACTGAAATATTATTAACAAAGCTATATTAGAGGATCATATATGATATCATAATTATGTATATAGTTATTTTATATTTTAATAAAAAAATTAATTTTATATATGAGGTTAACATATTATCGTCTAAGGAAAATTACAAGGTAAGGGTTATTTTTACAATCTCTTTATTATCTGATGTTGTTTTTACGTAAGTACCTACTCCGACCTCTTTATCATCTACATCCGTGTTTTCTTAAAAATATATTTCAAAACATTTTTACTATTTACTAGAATATTCAATGAATTCATTTATACCCTAATTCTTCCTTATATGTTTTGAATGGAATCATTCTGTTTTTTTTTCAAAGAACGTACTTTATGACCCTTTTGACAAAATTAAGGTAAGAATGTTTTTTTAACTAATACGGAAGGTACAACTATTTTCCACCATTATAAAATCATCCAAGCTTCACTTACAAGCTTATAAAGATATTTTCAAAATACATGACTCATAAATGATTTCAAAATAATAAGATATATTCCTATCAAATTGTGTTGATTTCAGCAATGTCAACATCCTTTGAAAAATTTTACACTTTTTAATGTTGGTTTATTATGATAAAAATATTCCATATTGTATTTAATGTTTTGTGATATGTTTGACTATGGATGAGATAATTTTATACCATTCATGGTTTATGGTTAATTTATTGACATTTCATATGATAGTTTTAGTATGAATGTTTAGGTTATTTTTCATTCTTTTCATGTGAGGAATGTATTGTACTTAGTATATGATGGGTGGAGCCCAATACTGCTCCACGATGCATCGGTATGTCTCATGATACAATTAGATGTGGAATTGGACAAGGCCTTTCCCAATTGGATATAAGGTCTTGTCTGAAGCCTAAATCATTTTTAGACGTCTTGGTCGAGGCCTTGAAAAAGATATTTTAGAATTTCCGGCATTATACATTCCCTCATTATAAAAATAAAAATGATGGTTCAGGTGGTTTTTCAACAAGTAGGATACCCATGAATATGTTTTATTTTGGAATTATTTACTCATCTCATATTCCTGCCATAAAGTGTTCATGTTTATTATTTATATAGGAATTTTTTTTAATTGTTCATCATGCCTAATGATTATGTTATCTTCTACTGTATTGTTTATCCTTACTCAGCTGTTGATCTCACCCCTTTCTTATGTTTCATTTCCCCAAGATATGAATAATTTCGTTATGAGTGTCATGTAGGAATAATCTAGGAGACTTGGATGTTTCTAATGGAACAAATTAGTGTTTTATTACTATTCAAGTTGTAATGTCGAACTTATGTATGTATCTTGTTTCCAATAATACTAAACTGATTGGTCTTTCAGAAAATGATTCCTTGTATCATGGTAATGTGAGGTAATAAAGAACTAACTCTGGGTAACTGGGTTCTGGGCACTAGAGTTGGTATCAGAGGATGTTTAGTACAAACTTGTGAAACTAGATTTAGAAAAAACTCTAATTATAGCTCAATACCCTAAGATAGACTCTAAGGATTAGTATAGAAGAACTTCCTAGAATTTTGGAACTATAGATATTTTTTGTATTTTCAAAGAAATAAATCCTTGTCTTGATATGAGTAGGTAGAGGCGAATCCATAATAGATATACGTTGGGGTAAAACCCAAGAATACCACATTGATCTAGACTCGAACTAGAACTAGTGCACAAAAATGGGCCTTGCTTCACTCTTGGTTACGACACTCCTAGGGGATATGATTAGGATAATTCTAATTTTATTTACAAACCATTATGAATGATTTATGAGTATATACCTCCTCAAAGAAACATTTTTATGAGTATAGATTATATCCACAATCTTTTCAATTTATGTTATGTGTTTTACATGTTCGGAATTATGTATTGTGGTTTATAAACTAATTTACTGTGTTCCATTGTTTTGAAATGGCACATAGTTGATGTAATGGAAACCATATTAATGTATGTAATCCATATAGGGATTTACCTTCTACTCAAGATAGTGATAACAGAGTTGTAAATGCAACTATTGATGATCAACTTATCTCTATACTGGGACAAGTTACACATGTTATGAATAATTAGCTTACCTGTACAGAGCACCCTGATCCACAATGCATAAGATCAATGTTAGATCGCTTCACGAGGAAAAAACCACAAACATTCAATGTGTCTAAAAATACACCTGTATTCAATCAATGGATAATTTCTTAGAGAAAATAATTCAGGCTTTAGGGGTAGTGAAAGGGAAATAGTTTCTATGGTACTTTATCGCCTCACTGGATATGCAGATCAATGGTAGTCATCAATTAAAAACACAAAAGAGGATGAAGAAGTATCAAGTATAGAATTGAGGGAGTTTAAAGATATTTTCATAGAAAAATACATTCTTAATGACCGTTGAGTGGATATGGAAAGGAAATTTCTGAGTCTGAGAACAAAGGAGGATGATAATGTGGAAAATTATGAAGCTAACATTACTAGGTTAGCAAGGAATTCTTCAGATTACATACATAACCCAAGAATTAAAATTGATCATTTTATTTATGGGTTAAAACCATTTATCTGTTGAGAATTAGTCTCATAATCCTTCTCATCATATGAAGATATTTTCTCATGTACTATCAAGACTGAAATGAAATTCTCAACGTCTTACAACTTTAAAGAAATGCATGAGAAGAAAAGATCTACTGAACACTCTGGGAATGGTAATAAAGAAACATAGAAGAAGGGAAGTGTTGAATTTCCACCCAGTGATAATTGTGGAATGAACTACCCTGGTGCCTGTCTAAAAGGAAAAGGAGTATGCTACAAATGTAGACAAAAAGGATATCTTGCTAGTGAGAGTAAGGGGAAGAAAGAATCTATCAATGTTCAATGATAAAATTTTAGGGGGATGAGACATTATGAAAATTAATGTTCTATGCATCATGAAAATATACCTCAGAAAAGGCCAAGGAATCATGTCCAAGCTTATGCAGACACAATTACTGAGGTTTATGCTCCAAAAGAGGTGGTGGAAGGTAATTTAATGGTTTCCTTATGTTTTGTCGATGCTTTATTTGATTCTGGATCATCGCATTTTTTCATATCCTCCTAGTTTTCTAATAAAATTTGATGTTTCCAACTTGATTTAACAAGGGATTCTTCAGTCAAAATACATAAGGGAAGTATCATTGCAACAAAGTTTTGTCAATCAGTCCCCATTAGGAAATATAAACAATATTTTTCAGTTGATCTAATCGTCATACCCATGTTTGAATTTGACATAATCCTTGGTATGGATTGGATTTCAGACCATGATGTGAAAATATATTGTAAGAAGATGTAGGTTACAATTTTTAATGATGATAAGGAGTAACTTATCTTTAGATCAAAAATGTCACCATCTGATTCATATCTAGATCCAAACCTAGTATCACTACTAAATTCAATCATTGGGGAGGATGAGAATGAAATAATTTTGGGTGAGGAAAGGAATGTTCGAATAGAGGACATATCTATTATACAATAATATGTTGATGTGTTTCATGAGGATATACTTGGACATCCTCCACAAGGATAAATTGAGTTTTCCATTGATTTTATTCCTTGTTCAAGGCCCATATCGATTACCCCTTATAGAATTTCCACTGTAGAATTAGTGGAACTAAAGAAACAACTAGAGTAATTAAGTAATAAGGGATTTATTCTCCCTAGTGTTTCTCTATGGGGAGCCCATGTCCCTTTTGTTAAGAAGAAAAAAATATCTATGAGGATGTGCATTGAATACCGGGAGATCAATGCTATAACAATAAAGAACAAGTATCCCTTACCTTGAATTGATGATTTTTTTGACCAACATCATAGAGCTAAATATTTTTCAATGATTAAACTTAGATCTGGATATCATCAATTGTGTGTGATGATGAAAGACATTCTGAAAACAACATTTCGAACTAGGTATGGGAATTATGAGTTTACAGTAATGCCTTTTGGATTGACTAGTGCACCCTCTTTCTTCATGGATCTAATGAAGATAGTTTTCATAGAATTTCTTGATGACTTTTTAGTGGTTTTTATTGATGACATCTTGGTATACTCAAAAATCTACGAAGATCAAGAAAATCACTTGCGCATTATTTTAAAGTCTCTTAGAAGACATGAATTATATGGGAAGATAAGAAAGTGTGAATTCTAGCTTCAAGAAATTTATTTTATTGTCCATATTTTCTCAAATGATGGAATGGTTGTTGATCCTTCAAAGACCAAGGCTATCCACGAATGGTCAGCACGGACTAGTATAACTGAGGTATGAAGTTTTATTGGTTTAGTAGGTTATTATCAACATTTTTTCCAGAATTGTTTCTCGGTTGGATAACCCATTAACATAGCTCACACATAAAATGGTTAAACTTTTTTGGAAAAAAGAGTGTGAAGAATTTTTTGAAGAAATGAAGAGAATATTAGTCAACACTCATATCTTGAAATTTCCATTAGGGAATGATGGGTTGGATATTTCTAGTGACGCTTCAATGAAAGGACTTGGTTGTGTCCTTTTGAAAAATGATAGAGTTATTGCCTATGCATCATGGTAGATAAACATTAATCAGAAAAACTATACCACTCATGATCTTGAGTTAGAAGTTGTAATATTTATTCTGAATATATGGAGACACTATCTCTATGGTGAAAAATGTGAGATTTATACTGATCACAAGAGTTTTAAATATATTTTACCATAACAAGAACTAAACATGAGGAAAAGGATATTTCTTGAACTACTCAAGGATTATGATTGCAAAATACACTACCACTCGGGGAAGGAAAATAATGTTGCAGATGCTTTGAGGAGAAAGGATCATGGAGTATTGAATAAGATGAGAGTTGAAATGGATCCTATTTTCATGGATCTAGTAAATATGGATATAGGAATAACCATGGATGGTGAAACATCAATAATATTTAAAATGGATTCCAAACCATCATTACTTTAAACAAAAAAAAATTATCAGACTGATGATGAGGAGTTTTAAAAAAAAGATTAATTTTCGAAATGATGGGAGATTGAGTGACTTCATGTATGAAGATAGAATTTTCAAATTTGGGAAGAGAATTTTTGTTCCCTATAAACCTGATATAAATAGGTAATTTTTGGATGATGATTATATCTCCAATTTCTCTATACAAACTAGGAGAACCAAGATTTATAGATATTTGATGGAACATTTTTGGGGGGACCACATAAAAAAGGATATTTCTGATTTTGTGTCAATATGTATGCTTTTACAATAGGTGAAAGCTTGAAGACAACATCCAAGAGGAGTCATGCGACCTCTCCCCATACCTGATTGGAAATGGGATGATATTATGATGTACTCTTTATTGGCACTGACAAAGACTCCAGGAAGAAATGGTGCAATAGGGGTCATTTTTTATCGTCTTACCAACTCATAACATTTTCTTGCTATAGGAGAAGATTTACCACTTGAACGTTTAAAAAAACTTTATATTAATGATGTTCTGTGACTTCATGGAGTACCCCTATCGATTGTTTTTTATCATGATCCCCATTTTACATCAATATTCTGGAAAAGAATCCATAAATCCCTGGATGCAAAACTTCATTTGAGCACTGCCTACCACTGTCAAACTAATGGACAATCAGAACGGACAATTAAAAACATAGAATACATGTTGAGATCTTCCTTAATTTAATTTCAATGTAAGTGGGATCAATATTTCCCTATGGTATAATTTTTTTATAACAACTGCTTCCATTCAAGTATTCAGATGGAACCATATGTAGCATTATATGGAAAGAGATGTCGCACACCAACTTGTTTGGATGATGTTGGTGAAATAAAACTCATAGGCCCAGAACATGATAAGGAAATGATGGAAAAGGTAAAGGTTATCCAAACCCACATCAAATACACTCAAAGTAGGTAGAAGAGCTATGCCGATAACTAAAGGTAGGATTTGTAATTTCAGGTAGGAGATCATGTTTTCTTGAATGTATCTCTATGGAAGAGAGTTATACAATTCGGTAAGAAGGTTTAATTAAGTCCCATGTATATCAGACCTTTTGAAATTATAGAATGAGTTGGGGATGTATCTTACCGTTTTGAAATTCCACAAAGTCTCCCCAAAGTTCAGAATGTGTTCCACATATCACTGTTTAGAAAATACATGCCTGACCCAACGTATGCACTCACCTATGAGGATATAGAACTGGAACTTGATTTTTCTTATTGTAAAGATCCATTCAAGATTCTTGATACTAGAGAACAACTGTTGAGAAACCGGACAACTCGTCTAGTAAAAGTTATATGAAGAACCCATAAGATGGGAGAGGCAACGTGTGAACTAGAGGAACTTATGATGAAGAACCACCTAAATCATTTTAAGTGGTAGTATTCTAGAAGTTTAGAGGAATAAATTCTTTGAAGGATGGAAACATGTAACACCCCAAGATTCAACAATATGTTTCCCTTTGAATAATGCAATAGCTTGCATTGTACGCAACTTCGAGATTCTAATACACTACGACCAATCAAACTAGAGATTATTATTAGTAATACCCACATTTTTAAACATTATAAATTTTATTTTTCCAAATGGACTTCATTATTGAATTCTGAATATTGAAATTAACTTAGGGTAAATTTTTTGTATTTTTCTAAAAACATTCAATTTTTGATGAATAGTGTAAAACACCGCGTTATTGTTTAAAACCAACTTTTTTTAAATATTTATTTATTTTATATAATTTTTTTAGTTCAAAATAGTTATATAATACCTATATAATGTCAATTTAATTCATTGGAGTCATTTTATAATAAGTTTAGATATATAAAAAATATTATTGAACTTTTTATCGTCTTTTACCCGCCTTCTAGGAGCATTTGAAAATTTGCATAAAACAAAATTTTACCACTTATGTAAGTTGAATTTCAAAACTCTGAGAGAAAAAATTAATATCTGTAATTATCATTTGTTTCAATATGATGAAAATAATTTTTGTTGAATAGTTACTTTTGAAATTTATTTCCAAGGTTAAAAGTAAATAGGGTAATTAAGGGTAAAAATGATATCATAATAATCCTAACACATGCCCTAATTCTATTGGATAAGTAAAATTCAACCAAAAACATTAGGAATAAAATATGATCCTCTCTGGTCCACTTGGATTATGTTAGGACATTTATTATTATTTAATTTAAAGAAAAGTTAAAATAGTTATATTCAAAGTTTAATAACTAAACCACTCTTAATATAGGGTTACATAAAATATAAAATCGACTATAAATATTCATTATAATTCTAAAACTATTTCCTACATTATTTTATTTTATTTATATTTTTTAGACATTAAATAATTTAATTTATTTATGACATAATGATGATTCAGTAATTACCTTATTAATGAAAGATTAAAATAATTGATATTATTAATATCCAAAAAAATGTAATTTGTGACTTTTGATTAATTAAACTAATTTTCATGGTTAATATTACATTTTAGGGTTTATTAAATAATTTTTTAATGAATTAATCAGGTTGTTGTTATTTTCACAAAAACCAAAAACTAAATAGTTTCAAAAATGACATAATTGAGTTTTTAAAACAAATACTATATTATTAATTGGTATAATATTCCTAAAAATATAAGGTTCCAAAAAAGGACTAAGATAATGATATATATATTAATACTGAAGCACTTGGGGTTCTCTTGTCTTGTTATAGTAAGTTTATTACCCATATAATACAAAAATACAATGAGACATGGTAAATGTCAAACTAGTTAACTAAGAGTTAAATATAAAAGATAAGGTAAATATGGTGACCTAAACCACTACAAAACTTATTGGTTGATTGGTTTTATACCCGCCCCACCTTAACCTAGAAATAAATCATTTCGGAGACATTAAAAACCTAAAATGAGTTTATTATAAAATAATATTTGGAGCTTTTCCTAAAATGACCCTCACCTCTCTTATAAAAGGATACTTCCCCTTCTCTTAATTTTACACCTCCAAAGCCATTTGGATCGGCCAAAACATGCCCAAATATCCTCCCATATTTCCTCCCTTCATCCTAGAGGACTTAATTTGGTCATAAATCCAACCTATGGAGATCATTTGATAAAATCAAAAGGAAGAACCCGAAGAAGAGATAAATATTTTTTCACCTCTTACATGTTCTTTTCTTCTTCCACTTCCTCTTTCTTTGTGGTTTGCATTCTAAAATAATAACTTCAATATATTATATATACTGTGATGTTATTATAATAATTATACAACCATATTCATTATTCTACCCATCATATGAATGACAAATTCTACATATGTGCAAACATATGGCTTACTGTCTCCACGTCGTGGTGTAGTTTTTCATTCAAACACTTCATTATTTGGAAGAGTATAATAATGCATATATTTAATGTAAATAATAAATATAAAATTTTTATAATTCTTTATATATGATATACCGTCTTTTTACATATTATTTAACCATCAATATAATGATATTATCGCTCGTGCGTACATACGGATTATCGTCACCACGAACGCGATGAGATTTATTCCCCATGGTAATAATTCAAAATAGTTTTCATTTTATAATGAAAAATAATATTTATGAACATAATATAATTATTTATATGAATCAAATACATCCTATCCATAACAAACATGGCTTACAGAACCAATCATATAAAGGAAAATGAATCATTTAACATCTGAAACTATGATACTACTTAAATATTATTTACAAAGCAATATTAGAGATCATTATGATATCAAAATTATGTATATAGTTTTTTTATAATTTAATAACAATGTTTTAACTATTATAATAGAGTATAACGTACCATCTACTGAGTAAAAGTATAATTTAATGGTAAATTTCACAATCACTTTATTATCCGAGGTTGTTTTTACGTAAGTATCTACTGGGACCTCTTTAAAATCCACATCCATGTTTTTGTAAAAATGTATTTCAAAACAATTTTTACTATTTAATAGACTATGGTTTAAATTCATTTATACCCTTATTTTAATTTATATGTTTTGAAAGGAATATTTTGGTTGTTTTCCAAAAAAGGTACTTTAGGACCTTTTTGACACAACTAAGGTAAGAATGTTTCTTTAACATATATAGTGGGTGCAGCTATTTTCTGCCATTATAAAATAATTGAATCTTCCATTACAATATTATAAGAATATTTTCAAAATAAATTTTTTCTTTTATAATTATGTGACTTTTAACTGATTTCATAATAGAGAGAGATATTTCTCTCAAATTGTTTTGATTTCATCTCTGTCAACATCTTTTTCTAGATTTTACACTTATTTAAAGTTGATTTATTATGATACAAGTATTACATATTGTATTTAACATTTTGTGATATGTTTGAATATGGATGAGTTATTTTTATACCATTCATGGTTTATGGATAAAGTATTGACATTTTTATCCTAGTTTTAATACAATTGTTTATGTCATTTTTCAACATTTTCATATGATGAATGTATTGGACTTAGTATGTGACATGTGGATCCCTCTATAGATCCTCGATGCATAGGTAGGTCTAATGATTCAATTATACATGGAATTAGATGAGGCCTATCACAACTTGATATATGATTTTTTCCGCGGCCTAAATCATTTTTAGACGTCTTGGATGAGACCTGGACAAGATGTTTTAGAATGTCTTGCATTATACATTCCCTCATTATTAAAATAATAATGATGATCCATGTGGTTATTCGACTAGTAGAATAACAATGACTATATTTTATTATGGCATTATTTACTCATCTCATATTCCTTCCATAAAGTTTTCATGTTTATTATTTGTAAAGGCATGAGTTTTTAATTATTCATTATGCCTAATGTTTATGTTATCTTCTGCTATATTCCTTACCCTAACTGAAAATTTTAGATCACCCCTTTCATATGATTAATTTTCCTAGGATATGAAGAAGTTATTTATTAGTGACTTCTAGGAATAATCTAGGAGACATGGATGATTCTAATGGAACAAATTAGTTTTGTATTTCTTTTTAAGTTGTAATGTTGCTTTTATGTATGTATCTTGTTTCCAATAACTCTAAACTAATCGGTCTTTCGGGACATAATTTCTTGTATCATGCCAATGTTATGTAATAAATCACTGATTCTGGGTAACTGGGGTTGGGGAATTACAAATGTCCCTTTCATAGAATTCCAAAATGTAAAAACAAATAATAAATCGCCCTTTTAAAAAGAAAATTTTAAAACCTAAGAGCTACCCAAGGTAACAAATAACTATTTTTAAACATAAAAGAACATATGTGGGAATTGAAAACATGAACATAGAATAGAAATCTAACTATCATCTTCTGATAAAGACTGATAGAGTACATAGTTTGAATAAAGTTGACACTCAAAAATCCATAAATCAGTGATGATATAAGGGTCCATTTGATTCAAAAGATCAGACGGTACTGGGAGAATATTTTTGGATTCAAGGCATTTTTTCCTAAATTGAAATATTTTTCATGAAAAGTTGTAAATACATGATTTCAAGAAAACCTCACTCTATTTTGTTCCTTGATCGATTTTTAAAAATGTTTCATTTTTAATTTTTGAGGAGTTAGTAGATCATGAGATCCATAAATATAATGATCTTTCATTATATTTCTCTTTATAGAAAAAAATGATAGAGTAGGATATCCAATATGCATAAATCCTCATGTGGTGAGATAATACATTAATTGCACAAAATTTATCTAAATTGTAAATTAATCATTCCATAAAGTGTTATACTTATAACCATTATAAACGATAAAAACCAATTATGTTATAAATAAAGTCATGAAACCATCTAAACATTGATCCCTAGTATATCAGAGAGTATTTCTTGAATATGACATTAAAAACATGTGAATACCTACATGTTATATTATCTTGATACATGAAAGTAACCTAAATTACCATACATACTTACAGAAATCATTCATATCTCCTTATTTTAAATTTTTTTGGATATATTCTTTAAGTCCAAAAAGTTATAAATAATCATCAGTGATAGAACCAACCACATTGTCCATAAATCCTTAATCAGTAACATCGTAATTATTACCATCAAACATTTACTTATCAAAACATCATTATTTAGACATCAATAATAATTTATGGGTTACCATTTCTTATCAAAAATATCACCCTTCATGAAATAATTTTTCTAGTCTATCAGTACCATTCAAAATATTCATGTAAATCATTACTAAACATAAACAGGACAATACTTATATTGTTCACCATTCACAATTTTTGAATCCATGTACCTAAATTATTTGATTATTATAGTTCATTCATAAGCCATTAATAATATTACCTCATCCTATTACTTAAAACCTCTTTCAATTCAAATTTCATCTATAGTATCATCTGAATCAACAATATAACCATTATGCGATCCACTATGATTATTCCTTTTGTTACCCATCCTCTTAGGACATTGTTTTTCATAATGTTCATTCAACCAAAAAATGAAACATTCAACTATTGGTAATACCTTAGGGATGACACTTTTTTCATTAATTTTCCGAACTAAACATTTAATTTTCCCCTTGTAGTCACCTACTTTGTGCTCTTATTTTTCACATTCAAAATGTCTTCTTATTACTTTGAAACATTCACATGGGTGTTTCCTTCTATATTATCGACATGTAAGAAAGGATATATTCTTTCCTGCATGGTCTGCATTACCTAAAATCTAAGAAAACACCCACATTATATTCTTTGGTTATTCCAAGAGTTTTTTATCATACAAGTTGTTAATAATGTTCTGTGAAAAAAAAATATTCAAGATCACAGCATCATTCACTCCAGTGTTAATACCATTTGACGACTAATAAAAAAATTCCATCCCATTAAATTTTAATTTAGTTAATTTGGGTTCCATCCATTTAATGAAACTATAATTCATTGAGTAAGAAAGAATTATCATATTAGGGTACCACAAAATCATGAAAATTTACTAATTAGATTCCTAAATCATGGCTCTTACTTTATTAATCTATGAAACCATAAGTTTATTCTAAGTTATTAATAACCAAATTATATTTAAATCATTCATTTGTTTCATAAAGAGTTTTTGATTTTCCAAATCATATCCCCCAAGAGTGTTAAACCAGGTGTGTAGTAGGGCTTATTGTTGTCTACATGGTTATCCTCTAGTCAGACAAGACGAACCTTGTCAGTACTGTTACCCCTTAGAATATCTATGTTAGATCCACATCCACATGTAGTATCATGGCATTTATATAATTGTTGGTCAGAGTGGATACTCAAGAGGGGGTGAATTGAGTTCCAATTAAAATGTCTGTTCTAAAACTTTGTCTTAAAAACCCCAAGTAAAATACTGAATTAAACTGTAGTGAATTTATATCAACATAAGGGTTCGGTTGGGTTCTCAAGGGATTGATTATTTACCATTTAATCAAAACAGAAAGGTTGATTAACTTTTGAAACCAACTTACTGATTTACAACTGATATAAACACTTGCGAATTTATTTATCAAAGTGAATTTAAAATAGTTTTGGTTTTAAAGGGATTAGCAGCGGAATAAAAGAATAACATTGAAAGATATAAAACAGCAGATATAACCAAGAGGTTCAGTCTCAAACCGACACTTAGTCCTCTCAAAATATTTTATAAAATGATGATCCACACCCTGGATCGGGGATAACAACAGAAACCAGTTGTTCAGGTCGAAGACCTCTACCACAGTTATTCGTGGGAGAAAACACATCAGCAACCAGCTGTCCAGGTCACACGACCTCTACCACTATACCAGTGGGAAAAACAAAATGCGGAGAGTTGAGTGAGGATTTACAAATCCTCCAGTTAGAGTACAGAAGACAGTGTGTGTGTATAATACAGCATATAACACACACTGCTCAATATGTAAAATGATAATTCACAGAGCAAATATTTAGAGTTTATAAATGGCTCTAGTGATTGTCATAGAGTTCTGGACTCCTTTGATTGATCAGAATTTTCTCTGAGTCCTCTTCTGGTTTCTATCTGGAAAATAGAGTATCGTCTGTTTCCTTGACTTCCAGGTTCAGAGAATGTTGAAGAAGCTGTTAAGTTGATGTTCTCTTTTTGTTCTCAGCTCTTCTCTGGTACGCATGATTGTAGGTGATCTTCTTGTAAGCTCAGACATCTTTCTTCATGTACACCAGCTTGAGTGTTCTTCACTTGTTCAGTGCGGCTGCAAGCCTTTCACAACACGTGTTCAACTCTATTATATATTCGTGTGTATACGCGAGTGTGTATCTCCCTTTTTGAGCTCGACAACAGCATCCTTCTCTTAAAGCACGAGCTCCGGAAAAAGATATGATTTCCTTTTTGCAGGTACGAGGTACAGTTCCCTGACATCCAACAACACACATTAAATAAATGACAGAGCATTTAAAATATTCCTAATATGACTGTTGGTTAGATTAAATAAAGATAAAGAAATTCAAATAGATGTTTATGACTATCAGTGTGTCAAGTGATCGGTGGGTCATCAGCATCGGTGATACATCATTGGTGACTCATTCGATCAGCATCGGTGAGACATTTTCGGTGACTCATTTGATCAGCATCGGTAAGGCATCTTCGGTGACTCATTTGATCTGTATCGGTGAGACATTTTCGGTGACTCATTTGATCAGCATTGGCGAGACATTTTCGGTGACTCGGATCGGTGTGACTGTTGTCCTTTGATGTGGATTAGTGCGACCATTGTCCTTTGATATGGATCGGTGCGACCGTTTCCCTTTGATCTGGATCGTTGCGACCGTTGTCCTTTGATCTGGATCAGTGCGACCGTTGTCCTTTGATCTGGATCGGTGCGACCGTTGTCCTTTGATCTGGAGGACTTCCATAAAAACTTGAAAATCAATAACAAAGAGATAAAAACATGATCCAACCAATATACATAGATTCATTAAGAGATTGTGATTATGAGAAATCAAACTGGATTAAGTAATTGATGATTTGTGATTATTAAAACAAAACCCATAGGAAGAATTCAACAATCTTCCAGAGGGTTCAACAATCTCCCCCTTTTTTATAATCACAACTCTTAGACAATCACAAATCTTAGCCATTAATAAATATAATATATCATCTATAATAAGGCATAATAAGAATAAAAAAATGAGATATAAATATCCCCCTGAAATTAGGCCTGATAAAAACTTATGCAAGAATTTCCATACAAAGATATAAATCTCCCCCATATCTCCCATGGATCCATAGAGATACATATTTCTCCCCCGTTGGGATAATCAAAAAGGATAGAAAATAGATAAATAAGAGAATAAAAGACGGCAGTAGTGAGAATAAAAAGAAAAGAGAATAATGTTCATAAGATATCATAGTACAACCACAATAGGGTTCATCCCATCAACAACAACGCACAACTATTACTGGGGGTGTAAAGGGGCTTTTCCATTGTCGGACGGATCATGGTGGGTATGTTGGAAGGCCTGGAGGAAGGTTGAACTGAGCGAATTTGAAACGGGGGTAAAACGACTCTCAAGGATGGAGGAGAGCAAGCCACCAGAATTTGCTGTGGAGCTGTAGAAGCTGTAGGAGCTGGTTGAGAAGATTACTGAGGAACTGGTCGAAGATGAGAGAGATCTTGAGCAATAGATATCTGATTTGGAGCAACATCAGAGGCACCAAGAGGGTCAGAAGTAGGAAGCACAACGGCATAGGCTTGTGCATTCAGATAAGGCTTCAAAAGATTTATGAAATTCTGAATAACTTCTGCACCATACTGAATAGCCTTCTCAAAATCATCCTTATTTGCCATGAACCGTTCCAAGGTTGGACTAAAATCTTGCAACTGACGAACTTGAGTTTTGAAAGCTTGAGTGACTGGAGGTAGTCTCAGATTTTCAGCTAGCACTTTGAAATTCGTAGTCATCTCATGCTTGGTATAGATTTTTAAAAATTAGTGATCAAACTTTTCCTTGATTTCTCTCTGAGAATTAGTGGCATCTGCTAAATATACTGTTACCATCTTATGAATGTGATCACTGTGATCCTTCATCTTCCTCAACGAGTCCAAATCAAGAACATTCCTAATGGCGGAGAATTCATCATGCACAAACTGCTTCAGAGCCTCTAGCTCATGAGTGGAGATCTTGGTTACTTTGCCTGTACTTGCTTGAGCAACTATCTGAGTTATCTTATCCTTCATCTTTCTCAGATCAGAATTCTTAAGATGTTCAATCAGATTCCGCAACACTTCCATCATACCAGAGATAGTGGATCTAAATTCATTGGATAAAGAAACTAACCCAGATTGTAGATCCTTTAGAATCTGATTTAGAGAGGCTATGTGTCTGCCAATAAACTCGCTAGTATTGGCCAGGTCTGGTGTAATAGCCTTTGAGATTTCCTCTCTAACTGTGTCTCTCATAGCAGTATGCAACTCCCTTTTTAAGTTGTCAAAATCACACTGAGAGACAGTAGAACTAGGTAGATGAGAACCAGCAGCATCAACAACATGAGCAGACCTTGCCCCAACTGGTTGACTTTCCATCATAACCGTAGTAGATTCTGATTCTTCATCTTCTTCCTCAAAATAAACTAAACCCAAAACAGAAAAACTAGGGTAATCAACCCAGACAGTAGCACACAGAGTATATTTCAGTTTATCATAACTTCATTTTCCACTATTTTTAAGAGATTATCGCTTGGCATTGGCATCTGTTTCTGATACAGTTTGATGTGTTTCTGTTTGAGGTATAGCAAGACCATCCACTGGTCGGTTATCACCATCATCATCATTATCATCAGCATCATCTCCATTCTCATTTCAATTCTTCACAGAAACATCACTGTCAGATACTTCAGTGTCACTGGCTTCTTCATCACCAAGAACTGGTTCTGATTCAGGTAAGGGTAAAGGTGGACTAGCAGGTCCAAAGTCTATTCATCTCTTAGGACTCATAGTATCAGGATCACTCCTATAATCAGGAGATGACATACTTCCTTCTTCTGTTTCAGCATCTTCCATCCCTTGTTTACTAGACTCTTCAGTGTCTTTATTCCTTTCAATATTTACCTCTTCTTCGTCATCAGAATAAATTGGTTCCTCATTCGATTTCAAACTAGTTTCTCTCAAACCCTTCGGCCTCTTTCCATGATCAGTGGGATTGTAGGATTCATACAACTTTTCCTCATCAGCAACCCAACATTTTTTCCATGGGTTCCAGTTTATCTTCATCCGTTTACAAATTTATTTGGTAATACAAAAAGCACTATCAGATTCAGCTATCTCATCCGCTTCATCAACACATTCCAGACTTTATAACATAGCAGAGATCATTTTGGGATAGAACAGGGAAGTGGCTTTCTTAGAAGGTTTCACCATTCCAGCTATGTGCACCATTAGATATCTACACAAATTGATCTTCTCATGGGTCTTTAGAAAAAACAACAGAAAAACATCCTGGTATCTTACAGCAGCAAAATCTCCTTTCCTGGAGCAAATTTGGTGCTGAATAAACTTAAAGAGAAGTCTACATTCACCGTCCTGCTCTGATGCTATGATTCTTCTTGACTCTCTGTTTCTAGTCAAAAGCTCTAAAGCTAACTCATAAGATAAATAATTGGTGGTTGGAGGAATGTTTCCAGCATAATCCTCATACCGACCCTCGTGGGGTACATTCAAACATTCAGCCCATTGTTTTGACGAAAAATATATTTTCTTTCCTTTCACTACCGAAGACATTCTGGCGGCCTCGACACCATATAAAGTAACTTGCACATTTATATAAAACTCATGCACTAGCTTTGGGTAGTACACACGAGTGTTGTCTGAGAACCAGGATTTCCATCCTTGCGAATCTAAAACTTGTAACAAAAGCGACTTACTTGTCAAAATCCTGGAGGAGCTGACTTACTTTTCTACAGCAACAATCTGAGTTTCCAGGTTTGGATTTATTGATCTTTCAGTGGTACTATTCGACTCGCCTTGAGCACACTTTGATGGTTTAGGACTTTCTGATCCTTTTCTTGGTCTCTTCTGCTTAGCCATTTGATGATTCTGGGGAAAGCAGGAGTTCAAAGGTTCGAAGTGGAGGAGAAGAGACAAAATAAGGTTTGGCGGGAAAGAAATGAAAGGTCGACGGTTTGGGGAATATGAATAGTCACGTATAATTTATTTCATCATTTAGGCTTTCCATAATAAAGATAAGTAGTTAATTAATCACAAAATAAAAAGTAATAAAAAAATCGGTTTCACAGATCGGTTTCATAGATCAGTTTCAGAGATCGGTTTCACAGATCAGTTTCACAGATCGGTTTCACAGATCGGTTTCACAGATCGGTTTCACAGATCTGTTTCACAGATCGGTTTCACAGATCCGTTTCACAGATCCGTTTCAGAGATCAGTTTCACAGATCAGTTTCACAGATCAGTTTCACAGATCAGTTTCACAGATCGGTTTCATAGATCGGTTTCACATATAGGTTTCATAGATCAGTTTCATAGATTCGTTTCACAGATCAGTTTCCCAGATCAGTTTCAAAGATCAGTTTCACAGATCAGTTTCACATATCGGTTTCACAGATCAATCATACATAATTCTTGTTTAATAAAATTAATTCTTTCAGAGCATAAAGGCTTTGTAAAAATATCATCTAATTGATGTTCAGAACTAATAAATTTTAGAGAAATATCACCTTTTTGATAATGATCTCTTAGAAAGTGATGTCTGATATCAATGTGCTTCGTTCTAGAGTGAGACACAGGGTTCTTAGATATGTTGATCGCACTAGTATTGTCACAGTTAATTGAAACTTGTTTAAAATCAAATCCATAGTCCAATAAGGTGTGTTTCATCCACAGAATCTATACACAGTAACTACCAGCAGCGATGTATTCTGCTTCAGCCGTAGACAGTGCAACTGAGTTCTGTTTCTTACTACACCATGATACTAGCGATTTTCCAAGTAAATGACATGTTCCAGATGTGCTTTTCCTATCTAACTTGCATCCAGTAAAGTCAGCATCTGAATAACTGGTTAGGTCAAATTATTGTCCTTTTGGATAAAACAAACATAAATTCACGGTATACTTAAGATATTTAAAAATCCTTTTAACAGCCAGCAAGTGTGATTCATTAGGATTAACTTGAAATCTAGCACACATACACACACTAAACATAATATCTGACCGACTAGCAGTAAGATAAAGTAAACTCCCAATCATACCTCTGTAATTAGTTTGATCTACTGGTTTACCAGTTTCATCTAAATCCAATTTACAGGTGGTACTCATAGGTATATCACTTTCCTTAATACTATCCAAACCAAAACATTTTAATAAATACTTAATATATTTACTTTGATATAGAATAATTCCATATTTAGTTTTAAAAATTAGAAAACCAAGAAAATACTTATGCTCTCCCATTAAGCTCATTTCAAACTCATTTTGCATAACCTGTGAAAATTCAGTACATAAATAATTTTTAGAAGATCCAAAAATAATATCATCAACATAGATTTTTACTATTAACACATCTTTTGAAATCCTTTTTATAAAAAGAGTGGGATCAACTATTCCTTTTGTAAATCCTTTTGAAATAAGAAAGTTTGAAAGTCTTTCGTACCAAGCTCTTGGAGCTTGTTTTAAACCATATAAAGCTTTAGAAAGTTTAAAAACATGATTTTGAAAATGAGTATTTGAAAAACCAGGTGGTTGTCCTACAAAAACATCTTCAACAATAAAACCATTTAGAAAAGCACTTTTCACATCCATTTGATATAACTTGAAATTCAGATATGATGCATAAGCAAGTAAGATCCTAATATCTTCTAATCTAGCTATAGAGGTAAAGGTTTCCTTATAGTCAGTTCCTTCTTCTTGATTGTAACCTTGTGCAACTATCCTAGCTTTGTTTCTAATGATGTTTCTAGATTCATCAACTTTGTTTCTAAAAACCCTTTTTGTGCCTATGGTTATAGTGTCCTTAGGTCTTTCTACTAATTTCCAGACATTGTTTCTTTCAAATTGATTTAGTTCCTCTTGCATAGCCATTACCCAAAATTCATCATTGATAGCATCATTGATATTTTTAGGTTCTAGCTGTGACAAGAAGGCTTGATGTTCAACCTGATTTCTAAGAGAAGTGCTAGTCTGTGTTCCTCTATCTATATTTCCTACGACAGCATCTAAAGGATGGTTCTTCAGAATCCTAGTTGGTCTTGAAAAGGTAGGGCTAGAGATTTCAGGTTCATCTACAGGTTGAGGTTCAACAGAAGCAGGATCTGGAAAATTTCCAGAACTGGATGTTTTAACTACAGGTCCACTGTTTTTATCATTAAGGTTCAAACCAGAGAGATCATCTTCAAGATTTTCAAGAGAGGTCTTAGGTTCATGTGGATCAGTTTCATCAAATTTGATGTGAACAGATTCTTCCACACGTTTGGTTATCTTATTAAAAACTCTATAGGCTTTACTGGAATTTGAATAACCTTGAAAAATTCCTTCATTACTCTTGGATGAAAACTTATCAAGATTATCTTTAGTGTTAAGAATAAAGACTTTGCATCCAAAAACATTGAAGTAGTTAACCTTAGGTTTCCTATGGTTCCATAATTAATAAGGGGTCCTCTTAAGAACAGGTCTGATCAAGAATCTATTAATAACATAACAAGCTGTATTTACAGCTTCAACCCAAAAGTAAACGGGTAGGTCATACTCGTTAAGCATAGTTCTAGCAATTTCTTACAGGGTTCTATTCCTCCTTTCTACTACACCATTCTATTGAGGTGTCCTAGGGGCAGAGAAATTGTGACTATAGCCACTATGTGAGCAATAAGCTTCAAATTCATGATTTTCAAACTCACGACCATGATCACTTCTTAGGGTTTTAATCTTAAGTCCACTAAAGTTCTCTACAGACTTGGAATATTTAACAAAGTAATAACAAGCTTCACTTCTGTGATCTAGAAAGTATACCCAATTATATCTAGAAAAGTCATCCACAAGAACTAGACATAATTCTTCCCATTTAAGCTAGAAACTCTAGAAGGTCCAAATAAATCTATGTGAACCAACTCGAGAGGTTGAGAAGTTGAAACTCATTTCTTTGATTTAAAAGAAACTTTATGTTGCTTTCCCTTTTGACAGGGATTACAAACTTTGTCTGCTGGAAATTCAAGTTTGGGTTGGTCTCTAACTAAGTTCTTCCTAGAAAGTTTTCTAAGTGAATGAACATTGCAGTGTCCTAATCTTCTGTCCCAAATCCAAGACTCTTTATGAAAAGAATTTAAACAAGTAATTGTTTTCTTAGCTAAAGAATTTAAATCGACAGCATAAACGTTTTCACTTCTTAATGTCGAAAACACTAAAACATTTTTAATGTAAAAAACATTGCAAGAATAATTTTCAAATCTAACATAAAAACCATCATCACATAACTGAGAAATACTTAACAAATTGTATTTAAGTCCATCAATAAATAAAACTTTAGAAATTAGTACTGAGTCAGTGTTACCAATCTAGACTAAGCCGATGATTGTCCCTTTAGAATTATCACCAAAGGTGACAAAACCTCCATCAACTCTGACTAAGATTTTAAAGCATGAGAAGTCTCTTGACATATGTCTTGAACATCCACTGTCCAAGTACCAGGTCTTTTTACAGGAGCTCTTTAAGCAGGTTCCCTACAAAACAGATTTAGATAGGAAATGATTTTGGTACCCAGATCTTCTTAGGTCCAGACAGGTTGGCCATTAATACTTTAGGTACCCAGATTTTTCTAATGGGTCTCATAGAATTTCTAGAATTAGCAGATTTGGAAAGATAAATCTTATTATATCCATAACTATGAATATAACTTGTTGAAGCATATGAAGTTCCAGAGCTAGCTATATTCTGTCCAGATATAGGAATAAATCTAGTTCTGGTAATCTTCCTTTGTCCAGGTTGGTATCCTATACCAGTAGTATATCTAGGTGCTATTTTCTTACCTAGCATCTGAGTAAGAGTATCTTTACCATTTGTAAATTTCTCTAAGTCTTTCTTGAGATGCTCATTGGATAATTTTAGTTCAATGTTTTCTTTAAGCAACTGAACATTCTTTTCCATTTCAATATCAAGATCAAATGTATGTTTAACAGTTAAAGAGTACTGTTTCTTTAAACCTTTGTATTTGTCTTTCAGCTCATTACAAGTTTCTTCTAACATATCACAATATTAAAACAGTTCAGATTTAGACATTTTATCATATTCATAATAATCTCTAGAATAATATGAATTAGAAGCAGGAGTTTCTAAAGTTACCTCAGCAGCGTTTGTCCTAAAGAACATGTTTTCCTTATTTCTGTGTTCAGTTTCAGAAACTTCAGATTCACTAGAACTGTCCTTAGAAGCACTCCAAGTAGCCTTCATGTCTTTCTTATACTTCTTATCCTTGTATTCATACTTCTTCTTGTATTCCAGCTTTGGACAGTCTGCTTTTATGTGTCCCTTCCTTTTGCACTCATAACAGACAACTTCATCTGATTTGTCAGATTTCTTCCAATCCTTTATCCAATGTCCCTTGTTGTCATACTTATCTTTGTAGTTTGTCTTTCTGAAAAACTTCTTCTTCCTATAAAATTTCTTAAACCTTCTAGCAATGTGAGCCATCTCAGCATCACTGTGAGAGTTACTCTCACTGTTTTCACAGCTTGAACTTTCATTGATAGCTTGAATCTTTTCCTTATCCTTATTCTTTGAGATTGTAGTTTTGAAGGCAACATACTTCCTTCTAGGTTCATCATCTTCTTCTTTGTTTACTTTGAGTTCTTCTTCATACATCATCAACTTGCCAATTAGTTCCTTGACTGGTAGTTCACCAATTTCACATGATTCTCTAATGGAGACAGAGGTTCCTCTCCATCTTTCATGTAGACATCTCAAAATTCTCATGATTTGTTCCTTTGCAGGAACATCCTTTCCCAGAAAGACATTGTGTTGACAATTTCATTGAACCTGAGATACATATCATAAATGGGTTCATCAGGTTTCATCTTAAAATTATTATACTGAATAGTATAAGTGTTCAATTTCACCTCCTTAACTTTAGTTGTTCCTTCATGAGACACAGCTAAGGTATCCCAAATCTCATAAGCAGTTTGACAGGCAGATATTCTATTAAATTCCCCATCTCCTAGAGCACAGTATAAAGCATTCATAGCTTTACAATTATTATTGTAGGCTATATTAGTAGCTTCATTCCAAGTAGTTCTAATAGTAGTAGGAATTTTATATTCAGATTCTATAGCAGTCCAAATATCAAAACCCATGCTTTCTAAATGAATTTTCATCTTGATTTTCCACTGAGCATAGTTAGTTCCATTGAAAAATGGTGGTCTATTGGTAGCAACACTATCAACTCTATTATCCATGATAGCTTACGTAAGGCAAAGATTTTAAAGAGATACCAATTTAGAAATAATAGAAATTTTAAGAACTTTAAACTACAACTAAAATCATAGTTGAAGAACAGAGTACAAAATATTTTAAACAACCTTTGATACCAAATGTTGGTCGGAGTGGATACTCAAGAGGGGGGTGAATTGTGTTCCAATTAAAATTTCTGTTCTAAAACATTGTCTTGAAAACCCCAAATAAAATACTGAATTAAACTGTTGTGAATTTATATCAAAGTAAGGGTTCAGTTGGGTTCTCAAGGGATTGATTATTTCCCAGTTAATCAAAACAGAAAGGTTGATTAAATTTTGAAACCAACTTACTGATTTACAACTGATATAAACACTTGAGAATTTAATTATCAAAGTGACATAAAAACATTTTTGGTTTTGAAGAGATTTGCAGTGGAATAAAAGAATAACTTTGAATGATATAAAATAGTATATATAACCAAGAGGTTCAGTCTCAAGCTGAGACTTAGTCCTCTAAAAATCATTTATAAAAAGATGATCCACACACTAGATCGGGGATAACAACAGCAACCAGTTTTTCAGGTCCAAGACCTCTACCATAGTTATTCGTGGGAGAAAACACAACAGCAACCATCTGTCTAGGTCACACGACCTCTACCACTATCCCAGTGGGAAAAACAAAATGAGGTGAGTTGAGTGAGGATTTACAAATCCTCCAGCTAGAGTACAGGAGACAGTGTTTGTGTATAATACAGCATATAACACACACTGCTCAATATGTAAAAGGATAAATCATAGAGAAAATATTTAGAGTTTATAAATGGCTCTAGTGATTGTCATGCAGTTCTGGACTCATTTGATTGATCAGAATTCGCTCTGAGTCCTCTTCTAGTTTCTGTCTGGAAAACAGAGTATCTTCTGTTTCCTTGACTTCCAGGTTCAGAGAATGTTGAAGAAGCTTTTGATTTGATGTTCTCTTTTTGTTCTCAGCTCTTCTTTGGTACGCACGATTGTAGGTGATCTTCTTGTAAGCTCAGACGTCTTTCTTCATGTACACCAGCTTGAGTGTTCTTCAATTGTTCAGTGCGGCTTCAAGCCTTTCACAACACGTGTTCAACTCTATTATCTATTCGTGTGTATACGTGAGTGTGTATCTCCCTTTTTGAGCTCGACAACAGAATCCTTCTCTTAAAGCATGAGCTTCGGCAAAAGATATGATTTCCTTTTTGCAGGTACAATGTACGGTTCCCTGACATCCAACAGAATACATTAAATAAATGACAGATCATTTAAAATATTCTTAATCTGACCGTTGTTTAGATTAAATAAAGATAAAGAAATTAAAACAGTTGTTCATGACTATCAGTGTGTCAAGTGATCTGTGGGTCATCAGCATCGGTGAGACATCTTCGGTGACTCATTCGATCAGCATCGGTAAGACATTTTCGGTGACTCATTTTATCAGCATCGGTAAGACATCTTCGGTGACTCATTTTATCAGCATCGGTGAGACATTTTCGGTGACTCATCTGATCATCATAAGTGAGACATTTTCGGTGACTCGGATCGGTGCGACCGTTGTCCTTTGATATGGATCGGTGCGACCATTGTCCTTTGATGTGGATTGGTGCAACCATTGCCCTTTGATCTGGATCGGTGCGACCATTGTCCTTTGATCTGGATCGGTGCGACCGTTGTCCTTTGATCTGGATCGGTGCGACTGTTGTCCTTTGATCCAGTGGACTTCCAGAAAAACTTGTAAATCAATAACAAAGAGATAAAAACATGATCCAACCAATATATATAGATTCATTAAGAGATTTTTATTATGAGAAATCCAACCGGATTAAGTAATTGATGATTTGTGATTATTAAAACAGAAACCATAGAAAGAATTCAACAATCTTCCAGAGGGTTCAACAATAATTATACAAAAAAATCACTCTATCCTTTAAAAAAATTCAATAACATTTTCCTAAAAATGAAATAATACTTTTACTTATCCTTAGAGACACACCTAAACACATCCATAGAAATTACCCTTGGGAACTCCCTAATGATTTCTCATCCTAATTTCCAAAGTCTGACTAAAACATTTCTCTGATACCGAATATAACATCTCAATATTGTTGAACATTAATATGAAATCTATTTTTCATGATACTTAACACAATTAAAAGATAGATTCATAAAGACTTTTTTAGTTTGGTTCCTTTGGAAACATTGAATACAAACATCTAATCCCATGATTTATCTTCAATGTTTTCCACCAGGATATTCCCCTTTTGTATCCCTAACTAAAAACATCATTTCTAAACATGGGAAAATAAAACAAAATAATGTGTGAGCTCATTTTCTCAATAGAGGTAAACAACGTGGACATGAAAACGTAATAATGAGAAAAAGAGTATAAGATCATGATCATGAAAATAAAAGATCATACACTATGTATCAACGATCATAAACACGAATTAGGGAATAAATATTAGCAATTCATAATACAAGAATAAAAATGAAATAAATAATATAATCCATGAAATAATAACATATGTATAAGAAATGAAATTGTTTTATAATAATTATCATGTAATTTCATTCCCTATAAGTAAAAATGCATTTCAAGAACATAATAGGCACTTTATGGGGATGGATCTTACTAGTTTGTGAAAAGAATCATACATATTTGTTGTCCTTTCATTATAACGGATCGAGTTTCCCCTCTTTCCATAGTGGGTCAGTTTTCCCTATATTTATATAGAGGACTAGGTTTTCCCATCCTCTCATAGTAGATTGTGTTTCCCCATCTTCCAATATTGGATCGAGTTTCCCAATATTCACATAGTGGATGAAGCCAGTTAACTTGATTCCACTAATTATCTTATGAGACATAAATCATTCATCAATGAACTGGAGGGATATATAGGTCCCACCAAAAAATATAATGAAAACTATACATATGTGTTCCATAAGAACATTAATCATTCATCATATCAAAACCCATTGAATAAAATTCGTTTCATAAATATTAGTCAATCATAACATAACCCATGGAATAGTAATGGGTTTTAGGAATATCATTACATCACAAATACAAACCATTATTAAAAAGATTAAGAATGATATAATTGAATAATAACACCAATAAAACAAAAGTGACATCATTTAATGTTATCATTGATTGAAAATATTTTGAGAGACCACATGGTAACATATCTTGAGGAAAATACCATTCCTGGTTCAAAATCATTTTATTTTATTAAAATGTCCTCAATTTTTTAATGAAATTATTTTTTTTAAAAAATAAATTTTTAATATTGTAATGTAATCTTCGGATCATTAATATATAATGATAGTAAAATATTCAATTCATGTTTTATTTTTTAAAACAATTCTTCTTATATTTTTACTAGAAAATTCAAAAAGTAACACATTTGAAAAATGACCAAAGATTTCTTTAAAACCATTTAATTAAAATCCATACATGGGTAAACGTGAAATTGAATGTTTTTATAAGAATAGTAAAAAAATGGAAAAAATTTAATGGAAATATGTACATATATGATAAATGTTACCTGGTAAATACATAAATATAAACAATATCGAAAAATATTGAAATTGTGAAATTAACACTTGCCTTAGGTTTCTGTCCTTACGGACTGGTCTAAAACTCATGTATACTAGGTTCATACATATTAATAAATTATAAAAACCCCATAATAATATTTATTATATCATGTTTGATTATTTTGTGACATAATATAATCTATTGATTAACTATTTTACTTTAAAGCAACATTTTGGGTAATAACTGCTTTGTATATCATGTGTGTTTTGACTTGTTATTTGTGATCCTATTACTTAGATCATGATTTATATAATTCAAAATGTAAAAAATTATTTATATAATATATATTTATTATTAAAATATATACAAAAGATGGATATATGAAATTAAAGACATTGTTCATGGAGATGATAAGAAATACGTACTGATACACACAGTTTCCTTTTTCTTATCATACTTAATAGAAAAAGTTAAATAGAAAATATTATATTTATATTATTAAATTAGCATTATTATGTCATATATTTCTTATTTATTCATTATATAATTTTTTATAATCATTCTTGAAATGGTTAATGTGGAAGATGGATGTTTTTGCATCGAGGAGACAGTTGGATGTATGTATGCATAAGAAATGATATCATTCACTTAATTATGAAAATGTATGGAAGTGGATGGTATATTTTTTGTTACAATAAAAATATTTTGTTATAATAGTCTTTTATAATTATTATTTCTATTATTATAATAATCCAAGTAATGTGGTGATGAAAACATATTACACAACATCATGGAGATGGCAAGTCATAGGTACACATGTGTGGTACATTCATTTTTTATAGGATGAATAAAAGGTGTGATATTTTTGTTACATATTCATATCAAAATATCAGAATATATTGTATAATAGAGTTATTACATTATAATTGTAGAGACTCTAAGCTTGACGTACATGGACATTACATTACTTCTGCGGAAAACTTAATACATAACAAAAATAGACACACAAGGACTATAATTGTTTGGTGTCTTTGGAAACATGGAACATAATCTTCTAATCGTGGTGAAAGATCTTCAACATCTCCCATAAAGATCTTCACCTTTTTTTCATACCTAAAACCTTTCTTTATATCCTGGGGAAAAGAAAACATAAAAAGGGTGAGCTCAAATTCCTTGTAAGGGTAAGCATGGATAAAATAAAACATATCATATACATTTGAACTTAAAAACATGTGCATAATGATTAAACATCAAAAGCTTGAGCAATGACATAAAACATGGAATTACGTAAGTCATAGATCATAAAGAAACATTAATAATGATAAAATATCATGGTAGTAAAACATGTAATTTTGGCAACTATTAAGCACATGATATGATTTCCATATTAGCCAAGGCATTGCTGCCAAGACAATCTTAGTGGTCAAAGTCCCATTCTGAATGGAGTTAACTCCTCGTTCCAGTCCTGTATTACTTAACCAATTTAACTTTCCCTTCCATCCAGGTCTATCTCATGAGATATAAAATCTTTACCCAATGCATTGGAGGGAGATATAGGTCCCACCCATCTCATAATTAAATCATTCTTACTTGTGCCTCATAATAAACATACATCATTCATAATAACCCAATAAATAAAATGGGTTTCATAGACATCATCCCATCATTACATAATCCATATAAAAGAAATCAATATCATTTCATAATAAGGAAAGTAGCACCATGTAAATAATAGAGACATTATACTTGAAACATACACATATGAAATAATTTCATCTTAGATAGAAAATGGCTTTGATAAAACACTTGAAATGAATTCTTGAAGAAAATATCCTTTTTTCGTCAAAATCATTTTCTTTTCACAAAATGTCATGCAATTTTAAAAGAATAGTATTTTTTTGAAAATAGTCATGAAATATTTTGGAGGATGCTTCCTGAAAATATCGCTTTCTAAACCATAAAAATCCTTTCATGTCTTATAAGTTAAAAAAAGATTCTTCTCATACTTTGGACGGAAAAGTCAAACAGTACCTCATAAAAGAAAGATTCCATACATACCATGTAGTGAAAGTAAAAAATGGGTAAAGAGGACTTTAAACATACATTAATACACTTTTATAAAACATGGACATGGATGATAGCAATAACCCTAGTAAATACTTACGAACAAGAAATCTCAGATAAAAATGAGATTTGTAAAATTATCCCTTACCTTAGGTCCGATATGCTTCCAACGTATCCCAACCTCATGTATAATGATTTAAATAATGTAATTGACTTATTATATAATCATATTCATTGTTATTATATCATATTTGTTTCACTTATGACTTTATATTGCCCGTTCTTTTGTAAATTCCATGTTAAAGCAGCGTTTTGGGTAAAATCATTTAATTTATCGTATGTGTTTCGACTTGTTGTTCTTGATATTATTAATTATATCCTTATTTACATTATTCTAGAATGTAAAACATGATTTATATATAATATATATTCATCATATACATATATATATTATAGACCGATAAAAGGAATGAAATGCACCATTTATGGAGACGGTAAGCCATACGTACGCATGAACGTTGTTTTTGTTTCCTTTTTGAATTGAATGAAAATAAATAGATGACATACATATATATATACACAAAAATCTAGTAGAATTATGATTTTATATATTTCATTATTATTCATTAAATAAACTTTATGATCATTCATGTATGGTTAACATGGAGAATGAATCTCATCGCGTCGTGGAGACGGTAGTCCGTACGTACGCACGAGCGATGATATCGTTTCCATAATTATTGAATAGAATTGGAGTGGATAGTATAATATATCAGAATCATTATGATGTTATAATAACCATATATATTTATTCTTTACACCATTATACCCATCCATGTAAGGTGTTGGTGGAAAAATAGATTTCACCACGGCGTGGAGACGGTATTCCGTACGTACGCACGCGTGGTGATTTCATTTTCCGTAGGATGGATAGATGGTGAAATAGGGTTGTTTCATACTTATAATAACATATAAGTATATGAGTTATACTGATGTTATTAATTCATAATGAAACAACTAATGAAGAAGAAGTTGAAGAAGAAATAGAGTTGAAAGAATCGGTAATGGACATTACCTCTTCTTTGAAGCGCCTCTTTGAGACCTCCTCTTAGGGCACTAAAATTGGTCTTTGAAGAAGCCGAGAACCTCTAAGATGTTTCTATGGAATTGGAGAAGAGAATTTGGTAGGGTTTGGCCTAGCTTGAAGGCTCAATGTGGTGTGAGGAAGAGAGGGAGGAGGTGCCCTTTTATAAGGGAGGAGAGGGGCACCTTTGGAATAAATAAAACTATTATTTGATTATAAAGTCAAATTCGGTTTTAAATAACTTAAAATTGATTTATTTCAAATCTAAGGTGGGGATGGGTCAAATTCCTGTCATCCAATATAATTTAGACAAGTTTAGGTTCCTATTTTAACCTTATCATTTAGATTTAACATTAAGTTAAATAATTTTACTTTTACCATCTCTTCTTGTGTTCTTATACAATAAGGTTAATAAACTTACTATAAGGAGACAGAAGAACCCCAAGATGTTTATTTTTAATATATATAACCTTATATATGTCCTTTTTCAAAACCATTGATTTTTAGGAATAAAATAACACTTAATAATATAATATTTGTTTTAAAAACTATTTTATGTCAATTTTGATACTATTTAGTAATTGACTTTTGTGAAAATCATAACAAAATTATTATTTCGAAAAAAGTTCATTAAATCAATACTAACATGTCATATTAGCCTATAAAATCAGTATAATTCATAAAATGTCTCAAATTACATTTATTTGAGTATTTATAACATCAATTATGTCAATATTTCATTAATAAGATAATTACTGCGTCATCTTTGTGTCATAAATAAATTAACTTATATAAAGTCTAAAAATTAAAAATAAAATATAATTATGTAGGAAATCTTTTTATCTTTATAATGAATATTTATAGTCGAATTTATCTTATGTATAACCCTATATTAAAAATGATATACTTATTAAACATTGATTTTAACTATTTTAACACTTCATTAAATAAATTAATAATAAATGTCCTAATCTAATCCAAGTGGGCCTAAATGGTCATATTTTATTCATAAGGTTGTTTTTGGTCCAATTACACTTATCCAATAGAATTAGGACATGTGTTAGGGTAATAATAATATCATTTTTATCCTTAATTACCCTATTTACTTTTAACCGTGGTAAAAAAAAGTAAAAAGTTACTATTCACCAAAAATTATTTTCATCTCATTGAACCGCATTTTTCTTACTGACATCAACCGTGTCTCTAGGATTTTTGAAATTACTTTCACAAAAGCGTTAAGAATAAGTTTTATGAAAAATTCATTTTCTTTAACTACCACCTAGTGGTTTCACTATTCATCAAAAAATGAAAGTTTCCAGAAAAATACCAAAAATTAGGCCTAAGCTATATTTAATATTATGAACTCAAAAATGATGTCTATTTTACCAAATTAAAAACATATCTATTTCATTAACTAATTTAAAAATTAATTCCCATTGTCAAAACAAATAGCGTGTTCTTAAGAGATAATAACTATCAAAATATTGACACTTGTTTATGTCTGGTTTAAATGTGAAATTACATTCAATGACCAACATTGTATTAATTTGTAAAAATATATTCTAAATATACTTTAAAACCATTCAAATTAATAATTTATCTCTATTAATTATTTTGATTAAAAAGGTTGTTTTGAATTAAAATTTAGTAATTTTCACTATTCATCAAAAAATGAATGTTATCTGAAAAGTACCAAAATTTCACCCTAAGCTAATTTCGATATTCCGAATACAAAAATGAAGTCCATTTTGAAAAATAAAATTTCAATAATTTCAAAAAGTGATTATTACTATTCATAACGGGTAGTTTTAATAATATCTTAATAGCATATTGTTGTTTAGTAAAACTCGTTATTGCGTACTACACACGCTATCGAAAAAGGTCGTGATTGCGTGTAATGCAAGACAAGTCAAGGATTCGTGTTTTGCAAGCTGCTTTTGGTGTAGCGTACAACACAAGACATTAATGAAATTAAAAAGAATATTTTTCATAAAATCTCGGGGTGTTACATTCTACCCCCCTTAAAATGAATTTCGCCCTCGAAATTCGTCAGGGTTATAAATGGTTTACTACTCGAAAGTTTCTGTAATAGAAACCCACATCTTAAAAAGAAATACCAAAACCAATCTTTAAAAACAAAAGTATGAAACGTAACGGTTACCCAAATAAACTAATCCCTGGGTTTCCTCATAGGTGAAAATATGGATATGGAAGAGAAATCTAACCATCATGTTCTGATAGAGAGTGGTAGAGAACATGGCTATGGAAAATCCAGCAATCACAAAGCCATAAATTTGTGACGATTTAAGGTACCATTTGATTCATCAGATATAAGAGCACTAGGACAACATTTTTGGTTTTCAAGATCATTTCCCTAAAGTTGATGAAATTGGAATTAGAAGAAATATATTCGTGATTTTGGTATAGTCTCACCATTGGTCATTCTTTGGACAATTTCCACTTCATCTCTTAAGGAAATGAAGTTGAATTTTTCATTCGTGATGTGTTAGCAGATCATGTGATAGAATGAGGGGTCATTCCATCTATCTCAAACAAAAGGTTAGAAAAGTTATCAAAAAATACGTAAGTCCATCTATAGTGAGATTAATAATATATGGTTCTTAAAATGGACTTATACTTTTTATACTATACTTCTTAATATAATAAAACTAGTTTCTAATAAACAGGGACTTCGTGTACGCCAGTGGTAGGCAATAAAGGCCAGTCGCACTTCAGTTGTGGGTTTGATTCCCACAGCCTTCTCTGACACGATGGGCTGTCGCCCATCCTGGAGGTTGTCCTTTTTCTGAAGCTATATTACTATAACATCCCATCAATAATATCGAAAAAAGTTCTATCCTAACTTATTCTCAACATAATCCATTCCAATATTTAGTCTTATCTAAAATACTTCGGTCCAAACTCATAGTATAAAGAAAATGATTACTTGAAATGCCATCATTTATCCCCCATATATCATAAGATATATCTTGTTGGTCAAATTACAAACATGTGAATACCTTAATCATGTATTCTCTTGAAGAATGAATACCCATTGAACCTTATTGAAAACATGAATGCTGTTAAAATTTGACTCTTTCCACATACCAAAATCCAAAAATTCTATATACTCAAACCATGATATAACCTTCTCCTTATATCAGTCATGAACTCATGAATACTATCAAACATTTAATTTTCTCCTTATCCCTTCATTATGCGCATATCATCTATTTTCCTAAAATATCTGAATAACCTTTCATGGTTACTAATACCATTAATCATACACTTTCAGAACATAGGAAAGAAAACGGTGTAACAATCCATATATGTCTCTTTATTCCATATTACCATGAGATTACTTATACAACATTACACTTGATAAACATGTATTCATTCCACTACCTTCTAAAACCATTGACCGAGGTTCAACAATTCATTCATCTCACATATCATTTGTAGTCCCTTCATCATCAACAACATAAATACTACCCATATGACCAAACTTATTCTCTTCATGAGACTTTACCTTAGGGCATTGGTATGCATAATGCATGTACATTCCACTTTTAAAACATTTAACCTTTGTTGATGTCGTAGCAATACCATTATCCTCATCCATGGTGTTAACTGATCCTTTTCCTTTGCACTTACTGGTTTTGAGTCCTTCTTTTCCACACCCAAAGCATCTTCCAGTTCCTTTGAAACAATCTCCTTGATGCCTCTTCCCACATGATTTACATGGGGGAAATTGATCTTTCTTTCCTCTAAGATCATCATGAAACTCCATCTTTCTGTTATTATCTGAGTTGGGAAACTTACCAAAGTTGAGATTATTGATCATATTATGATATTGCTGATTAGGCATAATAATGATGTTTGGACTTCCAAATCCCGTTTCATTTGATTTCTCATGAAGAATATCATTCCATTGTCCGTCATATCCTTCATTATCATGAATCTTCCTGTTTCCAGCCATTTTCTAAAACCCAAAAAGAATATTGTGAGAGGAAAAAATAATGCTAGGGAAAACAACATAGTAAAGGGGGAGTACCCTAAATATCTAACATCTTAGGTTATGTTCTAAGATCGTTACCATAGTTCTAGGAATATATCCTATACGTATACTTATCCTTAAGGACATCCCTAGACATACCTTAGAAATATCTCTAGGGATCTCACTAACGTTTTCGCATCCTAGTTTCCAAAGGTTGACTAAACCTTTCCTCTGATACCAACTGTAGAGACCCTAAGCTTAACGTACATGGACATTACATTACTTTTGTGGAATACTTAGTACATAACAAAAACACACACACAGGGACCGTAATAGTTTAGTGTCTTTGGAAACTTGGAATGTAATCTTCTAATCATGGTGAAAGATCTTCAACATCTCCCACAAAGATCTTCCCCTTTTCTTCATACCTAAAACCATTCTTTATATCCTGGGGACAAGAAAACATAAAAAGGGTGAGCTCAAATGATCAGTAAGGGTAAGCATGGATAAAATAAAACATACCATATACATTTGAACTTAAAACATGAACATAATGATTAAACATCAAAAGCATGAGCAATGACATAAAACATGGAAATACATAAGGCATAGATCATAAAGAAACATTATGAATGATAAAATAGCATGGAAATAAAACATGTATTTGTGGAAACCATTAAGCACATGATATGATTTCCATATTAGCCAAGGCATTGCTGCCAAGACCATCTTATTGGACAAAGTCACTTTCTGAATCGAGTTAACTTCTCGTTCCAGTCCTGTATTACTGAACCGGTTTAACTTGCCATTCCAACCATGTCTATCTCATGAGATATAAAGTCTTTACCCAATGCATTGGAAGGATATATAGGTCCCACCAATCTCATAATGAAATCATTCTTACTTGTGCCACAAAATAAACATACATTATTCATAATAACCCAATAAATAAAATGGGTCTCATAGACATCATCCCATCATTACATAATCCATATAAAAGAAATGGATATCATTTCATAATAAGGAAAGTGAAACCATGTAAATCATAGAGACATTATAATTGAAACATACACATATGAAATAATTTCATCTTAGATAGAAAATGGTTTTGATAAAACACTTGAAATGAATTCTCGAGGAAAATATCCTTTTTCTTCAAAATCATTTTCTTTTCACAAAATGTCATGCAATTTTAAAAGAAAAAGGATTTTGGAGAAAATATTCATGAAATATTTTGGAGGAATATTCATGAAAATATGGATTTATAAAACCGTAAAAATCCTTTCATGTCGTATAAGTTATAAAAACATTCTTCTCGTACTTTGGACAGAAAAGTCAAACAGTACCTCGTAAAAGAAATATTCCATGCATACCATGTAGTAAAAGTCAGAAATGGGTAAAAAGGAATTTATACATACATGAATACACTTTTATAAAACATGGACATGGATGATAGCAATAACCCCAGTAAATACTTACGAATAAGAAATCTCAGATAAAAATGAGATTTGAAAAATTATCCCTTACCTTAGGTCTGATATGCTTCGAACGTATCCGAACCTCTTGTATAATGATTTAAATAATGTCATTGACTTATTAAAGAATCATATTCATTGTTATGATATCATATGTGTTTCACTTATGACTTTATATTACCCGTTATTTTGTAAATTCCATGTTAAAGAAGCGTTTTAGGTAAAATCATTTAATTTATCGTATGTGTTTCGACTTGTCGTTATTGATATTATTACTTATATCCTGATTTACAAAATTCCAGAATATAAAACATGATTTATATATAATATATATTCATCATATAAATATATATATTATATATCGATAAAAGGAATGAAATGCACCGTTCATGGAGACGGTAAGCCATACATACGCATGAACGTTGTTTTCGTTTCCTTATTGATTTGAATGAAAATAAATAGATGAAATACATATATATATATATGCACAAAAATAAAGTAGCATTATTATTTCATATATTTCATTATTATCCATTAAATAAACTTTATGATCATTCATGTATGGTTAACATGGAGAATGAATCTCATTACGTCGTGGAGACGGTAGTCCGTACGTACGCATGAGCGATGATATCGTTCCCAGAATTATTGAATAGAATTTGATTGAATGGTATAATATATCAGAATGTTATAATAACCATATATAGTTATTCTTTACACCATTATACCCATCCATGTAAGGTTTTGGTGGAAAAACAGATTTCACCATGGCGTTGAGACGGTATTCCGTACGTACGCACGCGTGGTGATTTCGTTTTTTGTAGGATGGATAGATGGTGAAATAGGGTTGTTCTATACTTATAATAACATATAATTATATTATTTATACTAATTTTATTACTACATAATGAAACAACTAAAGAGGAAGAAGTGGAAGAAGAAATAGAGTTGAAACAATCGGTAACAGACATTACCTCTTCTTTGAAGCACCTCTTTGAGACCTCCTCTTAGGGCAATAAAATTGGTCTTTGAAGAAGCCCAGAACCACTAGGATGTTTCTATAGAAGTGGAGAAGATAATTTTTCAGGGTTTTCCAAGCTTGAAGGCTCAATGTGGTGTGAGGAAGAGAGGGAGGAGGTTCCCTTTTATAAGGGAGGAGAGGGGCACCTTTGGAATAACTAAAACTATTATTTTATTATAAAGTAAAATTCAGTTTTAAATAGCTCCAAATTAATTTATTTCGAAGAACATGTGGGTATGGGTCGAAATCCTCTCATCCAATAGAATTTAGACAAGTTTGGGTTCCTATTTTAACCTTATCATTTAGAATTAACATTAAGTTAAATAATTTTACTTTTACCGTGTCTTCTTGTGTTCTTATACTATAAGGTTAATAAACTTACTATAAGCAGCCAAACGAACCCCAATTTGTTTATTATTAATATATATAACCTTATCTAAGTCATTTTGCCGAACCGTAGATTTTTAGGAATAAAAAATACAATTAATAATGTAATATTTGTTTTAAAAACTATTTTATGTCAATTTTGACACTATTTAGTAATCGATTTTTGTGAAAATAATAACAGAATTATTAGTAGAAATAAGTTAATTAAATAAATACTAACATGTCATATTAACCTAGAAAATTATTTGAATTCATAAAAAGTCTCAAATTACATTTATTTGGGTATTAATAACATCAATTATGTCAATATTTCATTAATAAGATAATTACTGCATCATCTTTGTGTCATAACTAAATTAACTTATTTAAAGTCTAAAAATTACAAATAAAATATAATTACGTAGGAAATCTTTTTAGATTTCTAAGGAATATTTATAGTAGAATTTATCTTATTTATAACGCTATATTAAAAATGATATACTTATTAGACATTGATTTTAACTATTTAACCCATCTCTAAATAAATTAATAATAAATGTCCTAATCTAATCCAATTGGGCCTAAATGGTCATATTTTATTCGTAAGGTTGTTTTTGGTCGAATTACACTTATCCAATAGAATTAGGACATGTTCTAGGGTAATAATATTATTATTATTACCCTTAATTACCCTATTTACTTTTAATCGTGGTAAAAAAAGTAAAAAGTTACTATTCACCAAAATTAATTTTCATTTCATTGAACCACATTTAACATACTGACATCAACCGTGTTTCTCGGATTTTGGAAATTCCTTTCACAAAAGCGGTAAAATTAAGTTTTAGCAAAAATTCATTTTTTTAACTACCACCTAGTGGTTTCACTATTCATCAAAAAATGAAAGTTTCCATTAAAATACCAAAAATTAGGCCTAAGCTATATTTAATATTATGAACTAAAAAATTATGTCAATTTTACCAAATTCAAAACAAATCAGTTTCATTAACTAATTTAAAAATTAATTCCTGTTGTCAAAACAAATAGTGTGTTCTTAAGAGATAATAACTATCAAAAGATTGACACTTGTTTATGTCTGCTTTAAATGTGAAATTACATCCAATGACCAACATTGTATTAAATTTTAATAATATATTCTAAATATACATTAAAACCACTCAAATTAATAATTTATCACTATTAAATATTTCGATTAAAAAGGTTGTTTTTAATTAAAATTTAGTAATTTTCACTATTCTTCATAAAATGAAATTTATCCGAAAAGTAACAAAATTTCACCCTAAGCTAATTTCGTTATTCCGAATCGAAAAATTAAGTCCATTGTGAAAAATAAAATTTACAAAATTTCCAAAAGTGGTTATTACTATTCATAACGGCTAGTTTTAATAATATTTTAATAGCATATTGTTGTTTAGTGAAACTCGTTATTGCGTACTACACATGGTATCGAGGAAGGTTGCCATTGCGGGTAATGCAAGGAAAGTCAAGGATGTGTGTTGTGCAATCTCCTTTTGGTGTAGTGTACAACACAAGACATTAATGAAATTAAAAAAAATATTTTTCATAAAATCTTGGGTTGTTACAATAATGGAAACACAATTGGATGAGGAGATATAAGAAGAAATGGTGTTGAGAGAGTTGGTAAAAAATATTATCTCTTCTTCAGAAATCTTCCATTAGTTCTATTCTCAGGTGATCTAAAGTTTTTATTTTGGAAATACCAAGGCTTATAGAACTTTGATAATAATTTTGGAAGGATAAATTGGTAGGGGTTGGTCTTGATGAAAGGATCAAAGTTGTGTGAGGATGTGAGGGAGGAGGTTACCATTTATATTTAACGTGAGGGGAAATTTTTGAAATCAAGAAAATATTAAAATATAAAAATGTTATTCTAGAGTCCAAACAACCAAATGATATATAAAGGAATGTGGTAGGGTATTTTGGACCATATTAAATATATATATATATATATATATTACAAAAAATAAGATAATTATATAATAAACCATTTTATACACTCCTTACATGTCATAGTCACCTAAAAAATTCATGTAGAAAAGTAATTATTTCAAATTATATTTATTTTAATATTTCACATTTCATTTATTTAATCATTTTATTAATTAAATAATTTATGAATCATCATTATATCACCATTTATGAAAAAAAATTTATCTCTAAAAATTATTAATAATTTACCATGATGTAGATAAGAGTTTTATCTTTCAAATTACTATTTATAGTTGAATTTATATTTTGTATAACTCTATATTAAAATTGATATAATTATTAAAAATATGAGATTGACTTTTCTGACATTACATTAATTAAAATATAAAATAATTCATATCAGTACTCAAGTGGATGAAAAAGATTATAATTTTTACCTAAGGTTTGTTTTTGTCGAAACCCACTTATAAAATGAAATTAGGACAAGTGTTATGGTAATTTTACAGTATTATAATATTATTTTTACCTTTAATTATCCAATTTACCATTAACTATGGTAAATAAAAATTTACAAATGTTATTCTTCATGACATACAAGATATAATTTTGATCATATTAGACACTATATATCATTATAATTACAACCATGTACAACTATTTTTCACAATTCAATTCACAGAAGCGGAAAAATTATGTTTAACGCTAATCCCGCAGACGTGGCAAGAAGATGGGTAAAATGAACATTTAAAAGTTAAATAAGTTTTTATATATAATTTCAATATAAAAATGATTCCAATTAACTACATTGTATTAATATATATATTGTTGATATATTGGGACATAAAAATAAAATTAAAGTACATTAATTATTTAAAGGAAAATGGAAGATTTTAACTGCAATACATAATTATTCACTATTCATATGAAAATAAAACATCTCATAAAAATACAAAAATTCTCCCTAATTTAATTTTGACATTAAAAATTCAAAAAAGATATTTATTTTAACAAATTCTATTTTTATGAGTGTTTAATATAGATTTATTATTATTCAAATGAGGATATATTGATTATTTCTTTATGAAAATAGTATTTCTAAAAATTTAAATACATTATAAAAAATTATACATTTCTTTATAAATATGTTTTAATTATGTGAATACTTTAGTTATTAATTAATATTCATATTAAAATTTCTAAATTTCTATGTTATAAATATCTCATTTAAATAATTATAATAGTAAAGTGTTGTTACGTAGATTTTCAATATTCCATGTAACAGAATACATGTCGGTGTTGCGTGTAGTGAAATATTAACATTGTACAATGTATAACATAATCCAAACATAGTTTCCTTCATAATATATACTCAGAGTCATGTAATGTGAAAAATATAAAAATGATTATATTAATTTGAGAAAAATAACTAAATTCACAAAATATCTGGATATTACAATCCATTTTATAGAAATTATTTTCTTAAGTCATATATAATGTAACCCTATTTAGTAGCTAGAATATATTCCACAGAGGCCATGGGAAACAATATACATAAAATAATTCATGACCATCACTCATGAGAGACCATAAAAATATATCATCTAATAATATCATAATGAAATTTTCAGGATACATAAAAAATACATTGATTATAAATGCCATTAAAAAAATTAGAGTTTGTAAAAACAAAGCACATCACTGAGAATTTTAATGGTTGAATAAGATTATAAAATTTTTCTGTGGAACAACATTATTATTAACATGAATTTGGTGCTACCAAAATCATAAATAAATTTTTGATAAAAAATTTCCTCCCATAAATTAATCAAATAGATCATAAATTGTATGAAGTGGATATCTAATTTTGACCATATATTTATTAAATTTACAAATATTTACACAATATCCGAGAGTATCATTCATATTCATTACAAATAAAACATAACTATAAAAGGGAGATATAATTTATCTATCAAATCCACTGAATTCCAACACTTCAAACTAGGACTCTAATTCATGTAATTATTATTGTTCCATTATACATGATTGAAGAAAAATATAATTAATTCCTATGAGTAATTTGATGCAAATTTTCACTTCCCTTTTATGTGTTGATCTTATGAAATTCATTAAAAATAAATTAGGTAATCAGTCTACTATTCTAAGAGGACCTTTACACACTATTGAATCTATGTCCACTAAGGTTATATGTTTTATCTAATGGGTGAAATTTATAACCACCTTTATTATAGTCTCTATAAATTTAGTTTTCATGACCATTAACCATTTAAATTGTGAATAATTCCATTATGAAATTATAAAGTAAATCATAAATTGTGGAGTCAATATGTTTTTTAATGAATCCTACCAATTAATTATAAAAAATAGAACAGTGAGTCCCATATAAAATAGAGATAAATACCTCAAAAACTAGTCTATATAATATTTCATTATATATAGTGAAATATTAAATACCTTGAACAACAATTTCATGTGTGAGGATATCATGTTCATGACACGATGCTTCATTAACACTTATGACCATATTTAATTAACCACATGAGAAGAAATCAAATTATTGTGGGTCCCAATGTAAAAAAATACATGATTTTTAGATTCAATCATGTAAAATAATACTTTTTCTATAATGTGACCTGATACATTATTTTTCATAGCCTTATCAACAATAAAAAGTTATATTCCAAACCCTTTTTGATGATTCCGACCAGTACTATAGGATTTTTCTTTCTAAAATTGTTGGGTGCTCATGGAATCATCAGAACCAATTTTATTTAAAGAATTATAAGGTATTTACCTAATAGGGTTTGAGGTTCGTGATTAATATTACAACCACCTCCACATTATATCTTGAATGTAATTTTACAAAAAAATCAATTTCACAATTTTTCTAAAAATTTTTCACTACATAATTGGTTGGATACATTAAATTTTAATTTTGTACAATGATTCATGTTAAATTACTATTGAATGGTTAGTTTAATATTTAACAAATGAAATTGATCTTTTGGGATTGTTTTTATAGTTTTATGAATCCAAGGGAGTCAATTTTCCTTCTTCATGTGTTTCCAACATAAGATTTTTCACCAATAATCGGGTGTAAAAAGGTGTTCCTTCAACTAATAATCCTTAATATCTCCAATTCATAAATAATTTCCCTATTGAATAGATCCATTTAATTGTTAATTTAGAACATAAAAATAATATATTGAATCCATTTTATCATATTGACATAAATAAACAGGATTTAGGAGACTTAATAGCCACCATATATATTTCAAATCAATATAGGTATGTAGAACAACCTACATATACCATAAATGGGTGATCTATTCTATTATGTTCAAGAAAATATATATTATTTAACACTTGGAAAGTATATGGAAATAATTTATAGTTAAATAATTCATAAAATCCCACCCACATACATCATCAACCTTATTTTTAATGGATTTATCACTTTATTTTTTTACATGGTCATTGAGAATGTATAATACCAAAGAAACATTAATATCAACTAGAATTAAACAGAAATGTATGTTGTTATTCACTATAACAAGTCATTAATTTATATGTTTGGGGCCCAAACTTCCAGAAAGAATGGTTGATTTTCTGTTGATATTCCTATGATAAATATACATAATGGGGTTCTACTATCTAATTCCCCATTTCCACTTCTTAAGAGGATTCCAATGTAATTCTTTCACGCTGTTGAATTATGTGTGTTTTACCTGAAACCACATACTCGGTGGCTTATTCCATCTAATTTATAGGTCTCTATATAGGGATATTTTTATATATATATTTTAAAACACACCACTCATTCACCAATATTGTTTAGTAATTGGTTTATTCAATGTAAACATAAAAAAATAATCATAGTAGATATTTTTTTAATTATGATCCATGAAATATCATTTGGATGATAATTTTCAAATGACATGTCTCTTTTCTAAAGCATTATTGATAACTGTCATCGACTGAACCCATAATGTTAAGGTGGAAACAATAATGACATGAGTTTTCCCTAATAAATGAATAACACATTTGATATCTTTCTCCACGCGCAACAATGAAACTAAAAAATTATATATCTTTATAAGGTATCTTTATAATTGAATGGTTTTAAGAGTGGAAATTAAATAACACACACATAGAAATATATATACACAATAATGTTCAATTTAAACAACGACAAAACTATTGAATCTAAATAATTACGTAAATCACTATTCTAAAATATAATATATTTTTATATTAATAATGTATTAAAAAATATCAATATTAATTTATGGAAAATGGGAAAAAAATATATAATATACCAACCATTGTTTTTATATTCAAAATAACACATCATTATATTTTTGGTATTTTGTTAAATATTTTTAACAATTATATGATGAAATTTTAACAAAATTGACATTAATTTTGAATTTACCACATAAATGTTATCATCAGATTAATTTATGAGTTTTTTAAATGAAACCAAATTTTTGAGGAATTGTGAAAAAGACCATTAAAACATAACCTTTATAGCATTATTGGTATATATATATGACTTTTAAATTTCAGAAACCTTTTTTAGACTAAATAATTATTTTAATATTGACAATATAATTTAAAAAAAAAAATTTAAATTTTGAACCCATTGTTAAAATTTTAGAATTTAATTTATATTTCTTAAAAAAATTCTCACATTAAACATTTACTATTTTAAAATTTATTTCTTTCACATATTACAAATCAATATAAAAAATATTTTAAATTTTTAGAAATTATTCCCGTTTATATAATATTAATTATTTTATTTTTGGGTATAAATTATTAATTTACTCACTAGAAACAATTTACTGTAGTGAAACCCACATTGTTAAAAATGTGTAACATAAGAGGTAAAGGGTCAAATATATTATAAAAAGGTTTTAATTGTGTATTTGTGGTTTTGATCAACCTTAAATCTTATAATCACTATTATTACTCAAATTTTGATCCATTTTTTAAGTGAGTAAATTTATAATGTTGATATGTTTTTTAGTGTTTAAAAAAATGCCTTTATTTCCCTAATAAAAGGGAAAATCCTATTATCACTTCCCATAAAATAAAACCACCAATTTTTAGGCCCAATCTCTACCCATACCTCTCTTATACCATCCTATAAACCATAAATGGGTTTTGGTGTTCCCCAAACAGAATTCATCATCGGTTTAACCCCCTTCATAATGGAAAGAACACATGTAGTGAGGTATAGATTTCTAATTATGTCTTACTCTCTTACTTTTCTATATATACATTTTTTCCATGAATATATATTTAATATATGAAAACTAAAAAATATATATCCTTATAATATGTTTATATTAATGTAATTTTATTTACATAAATTAACCATCTTTCCATTTTCTATTGTGAATTCTCCAAACTGTTGATAGTGAGTTGGGCACACTACCACCTCCATCACATTATGTTTTTATTTTCTATCAGCACATAATTTATCTAGTCCAAAATAGTAATGAACTAAAAATTTGTGATATTTATATATATATATATATAATATTTTGTTTACTAAAATAACAAAATCTTTTTTTCTTCCCCCTTTTTTAAAATGAAATCACCATCTATGTGTACGTAGAGACTACCACTTCCATGGAATGATGAATACTAGTTATCTCTACCTCCAACATGGATGGTATTAGATTTTATTTTATTATCATACATGTTATATATAATTAACATTTATTATTAATAAGAATTTTTTTGGATAACTCAAATGTTATGATCGTTGTATGTTAATCCATCGATACATTTGAATATACCGAAACTAGTTCATCACTAATTTAATCATCATGAAACTGGTCTAAAACTATGATGTGATGGAATTATACCGTTATATGTGTTTATAAAAAAACAATTATAGAACCATAATTTCATTATAAATGGTTATATTTTGGTAAAAAAACAATATCAAAAAATATTTCTACAAATATTGTTCAGAACATTTTGGATTATTAACATCTAATAATGAAAAGAGATTATAAAAATATAATTCACTGTGATAATTGTTATTAGTAAAGATTAAAAATGAAAATCTATGATACTGATATTATAAAATATATATTTAATATATTTATCTTTATGATTTGAAAAGATAAATAACATGAGTATAAATCAAGGGTAATGGTAAGGGTCTGAGTAACTCAATATCCATTATTTGGGTTATGTTATTTTTATGGAACTTCTATGATATAATAAATTATATGATTAATGAATTTCAATAATAATTATGGGGTAAAATAGTTTTTGAAATTAATCAATTTTCATGAAATGTTTTATATTTATTTCTTAGAAACAAAAAAAATGTGTTTTAAAAAGAGACTCCTAACAGTTGCATTGATAACAATGAATAATTATTTTTCAAATAACTCTTATCATGATTTTTTTAATTATATTAAAATTACATATATCCAATGTATATATGTATCATGTGTCACCCTTAATTTAATTTAATTTTATGATTATTTTTGGTGATCATGTTTTGGGTATCAAATAATTTTATTGATGATGCTAGTTTATACCATTTAGATGTTTCAAAAAACCATTTTACATCCTTTTTAAATTTATCAAAATTGAATGATTTCCATTCGTATGATTTATGAGAAAAAAATTTATATCCTTAGGTTATTTTCAAAAAAAACTTTGATGTTTTTTCTGTGGTATCTTTTTGATGTGACATGTAAAATATTTTAATGCGGAACTTAGATGTATAGATGAAGTTTTTGGGGTCCTAGGCCATCCACAAATTAATTGGTTAAAAGTTTATAAATCATGAGATAATTTTTTCATGGTTATGTTCGAGTTTAACATAAACATAGGCGCTAATGGTGTGGCCCATGAAATTAATGTTCCCTATACTAAGGTTTTTATGCATATTTTGAATATTTTCTACACTATTATCCTATAATCTCATAGTGGGTCTCAAGAAGTAGTTTTTCTATATGATAATGTCTAAAATGGAATTAATTCTTCTTATTCATTATGAAATTTATAAGGCCCCAGCCTTAAACCTTACTTAATCTTGAGTTATTACAAGATTACACATTGAGGATCTTTTCGGGTTTAGAGTTTTAGAGAATTAGATCATAAAACTTGCATTACATTCCACATATAAACAAAGTGGTTACATAAAGATAGTATTCTTCATTCCCAACAATGGAAACACATTTAAAATAAAACATGGATTGTTTCTTGACACATCCTTGACTCTATCATCTTATCATGTACCTTTACCTTGACCTGTGAAAAACATTTCAAAAACTTGGGATTAGCATAAAAACTCAGTATGGGTTATAAAAAAAACATGGAAAGGAAACATGAGTTCATATATACATAAGAATGAAATCATACTTTACCCATAAATCATTTTCACTTTAACATACCTCATAAAATCATGAATAAATCATAGAAATCATAAGACATAAAGGTAACTTGAGGCATTCATAACATTCGTACATAGGGAGTAACCCTCTTGGTTACGTTTGGAATACCCATCACAGTATATTCCCTAAATCACTTTGGAGAAACCTTAACGTTTCACTCCTTCGCGTTACCCAATGCATTGGAGAGCTATATCGGGCTCACCCTCCCTTAGTTTATCACGGAACCACCCCTCTTCAAAATAATGCCCAAGAACCATAACATAATCATATCACATAAAACTTGCATAAAGGAAACATAAAATTTCCACATTTCAATCACGAGATATCAATACAAAACATTGATATAAAAACATTATGAAATCCATTTTCAATACCAAAATAAAAGAAAAGTAAAATATGGTATTTATTTTTCTTTTAAAAAGAAGGTATGGCTTGTAGAGGAAGCCGAAACTCAAATAACGGTCACGATGGCGGAGAAGTCATTGTCGCCGCATACGTACGACAAAAACATTCCCTTTTGTCGTTTAGTAAACGCTTCGTATAAAAAAGATTCCTTTTGAATAAATGTAAAAGTCAAAGGGGTTTATACACCGTATAAAAGAAAGTTGTGTATAAAATAAAATATGCCTCAATGAAAGGAGATTGAGACGAAGTCTCATACCTCGTATCCGACTTGACCCGACCGTTCTTTAATATCCTGAATAATAAACTTGAGTTAATCTCTACTTGCTTATGAATCTTTTTCAAGTTCATTATTCCTTTTATACCATGTTATGAACATCATGTAATCAGTTAAGTTAATAATGTTCATTTTGTCGGTATTTGGTTCTTAAGTCAAAAATAGACTTCTTACACTTACATGTTGTTAATTTGGTCACAGGTTCGTTATATCCAGAATGATATTAATGATTTGGATAACATATATATCATATATATTCATCATATACTTGTATTTATAATAATATATCACATTTAGAGGTAAGAAACGAAATGCACCGTTCATTGAACCACATTTTACTTATTAATGACAACTATGAATGTAGGATTTTAAAAATTCAATAAACATTAGTGGTAAACTTTTATTTAACTAAAAAATCATTTTTCTTGATTACCACTTAGTGGTTTCACTATTCATCAAAAATTGAAGTTTTTCAGAAAATTACCAAAAATTCACCCTAAGCTATATTTGATATTCCGAATTCAAAAATTAAGTCTATTTTACAAAATTCAAATCATATAAGTCACATTAATTAATTTAATAATTAATTCCCACTGCCAGAGCAAAAAGCGTGTTTTTACAAAACAATAAGTATCAAAAGATTGACACCAGTTTAAGCCCAATTTCAAAGTGAAATTGATTCCAATGACCACCATTGGATAAAATGGTAAAAATATATTCTAATTTCACTTCAAAACCAATTCAAAACATAATCTAATCATATAAATAAATTAGATTAAAAAGTAGTTTTGATGTAAAATGCAGTATTTTTCACTATTCATTAAAAATTGAACATTGTCAGAAAAATACCAAAAATTCACACAAGGTAAATTTTGATGTCCCAATCATAAAGAATAAGTTTATTTTGACAAAAATAGTTTATAAAATTGTCAAAATATAGATTCAAAAATGGTTTGCCATCAAAAGGCAGTAAAACAATCTTTTAAGAATATTAGTGTATTCCATGCATAAGATTGTATTTATTTTCATTTTAAGCCTCTATAACATTATCTTAATCATTAATAGACATAGATAAAAATATCTATTATTCATTACTTACTTGGGATGTTACATCCTTCCCCCCTTTAGAAAATTGCGTCCCTGCAATTTATTTACTTATCGGATAAATGGGGGTACTTATCCCTCATTGCATTTTCAGATTCCCATGTTGCCTCTTCAATCATGTGGTTTTTCCACAAAACCTTTACCTGCTTAATCACCTTATTCCGTAACACTTGCTCCCTGTGGTCAAGAATCTGGACCGGTTGTTCCTCATAAGATAGGTTCTCTTCCAGCTGAACTACCTCTGGACTCAAAACATGAGATGGATCTGGCATATACTTTCTCAACATCGAAACGTGAAAAACATTGTGTACCTGAGATAAACTCAGAGGTAAAGCCACTCGGTATGCAACTGATCCAACTCTCTCCAGAATTTCGTATGGTCCAATGAACCTTGGACTCAACTTTCCTTTCTTACCAAATCTCATCACACTTTTCCAAGGAGAAACCTTGAGAAAAACATGATCACCTACCCCAAAAGATAGATCCTTCCTCCGGTTATCCACATAACTCTTCTGCCTGCTCTGAGCTGTTCTCATGTGTTTCTGAATCAACAGAACTTTTTCTGCCATCTCTTCTACCAATTCTGGTCCCATCAACTTCCTTTCACCCACTTCATCCCAGAAAGCTGGAGTTCGACACCGCTTCCCATATAATGCCTGAAATGGTGCCATCTATATACTGGAATGAAAACTGTTATTATATGAAAACTCAACCAAAGAAAGATGTTGGTCCCAACTTCCCTGATAATCCATAGAACAAGCTCGTAGCATATCCTCCAATGTCTGAATTTTTCGTTCTGACTGCCCATCTGATTGAGGATGAAAAGCTGTACTAAAATTTAATTCAGTACCCAACGACTTCTGAAGGCCTTTCCAAAAGTTTGAAGTAAACCTGGGATCACGATCTGATACAATGAAGAGAGGAACTCCATGTAACCTGACTATCTCTTTATGATACAAACGGGAAAGTTGATCAAGAGAGAAAGTATCTCGTATAGCAAGGAAATGAGCAGATTTGGTCAAGCGATCAACAATAACCCAGATTGCATTATTACCTCGAGGTGTCTTTGGTAATCCAACAACAAAGTCCATGGATATATTCTCCCATTTCCAATCTGGCACTGGTAAAGGCTGAAGCATCCCTTTCGGTAACTGCCGCTCTGCTTTAACCTGCTGACAAGTCAAACACTTCACAGTAAAATCAGCAATATCTCTTTTCATTCCATCCCACCAGTAATACTCTCGCAGATCTCTATACATCTTAGTACTGCCCGAATGAACTGAAAACGGAGAACTATGAGCTTCACATAACAATTCTCTCTTGAAATGTGAATCACAAGGCACACACAATCTCTTCCCAAATCTCAAAACAAAATCACTATCAATGTTGAATTCAGGCAACTTACCTTTCTGAACCAGCTCTACCTTTTTCTGCAACTCACTGTCTTGCTTCTGTGCTTTCTTGATTCTATCTGATAGAGAAGATCTCACTGATACCTGAAACAAAACAGAAGGACTTTCTGCACCAACAACTTCTATGCCAAAGTTCATCAAATCGTTAACCAAAGGATCACGTTCCAACCGCAAAATTGTTAATGAAGCATTACTTTTTCGACTCAAAGCATCATCCACTTTATTTTCTTTTCCCGGATGGTAATGAATTGTACAATCATAATCCTTGATTAATTCTAGCCATCTCCTCTGTCTCATGTTCAACTCTTTCTGAGTGAATATATACTTTAAACTTTTGTGATCAGTATATATTTCACACTTTACTCCATACAAATGATGCCTCCAAATTTTTAAAGCAAAAACAACAGTAGCTAATTCCAAATCATGTGTAGGGTAATTTACCTCATGAGTTTTCAACTGTCGTGAAGCATAAGCAATTACCTGATCATTCTGCATTAGGACGCAACCAAGTCCTTTCAATGAAGCATCACTGTATATAACAAACTCACCATTCCTAGAAGTTGGTGCCAAAACTAGAGCATTCACCAATCTTCTTTTCAATTCCTGAAAACAATCATCACATTCTTTTGTCCAGATAAACATAACACCCTTCCGAGTTAGCTTAGTCATTGGACTAGATAACCGTGAAAAATTTCTAACAAACCTTCGGTAATAGCCCGCCAAACCAAGGAAGCTACGAATCTCGGTTACATTTGTGGGTCTTGGCCATTCTTCCACAACTTTTGTTTTTGCAGGATCAACAGTTATTCCATCTTTAGAAACAATGTGACCAAGGAAAGAAATTTTTTGCAACCAAAACTCACACTTGCTGAATTTCCCATACATTTCTTCCCTTTTAAGGTTTCCAAGATAACCCTTAAATGTTTTTCATGCTCCTCTTTACTTTTAGAAAACACCAAAATATCATCAATGAAAACCACCACAAAGTTATCCAAGAACTCATGGAAAATTCTATTCATTAAGTCCATGAATACAGCAGGTGCATTGGTTAGCCCAAAAGTCGTTACTACAAATTCATAATGGCCATATCTCGTACGGAACACGGTCTTCAGAATATCTGCCTCCTTTACCTTCAGCTGATGGTACCCCGATCTCATGTCAATCTTTGAAAAAAACTGAGCTCCCTGGAGCTGATCAAACAAATCATCGATATGAGGCAAAGGATATTTGTTCTTAACAATGATATTATTCAAGGCTCTATAATCAATGCAAAGTCTCATAGAACCATCTTTCTTTTTAACAAATAAAATAGGATCACCCCATGGTGATGTGCTAGGTCAAATGAAACCTTTCTCTAATAAATCATGCAATTGCTCCTTCAACTCTAAAAGTTCAATTTGTGCCATTCGATAAGGGGGTTTTGAAATTGGCTTAGCGTCAGGAACTAAGTCAACAGTAAACTCAACTTCCCGGTCTGGTATTATTCCAGGCAACTCATCAGGAAAAACATCAGGATACTGATTTACCACTAGCACATCATTAATCTGAACAGTTCCTTTATTTTCAATGACGTGTGCAAGGTAACATTCATTTCCATCTTTTACAAGTTTCTTGGCCTCTTGATATGTTATCAAAAGTAAGGGTTCATTCTTGTAAACAAACTGAAAGTCTTTCTGAAATGAAACTTCTTTAGCTCTACAGTCAATCTTAGCATGGAAAATAGAGAGCCAATCCATACCCAGGATAACGTCAAACTCTACTAGAGGTAGAACAATAAGGTTTGCAAGTAGGTTCTTTCCACAGATAAGGATAGGAAGATTCTTATAAATTCTTTTTGCCTCGACACTTCCCCCAGGTGTTTTTACCAAAAGTTCAGGAGTCATTTCTTGAGATGGTATTCCCATTTTACTAGAAAAGGTTTCAGAGATGAAAGAATGTGTAGTCCCCGAATCAAACAACACACTGGAATAATCTGAGAAAACAAACAAAGTACCTGATACAACTTCATTTGATGGCCCGACATCTGCTGAAGTATTTGCAAAGGATTTCACCACCCCTTTCTTCTTGTAGTCTAACTGCTTCCCATCACTCAAGCTCCTTTTCGGACACTCGTTTGCATAGTGACCCATCTCATTGCACTTATAACATTTCACTAACTGTAAATTAAATTTGTTCTTACCTTCACCTTGATCCTTTTCAGTGCAATCAAGAGCCTTATTTCCCATCTTACCACATCGGTAGCACTTCCCAGAATTCAGAAGACATTCCCAAACATACCTTTTGCCACATTTATCACAAACTGGAAACTTAGTTCTCTTACCATCAGACTTTTTTTAAGAATTCTTACCTTTCTCCTGCCACCTCGGTCTCTTCTTCTGCTGGTTGTTATAGAACACTTGGTCATCGGCAAACTCCATTTCCACCTTCTCAGCACATCGAACAAGCTTTTCATAACTTTTAAACTCTCAAGAAGCTAAAGCCCTTCAATATTTTGGCTTTAATCCTGAGTAAAAACGATTGATTTTACTATCAAGGTCCCGAATAAAATTTGGAGCATACCTTGCCAATCGAGTGAACCTTTCTTCATAGGCAGCCACTGAGTCTTCCTCTTGCCTCAATTCCAAGAATTTCTTTTCCATCCTAAGTCGAACAGCCTTAGGAAAATACTTCTCAAGAAACATACCTTTGAATTCATCCCAGTCAAGAGCATCAATCTCATCGGCGTCCCTGATATTTTTAACCATAGACCACCACTGATCTGCTTCACCCTCCAAACTGTAAATAACAAGACTAACCTTTTGATTGTCTGAACACCCCATGACATCAAAAATCTTCTCCAGCACTTTAATCCACCCTTCATCTAGCACAGGGTCAGATGATCCTCTGAATGATGGTGGATTTTGCCTCATGAAATGTTCCACCACTGACATGTTCCTCTGCGGTTGATCTGGCTGATCTCGTGCATGGATACCACCACCATTTATCGCTTGAGTCAACTACGTCATCACTGCAACAAACTGTTCAGTACCAATTCCGACCATTTCTGGATGCTGATTCGGAAGGTTATTTCCTTCTGTATGCCTTCCTAGCACTGCTTCCCTGTTTCCTCTGCGGAAAACCATTCTGAACAAACATGTCTTAGATGAAGCAACATGGTAATCTTTAAATGCTATACCATTTTAAAAAAAATATTTTTTGGATAATCAATTAATAGAATTATAACTCCTAAAGTTATCTAAACCGACCTTTGATACCAACTATAAGGCCCCAGCCTTAAACCTTACTTAATCTTGAGTTATTACAAGATTACACGTTGAGGATCTTTTCAGGTTTAGAGTTTTAGATAATTAGATCATAAAACTTGCATTACATTCCACATATAAACAAAGTGGTTACATAAAGATAGTATTCTTCATTCCCATCAATGGAAACACATTTAAAATAAAACATGGATTGTTTCTTGACACATCCTTGACTCTATCATCTTATCATGTACCTTTCCCTTGACCTGTGAAAAACATTTCAAAAACATGCGATGAGCATAAAAACTCAGTATGGGTTATAAAAAAACATGGAAAGGAAGCATGAGTTCATATATACATAAGAATGAAATCATACTTTACCCATAAATCATTGTCACTTTATCATACCTCATAAAATCATGAATAAATCATAGAAATCATAAGACATAAAGGTAACTTGAGGCATTCATAACATTCTTACGTAGGGAGTAACCCTCTTGGTTACGTTTGGAATACCCATCACAGTATATTCCCTAAATCTCTTCGGAGAAACCTTAACGTTTCACTCCTTCACGTTACCCAATGCATTGGAGAGCTATATCGGGCTCACCCGCCCTTAGTTTATCATGGAACCACCCGTCTTCTTAATAATGCCCAAGAACCATAACATAATCATATCACATAAAACATGCATAAAGGAAACATAAAATTTCCACATTTCAATCACGAGATATCAATACAACACATTGATATTAAAACATTATGAAAACCATTTTCAATACCAAAATAAAAGAAAATTAAACATGGTATTTATTTTTCTTTTAAAAAGATGGTATGGCTTATAGAGGAAGCCGAAACTCAAATAACGGTCACGACGGCGGAGAAGTCGTTGTCACCGCATACGTACGACAAAAACATTCCCTTTTGTCATTTAGTAAACGCTTCGTATAAAAAAGATTCCTTTTGAATAAATGTAAAAGTCAAAGGGGTTTATACACCGTATAAAATAAAGTTGTGTATAAAATAAAATATGCCTCAATGAAAGGATATTGAGACAAAGTCCCATACCTCGTATCCGACTTGACCCGAACGTTCTTTAATCTCCTGAATAATAAACTTGAGTTAATATCTACTTGCTTATGAATCTTTTTCAAGTTCATTGTTCCTTTTATACCATGTTATGAACATCATGTAATCAGATAAGTTAATAATGTTCATTTTGTCGGTATTTGGTTCTTAAGTCAAAAATAGACTTCTTACACTTACATGTTGTTAATTTGGTCATAGGTTCGTTATATTCAGAATGATATTAATGATTTGGATAACATATATATCATATATATTCATCATATACTTGTATTTATAATATTATATCACATTTAGAGGTAAGAAATGAAATGCACCGTTCATGGAGACGGTAAGCCGTACGTACGCATGAACGCTACTTCCATTTCTATTTCGTATTTTCTGGAATGGAATCATAATGATATAAGAGTATATTATAATTCCAGTATAATAACATATATAATATCATTAACTTTATCCATTACACATCCCAGATATGGTATTAACGAATCAAATCATTTTCAGGGGGCGGTAGTCCGCACTTCCTAAAATGAAGATATCGTATTTACCCATAATGGGAACCATAAAGATATGCCCAAAATGAAAAAATAGAAGCTTAAGGAAACCATAAACATATTATATATCATATATAAAAATAGTGACATCATAATGGCCACCTTTGATGGTTTTAAATGAGTATTGAACAATCATCGTTTCGGGAGGCAGAATTTCGCCATCCACGGAAACCGTATGTTCTTTAACCATTTGATGCAGTTGTGTGAGAGTGTAGCTCAAATAAATCTTATAACAACATCCTAGTATATTGAAGATACTGTTGTTGTTACAAAATAAGTAAATAAAAATATTTTAGGGGGTTGGAGAAGCAAAATAAAACAAATGAACATGAGAGAATGAATTACCTTTAAAAGTGTAACTCCTTTTGATTTGAGCCTAAAGGCTTCCTTTGAAAGGATTCTGCCCAAAGGGAATCCTCTAGGATGAGGAGAGGGATTTGGATAGAGTAAATGGGCAGGGGTTGGCTGAGCCAAATGCTTTAGTAGTGTGTGAAATGAGGTAGAGGTGGGGGCCTTTTATAAGAGGAGAGGAGGGGCACTTTTGGAAAGTAAAGAAATATTACTTTATTTGAAAATGTGTTTCGGTTTCAAAAGGTCCCACATTGATATAATTCGTGGATAAGGTGATAAGGGTTCGAAATATACTCATCCAATTGGTTTTGTCCATGTTTAGTTCAAAGATTTTACATTATTGTTCCATTTTATTTAAATCGTCAAATAATGATGTCATCGCTGCATCATTATTATGTCATAAATAATTTAATTTATTTAATGTCTAAAAATCATAAAAAAAATACTATGATGTAGGAAATCTTTTTAGATTTCCAATGACTATTTATAATCAAATATCTGATCTTTATAACCCCATGTAAAAATTGTTTTCGTAATACATCTCTTGTTTGTGTCATTTTTACTTTAACATTTAATAACAAGTTATTTATGTCATTTCCAAACCAATGTGTCTCCATGGGGTCCCCAAGTTGACCCATGGCTTGTCTTGGTCGGACATGACACAACCAATAAGGGTAGAACATCTGTCAAGCTCATCTTATTTTATTAAAGCATTATTTTTACCTTAAACTACACTAATTACCACTAATCGCGATTAAAAACATAATAAGTTACTATTCACCAAAAAAATTATTATAATCTCATTGAACCACATTTTACATCTTAATGACAACTATTTATGTCAGATTTTCAAAATTAAATACACATTAGTGGTAAACTTTTATTTAACTGAAAAATCAGTTTTCTTGATTACCACTTAGTGGTTTCACTATTCATCAAAAATTGAAGTTTTTCAGAAAATTACCAAAAATTCACCCTAAGCTATATTTGATATTCCGAATTCAAAAATGAAGTCTATTTTAAAAAATTCAAATAATATAAGTCACATTAATTAATTTAATAATTAGTTCCCACTGCCAGAGCAAAAAAGCGTGTTTTTACAAAACAATAAGTATCAAAAGATTGACACCAGTTTAAGTCCAATTTCAAAGTGAAATTGATTCCAATGACCACCATTGGATAAAATGGTAAAAATATATTCTAATTTCACTTCAAAACCAATTCAAAACATAATCTAATCATATAAATAAATTAGATTAAAAAGTAGTTTTGATGTAAAATGCAGTATTTTTCACTATTCATTAAAAAATGAACATTGTCAGAAAAATACCAAAAATTCACACAAGTTAAATTTTGATGTCCCAATCATAAAGAATAAGTTTATTTTGACAAACATATTTTATAAAATTGTCAAAAGATAGATTCAAAAATGGTTTGCCATCAAAAGACAGTAAAACAATCTTTTAAGAATATTAGTGTATTCCATGCATAAGATTGTATTTATTTTCATTTTAAGCCACTATAACACTATCTTAATCATTAATAGACATAGATAAAAATATCTATTATTCATTACTTACTTGGGATGTTACATCCTTCCCCCCTTTAGAAAATTGCATCCCCGCAATTTATTTACTTATCGAATAAATGGGGGTACTTATCCCCCATTGCATTTTCAGATTCCCATGTTGCCTCTTCAATCATGTGGTTTTTCCACAAAACCTTTACCTGCTTAATCACCTTATTCCGTAACACTTGCTCCCTGAGGTCAAGAATCTGGACCGGTTGTTCCTCATAAGATAGGTTCTCTTCCAGCTGAACTACCTCTGGACTCAAAACATGAGATGGATCTGGCATATACATTCTCAACATCGAAACGTAAAAAACATTGTGTACCTGAGATAAACTCAGAGGTAAAGCCACTCGGTATGCAACTGATCCAACTCTCTGTAGAATTTCGTATGGTCCAATGAACCTTGGACTCAACTTTCCTTTTTTACCAAATCTCATCACACTTTTCCAAGGAGAAACCTTGAGAAAAACATGATCACCAACCTCGAAAGATAGATCCTTCCTCCGGTTATCCGCATAACTCTTCTGCCTGCTCTGAGCTATTCTCATGTGTTTCTGAATCAACTGAACTTTTTCTGCCATCTCTTCTACCAATTCTAGTCCCATCAACTTCCTTTCACCCACTTCATCCCAGAAAGCTGGAGTTCGACACTGCTTCCCATATAATGCCTAAAATGGTGCCATCTGTATACTGGAATGAAAACTGTTATTATATGAAAACTCAACCAAAGAAAGATGTTGGTCCCAACTTCCCTGATAATCCATAGAACAAGCTCGTAGCATATCATCCAATGTCTGAATTGTTCATTCTGACTGCCCATCTGACTGAGGATGAAAAGCTGTACTAAAATTTAATTCAGTACCCAACGACTTCTGAAGGCCTTTCCAAAAGTTAGAAGTAAACCTGGGATCACGATCCGATACAATGAAGAGAGGAACTACATGTAACCTGAATATCTCTTTAAGATACAAACGAGAAAGTTGATCAAGAGAGAAAGTATCTCGTATAGCAAGAAAATGAGCAGATTTGGTCAAGCGATCAACAATAACCCAGATTGCATTATTACCTCGAGATGTCTTTGGTAATCCAACAACAAAGTACATGGATATATTCTCCCATTTCCACTCTGGCACTGGTAAAGGCTGAAGCATCCCTTTCGGTAACTGCCGCTCTGCTTTAACCAGCTGACAAGTCAAACACTTCACAGTAAAATCAGCAATATCTCTTTTCATTCCATCCCACCAGTAATACTCCCGCAGATCTCTATACATCTTAGTACTACCCGGATGAACTGAAAACGGAGAACTATGAGCTTCACATAACAATTCTCTCTTCAAATGTGAATCACAAGGCACACACAATCTCTTCCCAAATCTCAAAACACAATCACTATCAATGTTGAATTCAGCCAACTTACCTTTCTGAACCAGCTCTACCTTTTTCTGCAACTCACTGTCTTGCTTCTGTGCTTGCTTGATTCTATCTGATAGAGAAGATCTCACTGATACCTGAAACAAAACAGAAGGACTTTCTGCACCAACAACTTCTATGCCAAAGTTCATCAAATCGTTAACCAAAGGATCACGTTCCAACCGCAAAATTGTTAATGAAGCATTACTTTTTCGACTCAAAGCATCAGCCACTTTATTTGCTTTTCCCGGATGGTAATGAATTGTACAATCATAATCCTTGATTAATTCTAGCCATCTCCTCTGTCTCATGTTTAACTCTTTCTGAGTGAATATATACTTTAAACTTTTGTGATCAGTATATATTTCACACTTTACTCCATACAAATGATGCCTCCAAATTTTTAAAGCAAAAACAATAGTAGCTAATTCCAAATCATGTGTAGGGTAATTTACCTCATGAGTTTTCAACTGTCGTGAAGCATAAGCAATTACCTGATCATTTTGCATTAGGATGCAACCAAGTCCTTTCAATGAAGCATCACTGTATATAAAAAACTCACCATTCCTGGAAGGTAGTGCCAAAACTAGAGCATTCACCAATCTTCTTTTCAATTCCTGAAAACAATCATCGCATTCTTTTGTCCAGATAAACTTAACACCCTTCCGAGTTAGCTTAGTCATTGGACTAGATAACTGTGAAAAATTTCTAACAAGCCTTCGGTAATAGCCCGCCAGACCAAGGAAGCTACGAATCTCGGTTACATTTGTGGGTCTTGGCCATTCTTCCACAACTTTTGTTTTTGCAGGATCAACAGTTATTCCATCTTTAGAAACAATGTGACCAAGGAAAGAAATTTGTTGCATCCAAAACTCACACATTCTGAATTTCCCATACAGTTTCTTTTCTTTTAAGGTTTCCAAGATAACCCTTAAATGTTTTTCATGCTCCTATTTACTTTTAGAAAACACCAAAATATCATCAATGAAAACCACCACAAACTTATCCAAGAACTCATGGAAAATTCTATTCATTAAGTCCATGAATACAGCAGGTGCATTGGTTAGGCCAAAAGGCATTACTACAAATTTATAATGGCCATATCTCGTACAAAACGCGGTCTTCGGAATATCTGCCTCTTTTACCTTCAGCTGATGGTACACCGATCTCAAGTCAATCTTTGAAAAAAACTGAGCTCCCTGGAGCTGATCAAACAAGTCATCGATATGAGGCAAAGGATATTTGTTCTTAATAGTGATATTATTCAAGGCTCTATAATCAATGCAAAGTCTCATAGAACCATCTTTCTTTTTAACAAATAAAACAGGATCACCCCATGGTGATGTGCTAGGTCTAATGAAACCTTTCTCTAATAAATCTTGCAATTTCTCCTTCAACTCTAAAAGTTCAATTTGTGTCATTCGATAAGGGGGTTTTGAAACTGGCTTAGCATCAGGAACTAAGTCAACAGTAAACTCATCTTCCCGATCTGGTATTATTCCAGGCAACTCATCAGGAAAAACATCAGGATACTCATTTACCACTGGCACATCATTAATATGAACAGTTCCTTTATTTTCAACGACGTGTGCAAGGTAACATTCATTTCCATCCTTTACAAGTTTCTCGGCCTCTTGATATGTTATCAAAAGTAAGGGTTCATTCTTGTAAACAAACTAAAATTCTTTCTGAAAAGAAACTTCTTTAGCTCTACAGTCAATCTTAGCATGGTAAATAGAGAGCCAATCCATACCCAGGATAACGTCAAACTCTACTAGAGGTAGAACAATAAGGTTTGCAAGTAGGTTCTTTCCACAGATAAGGATAGGAAGATTCTTATAAATTCTTTTTGCCTTGATACTTCCCCCAGGTGTTTTTACCAAAAGTTCAGGAGTAATTTCTTGAGATGGTATTCCCATTTTACTAGAAAAGGTTTCAGAGATGAAAGAATGTGTAGACCATGAATCAAACAACACACTGGCATAATCTGAGAAAGCAAACAAAGTACCTGATACAACTTCATTTGATGGCCCGACATCTGCTGAAGTAGTTGCAAAGGATTTCACCACCCCTTTCTGCTTGTAGTCTAACTGCTTCCCATCACTCAAGCTCCTTGTCGGACACTCGTTTTCATAGTGACCCATCTCATTGCACTTATAACATTTCACTAACTGTAAATCAAATTTGTTCTTACCTTCACCTTGATCCTTTTCAGTGCAATCACGAGCCTTATGTCCCATCTTACCACATCGGTAGCACTTCCCGGAATTCATAATACATTCCCCAGCATGCCTTTTTCCACATTTATCACAAACTGGAAACTTAGTTCTCTTACCATCAGACTTTTTTGAATAATTCTTACCTTTCTCCTGCCACCTCGGTCTCTTCTTCTGCAGGTTGTTATAGAACACTTGGTCATCGGCAAACTCCATTTCCACCTTCTCAGCACATCGAACAAGCTTTTCATAACTTTTAAACTCTCGAGAAGCTAAATCCCTTCGATATTTTGGCTTTAATCCTGAGTAAAAACGATTTATTTTACTATCAAGGTCCCGGATAAAATTTGGAGCATACCTTTCCAATCGAGTGAACCTTTATTCATAGGCAGCCACTGAGTCTTCCTCTTGCCTCAATTCCAAGAATTGCTTTTCCATCCTAAGTCGAACAGCCTTAGGAAAATACTTCTCAAGAAACATACCTTTGAATTCATCCCAGTCAAGAGCATCAATCTCATCGGCGTCCCTGATATTTTTAACCATAGACCACCACTGATCTACTTCGCCCTCCAAATGGTAAATAGCAAGACTAACCTTTTGATTGTCTGAACACCCCATGACATCAAAAATATTCTCCAGTGCTTTAATCCACCCTTCAGCTAGCACAGGGTCAGATGATCCTCTGAATGATGGTGGATTTTTCCTCATGAAATGTTCCACCACTGACATGTTCCTCTGCGGTTGATCTGGCTGATCTCGTGCATGGATACCCCCACCATTTATCGCTTGAGTCAACTGCGCCATCACTGCAACAAACTGTTCAGTTCCAATTCCGACCATTTCTGGATGCTTATTCGGAAGGTTATTTCCTTCTGTATGCCTTCCTAGCACTGCTTCCTTGATTCCTCTGCGGAAAACCATTCTGAACAAACATGTCTTAGATGAAGCAACATGGTAATCTTTAAATGCTATACCATTTTAAAAAAAAATATTTTTTGGATAATCAATTAATAGAATTCTAACTCCTAAAGTTATCTTAACCGACCTTTGATACCAACTATAAGGCCCCAGCCTTAAACCTTACTTAATCTTGAGTTATTACAAGATTACACATTGAGGATCTTTTCAGGTTTAGAGTTTTAGAGAATTAGATCATAAAACTTGCATTACATTCCACATATAAACAAAGTGGTTACATAAAGATAGTATTCTTCATTCCCATCAATGGAAACACATTTAAAATAAAACATGGATTGTTTCTTGACACATCCTTGACTCTATCATCTTATCATGTACCTTTCCCTTGACCTGTGAAAAAAATTTCAAAAACTTGGGATGAGCATAAAAACTCAGTATGGGATATAAAAAAAACATGGAAAGGAAACATGAGTTCATATATACATAAGAATGAAATCATACTTTACCCATAAATCATTGTCACTTTAACATACCTCATAAAATCATGAATAAATCATAGAAATCAAAAGACATAAAGGTAACTTGAGGCATTCATAACATTCTTACGTAGGGAGTAACCCTCTTGGTTACATTTGGAATACCCATCACAGTATATTCCCTAAATCTCTTTGGAGAAACCTTAACGTTTCACTCCTTCGTGTTACCCAATGCATTGGAGAGCTATATCGGGCTCACCCGCCCTTAGTTTATCACGGAACCACCCGTCTTCTTAATAATGCCCAAGAACCATAACATAATAATATCACATAAAACATGCAAAAAGGAAACATAAAATTTCCACATTTCAATCACGAGATATCAATACAACACATTGATATAAAAACATTATGAAAACCATTTTCAATACCAACATAAAATAAAAGTAAAACATGGTATTTATTTTTCTTTTAAAAAGAAGGTATGGCTTGTAGAGGAAGCCGAAACTCAAATAATGGTCACGACGGCGGAGAAGTCGTTGTCTCCGCATACGTATGACAAAAACATTCCCTTTTTTCGTTTAGTAAACGCTTCGTATAAAAAAGATTCCTTTTGAATAAACGTAAAAGTCAAAGGGGTTTATACACCGTATAAAAGAAAGTTGTGTATAAAATAAAATATGCCTCAATAAAAGGAGATTCAGACAAAGTCCCATACCTCGTATCCGACTTGACACGACCGTTCTTTAATATCCTGAATAATAAACTTGAGTTAATATCTAATTGCTTATGAATCTTTTTCAAGTTCATTATTCCTTTTATACCATGTTATGAACATCATGTAATCTGTTAAGTTAATAATGTTCATTTTGTCGGTATTTGGTTCTTAAGTCAAAAATAGACTTCTTACACTTACATGTTGTTAATTTGGTCATAGGTTCGTTATATCCAGAATGATATTAATGATTTGGATAACATATATATCATATATATTCAGCATATACTTGTATTTATAATATTATATCACATTTAGGGATAAGAAATGAAATGCACCGTTCATGGAGACGGTAAGCCGTACGTACGCATGAACGCTACTTCCATTTCTATTTCGTATTTTCTGGAATGGAATCATAATGATATAAGAGTATATTATAATTCCAGTATAATAACAAATATAATATCATTAACTTTATCCTTTACACATCCCACATATGGTATTAACGAATCAAATCATTTTCAGGGGGCGGTAGTCTGCACTTCCTAAAATGAAGATATCGTGTTTACCCATAATGGGAACCATAAAGGTATGCCCAAAATGAAAAAAACAGAAGCTTAAGGAAAACATAAACATATTATATATCATATATAAAAATAGTGACATCATAATGGCCACCTTTGAAGGTGTTAAATGAGTATTGAACAATCATCGTTTCGGGAGGCAGAATTTCGCCATCCACGGAAACCGTATGTTCTTTAACCATTTGATGCAGCTGTGTGAGAGTGTAGCTCAAATAAATCTTATAACAACATCCTAGTATATTGAATATACTGTTTTTGTTACAAAAAAAGTAAATAAAAAGAGTTTAGGGGGTTGGAGAAGCAAAATAAAACAAATGGACATGAGAGAATGAATTACCTTTAAAAGTGTAACTCCTTTTGATTTGAGCCAAAAGGCTTCCTTTGAAAGGATTCTTCCCAAAGGTAATCCTCTAGGATGAGGAGAGGGATATGGAGAGAGTAAATGGGCAGGGGTTGGTCGAGCCAAAGGCTTGAGTAGTGTGTGAAATGAGGTAGATGTGGGGGCCTTTTATAAGAGGAGAGGAGGGGCACTTTTGTAATGTAAAGAAATATTACTTTATTTGAAAATGTGTTTCGGTTTCAAAAGGTCCCACATTGATATAATTCATGGATAAGGTGATACGGGTTCGAAATCCACTCATCCAATTGGTTTTGGCCAGGTGTAGTTCAAAGATGTTACATTATCTTTCCATTTTATTTAAATCGTCAAATAATGATGTCATCACTGCATCATTATTATGTCATAAATAATTTAATTTATTTAATGTCTAAAAATCATAACAAAAATACTATGATGTAGGAAATCTTTTTATCTTTCCAATGACTATTTATAATCAAATATCTGATCTTTATATTCCCATGTAAAAATTGTTTTCGTAATACATCTCTTGTTTGTGTCATTTTTACTTTAACATTTAATAAAAAGTTATTTATGTCATTTCCAAACCAAAGTGTCTCCATGGGGTCCCCAAGTTGACCCATGGCTTGTCTTGGTCGCCCATGACAAAACCAATAAGGGTAGGACATGTGTCAAGCTCATCTTATTTTATTAAAGCATTATTTTTACCTTAAACTACACTAATTACCACTAATCGCGATTAAAAACTTAATAAGTTACTATTCACCAAAAAATTATTATAATCTCATTGAACCACATTTTACTTCTTAATGACAACTATGTATGTCGGATTTTCAAAATTCAATACACATTAGTGGTAAACTTTTATTTAACTGAATAATCAGTTTTCTTGATTACCACTTAGTGGTTTCACTATTCATCAAAAATTGAAGTTTTTCAGAAAATTACCAAAAATTCACCCTAAGCTATATTTGATAGTCCGAATTCAAAAATGAAATCTATTTTACAAAATTCAAATCATATAAGTCACATTAATTAATTTAATAATTAATTCCCACTGCCAGAGCAAAAAAGCATGTTTTTACAAAACAATAAGTATCAAAAGATTGACACCAGTTTAAGTCCAATTTCAAAGTGAAATTGATTCCAATGACCACCATTGGATAAAATGGTAAAAATATATTCTAATTTCACTTCAAAACCAATTCAAAACATAATCTAATCAAATAAATAAATTAGATTAAAAATTAGTTTTGATGTAAAATGCAGTATTTTTCACTATTCATTAAAAAATGAACATTGTCAGAAAAATACCAAAAATTCACACAAGGTAAATTTTGATGTCCCAATCATAAAGAATAAGTTTATTTTGACAAACATAGTTTATAAAATTGTCAAAAGATAGTTTCAAAAATGTTTTGCCATCAAAAGTCAGTAAAACAATCATTTAAGAATATTAGTGTATGCCATGCATAAGATTGTATTTATTTTCATTTTAAGCCTCTATAACACTATCTTAATAATTAATAGACATAGATAAAAATATCTATTATTCATTACTTACTTGGGATGTTACAAAATTACTCTCTCCTTATTATATGTATATGTTAAATGCTTCTAATCCATGTCATATATATTATGATTCAATGTTGGTATTTTGGGTATTTTAGTACTTATGAAATTAACTTTTAGGGTCACTTATGATTTCAGGTTATCACTCATGATATTACTATATTTGTATTGTTAAATTTTATTTATAATTCTTATGAACTAATCCATGATGATATGTTTACTCAACCTATTCTGAGAATATTCTCTCACTCTTTTTCTGATATTTTCATTGTCAATGTTTTGAGGAGGAGTATTACTATTCATATATTTAGAAGAGGGTCCATTATGGAACCTTTAAATTGTAAGGATACTTGGTTTTGTAAAATAATATTACAATATAGATATTCCCAAAAGTCACTAATCTTTTAATTATTATATATATTTTTATTTATGCAATGTAATTTCAGAAATCATGTAAAGGATATAATTTTAAATCATGTTTATCTTGGGTATTTAATGTTTTTATCATAGGAAAAGGGGAATTTATTTTTTGACATTATCTAATATATTATGAGAATATAAGTTATAGAACCACAATGTAAAACCCTATAGATGATAATATATATATTATTATATCATGAAATAATGTTAATGTCTTGATTGGGTGGTTTCCAACAAAATAATCCCATATTTGGATACTGGAAAGTAGATGTAGGTTGTGGAATAGTTGTTCCGAGTATTAATAAATACGAAGAGGGAATGTAAGATATTAACTGAACAATATCCCGGTGCATGATAAGAAGGACTAACTATTCACATAGATAGAAACTATAATGGGATATTCTATTATTGATCTCATTCTCTTTGTGAACATTTTTGAATGATTCATTTACATTCTAATTTAAAGGATGATTTAAAGGAGTATTAGAAAACTGGGCCTCATGATAATCAAATAATTAAATAGGTTGAAATAAAATAATTATTGTTTAATATGATAGTTTCAAAGAAAAAGATATTTTCTTTTTGAATTAATTTCATGAAATATTTCCCTTACATTGGTAGTTTTTCATCACTGATGGTAATTCAATTTTAGATTTTCATTAATGGATAGAACTATAGGGAACCAAGTGTACCCATGGTGTGTGGGGCTATGTGATGATTTCTGAAGAGAAAACCCATATTTAATGAATGATGGATTTCAAGACCTCCTATCATTTTTCACATAACATTTCCAAGTAATGATAAAATAAAAACTACATTGATTTCTTGAAATTACTATTAAGGGGTTATCCTGTTATTTAGTCCTCTATGTTGAGACATCCATCCTATTTCTATGGGTTTTCAAATTCACTTTTCACCAAGCAATGGTTCAATACAATAAATATTATGTTAATCATTTTCTAGAGATCAAAACATTAAAAGTAACTATTTGGAAGGCAATGTCAACCAATGCTAGAATCGTATTAACAATACAATTAATAAGGAATAATCATACTCAATTGAATTGGAAAAGTTTAATAATTTTTTAGTTTCAATTTATTTTCCTGAAACTCTTCACACAAATATGGTGATGGAATTGTTGTATTTAAAACAAAAGGTGGTTGAATAAATTGGGAACTATTAATGAAAAATCACAAGGACTTAAAGATTCACATCTGGTATTATCTTTGATTGATAAAGTAAAGTAAATTATTTATTTTATGAATTAAAACCAATTTTTATATATTATTTTCCCATATGATAAATTGAAATATATGAAGTGATAGTTTGATGTGTTCTAATGATGGAGATTAAATATGGGGTTTCTTAGTACTCTTGAGAGGGAAAAAGGAGGGTGGTATACTAAGGGATCCCTAATTGTATGTCAAATCAGGGGAAGCAATTTTAACTCCTACATTCCAAAAGTGTTAAGGGAAGCATTCAAGTAATTTCAGTAAAAAAACAATGAATTGAATTATGTGTGGTAAATTAGGAAAAAAATAACCCAAATAATGAAGTAAGATAAAGAGGTATATTAAAAAACATACGATAAAATGTCACGTTTAATGATCTATCTAAAAAATGCTTCAAGGGAGAGTATTTTGGAAAATATTTGAATCAATGACCCAACCCTCAAGCTAATGAACAAAATAGACTGCATCCTCATCACAAACAGAGGAAAAAAGAAAGGAAATCATTGATGACTTCAACCAAGGTAGATCATGACAACAATGTGATGTGAGGTAAACATTATATTTATTCTTTATCTAAAGTACCTTTTTTTATTCAGGTTCATCATAATCTTTCATAACACACAATTATACTATGAATGTTGAATAACCACCTCAAGTGATTGATATTGAACAATATTTGAAACCACTAGGTGGAATAATGATAATTTATATGATTTATAAATCTTCTTCAATTGATATTTATTGGGAAAATTTACTGAAAATGTAATTCATCTAAATCTATTTTAATTTTATATAATTTTTGGTAAGGATTTTATATCCCTTCATAATGACTATATTAATTTTTAGATAAGGGTGATCACATTATATATTCTATATCATACTATTCTCTGGTATCAAAATTTGGTTTCCCTCCCCTTGGATTTAATTTCTATAATTTGGGCTATAATAACAAAAAATTATGGATTCTTGAAAAAAGATATTGTAGAGAAAATGAACATTGATGACATTACTATTATAAGGGAATGTAATTTTGTATTTCAAGATAACTTGTCTAGGCTTCCCCTATAGTATGAGGTTAAATTATTGATTAAAATTATACTTGGGTCCATTATCAAATCATCGATTCTATATATAATGGCTCTTGTTTAATTGGATGAATTAAATAATTGACTAAATGATAACTTAGATAGTGGTTTTATCCTCCCCAGGGCTTCAGCCTGGGGATCACTAGTCATTATTTTTAAGAAGAAACATGGATCAATGTGACTTTTAATTGACTATTTTGACATACACAAGATCATAATTTAAAATAAATGTATTTTACCCCATATATGTATAAATTGGGTGCCCTAGACCCATCATTTTTTGTACTTTGATTACTGCTACATGTATTTAGTCTGTTATAATACATGTGTTTATATTGCTGTAATACTATAGATACTTCTGCATCCACATTGTTTATGGTAATATCCTTAGATTACCTGACACATCAAAGGGTTGTAGTAGATCTTAGTCTGTAATGATAACCCTGATATTCCATGATAGTAATCTTAAAGTAATGTCTGTTGGTCCAGTTACATCATTCTGAAAGGACACAGTTGATGTGTGACCATAAGTTGCTGGGGGATCATATGCATTGAGTCTTCTTATCATGAAGTTCACAGTTGATGATCTCTAGTAGTTGATATCATGAGGACAGACCTTTATAATTGGAACACCACATGGTTTAGGATTCATTGGTTGTTTCTATCTACAAACATGTGTAATGGTCTTTAGACTTGACATCATTGTCAATGGATGTCATTTAATTATGTACATTTGATGCAAGGCGAAAACTGTAGAGACCCAAAGCTTGATGTACATGGACATTAAATTACTTTTGCAGAATACTTAATACATAATGAAAACAGACACACAAGGACCATAATAGTATAGTGTCTTTGAAAACTCAGAAAATAATCTTCTAATTGTGGTAAAAGATCTTCAACATCTCCCATAAAAATCTTCCCCTTTTGTTTTCTTACCTAAATAATTTAATTAAATCCTGGGGAAAATAAAACATATAAAGGCTGAGATCAAATGCTCAGTAATGTTAATCATAGAGAACATAAAACAATACATAACCATTTGAATGAAAAATCTTGAACATAAAATCAAAACATCAAAATCATGAGCAACGACATAAATCTTTGAAGTACACAAGGAATAGATCATAAAGGAACATTAATCATGATAAACTAGCATGGTAATAAAACATGTAATTGTGGAATCCATTAATCCCATGTTTTTATTTCTATAGTAGCCAAGGCCTTCCTGCCATGACCATCTTAGTGGACAAAGTCCCATTCTGAATCGAGTTCACTCCTCGTTCCAGTCCTGTAATACTAAACCGGATTAACTTACCATTTCATCCATGCCAATCTCATGAGATATAAATCTTTACCCAATTAATTAGAGGGACATATAGGTCCCACCCTTCTCATAATGATATCATTATTACTTGTTCCACTAAATAAACTTAAAACATTCATCATAACCCAAAGAATAAAATGGGTTTCATAAAAATCATCTCATCATCACATAATCCATATAAAACAAATGGATATTTCATCATAATAAAAGTGAAACCCTGTAAATCATATATACATTATACGTGAAACATACACATATGAAATAATGTCATCTTAGATGGAAAATTGTATTGATAAAACACTTGAAATGAATTCTTGAGGAAAATATCCTTTTTTCTTCAAAATTATTTTATTTTCACAAAATGCAATGCAATTTTAAAAGAAAATTATTTTTTGAAAATATTCATAAAATCTTGTAGAGTAAGATTCATGAAAATTAGGCGTTATGAAACCGTAAAAATCCATTCACGTCGTATAAGTTAAAAATCATTTTTCTTGTATTTTTTGCTGGAAAAGTCATAAAGTATCTTGTATGGTAAAAAAATTTCCATCCATACGATGTGGTAAAAGTAAAAAAGGGTAAAAATGAATTTAAACATACATAGAAGAAAATTAAACATTTTATGAAAACAATTTGAGAACGTATGGACATGGATAATAAACATAACCCCAGTAAATACTTATGAATAAACAATCTCAGATAAGAATGAGATTGGAATAATTATCCCTTACCTTAGGACCGATATGCTCTGTACGTATCCAAACCTCTTGTATGATGATTTAAATAATGTTCTTTACTTATTAAATAATCATATTCATTTTTATGATGTCATAAATGGTTCACTTATGACTTTATATTACCTGTTCTTTTGTAAATTCCATGTTAAAGCTGCATTTTGGGTAAAATCGTTTTATTTATCGTACGTGTTTGGACAAGTTGTTCATGATATTATTACTTATATACAGATTTAATTAATTCCATAATATAAAACATGATATATATATATATAGTATCTATACATATATATATATGATAGATCGATAAATTGAATGAAATACACCGTTCATGGAGACGGTAGGCCGTACGTACGCATGAACGCTATTTTCGTTTCCTTATTGAATTGAATGAAATTAAGTAGATGAAATATATATATATATATATATATAAATCCAGTATTATTATGTCATATATTTTATGATTACTTATTATATATACTTTATAATCGTTCATGAATGGTTAACATGGAAAATGAATATCATCGTGTCTTGGTGATTTTAGTCTGTACGTACGCACAAGCGAAGATACCATTCCCATGATTGTGGAGTTGAATGGGAGTGTATGTATAATATTTCAGAATCAATATCACCTTACAATAATCATATATAGTTATCTATTTACACCATTATACCCATCCAAGTAAGGGGGTCGTCGAAAACAGATTACACCACTGCGTGGAGACGGTATTCTGTACGTACGCACGGGCGGTGATTTCATTTTCCGTAGGATGGATAGAAGGTGAAATAGGGTTGTTTCATATTTATCATAAAATATCAGTATATAAGTAATACTGTTGTTATTAATTTATAATTAGACAACTAAAGAAGAAGAAGATGAAGAAGAAAGAAACTTGAGAGAATCTGAAGAAGAGATTACCTCTTCTTCGATGCACAACCTTTAAGCTTCCTCTTATAGAAGTAGAGTTGGTCTTTTGAGAAGACCAGAACATCTAGAATGTTTCTAGGGAAGTGTAAAAGAGAAATGGACAGGGTTTGGCCGAGCATCAAGGCTCAAAAGGGTGTGAAGAGAAGAGCGAAGGGGTGCCCTTTTTATAAGGGAGGAGAGCAGCACCTTCGGAAAAACTTAAAATATTATTTTATAATAAAGTCATATTCGATTTATAAATGATCCAAATTTATTTATTTCGAATATAAGGATGTTTTGGGTATAAATACTCTCATCCAACATAATTTAGACAAGTTTAGGTTTTTATTTTAACCTTATCATTTAGATTTCACTTCAAGTTAAATAATTTTAATTTTACTGTGTCTTCTTGTTTTCTTACACTATAAGGTTAATAAACTTACTATAACAATCCAAACGAACCCCAAGTTGTTTATTATTAATATATATAACCTTATATAAGTCATTGGGACGAAACATAGATTTTTAGGAATAAAATAACAATTTACAATATAATATTTAAAAAAAAACTATTTTATGTCAATTTTGACACTATTTGGTAATTGATTTTTGTGAAAATCATAACAGAATAATTAGTTCAAAAAATTTTAACTAAATTAATAATAACACGTCATATTAACCTATAAAATTAGTGGAATTTATAAAAAGTCTCAAATTACATTTATTTGGGTATTTATAACCTCAATTATGTCAACATTTCCTTAATAAGATAATTACTGCATCATCATTGTGTCATAAATAAATTAAATTATTTGAAGTCTAAAAATTATAAATAAAATACCATTATGTAGGAAATCGTTTTATGTTTCTAATCAATATTTATATTCTATTTTATCTTATGTATTACCTTATATTAAAAAAATTTTAGTTATTAGACTTTGATTTTAACTATTTTAACTATTCTTTAAATAAAATAATATTAAATGTCCTAATCTAATCCAAGTGGGTCTAAATGGTCATATTTTATTCCTAAGGTTGTTTTTGGTCGAATTAAACTTATCCAATAGAATTTGGACATGTGTTAGGGTAATAATAATATCATTTTTACCCTTAATTACCCTATTTACTTTTAACCGTGGTAAATAAAAGTAAAAAAGTTACTATTCACCAAAAATTATTTTCATCTCATTGAACCACATTTTAGTCCTTGATATTAATCATGTCTCTCGGATTTTTGAAATTCCACTCACAGAAGCGGTAAAATTATGTTTTATGTGAATTTCCAAATTCTCCTAGGAGATGGGTAAAAGACGGTGAAAAGTTCAATAAAATTATTATATATCTAAAAATATTATAAACTCACTCCAATGAATTACATTGAACTTATATAGGAATTATGTATCAATTTTGACCTAAAATAAATTTAAATAAAATAAATAATTATTTAAATTAAAAGTCTGTTTTTAAATAGTAACCCAGTGTTTTCACTATTCATCCAAAATTGAAAATTTTCAGAAAAATACCAAAATTTCACCCTAGTCTAATTTCGATATTCCGAATCCAAAAATGATGTCCATTTTGAAAAAAGAAAATCAAAAAGTGGGTATTACTATTCATAACGGCTAGTTTATATAACATATCATTGTTTAGTGAAACTCGGTATTGCGTACGACGTAAGCTATTGAGGAAGGTCGCGATTGCATGTAATGCAAGCCAAGTCAGGGATGTGTGTAGTGTAAGCTCCTTTTGGTGTAGCGTACAACACAAGAAATCAATAAAATTAAAAAGAATATTTTTCATAATATCTAGGGGTGTTACATTCAACCACCCTTAAAATAAATTTCTCCCTCGAAATTCGTCGGGGTTATAAATGGTTTACTACTCGAAAGTTTCATTAATAGACACCCAGATCATTAAAAATAATACCAAGACCAATCTTTAAAAACTAATGAATGAAACGTAATGGTTACCCAAATTAACTAATCACTGGGTTTCCACATTGGAGAACATAGGTGAAAATATGGATATGGAAGAGAAATCTAACTGTCATGTTCTGATGGAGAGTGGTAGATAACATGGCTATAAAAAATACAACAATCACAAGGCCATAAATTTGTGATGATCTAGGGTACAATCTGATTCATCGGATATAAGGGCACTAGGAAAACATTTTTTCAAGATCATTTCCCTAAAGATGATGAATTTTAATTATAAGAAATACTTACATTATTTTGGTAAAATCTCACTATTGTTCGTGCCTTGAACAATTTCCACTTCATCTCTTTAAGAAATGATGTTGAATTTGTCTTTCGCAAAGTTTTAGCAGATCATGTGATAGAATGATAGGAAATTCCATCTCTCTGAAACATAAGTTAGAAAAAGTTATATACATTGGTCCATCTATGGTGAGGTTAATTAGATATGGTTCCAAAATGGACTTATACATCATCTATAATCCTATATAATAAAATTAAACTAGTTTATACAAACCAGGGACTTCCTGTAGGCCAGTGGTAGGAAATAAAGGCATGTCGCACTTTGGTTGTGGGTTCGATTCCCACAGACTTGTCTGACGTGACGTGTTGTCGCCCATCCTGCAGGTCGTCCTTTTTTCTAAAAATACATTATTATAACTTTCCAACAATAATATCGAAAATGTTCTAGACATAAACAATACTAACTTAGGTCCAACACAATCCATTCCAATCATTAGGCTTATCCAAAATACTTTTGTCCAATCTCATATTATAATGAAAATTATTACTAGAGAGTTCATATAACAAGCATGTTAATATCCTCGTTGATCCCCATATATCATAAGATATGTCTTGTTGGGGACATTACAAACATTCGAAGGCCTTAATCATGTATTCTCATGAAAAATAAATACACATTAAACCTTAGTGAAAACATGAGTGCTATCAAAGGATAACTCTTTCCACATATCAAAATCCCAATATTTTATATACTCGTACCATGATATCACTTAGTCCTTATAAAAATCACGAGCTCATGAATACTATCAAACATATTATTTCCTCCTTATCCATTCATTATGTGCATATCATATTCATTCCCAAAATATCTAAATAACACTTCATGGTTACCAGTACCATTCAATATATACTGTCAAATACATTAGGAAAAACAATAGTGTAACAATCCTTATATGTTTCTTTATTCCATAGTACCATTAAATTACCTATACAACATAACTCTTGATAAACATACAATCATTCCACTACCTTCTTAAACCATTGACCATGCTTCAACACTTCTTTCATCTCATATATCATTTGTAGTCTCCTCATCATCATCCACATAAATACTACCCATATGACCATGTTGATTCTCTTCATGAGATTTTCCCTTAGGGAATTGGTTTGCATAATGCCCATACACTCCACATTTAAAACATCTAATCATTGTTGATGTCGTAGCAATACCATTATCCTTATACATGGGGTTAACTTAACCTTTTCCATTGCACTTACTGGATTTGTGTCCTTCTTTTCCACACCCAAAGCATCTTCTAGTTCCTTTGAAACATTTCCTTGATGCCTCTTCCCACATGATTTAAATGATAGAAATTGAACTTTCCTTCCTCTATGATCATCATGAAACACCATCTTTCTCTTATTAGCTGAGTCAGAAAACATACCAAAGTTGAGATTATTGATTATATTATGATATTACGGATTAGGCATAATAACAATATGTGGACATCCCAATCCAATTTTCATTTGGTTTCTCATGAATAATATCATTCCATTGTCCATCATATCCTCCATTATCAGGAATCTTCCCTTTCCCAGCCATTTTCTAAAACCCACAAATAATAGTGTGAGAGGCCAAAATAAAAATCAAGGTGGATTACCTTCAATATCTATCATCTTAGGTTAAATTCTAAGATCGTAACCATAATTATAGGACTATAACATATACTTATACTTATCCTTAGGGACATCCCTAGACATACCATAGAAATATCTTTAGGGATCTCACTAATGTTTTCACATCCTAGTTTCCAAAGGATATCTAAACCTTTCCTCTAATACCAAATTTAGAGACCCAAATATTTCCATACATGGCCATTACATAAATTTTTCGAAATACTTAATACATAATGAAAACAAACACACAAGGACCGTAACAGTTTAGTGTATTTGGAAACTCAGAAAATAATCTTCTAATCGTGGTGAAAGATCTTCAACATCTCCCATAATGATCTTCCCCTTTTGTTTTCTTACCTAAAACATTTATTTAAATCCTGGGGAAAATAAAACATATAAAGGGTGAGCTCAAATGCTCAGTAATGGTAAGCATAGAGAACATAAAACAATCCATAACCATTTGAATGCAAAAACTTGAACATAAAATCAAAACATCAAAATCATGAGCAACGACATAAATCTTTGAAGTACACAAGGCATAGATCATAAAGGAAAATTAATCATGATAAGCTAGAATGGTAATAAAACATGTAATTGTGGAATCCATTATGCACATGTTATGATTTCCATAGTAGCCAAGGCATTGCTGCCATGACCATCTTAGTGGACAAAGTCCCATTCTAAATCAAGTTCAATCCTCGTTCGAGTCCTGTAATACTGAACCAGATTAACTTACCATTCCAGCCATGCCTATCTCATGATATATAAATATTTACCCAATGTATTGGAGGGAGATACAAGTACCACCCATCTCATAATGAAATAATTCTTACTTGTGACACAAAATAAACATAAAACATTCATCATAACCAAAAGAATAAAATGGGTTTCATAAACATCATCCCATCATCACATAATCCATATAAAACAAATTTATATTCCATCATAATAAAAGTGAAACCATGTAAATCATAGAGACATTATACTTGAAACATACACATATGAAATAATGTTATCTTATATAGAAAGTGGTTTTGATAAAACACTTGAAATGAATTCTTGAGGAAAATAACCTTTCTTCTTCAAAATCATTTTATTTTAACAAAATTCCATGCAATTTTAAAAGAAAAGTATTTTGTTGAAAATAGTCATAAAATATTGTAGAGTAAGCTTCATGAAAATGATGCATTATGAAACCGTAAAAATTCATTCACGTCGTATAAGTTAAAAAACATTCTTCTCGTACTTTTTCCAGAAAAGTCAAAAAGTTCCAGGTATGGTAAAAAAAAGAAAGATTCCTTCCATACGATATGGTAAAAGTAAAAAAGGTTAAAAATGAATTTAAACAGACATATAAGAAAATTAAACATTTTATGAAAACATTTTGAGAACATCTGGACATGGATAATAAACATAACCCCAGTAAATACTTACGAATAAACAATCTCGGATAAGAATGAGATTGGAATAATTATCCCTTAACTTAGGTCTCATATGCTTCGTACGTATCCAAAACTCATGTATAATGATTTAAATAATGTCATTGACTTATTACAGAATCATATTCATTGTTATGATGTCATAAATGGTTCACTTATGACTATATATTACCCGTTCTTTTGTAAATTCCATGTTAAAGCATCGTTTTGGGTAAAATCGTTTTATTTATCGTACGTGTTTGGACTTCTTGTTCTTGATATTATTACTTATATACTAATTTAATTAATTCCATAATTTAAAACATTATATATATATATATATAATATACATATATATATGATAGATCGATAAATGCAATGAAATAAACCGTTCATGGAGACGGTATGTCGTACATACAATGAACGCTTTTTCATTTCCTTATTGAATTGAATGGAATTAAGTAGATGACATACATACATATATATATATATATACATAAATCCAGTATTATTTTGTCATATATTTCATGATTACTTATTATATATACTTTATAATCATTCGTGAATGGTAAACATGGAGAACGAATCTCATCGCGTCGTGGAGATGGTAGTTCGTACGTACGCACGAGCGATGATACCATTCCCATGATCATGGAGTTGTATTGAAATGTATGTATAATATTTCAGAATCAATATCACATTACAATAATCATATATATTTATCTATAAACACCATTATACCCATCCAAGTAAGGTGGTGGTCGCAAACATATTACACCACGGCGTGGAGACGGTATTCCGTACGTATGCACGCGCGGTGATTTCATTTTCCGTAGGATGGATAGAAGGTGAAATAGGGTTGTTTAATATTTATAATAACATATCAGTATATAAGTAATAATTATTTAATTACTTTATAATGAGAAAACTAAAGAAGAATAACTTGAAGAAGAAAGAAGCTTGAGTGAATCGGAAGAATAGATTACCTCTTCTTCGACGCACCTCTTTTAAGCTTCCTCTTATGGAAGTAGATTTGGTCTTTTGAGAAGACCAGAACCTCCAAAATGTTTCTAGGGAAGTGGAGAAGAAAAATGGCAGGTTTTGTTTGAGCTTAAAGGCTCAAAAGGTTGTGACGAGAAGAGGGAAGCGGTGCCCTTTTTATAAGGGAGGAGAGGGGCACCTTTGGAAAAACTTAAAATATTATTTTATAATAAAGTCATATTCAGTTTATAATAGCTTCAAATTGATTTATTTAAAAGATAAGTTGGGTATGGGTTTAAATCCTCCCATCCAATATAATTTAGACAAGTTTAGGTTTCTATTTTAACCTTATCATTTAGTTTTAACTTTAAGTTAAATAATTTTACATTTACTGTGTCTTCTTGTTTTCTTACACTATAACTTTAATAAACATACTATTACAAGTCAAACGAACCCCAAGTTGTTTATTATTAATATATATAACCTTATATAAGTCATTTGGATGAAACATAGATTTTTAAGAATAAAATAACAATTAATAATATAATAGTTGTTTTAAAAACTATTTTATGTCAATTTTGACACTACTTGGTAATTAATTTTTGAGAAAATCATAACAGAATTATTAGTTCTAACAAAGTGAATTAAATAAATACTAACATGTCCTAGTAACCTATAAAATTAGTGTAATTCATAAAACTTCTAAAATTACATTTATTTGGGTATTTATAACATCAATTATCTCAATATTTCATTAATAAGATAAGTATTACATCATCATTGTGTAATAAATAATTTAAAATATTTAATGTATAAAAATTATAAATAAGATATCATTATGTAGTAAATCATTTTATCTTTCTAATGAATATTTATAGTTGAATTTATCTTATGTATAACTTTATATTAAAAATGTTTTAGTTATTAACATTTGATTTTAACTATTTTAACTATTCTTTAAATAAAATAATATTAAAGGTCCAAATCTAATCCAGGTGGGCCTAAATGGACATATTTTATTTCTAAGGTTGTTTTTCGTCGAATTACACTTATCCAATAGAATTAGTACATGTGTTAGGGTAATAATAATATCATTTTTACCCTTAATTACCCTATTTACTTTTAACCGTGGTAAATAAAAGTAAAAAGTTACTATTCACCAAAAATTATTTTCATCTCATTGAACCACATTTTAGTCCTTGATATTAACTATGTCTCTTGGATTTTCGAAAAAATTCCACTCACAAAAGCGGTAAAATTATGTTTTATGTAAATTTCCAAATTCTCCTAGGAGGTGGGTAAAAGACGGTGAAAAGTTCAATAAAATTTTTATATATCTAAAAATATTATAAAACGACTCCAATGAATTACATTGAACTTATATAGGTATTATGTATCAATTTTGAGCTAAAATAAATTTCAATAAAATAAATAATTATTTAAATAAAAATTCAGTTTTTAAATAGTAACCCAGTGTTTTCACTATTCATCAAAAATTGAATGTTTTCAGAAAAATACCAAAATTTCACCCAAGTCTAATTTTGATATTCCAAATACAAAAATGAAGTCCATTTTGAAAAATAAAATTTAAAAAAGTGGGTATTACTATTCATAACGGCTAGTTTATATAACATATCGTTGTTTAGTGAAACTTGGTATTGCGTACGACGCAAGCTATCAAGGAAAGTCGTGATTGCGTGTAATGAAAGACATGATAGGGATGTGTGTAGTCTAAGCTCCTTTTGGTGTAGCCTACAACACAAGACCTCAAAAAAATTAAAAAAAATATTTTTCATAAAATCTCTAGGTGTTATAAAAACCATGGTGACAAAGTCGTGGTGAGGTAGTTTGTATCGGGTACGTCATTAATGGCACGACATTGATTGAATGATAGAGAAAGGATTTTTCTCTTCCGAGTTCAAGAAGAGATATCTCGGGCCTAGTTGATTAGGATGGTTTCACCTTCATTAAATCCATGGTCATGGTAGTAGAAGGTAAGACCATCCGAAAAAATAAAAAAATAAAAAAAACAAAATAAATTATTATGACACTATTTTTCATTCCGTTTTATAGATATATCGATGACGAAGAGATTATATTCCACGGACCCTGTTCATAGTAAGGTCGTCATTGTTTTGACTTTACCTTATATCTATAGGGTCCTCGAGGGGTTGCAAGACCCCGCTCTAGGTCGGTGGATATTATTCACTGCTATTGAGGTAAGGGCCTAAAGGGTCACACACAATAGCGCCATGAGAAACTTCCCTATTCTGGGAATAAGAATATAGAACTTAGTGGGCCCCACCTAAGGGTCCAAGCACTATCCATGTTCATTGGATCATCAAATAAAAAATTAATTAATTAATTATACAAGTAAAAAATAATTCATTGAATTTATTTATAACATGTATTTAAAAGTTATATAGTAAATACAAGTATTAATATTATTCAAATATATTTTAATATCCTTGGTTTGTTAAATATTAGAAGGAGGTATGAGTCTAGTTAAAGACTCAAATTAATCACATAATTTATTTTTATATTACATGTATGTGAAAAATTATAAATATTATTTATGGAATAATTTTATTTGTCATAAATAGATATTTATAACACATATATAGAATATGTCTATTACACGGGGTCCAGGAATCCATTCGACATGTTTTAAACACTACCTATATGAGTGAGAGAGAGGCTCTCCAATGAAAACTATTCATGTGTCAAGATTGAGAGCTTCTATCTCCTCTTGAAATCTAGAGAGAGAGTCTCTCAAATGAAGGAAGATCTTAATGTTCATCCATCTTGGATTGTAGCTTCTTCATTTGTGATGATCGTCACTGTGCTAAAGTGAGCATTGAGGATCCACACTAGCTCCTAGATCATGAAAAACGGAAAGAGAGAAGATTTGTGAGGCATGTGTGGATGACACAGAGGGCTTCGACGTTAGAGCCTTTAAGCAAAGATCGTCGGCATCCTACGGAAGACTTACAGATGTCAATTCAAAAAAAATGTATATGTTCAATTTAATTTTCATGCTCTGTTTAAACCTTGCAAGTTCCTCAGACCAAACTATGACAAGATCACCATAGTTGACAGGGTTATGTCACTCTAGTGATGCAGAAAATTTCAAATTCCCAGCCCACTGGCTTCTGTTGTGCTGTCTCTTGACCTTATAGTGGTATCAAAGGAATCACAAGGTTTTTCTGAGGCAACAAAATTAAGATGCATTACATTAAATTGAGGGGTGTTAAAATGGTTTATTCTTATCCGATGTCACCTAGTTTAAATTTCAAATGATCATGTTATGATCATTTAAAAATTTTAATTGGATCGACATCATAGTTTTTGGTCATTTGATATTTATCTCAAATTGAGAATTAAAATAAAATATAATATTTTATTATTCTAAAATATAATAAAATATTTTATTATACAATATTTTATAATAAATTATTTTCCACAAAGGTGTGTGGAATATATTTTTTATAATAAAAAATGAAAGGGGATGGAGAACAAGACCCCAAAATTGGGGATTCTTCCTTTTTGTTTTAAAAATTTTTAAGGGAAGACCAAGACCCCAAAATGGGGTCTTCTTCCCTTTATTTATAAAAAAATGAGTGGGGATGGAATTTCGTTTTTCTAAAGAAAAAATAATTAAAAAAATGGAAGACCCCAAAGGGTCTCCTCCTTCACACGACACCCAAGGGGGTGCGACACCCCCTTGGAAACCCTACCTGCCACCCTGTGCACTGGACCTCCTAGAGGCACCGGGCTTCCTCCCTGGGCCCACCGGACATCCTCCTCCCTGAGCCTAGCTGGAGAAGCTATGCCACCTCGAACTGAACCCCGCCAGCCACCCCATGCCACCCTGCCTCAGACCTCCGCCCATGGCTAGAGCAGGACTACCTGGTCGTGCCACTCCTGAACCCTATCTGCACCGCTCACGAACCCCAGCCGCACTGAGCTTCCTTAGACTGATCCCACTGATCCCCTTCCCACCTTCTCAAGCTGCCTTGACCCCATAGGGTCGCCTACCCACACGGCCATGGGCTATGCCAGATTGAACCGCACTGACCACCACCAGTCCCGACCACCGCCGAACCTGGCCGTCGCCTTGTCGGATCGTCGGAGTAGTGGGCTAATAGCCATGCGGCTGACCAGTTTGCTTCCTGGCTTCCTCCCACTCCCTTCGTACCTCACCGGAAGTTTCTACTATCGTGGGAGTCATTGGACCGAGAACTCACACCGCGATTAGGTCGCGGTCACACCGTGGTCATGCCGCAGTCAAGCTGTCATAAAATCATAATAGGCCCTGCTCCAGGACAACACCCCGCGGCAGTTCGCAGTCTTCCCGGGCTCCCCGGCTTGAGGTAACCATGCTTTAAATTAATTTTAATTAATTTATTTTTTTAAAGTAATTTAATAAGATTTAATTTGGGGTTTAAATTATTTTAATCTGAAATATTAATTTAATTTATGTTTAGATCTAAATAAATGGTTTAATTTAATTTTTGAATTAAAATTAAATTTAAAAAATGGAACAGATAAAATAAATTATTTAAATTTAATCAAATTCATTTAATTTTTTAAAACACCCTTGAATTATTTAAATTTTTTAAAATTTAATTTTCTTGTGCATATTTTACCCCGACTGGTCTTGATCATGTGACTGAACAATGTATGTCTGGTATTTATTTATTTATTTATTCAATGTGTGTGATGATTGTAATAATTAATTAGATAAATGACGGTCTGTGAATCGCCTCTTTTAATTCAAATATTTATAAGGGAATGATTTTCCATTGTGTGAGATATATTTTTTACCCCTAGACCCCCTCACCTATGTGCGAGTACATTTGTAATTAAATAATGATCTGAGACGCAGACCCCGCCAAGACGAGGTAGTAAACCAGACTGGTGTCAAGCACTTTGACCTGGGCAAGCTGCAACATGAGTCAAGTCAGTACTCAAGTATGGATGCCCCTAGGTCAATATTGATCCATTATGGATTGATATTTATAGAATGCTCAAGACCAGTCGGATTGCATGATTTAATTTATGCATAGTTTATTATTTTATGTGTCTTCATGATTATTGCATGATCACATAGAATTGTAAACAAGATAAAATGCATAATGATTTGATGGATTATATTTTATTGCATGTTCATTAGTGAGCAAGACAACCTAGTTTGAACATAATAAATAAAAAAGGATTATATTTTTCAATAAATATTAAAATCCCTCAATGTTATATTAAGTCTAAAAGCCTTCCATTTCTCACATATAAACAAAACTGTTTGTTTGGGTGCTCTTGAGCCTTAGTTGAGAGTACCACTTACTATCGGGGAATTTTCATGAGAGAAATGTGTCGACATAACTTAAGTGAATAGTCAATGATTAGCTTTAGCTAACTTTCTATCACATTAAAGGAAATATTTTGAGGGAATCAAGTTCATATTCCAAAAGTTGGGACTTAACTCAACAACACAAGGAACCACAAGAACAAGTGGTTGGCCAGTCTAGTGCCTACCTTAAAACCCTTAAAGTAGTGGCATAGCCCGAGCTTGTATACTACGAGGGAGGTTTCGAGGATCCTTTCCACTAGAATACTCAAGCGATAGAGTATTCCGAATATAATAGTGAGGGCTATTAATGTTCACAAAAATACTGGGAGGAATTAAAATGGTATAATAATTTATTAATCATAAATGTCATAAGGTAATCAAGACAAAGTACTAATTGATAAATATTTATCTGATATAGATCAAAAATTGAAATCACCCAAACCACAAGTACTTGATCACATTGATCGATCTTGGATAAGGAAAATATCGTGACCAGAAATAACTTCTAGGAGTGGTACATGAACTTGCACATAGTACTATGCCTTGAAAGGATGTTATATTTGTCGGAATCCCCAATTCCTGTTGAGCCTCCTCATGGAGCAAGTAAGGAGGAAAAAGATAAATGGAGAAATAATGTAGACGATGCACTTGATGTATAATGCATCATCTTTTCATCCATGTACATCCAATTGCAAAAAATTCATTTGGATGAGGCGCCTACAGGATGATTTCACATCTCCATTAACTTTATGAGGGGAGGGCCAAGCAAGAAAGGTATGAAATATAATGTGCGCTTTATATGTGTAGGCTGGCAGAAGGGAACCAATCTGGTCCTCACATATTCAAGATGATTTATTATATTGAGAGTCTTGAATCCCTTGGGTTTAAAATTAACCAAGAACTAGCAGTGGATCTCATTCTTTCCTCTTTACCATCAATATTATCGACTTTTATTGTCAAATATAATACGAATGATACAAAAAAGCCACTCCCAGACCTTTTGGATTTAGTTCTCCAAGCTGGTAAGGATATGAAAAATACTAATTCATCTGTCCTTATGGTGAATAAGAAAAAAAAGGCAAGTAAAAAGGGTATAAGGCCATGTCAAGTCAAAATACACCAATGCATTATCCTGCAAAGAAGCCAAAGATTCAGAGGCAAAGTAATGAGTAGGAAGTTTTCTGCTTTGGATGGGGCAAGAAAGGCCACTTGAAGAAGAATTACAGAGCTGGGATGATGAATCAATCTGATGCTTCTACTTCAGGTATTTTTTTTCATTGAATGCAATCTATCTTTATCTATATGTTGGGTATTGGATACGGCATGTGGTTCACACATTTGTATTCATGTACAAGAACAAAGTAGGTTCAAGAAGTTTTCAAAATGTCATGTGGATCTATGAGCTTCCAATGGTCCATGTCTGGCAGCCCTGGTAGTGGTAGACAATCACTTAACCTTGCCAACTGGTATGGTTATAGTTTTAAACAACTGCAATTATTAACCTTCTGTTACCAGAAACACTATCTCTGTGTCGAGTCTAGACACTATGGATTTTTATTTAACTTTTGGAAATAAATGTTGTATGTTTTATAGGTATAACATATGTTATGGTATGGAACATCTTAAAAATTGTTTATATATACTGCCACTAGAGAACTAAGTAATTGCAATCAATGACAGAAACAACCAACATGACTCAAATAACACCCGCTTATGGCACATCAGGCTTGGTCATGTAAAAGAGAAGCGATTGCAGAGATTGCATCAAGAAGGGTATCATGATTCAGTACAAATAGAACTATTAGATGTATGTCAAGCTTGTTTTCAAGAAAATATGACCAAAGAACCTTTCTCGAGAAAGGGCGAAAAATCCAATGTAGTGCTGGAATAAATACATATTGATTTAAGTTGTCCATTTCTAGTAGAGGAAAGGGGTGGTTTTCTATTATTCATTACATTTACTGAAGACTATAGTAGGTATGGATATATCTACTTAATGTGGTATAACTCATATTCCTTTGGGATTTTTAAGTAATACCAAAATGAAGTAGAAAACCATCTTTGTAAGAAGATAAAAGCACATCGATCAGATCGAGGTAGAGAATATATTAACCAATCATTCATTGATCACTTGATGGAGTGTGGGATAGTATCCCAACTCACTCCCCCTTATAAACCACAATGGAATGGTGTCGGTGAATGGAGGAATAGGACCTTTCTTGACATGGTTAGATCAATGATGAGTTATGCAACCCTTCCATCATCCTTTTGGGGATACACCTTTCCGACAGCAGCATATACCCTTAAACGAGTACCAACTAAAGTTTCATATGTGATTCTATATGAGTTATGGAGTGGAAAGAAACCCAACCTAACACACATGGGTTTATGGGGGTGAGAGGAATTTTTCAAGACTCTACCAAGTGAAAAAATAGCATCTAGAATCACTAAGTGTATCTTTATAGGATATCCTAAGGATACTAGAGGATCCTTCCTATATAACCCTTTATATAGAAAAGTTATTGTGGAATGATACACCACATTTCTAGAAAGGGAACACATTTCTATTGGAAATAGGGGGGTCATGATTCACTTCGATGTATTTAATGCTCCAGATGCACAAGTGTTAGTAGAGGGACAATCTCCACAAGAACAAATGGAATAAGTATTTCTTCCTGAGACACATATACTGTGTAGGTCTACATGAGAGGTTAGAGAACCAGAGCATTATGGTTTTTTTTGTAACCAGGTCAGGTGACATATTAGTCCTTCAAGATGATGAACCTCTAACCTACAAGGATGCAGTAGAAGTAAAAGATGTTTCTAAGTGGAAAAAATCAATGAATTCTGAGATGGAGTCCATGCACCAAAATCATGTTTGGATTTTGGTATACCCTCTAGTTGATATAAAACCCACTTGATGTAAATGGGTATTCAAGAAGAAGCTGGACATGGATGGTGAGTTTAATATCATTAAAGCAAGACTGGTTGGAAAGGATTTTAGGCAACGTCAAGGCATTGAATATGAAGAAACCCTCTCACCAGTAGCAATTCATAAATCCTTCTGAATATTTCTTGCAATAGCATAATTTCACGATTATGAAATTTTGAAAAATGGATGTCAAAAATTCTTTTCTAAATCGGATGTTGGCTGAAGACTTCAATATGACTCAACCTGAATGGTTTTTCAAGTCAAATAATTCCAAATAATTATGCAAGCTGTAGAGATCCATTTAAATATTGAAGTAAGAATCAAGATCTTGGAATGTTCATTTTGATAAGGCCATAAGAGATTTTGGTTTTATCAAAAATGAAGGAGAGCCTTGTGTCTATAAAAATGTTGAAGGGAATTCCATCATTTTCCTTATATTATATGTTGATAACATATTAATTATGGGAAACGAGGTGCTGGTCTTATAGTCAGTTAAGACGTGGTTAAATGAATGCTTCTACGTGAAAGTATTAGGTGAAGCATCCTATATTCTAGAAATCATGATCTATCGAGATATATCACAAAGGCTTCTTGGTCGATGTCAAAGTATATATATTTACAAGGTACTCAAAAGGTACAATATAGAACAATCCAATAGAGGATTGTTTCCTATGTCACATGGTGTAAATCTCTCCAAGAAAATGTGTCCACAAACACATGAGGATAATGAAAGAATGAGTAGAGTACCTTATGCTTTGGAAGTGGGTTCTATCATGTATACCATGGTATGTACTAGGTTTGATGTTGCCTTTGCACTAATCATGGTGGGTAGATATCAAGAAAATCCCGGAGAGTTGTATTGGACAGCTATTAAAACAATCCTAATGCACTTGTGGCGTACAAAGGATATATTCCTATTGTATGGAGGAGACGAAGAACTAGTTGGTAGGGGATACACTGATGATAGTTTCCAGATAGATCATGATGATATGGAATCACAAGTAGGCTACATCTTTTGCCTGAATGGTGGTTTAGTGAGTTGTAGAAGCTCAAAACAAGTTGTATTTGTTGATTCTACAGTAGAGTCCAAATATATTGCAGCTTCCGATGTAGTAAACGAAGTAGTCTGGATACCCATGTTTATCTCAGACATTTTTTTTGTACCTAGCAGTGTAGAACCTATACCAGAATATTGTGATAATACTTGTGCAGTGGTGCTTTCCATGGAACCCAGGTCTCACCAATAAACAAAAAATATTTTTCAGATGATTCATCACTTGAGGGATTTTACTCAAAGAGGTGAAGTGACAGTTAGCAAGGTATCCATAGAGGTCAACGTGAAAGACCCCCTAACTGAATCCATTTCTCATCAAAAGCATGATTCACATGTGAGAGCTACTGGATTGAACCATGTTCGAAGTTGGCTCTAGTGAAAGTGGGAGTGTTGAAAGTGGGTTCCCTAGACCCAACATTTTTTTTGTACTTTTATTACCGCTACATGTTTTCAGTTTGTTATAATACATGTGTTTATGTTTCCATAATAGTGTAGATACTTGTGCATCCACATTGTTTATGGAAATTTACTTAGATTACCTATTGCATCAAAGTTTTATAGTAGATCCCAGACTATAATGAGATCCCTGAGATGCCATGACAGTAATCTTAATGTAACATCCTATGGTCCAGTTACATCATTCTGAAAGGACCCAGATGGTGTGTGACCATCCGGTGATGGGGGCTCATAAGCATTGAGACTTATTCTCATAAAGTTATCACTTTATGATATATAGTAGTTGAGATCATGAGGACAGACCCCCATAATTGGAACACCAAATGTGGTAGGTTTCTTTGGTCGTTTCTATCTACAGACATGTGTAATGATCTTTAGACTTGAGATCATTGTCAATCTATGTCATTTAATTACATACATATGCTGAATGGCTAAAACCATGGCGGCAAATTCATGGAAAGGTAGTTTTTATCGGGTAAATCATTGATGGCATAACATTGGTTGAATGATCGAGAAAGGATTTGTTGCTTTCGAGTACAGGAAGAGATATCTCAGGACAGGTTGATTAGGATGGTTTCACCTTCATTAAATCCATTTCCATGATAGTAGAAGGTAATACCATCCCGACAAATCAAAAAATAAAATAAAGGAAATAAATAATGATGAAACTAGTGTGTATTCTAATTTATTGAGATATCTATGATGAAGAGATTATATTACATGGACCATGTTTGTAGGAAGGTAGTCATTGTTTGGACTTTTCCTTATCTCTGTAAGGGCCTCGATGGGTTTCTAGACCCCACTCTAGGTTTGTGAATATTATTCACTGCTATTGAGGTAAGTGCCTAGATGGTCGCACACAAGAGCTCCTTGAGAATCTATCCTATTTTGGGAATAAGAATATAAAACATGGTGGGCCCTACCAAAGGTTCCGTACACTATCCATGTTCTATGGAGCACCAAAGAATAAATAAATTCATTAATTATTCAAGTTTTGAATAATTAGTTGTATTTATTTATAACATGTATTTACAAGTTATATAGTAAATAGAAGTATTTATATAATTCGAATAGATTTTAATATCATAGTTTCTTTTAATATTAGCACGAGAAATGAGTTGAGTTAAAGACTCAAATTTATCATGTAATATATTTATATATTACATGTAAGTGATAAATTATAAATATTATTTATGGCATAATTTTATTTGTCATAAATAAATTTTTATAACACATATATGGAAGATTTCAATTACACGGGGGTTGGGAATCCATATCGCGAGTTTTAAACGCTCCCTATATAAGTGAGAGAGAGGCCCTCCCAAGAAAACTATTCATGTGTTAGGATTGAGAGCTTCTCTCTCCTCTTGAAATCTAGAGAGAGTCTCTTAAGCGAAAGAAGATATTCAAGTTCATTCATCTTGTATTGAAGATTATTCCTTTGTGGTGATCGTCACTGCGATGAAGTGAGCGGCGAAGATCTACACTAGCACCCAGTTCATGATGAATGGCACGTGACTAGATTCACGAGGAATGTGTGGAAGATCTAGAGGGCTTTGACATCAGAGTCTTTGAGCAATGATCGTCAGTGTCCTGCAACAGACTTTCACACATCAATTCCGATCAAGGCACATGTTCAGTTTATTTTTGGTGCTCTGTTTAAACCTTGCGAGATCCTTGGACCAAACCGGGAGAAGATCACCGGAGTTGGCAGGTTTATGTCACTCTGGTGATGCAGAAAATTATAAATTCCCAGCCCACCTGCTTTCACTATGCCATATCGGTACCTTATAGTATAAACAACCTATTATATTAACTCACAAGATATTAATACATCTAAAATATTGATCTTTGATCAAGATATAATCGTTTTTTTGTCAAAAGGGAGGATATTTCAATGAATACATTCTGAATGTGGTATATGCATAATGAATTTATAGTGATACCATTCAGGTTGACTAATTACCTAAAAAAATCATGGATCTGATGAATATAGTCATTTGAGACCACATAAATCAATATATGTTTTTGATCATATATGATATTATTATTAATTCTAAGAGTATGTTAGATAATGAATATCATTAATGGATTGTGTCAAGTAAATTTAGAAAGGATAAGTTCATTTCATAATTTATCAAATATCAATTCTCTCTATAAGTGGGTTCATTCATTTGTCCATGTAACCACCATTAAATAAATATAAGTAGATCCATAAAAACATATTTTATTTAATAATTACATAGAATAATAATAGAAATTAACATTTATACTATCCATGGGCTAGCTAGAAACTATAGATGATTTATTAGTAAATTATCATGAATTAAGAATCTTTTAATTGGGTTAATTTGGAAAGGAGAGAAGTTATTTTGGATGGAGGAATATGGGAAATGTTTTAAGGAACTAAAGAAGGGGTTGGTCACAGCATATTATTCTTATAGTACCTAGAAATGGGGAAGGAGTTTTAGAAAACATTACATCCTCAAAGGGGGGCTTAGGATGTGTCTTTTTGGAAGATTAAGAGGTAATTACGACTGAATCATGAAAATTAAAAAGTTATGGGTGAAATTACATTATGTGTGATTTAGAAATGAAATTAGTTTTCTATTTATTAATTATTGGGATATGTTATCTCCATAGAGAAAACTGTGATATATAAACTATTCACAATATCTTAGAATAAACATTCCCATAGATGGAGTTAAATATGCACCAAAAAATACAATTAGAATAGATCAAAGATTAAAAATTCTAAAAAAAGTACCACCTTGGGGAGGTAAAGAAGGTGGATAATTATTTTCGTAAGGAATATCATGCATCCTAATAAATTGTTTCATTTGAAAGAGTCCTAATATTTATGAATTTTCAATGTTTGTATTTTATGTCATATGGGAGGGTGAGAATTACAATCTTTCCAATGTGACTACTCAACCACTCGTTTATGGGAAGATCAATGAAGCTAGATTGATGACGCATAGCTATAAAAAAATTAGAAAACATTATTGAGATAATCTTAGATAAATTATTATTTGTATGGGCTAAAACTCTGATATGTGTCCTGTCAAAACCATAATTGAAGTTGGAAGATTAGAATGATCCAGATAGCTCATAATTCACTATTCATCAAGGAAGTACAAATATTTATATAGATATAAAAAAATACAGTGGGATAAAATAAATTATTAAATTCCATAATACAAATCGCAATTCTTAGTATGATGGAAATTTAATGTAGAGTGATAAAGTTATAATGGAATGATTTAACGATTACCCATATCAATATGGAAATGGGAAAAACCCATTGAATTCATCATAGGAATACCCAAAACATCTTATGTACAAAATTCAATATATGTTATAGTTGATAAAATTATAAATTCATCATATTATATTTTTGTCAAAAAATATTTCTCCTGAGACCAACTCTTCATGGTATACATATGGAATGTGGTAATGATACATGTAATACCATTATCTACTGTATCTGATTGGAATCTAATGATTACCTTGAGGTTATGGATAATTATTCAAAAAGTATTAGAGATATAGAAAAGTTTCTTTTAAATGTTGATCATCCCCAAATAGATATCCAATATAATTGGAAAATTCAAAATCTAGAAGAAATGATAAGATCAAGATTGATGTATTTCAAATGATGTTGGGATAAACACCTCCCCTTGATAGTGTTCTCATATAATATCATTTCCCTTTATAAAATTCATGTGGCACAATAAAATCCTCATTATTATAATAAATTTAAGACTATAACTTAATAAGGTAATTTTATAGTGATAATATTTTGAGGTCATTTTTTTATACAAGAAATGAAGGGGAGGGTTCAAACTAGTCAGTGGTACATGAAAGATGCATAATTCAAATAGAAGTTTTATGGAGAAAATCATAGACCAGATACATATTAAGATGTTAGTTAAGGGGTTTTCTATTGAATATCTCTTTGTATGTGGTTTATAATATTTTGGAATATTGGGAACAAGAGACCAAGTTACATCAATCCCTTTTAGATCCTTGATTATTTTAGGGTATAAGATTATCTACTAATAGTAACACATGACCTCACCCAATTATATGATGTGTGACATGTCTATTTTGAGTAAAAACAAACTATGTATATATAAAAAAATTTAAATCCATGTGAATATATCATAAATATTCATTTCATGAAAAATATATGAAAATCCTTGATCAAATATATGATGTTTTGAGAAACAAGACCACTAAACTCGTCAAAGTAACACATATAAATAATATATCAGATGATTATATATGGGATCATAAAGATTCTGAGAGAGAAAATTACACAAAAAAATCCATCCATGTAATATAATTTCATCGATGATATTCTATTTAGGGGTAGAATATAAGATTCCTTGTTTTTCCTCTGTAAATAAAAATATCTTTGAAAGCTTACTCCACATTCAAAAATAAAACCAAGAAAATATAGATCATTTCAATCTATACATATGTATGACCCACTATTCTTTTGAGGTATGAAATATTTAATATTTGACAAAATCCAATGACTTTTCCCTTTAAGAAGCATTAAATAGAGTTCATTGGGAGTTCAGTTTATTTTTGGGAACATATCGAGGATAGGGAATGAATATTAAAGGATATAGTGCCACCAGCTAGCTAGGGGGATTCCATTAATCCTAGAAAACCACTCATCGGCTAGCTGATGATACCCTCCTACGAACTGACAGGTTTAGGATGGGGTTTTTTTTAAAAAATAGGTTAAGGGTATATTTACCCTTTCACCCAGTTTTATCAAAATCATATTTTTCCATATTTGGGGAAATAGTTGCAGTTTATGATGGATCTCTTCCTCCTCTTGGATTCTTTAGTGGATCTCCCTCATCCCACTTTTGATTTCACATTCATCCATCTTGTAAGATGGATCTTAGTTATTTTATCTCCCCATTATCTCTCTACATCACTTTTGTAATCTATGTAATTCTCTTAATAAAATCTTAATGTAAATATAATATAATCAATAATTTTTACCTTTATTTATCTTATTTAATCACCAACCAATGATTAATATTTGATAAATAGAAATCATCTATTTTATGATGGGTGGTACGATGGTTTTTCAATAAGATGTCATTTTTATATTATGTTATTGGAATGAGTAGTCACCCCAAATAAATATAAACATGATATAAAATTATTTATATATTTTTTCATATTTATAGGTTTTCGTTGAAGATACATTAGAATTATAAAATTTGGTTGGGTTGGTTATACCATTTTACAACTACAAATTGGTTGGATTATGCATTGACTTGTGATTTTTTATTTTAGGGTATCCCTTACGGTTATAATGATTTATCAAGGAAATTGGGATGCATATAATGACCTCTAGGAAACCTAGATTATTATATCGATGGATTTATGAAAAATAAATAATAACTAAAAGCAATTTTTTATATTGGATTGTATTTTATAATTTTTTATTATATTAATATATTAATATAGAAATGTTTTAGATTTTTTAAATAGTTTTGATTTTGGAATTATTTGGTGGTCCTCTTAATATTACAAATGGTTGGTATTACCATGAAATTCCATATATGATCATTATATTCCATTATGAAACACCTGTGAATAGTGGGGTGTGAATACATGGTTGGATACAATAATTTCCAATGTTATGGAATTCCTTAATAAACCCACTTGATTCAACATATATTCATTACTATAAATCTATGGGTTTGATCACACATGTATTTGGGTAGTTCCTATATTTATTATATTCCATAGATTAATTTCATAGAATAATGAAGGGTTGCCTAATTGACTAGAATGGTATGAACTCTATTGATTCATCCTGATTGTATTTAGTTTAATTGTTTAACAACAAACCATGGATTCAAATCGAGTCTGATCTTTGTACCTCAACGATGGACCCTTTAGTTCTGATCCTACTACTTGATTTTATTTGTAATTGATAGAAAGGAATTACTAATTGAGTAAAATGGATTCATTTAGATAGGTTTAATATGGTTTCCCTCTATGACACAACTTGGAACCAAATTAGGCCATGACCCCCCCCCCCCCCCCGCAATGTTTTGTGACTGGTGTAGGCCAAAGCTGATAGCATCATCTCTGGTTGTCCCCTTGAGACCCAAGGATTTACAGTGGTTTTCTTTGTTTCATTGGTTTATTATCATTCTTACTAATTAACATATATATTTCACATCATTAAACTAGAAAAGTAATAATTTATTTTCAATTGACAACCATAATGGTCAAAAACTGATTTATACTCATATTATACGTGGGCTATTAATTGGTACTCAAAAAGACCTCATAAACATAATTCAGAATAAGGTAATGTTCACTAATTATTATGCTTGATGTTGGGTCTATGATTTATTTTTTGTGTTTAGTGATGAGAAATATTTTGAAACTAATGGGTTTTTTATCTTTTTGTTTTTTTAATTTATTTATTTATTTTGTGAATTTTTTACTTGAATTAATTAATATTTATCATTATGTTCTATTTGTGACATCATTATTGCATTAAATGAGTTGTGACATGATATTTTAGAGAATGTTTATTTAATTAAGATGAGGGTTATATTATATTTACTTATTTTTAATGTGTTTTAATCTTACCAGTGGGCATGCACCAAACAAATTATAGACGCCCATTGATTTTCATCAGTCTATGACGTACATGTTTGTGAAATTGAGGCCATGTGTTTTGCCGGATCGGGGAAGTGAGTTAGTGGATATCAGGTTGGGGTGTTATAAAATGATATCAAGGACTATTTTTATATTTATTATTGTTAATAATATATACATATGATGTAGTATGTGTTAGGACTTTCAAGTGAACCAGCTCATGGGAACTTCTTACCCACATATGGGAAAAACACAATTTCTTAGGGAGGGAATTGGGGTTCTTGTAATTAGTTGCAATAAGTGATCTATTTTTACCATTATTGGAATTTTTTTAAGATATGGTCTATTGGATTCTCACTCTTGAACCTATATGAAAAGAGGGTTTGTATCATGAATCATATTTGGCATGTAGTTCATTACAATAATGACATGGTTTCTTGATTTCATTCCATGATTTTTTTTATTCGATTATTTTTTTAGAACATGGTTTGGTTGTTTAAAATGTAAAAATTAACATAAAATCATTTTCATGCATAGCTTAATGGTGGTAATATATATAAAAACATTTTAAATGACTGATGATAATAAAATGTGGTCTCTTGATTGGAATTCCAATTGGTGAAAGATAAATATGGTTCCAAACAAAACTTCAAGATTACATTTCTCTATAACTTATGTATGTAAAATAATATAACATTATTAGGTAAATATATTCTAAAATGATAATAATATAAATTAGAATAATGTTTGATATCGTGAATAAATTAAATAATGGTTTGGGTAAGAAAAATGTAATTACACAACTTATTGGGTGTTCTCCCAACAGTTGGAGTAGACTCACTATTGGATAAAGATGGTGACACAAAAAATCCAAACTAGGGGGAAACTTTTTTCCATAAACTCTATCTTCATCTAATATACATCCTCATTATCCCTCTATATATTTATATCAATTTCATCTCTTATCAATCACTATTCTTTCTCTCTTTCTTTATATTTTCCAATTTATTCATCTTCCATGTTTTATTTTTGCAGTCTGTTTTGTGAGGTTTCATTTTTCAAAAAAATGGGAAAACCAAAAAACAAAAAAAGAATCATAAAAATAATAAAAACATCTTTAAAATACATAATTACTCATTATTAAATTTTGAAATATTTTCCAACATTTTAAGGGAGTAAATAAGGTTTTCGATCTCAAATATCTTGTTTCTTCATTATAATAGGGGATAAATTTGTTTTTGTCATGACCAATAAATTTTTAAAGATCAGTATTTTTAGAAAATTATTATTCCCCTACCATGAGGTACAATATCATCTGACATTCCATGGCCACCTATAAACATATTTTTATATAGTGTGTTATTCACCCACGATTGTGACTCTTGAGTTTATGGACAGTTTAGCTAATTTTATTCTTCGATGAATATTAATATGATAGAGTCATTTTAATAACTGTAAGAGAATCAACGTAAAAAAATATCCTCAAATTAATTTTATATTGATCCTTTTTTTGAAATACACTTAGATATAATGAAATAAATTATATCCATGTTACAATATATAAACCTTTACCCACTAATCAGTTTCATAGATTCTCATTGAATAATTTAATGAAATTATGTTTGGTGGAATGGATTTAATTTATTGTATACTTTACATGATTTTTAAATTTTTCTTGAAATGATTTTGGAAAACAATCCACTAATGTGTAGTGTATGGGCTATCATTTCATTATGTGTAGAATGTAGTTATGTTGTTTTTTCATTTTTTACAAATTTTATTTAAAAGTGCTAAAAATGGTTTCATTAAAAAAAATACATGAAAAAAAGAAAAAAGTTAAAAATGGGTTGTGCCTTGGGTGGATCAAAAATCACTCTTTCTAAACCATTTATCTGGTTATAAATATTACAATTAGTATCATGAGGATATCAAATAAGGATTTAGAAATGAGTTTGAGATATGTTCGAAGTGAAACTTCTAAAAAAATGTATAATAAAAAAAACATACATTAAAATTTCTTATGTCTTTGGGAGAAGTTTTGAGATTTTGTTAACCTTTTTATAATATTATAATTTTTTATTTTTATATTTTCATTCATTACACATTCATGCCCTTATAAATATTAGTTTCAAATTCTTTCCAAGTCTCATTTAAAAAAAATCATTTCTTTTTCAATGTTCATGATTTACCAATATCTTTTTCCCCTTTTAAAAATCATAATCCTATCATCCAATAGCCACATAAAATCCCATAATAAATACCACTTAATTATTTTTAAATTTATAATAGAAAATTTATTCTAATAGCTCTTAAAATAATTATGATTTTGACTTTTGGTTGGTGATTGAGTTAGCTTCTTTGAAAAACATTTAATCATCTTGAGAAGAGCGCATTTTGAGTGCACACATTTTCCAATTAAAAATTTTAACATGAAAAATGAATTGTTTTGAAGAAATATAATAGTAAAATATTAGGGTATAATTCATTATTCATTAGTGAACAAGTATTATCCCCCCTAATTTGTTAAAGTAATATTTTAATATTTGTGGGTGTGGGAAAATTATTATTTTTATTGTTGTACATGGGGATACAAAAATGACTAAGTGTTGGGGATTTTATTTTATTCACATATTAATAGTTTTTTATCTAGTGGCAATACTTATTTTCAAGGAAATATCGATATTTTGTTGAACTTCACATGTTTTAGTATTAAAAATAATCTATTGCCATTGTTTGAATTAATAGAGATTCGTGTTGATTTACTATTTTAATCATAAATCTATCCCTACTGATCCAAATATTTTGGATATTGTTATTACTGTTCCCTGTTTAAATTAATATAAATAATTCAACTGGATCCTTTCATAATTTAGATATTTGAAGGGCTATATGGACCACACCAGAAATCCCACAAAATCCACGGAAAAATTTGCACCATTCATGTTGATTGAATTTATGGGAACAATAAAGAAATAACAGATTTTATGAAACATAAAAATATATTAATGGATTTAAAAAAAATCATTCATAAAAATTTTAATGTCCATCTTTACCAATAAGGGGCCTAGTATATCCATGAATATCCAACCCATGATTTTTTTCAATATTTAAAAATATTCCATAATTACTAGAATGTATCTAAATATATTTGAACAATGAAGATTTATTATATTTTGTATAAAAAAAGATATATTCACAAATTTTTTTTGGAAGAAATGGGTCATATATGAGGTTATATTCTAGGTGTAACATCCCAAGCTTCTACGGTACACTTCTCTTTGAATAATACAGTAGCGTGTGTTATACGCAACATCGAGTTCTAACACACACCACAACCAATCAAAATAGCCGTTATGAATAGTGATACCCACTTTTTAAAATTTTATAAACTTTATCTTTAAAAATGGAATTCATTATTGGATTTGGAATATCAAAATTATCTTAGGGTGAAATTTTGGTATTTTTTTGAAAACGTTCAATTTTTTATGCATAGTGAAAAACACTGGGTCATGGATTAAAACCGAATTTTTATTTAAATAATTATTTATTTTATTTAAATATAATTAAGGTAAAAATGGATACATAATACCTATATATGTTCAATGTAATTCATTGGAGTTAGTTTAGAATCATTTTAGATATAAAAAACATTTATGGAACTTTTCACCGTCTTTTTCCCAAATCCTATGAGAATTTGGAATTTCACATAAAACTTAATTTTACCACTTCTGTGAGTGGAATTTTGAAAATCTGAGAGACAAGGTTAATATCAAGGAGTAAAATGTGGTTCAATAAGATAAAAATAATTTTTAGTGAATAGTAACTTTTTACTTTTATTTACCACAGTTAAAAGTAAATAGGGTAATTAAGGGTAAAAATGATATTAATGTTACCGTAAAACATGTCCTAATTATATTGGACAACTGTATCTTGACAAAAAAAAACCTTAGGAATAAAATATTATCATTTGGGTATACTTGGATTAGATTAGGACAATTATTATTATTTAATTCAAAGAAGAGTTAAAAGAGTTAAAATCAAAGTTTAATAACTAAAACATTTTTAATATAGGGTTATACATAATATAAATTAGATTATAAATATTAATTAGAAAGATAAAATGCTTTTATACATAATGGTATTTTATTTATAATTTTTATATACTCAATAATTTAATTTATTTATGACACAATGGTGATGCAGTAATTACCAAATTAATGAAATATTAAAATAATTGGTATTATAAATATCAAAATAAATGTAATTAGAGATTTTTTATGAATTACACTAATTTTCTAGTTTAATATTACATATTAGGACTTGGTTTTATAAATTTTTTTGTTGTAATAATTCTTTTATGAAATTATCAAAAACAAAATACTCAATAGTGTCAAAATGGACATAAAAGAGTTTACAAATACTATATTATTAATTTATATTCTATTCCTAAAAATATAATTTTCGTCCAAGAGACATATATTATGATAGGTGTATCATTAATGGAAAACTTGGGGGTCGCTTGGAAGTTTATACTATATTTATTAACTGTATAATATAAAAATAGAAAGACACATGGTAAGTGTCAAACTAATTAACTAAGTGTTAAAACTAAAAGATAAGGTTAATAAAGTTACACAAACCTGTCTAAAACCAATTGGTTGAGAGGTTTTCGACCAATCCCCACCTTAAACTTTAAATAATATGCTTTGGGTCCATTAGAAATCTAATATGAATTTATTATAAATTAATATTTCAAGCTTTTCCAAAGGTTCCCCTCACCCCTCTTATAAAAGGGAACTCCCCCTTCTCTCAATTTCACACCCTCAAAGCCTTTTGGATCTGCCAACACCTACCCAAATATTCTCTCAGCTTCCCTAAATTCTACCTAGAGGCCTTATTTTGATCAGAAAGCCATCCTATGGAGCCCTTTTGATCAAATCAAAAGTAAGAACTCGAAAAAGAGGTAATGTTTGCACCACCCTTTTTCAAGTTCCTTTCTTCTTCAAATTCTTATTTATTTGTTATTTCCATTATAAAATAATAAATCAAGTATCTTCTATATAATGTGATGTTATTATAAATATGGCACAACCATTTTCAGTATTCTATCCATCCTTTTAATGACATGTCACCATTCGTGCGCACGTACGGCTTACCGTCTCCACGTTGTGGTGTAATTCTTATTCAATATATTATTATTTGGATGGGTATAATAATGATGTGTAATTCATGTAAATAATAAATATAACATGATAATGTTTCTGTATATATGATATAATATCCAATTATATATAATTTTAATATCTAAATAATGATATTGTCGCTTGTGCGTACGTACGGACCACCGTCTCCACGAACGTGATGAAATTCATTCCCCATCATATTCATTCAAAACTAATTCTCATTTGATGATTAAAAGTATTTTTTATGAACATTATATCCTTCTGGATATGAATAATATATAACCTATCCATAACAAACACTACTTATGTAACAAAACATATAAAATAAAATGAGTAAGTTAACACCCGAAACGACGATAATACTAAAATGTTATTAACAAAGAATTATTAGAAGATCATATATGATATCATAATTATGTATATGGTTATTTCATAATTTAATAACAATGTTTTAACTATTATAAAATAGGTAAACATACCATCGACTAAGTAAAAGTACAAGGTGAGGGTTTATTTCACAATCTCTTCATTATCCGAGGTTGTTTATACGTAATTATCTACTGGGACCTCTTTATCATCCACATCCATTTTTCTTAAAAATTTATTTCAAATCATTCTAAGAATTTTATGGACTATAAGTTAAAGTCATTTATACCCTTCTGTAATTTTTATAATATGTTTATAAAGGAATCCTTTTGTCTTTTTCGAAACAAGGTCCTCTTTTACCTTTTCGACAGAATTAAGGTAAGAATATCATTTTGACTTATACGGCGGGTGCAGCTATTTTCCACCGTAATAAAATCGTTGAAGATTCCCTTACAATCTTATAAGAATATTTTCAGATTAAATATTTTATTTTATAATTATGTTACTTTTAAATTGTTTCAAAAAATGAGATATTTCTCTCAAATAGTTTTTATTTCATCTATGTCAACATACTTTGATGGATTTTAAGCTTTTTTGAAGTTTTTTATTATGATACAAAACCTCCATATTGTATTGAAGGTTTTGTGATATGTTTGACCGTGGATGTGTTATTTCTATAACATTCATGGTTTATGGAGAAAGTATTGACATTTTGTATGCTAGTTTTAATATGAATGTTTATGTTATGTTTAAACCTGTTCATATGAGGAATGCATTGGACTTAATATGTGATGGGTGGAGCCCGCTTTTACTCCTCGATGCATCGGTAGGTCTCAAAAGAAAAACTAGTGTCTTGGCATAAGGCCTTGACAAAATCTTATTTGTAGTCGTGGAATGAGGCCTTGACTATGTGGTTATGATAGTATGAAATTATGCATTACATCATTATGATAGTGGTTATTGATATTTCATGTGATTATTCGACTAGTAAAATATCCATGTGAATAAGTAAATGGAATTATTTCATTTTATCTTTTCCATATTATCAGAAGTTCAAGTTTAAAAGTATTTTTTTTATTTATACATTCCCTTAAATTTTTATGCTTATTTATGAATGTTTCCGCTATATTTTTATCCTTACTGAGCATCTGAGCTCACCCCTTTCAATGTTTTATTTTTCCCAGGATGTAAGGATGTAATTTATTAATGACCTGCATGGATAGTATGAGGGGATATGAAGACAAGATTTTGTTGTAAGTTTTCACTTTATGATGTAATGTAAACTTTATGAATGTATCTAGTTATTCCAAAGCTACTAAACTAATCGGTCTTTCGAGAATTTATCTTTTGTGATCATGCCAATGTTATTTAATAATGCACCGACTCTGGGTAACTGGGGTCAGGGCATTACTGTTGGTATCAGAGGAAGTTTAGTAAAATCATTGGAAAATAGATTTAGATAAACATTGATTAGTGCACATATCCTTAAGATAAACATTGAGGATTAGTATAGAAGAACTTCCTAGAATTTTGGTATTGTAGAGGTTTTGTGAGTGTTCCGAGCAATACATCCCTGTCTGGATACGAGCAGGTAGAAGAGGATCTGGCACAGATGTACATAGGGGTAAAACCTGAAAACACCGCTTTGAGCTAGACTCGAATGGGAACTGGTGCACGACAACAGGCCTTGCTGCACTCTTGGTTACGACACTCACGGGGGATATTTTTAGGATAATTCTCATTTTCTTTACAAACCATTATGAAGGGTTTATGAGTATATACTTCCTTAAAGAATTTTTTTTATTATAAATTAAATCCATAAATAGTTCAACTTATGTTAAGTGTTTTACAAGTATGGAATTATGTATTTTGATTCATAAACTGATCCGGTTTATTCCATTTTTTAGAAATAGAGCCTAGTCGAAGAAATGGAAACCGTATCAATGCATGCAATCCATGTAGGGAATGCCCTCATGATCAAAATAATTATAGTGGAGATGGTGATACAATTGGTGCTGATCAGCTAATCACCATATTGGGACAACTCACTCATGTTATGAATAATAACCTTACCCGTATGGAGCACACAGATCCGCAGCGTGGAGGATAAATGTTAGATCGCTTCATGAAGTAACAACCATCAACATTCAATGGGAGTACAAATCCATTGGTAACTGATCAATGGATAATTTCCCTAGAGAAAATATTTGAGGCTTTTGGGAGTAGTGATAGGGAAAAAGTTATCATGGCAGTTTACCGCCTCACTGGATTTGCTGATCAATGGTGGTAATTGATTCAAAACACGAAGGAATATGATGAAGTATCAAATATGGAATGGAGGGATTTAAAAGATATGTTTTTAGAAAAATACTTTCCTTGTGAACATCGAACAGATATGGAAAGGCAATTTCTAAGTCTAAGATAAAAGGAGGATGAGAATGTCGCAAATTATGATGCTAACTTTTCAAGGTTGGTGAGGTATACTGCATATTATATACATAACCCAATAAGAAATATTGATCATTTATTTTATGGGTTAAAACCATTTCTTCATTGATTAATAGTGTAACAATCCTTATCATCATATGAAGATATTGTCTTATGTGCTATCAAGACAGACAAAGAATTCTCTGTCTTACGACTTTAAAGCAAAGCAAGAGAAGAAGAGATCTGCTGATCACTCAGGGAATGAAAATAAGGGGATGAAGGGAAAAGTTGAATATCCATCCTTTAGTAAATGTGGGAAGAAACACCCCGGTACTAGCTTAAAAGTAATGGGAGTCTGTTACAAGTGTGGTGAAAAAGGCCACCAAGATCGTGATTGCAAGTGGAAGAAAGAAGCTATCGATGTCCAAAGATAAAACTGTGGGGAGATGGGACATTATGCAAATGAATGTCCTAAGAGTCAGGGGAACTCACCTCAGAAAAGGCCAAGGGATCATGGTCAAGTTTATGCTATCACTACTGCTAAGGTAGAATCTCCGAAAGATGTGGTGGAAGATTATTTAATGGTTTCCTCAAGTTTAGAAAATGCATTATTTGATTCTGGATCATCACATTGTTTCATATCTTCCAAGTTTTCTAAGAAATTTAGATATTTACAATTTCATTTAACAACGGAGATTTCAGTTAAAACTCTTCAGGGAAGTATCATTGCAACAAGTTTTTGTGAATCAGTCCCCATTGGAGCACTTAAATGTTCTTTATCCGCTGATCTCATAGGAATACCTATGATTGAGTTTGATATAATCCTCGGTATATATTGTCTTTCAGACCATGCTGCGATGATTTATTGTAAGAAGAAGGAGGTTATGATTTTTTATGATGATGATAAAGAACACCTGATCTTTAGAGAAGAATTGTCACCACCTGATTCATATCTAGATCCACCCCCAGTTTCTCAGCTAAATTCAATTATTGGTGAGAAAGAGAATGAAATAACTATGTGTAAGGAAAGGAATGTTCAAATAGAGGATGTACAAATTATGAATGAATAAGTAGATGTGTTTCCAGAATATTTACCTGGATATCCTCCAGAATGAGAAATTGAGTTTTCTATTGATTTAATTCCTGGTTCAAGGCCCATATCGAAGACCCCTTATAGAATGGACACTGTGGAATTATTTGATCTAAAGAAACAACAAAAGAAATTTAGTAATAAGGTATTTATTCAACCTAGTTTTTCTCCATGGGTATCCCATGTCCTTTTTATTAAGAAGAAAGATGGATCTATGAGGTTATGTATCGACTATAGGGAAATCAATGCTATAACAATAATGAACAAGTATCCCCTACCTCGAATTGATGATTTATTTAAACAACTACATGGATCTCAACAGTGTTCCAAGATTTACCTTCGATTTGGAAACCATCAGTTGTGTTTGAAGAAGGAAGATATTCTGAAGACAACATTTGGAAATAGGTAAGGGAATTTTGAGTTTAAAGTAATGCATTTTGGATTGACTAATCCACCCTCTATATTCATGGATATAATGAACAATTTTTAATAGGAATACATTGATGATTTTTTAGTGGTATTTATTTATGATATCTTGGTATACTCCAAAAGCAACGAAGATCATGAAAATCACTTGGAATTATCCTGAAGACTCTTAGAAGACATGAATTATCTGGGAAGTTTAGAAAGTGTGAATTATGGATTCTTGAGATCTTTTTTCTTAGACTTATTGTCTCTAAGGATGGAATCTCTGTTGATCCTTCTATGACCAAGGAAATCATATAATGTCCAGCCCCAATGAGTATAACTGAGGTACGCAGTTTGATTGGTTTAGCAGGTTATTATTGACATTTTGTCCAGAATTTTTCCTGATTGGATAACCCATTAAGGAAGCTCACATGTAAAGGGGTAATATTTGTTTAGATAAAAGAGTGTGAAGAATGTTTTGAAGAACTGAATAGAAGATTAGCCAATGCTTCTATATTGACTCTACCATCAGGGAATGAAGGGTTCATTATTTATAGTGATGCATCTTAGAATGGACACGGTTGTGTCCTTATGTAGAATGATAGGGTTATTTTCTATGCATCACCACAGCTGGAAATTCATGAGCAAAACTATCCTTATAATGATCTTGAGTTAGCAGCTGTGACCTTTGCTTTGAAGATATGGTGACACTACCTCATTGGTGAAAAATTTGAGATTTATACTGATCTCAAGAATTTGAAGTATATTTTCTCACCGAAAGAACTCAACATGAGGCAAAGAAGATAGCTTGAATTTCTCAATGATTATGATTGAATGATACACTACTACTCTGGAAAGGAAAATAAGGTGGCAGATACTTTGAGTAGAAAATATCATGGAGTTTTGAACATGATGATAATTGAAAGGGATTCTATTTTCATGGATCTAGTGAAGATGGATATGGGAATTACCATGGAAGGTGAAATATCAATTCTATTTCAAATGGTTTCGAAACCATCTTTAATATAAATGATTAAGAGTTCTCATACCGATGATGAAGAATTTCAAAAGAAGATTAAAGCTGTGAATGATGGGAGATTGAGAGACTTTGTGTATGAAAAAAGAATTTTGAAATTTTGAAAGAGACTTTGTGCTACCAATATACCTGATCTAAAAAGGGAATTGTTAGATGATTCTCATAGTTACAATTTCTCTGTACACCCTAGGAGCACTAAAATGTATAGAGATTTGAAGGAACATTTTTTGTGGGACAACATGAAGATGGATATTTCTGATTTTGTGTCAAGATATATGGTTTGTCCACAAGTGAAAGATGGAAGGCAACATCCTGGAGGAGTCATGCAACCTCTTCCCATACTTGAGTGGAAATGGGATAATATCATGATGGAATTTTTCATGGGACTACCAAAGACTCTTATAAGGAACGATTCAATATGGGTCATTGTTGATAGTCTTACCAAATAAGCACATTTTCTTGCTATAAGGGAAGATTTACCACTTGAACGTCTAGAAAGACTATATATTAATGAAATTATGAGTCTTCATGGTGTACCCCTATCGATTGTTTGTGATCGTGATCCCCATTTTACATCAAGATTTGGGAAAAGTATTCATAAATTCCTGGATACTGAACATAGTTTGAGCACTGCCTACAACCCTCAAACAGATGTACAATCAGAATGGACTATTCAAACCTTAGATGACATGTTGAGATCTTTCCCACATGACTTTCAGGGTATGTGGGATCAATATTTACCTCTAGTTGAGTTTTCCTATAACAATAGCTTCAATTCAAGTATTCAGATGGCACCGTGTGAAGGGTTATACGGAGAGAGATGTCTCACACCAACCTGTTGGGATGACGTTGGTGAAAGAAAACTCGTAGGTCCAGAACTGGTGGAGGAAACAATGGAAAAGGTGAAGGTAATCTAAAACCACATCAAAGCAGCTTAAAGTAGGAAGAAGAGCTATGTCGATAACCGAAGGAATGATTTGGAATTTCAGGTAGGAGATCATGTTTTCTTGAAGGTATACCAATGGAAGGGAGTTATCCGTTTTAGCAAGAAGGGAAAATTGAGTCCCAGGTACATTGGACCTTTCAAAATTCTAGAGCGAATTGAGGTTGTAGCTTACCGTTTGGCAATGCTCCCAAGTCTCTCCAAAGTTCACGATGTGTTCCACATATCACTGTTGAGAAAATACATTCTTGACCCAACGCATGTACGTACTTAAGAGGAATTAGAACTGGAACCTCATCTGAATTATTGCAATGATCCCATCAGGATTCTTGATACATGAGAACAAGTACTGAGAAACTGGCTGACTTTTCTAGTAAAATTTCTAAGGAGAAACCATAAAATGGAAAAGGCAATGTGGGAACCCGAGGGACATATGATGAAGAATCACCTGAGTCTTTTCCCACGGTAGTATTATAGAAATTTCTAGGAAGAAATTATTTGAAGTAGGAGAGAATGTTACACCCCAAGATTCTACGGTATGCTACTCTTTGAATAATATAGTAGCATGTGTTGTATGCAACACCAAGTTCTAACACACACCACAACCAATCAAACTGGCTGTTTTGAATAGTAATACCCACTTTTTGTAATTTTATAAATATTATCATTCAAAAAAGAATTCATTCTTGGATTCATAATATTAAAATTATCCTAGGGTGAAATTTTTTATTTTTCTAAAAACTTTCAATTTTTGATGAATAGTGAAAAACAATGAGTCATGGTTTAAAACATAATTTTTATTTAAATAATTTTTTTTATTTCAATTTAATTAAGCTCAAATTGGATACATAATATTTATATAAGTTCAATGTAATTAATTGGATTTATTTTAACATCATTTTAGGTATATAAAAATTTTATGGAACTTTTCACCGTCTTTTAACCACCTCCTAGGAGAATTTGAAAATTCAAATAAAACATAATTTTACCACTTTTGTGAGTAGAATTTAGAAAATCCAAGAGACATGATTAAAATTAAGGAGTAAAATGTGGTTTAATAAGATAAAAATAATTTTTTGTGAATATTATGTTTTTACTTTTATTTACCATAATTAAAAATAAATAGGGTAATTAAGGGTAAAAATGATATTAATATTACCCTAACACATGTCCTAATTCTATTTTACAAGTGTATCTCGACCAAAAACAACATTAGGAATAAAATATTATCATTTAGGTCCACTTGGATTAGATTAGGATATTTATTATTATTTAATTCAAAGAAGAGTTAAAAGAGTTAAAATCAATGTTTAAAAACTAAAACATTTTTAATATAGGGATAAACGTTAGATAATTTCGATTATAAATATTCATTGGAAATATAAAAAAATTTCATACATAATGGTATTTTATTTATAATTTTTAAACACTAAATAATTTAATGTATTTATTACACAATAGTGATCCAGTAATTACCTAATTAATGAAATATTAAAATAATTGATATTATAAATATCAAAATAAATGTAATTTGAAACTTTTTTGGAATTCCACTAATTTTATAGGTTAATATGACATATTAGGACTGGTTATATAAATTTTTTTCGAAGTAATAATGTTTTTATGAAATTATCAGAAACAAAATACCCAATAGTGTCAAAATTGACATAAAAGGGTTTTTAAAAAAAATATTATATTATTAATTTATATACTATTCCTAAAAATCTATGGTTTAGACAGGAGACTTATATTATGATAGGTGTATCATTAATGGACCACTTGGGGGTCAGATGGATGTTCATAGTAAGTTTATTGACTATATAACATAAAAATACAAAGATACATGGTAAGTGTCAAACTAATTAACTAAGAGTTAAAACTAAAAGATAAGGTTAATAAAGTGACCCAAACCTATCTAAAACCTATTTTTTGAGGGGTTTGCGACCTATCCCCACCTCAAACTTCAAATAATCCACTCTGGAGCCATTATAAACTGAATATGAATTTATTATAAAATACTATTTCTAACTTTTCCAAAGGTGCCCCTCACCTATCTTATAAAAGGGAACTCCCCCTTATCTCAATTTTACACCATAAAAGAGTTTTGGATCAGCCAAATCCTACCAAAATATTCTCTATACTTCCTTCACTTATACCTAGGGGCCTTATTTTGATCAGAAATCCATCCTAAGGAGACCTTTTGATCAAATCAAAAGGAAGAACCTGAAGAAGAGATAATGATTTCACCACCCTCTTTCAAGTTACTTTATTCTTCAACATCTTCTTTCTTTGTTATTTCTATTCAAAAATAATAACTCCAGTATCTTATATATACTGTGATGTTATTATAAATATAATACAATGATATTCATTATTCTATCCATCGTTTAATGACATGTCACCATACGTGCGTACGTACGTCTTACCGTCTCCACGTCGTGGTGTAATTACTGCTGCAAATCACTTTTTTTCATTTTAGAAAGCCGGATTGTGGGTTGCCCGGACCCATACATCATGAACCCCAAACCAGATACCAAATTTAAAAATGGAAATTCAAAATTAAAAACCACTGCCACACCACCTCGAGTCGCGGGCCTTCACCGCCTTAAGCGTCGAACTGCCATCAGACCTGACACACCATGTGCATCAGCCTATCCACATCACCAGATCACCGGTGAGATTCGCCAGCATCCATCTTCACAACGTCTCCCCACCATACTGCCGAGAACAACTTCCGGTGCTGATAAACAGGGTCTCCAGCACAAAGGACTCCAGAAAAACCGTCAAACCATTCAACCGAGAGAGAAAATTCAACAGACCAACGAACAATAAACTAAAAATCAACAGAAAAATCATCTATAGAGTTTCCTCCTGATACACATCATCATAGTCACTCCATCACGGAACCACCTTCAACCCGCATCAACAGCTTCACCACGAAACAGAAGAAGAAATATAGAACCAAAGAACTGAATATCCCGCCGCCACCAGAAAAATCAACCGCATCCAGCACAAAAAAACCCTAACGAACTCACCTGAGAGGAGAAAGAACCCAACAAACTGCTGACGCATGAGCGCGACCCTCTAATGAGAAAACAACCCAGGACAATAGTGAGCTGTCGAGATCAGATCCAGGAGCGCTCCGAAGAGTAATCCGTCAACAAGAACTGGTCTTACACGTCATGGTGTAACTGTTATTCAATATATTATTATTTGGATGGGTATAATAATGATGTTTAATTAATGTAAATAATAAATATAAAATGATAATGATTCTTTATATATGATATAACATCTAATTATATATTATTTTTATATCAGAAGAATGATATTGTCGCTTATGCGTACGTACGGACTACCGTCTCTATAAACGCGATGAGATTCATTCCCCATCATATTCATTCAAGAATAATTCTCACTTTATGAATAAAAGTATTGTTTAAGAACTTTATATCATTCTGGATATGAATAAGATAAAATATATCCATAATAAACATGACTTATGTAACAAAACATATAAAAGAAAATGAGTAACTTAACACCCGAAATGACGATAATACTAAAATATTATTAACAAAGCATTATTAGAAGATCATATATGATATCATAATTTTTTATATAGTTATTTTATAATTTAATAACAATTTTTTAACTATTATACAAGAGGTTACCATACCATCAACTAAAGAAAAGTAAAAGATAAGGGTTTATTTCACAATATCTTCATTATCCGAGGTTGTTTATACGTAATTATCTACTGGGACCGCTTTATCATCCACTTCCATGTTTCTTAAAAATGTAGTTCAAATCATTCATACAATTTTACAGACTATGGGTTAAATTCATTTATACCCTTGTTTACATTTTATAAGAACCTTATAAAGGAATCTTTCTGTCATTTTCCAAACAAGGTCCTTTTTAACCATTTGGAAAGAATTGAGGTAAGAATATATTTTTAACTTATATGGCAGGTGCGGCTATTTTCTGCCGTTATAAAATCATAGAAGATTCCCTTACAAGCTTATAAGAATATATTCAAATTAAATGTATTATTTTATAATTATGTGACTATTAAATGATTTCAAAAAAAGATATATTTCTCTCAAATAGGTTAGATTTCATCTATGTCAACATCCTTTGATGGATTTTAAGCTTATTTGAAGTTTATTATTATGATACAAAACTTCCATATTGTATTGAAGGTTTTGTCATATGTTTGACAGTGGATGTGTTATTATTATACTATTCATGGTTTATGGAGAAACTATTGACATTTCATATTCTAGTTTTAATACAAATATTTATGTTATGTTTAAACCTGTTAATATGAGGAATGAATTGGACTTAATATGTGACGGGTGGAGCCCGCTATAGCTCCTCGATGCATCGGTAGGCCTCATGAGACAAAATAGTGTCTTGGAACAAGGCCTTGATAAAATCTTATTTGTAGTATTGGCACGAGTCCTTGACTATGTGGTTATGATAGTCTGACATTATGCATTACATTATTATGAAAGTGGTTATTGATATTGCATGTGATTATTAGACTAATAAAATACCCATGTGAATAATTAAATAGAATTATTTCATTTTAACTTTTCCATATTATGCTGATGTTCATGTTTAAAATGCTTTTGTTTTAGTTATACATTGCCTTAAATGTTTATGCTTATTTATAAACATCTCCTCTATATTGTTATCCTTACTGAGCATCTGAGCTCACCCCTTTCAAGGTTTTATTTTTTCCAGGAGGTGAAGAAGTAATTTACTAATGACCTACAGGGATAGTATGAGGGGATATGAAGACAAGATATTGTTGTAGTAGTTTTCACTTTATGATGTAATGTAAACTTTATGAATGTATCTATTTATTCCAAGGCAACTAAACTAATCGATCATTCAAGACATGGTCTTTTATAATCATGCCAATGTTATGTAATAATGCACCGACTCTAGGTAACTGGGGTCGGGGTGTTACACTTGGCCTATAACTAATTCACATTTTTTCCTTTGAAAAATTATTTATTAAACTAGAAAACAATGCACTATTTTAGAAAACATCCATAAAAATGTATTACTAATTATAATGGACAAAAAAAATTTAGGTTAAACTAATCACATATTTATATATACAACTTTTAAGAATAATATTTCTCGATATTTAGAAATCCCCCTGGCCAAATTGGAACTCTATCTTTAAGGGTAATTTTGGAAGGAAAGATGTCCACCACCATTGGTTCTAAACTGATATGCCACTTATCCATAAAATATTTTTTCACTTAAACAAATAATAAGATATATAGGAATGTCCATGGCCTTCCAAATTTCTATGATGACCTCCAAGACCCATGTTTCTACTTGATATAACATTCATTTATGGATTAATTTCATTTAAATTAAGTGTTTTCAATTATAATTGTGTAAATAAGATTTCAATTTAAATTCATTATAATTTAATATCATTTTATAATCATCTAAAATTTTTATACATCATATATTGTGTAATATCCACATTATTAAATATTTTAATTGAATCCAAAAAACCCTTTCCTGTTTTATTTTTTTATTCAATCAAAAAAATATGTTTACCTCCCTTTATTTGTGTGTGTTTTATGCACAATTATTTTCTCGACTCATTCCTTTATTTCATTTAAAAAATCATCAAAATAATACCCAACAGATTAATAAACATCTAAATTGACATGTAAATCATACATCAGAGTGTTTAATAATTAATTGATGTTATGTAATTGATATAATTAAATGTGTTTCCATTCTTTAAATTAACATTCTGTATATGAAACTTGATATGTCATAGGATATTGACATGTATTGTTTTCTATGTATATTTCATGGAATATAATAACCAATAATACAAATGGGTTTATGGTATATTGATATATCCATAAATTAGAATTGATAATGATTAAAATCCTTTTTAAGGCTTTGCAGAAATCCAGAACTATGAATTATGATCAAACTTGTGTTGTGAAGTGAATGTTTATTTAATTAAATGTTTTACCAATATGGAAGTAGTCATAAGATTACATCCCCAATAATGAAATCACGCAAATCTTTAAAAAAAATTATCAAACTTTTACTTTAATCAATTTAGTAATTCTGTCCAACACCCCCCTATTCAAAAGATAAAACAAAAACAATTGACTCCCAAAATAGCACCACCTCAAATTATTCGACCCAAGTGACACAGCATGCATTATAGTATAGAATTTGACCATTGAATAATTTATAGTTAGGAATTGGCTAAAAATCACCAAATATTCAAGATAATCATAATGGGAGTGGTAGTCCTATATATAATACCACCACACATTATAGTTCATCGAGATCCATAGTTTTAATTAAGGTTTTATAGGAGACGATATAAATCATTATAGATAGAGATAATTTTTTCCACTATTTATCATCCTTATATAGATAGTCAGCATAAGAGGAAAATTAAAAATCTAAAGGATATGTTCAGGTCATGTTAGATAGACTTACAAAGATGTTGGGGTAAAAACCATTCTTTATTAGAGTTAGCATATAACCAGATTTCCCTATTTTTCATTCATATGGAACCTTATGAGGCTTTGTATGGGAAGAAATACATGACTCAAAAATTCCATGAAAATTTTGGAAATATTGAATTGACATGTTGGTACATTATTAAGAAATAACCAGATTCTTCCATACTATTTATAAGAATATTAACGCAGCACAAAGTTGATCTCAGAGTTATATTTATAATCAACTATGATATCTAGACATTAAATTTTGTGAAGAGTTTTTCCATAAAATATTTTCATGGCTATGGTTTATGAGATTTTAGAGTATGGGGACATTGATCCCAAGGTATATTAGTCCCTTTGAGATCCTTGATCATTATGGGGTAGTATATCTTAACTAAACTCTACGTTCTAATACCTCTCATGTATATGATGTTTTCTACTTAACTCTTTTAAGGAAGTACAAACCAAACGATTCACTTGTATAAAACACACAATCTGTGAAACTAGAAAATGACCATTAAATGGAAGAAAAAATTATATAATTCTTGGATCAAGGAGACATGGTTTTTGGAAAAAATACCACTTATCATTTCAATGTTCTATAGATATATAATAATTTTAAAGAGGATATATGAGAAAAATAGTTTATTATAAAAGAAATATACCCTTCATTGTATTCTTCCATAAAATATAATTTTTTGGATGAAATTATTTGAAGGGAGAATAATTTAATGAAATGAGTTTACAACAAAAAATAAATAATTTTTTCAATAGTTTTCTTTATAAGAAATATCTAAACCAAAACTATATAGATCATTATAGTGTTACCATAAAATTAGTAGCTATAAAAAGTGGAAATATAAGTATGAATATATATATATATTAAGGATCATTTTAAATATCCACTCAACTTGTGAAACTAAAAAACTAATGAAATTCAATTCCAAAAATTGGATTCATTTTAATATTAATATATTTCATTTAGAATAATGGAATAATGCTGGTGTAATTATTAATTATATAGTAAATGGGGAAAAATATATAATATAAAATATGTATTTTTCCTATAAAAATGGTCATTTATAAAAATTTCTATTTTTAATTAAAAAATAAAAAATATAATTTTAGTAAGATAATTTTAAAAAAAAATTGTTTTATGTTTTTTCATGAAAATAACTATTTATGATAAATGTTTTAGATTCTTATATTGAAATTGTTTTTAGTTTAACAGCTAAAAATAACATTTTTACAACCAAAAAGTATTTATGACATTAATAGTATATATGTATAAATTTGAAATTTATGAAAACTATTTCTGGGTAAAAATATTAATTATATAACAAACAATAACATTTCAAAACAAATTAATTTTTTAAACCAACATTTGACCTTCTAAAGTTAAATTATATTTATAAAATAAATTATCAACATCAGATAAATTTGGAAATTTAAAATTTACTTTTATATATTTTGGAAATTCAATCAAACAACACATTTTTCAAATATTATATCAGTATTTTAAGATAATATAATAAGGGACATTTCATTTTGGGCCCAAAATAAAAATTACTTAGATAGATATTAGTTACTATATAGAAATCCAAAATGGTAAAAATGAGTAAACTAAGAGGTAATGTTAATTTTTATTTTCATTTTAAAAAAAATTTAGGGTTATATTAATCATATCCCTTCTATATATTATTTCCAAATTTTCGATCCATGTTCCTTGAGGGATAATTTTTATTATTGAAAAGTTTTAAGTATTTACAAAAAATGTCACTCTTTTCCTTTATAAAAGATTAAATCCTATCATCACTTCTCATCAAACCAAAACCCCATATGGTTAGAAAGAAATATCCCCTAGGATCTCCTACACACATAAATTAACCTTGAATAGGTTATATTATTCTCAAAATTCCATCAATAAAATCACTAAACCCCTTTAAAAATAAGTCAACCTGAGTAGGGAGTTATAGATTTTTAACCATTTCTCCTATTTTATTCTTCCTTATTTTAATTTATTTTTTATAAAAATTATTTTCACTACATAAATTTGATAAAGTTAGTAGGATATGTATACTGGTATGTAATATTTATTATCGAAAAATCATTAACCATTATTCCATTTAGATTAAGAAAAATTAAAATATTGACTATGTGTTGTGTGAATTACACCCTCGAAAGAGTAACATGTTTCGCATTACTTAAATGCTTAATTGGGAAGTCTTAAAGGATAAATTGATGAAATATTTATGATATATATATATATAATACTTAAACTCCTTAAGGAATATTCAATGTTAATTTAGTTTTCCTTCCATAAAAAATTAAATCATCATCCCTGTTTATATGTGGACTACCGCCTCTATGGAATAATGTATATAATTCTTATATACCACTTTCAATAACGGTTTTAAATTATATTTTATGGTTATATAATAAATATATAAGTAATTAATATCATTAATATGGTAATTTTTGGGAACAAAATAAATCAATAATTTTTTGAAGTAAATATGTCAATATCAGTGAATAACTTGAACTAGATCATCAGTTTTTTTATCTTCATGAAATACAAATAAAACTACTATATGATGTATATATAATAGTATCTGTATTTATAAAAATCAAATTATATTACCTGTAATGTTTTCTAAATTAATATCATTAAGAGAAAATTCATGATCAATAATGTTGTGACTAACCTAATTTCAAATATTAGAGATTATTAAGACCTGTCATTGGAAATAGATAATAAAAATAATACATATAGTGAATTGATACTAATGAAGAATATATATGTATATAAGTAAGTATTTTAAATACATAATTAAGATATTTTTCATTATTATATATGAGGTCAAATCACTTTCCTAGAAATTAATTTTAAATGTACGGGACATGGTACCTTATACTCTATTACATGATATATACAACTACTTATCGAACATAATAATTATCATGTGTACAATTTTAAATGATGCTCACAATTTAATTTATGTGGAACATCATTTTAAAACCAAATAAATTTTTGTGAATACTATTTTATCATATTTCCAACAAATAATGGATAATTTTGGAAAATATAATAATAATAGTTACTTTTACCATGAAGAATACAAATTATTTTAATAAAATGCTTTTCATGACTTGGTTTTAATTATCATAAAAAATATACCTATAATGGATTTATTTTAGACATTTCACTATATATTTATTTTCAATAAATGATCAATTTGGGTAATCATATTTTTGGTAAAAAAATTATAATTTAGGATACAATTTTATAAAATATCTATATATTATGAAACTCATTTCTTTTGAAATGGTTATTTATGGAAATCATATATTTTCCATATCTATTTTTTATGTAATCTATTTTTATATTCCTAGTTTTCTCATGAAAAGTTAATGATTTTCATTAGGAAGTTTTATGAATCACATTTTATTTTCATTTTATCTTTATGGTGTGATGAGTGAATGATTTTTATATCACTCACATATTTATGGATGATGATGGGAGGGGGCCAATATCTCCATCCAATACAATTTTAAAAGTTCACATCTCATGAGATAAAGTATTCATGAGTATGTATTAGTTTTTAATAGTCATGGGAAATTGTGGTGTGGATCTTAATGTAGAGTTCCATATACTATTGTATATTCTATATGTGTGAGGTATTATGAATTCAAATTTTATTCTCTCAGGTTGTGGCTCATGAATGTAATTTTTACATTTGATAATGGTTTCACAATAAATAAAAGATGTTATTCATTATGATATTTTTCACTCATGATTCTGCTTTTATGTTAGATGTTTCTAATCCATGTCTATGATATTATGTTTACATTTTAATCTTTTAGGGATTTATATTCTTATTCCTTATACATTGAGGAACATTTATGTTTTATTATTATCACCTATGATGTTATGATATTTCTCTTATAGACATGTTTTAACTTATTCATTTGAACTCATAAATGATGAAATGTTTTTTCACCCCTTACTGAGCATTTGATCACACCCATTTCTTATGTTTTCATTCCATAGGTTATGAGGATGAGTCCTAAAAAATATATTTCTAAAATATGGTTTATTATGGTGACTTTGAGGAGAAATGACCATGAATTGTTTCAAATATACTTTCTACGTTGTTAGTCCCTAAAGAAACTAACCTACCAATCGATGGGGTAACAATATTTATGAAATATATTGTTTAAAATCATTTAAATGATGTAAATTAACAACATTTTTTATATTGGGTTGCTATAAAAACACTCTAAGAGGTGTTTTATAATATTTTCTATATTCGAACCTCCCTAGTAAATTAAATTTTAATATATGAAATTTATATATACATTTTATTCCATAAATTTCATATCTCTACAAATCCTATATTCATGCCACCCATCCCAACTAATAGACCATACAAAACTAATATAATTAGTAACATCTCAACTCCAACCAATCAATTTATAGGGGAAAATAATCCACAATCTGTAAGTGAATCCCCCAAACATAAGATAATGGAATAAAATGGATTGGGTTTTATAATAAAATTTATATGTCAATTATCATTTTATATAGAACAACATTTAGAAGCGGAATTTAAATGGAAACTATATATATGATTTTTAATAAAATCCATACCATAATCTAATAACCCAATATAACATTAATTAGAGTTGTGAAAGCTATAAAATCACCAAATAAGTCTACAAAACACAATGAGACAAAATAAAAAGTAAATTTACAAATGTCGATCTAAAAAAAGATCCACTATATGAACACACCCATAATCCAACATCGATAATTAATTACATCAACATCAAGATGTTCTGATAGAGGAGTAATAGTTATTCCCCTTATATACATTATATCAAAACCCATATCCATATACACTATGATGTACTTGAAATGGGCTGACTACATAGCACAATAGAAAATCCCAAAAATACACCCCACACATTCCACTAGAATAAGAACACATTAACTAAAATTTATAATAAATTGTATAGAATCATAAAAACAGTGTATGAAGATATATATAAACATATATACATACATTTAAAATGAAAGAACAACTCACAACATTTCAAACCCACGCCATGAAATTGTTTAACCATTAAATAAACCCACCACACCTCTATGGAATCCTTGCCACCAACCTAATGAACCCCCCATCAATGATGAAATAACTAATTATAGAAAAATAGATAGTAAAAAAAATTACTTTGTAGATTCCTAAAAAATTGGGCCAAGAGAGAGGATGTGGAAGGTATGGCCAGTTCCGATCGAATAAAAGAAAAAAGGACCCAAAAATTCATCTAAGGAACTACTTAGAGAAGGTCATCACATTTGAGAATGGATGATAGTTGTGAGGGTCCAAGTATAATGTATCCCCTTTTGTTTGAAAGAATAGTGTTTAAGGTACCTATGAAAAGCGGCATTCCCAAGCCTTAAAGTGCCTATGTGATAGTATAAAGGGTTAATAATTTCCTCCACACAATATCATTCAATATTTTAGATCCCTATCCACTTTTAAAGTTCATAAATAATTATAAAAGCCTCCATAATTCCCAAAACCCACACCATATAAATACACAATAATTTCTACCATTTTTGGGATTCATTAAATTTAGAATTCTAATAATCATTATAAGCTCGCAAACCTCTAGATCTCCACGAGTGAAACAAGAAAATTGATAACCTATGATATCGAGGCTTTGTGAAACCTTCCTCCTTAGATTATTGAGAGACTCCACCCAAATAGAAAATTCTTTTCAAGAAGATATATTCTCTTTGAGGAATAATCATTCCCACTGATGCACATGAGGAATTCGATGTTCCCAACCTTCATAAAGCCCACAACTTGGGAACCGGGACTCTATAATGAGGTTGGGTCACCTAATTTCATGAATAATGCTTGTTCACAGACCCCATTACCTCTACAAGTCCCTATTGATTCATAATAAACCCATCCAAAAGACTCTAAGATTTATTAATCCCCTCTTATTAGCCTCAATATGGTTCCTCCCTTCAGCTAACACCCCTTCAATAAGATCAACTTCTCATGGCCCCCATAATAATGAAGGACCAGTTCAGTCACAATTTTTGCCCTTGTATGAACAAAAAAACACTCATATGCCTTTATATTTTCACATTAAGAGTGCATGATCACTCAAAACACCTGTTTCTTCTAAGAATTGGTACCATAGGGCATGTTTCTTTTAAGAATAGGCAACCTTACATCAGGCCTCCTAATGTCCACTCCTCCATGGCCATGCCAATGCCATGTCTCGACTAAATTACCATGGATAGTGGACACATAATACTTTTAGGTTTCATATTTAGGGGAAATTGTGTACCTTCCATGGTCTCTCTCGAGGTTTCATCCCTTCCATGGATTATTTTCATGACATAAAACTTCCTTGTTCCACATAATACTCATATGATATTAAACTGAAAAAAAATTCCTCAACACATGATGAAAAATTTTGGAATTGCCATATGTGATAAACATATGATACCGTAGGAATTCTTGACCTGGGGTGACCCAATTTCTCATAAACTATGAATAAATAGGATTCCACATTTATGAATTACAAGGGAAGAAATTCTTCCCTATGTGATCGCATTGTCGAGTGAATCAAATTAGTTGTTTATTTTTCACAAGCATTTCTATAGTATAGTAGTAACCCTAGGCCATCTCTTGATAGATCCTTGGATAATTAATTTAAAAATAAATTTTTTAATAAGAAAAATGGAATGGGTTTTTTGAAATCATTTCTTTTGGTGATTTATGATCCCAAAAGAATATTGAAATCAATAAAACAAAGAAGAAATTAACAATATTAATTACATGCGATCAACCTAGGGAAATCTCGTGATGTTTATCCTTCATCTCTTTAAGACAGAGGATTATGATATTTTAATAACTATTTTTTTACACCAACAACTATAATGTTTCTAATTTTATACTAGGATACCACCTGGGATTCAATCAAAAACACAAAATGATTCACTGGATACCATTAATGATTGAGTGATTTCTACTCGACTTCATAACAAAAAATCTGAAAATAATTCCACGATGAAATCAATGTTATATCAAAGTTTTATGTTATTTATTTTTTAAAACCATTAATTAAATATACATAGCCTTGATATTTTTGATGAGAGATCAATTTTCCAATTTGAACCACAGAAACACCATAATTGATAGGAAGAATAAGATGTTATGAACGTCATGTGAAGCATCACATGAATGGGTACCCCCAAAATGATCATATGAGTTGATCATGAAATACATGTATCTAACAATATAAAATAAAAATAGTGGATTATTTAATAGAATATAACAACCTTGACTTAAGAATATCTTTCAAGAACAACAAAATGGATCTTCTGATTTACATCACATTCCCCCGAGTGATCATAAGGTGTTTAGAACTTCGAGGGATGAGAGAAATAAAATGATGATAAAGTAGAACTGACTATGGACCCCATGAATTCAATGATTTATTATAATACTTATTTGGGAATCCAAAATTTAAGCACCTTGCCTCATGGCCTAACTCTCCAATGTGGTTCCCAATGTTTTCTTTTATAGCCAAAATGGGAGGTAGTTTTGGGATCCCTTATTTCCAAAAACCATTTGGACAATGGTTTGGTTCCCCTCGGAAATTTTATATCACTTTTCAATAAACAAAACACATATTTACAGGAAATATTTATATCTCTATGTCAAATTTTATGGCCTTATAATTTATATAATCAGTGATATTTCTAAAATAAAAAAGAAAACTTTTGGCTCCTTGACGGTTGATTTTATTGGACAAATTGATTCGTTTAAGCCTTTTAATTTATGAATTGGGATTGTATTCCTTCATGAAATTTGTATCCCACAATTTTGTTCACAGTATTAAAAACATTAATCCTATTTGGATGCACTTATTTTGAGAAATATGAAAAATAATATACATGGGTTCATGGGATTCCATGTTGTTTTTCTCATTTTCCTTTCGCATCATCGTGGGCTCTCTGAGTCACCACCACCTTCAATGAAATCATAAAAACTAGTGAAATAAAACTGTTTAATATTAAGAAACCAAAAAATTATTTAATCAACCATGAAGTGATATTTTTTATTGTAATTTTAACTTATAATAAAAATCAACTTAAAATAGAGATTAATGGTGGAAATGAATAGTGATTCCTAGTGTGATCACACCCCCACACATAAAAAATTTCACTCCTGGGAATATTCACATTAAAAAAATGAGGAATATATATTACCAAATTCATTAATATTTAATATTAAATTAAAATTTGATTCATGAAAAAATTCTGATATTAAAAAATCAAAACAAAGATTTATTCTTGATGTTCATAGAAAAAAGGTGTCTCATAAATTGTATTAGAATAATATTCAAAGTGATCCATGATACCAATATGAGAAAAGAATTAAAAAAATCCATCATTATAGTAAATTTCCATGTTTGTGTGTGAAAGAAATTCCATGATATTATTTCCTCTTTATATCATGTAATTATAGGTTATATTAACATACTTCTTCTTAAAGGAATTTTTACACTGAACCTCTCCTACATTCTTTGAATCAAATTTCAAAATCCGTTCATGTAATAATTTACTAAAGGCAAACCTTAAGCTCTCAACCTAGTTATCCTCATATGTATTAAATTTAATCACTCCCTTTATTTATTAATATTTTTATTCCAATGTTGATATTGGAACATATCTCACACTCATCAGTCAACCATTGTTTGATGTCCTCATGAAACTAATTATAATATTTATAAGAAGATCAAAGGTTGAAGAACAGTATTTTTTTATATTCCCAAGACACAAATTTTATTTCTCTGTGTTGTTTCCTTTTTTATTATTATATTTAGTTATAGTTGTTTTAAGGGCATGGAATAGTCATATAACGGGTACACACACATAGGTCAATCTGGTATTGTAATTAAACAGATTTGATATGGAATGAACGTATAGAAATTCCTTTTCAAAATATTTTAAATATTAACCTATCTTAAAACTACCATCTATTATATAATAAATATATAAACCTCATGGTTTGCTTAAAAAGATTTATGGAGATATTAAGTGACACAATTTCAAATAAAATATACACACAAAGGGTTCCAATATTCTCAATGGTTTCAAAGATATACAACCATTTATATAATCGATAAACAATCAATATAATTTAAATCACAACACAATGTTAAATTCATTCTAAAACACACATTTAATCATTAAAAATATTTTATATAATTTTCAAAAAATCATGAAATAGAAAAATTACTCATGAATTTTCAATAACATCCTTGATTAAGCGGGCATCATTTTCCATGATAAAGTGGGCATTAAAAATCCAAATTCTAGAACAAAGGTGAGGGAAAAAATTGGGGGATGGTGAATATAAAATCTAAAAAGTCCAAAAGGTAAAATTAAGAGTTATTATAAAAAATAAATACTAAACCAAGAATATATCCATCCCCCCACACCTAGAGAATTCAATGTCTTAACTATAATAAAAGAGAATGCTGCATGGAAGGATAATACATGCTCGTATTTTCTGGTATATTGATACATGAAGGGTGTTTTCTCTACTATAGGCTTTTAAAATCCACATAAATGTGTTTAATTATCATAAAATTGATGGTAACACTTCCTCCTCTCTTCTCATTGAAAACCTATATTGCACTGAAAGGGTAAACATTAGTAATAGTATAAGGACCAAACCATTAAGAATGAAGCTTCCCTGGGAAGAGATTTATCCTATAATTGTAGATATAAAAATTATCTCAAATATGAAACATCCTATGATGATGCATCCTATCATGGATTGCCTTTGTATTCACTTTATTTATTCGGGAATTCTCATATGCATCGTATCGAATTTCTTCAAACTCCTGAATCTGCAACTTCTTATGCTCACCTACATTTGTGAGATTCAAATTAAGTTGTTGAAAAGCCCAATATGAATGGTTCTATACCTCTACTTGGAGGTGAAAATCATTTCTATAAATAATACTATATTTTTTCATTCTGATTAAGGTTTTAAAATTAGTATGGTATGACAAAGTTGCGTCATCCATGCCTAACCTCTTATCTTTCCTATTGGGTTGTACCATTTTTTCAAACATTTATATAACTTACCGATTTTAGATTTATAATTTTCCGTTCGATTGGGGGTAATATGTTGTGGATACTCTATGAAAAGAAACACACTTATAAAACAAATTTTCCATGTAGGGAGTGAATAAATGTGAACCTTGATCACTAATGGCGAATCTCGGCAAACCAAACCTACTGAAAAAATAGGATCTCACAAAATCAACAACAATACGAGAGTCATCGGTCCTGGAATCATTTTCATCCACCCATTTCGGGACATAGCCCACAACTGATAATACGTATAGAAATCCGGTTGAATTTGAAAATGTCCCCATGAAGTCAATGACACATGCAACAAATATCTAACAAAATGACATGGGTTATTGTGGAATTTCATTTCACTTGCAAATATTCCATGTTAATTGGAATTGAGTACATAAATTAAAAAAACAATGAGAATCTCTATACAATTTTGACCTATAAATACATGATTTTAGGAACTTTCTAGATATACATTTAAAGCCAATGTGGCCCCCACATGACAAAGTGTGGCTGAAGGTTAAAACAGTGGTGAAATCCTGGTCAGTGACACAACTACGAACAACTTGGTCTCTACAAATTCTCTTCAAATATGAGTCATTAGAAATGTAACATTGAGAATCATACTTTAGTCTTTAGGATGGTGAGGTTTTAAAATCAAAATTGACCCAAGATGTTTCTAGAAAATTCAAAAACAAATCAACCAAGAGTTAAGGTCAACAAAATCCCAATGGTTCTCATGAGGGAATAACTATCCAATAGGTAGGGATGTGTAAACATGCTAGACCATTGGTGGGTAAATCATACAAATGTGGTATTCTATAAAATTTTCCACTACTCTATTATCAATAATCTCAATGTCAAACTCTAGGAGGAGGAGAATCCACTAAATAAGGCGGGGATTAGATTCATGTTTATTTTAGAGAAATCTAGGTGCACCATGATCTAAAAACACAATGTTTTTTAACCTAATAATATATGAACATAATTATTTCATGGAAAAAATAATATAATGATGTTCTTTTTCATTGGTTTTGTCATTTTATTTTGAAGGGTCAATGGTATGTGAGGAATAAACAATGACATGAGGAGCCATATGAGCCCTTTGTGATAAAACTGCCCCATCAACAAAGATATAGGTTTTACACATATGTTTTAAGGGGAGATCCCACCTTGTTTGTGGGATTATGGGAGGTGATTTGAGATTAATTTTTATTTAATTTAATTCATCCATAAAAAATTATCACAAAAGTTCATAATTATTTTACAACAATCTATATATTGGAAGTGGAATCTTAATAATGTCTTTAATGAATTGATGATAAATAATTGCTTTACCGAAAAAATATTGCTCCTCACGAGCACATTTTGGATATGGAAGGGATGAAATGAATTAAATTTTATATTTATCCACTTAAATTCACTTATGTTAAATAAAATTCTCCGGAACTATCCCCCATTCAACCCTAAAATTGAACTTATCACTATCTAAGATGAGATCTTTTTCAATGAAACGATAGAGAATAGAACCTAGGTGTCCCAAAAATTAATCAAAGGAATTTCCATAAACCATGAAATCGTCCATAAATACTTACATACAATTCTCAAAGTACTCAAAAAAATACTCAAGATACATTGTTGAGACATTCCAAGGGAATTATATAGTACAAAAAGAATCCTTATGTATTTAAATTTGTCTAAGGGATAGGTAAATTCTTTATTTTCATGATCCTCAGGGGCTGTATCAATTTGAAAAAAAACTGAATATCCATCCAGGAAATAATAATCGGGCATACCAACCAAGCTTTCTATCATTTGGTCAGTTAATGGTACTGTAAATTGGTCCTTTTACATGGCTTGATTTAGTCGATGGTAGTTAATACAGACTTTCCAACTATTTGGCATACATGTTGTAACTAGTTAATTACATTCATTTGATTCAATCTTTATTCTAATTTTTATAGAACAATTTACATAGGGATAAACTATTTACTATTATATATAGGATAAATGATCCCATGAACAATTAATATACACTCTTTTAATTTGACCACATCATGTAGTGTGGGATTCATCAAGTGTTGAGCTAACCTTATGGGATTATCCTCATAATATAAAAGTATATGGTGCATATAAATAGATGGAAATATCCCTATAATATAATCCTATGTCCATCCAATTTCCTTTTTTACACTCTCTCTAATGTTTGATTAATTTGGATTCCTTTTGTGGAGAGAGATTATTGGATATAATGATGGAAAATTGGTCAATACCCTTAATATAGAAATATTTTAAATTATATGGAAGTGATTTAAATTCGAACACCAATGGTTTTCGGATTGATGTAGGGGATTTTGGGGGACTGATGTCTATGAAACTATCTATTGATTCATGTTTATTATCTAATGAAATAGAATCAATGTAAATGATATTTATAGAATCATCGACATTCATGGGAATCTCAAAACGAACACAATCATAAATTAATTCAAAAAATTTAAACTTTTATGGACCCACACAACACTCAAAACATGAATAAGAACTAAAATCATCGAAGGGTGAAGAAGACGAAAATTAATAAAAAGTATGGGTCAAGGAGGGAATAGTGTTTCTGTGTATAATCTAAGAGAACCTCAAAAGAATATATAGGATTATATGAATGATATTAAATAGGGTGTTTCATAGCTTCATGTGTATTAAAACATAACATCTCTCAACCAACATCCATAGATAGCATACAACTATGAATATTGATTATCAACCGTTCTGTTTTAAGTAAGGGTATCCTATGTCTTAGAGGATAATGTACATGATTTTGATTATATTCCCTATCAAGAAGGTAGAAATTGGTTGGGGTAAGATGATATTCTTCACTCTTATAAGTACAACCTCAATCAATCTTGATGGGAATTTTATCCTCCAGTTGGAAAGTTCAACTAATGTTCTTATTAGTTTAATCTCTCCAACCCGAAGAGAAGTGTTAACCGAGTAAGGCATTACAATAATTTAAGAACCCAAATCTTATATAAAATCAAAAAAAATGCATCCCTTTTTTATCATGGTATCATGAATGTTCCCATATCCTTTCATTTGTTACACATTGCTGGTTGAATCAAGGCTGAGACATTCCTTCCGTGGGTGACTTTTTCATTCCCCTTGAGTCACCGTATATGAGTGCAAAGATCTTTATGAAATTTGGAATATTGTAAGATTTTAATAAATACGTCTAAAAAATGAATTCTAACTTTTAAATTATAAATTTATCAAATATCTCTTTATCAATCTCATTATCAAATCTTTTCTTAGATTTATAGAGTGTTTAGGAGAAAGGAAGAGGAAATTTTTGTTCAGTGGAATCCTTAATGAGAATTTGATAAACATTCTTTTCAACCTTATAATATTTAAATGGTAGTGAAAGATATTTTCAAGAGAGGGCATACATTTTCTGTATAATCATTAGAATAAGAAACTTATTTACCACTATAAAATGTGATTTTAAATACATTACCTTTTTCCTGTTGAATTAATAATAGGTTGGGACGGTATTTTACCACAAACATGCATCTTTAACTCACCGATATTGTTTTCCAATTTTTTGACATGTTTTTTATGGTCTTGAATTGCATATTGAGTGTTATGTTTGAACTTTAGGTTCTGGGTTTCAATTTTATTCACAAAATCCTTGACGTTTGGTTCAGATTATGGAGGAGGAGGATTTTCTTAATATTTTTAAGGATAAGAAGGTTTCATACCTTGTCCTTACTGATTCTAGTTATTTTTAGGGTATCTTGAGTCTCCTCCTTATTGTTATTGTGGTTGTACATTCCACCTGGGGTTTGGATTCAGCCAGAATGGATCTTTCTTAATGGGTGGTTCTTGTTGAAAAAGAAGCGCATAGAATACTACTGCCCAAGACTTAGAATAATCTTGAAGAAGCGAGCAATGGCCATAAAAATTAGTGTTATCAAAACATATAACACAATTCAATGGAATAGATAAAGAGTGTGGTTTACCTTATGCTTGAGATAATTTCTTATAATTCTATGCATCTCAACATGTTTATTATCTAACTTCTGTTCTAAGGATGAATTAATTACCTAATGAACTCCTCATGTTGGTGAAATTTCTAGTTTACCAAAATTGTGTGAATTTTGATCCATGATGGATATTTTGTCATGAGAGGTGGATGGAGTATTATCATCGAGGGCACCACCATTTATAGCATCAATCAAACTGCAATACATGGGGACAATCACCTCATAGACGAATTGAGTTGGAAATTTTTTATTAATTTTTTGGTGGTAAAAACTTGATAATAGTATTTTGAATCTGTCTTAGTATTAATGATGTGAATGTACTTGTGATTGCCTAATTCAATAGATTTATTTTCTTTTTAACGAATTTCGGTAGGCTGGGAAGAACATCCCAAGAAAGAGTCTTTTAGGTCATCATATTCCCCAATTATGGTAGGTAGATAGTATTGAAAGTCTTTGGATACAACATCATGGTAGAAGGGGATTCCCCTAGACATAATGAGGTTTTCATTCTCTTTTTGGGGTTTCATGGTGGATAACACTATGTGAAACTCATTAAGAAGTTTTTAAGGGTCGTCGCCCGAAAGACCATCGAATTTAGAAAGAAGGTGGATGAGGTCTGATCTCAGCACATAGATTTCTACTTTCTCGTGATATTGGCTATAGGCATGCAGGTACTCTACATATGTGGTTGTGAATTATTTTATATTTTGGTTACTTGATGCCTTGTTTTCTTGGGTTTTATATGGTTCAATTTATTTTCGTTTTAGGACCGCTTGTGGTTCCACAAGGGGTTCCTAAGTGTTACTTGAATTTTCTAAAATAGATGCCCTAGTTTTTGAGGGATGTGACTTTTCAATTTCAGGGTGAAATTAAATTAGTGTTTTATTTCAAGATCTTTTCATGAAATAATGGTATCCATTATAATTATTGGTCTTTTTATTTTCCTTTATTATAATTTTTTGAATTGTTTTGATAGATGATAAATATAATGACAACGCTAAAAAATAATAAAAAGATAAAGAAAAGTTAATTTTATACTATTGAATATGATATAAATATTGATAATTATAAGAAGATATATATATATATATAAACACACACACACAAAAACAATAACAAAATGAAACCAAAAACATCCTAATATAGATGGGGATATTGAAAGGAGTACCAATTATGATGTAAAATAATGAAAAAAATGATAGGATGGGGAAAATAATTTTGGATTCTAGGAAACAAATCCAAAATTGGATCGCATTATCAAGCTCATCAAATTAGTTATTTAGCCTTTTTTAGAATTTATGTAGTAGAGAAGGAAATATAGGCCATCATTGAACTGAGCATTAGATAATTAATTTAAAAATAATTATTTTATTAGTAAAAATGGTATGGGTTTTTTAGACATTGGGTTTTTTGATTCAATAATACAAAAGATAATATAAAAATATTAAACAAAGAATATATTAACATAAATAATTAAGCATGATCAACCCATGGTAATCTCATGAAACTCATCCTTAATTGCATCAAGAGATAGGGTTATTATCTTCTGACCCATAATTTTATACACCTATAACCATAATTTTACTGATTTTATACTAATATACGTCCTAGGGTTCAGTCATAAACACACAACTATTCACTGAATATCACTGATGATTGAGTAAATTTTGTTTGAATTAATAACTTAAACCCACAAAATCAAGACACAAAGAACACAATGTGTTATCTTGGATTGAATGTAATTTATTTTTTATAGAATGAAATAAATTTACACTTTCTTGATAGTGTTTATGAGAGTTAAATTTAACAATATGAACCAAACAAATATAACAATTGAAAGGGGAAAGAAGATGTGGTGAATGGTCTGTGAAACATCACATGAATGGGTACCCCCAAACATGATAACATGAAATAAGAATGAGATAATAGTACATAATTAAATATAATAAGAATATAAGATGATGAAAAACTCTATAAAAACTTAGAATTAGGAATATCATTCAATAATTATAAACGCGATGCTTGGGATTTACATAATGTTACACTTGGTTGATCAAAAGGTGTTTAGTGCTTCATGTGAAGAAAAAATAAAAATGATAATGAATTAGAACCTCCCACTGACTCCAGAACATCAATGATTGTCTAAAAGAATATTTTCGGAATCCAAATTTTTAGCACCTTGTATCCTGGTGGAACTCTCAAAATTTGGTGCCCAATGTGTTCTTTTATAGCTAAAATGGGAGTTTTTTTGTGAGCCTTGATTTGGAGAAACCACATAAACCATGGTTTTGGGCCACTAGAAAATTTTATATCACTTTTCAAAAAAACTAAAAACCTATTTAAAGACATCTGGTTTATCTATATGACAAATTTGGAGGCAAGATAATGTATATAATAAAAGATATTTCCATTATACCAAAAAGAACATTTAACTCAGTGTTGATTCTTTTTATTGGACATATATGTTTGTTTGGGACACTTAATGGATGAATTGGACTTAGTATCATTAATTAATGTTTCATCCCATGAAGTTATGTATCATCTCAAGAAAACATCAGCCCATTTGGATGTATTTATTCAACGTAACATGCAAAACAATGAACATGTGTTCATCTGATTTTGTGTTGTTTGGCACATTTCCTTTCTACATGATCGTAGGGTATCTGAATCACCTCTACCTTCAATGAAATCATCAAAACAAATGAAATTTACCTTTTTAACAAGGAAAGGGGAAAAAATATTTTATTAATCATGATGTAAAATTTATTATTATAAATTTAATTTTCAATACAAAACCAGTTAAAAATTGTGTTGTAATGGTGGAAATGAATAGTGAATCATGGTGCGATCACTAGGCATCTTCCATGCCTAAGATCTATACCATGTCCATCGTATTTATTATCATGTGTCAGGAAACATCCACATGTAATCCACACACCATCCCTCACTAAAACTCATTCTTCAACCTGATCATCTTTACCACATACTTTTAAACACCATGGATCGGTCCTATCATACGACCATAAACTATGACATCATACTACATGGTTTCGGATCAAGGTATGATGGAAGAATCCATAAGGATAAATCTTGACATCACTAAACACAGGTGTTACCTTATTCTTCCATGGTACACACCTCTATATCAACCTCCATAAGGATTGTTGATCCATCAATAAACGCAAGTGTGGCATCTTTTTTCTTAGTGATGCACCACTAGACCCACCTTTATAGGCAGTTATGATCCCAAAAGGTTTGAACATAGGTGTGATATATTTCCTCCTAAGGATGAAACATTACATCCAAAAAAACAAGTCATTCTAATCTCAAAATTTTTATTCATAACTGTAACATCTTCCCTCATAGGGATACACCAACAGATCCCCCTTCAAAATATGTTCAAATAGCAACATCAGTAAACATAGGTGTGACATCTTGCCTCCTTGGGATATACCTTTGGTTCCATCTTCGTATGGTGTTATAATCCAAAAATGGTAAACATAGGTGTGATGTATTTTTTCTTAGGGATGCACCCCAACATCCACCTTTACAATCAATTTTGATCCGAAAATTGGTAAATATAGGTGTGACATCTTCCATCCTAGGAAAGCACCATCATATATAACTCCTCAAGGTATTCTGATCCATAGGTAAACTCAAGTGTGACATCTTTCCAACTAAGTATTCCCCTCTAGATCCACTTTTATATTGTTTTTTGATCCCAACATTAGTAATATTAGGCTTGACATCTTCCCCCCTAGTGACGTACCTCCATATCCTCCTTCATAAGGCATTTTGATCTCACCATCAATAAACTCTTGTGGGACACCTTCCCTCTTATGGAAGTACGTTTAGATCTGTCTTCTATGGGTATTATAATCTAATAGTGAACTTAGTTGTTATATCTTCCCTCCCATGGAAGAACCTATAGATTCTCCTTTATAAGGGGTTCTGATATATTAGTAACAATGGGGTTGATATCTTCTATCCAAGGGACACACCTCTATATCTACTTCAATAGGGCCTTCTGATCCATCAGTAATCATAGGTTTGACCTCTTGCCTCATAATTATACACTTCTATATCTTCTTATATAGGGTTTTCAGATCCATTGGTGAACCCGAGCAAGACACCATCCCTCTGAGGGAGACACCTCCATGATCTTCCCCAATATGGTTTTTTGAATTGTCTCCACATGTCGTTAAACTCATGCCTTGATCCGTCTTCACAAGAAGTCATGATCTATCTCTACACGATGTATACTTTTGAACAAACCCAAAATACATACCCAAAGAAATAAACAAGGGATTCCTTGGTTTAAAATTAATTGTAATACATACGACCCTAGCATTAAATAACTTCTGATCGAAATGAGATGAATTGGGTTATGCACCTAATATTCCTTATAAATGATAATCATCTAAATAAGAATATCTACAGGTTCACAATATAACCAATGTCTATAAATTGTATCAAGAATCCTAATTTGAGTACTATCATGAATTTTGGTTTCTTCCCTATAGATATAGGTATCATAATTAATTTTTTTCCACATTGAGACGACACTTGGAATGATTTCCAAAAACAAGAATCAAAAAATTGTATGATACCTAGACTTCGAAATGTGCTCCAATGAGGAATACATGGAATTAGAAACAAACATACCATAATCATAATTTGTCCAATTGGAATACATTACCAATTAAAGTGGTTAAATCCACCAATCATTGGAAAATAGGAATGCAGGGATGTAAGAATCCAGACACGTAGTGATGTGCGTTGTTGTCCCAGAAAAAGCATTGGAAAAAGTAATGGTGAACCCAACATGACAATAATCTCCACAACATGTTTTCTAGTTACATATGTGGTATCATAGGATTATAATGTCATTATTTTTATAATTTTAGTTCCATGTCCCACTGTGAAAATTGTACACCCAACATGATTCTCACATGTGGATTCTTGCCATTAGAATTGGTCATCCTCAGTCTCTGAAATTTTTATCATGCTTAAATTTCCATCATGCATTCAACCCAATCAGTGGATGATTGGATAAGGTTGTGGTGTTGGTAATTACTTTTACAATAGCTATACGGATGGCATAATCAACATTCCATACATGAATCAAGCTACATGATGTCAGAAACATGGTGCTTATAGTCAAAGGAGAAGAAGGAAGCATGATGGAGCAATCTCTCATAGCTATACTTCTACAAAAAAATTCCACCATGACTTCAGCTACCTGGTTCCCAAACCCATTCTCACCCCATTATATCATCCATATGATGGTGATCGACACCATTGAAAAATTATACCAACAAGATGGGGTTATTCCCATAAGAAATATTTCCCACCAGGGCCCTGAGGTATCGATGCCTCATCAACACCAATATCCCAAGGGTTTATCTGAGGGAAAACACCCCTCATTCTGATGATAAACTACTTTAGGAACCTCTCCCCAGAGATCACTGAAGACCCAATACCCTATACTGATAATGCAGGGGATGTTTGAGTCATGTTGATAGAGTCTACCACCTGGGAGCCGCCCAAGAGGGATCCCACCAGGCCACATCAATGCTCGAACCATCATACCCCATAGGGAAAAAATTTGTTTAAGATCACCACCACTCTACCAGCCCCAGTCAGGGGAACCTAACGTAGTCATCAGGGGAATTCTCCGAATAATTCCTAAAAGGGTATCTTTTGTGGCTCTGATGGACCCTACCACCATTGGGATATCCCATAAGATCCTTGCGATAGGAAAACATATATCCATATGTTTTATATTGGGATCGATACCCCTACAACCAAAAATGAAGACCAAGTTGAATCTGTCATTATAAGACACCACTGACAACTATTACAAGACAACCGAGAATGAGGATAATTGGAGAGAAGGTCCTCCTTCCACCACTAGAGGTCAAAATGTAGGTCCTCCCCCTTCAAAAAAATACCACGACTTGAGGTACTCTTTATTATCCTAACAATTGGATTTGATATCCTCCATACTCAAAAACCAACCAACATAGATATCTTCTATGTTCTCCTAAAAATCATATTGGAGGTCATCCCCTCTCCATCGACAATCAACATGAAATTCCTCCCCATGTTGAAACATACCAAAGTGGTGGTCGTCCCCACTAAAAAGTAAACCAATATAGAGGTCCTCCATGTGATAAATAAATATCATATGAACAATAATGTGGATAAAGGGTGAATACCCACCATTAGAGACAGGACCCTGGGAAGCGGAAATCCGTCATTGAACTTTTCAACCTCTTAGATTTTGAGGAGATAGATGAATCAAAGATTGATCATTAACCCTGACTACCACAATCATGGGATGGAGCCTGGCGGAATAGATTCAAGATTCAATAGGTCTTGGTACACTAGATCCTCATATCCTTCTATTGGTATTTATATTTGGATGATTTTATGGATCCCTTATAAGGGCTCACAGTTTGGCTATCTATATCACCAACAGTTTCCCTTCTCCCTAGCTCCACACAAGTAGTATGAGAAATGTAAGGGACTGGTTTGAAACCTTCATATGGATAGAACTCTTTTTTGACATATATGGATGATTCCACCCTCTCATAGGAAGTTTTGTGAAAAAATCCCATTCTATATGGATATGGTAATAAGGATTGCACCAGCCCCGTGAGACTTCCCAGCATACATTGGACCTTAGGATCATGAGGTAACTCCTATATTTTTAAACTAGAACCATAACTAGTAATAATTTTCAACCTCATCCATATTCTAGAAATCTCCAATCGAGGCATAGGCTAACCAAGGGAAGGACCCATACTCTATGGAAGAGGGAATATAGAGGATTGAGTAACATACCGACTATCTATGTTATTCTGGCCACCTTTAGCTTAAGACTTTGACATTCTCAAGTACCTCATAGTTGAAAATATATTTTGTTTCACATAGATTATATGGAATACATTTCATTGCCTCTGTGTTCATTAGTTGAATTTCTTGTGTAGCTGTGATCTCATCGATTCCATCAACTAACAATGAAGAACCGTTGAAATTATAACACTCCTTATTTTATAATGCCCCAAGACATATGACTATCGCCTGACCCTTCAACATAACTTCATTAGGATACTTAAAATACCCTAAATACATATGGAATAAGAATATCCCCATGTATATATCAAAATATAGAGACAAAATATTTCCTCCCATTTTATCCCAATCCTATGATAGTTCAAGCTATCTATTGATGAGTAGAGTTCCCCTCCATGTATCACCTTGCTTAATATGGTTTCAAAAGGCTAAATGAGAATTAGAGGAATAGGGGAACCTATGGAGAGAATGAAATAGAAGATCTGCCTTATGTGGTGACATAGTACCAGACCTACACTTAGTCAGGTGTCTTCAATCCTCGGTATAGACAAGAACTAGGACTCAAAGATCTCCTAGATGAGGTGTAGTTGCCTACTAATCAACATCTCAACAAGGGTAGTGGACATGTTAGACCTTCTGACCCCTTTCAATGATGTGCAAAAAATTGAGTTGGAACCTGTGGTGGCCACCCTTATATAGTGGCTTGAGGAACAACAAATTCTCATTATAGTCCTCATTGTTGAGTGGTTTCCAGATTATGAAAATCCCATAAGGGATACGATATCTCCTCCTATAGTTCTTCCAATCCCCCTTGGCCAGATACACATTTTTGATATTGTTATCCCATTACATTCAGTAAGATCATAATCCCTAAGATATGTAAAGTGACTAAGGAATAATAAAATGGCCCCACCTGAGTAGAATAATAATCCCCTTAGGGATCTAGGTCATTATTCTCCCCATGTTTTTTATCTCAATCTCCTATAAAATGAGCCAATCAATGAATCAGTGTTCAGATACCCTTACCAAAATCATAGGAAAGATACTCTCACTTCTCTCATAAAAGCCTTGGAGTCATGGAAAGTAGAAATCTCGACCGATGGAAATCTATACCCTATGTGTATGAATAGTATTCGAGCTCACCCAGGGTTTGGAAACCTCATCATCGTACCATTAAATGTTATGGGTGGCCTATTACATCACCTTCCCCAAGTTACATCATAGTGTGGACCGATATCAGGGGCCCAACAATACAGGAGGCTGCCAAGATTCAATTATTTGTTCAGACGATGGATAGACCTAGATTTTTTTGGTATAATAAGCTATCCATAGGGTTCATTTATAATTTATAGGATCTCCAATGACAGTTTCTCTATCTATTAAAATCCACTATGTGTAAGACATTTGTCTTTGAAATATTTAAGTAACTATAGAGATGGGTTAGTCACAGATTTTTTTATTATTATTTAAGGGCCTTAAGAATTAAATATACATAATACTATCCCATGAACATCTACCAAAAAAATATTCTACACAAATTTATGTTAAATTTTTCACCTAACTTCATCAACTAGAATATTTTATCCACATTTTTTGAGTTCCCCAAAAAGTTTCATTTCCTGGATGCGGCCTTATAGCAGATCACTAAATAGTTGAACCCATTTAATCTTAAAAAACATTTGATAAGTTGTGTGGAGGTAGAAAATACAGCTACTGTGCATGAATATATTCCTAATTGGAAGCACTATCCAGCCTCTTTGCTGGAAAAGCCTCACTGAGAATATCCCTACCGTGTGCCGCCTATCCTAGAATAGTATTGTTAGACATCTCCGCACCAAGAAAAACATCAAAGATGGGAAAATGGGGCATCATAACATATTTGTAATAGGACTGTAGAATTAATTTCCTTGAAATAAGAAACCATATATATTCCTTTTGGGATTCACTGGTCCCAATCGACATCATTAGTGACCTATAGAAGGGAACCCTGAAATTGTCATAGTTCATGAGTCCATAGGAGGTCGAACACACTGGCCTGCCTAATCATTTACCATACCATAGGATCATAAAAAATACATAATGGAATTATTAATGTTCAAAATTGGCACTAGGACCAAGTGGATAGATGCCTAGTCTTGTTGGGCGAGATCCCGATGCATGTGACCTATGTCTCTATCGACCCCAATAGTGAAAATGTAGGATTTATCTAGTGGAATCAAGCCACCCAACCATGGGGTTAAAAATTATTATGATTGGTTAGTCCATATAGATGTTTCCAAAACTCATGGTGGAATCCATGCTTGTTTATAAAATCTTGAAAATCTCATGGTTTCCATGCTCCCTCTACCCATTACTTTTTCATCTGAATAGTAGCCTTCCAAGTATCATAATAATCAAAACCAATAGTTTAATGGAAATCAGAGTCCTCTAAAAGTGCAAAAATTATCTCTTAATGTTGGATATTTCAATGTATCTAGATTTGGAGGTTAACCCAGAGTATACTCCATTCTATAATATAAAATGAATGAGGAACATGAGTATGCCTTCGTGAACACTATCGAGTTGGTAGACCACTTTATGATCCCTGATATTGGTGGATTCCATGAAAACACCTTGGATACATCCCAAAAATGTTTTCATGGGAATGTATGAGGACATGAAATCCTAAAAAATATTCATGTTAAACAATTCATCCATGCTACTATGATCAGAAAATATGTTTTTCAAATATATTGGGAGACACTTTCCTCCTTGTATGCTTTTCCAAGTATGCCTCTACAACCAACAATGCTAGTTGACCAGGAACCTCATCCATGATAACACCATGATCATCCATTTTTAGTCCAATCTAGACCTTAATGATGAAACAGTAATCTGGAATATTCCCAAAGAGGGTCATCTAGTCCACAGCATATTACGTCCAACCATATCCAAACCCTAGAGGTTCCTCTAGTATAATACATTGTTCCCCTACCAAGGAATAATAATCATCAAGAAAAAATATTCCCTTGGAATTTATGTATGATGTGTTGAAACACCTTTTTGGAATATCCATGAAGATTTCATTCCTTGAGACCCTCCTCATATCAAAGGAAATGTGTGACGACCTAGCGGAAGCATTCAAAATCCCTCTCCAACAAGAATAAGAGGTAGATGTTGTTGAGGCCTATTATAAATAGTAGTCTTGGAAAGAGGATTGTATATTCATCATCACATTTTCCTGGGAAGATGATGTAACCATCATTTAGGAGAACAAAGAGTCATTTCACAACATAATCTATTTTAGTTTCATGGAGGTCCACTGCTTCCTAATGGATTGGGTTGCCTGATCAATCTCATCGAGGTATGGATTATCTATAATCGAGGATAGAAAAATGTAGATCTGACTCCCTCCAACATGATGAGTCATGTTTTTGAAAATAATGATTCGAAACAATGTGGAAAGGTTGAGTTGAGGGAACATTTTGGTGTTAATATATCAATTACCAAATTCTGGTTTTCTCATATTATAATTCCAAAACATCATCTATAGGTAGATCCAAGATAAAATTCACATGAAGGTCCCTTCCTAATATCATCGAGGCCACAAATTATCCCTCAATGGTCGAGCAGGAGTACTCTATATTGGTGTGTACCTCATTGACTCCAATAAAGACCACTATCTATATTAGGACTACTATAGAAGAGAGAGGAAGTAGGTTCATTCTGATGAGATTTCACCCAACAATATTCCCAATGATATGATAGCCAACATGAACAATATGTGGGATGATAAGGAAAAAAATTCATTCTCTAGATTTATCCATTAGAGTCCCCAACACTAGACCTAGTGGGATGTTTTTATGTATCCAAGAGAAGGTGTTTTGGAATCCTTAATAAAAATCAATGCGAATATATTACCTTGTACTCCATTACAAGACAGGATTGGGTGATAATAGAATACCACACTCTGGTGAAGCACTGAGAGGATTTTCCTATGACCACCAGATCTTGAAATTGTCGCATTTCCCACATAGAATGTTTTGATCACCTAATAAAGACTCGTCGATGTTGATTTTTCATCTTGAATGGACCTCCAGGTCAGAAGTAATATAGATTTGTATTAACATCTATTTTCACCATAGTTTTGATAGAGCAAGAATCCCTCATTATGTATTCTATATAATCCCACGAATGAAAACCAGATTCACCTAATTTTTCAGTTCTTGAAGAGCCTCGTCCCACCAATGATTATCCTTTTTCAAATGATATAGATTCTTTGGATGATTCCCCTTATATTTTTAAAGAGGGTGTATCCACCACTATTGATGAGCATAATAAAGTAAACCTTGGTACTGATAAGCTCATAGAAAAATGCTGATTAGTGCAACCATTTCTCTATAGTAGCGAAAAATTTATGTGGACTTCATGAAACATCACTATGACATCTTCTCCTGGTTCTACGATAAGATTCCAAGGCTTGAACCTTAGGTCAATGTTCATTATCTTGGTCATCCAGTGAGTCATTGTGGGTTCAAAAATCCTCACAGGATGATTGAACCCTCTCACAACGATATGGTCACAGCTGAATCTGACAAGATTATCAAAAGACAACTTCATCAAAAAAGTCCAGTACCCTCGATGGTATAGAATATCATCCATGTAAAGAATAAGATCAAACATATCATTGTTTGTTTCATCCATAATGTCCTAAACAACCACTCCCTAAAAGAATAATTTCACCTTCATGTGAAAAATTTGTTGATCGATTCCACATCAATGTTCCATGGCCTCCTCTAATGGATTGATGCTCCTCGTACAACCTGATAATAATGGACAACGTGGATAAAAATTCCACCACCTATAGTGAACCAAAAGTGACATTGTACTTTCAGGTGAGGTTCTTCAGGTTGAAGAATGTTGGATTATCTTATCAGTAGTTAATGTATCATATCTTTTTTAAAAATAATTGTGATATTGGTGGAATTCTATGTAGAATAATTTGTACTAAAATATCAATAGTGTTAGGACCAGCTCGAGGATCTTTAGATATTGTTCAGATTCCTCTATTCCCATTATTTCATGATAACCCCTTGAAGTGTGCATTTGAGGTCACCTATGGGAATTTTCATGGATTCATAATATGATATAGAGGAATTGAGATAGACCATAAAAGATCAAGGATATCAACAAGATTCCACCCTTGATCAACCACTGGGTGCTACGGGGCGTCCAAGGCCACTAAGCCTACAAAAACTGATCTATCACAAATCTGTCCAAAAAAGTTATGTTCTTATAGAGTCTCATGAGGAAAATAAATGCCTACCAGTGGGATGAAGAGTGCTATACCATGTTTTAGGATATCATGTAGTGTCTACAAACACCTATGATTCTAATGCTGCCCATTTTAGGAAAGCATTTTGTCCTATATGTGACCACCCTAGAATCGTCCCTCAGCACCAATTTAGACAAAAATATTGTGTAATAGAAAAGAGATTATCTTATATCTGTCACATGTTCCTCAGCATGAAGACCAGATACTCCCCTATGGAGAATAGCTAGCATGCACTGATTTTTATAGAGTGGAAGTTGTGGTATTTTTGGAAGCCTCGTGAGATACAAATGGTTTCCCAATTGGACCAACTGAAGTACATTATCCGTTTCCCCATTCTGAAAATTTATTTGGAATGTTGGGAAGTGATTCAATATAAGTGAAATATTAGGTTCATCCCACCTAATCATATCAATACAATAGAATTTGAAGACTTCCCAAATACCTATTTGTCCCCTAATGAACTACCCTTGGATGTTTATTTCCCTCATGAGGCTATCCTCTACGTGTATCATGCCTTGTTTTATAGACATATGGATTTTTATGGTACCTCACGGTGCCCGAACAGTTGAAAGCTCAATAATCCCATTCTTAACAGAATGGGCCTGCGAATCATCTTCATTAATCTTACATAGGTCGTCCGACAATAGTCATTTATTTTTTTATAAAGATAAAGCAACAATTAATTAGATTATCTGGCTATCATTATTGGTCAGCAGTTGGACCTCGAGAATGATGGACCATAATTTCATTAGAAGGTATAACCTGATTTATTCATAAAATGGACCAATGTTGACTACATCATCATATATAAACAACTAATTTTTCTACTAGACTATACATTTTATCTTATGGACCAGTTTAATTAAAATCTGAGAGTGTCATTTTCCCCTCTATTTCAGATGTTGATGATGGGAAATAATTAAACCAACATGCCTATGTTACCTATATGTCAGGACAATCATGTCCCCCCCAGGAAGAGTAAATTTAAAATGGGAAAAATTCATTTGATGAGTATCCCCAGCGTGGAATTCTCACAACATTTTGATCCGAGCTTGAGTGAATCTGGCAAAATGAAAAAAAAATCACCCTCAAGAGTGGTCCAAAGATTGTCTATACCCTATAAAAGTGTAATATTTATAGATTTATTATATGTTGTATTCAAAGATATGAGATACAAAATGTCATTTAGGGGGGTCATGTTGGGTCCTTTTTCACCCGTAGAGTGGTATTGAAGCTCTCCCAAAATATTTGGAGGTTGGGGTATGTCTAGATCATCATGGTCTATGAATGAAATGAGTTTTTCAATACATTTCATGGGTGTCGGGTCTATATGAACATTATGAATTGACTGTTAGAGCTTCTCCACACCTCCAAGTATTCTTAGCCCTTTGTAGTATGGGGACTCGACATTATGGGACCGTACCCACTAGAATGGGCTCTATATAACATGTTTATTCAATCTATAATGAAATTATTCTCTATGTGAGAATCAGTAGTTCCACTTAATGGAGTAAAAGACAAATTTGTGATCATGTTCTTGATCTCCACATCATCCATAAATATAGAGTTCATGATGTTATTCTCACAGATAATGGAACCAACTCCTAGGGTGTTGATCAAAAGAAATTACAGATCATGTACTATATTTGATTCAACCATACTTCTCACTACCATGCACAGAGAAATGGGAAGGTATATTCATTAAATAAGACCATATCCAATATACTATATATGATGGTGGAATGAAATAAAAATAGATTGCTATAAAATATTTGGAACTTCATCTTGGCCTATCAGACATCAACTCAAAATTACACCCAGGTGACCTCATACTCCATGGTGTTTGGAAAAAAGGAGGTTTCCCCATCATGGTTCAATTATCATTGCTCCAAACAACTGTCTATGACCAGAAAACACATAAAAGAATTATATAATTCAATCTAGGTGAGTTGGAACCCTTCAATGATAATTGGATCTAAGCAGTATACAATATAAAGAGGCACCATAATAGGATTGTGAGTGAATTCAAAAAAAAACATTTTTTTTACCAATGATACCCTATAAATCCTCACCAAAGATGGATACCTAGTGGAAATCACCTTATATAATTCATAAATTCTATTCCAAAAGAGAATAATTCTAGAATACCATGGGTATAGAGTTTATCACAGATCCTACAAACACCATGTTTCTCAAGAAGTTGTTCGAGTGAGCATGTAGAGGTTCATGCTACACACAATTAAAATTTCCTCCATAAATCATCAACACATGATGTTAAAAACTATCATTGTCTATGTAACCGGACCATAAACTCTTTCAAATTCTAGGAATCATTAATTTAAACTCTGTTCAAGGTTTCATGATGTATAACCATAAATTGTTGTCAAGTGGTCCATGTTTTATGAAATTAAACTAACAGTGACCCCATAATCCTTATTCAATGACACCAAATTAGTATTACCCGGCAATACATACAATCATTACTCAAAAAAGTATGATACTAGTCTAAACTCCAATACAATAAACTGGAATTAGATCTATTGTTTCATTTGTAAAACATTAAACTACAAAGACTAATGCCCTTAGTACATGATGCTAAATTGTAGCCTTACCCCATGTAAATAATATAGGATGACTCATGTTATAATAATGAGAAAAATCTACATTACCACCACATGATTTAAAAATATGTAAATCCATGATCCCCCATATAATAGATCTCTCTTCATTTAGTGTTGGTTTGTTACAATACCACATCAAAGAACTACATTAGGGAACTTTCCTTGAGAATGGTTTGGACTCCCTCTTTTGGATACACCCCATTAAAATTCTCAAATTCAATATGGCATAGAATCTATTGTGTTGGGTTAAAAATGGAAATTTCCCTAATCAAACTCCAAACTTTGAGTCTCCATAGATTTTAATGCTCACCATCCTTCAAATATAGAAAGAAACCTTAATGATTATGGTGTCTGTCTGAAATGGATCACCTCGAATCTCGGGCACACATATTGATACATCTCTTATGATGAATGGAATTTATCAAGATTCTAACATGGTAAACAATTGATTCTAAATTTCCTCTCACCATCCATGAGTTATGGGGTTGTGTGAACATTGTCACAAACATAGTCAATATTTGTTATCTATCGTATAATCACTCTCTATCCCTGATCCACTTCTCAGAAGTCCTTACCTATTTTCCTCCACCACTTTTTATGGTGGAACTCCAACACCCTTGGTGTTACCCCTTCGTGAACACATGCACATTGAGTAAGTAGGTTACTGTCATTGGGACATATTCAACCTATTTTATCCTTCCTCCCATTGGGTGGTTCCATGAGTTAGGGAAATACCCTCAACAGTCATTGGTTCCCACAACAAGCATGACTCATGTCAGATTAAGAGCCTCAGGAGGATGTGTACGCATGTGTTTTGGCCACACAAAATTGTGTTATGTGAAACATGACATTAACCAATTTATTAGGGTCTATTAAATATTACCATAAACTTATTACAATGGGTCTATGACTTATTACCTTAAACTATTTATAGAACTTATAAATTTTGATTTAAAATGTGAAACCTATAACATACCAAGTTTGAGGTGTATTCCTTTTGACCAAAAATTATAACATCCTCAATTCATGAAATTTTATAGTGATTGTAGTGAATATATAATCAAGATCCTTCTTAATGAGGGATGATCATACCTCACATAATATGGTGATGCCTCATACTGTAAGTATGAGATTATCTTAAATGATCTACCTTGTAAGAAACTATGATGTCTTGTACTGTAATTATGAGATGATCAAACAACATACCCCTTTTATTGAACATGGGATTCCCTCATTAGAGAGGATATTTCCACCTATAAAATTGGTCTTCTACAACAACATGTTCAAAAACAATGTGTGTGTCGATTCACTTCCTCATGGGATATGTAGTGATGCATAGACCTCCCATATTTGGGTGAAGCGACAAATTTCTCAACAAAAGAACCATTTGGATCTATGTAATGGTCCTAGAATCACTAAATTAAATTATATGATGTTTTTATCAAGGTATTAATGTGGTACATGAGTTTCTTTTACTCCATTCATTTTCGGTCATACATTTTTAATGCCACATAGATACCATTGCGATCAAAATCCTCCCCTTAGTCGAAGAATAATAAATTTAATGTGTTTTATAATTTCACCATGGTCCACATATTAGAACCTAAAATGGTATACCATTTTTCTCAAGAAATTATTTGGTAAATGGGCCTATATTCCCTCCTTTAACATTTGGTTTTCTACCTATTTATTTATATGTGAGTGCCCTAGAAACCTTTCATTACCTAATCTATAAATCATAACATTAAACTTTTTTCCATGGTCCAGGTCATATGACATTTAATTTTGTGAAACTTTCTTCAATATTTCATCAGGTGGTGTGGGTCCTCCTTGGGCCATGATGTCTCGAGTATTAACTATTTTATAGCACAAAAAAATTCCAAAATGGATCTCATACCATCTTTGTATGGTTAGTGATGGTTAAAGAAAATTAATGATCTGGTAGGTGAAGAAAACAATTAGAATTGGATCTCATGAAAGGGACAAATATTCCATGTAGTTTTATGTCATTAAATGAAGACAATAGACCCACAATTTAACATCATACAGTGAGGATGATGGAAACATAGATTAACATCATTCAGTGAGGGAAATGTGAACCAACCTGAATAATACCAGATGAACTGTGGGGGTATTAAGAGGGTACTAACATGGGAGCACACATTTGAGAGGGTCCTATAAAGAATGTGTGGGTTTAGAAAACTGTGCACCAAGAGACAGAATATGGGTCATTTTTCATGTATTTTATAGTCATATTACTTGGACCAATGGTGGAAATAGTTTAAATTCAAAATAAACATGTCATTTTTATGTATCAAAGGGGATTTGTGTCGTATTAATGAGATTTAATCCAACATGAATGAGGAACCTAACAGGATCTTCCCCAGATAGTATCATTATCCTAATCCATGTCTGAACGATCCCCTAATGGATGGGAGTTAATGTGACATTATTTCTATGCTTTAAATGTCCCTTTATTTATATCCTCACACTTCAATCATACTTATGAGATAACCAATTACATGTCCCTAATTTATGGGAGTTAATCATGGTCAACCCTGATTTACCACACCGATCATGACTCACATGAACATAAAGATTGGTTATTAGGTATCACATAAGTATGATTGAAGTGTGCTAGTGATATAATATAAAAAAATATGTTCAGGCATGATGGAATTTTCAAAATATCTACCAATGTTGGGACAGCTCATCCAAATATTGTAGCCTGTCATTTATTTTATGAAATGGAACCCCCCCCCCCCCAAATATGAACCTCATCAATCAAATGTTAGAGCTTGGCTAGACACTATTGGGTAGCTTCCATATTACACTCCTCCTTCACCAGTTTGAACACCAATTCATCATCTCTGGAAAAGGAATACACATCCTCGATCCACATTTGATTATTCTTAGCCTAAAAATAATCCATTAGGGATGTCACCTCCGACTCTTTAGCTTGACACACAACCAATTAGTCCATCATATGATGGATTGTTATAGGATGGGTAATAGCGATGGATGAATGATCCTACACCATAACACCCACGTGATAAATCTCCCATTCAGCTTCTTAAAGCACCTTATATCACACATCCTTGTGTTTCTTCTATGAAATGTCATGTACATCCCATTCAATGTGTTTCCTATTGAAAAAGATGTCTGGAAACATTGTGTCAAGGTCGGTGGAGCTCACCCCTAGTCCCAAGGATGGATGACCAGTGCCAGAGTGATATCTCCCATAGTAGTAGTTTATCTATCTTGGCCTGAGTGATGATGTTCTGCATGAACCTCCATTGTTTGTGATGAATGATCCATTTAGCCTTAGTGGAATTTGATGCAAAATCCTCAATTTCTTCGGTTTGTTCATGCTCATATTGAAGGAATAATGCCAACACATCAATATAAAGACTGTATACAGGAAGAGGAAGCCCAAAACTGGGAAACATATCCTCACCACCACCATTACATGCATCATAATTGTATATTGCCTTTGGTGACACCACCTAGGAAGATGAAACCATCCCATCCTCCTCACCTTCACCAACTGGTAGAAATATATCAACCACTTCTACAAAAACTTCCATTAATGGAAATTTCCTATAAAATGACTCCAACTCATCAAACCTAATTTCTATATCTACTGGAACAAGTTTCACCTACTCCATCAAAGGCTTTTCTCCACTAGTGACCTTATAGGGATCCTCTATAATAGGATTATCCACCACTGCTCCTTAATCCATCCCTATAATAGGCACAATATCAACCCCCTCTATCAAGGGAATGATCTCAATAGTATATTATGGTAGAACCTCCTTGGTTAGTGTAATATCCATAGTCTACATGGCTACTCCATCAGAGGAATATCACCCAATATCACAACCTTTGCCTTTGGTGATTCTGAATCAAATATTGATGATGTAATTTGATATTTGAACATGGTTCAAACATCTATTATTTATGAGTCGGACAAATATTGAATGTAAATGTATGATAAGTAAAAAATGAAATGGGGGACATACATAAGGGGGTATTATATCCTAGTGATAAGATTAAAAATAATCAAAATAAATACCCCAGTTATGGGAATTCCCCCAACCATAATCACCTCATCCACATGTACTAATTTTTCTGATGGTTGGAAACTCGTGGCCTCAACATCTAGGAGGGGACTCACACTCTGCCCTTCAGGGGATGGGTCTACCTTAACATCGACCTAAATTTTATCCTGAACATCCCCCTCTCCTGTGCACATCAATCCCTTCACACATACATGAAGAGATAGAAAATATTTTTAGTTGTTCAATGTCTTTTATAGAACATAGGATCAGTGTTTACACCTAGTCTATGGTGGGACCCTCACCTATAGTAGATCCCCAATATGCATCACTCCCCAAGGACTCATCTACATCTCCCTAATGTGTTGTGTGAGTAGCTAATTCGCTGAACATGATATTAAAAGAAGAGGTCATCCCTAGTAGTACATTCACTGGGATAGTTTGGGAGCACATCAAGCCATGAGAGAAGACCATGTCCTCTAACCCTCTTATATAATGATCTAACTCATACAATGGTATAGGGATGGTTACATTGGAGTGACCTATAATAATTAATAATATTCCTTCTTTGTTAATATTTTCCCGTATCCTATAGAGAGTGTTGATCTGTCTAATGAGCACAAATATTTCTAATGTGTCTAGAATGATATTGTTTCAAGGTATATCCATACAAAATAGAAACATCCTTTAAGATATGAAATTGAACCTCAGGACTTCCTTATAGGCTTCTCCTTCCTCCGTGATTGTTTTCCATAGATTTATGGAACCGATGTTTTTCCTCTCCCTATAGCCTCCACTTGTGTCAGACATGTGATTGCTGGCTCTACAGCTACTTCTTTGCTCATCAATAAAACCCTTCCTCCATTGTGTGCTTCAACTGCTATTGGACCTTGGCCCCATGTTTGTGGGGGATCTATATTTTCTGACAGAGTGGTCTTATGCCTTATCATATCCCAAATACATGCTATCTACAAACATAATTCATAATCATGACTTACCCCATAGGTAGTAGTATGAATGAAAAGTGTGGACCACCATTTCTTATCAATGTGTTCGAACATGAACCAAACAGTACTCAGTACCAAAAGATAGAACCTATGACACTCCTTTATGTACACCATTGGGGTTTTCCTCTACATGCATTAGAACTTCATTTCTATCTAATGTGGGTTTCATGGCTCATATTTTATGTTTCAATAGGCCCTTTCATCCACTACACCACCTTGGAAGGATAGAAGGTATGATTATTTATTGATTATCCCCATACAAATATATATCGCTATCACATTAGGAAGGGTAAATATGTGTAATATAAATTGATCATCTAGTCTATCCTTTTATAATATATCCATGGGGCCTAACATAAGTGGTTGACTGGAAATGATGTTCAAAACTATTGGATAAAAGTACATATTAGTATGAGATATGGGGTTCAAGTATACATATCCCCCAAGTTCATAGCTAGAAATATTTAAAAGATGTGTTGGGGCCTACCCACAAAGGTTAGATTCTTCCATTGGGTGATTTTCTAGAGAAACATGTAAAACAAAACCAATACTGGGACAACCACATTAATATGCTTCCCCACCACTAGTATTTCTTCTGTGAAGATGGTGCTTGACCCCAGACCCATGTGTCCATCCATCCCAAAAATAATCTATCCAAAGATCATTAGTGAAATAAAAATCACTACCTTGACCACATGATATTTATAATTTATGTTTGAGCCCCACATATACAACCATATTGACTCCAAGATATTCCATTATGAGTGATCCTTTCCTGTCTATATTTTCACATGTCATATGTATGGCCTTCCTAGAATCTTATCCACAATATTATTTTGGAAATTTCAAAACCATTTATTGAATGGAATGTCTTTCATCTCTAACATGTGTTCTCTAGTCCATTTCACCAGACAAAGAAACACCCTCACAATGGTTTTCATTTTATTTTAGTCATCCCACACATTCTCTAGGGGTGAAATTCATCATAAATTTCTCCATGAATTAGGATCCCAATGATCTGGGGAAGATCACACATGTGGATTCTAACCTCCCCCTGATGTAGATGAAATTTATTAGTCCCGAGGGACCACATGATCAATATCTGTGGCATGATATCACGACAGGGTTGAAATTGATTTATGAGGCCCATGCCACCTCATAGAACCCTGCTTACTTCATCTCTCTCTAAAACTAGCATCATGATGCACAATCCCAATAATACTATCCCCATTGATATGTTATGTTTCCTTTCCAGTGAAGGTCTCATTTATCCACCCATGCCATCAGAGGACCCCAAAAATCTTCCATCAGAATCGTCAAATACTATGGGGCAGGGGGTTTCATCCACCAAAATCTCCCAATTGATATTGTTGATGTGGTTCCAGAGAGTTTTTCTATGAATGACACATGATCCATCAAGATGTGTCCTCATGTAGCCATAGGCCACTATTATATTCTCTGTTATCTACTAAACCAGTAGGTGGGCTTGTCTCTACATGCATCTTCTGTATACAGATCATCCATTATCCCAAATTCATAATGTGTAAGCCTATTCCGAAGTGGGTACTCCGTTAATGTCTCTATCAGTGTTAGAATGAGTGAGTCATTTTATGATAAGATATCTATATTCCCGATTGATAATTATGTTCTCAATGATTTTTTCACAATGAGTAGTAACTACATTGGAACCTTCTGTGACCATTTAGTTTGAGATTTTGAGTTTATCTAAGATGGGTCCATGAAGCTATACTAATAGTGGTTGGTTAATGAGGGTCGGTATCATAGAGGTCACATAACAGAATCTATGTATGTGTAAAATTATTTTTGGAGAATTATTTGTAGAGGCATGTTTATAGAGTTGTTGATTGTGATGAGCGATGGGGATTAGAATCCCAAAGAACTCATGAACAAGGTGAGATTCATGAATAGAGAGGGATGGTGTTTCTATTTTTGAATGTATCTTGTTCTCCATCAAGGGATAATCCATTATTTATAGGTGTTCATATTCCCATAGTTTTTGAGAGGCATCAAGAGAGGAATTCATGAGTTATCTTTACAAATTTTCGTCCTGAATTCAAATCAAGTTTAAAATTTTCGGCAGTTTTCCATCAGAATTCGACCCTCATATTCCCCATCAGCTCCAATTTTAAGGGGGGATTTTGATAATGTTGAAATAAAAATGTCATGGGAGAGGAAATGGATGGAATGGTTGTTTCAGATTAAATCTAGTATAAAATGAAATATTAGTGCATCTAAGGGACTAATTCACAAAGGTTATCACCTCCACAAATGAACGACATTCATGATGACACACAAAACATGGGTACACTTCAAGAGATCCAGAAATGTTGATGATATATCTATGAAATGTCAATCTATATCCTTGGATCCCCTTTTCATTCACACAAGGGGTTGATAGTACCTCCCCAAATAATAAGTCCCGCGCCACAGAGTACCTATGAGATTCTGTATAGGGTTTAAAGTCACCTCCATGCAGTGTTAATCAGACTTATGTAGCCCTATTCACTCAAAAATATCATAAATATTTGTGAAATATTATATACATTTATAAACACAAACCACATAAATACATAATTACGAACTAATTTTTAAGGGACGTGCAACCTTTGATCTTATGATAAATGCTTCAAGTTTGCGGCAGTCTCGATCTCTATGATTGAAAGAGAAAATAGATCCCCCATGGTATCCAGGATTCTCAAAACCTTGCCAATGGGTTATTGAGAGATTCCAAAAAATATGGTGTTAAATTTCATGGTGTTCCATTCCATTTGCATAAAATGAATGCCCCCTAAGAGACCTGAGGCTCCAAATGTGACCCAACCTAGACGAAGCCAACCCCATAGGATCCTAAACATTACACCAAGGTAGGGTGACCCTATTTGATGAAGCATGATACATCCTGAACCATTTTCCACTAATTTTACCTTTATCATATAAATTAAATATCCCATTATACCCAATGATTCATGAAACACACCTCCAAGGCCTCTCCATGGTGCCTCCCTTTAGTTGACACTAATTTGTGAAGGTCAAGTAACCAGGGGCCCATACCAATCTAGGACAAATTGAGACACACCCCAAACCCCAATGTGGCCAGTACCACACACTCTTATGTTCACCTAATTCCCATTGAGTGTGGACCAAGCTTATGCCCAACATTATTCTTCTATGAATTGGTACCCTAATGCATGTTTCTTTTAAGCATATGAACCTTAAAATGAAGCCTCTAGATTGACACTCCTCCATGGTAGTGCCAATTCCATGTCTCACCCAATGGAATGTTACCAACAGCCACATAATCCATAGAGGTGGAATATTTGAGGGAAACGACAAAATTTTCATGGTCCATCTACACAAGTGGTCCCTTCCAAACTTGAGCTACAAGATTTAAAACTGCATACTTCAACATCATAGTCATGTGACATTAAAATGCATAAAAAAGTCTTCAATACATGATGTTATACTTTATCCTTTCCCTTGATGGTAAAAAGAGTATTCCCCATGTATTTCTGACATGGGATTACCACAAACCACCTACCTTGTGTAATATATAAAATATTCCACATGTATGAATTATATGCGATGAATTTCCACACCGAGAATATTTTATATTTAAGCCCCATATCATCTCTTGTAGAGGGATCCTCCTATAGTAGGTAGCTTCCACATGTAATCCCCAAACTATCCCTAGTTGATTATCCTTACATGAAATTATTATCCTTAATACATGATGCTAAATTTCATTAATTGTTATAGTCATACAAATATAATATATGAAAATAAACTATGTAATTATTAATCCCAACCTCTTAAAAAGTTTCATTAGGATGCCTACTTGAGATTCAATCTTAACATTAGTAAATTGAAGTGTGACATCCTCTTTCCTAGGGATAAACCTCTTCATCCATTTCTGAAGGGTGTTGTAATCCTTTGATAAACACAGGTGTACATATTCCATCCTAGGGATGCACCTCAATATATGCCTTCATTGTTCATTTTTATCCCAACATTAGTAAACATATGAGTGAGAATTTACCTCACAGGGAAACACCTTTAGATCTGCCTCCAAAGGTCATTCTTATCGAAAAATTGATAAACATTTTTGATGAATAATACCTCATAAAGATAACCCTCTATGTTAGAATTTATATGGGATTATGATCTTGAAATTGATAAACATCGTTGTGATAAATTACATCCTAGGGATGCACCTCATGATCCAAATTCACAAGGCATTTGTATCCCAACATCAGTAAACACAGGTGCGACATCATTCCTTATGTAGACTCACATCTATAAAATCCTTCATTGGGTGTTTTTACCCCATCATTGGTAAATTTAGGTATGAAATATCCACACTTATGGAGAGACCAATAGATACGCCTTCACATGGCATTATGATGCATTGGTAAACTCATGTGTGACATATTCTCTCTTAGGGAAATAGCCTTAGATACTCCTTCACAGGGTGTCTTGAACCCAACATTGGTAGAGGTAGGTGTGGAATATTCCCTCCAAGAGACTCACTTTCAGATCCTTCTTTATAAGGCATCCATATCTGGCCATTAGAAATCTCAGGTTTGACATCATCACTTCTATAGATAAACATCTAGACCCACCATTACGGGGAGTTTTGAACCATTGGAAAAATTAGGTGTAACATATTCCATCCAAGGGATGAACCTACATATCCGCCTTCACAAGGCATTTTGATCCATCAGCAAACATAGTTGTTAAATATTCCCTCCTAGGGACACTCCTCTGGATCTACCTCAACAGGGTGTTCTAGTGCACTAGTAATCCCAGGTATGTAATATTCCCTCCTAGAGAAACAATTTGAGATCAGTCTCAATAGGGTTCTCTGATCTATCAGTAAACCCATGTGTGACATCTTCCCTCCTAGGGAAACACCTCCATGATTGTCCCCAAAAGTTATTTCTAATCCATCTCTAAAAGTCATTAAAATTGCACCTTCATTAGTCTCCACAAGATGCCCTATTCTCCCTCCACATGATGTAGAACACATGAACTAGCCCAAAATTACTACCCCATATAATAAAAATGGGATTCTTAAGGTAAAATTAATTTGAATACTTATTCCTATAGTTTCAATTACCATGTGATTAAAATGGGTGGCCTTGGGAAATGTTCCAGATATGTTGTATATGAGATTCCCTAAAAAACAAGAAGATATACAGTTGCCCAATGACCCAATGTCTAGAAATTCATAGGGATTCCCAATATTACTACTCTTCTAACTAAAGGTTAATTACCTATAAAGGAAATGTTAACATAATTAACCAGTTTCCACATATATATTTCATCAGTAAATATTTCTACCAACATGACACAAATATTTTTGGGAGACCCAGACTAGGAAAATGTCTCCAATGATGAATACATGGAAGCCAAAAACCGACATCCCATCATCCTTTTATGATCAAGGATCACATATCACCAATGAAAGTGATTACACAACCCTACCTTTAAAATAAATAAAAATAATGATATAATAATCCATGTGCACAACAACATGCTTGTAGAGCCTTAATGAAAGCATCAGAAACACCCCAAAATACCCAAGTAATCACTTCATGGTATAATGAAGTGTTCCACAATTTTTTTTCAAAATATAAAAGTCAAGAAAAACATTTTCTAAAAAACATGTATCATGAATACCCATAAATCATGATGATTCTACGTGTACAAATAACAAAACAATTATTTTTTGAAACTCGAACACCACTTATTACATTCACAAAACATGTTATGATATTTACTAACAACCTTGATTTTTTAAAAACTAAAAAACAAAAAATAATTCTCAATGGAGAATTTAATAATGATTTCCCACTGATATGAAAAATAATTTATTTTTTTAAAAAAATCATTCATGTTCAAGATAGAAGTATAATGATTGAGAATCTTCAAACCTTTTATAAGCTTATTAAGATGAAATCAAACCACAAACTCATATATCTATGTTCTTTCCAACCTCAAAAAATAGATTACAATAAAATTACCAACAAAAATAAACCCTTAACAAATTATGTGTTCATAGAAACCTTCTACATGAGTTCCTCTATTAATAAAATGATAATAGAATACTGGTCAAGTAGAGATGATATCATTTCCTTTGATCTCTTGGTTGAACAATTTTATATTCATGTAGAAGGGGCATTTAGGTAAAGAGTTTCACTAAAATATCATCAAGGAGATCCAAAGTCTTATATCACTACAAATAATAGAGAAAAATTAATTTTCAAAGAAATTTTTAGGTAAATATATATTGATATTTTAAATTTCACGCATGGTTAGGATGCATAGTTTGGTAAATCAGGAAGCAACCACATGGATGAAACAATCTGAAAAATCACATGATTTCATAATTTGGGTATGTGGCATAATTAAATCATGCACCAACTATGTTTCTATGTAAAAAATATCACCATGGATTCATTATTTGGATGATTTTTACCCAAACCATGTTCCTTCATTAAGACCCTTATTTTATCATATAATATTTACTGTAAATTCTACATGGTTTACCAAAAATAATGTGTCAACCATTTACCTAAAAATCCCTAAATGACATATTAAATATCTGAATAAATGTATCAAAACATTCCCAACCTCTTAATATGAAAAACAATCATTATAAAAAAAATAAATTCTCTTAACTATGGTTGTCTCTGAGTAGGAATGATATTTCCTTCCTAGTCCATATGAATGAAATCATGTATTAATTCTAAAAATCATGTATTACGTATCCAAGAATTAGATATCAAGGTTATGTTGTAAAACATATCATATTTATGGAAAAAATAAGGCAAAGTATAAAAAAATGTAATCAAAGAAAAAATAAATTACATACATAATATAAAAACTAGTATACATGCTATAAAAATACACAATGGAATCCAAAATGAAAAGAGAGGAATGACTTCCACACTACAATATATAACCCATGCGATATGTATTTCTTGAGATATCAAATGAACCAACTCCATGTGATTGTTAGTATATTTTATATAACCATATCCAACACACTATATAAAATGATAATGGGATATCATCCAACACAGAACCCACATTTCTGATTTTCTATACCAAATATAATAATTCTACTTACACAAAATTGTGTGTCTGATAGATGTGAGTGAAATAACTATATGATACAACCAATAATTCATATCATTCATTTAATAATGGAATCATAAAATCTAACATTGGAAATAAATGTTATAAATATTATTTCTTACATAAAAGTTATATAAAAAATACTATTTTGCACATACATTGTTTTTTCAAATTCACCCTTAATTAATAAAAACCAATCATATATTTTTCTTCATTTTTAAAATTAAATAAATATAATAAGAGGTTTTTTAGTGAGGGATAAGTAATATGAATCAGTATCATGTGAAATATTCATTAAAACCCAGATGGATTGATGTATTTGATGTTATATTTGTTATAAATATATATGTGTGATGAAAATTAAAATTATATTAATGTTGGATGATAGCATACTATTTTTTTGGAAATTAAAAATAATTAACCCTTGATAATGGTAAATGATTATTATTTTCTAATGCACTAATTGGAAATATATTCACCTGTGGAGTTTTAGTTTTTGATGATTATTAATCTAAGATAAATTTGAATGAAATTATTTCCTCATTATAGGTAAATAGAGAACTATTTACAATAGGTTTCAAATTATATTAAAATTAATGTTTCTAATGGATGGTGAGGTTTAACAATTGAGGGTCTATAATAAAAATGTTATAAAGTCTAACTAAAATAAGAACAAAGTTAGATGGAATTTTGAGAGACAAAATAATGATTATTTTTTATGAAGGTGTCTTATTATATATATAGTGTCTATTAGATTATGTATAAATAAATATGATATTGAATCTGGAGTATAATTTTTAGTGCATATTAATTACAATACTCAATGTTTTTTATTAATTTTTATTAATTCTTTGGAAATAAAAATAAATATATATGATATTATTCTGATATTTTCAAAATTCATTGAATTTTGTTATATATATTGATGTGATTAGATATTATTATAAGATATTTAATGATGTTTTGTGCTTACTTAAAAAATTCAATAATTCCGAGGTAAAGAATAAAAAATTGAATAAGGCATTGCGTTCAAATGGATATCCAAAAAAGAGAAACAATTTTAATCTTCCCCGTATATATAATATTCTCTAATGATGATATATAATTTTTTAAAATAAGTATTTCTTAAATATGGAAACGGTTTTAAATGAATAATTTCTTTATAGAATTTTAGATTTTGAAAACTCTCTAGAAGTTTACAAAGGATACATAACAATTTAATTTTATAACTAAAATTTTAACTATAAATGAAGCCTAATAAATAACCAAATTCAATAAATGAGATTGAAAAAAAATATTAGGTATGATTCATTAATTAAAGGAAATGTGGTTATGTCTAGAATTTTTTAATTATATAGAAGAATACATACTTCTTATGTAAATATAATTTATCAATAAGCCCAATAATTGACTATCATGACCAGACCCATAGGGGCCTACATGGCTGGTGGTAAGATGAATGTGACAACAACAATACCTCCTCCAATTTTCCCAGGGATAGATACTAGCATTGAGTATCTATAAAAAAAATTAGGAGGCCTTATCCAAATATAATTTTATAGATTCACAAAACTATCTCTATGTAAATTTGAACATAAATAATAAAATACTATACCATATAATGTATAACAAGGCATATAATAACATCTTGAAAATATAAAAAAAATTATTAATCTATACAGAATAATGAAGTCATATTAAAATAGTATTATACAAATTAAAATGGGGTAGAATAAAAACCCAACAATAAATATAGGGAGATAACCAAATTAAAATAATTGTAGAGTGTAAAGTAGGGAGTTCCCAGTTCTAGATCCATGAGTCTACCATTGAATATGATCATCATCATAATGTACTTCTAAGATCCACTGATACTAAGTGCACCATAGTCATTTTTAATCCATCAATCGTTATCATTAAAAACAACATGTGTAGGAAAATTTTGTATTGGGGTGAGGATATACATTGCTAGTAGAGCACCCTAAAATTACCTAGAACAATGAATCAAGAGAGACAAGTAATATCATTATCAATAAGGAAAGTAAATCAGAAGGTATGAAAACGACCATAAAACTAATAACCTAGATATTCTCAATAGGAATCCCAATCATGAGAGAAATGGGATCTCTATATACATATACCAACTATGAACATAGAGACTACCTTCATCTTTAATGTTCCACCATTGATTCCGAACATCAGGTGTAACTATAAAATAATCCTTGGGGAGGGGATTGCACCTCACCACTATGCTCTATAATTGAGAGATCCACAACTCTACTTAATCATCCTATGCAACCTCACCAAAATCTATGTTCAGGGGCCCATATCTCGCAACTCACTCTAGCATAGAGGGATCCACTAATCCAATGGAGGAACTCCCCCTAACATATCTCAATTAAAGTGGGGTTACTCTCCATAGATATATGGACCATTCCATGTTGTAGTAGGGTTATAACGACACAAACTTAATAATAATAATAAGGGCCAACACCTTGACACGATAGGCTAGTAATGAACCTATAAACACTCTAATGATCACACGAGATCACTGCCAACCATTAATCATCATAGATAGAATGGTTTCACTAGAATCACGCCATATCATACCTCTAATGTCAAAAAAACCATCATCGCCTTCTAGATGAAAAATTACTTAGTATAGGATACTCATTGACAAAAATATGAGTATGGAAAAATAATAATGAACTTATGAGGATCATTGTCAGTCACCTATAAAATTTAAACCCACAAATATTTCACCATAAAGGGACATTAATGGAAAAATTATAAATCCATTTCAAACATCATGGAAGAATTATCAAGAAAATCTATTTACAATCCAATAATAGACTTCAATTGAAAAAAATCATTTCACTATATAATGAATGAATGTAACTTTTTTGTCCTGAGCCATAAGTCAATATTATTTACCAAGAATTAGTATTTAATTTACTCTCTCAATATCAGTGTCATAATTCTTCTAAAAGCTCTTAAATCCTATGTTTTATATAGAATTTATTCCAAAACTATGCTCTAATAATAATATTATTATTTTAATTATTATATAATATAATTTCATAGGTATTAAATCCCTCCCATGTGCGTACATGGGGTTTCCCCTCCCTCTATTGTGCATAAATCATTCCCCCTCCCCCTGTCTATTATACCCAACAACTAATAATATATATATAAATATTAATTTAGTATATAAAATATGAATAAGGGAAATGGGATAAAGGGTCACACACCAACCCCCACTTACACACCACTATTCAATGGGGTGGGGGGAAATTTAATTAAACAAAAATAATTAAATCCCCCCATAATGCCACTCTCAAATCACACACTAGGGTGGGTAAAATGATGGTATATTTTCCTTCACTTTGTAGGTTAATGTGGTGTCAACATGTATTATGGATGGATTCTATGATGAAACACTAAACACAATGAAGCTCATCCTTGTATTTTACATCCCATTTTCCATACATCGATGAGCATGAGCTGTTGTGAGATATTCTCCATCATGATCTTAAATAACATATTAACTAATCCATTATCAGGATCCAATTTTCATCTCCATGACTATATTTCATCCCCATAACAAAATTCCAAATTATTGATCACACTCTATTTTTACAAATAAAAAATATACAACAATCGGTACAATTAGGTATCGTTGAATCACCAACCCACTGATTATTGATGATGAATGTCATGAAGGGAGGGAGAAACGAACATAACACAAATAGATCCTTAATCGATGTTCACATTCATTTTTTTATCATTGATGTAATCTAATGAGTCTGATTATTAAAAATAATAATTATCAAGGATAAGTAAATCTCTAATTCCTAGATCTAGGAAGTGAAAATATTTTTTAGCTAAACAACAATGTTCTATTTATGATTAAATTTAAGATGAATAAATATTTGTTCATCGCAGATAATAAATGAATATTAAAACTCAAAAATAATACATCTAACCTCATGTTTTGATTGATTTCTAATGAAGAATGGTTCCACATCATTTTCATCTAGGATACATCATAACTCCATTAATTAAGATGATCCTTGTTGCATTCCAACCCTTGAATCAAAATCCCATTACTATCTGGTAATTATCTTTCAAAAAGAGTACACCATACTCTCATTACATCCACATATATGTGACTAACCCTTGTGAATTCAACATAGAGGGGTTTATATAGATGGGTTATTAGGTTCCTAATGTTAATGGAAATTATGTTAATTATTTGATTTGAATAATTTCATTCAACCATGAAACTTCTCTATCTGACAGTCTAGCACAGTTAAGACTTATGTTTCTCATAGGGTAAAAATTACATTCCATATTTAATGGTTGTCCCAGAATTCAAATCTAAGGCACCAATCAATAGAAAATAAATTACTTAAAAAACCAATATCTTCATGATATAATATATTTCATATTTTTATTATATCTATACTAAATCCCCTCGGGCCTCAGAATCTCACACTGTATTATCATTTGGCTTTAAAAATATTCCTTACATTATTTAAAATTCTTACATAGAAGAAATAAAGCCATTAAATTTTCCCCTCCATCTTAGTTTTTCATCCTAAAAAGAGAAAACATTTTCATCACTGAGGTACAGATCTCTCATATTTGTCTCCCACTACAACGATCTCTCCAAAAAAAAATTGATACTAATAAACATGCACCATACAGATAGACATTCCCATGACGGGTCTTCCCAACAAGTTCTCAAAGCCACTAGACACCAAAATAGAAAACTCCATACTCACTATCTATCTCACCTAGGGTGACATCATGCATTTAGTCATGCATGTATATTCTCAACTATGAAATATAAAAACAAAAAACTACCAAGTCTAACTATAGTGGTTGATTCAAGAGGTATAACACCATTATAACTCAACACACTAATTATAAAAGACCAATGAACCTCTTTTTTTAGTATGTTTCACTGGATAAAACTCAAAAATATTTGATGAGGTCAGATCCCTTAGAACACATGGCCTCTCTCCTCATACTCCAAGGCCACCTAAATCATATTCATAATTATGACATGAAGCACATATCACCATATGTATCAACCCGGTTCTAGAATCCTCCCAGAGGATCCCCCTACCTAGTTGGTCAGATGGCCTCAAGCGCATTTCCCCAAACACTAGAGGCTAGTGAATAGTAGTGAGGGACATGGGTTTGTTAGTGGGGAAACTATGCCTTCATTGGTAGAGAAATGCAATGGAAATAAAAAAATAACATTATAAGAAGTAATAATAATACCATACAATAATAATAATCATAAAACTGAAATAAATTAATGACTGGAGCTCATATAAAAATGATGCATAATACATATGTCTAGGAAAAAATCAATACAAGTCACAATAGTGGAATAAAATACTAAACCAATGTACAAGAAAAACAATTAAACAACTCTTCAGCATCATAAGCCTTAGCTTGGTCCCATGCTCTCCATCTCCACTGCAATCAAGTACTGAAAGTAGAAGGGTGCTTTCCCCTATCTATACCTACAACAATATAATTTGTTTGGGCCCAAAATCTTGACCCAAATAGGGTGTGAGATGAATCCCAATAGGCAACCACCCAAAGATATATTCCTAATAATTAGTGAATATATATGGCAGTCAATTTGAAAAAGAAGTAATATACAATGAAGTACTCAAAATAAAACAGTCACATAGTTTTAATTACAATAATTTACCATTAACAATTTAACCAACCAACTACAATTATCAGAAACCCTTGGGAATGTTTTCATAGCCCCTCCCCTATGGTTCAACTAATAATATCAAGTAACCCTCTTGGTTGTTCTCACAGCCTAACCCATATGGTTCAATTTATAAGAATAAAAAAATAACGAAGACTCTCTCAGAAAGAACTCACAGTCAATTCCCCTTATAGTTTTGTATAATCAAAGACTCTCTGAGAAAGCACTCACTGTCAATTACCACTATATTATTTTAATGGAAAACTACAGACTCTCTGTGGAATCACTCAACCTAAATTGCTCATGTAGTCTAGTAAAGTATTTATAAACACTCTAAGGGAACACTCAACTTCAATCCCCCCTATGGTCTCATAACATGATAATTATAACAGACACTCTGGGAATGCCCTCAACATCAATTTCCCATATAGTCTCACTACACCAGGTTCTCTCAGCCCTATGTAATGTAATCGTACAAAAACAATAATCAGCATCCAAAGTAAACCTCAAATTACTTCTTGGATAATTAACTACAAGGCATGGAAAATCATATCAGATAAATAATCACTATATCTTAACTACATTGTGAATGGAAAAAAGGCCTATCTGGATAAGATATAACAAATAGTCAATATCAACAAGCATGTGAAAACACATCCATTTTATGGAAATTAACCCTATTCACAATCAAACAACCTATATTCAAACATACAAAGCATAGTAGGCATTAACAGGTTTAAAATCCCTAAATACACAATACCTCGAATGAGGGTATTGGGAAATTCTTTCCATTATAACTCAAATACTAAGTACGAAAAGGAACAAACAACCTATTTCAACGTTATAAGAATGATATACCTGAACATTAGACCTTGAATGGCCCTAGAACTCCGTAGATATACAAAAAAAGACAAAAACGTTCAACTGAGAATATCTCCTAAAAGAGGAGAAATTAGGGAATGAAACTCTAGAATAAGTAAGATCTTATTGTGGAAATTCTAATGCAATTGACAACTATTTATTCGGACATCGGATGATGAGTCAGAGGCCTAGAGATGATTCGTGTCATACAGACTCTCCAAGATGAGACAAGTACAGAAGGAGGAGGTTCTGTCAATTACACATGACCTCTATCGATTTAATGAAAAAAATACATGGTGTGTTCATTAAAAGTACCCAGCGTGTACTTTCCTTAACCGGCCTCCACTTTAAGAGGACTTTAGGTCACCCCACACTACCATGTGTTCACTCATTTCACAGCCAGCACATGGCTACCCACTGCAACCGAGTACCCAGAATGTATTTATAAGTACACAACGTGTAGTACAGAAATTATTGGAAACACATATTTTTCTCAAAAACACAAGAAAACAAAATTCATAGCTATAAATAAGATCTATGTTCTTACAAACTCTCCCCTTTAATTAAATTTTACCCTAAATTCCCCTATTAAGGAGGTGTAGAAGAACAATACCCAAACAGCTCCGACCACTATGCTCGTACATCGGCCTCCCTCTCCCAAGTCTCCTCCTATACTGGATCGTGATTCCATATCACTCATACCATAGTAATAGACAGGCTACAGATAACCTTCACACTATAATCAATAATGTAGATACAATACTTCTCGAATGATGCATCCACCTCTAGCTCATCCTCCTCGGGTAGAAAAACATGAGACGAGACTGAGAAGTAATGTCCTTGCTGAAAAATGTGGATGATGTCATTCATAGCCCAGTACCTTTAAGGAAACTACTAATTATATTCAACTGGCTTGACCCTTTCCAAAATCCCAAATGAATCGAGGTATATCAGCGAAATCTTTCCATGTCTCCTAATCCTCATGTGTCCCAAACTCAGTGTGACACGTAGAAATACCTAATCTCTGACCTCTAACTCCAAAGGTCATCTCCTTCGGTCAGCATAAGACTCTGTCATGAATGTGTAGTATTCATCCTCTTCTGAATCATCTTTATCTACTATGTGGTCTCCTGGACAAGATGAGGCCTTAACATAGCTGACACTCCTACCTCCAGCTAACATAGGGGTGATCGGCAAGGCCTACGGTACAAGGCCTCATAAGGAGCCATTAGAATAGTTTCTTGTAAGCTATTATTCTAGGAAAACCCCACAAGACGTATATGCATCTCCCAAGAACCTCCAAAATCTAGGAAGCATGATCGAAGCATGCCCCCTAGTACTAGAATCTTATCCTCAGACTGGGCATCTGTCTGTGGATGGTAAGAAATACTAAGATGTACTTGGTAACCAATAGCCTTATACAGTCCCTGTTAGACCCAAGAAGTTAAACATGATTCCCTGTCAGAAAAAATGGAGTGTGTAACCCCATGTAGACGCACAATCTAAGGGATGTACAACCTTCCCAACTCATCAACATTGAAGGTCTCTTGGATCGTTAAGAAGTGAGGAACCTTCTTGAGTCTGTCAATGACAACCCAAACTGTATCACTCCCTCGAGGAGACCTCAGTAAACTTGTCACAAAGTCTATCATGACATCATTCAACTTCCACTCAGGAATGTGAAACTATTGAAAAATCCCCTCTGGTTGTTGATGCTCTGCCTTCACCTACTACAAGTGGGACACCTCATGAAAAAACTAGAAACATCTCTTTTCATACCTGGAAACCAATACTAATTGTGTAAATCATGATACATCTTGGTGACACCAAGATAAACTACCAAAACAAAGGAATGAAAGTACCACATCAGCTCCTAGATTATGTCGGTTGACACCCCTACTCACCTTAGGAAACACAAGATCTCATCCTTGCCTATGGTCCATCCAAGAAATAGGGTACTCTCCCAAATCAACCTCCCATAGACTTGGACTTTATAATCTGATAGCTGCCTCATTCTCACTTGATCACGTAGAGTATATGTAATAACCATAGAATAATGAAATGTCTTCCCTTGTCTATTGTGCACCTCTAAATGCATCTCATTGAATGGAGCCATAAGCTTCCACTCATAGTTGACCTCCTGAATTTCTTGTATATATGTTCTTATAATTTACACATAATTTGTAGTGTTGCCTTTCCTAGGAGGTTAGGCAAGCTCAAAGTCAAAAGAACTAAAGTTACACAACCCAACTTTGTTGTCTCAGATTCAGATCGTGCTTCGTGATGATATACATGAGACTTTTGTTGTTAGTGAAAACCAAAAAATGCTCTCCCATAAGATAATGTCTCCAATAACGTAAAGCATGAACAATATCATCCAATTTGATATCATATGTTGGGTAGTTCCTCACATGTGGCCTCAACTTCTGAGACCTGCACACAATGACCCCTTCTCCCTGCATAAGCACTACTCCCAACCTAATACCTGATGCATCATAGAAAATAGTATAGCTCTTCCCACCACTATAAATACTAGTATCAGTGGTGATGTTAACCTCCCTTTTATCTCTTGAAAGGATGACTCACAATAATCTGACCTTAAGTAGATTGCACCCTTCTTAGTCAGGATGGTCAGTGGAGCTGCTAAGTATGAAGTGTCCTTTATGAAACATCTATAATAACCATCTAGCCCTAGAAAACTCTATACCTTAAAGACATTATTCGGATTCTCCCAGGAAACTACCACTCTTAATTTCGATGGGTCTACTAATACACCCGTCTTTGAGATAACATGACCCATGTAGTGAATATGGTCCTTCCAAAAGTAGAATTTTTAGAGATTATCATATAAATGATACTCTGTCAGTGTACTCAAAACGATCTCAAGATGCGCAACATGGTCATGTAGATTGTGATATTGCAGCAAGATATTTTCCACAAAAACCCTAATGATGGAGTCCAAGTATGGATGGAACACTCAGTTCATTAGGGCTATAAATATTGTAGGAGCATTTATGAGACTGATCTACATAACCACATACTCGTATAGAACATACCTTTTCTGAAAGGCTGTAAGAGGTATATATGATGGTCTAACGCGCAAATGATGATAATCGGATCTTATATAAATCCTTGAGAATATATTTGATCCTCAAAGCTGATCAAAGAGATGATCAATCCTTGGTAAAGGATATCAGTTCTTGACTGTCAACTGGTTCACCTTCTGATAATCCACACAAACTCTAGGGGTACCTCCCCCATTCTTTGCAAATAAGACAAGTGAATCCCAATGAGAAGTACTGGGTCAGATAAAACCCTTATCCTGTAACTCCTCTACCTACTTTGTGATCTCCTGTAACTCTAGTGTTGTCATCCTATAAAGAGTAATGGACACTGGTGTCACTTCCGGCACAAGATCAATACAAAATTCCACCTCTCAATCTGAAGGAAAACCTGATAATTCCTCTAGAAAGAAGCCAATGAAACATTCCACCACTAGAGGAATATCCATTTGTGATGTCTCCTAGTCATCCAGATATAGACTAGAAATCTAGGATGTAACTCCTCCCAACCCATGATGCTCAAGTCCTACTATACCCACCTAGATATCCCATTTGCCTTTTTGATGAAACAATCCACCCTTTGGTGATGTCAAACTCACCCTATGGAAATAGTAGTCAACAATGGCCTAGAAAATAAAAAAAATAGTCCATTCCAAGAATGACCTCATAGCCTGTCATCTCTACGACATTGAAGTCCGAGAAGAAGTGACACCCACCAACCTCAAGAGGGATCTCCTTGCACGGACGTACAAGAGTCGTTCTTATCCCCAACGGAGTGTCCAGCATCAAGACATCAGAAGAAGAAAATATTCAAAGCCCGTGGCTCTCCAAAATAGAAATAGAGATGAAAATATGGTAGGACCCTGTATCCAAAAGTACTGAAGCTAAAAGTGTGAGAACTAGGATCGTACGTCACATTGTAGAGGGTCCAGGATCTTACTCCTAATTGGTCTACTCCACTACCAATTTTTGGCCTCAACTGCTGCCCTACGACCCGGCCTGACCACCCTGAGTTGATCAAACATATTTTCATAGAAATCTTGTCAACTGGCTACCATGGTCGTGACCTCCACCTCGGCCTGAACACCTGGAAGAACTCCAATTCCCAGACTGATAAAATAATGGCGGTGATGTTCCTGAATGAAGAGTCATAGAATAACCCCTATCACCTATTTCTGGTGAGAAAAAATGACATAAATGCTAACGGTGACCCATCTTGGCACAATATCGGCACTCCACTGGGTCTCTCGGGCCATGTGGCCTTGTATACCAACTCTTCCCGCACTGGTAGCACACTACCTGGATACCATAAGATATCTCTTGTCTCTATGGATATCAGTGCATAGTCTCCCTCGGATGAATTATTCTATTATTAGGAGGGGTTCCAACTTTGGTTGTAAAACCTCATTGGCCCACAACTCTAGAATCTCACAGTTTTCACTCCAAGATCAGTGCCCGGTTGACTATTGATGATATTGTAGTCAACCTATTTATGTTCACCTAAGCCGGAATATCATTCCAGAGATCATCCTCAAACATCCTCACTAGGAATATATCATCTCCCCCAAATAAGGGTTTAAAGCGTTGCAGCTTTGTGAAGCAAGAAGATTAATCCACGATTGAACGAGTACCCTACTCCAAACTCATGATCTCCTTGGCTTGATCGGCCCTCAAAGTCTCCAGATAGAAGCAATCATATAAGGAACGCAGAAAATCATCCCCATATACAACATAAAGTCATCCCTCCTATGAGATAACCTCCCAAAATCTATTGGAAGAGTCTCGTATCATATAAGTAGCAACCCTCGCCCTCCCCTATGGAGGCGTCTCCAGATGCTCGAAGATAGAAATCCTGGCATTTAACCATGACTTTTCAGCCTCAGGTCCTCCTTCCCCTGTGAAGGTGGGAGGATGCTGCTGCTGGAAAACTTGTGTCAACTCTGCCATTGACATGGATGGATGTGGTGCTCCCTGGAAGGTCTATATGAACCTCATAAAGCCATATTAGAACTATGGGTCAACACCTATGTCTAGAATGACATATGGTGCAACTATTGGCACTACAAGAGGATCTTCTGGTTGTCCCTGATCAGCCTTTTCTGGTGTCTGATCACTACCATGTATCTGGTGCACAACCAGAGGATGTCACGATGGCATGAATTTGCAATGTCAAGCACACAACTTAGATAATGATTATCATGGACTATAACATAGATGTGTATGAAGAGATTATGAGAAGAAATCATTCATGTTTTTCCAAATATGGTTCCACGGTGTGTTCTATTAAACCTTCGCATGGGTGTGTACTTTTTCCAAAACTGGTCATGTAACACTCCACACACACATGGCGTGTTCTCCCAAGACACGACATGTACTTGAATCATGTTCACCTGGTCATGTTTCCTTACACGGCTAAGCCACATGGTTCTCCTGGAACAAGACTACACAACATGTTAGTGCCAAACACAACATGTACTAGACGAACTTCCCTAACACATGTTGTTATTCACATAGCTGGTTATATGGATCACTCTACGTGACGAGGGACACGGTGTGTGCTTCTTGATTTTTCATCCAACTATGTCATTAGTCACACGGCCAGATATATAGTATCTACAACACGACGTGTATAACCGGTACATGGCGTGTCCACCCAAATACATTCTCAACCCCGTGTCTCTGCCCACAAAGCCTGCAACATGGTTAGAGACTACATGGGGTGTACATATAGTACATGAAGTCTTTTTATGAAAAATAATTCCATCCCAAAGAGAAGGACACTTGGCATGTATTCATCATTACGCACCATGTATTCTGTGTTTTTTCAGATAGTATGGCTCAAAATCTACTCTAAAACCCAAAAAAACAAAAAAAACATTTATATGCCCAATTCCAATCAGTGAGGTCCTATACTCCATGTGAATCAAATCCTATCATCTTATGCATGTTATATACAAGGAAAACAAGGCAATAATTCCCCAAATTACGATCCATGAGGGGCCATAACACCTCAAGAACCAAAGTTTGTCATTCATTTAAATGAAACCATACACAAACTAATACCCTATCAAAAATAGGTATTTTATCAATAAACTATCACAACAGTATGCATATCTAACACTACATCTTTCAAAACAACATGAAATCGATAATTCACTCTAAATGGAATAGCAAGAATGTCTAAAATTTAATTTCTAGAAAATGCCTATATGATACATGGGATGGCATGCCCTCATCCCATTAGGTTGAAAGTGAAATGGAACCTCAATATTATCAATGTTAATAATAAAAAACATGGAAATCACCTAACAGTAAAATCAAATCAACTGTAATAATAGAAAAACCAAAAAAACAATAATAATAAACGATGTAAATTGGATTTTCCATATACACGGGTCATGTACTCCTAGGAACAAATTATTACTAACTACTTATTCCTTCCAATACCTAGATATAGGCACCAAACAGTAAGTCAATAAAAAAATAACATACATTGATACCACATTGTAACAAACAGGTTCCAAATTCCAGCCAGAGGTTCCCCATAATAGTTTGGTTACATGGCCTCAAGAACGTTTCCTCAAATTCTAGAGGTTGCCAACTAAAAGCAAGGGCCTTGGGTGTGATAGAGGGAAATAATGCCCTCATACACAGAGTAACACATCAGAAATAATGTATAACAATGCCGGAAGAAATAATAATAGCATACAACAGTAAACAACAGAAGACAAAAAGAAATTAATAATTGGAGCACATATATAAATGGTGTATGATACATATGTCTAGGAAAAAATCTAAACAAGTCACAATTCTATGATATAGTTCTCAACCAAATTAAATGAAAAACAAGAAAACAACTCCTTAGCATCGTAAGCCTCAACTTGGTCCCATGCTCTCCGACTCCACAACAATCCATTACCAAAAGTAGAAGGGAACTCTCCCTTATCTATACCAGCAGCAATATAATCTGTTTGGGACCAAAAGGGTTCGAGATGAATCACAGTAGGTATACACCCAATGATCTCTGTCTAATAGTCAATGAATATATATGGCAGTCAATATGCAAAAAAAAATTAATAAACAAGATATAATCAAAAGTAAACAGTCACATAGTTTCAATTATAATCATTTACCTTTAACAATTTAACCATCCACCTACAAATACTGGAATCCCTCTCAGAATGTTCTCATAGCCCATCCCCTCTGTTTTAGCCAATAATCTCAAGTAACCCTCTGGGTAGTTCCCACAGCCTTACCCCTCTAGGTCAATTTATATGAATAAAAAAATAACAAAGACTCTATGAGGTAGAACTCACTGTCAATTCCTCTTATAGTAATGTATAATCAAAGAATCTATGAGGAAGAACTCACTGTCGATTACCCTTATAGTCTATTAATGGTAATCTATATAAACTCTTAAAAATCACTCAACATCAATTCCTCATGTGGTCTCATAACGTTTCTATAGAAACTTTGTGGGATCACTCATCATTAATCCCCCATACAGTCTCGCAGCATGATAATTATAACAGAGACTTTGGGAAAGCCGTAAACATCAATTTCCCCTATGGTCTCACTAAACCAAGTTACCACAGCCCCATGTAAAAAATTTTACACAAGCATTAATCAACAGCCAATGTAAACCTCAAAGTACTACTTGGCGAATTACTTATAAGGCATGTCACATCATATCTAATAAATAATCACTCCATCCAAACAATACTTGGAATGGAAAACTAAAACCCTATCTGGAAAAGCTATAACATGTTGGTAAAAATAAAAAATCATGGGAAAACATCCATATCATGGAAATTAACCCTATTCATAGTCAAACAAACCTCTATTCCCACAATCAAATCACACCAGGCACTGACAGGGTTAAAATCTCTAAACATGCAATACCCTGAAAAAGGGAATTGGGTACTTTTGCACGTATAACTCAAAGACTGACTACGGAAAGGCTCAAACCACCTACCCCAGCATTTTACGAATGATATACGTTAACCTCATGCCTTGAGTAGCCCTAGAACGCCATATAAGTACAAAAATGAAAAAAAAGTTCAACCAATAATATCTCATGAAAGAGGATAAATCAGGGAACCAGGCTCCAGAAGAAGAAAGAGCATACCATGGCGATTCCAATGAAATCGACGGTGGTCAATTCTGAGATCAGATGAAGATTCGGAGGCCCGAAGAAGATTCGCACCATACAGACACTCATGGATGAGATAGTTCAGGAAGGAGGAGGATTTGTCGACTAGACATGGACCTGGTCCTTTTAATGAAAAACGAAAAATACATGGTGTGTTCTTTATAATTACACGACGTGTACTTTCCTTAATTGGACTCCTCTTTAGGCAGCATCCAGGTCACCCAACATAGTCATCTGTTCGATTGTTACATAGCCAGCACACAGCTACTTGCAGAAATCGAGTACATGGCCTATACTTATATATACATGGCCTGTACTCCTAAAATTTCTGGAAACTCTTATTTATCTCAAAAATTCCAAAAAACAAGATTCAACCTAAAAAGAAGATCTAGGTTCTTATACCAAATAAAAATCAACAAGGGAAATCCAGAGAATCTAGACAACCTCATATAATATTAGGAATTCAAAACACTCTATAGAATATTCCCATCAGGTGTTTTGAATGTGGGATAACATGAGAATTTAGTCTATGATCAATTAAGTAGTATCATAAACTCTTGTAATTCATTGAACCAATTTCATAAGAACTAGAAAAAACATTTTTAAATTTTCACTTCTACTTAGGAACCTTGGACTCCACATATAACTAGGTGAGGCATCAAGATTTAAACACTATAACAAGATACAACATCCTTGGCCACTAAAAAATTAAAAAATGGGCCTAGTATACTATCACCACATGTGGTTTTATTATAAAGACAAAATAAACCTCCTCAACACCTCCACCAGTAGCATGACCAGTGTCTTCATCCACATTTGGAAGGATGAGGTGCCTCTATGTTCATAAAACCCATCTAGAACATTACCAGGGGATATTTTCCCACACATGATCTCAAGAACAATAACCACTTGTTTCCCCTCCATCACCCATTGACAAAGAGGATGGGTTCCAACCATATATTGGATTTATGCTACACCAACCTCATCGTCAGGGGTCAATGGAAAGAGTTCTGCTACTCTATCATCTTGCTCATCCACAACAGATGGAAATCATTGTTCTATGAATATTCTACCATATACATCCTCTCGAATGGCTCCCAATATTGCACTACCTCAACCTATTATGGTTCCTCTATAACTATAATGTCTATAAATAAAAATCCCAATATGTTTAACTTATGAATCTAGTATTTACACTATGATAGATCATTTTCCAGACTATCCTCAAGTATATCATGTGATCTAAATCTTATTCCATGTACAAAAAAGATGTCACCAAAGGATTCTACTAAGAACTAATATAAGAAGGGTAAGGAATATATTTAGTTAGTATCACATCCTATTATAGGGAATTAAAAAGGATAAAGGGTAATGACATAAACTCAGAGAAAGAAAAGTGGATTTAGAAAAATACTTTTTTTATAATCTACTCATGCACTCGGAGTTTTTCATTACTCGTCCTATGGTTAAACCATGGTAACCACTTAACACATAACCACATGTCAAAGAATTTATCGATTATATGAAGTGGATACTCCTCATTAGTATTCACCTAGTTCTAGTTACCCCAACATGCATCTAACATCGATAACCTATAATAATTATAGGTTTATAACTCTAGGATACCAAATAAAACACACTGGGGAATATGATGCACCATCACTACATATCATCTAACCATACATTTAGTTCTTGTAACAATACAAGGCCATCTGATATGAAGGCACAAATATTGGGTTATCTTAAATATAAATAAATGAAAAAAACCTTATGTGGTAGTAAGCATGGGACATCCCCAAGGAAAAAAACCCATGTTTACCTCCACCACTATAAGATATTGAAATCTCATTGATTCCACTCCACTAGGTTTTATACCATCTAACTAATAAGAAAATGGTTGTATCCTCCTCTACATGAGTTCATATTTCTCTACCGAGGATACCTTGTCACTAATGAAGGGAAACTGCATACCACTATCTTAGGTACTCTTCACCCTCACATAATGGTAAAATGGTAATAAATAGAATGAAACTACTATATACTTAGTAGAACATTAAAGGGTCTCATTTCCACAACATAAATATTACGTATGAGTCTTTCTCCCCTCCAAGATTCAGGTAACATCATCAATAGTGGTGTGTGATAACTGATACTAAATAAAGAAGCCTATAATAAATGGGGAAGATAAAAGGCTCCATTAGTATCACTAGGCCCCTAATAAGGATTATATTTAGGGAAATGTGTCTTGTGACTATGTACTAGATGTATTACTGGAGCAAAGACAACACCAATCATACCTTGAACCACAACTAAATCCTCTACGTTGTGAGATCTTACAAATTGAAGATATCTTTTCCCATTATAATAGGTTCCACTTAACTAGGGCTCTCTTTGATACCTTATCATATTATAAGGACCATAATCACACAATTCAAAGGAACCCATCCCCCACACCTCGACACCGACAACATTGGTAAACACAAACTCACCCACGTAGTTTTAAATCAAATCAATAGAATGTTTATCAGTGGGGAATGTGTGCCTCTTCATTGATTTCCTGATTCCATGAAAAAATAACTAACAGAAGGTTATAATGAGGCCCCATGTCTTCATAGAGAAGCCTCGCCACCTAGTCCACCATTAACTGGTGACTTATATGTGCTTCACAGGTGTACCATAGGATCATTCATGTCTTGTAAAACATCAGATGAAAGTTCTAGTTCCCCATAGATAATAACTGATCTCTATATCTGAATCTTATGATATAGACTCCACAGTGCTTTATCATCTACGAGTACCTTCAAAACCATTCACTACTCCATGAAGAAGACTGGTATCTTGCAAAACCATTTGATCAGTTAGGATCCAACTCCTGGGAGGCTTGAACCACTACATCGATCTAATCATATACTACATTAGGGTACATATTTCCATGAAATATAAATCGAATTAGTATCCGGAATACACATAATGTGTTAGGACTATACACATTGATTTCCTAACCTGATAGAGCTATTGATAGATAAAAATGTCATCGATAAATTATATGGCCTATTGGGAGTGGCTCAAACTCTACTCACTAGGTGGTAACACTAATCTATTCCTTCCAATTGAAAAAATTAATGGTTGGGTCCCCAAACCAAGGCCTCATCTTTAAAACGATCATCTTCAAGATAGTCTCTCAAAATCATAGTCGGATATCATTGACAGGGCTTGATAAAAATAATCATGTTGTACCATGGTAAAAGATAATATTTTGGGAGATGATTCAAGAATGACAGTTGAATGACTGAATCTTATATAAATCATGTGTAATTATTTTTTCAAGAAAATTACATAGTATGATGAGTGGAAAAGATTGAAGTCATATTCTTGGTGAATAGATTCATTGGTCACCACACTTAAAATGGGTTCCCTCTCCTACAATTTACTCAAGACACTATGAACACATTACTATAAGTTACCAAAATCATATTCACAAAAATTAGAAACATTAAACACCAATTTTGGGTAATCTCCTTTAACACAACTCTCCCATGACCTGACCCACCAAGGCCCCCATGGGTGGTGGTAAGAAAAATGTGAAAACACTAAACCTACCTACAATAGGTTATGGGATGTCGACATGAACCAAGTAGGCATTAAAGGAAATGGTGGGCCTAATCATAATGTACCTGTACATATGAAAACACCAATATCCAATGAAAATTATAGAGGAACAATAAAATAGAGCAACATATAGAGTATAACCATGCATGCAATAACCTATAGAGAATCCCAAAATCAATTTATAATAGTATAATAAAATGTTTCCTAGGAAAATGTACATGCCTAACTATAAATACATGGGGTATACCCAAACTGATATAGACTATAAAGATTAGTGAAAGGTAGAGCATGAGTCTAAATACTTGATTCTAACTAATGAACATGTTCAGTTCCACCACGTACTTGCTAACCTCTTTTGATGCCTGTCCTGTTATAGTCACTACTAATATGTCTATCATATGCATAAAATATGAATTGTTTGGGAATATCTCATTTAGGGGTGAGTATACACATACTTTGTTGGACACCATAAAATCAACAAGAATAAAGTATCAAGAGAGAGTTTTCAACTCATCGTCATGAAGGAATATCAATCAGAATTTGATATAACAACCGTAAAAAATATCATAGATATGTTAACCAATAAACCCAAATTTGAGAGAAATGGGATTTTTATCTCTAAAACACAACTAAGAATGTAGAGTCCAAATATAGGTCTAATGGTCCATCATTGATTCCCAAAATCATGTGAAACCATAAACATTATGTGTGGAGGTACCCACACATTTCCACTATGTTTCAATGTCTAGGGAGACACAAATACCATCATTTTTCCAACAAAAATATCACTAGAATATGTGTGAAGGGCCCCTAACCATTTTTTTGTGCTCCACAGCTAATGGAGCTACAACTATAGTGGCGGACCCACGCCCAATCAGATCATAGAGATGGGGTCGTATGACTCATTTGTTGGAGGAATCGTACCCTACTATATTATAGGGGAGTACTAACTCTACCAATGTAAAGAGTTTGATGTTTTATTCCCCTAATGTGAATAGGGAGTAAAACCCCCAATAACACATTGATGATCACCCCAAATCCCTTCCAACCACTAAGAATCATTGAGTGAAGAATCCCACTTTCATCATATTACATCATAACTCTACTTCTGAAACAAAGTCCCACATTATGTTCTATATTGGAAAATTCTCAGGATAGGTTGTTCATGGGGAAAATCTAAATTTAGAAAAATCTCGATGAATGTAAAATGATTTTCATCAATTTTCTGAGCTGAAATGTAAATCCACTAATATTTGAGTGTGAAAAACACTAAATTGAAAACATGATCATATTATTACGTTTGTCATGAAAAAAATGAGATAGGCTCATTACTTTCCTGAAATCACCACTCTGAGAAAAAATGTATTTCACCATAAAATGCATGAACAATGTTCAATGGACCCGATCCATGATTCTGATTTATGTTTCCAACATTGGACATGAATCCACCATCTCGATATTAGGGTCATGATGTAATTGACGACTCATCAATCTATTTTCTCACCAAGGAGTTATGCTGGAAACAAGGTTTGTTATTATTATTATTATTATTATTATTATTATATAAAATAATGACAAGGTTAGTAAATACCTCCCATGAGAGTACATGGGTTTTCCACTCTCACTATTACAGGTACAATTGTTTTATCCCTCCCTATCATGTTCCCACCTTCCAATATCATATATATATATATATATTTATTTATTTATTTAATATATATAATATAAAAAACTGAAAGTAGAATAACTGGTCACAAGACCATTCCCCTCAAACATAACACTATACTATGAGGGTAGGGTAAAATTATTAAATTAAGTAAATATGAAAAAACAACCATGTCACTCAACCCCTCTCTCAAATCATGTACAAGGGGGAAAAGCTCGGATGATTTCCCCACGCTAGATAGGTAGCCGCTACATCCAAATCTTCCATGGATTATATCTTTGGAGCAAAAAAGTTGTAAATAATACTATCCTCTCATATCCCATTCTATTATCCACATGACAATGATGTCGAGAAGTTGTGAGATATTCTCATTCCAGCACATTAATCCCAAATTACCCATACCATTTTCAGAATCTCTTTGTTATCATAATGTCGGCACTGTGACTCCAAAATCCAATTACGATATCATAGTCACGATCCATTATAATAATAAATGAACACATAATAACTCGTACATAAGGGTATTTTCTAATCACAACCCATCAAATTACTGATGATGAACACCAATAATATAGGGATAAAGGAACATAATTCAATGTTCTCCTAAATCATAGAACATTTTCATTTTTCCATATTTGATGAAATCGAATGAATGGGGTTATTGAAATAATAATAAATAAAAAGGATAAATAAATATCAAATTTTGATATCTCCCAATAGAAAACAAAACATTGCAAATCCGATGAAATGGGATTCTTGATTTAATTATAGAACAAATAATATTTTTTTCTCAAATTTAAAATGTGGATTAATCTATAAGAAAAGTAAACCTCCAACCAATTGTTTGGATTGATAATTGAAAAACAATTCCACACCAATAATTTTTTTCCCAATATATATGAAACTATATAATGGATAATAATTCTTAAGAATCTTCCAATAATTTTATACATATGTTAGACTTATATAAATATTCCCCTTTTTATATATTTATAATCTGGGGGAAAGAAGATATAAGAAATGTGTGAGCTCAGATTCTCAGTGAAGGTAAACATAAGTGATAACAATTAAATCTTGTAAGTCATGATAATATAATCGTTGAGTATAGTTTGGATACATAAGAATGTTATACCCAACAAGTAACAGATCATAATTCACATAATAATATAATAATACCTAGTGGAAAAGATTTATATCATAAAAAGGAATAATTGAGAATTCTGGAACAGCCATAATCATAGAAGTCCATAAATATTCAATCAAGTTTATCAAAAAATTTACCATAGTGGATCATTATCCAATAACTAATTTCCATTACTTGTTTTTGCTTCAATCACATACTTCCCATAGGGTATTTATAATCCCTTCATGTTTTAACATTATCTCATTGGATGTAAAATTATACCCAGTTCAATGGAGGGATATATATGGTTCACACACTAGACAATGTATATATATACACATATAAACCCTAATAAATAGTCATACCATAACCTATTTAAAATGACAGATTAATAATGGTTTTTACAAAATATTTAAAATAATTCAATTATTATAGCATAAATGACCCATGTTATGATAATTGATTTAATTCAACACATCATAATGAAACTATGGAAAAATGGTGTTTAATGGTTTCCAATAACTTTCTACCCAAATTCTATTAAATCCAGATCATAAATTTTATGGTATTTACGCCACATAGATAAATTGAATATTATTAAGTTAATAATTTTACTAAATAATATATGAATGGATTATATGTGAACACCCATCAATCAAAGGAATGAAATACAGAGTGTTCATAAATGAAATGAAATAAAAGAATGGTAATGCCTAATCAATATGGATGGTTTGAAAGATAAAGGTAGTAATGGATAATATAGTTGGTAATAAATATCATTATATGAATCATTTATATAAATAATATGGATAGAAATTTTTTAGGAATATCCACTAATCAATAAGAATATTTATAAAAATTTAATTACTAAGATTAACTGTTTTGGGAGTTTTAGAATAATTTATAATAAAATTAAAAATATCCATTGATTATTAGATATAATTTTAAAATCAAAATTCTATAAAACTAAGAGAAAAATTATTTATTTGAGAAACCATTAAAATTTTGGTATATTTTTTTATATAAAATGTATAATGTGGTGGAAATATGTTATCACATGAAATGAATCATAAAATGATATATTAGAAAACGTTTTTAACCATATCAAGAAAAAGAAGTAAGGATTATTTTTTTAAAGGTGGAGTGATATATTGTAGAAGTTTTTAATTTAAAATATAATCTATATAATTTATCTTATAAAATGATATAAGTTTTTATATATGAAATTTGGGGCTAAATATCAAACACCAGATAATTAAAAGAATGATATTTTAGAAAAAAAAATTAAAATTACTTTTGTTGAAAACCCACATAGTAAAAAATTTATTTTATATTAAACAAAAAATTTATAAATAAGGAATATAAAATACCATATATTAAAATTTTAATGTGTAATAACCCATTTAAATTTCATAATAAAACATTATAACTCAATAAATGAAAAGTGAGTTACCAAAAAGCCTTGCAAAATGGGTTAACATTTAGTCAAATAAGATTTGAAGAAAATGAACTATATTTTCATAGTAATCTCAATAAATATAAAAATATATGATAAATAAACATAAATGGGTATTAAATAAACCATAAAATTTAAAAAATAGTTTAAAATATAAATTTGTATTGAATGAATAAATTTAAGATTAAAAACCCTTACATTATTTCCCCTCGTAGACTAATGCACTCTAAGAACCTATATAACTATCACAAATATAATATCACATATTTAAAAACCTTTTTCATATATATTATATTTTATAATCATCATTAGTAATTATACAAAACATATAAGTTAGTTTTTTATTATTTATTTCCAATATCGAGTGTGAGTAATATTGATCATTTTGTACTAGTTTCACAATCACAATGTTGTTATTCATTATTCACCAAAATTCCATTATTAAAATATCATTATAGGTATGGTAATTTATTATTTTTAAGTATTTAAAATTTTATAATTTACTTACAAATGTAGATAATTTATTATTCATAATGATGATGATGTTAGGGATGGACTTTTTTTAATAATTTTTAATTAATGAAAATTGTTTCTTAATCAGTTACATGTTTATATAACCATTTAATAATAACAGAAATAATTATTTTCTAATAAATTCGAATAATTATGTTTTTTAAATCATCTTTGATATAATATTATATCATTTTTCAAATTGGTGGTAGAATCGACCTAAGTAGAACATGTTTTGATCTGTGTATCATTATAGTAATATAAGAGATCCTTTGGTCATAATATCATTATATAAAAGGTATAAAGAAATAATTTCTATTCTATTTAGGTGATGAATCATAGTTGCTATGATTTATAATATTAAGGTTAATTTAAAATATTTTTTCACTAAAAAATTTATCACATTTGATTTGGGTTTGTTCGTTTTAGGTTGTTAATTTTGAAATAATCATTCTTTTCACTATTTATGATAAATTATCTAATTTATATTTAAAAATTATAAATTATTAAATAACTCATTTATATATTCACTAAAACCTTTTCTAGCACCATCCATTAATTTTGGTGATGAAAAATGAATTTTGTCTTTCATGGAGGCGGTAGTCTATACCCACACATAAGAAACATTTTCATTTTGTGATTGAATTAGAGTGGAATAGAAAATGGTTTACCATAAATATGATATAATTTCAGTATATTATTTATACATATTTCATTAGGTACAGAAGGTTTGAATGTATTAGAGGTGGGTCTATTATAATGATAAAGGAAGTCAGTGAAATGTTAATTAATACTTACGTTGGGAATATAGAGATTATATTGAAGTATTCTTTTTAGATAAAGTAATGAAAGACATTTTTATGGATATGAGATTATAAAAATGTTGAGGTAATTTCAGATAATTAATTTAGATTGGGTTTCATTGGAATTTTGATTTAGTGTTTGTTGGAACCAATGTTGTTCCTTGATGGAAATGGTGTATGGATTGTGTTTGTAGTCAATACTCACATATATGATTAGGTTGTTTTTTATGTAATGGGATACTACACTTCAATAATGAAAAAATATTAATGGTGGCATTATTTCCTAGTATTTTCCATTTTTTGTCTAAAAATCATCGAATGGTGAAAATTGATCTTGGAAATGTATGTTGCGTTCATGATTTATAGTGTTTTAGAAACATGCACACAAGGCATGTTTATGTATCATCACATCAAAACATGAAAATTGAAAAAAGTGCTAAAAATAATTAAATGTGAGTGAAAGGTGAGGTTGTGCAGAAGATTATTTTGTGCCAAATGCCACATTAAAACGGGATTTGTATGCATGAAAAGAATCTTGCATGATAGGTCATAATATTATCCACATGGTGATAGAGGTATATAAATAAGAGGATACCACCACTAAATTCTCTGATAATTTCCATGAATATTAGGTTCATATGCCGCTTGAAATATTCATACAAGGAAGAGAAGTATAGATTAAATCTTGCGTGAAAAGTGTTCCTTTATTCTAAAAGTAAAGGTGTACCTTGTGGTGTGGTTTTATGAAGGACAGTGGGTGTATGAATAATTAGGATTGCATGAAATCCAACTTTCATGACAAATCCCAAATCTAGTGCACAAGGGATGGTGTGGCACATAAGTGTTAGTGTGTGCTTCTAATAATCTTTGAAAATGATTCTTTTCTTCTCAGTGATTTCAAGTGCATAAATTTAGGAAATTGATGAAAAAAGTGTCTCGTGCGGGATAGAGACAAAGAATTCAATTCCTATCTATTGAAGAGACCTTCAGGTCGATAAACTGTGTATGACTTCACACCTAGTATTGAGAAAGGGGGAGTTGATAGAAGTGTTTTGAGGGACGCAATGTGTTATCCCTAAAATCCTTGTAAAGGAAATGTGCCTGGAATAGAGTGATTGTGTCTGAAATATTGTAATCCACCAATAGTGAAGAATAATGTACAATGTTTTGACTAAAAACATGTTAACATATACTCCATGAACATTCCCGTAGTGGTGAACCATGTAAATTTTTTTGTGTTATCTTTTTCCATGTGAATTTTGTTTTCTACACATTATCATGAATCGTGTTTAATAGGTTCCTTACATCACATCAAAAATATCAATTTGTTTAAAATAAATATTTTACATGCTAATTTACCCCCCCTGTCATGGTGTTACTGGGTCCTATAGTTGTGTGGCATGAAGCGGATGTAAGGTAACACTTTTTATAGGTGAAAAAGGGTGTCAAATATTTGGGAAGAATTTTATGTGAGGAATAATAATGGAAACTTCATGATATTTAGGTGTAGAAATGTTTTGGAGCTATATGTTAATAAAATTGTAATATAAAAAATATATTTTATAATTGTTAAGTGTCAAATTGAGGTGGTTAATTTCAATCCATAGTAGATTCTGCATTTTAACACTTGGTAATCTAATTAAATTTTATAAATGATAATTATTTAATCAATAAAATTATTTTAAAACACTTCATAACAAATTTTATAATCACATATAAGAATTTTGATAGAATTTAATCTAATTAAATATATAAACATACATAAATAATGTTAAATTAAATAATATACTTGGTTGAAAAAGTAAATTATAAGAAAAAACTTGTTTTTTCATTAATTTATCACAATAATATTTCAAATTAATTAAAAATTCAAAAAATGTTAATTAATTTTTATATATACTTAAACACCATATTATATACATTATTTATAAATATGAAATTTTATTATAAAATCACAATATTTAGAAAATGTTTTATTCATTGATAAAAAATGGTTTTACTATAGTAAAAATTATTTATCTTGGTAACTTTATTTTCTACCTAAAACATAAATTTAACTTATTAAAGAATGATAAATTTTCCATCTAAAATATGAATATAATTTTATAAAATAATATTTTTAGGGATTATAAATTTTTTCTTTAATATTGGGTCATAAAAACATTTTTTTTTAAAAAAAATTTTGAAATTTATTTATACTATAAATATATGAATGTCATTGAATATCATAATATAAATGAGTTTGTTATAAAATAAATAATAATTATGTAACTTCTAGTGTTATCTAAAATTAAATATAAGTAATTAAATTTGTAAGTAAAATAAATTTATGAATTTTTTTTTAAAATTATATTAAATTGTTACTTAGGATCAATTTTACAGTGTAGGACGTGGTCCTCTAATTCTGAGTAGTCGTTTATTTTAAACTAGAATTAATATTGTTGAATTTCAAGATCCTATATAGTGATGTTCAATAACTATTGATTATGAATCTAGATGAGTTATAATATCTCTAAGACTAAAACAGATTCAATATTGTTGCACAACACCCTACATGGAATCAGGGTTACTACATGGTTGATATAATTTTCCATCATGAAATGCAATGGTATTATTAGCAACGACATCAATGTGATCTATACTCTGTGGGAGGGTAATAATGTTGTGGATCACATGGCCTTTCATGATATCCTTGTTATGTAAAAATTATGTCTACCTAGTTTGAACAGCTGAAATCCATAGTGGGTTCAACTTGGTTAGATTTGATTTTCTTAGTATCCATTACTTTAGGCCTCCTTAGGTTCATGTTCTTTTGAACTATAGTGATTTTTTGTGGTGTTCTTATACCTTCCTTTTCATTAAATATAATTTTATATGATGATGATTATTAGTTAATTGAGGGATTTATTCCCAAACCTCAATACCCTTATTGTCTAGTATATATGTAAAGAAGTTTATCTAGGGTCTAGAGGCAATAAATTACACTGATATACTATATGGTATTCCCTAAGGACTTGAAAATCATAACAAGGATAGGAAGAGCATCCTTCACTGGACCTAGTAAATTGACCTATGATATTATGTTAAAGAAAAATTGTAAGTGGTTTGATGGTATTGTGTTGGAATTCATCTTTATTAGGATGGTATCCCCATTAAAGGGTTATGTAGAGACTTTATTGGTGAATTTACGCATACCGGAAAGAATTTTTATAACTTTACATTTCTAATTTTATGGTTGATGGTTGGGAGTTGAATAATAGGTGTAATCCCAAGGCCTAAGGCCTTTGATTGATATCTTGTTTGAACACCTCTAGGTGAATTCACCTATCACAATGGGATATCTAGGGAAACACTTCCCCACCCAAATCATTCCTCATTTCATGATCCCAGTTTTTACAGGTATTGACTATGAAGAAATTTACTATGGTGGTGGTCAGTGATGCGACATCACTAGCATTCTCAACATAGTGAAAATGATATTCATATTTTCCTTTCTAAAAAATACCTCTTCTTATTAGAATTCAATGTATATTTTCAGAATGGGATCCCTTATAATCTCTCTAGTATTCCACATTCTTTTCTATATGAATCTTTCTACATTTTCAGTCTACTTCAAAATGGAGGGTGAATCTTTGTAAATCACTCGATGTAATCAGTTCATTTTCAAGGATATTTGTTTTCTAGTAACTAGGAAAGGTACCCCCAACCAACAGATTAAAAAGAGACTATATTGTAATCAAGATAATAGTAATTTAGATGAACAGTTTCTGTAGGGATGGGGTATCATAGTCATTGGTCCTGTAAAATTCCATCATCCTAATAGACTTAATCTGAGGAATAATGACTAGATAAAAATGATGTGGACCACATTATATTGGTAACAAAAAAATAAAAAAAATTCCTACTAATTGAATGCTATATGGAGTTAACATTTAAAAATTGAAAGTTCATACACTTCTCTTTGATGAGTAAGAGAATGGGTGAGGGTTTTTCAAGGCTCATGAATAATAATCACAATTTCAAGTAATACTAACCTCTTCCATGACCACATAACAAGATTCTAAAAAATTACCTCATAAGAAAAATCAATTGGAAGTGTTTCGGAAACATATCATTGAATTCTAAGTAGAGTAAGCTTCATGGAATCATATTACCCCTTTATCTTCATGAGGACACGATAAGATGCCCCTTTGATGATCCAATACAATACAACGACACTTTTATAATATACATTGTGTACTATATTATGTCTAATTAATAGTATATTATTAGATGTAAAATTACATAATTCATTGTTTTCATCCCTCCAATTTTTCATTTTAAGAGTAATTTGTAAATTTTCACGTTGTATGAATAATATATTATTTATCATTATAGTGAATTAATTATCTATTTTTATTATATTTCTTATTTCATCCATATAATTTTCAAAAATAATAAAAATATGAAAGTAAAAATTATAATTAATTTGTTATTAGAATATGTTTATTTCAATTCGAACTATACTTTAATCCAAAAATAGATGTAAAAAATGAATCATAAATGTCTGGCCTTGAAATATGTATATAATCTTGATGAATTTTGATGATTATCCTATATCTCAAAAATAACTAGTCGATATAAGCTGAAAATTTTATAGAGAATAAATAATATGCCCAAAAATATCTTCTTAAACAATAGTTATTTTAGATTCTTCATTTTTAATTGACATTAATACATATGAAACTAAAATATCAGAACTAAAAATTTATTATAGGAGACAATATGGTAATCTAGTATTTATTTAATAATATTTAAAGAACCTGGGAAGTAAAGATGAAATTTATATGGGAGAACTATTAATAAATTGGGAATAAATTTTCCACAATACCATTTACAATATTTTATCCATTTAATTGATGAAACATGGACCAAAATTTTGAAGTATGTAATTTAAGAGAAACTATCCTTCCATCTTACAAATCAATTTTTTTACAACATTATTTCAAATTAATTATCCATATTAAATACATTAGGAGGGTTTTTCCTTTTATAATACACAAATATGATTCCAATATATATTTTTTTCTTTTTATATTTCATTTAACTTTTTTAACTCCACCCCCTCCTTGTATCCAATATCAATGAAAATGGAGTAAATATTTCACTATTTTTTAGAGGTGATGGAAAAGTGTTAAGAATTGAGTTCAATATTCTTGAATTTTTTTCCTTTATTTTATTATGATATTTCACTTCTAGTTATACTGGTCAGGGTATGTGGTCTTTCCCTTTTTAGAACTATTTTTTCTCCCTTATCCGTCAATATTTTTTCTATCACTATTTAATTATTTTATAGTGTATTTGGACTTGAGAAGTAATGATCGAATAATAAGTCTCACATATGACCATAGGAAGCGAATTGTCTCCAAAATAGAGTTCTATGTGTGGGGTAATGATAATTATAATAATATTTTTTTGTGTATATTATCTTAATCAATATACCAGATAGTTTTTTTAGATTTATATTTGTATATATCAATGATAAAATCACTATTATATCCTAAGAGAATCAGCATTATTTGATATTTTTTATGTTTAAATGTGTTTTGTATTTATATATATTTAAAATATTAAAACCCCTTACTATATTACTATATTATTTAGTGGTATATTTTTTGAATATTTTATAAATATAATAACATCAACAAAATTAGTTTGTGGGAGTGGAATCCGAGTGAGACCAACCCAAGGGTGTGTACTATAATATATACTTAAGTAAATAAATATATTATCTGATGGGATTCATGGAAAAAATTTCCCATCAATTTAGAACAATTTCCAAGGATACCAATATCTTTCAAAAGACGGTTCTCGGAAAATGAAAAAATATATTAAAAAATTTCAAAAATAGAAAATATTTTCATAAATTTTATTTGATTGGTCAAGATGGATTTTTTTGGTGATTTTTCAAATACAATGATTTTTACCTTTTAAGATGAGTCCATCAATGAATAATCCTTAATGATTTAATTATAATACAATTTATGTATGATGGACGAAGTGAGTAACAAAATAGGTATCCTTTTAACTTTAATAATGGAGATCATATACTTTATTTGGAAATAAAAAAATGAATGTTTATTAAATCAATATATTAATTTAATCAAACCGTGATGTTCGAGAGGGAGCTACATAATGATCTAAAATCTAAAAATAATAATCCATTCTTCAAATAGGTTCTTCAATAAGTCAATGAAGTTTATTCTCATGTGGTAGATAAAACTGATTTGAATTTATGTTGGTTTCATTTTCTATGTATGTAAATTCAAGGTAATTCTCTCATCAATGAAATAAGAAAATAAACACTTCATTATTTGTTCTTTCTTTAGAATAAGAAAACATTTTAGTGGTGTAATTTGAATAGATGATGAAGGATATAGAATTAATTTCACCAAATCTGATAGCCCTCCTCCTTGAGTAACTAAGGAAATATGTGAATTTGAAGGCTTATCTGAAATTGTGAGATAATCATTTTTGGTTTTACAATTTTATGATTTTATAAAAAATTAATTGAGTATTACTACCCCCTACATTGAATTTTAATATTTTTATAAAACATGAATTACATTGGAAAAATATGATAACAAATAAGATGCACCTACTTAGACTAATTTTCATGTCTTCTTTACCAACAAAATAAATTGTCAAAATAATGTATAGAAATAGGCTAATTTATTTTTTAATTTTTCATGTTTTTTTAGTTTTTAATTTGTTTTTTATTTTACCCTTTAATTTATTTAAATTTTGAAAAAAAACATGTGGTGCAGGCATTGAAAGTTTCAGAGGAGGCCACAAAAGTTGTAGTCCATGTGTGGGAGGTCCCAATCTATAACATTCAACCCCTATAAAATTTATCTAAATTTATGGAAGGGTATTATATTAAAAAAAATTATATATGGATTATCCAATATACAATGTTAAAGAATGAATATCTATAGAAATAATAAGTGGTCTTTCATTACTTAAAAACTCCATCGACCATTAATATGAATATAATTTTTTGAAACATCATGACAAGTGGTAGATAAAATATATCACCCACTTAGGGGTCCAAATTAATATTTATCCATATTAAATATTAATCTTTATTTTTATTTTAATTTAAATAAACACCTTATTTTTTTCTTTCTTGTGAGAATTAAATTTATGGTATCTTGTATAGGGGTGAGTAAACCTTCTTTTGAGTTATTTGGACTTTATTTTTAAAAAATATATAATATTTTCTGTTAATGAATATTATTTACAATTTTTCACTCCTAAAATTATTTTTAATGATTTTCTATTATTTTATAAGAATATATTTTATAGTATGAGTTTTGTGGAACTTTTCCCTGCAATTTGACATTCAATCATTTCTTTGGGTTTGAAAATTTTTAGAAATTCATATTTATATATAGATTGTTGAATCAAAATATTTTTAAACCCTTTAGATTAATTTTAATAAATTTATAAATATTATTACTAATAACCACACATTAATTATGGGAACATTTTTTTGGAACCAACACTTTTTTTTATTTCAATGAATTAGAGTTCCTAAAATGTTTTGTATGTAATTAAATTAATTCATTAGTTATCTACATTTTTCATTGATACTTAAGATTATACACATACTAATTGAGTACTTATAATACATTAAATTCCATGTAGGTTTAATCTAAAATACATGTTAATTTTCCCTTACCTACACTCACTCTTAATATTTCTTCAAGGATATTTTAAAATTTACTATAAGGGAAGAGATATTAGATTTTATTCTTTATAAAATCATATAATTTTGGCTGTCTGAGAATTATTTAGCAATTCTAGTAATTTGGAAAGTGTAAATGTGTCAATATTCATCATACCTCATTCATAACATCTTTTTCTACAAAAGATTAAAAAATATGAAAAAATGGAAATGAGGTTGATTTATTCATTTTGATTAATTATATGAGAATTTACTCCCTCAAAAATAAATGGAATGAAATTTCATTCATTCATTATATTAAATATACATCTCATACTCCATGGTAAAATCTAAAGTGAAAACAGGAAAAAAAGGTGAATTTAAATGAATCCATCATTGAAATAATTATTTGACCCTTGTCTCTTGACATTCAAAAAGGGGGGTAGTATTTAAAACTTGTAAGAACAATTAGGTGAGGTATATTTTAAGATATTTATCAAAAATATTTATGAAATGATATATAATAAATCAATTTCAACTTTTAATACTTTTATTTTTTAATTTTTATATACACCAATCTATATATACCAAAACATCTATGAGATTTCCTCAGGATTGTAATTTTTTATGTCTCGAGTTTTAGAGAGATTATTGTTTACAAAAGACTATTATGAAACATGAATTTTACTTGTATGATCATATATTAATAAACATATCTATTCATTGAAGTGTTGTATGAACTTTCATGTGAGGTAATTTTATATTAGTACATGAAGAGATTTCTATAGTTGTAAAATTATAAATGTGATAATTGAAAATGAAAATTATATTTTTAGAAGAGACATAATGAATTGAAAGTGTAACATTTTTATCTTATCCTATTATAGTTTAATTATTCTATTGATTCATGGAATTAAAATATGGAGCATGGTATCCAGGGGAGGAGCTGAGTTGGATTAATGGTTTTCAACTCTGGATAGCCAAGATAAGGATGTCACCCTGTATGATTAATCACTAAATTGATGTTATTAAAAATTTCATAATCTGATTATTATTGATTATGTTAAAAAAAAGTATTAGTTTTCATAACGTGGTATAATATAGAAGAATATATCATTCCTCTATGATCTTAAAATTTCTATTCTAAACAATATTCATTGAATAATATTTACCTTGGTGAATTTGAGGTAGTATTACCATCACGATAACCACAAGTAAAAGATCTATTTTTTTGTATTATCCAAATTGACATCCAAAAAAATATATATTGAACAAATTTATCATCCTGAAGATTATGAGGAATATTTTATTTAAATGAATTTGAGTATAGAATGTTAAATAATCTTCAATAATTGTTATATCATACAATTCTATGTATTCTGGAATGTTCTTGAAGGAGTATCATTGAAGATGTTTTTATTTCTAATTCATTCATCCTTCGAAGATTGAAATAAAAAAAATTATATAATGTGGATGAAATTGTTTTAAATAAATTCCATTAATATGAAAAAATTAAAATAATATTCAGATATATTATCTAGAATATAAAATTGACATGGTGTTTGAATGTTTTTGACATGTTTGTTGAAGAGAGGGAATGAGTTTAGTTGATTTATTAAATATATTATTTCAATCATAGTTATTGTTATCCTAAAAAATAGTTTGAAATAATTTAGAAAATTAAATTTTTTCCCATTTCATTATTTCATGTTCAATTAAAAATGTAAATCTCATTTTTCTAAATGAATACATCTTTTCTTCTAAACTATAATTAGATCACGCAGACTTAGAATGAGATGATCATTGGAAAAAAAATTAAGAATGAATTGATATTATTTTCAAAATTTATTTTCAATTATTATCAATAATTTAGTGAGAGGGTGAAATAAAATATTGATGATATATTGGGTATAGTAGGAATGAAGACAAAACAAATTGACACACCATTTTGAAGGTATTTCCAACAAATTTAATGGGTATATTGTGGATTCAACATTTTTTAGTGTTATTTGTTTTCATGGAATGATATCTTAGGGATCTAGATTTGTTTATAAGTAAAATGTATCTTAGATGTTAATAAAATAAAGTGATAATAATGTATTTATTTTCAATGATGTTCAATCCTATATTAATGAATAAAATTAGTTCCCACGAAGTGGTTTCATGATTATAAAATATATTAGATGTCTTTTGAAGAATAATTTGAGGAATTAATATAGAGTTATTGGACTATGGGACCAATAATAATTGTAATGGAAATTCCATTTCTATCAAAATCAATAGTTAACATGGAACATCCATGAGTATTACCATGGGTTTTACACATGAGAAGCACAAATCATTTGAAAGTATGAGCACAAACCATCAATGAGAATAAGAATTTACCATATAACATGAAATTTCCGTAACTATGATCAGATAATTTCAGAAAGCATATAAGATAAAAAAATATTCTATTCTTGAGATAATAAAGGTTAATTATAAGTCTATTAACTTATATGACTAGATATAGAGCAATTATGAGTCACATGTTATGTAAATATAATGCGAACAAAATAGACCAACAGGTGTTGGGTAGGATAACCATAGAATCTAAATATCAGTAGATCTGCCAAATATTAGAGAAGAAATTGAGAGAGTGTAACTAGAAATAATAATATTAATGACTCAAGGAATATGAGATGGTAGACTATTTGTGTGAACATGATAGTGTGATGATTCCAAGAAGATGTAGATAAAGAGAAAGAAATATAAATTCAATCAATGAAACATTAAGTGTTCCTTAAAATATAAAATATAATGATATAATTTATAATGATTCTTATGAAGTTTTTTTATGAATAATTAATTAATTGGTGGTATAAAATAATCGAATATGATGATTCAGATAATTGTTGAAGATGTGTCGACCCATTAATGCGAATTTTCATACATGCTCCATGTAAGGAAATATCTGTGAATGAACATACTAATGCATAACCATAATTTTTTTTATAATATTACAATGGTGACTGTTTCTTTCATCATGATCATAGTACATCAGGTATAAAACACTTCATTTAGGTTAATAATATAAAATACATGCCAATAAATATGTTGTATATTGGATGGAATGAGAAATAAAATATTTTTTGGGAGTATCTGATGCCTCCTAAGATTTATGGAATCCATGAATACATCATTATTCATTAATATATTGGTTTATACATTATGATATCAAATTAACCCATATTAATCATAAACATATAAATTATTTCAATCCCTTAAATGAGGTTAAGAAGAGTCTGCAGCACTTTTATAAATGAAGAAAGATCCATGACTATATTTGCTAAATAAGCACTCATAATATTGAAGTAGCATTAATTACATTATGTTAACATAGATTTATTATTTTTGGTTATAATAGTTGAAATTATTAAAAAATTTGATCATTGTTAATGTATATAATGTGGTGTGTTCTGTAATTTTTAAACAGAATAATATATTGATGATGATTTTAGATCTCGTAAAAATAATTATTACTGATATACATGTGGTTTAAATTGTTGTTAATATTTGGAAATCAAAATATTGTATTCATGATGTATTTTAACAATAAATGGAATATACTAAACTACTATAAGGTAAAATTTTATTTTTTTAATATATATATATATATAGTTCTTATCAATAATAATAAACTATATAATTAAAGAGATATGTTTCACATTGTGAGTCAATGAAATAATATTTTTTTTTCAAGTAGATGAAGTTCGAAATATATTGAAATATTAATATATTCAATGAGTGAATGAAAAAAAATAATATCTAGTGTAGGATAATCGTGTAAACTAATGAAAGAATAATAATAAGTGTATTATTATTATTATTATTATTATTAAGTGGGAATAATATGAGAAGGTGTTGTGCATAATGTTTTTCACAAGAAAAATTATAAAAATTGGTCATGTTGTCTGTGAGGTTCCAAAAAAGAAGAATGTGTTATATATTAGAGGATTCCTATATTAAAGATAGATATTAAACCCATTTTAAGTGATGAATAATAAGATAGGTATAAATATTTTTCCTATTCATGGAATTAATAAATATGGTCTGGTACTGTGAAGATAAAGAATGTTGTGTGAACTGATGTGCATATAAGGGAAGTAAAATATATGTTTCATTAATGGAGTGGAGAAAGTTACTATTGAAAAAAAGAGGAGGTTAATATAAAATTAATATAATGGAATTGAATAGTAGTCACAACTGATTTAGGGCTACCATGGTTTTGAAATGTACTTCAATAAGTTTCTTACTATCCACACTAGTTATATAAATACCTAGAGAGGTGCCATGGTTGGACTATGTAATCACTAGTCAAAGGATTCAAGATTGTTTTCTAACACCTAATAAAGAATTTTAAATGAATCTTGGGTTGAATATAGTCATTAGACAAAACATCTATAATTAATATCTCATTATAGTAGATAATTTTTCTATTGGTCACCTCCATACAAAGAAAGACTAGTAACTTTTTGAACTAGTGAACCATGTAAAAACATCTTGTGATACCTATTAAATATATTCATATTTTTTCATATAATAATTAGGAGATAAAAATAGAATCAATATTTTAATTGGAATAAAATTAAATTTTATAAAAAATATTTAACTGATCTTAATATTTACCTACACCAATTCAACCAAATGTTGAGATTATCCCAAAGTGATCCAAATGTGCTCAAAACTCAAAGAGAATAGAAATTTTATTTATGAAATATCAATGAAATTAATCATAAAATTAATTCTTAGATGAACATAATTGTAATAATTACCCATATTAAATATCTACTATATTTGAGGAGGGGGTATGGTATACAAAAAACATTAAAATAAAATATCAGGCTTTAACGATAAAATAGAAGGATGAGAAAATCAAGGAATGAGTTGAGTCATCCAAAATGTATAATTATAAGATGAGTATTCCTAAAATATAATAATTAAAATGTGAAATAAAATATTTTCCCTTTCTTGATGTCCCATGGAATATGTAATCTAAATAAAAATATAATTTCCTTTGAAAATATGGAATAAAAGTTGTAAAAATTAAGGTACCTCAAAAAATTTGATTATTATGGTTGACATTGAAATTTTTGGAGTATATGTGTTGATGAATAAAACCCAAATTTGAATTAAAAAATTTTTCATCAACATAAATAATTGAATAATGGTTAACTATGATTGTTTATATAGAAAAATAGATGGATGAGGTGTATTCAGTTTGGACTAATGACTGATTTTGAAGGGTTAAATATCATAAAGAATCGTGGATGTTGGATCACCATTATACATCATAATGTAAATCATAATGTTTCCCACATAAATAACTTTTTAGAGAAAATATTTCCAAATTTAGGTTTCTAGTTGGGGATTTAGAACCAATGATGCTTAAGAAATCACATTGCTCGAGAGAATGGGAGGTCGATCTCATCACACTCTTTTAAGGGAAATTGTTTCCTCTTCTAGGAATCTCTAAAAAATTTATGATTTGTTCATGAATATCTTCATAATCTTGACCTGAGACCAATTAAACTATCAAAATGGCCATAGGATAATTCATTTTATATGAAAAACAAAGTTATCTAATTAATAAATCCATATGTCTATATCTATGGTTCTTTATTGATTTTCCAAATATGAGTAGCTACTTATATGTTAAATATGAATAACAAGACACTTAAATTTTTTCTTCCATACGCAGTTGATGTTAACATTTAGAGGAGAAGATTCAACCATTTTAGGGAGTCCTACATATCATATTTATTCCATGAATCAAAACCCCTATAGTTTATTAGAGCCCCAATAGTTCAATATCATGTGGAAAGTACATATTTATGGCCATTTATAAACTATTTATTTAATCTTGAGTGTTGAGAAGACATTATATGTATAATGATTATGAAAATAATTAGTGTTATCATAGTTCATTCACACCCCTATGACTGGACCCAAGGTAGATACCCTTATATGGAGGTAATAGTATCTTTCTTTTCATTATGGCTTATAAATTGAGGTTTCCCTAACTGGTAGAGATTCATGATGAAAATTATATGACCACTAAAACTCTTTAATCCCACATGATTCAATCCTGGTGTGAGTGGAAAGCGGTCTTATGTAATCTATATCACTTCATATGGATTTCTGAATTATTTATAGGGACAACCCTTTTTCTTTTTTACATGGAGATTGGCCCTTGAGAAGGCATCCTACATATCCAGGTTATAACAAGAATCAGAGTCAACATAACTCAACATGCTTCCTAGTCCACTAATGGATGATGTATATTGATCACCTAATGGGAATTATTAGGTCTTGAGGGTTGAAATTTTCTAAGACATGAGGGAATTTACACCAGAGTAGATACCTATTTGAGAAGGTCTATAGGAACTCATCCTACGTACAATGGTTATTAGAGGAATCAAATTTCTCAAAGTTTAGTTTATTGTGGTTTACATACTGTGGTTTACCTTTTTTTGAGAAAATATAATATTGTTCCTCGGACTGAGTATTATAGTCTCAGGTTTATCTCTTTGAATTATATGATCTTTTCAAAAACCTATGCCTTCAAGATCTATGCTAGATGTGGGTACAAAAAGATGGAATATAATAAGTATAATATATTTATGTATGTGATACTTCAATGATGGGGCTTCCCTTTGGATACTTAATATAGATATTGACCCTTAGGGAAGTGTCATACGTATCATGGTTATCGAAGGAATCAGATTTATCATAGATCTTTTGGGTCAGAGATTATAGTTTGATTATGCCCTTATAGTCGATGTATAATGTTATCAAGTCTGGGGATGTCTGACTAATATGGCCTTATTGACTTCCAAACCTAAACTTTTTTCTTCTATTCATTCCTTGATTGTCTGGAATAACAAATCTGGGGATTACTCAACATGTTTGGTTATATTTTAGATGTTTCCATAGAAAATCACAAGATCTAGTTGGAATGTTCAAGATATGATGTATATATTGGATGGAATGTTTGAGCTCCACCGCATTATTAAAGTTGAATTTTCTAGAGGACATCACGAGGAATGTCCTTATTTTCCTGGAATCCAACACATTATCCTAACTAAAATGATAGAAGTTAATTTCATGATGGAGCTTAATTGCTCTGATGTCATCATGAAATAAAGCTGGCATGCTTGAAGGGAATCCTAAGAGTCAGTGTGTCATGTATGGAGGGCGATGCATGACTGAGACTGACATGTCTGGAGGGTTCCGCGAAAGGTAGTTGACATGTTCGGGGGACATCACATGACCTATATGGATTTTCTATTGGACGTCATAATAGACTGTTGACATACCTAGGTTCTATCACGAGACATATCTAACATGTACTAGTGATGTCATATGAGTTGGAACACTTGTATGATTAACACTACAGGGTCTGGATAGCGAGCTGATAAGGTTTTTTTAGACATGGGTGGCATGCCCAGGGGGCACCACTTTACATTATTTTACATTTTCATTATAGTTTTCTTGATCAAAATTTTATACTGAAGGATCTATGTGATATCTGGGTGACCTATACATGTACTATCACATGACTTGGGATATTCACATGAAGAAAATGAGGATTAGTTCTTGTTTTCTTCACATAATTCTCCCATATTTTTAGTCTTCATCCAAAACTATTATTTTAATGTTCTTAAATGTGTTCCGTGATGTATTTTTTTAATTATTGTGTGATCTAGAAGATATATAGGATGTTCTTTGCAATACCCACTATAAGTCCCTCACAATATCAATGAGTGCTCACATTAAAAACCTATGAATGTTTCACGATCACTCATATTGTTCTTTAGATCTTACTTAATGGAAAAAAATTCTAGTCGCGAGATCATCAACTCCCAAAATTCCTATCTTGTGCCTGAATATGCCATTATGTGATTCCAATGATCACAGGTGTGCATTTTTCAGACTTGGGTGGGGGATTTATAGGCCTCATTGCCCCAGTAATGTGTTGATTTGTGACTCTCTTATCATTAATATCATGTATTGAGTCCATGGAGTGATTTAATGTCATGTGTTTTATGGGATCATGTTGTTTGTCATTCTAGGTGAGTCACATGATTTTCAAAAACTAAAAGACCATTTCATCATGTCAAATTTTTTGTATTATAGTCAGTTAATGGGGTTTTACCAAATAATGTGGGAATTCCAGGTACATACCCATTGGCATTCCAATATGTCCAAGGGCCTTCATGAGATCACAGTTCCTCATGAATGGCCTTTGAGTGATCTTAAGATAGTTTTCTTGGACATTTCATGATAAAATAATGACTTTACATGGGGATTTTGTTTGATCAGGCTATCATATTAAACTTATTTTAAGAGATTTTGTGGGCTTGTGAAGGAGACTTTCAATACCATGATAATACATCACCTGATTTATAAGATTACAATAGTCTCTTAACTTTTTACCTTTCTTATCCTTCTTTATTTTATAAGTAATTCTTGGATTCATGGGTTTTCCTATGTGTTTTAAAAGACAATAACTCCCCCCTTGGTGATTCATTATGTAACCAACAAAAGTTCACATAGAGATCCATGTGTATTTCATGGAGAATTCCATCTATTTTTTCTCTCATCTAGAGAGGGGGAGCCATCCTACCCAAACATATATGGAGCCCTTCGAGTGATGAGAGTGACGTGTCTGCCGGCTCTTGCGTGGATAGGGGTACATGTATCATGGGGATTATAGTGTCTTTTGAGTCACTTGGGGTGTATCAAATGATTTTAATGGCCAAACGTGGCTCCCTTCTGTCCAATTTTATTTCCTTAGTTTATTTTACAAATGTTAGCGATCTCACAAGGTTATATGACTACTATCAAAGAAAATATCACAACCTATTGATGATATATCACATTACCAACAAAAGTTCTTACCGTGATGCATGATCCTTTCATTAAAAAATCCTCCTCTTTGTCTTATGAATAAAAAGGGGGATCATGAGGCCACATGGAGATGTCTCCAGCCATTCTCATAGTGAGGGTGATATGTCTAAGGGATCGTGTGCGGGGTATTAGGAACTGCCTAGAAACATCACCAGATTATTATGACCATGAGAGATTGCCACAAATTTTATGTTTTCATGTTATTATCAATTTGTTTTTTGGAGGGATTTTCAAGAGTCTACCAATTGAAAAACTGTGTGACTCTAGGGTGCTCATATGGAAGAGACCCTGTGTTCAAATATTGTTTGGTATGCCTTAAAAAGTGTAGAAGGAAGTTTCAATGGGGCTCTTTAGGATCATTTATAGATTATTCACTACACATGGATCTATCATGAGACCTTCTCAAGGTCTCACTATCATGTGTCTCTTATAGTCTTATAAACTCTGTAAGTTCTTCCAATCTTTTCTTCTTTTGTTTTTTGGGTAAATTAAAACCCATTTTTTGTTATTTCATCCATTTTGGATTTTATGATACTCATTTGGAGGGTGTTAATAAATTCACCATCCATATGTATGTAGTAGGGATAAGAGACCACTTCATGAGAAATTGAATGCCCACATGAGGCATTAGCATTGTCACCAATCAACATCTTTTGGTGATGCTGGTTTTGTCGACCAACATTTGGTATTCAATAGAATAAATTATAAATATGATAGAAAGGCGGGGTACATTCATTGGTTATTCTAATTCTTAGTTCTCTTGAACGCTTCCTCTTTTATCTAATCCTTTCACAAGACCCTCCCTCAAGATCCAACTGATAGATTAATTCTAGAGACCTTACCATGAGAACTTATTCAAATTATCTGGTTTTCCTAGGCGCATATTCAAATGAACCCAAAACTAGATTTATTTAATTTCTTTATCTTTTTCCATATGGATGCATGGATTACATTTATTGTCTTTTTATATCTTCTTGTTCGATCATGTGGTCCTTTTTTATTATTTTGTGGTTCACATGACTATATAAGGGTCATGTGATTGTGAGTTTTCTTAGGGTTCATGGAGCTGCATGATGTAATATGGGTTAATGTAGTTAGAGAGATCATTGAGAGCCAAGAGTATTATGAATACATTATGAGATAGTGAAGTCCATACTGATTCATATGATGCAGATGAAGCTGTTTTAATTTTACTTCTTTCGATTGAAAAAAATTTCTTTTATCTAGTTGACTAATTCCACTTACTTTTGTTTATATGGATTTAGGCTATCTTCATAGTACCTATGAAATAAGTAATCGAAGGGCCATGATTACTCCAAATTTCAATGATCACCCATTATACTGTGTCAATTTTTATAATGAGTATTTTAATTGGATTTTTCCATTCGAGCATCATTATATATTATCACACCAGTTTCCACTATACAGGTTTGGATTGATGGATGACATTGAAGTTCCTTATTTGGACCAAAATATATCATCTTATAAGGTGTTAAATTATCTAGATTGTATTCAAATAAAAAATTTCGAGGTTGGTTGATGGGTCACATCACGATCATAGGTGTTGTCTTATATTGTATAAAATTATCCTTTGGGTCCTTCTGCTTATAAAATTTCACACAAATCTATCACTTAGATATATTCGAGTATTTTCATATCAATTCTGAACAACCTGGGTGGAAAATGGAGCTAAAATGGGATCTTTATCCCAATGGTAACTTTTCTTATGAACTAGGTCATGAAAATTATCTTGGAGTTAGCTGACTAGTTAAATGTTATCAATAATTCGAAAGTAGTGTGGGTTTCCTAATTTTCCATTTATCTAAAACATGATTTTATCATAGAATTTTTAATTCTTTGGTTCTAGAGAACATACTCATTTTATATATCCAATGGAGAGGTATGAATTAGTCTTTATTATATCTATCAACTAAGTGGGATACCACCTCTCGAATAGATGTATGGTGAATTACTTCCTATAATAGATGTCTAGGATGACCCATTACAAACATCAGTCTCACAAAGGGACCTGATCCACATCTTAAAAGAAAATTTGCGAAAAGTAGATTATTGTGTGTTCACTCGTCTCTTTCAAATATTAGATCAAAATTTCCCATCATCATAGAGAAGATAGACCGACTATGATACGCCCCCATTAATTCACCTCTAGTATGGTTCATGACAGATCTAGTTAGTATTGGGGAATTTTTGAAACCAGGGATCATACTTCATTGGGATTCTTATTGGGACTATGTTTGATGGGGAAGGAAGTACGGAGATGTTTTCTTTTGAAGAGTATTTTATTTTCTTTTCAAAGAAGCTTAATCCAATCAGACTGTAAAAGGATTGTAAAACCAGATGATGCTTTCATGATTTGTATTTCCCAAATATCATATGTTTAGAGAACTTTTGATGAAAGAATTATATATGATAGGGGATAAATTTTGATGCCAATCATATTCAGATTTGATTGAAATGATTGATGCTTCTAGAAGAAAGAGATGTTTCAGTAATTCTGTTGAAAATATGACGATGATAAAGGTGTTTGATCAAAGAATATATATCATAGTAGATATGGTTCCTGATGAATTCAGTTGTTTTTTTGAATAATCCAAAAGTAATGGAAATGGAATTAGAGTTCTTTTTGAAGAATATTTTATTATGGCACCGTTTTCCAGTGTTTGCCAAATTTTTTGGGCTAAAAATCGAGAGGTGGAGAAATGTGATTTTGGTAAAGAATGATGTGTGAATTTATGAAGATGGATTAGTATGTTGTGCACAATTAATTATTCGAGGTCAAAATAGAAATACATTTCAAAGGAATGATGTTCAAGAAATTTTAAATAAATACATGAATGATGAGTTCAGCATGAAAGAGACATCCACGCGTAATGTGACGTCAAATGGGTTTTTTTGTGACGTGTTAGGATCGTGTGCAACCTGTCATGGTTTTTGCATGTTGGGGCCATTGATGCATATAAATAGTAGGTGACCCAAATAATTTTTGTATCATGACACATAGTGAAGTCCAAAGCTCTGAAGCGTGGAATAATTTTATGAAAAGGGAGTTGTGCTAATGAAATAGTGATGCGCATAATTATGATAGGTTTCACTGAAGAGGTGTGTTCAGCACAATATTGATGTTTCATTAAAGTGGTGTTTCACTAAAAAAGTCATACCTCACACACAAGGAATAAAATTTTTCAAATGTCACCTAAAAGGGTGTGTGATTAATTTGTGTTTAGCACAAGCAGTCTGTTTTTTAGAAGTTAGTTTTTACTAGCTTTGGGTAGGAAAGAGAAGAATTATTTTGAATGATAAAATTATGAAATCTGATTAAGAAGAACTGCAACTTTTGTTTCCCTATTTGTGCTAAGAGGGTGCACAGACAATTGATAATTGTTTTCAAAGTGATATATTAGTGTAAGAGTATATCCTACTCATTGTATTCTGCATCAAAGTATTGTTTTGTAGTGGATTCTATGGTACTGGATTGTTTCTATACCATAACAAGGATGTAGCTACTCTTGTGGAGTAGTGATCCTTGTAAATGTTTTGTTCATGTGGTTGTGTGCTTAGTTTTTTTTCATTAGGGAAAGAACTATTTATCCAGAGTATAAGGTTGTTTCAAAAGGAAGGAAACATAAATAAAAAATATATCCCTGATTCACCCATTCCACCTCTTAGTGATACTCAGATCATGGCTGGGAAACCTCAATATCGAGTGAAGTTGGATAAATATCCAATTTTTAGACAATAGGGATTCATGGACATGTTTCTGAACAAGTGGATTTTCCCAAATAGGGATGTCAATCCAATAATCCGGGTTAGTATACTAGTGATGGAAGCATACTTGTGGTAGGAGGAAGGATTAATCAAGTGGTTCTTAACCATGCACTTATTCCAAAACTCTTGGACCACATTCAGAAGGGAATTTTACTTTATTGGATTAAGTGTCCTTTCAAGTTTTTATATGGATTGATAGGGGATCATTTTTATTTCTATGAACTATACAATTCCACTAAGATAATTGATGTCTTGTAAAATCAAATATTACATAACATATTTGGGGTTGGAGCCATCTCACTTGGCCCTGACAAAGTTACCAATGTGTTGAGTTGATCTAATATTAATGATTTCACCCTATTCACACACCAACTATGCTAATTATTGTTAATAGAGGTGGATCTCTTGATAAATTGTCATAAAATATCTCTTTTAGGATGGTTTTATAATTTCCAAAATGGATGAGAAAATTATGCATGATCTGTATACACCATATCAGTTCCCTTGTTAGTTCATATGTATAAAAAAGTTTTCCCCGCTTACTTCATCCATCGTGTGAGGAGATACGCATCTCAGGATCATCCACCAGTGTTTGATGATGTTGGAACATAATGAAACTAATACTATGATTATTCTTCTTACTAAAGACACTCCATCCTTTCATGATTAGGATTATTCCTAGACTTGGGAATCATGCTACAAGGGTGGTGCGTTAATCAAAATGGTTATTCAGGTGGAATACCCAATTTCTCACCAATCCCTATATCCATAGAATTGATAAGTCTTATTCATGACATGGGTAATACATTTAGTAAGTCCCCTTGTCATTGAGACGACCATCTGGATAGCGGGATATAATGTATCATGTATATCAGCACTTCAAAATATGAAAATCGTGATTCAATTGTTGGTGGAAGGATATATGTAGGCTTTCCTTATGTTTCTTTTTCACCTAAGCCAATTGTTCCCCCTTTTGACATGATAGTTCCATCATTTATTGAATCTCTCACATGATACTGGTTGATTAGGTAAAAAATCATTCTTTAATTTCTTGAGCTGCTTTGGATACGTATTGTGACCATAAAGAATTCCTTCATCATCAATTTGATGACTTTGCGGTGGATATATTTTATCTACATACATTTTATAAAATTTTGATAAATTTTATCCTAACTCAATATGATATTCTCTCCAATGAGAGTGGAATCCACGATATTGATGATTGTACTTTCATTTACAAATAGATGAAGGAGTCCATAGAGGCATTGAATAAGAGTCTCCAATTTATATCTGATTTAAAATCTCAAATGGTTGATTGGACCTTGTTAATTTGGACATATTATGAAATCATATTTCTCCTAATGTCTGGCCTCTATGAATCATCTTCCTCATTGGAAACTGGTCAAAATAGAGTTGAGTAGCTAACTACCTTAGTCAAGACTCTTTAGCCAGCGGTAGAAGCAAAAGAGGTAGGTTAGAGGAACTTTATCATTCAATTGATGATTTTCTCTAGATGATTTCTAACTGGAACAACTAATAAAATCAAATATTACTATAGTTTTATCATTTTTATGATTTCTTATTTTGATACAATTATTGGAGAGACCCCTGAATGTGGAGTTTCAATCTTTATCACGTTATCAATGAATAGAATTTTTTCAACCTTTATTTTATTGTCTATTTTTCTTTAATTAACTATTTTAATGATATTTTTTATTAGATTTTGTATTAATCCTCAATGATACCCTCTCCATTGCATAATATTAGGTAAACATGAATGCTTGGACTTAAATATTTAAATCATAACATATTCTCAATGAGAAAAGCTCTTGAATGCCCACCAACATGAGATTTTTAACTTATATGTTTGTCCCATAAATATAGAGATCACCACATTCATTGAATGATAAATTGGGAAGAATATATATCCTAGAGGGAGGGTGATCTATCATTTTCCGATACTAATAGGCATAGAGAGTGCATCATGATTATTTCCAAAGTTGTATGGCAGGCCACACATGATTTTCCTTTCATGTAGACTAGATTTATATTGTTATGTGGTTTGGGGACTTTTATACTTTTCCTGCAATCACTATAGTATAGGTTCTTTTAGTATGGAACTGCTACTACTATATCTTATATTCTTTTATCTCAGATATTATATCAATTTTTTACATACTTTTACATTAGACCCTTTATCATTATAGTTTATAGACTTTTATTTCCAAGCTTTAGTCACTATAGTTTATATCTCATAGCTCATCACTTCTATCATTGTAGTGTATAGTATTTTAGATCATAAATTTTTTCACTATAGTTTACATTCATTTAAATAATACCATAGGTTTCCCTATAGTTTAAAATCATACTACAATGACTAGATTGATTATCATGGAATATTGTGAATACATGCCATGAATAACTCAAAACAATGTAGGATGATTGGGTTTTCTATGATTTCGGAAGGAATCATATGTATTAAATCACCTTTCCTACAAGGTGGAGGTGTATCTGGTTTGCTGGTCAAAACCCTTATGCATGAGTAGCATTTCCAAATATAGGTGTCCCACTCTTTTCCAAGGGTTATGGAATACTTATGGGGTAATATTTTTGGATGGAAATATACTATGAATTCTAGGTCACCTGGATAGTTGAAATATGGGAGATAACCCAAATGATTGAGTTAGTATATATGAAATGGTGTAGACATGCTAGGAATTACTCAAAAAACCTAAGGATCCACATTCTGCCATAGTGTTTCCAGGGCTCACAAGGATTGAATCTCCATTATTTAAAGGAATATATTCTTGTAGTTTGTATTTCAAATACATTATGCATCTATATCATGGTCAAGAAAATATGATAATTAATATTTTTCACCATCCATGAAAGATTTTTTGAAGACTCAAATGTTCAGATGATGAGGTTGGTTATAGAGTAAATCTATCCATGAAGGGTTCTGGGACCCTAGGGCTGTTAATCTATAAAATGTGAATCTTGATCCATTTTCCCTATAGTTTTTAATCATGATATGTAGTACATAATGGTTCTATAATGGAGTGTCACATTCAGACAAAGATAAATGTTAAAAAAAACATGTTTATGTAACGATGAGGATATAGAATCTACTTGGATAGTTTTGTATGGGGATTGTAAATCAAAGTCCAAAGTTTTCATATCAAAAATATGAAATTGGAAAATTTTACTAGGAATGGTTGAGAATGCACTAAGGTGTTAAGTTGTGATGTGGTGATGTTAGGGACAAAAGGTCAAGACATCCCTTTATTAGAGTGATGTACATGGTTTATGACCATAGGTTCATATGCTAATTCCATATACAAACATGCATAGTCAGACAAATTGTCCCTTGAAGCTGGGTTTCATTTTCCAAAGGACATAAAAGGCTTAGGTTGATCTGAGGAAGTCAAATAAGGAAGTATTATTTGAGGAAATTTTAATATCCAAGAAGTTTTTGAGCACCCTAAATGTTGACTCACAATATAGGTAATATATTACTATGGTTAGAAGATACAAAATGTCATTAATCTAATGTTTACCCGAACTAGGTGGTCTAATGAGCATAGCTTGGATTTTGTTAGGGATAATCATTAAACCCTATGTGCTTAATTCCGTATTTATTTCAACCCTAATTTTTTCCTAAACACTGGATATGAAATGTTTAGTGAGATAAGACATTAATTTTATATAGGAATCCCTTTGTGGGTACTCAAAATGAAAAGTTTTGTGTATATTTATCTATTAGTTTAAGAACTTTTTATTTGAACCATTATAGGCTATCTATTACTGTCATAATTTTTTGTCCAAAGTGTAGGTAGATTAAGGTTGTGATGTGAATGAACCTAATATGGGGGATATTACAAAAGAGCCTAATTATGATAACCAGTATCAAGAGTAATCCAACATCCTTATGAGTGGGATATGAAAATGTTGTAAAGCACGAATCTAGGATCTCAAGTTTGGAGTGATGATATGGTAAAATCAAACCATGGACGGCCAATAACACCCTCAAGTTCTATGTTCTTCCACAGTGACATTTGGATCACCAAGATTAGAAGGCCCTCCTTACCAAGAAAAGAATTATATGGTTTTTAGGTCTAAGACCTTGTGCATTGATATCATTTTCAATCATATAGATTCTTATTCCCTTTCAATGGCCATGAATGTTTTTTATAAGATTGAGGTTCCTAAGACATTATTTTTTATTAATGAATTGAGGCTCTTAAAAGATGGAAAAATCACTCTGTACTCCTGTTAATCAGGATAAGGGTCATTAATTCCTTTGATTAGGGATGATAATAAATGAGGGTTTGTATTGGTTAATTTTTTGGTTGTAGGGATTTTCTTTCTTTCATGTAATTTGACATAATTTGATAAGGACATTGGGATTACACTTTATATCATGCGGCACAGATGTTATTTTTTAGTTTTAATATCATGCAATAATAATATATTGATTTTTGTTTAAAATCATGTGGTAAAGACATTGTACTTGAGGAAAAAAAATCCTGATATAATATATGCACAAATAGTTTGTACATAGATATGAATCTTACGCATGAAAAATAGTCATGTGTGACTTCTCCCCTATGCAGTTGGGGTGAAATTGTTTATTGTTTCTTGTAGTTGGGCATTTGATTTGGGATCTGGACATAATTTGGTATACTTTGTTGATTAATATCAAGCCACACATAGTTATTGAATGAAAAAATATCTATGATGGTCCAAACCTTATGCAAAGGTGGGTAATGTTTCCATGGATTGTTGTAGATGGGCCCAGGTTTTGAGATCTAGGGGTCGTTATGTATCATTTGATGATAGGAATCAAGACACGCATTTTTATTCAAGAACCATGCAATTTAACATCATGCAACAAGGATTTATGCTTTCCTATGTGAATAGAGGTATTGCAGCTGGATGTAAGGATGGATATATATGGGCATTACTATGTACACTACGACAATAAGAATCATGCCACATGTAGTTTTTGTGAAAGAATATTCCTAAGCAAGTGTTACTAGTATGTAGGGAGGGTCATTTTTTATGCTTATTTTTTGTGGTTATACCAGAGTTTGGGGATAATATTGTCACTACATATCATATTTTATTCGGAATAAAGCCATATGTAGTGCTTGAATGGAGGTGTGGTTGGAGACCAATAAAAATAATAGCTTTCCTCTCACGTATGGTCCATAGGAATGTGTAGTTTTATGTTTTCAAAATCACAAAAAAAAATCTATTTAATGTCATGTAGTGAGGAATCATGGTATGACTTTTATGTTCATGAATTAAATACCACAATGAACATTTCTTGAGATTTTCATCCTTGTTTAATCAGGAAAACCATTACTGAAATTCCAATGCTCACATGGGCTATGATCGGTGTGAGAAACACTGAATGGAAAAGGTTCCTCTCACCATGAAAAAGTGATTAAGTATTTGGAAGGGGTACCTTGTATCATGTAGTGGATGGATTAGGATATATGATCATGTAATCTATACAAAACTCGTTGAAATGAGAATCAAGTCGTTTGTAGTTCTAGAAAACCCGTGTAGTTTAATATCCTTTAGAAAGGGCATCAGCCATGTAGTGTAACATCTAGAGATAAAGATGTAGGTGACTTAATGTGAAAGAGGAGGGATGTTGTGAATATATATAGTTGTTTGTCATGAATTAAGCAAATTTTCGATGCATCTTTACATCATGTGGTAAGGAAAAGGATCACCTGATGTGAAAGGAAAGTAACCCTATTGTTGGGCCTAAGAATAGTTGTTTTAGAATCATTATGTATCTTGTGATAGTAAGATTATAGATAGATGTAGTTCTGGGGAACCATTCTGTTTAGTTTCATGTGTATATGACATCAACTATGAATTTTAACATCTTATGATGAGGATGAAAATCACCCGATATGAATTATGATGAATAATTGGGGGATTCATACAGTTTAGCATCATGTAGTGCGGATGTGATCCATACAGTTTAGTAACTTGTGAATAGGATGTTCCTTTATTGTTTAATGTCATATGGTGTGGAAAACATTGAGAAGTCTAACATCATAAAACTAGGATAACTCCATATATCTTAACATCATATTGAAAGAACATGACAAGCTATGTACTTTAAGGTCTTGGAGCCATAAATTTACTCTTGATGAAAGTTATGAAAAGTATTTCTTGAGAAATCTATCATTGGTGGGGGTTGTTACCTTCTCCCCAACCATTGTGTCCAATTAGTTGGATCCATTGTGATTGACCTTATATGTAATATAAATCCCTTCCCATTTGGGTTCTACATTTTGAGTCTTCTTCCCATGTATAATTGTGGTTCTGAGAGACTACACAAGTTATTCAAGTAGGAATGAATGGAGGTGGACATTTTTATTGAAATCCATTATGATCTATATCTGATGGACATCAAGGTTTTGAAATTTACACAAAATGTTCTCATAAATCTATTCCATATCATACAATCATTTTTATTGCTAATCATTTGAAATTTATCCACAAATTTCTATTTGAAGTGAGGGAAACTAGACTTCTAGGTGCAATACTACATCGGCCCGATACAAAAATGTGTACAAATTTTCATGTGTTGTTGTATGTGTGGTGGTATGGTAGGCCCATAAATCATGCACTACTACAAAACTAGCCTTTAAATGCTCTTAAAATGTGTTTGTCAGTGCTATAAAATCACTGACTATGTGAGTGATGTTAAAAGGCGAGGGATTTTATCAATACTGAAAATGCACTAATAAAGGGAAATTTTATAAATTCTTACAAAAGTGGTGATAAATGGGACCATTATTAGAACTTTTAAAAGTGGTGATAAAGGTACCATTTATCATATATTTCTTAGCACTAATAAAGGAATCCATTATCAGTGCTTTCATACGCTCGGATAAATTATACCATTATCACCACTTTTATAAGCATTGATAAATGTTTTTTTATTAGCACTTTTAAAATTGTTGATAAAGGGTCATACTATAGTGTGTTGTAGAAGAACACTACAACTCCATAAGAAATAGAAACACACCAAAAACTCACTAGATATAAAAAACAAGTTCCAATACAAAATTTAAAAGTTATGAAATTTACAACACATTAAAAGTAAAACACACTATATTATAAAAATTTCATATATTGGTTTATATAATTTCATAAATATAAATTGTTGCATACCTTCAAAAAAATACTACTGCCAATGATACCATGATTTACATTGTGTAACTTTGTTGAAAGACAAACACTTAATGGGTAGCTTCATACAACCCACATCAACTCGAGAAAAATAAAGAATACACCTATATAAGAAAAAAAATATTATGAGTCATACAAAAAGAAAACAAATTCACATAAATATGAAAAAATAAATTAATTATGTTGATAATGATTTTAATATGAAAATATCAAGACTACCATTATAATTGAGTAGAGAAATTTTTGATTCTATTCCTACAAAGGAAATTGATTGAACTTGAAATAATGTGATAAATGAAAAAAATATATATGGGTAAAAAGGAATTGAAAGAGAAGAATCGTGAAATTTGGACAGAGCATCCCAACACGAACCAAACAATCCACCAGTATAAGAAAAAATTATTATGTTACTAATAATAAAAATAAATAAAAATATTTAAATATGAAGCCAATTATTAAATATATAGAAAATCATTTTACTATGAAAACATCAAGATTTCTTCTATGATTGAGTAGAAAGAGTATTATTTCTCTTCCTACAATGTCATTACACATGGACATAAATCTAGTAAAATAAATTAACTCTATAGTGAATAATGATGATTAAATAAACATTTAATTATATAATATATAGGTAAAATAGAGAAATTATATCGTAACATTACATTTAAATCTTCTCAAAGCATTTCTTTAGTCTAGATATAAGCTAATAACAGAACTAAGGATTCTCTGTACACTTCACTATTGTTGGATAACTACCACTTAGTATAGAATCTTACCTAAACTTCTTGCATGATTTCCCTGTGATGCTCTCATTCCACATATTCTCACCACTATATATATCATATCACCATTTTTAATCCACTATTCTTTCTATTAAGTCTTCCATTAACTACTTGTAACGATTCATTATGCTTGATGTTTCTAGAATATAGTAAATGGGAGCATGAAGATAATGAAAAGTGATTGTTGAATGGTGATATGATACAGATCATGGAGAGCCTGTGTGAGCTGAGAGAATCCTAGGGACGCCAAGTAAGAAGTTCATACTAGATTCTATGCTAAGTGTTAGTTAACCAGCCGTAGTGACGTGCATATATAATACTTAGTTTTGTTCTTAAATTTGGGAGTGATTAACAACTGATCCATGTTTTAGTTTCATTGATCAATGGAGCCAAATAGACATCAATATTCTACCAATGAACTACTTCAATAGAAACAACATCATAAATGACCAAAATACAGAATATAAATGAACCCACAAATAAGGAACAGAGAGTGATTTCCACAAAAATATACATCTCCAAAAAGGCATAATAGAATAAGGGGAACAAATTCATGAAAGGATAACCATTTAAAGGTTCATATTTAAAACCCCCTTGAACTACGAAAGGATAATTTCAAAAGACTTTTATTTTAAATGAGGAACTTATAGCTACAACAAAAAATAGGAGGAAACTATGAATGTATTCACCCCAAAATGGGAGAAAATAATTTAGCTAATTTTTTTGTGCTTCTTTCACAACAACTTAGGAAAAAATTATTCCTCCACCAACATCTCAAAATGAAGTTCCCTAGAAAATAGGACTCACTCTATTATCTCTTGATAAAGGCCCTCATTAAAAATAGATGCTTTCAAAAAATCCTATGACGCCACCATAGGAAAAAAGGAAACAAGCTCTTCGAAGTGTTCAATGTAATCCTTCACCATCTGCTGACCTTGTTGGACACTCATGAGCTCTTCACATTTATTCATCTTTAACTCTTTAGGTATAAGCCATCAGCCAAACAGGGACTTAAAATCTTCCAAAAAATCTAAACTTGCATCGTGGGTGGGGAAAACAAATCTCATTCTTCTAAAACCGGACCCCATGTATAACCAAAACAACACAAACTCAAACTGGATTTGGAGTTCCAATCACTCTGAGGGCATGCTCAACTTCCTCAAGCCACATCACTACCTCTAACGAACGTCGATTTCCATGAAAGATAGTCATAAATTGAGGAGAATCGGAAATAGGTTGACACCCACTAGAAACCTTAGATACCATTCTATGTCGTATATTTTAAATAACACAAAAATCAGAAAATTGGATTTAGGATCAATCTCAAACACAACCAAAAGGAACATCTCGGTCCAAAAAAACCTTCTCAAAAGCCAAATTTCATAAAAAAACAAGAATATCTCTTCGAAAACCACTATTTCATTTTCAATTTTAACCCAAATTCTTCTAAGGCCACCTTTGACAACATAATAACCCACATTTTATAAGCGAATTCAATTTTGGAAATCATTTTTCCCCATTGAAAACCATTTAAAAAAAAAGATGATCCAAAAAATAGAGCATCCACATTGGCCACATGGATGAGGAATGATTCATAACCTACACTAATAAAATATTTCATATGAAATACATTATGTAGTGGTTATAAATCATCACTCATCATTATTCCATGATGTTAAAATACAAAAATTCATCCTAGAAGAAGGGTGTTAAACTTTATAGTGTATCTTGTCCTATTTTCATGATGTTAAAAAGAAAAAACTCATCCTGGCAGCAAGGCATTAAACAATACAATGTATCACATCGTGGTTATAGGATTTTAAACTTCACCAATTAGTTATATAAGAAAGACGTTAAACATTAAATCGCCTCTTGTCTTGGTTGCATGACATTAAATTACACAAAATCATCCTAGAAGTAGAATGTTAAATTTTATAGCATCTCTTTTCATAGTTGCATGAAGTTAAACTACAAATATTTTTATTGTTAACAATCAATTAAAATGCACATAGGAGTTGTGTGCGCAGTGGTGATGATATGAGATGTAGGGTTCAACAAGGTTAATAACAATGAAAAAATGGAAAACATGGAATCGAAAAGATCAAACAATGATACAAGAAATGTATATTATTAGATACATTGAATTCTATCCATGATTCATCTGATGGATCATAGTGGTGTTGCACCAACATCGGAGGAGTTCCGATTGAGATTTAGAATCATGATGAGTGAGTACTAGTTAGAGTTCTTTTAAATTGATCGGAACACTTTTAACAGTGATTTCATAAAATCACTGATAAAAGTCACTTTTATCAGTATTAAATTGATAAGAACTAATAAAATGGATGATTATCAGTGCTAAAAATGATTTGACATATCTTGATATTTATCAGTGCTCTGAAAGCACTAATAAAAACATATTTATCAATGCTAATATTTTAGCATTGATAAAAATTATTTTAAACATTGATTTTTAGCGCTCATAATGGATTTATTCATTTAAATTTATTATAATTTTATAATTATTATATATATATAATTTTTTTTATAATTATATACTTACTTATTTATAAAATAATAATTATTATTTTTATAATAAATATAAATATATATATTTATAAATATATTAAATATGCATTTAAAAATATATTTGTTTATAAATATTTATTTAAAAATATATTTTTAACATTATTTGTTGATATATAATCATAAATACATGCATTTTAAAAATTAGTGAAATTGAAGAATTCAAGATGATCTCGCTTTAAAAATATTGAAGAAATGGAAATTTTTTAATAATTAAATATAAAATATTAAAGAATATATATATATATATATATAAGTAAATATTATTATATATTGAAAATACTAGAATATACTAATAATATATATAAATAATATAATATAAAAGGACCAAATTCGAAAATAAAATACAAAAAATACTAAAAATGAATGCCCTGACCGTAAGATTATTAAAAATAAATAAATAAAATTGATTGATTAAAAACATAATATATTATATTAATCATCCTAAAAATTAAATTGTAAAATATACTTAAAATTGAATACATTACATAAATATTAGGTGTATTTGTTGCTATATATTTCGTAAATATATTCATGTTTGTGTTTGTATATAAAATGCTCTAGTTACATATATTTCTATGTGTGTGTGTGTTTGTGTTCGTGAAAGCAATATAACACATGATGTTTGATATATATGAAATAGAAAAATAAAAAAACATTAAAAAGAATAAAACATTAATTTTTTTAATTAATTTTTTTATTTTATATATATATGTATTTAATATATTTTATTTATTACTATTTATAATATATATATATATATATATTACTTATTGTTTTTTACTAATAATTGTTTCATTAATAAATTTTTAAATAATTTTGTAATTTATTCCTTTTTAATTTATTTTTTTTAATTATGTATTTATTGATATATCTAAATTTAATATATACTATTTTTCAATATTTATAATCTATATATATTTTTTAAATTTATTAATTTTTATCAATAATTATTTAATTTATAAAATGTTTTATAATTTTCTAAATTTACTCAGTTTAAAATTTAATTTGATTAAATATTTCATTTTAATAATTTTACATATCTATATTATATATATATATATAATTTATTAGTATTTAAAATTTATATATATGTTTTTCATTTTGGAAAATAATTATTTTAATAATGATAATGTTTTAAAAAATTATTTTCTTTTCTAAACCATCATCAGTGCAAATAAAGCACTAAAAAGGTTTCTATTTATCAATGGTTTTTTGTTCACATTCATAAAGAGTAACTTTTATCAATGCTAAAAATAAAGTTCTAATAAAGGGTAAACATTATCAATGCTAAAATAAATTTCTTATTAAGGAGACCTTTTATCAATGCTAAACAAAATGAATTAATAAAGGGTACTATTTAATTTCACTATTATTTAGCAGTGATAAAGATGTAATTTCTCAGTGTATTTTTCTAGCACTGATAAATTCCAATGTTGTTATAAACTAGTTTTGAAATAGTATTGGTGGACTTTATATGGTCCAGAATTAATGTATTTATATGAAATATTCCCATGTATGTTTGATAATATCTTATTAAAAGCCTCTATTTTTCCATTTTGTACTGCATGGTATCATGATGAGTGATTGGAATCGATGTTGTACCCCCGGTACAATTTCTCCTATTTTATACAATAGAATTTGGTGTCATCATCCCTAAATATGGTGGGAGGGACCCCAAACCTGGTGATGTAATGGTGCTTTACAATGTTCATGATATTATTCATTTGGACTTCCTTAATGGGTACTGCCTTGTCCAATTTGAAGAAGAAATTTTCATAAGTAACGACATAATTGAACAGATTGTATATGGTTTGGGGATATGTACCCATAACAACAAATTCATAAGCAATAAACATCTAGAAATATTTAGTGATGTGTAGAAATTATTAAGAACTGTGGATGATATTTTCATGGATCTAGCATGAATGAAATTTCTTGGGAAATAGAAAAAAGTTTTGTATTAGGGTTTTTTTATTAATAACTTATCATCTACATTAGGTGAGAGAGCCTGGTCATAGAATAATTAATATCACAAAAACATGCACAAACATTTTCCAAGAAGGAATGATTCTCTATTCATCATTTGAAGCTAAGGAAGATTATATCAAATCATCACATTTAGAGGGTTTTTTACTAATTTGTTTCATCCCACATGGTAAAGTTCATTGAAGGGTGCCAAATATGTTCTCTTCGATCTTTGCATGTGGGGGCAGTATTGTTTTATAGTTTATCAATTTTGGGATTTGTCAATCCTAGGTGGATATCGGTTCATCACACCCTAGGGTAGTGTTGACTTGATAACTTTATTCCATATCACTTATGAAGATAGACATGATCATTCTTTAGTGTGTGATATGGATGATTGACTCCTCCTAATATAGGTCAGCAAGGACTATGGTTGCATTATCTAATGCATCAGCAAAATAATTCTTTGATCAGTGAATAAGATGCAATGTGAGATAAAATGTTAATTCATCCATTATTTCCCTGAAATTTTCATTTGTATGGGAAATTCTCCTTTTTATAGTATATTCTCTATTAACATGATTTATCAATAGCTATGAATCTCAATTGATATTTAGTTAGGCTATTTGAAGCTGTAGGGAGAGATCTAAACACACTATGATGTCTTTTGTTGGTCAAAGTACGACACTCAAGATGGGGGTGAATTGAGTTCTAACAAATTTTTCTGTTAAAAATTATTTATTTTAAAGTCCCTCAATTTAAAATCAAACATCCCATCAAACCAAAGTAGCTTATTTGTAAGTGATTTTAGTGTTTGAAATATTCCTCAAGGATTGATAAATTATCAGTTAAAGTAATTCATGAAGTTACTTCAACTTTTGAAATCATTCTACTAAAACAAATTCAAGAACAAAAGCTATCTATGAATAACTATCAATAAAAAAGTAATGTTTTATGTTTTGAATAAATAATGATATATTAGAAGAAAATGAACCTGAACAATGTGGATAAAAAGGGGTTCCATCTCTAGCAGAGACATATTCATCTCCACTTGGTGATCACCTGCAACCAAGAAATTTATATAAATAAACTTGATTCACACTTTGGATCAGGGTTTATAATAGCAGGTAGTGTTTTATAAGTCACACAAGACCTCAACCACATTTATTCTTGGGAAACTAAAACAATCAGGCCACACAGGGACCTCTACCAAATATTTACATAGGATTTATATGGTGTAAGAGAGTGGTAATGAGAGGATATCATGTCTCCTCCAGTTTAGTAAAATAGACAGTGTCTTCTTTTAATACAGATGCACACAGTGCTCAAAGAAAAAATAAAACAGTACACAATAGATCAGAATATAATAACAAGTCCTTAGAAATTCTCTAATTGTTGATCTATTCAGATCTAGAGTCATTGAATGTAGAAAACTGGAATCTTTGGTCTTCTTTTGGATATAGACTCCGAAACTGAGTGTCTTGTGTTCTATAATCAAAAATCTAGTTCCATGAGATTTTCTTAGTATCTCTTCTTGTTCATTGAGTTGTTTTTTCTTCAGGGTTATTTAAAATATGGCTAACAAAGAGTTCTTCATTAGCTGATATTAGGAAATATGGGTTATCGTGGATATTTTACATGGTCTGGTTAGTGTCTCTCTCCTAACTTCTTCATCTCATACACCATAATATATTAATTTCTAATTGTTTTTGTTTTGGTTAACAAGAAGCATGATTTTCACACCTCGTACCTCCTAATGTCTTCTAACATATCTATAAGAATCAATATTAATATCACTATCATAAAATAGATTATATATGATAATTAGATATAATTTTGAATTTAATTTAAATAAGAAATAAATGGCTAAGTATGGAATAGTGTCATAGGTATTGGTAAAATAGTGATGATGTCATCGGAACAGTAAGTTTAGAATGATGCAAAAGTCAGTGGTTACACATCCTTTGCTTATAAGATATGCCTCCAGACTAGTGTCTAAAACGATGAAAAAATTTTAAATCGACTAGTTGATGCAACTGTGTTGCGTCAATGGTGTTAGGTCCTTCGTGAGAAATGGTTACACTAGAAATAGTGTCATCGAAATACCGTCTGGTCCTTTGCAAAAATTTTGAACTGGTGACTTGATACAATGGTGTATGGTGCATTGCGACTTATAGAAATGATAGCATGATACAATTGTGTTACTATAACTGTGACTCATACTTTACAAGTTTTCATACTAAATAGTGAGACTGTTTGGTCACAACAATGGTAACTATCAGTTAACCATGACGGTGACTCATACTTTCCCAATATTTGTAATCTTTCTTAAGAAGTAATACTTGTGGAATGTATTAAAATTAAACTTGAGCATAATGTAGCATTATAGAACTTGATTAAACTTGATTTATCAGAGTTAAATAGGATTTGTGAGCATTAAAACCATAGGATAACAATATTATCTCCCATATTGATGACAAAAAATAAAAGCATTTACAATACATACACTTCAAAAATTAATAAATAGTTTGATTAACATATAAAACATATTATATGTGATTAAGACATATTATCAAGGAAGTCTATTATAGTATTAGATCATATATGAAAAAATTTAATAAATACCAGTTCATCATCCCCTTTTGGGATAATAAAAAAAAATTCTAGGAAAATAAGAACAAGCATTAAATGAAATCAACAGATTAATAAAATAGATAGTACATTTCATTTAATGTGCTGAAAAAATACAGTAAAAATAGAAAAACGTCATATCTCTAAAAAAATTCCTCATTCACTTCTTTTCAAATTCTTTATGCTTCCCTTTATCATTTTCAGAGACAGTAGCAGGAGGAAAATCATGTGCAGAATTAGTAGAGTTGGTTGGAATAGATCTAGATTTTAGAGACACTCCTTAAATAATAGAATGGGTAGGGATCAATCTAGATGAGGAAGGAGGTGAGGGTATCTCAGTGATGATAGGTCAGATATATCCTAGAGCCTGAGTAGGGGCCATGGTAACTAGATCAATGTATGTATCTGAAGGAGTGATAACAGAAAGCAGACCAGGTCTATGCAGAGCAACTGCAGGGGAATCTATGGAAGTTCATTGCTCATTAAAAAAAGGTATCAACAGGTTGATGAAATCCTTAATTATTTGACCACTATACTCCATGGATTTCTCAACGTCATCCTTATTTTCCATAAACATTTCAAGGGTATGAGTAAAAACCTTCTATTTCTTGACACTCTACATGAAATATTGAGTCACTGGAGGAAGCCTCAAGTTCCCCACCAGATATTTGAAAGGACTTGTCAGTCAGTTCTTGGTATAAATATTTGTAAAATTGTAATCATCATTCATTGAAATCTTTTCTTGAGAATCATTATAAGTATTGAATTAAATTTTTACCATAGAATGCACATTCTCATTGTATTTTTCAATCTAACTTAGGATTTCCTTCCTTGGACCACCAACCAATGTCTAAAGATCTTCTCTAATAATTGATCTTATCAGGTCACTGTCCAATGGTTTAAAGGTATGGACAGAACTTTTTTGAGCTGGAGAAAATGAGGAAAAAGTATTAAGACATTAGAGAAGAATTTCTAAAGATCTTTTATACTCTTCTGTCGGCTGATTGAATGCTGCCACAATTCCATGCATTTAATTTACCAATTTGGTGTTTTCCTTGTCCACTTCCTCAACCACTTAAATAAAATTTGGATGAATCTGGGATTTAACATTTTCTAGATAGAATGTCACCATCATCCTAACAATGGAAATCAATAGAAACTAGAGAAGTAGTAGCTTAAAAATCATTTCCCATCTCTTCACCAATCTTAAGGATCCCACTTCATCACATAACAATTTATATTCAGTCATGGATTCTTAAATATGATAAATAATTGTGTGTTGATTTTTCAATATTAACTTCTATAGAAGCATTTTAGAATCCATTTTACTAATTTTAGTCACAGGAGAAGGTTTTGACTTCATAATCATTCCAAATCCAGATAGGAGACTTTATCCAAAAACATTTGGATCATCATGGCTAAAAAATTGGGCATTTCTAGAGTAGTTTTGGGAATAGAGACAGGTTCTAAATCCTTACTAATGAAACTTATGTAGCTACGATTGGTATGAGTTGAGACTAAGTTGAGAGGTCCATTTCTCTAACAATGGACTTCTTAGAATCATCAAAATCAAAGTATCCATGAAAACTGTACTAGGTATCCACTGAATATGAATCCATAGGATTCTGTACTTCAAAGCATTCCAAATTGAGGTTTTCTCACCCTCATCTATTACTTACCTTGGAGAATTAAGTGACACCATCATGTGAAAACTTTAAAAAAATTATTATCTCTTAGTAACTCTCGTCCTCATCTACATCTACTTATAACGAAAATGATTTTCCAATATTTACATCAGAAGGTAAAATGAATTCTATTTTTGCAGATTCTTCTTTTGTCTGTTGTTCATTAGCAACATGTGCTTCCACAGTTTCTTCAACATTATTAGTATCATTATCCTTGGTTGTATTTTCATCAATTTAACCATCCACGCCTTTAGAGAGAATAGAATTTATAGATGTAGTATCCTGATATAGTTAAAGAGATGCATGAGGAGGCTCTTCGGTCATTTCGGAAATAGTTATATCATTGCTTTCTGAAACAACTCCATCATCAAATCTAGGAACATCAACATCCATTACATCATCAGAATATTCCACAAAGTCATATGGTTCCAAACCAGGATTACTATTATCTGTTGGTCTTGAAGGATTCTCAAGAGGATTGATATCTTCATACATCCTTTCATTGTCTTCAACCCATGACCTCTTCCATGGATTCCAACTATTTTTCATTCACATGAATATATCCTTAAATTGAAAAAACACATAATCCTAAACAAATTCCTAATTCTTCTCTACCAAACCCATAGCATGAATAATAGTAGAAATGAATCTTGAATAGAGTAAAGAGGTCTAACTTGAAGTTGTCTTGATCATATCACACGTGTGAAAGAAAAGGTACCTGCACATATTTATCTTATGATAATTCATCAAAAGATTCATGAAGAATATATCATGATATTTCAGATTAGAAAAATCACCTTTCCTTTTACATATCAAATGCTGAATAATTTTGAACGACAATCTTGTCTCTCCATCTAATTCAGAGGCTATAGGCCTTCTCCTTTTTCCATCTCTGGTAAAATAACCCAAAGCCTCTTATAAGATAAATTAGTAACATTAAGGTGGAGGTTTTCTATTATCATCCTCAAAGATACCTTTATTAGGTACTCCTAAAGAAACACCCCACATCCTTGAAGAAAAAGAACATATTTGTCTATTTACTCAACTCCTAACCACATAGTCATCCTATTTATTGAATGCAAACTGGATATACTTATAGAACTCAAAAATGAGTTTCGAGTATATGGGTTTCATTTATTTTTTAAACCATTCAATCCATCAAAGTTTATCCAAAACTTTGAGAAAAAGTGACTTACATGAGAGAATACATTTTTCACACACTTTGGTTTCTATCAGGACTATACGACCTACAAGACTGGTGTTCGATGGTTTCACATTCTATGTGATTATAGATCGTTTCCCTTTCATTTTTGAATTTTTCATTGCTGGAGTGATGTATGATAGATGCCTCATCCTTGGAATTTCCAAAATCCATAGAGGGTTTGATAGAGAGCATGGAGTTAGAAAGAGAATGGTTTTGGTTTTGGGAGTAGAGAGCATGATTGAGGAAAGAAGTGGAGTGACGGGTTTCTATCATTTTGGGATTCCAAAAGTCTCAAATTAAAATAAAACGTGAAATAACATAATTAAAATAGTTCTATAAGAAAATATCACAAAATATATAATGTTGAGTCATAATGGTGAGACTAGAATGTGCGGTTACAGTGGAATCACAACGGTGTGACTCTGATTGGTGAGACAATAATTATTGAGACATTAAACGGTGAGACAGTAAACTATGAGATATGAAATCTTCAATCAAGGATTATTATTTCCAATTCATTAATAATTTATCTAATTATTTTGGAATTTAAGGGCATAGAAAAAATTTCCATAAGCTGATAATCTATTCCAATGAATTCTGAAGTAATATGACCTTTTTTATAATGATATCTCATGAAATGATGTCTTACATCAATATATTTTGTTTTGGACCAAGAAACCGTATTATTATAGGTTTTAATAGCACTTGTGTTGTCAAGGTTTATGGGGACGTGTCTAAATTGATATCCATAATCTAGAAAATTGTGTTTCAACCACGAATTTTGAGCACAACAACTACCAGAATCAATGTATTCATCTTTCGTAGTAGATAATGAAACATAAATTTTCTTTTTACTACACCATTATATTAGTGAATTTTCCCAAAAGTGACATGTTTCATATGTTCTTTGTCTATTTAACTTGAAACCACCATAATCATCATTTGAATAACTTACTGTATCAAATTATTATTGTCTATGATAGAACAGTCCTATGTTGGTAGTATGTTTTAGGTATTTGAAAATTATTTTAATAGCAAGAAGATGTGACTCCTTAGGATTTTCTGGAAAATGATTACACAGACATGCACTAAATGTAATATCAAGTTGGCATCAGTCAAGTAGAGAATACTTTCAATCGAACCTATGTAATTGTTTTGATCAATAGATTTCCCAATTTCATCAAGATCCAATTTTCGGGTGGTAATCATAAGACTATCACTACTTTTAATGATATCCAAACCAAAACGTTTGGGAAGATATTTAGTATATTTACTCTAATTTAAAATAATAAATTATTTATTTTGAATGATTTTAAATCCAAGAAAGATTATGAGTTCACTCATTAAACTCGTTTCAAACTCATTTTTCATTATTTATGAAAAATAAACACATAAATAATATTTTCATGATCCAAAAATAATATCATCAACATAGATTCGTACTACTATAAAATCTTTATAAATTCACTTTATAAAAAGAGTTGTATGATCTATACCTTTTCTAAAACCTTAAAGATAATAAAATTACATAGTATATTATAACAAGCTCTTAGAGGGTTTTTTAAACCATATTTATCCTTTCTTACTATAAAAACATGATTGAGAAAAGAGGTTTTGTAAAACCATGGGGTTGTTCAATAAAAACATTGTTAACTATATACCCATTTAGGAATTAAATCTTGCATCCATTTGATATATATTTAAATTTAGATGTGTTTCATATTCTAGTAGAATTCTAATGGCTTCATGTCTCCCAACTAATGAAAATTTTTCTTTATAGTCAATGCCTTATTCATTACTATATAGTTGTGAAACCAATATATCTTTATTTATTAAAACAGTACCAGATTTACCTATATAATTTTTAAACACTCCCAGAGTTCCTATAGTCATGTTTTTTTATATCTATCCAGTAGTTTCCAAACATCACTTCATGCAAACTGGTTCAGTTATTCTTAAATAGACATTGCCCAAAATTCATCATTTATTGCCTAATTGATGTTCATAAGTTCAAGATAGGACAAAAAGGCTTGACGTTCATTCTATTTTCTAATAGAATCTCTAGTTTGACTTCCTTTATCTATGACACCATCTACAACATCTAAAGGATGGTTCTTAATAGCAATTATAGGTCTTAAATATTAGGGTCGGTAATTTCAGCTTCTTTAATAGGTTCGGTATCATCATGGCTAGTGTCTTGTGAATTTATAAAACATGATGTTTGGAAATATTTTCTAACAGTATGATCATAAGATCTTGTAGTTTTATCTAGATTGGACAGATCAACCAGAATATTTTCTAAGGAGGTCTTAGGTTCATGAGGATTTGTTTCATGAAATTTGACACGTATTGATTCTTCCACACACTTGGTTAATTTTTTAAAGACTCTATAGGATTTTATAGAGATTGAGTAGCCTATAAAGATTCCTTCTTCACTTTTGGATGAATATTTATTATGATTATCTTAAGTATAAAGATGATAGACTTTACAACCAAAAACTATAAAGTAATTTATTTTGGGATTCATATTATTCCACAACACATAAGGTGTATTCTTAATGATAATTCTAATCAAGACTCTATAAATAATATAAAAATTTGTATTGATAACTTCATCCCAATAGTAAATAGGTAAATCATATTCATTAAGCCTCTTTCAGTATACTTCTTATAAGGTTATATCTCTTCTTTCTAAAACACCATTTTGTTGGTGTGTCCTAAGAGCATATCAGTTATTAATATAAACATTTATTGAGAAAAAAGATTCAAATTTATGGTTTTAAAACTCATGACCATGGTCCCTCATTATGTTTTTAATCCTATGACCACATAGGGTTTCTACTATTCTAGCATAATTAGTGAAATGAGAGCCAGCTTTACTTTTGTGAGAAAGAATGATAGTCCTAGAATAACTATAGTTGTCGCCTACTAGAACACAAAAAAGTTGTTCCAATTATGGCATGAAACTCTACATGGTCCAAATAAATCCATGGTAACCCACTTAAGAAGATAATAAATTGAAACTTCTTTCTTTGGTTTGAACGATATTTGGTACTATTTTCCGTTTTGACAAGGATTCCATACATTGTCATTTGGATATTCTAGTTTGGGTAGATCCTTAACTAGTCCATTGATAGTATGATTTATAAGTAAATGGATATTACCATGTCCTAGTCTCCTATGATAGATCTAATACTATTTTTAAAAGGAACTTAAGTAGGAAACATTCCAATACACTAAGGAATCTTACTTTACAACATAAACATATTTATTTCAAATGTTAGTAAATACTAATTAATTTTTATAATTAAAAATATTACATTCATCAATTTCAAATTTAACATCAAAACCATCATCACATAACTGATACATGCTAAGAAGATTTTATTTTAATCCATCAATAAAAAAACATTGGAAATTAAAACTGAATTAGAGTTACCAATTAGGCTAAGGCTAATTATTTTTCCTTCTGAATTATCACCAAAAGTGACATGCCCACCATCAATATTGACATGATGTTTGAATCTTCATTAGTAAAATTTCATGTGACTTGAACGTCCACATTCCATGTTCTATAGGATTCTACATGTTCTCTTTAAATAACATTCCTACAAAAATATCAAACTAGATAATATTTTAGTACCCAGGCTTGCTTGGGTCCATTAATACTAGTAATTAGTGCTTTGGAATCTATTCATGCTTCATGGGTTTCTTATAAGAAGGTTATATTTTATTTCAAAAATAAACATTATTTGGTCTAGAAAAACTAAAGACTCTAAGTTAATGTCCGATGCTGGAACTTGTGGAATATTTTTCAATTATGGGCATGAAAATAGATTTTGAATTTTTTGACCCAAAACTGTTTTTGACTATATTCTCTTTCACTAATTGGTATCCAATACCAGTAGTGTATTTTAATGATTCATTTTTAAAAGGAATTGTTTTTAGAGTATATTTCCCATAGGTAAACATCTCTAAGTCCTTTTTCAGTTTCTCATTATACATTTTATTGTCATTTTTCTCTTTATGAAGTTGGGTATTTATCTCTTTCCCTATAGTAAGTACGGATTTCACAAAAGAGCTGATAACATGTTGTTTTTGTAAAAGTTTATTTTTATCTTTTATCTCACTACATGTATCTTCTAAAATTTTGATGTATTCAAACATTTATTCATTTCTCATGTTTTTAAAATGAGATTCATCTCCATAATAACAATAATTATTTACTGAAGAAAAAATTGTTTCCTCAGATGTGTTTTTCATGAAACACATATCAGCTTTATTGGCATCTTCATAATATGATGAATATAAGTCACTGGAGATATCTTAATAATCACTCCATGTAGCCTTCAATACATTATAATAATTCCTATATTTTTCCTAATATTTGATATTATATCTTAACTTAGGACAATCATCCTTTACATGTCCTCTTCTTTTACATTCACATAATACAATGTCATTTTTATTTTCATTTTCCTTCAAAACATTTTTCTAGTTTCCCTTATTGTCATATTTTCTATTTCATAAAGGCGTCTTGAAATACATCACCTCTATATAGAGCTTCTTAAAAATTCTAGCTATCTGATACATTTCTTCATTACAGTCATATAGAGAATATTTATTACCTACACTATCAAAATTATTTTGTGCCCTTTAAATTTACTTATTTATGGAAGTAGTTGTTTTGAATGACACTAAATTTCTCTTTGGTTCATCCTATTTTTCTCTATTTACCATTAATTATTCCTCATATATCATCATCATTCCTATTATATCCCAAACTAGAAACTTATTGATATCACAGGACTCTCTTATTGACACTGAAGTTCCCCTCCAACTGACAGGTATAAATATGAGAATTCACATTATTTGTTATATTATCAGTAATTTCTTTTCCCAGAGAGATAATCATAATTACAAATTCAATGAACCTTAAATACATTTCATAGATAATTTATTCATGCTTGATCTTAAAGTTATAATATTAAATTATATTTGAGTTAAGTCGCATCTCATTAATGTTAGTTGTTCCATCATGTGAAACCGCTAGATTATCCCAAATTTCATGGGTTGTTTTATATTCATAAATATTATTGAATTCTTAATCATCAAAAGAATAATATAAAGAATTTATAAATTTGTAGTTGTGTTTATAATCATTCATATTTGGGTCATCCCATGTATTTCTGGATGTATCAAGAATCTTATATTCATCTATAATGGAAGAAATAATTCCAAATCTGATACTTTATAAATGCATTTTCATCATAATTTTCCACTGACCATAATTAGTTCCATTAAAAAAGGGAGTACTATTGGTAGTAGAGCCTTCTTCAATATTATACATAAAAAAGAATAATGACTAAAATTTAATGAGTTAAAAGATTATAACTAATATAAATTTAGAGATCTTTAATCCATAACTAAAATCATAGTTAAAAATATTTGAAAATTTTAATTTAAAAATATTCTCTGATACCAATTTTTGGTTGGAGTAAGATATTCTGGAGTGGGTGAATTGATTTCCTATAAAACATTCTATTAAAAATTATTTATTTGAAATTCACCCAACATAAAATCAAATATGCTAGTTAACCAAAGTAGCAATATTTTTAAGAGATTTGAGAGCATGAAAAATTCTTCAAAAATTGATTATTTATCATTTAAAGAATTTTATGATGATAATTTAACTGTTTAAATCAGTTTTCTAAAATATATTCTAGAATAATTACATTATAATAATAACTATCAGTGCTATGTAATTTTTTTTGGTTTGAATAAAAAAACAGATAAGAAAATAGAACTTTAACACGATGGATAAAAACAAGATGTTATATCTAAAGGAGATCCTTAATACTCTCCACATAGTGTTCAACTTACACCAAGAAGTTTATATAAATAAACATGATTCACACCCCGGATTGGGGTTTATAATAGCAAACAGTGTTGTCCATGAAAAACTAGATCTCTACCACAGTTATTTTTGGGCATCTAAAACAACTAGCACTAGTACAAAAAACCATTTTTTACATCGGTTTTTTTTATTTTTAACGTCGGTTTTTAAGCGACGTTATTGTGAGCGACATTAAAAATATGATTTTTTACGTTGGTTATTTAATAACTGACGTAAAAATGGTGTAATATAGTTTTTAACATCGTTTTTTAGAAAATCGTCATGAAATACATTCTGGATAATGGCCATAAGAAGCCATTTTTACGTCACTTTTTGAAAAAACCGACGTTATAAGTTATTTTTTATGTCGGTTATTTAATAACCGACGTTATAAGTTATTTTTAAAGTTGGTTATTACATAAAAAACGAAAAAAATAATTACTATCTTGTAGAAAATTTTCTAATCTTTTATTTGATTGGTCATAGAGCTCAAACGGATTTACAGATCAAAAGTTATGACCATCAGAAGTTTGATATTTGTTTCGAGGAAAGATTGAATGAGCCAACCGTTGCTTCATATTAGAAAGAATTTTTGAATCCGTAGGGGGATTTTTAGTTTTATCATGATATAAAGAATCATCCATAATAATAATAAATTAAAAATTGTTAAATGGTATATCAATTAAGAAAACTACCCATAGAATATATAAATCCTGGGAAAATAATTACAAATACCTTGACGAGGTCGCAGAAATAAGAAATTGTTGATTTACACTGAAGACAAAATAAGTTGATTCGGTGGAATGATGATGGATTAATTAAATGATCATAAAATGGTATATCAATTAAGAAAACAAATCATAAAAACCATAAATCATGGATGTATGATTAAATATACCTTGAAAAGATCACAGAAAGAAGAAATAATTGATTCACATTCGAGAGAAAAAGAGTCAATTTGGGGGAACGATAATGGTTGAAATAAATGATTGTCAAATTAGGATGGCTGTATAATGGAAACATATAATTGAGATTCTACGAGATAACGTGGTATTAAAAATTTTAGGCGGCAATTCAAAATTTCGATGCTGCGATGTTAAAAAATTGAAATTTCGCGTTCATGGGATATTAAAAATATCATTCACGCCAGTTTTATGATAACCGACGTGAAAATATATTAACATTTTCACTTATTTTTCACGTCGGTTATTATAGAACCGACATTAAAAATCAATCTTCGTCACTCTTTCACGTCGGTTATTAAATTACTGACGTGAAAAATCGATTTTCATGACTTTTTCACATCGGTTATTTAATAACTGATGTTAAAAGGTATTTTTCACATCTTTTATTTAATAACCGACGTGAAAAAAGTTTACAAAAATTTAGTTCATTTCCTAAGATTTAATTTTACAGGTCACTGTACTCAAATGGGGTTACGGATTAAAAGTTATGGCCTTCAGATTTTGGACATCCTTAAGACATCGTTTAGAGATGATCAACTTCTGAAGGCCATAACGTTTAATCCATAACTCCGTTTGAGCTCTGTGACCAATAAAATTAAATCTTGAGAAATGAACTACATTTTTGTAAACATTTTTCAAGTCGGTTATTAAATAACTAATGTTAAAAGTACCTTTTAACATCAGTTATTAAATAACCAATGTGAAAAAGTCACGAAAATCGATTTTTCACGTCGGTTATTTAATAACCGACGTGAAAAATAAGTGAAAATTTTAATATATTTTCCTGGAAAAGGATTTTTCACTTCTGTTATTTAATAACTGATGTGGAAAAGTGATGTACATTGATTTTTATCATCAGTTATTATATAACCGATGTGAAAAATTAGCGAAAATGTATTTTGACGTCGGTTATATAATAACTGACGTGAAAAAACGATTTTTAGATATTTTCACATCGGTTCTAAAAAACCGACATGAAAAATGGTGATGTAAAAAAGGGGTTTTGTACTAGTGTATGTAACACAGGAATCTATTCCACATTTGTACGTGGGAGTAAGATGGTTTAAGATAGTGGTAAAGAGAGGATATCTTGCTTCCTCTAGTTTATCATCGGAGGAAGTGTGTTTTTTTAATAAAAATACACACACTTTCAATGATATAAAAAAATAGTACACAAAAGAGTTGAATATAATAATAAGTGAATTGAAATGTGGTGAGTGTTATTAAATGCAGATCTAGATTCTTTCAATGTAGAAGATTTGAAGATCAGGTCCTCTTCTAAAAATAGACATAGAAATAGACTGTCTTGAGTACTCTATACTGGATTCGAGTTCAATGAGTTGTTCTTCATATCTCTTCTTCACCTTTTAGTTACTGATACTAAAAGGTTGTTTGTAGGATTGTTTTCATATAGTTATTATTGAGATCAAAAAAAGAAAGATAGATTATTGTGGCTCTTCTACATGGTCTGGTGTTTGTCTCTATCTCATCCTCTTTAGATTGGGTTCCATAAAATATTAATCCTTTGGTGTTTGTGTTTTAGATAAAAATAAGAGTGATTTCCATGTCTCATACCTAGTACTGTCTGTGGACATATGTAAAATAATCCTTAATAGTTTGTGTATCATTAAATATCTCAAATATGATAGTTAGAAATAATTTTGATTTTAATTGAAATAAGTCAGAATTGGACATGTATGGAATGGTGTCATTGTCAGAAGTGACATAATAATGGCGTCATAGGAATGGTGAGTTAGGAATGGTTCCACAGTTAGCGTTGACTCATCCTTTTCGTCTAAGTGGTTCCTCAAGCTTGGTGTCTCAGACTTTGTTAAAATTTTGAATTTGTTAGGCGATGCAACATTGTTGTGGTAACACTGTTGAGTTCTTTGGGGGAAACCATGTCATTGGAAATAGTTTCAATGAAACATTTTTTGGTCCTTTGATAAAATTATGAACTTTTGAATTGATACAATGGTGTCTGGTACATTGAGATTTCAAGAACCGGTAGCATGATACATTGGTGTCATATTAATAATGACTCATACTTTACTAATTTTCATACTAAACAGCAAGACCACTTGGTCATAGAAACTGTGATTTTGATATTACCATAATGGTGACACATACTTTTTCAAATATCTATAATCTTTCTTAATAAGTAATACTCACATAATGGATTAATATTAATCATGAGCATAATGAAAAATTATATAACAAGATTAAACATGATTTACAAGAGTTAAACATGATTTTTGAGAATTACAACAAGAGGTGTCCAGTAGTTTGTTATCCTACCCCATTATTTATTCAACCTTCATATAGTGATAATCCATATAGAAAATTTTCTTTTTTGTGGAAACAAATACAATCCCCAAGATAACCCAATTGAGATTTGGATTTTCTATCCTATTTCTAATAAATCTTCGAGAGGTTCTATGAAAATAAATATCTCATGTCCATGGAGTGTCATGTGAATATAATACCTTATAATCAAGGTGGGTAGTGTCTACTAGTGTAATTTTCATGGTGGGATGTGTGACAAAGATATAATTCATGGCTTTCCCATTCACTAACATCTGCAACATGATTCTGATGTCATATTGTTGCAGAATGACAACCAATTGGGGAAGAAACCCAATTAGCCTAGGGTAGTAAAGTATTTACTTGAGATCATGAATACTAGATACCTTATGGACATCATGGTGCTGTAAGTGATGACCGAAATATTTCACAATGACGATGAGTATATGGAACCTCTTCTCAACATCAGAGTATCGGGTCTTAGTACCTAAACTTATTCGGCTAAGGTAGTGAAGAATTTTCCAAATCCCCGCATTGTTTTTAGGTCTGAGGAGGGAACCCAGTGAGAGTTCTATGGTGGACACATATAATATGAGTGGCCTCCCTTACAATTTAAGCATTCAAACATGTGTTTATAGTAGATAATGCTTTCCACTTTATATGGATTCTTTGAACACTCTACCCCATTGTTAAGAGATTCCCTACATAATTAGACAAGTGAAGGGGAGATATTTGACTAAAAATTAATAAATATTTTTTGAAAATAACATTTATATAAACTTTTTAATCCTCAAAAATTCATGAAAGAATATCATTTATCGGATAAATAAATTATAGAATCATTAAAGACAATTCTGATATTATTAGAAAAATTCACAATATATAATACCCATTTTGGTGAAATTACCTTAGTTTATGAGTATTCAATAATGACTTCTCTAAAATGTTGGCCCAATTTATCCGATGAATGAATGTAAAACCTTGTATTGATCTTATTTCCGTTTAATCCACATGCTAAAATGCAATCTTGTTTTTTTTGATCCATACCCCTTTATGATCCTGGATTTAAACATGGATCAGTGTTATATAAAAGAAGATAGCCTCATACTTTATATAATTTATATGGGAATATCCCTATGAAAACTTTTATTTTGAGATGAAAATTATATCAATTAATTGACCATTTTTTACTTCAGATATTTTATAATTTCTCTTAACCTCTTAGATAGGATATGATTCTTGTGAAACTATGTTTTTTGAAACATATGTCTGCTCTTTATTCCTTAGAAACCTCATCCTCTTCCAAGTGGATAACCCCCTTTCCATGAATATTCACATTACATTTTGTTTCTCTCTTTTCCATAACTTTTTTATCTGGCCTTGTCTCTATTTATCAGGAAAGTAAGAATAGTCCTTATGCCCTTTAGAGTTTTTACCCTTTAACACCGTATAGATCCCTAGGGCTGAGGTTCCATTGTTCCCCTTCTTCCTCTAATGTGTATAAAGACATATTAAAAGTATATTCCTAACACTGTCATCTAAAAATTTACTGGAAATTTCATCTCCAGTCATCTGTTGATTTGGTTTTCCATTGGAATCTAATAATGATTTTATTCCTTATACACATTCCACTTAGTCAACTTGATCCTTGGAACCATTCATCTTTATTTTACACTTTGGGATAACCATTTTCCATCCTTCCTTCTAAGAAATACATTTTAATAGATCAAAAAATACCTAGAATCAATTTTATTGTTGGCCTAATATAGGGGAGTCTCTCCTAAAAAAGGGTCACCACATTGTATTAGTGCTATCAACAGCCTATATCACAACATGCCCCCTATTTCTGAGTGAGGTGATATTAGATGAGAATGTTCTAGTATATCGCACCCTGAATATACAAAATATAATAATAGGAAGGCTCATTTTCATAATATTGGTACCAAGGATTCCCCTATACTAGTGTATATGGATTGGGCTCAGCCGAATCACCCCTCCAATTAGTGTAATTCATAGTCCCCTTCGAATTATAAATAACCGCCCACCATTTTTATTAATATATACACATAATCCATCATTATACAAGATAATTATACATTTATTCTCATAGGGTTCCAAGTTGATTTCAACCATAATTGAATATTTTTCAATAGATGAATGAAAATCCTATTGAATATGACTTAGCCAATAGAACGAAATTAAAAAAATCATTCCATTTCTCCAAAACCATGGGTTTATGGTAGTTGAGAACTTCATATACCCCGATCCAATATTTTTCAACATGGGTATTTGATATGTAAATTTATACACAAAACCAAGGTTCATTTGGATGGAACAAATACCTTGACCATTCATCAGAATCCAGGAATCTCCTGATGAGGTTACCCAACATCTGAAGAATTGAGTGATTCTTGAATGGATGGGGAATACCTAGGAAGCTCCCCCAAATCACTACGATGGGTGGGGGGACTGCTTGCAATGGAATTCAAAGATCCATATGAGGATAATAAATTGGTACCATTTTTAGGAGTGAATCCCTTTGGACCATGCAGTAGTGAAATCATCAACTTTGGTGAACTATAGAAGGAAGTGCAGGGGATCTGAAATCCCGAAAACAATGTGATCTTACAGCGGCCATGTGCTATTGATTAAGTGGTTGAAACTATTGAGTTATGGGTGTTTAAAGAAGAAAATAGCTATCAATGGTATTAAATAGAGATAAAATTCCACCAAACACTCTTGGAATGATAAAGGATGTGAGGGACCCCTCTATAAAGGTCCTGGACCTTTGGAAAAAGGTGAAATATAAGGAAGTTATATAGGACAGACGATTAAGTGAACTAGGATAAATCGTCCAAATGTCTCTGATATTGCTGGATATGGGGGTGGGAATATCATACATCACCCCAGGTAGGGGGAATATTTCTCATAAGGGTGGCTATGAAAAACTATATATAGGTGAGGTTCCCTTTTAGTGCCCTTAGTTATTTTATATTTTTTGTGGGTGAAATTTCTAAAATAGCACCAGTCTTTTCTGGGTCTACCTCTATATCATGATGGTATACCATAAATCCAAGTATCTTCCAAAAGGTTTCCCTGATGGTTCATTTCATTAGATTCATCTTCATATTGTACTTTCATTGGTTGTTGAATAATGTATGAATATCAGGGAAGTGATCACATAATTGTCATTATTTGACAACCAGGTCATCAACATAACATTCATTTATACTTCAAAGGAAGGGCATAAAATAATGAATCATGTCATGTTGATATGTGGTTCAAGCATTATTTAACACAAAGGACATGAATTGATAGAAAAAGATCATTTATGGCACTCCTATGGAAGATACTTCCTCATCTTCAGGGGAAACCATTATCTAATTCTACCCTGAATACCCATCATGATATAAATGTCTTGGAAGACATAGGTTGAATTTATAAATAGTTTTTGATCAGATTTGGGAACTATACCTTTGTTAAATGTTGATAATGGTCTTTGAAATTGATAAAAACCCTAATAAATTCATTATTTTCCTTGATAGATGAAATAATAGAAATCCATCATGGAAAATGAACTTCTTGAACAAAGTTGGATTTGTTAAATTTTTCAAATTCTACCTAAATATTGGTATAATAAGACAGGTGCATCCTCTTGGATTCCTATTGAAGCCTCTATGGTCATCAAGAAAGCCAAGATGGTGGGTTTCCATATCTAAATTTTCTCAAAAAAATTATGTATATTTATAAGAGGAAACATATCAGTGTTTCATTAGAAATTTCATGTACATATGGAATTGTGGAACTATTTAGTGTAGGTTGTGCGTCTTCTTTTATTCCTAGATTTACCTACCTCAACTCAGTAATTGTGGTGGAGACACCTTCCTCTAATGGAGGGGAATTCCTATGGTTATCCTCATCTTCTTCCACCTCTGAGATTGTGGAGGCATTTTTATAGTTTAGTAATACGTGTCTATCTTTATCATTATTGGGGTGAGAGAGGCCACGATAAGAGACAATATCATCTCATAATTCTATAATATTTATAGAGAGATGTTAGAGATGATTTTCTATTGTTCTGTCACTAGGTAAATATGGGTCTTGGACATCTTGGATCAGGTGTAATACCTAAACTAAATTTATGGGGAGAACGTAGTCACTGTCGAGCATGCTCTAAGGATTTGTAGGTTTATTCACCTAGCTGTTGGGGGATATAACCTATATAGAATCATACACCATTTTTTATTTCCCTTTTCATATGTATAAACTTTCTTCATCATATGTGGATTTCAAATATTCAATGGGGGTATTTTTTACCACGTCGTATGCCAGCATGTTCGTTGACGCAGTATGTAAGGAACTGATGGAATGTTGAAGTCAGCACCACATGGATGTAGATCCAAGGTCTTTTGATCACAACATTATATGTGGTGACTTGTTGGATAACCATGAACTCTACATTAGATGTGATATCCCCGAACTGAGTTTTGATTTTGATCTTCCTAGGAGATCTTTTCTCATGCTTATCCTACACTTGAATGGTCATATTTGTGGGAATAAAATACCCCCATTTTATCCCAATAATTAGAATATTTCAATCAAGATGATATTAATCCCAAGACCTTTTTTAATCATATCCCTTAAGATATAAATATTATTGAGTCTACCTGAAATATAGAGGGGTATGATGTATCCCTGGATGATCTCTTCCTGATCCTGTTATATAGATGGTATGGTGACAAGGAATTCTTCTATAATGCTTTCCATTAGATAGGGCATAGCTCAAAGGACTTAGGTATCCAAATATAATGGGATCTATATGGCTTCAACGATTAACTCCCTATGATATTGTGAATGATATAGTGCATTAGGGATTCATTGCTTTCCTAGGACAATATAAAATAGTTTCATAATGTCATACTTTTGTGAAAAATGTCAATTCTTCTCTATGTGGTCCTTCACCGTGACATGTGTCTATGAAATTGGAAAATTTGTGGTATATGGGGTAGATGATTGTAATGTAGTTGTGGGAGCATATTCTTCTCATAGAATGGGCTATAAAACCCTTCCCCATTTCCTAGGGATAGTCATGTAACCACACCCTTTCTAGGTAGTCATGTAACAAAACTATTCTTGTACAACTCCTAGAGGGTTTTGAGACATCTCTATGTATTTTTTGGGATTGTTGGAGTGCTTTACCATGGGTCTCAACTGAATATATATCCTCTCTAGGGACATGGAAAAAATATTTTGTCTGACCATGCCCGTTTTGTCATATGTATCCTTAGTTCATCTAGATGTGGCCTCATTTCCTTGGTTTGGTGTGGGAAAATCGTACATTGAGTCATATTCAACAATAGATAAGGGTTCTATCTTGTGTATAATTTTGACATAACCAATTATGATCTCCTCATCCAATGAGGGTTTTGTTTGGTGGGGCGGTTCCCGTGATTCGGATGTTGAAAGGATGATATATGCAAGAGTTAGAGATTTTTTTGGAGAATAAAATAATTCTTCCACTTCTATATCTTCCCATTTTTTATGGTCACATACATATTTTGGAGTCATATCTGATGTCACCTTCTTGGGTGGTGGAGTTATTACCAATCTGTGTAGCTGTCATTTCAGTGTGGAAAGATATTGGTCAACTTTTATTCTAGTAAAGCAGTTTTTGAACTTCTATCTATTCTTGGAAAGAACATTATACCAATAAGCCTCATCTTAAGACAAGGAAATGGTTATACATAACAACATATATTTGTATTTATCAAACACCACATGACCTAAATCGAACATTCTTTGAAGGACATCATTGTAGATTAATTAGTCCTTGATATTACGAAAACAACATTCTCTATAAAGGGTATTAGTTGGGATGGTCAGTGAGGTTAACATTATTCGGATTCCTATGTTGTGTTCACTTTGGAAGGTTATTGTCCATGACTACATGAAAATAAACAGGTACTTGATCATTTTGGAAGTATTTGGCCTTACTCATCAATTCCAAAAATCATTGGTGACAGTAATTTACCTATGATTACTATTGAGGGAGATTTGGTGGTTTTCTCCACGTGATAAGAGGTGATGGGTAGTTTAGGACATGCCTAGCTGCTAGGATGGGAACATCTGTTAGATTGAGGGTGATATCTAAAACTTCTAATTTTCAAAGCCTTTTCCCCTACGTTGATGGGAATGAAATAAGATTTGGATTGAGTTTACTTCTTATCATCTTCCAAACATTTTACTGTTTCGGTGAATTCACAGAATCCACCTAGATAACTGATTATGATTAAAAATTTTTGAATTTCTTCATAGTGACTTCAAAAAAGAGCTCCTGTAGTTTCTCCTATAAGAGTGGGATATTGAAGGAATGGGATAATTCTTTATGTCTATATATAAAGTCAAAAATCCTCTCATTTACAAGTTTTTTTTCACTTAATTAGCTCAATTACTGTCATTTTCTACAGTGTGGAGTTGGAATGATAAAATAAGTAATTTTGAATGTCTTCCAATCCCACAATGTATCATGTAGGAAGACTACTATACAAAACAAGGGTTGGCACAATCAGAGTCTATATAAAATACCTTATCTTAGTCACCTATAGTTTTCCTTGAGGGCCCATCCTCAACCCACATCATAATATGATTTGTGTGAGATTGGTTTCAGGATATCCCTTGTTTTTGACAGTATAGAAGGTAGAATTGATGAAATTGGGTGGACGAAAAGTTTTATCTAAACATACCAAATATGGATTCTTGTTATGGTGAACAGGTGTACATTACCCCTCTATATATTCCATTCAGGTATCCAGATACTCAATGACATTGAGAAACTATGGAGACACTACTATTTGCGCCACATACCATCTATAAAGAGTGGGAAAGTGTTTGAGGTGGCCCTATTTTTGAAACTATCTGATTATTGACTCATTTGTAAACTGAGTGATTACCCTGGAGAAGGATAGTTTTCCTCCTTAATGGAAGGAACTCATGATAATTTTATACATCTTAATTTATATAGACAATAATCATGGATGTATAGCTTAAATGATTATAAACATCTTTTGTTGGTGGATCTACTTTTAAAGGAGGAACATTCACCTTGACCTAAAGATGATAACCATTGGGAATATTTCTCTGGAGTATCTATTTTTTGAGTTTTCTGAGAGTTTATATCTCATTATAATATTATGAGGTATATTCCATTGTGGAATGATCATTTATTCTTATAGTTGATGGTTGGTATTTAGCCACACATTTCCCTTTATTTTTGGAAGCATTTCACTCAAGAGGTGGAAACTCATTATTTGGAGGTTCCAAATTTTGGATCCTTCTTTGGTTTTCTGTGTGTGTAGCCTCCATGGGTCCATCAAAATCACCCTCCCTTCAAGGTAAGTTTTCCATGTTCTGTCCCTGTGAATCTTTATTTTGAACCACTTTTTCATTTCTATTGACGGTGATGGCATTTATAGAGGAATATTGGGTAATGGTGGTTCTCCCATTAATTTCAATGCAATAGGATGATTATAAAATAAAATTAACAGGGTTTTTTTTCAAACCCTTGGCTATATTAGGTTGTTTTTTCTGGGGAACCTAGAGAGTTCTAATCATATTCACCATACAATACCCTTATCTTGGCTAATGAGTTATTCCCTTGAGGTATTTTCCAATCATGGTCTTTGAATGGGCCTCAAAGAGTAGATATTTTTCTAGAGGATGGAGGAACAGATGGGATGATGATGGTTGATATTTAACTCACAACATGGTGAATAATTATTCTCTTTGTAGTGATTATGATGAAAATTCCCGTAGCCCTATGGGTTGGGGACTACATAGGGACACAATTGGAATTGATTGATCCCTTTGTTGAGGATCTGATTCTACCAGTCAAGGATTTGATCATTCCTAGGATGGGTATTAAGCTATAAATTCCCCTATACTATAATGCCATGGTTTATTTGGAATCATCATTGATTTCCCTAGTACAATCTTAAGGGATGATGAACAAGTTGATTGTGATTGAGATATAAATTTCCTCAGTACAATGGGATGGGTCTTATCTATAGCTGATTACGATATTTTCTAATTCATCTAAATAATTGATTGGACAAGAGGTTGATGTGTTGGAAGATATACCCTCAGGCTCGGTGACCGGGGTTCACTTCGGGATGGATACTATGGAACATTCTATAGTGTCCTATTTGATGTGGTGTAGTTGTGTTGGGGTATGAGTTGGGTGAAATGGCATCCTATGATGAAATTTAGTTTCTATGGGATGTTGTTGAGTTGATCGCAACTTCTTATCCAGTGTATGAAATTAATTCATGTTACTTTGAGGGGACCATTTCAAAGATCCTCAGCCTGTACTCTTTAAACATTCAAGATGACTTGTCACCATTGAAGCAGGATAATTCTACTATAGTGACAAACTACAACATGCATTACTAGGTCCTATGATATCACCATATGATATGAAATTATATGAAGTTTTATCTGAAAGTTTTTTTGTTCTGAGGATATAGTGCATTTTAATTCTTGATATTTCTCTCATCCTCAGATACAAACGTCTGGTGATGATCAAGAACTCAGTCTGCATGGATTTTTTCATTTCGAAGACAAACATTATGTAGGCTTTTTTCATTATCTTCAACTCCTGGATTCTAGGCCTTGAAAAGGAAGGCCATATATAGAAAACAATAAAATGTGTTTATGAGATGAAGTTGATACTCATATCCTTGAAAGGGTAGATGTATAGCCTTCAGTCGCTGATGAGTATCCCACGTAATTTGGCATAGATAAGCAATTCACTCCTTGTCTAGATCATATGGGACCTCATAGTCAGAATTAGCGAGGGACTAGAACATGGTGGGGGAGGTTTTATCTAGATAAATCTCTCCATATATCAATATTAGACTTCTCATTATTATACATACATGCATTCATCTGATCATAACATAAAAGGGGATTCTTTGGGTTTCATACTGACTGGAATGGGGTGCTGTTAGTAGTTAATGGGAAACTCAATAAAGTTGACAGTGATGTTTCGAACACCTCTCTATGTGAAGGTGTTTGAGTTTTTAATAGATATATATAAAGGGTTTTCTGGTAAAGTGTATGATTTCCTTTTTTATGGAATATATCAGCATGGGGATATTGACCGCAATAGATGTTAAGATTATATTCCGTACAGTCTATATCAATTTAATAATGAGTATGACTATCATAGTAATGATCATCTTTGACATCATTTTGATAGTCGAATAACCATTGGGGTATTAATAATATGTCTCAAACAACCTCATTATCACTATAATAATGAAAATTATGTATATGAGCCTCATTCTACATTGTGTATAGAATTTTCTGACCTACCTTCTATAATTTTGAAGGGAAATAAGCCTACTGTATGACGGTTTATAGACATTGTCTGTAATTTTATTGTGTTGTAGGAGTAATAGACCCCTACTAATAAGCTTTTGGAATATACCTATGATATTCCTTACTATTGAATAGAATATGAGCCTATCCTGATGTATGTTCCATTCTCATATGGTGAGTCTCACTCCGAATTGGAATATGAGACTGATCCCATGCCATTGGAATATGCTGGTAGTCTTTTGCAGCAAGGATATGAGCCTCCCTCAAGGTATTTCCCACTCTAACATGGAGGACCTTAATGGGAATCAAAATATGATCCCTTCATGAAATCAATTCCCCTTCAGAATATGCTGACATATGTACGAAATGGGATAAAGGATATGAGCCACCACCAGTATTTCCTCATAAGGTTGTTGGTGGAGTCATTCATTGAAAGAAGTAAGAACATGTTCCCACATTAAGTGATCAACTTGAATATATCAGAAAGATTCACATAAAATAATATGAGTTTATCTTGAGTCATGTTCCATCTAATTTGGCAAGACCCTTCCAGAAAATGTATAAGTACCCAATCATGGGCCTTTGGAGTATGTCACTAGTCTTCTCTGAAAGAAATATGATATTTCTCAAGGCTTCTTCCCCTCTCACTTGGGATGCCTCGGCAAGGACATGGATACGATCCTGATCTTAGGCCTTTGGAATATTCCACCAAACAATTTTCATAGGCATGTGCCTCTATCCTAGGGTATGTGCCTCCCTCCCTGGGAGAGCCTCCGTAGGAATGAGAATATGAGCTCAATCCAACAACTCAAACATTACCAGAATATATTGATAATAATTTTCAATAGGATAAAGAATGTGTTATTTCTCTAGAGAAATAACATGTTCATAATGATTAGTCTGTTTAGATTCCTTGGTTATAGAGATAGGAATATGAATCTATCTATTTTTTTGGACTAGTGATAGAATATTTCAATGGGGTTCTTCAACTGTTGCTAATATGTAATGGAATTTCAGAAATGTGTTCATAGGGATATAAGCTGATACATTTTCCATCGCAAATATATACTCATAGATGTATTCGTTTGATGTCGGGATATGATCCCTCATTTTTTCCTATGTTCAATTTAATCATGCTAATGGGCTTCATTCATGGGTACAGAAATATGAACCTTCCCATGCTTGGTGCAAGAATATTCCCATAGACTTGTTCTAAGCTAGCAGAGATAAAAGCCTAATCGCTGGATAATTATTGAATATACTATCAGAGATCATCAGTGGGAGAATGGTTATGATCCCTCTCATGACTATCCAAATCCTTATGTGCCTGACGTGTCGTCCTTGTTTCCCATTCATGGATGTTAGAGGTTGTAGTTTGGTTTGTGGTACATTAAGTAGGTGAGTGATGGGTACCAGTGGGATGGTTTTTTCGATAATGTTTAACATGAGATCTCTTCATTAGACCCTAATAAAGAAGGGATTCACATTTTACTCCCTAGTGAAACATCAATAGATACTGAAGGTGGTGACTGTCACACTATGAGGATAAGCTCCAGAAGTGGTTGGCTATGGAAATTAGGTCCACTAAATTCATGTCAACATTCCTTGGATGATGTGGTATGGGTAGTTTTAGTACATGTAGTCCCTTGTGGGAATCTTCAAGTGTCATTATTGTACCACATCGATGGTACTCTCAAACCATTGTGTGTTCCATCTAACTTTAATGTTGTAGGGGAGTTGAGATCATTTTGCCACCCATAGGGGTTTCATCCATAAATAATTGGATTGAATGGTTAATGGATGATGACATTATCTGAGATGGGGGTATTGTATATGAGACCAATGTTTGTGGTCATATAGATAACAATAAATAGGATCACTATTTAGTGAAATATCATAAGCATGATGTGTGTTCATTTAGATATGCATGGTTAACACAATTGTCCTTTTATTCATATTTCTTCCATGAATCTCACATTGACTTGTCAATGAGGGTATGGTCTTATTTAATGGGAACTGTGGTAAAAAAGGATCATATGTAATATTTATGTTAGGCTTATCACCTTTATTTATGTAGGATATTACAAAAAAGTTCCCTTTCATATGGAAAACAACCATCCTTATATTTGAGGAATTTTTATTGGGAACATTATTATTTTGGGGGTAGAATATGAAATGTAAAATGGAATGATGCATGATGAACTGATCATTCTGTTATTCGATATATTCATCCCATTTTTACCATTTTTTAATGAAAATGGATAAAAAATGAGTTGAATTATTTTTTCCCCGATGATTGATTATAACAGTTTCAATTTCCTTTAAAATCAATAATGAAAGGTTTCCATTTTCACACTTAATTGAAACTCTCAATGGTTTACACATCCATAACTATATATAGACCTTCTTTCCAAATGGATGTGGGTAGTTGGGGTTTTAGACCGAATAATTCTTAGGAGCTCACATAGGTCGAGAGAATGGGAGTTTGGGCTCATCACACCATTTTGGGTGAATTTTTTCCAACTCAAGAATCTCTTATAGGTTTAAGATATGTCCTAAAATCACACCTTAATCCCAATATGAAACTAGATAAATTAACAAATTGATCATAGGTTAAAATTTTTTATATGAAAAATAAGTGGATATCATTAGGGAATCAATATGTATATATCTGAGATTCACCATTCATTTAAAAGTAATGAGTAGCTGCTTATATTTTGAATCTATAAACCCAGCACTTTAGAATTTTCTACCTAGCATTGAGGTGGTTAATATTCCATAGAGGGGATTGAGCCTTAATGAGGTTTCTTACATATCTTTTTTATAGAAGGAATGAAAACCCAAATAGTTCGTTAAATCCCTTTCTGTTTAACAGCATGTTGAAATGATATATGTATGGGAACTTAGGCACTAGTTATTTAATCTTGAGTATTCAAGAGACATCCTATATATCCTGATTATTGAAAGATTTGGAGTTGTTATAATTTTTTAGGCCCTTGGGACTACTCCCAAAGTAGATGCCCTTATATAAAGGTAATCATATCATGCCACCCATTCGGGATTACAAACTGAGGTTTCCCTAATTGATGAAGATTCATTGTATGAATGATATAACCATTTCAACTCCATAAAGAAACGTGATCCAGGCTTAGTGTGAGAACAAATGTATAATATGTTATCAATCTCACTGCATATTGATGTGGAACTTTTGTACTGGTATATCCTTAGGTATGTTTAACATGGATCTCAAGAATTCATAAGGCATCATACATATCCTTATTATAATAAGAATCAAATTTATCATATTTTAAATTCCTTCTCTATCCATTAATGAATTTTGAAGAATAATCAACCCATTGGAATGATTAAGTCATTATGTTTGAAATTTTGGAGACATAAGGGGACATACACTGAAGTGAATGCCTATTTGGACTGTGGCCTTTGCAAGGAATCCTATGTATTCAAGTTATTATAGGAGTCAGAGTTCCCATTTTTTAGTATATTAGGGATTACACACTAAGGTTTCCCTTATATTGTGAGAATAGCATATTGTTCCCTTGAATTGGGATTACACTCTAAGGTTTTCCTTTTTAAATGATGTGATTTTCGAAACTCCCTAAGACCTCATACACTATGTTTGGTGTGGGAAACAAGGGTTGTAAAAGAATCTCTCTCATTACCTATGGAAGCAGGACATATGTGTGGGTATTTATTATTGGATGCTTCATATAGAGGTCATGGATCTGGGGGGAATCATATATATCCTAGTTATTGAAGTAATTAGATACATCATAGTTCCTATGGATTAGTGTTTACACATTTAAAATTCCATTGTGGTGGCTAGATAATGTTATCAAGTCCTCGGATGGTCACCTAGCTTGGCTTGGTTGTCTGCATGAACTGCTTGGTTTCCTACTTTTCATGCCTTTATTTTATGACATGATATGACTAAGGATTCATGAATATGTATGGTTATATTTTGGAAGTATCTATAGATGATCAAAAGATCTAGTTTCCATGTGTGTGGGATGTCACATATCTTGGATGGCCTAGTTCAGAGACATACAAGATCGAGGATGACTTGTATATAGGTCATTATAAGGACAATACATCTTTTCATGGAAGCCATATGATCCTGGATGATATTCTTAGAGGGTGTCACATGATATAGATGAAATTATATAGTGTCATCATTAATGTTGGTTGGCACACTTTCAGGGAATCATAAGAGTCAATGCAATATGTCTGGAGGGTGATGCAAGACCAAGGCTGGCTTCTCTATAGGACACTATGAAATTCAACTAACATTTAGAGGATTTTTTTCATATCTGGCCGAATTGTTTAGTGGATGTTGAAAGATCTAGTTGAAAAATTATAGGGATATCGTGAGGCTCCTGTAATATATACGTGTACTGCCATATGAGTTTGGAAACATATCTGAGGGATAGTACATGGTATGGATTGAGATCCCAGAGATTTTTGTGATACTTGGGGGGGAAAGACTGAGGGAAACAATGTGACATTCTTTAACACATCCATATAAATTTTCATGATCCAACAAGTATACCAATGGAGCATCACAAGATCTAGGAGACATGCCCAAGTGTTGTCACATGACCAAAGTGGTTTACATAAAGTGCATGAGAATCATCGTTTGTTCTCTTCCCACAAGTCTCCCACTGTATTCACTATTATAGACTTTTATTGAAAATGAATAGATCTGTTCAGTGTTAGATTATTTAATGTATCATGTGATCTGGAATACATGGGGGATATAGTTCGATTTACCTACTAGGAGTCCTGGACATGATATATGAGTGATGATATTTAGTGAATATATATACAACATGATCATTCAAGTTGTTCTCCAAATCTACATTGATAGAAAACTTTTTTGATCATGGAATCATCTTCCTTGAGAAATACACTCTTATGCTTGATTATGCTAGTTTGAGGTTCATGATACTGTAGGTATTCCTTTATCCTAATTTGTAGGGGGGTGTATAATAGTCTTTCCATCTTTTTATTCTCCACTTTTCATGAAGTGTATCATTCAAATAAATGGTGGATTCGATGGAGGGATTTTATGTCATGCGTTTTGTGGGATCTTGTTGTAGTTTATTCCATGGGCGTCACATGATTTTCATCAATCGCAAGACCATCCTATAAAATCCTTATTTATTGGATTATATCTATTTAATGGCATATTTCCTAATCATGTGCTCGCACTAATGGAATTTTACATTGTAAGAACAAGATGTCCAAGAGCCATCACAAGATAAGGGACCATATCAGAAGGTATTCACATTATCTTAGAAGACATTTTTAGGACCTTTCATGGTTGAAGGATGGATTTCTAGTTGGATTTTGGGAGATCATGTCATCATCCAAGATAAAATTATAAAGATCATGGTTTCATTTAAAGGGGTCTTTCATGAACATGCTAGTGTGTCATATGAGTTTTATGACTACATGAGGCTATTTTATTTTTTCCTTTTATTTCCATTTTTATTTTACATGAAATATTTGGATTCATAAGTTTTATTTAGTGTTGTTTAAGATAATTACACTACCACCTTGTTCATGTGTTGTGTGACTAATATAAGTTCATGTGGTGATGCATGATCATTTAATTGAAAATTCCATTAGTTTTATCATTTGAGATGGAAAGGGTGCTCAAGTCTGACTGGAAGGATCCCATGCCTTTTGCATGATGATAGTGTGCTAGATGTATCTACTTTATCTTTTTGAAATGACCGCATGCATATTTTTCTTCATTTGGGTTTCGGTCAAATTAGATTTATTTCTTTCCCAAATATTAAATACTACTCAGGGATATTATAGTAGAATTTTGAGGTTTCTCCCATGAGGAGAAAGCTATCTCTTTTGACGTTACTACATTAAGACCCTTTGATAAGAGTGCTTTCAAGTTTCTTGGGTTTAGAGTTATTAAATTTATGGTTGAAAGTGATTTCAAAAGATTAAAGAGGAGTAAGATAAATTTCAAGTTTCTATAAAAAGTATTACATTAATTATAATCTTGGATTGGTCTTATGATTTTGGCTGTGAAGAAAACAATAGTCTCTAGTAGACTTTAGTCAAGTCACCTAGTTCGACATAGGAATTGACTATTTAGTGATTGGGAGATAGTAACTACATAAGTACATTATGTTTGGATTCTATGGTATAAAGTACCCAAGGATTTTGTTCATAGCTTATTATACATTAATCAGGATAGGGTCGTTTGTTTGAATATCCCATGGACAAGGATGTCCGACTGAATTGAATATTCATTTATTATTTATCCTAATTAATAATCCATTAGGAATTAAAAAATTATATTTAAAAATTTATTATGAGTGTAGGTACATCTACTCATGATCCCTACCCACGAGTAGTTTAGATACTTATGGTGGGAGGGGGAAAGACTTAAAATCTAGGAATTTTGGTTTACATGTTCAATTGATTTAAAATAAAATTGTTCCTAATAATGAAATGCTGTGGTGTTTCTAAAAGGAAAATGAGTTTTCAATCAAGGTTTATAAAAGAAAAATCATAATCATAATAAAATCATTATTTGAAATTAAAATCAAAAATGGATCTAACATCTGTTCATTGGAAGTTGAAGATGAACAATGAGAAATTATGTGAAGATAACTGTAGGAATTTAAAAAACAACACAATCCCAACTCAACAAATTTAAATAAAAATTAAAACAGTGAAGAGATTTGGGTTTTAGAGGTATGGGGGTTATGTAATCTCGAATGGAACAAAAAGTGGGAAAAGTATCTACTATGGGATGATTCCCAAAGAACTTCTGGACCATTGTAAATATAGCTGAAATAGGTAACGACGTGTAATATATTACACATCTTGTATGCCATTCTATGTTAATCTCCATGTAATTTTTGCATCTGATGTGTATCCATGTATATTTTTTCCACAATTTGAGGTTTGACCATTTACACATTGTGTATAGAGTACTCGCGATGTGTAATGGACTTCCAAAAGTTCCTCTGGAGTGGATTTATCATTCAACAAATTTGACAGAGGACACATATTGTATGGATCTTTAATTACTCGAAGATTTTTTATCTCTTATAACTTTACAGCATGGTTCACAACATGGCCCATGACTTATTACATGTTACCAAATCCTATTACATAGTGTGTAATGCTAATTCACAATTTGTAATAGGTGAATTCTGCACATTATCAACATTCACTCCTTTGAATCCTATGAAGCCTGATTTCTACAATATTAAGCACAGACCAAGATAATTATTGAATAAATTAGTGAAAACCATTAATTAAATGATAGTGAAAAGTATATATGAATTTTTAATATCAAATTCCCTTAAACAAGAACAATTACTTATCCTTCAGAAAAAACATTCAATATACATATTTCAAAAATGTAATCCATTTTTAATGGAAACAAATTCATCACATCCAGTAAAATAAAACAAAGTGTATGATGAAAAAGTCAGTATCCAGAATCATTCCTACATAGAAAAGTAGTCACTCCCCATATCTTAGTTATTTAAACAAATTCTAATATTTTAATTAAAATATTTTAATAGTTCCTTCAATTCTATACCAATTTTTAATTTATCTCATAGTGAATTTTCTATCATCACTTATGGTAAAATGAAATTAGATTTATGATCATACCCCGAGTATGTTATCCTGACAATAATATTTCATTGGCTCTATCATATCCACATTACAATGAAAATTACAAAATTATTCATGAGGGCCTCAACAATTTGGATCAAATGAATCTTAGATTATGGTTAGGTGGGTACAATATGAATTTCAAACCTAAAAAATAAGGGTACTCTATAAAGTACAATGACTTAATGTCAATATATGTGTAATATAATTTCTCATTCTATTTAACCAAGTCAAAATTCCCATAGCTTGGGTTGGATACATATATTAGTCAAATGAGTACAAAATTAATATTCTGTTTCTTACCTTTTTTTCTTTTCATTTCCATTTCTTGAAAATCATGTCCACGCTAGACATCATATTCATTCACTAACCACATATGATCCTTCAATGGATTCATTGGTCTAAAATGGTGATTTATGATCTTCCCAATACACAACCCATGTATTTTTTTTCATTTGTATATTGAAAAGAAATAGAATAAAAGTGAAATGATATAAAGTAAATATGGATCAAAACCAAATAGTATAATGAGTACACCATATATCACTATAAATAGAAGCCTCCCATGTTTTATGAATGCTCCCCCCCCCCCACATATCCAAAATTAATTCATGAATTATACAAGGCGAATGGTAAAAAATAAAAAAATCATCATGGAATAACATCATCTTGTAAGGTCATTCAAGGAAACAATAAGAATAATTAACGAAAGATGTAAGGTGGGTCTTTGGAAAAAGTGGCTAACAATGATTTCCTGAATAATTATAAATTTTCACATCTTATTTCATATCCTTAATAATATATCGATTCATGTTTGGATAGGTTTACATGTCCTAGGTGTTACTCAATAAATATTATAGGAAAAGAAAATGAAATTATAGGTTTATATTCCTCTCTAGTGATGAGAATATAATTGAAACTTGAAATTATAATGGGTATATAAATATGTAATTGATCAATAACTCATAATTTCAAAAAATATTAAATTTTAATTCAGCATATATTCTCAGTAATCATTATAAATGTTCTGATCAATTCAAAAACATGTACTCTAAAAATTTCCAACTTAACTTTTTATTTTATTAAAATGAGATAATGTTTTTCACAAACAAAGCAAGATTATTATTTTGAAAATTTTCTTCTAGATAGGTGAGAACAACAAAAAATTCAATTGTAATGACATTGAAATTCATGAGACACTCTCCCATGCATAGAATGTAACAGTGTCCACCCTTTCCATCAATTTCATATAGGTGTTTCGTGGAACGTAATGATCAAAAAAATTGGAATGGAATTGTACCTTTTTTAAAGAATTATGGAATCAAGATCTCGTTGGAATGTGTCATGCAAAAAAAGAATTTGGATGTTTGTACTCTAATTTTGGATCACCTAAAAAAAATTTAGAAAATAGATCTTGCACTAGATAAAGTATTATCCCATATTTCTAACATAGTAAAATCGAAATTATAGATAAGTACACATAATAAAAAACAAGGATGACTATTTTCATTGAATTTTGAAATTGTTTTGCAAAGAAGTTCAATCAGAGACTCTAATTAACAAATTATAAAGACTCAAATAGGATGACTCTAGATAGACAAAAGATCAACTATGTTTTGCCTCCAACAAAGTTCTAAAAACATCATCAACCAGATGGATAGACCAGGATATTTTACAGTGGTTCCATCAGCTCAGTTTCTCCTTTTCCACTTACAGCCACTGGTTGTTGTTCCTTCCAGTTCCTAAGGCTGATTTTCTGGGATTATCACATCGGGTGCACTATTGTGAGTGTGAATGAGATTATGCAAGAATACAATCATAGCTTCAAGTGGATATAGTTTTTAATGGGTCTCTAATGATAGTTCCTGAAGTTGTCATTCAATTTTGGGGACTCTCTAGGAAACTCTTTGGACAAGAGAAATGGTTGGAGGGGGTCCATCGACCACTATAGATGATGTGGAGTAGCTAGACATGGCTATGTAACAAAATAAATGAAATTAAAATCAAGAACAAAAAATTCAAAAACCAATATTACATAAATATTTTTTAAAAACTAATACATAAGTTGGTCATAAATAGATGAAAAAAGAACGACCAGATCTATCACAAAATTCTACATCACTAAAAGAAATACATATGATCAAATCATGCATCCCGTACATAGATCTCTTCTAAAATCATCCCACCATCACGTTGTGAAAAACATATTCTAGTGGGGTCTATATCTGTGGCAGCAATAGATTAAGGTAGAGAAACAAATATAATGGTATATGGTTTGGTCGTGGAGCTAGATAAATGGGTTAGGGTGGTTGGTGGAGAGGTATGGATCCATAATAAATTCATGTTTATTGAATATGGATCTAAGAAAGGTACCTATAGGATGGAGTTAGTGGTCATCCCCTTTTCCCACTAGGCCTACTCTACTAAGTACCCCCACTAGGCATCATGGTAAGTAATATATGCAGCCATGTCCAGGCAGAATTAAGGGGGTTTGGGAATGGTTGAAAATGAAGGGATGATAGGGTTCGGTGGTGGTGGTGTGGTGAACTCTGAAGGATCAATGAAGGGTAGATGAAGGTGAGTAGAGATCTAGCACAAGTTCACCCAGATGCATTATTTGGAAGCCCAGATCACTATGAGGGTGTGTAGGGTGAGTGTAGGTCAGATAGATGAAGAGGGTCATATAGGTGGAGAGGTGTTATGTAGATACAATTATAGATTTTCTAATGCTAGTAGTGGTGCCTCCTATGGTATGACTACTGTTGGTGGAACAGACTCCTATATTCCTGATTCCCAAATGTAAAAATCATCCCCCTTCACCAGTAGCCCCAGATTGTATAGCATCATGAATCCAATGAGATTAACATGTTTGAGGGAGTTTTGAGTCATTGATGAATCCAAAAAAACTAATTATTGGTCCATGTGAGTGGTGAAAGATACTACCATTAATGTATCAAGCTAATGTTGGTAATGTGCCTTGTAATAAGGGGTCTATTGGGGAGCTATGTTGATAGATTGGCCACCCATGTCTCCTTCTAGGATAATCACATCCATCTGGATAACAATCCCATGAGACTCATCCTAGGTGAATGATCTATACGTCATGGATCTATGAAGGATATGTTATGATGGACCTCATAGATGAGTAGATTTCATGATGCACAGGTCATGGTGCAACAGGGGGATGTGTGTAATCATCTACCATAACTATGGAGAATATTCTTGAGGTTTTTGTAGCTGAAGATTAGGATAAATTTCATAAGTAAAAAAACATCACTGTATATTCCATGTTTGATGGTGAACTATGTGAGTGACAACTCATGGGGTCTTCCATCCAAGTGTAATCTAGGGTAGTCACAAGTAATCTAAAAATTTGATAAGAACTTGAGGAAAAGTTCTATAAAGGTTTTTTCAAGTACCTCAAGAATGGATTCAATGCAGAGTGTCTCCAGGAGGTCAAGGACTAAATCATTGACAATCCTACAGGCTAGTATGTTCACATCCATAGTCATGTATGTACTCATGGGATTATCCTGAAACTAGTGTATACTGACCAAGTGTTATTGGTTAGTAAAACAGAGGATAGGGCACTGGTGAAAGTTCTCATCACTGGATGAATCATCTAAGGTGGATGATGACACTGATCAGGCATTAGAGTGATCAGAAGGTGTATCGTTGGAGGCATATATGATTCCATGGTGATGCTTGGACATTGTATGTTCTATAGAGGCTGATTATGACAAGTAAGAGGATGAGGATGGTTGTGTTGTTTTGATTTTATCCATGAAGGCAGGGGGTCATGTAGAGAATATTGAGGAAGGACAAGGGGAGTCACCTGGGTGAAGGGAGTTGTCCATGAGTGAGGGAGATTCAAGGGTGGATGGGAGAAGAGGGAAAGGAGAGTGAGTTTGATATGGTAGAATGGAGTGAGTTAGGTGTAAGGATGGGAAGAATAGGGTTCATGCGATTCAGGTGCAGCCTAACAGGATGGGGAGATGATGGGTTAGGTGAATGTACAGGTCGTGACTCTAGGGTTTACGAAATGAATTTTTAAAAAAAGATCTAACATAGTAAACAATGTGTACTAGTGGTTCACATCAAGTACTAGTAATTAAAATTAATTTTTGGTAAAAATTGGAACACATCATGAACCACAAGCACACAACGTATAATGAAATTTTATAGATCAAAATTTTTTCTCTCTTTCAATTCATTTTTTGGCCTACCTAAAACTCTCTTAATACTATCCTCATCAATCATAGTCTAAAATTTCCTACCCTAGATTTCCTCCCAATCAACAATTCCTTTTAAGTGAATAGAATGACTCTATTAAAGATTAATCGATTATTTGGCTGATGACACAACCCTTGTGAAATAGTTCATGGAATATTTTCAGTAATTGGACATTCAATTTGAATGGTTTTCCACATTCTCTTTGAATTTTTATGGTACCTTAAGTAAATACTTGAGGTACATCGAATGGTTCTGAAAATTAAAATTTTAACTTACCTAAGAATAGTTTCAATCATGATTTAAATAATAGAGTAATATTCCTAGGAACAAATTCATTCCTTTCAATATGTTGATCATGCCATTTATATGTCTTTTACTTATTATCCTCCCATTTTCAAATTCATCTCTTCTTATCTCTTCTAATGTGGTTAAATATAGTATCCTTGCTTCTCCAACATTCTCAAAATCCAAATTCTGTTTCTTGATTGGCCAAAATGAATGATGTCGTGCTCAACTGGGATATGACATGGTTTCTTATAGACTATTATAAATACTTTGGAGACTATGGGTGTCTTGTAAGTAGTTTAGTATGACCACAACGCATCATCCAGTTTGAGACTCCAACAACATCGATTTGTATTTATAGTTTTTTTTAATTTTTATTACCTTCCTATTTTATTGTTTGACTTTCCCACTTGTTTGTGGGTGGTAGGGAGTTCTAGTGTCATATTATATTTTATACCTTACTATAAATACTCTCGTATCTTGGTTTGTGATGCTTGTTCCTTGATCAGTACTGAGTGATCTTGGAAATCCAAACCTCAAGAAAACATTCTACCCTAGAAACTTCATTACTACTTTTGATGTCTCATGTGAGGTTTCTTTACCATCAACCCATTTTCATACTTATTCAATTCCAAACAAAATGTATGATTTTATAAAAGAATTAGAAAATTATATCATTAAGTCTATTATGAAAATGTCGATTATTTTCTACTTCCATGATAGGATTCTATTGAATATCATTCCTCTTTCCTACATTTCTAGTCTACTAAAATATGTCACATCGATGGAAGAATTACATTATGTCGTGGTGTAGTGTGTGCCAAAAAAATACTCTTGGTATAATTTTTTCTATTTTATGGTCGAGTCCATGATGTCTGTCAGTTTGTGTTGTTTGACATATCTCAATCACATTGTGGGTTTCTAAATTAGGGGTGGTGCATCATAATAAGTAATCAGTACAACTATTGAACAATATAGGCTCATCTTGTTGGTAATTCTAGGAATATGATAAAAATATTTTTATTTATCTGTAAGAATGGTCTCTATGTAAAAATTAGGTGAGAAGATAATTGGAAATATCTATGAACCAAATTTGAATCTTGATACTGAACAAGGTTTTATCTAGAAATTCTACCTCAATGTCATCCTGCTCATATTGTTTAGTGATGGGTAATGGAAGTATGGAAAAATGATCCTCAATCACATTCTCTATTTCCTTAGTATCCTTGATCACATTATCAACTTACTATAGTAGGAGAATCTAACATATAGACCTCAATTTGACATCCTTCTTTCTCATCAAGTATGTTATAGCATCATGATTAGTGTGCACAATCACTTTGGACAACACCAGTTAGGATCGTAAATTTCCAAAGGCGTATCTAAAGGATAAGAGTTATTTTCTCTGTTATCATGTAGTTTAATAGAGATTTACTTAGCATGTGGCCATCATAATAAATGGAACAAAATATTTTTCTAATGTGTTTTCCTAATACAACACCAATAGAAAGGCCTCTAAAATAAAACATTTCTTCAAATTCTTTACCCCAGTTCGCTGAAATGGTGACTGGGGTTGCTATCAAAATCATCTTAAATGCATCATAGCATTCCCATAGTCCTCAGTGAATTCAAAAGAAACATCTTTTGACAATAGATTTTTTAATTGTTGGAAAACTGTAGAAAAATAATTTATGAATCATTTGTAAAATCCAGAATGACCCAAAGTACATCTAACACCCTTAACAATTGAGGGTTCTATAATATCCTTAATAAAATTGATTTTAGCTATATCTTCTTTGATGTCATCCTTGGATATTTTTTGAACAATGACTATTCCTCTGTGTACCATAGAATGGAATTTCTCCCAATTTATGACAAAGAATTTCTCTTTGCATCATTGAATGTCTAATTTCAGATTACCTAAATAGGCTTCAAATGATCTCCCATAGACTGAGAAGTCATCCATAAAAATTTCTAGGAATTCTTATACCATTTTATGAAAAATTTGTGTCATGTGTCACTAAAATGTTTATGGGGACATTGCACATTTTGAGTGACATTTTCATTTAAGAAAAGGTTCCAAATATAAATGTGAATGTGGTCTATGGGTAATCAGTGGGGTTTACTACTATTTGATTGTATCCTGAACATCCACCCATTTAATAGTATACTTCATGTCCCATAATTCATTCTACAATCTAATCCTCTAAGGTTAAAGGAAAATGATTTTTTTTGGTTACCGCATTAAGGCATCTATAATTCACATAAACTCTCTATCTGATGATGGTGCATGTTGATATGAGTTCGTTCTCATCAGTTATTTCTAATGTGAGTCATTTTTTCATTGGAACAACTTGTAAGGGTATAACCCAATAAATATTTGAAATATGGAAAATTATTCCAACATCAAGAAATTTCATCATTTCCTTTTTAATGACTTCCTTCATCGGTGGTGTGAGCATCCTTTTAGGTTTCCAATTAATCTTTGTATATTTCTGAGAAGGATTTTGTGAGTGAATTTAGTAGGATTAATATATTTTATGTCTTCCACTACATAGGAAATTGATTTCTTATGACTTTTCAAAATGTCTAACAATTAATCTTCTTGTTATTATGATAGTTTAGAGTTAATAATGATTGCTAGATTGGATGACACAATTAAATATGAGTAATTATGTGTACAAGCTAGGGATTTTAGTTCCATATGGTGTTTTTGAATGACAGAGGGGATAAATGGTAGAAATGTATCCCTCATTTGAGATTCAATGAATATTACTTCCCCATAATCATACTCCTCTTCCTTTTCGAGAGTGACTCTTCACTTTCTTCTTCAATAGACATGTACACATCTTCTTGTTGGGTCATTGAGATGGCATTGCAATAAACCATATTGTCTGATTGTTTGGTAGCTTTAACTAGGTTGAACACTACCTATTCATCTCCAATTAGTAATATTAGACATACTTGGTTCACAAAAATTAAGGACTTCCTATAATTAGGAATGAAATTCCATGAATAATAGGGATATCACCATCTTCATTCATGTATACTACTAGAAAGTCTTCTAGAAAGATGAATTTTATGACATTAACCAAAAAATATTTATGAATGCCTCGGGGATATTTCACTAATCAGTAATCTAGCTACTGTTAAACTCTATTTTTTTAGTTCTTGGAGTCATAGAATTTTAAAAACACTAATAGCCATTAAGTTAATGTTGGCTCCATGATCTCACATGGCTCTTCCTAACATGCATCATCCTATAGCATAGGGAATTGAAAAACATTTCAGATATCTCATTTTCAGCAGAGTTTTCTATTTTACAATAGTAAAACATTACTCATTTAAAAATATGACCCAAAGATATTATATTTTCCATTTATTGGATAGTAGAACCTTGATAAAGTTTTCATAAATTTGCATCTGGGATATAACATCTAAAAATTGAATGTTGATGTGTTGTTGCATGAACATTTCTAGAAAAATATTGTATTTTGAATCCTATCTACCCTATCTTACACACATTGGAAAGGTAATAGGTGGCTTTAATGGAGGTAGAGAAACCTAAATTCGTTCATTTTTATGCCCATCGGTTTTGTTTTTCATAGTTTTTACTTATTCTGGGGGTGTCATGAAGGTTATCTTATCAAAATCTCCATCTTCTATTGGATTCATATTAGGATCATACTATTGACTTTAATATCATTTAATTTTTTTGAGAAAGTCCAAAACTTTTTTTCTTTTTAATACAACTAGCTTGGTTTCCTATCGTGTGTATGTCTCAGTGTTTCCAGGTAAAGTGCCTGTTAATCTATCAGACAAGGTCTTTGATATTTGAGATATTTGAATCTAAATAATCTGTAACAAAGCCCATTGGGGTTTCATTTCAATATCCTATGATTTCATTCTCTAATCTGATTTTGGAATAATGTTTCTAGGATATTTACTATGTTACTTCGAGGAGGATGAGGTGGTTGGTGATGTTTGGGTTTGACGGGTTTGAATTGTTGTTGAGGTCTTTATGGGAAGGGATATTATTGTATCTGTTGATGATGTATTTGTATTGGGTTCATCACAGGATAACCTGCTGGTACTTGATTATGAAATTTTGGTTCACCCCTTCGCTAAAAATATCCTTGACCGCTTTGAGGTTTCGGCTAAGTAGGCCTATGCTGGTAATATTTTTTTAACTGTTGAAATGGATGATTTTCTTTATTGTAATTTTCATAATTACAATAATGTTGATCTTAAAATCCAACCTCAAAATATTGATAGTGATGTGGGACACTATAAATCTCACACAATTGAATCTTTATTATAGTAACAGTAGGGGTTGGGGTTTTGTAGCTGGTATTTGAATTAACTCAAGATTATTTGTGAGCACATCAACTTGTGTAGCTAATATGGTGTTCTCATCTACCCGGTGGATACCATGATGTGGTGGTCCAGGATCCCTTTTCCACAGGCTGGAATTGTAAGAATAGTCAATGATAATTTCTCATACAACCTCTAGGGTCTTAAAAATAAATCATCCATCAGTTGCAGCATCAAAAATAGTTTTTTCTGCTGGTTGGATACCTTGGTATAATATTTACAACTGAATCCACATATCAAACCCATGGTGTAGACACTTCCACATTAGCTCTAAATTGGTCCCACACTCCCCATGATGATTCATCATCATATTGAGGAAGTTTTTTTATGCCGTTACAGAGCTTCTAAGTTTGGATTGGTGAAAAATAATTGTCAACCAACTTTTTGGTGAGATCGTCCCAAGTTATGATTAACTCTAGAGCTTGTATTTTTATCCAATACTTAGATTTGTCTTGTAAGGAGAATGGGAAGACATGCTGCCTGATCACATCTAAAGATACTCCCATGTTGTGAATGATATCTAATACTTCCATGAAGTTATAAATGTGCTGATGTGGGACTTCACTCTAGAGCCCATCGAATTTTCCCATGTTTTGAACCATGTGAATGTTTCCAGGTTTATTCTCTAATGGGTGATCTTGAATAAAGGGGAATATGATTCATGGGTTTTCACCATGAATTAATGGAAAACCATAATACATTATGGTTTTTTCTTGAAGAGTTGGTAATTACACTTGAATTACTGTATTAGCATTTGGCCAGTAGGGTCCACCATGGTGGTTTTTCTCTACCATTACGGTATGGTTGAGTGAAAAAAAGATAACTTTCGATCTTAGGATCAATGGCTAAAGGTTCGTATGACTCAATATTCCTTGAATAGGTTATGGGACATTGGTATATGCATTATACACTGCAAAACTGGGGATGAAAAGGCATCTGAAAAGAAAAGGAAATAAAGGGTTGAGGAAAATGTTATCCTAGGTCTTATGCTAGAGGTTTTTGAAAATCTCTCTATAACAGTGCTAGAATTTGACATGCCAAAATATGTTGTTGAATTTTTGAAGGATGTGACAAGATTAGATTTATTATTATTTCATAAATTTATTTACATATATAGTGAATCATAGAAGAAGTGTGTGGTCGATCCCAATAGGAGAAACTTGTCTTTTTAAAAGGTATAGGCATGGGAACCATTGATTGGAATTTGGTAGATTTTTTGGTTTTAGAGTTATTAAATCTATGATTGAAGGTGATTTAAAAATATTAAATAGGTTTCAAGATAAATTTTTAATACCAATTAAATGAATGACATTAATTCTAATCATGGTAGTGTTCTAAGGTTTAGGTTGTGAAGAAAACAATGGTCGCTAGTTGAATTTGGTCAAGTCACTTAGTTATTACTAGGAAGTGACTACTCCATGATTCAGAGAGTGTAATAACCTAAGTTAATTAATTTTGGCTTCTTTGGAATAATGTATCCTTGGTAGTGGTAGTAGCCTAGTCTACATTAATTAGGAAAGGGTATCCAATTTGAATATCTCTTGGTCAGGGATGCCTTCACGAATTGAATATAATTTTAGAACTTATCCTAATTACTACTCCATTAGGGTTTCTATAATTATATTAAAATATTGATTATGAGTTCAGATATATCTACTCTTGATCCCAACTCATTGAAAAATTTATATACTCATGGTGGGAGGAGAAAAGAACAAATAACTAGAAATTATTCTTGACATGTTGAATTGATTTAAAATAAAAAACCTCCTAATAATTCAATGGTTTGGAGTTTCTTGAAGGAAAACGAGTATGTAATTGAGTTTTATAAAAGAAAAATAACAATTCTAACAAAAATTATTACTTTAAATTAAATTAATAAATGGATCTAACAGGTGTTTATTAGAAGTAAAATATTGACAATATGAAGTGATTCGATGGGAATTGAACATGTTTGATGAAAAACACAATACATGGGTCTTTGAATTGAAATAAAATATGAATCAATTATGAAATTTAGGTTTTAGAGGGAAGGGGGTGAGGGATGAATGAATGGATAAAAATTGGGAAAAGTCCCACCTCTAGGATGAAATTCATGATCCACTGACCCATTTTATGTATAGACGAATTGGTTCATGACATGTAATTCATTACATGTCATGTAACCCTGATCCATGTTAATCTCCATGTATTTTTTCATCTGACGTGTATCGACATATATTTTTCTTGGAATATAAGGTTTTACCATTTAAATGTTTTGTATAGAGTACTCACGACATGTAATGGACATCCAGTTATTCATCTAGATCAGATTTCAAATTCAACATCTTTGACTAAGGTCATTTTTTTGCAGTAGTCACGACATGAACTTTTTTCTTTCTCTACGAACTTCACGACATGATTCACAACAATGATAACATATTTTCAAATGTTTTGAAATTCTATTATTGTACATGTAAGGATAATTCGTGATGTGTAATAGGTAAATTCTTATCTTTTTCTATGTTTCTTCATTTGAGTATTGTGAAGCCTCATTCTAGCAATATTAAGAACATAACAAGCTCATTATCAATTAAATCATTGAAAATTATTATGTACATGATTATGAAATGTATATATGAATTCATCTTATCACATGGATATCCATAGGAAAAACATACTAATGGATTAACATGCCACTCTTCCATAAACCAATAAGACACTCATTAGCCATTTTTATAAGGTGATAGATAGGATCTCCGACCACATATCAAACTAGAAGAATGAATTTCTTTCATTTGGGGGTACTATAACATCATTTTACCATATTATTTATTCTATCCTTTTTTACATTCTTTCAGTTATCAAAGACCTAAAGTCAGTCATCATTGTTATTGAAAATTCTATGGCTTCTCTTATATGGGATGCACAATTTCTAGGAATACATCATTGGGATATCCAGTAAAGACTCACTAGACTAGTAAAAGAGGGAGGCATTAATGTTAAATTTGAATTGTTACCATGCAATATTTTCATGGGAAGCATGTCTGGGAGGCAATTTAAGGGAGTGCCCTTTAGGGGAGGTTTACCCAAACCATGTATGGATAGTTCCATGGGACCCATAAGGGGAAGGATTATTTAATTTTATGAATGATCCAAAATCATATCCCTCTCCTAGAAACCCAAACTTGAAGGATTTTGGGTAGGGTAGATATCATTTTTTTGGCCAAAAAATTAGGTTGGAGATAATTCCAGCTTCCTAGTTCATCCCACTCTAGACATGACCTTAAAAAGGTTTTACTATACTGATAGAACATTATAGAAATTTTGAACAAGGACTATTGTGCTACATTTGACCTCATTGGGATGTCTCCCTACCCAAAAAATCATCTTACCCTATTCTTTATTAGGGGACCTCCTAATGAAAGACTATATCAGGTTTCTTCATGATTCAACAAGTTTTGACAGAAGGGTTGAGGAAATTTTGTGTAATAAATTACCTTCAATGTTGAACAATCTAATATTGAATATGAGGAATCACGCTCAACCTACCAATGATAATATCAAGCGCATTGGAATCTAACTAGGGTAAAGTTTTTCTTCCTATAATAACCAATAAATGGAGTTCTATACCACTAATTTTTCCATGGGAAATGGGAGAGATTATTTTGGAAAGCATTAGGCTGTTTCATCAGTGTTTATTTTCTTGAGCCTTATGATTTGAATTTTCAAATCTATGGTTTATTGTGTTAGATAAAATCAAAAAAAGTATGGGACGATCAATCATTTTTACATTTGGTTGTTTCAATATTTGGAAGGTGATAATCCATACCATATTTGAGGGGGGGGTTAGGATCTTGATCAAGGATATAATTTTAAATACCTTGTCTCTTTTATTATATTTTTTTTCATATTATCAATCATAAGATGGAAGCACCTTCACTTCGGGAATTTAAGGTCAATGGCCACGCTATTACCTCTAGTCAATACCCCCTAAAGGTCATTAGATCTTCTAGTATCCTCCTAGATTAGGGTTAATGCATAATACAGAAAAATCATTTTTTAAGGGAGTCTTGTGATGTAGAGGAATCATGTGTAACATTTGGGCATAAATTGATTTTTCTTTCTTGAACATTCTAGGTAATTTAGATTCTATTCTGGAGGAGTCCAACAAGATGTTAAAGGGGATAGAGTTGTGTAGGGGAAATAATATTATAATTATAGTGGCTAAAAATGATTAACATATTATTTATAATTTCTTTAAGGGACTTAGTAATAATCATTGTGTCATATTGTATAATATTCAAAAATACAGAAACCTTATTGGAAAAATCATTAAACTTAATCACACAAGGAGAAAGGGGAACCGAGTAGCAGATGTTTTAGTTTCTAAGACCCCACAAAAAGGATCGATCACTCACATTAATGATTAGGTTTCCTTCCTTCAGAAGGTATGGATATTTTTTTGTTTATTCTATTATGATCCAATATTTTAGACTCCCCTAATTATATTATTTTCTTTCCTAATCATGATTCATGCCATGGTTTCATAGGTTTTCTATATTCATCATTGGCCCCTATTTTTGGATAACACTTAACCCTTAAATTTGTTTTCTGAATGATAAAATCAAATGTTGTGTGGAAAAAATATATACATGTCTGTAATCTCTTTCAGAGTGAGGAGGAAATGTTTCTAAGGTCTTGTAGTATTTTTTTAATCAAATTGGATGAATCACATGTTTTTTATAACTTTAAGAGGCTCTCATATTTCCCATTTTTATGTATTTTGTACATTTTATAAAGGTTGATGATCTTATGAGGTTGTATGTGTGTTGTAAAATACAATCAATCAACATATTGGTGATTAATTTTAGGAAAACAAATGATCATATAGTGATACATAATAATTTCTTGAAAACCCCCTTTTATTTGTCATATAGAGTGAAAGGGGGCTCATGAGGCTACATGGGAATATCTGAAGCCCTTTGTTTTTTGAGGGTGATTTTTATGTTGGATCTTGTATGGTGACTTAAAAATCTCCCAAGAACGTTGTGTGATTTTTATGATCATAATAGTATCCCACATTTTTTATATTTTCCTCTCATTTTTTCATGTATTTTCAAGTTCCCACTGATTGAAAAATTTTGTGACTCCAGGGTGATTCGCTATAAGATTCTGTGTGATCACTGTTTGATTGGTATTCTATAATAAGATCAGAAGGACTTGTAAAAGGGCCTCCATTGTATCTTCCACATATTATGTGTTGTTCAAAGATCCTTCATGTGACATTATAAAGTTTTCATGATAGAGTGTCTATTGGAGTATTATGTGTTCCATGAGTTATGTCCACATTTTCTTCCATTTTTAGTTAGAAAATAATGCCCAAATTTATGTATTTGTTCCATTTTTTTCCAATTATCATTTGTAAGGAATCAAAATAGGTATGATTTTTTCGAAAACAGTTTACATATTCTATCTCAGTGAATTAAAAATTATAGTGGAGCTTAAAGGATGTATGTGTAACAACCCTTTTCTAGTTACCCATAGTCAGAGCAATATTACAAAATATTGGCATGATCATTGGGAATCAAATCCAGAAAGTCCGATTAGTTTTGTATACTTGGAAGTACTAGATACATATATAAGTTTAACATTACATCCAGAAATAAAAACAAAAACAACATTTTTTCCACTTTGAAAACACTAATATCCCATAGACTATCCCTATAGGTTAACCATAAAATACTTCTTCACATCATAGGAAAAATAAAACATAGAAAGGGGTGAGCTCAGATGCTCAGTAAGGATAACAATATAGCAGAAACGGTCATAAATAAGTATATACATATAAGGACATGTATAAGACTAAAACAAAATCCTTTTTAATATTAAACATAAGAATAATATGGAAAATATAAATCAAGATAATTCCATTTACTTATTCACGTGGATATTCTACTAGTTGAATAATCACATGTAATATCTACAGGAAATTTCATAATTATGGAATGCATAATGCCGAACATCATAACCACAAAGTCATGGCCTTGTGCCAAGACTACAAATAAAATTTTTTCCAGGCCTTGTTCCAAGACACTAGTTTTTCTCATGAGACCTACTGATGCATCGAGGAGATATAGTGGGCTTCACCCATCACATACTAAGTCCAATGCATTCTTCATATGAAAAGGTTGAAACATAACAAAAACATTTGTATTAATCCTAGCATTAAAAATGTTAATATATTAACCATAAACCATGAATGGTATAAAAAGTACACATATATACTCAATAATATCACAAAAACTATAATACAATATGAAAGATTTTATCATAAAAAAATCAACTTATAACAAGTGTAAAATCCATCAAAGGATGTTGACATATATGAAATAAGAACAATTTGAGAGAAATACCTATTTATATATTGAAATCATTTAGAAGTGACATAATTATAAGAGAAGAAATTTATTTTTGAAAATATTATTATAAGCTTGTAAGGGAAGCTTCTATGATATTATAACTGTGTAAAATAGCCGCAATCTCTATATAAGTTAAAAAAACATTCTTTCCTTAATTTTGTCAAAAAGGTTGTAAAGGACCTTGAAAAACAACAGAAAGATTCATTTTTAAAAGTTCAATAAAAATTAAATAAATTTAATAAATTACATTAACAAATAGTCTAAAAAATAGAAAAAATGTTGGGAAATACATTTTTAAGAAAAACGTATGTGGATGATAAAGAGGTCCCAGTAGATACTCCCGTATAAACAACCTCAGATAATGAAGAGATTGTAGAATTAACACTTACCAAGTAAATTTTCTTGGTTGAGGGTATGTTAACCTTCTGTATAATAGTTAACTCATTGTTATTAAATTATAAAAGAACTTCTTATATAAATATGATATCATATATGATTTTTTAATATTGCATTGTTAATTATATTTCATTAGTATCATAGTTTAGGGTGTTAAATGATTTGGTTTCCATTATATGATTGGTTATCTAATACATGTTTATTATGGATATGATGTATTTGATTCATATCTAAAATGTTATTAAAACATTTTTTTGATCATTAAATGAAAATTATTCTTGAATGGTTATGATGGAGATTCAATTTCATCATGTTCGTAGAGACCTTAATCTGTACATACACACGAGTGACAATATCATTATATTGATGGTGAAATCATTTGTAATTCGATGGTATATCAAATATAAAAATTATTAATATTTTATTTTTTTATTTATATCAATTATACTCATTATTATACCCATCCAAATAGTGAAGTGTTGAATGACAAACTACACCACGACGTGGAGACGGTAAGTCGTACTTACGCACGTATGGTGACTTTGTGATTTATAGGATGGATAGAAAAATGAATATGGTAATACCATATTTATAATAACATCATAGTTTGTAGAATGTACTGGAGTTATTATTTTGTAATGGAAACTACAATGAAATAGGATGTGGAAGAAGAAATGAACATTGACAGAGTGGATGAAATTATTACCTCTTACTCGGGTGTTTCCTTATGAGTTGATCAAAAGGGATCATTATGTTGGATTTATGATTAAATTATGACCTATAGGTAGATGTGAGGGTAGTTGGGAAGATATTTGAGTATGGTTTGTCTGGGTCAAATGGAGTTGGAGGTGTGATTTTGAGAGAAGGTAAGTACCCTTTTACAAGAGATGTGAGGGTCACATTAAGAAACGTTGGAATTATTCTTTTATAATAAAATCATTTTCTATTTATAATGGATCCAAAAGGATTTATTTATACAATAAGGTAGGTATGGGTCAAAAATATATTAAAAAAATATGTTTTAGACATGTTTAGGTTACCATATTAACCTTATCTTCTAGATTTAATTCTTAGTTAAATAATTTGACATATATAATGTCTCTGTATATTCTTATATTATATGGTTAATAAAATTAAAATAAACTACCAAGAGAAAACCAAGTGGTTAATTATTGATATCTATGCCCTTATCAAAGTCCATTGGAAGAACCTTATATTTTTAATAATATTATATCAATTAATAATATCGTATTTTTTTTAAAAACTCATTAATGTCAATTTTGACACTATTTAGTATTTGATTTTTGTTAAAGTCATAACAACTTGATTACTTGGAATAAAATTTATTTAATCAACCCTATAATGTCATATTAACCTATAAAATTATTCTAATTCATAATAAGTTTCAATTTACATTTATTTAGATATTTATACTATCAATTATTTTAATATTTCATTAATAAGATAATTAATGCATCATCATGGTGTCATAATTAAATTTAATTATTTAATGTATAAAAATTATAAATTAAAAACCTTCATGTAGAAAATCTTTTTAGATTTATAAATAATATTTATATTTGAATTTATCTTATGTATAACACTATATTAAAAATGATTTAGTTATTAAACATTGAATTTTACACTTTTAACTCTTTTTTAAATTAAATAATAATAAATGTCCTAATCTAATCCAAGTGAACCCAAAGGATCATATTTTATTTCTAAGGTTGTTTTTTGTCGAAATAAACTTATCAAGTTGACTTAGTACATGTGTTAGAGTAATTATAATATAATTATTTATCTTTAATTACCTTATTTACTTTTAACCGTGGTAAATAAAAGCCAAATGTTACTATTCACCAAAAAATATTTCCAGCTTATTGAATCGCATTTTATTTACTAATGTCAACCGGGTATCTCATATTTTTTAAATTAAACTCACATAAGCAGTAAAATTGTGTTTTAATTAAATTTTCAAATTCTCATAGAAGGTGGGTAAAAGGCGGTAAAAAGTTCGATAAAATTTTATATATCCAATATTACTATAAAATGACTCCAATGAGTTAAATTGATCATATATAGGTATTATGTATCTATTTATACCTAAAATAAATTTAAAAAAAATAACTATTTATTTAAATAAAAATTCAGTTTGAAACAATAACGCATTATTTTTCACTATTCATCAAAAATTGAATGTTTTCAAAAAAATACTAAAAATTCACCCTAAGTTAATTTTTATATTCTAAATCCAAAAATGAAGCCCATTTTAAAAAATAAAATTTCTAAAATTTATAAAAGTGGGTATTATTGTCCATAACAGCTAGTTTGATTATTCGTGGTGTGTTAAAACTCTAAGTTGCGTACAATGCAACCTATTACATTATTCAAAGGGAAACGTACCATGGAAGCTTGGGGTGTTACATTCTCCCCTCCTTCAAATAATTTCATCCTCAAAATTTTAGAATATTACTACAGTAAATTATTCTGGTGGTTCTTCATCATATGATACTTGGTTTCCCATGTTTCCTCTTCCATCTTATGGTTTCTCCATAGATCATTTACCAGATGAATCACCCAGTTTCTCAACACTTGTTCTTTGGTATCAAGAATTCTGATAGGCTCTTCAAAATTAGATAGGTCGGGTTCCAGATCTATTTCTTCATAGGTGAGTATATGGATTGGGTCAGGCATGTATTTTCTAAACAGTGATACGTGGAACACATCATGAACTTTGGAGAGACTTGGAGGCATTTCAAAATGGTAAGCTACAGCCCCAATTCATTTTATAATTTCAAAAGGTCTAAGGTACATAGGACTTAATTTACAATTCTTACAGAATCATGTAACTCCCTTCCATGGAGATACCTTCAAGAAAACATGTTCTCCTACTTGAAATTCAAAATCTGTTCTTTTGTTATTAGCATAGATATTTTTCCTACTTTGAGCTACTTTGATGTGGGTTTTGATAACTATCACTTTTTCCATTGTTTCTTCAATAATTTATTGGCCTAAATGTTTTCTTTCACCAATATCAACCCAAAAAGTTGGTGTATGACATCTCTTTTAATATAAAACTTCTTATGATGCCATCTGAATACTTGAATGGAAGATATTGTTATAGGAAAATTATACCTGAGCTAAATATTGATCCCACATACCTTGAAAGTAAAGTGATAAAGATATCAACATATCTTCAATGGTATTAATAGTCTATTCCAAGTGTCCATCAGTTTGTGGGTGGTAGGCAGTGCTCCAAAAAAGATGAGTGTCCAAAGGCATCTAAAGACTTTTCTAGGATCTTGATGGAAAATGGGGATCATGATCAGAAACATACGATAGGGGTAATCCATGAAGTATTACAACTTCATTAATATATCATCCTGCTAGACATTCAAGTGGTAAATATTCTCTTATAGCTATAAAATGTGATGACTTGGTAAGACAATCAACAATGACACATATTGAATCATTCCTTCTCATAGTCTTTGGTAGTCCCATGCAAAATCCATCATAATATCATTCCATTTCCACTCAGGTATTGAAAGAGGTTACATGACTCCTCTAGGATATTGTATTCCAACTTTCACTGGTTGACAAACCATACATATTCACACATAATCAACAACATATCTCTTCATGTCGTCCCCCAAAAAATTCACTGTAAAATCTCTATACATTGTAGTGCTACCAGAGTGTATAGAGAAATTGAAGCTATGAGCACAATCCAACAATTCCATTTTTTAATCAGGTATGTTCGGAACACAAAGTCTCTTCCCTAATTTCGAAATCTCATCTTAATTTACGAAGGCAATCAATCTCTCACCATTACCAACTTTAATTTTCTTTTGAAACTCCTCATCATCAGTCGGATAAATTTTTATAATTTCTAGTAAAGATGGTTTTGCAACCATTTGAAAATGTATTGATGTTTCACCTTCCATGATTATTCTCATATCCATATTTACTAGATCCATGAACATAGGATCCATTTCATCTATCATCTTGTTCAAAACACCATTATTCTTTCTGCTCAAAGAATATCCAACCTTATTTTCATTCCACATGTGGTAGTGTTTAGTGCAATCATAATCCTTTAGTAGATCAAGCCATCTTCTTTGCCTCATGTTGAGTTCTTTTTAAAAGAAAATATACTTTAAACTCTTGTGATCGGTATATATCTCACATTTTCTCCATAGAGATAGTATCTCCATATCTTCAATGAAAAGATTACAGCTGATAACTCAAGATCATGAGTGGGATAGTTTTGTTATTGAATTTTTAGCTATCGTGATTCATATTCAATAACTATATTATTTTCTATAAGGAAACTACCAAATCCTTTCTTTGAATCATCACTATAAAAAAGAAACCCATCATTCCCCGATGGTAGAGTCAAGATAGATGCATTGACTAATATTCTCCTCAGTTCTTCAAAAAAAAATCAAAATCTTTTTTCCAAAAAAATTTAACCCCTTTACGTGTGAGCTAGGTTAATGGGTTAACCAATCGAGAATAATTCTAGACAAAACACCGATAATAACCTGATAAACCAATAAAATGGCATACCTTACTTGTCATTGCTAGAAATCCGTGGATTGGCTTAGTCATTAGAGAATCAACATAGATTCCATCATTAGAGATAATATGGCCATGAAAAGAAATCTCCTAGAGCCATAATTCACACTTTCTAAACTTCCCATATAATTCATTTTCTAGAGGTTTTTCTAAATAGTGCGCATATGAATTTCATGATCTTCATATATTTTTGATTAAAAATATATATCATCAATAAATACCATTGTAATGTTACCAATATATTCCATGAAAACTATATTCATTAGATTTATGAAAAAATATGGTGCATTAGTCAGTCAAAAAGGCATTACTGTAAACTAGTAATGCCCGTACATGGTTCGAAATGATGCTTTCAGAATGTCTTCTTTATTCACACACACTTGATGATATCTAGATTGAAGTTCAATCATTTGAAAATATTGATCTTCATGAAGTTGGTCAAATAAATCATCAATTTGAGGTAGGGGATATTGGTTCTATATTGTTTTGGCATTGATCTCCCTGTAGTCAATGCACAACCTCATAGATCCATCTTTCTTCTTAACAAAAAGAACAACGGCTTCCTAAGGAAAAACACTCAGGAGAATAAATCCCTTATTACTCAATTCCTCTTGTTTTTTATTTAGTTCCACTAATTCCCCATTAGCAATTCTATAAGGGGTCTTTGATATGGGCCTTGAACCAGGAACTAAATCTATGGTAAACTCATTTTATCGTTCTGTAGGATATCCATGTAAATCCTCTAGAAACACATCAACATATTCTTTTACAATAGGTACGTCCTATATTTGAAAATTCTTCTAGTCACCCATAGTTATTTCATTCTCTTCATCCCCAATAATTTAATTTAGTAGAGCTATTGGGGGTGGATCTAGATAAGCATCAAGAGGTGATGTTTCTTCACTAAAGATAAGGTACTCTTTATCATCATTGAAAATTGTAACCTCCTCCTTCTTAAAATAAATTTTCACATCATGGTCTAAAAACCAATCCATTATGAGGATTATATCAAATTTAATCATGGATATGATGATTAGATCAGCATATAAAAAACATTTATATTCCCTAATGGAAACTGCTCCACAAAACATTACTGCAATGATACATCCCATAGGAGTATTGACTGATAACTCCCTTGTTAAATCTAGATGAAAATATCTAATTTTATTAGAAAACATAGAAGATATGAAATAATGTGATGATCCAGAATCAAATAAATCATTGGATAAACTTGAGGAAACCATTAAATTATATTCCACTACATCTTTCCGAGATTCAACCTCAGTAGTAGTGATCACATAAGCTTGGACTAGCTCCCATGGACTTTTCTGAGGTATGTTTCATTCGTTCTTAGGAAATTTATTTTCATAATTCCCTTTTTCTATACTATTTTATCATCCAACATTGATATCCACTTTCTTTCCCTTGTAATCACAAGCTTAGTAGCCTTTTTCACCACACTTGTAACAGACTCCCATTCCCTTCAGGCAAGTACCGGGGTGTTTCTTCCCACAATTACAATAGGATTGATATTCAACTTTTCCCTCCCTTCCCCATATTACCATTTCTATATAGTTCAAAATATCTCTTCTTCTCTTTATTTTCTTTAAAATCGTAATATATAGAGAATACCTTTTCTGTATTGATAGTATATGAGATAATATATTCATATAATGAGAAGGATATTGAGACTAATGCTTGATGGAGAATGGGTTTTAACCAATAAATGAATATATCAATATTACTCCTTAGGTTACATATATAATCTATAGTATTCCTTTATAACCATGTAAAGTTAACCTTATACTTAGTGACATTCTCATCCTCCTTTTTCATCAGACTCATAAATTATCTGTCCATATCTGCTCGATGGTCACAAGGAAATTATTTTTCTAATAAAATATCTTTAATCTTAATTCATTCCATATTTGATACTTTTTAATCTTCTTTTGTGTTTTGAATTAATGTCCACTATTGATCTGCATATCTTGTGCGGCGATAAACTACATTGAATCTTTTTTACCTTTCACTACTCCAAAAGCATGAAATATTTACTCTAAGGAACTTATGCATTTCTCATCTACAAATGGAATTATAGTCCCATTTAATGATGGGGGTTGTTTCCTCATGAAGAAGTCTAACAGTGATCCTTCGCGTAATGGATCAGGGTGCTTCATATGGGTAAGGTTATTAATCATAAACTGTGTGTGTTGTCCCAGTATGGTGATAAACTGATCAACATTTGTTGCATTACAAGATCCACTAAAATTATCTTGAGAAAGAGGGAAATCCCTACATGGATAACATGTGTTGATACATTTTCTATTCCATACACTATGCACCATTTCTAAACAATGTCATACACTAGATCATTTTATGAATCGCAATACATAATTCCAACCATGTAAAACACATAAAACAAATTGAACAGTCTATGGATATAATCCCTAATCATAAAAAAAATTTCATTGAGGATGTATACACTCATAAATCCTTCATAATCATTTTTAATGAAAATGTAAATTATCCTAAAGATATCCCCCGAGACTTTCATAACTAAGAGTGCAACAAGGCCCATTGTTGTGTACCAAGATAACTCGGGTCAAGCCCAAAACTCCATGTCAAAGTTTTCACTCCTAGGTATATCTATGATAGAGCCGCCTCTAATTTATTTTATCCTGAAAGGGATGTATTTCTTGGAAAATACCCAAAATACCTACATTAAACAAATTCTAGGAAGTTCATATATACTAATCCTCAAATTATATCTTAGGGAAATGTTCTCTAATTAGAGTTTTTCTAAATCTAGCTAAGAAGTTTTGTACTAAAAATTCTCTCATACCAACTGTAATGCCCCAACCCTTGTTAATAAAATTCAGTGAAATATTACATAACATTGGCATGATCACAAGGGATCAAATCCCGAAATACCGATTAGCTTAGTAGGCTTGGAAGTACTAGATATATAAATATGTTTTACATTACATCATGAAATAAAAACAAATAAAATTTTTTTCCCCTTTTAACACACTTATATCTCTTATCCTATCCCTGAATATTAACCATAAAATACTTCTTCACATCATAGGAAAAATAAAACATATAAAGGGGTGAGCTCAGATGCCCATTAAAGATAACAATATAGAAAAAACTTTCATAAATAAGAATTAACATTTAACAAAATGTATAAGACTAAAAAAAGACTTTTTAAACCTAAAAATCAGCATAATATGGAAAATATAAATCAAAATAATGTCAATTAACTTTTCACATAGATATTCTACTAACGTATCATCACATGTAATATCAATATCCAATTTAATAATGATGGAATTCATAATACCAGACATCATGACCACATAGTCAAGGCCTCATGCCAAGACTACACATAAGATTATGTCATGGCCTTATGCCAAGACACTATTGTATCTAATCAGATCTACTGATGGATCGAGGAGCTATAGTAATCTCTACCCATCACTTACTAGGTCTAATGCATTCCTTATAAGAAAAGGTTGAAACATAACGTAATCATTGGCATTAAAACTAGTATAAAAAATGTTAAAACATTAACTATAAATTGTATAAAAATAACACATCCACAATCAAACATATCACAAAAACATTAGTACAATATGAATGATTTTATCATAAAAATCAACATTAAACAAGTTGAAAATCCTTCATAGGATGTAGACATAGATGAAATCCAAACTATTTGAGAGAAATATACCTTTCTATTTTGAAATCATTTAAAAGTAACATAATTATATAATAAAACAATTATTTTGATAATATTCATATAATATTGTAAGGGATTCTTTAAAGATGTTATAATGGAAAAAATAGAAACACTCACAGTATAAGTTAAAAAACATTCTTTCCTTAATTTCACCGAAACATAGCATAAACATTCGTATTAAAACTAGCATAAAAAATGATAAAAAATTTAACCATAAACCATGAATGGTATAAAAATAACACATAAATAGTCAAATATTTCACAAAACCTTTAATACAATATGGATGATTGTATCATAATAAAATCAATATCAAAAAACTGTAAAATCCATCAAAGGATGTTGACATAGGTGAAATCCATACTATTTGAGAGAAATATCTCTTTCTATTTTGAAATAATTTAAAAGTAACAAAATTATAAAAGAAAAATTTTATATTGAAAATATTATTATAAGCTTTCAAGGGAAGCATAGAAGATGTTATAACAGTGGAAAATATCCACTCTCACCGTATAAGATAAAAAGAAATTTTTTCCTTAATTTTGCCGAAAAGATCCTAAAGGACCTTGTTTGGAAAACAATGAAAAAATTCCTTTATAAACATTATAAAAAAGGTCAAAAATCAGTATAGTTAACTTTAACCCATAGTATAGAAATTGTTAAAATGTTTTTAAATACATTTTAAAGAAATACGGATGTGGATTATAATGATGTCCCAGTAGATACTCACATATAAACAAGCTCGGATAATGAAGAGATTGTAGAATTAACCCTTAACATGTACTTTTCCTTGGTTGAGGGTACTTTGAACACATGTATAATAGTAAATCATTGTTATTATAGTATAAAATAACCACATACTTAAATTTGATACCATATATGATCTTCTAATACTGCATTGTTAATAATATTTCAGTAGTATCATAGGTTCAGGTGTTAACTGATAAATTTTATTTTATATGATTGGTTACGTAAACCATGTTTGTTATGGATAGTATGTATTAGATTCATATCCAGAATTATATTAAAACATTATTTTTAATCATGAAATCAATATTATTCTTTAATGGTTATGATGGAAAATGAATTTCATTGCGTTCGTGGAGATGGTAATCCGCACGTACGCACGAGTGAAAATATAATTATATTGATGGTGAAATTTTATGTAATTTTATGGTATATCATATATATATAATTATTAATATGTTAAATTTATTATTCAATTCATTTAGACTCATTATTGAACCCATCTAAATAGTAAAGGCTTGAATAACAAACTACACCAAGACATGGATATGGTAAGTCATACGTACGCACGTATGGTTACTTTTTCATTTATAGGATTGATAGAATAATGAATTTGTTTATAAAATATTTATGATAGAATGAAAGTATTTATAAGGTACTGGAGTTTTTATTTTGGGATGGAAACAACAAATAAAGAGGAAGTGAAAAAAAAGAACTTTGAAAGATGTGGTGAAATTATTATCTCTTCTTCGGGTGTTTCCTTTTGAGTTGATCATATGGGATCTTTAGGTTTCCTTTTGGATCAAATTAAGTCCTCTAGGTCTAAGTGAGGGTAATTGGGAGGATATTTGAGTTTGTTTTGGTAGATCCATATGGCTTTGTATGTGTGATTTTGAGATAAGTGGATGTTCCGTTTAATAAGTGAGGTAAGGGTCAACTTAAAAAAAGTTTGAAATATTGTTTTATAATAAATCCATTTTCGGTTTTTAATGGAACCCAAAAAATTTATTTTGAGGATAAGTTGGGGATGGGTCTTAAAAATGTCTACTAATTGGTTTTAGATAGGTTTAGGTTACCATATAAACCATATAATTTAGATTTAACTCTTAGTTAAATAGTTTGACATTTACCATGTCTCCTTGTATTTTTATATTATATGATTAATAAACATACTATAAACTACCAAGAGAACCCCAAGTGGTTCATTATTGATATATCTCACCATATAAAAGACCTTTGGCTGAACCTTATTTTTTTATGAATATTATATCAATTAATAATATAGTATTTGTTTTAAAAACTCATTTTTGTCAATTTTGACACTATTTAGTATTTCATTTTTGATAAAGTCATAAAAACATTATTACTTTGGATAAAATTTATTTAATAAACCCTAAAATTTCATAATAACCTATAAAATTAGTTTAATTTATCAGAAGTCTCAATTTACATTTATTTTGATATTTATAATATCAAATATTTTAATATTTAATTAATAAGGTAATTATTGCGTCATCATTGTGTCATAATTGAATTTAATTATTTATTTTCTAGAAATTATAAATCAAATACTTTTATATGGAAAATATTTTTATGTTTCTAATGAATTTTTATAGTTGAATTTATCTTATGTATAAACCTAAATTAAAAATGGTTTAGTTATTAAACTTTGAATCTAACAATTTTAACTCCTATTTAAATAAAATAATAATAATTGTCCTAATCTAATCTAAGTGGGACAAATGAACTTATTTTATTCCTATGGTTTCCTTGGGTCGATATACACTTATCCAATAGAATTATGACATGTGTTAGGGTAATTATAATATCATTTTTGCCTTTAATTACACTATTTACTTTAAACCGTGGTAAATAAAACTCAAAGATATTGTTCACTAAAAATGATTTTTGTCTTATTGAACCAAATTTTACTTACTGATGCCAACTGTGTCTCTTTGATTTTTGAAATTCAACTCATAGAAGCGGTAATATTATGTTTTATGCAAATTTTCAAATGATCCTAGAAGGTGGGTAAAAGAGGGTAATAAGTTCAATAAAATTATATATATATATATATATAATATTATTATAAAAGGACTCCAATGAAGTAAATTTAACATATATAGGTATTATTTATATATTTTTGCCTAATATATATTTAAATAAAATAACTAACTATTTAAATAAAAATCTGGTTCTAAATAATAACGAAGTGTTTTTCACTATTCATCAAAAATTTAATGTTTTCAGGAAAATTCTAAAAAATCACTCTAAGATAATTTTGATATTCCAAATACAAAAATGAAGTCCATTTTGAAAAATAAAATTTATATAATTTCAAAAAGTGGGGTATTACTATTTATAATAGTTGGTTTGATTGGTCATGGTGTGTTAAAACTATATGTTGTGTACGATGCCACCTATTACATTTTTCAAAGGGAAATATACCATGGAAGAATGGGGTGTTACAGTATGAAAGGTCTTAGGGTGTCTCTCCAATCCTATGACATAAAAATGGCTATCTATCTAAATATAATTCCCTTTCGTTGGGAAAAAATTACACTGTTATAGAGGATCAATTTTAATAAAAAAATTGTGAATATTGATAAAAAAATATGGATACTCATGGTATCACTCTTGGAAAGAAAGAAGATAAATCTAGAATCATAAGCAAGAAGATTCCCTAGCTATGAGAAAGTTGTAAAAACCTAATAAGAAGGATCCACCAAATTAGAATAAGTTCAATTTGGATCTTTTGAATATCAAGGATGTGGAATTCATATTAGGTCTCATAGAAACCAATATATGGAATCGTATGAATAATGATGGAAGTGTCCTCTAATGGAAAAGGAATATAGATGAAAGGTAAATTAAAATATAAATAGAAAATAATATTATTATAATGGTAATTGATTGATCAACTTTGGAAAATCTTATGCCATGTAAGATTAAGAGTTCTATCATTTATGAAGAAATGAGTGTATATGGGTTAAAACAAGGAAGATCCATTGGAAAAAGTATGAAGAATTTGGAAATAAAAGAAGACCGTAAATATAAAAACAATGTTGATGAGGTGGGGGAATTCATTTCCCATAATCTAAAAAATGGAAGAGGAATGTGATAAACCAATTGAATGTCTCACCAAGAATATACATCTTCCTAAAATTAAGGAAACCTAAGGTACCCCTCTTACTATGAACTTCAATTTTTTTAAGACTACTAATAAGTGTATCTAAATTTAGTGGGTGACATGATGCTTTGGTCATTTGTGCTATATATGTAAATAAGATTGACCAAAGATATTGGTCTAATTTTAAATAAAAAAATATCAACCATCAATTGGATACAGACATGTATTTTGATAAATTTGGTACAAACTGATATAAAAAAGTCTAAATCAGACCCATATATAAGTGATAAGACACCATTTTTTATCAAATATAAAATCTGGAAATAACGTTCCAGAATTTGAATTCCTTTATAAATCTTTTTTTGTACTATATTAAATATAATATAAAATTGGAATCAAATCCCCATATGATTACATGGTGGTGTCTTATTAAATATTTTGTAAAAATTGTGTAATTTTTCCCTGGAATTAGTAGAATCGTACAACTAAATTAAAGTGTATAGATTATGATAATAAATAAAAAGACAATTGGTATTTCCAGATTACAATCCTTTAAAATTATCAAGAGGTATCATATATGTAATATTATATGAAAACATGAAATGATGAGTTATATGTGTTATTTACAAAAAATAGTGTCCCAAAATTATGAAAATAATTATTAGTTTCAAAAAAAAGAAATTATGGGTTAGTTTATAGTATAATTTTTGGTTGATAAGGCTTATTTGGAAAATGGGTAATCCTATAAAGAGTTGGAAAGAGTTTATTTTCAGTGGTATCACTTGTAATAAATGTTAATAATTTATTTCTAATGTGGTATGGTATAAGACTCATTTTTTAATGATTATTCATTTTAGTTTGAATGAGTGGTGATAACATAACATTGTTTTTGTTGAGAAAAAAAGAATGGTTTTTGGTTGTTTGTATTTTTACTAGAAATTAGTTATAGATATAGGTGACATTATGTGTGTCTTGAAAACTCTTGATTTCTACACCAGGACCTATATTATTTAGTTTAGATGGTTTTTTACCCTATAATGTCTAGAAGGTAAATTCATTTACTTATGATCATTGATTTGTTGCAGGTAATTTTAAGAACTGGCATAGAAATGGCTAGAATGATTTTTTGTAATTAGAGTTTCAAAAAAGAAAATTTATTATATGAAGAAAATTTTAAATAGTGATAGTTACTATACAAAATATATATGGAGGAAAACATGTGAAATTGAGAAATTATCCCATAAAAAGTGGATAATTTTATAAAATGTGGAGTTATTCTAGATCTACAAATTGGAAACATTGGTTTACCCATTAAAAAAGTGGGATAAGATTATTATCATTGTTGATGTGTAAAATACACTTATGAAAATCATACTATATACTACATACAAAGGGGGAGAGAGCCTTATTGTAATTTTATCCTAAATATTTTAAGGGGATAAAAGACATATTCAAAAGTAGGTGAGGAGAAGGACCTGATAAATGGGAAAGTTTGAGTTACCAAATAAAATCCATGTTTCGATGGGGGATATGATATGAAAACACCTGGAATGGAGAAAAGAAAAAAAGATAATATAGTTACTTTTTTCCTCTTTTTATTTCACTAATATAATGGGATGTATTCTTGAGAGGGAAGGGTTTAATATTTACAAAAAAATGAGTGGGATAAATCGTTAAACCCCTATATGTTTATGTCCAATTTTTTGATGAAATTATTAGACGAAGTTCATGTGTATATAATTTTTATCATATTGGGAATTTGTAAGGATGCTTGTGGAATTAAATTTTTTTAGAGTATTATAAGAAATTAGAGTTTTCTTGAAACTAATCTCGTATTTTTTGAAAGTTTGAAGAAATATTTAATGGAGTTTGGCATGAAGGAATAATGATCTAATTTTAGAGAATCAATCTCCAAAAAACATGGAGGAGAACATAATATTTATCCAAAATTCCATAGGTTTATTGAATTTTATCTTAATATTGTCATTTTATATATTCTAGATCTATGTGTGTGTTATCATTAAGAAACATAGAATTAATTCATATAGAGATATTTTAATTTGGACATGGTTATGAAGTGTTTTTGATGTTATAAATTCTGAATTTGTCCCCTATAATCAATGTATTTTTCAACTATAACCATTATAAATCTTAATATATATTTAATATGAGACTTTTTAAAATTATCATAATCATATGTGTGTTCTTCTATTACATCTGTGTGTTTTTAAAGAAATTTATGTTTCATCACACACAACAAACATTTGATCTTCCATTTGTTTATATTTCATTAATAAAAATTTATGTTTCATACAATGTTCAATTTTTATTTGTTTTCAATGATTCATAGTTATCAATTGATACATATATACAATTATGAATTTCTATGTAGTATCATTTCCTAAAATAAATAATATAGTATTTTTTGGAAATAATTCATGTGATTTGTCTTGAATATTTTTATCTAAATAAAATGTTTCCAGACTTGTCCCAATGTGTCTCAAATATCATTGAACTTCAAAGGGAACCATAATTCATTAAAAATTTTATGGACAAATTTCCAGAAAATTGTTTAGTGTATAAACTGATAATAGAATTATAATTGTAAATTGAAGAAAACATCCACTCTGTTGTAGAATACATGGGGAATTTCACAAGCCATTTCCTTATGAAAATAAGGAATATATATCCTGAAAAATTATTTATTCAATAGGATTTCTTGGAAAGGTAATGTTTTCCACAATACCCAGTAAGTAGAAAAGGGACATGGTGATAGGGAAACTACTATAGCACATATGTGGATTTTATTATTTGACAAAGTGTTTTGGGTGGTTCCATAGAAGAATTTATTTCCCAAATTTGGGGAAATAAAATGATGTGATAGGTTTAAGGATAGGAAAAGATCATTTAAGAAGTTATGGAATAAAATAAATATTCTCAAATTGTGGGCAATCATGTATCTATCTGATACTCAAAAAAAATTAGAGAAGAAGAAGTGGATGAATGGTTGTTTCTATATATTATAAACATATAAAAGTCAAACTATAAGCTGTGTGGCTTCAATCAATGGAAAAAAAATAATAAGAGAACAATAATGCTTCAACTCTAACATATCTTAAGGAGAGAGGAGTGATAATTCCATATAAATTTCCATAAATCTAGGTAAAATAAATATATTTAACAACTCAATTTTCTTTTGGTGACCTATGTGTCAAGGAATAATGAATAAAATCTTTCTTTATTATATGTATTCCATGAATAAAGAGGTTAGCATAATTCAGGAAAGTTAAGAGGTGGGAATGTATCACAATAATATATTCAAAATGAGAGTTTTAGACATATTTTATAACAAATAAAAATGATTATGTTTAGTATTTCATAGTAGTTCAATGAAAGAGTATCCTATAAAGAGTTTAACATTGCATCAACACATACTCAGGTATTAATATGACTTCCTTTTTTGCACACATAAATATATGTATATTACCAAACATAATATTCCATGAGTAGTGTGAGAAGGAGAAGGAATAATCAATGTTCATGAAGAAATTATTCTCTATAGAAGTTTGTAAAGGAGAAAAATAATTAAGTGAGCTGGAAACATATTTTTCTTAAAAATATGAAAATATAGAGTATATGAGGTTAGTAAGACATCTTTGGTAGTTAATAATAAAAATAATTTATTAGGTAGTTAGAATAGGTGTGGATTGACCACAAACTATTGTTTATAAAAAATTAATATAATAATTGATTTTGTATCATTAAAACATCAATGATAACATCAACCATTGCTCGGCCTAGTGTGGTTGAATTGAGTAAAATAGACATATCCTTGTTTTCCTTACTCTCCCATTATATTTCATACAATTTTAGATAGGTTTAGTGAAACTAATTTGTTTAGAAAAGGTTCATACATAATTAAGAACTAGTTTTGAATGTGGTAATGTGAAAAAAGGTTTAAAATGGTTACACCATATTTTATCTCCCTCTTCAGGTTCCTTGGGGATAAAACATTCTCTTTCATTTCTCTTCTACTTTCTCCCTCCTTTAATCTCATCTCAATGTAAATGGAGAACCTACTTTGACTATTATTTAAATGGAGAGATTTGTGTTATTCATTGAGATCATTATTATTTAATGAATCTATTTATATCATTTTGACATCAATTTGATGGTTAAATTTATTAGGGCATTTCGTCTCTCCCTTTTAACTACTAAATATTTATTATTCCTTACTTATAAATATATGTTTCCTTCACTTTCAATGTTACTCATATGGTGGAGTCGAAATTAGGTTGTTATGGTCATTGAAGAGGTCTCTTACTAGAAATTAATAAGAGTGTTGTCTTAGATGTAGAGGTATCATATTGGGGTTATAAAAATTGATATCGGATAGTGTAGTGTTATATCCCATGATCAACGCATTAGATAAAATATTGTTGATTATATTTTTAAATAACTACAATAGCATCACTATGAACGCCTAAAATAATTGGTAATATTTATTAATATATTATTTTAGATTTGTTTTCTATGTGTTTTACCAATATATATATATATATATATATATATATCTGTGTCTGTGTGTGTCTATATCATTTGAACCCCACCTATATTTGAATATAAGTCAGTATTTTATTTTTCAGCATATTTAAAAATATATTATTGAAAAATACATAGTGAGTGTGATTTTACACCTTGTGAGATAAAACCTAATGCATAATTATAATTCAAACATTAGAAAATAAAAATTAATTGATAATGGATTCCCAAAAATTCATATACATCGACAATATCAACCAATGTTAGGGTGTTGTGACACTAGTAGTGAAGCCAGATTCAATGTCCAACACAACTTATCAAGGGTCTTAATTTGATCAAAACCATTATAATACATCAAATACTTAAATTTATAGTAGTTAAAAATCACCCACAGATTCATTTAGAGTTTATTCATTTAGTTTTTAGTATGAAGATTTAAAATTGATAACTACTGAGTTATTTGTGGCCAAAACATGACAAGAATATGGATTATAGCTAAGAACCCATGTATATTCAGTACATTTCCATTATTCTTTCTAGATGAGAACTCTTTTTAGGATGTAGTGGTTTATCTCATGACTCATTTTCTCATAGAGGGTCAATTAATATGTTATTTTTTACTTGGTTGGTAGGAAAAAAACAATGAAGAGTACACACTTTTTTTATGATTTTTTTGGTGGAAGTTTTTTCATCTAGGGTACCCTAGTAATTATTTTGGAGGTGTCTTTTGGAGATGGATTAGGATTCAACAACTTCAATTTATAGGTAAAATACCATGTATTATCTTTTTTGGGGGGAACATTTCATATTCTTATTGACCCTAAAAATTATTCTTCTAATAAAAAAATACTAGTCTAGATCCTGATTTCAGGACTACAACCATTTCATATATATAGGGAAATCAAGATGATGTCATGAGGGATGGGGTGATAGAAAACATTATCATGATAATAGCACTTCCTCAAAACATATGTACTTGTTAATGTTCTTTGAGACCATATTATCATTGATCATTGTTCTGGATACTCATAATCGGTGAGTTATTATATGCATTTATTTTTGTGGTTTAGCTATGATGAACTTTATTGGGACATTAGTGACATATGTGTTCAATGGATCGAGGGAAATTAATTGCTGATGACCATTGCTTTATTTTTAGTGTCAAAACCATAGTTACCTAAGTTCATTCTTCTTTATATCATAGTGATTATTTCAAAAAAAAATTATTGGCATCATGGGGATGACCTTGATGACTACGGGTATGTATTTTTCACATGGGTCCTTTAGTTTGACAAATATATCTATCAAGGGGAGGACTACCATGATTAATAAAAATGTTTCCAAAGGGAGTTCCATCCATAAATTCTAAGGGTGGTTGGCTCATTCAACATTGTGTAATAGAACTCCCACCCTACATAACAGTTCCGATGGAAGGTGGGTTAGAGAATAAAATAATTAACCTCCTATTGAATTATGATAGTGGTCTAAAATTTTTGTTGGATCTACGCAACATGGATCAGGAATATATATATATGAGTAGTCCTAACCTATTGGGATATTCGGTAGGTGGTTATACATTAATATATAATCATATTTGAATCATCCCTCCATCCAAAAAAATCATGTGGTAGTTGTAATTATTTCATCATAGACCACCTCTACCTCCTCATAATTACTTGAGGTCACATCATTGTACCAAAGGGATACACTCTCAATGAAATTTATGGTGGTGGTAATATTTTATTTCTCTCTATAAGGGCTCTATAAGTAGATTAATCCATATGGTTCCATGAATATAATTTCCTCCTGACCTATTTATTAGAAATGCGTAATTTCTTCTTTCTCATACTAGTAGATGAGGGATTTGATCATCACATGGTTTATCCCCATATTTTGGGGAAGTTATGTGGGTCATCAGGATCCTTGGGAAAAACAATAATATCTACATAATTATAGGTGTGTGGTATCACCATAATCAGACATCTGTGAATGTTATTTTCATTGGGGTGATCCTTCCGACCTCCTAATATATTTGGATTGGTAGGAGAGTCTCACTTAGGATGTATAATGATTATAATTCTATAAGATAAAAGTAATTAATACCAACCATTAATAAACTTGTAATTCTTGTTATTCAAAATTTTATTCACCCACTCTTTATTAAACATGATTGGATTAATTTTTGTTTTACCACTTCTGTTTCAAATTATTTCAACCAACCATAGGAAAACATGGGATACTATAATCCATTATAATGTTTCAGTATTCCAAAGGTGGGAAAATATTGATCATCAAGGTGCAGATGATATCACCTATAATAGAACATGAGTATGGGAGGTTAACATACCCCATTAAGGATCTCATTATCTAGTATGACACTCCATCATAGATTTAAATCATGTTTCTTAAATCATTATCGATTCCTTAATTATGGAAATTTTTTAACTACATCACTTTTTGTATCATTATAGTTAAGACATTATGGTCCACAGGAAGAAATTGTTTGGTTTGTTTGGTGATGCTATGTCATTCACAGAAATATGAAATGATAGAAACCAATTACCCTACGATGGGGGAAACTAGATCTACAGTATAAAGAAATTAATTTAATAGAGTGATGTTTTATAAATAAAAATATGGAATCCTTCATGGTTTCATGTTTAGTGGGGACACCCAAGGTTTAGAGTCTAGTGAGGAAACTCGTGGTTTTGAGTCTCATCGGGACACGTGTTATTTAGAATTTTATGTGGAAACATAATGTATAAAGACATGAGGGGACTCTCAAGGTTTAGAGACTAGTTTGGAAACAAAAAATTTATTTTATAATTGATACATTGTCTTTTTGGAGTTTAGTATGGAAAATCATGGTTTAGAGTCTACATAAGACATTCACATCTTAGAGACTATTGGGAGGACTCAGAGTCTACAGTCTTGAGATCATATTCCTAGTTTAGAGTCTAGTAGGTGAACTCTATGGAAGGGAGTTTCATATGTTGGTACTCTTGGATGGGGGATGAGGATATGTAGATGAAAATATGATTATAGAGATATTACCACTCAACAAAAAGATAGTATAATAGAATTAATTCTATGAGACCTTAAGTATTATTCTTTTATATCATCTTGTGAAGAAAAAAATCCCATAAATTTGATGTTTCATGGTTTATCATCATGTAACTGGACTATTATATATAGTAGTGATATGTGGTAAGGGTAATTGTATTGTAAATAGAATGATTATGGGTGATTGAATTTTCCTTATAAACCTGTCTTCCCAGTCCTTTTCAAGATATAACAATGATCATTGTGGGTCTTATAAAAATGATTCCAAATTAGTTCCCATATAAAATCACTCAATTTATTTTTTATCCATCAATGGGGTTGAAAATGGGTTTTCATAACATGGTTATATGAAAGATATGGGTTACATAAGATATTAACTTTCATGAGGAATTTTTCATTTGTGTGCTGAGTGTTCTCTAATGAAGTGGTACTGCAAAAGAAGTTACACAAATTTTCCAACGCATTTAATGGATAGCATGATGTAATTCATGTAAAATTTCTCACTTACAGTTGTCTATGTAAATTATTGATTGGTATTTTTATGAGGCATAAACCTCAATCTTTCACAAGATATGATGCTTCATCACCATCGTGAGATTAATATTCCTAAAAATGGAAATTTGAGGATAAATTATTGGCCACTGGCTCACTAAAAAACATCATTGTTGGGTTTGTACAACTCCAGTTTGAGGGCTTTCAGAAATATTAGATTACAAGATGATTTTAGATATGGCCCCATAAAATCATATGTTTTTAAAAGATATAGGATCTCAAATATAAATTTCATCCATTTGTTATACACCCACCTTGATATGTCATGAATGAGTTTTTACCTCCAATAGTATTCATATACCATTTAAAATTAATCTATAATAATATATATATGAGGGTGTTAATCTAACATATCTAAATAAATTTTGAAAAAAAATATTATAAACTAAGAAATCTAAATCATTTCTCCATCCATTTAAAATAATCTTGATGAAACATCATCCAACTCAATTCTACTCTAAAAAATTCTCAACTAATTTCCAATGATTAAGAAATTCAATATAAAACATATAAAACAATTCATAAAAAATTTCATGTGTTTTTTAATATGTGCATTCATATATATTGTTAACTCAGTAACTCAAAAAAATACATAGAATATTTTCGGTAAATAAATTATCGTGACAATGCCCTACTAGATAAAATATTTGTTTAAGATGATTTCAAATCATAATGATATAAAAAATGTCGAATTTTAATGCGATAATATTCCTCTTAATCAACTAAAATAATTCACTACCATAAAATAATAAAAATTTATTTAGATTCTATAGACTCTCCATAACATAATAGAGGTATCAATTTCCTAATGTTTTGAAAAATTAAAATTAATTTTTGCGAAAGGCTAAAACTGAACAAGCATTTGAAAAAAGGTGAACAATAGTTTTTTACCATAACACATTAAATATATAACTTCCTCATAACTTTTGTTAAATGTGGGAAATTTGATCAAGTTTGAATGTATATTCTTGGATCATGTTTCCATTTGAAATTTTTTCCATGATGAAATGAGATTTAATATCATTATGATTAGATATATAGTGTAGAAATGATGTTTAAGTAGTATAATAAAACTATGATGATAATTTTAAATTATTAATGTATTCTCATGTTTTACCCATAAGTCATTAAAATTAACTCTCATATATAGTATTTTTTTTAATCATTATATAGATTCTATATACATAGATTTTATAGTTATTTGAGTAATTTAATATTACTTCATATAGTTTGAAATAAATTTTGTATCTCTAAAAAACAATATACCACCAAATGTTTACTTTATATCATCTATATTAATTATCAAATGAAAATTAATATATTTAAATATAACAAATTATTCAAATCCCTTATAAGGAAAACCATTATTCATAGTCCCTTTGATGAATCTAAGTTAATCTTCTTACAGCCATGATGTGTGATTAATTTTATTAAACTCAACACCTTTCATGAACAGTCATTATATATACTATATCAGATATGGATTATATGAGCTATAGTATAAATATGATGAAAATTATAAAATCCTTTAAATATAAACATTTCCCTTCAGTATACATCTTCATTTTCCCCCCTATAGATATTTGTTTGGACACTAGTTTAGAGTCCTTAATTCCAATGTTGTCTAAAAATTCTTTGTTGTATTGTACATTGAATTGATGTATAAAATTTTTATTTTGAACAACATAAAATAATAGAAATAATTTCATCACTCATAGAATTTTTATCTCCAAATGTTTCATCCTTATCCTCAAAACTACTCACAATTATACTCCTTTCTAACAAGATAAAATTATTTCATCAATATATGAAATAAAAATTTATGTAAATGTGTTTATCTTCCTTACATATAGGTTATTGTCAACCTTTATTTTGGTTAATTTCATATTCTACATATAGTCATCTCAAACAGAATAACATACTCTATGGGCCTATTTTTAACATATAATGAGTATTATTTATCCTTTAATCCTTTATACCAATATTTTTAGGAATAAATCTTTTAGTTTTATCAATTTATATGTATTCACTATTTTCATCATGAAAATAGAATCTCTCGCATCTATATGATAATAATTATATTTCTTGTGTGCTAAAATATATAATAACCTTTTAAAATAATAAGGTATTTAAACTGTTGGAAATGCTTATTAAAAATCAAATACTTCCCCGTGAGAATATCTTATTTAATATAATTTGGCCTTATTTTCTAAAATATCACATTTCTTATTGAGATAGTCTCTAAATACCAACTTCTTTAAATTATAATTATTTTAATTAGAAATTAAAACAAGAATTAAAGTAGCATTATTTGAAATATTATCAAGCTCCCCATTCATACCATTTTCCCACTATTTATGTTATACAAATTTAGATACAAAATGTGGATCAACTAGTGAAACTAGATCCATTTCGTTATCTAATATCATTATTTTCATAGTCTAAACAAGTACCCCTTCATTTCCAGTTATATTTTCATTTTGAACATGATTTTGATACCTATAATACTATAATTTTCACATACTATATAACCCTCATTATCACTATTTTAATATTAATTCTTATCAAAATCATTTGATTCATTCTTAGCAGCAAATTATATTACCATTTCTAAATTTAACACAATTTCTTCATTATAATTTTCATAAATATAATTATCCACCTCAATATAATTCAGTTTATTTTTAGTAATCATCACATAATAGTAACGTACCATGTATTTTAGTCAATTTTATATACTTTTTCGCCACATTAATTGCATAAATAAACCATAAAAATATATTCTTTAACTCTTTAATCAAATATTTCAATATATTTTATTTCTCCCGGACGGACGGATAATCACATGTATGAAGTTGAATATTGAGTTTTTCTTTAACATCATAGAGTACCTAGTAATATTTTATCTAAGAATCACAAAACATCTATTATATATATGGGTACCTATTGAAAATGTTTCTCTCTTAAATAATTTTTTATATTTTTATTCAACCAATACTATTATTTTATTTTAAAAATAGAATCAATTATACTACTAAAAAAAATATTTCCTAATGTTTTACAAAGTGATGTATTCATTCATGGTTCTATTTTTAGAGAGATATAATTTAAAATAATTGATAGAATAATCTATCCCATTTTCTTCCAATTTTTGGAAAAACATTCATACCCATTCTCAATATTTCTAGTGAAAATTTGGAATATCTCTAAATACAAAGGTTATTAACTAAAAAAATAACTTCTTTAATACCAAAAATATAATTATAGTATGTAGGGATATAAATATCACTTTTTTATGGGTCTTCATTATCCCTTATAAATCATAATGAATTAATTCAGGTAGATTTAAAGATTTTATCATTGCATTCTTGCTATTTTATTATACTATTTTACCTTTTTATCAAGTCTCAAAGAAATTGTTAATTTATCTTTTCATCTTTGAAAATTTTCCTATATGTTTTTATTTATATATTTTTTTAATTATAATTTTTTAAATATGATCAAGCCATCTATGACATGAATGATTTTTCATCGTTAACATTGAAATAACACGAATCACTGGTAATTTTATTCTTAAATTAATTAACATTGGACCTTCCTCAATGATTAATAATTTTTTCATCCATTATATTTTTTATGATGAAATAATTTATCTTTAAAATAAATTGATTATCCTCATTACAACGTTTCATTGCATTGAATGTATTTTTTAAGCACACTAACAAACAAAACATCCTTAATTGTTAACATACAAACATCAATGATTATATACCAACTAAATATATTTTCATGGATTAGTCATTCCTAAATGTTAATGAACCACTATCATATACTATTATGTTTTTATAATTTTTCTATCACTAATCATGTGGGATTACTACCAACATTCATTTATCAATTTCTTACTCCTTTTCTAGATTAAATATTTAAACCAATAAGATGACTCTAATTTTTCTATCCATTTCATTGATATTTATATACTCCAGCAACATGGAGTGTGTTTCCATGAAGATTAATCATATATTATTCAGTATAATGAAAGAATAATTCACATTCCCATATATTTATTCAAATTAATCTACTAAATTTTTGGGAATAAAAAATTACTAATTTTTTTTCCTGGTTTTCTATTGCTAGAATCACTCCTCATATTTATATAATATCTCCCACTAAATTCTCCCCATCTTTGAAAAAATAGACATTAAATGTTGTTATAATGGACATGTATTATTTCCCATTTGTTCCATAACACTAAAAATGAACCTAAAATGCTGATCCTTGAGGATATTATGAATTATTTTTTAGAATTTATTTGTACAAGTAAATTTTAGAATTATTTTTTCCTATAACTTGGGATTTTTTCCATATATAATTTCAATGAGGTACCTTTTAAATAGGATTAGATTTTTTATTCCTTTTATTACACTAAACATATCTAGTTTTGAATTTAGAACAAAACCTTTAGTTTAAATATATTTATCAATACTACAATTTACATGTGAAAACCCAGGAAACATTAACAATAAATTAGTTTAAATCTTATTAATGTTCATAAGAATATTTTATGTGTATATATATTATACGATAAAATTATGTGATTAATATCTTGGAAATGAAATGGATTTATTTTAGCTGAAATATTTTCCATGAAATATTTGGTTTTATTTAAAATTTAAATCTCAATATTTTAGAATATTTAATTAATAAAATAAATATCATTTTTGGAATTAGTATTTTTATATTATATTTTAATTTTTTTTATATTTTTTTACAAGTATTACTTTTTTGTTAGTAATGGTAAATTATTTTTATTTTATAAAAACTCTCATATATTTTTGACTATTTAATTAGTACCATTTGATTTTGGATATTTAGTGAATATAAATAAGTCCAATTTTATTAATAATAATTCACATAATTCCATATTAATTATCATTATACTTTATTATAGTACAAATTCTTTTTTAATTACAATGAATTTTTTTAATAAAAAATATTTTTCATTACATTTTCACACATATAATAAAATTAATATACTATTCTTAGAAAAAATTAATCATGAAAATGTATTTAGTATTTCGAATCAAGATATTTTATTTACTAAATGCGTATATTTTCCTTTTTTGGCATAATTAATAGTGATCATGATAAAAGGTTGTCTCATATTAAAGGGTAATATATGTCAATTAAAACTAAAACTACGGAATTGTGTCACAAATTATCATCTTACATTTTTATGGATGATATTATTTTTACACTTATAAACTAGTATTATATATTGGATATTTTAATAATCATTTTTACATGACTAAATATTTATAATATTTTAAAATGTTTAGTAATTACAAGAGTGTCACCCACTTCACTTATAAAACGGAACATCATATCCCTACTTCTTCACGCATTTTGAGCCACATATATTATAAAATTAATTTTCAAAACCCCTCCCAAATACCATACCGATTTCATTGAGGTACTATTTTTAACAAATTATCTATCTTAGAAGGCTTAAGCTGTAAGACTAAGGGAGATATCTGAGGAGGAGTATTAAGTCAAAACTCAGATTCTTCAAGTTGATTTATTTTTCTACCACCTTAAAATCTATTATTACCCCTATAAAATAATGAAATAAGTATATTATATACAATAATATTTTATTATTTTTATCAAACAAGTATTTGTATCTCATTCCCATCATATGGGAAATTTAATCAAATCTCTTTCGCAATTGTAGAATACCACCTCAACGAAGAGATGTGATTCATTTTCCATAACCACCAAACAAGAACAGATTTAAAGATGGATTCAATTAATAAAACATGTATTTAATAAATTAATATGATATTATAGGGATAGTATATCACTTACCCTCTTACCCTATTTTATACTTGAAAATGATATAATTTCATGTATTTATTTGTCGAAAATGAACTCCACGAAGCGATGCGAATCATTTTTAAATATCACCTCACTTGGATGGTCATAAAGATGAAAATAAATAAGAAAATATGATTTTAAGTGAATTAATAATTTTTTATAAAATAAAAAATACGGTATACCATACTTTTTTTCAATCTAGTAGAATCGTGAAAACAAAAGTCATGTGAACGTAAAGACTATACCTTTAGTGATATGAAAATTTTTCAATTTCCAAAAGACCTTCAATGGATATAAAAATTATATTAATGTGTAAATAAAACAAAAAATATAATCATTTAGATTATTTAAATAATGAAACCCCGATCTATTTTATCCTATCCAACCAACCTATGTTATTTGGGACTTATAAACTGAACATTTGTAAAACATCAAATGTGAAATTAACTATTTTGGTAGATAATAAGACATTATTAGAAATGAAACAAATTGAATAATGATAATATAATGAATATGAAAAAATTTATTAATATATTAGAAAACTAAGAATTTCATTATACTAAAGGGTAGACATAAAAATGAAATGAGTTGGGAATCAAGGTAAGGGACTTTCATTTAAATATAATATTTTAAATTCTTCAATCCAACTCATTTTAACTAATTTTAAGTTTTAATTGATTTATCAAAAATATTCATGTTAATTGAAGAAATATTTAATATTATAATTTTCAATCATTTTTTAATTTTATTACAATGTTTTTAAAGGGAATCATTTTACAATTTTCTTTGTGGGTTATTATCGACTTCTTAGAAAATTACAAAAAAAAATATTTAATGTATACGGAATAACCTCACATTCATGATTCCATAGTTATTATTCATTATTAATATTCATTTACATTTTAATATTGTTTTACATTAAGATTATATTACCACTCTTCTTGGTTGATTTTCATTAAAATCATTTTCAAATGAAATAGAAAATTATTTAATTTTTTTGAGGTAATTGAAAATTCTACTTATTATATTATTGAATGAGACTAAAATAAGTTTTATAGTTAAAGTTAATGAAAATTTTGTTTTATTGATTATATATTTCTATTAAATTTTATATTTATGATTAGTGATGCTTGTAACGCCCAATGATTCCACAGTACGCTTCTTTAATTCAATAATTTGTATTACACGTAATACCGATTTCGAGCACATAATGATCTAGTAACTAGAAATTTATATACAGGTTTTGAATATTATTAACTAAATTTTTATGTTTTTATATTCCATATAAGTTTAACAATCATCTTATTTGTTTCTGAGAGATTATATAAAAACAAATTCAGTTTCCCCGAATAAAATAAGTATTTTTTTTAAAAAAATTACCACCTTTAAATGAAGAACCATTTTTAAATAAAATATTTTATACCTTTATATATTCAAGTTCACAAAACAAACTTATTCGTTATAATTGGTACATAAACATTTTAGTTTGGGAAAATGTTTGGGGTTTTTTTGGATAACATTTATATTTTAAAGAATAGTACAAAAATTTACTCAATTTTAATTCAAAACTTCTTTTTTCATCTAATTTATTTATATTGTTAGATTATCCTTTTAATTTGTTTTAAATTATAATTATATTTATTTTTTATCATTTAATATAATTTTGTACATTGGAATAATTTTTACCTTAAAATTAGATATAAAAACATGCAAATATTTTGATGGTTGTTTCTTTTGAAAAACTCATCTTCTCATTTTGTCAGCGGGGATAATTTTAATTTCATTACTACAATAGATGTGTTTTGAATTTTGAAAAATGGATTCCATATTTTCAATCTGTGGGTCCACATTATGTTAATTGGTTATTTTTTTGGATATTATAAATAGTAACTTTAGTAATTTTTTTATTTCCACATTTAAGGGTAAATCAGGTAATTAAAGGTAAAAATAATGTTACTAAATTACCATAACACCTGTACAAATTATATTAAACGACTATATTCAGCTCATATAACCAATGGATCTAAATTTAATCCATTAATAGACCCTTTTTAATGAATATAACATTAATATTATTAAACTCAATGAATGTGATGAAATGTCACACTCTTATTTCTTATAAGTATAAAAATTTTAATATAGATATTACTAGAAGATAACATAAATAAAAAATAATCTCCAAAAATATAATTGTAGTAATTACCACATATAAATTTATTAGAAATTTTTATATATTAAATTATTAACATTAATGATGGCAGAATAGTAATAAAAATATCTAATAAATTATATTGAAAATATTAAAATAAATATCATTTTTCTTATTAAATGTAATCAATGAATTTTATTGACAACACAAGTATATTAGTGACATATTTAAATTATTTTTTCGAATTTATCTTCTTGTTTTGGTATTTTTCAAAATGATAATAATAAATTGTAAAAAAATTTACAAAAATGTTACTTTAAAATAAATAATATTTTACTAAATGAAAAAAAAATATTAAAAATATATATTTCAACCAAATAACTTTTATAGTGTTAAATATTTCATAAATGATACAATTAGTATTCTTTTGTCATTTTTTAGTAACTATTTTAACTTTATAGTGTAAAAGGGTAAGCTTTCACACTAAAGGTTAAATTATTTAACTAAAGTTTAAATCTAAAAGATAAGGATAAATTTATTCCCTAAACAAGTCTAGAATTCATTGGTTTAGGATAATTGAACCCATATTAAGGTTATCCTTTAATAAAGTCACTTTTTATCCATTTTTAATTAAAAATAATTTACTATTAATTTTATATTTTAAGAGTTTCCTAAAGTGCCCCTCCCCTCTCTTATAAAAGGGCACTTATCCTTCTATTAAATTCACACATCTAAATCCATTTTTCTCAGCCCAAACCATCCTATTTAATCTCACAAATCCCAAAAATATATCGAAGTGTCCATACATTTTGATTAAATCCATAACAAGGAGTCTTTTGTGCAATCTAAAAGAACACACCCAAAAAATCAGTAATTGTTTTATCACCTCTTTCAAAGTTATTTTATTCTTTTAATCCCTATTTCTATGTTGTTTTCGTGCCAATGTAAAAAAATCATGCATCATTAATATATTGAGATTTTTTTTATAATCATGGTATGACAATATTCATCATTTTATCCATCATATGAATAACAATATCACCATGTGTACGAACATATGGCATACAGTCCCCACACCATGGTGTAATTTGTTATTCAACACTAATTTATTTGGATGGGTATAATGATGAGTATAATGGATATAAATAATTAATATAACATGATATTGATTCTTTATAATTAATATAACTTCCCATTACATACAATTTAACCATCAAGGGAATGATACCATTGCTCGTGTGTACATATGGCATACCGTCTCCATGACAAAGTGAGATTTATTCTCCATCATAACAATTAAAAGATGATTATAAAATATATATTATGAGTAGAAATAAAAATTATTACCATTATATCATTATTTATATGAATAAAATACATCCTATATATAACAAATATGACTTATTTATTAAAAACATGCATAGGAAAATGATGTAGTTAACACCTGAAATAATGGTAATACTAAAATATTATTATCAAAATGATATCATATGGTCATATATGATATCATAAATAAGGATATGGTCCTGGTATTATTTAACAACATGAATTAACTATTATACATGAGGATAACACACCCTTGACTAAAGGAAATTACATGGAATTGTTTTTTTCACAATCTCATTATTATTAGAGATTGCTTATACATAAGTATCTACTGGGACATCTTTATCATACATGTACATGTTTCATAAAATGTATTTAAAAATATTATCAAAAAAATTTAAAGTATTATTTACCCATATTTTATTTTTTATTTATCATTTTGAAAAGAATCTTTTCATCATTTTCTAAACGATGTACTTTATATCCTTTTCGATAAATTAAGGAAAGAATTTTTATTTAACTTATATAGTTATAGCGATTACTTATTGCCATTATGACTCCTTATAGTTTTGAATCTTTACTTACAAGCTTACAATATTATTTTTAGAAGAAATTATTTCTTTTATAATTTTCTAGAACATAAATGATTTCAAATTAAAAAAAGTTATATTTATCTCAAATAATGTTAATCAATTTTTTTGATTAATTTCATCTATGTCAAAATCCTTTGTTTAATTTTATCCTTAATTGAGGTTGATTTATTATGATACAATCATACATATTTTGTTGAAGGGCTTATGATATATTTTACTTTTGATGTTATATTTTGATACCACTCATGGTTTATGGTTAAATTATTAAAATTTCATATACCATTATTAATATGATTGTTTATGTTACGTTTTACCCGATTGGAATGTATTAGACTTAGTAAGTGAATGGAGGGGGCCACTATATCCCCTCGATGCATCGGTATATTTCATGAAAAAAAAATATATGGTTTTGGCCGAGACCTTACCCATTTATTAAATTATTTTCATGAATCCATGAAAGTATTAAATTCATTGCATGAAGCCTTGGCAATACTAGATTCTTAGCATGAAGCCTCGATAGTATGTTTCAAATGTTCTACAATATGTATTTCCTCATTATAAGATTTATCATTGATATTTAATGTGATTATTTTTCACGTATAATATCTATGTGAATGTTTAAGTGGCATTATTTGAATTTTTTTTCTTTCTATATTATGTTGGAGATTGTGTTTAAAAAGGTTGTATTTCAGTTCTATACCTTTCGTTGAAAGTTCATACTTATTTATGAAAGATTATATTATATTATTTAACCTTACTAAGAATTTGAGCTCACCCCTTTAGTATGTTTTATATTCCTAGGAAGCCAATATGTGTTAATGTTTGATATTCATGGTGAATCTAAGAGAACAAAGTAGTTCTCATAGAATAGTCAATGTTTTGTATTATGTTAAAAATTTTAATAAAAGGTTTGTGTGTGTAATATATATCCCACTAATTCAAAACCGACCAGTCCTTTAGGATTTGACACATTATAATCATGCATGTGTATTAAAATAATCCACCAGATCTATGAATATAGGGTTGGGGAATTACATTTGGTATCAGAGGATGTTTAGAAATAACCTAGGAAAGTAGATTTAGAAAATGCTTGCTTAGCAAACATTACACCTAAGATAGAATTTGAGGATAAATAAATAGAAACATCCCAAAATTTTCTTAATGTAGATATTACATGGGTATTTCTAGAAAATTAAACCTTATCTAGATGTAATAATTGGATGTGGTTATTGAACAAATGTACATATGAGTAATAACATCGACATGGTTTTCTGGGCTAGACTCTGGGTAACCGGGTACATGACCATGGGCCTTGTTGTGCACCTAGTTTTACACTCCTGGGTGATATGCATTGGATAATTCAAATTTTATTTTCAAAACATTATGAAACATTTGCGACTAAATATGTCCCCAAAGAAACCACTTTTATTATTTTGGTTTAGATATGCATAAATTTTTTAATTTATTTTACTAGTTTAGAATTATGCATTAATATTCATAACCTAATATAGTGTATGACATTGTATAGAAATAGAGCCTTGTGGAAGGAATAGAAACTGTACTAATGCATGTAATCCATGTAGGTATTTCCCTCCTGTGCAAGATTCTGATAGTGGTTCGGGTGAAACAACTGGCACTAAACAACTTAGAACCATACAATAACAACTGACTCATGTTATGAATAATAAATTTACCCACATAGAGTATCCTGATCCACAATGTGGATGATCAATGTTAGACTGCTTCATGAGGAAACAATCCACAATATTCAATGGTAATACTAATCCATTTGTATGTGAGAAAAGGATATGTTCCTTAGAGAAAATATTTCTTTCTTTGGGAAGTAATGAAAGGGAAAAGGTTGTGATGGAAGTTTATCATCTATCTATAGATGAAAATCAATGGTGGTCATTAATTAATAATATTAATGATGGTGAAGGGGTATAAAATACAGAATGGAATAAATTTAAAGAACTCTTCCTAGAAGAAAACATTCATCGAGATATATGAGATGATATTGAGAGAGGTAGTTTCTATGTCAGAGTAATAAGGAGGATGGGAATTTTGTATAGTATGAAGAAAACATTACAAGGGTAGCAAGGCTTACTGCAGACTTCATAAAAAATCCATGGAGTAATATTGATCATTTCTTTGATTCAATAAATACATTTCTCATAAATTCATTATTATCCAAAACATTCTCATCATACTAAGATATAATCCCATGTGAAATCAAGATAGAGAAAGAATTTAATAATCCTTATGACATTAAGGATAATCAATAGATGAAGATAACAGTGAAGTAAGAGGTAGATAATGTGAAGAAAGGAATAAAGCATTTTCCTACATGAGACAATTGTGGAAAAAAACACCATGGTTCCTTCTTAAAAGGAAAAAGAGTTTATTTCATGTTTGGGGAAAAATGAAACCATAATCATGATTTCATGGAAAAGAAATAATTTACCAATGTGAAATGTTTCTACTATAAAGATATGGGGCATAATAAAAATGAATGGACCAAGCATCAAGAAATTATATATCAGAAAAAGAAAAAAGATCAACATCAATCTTATGCTGTTATAATGGTCAAAGTGGAGTAATTAATGTATTTATGTTTTTGGATGCTAGAATTACGTTATTATATTCTTGTTATTATAATAATGTGATATATAAGGATTGTAATTTAGTACTTATGCTTTAAGAATTTATAATCATAATATATTTTATTAATGATTTAAGTTTGATCAAATATTTGGTATTTGATAATAAGAGTTACATTATGTTTTTTAGGTTTCAAATATTAAGGTTGATTTTGGAAATTTAAATACCCTTTTGGATAGTGAATTTGAATGGAATTATTTTAGTCGATTCTTAAGGATGGAATGGAGTAAGTTGTTCCTTGGATATTATTAATTGGGGATAAAAAATTTCATTAATGTTGAATGTACAAAGTTTATTTATGGAATGTTATAATAATATAGTTTTATAAAAAACGACAATGCGTAGGTCGGGCGATAAACTGGCATGTCGGACAAGGATACGGGAATAAAACCCACAATGAAAGTGTGATAATTATTTATCTCATACCACTGGCCTATAGGAAGTCCCTAGTTAGTATAACATTGTTTTATTAATTTATAAGTTATAAGTTCATTTTTTTGATCCTTATACGATTAAGATAAATAAAAATTTCTTCAGTTTTATTATATTTTGAAGATAAATATGAGTAGATGGAAGTAATTACTCAAAGGATGAAACTATAAATGTTAATTAATTATTCTTCCATGTGTTCTTAGTCTATGAAGTAAATTAATTCTTCAATTCTAGGGAAATAAACATGAAACCAAAAATGCTAGCCTAGTGCTTTATCAGATGAATCAAATGCTCCCTTAGATCATCACTTATTTCTAGCACTGAAAATTTTAACTTTTTCCTCATTATGTTCCATATCACTATCCCTCATTAAATAAAGGTTTGATTTTTCTTTCAGGTCCAGGTTTTCCTACAACTAACCCCAATATGTTTTATCTCTGCTGACCTTCATACCTCCCTCTATTTATTTTAAAGTATAGGAATAATTTATCATTTTATGATATGGGATTTCAATAAAGATATATTTATAAGTAAAACCACTAATTTTTAATCCCATGATCAAAATTTTTAGGAGTTAATTTATTTAAGAAGGGGATAATTTAATAGCCAAAGATTCCACGGGATGCTTCTTTATTTCAATAGCTTGTGTTTCATGCAATATCGAGTTGGAGAGCATCATGATCTATTAAACTATCCATTTAAATTATAGATAGAAATAGTATTAACCACCTTGTGAATTTAATATCTTCCTTATTACTTTACCATTCAGTTTATGTGTTTATTATACATTATATTAGAAAAGAATTTAATTTTTGAAATAAAATATGTATTTTAAAAAAATGATGTTTTACTGCCTTTTAAGGTTGAATCGTTTTAAAGACAGTATTTGACACTTTTTTATATTCAATTTGATAAAATAAACTTATTACATGGAATCAAGACATAAAAAAATTAGTTTTGAAAAATTTTGGGTGTATTCTAATAACTTTCAAATTTTAATGAATAGTGAAAAATACTGTATTTTAATTCAAAATTGAATTTTAATTTAATTATTTTTATTGTAAGATTATCTATTTAATTAGTTTTAAAGTTTTATTAGATTATGTTATTATTATTTAATATAATTTAGGCCATTTAAATTATTTTTACATTAAAATTAGATACAAACACATGCCAATCTTTTGATGGGTTTTTCTTTTCAAAAACCAATCTTCACATTTTGTCAACGCGGATTAATTTTAATTTTATTACTACAAATTATATGATTTAAATCATGAAAAAGTGATTTCATATCTTTAATTCGTGGGTCCATATTGTGTTAATAGGTTACTTTTATTTTTTGGATATTATGAAGAGTAACTTTAGTAATTTATTTATTATCACATTTTGGGGAAATGATGTATTTAAAAGAAAACAATAATATTATAAAATTAACCTAACACCTATAAAAATTCAATTGATAACTAAATTATACCCTTATCACATATTTTTTTAAATTTTATTATTTAATGGACTATTTTCAATGAATATCACATAAATATAATTAAAATTATTGAAGGTGACAAAATGTTACAAACTCGTTTCTTATAAGTATAGTAATTTTAATATAGATATATCCATGAGATAACATTCATTATAAATATTATCTAGAAAACTAAAATAATTAACTACCTCATATAAATTTATATATAATTTTTATAGATTGAATAATTACATTTTATGATGACACAATAGTAAAGTAGATATTATTTTATTAATGAAAATATCAAATAAATGATATTAAAAATATTAAATTAAATATAATTTGACTTAATTAATGACATTCACTAATTATATTGATAAATATACGTGGTAGTGAAATATTTTATTCATTTTTTTATGTTATCAAATTGTTTTAGTATTTTTAAAAATGAAAACAATAAATAGTATCAAAATTAGAATAAATGAATCTTTAAAATATATAATTATTTATTAAATGTTATAAAATTCATAAAAATATAAGGTTCAAAAAACTGATTTTAATAGTGTCAAATATGTAATAAATTCTCCAATTGGTGTAATTTTGGAAGTTTATAGTAACTTTATTAACCCTACAGTTTAAAAATCTTGGTTCTCACGGTATAGGTTAAATTATTTAACTAATAGTTATAATCAAAGATAAGGTTAACTTTATGACCTAAAATGTATAAATTTAATTCTTTAATGATATTTAGACCCATACTAATATTATATTCGAATAAAATAACTTTTTATCGATTTTTAATTGAAAATTAATTTTTATTAATGTAATATTTTATGTGTTTCCTAAAGTGTCCCTCCCCACTCTTATAAAAGTGAACTTCTTCTTCTCTTGAATTCACACCTCTAAATCACTCTGACTCAACCAAAACCTACCCAATTTCCCTATAAACATCCTTAAATATATCCTAGATTCCATTATTTAGTAATAATTCAATCATATGGAGTCCTTTTGCGCAAACCACAAAGTAGATGCCCAAAAAAGAGGTAATTATTTTATCACCTCTTCCAAAGTGCTTTCTTTCTCATAATTCCTATTTATATATTTCTTCCAAATGTAATTAATAACTATAGTATCATCAATATACTAAAATTTTATTATAATCATGTTTTTACCATATTTCTCACTTTATCCATCATACGAATAACTATATCACCATACGTATGTACGTACAGCTTACTTTCTCCACATCATGGTGTAGTTTGTTATTCAACACTGCTTTATTTGGATGGGTATAATGATGAGTATAACAGATATAAGTAATTAATATAAATTTATAAATATTTTATATAAGTAATATACCATCCAATTTGATACTGATTTTCCCTCATGAGAATGATATTGTCACTCATGTGTACCTATGACCCATCGTCTCCACAACACGGTGAGATTCATTCTTCATGTTAACCATTCAAAAATGATTATAAAATGTATATTATGAGTAAAAATAATAATGATGAATGTTATATCATTATGGATATGAATAAAATACATATTATTCAAAAATAATACTTACACAACAAAACAAGAATAGGAAAAAGATATTGTTAACACCCGAAATAATGGTTATACAGAAATATTTTTAACAATATGAAATAATAGGATCATATATGATATCATAAATATGTATATAATCCTGCAATAATTTAATTAAATTATTTAACCATTAAAAATTATTTTAACATACCTTCAACTAAAGGAAGTATAGTTTAATGGTTCATTTCACAATCTCATTCTTATTCGAGATTGGTTTTACATAAGTATCTACTAGGACATATTTATCATCCATATCCTTATTTCTTAAAATGTATTTCAAAATATAATCAGCAATGGTTTAAAGTCATTTTTACCCCTATATATATTTTAATTAAACATTTTGAATTCAATTTTTCTGTTATTTTCCAAACAAGGTACTTTATAAACTTTTTGAAATATTAAGGAAAAAATGTTTTTGAACTTATACGGTGCCAGAGGATACTTTCTGTTGTTATAATTCCTTAACACTTTGAAGCATTACTTAAAATATTATAAGGATATTTTCAAAAAAATGTTTTTTTTATAATATTTCATCTTTTAAATTATTTCAATGTAAAAAATAGATATTTCTCTCAATGTTTTTTAATGAATTTATTCAATTAATTTCATCTCTATCAACATCCTTTTTTAAATTTTATGCTTAATTGAGATTGATTAATTATGATAGAATCTGCCATATTGTATTAAAGGATTTATGATATATTTGATTTTGGATTTTCTGTTTTTATACTATTCATTTTTTATGGTTAACATATTAAAATTTCATATACTAGTTTTAATATGAATTTTTATGTAATGTTCAACCAAGTGTAATTTATTGGACTTAATAATTGAATGGTGGGGCCCGTTATAGCCCCTCGATGCATTTGTAGGTTTTATGAAACAAAACAGATAAGTTTTTGGGGAATTCCTGACAAGTTTATTATATTATTAACATGAATAATTGAATGTTTTAGATTCTTAGCATGAAGCCATGACAATATGAGATTCTTGGCATGAAGCCCCGGTGGTATGTTTTAAATGTCTAGTGTTATGTATTTTTTTCATTATGTTTTTATTTATTGATATTATATGTGATTATTAAACTATTATAATATCAATGTGATTGTTTAAATTATATTATTTTAATTTTTTTATTTCCATATTATGATGCGGATTGTGTTTAAAAGGCTAGTATTTCAGTTTTATACTTTACCAAAATAGTTTATTATTATTTATGAATGCTTTTGTTGTATTTCTTATCCTTGTTGAGGATATGAGCTCACTATTTTTGTATGTTTTGTTTTCCAAAGATTACAATAATTGTTTATTATTGAAATGCAGGTGTAATCTTGGATAATAATGGAGTTCTCAAAAAATATACTATGTTGCATATTATATTTCAAACTGTAATAAAATGTTCATGTATGTGATCTATTTTCCAAGGCTGTGAAATTGATTAGTCCTTCAGGATTTAATTCCTTTAAATCATTCCATTGTATTAAAATAATTAACTGAATCTGGGCATCTGGGGTTGGGGTATTAAAATCCTGATGTATCTCTCTAATTTATTATGTAAAGTGACAATGTTTACCCATGATAGGTTACTCATAAGGGATTTGGAAATTATTCAGGTGATTCTATTGTGAGGGTTTTAGTAAGGGTGAATATAAGGATAATGTCCAATGTCAAAAAAAATGATTTTCTGGAAATATTTTTAAAGGATATTTTTTATTTAAAATATTATGTAAATGTGATTATGGTTTTAAGAGATGTTTATGAGCTTTTAAAAGGTGAAATGATCCTTTCATGGGAAATGTTTTTTTATGTTTTCAATTTTTAGAATAATCTCTCATGATTGTTATTTTTTTATTATAATTTTTTATGAATTGTTTTTAAATCAATTGAGAAGTATATTTTTTTAAAGAGAGGTAGATAAATATTTTAGATTAATATTTATTATAAATAATTGAATATATCTTATGTATTGTTAATTTTTAAATATGGACTTGTGGGAATTTTCTGTTTATATCCCTTATTTATATTTATTTTCCTCATATAAGTTTTTTTAAAAAAATCATTAGGATTAATTATGAGTATCAACTTTCATAATATCAGAGTTCAGGTCATGAGAGTTACATTAAACATAGAATGTTTGTCTTTCTGAATAACATGTTTTAGGGAAAATATAATGTTTTTGATGTGTCCACATTATAATGTTACATATTTCTTAATTATAATAACCCATAAACCTAAAAAGTTTATTTAGGATGTATTTAATGAAATATTCACTATAAATCAAGTAATTAATTATATTGTTTTTTGTGGGTTCTTATTGTTGTTATCCAGCAATATGCATAGATAAATTTAGGGGAATTATTTTCTTTAATATATAAACTTAAGATATTGATCATTATGGTTTTGATATAATGAGATATATTTTTAGTATTTCAATGTTTATTAATCTAATATATGATTCTTCAGAATGGTTTTCCGTTAGTAAATAGGGTAGTTGATTTTGAAATGCATTGGGAGGATAATATCATTTCGATCAAGTAACAAGGAATGATTACAATAAAAAAGTTGTTTGTAGTTGTCTTAAATCATTTGAACAATGATATTAATATAGGATTCAGTGAATGTATGTGGATGTATTATTCATAGAATATTATATTAATAATGGATAATTTATTCAAATATCTTCATCAATATATTAGTGGATACTCATGTCCAATGACTTATGAAGGATGAATTAATGATTTGAAGATGATATTTAGTGTTTTGGTTTGTTTAGAACATTAATACAAGCTTTTTTATTTATCATTTTTATTGTGAAGTTGATCAATAGTGTCCCATTATTGGGAAAAGTAGAGGATGGAGTTTTTTAGAAGGACCCAGAATTTTGATACATAAATATTAAATATTTAGATAAATATTCATTACATTACATAAACCAATGCCTATATATTGCAATGGGTTGGTTTCTTTAAATAATAGTTACACAAACTTCTCCATTAGTGGATGATATTCTATATCTCCCATAAAGATCGACCCATTTTTTACTCTTCATTAGCATAACCAATATAAACCATTTATTAATAAATTGGGAAATGAAACATAAGATAGGGTGATATTATATTGTCAATAAGTGTAAATATTGGAAATACAAAAACATGACATGAGAATAACAATATTAGAACATGTGAATAACATATGAAAACCATACCCTACATACCAAATATAAATATCTTGTGTAATTTCATAAATATTTTTAGTACCTAAGACATGAGTAATAATGGAATCAAATAACATGATCCATGATATCCTAAAATTATCATAAGACATCGGTTTGTTGTATACAAATAAGAATAGAAAATCATTTCCATAGTAGTTCAAGGCTCATTTAAAAGAATATAATTGTGGAATGGGTTCACTCCCCAAATCATTATAGTAGGAATGGTTCACTCCCATGATTATCATAGTGGGGAGAGTCCCTTAATTAACTTTTATCACATCCCATTCTAGTCAGCTTTATCTCACACGATATCAATATTTACCTATCTCAATAGAGGGATATATAGTTTCCACCAATAAAAAAAATAAATTCATTCATAAATGATTCTCACGATCCAAAAAACGTTCATCATTTTAGAACCCATGAAAAGAAATTAGTATTATTACCATTTCATACTAGAAAAACAACTGTAAAAGAAACTAGTTTCATAATAATTTCATAATCTTATTATAGAATAAACTATTGAAAAAAAGAAATGGTTTCATAAGAATCTTTTAATTATCAACACAAACCATTCATATAAAAAATATGAATAATATCAATGGATAAAATTCCAAATAAATAAAAAGTAACTTAAAAGCATTCCATATTAGATGTAAAATGATTATAAAATATCAATGGTGTCATTTTTTTATGAAAATTTCCCTTATACATTGAAAACATAATTAAACAATAAAACATTTTCAAAACATAATTCATTGGAAATAACCCTGAAAATAAATTAAAGAAATTTAAAAATCCATCAAAATATATGTTGTGGAAAATAAATAATCATTGAAAAGAAATTTTTGAAACTGAAAATTTATAAAACATTTTGGAAATAAATTTCTTTGAAAATAATATTTGAATATTATAATGGAATATTATAATAAAAAATGGTCATGATGATAATAAATTCCTTTAATCGCATACATATAAATATAATGATTCCTTTCACATTTTATGTCAACAAAAAACAAGCCTTGTTTTCTAAAATGATGTGCATATTAATTTTAAATAATTTATTCTATAACACCCCGAGCTTCCACGATACGCTTCTCATTCAATAATGCAATGGCTTGCATTATACGCAACTTCGAGTTCTAAAACACCGCGACTAATCAAAGTAGCCGTTATGAATAGTAATAACAACTTTTTAAAATTATAGAAATTTTATATTTCAAAATGGACTTCATTTTTGGATTCGGAATATCGAAATTAGCCTATGTTGAATTTTTGGTATTTTTCTGAGAACTTCTAATTTTTTATGAATAGTGAAAAATACTTAAAAACAACTTTTTTAATAAAAATAATTAATAGTGATAAATTATACTATTTAGTGGTTTTAAAGTATAATTGGAATATATTTTTATCATTTTATCCAATGGTGGTCATTAGAATTAATTTGACATTGAAATTGGACATAAACAATTGCCAATCTTTTGATATAAATTGTTTCTTAAAAACACGCTATTTGTTGTGACAGCGGGAATTAATTATAAAATTAATTAATGAAACTTATATGTTTGGAATTTTGTAAAATAGACATCATTTTTGAATTTGGAATATCAATTATAGCTTAGGGTGAAATTTTGGCATTGTTCTGAAAAACTTCAATTTTTGATGAATAGTGAAACCACTAAGTGGTAGTTAAATAACTGATTTTTCGTTTAAATGAAATATTACCACTTCTGTGATTTGATTTTCAAAAATCCGACATACATGGTTGTCATTAAGAAGTAAAATGTGGTTCAATGAGATTAAAATAATTTTTTGGTGAATAGTAACTTTTAAGTTCTTAATCGCGATTAGAGGTAATTAGTGTAGTTTAAGGTACAAATAATGTTTTTATAATATGAGATGAGCATGACACTTATCCTACTACTATTGGATGAGTCATGGCCGACCAAGACAACCCATGGGTCAACTTGGGGACCCCATGGAGCCACTTTAGTTGGAAAATGACATTAATATATATTTATTTAATGTTAAAATTAAATTGACACAAACATGAGTTGTTTTACTAAAACAGTTTTTAAGTGGGGTTACACAAGTCCAAATTTTGATTATAAATATTAATTAGAAAGCTAAAAAGATTTCCTACATCATAGTATTTTTTTTATAATTTTTAGACATTAAATAAATTAAATTATTTATGACATCATGATGATGCAGTGATGACCTCATTATTTAACGATTTAAATAAAATGGGAATATAATGCAAAATCCAAGGTTTACACTTGTCCAAAGCCAATTGGATGAAGATATTTCGAACCCTTATCACCTTAGCCTCGAATTATATAAGTTTGGGACCTTTAGAATCCGAAAATCATTGTGAAATAATGTAACATTTCAATCTTTCCAAAAGTGCCCCTCCTCTCCACTTATAAAAGGCCCCCACCTCTCCCACCTCATTTACACTTTCAAGACATTTGGCTCGGCCAAACTCTGCCCAAATACTCTCCCAAAATTCCTCCCTTACTCATAGAAGCCTCACTTTGGGTAGAACTCTTCTCAAGGATGCCTTTGTCTCAAATCAAAAAGAGTTACCCGATTTTGAGGTAATGTCTTTTCTAATGTTGTTTTATTTTATTTTTCTTCTCCAACCCCCTAAACTCTTTTTATTCATTTCTTTTGTAACAACAACAGTATCCTCAATATACTAGGATGTTGTTATAATAAGGATTCTAGCTACACTTACACACACCTACATCTAATGGTTAAAGAACATACGGTTTCTGTGGATGGCGAATTTCTGCCTCACGAAATGATGATTGTTCAACACTCATTTAACACCTTCAAAGGTGGCCATTATGATGTCACTATTTTTATATATGATATATAATATGTTTATGTTTTACTTATGCTTCTTTATTTTTCATTTGTGTCTTACCTTTATGGCTTCCATTATGGGTATACGCGGTATCTTCATTTTAGGAAGTGCGGACTACCGCCCCCTCAAAGTGATTTGAATCGTTAATGCCATATGTGGGATATATAAAGGATGGAGTAAATGTTATTATACACTATATTATACTGGAATTATATTATACATTTATATCATTATTATTTATTTCCATTAAATATGAAATTGAAATGAAAGTAGCGTTCATGCGTACGTACGGCTTACCGTCTCCATGAACGGTGCATTTCATTTCTTACCTCTAAATGTTACGTAATATTATAAATGAATGTATATACTGGATATATAAGATATATATGACATTTAAATCATGAATATAATTCTGGATATAATGGATATTTCACCACATAAACAACTTGTAATTATAAGAAGCTTATTGTTGACTCAAGTACCAAAGATCGACAAAACGACCGTTATTAACTTAAATAATTACATAATGTTCATATCATTGTAATAAGTGATATAATAAGGATAATGAAATTTAGAATGGTTCTTAATAAGGTATATATTAACTCTAGTTTATTATTCAGAAGGTTAAAGAACGGTTGAGTCAAGTCAGACACGAGGTAAGGGAACTTCTTAACCCAATTTCCATTCTTTGGGTTAATCTCCTACTTTCAAATTATGTCATGATGTTATTATGTCTTATTTTGTATTTTTACTTTCTTTATGTGTACCTATAGTGAATACACATAATATATCTATTTTATTTTAAAAATGATCTTTTTAAGGACTTCGTCTCAATCTCCTTTCATTGAGGCATATTTGGTTTTATACACAACTTTCTTTTATACGGTGTATAAACCCCTTTGACTTTTAAGTCTATTCAAAAGGAATCTTTTTATACGAAGCGTTTTGCTAAACGAAAAAAGGGAATGTTTTTCTTTCCGTACTTATGCGGCGACAACGACTTCTCCGCCGCCGTGACCATTATTTGAGTTTCGGCTTCCTCTACAAGCCATCATTTTTTTTAATGAAAAATAAATACAAAGTTTTAACTTTCTTTTATTTTGGTATTGAAAATGGTTTTGAAAGCGTTATTATTATAACAATGTGTTGTATTGATATCTTGTGATTGAAATGTGGAAATGTTATGTTTCCTTTATGCATGTTTTATGTGATACGATTATGTTATGGTTTATGATATGTTTAAACCTATTCATATGAGGAATGTATTGGACTTAATAAGTGACGGGTGGAGCCCGCTATAGCTCCTCAATGCATCGGTAGGTCTCATGAGACAACTAGATGTGGAATTGGCCGAGGCCCTTTCCCAATTTGATTTATGGTTTTGGATGAGGCCTTAATCATTTTAGACGTCTTGGCCGAGGCCTTGACAAAATGTTTCAGAATGTCCGGCATTATACATTCCCTCATTATGAAAGTGGTTATTGTTATTGCATGTGATTATTCGTCTGGTAGAATATCCATGTGAGTAAGTAAATGGCATTATCTCATTTTATTTTTTCCATATTATGCTAAAGTTCAAGTTTAAAAAGGCTTTTGTTTTAGTTATACATTACCTTAAATGTTAATGATTATTTATGAAAGCTTCCGCAATATTGTTATCCTTACTGAGCATCTGAGCTCACCCCTTTCAATGTTTTAATATTTTTCAAGATGTGAAGAAGTATTTTATGGATGACCTGCAGGGATAGTCAGAAGAGGATATTAGTGTGGACTATGAAGACTTTGTTATTGTAGTTTTTCACTTTATGATGTAATGTAATGTTTACGAATGTATCTAGTGTTTCCAAGGCTACTAAACTAATCGGTCTTTCGAGACTTGATCTTTTATGATCATGCCAATGTTACTAAGTAATGCACCGGCTCTGGGTAGCTGGGGTCGGGGCGTTACAGTTGGTATAAGAGGCAGTTTAGTACTAACCTTGGAAGCTAGATTTAGATAAACTCTGATTAGAGAACATAGCCCAAAGATAGACTTTGAGGATTAGTATAGAAGAACATCCTAGAATTTTGGTATTATAGAGATGTTATGAGTTTTCCGAGCAATACATCCCTGTATGGATACGAGTAGGTAGAGGCGGCTCTGGCACAGATGTACCTAGGGGTAAAACCCGAAAACACCGCTTTGAGCTAGACTCGAACGGGAACTGGTGCACGACAACGGGCCTTGCTGCACTCTTGGTTACGACACTCCCGAGGGATATGCTTAGGATAATTCTCATTTTATTCACAAACCACTATGAAGGTTTATGAGTATATACTTCCACAAAGAAAACATTTCTTTTTATGATTATGGATTATATCCATAAATAGTTCAATTTATGTAAAGTGTTTTACAAGTATGGAATTATGTATTTTGATTCATAAACTAATCTAGTTTATGCCATTGTTTAGAAATGGAGCCTAGTGGAAGGAATGGAAACCGTATCAATGCACGAACTCTGTGTAGGGATTGCCCTCCTGATCAAGATAATTATTGTGGATCTGGAGATACAACTGGTGCTGATCAACTTATTACCATACTGGGACAACTCACTCAGGTTATGAATAATAACCTTACTCGTATGGAGCACCCTGATCCGCAACGTGGAGGATCAATGTTAGACCGCTTCATGAGGCAACAACCACCAACCTTCAATGGGAGTACAAATCCTATAGTAGCTGAGCAATGGATAAATTCCTTAGAGAAAATAATCCATGCCTTGGGGAGTAGTGAAAGGGAGAAGGTTGTCATGGCAGTTTACCGCCTCACTGGAGATGCCGATCAGTGGTGGTCGCTGATTCAAAACACAAAGGAAGATGATGACGTATCGAATATGGAATGGAGGGAGTTCAAAGATATTTTCTTAGAAAAATACTTTCCCCGTGACCATCGAGCAGATATGGAAAGGCAATTTCTGAGTCTGAGGCAGAAGGAGGATGAGAATGTCACAAAGTATGAGGCTAACTTTACAAGGTTAGCGAGGCATGCTGCCGATTATATACGTAACCCAAGGAGTAAAATTTATCGTTTCTTTGATGGGTTAAAACCATTTCTCCGTCGAGCTTTGGTATCACAATCCTTCTCATCATACGAAGATATTGTCTCGTGTGCTATCAAGACAGAAAAGGAATTCTCTAAGTCTTATGACAACAAAGTAAAGCAAGAGAAGAAGAGAACTGTGGAACAAGAGACAGATAAAGGGAAAAAGGGAAAGAAGGATTTTCCATTATGTGATAATTGTGGGAAGAATCACCCTGGTACTTGCCTAAAAGGAATGGGAGTTTTTTATAAATGTGTAGAAAAGGGTCACCAGGCTCGTGATTGCAAGGGAAAGAAAGAGGCTATCAAAGTTGAATGCTACAATTGTAGAGAAATGGGTCATTATGCAAATGAATGTCCTAAGCGTCAGGGAAACTTACCTCAGAAAAGGCCAAGGTATCAAGGACAATCTTATGTTGTTACTACATTTGAAGCAGAATAACTAATGTATTGGTGCTTTTGGACTCATGGATTATATTCTGGTTATTAGAATAATGTGATATATATATATAAGGATTGTACTGCAGTACTTGTTGATTTCAGTAAGGTTTTAATATGATTAAGGTAATCATATTTTTAGTATGTGACAATAAGAGATACTTTTCTTTGTTTGGGGAATCTGATGTTACAATTGATTTTGGAATTTAGAGACCTTTTAGAGAAAGTCTGGATGAAGGTATTTTGGATAACTATAAAGGTTGGAGTGGATTAAGTTGAACTTTGGATAGTATAGTTTAAGGTTAAAACATTTATGAAGATTATTTTTGGAATAGTATAGTACTATATTTTTAGGAAAAGGACAACCTGCAGGGTGGGGAATAACCAGTCGCGTCGGACAAAGCTGCAGGAATCGAACCCACAACCATAGTGCGACAAGCCTTTATTTCCTACCACTAGCCTACAGGAAGTCCCTGGTTATTACAAAATCGTTTTACTAATCTAAATGGTATGTGTTAACATTTGGAACCTTATACAATTAGGATAAATAGAATATTTTTGAGTTCCGTTACCATTTGGAGTAAAAGTTGGGTTTGTGGTAAAAATTTATTAACGATTGAAAGTATACATAACAAGTATGTATATTCCCTTACGTTCTTAGTAAATCTCCTAAATAAATTCCTCAACATTATAAAAGGTAACTTAAAACAAAAATGTTGTCGGTTAACTTTTCCAACTGGGGATTCAATGACCGTTTAACCAATCACAAGTTTGTGATTTTCTTATGGTTAAACTTTCTCCTAATACTGTTTTCTATAACTCTCCATCAGACCTTGATGGTTTGTTTTTCTTCCATATCCATATTTTCATAGAATCCTAGAATGGGCTATATCGGGTGACCTTTGTACTTATCCTGCTTTCTTTTAATGTTATATATTTATTAACCTTATTTCCGATGTGGGTTTTCCACAAAGGTATTTTCTATTTTCAACCTTTTATTATCAACGAAAAATTTCAAATTGCGAGGACGCAATTTATTGAAGGAGGGTAGAATGTACCACCCCGAGCTTCCACGATACGCTTCTCATTCAATAATGCAATGGCTTGCATTATACGCAACTTCGAGTTCTAAAACACCGCGACTAATCAAAGTAGCCGTTATAAATAGTAATAACAACTTTTTAAAATTATAGAAATTTTATATTTCAAAATGGACTTCATTTTTGGATTCGGAATATCGAAATTAGCCTATGTTGAATTTTTGGTATTTTTCTGAGAACTTCTAATTTTTTATGAATAGTGAAAAATACTTAAAAACAACATTTTTAATAAAAATAATTAATAGTGATAAATTATACTATTTAGTGGTTTTAAAGTATAATTGGAATATATTTTTATCATTTTATCCAATGGTGGTCATTAGAATTAATTTGACATTGAAATTGGACATAAACAATTGTCAATCTTTTGATATAAATTGTTTCTTAAAAACACGCTATTTGTTGTGACAGCGGGAATTAATTATAAAATTAATTAATTCAACTTATATGTTTGGAATTTTTTAAAATAGACATCATTTTTGAATTTGGAATATCAATTGTAGCTTAGGGTGAAATTTTGGCATTGTTCTGAAAAACTTCAATTTTTGATGAATAGTGAAACCACTAAGTGGTAGTTAAATAACTGATTTTTCGTTTAAATGAAATATTACCACTTCTGTGATTTGATTTTCAAAAATCCGACATACATGGTTGTCATTAAGAAGTAAAATGTGGTTCAATGAGATTAAAATAATTTTTGGGTGAATAGTAACTTTTAAGTTCTTAATCGCGATTAGAGGTAATTAGTGTAGTTTAAGGTACAAATAATGTTTTTATAATATGAGATGAGCATGAAACTTGTCCTACTCCTATTGGATGAGTCATGGCCGACCAATACAACCCATGGGTCAACTTGGGGACCCCATGGAGCCACATTAGTTGGAAAATGACATTAATATATATTTATTTAATGTTAAAATTAAATTGACACAAACATGAGTTGTTTTACTAAAACAGTTTTTAAGTGGGGTTACACAAGTCCAAATTTTGATTATAAATATTAATTAGAAAGATAAAACGATTTCCTACATCATAGTATTTTTTTTATAATTTTTAGACATTAAATAAATTAAATTATTTATGACATCATGATGATGCAGTGATGACCTCATTATTTAACGATTTAAATAAAATGGGAAGATAATGCAAAATCCAAGGCTTACACTTGTCCAAAGCCAATTGGATGAGGAGATTTCGAACCCTTATCACCTTATCCTCGAATTATATAAGTGTTGGACCTTTAGAATCCGAAAATCATTGTGAAATAATGTAACATTTCAATCTTTCCAAAAGTGCCCCTCCTCTCCACTTATAAAAGGCCCCCAACTCTCCCACCTCATTTACACTTTCAAGCCATTTGGATCGGCCAATCTCTGCCCAAATACTCTCCCAACATTCCTCCCTTACTCATAGAAGCCTCACTTTGGGCAGAACTCTTCCCAAGGAAGCCTTTGGCTCAAATCAAAAAGAGTTACCCGATTTTGAGGTATTGTCTTTTCTAATGTTGTTTTGTTTTATTTTTCTTCTCCAACCCCCTAAACTCTTTTTATTCATTTCTTTTGTAACAACACAAGTATCCTCAATATACTAGGATGTTGTTATAAGAAGGATTCGAGCTACACTTACACACACCTACATCTAATGGTTAAAGAACATACGGTTTCTGTGGATGGCGAATTTCTGCCTCACGAAACGATGATTGTTCAACACTCATTTAACACCTTCAAAGGTGGCCATTATGATGTCACTATTTTTATATATGATATATAATATGTTTATGTTTTACTTATGCTTCTTTATTTTTCATTTGTGTCTTACCTTTATGGCTTCCATTATGGGTATACGCGATATCTTCATTTTAGGAAGTGCGGACTACCGCCCCCTCAAAGTGATTTGAATTGTTAATGCCATATGTGGGATGTATAAAGGATGGAGTAAATGGTATTATACACTATATTATACTGGAATTATATTATACATTTATATCATTATGATTTAGTTCCATTAAATATGAAATTGAAATGAAAGTAGCGTTCATGCGTACGTACGGCTTACCGTCTCCATGAACGGTGCATTTCATTTCTTACCTCTAAATGTTACGTAATATTATAAATGAATGTATATACTGGATATATAAGATATATATGACATATAAATCATGAATATAATTCTGGATATAATGGATATTTCACCACATAAACAACTTGTAATTATAAGAAGCTTATTGTTGACTCAAGTACCAAAGATCGACAAAACGACCGTTATTAACTTAAATAATTACATAATGTTCATATCATTGTAATAAGTGATATAATAAGGATAATGAAATTGAAAATGGTTCTTAATACGGTATATATTAACTCTAGTTTATTATTCAGGAGGTTAAAGAATGGTTGAGTCAAGTCAGACACGAGGTAAGGGAACTTCTTAACCCAATTTCCATTCTTTGGGTTAATCTCCAAATTTCAAATTATGTCATGATGTTATTATGTCCTATTTTGTATTTTTACTTTCTTTATGTGTACCTATAGTGAATACACATAATATATCTATTTTATTTTAAAAATGATCTTTTTAAGGGCTTCGTCTCAATCTCCTTTCATTGAGGCATATTTGGTTTTATACACAACTTTCTTTTATACGGTGTATAAACCCCTTTGACTTTTAAGTCTATTCAAAAGGAATATTTTTATACGAAGCGTTTTGCTAAACGAAAAAAGGGAATGTTTTTCTTTCCGTACTTATGCGGCGACAATGACTTCTCCGCAGTCGTGACCATTATTTGAGTTTCGGCTTCCTCTACAAGCCATCATTTTTTTTAATGGAAAATAAATACAAAGTTTTAACTTTATTTTATTTTGGTATTGAAAATGGTTTTGAAAGCATTATTATTATAACAATGTGTTGTATTGATATCTTGTGATTGAAATGTGGAAATGTTATGTTTCCTTTATGCATGTTTTATGTGATACGATTATGTTATGGTTTATGATATGTTTAAACCTATTCATATGAGGAATGTATTGGACTTAATAAGTGACGGGTGGAGCCTGCTATAGCTCCTCGATGCATCGGTAGGTCTCATGAGACAACTAGACGTGGAATTGGCCGAGGCCCTTTCCCAATTTGATTTATGGTTTTGGCTGAGGCCTTAATCATTTTAGACGTCTTGGCCGAGGCCTTGACAAAATGTTTCAGAATGTCCGGCATTATACATTCCCTCACTATGAAAGTGGTTATTGTTATTGCATGTGATTATTCGTCTGGTAGAATATCCATGTGAGTAAGTAAATGGCATTATCTCATTTTATTTTTTCCATATTATTCTAAAGTTCAAGTTTAAAAAGGCTTTTGTTTTAGTTATACATTACCTTAAATGTTAATGATTATTTATGAAAGCTTCCGCAATATTGTTATCCTTACTGAGCATATGAGCTCACCCCTTTCAATGTTTTAATATTTTCCAGGATGTGAAGAATTATTTTATGGATGACCTGCAGGGATAGTCAGAAGAGGATATTAGTGGGGACTATGAAGACTTTGTTATTGTAGTTTTTCACTTTATGATGTAATGTAACGTTTACGAATGTATCTAGTGTTTCCAAGGCTACTAAACTAATCGGTCTTTCGAGACTTGATCTTTTATGATCATGCCAATGTTACTAAGTAATGCACCGGCTCTGGGTAGCTGGGGTCGGGGCGTTACATATTCAAAATCCAAAAATGGTATAAATTTAATTAAAAAAAATTATATTAACATTAAAACATTTTTTTAAATAATAAAAATGTAAGAAAAAGGGAACTCGACCAAATAGAGAAATAAATTTATTTTTCTTTAAAAATAATGTTTGCAAATTATTAGGGCATAAATATAGGAAAACTGTTGGAAAAAGTATTCTCATGATATAAACATGTGATAATAGTAGTAATTGTAATGCCCCAACCCAGTTACCCAGAGTTAGTGCATTATTTCATAACATTGGCATGATCACAAAAGATCAAGTCTCAAAAGACCGATTAGTTTAGTAGCCTCGGAAACACTAGATACATTCATAAATTTTAAATTACATTATAAAGTGAAAAATCACAATAACATAGTCTCCATAGTCCACACTTCTATCCCCTTCAGACTATCCCTGTAGGTCATTCATAAAATACTTCTTCACATCCTAGAAAATATTGAAACATTCAAAGGGGTGAGCTCAAATGCTCAGTAAGGATAACAATATTGCGGAAGCTTTCATAAATAAACATTAACATTTAAGGCAATGTATAACTAAAACAAAAGCCTTTTTAAACATGAACTTTAGCATAATATGGCAAAAATAAAATTAAATAGTTCCATTTACTTACTCATATGGATATTCTAATAGTTGAATAATCACATGAAATATAAATAACCACTTTCATAATGATGGAATGCATAATTCCAGACGATCATAACCACATAGACAAGGCCTCGTGCCAAGACCACAAATAAGATTTTGTCAAGGCCTCGTTCCAAGACACTAGTTTTTCTCATGAGTCCTACCGATGCTTCGGGGAGCTATAGCGGGCTCCACCCGTCACTTATTAAGTCCAATGCATTCCTCATATGAATAGGTTTAAACATATCATAAACCATAACATTATCGTATCACATAAAACATGCATAAAAGAAACATAACATTTCTACATTTCAATCACAAGATATCAATACAACACATTGATATAATAAAAAACCTTTCAAAACCATTTTAAATAACAAAATTAAAGAAAATTAAAACTTTGTATTTATTTTTCATTAAATAAAAGTTATGGCTTGTAGAGGAAGCCGAAACTCAAATAATGGTCACGATGTCAGAGAAGTCGTTTTCGCCGCATACGTACGACAAAAAAACATTCCTTTCAATCATTTAGTAAAACTCTTCATATAAAAAAGATTCCTTTTGAATAAACGTAAAATTCGAAGGGGTTTATACACCGTATAAAAGAATGTTGTGTATAAAACCAAATATGCCTCAATGAAAGGAGATTGAGGCGAAGTCCTTACAAAGATCATTTTTAAAATAAAATAGATCTATTATGTGTATTCACTATAAGTAAACATAAAGAAATTACAAATACAAGATATGACATAATAATATCATGACATAATTTGTAAGTAAAAGATTAACCCAATGAATGGAAATTGGGTTAAGAAATGCCCTTACCTCGTGCCTGACTTGACTCGATCGTTCTTTAACCTCCTGAATAATAAACTAGAGTTAATTTATATTTACTTAAGAACCTTTTTTATTTTCATTCTTCCTTTTATATCACTTATTACCATGTTATGAACATTATGTAACTATTTAAGTTAATAACGGTCATTTTTTCAATCTTTGGTACCTGATTAAAAAATAAACTTCTTATAATTACAAGTTGTTCATGTGGTGAAATATCCATTATATCCAGAATTATATTCATGATTTAGATATCATATATATCATATATATCCAGTACATACATTCATTTATAATATTACATAACATTTAGAGTTAAAAATGAAATGCACCGTTCATGGAGACGGTAAGCCGTATGTACGCATGAACGCTACTTTCATTTCTATTTCATATTTAATAGAATGAAATAATAATAGTATAAAGGTGTATTATAATTACAGTATAATTTTATATATAATTTAATTTAATCCATCCTTTATACATCCCACATATGGCATTAACGATTCAAATCACTTTGAGGGGGCGGTAGTCCGCACTTCCAAAAATGAAATTATCGCGTTTACCCATAATGGAAATCGTAAAGTATGACAGAAATGAGAAATAAAGAATCATAAAAAACATAAACATAATATATATATCATATAGGAAAATAGTTTCATCAAAATGGCCTCCATTAGAGGTGTTATATGAGTGTTGAACAATCATCATTTCGTGAGGCAGAAATTCGCCATCCACAGAAACAGTATGTTATTTAACCATTAGATGTAGGTGTGTGTAAGTTTAGCTCAAATAATTCTTATAAAAACATCCTAGTATATTGAGTATATTGGTTTTGTTACAAACGAAATTAATAAAAAGAGTTTAGGGGGTTGGAGAAGAAAAATAAAATAAAAGAACACAAGAGAAGACATTACCTTAAAATCGGGTAACTCTTTTTGATTTGAGCCAAAGGCTTCCTTGGTAAGAGTTATGCCAAACTTGAGGCTTCTAGGAGTAATAGAGGGAAGTTGAGAGAGTATTTGGGCAGATTTTGTCCTATCCAAAAGGCTTGAAGGTGTGAATAAGGTGGTAGAGGTGGGGGCCTTTTATAAGAGGAGAGGAGGGGCACTCTTGGAAAGATTGAAATGTTACATTATTATGAAATTCTTTTCTTATTATAAAGGTCCCAAAATGATATATTTCTAGGATAAGGTGATAAGGGTTCTAAATTTACTCATCCAATAGGTTTTTTACAAGTTTAAGCCTTATATTGAACATTGTCTTTTCATTTTATTTAAATCGTTAATTAATGAGGTAATCGCTGCATCATCATGGTGTCATAAATAATTTAATTTATTTAATGTCTAAAAATTATAAAACAAATATTATGATTTATGTAATTTTATTATCTTTCTAATGAATATTTATAGTCAAAAATATGACTTTTATAACACCATTTAAAAATTGGTTTTGTAAAACAACTCATGTTTGTGACATTTTTATTTTAACATTAAATAAAACGTTTTTAATGTCATTTTCCTACCAAAGTGGCTCCATTGGGTCCCCAAGATGACCCATGGATTTTAATGGTCGGCCTTGACTCATCCAATAGGGGTAGGACAAGTTTAAAGGTCATTTCATATTTTTATAATACCATTTTTACCTTAAATTTCAATAATTACCTTTAATCGCGATTAATTAAACTTTAAAGTTACTATTCACCAAAAAATTATTTTAATCCCATTGAACCACATTTTACTTCCTAATGACAACCATGTATGTCGGATTTTTGAAAATCAAATCACATAAGTGGTAATGTTTCATTTAAACAAATAATCATTTTTTTAACTACCACTTAGTCGTTTCACTATTCATCAAAAATTGAAGTTTTTCAGAACAATGCCAAAATTTCACCCTTATCTATAGTTGATATTATGAATTAAAAAATGATGTATATTTTAAATAATTCCAAACATATAAGTTTTATTAATTAATTTCATAATTAATTCCCGATGTCACAACATATAGCGTGTTTTTGAGAAACAATATATATCAAAAGATTGACAATTGTTTATGTCCAATTTCAAAGTGAAATTAATTATAATCACCACCATTGGATAAAATGGTAAAAATATATTCTAATTATACTTTAAAACCACTCAATATTATAATTTATCACTATAAATTATTTTGATTAAAAAATATTTTTTTAAGTATTTTTCACTATTCATAAAAAAATTTGAAGTTCTCAGAAAAATACCAAAAATTCAACATAGGCTAATTTAGATATTATGAATCGAAAAAAAAGTACATTTGGCAAGATAAAATTTATAAAATTTCAAAAATTAGGTATTACTATTCATAACGGCTACTTTGATTGGTTGTGGTGTGTGTTTAGAACTCGAAGTTGCGTACAATGAAAGCTATTTCATTATTGAATGAGAAGAGTATTGTGGAAGCTCGGGGTGTTACAGTAATGATGTTCTTTAGAAACATATCAAAGTATTACATAATTTAAAGTGTAATAATAAACTATCTCGATAGACAATTGGATTTTTACATCAAACCCTTACCACTTGGGTAAAATTTGTATCCTAATACCCATTAGAAAATAACAACAAATGAAACACCAAATATTATTAGTATAAGTAAATTCATGATATAAAATGTCAAATGGGATGTACATATGCCTAATAAAAGAATATAGGTGAATTAAATAACATACGTCTCAAAGAATAAAATTTAGTCAAAAATCACTTGCTTGTTTGGTAATATTTTGAATCAAAATTTTCCAAATAGTAATATCAAAAGAAAATTTAAATATCATGAAAATAATGAAACTCGTGGTATAAAATATCAAAGGGGTAGTAAATACCCCTCACCCTATAAATAAATGGTGAATATGGTACATGTCGCCCATAAATAAAAGGGAGACTAGAAATCCCTTACTATAAGTCTTGAAATCCATTATACATGGTCTAAGCTGATGTCTAATAGATATAACTTTCTAATAAATATATCACTGAACATTATATATATATAGGAAATTAAATACACCATTCATGTAGATGATAGTCTGTAAGTACGAATGAATGATGTTTCTATTTTCTCGATGGATGAAAATAAAGATTGTAAAATAATATATTACCTTAATAGAATCATTTTTACATAATATATATCACATATATATATATATTAAATTTATCCTTATTACCTTCTATTTTTATCATTACTGAAAAATGAATTGCATTGCTTCGTGAGGTGGTAGTCCACCGTACAAAAGAAAGATGTTATCATATCCCCCACGAAATTAAAAGAAGAATGTATATGTGACATATTTTTTCCAAATGTATATCTATGTTTTAAATATCATATATGTTTCTAGTAAATCAATATTACCATCCATGTAAAATGGAAATAGAAAAACACCTCACATCAGTTCGTCATGCGATAGTTGGTCGTACACATGAGTGATGCTATTATTTTCCAACAAGATGGGAGTTAAGAGGGTAGACGTGGTATTATAATAAAAAAGGTATAATAATATCAATAATATTTTATTTAAACATTAAATCTATTATTTTATCCGTTCATGAGAAGTGTTAATGGAAACTGAATAACATCGGATCATGAGGCGGTAATCCTTTATACAAACGAATGATGATTTCGTATCCCATTTGATGGAAGATGAGAAGGATATAGATTATGAAATTAACATAATCAAATTTCAATAAATAGAAGATAATTTTTTTATTATATTATCTGATATGATGAATAATTTTAGTATATATAATATGTTGTTAAATAAAAACACATATCTAAAAACATTAGCTTTTCTTTCAACAACCTATTGAGAATTAACGTAATGACTTCCTAAATAGGATTTTTTTTCTCTAAATGGAATCTATAATATGTGTATGGATGTAAGGATGATATTTGGATACATAATGGTTTTTGATGTGTGAAGAGGAGAGGATATGGGTCACCTTTTATATATGAGGTGAGTGAAACACTTCTAATTAATTAAACAAAAAACATTCACCCATCTTTTATAAATTCTTAATTAATTAAAATGGCACAATTATGAAAATTAGAGTTATTAAGTTCAATATATGTCCATAAAATTGGATTGGAAACGTTTTGGGTAATTTTTAACACTTATCTCCTTTATTTTACCCTAGGGTAAACCCATTTTTACCTTAACTGTGGTGAATAATTTTTAAAATTTCAATTATTCATTATTTTCAAAAAATATGCTGACCATATTAATTAACATAATTTATTATAATTTAAATATGAAATCAATTTTTTCATATTCAACTCATGGAATTTGAAATTTTTAATTTAAAATTAAACCAACAGATGCGATTAAAAAGTGGGTTTCTAAAGAGAGAGACTCTTGAATACACAAGAACCTCAGACCAGTTAGTGAGGACTTTGAAAGTACATCTAAGAGACCCTTGTTAAAAACCAGGTGGAGACATAATATCTGGGGTACTATAGTAGTAATTGTTTAGTACTGTAGTAGCCAGAACAATTCATCTGTTTGGGCTTTTGGGCCACCGGTTTGGTCCTTGGGTACTTTAAGGCCTTCGGACCACCCTTGGCCTTCAGTCCAGTAAAGTTTTTGAGCCACCTCAAGGCATTTAGGCCACATCAAGGCTTTCGGGAAAACATAAGGATTTCAGGCAACCTCCATGACATCGGGCCAACTGAAAATTGTTCTTAACGACTAGGCAGACTCTACAGGGAGCTGAATCTAGATGGGGATTCAGATCAGGTGCATTCACCATACCAGATGATAAAGCAGATTAGTCCGAAAGAGAGGGTATTTCATTTTCCATTGGGACCAGCTTGTGCTTGCATAGTAATCCTAGCTGAACTAGAAATGTGATGGTGGGGAGCAGACATCACGATGAAGATGCTGGGGAGGACGAGTTCCATGTATTTATATCCAGTATATTTCCTAAGACCAATAATTTAAGGAATCTCTATCCCTAAAATCCTTGTAAGGGTTCCCCCTCATTCCTTGAATGTTAGGTTATCAAAAATCAATAAAACAGAAGGCATTCGGGTTATTCGGATTTAATAAGAGAGACTCTTGAAAAGATTACAAAATGTTTTTATATCAAAACTTTTTAAAAAAATTGATTAAATTTACCTAAATTGGATTATTACATATTTAATTTAAATAATTTTACTTTTAAAACCATGTAAAATAATTTTCATGTTTCTAAAAACAATATAATTAATGATAACTCTTAAAAAAACTCAAATATCTCATTATTCATAAAAAAATATAGTCTCTCATTAAAATTATAAAAAAAATACCATAATAAAAAATTTAAATGATTTTGTCAAAAATAAAATTCATTTTTCCAAATAAATGTTATAAAATTTTTGGAAATCAATTTTTATAAAGTGTGAAATGTGCGATAAATATGATTTTTAGAAAAATTGTTTTTTAATCATAAAATTTTATTTCTTTTATTTCATTAATATAAAACACATAAAATTATTATGAAATATTAGATTGAAAATATAATATATATAAATTCAATTAAATTAATTCATAAAATTTTATTTTTTTATTAATAAAAAACAAATTTTTTGTGCATAAAAATACTTTTTCAAATATATATTTTCTTCAAATATAAATGGTTCTAATTTTAATTTATAATTATTTAGTCACCAAATAATTCATTTAATATATATGTGAAATTATTATATTATTATCCTTTAGTTAATATCATTCGTACCTTCCATTCCAATCACTATGTGATGACTATCATATTAAATATTAATATTTCAATAGTTTATCACATTTCATTTAAACTCAGTTTTTCATGTAATGTAAGCTAAACTATTGGTTATATGTAAAAAATCTATCAAAATAAATTAAATATATATGAAAAAAATATTTCAAAGTTTCATGGACTATTATATTCTACAACCTAAAATAAATTACATCATTGCAAATTAAAATTGTACTGTATAACCAAGGGTTTAACATTTCAAAATCCATTTGTGGGAATCCCTTATCATAAAAAGGGTTAATAAAACATCCTCTTTAAAATAGAAAAATATATGTGAGAAGGTCATCTGAATAAAAACATACTAGGTTTTCAAATATGAGTATATAGGTGTGAGTTAAGGATTTTTACATTGAATAAAATTTTATTTTCAAAATAATGAACGAGAGTGACTGAAATCATTGGTCATAATAAAGTAAATGACCATCATAAAATCAAAAACTAAAAATACAAAATTCAAATAGGGGTGAAAAGTTTTATTCATATCATTATAAAATATGTTAATATGACAACATTTTATTGCAAGACCATTTTTCTAAAGATTTATAATTTTCAAGATAAGATATACTTACTTTATTTCCTTCCATTTCATAAGAACAATCTCATCATTTCTTTGTTCCATGATCAATTTACAATTTTCTATTTCTCTAAGTGAATATTTTTTCTTTTCTAAAGCACTAACTGATAATAATATATATAAAAGTATGATAATTCATTCCTTCTATTTCTAGTTAATATAAAAAATGGTTAATAAAATTTATGCATAAATCTTTATATGGTGAAACAATACATTAAAATATGAAACCTCATCCAAAATTCAACATAAACCTTTCTATAAATGGTTAACAATATGAACTTCAAGAATTAATATTTTAAAAAAAACATCCCTATATTTACAAAATCAACATAAAAGTAAATCCCAAATCATCCATAAATATATCTTAATTATCACATACAAAATATGTGAATACCATGGTCATATATTCTCTTAAATCACAGTAATAAACATGATTTTCAAAAAAACCTAAATAAAACCATACATGTTTCTCCTTTCTATAAATACAACAATTTATTTTTAAATATTTTCCATAAATTGACCAATTTTTAAACTCTATAAATGTAAAAATATAACAATATTTCAAAAAAACATTATTTATTTATATGGTCATCATTACTATCAAGTTTACTGTATCCATATCAATCATCTCTTTATCTATACTAAATATCATTTTCTCAACATCAGGATCATATTAAAGGTTATCTTCACCAAATCATGCTACTTTCATAAAATATAACCTTTACGTTAAATAAAGTTTTTAATTCATCAGTACAATAAAATATATTCAGAGAAAAATGTATCAAAACCCTTAAAAAATAATCATTATATATTTGATTGTTCATAATAATTTATTATTGAATATCAATACACAAACACTATAATCATTCCACTTTATTATTAATCCATTAACTAGGATTCATAATTCTATTACTAAATATCTCTTTCATATAATATGAAATATGAATCATGTCCTGACAATCAGCAGCCCCAATTTAATCATTCTTATTACATTTTTCATAAATAATATAATACGAAAAAACCCATACCTATCATATTTAATTAGTTCTCTCTTCATAATCTGCAGTATAACCATTATTCATACCACTCTACAGATTCTTTTCATGATATCCCCCCTTAAGACATCAAATTTTAATAATTCCCATACTTTTCACATTTAAAACATTCAATAATCAATGAAAACTTTTATAAATAATTATTCACATCTATTTAATAAATCGAAATTTTTATTTTTCATCAAAAAATAATTTCTTGTTGTCCTCTATTTTAAAAATAAAAAAAAATCTTCTTGTTCCTTTAAGAAATTCACCTAGGTGCATATTCCAATATTCTTAACATATAAGAAACAAAATCTTCTTTCTTCTAGGGGCTTCACCACCCAAACTCTCAACGAACTCTATCCATCTCTTCTTTAGGGAGTTTGAGAGTTGGTCAAGGTCAAAGGTTTTAATTAAATTTCATGATAAATAATTAGTCATAATTATAATATCATTCACTATATTCATCATCCCATATGGTTTATCATAAACATGTTTTCTATCATATTAAACATTAACGTTGTCCTTTATGGTTACCTCTATTGAATAAAACCAAAAATAACAGTGTGACCAACAATATTCATAGTTTAAAAACAAAAAATCAAAAAATCATTTATTAGATGATTAAATCATGACAAATGAAATTTTAATCAATGAAGTCATAGGTTTACACATGGTCATTAACAATCACTATCAATTTAAATCCTTCATTATGGATCCTGATGAGTTTATGAATTTTTAAATAATATCTCCCATGATTTTCAAACATGGTGTCTAGTAGGGCCAATTATTGTGCATTTGAAGATGACCATTTCCAACTCAATGGACCCTTTTTAGTTTTATTTCCACAAGGCACCTCTTTACTAGAGCCAAATAACGTTTTAGTATCTAGGTAAGGATATAATTTCCTAGAAACCACTCATCCTTAAACATATCCTTAGGGATATAACTATTATTTTCTCATCATAGATTAAATAGGATGAATAAAACATTCTTGTCATTCCATCTATAAATACCCAAACATCTCATGCATAGATATGACGTCTTTTATATTAATATTATTTACGTTACCCAAACACGTGCCTAAGGATCATAATAGTTTAGTGCCTTTGAAGACAACACACACAGTCTTCTTATTTAGTGAAAGGTCACAAAAATATCTCATAATGATATTACCTTTTTTACTATTTGTAATCATACCCTAACATAAACATTTTTTTATAACCTAGGAAAGTAAAAAATAAATAAATGGTGATATGAGATACTCAATAATGGTAAACATGGAAAATATGTAAACATAACATAAGATTAAGGTTATGAGAACCTGTTCAAAACATATAAAAACCATACCCTTTAAATAAAATATCAAAATCTTCTTCCATGGTATTAATATTGGTAGTTCACCTGACATGAATCATAATAGAATTAAATAACATGATCCATAAAATCATTAAATTGGTATAAGACATAAATTTTGGGATTACACATAAACATAGAAAATAATTTCTATAATAATTCAAGAATTATTTCTATGGCTATTATAGTGGAATGGGTTTACTAAACAAACCATATATTATGTCAATGATCACTCCCAATACTATAATATTGGAAATAGTACCTTACTAAACTAAGTTTAATCACCATTCTAGTCCAATAATTCTAATGTGATGTAAATCATTTTATTAATGAATTTGAGGGACATCTAGGTCCCATGCATCACTGAATTAAAATCATATATACTTATTCAAATATATCATAAAATAGTCACTATATCATAACTAAATAAAATAAATTGTTTTCATAGAAGCTTCCTCATAGCATAGCCAATTGAAAAGAAAATAGGTTTCATAATTATTATATAATTTCATCAAATAATAACCCATGAAAAAAAGAAGGTTTCATAATAATCATATTATCAGAAACATAAATCATTCAAAGAATTTATAATAATAGTATCATTGGATTATATCCCAAATAAATCATAACTATCATCAAAGGATGTCAACCTAGACTAAAAATTATTTTATATAATCTATTAGAACATTTGTTAATGAAAACTAACTTTCTAGTATGTAAAAAACTTTTTTAATGTATAAATTCTTTTCTTCTAAAATATGTCTGGAATTATAGAAAAGAATATTTAAAAATCAATGAAAACATCTCTTGAGTGAAATAAACTTTCATTGAAATATAACTTTTACAACTAAAAACTCATAAATAATTTTCCAAATACTTTTCATTGAAAACGAATATTGAAAATTATAATGAATCCTTTAAAGAAAATAATGGTCATGATGGTGGGAAATTACATTCCATCCATACACATTAAAACAAAAATTCCTTTCTCATATTTTTTTAAACTTAAATTGGACATGTTTTTTTAGAAAATCCATGAGTATTCATTTTTATATAATTTTGTAAAAAAATGTGCAAAAATTTATTTAAAAATAATTGAGGAATAATAAAATATATTTTAAAACATTTTTAGAAAACATGGTCATAGATAAAAATGGTTGTTGATCGATGAGATAAATATATTTAATTTTATTTGAAAACATTCATTTGGAATATTCAGATCATAAAAAGAAGAAAATTAGGGAAATAAATTTATTCTCATTAAATAAACATATGATAATAATATTCATGTCATTATTGATAAAAATTATAAAATTTCATCTTCAAAATCATAAAATTAAATTATCTAGATAAACTATGTTATTTTTTCTCAAACCCTTACCACATTGGTAAAATTTGATATGTAATCCCCACTAATTAATACCAACAAATGAAACATTAAATATGTTTAATATAAGGATATTCATGAAATATCATATAAAATTAGAATTAAATACATATAAAAAAGAATGATTGGTTCATAACAGATCCCATGTCTCCATGAATCAAAATTGAGAAAAATATATCTTGCCACATTAGTAATATTTTAAATCATAATAACCAATAAATAATAAATAATAAATTTAAATTTAAATAGAATAAAATTTCATATTCTTTTTAAAAAATGTCAATGGGTTAGTATATATATAATAAAAAATAATCAAGTGTTGAATATGGAATATGTCCCCTAAAAATAAAAAAGAGAGTAGAAATCCATTACCATAAGTATTGAATTCCTTGATAAAAGTCTGAGAATCCAGTATACTAAATATAAATCTATTATACATATATTAATGAAAATTCATATAAATATCATACCATATATGATTTTCTTCTGACCATTTTCCCTGTTTGTAAACAATTCCTTGTTAAAATAATAATTTAGTTAATAACGATTTTTTTTTTCATATATGTTTTGATTTTTCATTTCTGGGCCTCTTAATTTGATCCTAGTCACATAATCATTAATATTTTCACAAGATATCAATATCATATATATTTTAATTAAATATTTATTTAGTTTAATACAAAAATGATAGAGTTATAAAATATAATACATCGTTCATCGAGATAGTAGGTCATATATACAAATGAATGTTATTTCATTTTTTACTAAAGATCATATAAATGATTTTGGGACCTAGTTTTCTGAGAAAGTATTTGGATGCATGAAGTATTGAATATTATTTTCAAGGATGTTTGAGAAGAAATGAAATCATTTCACTTTGTATAATTGGGAAAGGAAAGATAGAATATTTGTAATACTTTCTACGATAAATATGATGATTCTTTTCTTATCTGTATTTCAAAAAAGATCATAAGTTGGTTGGAGAACTTATGATAAAATGATTATAAAGGAAATGGGTAGAAACTATGTTTTCAATCAACATGGTTGGTTTTGCAGAAGAATGTGTCTAAGGTTGCGCATTTTTTAAGTGTTTGCCAATTTTTTTGGGTGTAAAATTTTAGTTAGGATAGCATTAAAAATAAGTATACTTCTTTGAATAACTCATCAAAATATGGTTGTGGAATGTGTTTTGAAAAGATAAGATTTATGAAGAGTGTTTCACAAAGAAACAATGAAAGTTGACGGTGTTATTTGTGTCTATGATGAACATTGTGAATGGATGAGGTAAAAAGCATTTCAAGAGATAATTTTAGCGGTGAAGAGTATCACGAGTGGAGAATTTCGGTGGCTCAAATGATTTGATGAAATGCTTTGAAGTTACAACAAACTTTGCGAATTCAGAAAATATCAATAGTGCTTCATGAAATATATTGAATTTCGGCAGAAAGTTTAGAGCTCTGTGATTTGGTGCTGAGGTGGCTGGAAGGTTCTGATGTTAGTGTGAAATACCTATAAATATGACTCTACCCCTTGGGAAAATAAGAGAGACTTAATGATAAATTTATATCTCTTAAATTGTGAAGAAGGTTCACAAAGAATAAAATCTCTATGAAGTTAGTAAGCTTTACAAAGGAAAGGAGCTTCACGATGTGTTGTTGAGCTTTGAAAAAGAAGGGAAATTCGCAAAAACTAATCTGGGATTTATGAAATAGTGAGCTCTATGATCTAGTGTGCTCTGTAAACTAGAGAGCTCTGTAGACTAGAGTGCTCTGCGAATCTGGGAGCTTTGCAAAGGAGCTCTGCGAAGGAGCTCTACGAGCTCAAGATTTGAGTACCCAAATTAATTGATAACTGATTTCAAGTGAATCATCATATGTCTAGGGTATAGGACTAAGTATTATTACGATGTCTAGGTAGTTCCTATTAGATTTTGGATGGGAAAGAGAACATTTTTTTTCAAAGATTATATTTGTGATGTTTTTTCAAGAAGCACATAGATATTTCATTGCCCTATTTATGCTAAGAGGGTATACACACACACTTGATAACTATCTCCCAAGTGCTAAAAGAGTGTGAGGGTATATCCTACTCATTATATTCCAAATCATTGGATTTTTTTCTAATGGATTTTGGGACTATATTATTTTCATACCATACCAAGGATGTAACTACTCTTGTTGAGAATCAAACCTTATAAATCTTGTGTTCTTATGGTTTTGTGAGTTTATCTAGGAATAAAGTGTTTCTTTAAGCCTACAGGATTTGTAAGGGTTCCCCCTCATCCCATGATAGGGGGTTATCAAAAAATAAATAAAAATGAAGTCCTTCGGGCAATTTAGGATAGTGTTTAACAGGAGTCGAATATAGATTCAAAAAGAAAGGAAATATAAAAAAAGATATCACTAATTCATCCCCTCCCCCTCTTAGTGATACTTGGATCCTGACTGGGTAACTTCAAAAGAATGGTAAAAAATATTTAATGTTACATAATTACACGAAAATATTATATATCACAAATATTCATTCAAATTACCCATCATATATTCCATGATAAATCTTAATGAAAAATGAATCACATCACTTTGTAAGGTGGTAGTCCTTCATACACATGAATGATATAATTGTATCCCACGCAGAATGGAATTCAAGAGAGTAAATGTGATATTTTTTTTCTAGATTTATAATTATGTTACAAATTTCATATAATTTTTTAATCTATTATTATTACTATAAAATTAAAAAGGAAATGGATAAACACATCACATCGGTTCGTGGGGTGGTATTCCGTCATACACACAAGAAATATTATTTTCTAAAGTGTTGGGATTTATGAAGATAGATGTGGAATTATAGTTCAATAGGTTTAATAATATCATTAATATCATACATAATCATTAAATTTATCCTTATATCCATCTGTGATAGGTGGTGATAGAAAAAAAATAACATCGGTTCGTGCGGCAACAGTTCGTCATACTCACGAATGATGGTTTCATATCTCATTCGGTGGAAAATGAGATGAATCGCATTTATTACATTATCATAATAAAACATAATTATATTATTTAAAGTTTTATTACTATATTATAATATTTTATAAATATTTTATGGATTTATAAGAAGATGAGAATAAAAATGAATAGTTTAAAACTTTACTGCTTCTTTGGAAAACACTAATAGGATTAAACTAATGAATTTATATATTGTCTTTATGATCTTACCAGAGATTATATTATTTGTATAGGGTTTTAATGAATATATTTTTTTGGGTATTGGATGAATTAAATGGTTTTGGGAGTGTGATTTTTAGGGGGGAGGGTGTGGCCTTTTATAAGTGTGGTGAGTGGCAGACTTGTCATATTTGAAATGAAAAAGGTCTACCAATATTAGTAACATTAAAAATGGTTCAAAAATGTAAAATTGTAAGTTATTAGTGTATTTAAGGTCAATATAATTCAATAAAATGGTTTTTTACATGTTTTGGGTCTTTTTGAACCCTTGTTATTTTTATTTAACCACAAGTATAACCATTTTTACCATTACCATTGTAATTAATTGTTATTATTTTTACTTTTAACTACTCAAAAAATATAATTTGAACTCATTATACTATATAAATTATTCTTATTACAAAATGAAATCCATTTTTTCAAATTAAACCAACAAAATTGTAAAACTATAATTTAAAATTATACTCATAGATGTAGTGAAAAAGAAGATCGCAAATAGAAAATCTTCAAAAGATGAATTAGTATTTATATCAAAATTCAATATTTAATTGACTAATATGGCATGAATTGGATTATTATATATATATTTGTGTGTTTGTGTGTGTAATTGAACTAATTTAATTTTTAATACCATATTTAAATAATTATATTTTTTTAAAAGATTTATAATAAATTATAATTCTTAATAAAAACTATTATGTGACAATATTCTTTGAAAAAATTATCATTTTATAATTCTTCCAAAAAACACACCCAAATATATTTTGAAATTATGTTTAGAAAAATTAATATTATTTTTACAATTAAATTTTGTTTAATGTTTCGAAAATTAATTGTTAAAAATGTCATAAAGGGCATAAAAATGTTATTTAGAAAATTATAGTTTATAAGCATACATTTTGATTTATTCTATCCTACGACTAGAAAAAATATAAAATGAATGTTAAATGATATATTGTATATAATATATATGAATATTATTAATATAATTTATAATATGTTGTTTGATTTATTTTTTAAAACACATTTTTGTGCATACATATAGTATTTTAGAATAGAATTACCTATTTTAAAATGGGTATTATTTTCATTTATAAGTAATCTGGGAACAAATAATTCATTAAATAAACTTGTTAAAAAATATATTTTCATATTTTATATAATCATATTCATACCCCTCATTCCAATAGCCAGGTCATAATAGTCCAATTAAATAATAATATTTTAATAGTATGTCTGGATTCATTTGACCTCTATAATACATGTAATGTAAGCTAAAGTAGGTGTTACGTGTATTGAAAATTATCAAAAAATCAACAAATTTAATCATTTTTTTCCAAACATTATTATTATGTTATAGATCAATGTAATATATGGTATTGAAATATATCACCATTTGAAAAATACATTCCTGATGTTAATTCAAGATATAATGGAATGTATATTCCTATTTCTGAAGAAAAAAGAGGAGGATGATGTTTCATCCAATGAAACTTTTTTTACTAGATTGGTCAGGTATACCCTGAATTCCATTAATGGTCATGATAGTAAAATAAATTGATTTCACTAAGTATTGAATCCATGTTTATGAATTGTTTTAGTCACTAATGTGTTTAAAAGTAGTGAAGAAATTTTGAGGTGCCCTCAGAAATTGATATGGGTGTTTTGGAATTTTAAAAAATAAGGATATAAAGTGACCAAGGTGGTAGCTAATGGGGAAGCATTCATCCAAGAAACATGTAGGAAAATAAATATTCAATTAACATATTGGGATAAGTGTTTTAAGAAGCATTATATGGAATTTCATATGAGATCTAGGTAGTGGTGTTGATGTGGAATGCAAGGAAACTTGGATAGTAACTAAAAAAAGAGAATTTGTAATGATTATAATAGTATTGAAAATAATGAAGTAAATTTTTTTAACTATAATAAAAATTATGTGAATGTGTTTCCAAAGAAAATTATTGAGGATAGTGATCAACTAGAATGTAACCAAAATGTTGTGTAAAATTCATTTTCTTTCATCAGTCCAAAAAATAATGTAGTGAAATACACATTACCTATTTACTAAATGTATTCCAATGTATTGTTTCAATTAGGATCTATATATTTATTTATTTCATATATATCTTCTAGTAAAATGGATACGTTACCTCACTAAATTAAGATAATAATTTTGGTAAAAATTCATAGAGGAAGTATAAAGGAACATATTTTTATTAGAGTCATCCTATCATCATATATAGTTTTTTTATAAATATATAGTTGTATTACCCTTAGTGGTGCGTGTTGTTATTATGATTGTGGATTGCCTTTAAATTTATCATGTTAATTTACATAAATGATATAAAGATGTCATATTTAATCATAAGGGTAAATTTCAATTTTTATATAATATTGGGATCATTACTTTGATAACAGTCAATAAGAATATAAATTTGTTAAATATGGTTTGGAATATTTTCTTACACATATTATTAGAAATGAGTAAATAATTAAAATTTGTGATATTATAGTTTTACATGAATATATGGATTTATTTATTGATGATTTTTCTAGTTCTACTCTTGATCTATTATTTGAATATTCAATTTAATCTACACCTGATGATAATACAATTTCAAAACCTTTATATCAAATGGATTTAGTTAAATTATTAAAATATAAATTAGTAACATGAGTTTCTTGATAATGGTTTATCAACCCTAGCACATCACCATTAGGTTATCTTGTTTTTTGTTAAAAATAAGGATCAATATATTAGAATTTAAATTGATTATACATCACTCAATAGAATTATGGTTTAGAAAAAGTATTCATTTCCTTATATTTATGACTTATTTAGTCAACTCTAGTGAGGGAAGTGTCCTAAAAATATTGATCTAAGGTCTTGGTACTATCAATAAAAATTAATGAAAAGGACATTCAGAAGATAATATACCATTCTATTTTTGGAAAATATGAGTTTTCCTTTGGGCCTTTGGGGTAATAAAATCTCACACACAATATTTTTTTATCTAATTAAATTAGTTTTTAAAAATTGTGTGGATAAATATATAGTTGTGTTTATGAGTGTTGTTATAATACATTATAATATCCATGAAGATAAATGAAAATATTAAAGGATTTATTTTCAATCTTGAAATATTAATAGGTTTTATGAAAAATTATGTAAATTTGAATTGTAGTTAAAAAATATTTATTTTCCGGTATATATTTTTTATAAATATGGTATAATGATTGTTACAAATCGATATTTCTAATTACATTTCCCTTAAATAAATAAGGATTTCTATTTATTTTTCCACACAAAAACTATACTAAATTGGAGATATGTTTATAATATTTTCATTTATTTAGTAAATTTTAGAAGTAACCTTGTAAAAAAATATTTTTATACTAAATTTAAATGAAATTTTTAATCATAATGAAATTCAATTGACATATAAAAACAAACTAATTAGGTCATTTTGATATTGAAATTTTTTTTTTGTACAAATTTCATTTTTTTGTGATAATATTTTAGGTTTTAAGAAACATGTGATTAATTTAAGATTAGATGAATAGTTTTTTTAATAACAATTTAATTTGTAAATGAATTGAAATAAGAAAAATCATTGTTAGTAATCTAAAAGTCATTTTCCTGATAGAAATGGGTTTTGATTATATTTTTTTTATTTTAATAAGAAACTAAATTTAGATATTTTATAATTTCAGTTCGGGAATATTTGAATAATTTTTTGATTTATCATGACAAAAATATCTTCAAATAATCTTTTTCAAATTTTTATCTGAATATTGATATTTCAGTTTATGGTGTAAAATATTAGTTTTAAAAATAAGAGGAGCTTTTAAAAATATAAGTTTATAAGAAAAAAATAAATTCATGAAACCTTTTTATATGATTAAATAAATATTTCATAAGAGAATTTTAAATTTCAAAATGTTTCATTTAATATAGAAACCAATATTTTAAATTTCTAAAAGTTATATTTTTCAAAAAAAAATTCTAAATTACATATATATCTAGTATATTTAAATTTTTTTTCTCTTTTATAAAATTAAAATATTGAAATATATTTTATATTTTGAATCATTAAATAAAAATCATATGAAAACTAGTTACATTGGTGAATATCTGAAGGGTAAAATAGTTTGAAAAGTCGTTAATGACCACAAACGCATTTATAAATGTATCGGAATGGCTTATTGAGGAATTTATCATCACTATACCTTATCATATTTTTTATTAATAAATTTTGGATTTAAATTCCTTAATATTAACTACTTATTCTTCAAAAAAAATTAGTATTTAAAAATATCGACATCCCTTTTCACATATAAAGGGGAACTCTTCTCCTAACATCGATTAACACTAAAACCATATTTTTTCATCACAAAATATATCCAACACTATCCCTAACACTCCCATACACCTTCAAGTTGTTATTTTATTCTCAATATACCATCTATCAATTCCTAAACTCTATTTTCAAATGAAATAATCCAAAAAATGAGGTGTAAATTCCAAATAGTCCCTTTTTCATTTCTATTTCTTTATGTGCACTTCAACCTCCTAAAATTAAATTACACCACAATAATATGATTACATAGGTATCATTATTATATTATTATATTATTATAATTATGGAATAGGTGTTAATTTCTTTTCCAATCTACATTCATAAAAATGAAATTGACATCTGTGTGTTGTGAAATCTACCATCTCTTTGACACAACAGGTTTCTCATTCCATGACTACCTTATATTTTTTTTATAATTGGGAATTTATTTAAAAAAATATATTTATGAAATATTTTATATTCCAAATAGATAAAAAAAAATATTACTGATTTTCCTCATTATATGGAAAATGATATCATCATCCACATTTATGTGTGGACTATTGCCTCCATTAAACTACTGATTTCAATTTTTTCTTACCTAAAACAACATACATGGATGATCTTGAGAATGGTTTTAATAGAAAATTATTATTTTTATGAAACTACTGATTTCAATTTTTTCTTACCTAAAACAATATACATGGATGATCTTGAGAAAGGTTTTGATAGAAAATTATTATTTTTATGAAATTGTTAATGTCTAATTGGACTACATTTTAACAATATGATCAATAAACATTCTTGTTGTATTTTACCATCCAAGAGAGAATTTAAAGAGAAAACAATTATTTATTGATATTATGGAATACATCTTATTGGTTGTATTATTATACTAAGTATTTCTATTTATAACATATCACACTAATATACACTAAATATGATCATTATATATCTTGTATAATGATATTATAACTGAATTAATTCATATCCATCTATTAATTATGGTACATTCTTATTTGGGTTTCTATAACCACATTCTTGACCAATGATATAAATTTATTTCCTATAAGACTATAAGAATTTAATTTCATATAATATATGATATAAATATTTAAATAATGATTTTTTTGGTTTATATATATAACATATATATTTAACCCTTTATTGATGAAAACGCCCTTTGTTTAAATATAATCAATGAAAAACCTTCATCATCAAATTCAACTACAAATATCATAACTAAAAAGTGAAAAATTATATTATAAAATTATAAATAATTATAAAACATCAATTTGAGTAAATTTTTGGATAACTAAATGATGAAAATTTTAATATTAGTTAATAAAAATGAAGATATAGTTAAAATAGTTCAAAAGATCAAAATTAATTACACTAAATATAAAAAAAATGGATTATAGTTATCTAGTATATAACTAGAGAATAATTATAAATGTAATTTATATTTGTTTTGGAATTTTGTTATAAAATTTCTAATCACGAGATTTTTTGTTTCTATATAGGATCTTTGACTGCATTCCCTAAATAGTGAAATTATGTATGGGGTTCTTTCCCTCATATTTAATTAATTGAGATATATTTCTTATTATACACTATAATATCCTTAATCGGGATATATTACATAAAAATGAATATATTTTAATATATTCATTTAATTGATGTGGATTAAAGATCCAAATAATTTTATCTATTTAAATTGATTTTGATTATAAGGATTCAAATTTTGTAAGGGGTTTTTAATTCAACTCTGATATTTGAGTTATATTTATTCTTCTATAACATATGTATACAATATTGCTTTCTTCCCTCCTATTACCTATCTAGGGAATCATAATTTTTAATTTAAATCTTCTATATTAACATATTTAATTAAAATTATATCATTGTTGATAATAATTTATATCCTCCATAAGGATTCTTTCACCTCCCTGACAACATTTTACTTTCAATCAAATGATATCCTTTGTTACTATAAAAATATTTCTGTGTTACCCCATGTTACCGTAATATTTCTCTTCTACTCTTTTAATTATTATTTTTACTCTTCATAAAATATAGTTTCACAATAATTTTATTTAAAAATATTAAAAATGTTTTCAATCCTTTAAAAAAAATGTTTTATCATCTCCTCTAAAGATCCTTTTGATAACATTTTTTATTGTAAAATTATATCTTAGTGAATTTTATTTTTAAAAGTAAGTGTTTTCCAATTTTTTCAAATCAACTTTTTAAAAGGATTATGTCATTTTAAAGGATCCATTATTCATGATTCTTTTAAAAATTTAATATTCTAAAAAAAATTCACTTCCCCCTTTGAAACCTTTTTATATCTTTCAATGATCTTTTATTGGGATTTATTTAAAAATAATTATTTTCATTATTCCATTATAAAATAACATTATAAAATTATTCCATCATTGTCCTTTTAATACAATATTAAAAACATTTTCTCGACGACTATTTTATTGATTCGATTCGATTTTACAATTTTTCTATAAATTCATTATTTTCATAAAAGTAATTTTCTCTTAAACCACACTATAATTTCATTTATGAAATAATTTTTGGATTTATTTAATTTTTATGTATCAATTGTTTACATTTTTGTGGTTAATTTTTGTGATAGCATATAGAAATATTTCTAAAACAATTTTTATTTATATGGGTTATTTATGACATAATTAATTATTTATTTACTAGTGGAATGAATATAATTGGTTGATTGATTGGTGGGGTTCTATATCGCAATTTAATACATTTTTAAGGTTTTATATTTCATGAGATAATGAATTTTTTGGGGGATAAAATTACGGTTTAGCTATGTTTGCTAGGTTAAGCATGGGTGTAATTACATTTTAGTTATGCACACATGGTCTTGTGTGGTTATAATTGTAGTTTATAAATTTTCACAAGGTTGTGTGTGTGAATAATTATTGGATATTTGTTCTAAAAATGTTTTGAATGAGAATAATTACAGTTCATCTATTCATAGAAGGTTGTGTGTGGGTATAATTGTGGTTAATATATGCTCACAATGTTTTAACATGGTATAATTATAGGTAATCTATGCTCACAAGTATATTTTTGGAAATAATTATGGTTGTATTATGTAAACTATGATCTTTATTATTTTCTATATTTGTATGCCACACTCTTATATATAAATATATATATATATATTCGGGCCTATGATACTCACTCATGCCTCATGCTGTTGATTAATTTTTCTACACACTTTGGATTCATGTAATATGGGTTTCTAGCCCTTATTCCTTGAATAATGATTTATATTATATTCTTTGTGGGTTATACATTTTTTATGTATCTTAATTATACCCATAATCTCAACTTATGCTCACTTATTATCCATTATTTTTATTACATATGTATACCATTACTGAGCATAAAATTGAACCCCTTTCTTTTGTTTCAATCCCACAGGTTATGAAGATGATCTATAAATTTTGAGAGGTCTAGAAGATATTTTTTTTATTAATTTATGGATAAATTTTCAAAGGATATATAAAACAAGTTGCATATGTAATAGGTCATCAAGGACACTGAAGCTTCTTCTCATGGGAGTTTGTAATTATTTGTGAGATGTAACGTTTAGAATATCGAAATGACTTAAAATAATTATTCTTTTTTGGGTCTATATAGTTAGTTTTAGAGTAAGGTTTTGTTATATGTTTAAGATTAGATGAGTTATGTTGGGGTTTAATTTAGTGAAATTTTGTGAAATACCTAGGGTTAAGTCTAAGGGATATGTTTTTGTATATAATAGCATCCTTAAATTTTTTAATAGTAATGATTGTGTGGATTTTCAAGAAATAAAATCCCTATATAGATACGATCAGTAGATTCTAGCTATTAAAAATATATACCTTTAGGTAATAACCCACAAAATGGAATATTGGAAAGTAACTCAATCCTCACCAAGTGCATGATAAAGAATACCAACCACACGCTTGATTTGAAACTCTTGATGTGTATTATTTAGTCAATCACATTCTATTTAGAAACCAATATACAATATATTTTTTTCTAATTATTGTAATGGATTTGTTTAATAATTACAAGAGAAACTCTCCTATGAAAAAGTCGATTGATTTGAATGTATCAAAGGACAAAATTGTGGTCTTTCTAAAGAAGACATGTTAGTATTGTGTTTTCATATTAATATAATATTTTACTTTGATTCAATTTTCAATAATCATAATCATTTTCAATTTAGTATTTTGTTGAAATAGGATCATTAAAATAAAGCTAAAAATTGTTTGTATCTAGAAATCACTGTGTCTTTTATCAGAATAATGAAAAATGCATAACTGGTTGAGAGTAATAGAATAATCATATTATGAAACAAATGGTGAGTATCATAGTCTTACTTCAGATAGTGAGGATGATATCATAAAAGTAATAAATTAATTTTACTTTTATTGATTTTCATTATAGAGGGACCATTTTAATTGATATACTGTTATATTCTAAAATTTATTATAATTATGTAATAAATTTATGGATTATTATTTAATATTTCTACTATAATAGATTTGAATCATATATTAAATGCTAACATTAACCATTAAAAGTGATTTCATGATATTTTTATATTTTTTGTGATAAATTTTAAAGGGGGGATGATTGGGGGATGGATAACTCCTAAGTTTAGGATACACTTGATATTGAGATATTAAAGGGCTGATTTATTTTAGAAACTTTTGGAAGTAAGTATTTTAAACCATTATATTGATAATTTATTCATGATATTTTTGAAAAAAATTATCATATTTTTAAAATAGTGGTTTATATTGGTTGGTGTGTAAATTTATACAATTTTAAGACAAGTGATTGTGTTAATTAATATAAGGATATATAGTTTCACTATTTTTTATTATCATAGAGATTCAAATTGCTTTAGGAAGACTGTGTTATAGAAAATATATTATTACTTTATATAAATTCAGGGGTATAAGATTTCATGAATGGATAATTTTGTTTGAGGAATGATATGTAAGATGATATATCCTAATAAATTAACGTAGATTTCATATTATAGCTTATATCATGAATTAGAAAAATTTTAACAAAATCATCACATAATTTCAATATTTATCCATGATTAGAATTTGAAGGACGCATTTTATTTAATGGGGAGAATGTGATGACCCATGATTTCACTATAGATTTTTGTTAAATAAATAATTTATTCGAAATATTCCTCCACATGAAACACGAAACTAAAACAGAACTATGATATTTTAAGATCATTGAAACATAGAAGTTGAATTATCTTCTTTGAATATAAGTAACAAAATTATGAAATATATATTGAATGAATATATATGTCACATTTAATCATAACAAAGTTCAATCTATATAACTAAGACAACTAATAAGATAATTTTATTATTAAAAATATATTAGTAACATCCCCACCTAAACAACCGTGATCATGATGAGTTCCACATATTCTCATTCATGCCACCCCATATACAAGTTAATGTTTACGAGAACCATTGTTTTGGGTCTTTCATTAAGGATTCTATAACATCATTATCATGTCATGAGATTAACAATAATAAATAAATAATATAATGTATAATCAGAGTAAACATCCAGAAAATTAAAAAAATAAAATAACTTCCATACAAAAAAAGAATCTCCAAAAATGGATATCATATCCAAATTATATTTTGTAGGTAAATATATAAATAAATGAGTAATCGGGTACTCCAGAGTCTTTCAAAATCCATCACCTACTAAATGATCCTCTTCTCAACTACCCACCATATAGACCTTTCTATTCTCTGATTCTCTCATGAAATATATAGGCACACTAAAATTCATGAGTAATATGTGAATACAATACTCATTAAGAAACCAAAAATTTATCATTAACCTAGTGTTTCTAATTAAAACAATTCAATTTCATAACAATAATACATTAAAAACAAGTGTAAATATACCCAAAAAACAGGGTGGTTCAATGCTAACAAAACCACCATAAACCACTAGCCATACTAACTATAGTATTGTAACTAAATGTTTATAATGATTATAAATATCATATCCTTGCCATAGGGAAATTGTTATTCCACATGTAAACTACAATGCATCAAGTGGGTGTGGTAGCTATCCATAATAGATGGTTCTAGAATATTGGGAGGCTAAATGGTCCATGGTTGTAAATTTCTTATGGAGTTTCATTGTAAACCACCTCCATGATATATGAAACACATATTTGGTGAAGATGGGTGTTGTGAGAAAAAACAAAATAAAATAACTATAGAATTAATTGTGTAAAAACATTGTACTTCTACCTCTACTGTGTAAAAGTGGGTACTACTACATAAAATAGGGATGGGGTTTGCACCACTACAGTGTAAGTGTGTGGATTGGAGAATATAGTCCTTGATGTGTCCCTTCATATATCTATAACCATACCACATTGAGGATAGGTAATATTAATTTTTAGGGTGTTCTAGAAGGATAAATTCATGTAGCAAAAACAACTCATAAATCATTCTCAGTTTGAATATTCAATTCCGAAATGAATGATCATATTAATTCAAAAAGAAATCCATATATTGAATTTGTAATAGGAAACTTATTACTATAAAATCCAAAATATTAGAGACTCAACAACCATTTTATCTTGTGTGGAGAAGATCACAACAGCATGGTCTAATATATTATAGTGCAAATCTCACTTTCGACATTACCACAATGAAGGATACCACACAATCTCAGTTGAATAGCCCTAATATGGAAGAGTAAATTCCTAAAATGAAATATCCTCAATTAAAAAACTAAAACCTAAACACATTTCAATATTGTGTATCTTATATATCTATGACATGGTATTCTTTTCTATAGAAATGAAACACCTATTTTGGCACTTTCCAAAAATCCCATTTAATCCTCCACAGCTTCATTGCGAGACCAAGTCCACTTTTAATCATGTTTCATCTAAAAATGGAATTGGGAAGAATTATTTACACTAATTGATTTTTTTGGTTTTATAATGAATCCCTTATAAATACATCTCATCCTCAAATATCTTATCTATAGTTCATGTTCAAACAACTCAGGCCATGTACCTCAAATTTCATCATATTGTTCTAAAGTTTCATCTTAGAAATTCACTCAGTACCACTTAATCTAGATGGGTGGTGTCATATTATCATGAAGGAAATTATTGATTGAATCTATAATCCACATCTTATGCTCCTCTTTTTAGGAATAAGGCTTCACCTTAATTTCATCATAGTCTTTAACTAGCATATAATCATCAATGTATCTCTAGAAGTATGAGATATAAAAAACCATGAATCCATCAATATCATGATAGAAGATCCATATAGTATTCTACTACCCCAATATGCTCAGTGATCTTAAAGGTTCCAATAAAACAATTTGTTTTCCTACCCTACCTCCTTATATTTATTTTCCCTAACAAAGGAGTCACTCTAAAAAAAACCCAATCACCCATATAAAAATATAATGTTCTCCTCCTATATTCATCATAAGATATATGTATTCTCTTATTGGTGATAAACCTATCTTGAACCTGATTTAAAGTCTTAGAGTACTCTAAAATAATACGAAGGCCCTTAACTACTACATCACCTATCTCATAAAAAAAATTGTGAACGGAACAACCTCTTATAATGATTGTAGTAAGGTTACATCTAAATCAATGATTGGTGACCACCCGATGACCCATTGATGTAAAAAATAAAATCCCATAGTATATCCTCTAATATTTGTATATTCCTCTCAAAATATCTATCATTATATGGAGGATAAGATGTACCCAATCTCTTATGTGTCCCTCGGTCCCTCTGTAATCCATGAAAAACCCCACAACATTAAACACAAATCTCCATCCAAAACCATTATCATGGAAATTCCATGTAGTTTTATGATCTCATAGACATAGATCATTCCCAACTCATCTACTATGTGAGTATCTATATTCATAATAAATTTAGTAGTACTCATTATCCAATCCCCATTCATCTAGATTATGATAAGAATCATCAGGTTCCTAGGTAACCTAATCAAAATATCCATCATGATTCCCTCACAATTTCACATGGGTATTGGGAATTTTGTACGAAAATGATTGGGGAACTTATTTTGGGATTCAGTCTTTAAAAGGTAAGGCATCGGGAGACACATCCCGAAATGTCCCTCTTCATTCCTACAACTAAAACTAACATTTTAAGTCTTAATACAGCATGTTCTCACCAGGATATAGATAACATCAATAGGTATGGTAATCCCTCATTGAATCCTACTGGATAGATATAGGGACTACTACTCTCCAATATTCCAAGATCACATGTTCTTCATCTAATGATCACCTAGGTGTTGGATCACCTATGGATATAAGTACAATCACCACAACACACTCTATGGCTGACTCTTGACTAGCATTCACATGGTCCTTAAGATATGAGGTGACAACCAAGGGGCTAAAAGTCCAATATTCCAAATCACCTAAATCATCCATCATTAAATTATAAAACAAGAACATCATGTTCCATGACTCCTCTATACTCCACTATCAAAGATATGGTTCATACTATATCTTATATCTATGGACATCGACAATGATGTTATACTTCCTAGGTATATACATCATCTCAATGTTGAATGACTAATGAAACTAAACCCTGTGCAGAGGTCTCATGTTATGATCCCTCTGAGTGAATATGTAGTATAGTCTCCTTTGGTATATGTCATAATGTATTATATCATATACAATATAGTGTCTCTTTCATTCATAGGATGGATCATAGTTTCTTTCTCTGGATCAGGTGTAGGGTAGTTTTTCTTATGGTTCCTAGCCAATAATACTCATAGGCTAATAACTTATATTTCCACATTAGTATCACCCCTGGACCAATACTAGATGTATCATAGTACACTACATAACCAATCCTAAGCTTGTGGAGTGTCAATACTAAAGATGTTTTCAACATCATATTCGACTCATGGTATGGTTTTTTAATATAGATTCCACCACTATAACTTCACTCCTGTATTCTCTAGCATAGTCATGGTTGTTGATAAATGATTTATGTCCTAGAAAGATCCTTTTTAATATCCATCTAGTCCCAATAATTTTGTAATTTCGAACATAATATGAAGATGTTTCCATGAAACCTCCACCTCCACTTTTTCTGGTTCCATTAATATTTCTATCTTGGACACTATCTACTTCATGAATCTCCCCTCCCATTTCCTAATTTCACAATTAAATAGATTGGTGTAAATATGATGTGGCCGAAGAGTAATTTTGACTATCTTGAGGTGTATGGAATTCTTCTCTGGTGTTGGTGGGTAGAAGAGGATTTCATCAATGAATACCATGATGAAAGAGACCACATATCATTAGAATATATTTTTCATGAGATTAATGAACACATTTGACATGTTTGTCCATCCGAAAAACATCACCAAGTACTCTTATATTTTTTCTATTCTGTGAAACACCATTTTTAGAGTGTCATATTCCTTGCATCACTATTGTTGATAGCCCAATTATAGATAAACATTGTGGAACCACTGGTCCCCCCAAACATATGTCAATTATTATTGATCCATTGAGGAGTATATTGGTTATTTTCCATCACCTAGTCCATGTTCTAGTAATCTACACAATGTCAAAAAAATTCATCCACCTTCATGAAGAATAGTGTAGGTTAACCCCTAGTGAAGTACTTGACCTGATAAATACATTTTTCTCCAAGTCGTCAAACGGTACCATGAGATCCTTCAAGTCAGTTAGGACTATGTGATAAGGGGTATTGAAATGGGTTTCAAACCTAGTATGATAACTAACTTAATTCCAACTTATATATTAGTAAGGAGACATGTGAAATCCATTAATATGAATTTCTGATAATGATCCATGACTAGAGAGAAATAATAGTGGTCTATCACTAATGCTTCTAAAAAATAAAATCCTCCATCTGTGATGTGAACATCGAATGTTGACTCTAGTCTTATCCATCTCCACCTTCTCCCAATTCCAATTCTTTTATTAAGTCCTATTCCTTTTTCGAAGTGAAATACTCATGCCTCAGATAGAAGCAAATGTTGGATCATAAACTGGTCAGATAATTTGTTCTAAGGATCAAATTGGGTGTCAACATCTCTAATATCATTAACTCTCACAAATATCCATTACAACCAAATAGACTATCCTCAACCCAAGGTATACTTATCCTATCACTAACCCTTGTCTTTATCCATATAATTTTTTCCTTTTCATCATATATATACTAACACAAGAACATGAGGAGTTCAACTAATTAATACTAATAATGATATATCGAAATAGTGTGGAAGAACAAATATATCACCGAAATAGAAAATGTCCCAAATAGAAATAACAATTCTAGAAATTACATTAAATAACTTGTATCAACACAACACCATATATTTATATGACATATGAACTAGATTCATAGTTATGATGCATGGAAACATATGAAATCACATAAATCATAAATCCAAATATTGTGAATCACCCATTCCATTCCTGGTCCGCCCTAGAATCTATCAAAAGGTCACTCATATTCACAACACATGACACATACCGAAAAATCTAGTGTAGGAATGAATATAACAGTACCCAGTAGGAAACCCTGAAACCAAAAATCAAAACACAAAGTAACGTTAAAGTCAGTTCTACACAAGTATATGTCTACAACGAGTGACAAAAATATCTACATATACTCAAACCATAACAAATCGTATATGGTAAGTCATAATCACTACATACCAATACTACGGATTTAGTTAGATGATTCCATGAATCAATAATCCAAGAGAACACACTCTTGAGTTTGAGAGAACTGATGATGTCCGCCTGAGAAGTATCATTCATCAGGAACCATCATGAGATAGAGGTAAGCTAAATGATCTGAAGATAGATATGATACACATAGGAGGATCACATCAAGGGACATGGGTTGATACCATCAAATATATATGTATAAACCTTCTAAGTATCATATAGATGCCCATTAAAGTTGGTCACTTCAATACTAAAGACTCTACCTAGGGCACGAAGATGTATGGAGGATCCTACGATGTTCACCCAGGATAATCCAACCACTTTATCTAGAAATTTATTCTGAAGGGATCATACTCTAGTGAGTAGGAAACTATGTCAACTAACCTTCAAGGAAATGATAAAAGGAATATACCCTAACAAAACTCATACAAGATATGGTGGATGAAAGAATTAACACACGTAGAAAATGAGGGTGTGCATTGAGTAGTTTTGGACATATCTTGACATGTCCCATGACCCTAGGTACCTCCCAAGTAAATTGACATTTTAACAAGTATTATTTCCAAACTAAAATCCACCATTGATCTCAAAAGGACTGTCTCATCAATAGGTTCTCAACGCTGCATACAACTCATCAATTAGATGTACAGTTTGAATGATATAGGGGTTTGAAGATTCATAAAGGGGTTTACTAGGCTCTGGAACAACTTGGGCCCGACATGTTTGGCCCTAGCTAGTCCACTCAGCCGAGACTGCTTCAGCCGATTTGGCCTACTTAGGCCCACCTAGCCCACTATCCTACATGGTCTCACCCCGCTGGCCTGCTCCAACCCTCTGCATCCAGACTGCTCCAAAATCTTGTATCCCACGTGGTTTCCTTGTCTATTCCTGTGACCTATTTGTTTTCTATGGTCCCCTCAGCATGCAGCTCAACCTTCCACACACACTCCTTCCTTCGAATCCCCCATGGATCCCACAAGGCTCCTCCGCTCCATCCCCACAGCTCCAGCCACCTCCACCTGCCACCTCCAATCACATATCCTCAACACCTCACTCTTCCACCTTGCCTTATAATACCCACACTGGTGATCCACTCTGCGGACCACCGGTCCACCTTCTATGTTCAAAAACCAAAATAGTTGCAGATCTAGGTTCAACTAGGACCCGATATACATGTATTTGGATTTCATTCCCATTTTCCTCCAATATGAGGCTCTAAAAGCATTAGAACCACTTGTCAACATAAAAAATTTCCACAAGGCTCTAAAATACAATGTAAAATGTATGAGGGTGTGGAAATCATAATGAACGCCAATGGAATGAATCTCGTCCTTTTTTCATGTTGTACTCGATTCAATCTTGGTAGATGGTTGAAGGAAGAGAAAACAATTCCATTTAATTTAATCCTACTGAAGACACATGTATCTATTATTGTTCGTTGAATACATCATTTTTCATCCTATATATTGAACGGGGTGTAAAAATCATAAAACAAATGTCCAAACTAGAGTATGGATCAATCATTGATGAAGAACAGTTGCATCTACATTGTTGATGAGATCCTCCTACTCTGTTGGCTTGAAAATACCTCATCTTCTCAATCCAACGTTGACTTTTTCTAAGAGGGTTCATTCTCCATGATTCATAGGAATTATAGGGTTATGTGGATAACCCTATATTCTATAACAATATTTAATAAAAATAAAATGTTTCACTCTATCTTTGCTTAACATTAAAATAAAATAAATCATTAATTTATTTTTTTCGTTAAAGCTTCCATGAAATATCTTTCACAAAAAACCCACACTGAATGATGTTAGGCCCCACATAGGGTACCCTTTCTGCCCTAAATATAACGGTTCCCTCATATTTATGATTTAAGAATATATTTAGAAGTTATTCATCATTTTCAGAGAAACCACTCATGCATTCTATTTACAATTTAATATTATTTAAACATTTATTTTGGTCACATTGGGCACCAGAATAGCACGTTCTCTTAGTGCCTGGTCTCAAAATAAATCCATATAATATTTAATGTAATACATGGAAAAATCATGGCCATTACATTCTACCCACCTTAGGTATTTACATATCTAAAGATCCAATTCAAAAGGCTAATAAAAAAAATTGTGGGTACTGTGCCTAAATATGAACCTCCGTCTCCCACATGTTCTCATAGAGATTCACATGCTACCACTATGCACACAATAAGTGAATCTCTCACCAACAAAGGGTCATCAATTACTAATCCTTGATCTCCATTGGGTACTCTACAAAAGTCTCCCCATCCTTTATGTCTATCTCACCCCTGTCGATGACGTGCGATGGGTCATGTACATACCTCCTAACCTACGACATTTGGAAGAAATCATGTACCTGATAAAACTATGGGGGTATATCTAGGTGGTCTGTCACCTCTCAAACTCTACATAGTTTTTAGAAAGGGCCAATGATCCTCAAAGATAACTTGTCTCCCCTACCAAATTTCTTCAACCCACATCCCTAGGAGACCTGAAGGAACAGATGGTCTCCCTCCTTGAACTCCAATGGTCTCCAACTACTATGTGCATACCCCTTATTCTTTCTCTTCACATTCTCCATATACTCCTATATGATAAACACCTTTGCAGTAGTATCTCACACTAACTCCAATTCCATGAGTGTTAACTCTCCTGGGTCAGTCCATCAAATTGGTAACATATAAGGTCTCCTGTACAGACCATTGAATGGATAAATAATAATGGTGGATTTGTAGCTATTATTTTACAAATACATCACTAGTGGTTGGTGATACATTCAACTAATAATGAAGTCTATGATGCAGACTCACAGCATTTCCTTCAGAAGATAAATGATCCTCTCTGTCTGGGAATTTGTTTGGGGATAAAATGTCATGCTCATGCATAACTAAGTCCCAAACACCTCTTTTGATCCCATCCACAACAGCGATGTGAAACTAGAATCAAAATCCAGAACAATCGTTGATGGAAATCCTTGAATCCAAACTATCTCCTGCACATAGAAGCACCCCAAGAATTCCACTAAACTGTGCTCTCTTATTGGTTGGAAGTGGTTTGATTTGGTGAGTCTATCACTGATCACCTAGATTTTACCATGTCCCCTGGACATATATAATAAACCCATCACGAATTTGATCGATATCACATCCCACTTCCAATTTGGCAGCTCAAGTGGTTAATCCAAACTCATTGTAACCCAGTACACAACCTTCACTTATAGACAATTCAAGTACTGAAAAACAAACAGTATAACTCCCTTATTTATTCTGATTCACCAACACTAATGTCAAAGGTCCTAGTAAATCTTTTCCACACCTATATTCACTTCTAAAGGTGGTGTATGAAACTCCCTCAAAACCTTCTCCCACAATTCCACTAGTATAACTATGCTTCCTTTGAAAATAAAAATGTTCTCCCCACCATTTGAATAACCATCAACAGTTTGTCTTGTGTATAACAAAGAACGTAGAGTCTCACAGTTGTTATCCTCAAGATGCTACACCATGACTTATTGTTTCAGTGTAGGGGTAACTACCACCAACTTGAGGTAATATTCCCTGTCTCTATCCACAAAGGATAACTTCAATGAGTCCAAATTATTTGAAACCTCATCAAGTAACTATGAAATCAATCTTATTATGAGATCATCTGCCACAATGTTCCCCTTCATAGGAGTATAGAAAATCTAAAATTCGTAATCCTTGAGGAACTATAGACACCACCTCTGTCTCATGTTCAGATAATTCTTAAAAAAGATATACTTGATACTCTTACGATCAGAGTAAATGATAAAACACTCACACATCAGTAGGTGTCAACAAATCATCAACATGAAAACTATTTCTACCAACTCAAGATCATGGGTCACATAGTTAATATCATATGGTTTTAACAAGTGCATACCATAGGCAGTCACCTATTTCCACATAATTATGATGAAACCAATTCTAGTTCATGATTCATCATAGAAAACTATGTACTCGACACCCTCCAACAACAATCTCAAGATTGGGGGGCTTGTCAAATTCTACCTCAACTACTAGAGATCCTGTTATCACTACTCTGTCTATACGAATGTCTTCCCATTTCATGTAAAAATTATATTATGTGTTGATATCCTTAAAAAATCAGGTATGAATCTCCAGTAGTATCCATCCAACCCAAGGAATCTCCACACCTCTTTCATGCTCCTAGGTGGCTTCCATGATAACACATCCTAGACCTTGGCTAGGTCTACTACATCTCAATACATTGAGATAAAATGTCCTTGAAAATGGACTGCATGAATCTAGAACTTTCACTTTTAGAGTTTGTATTAATATTGGTGCTTTCAGAGCATGTCTATAACCATCCTTAAGTGTATCCCGTGCTACTACTCAAACACTGAGTCCATAAGGATATAATCGAATACGAATACCATGAACCGGCATAAGTAGGGCTAGAAGATCCATTTCATGAGTCCAACGAAAACTAATGGGGAGTTTATCAAAACAAATGGCATCACAAATTACTCATAATTAATTTATAATCATTTGAATGTCATCTTTAATGCATTCTCATCACATACTCAGAACTAGTGATATCCTGATTGAAGGTAAACATTCGAGAACCATCACACCCCTCTCAGTTGGTTGAAGTCATCATTGATCCTTAGTAGCAGATACATGATCTTCATGGTCACCTGGTTTAGGTTCAATTAATCCACAAACCACATCAAGCTCTTGTATACCATTTTGGAATACATTACTAGGGCCTCCCATTGTGAAAATCTTTGTCTCATGGGGCCCTTACATGGAAAATTTTCCAACTACACCCTCATCTCGTGAAGATTTTTGGGAACCAACCTCTATGCCAGTGAAGATATCAGTGCAGTCTCAGGGTGTAAGTCTATATATAAGTTGTTCTTCAGGTAGAGAGCTAATCCTAGAACATCTTCTTGGAAGACATCCTCATACTTCTCTACTACTGTTGGGAACTGTAAAATCATAACATCTATTGTGCTAGGGGTCAGGCCATCCAACTGGTGAGTGATCTGTTTCACCCTCCTATACATAATTTCATCCGATACTTCATGGGATTACATTTCACCAAAAAAGGAGACACTTTTTCTATCACTTTGGATACACCACAACCTTTTCCTAAAACAGTCAATCTGGGCATGGATCAAAGATAACCAGTATATACCAAGAATGATGTCTTAAGGCCTCGATGCTACCACCAAGAGGTTCCAACTGAAAGTATCACCTCCAAGGCTAAGGTCACACTATTATCATAGATTTGTGATCATTGAGTCTCATCATGTATGTGTATACAGGAAAAAGGGTTGAGTCCATGGTTCTATGGGAAGCCCATGGTATCGTACAAGGTATGTGGCAAGGAAGGAATAACTATATATTCTGTCTATTAGTACGATAATTAGAGTAGTAAATAAACATATCATACATCAAATAATCCTTGGAGACCTTGGGTCATAATCCTCGACCACATATAGTTTTCCCCACCTCTATCATGATTCCCCATAATTCTGGAATGGACCACCGAGGGGTTGTGGGGTAACAAATTGAAACACCGAACACCTCTCGATTCTCTCCCATATCCCCTTCCATGTTATCCATCCTAATGATTTTCATTATCTTGCCTCTACATCTACCTTAATGGTTTATCCCATATCACCTAGTTAGCAGCACGACGGGTTGGACTATCTCGATTGAGATGTTCCTTACCATCACATGAGTAGCACCACATCTCTCTTGGAAGACTGTATCTACCATGTAAACCCCGAACTGTAGATCTTATGTCCAAGAACCTCTTCCTAAAATGTATCCCACATTCAGATCCTGATGATAATGTCAGATCCCTAATTCCATTATCTATGCACTAGCATGCCCTATGCTAACTATCACTGGTTGTCTCTACTCATCCAGGATGCTCTCGATAACCGAATCTAACTCATTCACCCTAATATTTTTAGGGATGCTTATATGGATAATTATAGCTCATATTTTTCTAGACATACCTTTCTCAAATTTCATAGCCTTTAGTACTGATCTTTGACCATATCCATCGTGTTCCTGGAATGATTTTTGAACCTTGATGAATAATCAGTTTCTGTCATGCAGCCCTGTTGGAGTTGAAGAAGATCCTGTGTACACACATATCTCTGTGTAACTTGAAAAATCTCTAATATAAAGTGACTCTCTAACTCTTAATATATGATAATTGCATCATCATTAGTCTAGGAAGCCAAACTCCACCATCTCCTAGATGATCCATGTATAAGGCTTGATGTCAGGACCACCATTTGATCTCCTAGTGTTCTGAATAGATAAAAAAATTGGGTCACCACCTCAAGACAGTCCTTACCTACTTGAGGGTCATGATAACCTCTAAACATGAGTGGTCTATGTCCTTGAAAATCATGGAGTGTTCTCAACCTTTGATCCTCATCGGCTAGTACTGCAGGTACCACTGGTAGTTCCATAGGTGGTTTGTATAGAAAGTGCACCACCTAGAGGTAACATCTGAGAAACTGGTCCATATACAAAAGCCTCGTCACTGAGGGGGGGTCATCCTCATGATCGATCTAATAAATCCTAGCTAGAATGCATAATAGAGGAGTCTTATGAGGAAAAAATATGTACCATGATCAATGAGTATATCTAGATAGATAACTCAAGATGGATATAGAAACCACAACCAATTCATATATGCTTCGTGTACCATTACTTCCCTAAAACTAGTGTTATCATGTACCGAGTTGTAATGTACATTATCAGAGTCTAGGTCTATGGATATGTTGGAAGCCGCACCAACACTGAAGTCCATTTCCTAAAATTAAACTCTAAAAAATTAACACTATTTCCCCAAACCAATCTCATAGAATCATGGTCCTGAGATAGAACTGACCACCTCTGATACCACTTTGTCAAGTCCCATCCTATAAAGGCCCATTATGTGACTACCCCATGCCTGCCTCCAATAGGCTTGGGGCTAGTGACTAGAACCCAGTAGGAATATCACACAAATGGGAGGAATTAGCCTAAACTACATGTACTCACCCAAGCATATCCAAGACAAAAATGTGGAAATTTAAAATCATTGTGTAAAAAATTCATGCCAACCACTATAACCCACAATAAGAGTACAATGATGAAAGTGATAGAAAGATAATATGGAAAGAATATAATACCACCAAAAAATTTCCATAAACAAGTTCCTAAATTTCATCCACATAAAACCCTACCTGAAGGTAGTGCATTGGGGATACTATCTGAAGCCATAGGAACACCATGTCCTGTCTGACTTCCTAAGGATTCGTTTGGTCCTTTTCTTCCTAAGACATGGAAAAAAGGCCGCTCATCAGCACAAGACATGAAATCTATGGGAAAATCCCATGTTGGGGTGGGTATAAAAATACTCAATTGGAAACCATAAAATAGAAAAGAAAAACACAAAGGAAAGGTACAGTCACCTCTACACAAGTATATGTTTACAATATATGAAAAGAATATCCAGATACACTCAAACCCTACCACATAGAATAGGGTAAGTCATAACCCCTGCATTCCAAAACTAGGTATTCATTTCAATGATTCCATGATGCACACATTTGATAGAACACACACTTGTGTCTGATATCACTAATGACATCCGTCCGAGAATTATCGTTCTTCGGGAACCATCATTAGAGGGAGATACAATGAATGGTCGGAAGAGAGATATAATACATAGAGTACCATGACCATGGCCATGGGGTGATACCAAAAACTCTATTTGGATTATCCAGAAAAGTTGATAATAGATGCTCGTTGAATTTGGTCATGTCATTACTAAATACTCAACCTAGGGCGTGAAGAAGAATAGAGGATCCTACACAGGGCCTCCTAAGAGATTCCAACAACTCTATACAGGAAGTTATATTGAAGGGGTCATACTCATGTGAGAAGGAAATGATATTTAATAACCCTCTAGGAAGCGATAAAGGGAATGTATCCTAATGAACCTCATCTATGATATGGTGTATGAGAGAATCCACCCACATATAAAAGGAGGGTTCACGGTGAGTAGTACTAGTCATACACACCTTTACCCTTGACCTCGGGTATTTCTCATGTAATCAGATAGTGTCACTAGAATGATATCTAGTATATTACCAACCATAATCATCAAAAGGGCCTTATCATAATCGAGGACCCAATTCCACAAACAGCACATCAATTAGACATACGGTTTTAATGATATGGGGGTTTGATGATTCAGAAGGGGGTTTACTATGTAGTGGACCGAACTGGATCTGATTCGTTCAGCTTGGCCAAGTCCACTCATCCTGACCCTCTCCAGCCCAGCTCGACGTGGACTAGTCTAGCCCGATCTGATCCACTTGGCCCACTCTAGCCCTTTCTGGCCAACCAGGCTTCCTAGTCACACCCTGATAGCCTACTCTAGCCCTCTACATCCATCCTGATATGCTGGCCTGCGTCCCACACTATCGCCCTGATGTGTCATGTGGCCTTACCCTGCCCTAGGGCCACCTCACAATGTGGATCCTCATGCTGCATCCACTCTGGCCTCCTTACCCCCCACAGAACCCATGTGGATCCACCGGTCTATCCTTGTCTCTCTAGCATCCACCACAATCCCCCTATGACCGCCACCTTCAATCACCAATCTACATTGATATGGCCTTCGGGACCTGATCTATGTGAATCTTTCCTTCATTCTCAGTTTGGATCCAATTCAGGGGTCCAATAATGTTCATAACCACCCATCATGTTGAACCACGACCATGAGGGTCCAATGGTGAAAGCGCAACAAATGGGATAGATAAAATCAAAAAGAACACCCACAGAATGAACCATGGCCTTTTTCATATCATCCTTGTTTCATTTTCATTAGAAGGATAATCGAATAAAAACAATTCCATCTCATTTAATTCAACTGAAGATTCACATATCAATTCTTATTCATTTAATTGATTCTAATTTGTCCAAGATTAAGAATAACAATGAATATAATAAGAAAATATCATACCTAATGTTTAGACCGATCACTAATAAGGAACATTTGTGTCACTGTCATTGATGAGATCCTCCAGCTCTGTTGTCGTGACGATCCATGATCTAATTGATCCATATTCACCATTTATCGAGAGGGTTCTTTCTCCACAATTCATAGGATTGAAATGGTTATGGAGATATCCCTAAATTCTATGTAAATTTTTAATTAAAATAAAACAAGCCTTTGTGTCACTGAATAATGTTAAAATAAAATAAATCTTTAATTTATTTAATTCTTTAAAATGTTCAAAAACAATTTTTCACAGCTGACCAATGTCGGCCAATGATAGGAATTATCTACGGTAAACTCACTTCTCTAAATGAAATGCAACCCTTGGATTTTTAATTCGGGCACCAGTTTTGATGTTATTTCACTTTTTCAGGGAAACCGGTCGCATGTGCTATTTAAAGCTTAATATTTTTCAATCATTTATTCTTGGAACATGAGACCTCTTAATCACATGTCATCTCAGTTCCTGTTCTCATATTAATTCCATATAATATTTAAAATAATACACATCAAAATTTGGGACATTATAAATTCTACCAATTTTTTATGCATATCAAGAGTATTATATGTAGGAAAATAATAAATAAATGAACTATAGGGCCATTTAGAGACATTACACCTCTATCTCCTTCTTTTTTATCCTCTTCTTAGTGTCCCACCATAGGTCCCAAGTCCGTTTTTAGATCCCTCATGAAAACTACAAACACACTAAAATACTCAAGTATTATGTGAGTGAAAAACTTTGTAGGACACCACCAATGTTTCTTTAACATAGATATCTCATATATAGAATTTTTATCCTATAAAAATAATAAATTCATCATGAGCATAAATATACAATCCAAAACTGAGTAGTTGTGAAATATCTAAGCCACCACAAACCCCCTCCCCCCACTTTACTTGCTTCGTCTACTTTTCATAATGATGATCATGAATTTTAAATCACCATGGGTTGAACATAAACTTACCCAAAAGTGATTGTCAAAACAAAAGATTATTCCAAATTGGGAGGATCCACGACTCAAGGTTGGTGATACAATATATATGTGCACTAGAAACCACTACCATGTTGTATGAAAGTACTCTATCATGCAAGGGGGTAATGGGAGAAGACGCTAAGGTACATAATTGGAGGAAGAATCTTGGGAAAACCTCACAGGTCGACCTATATAGTATAGAAGCGGGAAATTCGGTATAAACATGGGATGGGTTGAGAACAACTGGTTTGTTAGGGGTTGGACTATGGTGTGGAGTGTTCTCTATATCCCTTCAAATCTCTAGAATAATTACCATTATAAAATAATGAATATTTATCTTCAAGGGGTACTTTAGAGATTCAATCAACATGAAAACCCCAACATAAATCCTTATATGTTTTCATCTATAATATTGAAATAAAGGATCGTATTATTTTTAAAACTAAACCCCACATTCAAATCATAAAATCCTAATTAAGAGGCTTAACACATGATTACTGAATACATGATAGATATTATAACTAACATAGATAAGACATTTGGGGTTAGACCGAAGATAAAACAATTTATACCTCTCAACTGGAACCACAACTATGAAGTTTTAATGGTTCATTCCCTCCTAGTATGTTTCTTTTCCAATTTTGAGTGTTGGACGTGTTAGGGGGAGGTTCTGGGAATTTTTTGTGGAAGCTGGAGGTGCAAAAAAATTACCGCAGAAAATACAGGTCGTGTAAGTGTATTACGGGATGAGAATGTTTGTTTCAAGGATTTTCAATGGCTGGTTTATGAAATTTATTTTTCTAGGGTGAAATAATAAAATGTTGATTTGTTTTTTGTTGAAACCAAAACCTGATGATTAAATGACATGAAATTGGGATAATACATCCTGTAAACCCCCAATAAATTGTTTTTATAACGATGTAGGGTGCTCGTGTTTTACTCAAACCCCATGCTCACTCTCATTTTAGGTGTTCATTGTGTAACCCATAAAGAATATTGAGATTTCTTATGATGGGGATTGATTTCTAGCTCCCCATATTTTTTCCATGGTCAGTTCTCATATATTTCAAATCCATTTTCTTTCATTATTCTATTATCGATTCACCATGGTGATGATTTTGTGGTACAAGGTGTATGTTGGGTTCTGTATTGATGGTCCTTTTTTATGTGTAGTTTGATCCATGTTTTCCCTTGGTGTGGTCGTGGTTTGTGGGTGTTCTTCTTCACCCTAAAATTCACAGAATGTTGGAAAGCTTCCTTAAGGTAGGGATTCCATTATATTTCATTATTTTGTATCATGTAGGTGTGGTTAATTTTTTTATCAATAAATTTTAGATGATTCAGATTAATAAAATATAAATAAATTGGTTAATCTGGATTGAAATTGTTAATATGTACTTATTCTCATTCTTTTAAATATTTGATGTTACTTGTGATATTGTGGATTTTACAGTCTTCATGCCCTGTAAAAAAAATTGTGTTCATTGGGTGATTTTTTGGGCTGGATAGATATATTTTGACTATTGTGACTATTATGATTGTTGTGATATCACCCTAAATGAAAATTAGTTAATTAATTATACTTGGATAATGAAATTATTTCCCTCGAATTTTTTTCTGTGATAATACCCATAAAATAATGTGTAATATGTTAAATCACATTTTTTAATCTTATAAATGATCATTATATGTTGTGATTTATTACAGTTCTTGTCGGACAAAAATATGTGGATTCAATGGGGTGTGGGGAGATGTGTGGTTTTTTGTGTCATGATTTTGGGGTGTTGATGAGTTGGTTTGTTTGGAAAAGCTTTTAGGGTGGTCAGGACGTAGTTTTTTTTACCGTGCTTATTGTGTGAAGAGGCTGTAGATTGTTTGGTTGTACTTTTGGAGTGGCATGGTGGTGGTTTTCTTTTCCATTCTTTTTTGGGGGCGATTTGGTGGTTTCTTTGGTGAAGATTCCCAAGAAATGATGGAATAATTTAATAATTATTTAATAATGATTGAAATGACATATTTTGGTTTTGTTAATGTGATTAAAAAGGTTAATGGATAAATAAATGGTGGGTTGTGTGGATAAACTTGGTTGATGATAAATAATGGAATGATTGGGGTGAATTAAATGAAATTGGTTGGAAATGTGAAATGTGGATTGTTCCTTAATATGTTTTATTATGCATTTAATGGTGGCAGAAAAAGTGATGATGTAGTGAGTTGGTCAGTTTTTTGTGACCCCATAGGTTAATCTTGTGTGTTTGATACTATATGTTAATTATTTTATATTTTTTTGATTTCTATACACACCCAACCCACGTTGATCACTTTTTTCCAAACCCCGTATAGTCATGTGTGGTTCTTTTTTTCCAACATCAGGTGCGGAGTACAGATGGATGTGTATATGCTCTTTTTTACACCCTCTTCCAGGAGAGGTAGGTTTTTTAAAATTTTGTGATGGACATATGTCTATTATTGAATTAGATAATGGTTATGTCCTAGGCATTTTTAACCGAGATTTGATGGCCTCGGTGTCCTCAGGCGAGGCAATGTTGTTCATATGAGGAGGCTTCTGGAGGGGGTCATGCATGGTAGGAGGAGGGAACGAGGTTGATTCCCTACATTTTAATGATACCCTAATACTCTAGTTTTCTTAGTTGTTTTATTTTGGCCTTGGTGTATTCGAGATATATTGTATGTGGTCTTTCTTGAGTGGCGGTGAGCCCTGGTGTACAGTGGTGAGGTGTGTTGTGACTATTCTTGTGGGGTGGTGTGGTTTATAGAAGGTATGGGAGTGATAGGATATATAATGTTGTGTGTGAGAGTGTCATACGAGTGGTAAAGCGGTGCAAGGTACCCTTATCAATGTGATTCCTATCACATTATATTACTTTTTTGCATAATTCTTTGATTTTGACATGGTGAGGTTGGGATGATTAGTATACCTTGATTGGTGAGGTTTCGTTCTACTATTTTCTCACAGGTAAATTAAGATTATTATTTCACATGTTCGTGGGAGAATTTATTGTTTCTTAATAATTATCCTTGTATTCTAACCCTATGTATATAATACTATTTATAATTTTTTAGGAGGATTACATGGACCATGTTGGGTATTACAATCTTGGACATTAGGATAGATTCAGGGTCGCTACATTAGCTATAATTTGGGTATTTACTTTGGATAATTTATTGTATATGTAATAGTTATATTTATAAATGCATGTGGGACGGTTTTTGGATTTATTTTTATATTGTGTCTTTGAGTTGTTTGTGGATAATCTATCTCATCTCCTAATTCTATTTATATTAAAGAGGGTAATTGTAAAAACCCAATGTTTTATCATTGGAAATTCCATTTTTATAATTATGTCATATAATCACATGAAATCAGAACTCAATGAACTATTAAGTAGTGTCTATCCTTTAAACATAATATTATCATTTATGTGACTTGAATTTTGAAAATCTGACATACACAGTTGCGATCAGAAAGATGTTTGGATTCTGATAAGAAAAACAAATTTTTTTGAATAGTAACTTACCATAATGAATAGTAATGTCACACTTATGAATATTAATATAACCCTTATGAATATTAAATCAGCCAAGAAATTAGTAACCTTACCAATGAATGTATAAATAAAATTTATCCATCTTATAAGTGACACTATGATTGTGTTGGTATTTTTATAAGTCATAAATATTTAATTAAATATTTATGAATAATTTAATTATTTTAAAAAAACCATTTTCCTAAAGTGTAGTCATAAGTAATTTTATTGTTGTCTTATGATTATATGATAATTTTATAGTTAATATTTCAAGGTATTATAAAATCCGTAATAAGTTTAAAAGATGTATTTTTCAAGTAAATGAAGATTTTATTTAAAAATTAAATTTCTCATATTTGTAAAATTATTTTCATAAAATGGAGTTCATTTTTTATTCTAAACATAAAAAATAGAAGGGGTGAATTTTTGGGGTTTTTCTAAAATACATGAATTTTTGGTTAATAGTTAAATATTATAATTTATGATAAATGCAAAATAAATTAATTTCTGCATCATGCTTGAGTCATGGATGATGTGAATACACATTTTTTTGAACTCAAATGTAATTTTAACTATTTTTGTTCATGGAATCATCACTATTTCCAGTCTTACAGTGAAATAATAAACTAATGATTAAAATATTAAGAAAACCCTCCTCCCCTCCAATATAAAATCCACCCACACTCCCCTATTCTCATCACTCCTCTCAAGCGTTGTACCTTGCCTAATATCTACTCAAAACTCTTCCCATGATCATCCCCCGCTTCTATCATCCCTTTTTCCCTCCAAAGGCTTATTCCCCTCCCCTTAATATGTTCTCAAGGAAGAATAATTTAAAAGTTAAACTCCTCTTTTCAATTCTTTTACATTATTTTCAAGTTCCGTTGTTTTCTTTTCTATCCTTACCTATCCTCATCCAAATGTTATGAAAAATCCAGTACCATATATGTAAAATATTGTTGTTATGATATGGAACAATTTAGTATTTTATCACCTTTACCGTTCTTTTATACTAGTTGAAAAACACCCTTAGAGATGTGTTAATCTACCACATTCAAGGACGATGGGTTTTCAATTTCCATTACCATTTTCAATTATTTTCATTAAACAATTATTATGGTTGCAACATAATATAATATATGTATAATGTCTCATATATGGATATATAATCTTTTATATACAATTTTTTGATATATAAAACAAAATAATTTTGTTGTGATAAAAAACCCCCAATTAACCCAAAAGGTTATCACTGCTATTTTATATAATGAATCATCTTCACTCTAAGTAACCAAATGAAATTTACAACCATGTAACCCTTTGGATGATAAATAAAAAACTATAACTCTATTTCTAGACAACCATCCTCATTTTACATTATTATTCATTCATGTATATAAGTAAACTGAATATGAAACAAATGGACCCGAACAATGAAATTGAACCTCATAACCAATCACAAAGAATATGAATGAAATCAAAAAGGTGATTCAAAATAAATTACATGTAAAATATGTTCTGAAATTTTTTCATTAATGAACATAACTTTATTATTCAGTTCATTGATATCAAGTAGATAACACCATCAGGCTTATGGTATGGGATTCTTCCAGAACCTCCATTATTCCTTCGGGTTATTCTTACTCTCTTTTTACCCAAATGAAATCCTATATTCTGTTTATTTATATATTATTATTTATATTTATATTTACAATATCAGGTATCAATAACCATTAATAATTGTCTTTAAAGTATATACATGCTATTAAGTGATTCCCTTCTCAATACTTCTAGATAAGCATAGTCGTTTCAAGGGAACTTCTTGATTTCCTACCCAATTTCAAGTACACAATATGTTCTATTATTAAGAAACCCTGATATTTATAAAAACACTATTTTTATCATCAAATAAATCTTGGTTCATTTCTATTTTTATGTAAAATATTATTCCCTTTTCTATTTTAAATGATCTATGATATTTTAATTAAACCGCACTAAAATGTTTTCATTTTAATGTTTCTTAAAAACTCTTTTATGGGTTATCACATCCATTTTTCATCACTTATTATGATATATTAATATTATGACTTATAAATTTCCATGATTGATATTATTCCTCTTTTTTATGGAAACTTGTATGATATTCCCATTCATTATGCTTTATGACATGATTATGATACCCATTTCTTCCTGTGTGTGCCCTTGTGTTTATGAATGATTGATTTTGTATGATTCTATATTTGGAAAGAATATTCATGAACATGTTATGATGGGTGTACCTAGATAGAGCTCCAATTAATTAGGAAAATTTGAGTCTCATGAGATGTTATGTGCAACAGTCTTGGCAGTTAGCCTTGACGTGTGCTACCATGCGCAACAGTCATAGTGGTTACCTTTGACTCATACTTCTCTAAGTGCAAAGAGCCTTAAATCGTACTAAATACATGATTTAGATAACTTCCACATTACTATTATTCTCTTTTTATATTATCCCATGTAATACATGTTATGGTTCTATTTATTTAATTTCTTTTTATTCCTTTTTATATCATTATGTCTTGTTTCCTAACCAGTGTGATATATCTTTATTACTATGTTTTTTGTCACTAGGATTTTAACTCATCCCTTTGTTCATGTTATCCCCAGGTTACCTTATAAAGATTTATGAGCACAATATAAGTTAGGATCTTTTTATGAAGATTGAATAATATATTATTTTAATTCATCTCATGTTTTAGTTTTATATACCAAGTCTTCCAAGACACTAAACATCGGGATCCTTGGATTGTAAAATGATGTTTTATTAGGCATAAAATCATGTAATGATTGGTTTAATAGTTTAGGGTCACTATAGTTTGTTTAATATCATGGTATACTTATTTTTGGAGGATAATAATATAACACTTTATTAAGAAAATTATTGTTTGAGACTAAGTAGAATATAACATCCATAAATGTTGCTAAGTATAGAGTAAAAGGTTTATCAAGTAAATACATATCTATCTAGATATAAATTGGTACTGGGGGATCTTGGATAGATGTATCTAGGGGTAAAAATGAAAAACAACACTTTGATCTACACTCTAATGGGAACCGGTGGATGACAACAGGCCTTCCTACAATCATTGTTTGACACTCCCAAGGGATATGATTTGGAAAATTCATGAGTTTGGTGTAGACCATTATTAAGGAAATGAAAAAAGAGATCAGAATAATATAAGTTAAGAAATAGATCATGGATAATCAAGATTTAAACCAAGGTAATCACTAGTTAGTATATACATATTCATTACATGATTATCCATTAATGTTCACAGTTTTAATTTTTATTATTAATAGCTAATTATTGAATCCATCTAATTGTAAATTATTTTTCCTACTTATAGATTAGAAATATAATAACATGTGCTAACAATAAATGTGATCGGGATTGTGAAACTTTCCCTAATGATATGACAAATATGGTGGGAATGGGTGTTCAAAAATTCACGATAGTACTTGCTCAGCTGGCTCATGTTATGAATAATAACTTGAATCATGTGGAATGCCCTCATCCCCCAATGAAAGAGAATATTTTCATTCAGTCATTTATGTAGAAAATCCCTCCCATGATTAGTAGATCTTACTATCCCATCGTTGAAGAATAGTGGGATTAACTCCATCAAAAATATATTCTCTATCCTTTAGTTCTTAGAATAAGAGAATATCTTACTGGAAGTCTATCATTTTGATGGGGAATATGATCAGTGGTGTACACTGATCAAGAATATGATGTACCAATAGGAAATTGATTCCATGTATTGGGAGGAATTCAATAAAATGTATTTAGATAATTATTTTCCCAAAACCCTATTCCTCACGATGGAAAGAGAGTGTCTCATACTCTATAAAAAGAAATATGAGTCCATCAGGGTGTATAAAGATAACATCACAAGGATCGCAAGATATGCATTCGTCTTTGACATGAACACTAAATGTAAGGTGGATTGATTCTATAGTGGACTAAATCCAGGTCTATGAAACACATTGGTGATTCGATACTTTGATAGTTATGAGTAGATTGTATGTTGTGCCCCTATAGTTGAAATGGAGATCAGAGACTCCGAGTGGTCTCATGGTCCTAGTGAAGAGAATTATTAGATGGAGTCCAATACGGGTGGTTCAAAAAATAAATCCAATGATGGAAATAAGACAAACATTCTAGATGTAAAAATTATGGGAAGAAGCATCGTGGGAACTATTTAAAGGGAACCATGAATTACTTCAAATATGGATATATGGGACATATAGAAAATAAATAATGAATAGATATGAAGAATCCCACTAATGTGAAAGAAGAAAGGAAGGATCAGATAAATGCTCAAATAGTGGTGAAGTGTTACAACTAGAATGAGCATGAGAATTATGTGAAAAATTATCTTAAGCTAAGGGTTATCGGTGGAAATCAACAACAACCTCCAAGGGAACAAGGAAGGTCTTAAGTTATCACCACTTCTAAGGTGGGTCTGGACAAATATGTAGTTATAATTATGCTAGTTATTAATTAAAAATTAGAGAACATACCATTTGATTCTAGTTCTACACATTCCTTCATATCGTGAATATTTAGTTGAACTATTTAGACACCACCTCAAAATTTTGAGGATATATTATCTGTGAGAACAAATAATGAAAAAATTATTGCATCCAAGGTTTATAACTCCTCCATGGTAAATGTTTGTGGACTGAGCCTCCCAAAAAACCAAGTCATACATACTTTAGTGTAGTTCGATGTTATATTGTCCATGGATTGACTATCATTATACAAATCCAACATCAACTGTTGGGAAAGGTTGATCACTCTTTAAATCTTGAAGCATATTACAATTCTTTACAAGTGAAAGGGGGAAGATGAATCTCTTTCATAATAATTATCTTAAGTGTGGATATTACTTCTATATGACAAATCATGTCTAGCGAAAATGATTGTGACCAAAATATGATACTTCTTAAATACATGCCGATTTTGTGGGATTACACTGATGTATTCCATGAAGTATTGCCTGATCTTAATCCTGAGTGAGAGGTTGAGTTCTCAATTGAACATATTCTTGGATCCCTACCTATATCAAAGACAGCTTATAGAATGGCCACTATAGAGTTGGAAGTGTGGAATAAGAAGCTACAGGAAAATCTGTAGAAGGGTTTTATACACTTGAGTGCTACACCATGGGGAGTGATAGTCCTCTTCATTAAAAAGAAGGGTAGATCAATGATCCTCTACATTGATTATCGTGAGCTCAATAAAATCATGATAAAAAAATTATCCCCTTCCACAGATAGATGACATGTACAATCAGCTTCATAGGACCAGTTATTTCTCTAAGGTGGAACTTCGGTTGGGATATCACAAATTAAAGGTTAGTAAGTAAGATATTCCCAAGACTTCATTTCAAATGACGTATGGATATTATGAGTTTATAGTGATGATGTTAATACTTACTAATGATCTATCAATTGTTTTGGATTTAAGAAATATAGTATTTAGAGATTACCTCAAAAAAAAATGGTAGTCTTTATCGATGATATTCTGATATACTCCAACAGAAATGAGGAACACGGGGAGCATTTTAATACTATGATATTTCCATTAATAATTGAGAAACAATTTGAAAATTATGGTAAAAGATAGTTATTGATATAGGAAGTATCATTATTGGGGCATTTTATCACCAGTAAAGGGATATTTTTCAACCCTTTCAAAGAAAAGGCAATTAAAGAGTGGCCCAAGCCAATATATGTTATAGAGATCTGTAGCTTTCTGGGTCTAGTCTAGTATTATTGAATTTTTTTAAAACACTTATCATGATTTTCAAACACAGTGACCAAGCTGACATATAAGGGGGTGAAGTTTTTCTGGACTCGAGAATGTGAAGACTGCTTTATAGAGTTGAAAAATAATCTTATCACCACGCCAATACTCACACTCTTAATGAATGCAGAACTATTTGTGGTGTACATTGATTCTTAAAAGAATTTCTTAGGGTATTTGATAATGAAAAATCTTAAATTGACAGCCTACGCCTTAGGACAGTTAAAAATCCATGAGAAAAAACTATCCTACACATGATGTGGACTTAGCAGCCATGATCTTTGCATTGAAAATCTAGCGGCATTATCTCTATGGGGAGAAGTATGAGATGTATACTGATCACAAAAGTCTAAAATATATATTCACACAAAAATAGCTTAATATGTTCCAGCAAATATGGCTATATCCCATCTAGGATTATGACTACTCAATCCACAACTACCATGGTAAGAAAAATAAGGTGGTAGATGCTCTAAGTTGAAAGAATCTTATATACTAATTAATGATGAGAATTGAAAAGGATCCAATCTTCTTATATTTGTAGAGGATGTACATGGTAATCATTATAGTAGTAACATCATCAATCCTTTCTCAAATGATATCTCAATTGTCCCTCATGGAGAAAATAATGGATGTTCAAAGAAAAGATGTGGAAATTCAGAAAATGGTGCAACCCATTTGAAATGGGAAATCCTATGAGTTCAAGATTGATAAGGATGGAGTTATAATATTTGGGTCATGGTTATGTTTACATATAATACATAGATAAAGAAATAGATTTTCAATGATGCACATAGCTCCACCTTCTCTATTCCCCAAGGGATCACGAAGATGTATCGAGATTTTGAAAGAACATTTAGTGGGACAATATGATGAAGGATATTGCTGAGTATACCTCAAAGTGCCTTTTATGTGAAAGAGTGATGTCAGAAAGATATAAGTATAATGGGACGATGAAACCACTAACCAAACCAACATGGTAGTTGGAGAACATCACCATGAACTTTGTCACTGGACTTCCAACAATATACAGAGGAAACAGTGCTATATGGGTCATTGTGGATCGTCTTGCTATGTTAACTCACATTATCGCAATTCGAGAGGACTTCTAATTAGATCAACATTCACAGATATATATCAAAGATTCGGTAAGGTTTCATGGAGTACCACTATCTATTGTATCCAATAGGGATATTAGATTCACCTCGATGATAGAAAAAATTCTCGAACATGCTCCAAGCCGTGAAATGAACTTCAATACATCCAATCATCCTCAAACTAATGGAAAATCTGAGAAAAGTATTGAGAAACTGGAAGAAATTTTGAGAGCATGTTCTATAGAACTCAATGGAGGGTGGGACCAACATCATCCACTGGTTGAATTCTCCTATAATAAATTATTCACTCTATCATATGAATGGCACCATATGAATACCATTATAGGAAAAGGGACAGAACACTTATATGTTGGGATGAAGTCAGTGAGCGTAAGCTTCTAGGACCTGAAATGGTTGATGAAATGGTAGAGAAAGTGAAAACCATTCAACATCACATCAAGGGAGCCCAAAGTTGACAGAATAGTTAGGTGATCAATTGTCATTGCGAACTTGATTACAATGATAGAGACAAGGTATTCCTCTTCATATCACCAAGAAAGAAGGTAATGAGGTATGGGACGAAAGGAAATTAATTTCCTATGTACATTATCCCCTTCAAGAATCTAGATCATGTTAGGTATATGGACTATCAAGCAACACTTCCAACTATCATGTCTAAATCACACGATGTATTCCATGTATCCATCTTGTGGAAGTACATACCAGATCCTTCACATGTACTATATTTAGAGGTGGTACAGTTTGATAATGTTCTTTCTTATGGGGAGAATCCAGTGAAGATCTTAGATAGTAGAGATATTGTTATGTGTAACAAGACTACTCACTTGGTTCAATTACTGTGGATGATCTATAAGTAAGAAAAGGTGAAATGGGAACTAGAGGAGGAAATGAAGGAAAAGTACATACACCTATTTATGGCTTAGAATGTAAAATGAAATTTCAAGGGTGAAATTTATTAAGTGGGGAATAGTGTAACGAACTAATGTTTTATCAATGGAAATTCATCCTATAATTATTTCATATAATCACATGAAATCGCAACTCAATGAACTACTAAGTACTATTTGACCTTTAATCAAAATATTTTTACTCCTGTGATTTGAATTTCAAAAATATAACATACACTGTTGAGATCAGTAAGTTGTTCAGAGTTTGTTAAGAAAAAATTAAATTTCTACAGAATAGTAACTCACCCATACAAATAATAATGTAACCCTTATGAATAGTATTATGATTCTTATGAATAGTAAATCATACAAGTAAATAGTAACGTTAATAATGAAAGTATAAATAAAATTTATACATCTTGTAAGTGAGAAAATGATAGTGTTAGTATTTTTATAAGTCATAAGTATTTAATTAAAAATTTATTAATAATTTAATAATTAAAAATGAAAATATAATTTCATGATATGTTTTAATAAATTATTATTTTGATGTATTATGATTATAGGATAATTTTACAATACCTTAGATAATTTTTCAAAGCATTATAAAAACCAATTATAATTTTAAAATATTTATTTTTCAAGTAAATGATGACTTCATTGAAAAAATAAATTTCCCATATTTAGAAAATTGTTTTCTTAAAATGGATTACATTTTTGGATTCTACACATCAAAAAATTGTTTTTTGTGAATATAAAAATATTATAATTTACTATGAATGAAAAATTAATTAATTTTTGAATCATGCATGAGTCATGGACGAAGTAAATGGCCATTGGTTCAAACTCACATGCACTTATTACTATTTTTCACATAATCGTCATTATTTCTTGTCTTATGTAGAAATAATAAACTAATGATTATAATATTAAGAAGACCATCTTCTCCTCTACAATAAAAACCACCCATACTCCCCTCTCCTCTTCACTCTTCTAAAGCCTTGTTCCTTGCCCAAATTCTTCTCAATTATCTCCCCAGTCTCCTCTCCTACATATAGAATCCCTTGGTATCTTCAAATACCAATTCATATCCCCTTAAGAGTATCTAAAAGAAGATGAATTGAAGAGGTAAATTCCCCTTTTCAATTCTTTTACATTCCATTCACGTTCCTTTGTTTCGTTTTCTATAATTACCTCTCCCACCCAAATGTTAGAAAAACCCCAGTACCTTATATGTACTAGAATATTTTTATGATAATGTAATAAGTTATTATCATCTCCCATTTACCCTTATTTTATACTAGTAGTAAAAACAACATTGTAGATGTGTCAATTTACCACATTAAAGGACGATGGGTTTTCAATTTCCATTACCATCTTAAATTCTAGTCATGAAACCATTATTATATTTCAAGTAGACTATAATATATGTATTATTTATCATATATGGTTCTGGAATCATTTTTTATGCATGGTTTTTATTTATGAAACAAAATATCTTTGTTGTGTTCAAAAAACTCCAATTAACCCAAAAGGTTGTCGATAGTGTTTTATATAATGATTAATCTTCATTCCAAGTAACAAAATGAATTTTACAACCATGTAACGTATGTATGGTAAATAATAATATGTAACATCAATTCTAGAAAACCATACTAATTTAAAATGATTATTTTTTCATGTATATAAGTAAATTGGTGTTGAAACAAACGAACCTGAACAATGAAATGGAACCTCATAACAAATCAAAAAGTTTATGAATAAACTCAACAAGGTTATACTAAATAAATTACATGTAAAAGAGGTTATATAATTGTTAATTAATGAACCTAATTTTATTATTTGGGTCTTTAATAACATCTAGAGAACCCATCAGACTTAAGCTCAGGGATTCTACCTAAACCTCCATTATTTCATCGAGTATTTCTTATTCTCTTTCTACCCAAAGGAAATACTATGTTATGTTTATTTACAACATATAATTTATGTTTATAGGTATGAAATCATGTTTCAAGAACCATTAATAAATCTATTTTTGGGATATACATACTTTAATGTGATTCCATCCTCAATATATTTTTATAAGAAAACCCTTCTCAAGGGAACTTCTCGAATTATTACCCAATATTAAGTACTCTATATGATCTATTTTTGAGAAACCATTGTATTTTTTAAACTCCTATTTTTATTATGAAAATATTATTGTTTCATTTCTATTTTTATAAAAAATATTATTCTCTCTTCTATTTTAAATGATCATTGATATTTTCATTAAACTACAATAACAAAATTTAATATTAAAGTTTCTTAAAAACTCTCTTACATGTTCTTAATTCAATTTGGTATAAATTATTATGATATATTCCTATTATGTCTTATAAATTTCCATGATTGATATAATTTATTTTTTTCATGGACACTTGCTTGATACACCTATTCTTTATGCTTTATGACATGATTTTGATACCCATTTTTTTCTATGGGAACCCATATATATGAATGATTTATTATGTATGATTATATATGTGAAAGAAATATTAATGAACATTTTATGATTGGTTCATCTAGATATAACTCTAATTAATTAGGTAATTTTTATTCTCATTAGACGTTATGTGCAATAGTCATGGTGGTTCGCCTTGATTTGTGCTACCATGTCAAATAGTCTTGGTTATTAACCATGACTTGTTCTCATCTATGTTAAATGAGCCTTGAATAGTGATAAATTAATGTTTTATGTTGCTTCTTCATTACTATAACTTCATTTTTATATGATCCCATGTTATACATGTTATGGTTATATGAGTTCAATTACGTTTTATTCATTTTTATACCATTATGTCATTCTCCATACCCAATGTGCTAAAGCTTTCTTACTATGATTTTTCCATTACTGGCCATTTAGCTCAGCCCTTTTTTCATGTTAACCCCAAGTTATGCTATAGAGATGTATGAGAAAAATTGATGTTATGAGATCTTTATGAATATTAAATAAATAAATTTTTTATTTAGTCCCATGATTTCAGTTTTATATACCTTGTCTTCCAAGACACTAGACTTCACGCTCCTTAACTTGTAATAAGATGTTTTGTTTTTCTTAAAATCATCTAATGATATTTCAAAATTGATTGGGTCACTATAGTAATGTCTCCCATATGTGATATTTTCATTCCCTCGGTTCTAGTATACAACTCGGGGCCTACTAGAGGTAGGACTCGAGGTCATTATGTTTATCCCTTAATTGTGGTATCATAGGACTGAGGGTGTCATGATAGAGTGGTATTAGAGTTCATGGTTGAGAGATAGGATAGATGTTGGAGTTAATAATAATTAGGGTTTATTTTTTTGGTATGTAAATAGTTCTAGTAGACCTTGGTGCATGAAATAGTATAGGGAGACTGGCTATGACATAGGATTTTAAGGCACCCCATGATTCAGTCTATGGACTTTAAGCTTATTGATCAACCAAGTGGGATTTACCTATTTCTAGGGTAGATACCTAGTAGATGTACATGCATTATGTTGAATTATGTTATAGTTTGAGTAAGGTTGTTTTGGTAAAGTTGACATGGATATAAAATGAATTAAATGAGTTAAAACAAATCTTAAATGAAATTGAAAACTAATTTGGATTGGTAAGTCCATGTTTTCCATTCATCTATAGATATCGTTCATCATTCGTATGTGGCTCAGGAATTTGGGGTTTAGTAGGCTGATATTGTTGATTGTTGAACGGTTTATCTAGTTAAAGAGGATAATCATGGGAAGATGAAATTGTACACTTTCCAGTGGTAGGGTTTGGGGAAGTTCAATGGAATTTATTCTGATGTGATGAAAAAGAGTTTTCTAGAGGAGTTGGAGATTGGTTTTGGTCTGATCCAGGACTGGACGGAGTTCTGGGTACCTTTGAATGTCTATCTGATGCGCGGAGAAATGTGTTAGGGGTGTATTATTTATCTAGGATAATGAAAGGAGGTAAATGTTTCTTAGGTCGAATTCGAGAAGGATTTCCAAGGAGGGTTCCCATTGTCGACCATAAAGATAGTAAAGATACAAGATATTGTTTCTCTTTATTAGGAGGAACATGTGAGTGTGAGAGATGTTAATCATGTTCAAGAACCATTTTCTTTTATCCATTGATCATTTTATAGATGAGGATTCTTGTGTAAGAAGTCTTAAGGAGGCACTCAGACCTCATATCCAGTATCTAGTAAATCCTTTTAGGTTTCTAATGTATCTATAGATTTAGAAGAAGGAAGATGCGATAAAATGAATTCACTCATGATGAGGTTTTTTAAGAGGGGAGAGCCATCAACATTCCATAAGGGGAATGGTTGTGAGTTTCATATCTCAGGCATGACGGAGTTCAAGGTTTTTATTGGCAGGGATTTGACCTCAATAGCTTCCCTTACATCCTTCTTAGGATAGTGATTTTTGTGAATTTCATAAGAGTTCTGTTCCATTGTTTTTGGTTTTGGGGTTCATGAACATATCTAGAACCATTTCATAGTGGTTTCGTGAGCTTAATTCGGTGGAGGTGGATAGTTTCAACGCCAACCTCATCAGTAGTGTATAGTGACACCATTTTAGTAGTTGGGGTAGAAGGTTTTTGCATCTCCAAGGGGAGATGGTGTAGGAAGAGGCCGACCTCAATATTTTCCTCATTTTCTGGGACCATTATCTAAGCATCGTCATCGAGGTGGTTTTTAGAAAATAATAATAGGATATGGGTATGGTAATTTGAACATAAATGAGGTAGTAGTTCCAGAGGGTCCCGAGATCTTTAAAAGTACGATTAGTTTGTTTAGTAGCTTTTTTATGCATTATTTGTTTCTGGTGATTCACAATCCTTTGATACACCCACTCTATCCCATGATATGGGACATGACAAAGAGAGGCATATTGTACCCCTAGTGTTGACTACACCATTCGGGGGCCAGACTCGCTTTATTGATGTGTGTCGGTGGTGTAGACTAATGATGAGGCTATTTCAATCACAAGGTGATATTTTACTACATTATATGCAACCAAATGATTTTATCCTTGACATTGACTATTTTATTTCATACGTGATTTAATCTAATTCTTCTGGAAGAGTGTCTTATTTTATGATGGGGATGGACAGTGTGTGGTTTTTTTAGTAAGTAGATTTCTCAGGTTGTTAGTCAGCGTATAGAGCCCCTTATTTATTTGTTGGATGAGTTGTCAAGGGAATCGGTAAACGTTGGGATAGTTCTGTTCCCATGGGTCGCTAAGGAGTTCCTAGAAATTTTCCCCAAGGTGGTTGTCAGGCTATCCCCTCAATGTATTGTTGAGTTTGAGAAAGACTTTCAGCTCAATGCTTCTCTAATTTCGAAGGATTCTTATCATATGGAACCTTCTATGTTATGGTATTTGATGATACAGGTAGATGATATGATGTAGAATGATTTTATATAGCCTTGTCTGTCATTGTGGGGTGCTCCATTGTTGTTCGCAAATAACGAAGATAATAGTTTATGGATTTGCATAGAATAACCGAGGTTTAATTAGGTGATGGTCAAAACTGTTACCCTCTTCAAAGGATATAAGCTATTTTTGACTAGATGAGAGGGGCGATTTCATTTTATAAGATCTATCAGTGTTTTGGATATCTCTGGTTGAGGTTGAGGGTGGGAGATATCAAAAAGACTTCCTTCAGATGCAAGTTTGGGCACTTAGAGTTTCTAGTTATTCCATTAGATACATTGAACACACCATTCATGTTCATGGGGATTATGAACTCCTTATTTTTTTTGTTCCTATATCAGTTAATTTTTTAATTCATCAATGAAATTTTAATATACATGAATTTAGAGGATGGTCATGCTAATCATATCAGAACTATCTTACATGTTCTTTGATGCCACCAGCTCTATGGAATGTTGTCCAAGTGTATGTTTTAGACATCAAGGACTAATTTCCTCAGTAATTTGGGGTCTTAGTGGGGTGTTTCTGTTGAACCATTGATGGTTGAAGAAGTTTCTTCTTTGTAACCACTGAAGAAAATTGAAATGGTTCATCATTTCCTTGAATTGGTAGGATATTATCAGAGGTTTATATAAAATTTATCTTTAGTTTCATCCCTCTTGAAAAATATTATTGTGAAGTACTGAGATATTCTGTTGATTGATCCATTATAAGAAGTTTTTTTACCTTAAGGGGAAGTCGGTTAGTTATCGGGTGCTCCACTTTCTTGCGGAAGAGGTGATTTTTGAGGTGCTTTGTGACTCTTCTGTTCTGGGATTGGCATGTATTCTGATTCAATAATGATAAATTATCTCTAATGGGTCTAGGAAGTTATGCATCCATGAGCATAACTATTCCACCCATGATTTGGACCGCGAAGTGGTTGTGTTTGCACTGAAGTTGTGGAGACATTAAATCATTGGGGAGCACTTTGTAGTCTTTATGGATAAAAAGATCTTGAGGTATGTATTTTTTAATAATTATCTAAATTTACGAAAATGGAGGTAGACATATTGTGTTCATGATTTTAATTTTGTGATATCTTAGACCTTTGTAAAGGGGAATGTTTTTTATGAAACTTTGAGAAGGAATTTTACTAATTGTGTAGTTATGGAGTATGGGGATTCTTAGAGAGAAATAGTGGAGTTTTAATCCATGCACTTAGTTTAATGAGTGTATGGTGGTAGAGGATTTTTGTTTCAGATATTGATGTATTATTCTCTAATGTGGTAGTTGGAGGAGTCTTAGTAGGGGGGACTCAAAGGCATAGGTGACGCACAATCCTGTTGTCCATGGTGATGCTCCAAAGGGATGGTTAGGTAATGGTCTAACCAAGTTTTTTTTGTTAGAGGATGTTTGTTACTTTAATAAGGCGTAATGGATTCCTTTGTGAGTTTCATAATATACCCTCGGTAGTATACTGAGGAGTTTCCAAAATGTACCATGGCTTGAGGACCCAGTGTGGGTAACCCATGATGAAATAGGAAGTGAAGGATTTTGTGTCTCAATGTCTAGTTTTCGAGAAGGTAATGGCTGGGAATCATGTTCTTGTGGTTTGGTACTGCCCTAGGATATTTCCAAATGAAATTGGGGTGACATGTCAATGGATTTCATCATAGGATTACCCAGATATTAGGGAGTATGTAATGTTACCTGGATGATACCGGATTGGCTGTTGAAATCATCCCACATTATATTGATAAAGGAGTTAGGTGCAGTGGATGATATATCTAAGAGGCATATGGATGAGGTGGGGCAGATTTATGGAGTTCTAATGTCTATTTCCTTGTATTTGGATACACATTTTACCTTAAATGTTTGGAGGGGATTGTGTCATGATTTTGGCACTCAGTTATGCCCCAACACTACTTTCCACCTTCAGAAAGATGGGAAAATAGAATAGACTATCCATAAATTTTATGATATGATGTATCTGTGCGTCTTAGATTTTGGTGGATCTTGGGTATGACACCTAGATTTTGTAGTGTTTTCTATTAATAATAGATATCACTCTACCATTGGAATATATCTATATAGTATTCATATGTAAGACCATTTTATTCGTCGTCGTGCTGGATGATGGTTATGTAGACAACCATTCTTGGTTCTGATGTGGAATAGAGTTGAAAGAAAACGATAAGATTTTTCATGAGGGTTTAAAAGATGTGATTGATCAAGAGAAGTTGTATTCCAATCATAGGAGGAGGCCCTTGGAGTTATAGGTTGGGCAGAACATTTTCTTGAAGGTTTCCTCTCAATGTGGGATGCTAAATGTTGTCAGAGTGAATAAGCTTTCTCCTGGGGTTTTTGGGCCCTTTGAGATGTTGTAGAGAGTTGGTGAGGTTGTGTATGAATTGTAATTTTTAGTATAGTTATAGAGGATCGCTAGAATCTTTCACATATCTCATATTCATCAGAATCATTACGATGACTCCCATTTCATTTTCTGGGGAGCGTTTTAAATTAAGGATGATGTTCTGTTTGTGGAATGGCCGGTAGAGATCAGTGATTTCCAACAGAAAGAACTTTTTATATGGACCACTTCATCGGTTTGTGTGTTTTGGGGGCATATTAGACTAGAGTAGAGTACATGGGAGTAAAAGAAGAAGATTAATTCCCAGTTCCAGGAGTTGTTTTGATTATTAGTTTTCTAAATCTTTCACTATTATGTCATGCTTGAACCTTGTTTTCTGAGATGAGATGATTTCCTTGGATTGTGATTTTTGTCGTGGGATGTGTGATAATGTCCTGATATATCAAAAGTGAAGTACCTAATTCCTAAGTGAGATACATTAACTATCATCTAATTAATCCTGTTAGGGTGAGTCAGTGCTACCCAGAACAGATAGAATGTTAACATGGATGAATGAATTCTCTAATACATGTGTTCAGGATGGTGTGGTTCATTGGTTCTTACAATTGTTATATTACTCTGTGTGGTGGTTGAGACAGTTTCTCAATGGTGATGTAGTAGTCTTGTTGTGTGAGAGGAGTCATCTTGGGATTGTGCGGTGTGTTTTGTGGTCATTTGGGATGGCGTGTTTAGTATGTGGGCGTATTTGAGGTATGACGAGATCCTTTAGAAGCATCTCCTCAGATGGTATTCTAGACCCCTTTATTTCTAGGTTTTGTTTTTTATTTTTGAGTGTTAGAATCATTTTATTGGTATTTTATGTAATATTATATGCCCTCTTAGTCAGTTAATTTTCTGTTTTTTAAGGGTTGGAGGTGTTTAGGGGAGGTTGTGGGAGTTTTTTGTCGGAGTTGGATGTGGAGTAGAACAGCTGTCAAAAATTCACATTTTGTAAGTGTATTACATGAATTGAATGTCTGTTTCATGGATTTTCCTTGAAAATATCATGAGGTTTATTTTTTGGGGTAAAATATTATAAATGTGATGTTTTTTTCTGAAACCAAACCTCTAGGATTACATGACATGAAAAGAGATTACACATATTGAAAATCCTAGATGCGGTGGATTTATAACACTATATGGTGATCAGGTTTACCTAAAACCCTATTTTATCTCTCTTTTTAGGTGGCCACTAGCTCCCACATGAGACGTTTTCTTATTACTTTTGATGGGTATTGATTCATGGATTTCTATCATTGATCTATGGTGAGTTCTCATATCATTTTCATCTATTCTTTTTCCTGGGATTCTCCACGATGATTTTTTTTTCTCTGGTTTATTTTTTTGGTTATACGTGCGATAGTATTTAGTTTTGGTGTAGGTTGATCCATGTTTTTCCATGATGAGATTGTATTTTTCAAATGTTCAACTTCACCATGTGTTGCGCATCCAGTTGGAAAGCTTGCTTGACGTAAATATTCCCTTGTTTTTCATTATTTTGTATCATGTGAGAAGGGTTTAAATTTTTTTATCTATGGAATATGTTTGTTCCAAATTAATCAAAAATAATAATTGGATAAAATTAATTGAAATGCGTAATTGGGGATTGATTTAATTTTTTTATAGCATTGATGTTACTTCTGATATTCAAACTGTATAGCTTTGAAAACCCTCTGTAAATTGTGGTTTAGGGGGATTTTTTTCATGGGATATGTATATTGTGAATTTTATATGGTTGTGATTTTTTTTTATATCACCCTAAATATAAATTAGTTAATTACTTATAATTTTATAATTAAATGGTTTCCATAGGATTTTGGTTTGTGTGATTAAACCCATAAAATAATATGTAATCTAATAAAATCCCTATTATAAATATGTAAAAATGATCTATATGTGTAGTAATGTGGGGCCGTTCTTATGGGATGACAACATATAATTTCAATGGGGTGGGGTGTGATGTGTGGTTTTTTTGTGCTTTTGGGCTAATGAGGAGGTGGTCTGTTTGGATGTCCTTTTGGTGTGGTGAGGAGGTGGTTTGTTTGGTCATGATTTTGGGGCGGTATAGTGTTATTTAGTTTGTTTGTGCTTTTGGGTAGATGAGGTGTTGGTTGTTTTTGATGTGATTTTGGGGTGGTGTAGTGGTTGTTTCATTGTTCTAGATTTCATATTAGTTATGGAAGAAATTAATAACTATTTAATAATGATTGAAATGACAGGGTTTGGTTTAGTTAATATGATGAAAATGGTTAATGGATAATTAAATATTGGGTTGTCTGGTTGAACATGTATGATGGAAAATAATGAATTTAATGGGGTGATTTATATTAAATTCATTATAAATACGGAATGAGGTTTGTCGCTTGATATGTGGTGTTATGCATTTAAAGGTGGCCTAAAAAGGGATGATGTTGTGAGTTGGTTAGTTTTTTGTAAACACATAGATTGGGCATGAGTTTTTGATAATATATGTATATAATTGTGTATTTTTTTTATTTATATACACACCTAAACCACATTGATCACATTGTGACAACTCATGTATAGTAACATAGGTGGTGTTTTTTCCAACATACATTGAGAAGTATGGGTTGTTGGGTACCCGCACATTCTCTCTCTCTCTTCCAGGTGAGGTAGGTATTACAAAGGCTATTACGGCCAGAATTCTATTAGTGCATTAGATGGTGTTTGTGGCCCATGTTCTTTTGGGAGAGACGTGATGACCTAGGTGTCATTTAGTGAGATGAGACCATGCTTTTGGGGTAACTTCTAGTGGGGTTCGTTCATGTTATGAGGAGGGAATGAGGTTTATGTATTACATGTTCATGATAACCAACTACTCTCATTCTAGAAGTGGTTGTGTTGTATACTAGGTGTTTTCAGGTGACATGTGATGTAGATGTTCTTGTGGGGAGGTAAGCCCAGGTGTTTGTGAGTGAGGAGTGTTGTGATAGTGCTTGTAGGGAGGTGTGGTTTATAAAAGGGATTAGAGCTCCAGGATGTATGTTGTTGGGGGTTAGAGTGGCATACCCGGGGGAAATTGGTGTGGTGGTACCATTATCATTTTGATTCTTATCATATTGTATTAATTGTATTTCATTATTTGGTGATAATTCCTTGTTGAGGTTAGGATGGTTATTATATATTGATAGGCAAAATTTGTACTTCTATTTTCTAACTAGTTCATTAGTATGCATCTTTCACATGTTCTTGATAGATTTGGGTTTTTTCTACTGAGTAAACTTATAATTTCTCAATACATATATAATTTTTTTGAAGTTTCCAGAAGGATTAGATGGATTGTACTAGTAATTACTATCTCAGACCTTTAGATAGTTTTTGGGTCTCTGATTTAGCTTTACTTTGGTTATTTAATTTGGAGACATTATTATATCAGTATCAGTTCTATTTATGCATGTTTTTTGGATGGTTTTTTTATTATTTTAATATTATGTCTTAGATATGTTTGTGGATTATACATCTTATCTCCTGATCCTATTTATATTATAGATGGAAATGCCTCCCATATATGATATTTCCATACCATTGGAGTTAATCTCCAGCCCGGTTCCCACTGGCGGGAGGACTCAACGGTCATTATCTCTCTCCCTTCATTGGATTATCTTTATTTGGATAGGAACATGGTAGAATGATATTCTATACTCTCACTTATACAACTTCACTACAACATAGTCCTTTCCTACAGTAGTGTTCCCTCTATTACTCAACATACTACGATACACCCATCTTTTGTTATGGTGTAGCATATTTCTCTACTGTGTTCTATAGCATAGCCACCCCTTGTTTTTATCTTTCCAAAAGACCCCTTTGAACCTCCATATCTTCCTTATGCACACATTTCATTTCCAAATCAAGGATCAACTGAAAATAAAAGGAGGATAAATGCTTTTCATTAATAATGATAAATCCCAGTTTTGTAATATTTTTATAAAAAAGTCCTTTTTTGAGAAATAAAAAATTATATTTCAAGAAACAAGTAATTAATTGACAATAAAATAATAAATATTTTTATAAAAATTTAATAAGAAAATGATTTAAAATAAAAATAATTAAAGTTAGTATTTTAATATGTTTTTTCCCTATAAAAATAGTTTTCAGTTATATTTTATGACATTATACAAAAAATTAAATTATAAATTTTTTAGTACGAGTTTAATGAAATGAAAATAAATATTATATTAAAAATAAATATATTATCTTAGGATAAATGTTTTTGGGATTTTCTTAAATGATTGATTCTTAAGTAAATAGAGGAAGATAATATTTTACCAATGAATTGTATTTTATGAAATTATTAGTATATCTATCTGAATTAAATTTTTAAAATCCTTTTCATATTACAATATCTATATTTTATAAGTAAATTTATAAAAATAAAAATCTTGTGTTTAATTTAAGAACTTATATTTAACAAATTATAATCTATGTTATATTTTTTAAAAAATATAAATATATTATTCACTTTGTAATATAGAAACAATTTTGATAACTTTAATAAAATTGATTTTGTAAAATTGATTTCAAATTTAAAATAACTATGTCTATATTATTTTAATATAAACCAACTTATTTTCAAAAATAATGGATAAATTACATTCGTAAAAACTAGTTATCATAGAAAATTTCAAAAGGGGTAAAAGTGGTTTAACAATGAGGGAATTACCACATAAAAGTATAAAAAACTGTGGAAATTCATTTATGTGGTCTTTATCCACTGTATTCACTCCAAAATATATTATTTTTTAATTTTTGAGCTACTATCCTTGATATTGACTTTTCAGGATAAATATTTATAGTCTAAATAAAAAATGGCTATCTCTTTTCCACTTATATATTGGGAACTCCTCTCCTCATTCATCCTCACCCAAAAAATAACTAATTTTAAAACATACACTTTTATATTCTCTATTAAATATTCCATTACACATTTTGAAGTATTTTTTCATGTTCAAAGACCATCCCTCAATAGCTTAATCCCAATTTCAAATGAGATAATCTGAGAAGTGGGGTATAAATATCTAACGTCAACTCTTTCATTTCAATTTTTTATGTTGACATATTATTCTTTATATGATTTTAAAAAATACTAAAATGAAAACTTAATTATCATTTTTATAAATTAATTCTATTATAATATTCATTAAATCATTGAACATCTATGCATTTTCCTTTAGAAAAAATGAGATTGATATTCTTGCATTGGGAGGACAATCGCATCTACGATGCAATGTGTTTCATTTTCCTTCACCTCCTTACACTACTTGTAATAATATTAAATTTTATATATTAGAATTATGTTTAATAAATACATTATATTATGAAATCTGAAACTATAAAACCCAATTTCTATATTAAATGAAAAATGAAATCTTCTTCCAATTGTATGTGTGGACTACCACCTCAATGGAATGATTGATTTCAATTCTTATTTTTACCAAAACTGTAAATGGAAAGTCATGAGAATGGGTTTAATAGATAAAAATTATATTCAAGAATTATTTAAAGTTATTTTATACAAATTAGAAATCCTATTAAAAATATGAAAAATAAACAACCTTGAAAAATCAAAGCATCAAAAGACCATTCTAATAAAAAAAGAAATGATTACTTCATACTATCAAATAACATAGTATAGGTTATGTTATTATTTTAAATAAATTTAATTTACAATATATCATAGTAATAAAAACTTAATTGATTATTATTCTTATATTATACTTATATTACAACTAAATCAGTTCACAATCATCCTTTAAATATGGTATTTTTCTTTGGTATTTGTTTAAAGAGTTGAAAATGATATAAAATTATATCATTTATGACTATGGTAATTTAATTTGTAGTAATATATTATTTAAATAATCAAATAGATAAATTTTTTAATGATTATGTAAAACATAAATTCATTTTTTAAGATAAGACACATCATTTTCTATGAATAATTAAATCATGATAAACAAAAAATCATATTTAAATTTTATACTAATAACTACCATATAATGAAATTATAAACTTTTAAATAATTATAATACCTAAATTCAAATATTTCTGAGATATAGCAATGATTAAATTCTAGAGAATAATGTGACAAAACACCGCTATTATGAAACTATTTCAAAATGATCAACATTACTCACATTCAATATTAGAAATAGTAAATAACTAACTAATATATTTTTAGAGAATAGTTATAAATAAATTTTATACATTTTTATATGAAGATTTTTTTGAAATAGGTTATTAAGTTATTTATGATTGTTGGAAAAGATATCTGAGTGCATTCTACTAAGAGGGAAAATAATGTAAGGAGTTATTTTTCTCAAATTTAATTTCTTGAGACATATTTCACATTGTGCTCTATGATTTCCACTAAATGGATTGATCACATACCAATGAATGTATTTTAAAATATTATTTTTATCTATGAGTTTTTATAGTCCTTATCATTTTTTAGCTTCAAATAGATTTCAAATCAAATGATTCTAAAGGTGTATGTTTTTTTTTAACTCAACTCCCAATTAAGCTATGGTGTTACATCTTGAATTTGTTTTTCTATACTTGGTATATTCAACCATAAGATATTATTTCACAATAAATTTACTTCATTTCTAGGGAAAATTAATTTCTATTTTTAAGTTATATATTGCTGGATTTATTTCTAAAAATAGTTTCATTGTTGAGAATAATTATTATCTTTATTAGTATTAGTTTACCCTCATTATGTAAATTATTCATTCCCAAGATTTTTATCGATTATAATTGGAAACCAAATATTGTGTTATCTAATTCTTACTTTATATTTTCCAACCCATATTTTAAAAATAGTTTTTTCTCTTTTTACAATGTTGTTTTTCAAAAATCTTATTTCAAAATATTTAAAAAAAATCCATCGTTTCATAAGGAAATGTTTTATCTGACACACAACATTTTTTTTGATAACCTTTTTTTGTTTTGAAATGATGTATTATTGAATATTATTTTTAAAATTTGTCTTTTTCCAATTATATATTTTCTTAAAAAGAGTTTAACATGAGGAAGATATTATGGATATAACTAATTAATGAGTATGATTGAACAATAAAATGCCATCCATTTAAAGGAAAAAGTTAGTTCATTCTTTAATCCAAAAAGATATTTTGTTGTTAAATATGATATATCTAGAATAAGATCTTTTTGTTAATGGTTTATTAAATGTCAGCTCAAAAAAATGTATATAGAAACCCTTTCTATCTTCTCTTATGTGTTATTATGGTTATACTTTTTTACAAATATTCAAAGAATCTATGAAATAATAACATTGTTTTTATTGAAATGTAGAATTGGTCAAAAAGTTTGTATTCCATAAGATTACTGTTGATGTGAAAGGAATTATTATATTTTGGAAAGAGTTGTTTTATTCTGAGTGGTTCCTATTTGATGAATGAATTGTTTAGTGGAGGTCGAAACCATTTTTTTTCTATTCATCCTAATAGATACATTATATACATAAGCCATCAAGAATATTTCTTTGTTGAATGAATGAAAACTGATATATATGATATCTCTATGAAATATTACACTTTTAGAGAGGTTATAGTTTTACAAAAACTATTAAAGGGGATGCTCCGACCATTGTTAGTTTCAAAATTTAGACACAAGGACATATTCATAGATTTCATGGTGGTATTACCAAATACATCTTGAGGAAATAATGTGATTTTGGTAATTATTAATGGTTTTAATAAATCAATACATTTCCATATATTTAATATAGTTTATATTTAAATCCAATTTCTAGACATTATTTGAAGAATATAATAATGCTAAAAGGAGTTTCCCTCCCTACTACATCTAATCATGATCCTAGATTTATGTAATATTTTTTAAAAGAACTTTAGAAATAGGTGGGTATTGAATTAAATTCGAGTACAACTATTCATGTTCATTATTATAGATAAAAAGATCATAAAATTAAGATATAATAAGATATTCATTGATATTTATTATTAGAATGTTAGTAAATTTGGGATCAAAATATTTCTTCATTTGGATTTTCTTATAATAAATTTTCTATTCCAACATTCATATATACACTTTTGAGTCATTATATATAAAGTAATGTGACACTCTAGAATAGTGGGTTAATATCAGTGACAGTATGTTTTTTAGACACAGTATGCTATAGTAAATTACTATGAAGGTGAAGATAATTCAGTAAAACATACTTATATTAAAGATCATGATTAATATTTATATAGATAACCAGATGAAATCCTATTATTTGAGGTAGTTGACTATGTAATTCTCAATATATATCCTTGGACTGGTGTAGTGTGTGTTGGTAGAAATGTAAATTTGAGTCCATGGTTCAACGGATCCTAAATAATTCTAAAGATATTGGGATTAGTAAATTACATGTTATCCTTACCTATTTTTCTCAAGTACATGATGTGTTTACTGTCTATTTTCAAATGAATTGTATTCATTATTCATATCAGATTTTCAGACTTGAAGTGGTATAGTAAGTGGAGAATATCTATTTTTCTAAGAGAATTTTATATTCTTGATCTTAAATATAGATTTTTAGGGAATAAATTAATTCTACTTCTAATTTTTCTGACAAACCATATGATTTAAGAAGAAACAAGATCATTTTAAGAGGAAATAATGTAAAAGTACCCCCATATATTTACTAATGAGTTAAATTATGAGGACAAAATTTCTAAAGTGGAAATAATATGAAAACCCATTAATATAAATAATTTATATGTTTAATATCTTAATAATTTTCTTTAATATATTTTATGTTTTTATATATTATATGATAATTTTATATGATTTTTCATTTATAAAACAAATTGTTTTATACTAGATGAAATAATATCAATGAAATTTAGGTTTTTATTTAAAATTTGAAATTCTAAATTTTAGAGTTTTAAATTCATAAAATGAACATATATTTTGGATTCTTCATATTTTAATTGGATTTAGGGGAATTCGGTGGATTTATCTAAAAACAAAAAAAAATTGAATATTAGAGAATATATATTTTACAATAACCATCATTAATAATCATGTATTTAAAAATTACCATTCTATTTTTGATTATTTATACATATATATTGTTAACCCCAAGTCTTTTTCAGATTAATCAATCTTGATTTTAGGTATTTTTTATTTGAGAGTACTTTGGTTTGGTTTTAATTTGGTGTGTGTCTTGGTGAAAATTTATAAAAAATGATGGGTGAATGGAAGTGAACAGTTGTCATAGGGTTATCCATAATTGTGTACTCCAGGCCAGCAAACTGTACAACCCAGGACCAAGGTGAATTGCATAGGTGGGGAGCATTTTTTCAAACCATGCTCCCTCTTATGAAAAATATTACACCCTTCTAATAGAGGTACATTATTTATGTGAATGGTTGGGGGAAACCATGCGCCCCTTCCCAACAAACTATATACAACCTTTTAAGTTACCTGGAAATTAGTTTTACAATTACTCAAACCCCAGAAACTCACCCAAATCAATGCCCATTTGACCCATGATGTTATTTCATTATTCTGGAGCCTCCCATATTAATTCAAAGCCCTCCTGACTTCCCTTCTTGGTGATTTGATGCCCAAATCGATGATCTTGAACCCTCTCAAAAAGATGATCTCACCTTGTTTGGTTTGCCATTCCAATTCCATTCATCTACCATTCATGAGAGGGTTGTTATTCTAATATATATTATCTCTAGATATATTATTGGGTATCAATATATTTAATTGAAGGGTGTTTATTTTTTTGACCTAGATTAAGGGTTTTAGAATCGCATCTCGTTCTATGTCACTATGTTTCCCTAATTTTAGGGATTTACATTGGAAAGTTTTCTTCTTCCAACTTGAGGTAGGCGGTACATAATTCAAATCCAAAAGTATATCCTTAAATAAATTTTGATTAATTTTATAATTCCTATTATATTTTGAATATTTTTTTAAATATTTAATTAATAAATTTGGTTAATTAATTAATTTAGGACATTTGAAATTGAATTTTTTTTTAATAATACATTGAAATAATAAATTGAATAATTAATTATGAGATATTTTCATTTTATAACTAGGATAAATAATTATTGAATTAATTATGAGATATTTATATATGATAATTGAGATAAATAATTGTGGAATTAATTATTAATTATTGAGATTCTGATTGAGATAATTAATTCTGGAAGTATGAAATTTTCAGTTTGCGGATACTAGTTAATTAATTGAGGAATTATTTAATGGTATTATTTTAATTAATTAATAGGGAAATTAATTGAGGTGATTTACAGGATAAAATAATTGTGGAATTACTAATAAAATAGGTGTGGTTAGTTAATTATTGAATTGACTAATAAAATCAAGCTGATTAATTAATTGAATAATTAATTGATTGATTTTACTTGATTAAATTATTTTCGACATAGTTAATATTATTGATGTGGTAAATTAATTTTATAATTAATTAATATTATTTTCAGTGATTAATTAATTTCTGAATTAATTAATTTTTTTAATGTGGTTAGTTAATTATTGAATTAATTAATGATTTTGATGTGATTACTTAATTATTGAATTAACTAATTGAATTGTTATGTTGAACTAATTATTGTATTAGTAATGGAATTGAAGGGATTCATTAATTTTTTAATTAATTAATGTTATTGATGTGATTAGTTAATTGTTTAATTAACGAATGAATGTTTTTATTTAACTAATTATTGAATTATTAATAGTATTTATGTAGATAATTAATTTTTGAATTAAATATGTGTTGATTAATGATAACATGGTCATTTTATTGTGAATTTATAAATGGTAACATGGTCATTTAGTTGAGAAATAAAGAATATGAACGTGGCTGTTAAAATGTGTAAAGTATGAATGGAAATATGGAAATTGAAGTATGAATTAATGAATGGGTATATGGTCATTCAATGCTATGAATTATTGAATGGTAACATGTCATTAAATTGTGTGAATTAATGAATGGTAATGATGTAATTCTAAGAACTATTATTCCTTGGGAATAGTTTAGACACTGGAATGGGTTGAAGATGGTATTGAGATACGAGTGCCTATGAAACTAGGGGGTTTATGTGGTTAAATAAAGTACAGTTGATAATGTGATAACAATTTATTTATGCATTGAGTTTTATTATTTATATAACTTCATACACTATTATTTTAGGGGATATTATTTTAAACACTATTTGTGGTGGCCTACTAAGTAGTACTCACACCTTACATGGTCTACCTAATCGGTATCAAAATAGATTTCATTGTTGTAGGATAGGATATAGGAAAATTCCATGTGTTAGGTGGATGAGTTTGGATAGAGAATTGATAAGAGAATTGGACATGGTTTAGGGCCATTTTTGGAGTCTTCAGTGTCTTTACATTATATTATGTATTTTGACACTTGGCATATACATTAGCATGACATTTTATTGTTCAGTTTGATATTTTATCTCTGGTTTTGGACATCATGTAATATTAGAATATTTTTTGATGTTGTTATATATTTGGATATTGTTTATTTATTTTATGTAGTCGTTTTACACTAAAAATTGTGTGTATAGTATACCCATGAATGATATTAAGACCTTGTTGCTAGTCAACTGCCTATAGAATATGGGGAGACATGATTGAGGTCACATAGCGAATCAGCTTAGGGAATCACTATGTGGAACCCATGTTGTGACATTAAAAAGTGGTATCAGAGGAGGACTTTTTTCCTTTGGTATTACTATTTTGGAAGGTTTGATAAGAGAATAGGAAGATTCAGTCCTTGGCTATGATCTTGTGCAATGGAGTAGCTAACCATATACAGGGAAGAACCCATGTACGCATTGTGATATTGTTGAAATTACTTTTTCTAATACTATTGAATATTATTTCACCTTGGGTGACGTAATTGTCATTTGTTTTGATTATAGTTTTTGACATTTTCTAAGAATTTTTATGTGGCCCAAAATGGCTTGAGAGTTGTGTTTTCATTAATAATTCTATGAAGGCATGATTATTATGACATTCATCATTTTAGGTATGAACAGGAAAACATGTTATGGGTATGTTGTTGAACATGAACTATTTTTCCTTACTTTTGAAATTTAAATGAAAATAGAGCATATCATGAAATTGATAAATATAATAAAATGATGAAATATTTGATTATATGGGTGTCAAAATGAGAATCATGAATAATGATAATGTTTTAACCCTTGATAACTCGGACCTTGGTGTACAGTGCTTAAGGGTAGTGATAGCACCTCAGTTTTGTCCACATGGAGGTGGTTCAGGAAAGGAATTATTGTGGTTATTTATGTTTTACTCATACATGAACATGTTTAATTTTTGAACTATGTTATAAAGTTCTTGTTTGTAATTATAGAGGGTTTGCATCGAAGATGATGCTTATTGAGTGGATGACCAGAGAAGATGGATAGGAATGATCCATCAGTTGTGGAACATGGGGCACCGATCATGATGGTTGAGGAAATCAGGGAGATTTTATAAAAGAACATTTCTCACATTAGGATGCTTAAAGATGGAGACCTAGTATGGGTTGTAAAGAGTATAGATAATCTAATGAGGACGTTTTAATTTCATCACCCTCCATCATTTACTTTAGAGGGTGGAACTGAGGGATTATAATTCTATGTAGACTCTATTGAGATGATACTTGACCATTTATAGACTCCTACTAAGAAGAGGGTAAAATTGGCCTCTTATATGACTTAAGAAATAAAGAAGCACTGGTGGAAATTTAGGAATGGACTAGATAGACAGATGGAATTCTACGGATGGACATTTTGAGGAGGTTCTTGGAGCACTTATATCTAGATACAATGAGGTAGGAGAAATTTGTTGAGACCATGTGGTTGAATAATGGGAGTGTTTTCATTATGGGCTATGTTGGACACCTTAAATATTTGTAATGCTTAACTCCAGAATTATCAAGTGTTGACATAGCTATGATGATGCATTTTCATAATTGGATTAAATGTCAGACTATGTCCTTGGATATCCTTTTTCGAGAAAATATGTTTGGTGTGGTGGTGGATGAAGCTCTCATGGCTGAGGGGAACCTAAAAGAGGCTTCCAATGAAGGATCGATTTTTATAGTTTGATGATTAGGAGGTGAGACTCTTGAGAGTAGGAAGCGTCTCTACGATAGCATTAGTCAAGGTAGTGGGAAGTGGGGTACAAAGATAGAGGGCTCAATTTCTATGGTCCTTGCTTGAGTGATCTGTCACCAGTGTGGTAGGTCGGAAAAATTTTGGAGATAGTGCCTCAACCACTATTAGAGTGATGATATTGAGGAAATATGAGACATCTACAGATGTACTAAAGGACCTAGTGAAAATTGATCATTGGTACAAGATATATACAAAAACCAGTGTGTGATAAGGGGACTTTCTACACTATTTCAATATGGCAGCTACAGTTCTTCTCGTCAAGGTGGTAGGGGCATTGGATGCAGTGCTTCTTTCAAGGAGCTCCTGTATCAATATAGTGGTGTTGCTCTGGGGAGTTCGAGAGCATATCAGTAAGAAAGGTGTGATATTTTCATGCAGTATAGCCTACACTTGTTGATGGTGGGGCTATTACATCGAACATGAGTGGTAGTATTCTGATATCCCCTTCTTTATCCCGTTTCTTATTTAATACAAGTGTCTATAATTAATCTATATTTGTCAAAAATTTGAACATTTTGAGTCTAGTATGTTTTTCTTGAGTGGGGTTTTGATGATAGCCACACCTATGGGTGAATGGTAGGGAGACATTTTATTCTGAAAAAGGTGATATATTAAGGTCAAAGAGTTACATTTTCTGTGAGATTTATATGTTTAATACATTTCAGGAACTGTCCTATCTATGGGTATTTACTAGTTAGTTGAATACCAAGCCTACATAGATTATTATCACATGATAGTGACTTTTACATCTTTTAAGGGAAACAGTTATTTTCAGCATGGAGAGTGGGATATCTAGGAAGGATGATAAGTTAAAACTACTCAGCAACAAATAGAGATCATAAAACATGTTTCTAATCTATTTTTGGGTGATGGCGGTATAGGGAATGATTTGTTTCCACCTGTAGTGGACTAGTTTTTGGATGTCTTTCGTGAAAACTTATTAGGGTTTCCACCTAATAGAGATGTGGAATTTACCATTGATATCATACAATGAGCTGAGCCTATTTATACTACACCATAATTAATGGCACTGACATATCTTCAATAAATCTAGACGTAGTTGGAAGATTTTGAGGATAAAAGGTTCATTCGTTTGAGTATGTCACCTTGGGGTTTACTAATTTTTTTTCTATGAATTTTTATGGGACTCTGCACATGTGAGTTGATTACCAGAAGTTAAAATAGATGACATTGAAGAACAAATATCCTCTTCCATATATCAATGATATATTAGACCAATTGAGGGTATCTTGTGTCTCTCCCATGATAGAAATTGATATTAGGGTATTATTAGCTGAGAGTTAGGACTTCTTATATATTGAGGGTTACTTTCAGAAGAAATTATAGCCTATGTGATTTCATTGTAATGTTGTTTTGGATGACAAAATTACCATTAGTTTTTATGGACTTGATGAATAATATCTTCTATCTTTACCTGGATCATTTTTCAGTAGTGTTTGTGGATGAAATCTCGGTGTATTGTAAGAACCATACAGATCATGACCAAAATCATGACATCAACATAATAACACTAAGAGAGCATCAACTTTATGCCAATATATTTAAGTTTCATTTCTGTATTAATCAGGTACACTTCTTGGGTCACATCATCTTAGAGGCATGTGTGTCTACGGACTTAGATAAAGTTGAGGTAGTGGTTTCTTGGGAACATCTAAAGAAAATATTTTATATAAATAGATTTCTAGGGTCTGTTGTATTTTATCAAAGATTTATTCAAATGTTTTCTAGGTTCATAGCTCTCCTTTTCCATTTGACCAAAATTGGCTAATGTTTGATTGTTTAGAAGCATGTGATATTGGTTTCCATGCTTTGAAAAAGATTTTAACATTAGAACCAATCATGATCAAACCTGGGCCTAGTGAGTTATAGATATTGTTTTGTGAGACTTCTAGGATATGGCTTGGAGCAGTGTTGATGTAGGGAGATTGATTTTTTGCGCATGGGTCTGGGTATTCGACACAAGATGAATGGAACTCCCTTATGAAATACCTCAATTTAGAAGTAGTGGTTCATGATTAAAATTATTTGAAAATTTTTCTATTGGTTAAAAATTGTACTGTGTATATGTGTAAAAGAGTTGTAAGTATATATTTTTATAGTGAAATTTTAATATTCAAAATCCAAGATGGGTTGAGTATATGAAATAATTGGATATTGAGTTTCCATATACACTCATAAAGGGGAATAGTATTTTTGATTAATTTAGAAGTAAAAAATTAGACTTTAGCGGCTTCGGAGTCTAGTTCTAAGTGGAAGATAATGGATTTACCATTTTATATACTTGTTGAGGTTCTGGAGTTCGAAGTAGATGACTCTTATATCTGTTTTAGTGGAGTCTATACTTTTGATATGGATCTGAGATATGAAGTATGAGAATTTATAATGATTGACCTAGAGGGAAAACCTTGAAGTTGGGGAGTCACCTTCTGATTGGATCATATATTATGATAAGGTCATCTATGTCACGAATCAAGTTGATGTGCCTACGAGCATGAGATAAGGGATAACACATGAGTTTAATGTCTTGAAGTGGGTCTTACATCCAAGTGTGGATATAATTAACTGTCACCTACATTGGTATTTTTTGTGGACGATCATGAAAAATGAGATAGTAGGGTTTGTGACATGATTCTACACCTTCAATTAGGTGAAGGATAAGAATCAATGAAATTGAGTTTTTCTACAGTCGTTACCTATTCCAAAGTGGAAGTGGGGTGATGTGACCATGGACTTTGTGGGGGGATCTCCCAAAGCCACCTTGGATGAATGATGTTATTAGGGTGGTTGTAGACCATTTGATCAAGGTAATGCATTTCTTTCCTATACAGGAAACCTTATTAGTTGAGTAGATGGGAGAACTATATGTTTGAGAGATACTCTATATGCAATGGGTGAAGCATACTATTATTTCATATTGAAACTCACATTAAACATTGTTCTTATTCCAGGGATTATAGAGGGTGTTTGTTATGTAGTTTGTTTTGATAACGTCTTTCCACCCATAGAAAGATGGGCAATCAGAGTGTACTATACAGGTTCTTGAGGATATGTAATGAGCATGTATTCTAGACATTATAGGGTATTAGGGATGTACCTAGAACTGGTAGATTTCACCTATAACAAAAGTTAGTAGGAAACTATATAGATGGAACCATATGAGGCTCTTTACGATTGGCCTTCAAAATCACATGTATTCAGTATGTAGGTAGGTGAGTCTAATTTGGAGGAGATGTCATAGTAGGTTTAGATGATTTAAAAATGTATGGCTATAGATCAGAGTTGAGAGAAGTCATATACTGATATACATCAACGACACATAGAGTTTACAGAGGGTGATCATATATTAATTAGGGTTTTTCCAAGATTGGTTCACTATAGGATATAGAGATAGGGGATGTTGGAACCCAAGTGTGTTCGATTGTTTGAGGTTATGGATAGGATCATGCAAGTGTCACACTAATTGTGTCTTGTATAGAGATACAGTGCTACATGTCATTTTTTCTATATGTCATGACTTTAGAGGCATAACCTCAACCATTATCATGTGATTAATGTGAATGATGATGATCGAGAGATAGATGCATCTATTGAGGAGCATTTGACACATGTGTTGGATCATAGTTAGAAAGTTTTTAGGAAAACTTCTATGTTAATAGTTCAAGTATTATGGAAACATAGACATTTTAAGGAGGAATCCTAGGAGAGAGATGCAGGTATGCAGGCTCAATGGACTAATCTTTTTGACTCAGAATCTTAAATATGCATGGGAGTGTAGCAAGAAGAAATTTTGTTAAAAGGTGGAGAGATTTTAAAACCCTAGCCTTCCTAGAGATGACTCGGTCTTGATTTCAAGGATTTTTTTAGCATAATTTGGTTGGGATTTACCTTGTGGTGAATTTGGGTGAAAATAGTGAAAAAATTAAAGGGATAAGAGTAGTTCATAGTTGGTAAACAATTAGCCCAAACCGTTCTCCCCATCCCAATATCCCGTGTAACCTTGGATAAAGGAGAATTATACTGTTGGAGCATGGTTTGTCAAACCATGAACCATAATAGAAAAAACCATGCACCCCTATAATAGATTCACACTATTTAGGTTCAAAATTAGTGGAAATTGTGCCCCCTACCTAGAAAACCAGGACCAACATTTTATGCCACCCGAAAAATAGTTTTAAAATTACCCAACCCCCCCCCCCAAACTCACAAAAATCAAAACCCATTTGAGCTATGATGTTCTTTAATGATTTCAGAGCCTCTTAGACGAACTAAAATCCCTTCAAAAATATTTTCTACATGATTCTAATATTGGATAAATTATTTTCACCCTCCTGGTAAGAGGATATCATCTCGCTTGGTTTCCCATTCATCTTCCTTTCTTCTCTCATTACAGAAATGGTTGTTCCTTCTATTTTGATTAGATCTAGATATCGGATTTCATATCTTGATCTATATTTGAAGGATATTTATTTTTTTATCTTGATTTAGTGTTTTTATATTCAGATCTCATTCTATGTCATTATGTTTCTCTAATTTTGGGGATTTATAATTTTTGAGCCTTATTCTTCAAGCTTGAGGTAGGTGGTCTATTATTCAAATACATATTTATTTATTTAAATTACATGTATATAATTGCAGAATTTCTATTAGATGTTTATAAATTTTGTTTTTGATTAAATTAATTAATTTGAGTAATTAATTAATTTATGATATATGAAATTATGGATTTTGGGAATATTAAATTTAGATAATGATAGTTAGATTTAATTATGAGATACTGAGATTTTAGAAGTGATATAATTAAATATAGAATTAATTATGAGATGTTGATATTTGAACCTTGAGATAATTAACTGTGGGATTTATTATGAATTATTGAGATTGTGATTGAGATGATTAATTGTGGATTTAATTATGATATTTTGAGTTTGTGGATATTGATTAATTAATAAATGAATTAATTAGTGTGAATAATATACTTAATTAATTGTGTAATTAATTAATGGTATTTATGTGAAAAAGTAATTATTTAATTATTAAGGAAATTTGTGTGGTTAATTAATTTTTGAATTTACTAATAGAATTGATATGATTAATTAATTGTATAATTAATTAATGTATTTGATGTTATTAATTATCAGTCAAATTAATTAATATTATTGATGTTATTAATTAAATTATTAATTAATTAATATTATTGATGTGATTAATAATTGTCGAATTAATTAATATTATTGATGTGATTAATTAATTGATAAATTAATTAATATTATTGATGTCATTAATTAATTTTAGAATTAATTAATGTTATTGGTGTTATTAGTTAACTATATAATTGAAAAATAGAATTGTTTTTTAACTAATTATTTAATTAGTTATGGAATTGATGGGATTAATTAAATGTTGAATTAATTAATGTTTTTGATGTGATTAGTTAATTTTACAATTAACTAATGGAATTGTGGTTTTTAACTCATTGAGGAATTATTAATGGAATTTATTTGAATTATTTATTGTTGAATAAATTATTTTTTCATGAATGGTAACCTTATCATTTGATTATGAAGTTATGATGGTTAAATTTTCATTTAGTTGAGAAATAAAGAATAGAATCATTGTCATTCAAATGTTTGAAGTATTAATGATAACATGTTCATTCAAGAATTAATAAATGAATGGTAACATGGTCATTCAAGGGAATTAATTAATTAATGTTAACATGGTTATTTAATTTTTTGAATTAATGATTTCTAAAAATGGAATTATGAGACATGGTAGTCCTTGCCTAAAGTTTGAACACTAGCATGGGCCAAAGCAGGTCTTGCGATACGGATGTCTATTGAAACCCAAGGGTTAATGTGGTTAAATAAAGAATTGTTAATAATCTGATAATTGTTTATCTGTGAATTTTTATTTTTTATTTATACAAATACAAACACTATTATTTGACTAGATGTTGTTTTAGGCATTATTGAAGGTGGCCTACTCAGTTCTACTCATACCCTACTTAGGCTGCATGATCAGTACCCGAAGAGATTTCATGGTTTCATTATAGGATAAGGTAAAAGGACCTATGATGGGTGGTTGAGCCTGGATGGAGAATAGATAAGGGAACCCCATTTGATTCAAGTCTAGTTTCAGAATCATCAATGTCTTCACTTTTGAGTATTAATTTTCACACATGGCACATACATTTGCATTAACTAATTACTCTTCTATTGGATATTGTATCTACAGTTTCATTCATCATGGAAATTAGAATATTTCTAGTTATGTTTATAATTTGGTTATTGTGAATTTATTTTCCTCTTGTTTTTTACTAGGAAAAAGAGTGTATAGTCTCCTCGTGACTGATATTATACCCTCGCTACTAGTCGAAAACCTTTATTGCATGGGGTGACATGCTTAAGGCCATGTAGAGAACCGTCTCGAGGAACTGGTGTGTGCCACCTAGGTTGGGACATTACAAATGAGTTACATTTTAATAAAAAAAAATAAAATTAATGATATATGAATCCAAATGATACATGATTTTGGTATTAATTCATTTTGAGGCATCAATCCTCATTTTTCACGGCGAAAAAATCATTTTTCATTTCATTATGTACTTATGATAAAATTATTTTTTAAAATATAATAAAACTCAATATTTACAATTGTATTTAATATTTGGAATTATTTGGATAAAAATTATTAATGAGTTTAGTTTCAATTTATTAATAATTAATGTTAACCACAAAAATAATTTATCACCACCGTAAAGGGTAAAGAAGTTAATTAATTAGAAAATATATATGATAATGTTAGAAAATATAATGTTAAATCACATTAGATGATTTTATTTTATCCATTATCACATTATAATTGATATTATGTAGTTTTAGATCCACATTACCATGAATAATGCCTTTAATTATTTTAAAACCTTGAATAATTATTGGAGTGTCGCTCCCCTCACTTATAAAAAGGGAATATCCTCTCATCTATTGTTTAGAAATTTTTCTTTACTTATCTCATTTATTACCATCCCCAAATTCATCACACTCATACTATGTATGCCAAAAAACAACCAAGGTCGACCCTGAACCCGACACTTGTGCCGGCATGTGGCACTACCCAAAGGGCGTTCCTAATCCCCAGAGGATGGAAACAAGTGTCGGGCATAAAAAAATGCAAGTGGGAACAATTTAATCCAAAAAGAAATAATCATGATAAAAATATTAGAAACTAAACAAGAAGATATAACCTTCAAAAAATTCATAAATATATATGAAAAATTATTCAGTTACAAAATACAAATAAGAAGAGAGAAACTCAATAAAAACTGAGAATAATAAATGAAACTGGACCCCGCTATGACAATCTCCATGTGATCACTTCATCACCTCCAACGACAAGACTGAATCTTCTCCTATGATGAGAAACTAAACCAAGAGAACCTATAAAAAATAGAACCTATATGTGAATGGAAAAGGTAGGTGTCAGCACTAAAATGCTCAGTAGGAATTCCAGAAATAAACCACAGAACACATTTATTTTGTATTACTTAAAACATTCAATTAATTTTAGTTTTAAAATAATATTATCATAATAGGGTTTTCAATTTTTAGAGAAATAAACTCTATTTTCCATCTTTTTAAAACATTTCACACATAGATTCCACTTCCAATACAAAATACCATTTTAAAACATAAACCCCCAAATATCCCATACTAGGTTATGTAAAAAAGTAAACTAGTTAAAAAAAATAAAGTAACCATTTTTTATCCTAAAAATCCATAAAATACCCATCAACATACTCGGTTTGGAACCACCTACTGGTGTTTGGTAAATAGCCTAAGTCAATAACCCCTGGCTGACCAAAACTGAATGATCTGGTGGCATATCCCCACAGACCTATCTGGGATCCAGGGGGTACCAACCCATATAATAGAGGTTGGTCATAAAACATCACTTAATTGCATAGAAGATTCCTAGGAACACATGGTAATAGAAAATTGTGTATATGGGAGTCCCTCATACACGTGACTCACCTTACCTGATGCCACCTCACTTGCCCACCCCAAACACAAACATCACCTATAAGATATCCCATAAAGGGAAATCCTAGATGGGGGTTCCAACCATATACATATAAATATTTATACATCACTTCATTGAAAGGTCCTATTGAGTTGTCATATAAATTAAACAGTACACGTAAGTCACCCAATGGGACATTAGCTTAAACGTCCAATATCGTTTTTCTAAAAACCTTAAATAATATTTTACTAACACATGTAAAAAAATTATATTTTTAATGCTAAAGAAGCCCTTATGTTCCAAAAAACACACCTAAAACACATCTTAGTTTCCAAAAAGGCCTTTACTCTTTCCAAATCAAAATTTTATACCAAAAAAGGAGGAAAATAAACAACTCATTTAATGATTCTATATGGGGTACAATATCATTTAAAAACCAATCATTTTTTAAGCAACACTAAATAGTCCATCACTTTGTAAATCAAACTTGAAAAAAATTTTAGAAACCATCCAATGGAAACAGTACACCATTTGAGAAACCAAGGTAAAATGATACCAAACTGTTAATATATCCTCTATATTTAAGTGCATGCCCATATGTGAACTTTGTGCACCAATGGGTGTTACAGCATCCAATGACAGCCTCTAAATGTCCATGAAAACACCCAAAATAATTTTCATTTCCAAACTATCACATTTCATCAAAACAATCTCAAACCCAGATTCACGAAGTTCAAAAAGGTGAAAATAGAGATTTAAATGTCAACGGAGCCTTTAAAAACAATTACCATCCACAAAAAAATCCCAAGATCCACCAGAAATCATGAAATTTCCACCAAACCAGTTTTCTAAAAAATTTCAAAGAGAAAATACTACAAAAATCACAAAATACTACATTTTAATTCTAATTTAGTATTTAATAAAATACTTTTAAGATACCAACACACCATAATAATTGTAATATGTTTCAAAATAGTCATTTTAAAATTTTCTTACCTACACCAAAGCACAATGACAGGCTAAAACATTCACCATATGGGTAATGACCATATTTTTTGATTTATTAAAAATTATCAAGTTGAAATTAGTGGGAAAAAACATAGGAATAACCATGATTTATCTCAAAAAATATTTTTAACAAAACATAACAACTTCAAACTATCACAATAAGCTAAATAGCGGTATCATAGAGGTGTGTAGAAACATTATAAATTTATTAAAAAACAATCATAAAATGACATCATTTGGAAGGAAAATTATTTATACACTTACATCAGAGGTGTCCGAATGCAACCTAACATAAATAGTAGGGAGAATAAGACATTTTGGAACCTTCACACACAATAAAATCAATTAAAAAGAATTAAAAACAACCCCTAACATCTAGGGTTTAGATAAGGGATGAAAACACTATAATTAAGGAAAACACACTAGAGGAGGAGAGTGTGTGGCCTCCATTGATATGAGGCTCACCAAAGAGGGATACTCTGGTGGAGAGGGTTATACTGGAGGTAGGGGTCACACACTGGGTTGTCGGCTGAAGGAAGATCATGTGCCAGGAAGGGAGGCCAGAGGAGGGTCGTGCACCAGGAAAGGAGATCATAGGAGGCACATAAGTTGGCCATAGGAGGTTCACATAAGGACTCAAGGGCCACTGATTATGGTTAGGAAAAGGGGGAGTAGGGAAACTTGGAAGAGGATAGGGAGGGGGTCACACCTCGTGGAAGGGAAGTGGAAGGTGGCAGATAGGGTTTCCCCAAAAAAAATATTAAACATAAAATAAATAATAATAAATTTAATAATGAAAATATTAGTAACAATATTGTTAATAACAAAATAATACTGATAATAATATTAATATTAATAATAAAATACGAACATCCTTGTTAATATTAAAAAAAATTAATATAATATTTCATTTTTGTTTTGTTTTATTTCTAAAAATATTAATATTAATAAATTTTTTTATAATAATAGTATTAATAATAATCATCATCATCATCATCAAAATAATCATAATAATCATAATAAAAATAATAATCATAACATAAAGATAATAATAATAATATTATTATTATTACTATTATTAAAACACTTGTCAAATTGTATTCTCATAAAATAAATCTATTTTAAATATTGGGAAAATGACGGCTTAGACCGTGAACTGGCCACTACCTAAGCCTGGAATCCTCAAAAATTTACCTACAAGAAAACACACAGTTGAAAAATAGTTATCCAACTATTCCAATAAGCACTATCCCAATGACAGACACTTATGCATGGTTGGATCACAGCTACTCTTAACCATGAGAAACCCGTGCGCAAGACCCCGCTTTTGTTAAAAATTTTGAATTTCAACCCAAACAACCCTGAAATAAAAAAATAAGGATAAAAATAATTTAAAATTTTAGGTTGGTTATGGAAATTATTCCCACTATAGACACTTTTTCTCCCATAATGTCACTAAGATGATAGCTATGGAAAACTCGAGTACATGCCCAAACAGAACTGAGGAAAATTGTGAATCTCGGGATGACCTTACTCTCCACAATTCTCACCTGAACGATTCAATTTAAAACTGATGTCTTGCATTGGTAGGAGAACTCAAGGGAGGGTATCCTAGCCATATAAACTCAACTAGCTTGTGAACCTTAAAACCTGAAAAATGCCACCAAGAATTAAATAAGAAACCAACTATGAGGGAACCTAGAAAATTGGGACATCAGGATGAGAGAACCAACAAAATCCTATCTCCACATTAATCAAAAACATACCCAATAAGGCTGGGAACTCCTAACATTAACCTTATTCAACTCCCCTAGCATGATAGGAATAACACCACCACCAGAATTAGATTCCCAATACCAGGGAAACCCCACTAAATAAATTCAAACAAAATAGAAGACCTGAACACACCTTTAAACATCGATCTTCCCAATCACAGAAATCACTGAATGTGAAAAATGAAACCAAAATTGAAACCAACACATGCTTTGTCCAAACATCATTATATAAAAATTAATGACTCCAAATGCCACATTCAAATAGTTAGAACTACTTCGATAACAACCGAAAAAATCCATCATAACCTTAAAATAACATGATAAACATACAATGGAAGGAGGAAAGAAATTATGAAAACTTAAATGTCATTATTCCAAGTTGAAAGATAAATAACTAGGAAAAGGTCTTAAATATAGATGAAACCCCTAAATATGTGTGAAATTCACCCCAGAACCTGAGACTGGGGATCTGATGGCTGAATCTTCTCCTGCCTCATAGGTGTAGGACTTCGAAGGGATGTGTCAAGATGGATTCAAAGCCTCAAACCCACCCCACATGTGTCACACTAGGAATCATTCTGATGAACTAGATGCTAAAACCAACAAAGAAAATCCCATAAGAATATGTTCATTTTTCCTTCACTTCTTACCATATTTGGAAACCTTACGAATGAAAAGAGGTTATAGATTTCCAACCACCACTGATTGCACCATAGGAACCAACTCTTTAAATTTTAAAAAATAATATTTTTCCAACTACTAACCCTAATGAATATCTAAAAACTCTTAAACCTTCCTCAACTTCACCTCCTCCAGTATGAACCCTCATACTAAGATGGTTTTGAAAATTTCACAAATCAACCGAACATCCAATGAATATGGGATAGCCAACTTCAGCTGGTCCAAAACTGGACTATTGAACAACTCCAAAATAGCAGGAACCCTGATAGCCTCAGGAGACCCCAATACCCTAAAGACAGTCTCTACCACCTCAAACTATTTACCTTCATATTCTGGTCCTATAACACCACAAAAGATAAGTAACATTCAAGAAAACATGAGAACTGGGCATGACTCATTAAAACATTGAGGTAACATTCTAGGCATCACATTCTAAACAACATGAAAAAAACAAACTAAAACCAATATCGAACCAAATTATGACAAAAAGAAAAACCTCATGCCAAATCAATAGGATTTTATATTAAAAACAAGCCAAAAAATCAAAATTAAGTTATTTAAAAAAATTTCATTTCCATATTTATTTTCAAAACCATCCTATTTCAAGCCACTTCCCAAAAAACCACCATTCAAAAGACAAAACCCATATTCTAAAATAAAAATTTGTTTCTGAAACCACTTTCTCTCTTTAAAAAATTCATTTTAAAAAATATAATAATCCTTTAATCTCAAACACACACCCTTTTCGCCTTACAGATCTTCACACATGTGGCTATCTGATTCTACTTACATCATCAATGAAAATGTTCCACCAAAAACATTCTCTATATACCCTACACACATCTAACTTCCCATAGATATTACTAATGGTCACACCCTATCCATTTTCTTAGCAAGTCTAAATAATCAAAAATTTCTCAAACCAAAATAATTTAAATTTTAAATCCCATCATACCAATTTAATGCCCTTGAAAATAAATAATTTTCATTTTTAAAACCCTTATTTTCATTTTCAAAAACACCCTTACACTAACCAGAACCAAAGAACCCCATGACTTGAACCAAATTGTCAGAATGAGGAACTAGTAGTCATGTTAAACCTGGTAAAATGGTAATAAGTCATGCCCCAAGTAAGCATCGACAACTAGGAAGATCTTATACCATGTACTAATACTCCACATGGGCCGTTACTCTCTGGGAAATCATGACATAACACCTTATTTCATCTATTATCATCTCTCAATCCAAAAGAAAGGCAAAAGACTCAATTCTCAGACTACCCCTATTAACTCAGGTCTCATCATGGGCAGTGGTGATCATGAACCAACCTGCAGCCTACCTCCTAAGTATCGATGATATTAATATCTATATAATAGACACCCAAAATAACAAGGGCCTGCTCTAATACCATTTTTTCATGAACTAGCATTGGTTGACCATAAACTAGTCATCAAGATGTCCCTCAGCAAAGCTTGAAGGGCGTTCCTGATCCCCATGGGCTAGAAACTAGTGCCAGGAATCATAACATAAAATTGAGAATTATTTTAGACCAAAATAAATAATTTGGATCAATAAAATAAAAACATAACAAGTAGATATAACCCAAAAAAGTGTCATAAAAAAATAAATAAAAACAATTCTGTTACAAAATAAAACTAGGTAGACTCAAACTAAAAACCAAACTGAGAACATAAACAAAAACATTACTATGCTACCATAGTCTCCACTTGACCACTTGGTCACCTCCAACCTCAAGGCCGACTCTATTCCAAAAATGATCAACTGAATTAGGAGAAACTATGAAAATGTAAACTATAAATAAAATGATAAAGTAGGCATGAGCACCAAAATGCTCAGTAGTAATTACAAAAATTAACCATGTAATCCATGTATTTTTCATTCTTGAAAAAATTCCATTAATGCTAGTTTAAAAATAAAAGTATAAAAATTTGGGTTTCACATTTTAGGTAAATAGACACCATTTAATTTCTTTTTTAAAACATTTCACACATAGTTTCCACTTCCAATAAAAAATACCATAGTAAAACTAAAACCCCCAAACAGCTCATACCAGGTTATGTTGAAAAGTAAAAAATATAATAGAAATAAAATTTACTATGGGTGATCCTAAAAATCCCTAAAATACCCCTAGAAGTACTCTATTTAGAACTACCTGTCGTTGTATAGTGAATCCCCTAAGTCAATAACCACTAGCCACCCTAAACTGACAAATCCAATGGCACATCCCACCTGGCCTATCTGTGATCTTGGGGGTACCAACCCATATAATCGAGGTTGGTCAGAAATCATCACTCGATCCTATAAAAGATTCCCATGCTCCCATGGTAATTGTAAATTTTCTAACTGAGAGGCCCTCATACACATGACTCACCTTACCTGCCACCATTACACTTGATTACCTCAAACACATACATCGCCTATACAATAAGACATAAATGGAAATCCTAGATAGAGGATCCCACCATACACACATACATACATACATATATACATACATATATATATATATCACTTAATTTAAGGTGACAATCAGGTTTTTATATCTCATAATCATTTAACTAATTTCGTCGAAAAAACAGAACTCGCCAAACCGGCCTTTAACTTACATTGTCAAAATTATTTTTTCAGAAACATTAAATAAACATTTTCTAACAGACATCAAACACCACTGTTACATTTGAAATTCCCAACAAGACATTCAGTTCCAAACACACACCCAAAACACATATTTGTTACCAAACTGGCCTTTACACTTTCCAAATCTAACTTTTATTCCAAAACAAGATTAAAACACACAATGCACTTAATGATTCCAAACACACATCCTTCTCATTTAAAGAAAAAAATTATGAAACACCAAATGGCCCATCACTTTGGAAATCACACTTGAACCCTTTATTAGAAACAACCCAAGGGAACAAACACACCATTTGAGAAACCATGGTACAATGTAACTGGCATATTATGATATCATCATCATTTGAGTGCACACACATGTGTGTAGTTTGTACACCCAGGGTTATGCCACTATCCAATGACACCCTCTAAATGTCTATAAAAACACCCCCAAACCATTTTCATTTCAAAACCATCACATTCATTCAAAACAATCTCAAACCTAGTTTCAAGATGTTCAAAAAATTGAAAAAATAGATTTAAAATTCAAGAGAGACTTTCAAAATAATTACCAACCACAAAAAAATCACCATGTTCTATAAGAAATGATCATATTACAATCCAAATATTTTACTAAAAATTTAAAAAGGGAAATTAATACACAAATCACCCAATTATACCTTTTAATGCTAAATTGGCATTTAATCAAATACTTCAAATACACCAACATGGCATCATAGTTGTGGAATGTGTCTAAAATCTAAGTTTAACAATTTTCACCAATAGAAGAGAAATAAGATCAGATAAAAAAATGCACCATAAGAGTGTGGAACATATTTATAAATTTATTTAAAATTATCAAGAATCAATTGGTGGGAAAACACATAGGCATAAACAAAGATTTTTCTCAAACCATATTTTTAACAAAATTAACAACTTCAAACAATCACAACAATATAAAAAGAGGTATCATTAAGGTGTGTAGCGAGTTTATAAATTCATTAAATAACAATTCATGAAATGAAATGATTCTAAAATGAAAGGTATGGATACACTTGCCTTGGAGGTGTGATAATGAAACCACACTTCAATGGAAGGATGAATAAGACCCCACAGACCCTTCACATCCACTAAAATCCAATAAAAGATAATTAAAAACAACCCCAAACATCTAGGGTTCACCTAAGGGAAGAAAACCCCAAAATAAGCTGAGTAAAAATAATCTTGATAACTTAACAATAATGATGATAATAATAAAAATATTCATAATAATTTATTAAAAACATCATTAATATTAAAAATTCTTTTAATATAATATTTCATTCTTGTTTTATTTTATTTTAAAAAAATAATATTAATAACACTTTTATGAATCATAGTAGTAATAATAAGGATAATAATCATAATAAAATAAATATATATAATCATCATCATCATCATAACTCAATGATAGTGATGATATTAATATTAATAACAATATTATCACTATTAAAAAATAGTTTAGAATCTATTTTCATAAAAAAATATTTTAAATATTGGGAAACCCCAGAGTTTAGACAGTGCACTGGCCACTGCCTAAGCCTAAAATCCTCGCACGGTTACCTACAAGCAGAATCATAGTATAGAAACTAGGTACAAACCATGCCAAATGAAAGTATCCTGATGATGGACCCTGACACATGGTTTCCGCACGGTTACTCTTAACCATGCGCAACTAGTGTAGAGGAGCCCTCTATTGTGGAATTTTTAAATTTCAAATCCGCCAATAATGAAATAAAAATATATGGATATAAATAATTAAAATAACTATAAAAATTAAATTATTGTTGTTAGGGTGTGATAACATACTTCTTAATGTTATCATTTACCCCAAAATACCAATCCAAGAAAGGTTAAGGTGTAATCCAAACTCGAATATCTACAGAAGAGGTATTTTTTCAAACAATCATATTCCAAGTTTATTTCTTCATCCATCCCCATTAAATATTTTCTAAACAATGTAACATTATTAATTCATAAAAATATTAGTTCTGAAATTTTAATTTTCTATTGGAAAAACTATTTCCTATTAATTTTCCATCATATAAGTAATAAAATCACTGGTTATGCATATGATTGGAATTCCACCACCAAAAATCAATGTGTTTCTTTTTTCATCATCAACTCTTAGAGACGGACATCAATTTGTAATTAATGAATTATTAATATGTTTTAAAAATTTTATAATTATTATTAAAAAATATATATATTACATATCATTTTACTATTCCCATCCATTAGAAAATGATAATGTCACATTTACGTATGAGTGGAACGCCACCTCAACAAAGTGATGTGATTCGATGTTCATTAAAATCTCACATGGTTGGTAAGAAAGTTTGAAATATTGAATAAATATGAAATGTATAATATAATTATTTTTATGTGTAATGTGTTGTAGCGTTATTTCTTTTCCATCCAGTAGAAACATTGAAGTATTGATTTTGCGCACATGTAGGCTATGAAAACCATGATATAGAATATTTCATTATTAATTTCAAGCATATATAGATGTATCCAATTTTTTTAATATATAAATAATTAAATATTTCATGGTTAATATTCTGTATATGATGGAACCATTACCCCTTTTACAAATACTCAACCTACCTAAGTCATTTTTTAATTTTAAATTAAATGTTCTAAAACAGTACAACTTAAATGTAAAAATAATCATTTAATAATAAAACATTGTAAAAGATGAAATGAAGGGAATAATTATAATGGAATTATATCACTCTGAGATTTTAAAATATTTAACTTCATATTTTTTTGATATCATTGCAATACACACAATACCTGATTTAAATAAAACATTATTTAATCATGTTTTCAGAGTAAATTTAAATTCTAACACTCTTAGAGGGTTTATATAGAATAAATAAATATTATATATCCAAATAAATATTTTGAAACTCTTATAATATATTTTATATTTATATAAGATAAGAAAAAACCCAATATTACACATAAAATAATATATTTTTATTAAAAGTAGTTTTTCCACCTTTTGATGTAAAACTCATTTTAAATCCCAAAATTAACCCTTTTATTAATTTTTTATTTCAAAATAATGTTCATATTTGTATTAAAAACATAAAAATCAGATTAGGGTTAATTTTTGGTATTTTTTGGTGAATAATCATTTTTAATGAATTATGAAGAATCCCTAAATTTAATTTAAAACTAATTTTTCATCTAATTTATTTGTAATGAAAAATTATGATATTAAAATTTTATAATGTTTATTTAGATTATATTTTAATAAATTAATATAATTTAGTTAATTGGGTTCATTTTCACTTCGTAATTGAATGTAAAAACATATCAAACTTTTTGGCATTTTTTATTTAAAAACTCGCATTGTCGCCTCGCTTGCGGGATGAATTTCCAATTAATTTATTCTACTTATGGGAGTGGAATATTGAGAAATGGATTAATTATTTTGATTAAAAATAATTTCTAATTTATAATAATGTAAAATTAGTTTTTTACCAAAAATATTAATGTTAGAAATTAAAAATATTTACAATTATTAAGGAAAAATTATGCTAATTAAACGACTAAACCTTTCTGTTAAGGGCCCAAATAACATATAAACATACCGAAAACCTTTTTATGGACATATATCATACATTAACATTCTATTATGGGGTTTTTTATGTTTTTTATGAATTTATAAATGTAATAACATGTGTTCACCTTTTTTGTTTCAAAAAATTCCAAGTGATTCATTTTCCTTCCCTATAAAAAGCCACCACCTCTCCCACTTCTTCACACCACTCCAAACTCCCAGGATATTAAAATTTTGGCCTGAATATCTTTCCAAAATCCCTAAAATATACCTTGAAGCCTCCCTTTTGTCATAAATATATCCAAAGAGGTCATTTTTTTTAAACCAAAAGAAGTTTCTCAAATTATAGGTGACAACTTTTATCAAATATTTTAGATCCATTTCCATTATCCACTCCCTATAATTTTATTATTATATGATTATATAAAAACAATAATATATTAATTATACTAGGACGTTGTTATGGTAATATTTTTACCTACACTTAAACCCACCACCATCTAATGGATGACGAACATTTTGTTTCTGTGTACGGTGAACTACTCCCTCACAAAACGATGATTGTTCATTTTTCCTTTACCACCACTCATGGTGGCGTTTATGATGTGAAATATATTTATATGTTTTATATGTTTTATTTATAATATATTTATAATTCCTTAATTTTTATTTATGACATAACTTTCTTCTTTCCACTTTGTGTAAATACGATAATTAGCTATGAGGAATTGTGGATCGTCTCCCTCTCAAAGTGATATGACTCATTCTAGGTATACATGGAATGTATATAAGATGGTTTTAATAAAAAAATGTAACTTATATAACATATATATGATTCTAAAATTATAATATTCAAATTTCTCAATTAGTTTTCATTATATTAATACAATAAATAAATGATTGTAGCATTCATGTGTACGTATAGCCTACAGTCACAATGAACATCACACTTCATTTCAAATATCCAAATATTATGGACTGTTATAAATAAATATATACAGATTATATATGAAAAATAAGTCATGTTTTACATTCTTCAGATGATGATACCATGATATAATAAATGAGAACATCAAGTAACAAGTAAAAACATCCCTAAGATAACAAGGAAATTAACACAGGATATAGTTAATATAACAAAATATTGTTGTAAAAAGGGTAATTAAATAATATAAGAAGATAATATATGTCGTTATAAACTTATTATGGTTCTGGTACAAGTTAATATCATATTTTAACACCACTGTAAAGGATTATACATACAACACAGCAAAATAGAAGGATAACGTAGGGGAATTTTTTCCCAATTTATAATTCATTGAGACTTATATGGTATTATGAAGCAATTTAGTTTTATTCATTGTATATACATTATTTTCATGTAATATCATTAATTCTCATATTATAATTATATTATATGATTTATATAATGCCATTATTTTCTGTATATTATGATTCAAAGGTTTCAAAGTGGTATGGGACACTTTTGAATGTTTAATGATTATTTTCCTCAAGATTCTTCTTAATGATTATATTTACAATCTCCCAAATTTATGTGATTGTTAAAATTATATTGAAAAAATAAATATATTTTAATCATTTTTTGAAATAAATTTACTTTAATGTCTGTGTTCTCATTAAATGGATATTACTATTTATGAAACCATATACCATTTTACATATGATGTGTACTTTGACATTAATTTTATTATTTTGGGGAAATATTGATAATTCTTTATTCTTTATTCAATACGAGTATTTTATAAGGAATATTATTCATTTTTATTATTCTATATGTGGAATTTTTTGAACTGGAAATGGCGGGAGGATCCTAGACGTTATATATCTGTTTGATGAACCGAAATGTTATCATGAGATGAATATGTTGGCCAAATTTAACGGGATTCTCGTTGTCATTTAAATCATCTTGTGAAAGGTCTTGATAGTATAGGTTTTAATGTGCCTTATACTTGACATCCATTAATAAAACATTTTCATCATTTAGTTTTGTTTATTATTTATCCATGATGTTTTTTTTGATGTATTTATGGATATAGTTCATTTGAAATTTATTTAATTATGGAATGCATTTCAGTTTTTTACCTTGTCATTTTAATTATGATTTATCATGTTGTGTAAATGGAAAGTGTTATTAGTTATTTACCTTTCCATATAGATTGTTTCATTATTTATTTCATTTTATCTACCTGCACTGAGCATTTGAGCTCACCCTTATTATGATTCTTTTCCCTGGTTTTGATGAAGATAACTTTGAATAAGAGTTTCAAGATCCAGTTTATTTTAGTTTTTTGTGTAGAATGTTTTATTTTGTTTTCCCAATCTATTATGGGTATCATTTATTTAATTTGGATTCTCAAAACTACTAAATTGATCAGTCCTTTAGGAATTGAAACCTTGTAATCATTCCAATGTAATAAAATAATGCACTGGCTCTGGGAATCAAGGGTCAGATCATTACAGTTTGTATAAGAGTAAGTTTAAAAATAACCTTGGAACCCATATTTAGAAAACATAGATTTTTGAAGATAATAATAAGCTATATTTTGATTTTGATTATAGTACAACATTCTATTTTTTCGGAAAGGTATATATTATGTTAGTATTCCTGAAAATTCATCCCAATATGGATACGGCAAGTGGATATGGTTCTGACATAGATGTACCTAGAATTAATAACTATTATAAGGTGATTAGATCCTAACTCTGGGTAACCTGGTACATAATAAAAAGCCTTATTGCTGACATGTTTTTACACTCCTATGGGATATTCTTAGGATAATTCTCATTTTATTTATCAACCATTATGAAGGATTATAACATAAAGATCCCACCCAAGTAACCAAAGATTATGATTCTAGGATTTAAAATGGATTAATTTATGTTATGGGATATACCATATTTGGAATTATATATTATGAGCTAATATAGTGTATTCCATTTTTTAGAAATGGATCCTTGAATAAATAACTACATAAATAATTATAGAAATTAGAGAGATTTCCTTCTCGATGAAACCAATATGGATGCTATTAAAATAGAGAATCTTATGAATGTAATAGGGAAACATAACAAGATTGTTACAAATAATCTTTTCCTAACAGAGAAACCACTATCATAGAAAGAATTTCATATGATGGAGAACATTTTGTGTTACAGTCCCCCATCATTTAGTATTACTTCTAATCAAATTTTATCTGAGCAATTAATAAATCTCTGGAGATGATATTTATGACCATATAATGCATAGAAAAGGAAATTTTTTCATGTGGGGTTTATTATCTCTAAGGTGATGATGATCAGTGGTGGTATTTGATCCAAAATATAGGGTAAGAATAAAAAAATTAACTCATATAATGGATGAATTTTAAGAAGACATTATTCGATAAATAATTCCCTCATGATCAAAAAATTAATATAAAGAGGGTGTTACTTAACTAAAATATAAAGTAAGAAGAGAGTGTTATGGATTATGAAGATACCTTTATAAGGACACCCAGGTATTCTATAGATTATATATATATATAATATTACAATATTCACTAATTATTTGACGGTTTTACACCATGTAACCAAAGGCAACTAGTCTCCCAAAATTATTCATCATACAGGGATAATGTTTTATAATCCATGAATATTAATAAGGAATTTTCTATAATAAAAATATTCCAAGGAAACCAAGACAAGAAGAGTTCATTTGAGCACCATGAGAAAGGTAATTAAAATAAGAATAATAAGTTTAAGAGATTCCAATATTGTGAAAACTATGGAAAAAATCACCTTAGAAAATGATTGAAAGGACTATGAGTTTTCTATAAATTTGGAGATTGCGTTCACTAGGATCAAGATTGAATAGTGAAGAGTCTTATTAATTATGTTTAGTGCTATAACTATAAGTATATGGGACATTATGCAAAAGGTTTACCCAAGAATCAGGGGTATCTACCATGGGAGTGGATAAGGGAAAATGACCAAGCTTCTACGATCACTACAATAGAGGTAGAAGTACTAAATGACATTGTGGTAGTTATTGTAATCCTATCTTAATATTTAGCCAATGCGTTATTTGTTTATAGATCATCACACTCTTTTATATCTTCCCAGTTTTACAAGAAAATTATACATTTACATTTATATTTAATAAGAGTGTTTTTGGTCAATACTCTTAAGGGATGATTCATTATAATATAGATGTGTCGGTCAGTCCCAATTATGACACATAAAGATGATTTATGTGTTGAACTTATAATAATACCTTTGGTTCCTTTTGATATTATCCTTTTTTTGGACTAGAACTTGAAATATAATGATATCATTTATTAAAAGATGAAGTAAATTACAATTTGTGAGGAAAAAATGTAATTCTTTATCATTAGAGAAGATGTTTCCTCGCCTAATTGTTATCTATATCCACCCACTATAGATATACTAAAAGAAATTCTTGGGGAAGAATAGAAAAACCTCTAATTATGAAGAATTTTATATTCAAATTGAGGTTTTACCAATTGTGTAGGAATGAATTTACATATTTCGTAAGGATATAACCAAACGCCCCCAGAATGTGAGGTTGAATTATCCCTTTATTTAATCCCTGATGCTAGGATAATATCAAAGGCTCCCTATAAAATGGACACTAGGAAGTTATTATATTTAAAGAAACAAATATATAATTTTGGTAATAAGGGATTTATTTTCCTTAGTGTTTCAAGATCGGGATCCCCATTCCACTTTGTAGGAAGAAAGATGCATCCATGAGGTAGTGCGTTGATCATAGGTAAATCAACAACATTACAATAAAGAACTATTATCCTCTACCTCTCATTGATGACTTGTTTGGTCAACTTCATGAAGCCCAATATTTTTCAATGATTGATCTTCATTATGGGTATCACCAATTGCGAGTGAAGAATGATGAAATTCCAAAGGCGTCTTTTTGGATGAGGTATAAAAATTTTGAGTTTATGGTAATTCCATTTGGACGGACTAAAGAACCCTATATTTGTATAGACATAATGAAAAAATTATTTGAGGATTATCTTGACCATTTGGTTGTGGTATTAATTAATGATATTATGGTGTATTCTATGAGCTATGAGGACCATGAAAATCAACTTATAGTCATTCATAAGACTCTATGAAGGTAATGGTAATATGTTAAATTAAGTAAATGAAATTTATGTCTTCAAGAAGTTTCATTTCATGGAAACTTGTCTCCAATGATGGAATATCAGTTGATCCTTTAAAAACAAAGGAAACCAGATAATGGCCTACAGTAACAAACATAAATGAGGTACAAAGTTTCATTGGTTTGTTGGGATACAATTAGTGATTCATTTATAATTTTTCTTGATTGGATAACCCCTTAAACAAGCTAACACAAAAAGGTGTTAATTTTTTGGATGAAGGGATCTGATGAATGTATCAATGATCTAAAGAGAATATTGGTTAATGCTCCAATTTTGACTCTACCATCTAGTAGGGATGGGTTTGTTATTTATAGTGATGCATCAAATAAAGGACGTGGTTATGTCTTAATGAAAAATGATAAAGTCATTGAATATAAATCAAGGAAATTGAAAACTCAGGAATACAACTTTCCAACCAATGATCTCAAGTTAGTGGATATATTATTTTCTTTGAAGATATGGAGACATTATCTATATGGTGAGAAATATTTTATATACCCAAATCATAAAATCCTAAAATACATCTTCTCATGGATAGAGATCATCTTAAGTCCAATGTGATGGCTCAAGCTACACTAGTATTATGATTTATCAAAATAGTACCACCCAGGTAAAACAAATAAGTTGGGGGATGCATTGAGTAGGAAGGATCATGGAGTTCTAATAAGAATAAGGATTGAGATAGATCCTTTGTTTATGAATTTACTAAATATGGATATGGGAATCTTTATGGATGGGGAGACATAAATAATAATTCAAATGATTTCAAAACCATATTTATTAGAGAGGACAAAGAATTATCAAACTAGTTATAACGACATATAGAAAAAAATCAATGGATTGAATGAAGGGAACTTACAAAACATTATTTGTGAATATGGTGTTATAAAATTCAGAAAGAGGCTTTTTATTCCATATATACCTCAGATAAAAAGGATAATTATTAGGTGATTCTCATAGATCAAATTTCTCTATACACACTAGTATCACAATGATGTATATAGACTTCGAGGAAATTTTTTTGTGGGATAACATGAAGTATGAAATTTTGAATTTTGTGTCAAAATGATTGGTTTTCTTGAATAAAATCTATAAGGAAACGTCCTAAATGATTGTTGTTGCATCTTCCTATTATTCTATGGAAATGGGATGAAATTACTATTGAAGATTTTATGAGACTTCAAAATACTCCTAGAACAAATGATAAAATATGGGTTATCATTGATTGACTCACCAAATATTCTTATTTTATTTCCATAAGACCATATATTCTACTTGACTACCTCATAAGGATTTACTTTAACTATGTTATAGGATTTCATGGATAACTTATATCAATTGTTTTTCATCAAGATCCCCACTTTACATCAAAATTTTGGAGAAGTCTTTAAAAGGATCTTGACACTAAGCTTCATTTTAGCACCACGTAGCATCCTCAAACTGATGGATAGTCTGAAAGAACAATTAAAACAATGGAATGCATGTTGAGTTCATGCTCACTTTAATTTCAAGGTATGAGTGGTTAGTACATACCTTTTGTTGTGTTTTCGTATAATAATAGATTCCATTCATGTATTCAAATTTCGCCATATAAAGCATTATATGGAATGAGATGTCGTACTTTAACATGTTGGGATGAAGTTGGTGAAAGGAAACTCAAAGGACTATAAAATTTTGAAGAGATGACATGAAAGGAAAATTCTATTCAAGCTCATATTAAAACAACTCAACATACTCAAAAGATTTATGCTGATAATTGGAGAAGATATTTAGAATTTGATGTGGGAGGTCATGTTTTCTTAAATGTATATCCATTAAAGAGTGTTATTAGGTTAGGTAAGAAGGGGAAACTGAGTCTTATGTACATTATACACTTCTAAATTCTTGAAAGGGTTGGAGTATTTTCTTATCATTTAGCATTGCTTCCAAATCTCCCAAAGGTACATGATGTCTTCCATATATCAATTCTATGGAATTACATTATAGACCTACTGTTTGTGATCATATTTGATGAAATAGAGTTGGAGACTAAAAATTATTACTATGAAGAAACCATCAAAATTCTTGATGCTTGATAGCATGTATGGTGAAATCAGACAACTCGTCTAGTAAAGGTACTCTGGGGAAATCACAAATATGAGGAAGGAACTTGGAAAGCAGAGGATTATATGAAAGAAAAATAGCCAAATATTTTTTTAAGGTAGTTGCCCTAAAATTTTTATGTTGAAATTTTTATTACAGGGAATAAAGTTTCACTGCAACACTTTACCATATTTACCTTTATTTTTTTGTTGATATCTTTGTAATACACATGACATCTTATTTAAAAAAACATTATTTATTCATGTTTCTCATAGTAAATTAAATTCTAACACTATTAGAGAGTATGTATATTAGATATATTAATTATTAATCTAAAACTATATTTTTACAGTCAACAATTATATTTTATATAGGCATAAGATTAGAACATATCAAATATTATAGATAAAATACATTATTTTTATTAAAAGTAGTTTTTCTTCATTTTGACCATAATCTCATTTTAAATCAAAACATTTACCCTTTTATAAATTTAATATGGAAAAACAAACTTCATAGTTGGAAGTGAAGCATAAAAATAATCTTAAATTGAACTTGTTATTTTTTCTGTGAAAAATCATTTCTTAATGAATAGTGAAAAAAATAATGAAATTTTATTTAAAACTTTTTTATCTAATTTATTTATATGGTAAAATTATAATTATAATTTCTTTTAAAGTTTAAATTTATTATATTTTTATAAATTAATACATTTTAGTAAAATGGATTCAATTTCATGTTGAAATTTAATGTAAAAACTTATCAAATCTTTAGATATTTTTACAATAAAAACCTGCATTATCATCCTACTTGGGGATGGAAGCTTAAATTAGTTTTGTCCACTTATATGATTGTAATTTGGAAAAATAGAATCCATATTTCGAATTAGTATAATTTTTAAATTATAATAGGGTCAAATTAATTTTTGACCAAGAATATTAGTGAAGGTACTTAAAATTAATTACAATTATTAAGGAAAAATTGTGCTTAATATAAGGACAAAAACTATAACTTAATGGCTCAAATGACCTATCAACATGTCCAAAACCTATTGGAAAGAAATATATTGCTCATAAACCATCCATTATTGATATTGGTTGGTTTGGTATGACATTTTTTGGTTATAACATTCGTAAACCTAGCTTGTTTCCAACAATTACATGTGAGTCCTTTTCCTTCACTATAAAAGGAAAACACCTCTACCACTTCTTAAAAACTATAAAACATCTTAAGTTTGACCAATATATGACCAAATAGATTCCTGAAAATTCTTCCCAATACCTTAAATCATACAGTTGGGCATAAATCCTTCTAATTAAGCCTTTTTTTATAAACTAAAAGAAGTTATGCGATTAAGACGTAACATGTTTTCTCAATATTTTTTGTTTCATTTCCATTCTCCACTAACTATAATTGTATTATTAAATGATTGAATAAAAAAATGTATAATAAATATAATAGTATTTTTTTATTTCAATATATCAACCTTTAATTACACACACCTACATCTAATGTATAACGAACATATTTTTTCAATGTATGGTGAACTAATTCCTCACGAAACAATGATTGTTCATTTTTTCCTTTACCACCTATCATGGTCGACATTATAATGGAAACTAGGTTTATATATGTTATATAAATTATTTTTTTATTTTTATTTATAACATACCTTTTTTCTTTCTATCTTGTGTAAATATGATATTTTCGTCTGGGGAAGTCTGTAATACTACCCCTTAAAGCAATATGAATCATTCTTACCACACATAGAACTTATAAAAGATTGTTTTAATAATAATATATAACATATAGAACATATATATGATACAATAATTATATTGTTTTAATGTATTATTTATTATTCATTCTTTTAATAAAATAAATAAATGAAATTAATTTTTGTGCGTACATATGGTCTACCGTCTCTATGAATGGTGCAGTTCATTTCTAATATCCAAATAATATGGACTGATATAAATTCATATATACTGATTATATATGATAATTATGTCATGTTTAACATTCTGGAGATGATGATACCATGATCTAAATAACAATAACGACAAGTAACAAGTTAAAACATGCTTGAGAAAACTAGGGAATTAGAACCCCAAATAGTGAAAATAATGAAAGATTATTATAAAACGAGTAATAAAATAATATAATAAGATGATATATGACATTGTAAAAAATATTATGTTATAGTTACAAGTTAATAAAATATTTTAGTAGAACCATACTAGATGATAAATACCAAACAAAAAAATGTAGGTTAAAGTAAGGCAATTTCATCTCAATTTACAATTCATTGAGACTTATGTGTTATTATGAACCAATTCACATTTATTTAATGTGTATACTTACTTTTTCATGTTATGTCATGAATTAAATTATTATCATAATATTATAAGTTTCATTATATGTCATACATTACTGTATATTACAATTCAAATGTTTTAATATGGTATGGGATAGTTTGGAAGGTTCAATGACTATTCTCTAGAAGATTGTTCTTAATGATTATTTTTGCAATGTCACTTCATTTTTTGATTTTCATCCTTATATTTGAAAAATTATTGTATTGAGATCATTTTTCACTATAAATTTAATTTAATATCCATATTCCCATACAATGTATGTTCTTATTGCCTAAACTGTATACCATTTTACACAGGGTGTCTATTATGACATTTATTTGATTATTTGGGGGAAATATTGATAATTCTGTATTCAATATTCAATACTGGTATTTGAAATGGAAAATAATTTATTTTGATTATTAAATAAGAGGAATATTTTGGCCTAGAAATAATGAGTAGAGACAAGACATCATAAAGCTCCTCGATGCATTGACAGGGTCTTATGAGACAAATAAGTTTCCCAAATTAAATGGTTTTCTATACATGGTTTTAAATCATCTTGTGAAAGGTCTTGATAGTATAGGTTTTCATGTGACTTATCCATTAATTCTTTTAAGATATAATCTCCCACATTTAGTTTTAGTTATAAATTATCTATGAGATTTTGCATCGACAAATCTATGGATGTAATTCATTCTCAATTTATTGATTTATTATATGAATTTCAGTTTATTACCTTTCTATATTAATTATCCCTTATCCATTTTTGTAAATAGAAAGTGTGTTTAGTGACTTTATTTTCCATATATATTGATTAATTATTTCTTCTTATATATTTACACGTCATGAGCATTTAATCTCACCCATATTATGTTTCTTTCCACAGGTTTTAAATAATATAACATTGAATAAGATTTCAAGGATGTGGTTTGTTTCAGTTTTTTATGTTGCATGTTTTATTATTTCTCCAGTGTATTATGGGTATAATGTATGTAATCTTTATTTTCAAGACCTCTAAATTGATCAATGCTTCAGGATTTTATTCCTTGTAAACATGCCAATGTAATAAATAATGCACTGGCACATGGATTATGGGGTTGGGGAATTATGGAGATAAACATGAATAAGTTTTCATGAATGTGAAAAGGTAATATAATTTTATTACACATGGGGGTGGAGAATTAAATGATTAAACACTTGAGGTAAGGGACATTCTAAAAAAATTATTTTCATGTATTCCTTCTAAATTTAATTTTACATGTCCAGGTTTTTTAAATGTTTTAATAATGTTATTATTCGTTAATAAAATGGTTTTAAAGATCATTTTCATCAATTTATAAACTTATATTTTAAGGAATCTTTTTAAAATTTTATATATTATTTTTTTCAAGGTAATATATAAATATAAATAATGTTCTTTAATGGATATGTCTTAACTACATTTCCTTTAATCATAGACATTATTAGTTATCAAGATTCCTTTATATGTTAATTTTTTTTAAAGATGATTTTATTCCCATACATCTAGAAATTTTTATATATAATAATTATTCTAAGGATAAATAAGTTTCTTCACATTATTATGATAAATATAAAAATGTTATTCCTTATGGGATTAAATTCCAATTAAAAAATAATTATAATATTCTATGATATATGTGTTTTATTTAATCTGTGGGTTTTGGAAATTTTATATAAATGATGATTGAGATGGATATATTTATAATGATATGTGATAATAATATATCTCTCCAATGTAAATGTTATTTTAAAGGTTATTTTAAAATGAAATATCTCATTTTAAATACTTTGTTTTAATTAAATGTGTTTTAATAGAAAACTTTTTATTTCAAAAGTTATGTAAATGATCTTATGTTAAAATAAAGGTTTGTGGCCTTTTATAAGGTGAGATTATTTTTTTGAAGGAAATGTATTCATGAATTTTCATTCTTTCCAAGAAACCATCATGATTATGATTTATTTTTTATGATTTCATATGATTTATTTTACTGTAAATAATTGAGAAAATCATTAGTTTTCAAAGATATGAAAATAAATATTTGATCTCTTTGTTTATTATGAAAAGAGAAAACTTTATTATTGATTTTATAGATTTAAAAATGGACTTATGTGATTCCTTTATTTTATGGGTATTACTTATATTTATATTTCCCATAGGAAATGTTCAAATTTTTTCATAGGGATTAAGGATTAGTACGAAAATTAATAAAGTCAATGTTCAAGATTTGGGAGTTACCTTGAATGGGGAACATTTTTCATTATGTAGAACATATTCTGTAGGATAAATTGGCATTTTTTATACTTTATCACTTTTTAATATAACTTATGTCTATGGTAACTAAAATTATAATCCAAAAAAGGTCTTTGGGATTCACATTTTGAAATAATTCCTTAATATCATGTAATTTATGAGATGGTTTTGAGTAGATTGTTATATTACATGATCATGTATTACCTCCTAAGAAACTTGATTTGACTCAGCTTATACATCAATATCATTATTATAAACATCTATTCTCATCTTTAGGGTGTTTCTATCATCAAAAATGCCTTTATTAGACTATTTTCATCTCATGTTCATTTATAGTTGATTTGTAATCAACATTTGGTTTTCATTTTTTCTTTCTCTAGGAATAATACCAGAGTAATCATGAGTTCTTCTATCCAACCATCTTCATTCTTGAATAAGCTAACATCAATTTCATTTCACTTCTAAGCTTCATTCATTAGTAGCGTGATTTCTATTTTGATTTTGGGTTGTTTCCATAAAAACCCTCAACATTATCTTTCCTCATACACATAGTATATCATTATTAAACCCCATTATTTTATAATGATTATTCATGATTTTAATCATTATCCATAATTTTTTTATACTTATCATTAGTTGCATAATATTATAAATCACAAATATATGATGTGATTTCTTCATATTCATTATTAAATATACTTATTTTCATTATTTAAGAAAACTTATACTTCACATTCACAACCTTTTTAGAAATTTATATCGATTCATTGGAAAAAATTTCTTTCTCGCCATCTTTAATATCCAAATTTTTCTTCCTTTGAAAAAAAATTGAAAATTTTTAATTCCACTATAATTAATGAATTTTAAGTGGGTACTTCAACGATATTTTCCTCTTTAAAGTATAGTGTTATTTGAAATGAGTGGCATGATCTTTTCATACTCAACATCATATTAATTATCTTATTCATAATATTTTTATAACTATTCTATAATCTATTAAATTTTAATCTTCTTCAAGGATTTGAATGCCTTTTCATTCTACCACATGAATTTTTTATATTAATTTCGTCAAAATTTTATATAATATAAGAATTTTATACAACTCATTTAGAGAAACTCCATTCAAGTATATATATTTCAATTATATAATTTTTATGAATAAGATTTTTGAATTTCTTATCTAAAATTTCATAACACTATCGAAGTCATACAATGTGTATAAAAGCTCTAATATTTCATTCATTCTCATTCATTCTTTAATATAATTAGTCAATATTTTTACAATTATACATCCATTAATATTTAAATTATTCACTCTAGATCTATATATTTGAATTTTTACCATAACATTTCCACTCTAAAATATTTTCATGTTTATCACAATCCTATTTTTCAGTTTTGAGCCTCATAATCGAATTGATAACCATTTTAGAAATATACATCAAGATGAAATTCATTTATTTTCCATCAAATTCCACATTTCATTTATCAACTTGAGCTTTAGAATCATCATTCTGAATTTTAGAAAAACCATTACTAGAAGTATCAATAATAGCAATGAAAATTAAAAAAGATATGGAATCATCTTATTCTTATATCAATGTGAACTCTTTCCATTAGAAGAAGTAATCTCATAAAAAAACTAGGATAACCAGAATAAATGTTACGTAAATCATTTCTGACATGATATGAAGGGAATTCCCAATCCTCAGAGGCTTATGACTAGTCAATGGGCATCAAAACAATCAAGAGTGAATGATTTATCCATGAAAATAACTAAAAAAATAAAAAACAGTATATATGAAACATTAAATAGTAAATATATAAAAATATCATCAATGTTAAAATACCATAAATATAAGAATACTAGTCCAAAAAATTGTATGCTAATGATTTAGTCATAAATAAAAATTGAAGTCAATGTTTCAATGTCTCCATGTAAGAAGTCCATCACATACTTTACCACTCACTACTAAGGACCATATCCCACCAATAATGATCACCTATCACCTCCATGATATGATTTTCCATTTCCATGACATGGTATAACAAAATCTACATAATCCTAAAGTAATGGTATGGTTTGAGCAATAATATCCTAGTATTATTACACCAATCATTTCATAAGAACATTCATATAAAATAAATTAATATACTCATTTTTAAATAAAACATTCCTTGAAAATATTTTCAAAATTAAAAGTTAAACATGATATCAATACAATTTAATTATAAGTCTAAATCCTTTATAAAAGTTAATTTCTATAAAAATGTTATTATAGACACATATTTTTCAAAAAAATGATGATTAAAAATTTATAAAAGAATGGGAATGAATAAATATTTCATAAACATTTGGCATGTAACAATGATTTAATTCCAAGAACCATACTTAGAAGCCTCCAAATTTAGGTGGATTATGTCCTGAGGTTGTGCAGAATCTCAATGAAATAAAGATCTTAGTGCACACACACTTAGTTATTCTCAATCCTTGGGGAAGAAGACAGATTCATAATTAATAAAATCTCTTCCCTCAAGATAGTTCAAAATCATTTTCATAATCAATCCAATTATCATTAATTAGTTTTACAAATAATTTATATCTTCCTATTAGCCAACTAAGATCACATGTGATACAAGGAAATAAATAAAACAAGGGTATATCAATCATTAAATTCAATCTCAAATTATTCAATTGATCATTTCACATTGACAACAGGTTTATGTTTTGAAGTATTCCATGTCATTATAAAAACTAACATCAAATATTTTTCATTAAAACTCATTCCTTTCAAACATAATATATTCATTTTTAAAAATAAAAAAGTTTCATTCCATTTCCACTCAATAGTCATCCTAAAAATAATTTTTTTGATAAAAGTAATTTTTTTAGATCAAACAATTATTTTCAATTACATTGTAAAATGTATTTCATCACACACATGCATGCCCTGAAATTTCAAATTCATTTCTAATTAACATAAATTAAAGAATAATAAATCAATTAGAAATATTTTTCAAAATATAAAAGAATAAAAGGATTAAATTGATAGGAATCTATTTATGAAACCACAAACTAAAAAGTGGGCTAATTTCATTACCTAACGTAGGATTCATAATAATAGATTTAGATGTTATAATGATATTGGTATATTCATAGAATCAAAATTCACCATGTTAAGATCTAGATACATCAAATAAATTAAGATCCACCGCTTAAAAATAATGATATAAAGGAGTAAAAAATGATCGATGAAAAAATTGAGATTACACTTACCCAAAGAGATCAAATGCATCCAAAAATAATTCTACAAAAGATAAATCAAGGTTGGGAGAGAAAATATCATCTCTATATAGCCTCCAAGGTTTTTATGGTTGAATGAAATTTGAATTAGGTGTGTATAGAAATAATTTTTGGATTAAAATATTAAATGTTACGATACCTTTTAGGAATTACTCACAACGAACAACATCAATGGATAGTTATTAGCATTAATCGTCTAGACGATGGCACATAGAATAATATCGAGGTTACTGGAAGTCCCACCAACTGGTTAGTGGAGCTCTTATAGACACTCCCAACAAACTGGATTTTAGTCCTATAACTATTGATTTATTGGGTGTTAAATTTTATATTTTTTATTTAATAATACCATGTTAAATGTTTAATTATTTTCAATATTAATTGATTTAATTGGGGTTTTCAATAATAGAAAAATGTTTTCCTTTTTTCTCAAGAAATGACATGAATATGTTTTCATGTTTCATGCATGTGAAATTGGATAATTTTTTATTTAAAAATAATTAATGATTATCAAGGATTTTTTTTCTATTTGGAATTTTGAATGATATTTATATGTTATGTTAATTTAAACTTATAATGTCAATTTATGATAAATTTCTTAATGAGTTATTTCAAATAAATTGAGTTTTTTATAAATATTTTATCATCATTGGGGTCATGAGATAAATTAAGAATCCATATATTATTAATTAAATTATTTTATTAATATGTGGATAAATTCCTGAATGAATTTTTTCAAGGTAGTTTTATAGGAAGTATTTTTTAATGAACTGCACCTTCTCATTAGTTTCAGAATTTTTTTTCTATACTGTTGTTGGCATGATCTCTCGTTTGTAAAATTTGTGTGTGTAATGAATTTTATAAATGAAATGGGTTTCCCTTGAAAGGTGATAGTTAATGGTTTATAATTTTTTACCTCACCTATCTATCTGTTTTACAATATCTACCACTTTAAAGAATAAAACCATCATTGTGGACCCAACACTTCAAAAGGAAGAAGTGCCTCAACACTTCTTGATGGGTAATGGTACCAATAATTTTTATCACAGCCTAACCTTCATTGGTATGTGGAAATAATCAACTAACCCCATGGTACACCTAGAATAACATTTTTTCTTCATATTGCACCATATTTATTACCCATTTGGTTTACTTATGATAATAATGAGTATCATCATAGGCTAATACATGTCCATTCAATATGATTTCTACTCACTCACACACAACCTAATAAAGATCCTATGAATTCAAACATCTTTTCCACTAATCTATACCATGAATGGTTAACAATGATGTTATAATCATTTATGCTCCTCTAAATAAAGTTAAATAACATTAACATGGCTAGAAACATTTAGTGATATTATTTCTTACTTTTCTAAGGGTGTTACAGTATAATATATCATTACCATATTTCATCTATGATACTTATTTTATTTTACTTTTCCTTGTTCATTAATTTCATATTAATTAATTATTGTTCTCACATGGTTAATTTACCTTGGTTAATACTTTTGAGAAGTTAGGGAGTGGTTTTGATATATTCTTGAGTGGTTTAGAGGTGGTTGAGAGTTTTATTAGGTATGTGGGCATGGTAATGTAACTATAATAGCTAAAGGATTTCCTCTAGCTAGCTGGTGATATCCACCATCCATCCACTATATGGATCAATATATGGGGGTTTCTATAGGATATCAAACTTTATAAAAATGTATAATCCATTTGGGAAGTAATTCTTCTTGACCAACCAATCGATCGGTTGGACTTCCCATAGCCCACAAATTATTCCAGATCCACCAACTAGCTAGTCAAATCCATTTGATATTTATTTCCACCATTTAGAGTGAGTAACAATAGGTAAGTTTCATAACATCATATTTTTTTAATCATTAATTTTGTGACACCCCAATCATCCATGGTACGTTTCCCTTTGAATAATGTAATAGATTACATTGTATGAAACATGGAGTTCTAACACACCATGACCAATCAAACTAGCCTTTATGAATATTAATACCCACTTTTTCAAATTTTATAAATTTTATTTTTTAATATTGACTTAATTTTTGGATTTTTAATATCAAAATTATCTTAGGGTGATTTTTTGGTATTTTTCTGAAAACAATCAATTTTTGATGAATAGTGAAAAACATTGTGTTATTGTTTAAAACATACTCTTTATTTAAATATTTATTTATTCTATTTAAATTTGTTTTTAGTAAAAATAGATACATAATACCTATATTATTTCAATGTAATTAATTGGATTAATTTTATAATAAGATTAGATATATAAAATTATTTTGAATTTTTTAGTGTCTTTTACCCACCTTCTAGCCGCATTTGAAAATTTACATAAAACATTATTTTACTGCTTATGTGAATTGAATTTAGAAAATAAAAGATAAAAATTTGACATTAGTATGTAAAATTTGGTTCAATAATATGAAAATAATTTTTGGTAAATAGTAACTTTGGACTTTTATTTACAACGGTTAAAAGTAAATAAAGTAATTAAAGGTAAAAATGATGTTATAATTACCCTAACACATGTCTTAATTCTATTTGATAAGTGTATTTTTACAAAAATCAACATTAGGAATAAAATATAATCCTTTGGTTCCACTTGGATTAGATTAGGACATTTATTATTATTTTATTTGAAGAAGAGTTAAAAGTGTTAAATTCAACTTTTCATAACTTAATCATTTTTAATATAGGTTACAGATAAGATAAATTCTACTATAAATATTCATTATAAATAAAAAATATTTAAAACATAATTTTATATTATTTATAATTTTTAGACCTTATATAATTAAATTTATTTATCACATAATGATGATGTAGTAATTACCTTATTAATCAAAGATTAAAATAATTGATATTATAAATATCCAAATAAATGTAAATTGAGAATTTTGAAAAATTACATGAATTTTTTAGGTTAATAAGACATTTTAGGGATGATTAAATGATTTTTTTTCGACGTAATCAACTTTTTAGGACTTTAACAGAAATCAAATACCAAATAGTGTCAAAATTGACATAAATGGGTTTTTTTTAAATACTATATTATTTATTGATATAATATTCATAAAAATCAAAGGATTGACCAAAAGACTTAGATAAGTATATATGTATTAATAATGAACCACTTGGGGTTCACTTGCCTTCTTATAGTAAGTTTATTAACCATTTTTTTTAATTATACAAGAATACATGGTAAAAGTTAAATTATTTAACCAAGAGTTAAATCGAAAAGATATAGTTAATATGGTGACAAAAACCTATCTAAAACCTATTGTTTGAGAGGTTTTCTATCCATACCAACCTCATCCTAGAAATAAATCATTTTTGATCCATTATAAACTAAATATGATTCTATAATAAGATAATATTTCAAACTTTTTATAAAGTAACCCTCACCTCTCTTATAAAAGTGTACTTCCACTTCTAACAAAATCACACCTCCAAAGCTATTTGGCCCATAAAACCCTACTCACATATCATCTCAATTACTCTCACTTCTATCTAGAGGAATTAATTTTATCATAAAATCATCCTAAGGATTCCTTTTGATCAACTCAAAAGGAAACACCCGAAGAGGAGGTAATAATTTTACTACCTCTTTCAAAGTTCTTTTCTTATTCCACTTCGTGTTTCTTTGTTCTTTCCATACCAAAATAATAAATCCATTACCTTATACATACTATGATGTAATTATAAATATGGTATAACCATATTCATTAATCTATCTATCCTATTAATGACATGTCCCCATACATGCGTATGTTGGACTTACCGTCTCCACATCGTGGTGTAGTTTGTTATTCAAACACTTCATTATTTGGATGGGTATAATAATGAGTATAAATAATGTAAATAATAAATATAAAATGTTAAGGATTCTGTATATATGATATATCATCCATTTACATATGATTTCACCATCAATAGAATGGTATTGTCAGTCGTGCATACGTACGGATTACCGTCTCCACGAATGATATTAGATTCATTCCCCATCGTAACCATGGAAGAAAAAATTTTATTTTTTGATTAAAAAATAATTTTTAATAACTTAATATAATTCTGTATATGAATCAAATACATATTATTCATAACCAACATGACATACGTAACAAAATATATAAAGTAAAATGAATCAATTAACACACGAAATGATGATACTTCAAAAATATTATTAACAAAGAAATATTAGAAGTTCACATATGATATCATATTTATGTATGTGGTTCATGTATAGTTTAATAAAAATTAATTATCTATTTTACAAGAGGTTAATAAACCCTTGACCAAGGAAAATTACAATTCTACAATCTCTTCATTATTTGAGTTTTTTTATACGTGAGTATCTACTCAGACCTCTTTATCATCAACATCTGTGTTTCTTAAAAATGCCATTCGAAACCATTTTACTATTTACTATACTATGGGTTAATGTCATTTATACCCTTGTTTTACTTTTTATAAAATTTTTATAAAAGAATATTTCCGTTATTTTACAAATAAGGTAATTTATGACATTTTTTACAAATTAAGGTAAGAATATCTTTTTTAACTTATACGGAGGGTGTGGATATTTTCTTCCATTATACATCTTCTAAGTTTTCCTTAAATTATTATAATAATATTTTCAAAATATATGTTTTCTTTTATAATTATGTGTCTTTTAAATTATTTCAAATTAGAAAGAGGTATTTCTCTCAAATAGTTTTTATTTCATCTATGTCAACATCCTTTGATGGATTTTACTCTTGTTTAAAGTTGATTTATTAAGATACAAATCTTCCAAATTTTATTGAAGGTTTCGTGATATGTTTAACTATGGATGTGTTTTTTTATACAATTCGTGATATATGGTTCAAGTATTAAAATTGTTTATGGAAGTTTTAATATGAATGTTTGTGTTATGTTTCAACCTTTTAATATGAGAAATGCATTGGACCCAGTAATTGACGGGTGGATCCCACTATAGCTCATTGATGCGTTAGTAGGTATCATGAGACAAAATAGTGTCTTAGCACAAGGCCTTGACAAAATATTATTTATAGTCTTGGCACAAGTCCTAGACTATGTGGTTATGAAGTCTGTCATTATGCATTTCATCGATATGAAATTGGATATTGATATTCCATGTGATTATTTGACCAGTAGAATATCCATGTGAATAAGTAAATGGAATTATTTTATATATATTTTCCATATTATGTGGAAGTTTAAGATTAAAATTTTAATGTTTTAGTCTTATACATTTCCTTAAATTATTAAGCTTATTTATGAAAGTTTTTTCCATATTGGTATCCTTACTGAGCATCTGATCTCACCCCTTCCTAGGTTTTATTTTTCCCTAGATGTGAAGAAGTATTTTATGGTCGACCTGAAAGGATAGGCTAAGAGATATAAGTGTGTTCAGAGGAGAAATATTTTTTGTTGTTTTTATCTCATGATGTAATGTATAACTTATGTGTCTATCTAGTACTTCCAAGGATACTAAACAGGTCGGTCTTTTAGGGCATGATTCCTTGTATCATGCCAATGTTATGTAATAATGCACCAACTCTGGGTAACCGTGGTTAGGGAATTCAAGTTTATATCATTGGAAGTTTAGTACAAACCTTGGAAACTAGATTTAGAAAAAATCTGATTATAGAACACTGCCCTAAGATAGATTTCAAGGATTAGTATAGAAGAACTTCTTCGAATTTTGGTAATGTATAGATTTTGTGAGTTTTCCAAGCTATACATCGCTGTCTAGATAAGAGTAGGTAGAGGCGCATCTGGCATAGATGTACCTAGGAGTGAAAACTATGACATAGAGTGTCGTGTATGACTCGAGCTATCCTGGTACACAACAATGGGCCTTGCTGCACTCTTGGTAAAGACACTCCCTAGGGATATGCTTAGTATAATTCACATTTTATTTACAAACCATTATGAAGGATTTGTCAGTATATACCTACTCAAAGAAAAAAAATTTATTATTGTGGATTATATCCATAAACTATCCAATTTATGTTAAGGTTTTTTAAGTTTTTAATTATGTATTGCAATTCATAAACTAATCTAGTGTATTCCATTATATATAAATGGTGTCTAGTGGAAGGAATGGAAGATGTATCAACACACAAAATCCATGTAGCAATTCCCCTCCTACTCGAGATAATTATAGTGGAGATGGTGATGAAACTGGTGCTTATGAGCTTATCACCATACTCGGATAACTCCTCAGGTTATGAATAATAACCCTACCCATATAGAGCACCCTGATCCACAACATAGAGGGTCAATGTTAGACAGATTCATGAGGAAACAACCACCAACATTCAATGGGACTATAAATATATTTTTATATGAGTAATGGATAATTTCCATAGAGAAAATATTTCATGATTTTGGGAGTAACAAAAGGTAAAAAGATGTCATGGGAGTTTATTTCCTTGTGTGATATGCAGATCAATGATGGTCATTAATTCAAGACACAAAAGAGGATGAAGAAGTATCAAATATACAATATAGTGAGTTTAAATATATTTTCATAGAAAAATACTTTCCTCTTGACAATTGAATGGATATGGAAAGAAAATTTCTGAGTTTGAGGGAAAAGGAGGATAAGGATTTCACAATATATGAGTCTAACATTATATGGTTAGCAAGGCATGCAACAGATTATATACATAACCCAAGAAGTATGATTGATCAATTATTTGATGGGTTAAAACCATTTATTCATCCAACATTAGTCTTACAATCCTTCTCATCATATGAATATATTGTCTTATGTGCTATCATGACAGAAAAGAAATTCTCTAATTCATATGAATTTAAATAAAATAAATAGAATAATATATCGGCTGAATACTCTGGAAATAGAAATAAGAAGAAGAAGTTAAAAGTTGAATATCCATCCTGTGGTAAATTTGGGATGAAATTCCTAGGTACTTTCCTGAAGGGAATGTGAGTCTGTTACAAGTGTGGTGAAAAAGTCCACCATGATCGTGATTTCAAGGGAAAGAAAGAGGCCATCAATGTTTAATTCTATAATTATAGAGAAAATGGGCATTATGAAAACTAATTTACTAAGAGCCAAGGAATCTTACCTCATAAAAGGCCAAGGGAGAAAGGACAATTTTATGCGATCACTACTTCTGAGTTTGAAGCTCTGAAAGATTTGGTGGTAGGTAATTTAATGGTTTTCTCAAGTTTAGCCAATGCTTTATTTGATTATGGATCATCACATTGTTTCATATCTTCACAGTTTGCTAAGAAAATTAGATATTTCAAATTTCATTTAACAAGGGAGTTTTCAGTCAAAACTCATAAGGGAAGTATCATTGCAACAATGTTTTTTGAATCATTTCCCATTAGGGCATCTAAATATTATTTATCTACTAATATCATTATCATACCCATGATATAATTTTATATAATCCTCGATATTCATTGGCTTTCAGACCATGATGTGAAAATTTATTGTATGAAGAAGGAGGTTACAATTTTCAATGATGATAAGGAGTACCAAATCCTTAGAGCAGAAACATCCCCACCTTATTCTTATCTAGATCCACACCCATTAGCTCTATTAAATTCAATTATTGGGGAGGAATATAATGAAATAACTATGGGTGAGAAAGTAATGTTCAAATAGAAGACATATGTATTTTGATATAATATGTTGATGTGTTTCAAGAGGGTTTACCTAAACATCCTCCAGAATGAGAAATTGAGTTTTCCATTGATTTAATTCTTAGTTCAAGGTTCATATCAAAGACCCCTTATAGAATGGACATTGTGGAATTAGTGGAACTAAATAAACAACTAGAGGAATTGTGTTATATGGGATTTATTCTACCTAGTGTTTCCCCATGGGGAGCCCCTGTTCATTTATTTAATAATAAATAAGAATCTATGAGGTTGTGCATTGACTATAAGGAGATCAATGCTATAACAATAAAGAACAAGTATCCCCTACCTCGCATTGATTATTCATTTAACCAACTTCATGGAGCTAATTATTTTTTCAAATTTTGACCTTCGATCTGGATATCATCAGTTATGTGTGAAGATGGAAGAAATTCCGGAAACAGTATTTCGAACCAGGTACAGGCATTACAAGTTTACAATAATGCCTTTTGGACTGAAAAATGAACCCTATGTTTTTAGTAATCTAATGAATAGAGTTTTCAAGGAATATATTGATGACTTTGTAGTGGTATTTATTGATTATATCATGCTTTATTAAAAAATATGTGAAGATCAATAAAATCACTTACGAACTATTCTGAAAACCCTCATAAGAAATAAATTATATGGGAAGTTTTGCAAGTGTGAATTCTGGCATCAAGAGATTTCATTTCATGGCCATATTGTATTTTTTTTATGGAATATTTCATGATCCTTCAAAGACAATATCAATAAAATAATTTCCATCACCAACGAGTATAACTGAGGTATGCAGTTTTATTGGTTTAGTATGTTATTATCGTCATTTCGTCATGAATGTTTCCTAATTTGCAAATCCATTAACCAAGATCACACGTAAAAGGGATAAATTTGTTTGGAAAAAAGAGAAGGAAGAATATTTTGAAGAACTGAAGAGAAGATTAGTCAATACTCCTATCTTGACTCTACCTTTGGGTAATGATGGGTTTTTTATTTAGACTGATGCTTCAAAGAAAGGATGTGGTTGTTTTATTATCCAGAATGATAGAGATATTTCCTATACAACGCAACAGCTAAAAATTCATCACCAAAACTATCCCACTCATGATCTTGAGTTAGTTTCTGTAATATTTTCTTTGATGACATGGACACACAATATCTATGGTGAAAATTTTGAGATATATATCTATCACAAGAGTTTGAAGTATATTTTCTCACAAAAAGAACTCAACATGAGGGAAAAAAACTGGCTTGAACTACTCGAGGATTATTATTTCACTATTCACTACTACCTGGGGAAGGAAAATAAGGTGGTGGATGATTTGAGGATAAATGATCATGGATTTTTGAACAAGATAAGATTTGAAAGGGGTCCTATGTTCATGGATCTAGTAAAAACTGGATATGGAAATAATAATGGAAGGTGAAACATCAATACTTTTTCAAATGGTTTCCAAACCATCTTTACTATAAAGGATAAAAAGTTCTCAAACTGATGATGAGGGGTTTCAAAATTAAATTAAAGTAGTGAATGACAGGAGATTGATTGACATTCTATATGAATATAGAATTTTTAAATTTGGGAAGACACGTTTTGTTCCTAATATTCCTGATCTAAAAAGGGAATTCTTGGATGATGCTCATAGCTACAATTTCACTATGCACCCTGGTAATACTAAGATGTATAGAGATTTGAAGGAACATTTTTTTGTGGGAGAACATGAAAAGGGATATTGATTATTATGTGTCAAGATGTATGGTTTTTCAATACGTAAAGGATGGAAGAAAACATACTAAAGGAGTCATGAAACCTTTTCCCATACCTGAGAGGAAATGGGATGATATTATGATGTATTTAGTCATGGGGATACCAAAGAATCCTAGAATGAAAGATGCAATATGGATTATTGTTTATCATCTTACCAAGTAATCACATTTTCTTACTATAAGAAAAAGATTTACCACTTGAATGTTTATCAAAACTATATATTAATGATATTGTAAAACTTTATGGAGTAACTCTATCGATTGTTTTTTATCGTGATCCACATTTTACATTAAGATTATGGGAAAAGTATTCAGAACGCCTTGGATATTGAACTTCATTTGTGGACTGCCTACCACCCTAAAACTGATGGAAAATTAGGACGGACTATTCAAACCTTACAAGACATGTTGAGATCTTCCTCACATGACATTTAAGGTATGTGGGATCAATATTTACCTCTGGTAGAATTTTCCTATAATAATAGATTCCATTAAAGTATTCAGATGGAATCATATGAAGCATTATATTGAAAGAGATATTTCACAACAACTTATTTGGATAATGTTTGTGAAAGAAAACTCATAGGCCGATAACTTGTTGAGGAAAAAATGGAAAATGTGAATGTTATCCAAACCCACATCAAAGCAGCTCAAAGTAGGAAAATAATATATACTGATAACCGAAGAAAATATTTGTCATTTCAAGTAAGAGATCATATTTTCTTAAAGGTATCCCCATAGAATGTTGTTATACATTTAGGTAAGAAGGGTAAATTTAGTCCCATGTTTATCAGACCTTTTGAAATTCTAGAATGAATTGGTTTTGTAGCTTATCGTTTGGCATTGCCACCAAGTCTCTCCACAGTTCCTAATGTGTTCCATGTATCACTGTTGAGAAAATACATACCTGATCCTACACATGTACTCACCTTTGAAGAAATAGAAATGTGACCCAACCTGTCTTATTCCAAAGAGCCTATCAGAATTTTTGATATCAGAGAACAAGTGTTGACAAACTGGATGACTCTTCGGGTGAAAGTTCTATAGATAAATCATAAGATGGAAGTGACAAAGTGGGAACCCAAAGAACTTATGAAAAATAACAAAACAAAACTTTTTATGTAGTAATATTCTAGAAATTTCAAGGAAAAAATTATTTGACATAGGGGAGAATGTAATAGCCCAAGCTTCCATGGTACGTTTACCTATGAATAATGCAACAGTTTGCGTTGTACGCAACATGAAGTTTTAACACACCACAACCAATCAAAAAATTAGTTATGAATATTAATACCCACTTTTTGAAATTTTATAAATTTTATTCTTCTAAATGTACTTCATTTTTGGATTTGTAATATCAAAAAAAAATCGGGTGATTTTTTTTTATTTTTCTGAAAACATTCAATTTTTTATGAATAGTTGAAAACACTACGTTATTCTTTAAACTGAATTTTTATTTAAATAACTATTTATTTCATTTAAATTTTATTTTAGTCAAAATAGATACATAATACATATATTTTTTCAATGTAATTCATTAGAATAATTTTATAGTAATATTAGATGTATAAAATTTTGTTGAGTATTTTGACGTCTTTTGTCCACCTTCTAGGTGCATTTTCAAATTTGCATAAAATGTAATTTTATGGCTTCTGGGAATTGAATTTGAAAAATCTGATAAACACGGTTGACATGAGTAAGTAAAACATGGTTCAATAAAATGAATATAGTTTTTGGTGAATATTAACTTTTGACTTTTATTTACAATAGTAAAAAGTAAATAGGGTGATTAAAAGTAAAAATGATATTATAATTAACCTAACACATGTCTTAAAAAAATCCTTATGATTAAAATATAATCCTTTTGGTCCACTTGGATTTGATTATTATATTTATTATTATTTTATTTAAAGAAGAGTTAATAATGTTAAATTCAACTTTTCAGAACTAAAATATTTTTAATATAGGGTTACACATAATATAAATTAAACCAAAAATATTCATCAGAGATATAAAACAATTTCCTAAATAATTGAATTTTATTTATAATTTTTAGAAATTATATAATTAAATTTATTTATGACACAATTATGATGCAGCAATTATATTATTAATGAGAGATTAAAATAATTGATATTATAAATAACTAAAGAAATGTAAATTGAGAATTTTAATAAATTACTGTAATTTTATAGCTTAATATGACATGTTAGGGTTGATTAAATGAATTTTTTCGATTTATTCAAGTTTTTAGGATTTTAACAAAAATAAAATACCGAATAGTGTAAAAATTTACATAAATGCATTTTTAAAACAAATACTATATTATTAATTGATATAATATTCCTAAAAATATAAGTATCAGCCAAAAAAATAGATAAGGATAGTTATATTATTAATGAACTACTCGGGGTTCTCTTGGATTTTTATAGTGTGTTTATTAACCATTTATTATAATAATACAAGAATACATGGTAAAATATAAACTATTTAACTATGAGTTAAATCTAAAAGATACGGTTAATATGGTGACCTAAACCTTCTAAAACCTATTCGTTGAGAGTTTTTCGACCCATACCCACCTTATCCTCTAAATAAATCATTTTGGAGCCATTATAAACCGAATATTATTGTATAATAACATTATATTTCAAGATTTTCATAAAGTAACCCTCACCTCTATTATAAAAGTGTACTTCCCCTTCTCTCAAAATCACACCTCCAAAGCCATTTGGCTCATCCAAAACCTTCTAAAATATCCTCCAAACTACCATAAATTTGACCTAGAGGCCTTATAATTATCAGAAAACCAACTAAAGGAGATGTTTTGGTCAACACAAAAGGAAACACCTGAAGAAGATGTAATAATTTCACCACCACTTTCAAAGTTCTTTTCCTCTTCCACTTCCTCTTTCTTTGTTGTTTCCATACCAAAATAATAAACCAAGTACCTTATACATACTGTGATTTTATTTTAAATATGGTATAACCATATCATTATTCAATCCATCCTATGATTGACTAGTCCCCATATGTGGGTACATACGGCTTATCGTCTCCACGTCGTGGTGTAGTTTGTTATTCAAACACTTAATTATTTGGATGGGTAAAATAATGAGTATAACTAATGTATATAATAAATATAACATGTTAAGGATTATTTATATATGATATACCATCCATTTAAATATTATTTCACCATCAATAGAATGGTATTGGCACTCGTGCATATGTACGGATTATCGTGTCCCCAAACGCGATGAGATTCATTCCCCTTCATAACCATTCAAGAATAAATTTCATTTTATGATTAAAAATATAATTTCTAAGAACTTAATATCATTCTTTATATGAATCAAATACATCTTATCTGTAACAAACAAGACTTATGTAATAAAACATATAAGGAAAACGAATCAGTTAACACCCAAAATGATGATACTACAGAAATATTACTAACAAAGAAATATTAGAAAATCATATATGATATCATATTTATGTATGTGGTTCTTGTAAATTTAATAACAATTATTTAACTATTATACAAGATATTAAAGTACCCTTGACCAAGGAAGAGTGCAAGGTAAGGGTTAATTCTACAATCTCTTCATTATCTGATGTTGGTTACATGTGAGTATCTACTGGGACCTTTTTATCATCCACATCCGTGTTTCTTAAAAATATATTTCCAAAAAAATTTACCATTTCCTATACTATGGGATAAATTAATTTATACCCTTGTTTTACTTTTTATAAAATGTTTATAATGGAATCTTTCTGTCATTTTCCAAACATGGAACTTTATGACCTTTTTGACAAATTATGATAAGAATGTCTTTCTTAACTTATACAGAGGGTGAAACTATTTTCCACCATTATAACATCTTCAAAGTTTCCCTTAAAATAATATAAGAATATTTTCAAAATAAATTTTTAATATTATAATTATGTGACAGGTAAATGATTTCAAAATAGAAAGAGATATTTATCTCAAATAGTTTTGATTTCATCTATGTCAACATCCTTTGATAGATTTTACACTTGTTTGATGTTGATTAATTAAGATACAAATCTTCCATATTGTATTGAAGGTTTTGTGATATGTTTGACTGTGTATGTATTATTTTTATACCATTCATGGTTTATGGTTAAAGTATTAGCATTTTTTATGATAGTTTTAATATGAATGTTTATGTTACGTTTCATACTTTTCATATGAGGAATGCATTGGACTTATTAAGTGATGGGAATAGCCTGGTATAGCTCCTCGATGCATCGGTATGTCTCATGAGACAAACTAGTGTCTTGTCACAATTCCTTGAAAAAATATTATTTGTATTCTTGGCACAAGGCCTTGACTATGTGTTTATGAAGTCAGGCATTATGTATTCCATCTATATGAAATTGGATATTGATATTGCATGTGATTATTCACCTAGTAGAATTTCCATGTGAATAAGTAAATGGATTTATTTGATTTATATATTCCTTATTATGATGAATTTTATGTTTAAAAGTCTTATTTTTTCGTGTTATACATTCCTTTAAATTTTTATGCTTATTTATTAATGTTTATGCTATACTATTATCCTTACTAAGAATCTGAGCTCACCCCTTCTTATTTTTTATTTTTCCCAATATGTGAATAAGTATTTCATGTTTGACCTGTAGGGATAGGATAATAGATATAAGTGTGTTCAAATGGTACAAAATGTTGCTGTTTCTTTTATCTCATGATGTAATGTAAAACTTATGTATTTATCTAGAACTTCCATTGCTACTAAATTAATTGTTCTTTCGAGACTTGACCTCTTGAGATCATTCCAATGTTATGTAATAATGCACCGACTCTAGGTAACTGGGGTCGGGATGTTACAAATTTATTTCACCAAACATATCCCTTGAATTTTATTTACCCCTAAACACCTTGTATAATCTATAGATATGTATTTGGATCTCCCAGCTTTACCTCTACATGAATCAAAGTGTTAGTTGATGTGTTAGATCAATTATGATAATCATGATCTCAATATGAATACGGGTCCATCTTTCCACCTTGATATCCTATGAGAGTGGTGGATCCCTATTTATTTTATGTTTTTAGAGTATTACTTGGTGAATTTTGATTCTAGGAATCTCTTGTGATCATTTTATCTTCTAAAACTCTTATTTTTAATCTCTTTTTGGTGTTGATTTTATCATTATTTTTTTAAGGTGGTTTCATAAGGCAATTCATATTAATGAAAAACATTAATGAAACATGATTTTGAAATTTATTTCAAAATTATTTTTAATTATTTAATTGGGATTATAATCAAATGATTTTGAAATGGCATGGTGTGTGTGTTAACTATAATGAAATATCTTTGACAATGGATTTGTAAATAATTAATTGATTTCTAGAAAATAATCTTGACCTAAAATAATTTTTTCAAGAATGATTTCAAGGATAACTATTGGGGGAAAAAGAATTCATTTTTTCTGATTTTAACTGAAATAATTTGATTTTAAAGGCATGATCTATGACGAATTTTTTTTTATTTTAGTTTTTAAAAGGAAATATAATTATTAGAAACATAAACATGGGTCTAATTTATAATAATTGATTGTATGATTTGATAGTGAGGAAATGACTGATGGATTATTTTATGATTGATTTTATTGATGTAGATGAGATCAAATTTAGTTAAGAGGGTTATATTCATGTTATGAGAAACTAATTATCTAGAATTTTATTGATGATGAATATGATTGTAAAATATAATGAGGAAATGGAGTTTATTATTTATAAATCTACCATAGTACACCAAAGATTTAGCTGAGGTAATTTTTTCAATGCTAGGAATTTTATTTCTCCTAGATTGTGTAGATCCGTGTAATTTTCATGAATTGACATGTAATATCCTCTCAAACTGGTACTTGAGCTGGTCTATGGAATACTCGAAGTGAATTTTTTATCCCCAAAGGTTGGAGATTAACACTCAAGCATCAAAAACAACCATAAAGAATGATTTCTTCCAACCTAAAAGAGAAAACATTACATATATATACAAAAAGGGAAGAAAAAAATGAAGTGTAATATAAGAACTAAATGTCATATTAGAAAATAAATAATAGAATATCTATAACTCACATGTTGCTAAAGAATCTCCGAAGTAAAAATACAATAAAAAAGGACAATGAAATCCAAAACCTCTACTCTATGTGATTTTATGGCAGGAATCCCACTATCTCACCACTAGCTACCCTAACATAACTAATAAAAACCTCTCCACCTTATTATTTTTCCATTCCATTACCTGCATCAAAAGACATAATAAGCTCTACACACCATCAAAGGGGTCTAAAGGTTGTGAGAAAAACATTCCCAATAGGATCCCACATAGGTATTCCATAACAATTCCCTATAAAAAATTCTTAACAAGCTAAACATTATAGGAAATTAGTCCTGATAAATGGTTACTCATTTTTATATCAAAATCAGGGTATAACATTGAATTCCACTATTTACATGTTTCCAAAATAATACAGTTAAAATAGTTTCAAATCGTATAACATATATCAAATCAGTCAAGTCAAAAAAATTATTATCATTTGAAATCCAATGCATGTCAAGAACCTATAACATCCTGACAAGGATCACTGCATGTCTAGCTAGATAGGAAACTCATACCTAGTCATTGAAAATCAACCACATTATGTAACTATATATGCATCAAATATATAGGGCATAAGAACTCCCAAGTAAGTGAACCTCCCAACATGCTTAATAAGTCCCTAGAACAATAGGGATAGGGAGTAGATGAAAACTCCATGAGTAAACCCCCTGATATTATCAACGGATTATGCCTCTTAATACACATTCTACATAAGCACCCAAGGTTTACCATGTGATAAATTTTCCAAAACATTTCATCAAAACCATTCATTCAAGACCTTTTCTTAAATCCATTTCACAATTATTGAGAAATAACATTTCTTTTACAAAAAATGGAATGTAATATTTTATCAATAACTGTTTTCACACATGTAATGCAATCATGCTAATTCATTTTTAAAACAATTTATAAAAACCATAGAAATGTTTTTCAATCATCATAGTTTATAGATATAAATAACTACTTAAATATCAGGACACATGTGCCCACAATGGTATCTACCAACATGAATGGATGAAAAGAAAAATTGATTCTAATAATTAATCCATACACCTATAAATAAATTCCCCATTGAACGTGATTGGTGGATAGGAAAGAACATAACATACATCAAAGAACGTGCATGCCACAGCACAACCAACACAAAGTTCATCCTCTAGAGAAAGATCGCATAATTGATCTAGAAACTATAAATCATATTATCATAAAATATCAAAGTATCTATAATGATAGTGAAATTTTTCTATCATGATCAATGGAAATGAAAAATTAGAAGGATCTACTACCTAGAGATAAAAACTAAAATTTCAACAAAGATCAATCATTTAACAATATGATCTAGAAGGATAGTGGACCCCCAAATTTTCTTTGGATAATACTTGGTCTCAATAGAAAAGATATAAATTGAATGAAGAATTATTCACTCATATAATTCCTTAAAAAAATCTCAAAACATTCTTGATGTTAAACCCTTTAACGACATGAATTTCTCAATTAACAAAAGAAGCTGAAAACAAATTCCCTCATATTATAAATACAAAATTTTAGTATTTCACGAAAAGAAAAATATTCATGGAGTGTTAACCTTTTATACAATTAAAAAATTCATGAAATTGACCCAAAAAATTATTCACACCATGTAAACCATTCAAAATGTGAAATTTTCTAGCAAATATTCAATATTCGGAAGGACAAATTTTTAAGAATTTTAAATGTTATTTCCTTGACTATATTAATTAAATATAAATAAACCCTATAAATATATATGTTATTTTCCATATAAAATAGTCACCATTCTTTGAAATCCCTAAATTTTACTATATGAGAAGGAAAATCGAAAGGGGGAGAGGGGCTATACCTAAAATAAGGTAATGAGATGATACAAAATCTCTACCATAAGACATTTCTTCCCCAAGAAGTCATGGGGAAGAATGATATATTGAAAGAGTTGAGGCCATTCGTACCTCACCAAGACCTCCAACCATAAAATGTTAAATTTTGAATCCAAAATAGGCATGGACCAAAGGAAAATAAAGTCACAACAACCTAAAATAATGAATCCAAAGAGCATCATAATGAAAAAATCTACCACATTAATAGTCTCATGACTCGTGAGAATGTGATATGTGTCACCATAACATTATGAAAAATAGAATAAACATCCCATGAATAAAATTTACCTGAGGGTTAATAATATATGATGGTTTCTCCACAACAACAACATTCGGCTTCAAGTTAATATATTCCCAACTCAAAACATGAGATAGGTCAGGATTGTACATCCTGATATAAGATATGTGGAAAAATATTGAATACATATCAAATAAACCTAATATTATAACCAATAAGAAACAATCCCAATTTTATTAGTGAACTCAAGAAATCCTACATATCTCAAAACTAAATTTCCCAATTTTCCAAGTCGTTAGTGACCCAACAAACGAGAAACATTCACGAAATATAGTCCACCAACCGATGATAATGATGATTCTTATAAGATTTATTCCAAATCTGAGCTATAATATGACAGTAACATATGTTATGAATCCTCATCAATGTCTCCCAAAAATACTTAGTCTTATAAGAGTGTCCTCACCCACCTTTTCCCAATAATGAGGTGACATTGACATGTGACCATACGAATACTTGAAGGGATCCATTCTAATCGATGACCAATAATTATTATTATAAAAAAATTGGACCTTTAACATTTGGTTATCCCATGATCCGCTAAAACCAATGATGCATGTGTGGATAATATTTCCAAAGATCTAAATTGTATTCTTTTTCTGTACTTTTTTCTATAGATTAAAATCTACACTCAACTGAAACTGAGTCCCCCTCAACTCTTGAATATTCTTCAAGATCCATAAGGTTATCCAATGATCTGTTTCTGAAATAATGGTAGAGGATACCCCCTATGACCACACAACCTTTTGAATATATTACTTACTCAGGCATTCAACTTCTTTTTCTCATGATTGGAATGAATTTTTTTGACTTTGTTAAATGATTAATCACATAAAAAATATCATTCCACTGATGGAAAATATAATTTAATCCAAATAAAAATAATATGCACATTACACCCCATATGAAAATTAGTAATAAAGGAGGATTGATAAAAACATAATGTTTCTAACAATATTCCTTTTTCTATTAGTAGGTGTAATAGCAGGACACATATTCCATAATGTCACACTTCATACCCATTTACCACAATTTCCATCCCATGTTATAATATATATTCAATGTTCATAGATAAAAAAATTAGGAATAAATGTGATAGTAAAACCAAAATTAGATCCTCAAAAATTATATGATGAAAAACCAAGCCCCAGAAATGATAATATTATCTAAAGAGAGAGACCATCCATAAATTGTCTCCCCACCATATAAGGTCTACCAAATTCCCCTAAACTCAACATCTTACAACTAAAACTTTAGAATAGATATAAGGATTGATTATGACAACTTAAATACACTAAAAAATATACCAAAAACATAATTATGAGCATCAAGTTGAAACTAAAAAAATAGCCCCATAGGGTTCCATAACACCTTTGATTCTATAATAGCTTATGATGATACATTCCTACTCATAGATTTCGTAATGACATCCCCCTTTCTGAGGGTGTTGGTTATTTCAAAGTCAAATTTAAAAATTCATTATATCTGACACCTTTGTGTGAGAATCTTTTCTTTATGATAAAACATATTTCTCAGACTCCTATGGTTTGAAAAAACATGAACTACACCCAAGAAATTATAGATCAGCTAATATTTAATCATATCCATAACCATGGAAAAATAAAAAAACATGGGTTAGGTTATTAACCACATATAGTTGAAGCTGATGAGAACTGTATTCCAACATTTTATCATCCTTCAAAATCATCCAACCCAGACCAACACTAGAAGACTAATAGAAAAATATATAGCAATTACTGAGCTCTAGTAAGATCAGAATAGGACCTGATGTCAGATTTCATTTTATCTCATCGAAATAATACTAACAGTTTGTATATCATATGAATTCCATCCCTTTATTAGTAATAGTAGTCAATTATTATGTTATCTTGGAGAAATACTTGAATAACTGTCTATAGTATCCCAAAAAACAAGTATGCTCTAAATTTAAAAGACATTATGTGTCTCTTCCCAGGGAAAGAAAACCTTCTTCTTATCAGCTTCAACATATAATATATTCTTAAAAATTACGTTCCCCATGAACATAAATTAATGAATCTAGAAATGAAATTTAAAAATCATTACATACAAATAGAGACTCTTCATGATCTCCAAAACCAAACATAAATGTTGCTCGTGAACATTCTTGGTTCCCGAATAAAACTAAATATCAACCATAAAAACTTATACAGAAGAGACAAGATACAGTTAAAATATTAGGTTTATCGAATCCATAAAAATTGCACTAGAATTACTCAATCAAAGGGATATTCCATGATATTCATAATGTCCATACCGTATCATGAAATTCATCTTTAATACATCAAAATCCCAAACACTAAGCTGATGATATCCCGACTGAAGAACAATCTTGGAAAACAAATTTTCCACCTTCCAATAATCAAAATAATCATCCATATTGGGAGAGAAAAATATATTATAAACCATTACTCAATTTATCATCTTATAGTCCACAAAGAATTAGAGTGAACCATCTTTATTCTAGGAAAATATCACTGGGGATGCGCAAGGTGAAACACCTTGGTGAACAAAAACAATCACAATCTGGTCATCCAACTGAATATTGATCTCATTCAGCTTTGCAAGTGTGATATGATAATATGGTTTTATGATTGGACATGTACCTGGAACTAGAGTAATTTTTAACTCAACCACCCTCTATGGAAAAAGATCGGTGAAATTATTTGGGATTTTTTTTTGAATGTCCCAAAAAATAATTGGAATACTAAATATTGATGAAATGACTTCGAGATGATATAATATAGTAGAAAAAACTCATTTGGTTTGGGTGGGAAGGTCATGAACAACCTTACCTTGAATCACACTCTCCCTAAAACACGTAATATAACACATAAAATGAGATAAATGAGGCAAAACAATGATAAAAATAAACTTCAACATGATGATCGACAAACCAATAACTAACAATGATGAAAACAGTTGGAGACAGTGGTATAAAATAAATAATTCACTTTTGGTGTCAAAATAAATATTGTACCTCTCACTATCACTAGACCCACTTTTACCTCCACTAAATACTCATCTACCACATAATGTTTATTCACTCCACAAGCCTATAGAAGGGGCCCTATAGTCTTTGAAGAATATGAAAATGTAATAGTAGACTTTGAAGATGATGATCCATGACCCTAAAAACGTATAGACATAACCTAACACAAATTATATAGATGTCCATAAGGTCCACAACTATTACACATCTTCACAGGATCCTAATAGGAACCCCATGGGTGCTTGACCTTGCGACACTAATAGTATGTCATGGGAATACTGCTAGATGAAACTGACGGTATATGATCATTCCACTTCCATTAACATCACTATGAACCACTATAGCTACCATTAGGATGAAGAGAAGGGGATCAATAACCAACATTTACTTTTATATCCATCGCTTCCATAACATTACTACCTTTCATCTCTTTTTAGGATGAATGATATAGGGTAAATACCTATGATCATTTATATGGAACAAACCTAGAAGGTACATATGATCCCATTAAAGTAGATGTTATTGAAATCCTTCCATTCCAATCCTACGTGTCTATCTTCCTATACATTTGAATCCCACAATCACTTACATTGAACCACCAGTCGGTATGCCAAAAAATTCACCATGATATTATCAGGTGTATCCTTAAAGTCAAAGATCTGATCAGTTTTTTCCAACCAATCCTCTGCCTCTTGAGGTTCATTCTTGACCTTAAAGGATTGAGTCTTCTTGTGTGGGAAATATCATGGTAGATCCATTTATTATACAAATTTGGGTTGTACCTTAACAACTGTCTTATGAACATTCAATTAATTTTGATAAAAAACAATAACAACCTTTATAAAAGCCTTGGTATGATTCTTATATATAGGAGTATTCCCTTGAGGACCACAAATTGAACCATCTTATAGAACTTGTTGAAAACATCTATAAAGAATTATTCTACACACCTAAATATAATTAATGTTAATAAAATAAGGTAAATCTCATTTAAAACTAAAAAAACATAAAAATGGCATTAATATCATGAACTCAAAATATTATACGCACACCCTAACATCCCATGGTAGATTGAGTCTCATCAGAGGATGTGGTGTCCATGAACTTAATAAAATCAACCACTATAGTCCCAAAAATCCTGTCTCTGTTATAAAAACATCCAAAAAATGATAACATTAAACCTCTAATACAAAAGTATCATGATCCTACTTGGAATACCCTCTCAATATAGTAACCAACTTGGACCACATCATACTTGAAAGGTGTTCCTGATCCCCATAGGTAGGTATCTAGTACTGGTCATGAACAACAACCAGAGTAAAATATTTCTCTCGTCCTAATGTATAAAAAATGGTGTATATATATTAATACACATGATTGTAAGACATAGAGGAAGAGTAAAATAATAAATATATGTCATATAAGAAAAGAAACAATAAAATATATACAAATCAGAAGAAGCTAAATAATCACCAAGGTAAAATTCCAACAGAAAGTGACAACCAAAACTGAAATAGATAATATATGTGATAGCATTAGTAAACTCCACCATTTCACCAATAGTAGCCCAGAAAAAAATGACTAAAACCTCACCACCTCATTGAATCACCAATCTTTTTCCTGAATAAAAATATCTTACAAGGTCTACACACTACCGAAGGGGTGCACATGATGTGACCTAAACAATCTCAGTAGGATACCACCCTTGTTTTCCATGTAGTATCTATAATATAATCCTAAAATTTTCAACTTAAAGGATAAAAAATTATAAAATATAGTTAAACATATTTTATTTCAAAATCATGGTGAAAAAATTTATTCCCCCATTTTTTCAAATTTCCAAAATAGTCTTGGTAAAATAGATTAGAATCATATCATATATATATATAAGTAGCCAAATCGAAGCATATATCACATATCATATCATAACAAATATAATTCAATAATAGGTAACATCACACAAAGGATCAATATACGTATAGATATCTAGGAAACTCATTCCTAATCAAAGAAAATCATTTGCATCCAATCTCTATATATATGCAATGAATATGGAGAGGAGAAAAACACCCCAACAAGTGATTCTATTAATAGGTCTGTCATGTACCACAAATAGTTGGCATTGGGAGAAGAGGACCACCCCATTAGTGAACACCCTCCCACCCAATAGTATCTATGGATGAGACCTATTTAAATACCTTCCACCTAATAACCCAATGATTCCCTTTTGCTAAATTTTCCAAACCATTTTATTATATCGAATATTTGAAAGAAAAATGATAATTCCATTTCAAAATTCTTTAAAAATACCATTTATTTTACCAAAATATGTGGATACTATATTTTCTCAAAACCCAGTTGCATAGCAGTAATACAATATGGAGAATTAATTTAGAAAAAAAATTTATAAAAAAACCATATAATTGAAGTTTATCAAACATAAGATACATATAAAACCACCAACCTCAATCTCATGTCATAGATGCCAATAATGGGATATACCAACATGGAAGAACAAAAATACAATAATAGAGGTCCAAGAATCAAACCTTACATCTCTAAAATAATTCCGTAAACAATTATTTCATTATATAGGATAGATCTCAGCATACCTCAATGAACACACATGTCATACCACAACTAAAATGATGGTCAACCTCTAGAGGAATATCAAACAATAGACTTAGAAAACATCATGAATATTATCATCACAGGTCAGTGAATCCATGATCATAGGCTTTGATGTTACTATGATAAATAGAAAGGAAGAAAACGAAGCATATAATACATAGGGAGATGCACATAAAATGTAATAAATATCAATCACTAAATAAAATGATCTAAATGGGTAAGAGATCACAGAAATCACTTGGGTTAGATTCTATGTCTCCAGAGAGAAGCAACATGTCCAATGGAAAATTTATCACCCATACAACTCTGTAAAAGAACTATTCCCAAAACATTGATGACATGAAATAATTTAACAATGTGAATTTATCAATTAATAAAAGATGTTGAGTAATCATCCCATGAGAATAAAAATACCAAATTATACCATTTCATGATGTGAAACATATTCACAGTGTGTAAAATATTCATTCCTTGACCCAAATCATGAAATATTGCCAATAAAGGTTCCACATCATGAAAATCATTCAGGTTGTGAAAATGTCTAGTAGACATAAAATATTCTATATTCTAAAGGACAACCTATTAGTTATTTTGTATGTTTATGCATGGACTCTATTAATTTCAACAAACATACATCCCTAAACATTAGGTCATTTTCCCTAGATAATTCTCCCCTTCCATGAAAATCTAAAAACATACCCATATGATAAGTGAAAAAAAATTAGAGATATGGTATATACATGAATGAAGGGAATATGGTGATATAGTGACTCTATCTAACTAACTCTTAAGGTTTATAGTCATAGTTTTGTGATTGAAATGATTATTACGTGAAGAATGTATAAGAAATATTTATTCTGACTTGTTTTGATATAAATGATTATTTATTCATTATTTCACAATAATGATTTTATATAACTATTTTGATGGAAATTCACATATATATGTGTTTTATACATTCCAATGATGTTTATTGAAATAATTTATATCTTTTAATTATAAATATATTATGATTCCATGAATTATTTTATATTTAAAATATTTGGTTTATTTGATATGAAAATTCTTATAAAATGATTAGTGTAATTATACCCAAATATTGTTGATCATGCCATACATTTTCCTTCAAGAGTTTGAATATTTTCAAAAAATTGTTCCTAGGAAAGAAAAAATGCCTCTTGGAGGATGTGGGAGTTCTTGGTTAGTGGGGATTTGGATATGGTGGTGACCAGTAGATAATGTGATCCATTTGTTTCATGTAGTGTTTTAGATTTTATCATTAATGGTTTTATATGATGAAATTGGTTTATGTACCATTTTTTGGATTTTTATCTATCTTATTGTGGTAGTTTATAGTTGATGAGTGTTTGGAATCTTGATTGTATATTGATTTATATCTACTGCTCTCTCTTGTTTGTGTATTTCCATTAAAAAATCATTTCTTTTTTATTTTTTTGATTCCAATGCCCTATTCACAAGCTCGTGAGGATTGGGAACACCCTTCAGGCCATGTACAAACTAATTTAGGTGTTATTTAGTAGGATTTCTCAAATTGTTTCATGGAATGTTGGTATCAAATGCCGTTCTTACTCTTCCATGATATCAGTATGTAGTTTTAGATGTCATGGTAGATGGGAACCAATATTTTTAGGACATAAGGGGTATTTTGTGGGTCAATTATCAATGATAACTCAATATAAAGAGCCTTAAGTTGTTATTGGTTATTGGTAAAATTATCTCTAAGAAGCTTTTTGATCTGATTCTATACATTTTTCAAGATTCGATCATGTCTGTTTGTTTCCCAATTGAATTATAATTTAAAAAAATGGTGAACTATATTAACTTGATTTATGTCTTCTTGTTATATTTTACAAATTTGAAGTACAATGCCCCAATTAAGAAGTTTGGGTAAACCTTTAGAGGGAGATGTTGATGAACCATATCATGTGGGCCCTCTATTTGACCAGAATATGGTAGGGCTTTTATTCTGTTTAGTCTGATATTTAATCCAAGTGTTTATATCCATTACTATTTAAGATTCAGTAGTGGAATCTATGAGTAATGATATAATATTTTTTCTTAAGTAATTTATTCATCAATAACCACCATTATTTTTAGGTACCAATGATCTTCATGAGTTATATTATTGGTTAAACAATATTGACCGACTCTTTGAATAATTGAAGCTACCATATTCAATAGAGGTGAAATATGGTGTATTCAACAATGAAAGGCCTAATAATAGGTTGTGGTATTATATTTTATTAGAAAACTAAAATGAAGTCTTGGAGTGTAAATACATCAAGAATATTTTCATGGATTAGTTTTATCCATAATCAATTATATCTTAAATTCTACTGAATTCCCATTAACAAATTAAGCTGATTGGATAGTGACACATCACACCAATATATTTTCTAAAATTTCACATTTCTCACCTAATGTGGTGCTGAATGAGAACCTGAAGTCCCATAGGTTTTATATGACTGTCCCACCAAAAATCAAATCTCATGTATTCATGATAAATTACTACACTACTACCAATGTTCTGGATACAGTTTGATGTATGAGATTTTCATGACAAGTTAGTCCGGTTTAAATAGAGTTCCTTATACACATTGTGGTAGTTTTAGTAGTCACATTTAAGCTAAGAGGAAATGGGATGATTCTCATAGTGGAATCCATGGTGGTGGATATCAGAATAAGATTTTTTCTAAATTATCTATAGTATTTGGAAATGAGGCATTGACTTGTTTTTAATGTGGAATTTTTAGGGTTGTGAAATTTACTTTTTTTGGGAACCTAAAATTGATAGATATTATTAATGTTCTGGATAGTTTCATAGATTATTCCATGTTTTTTTCCACTCATAATAGTAGTATAGACTCTGCATTACTCTATGTATTTGTAGTACAATCATATGCTTCAAGGGAAAAGGAGTTATAGCCATATAAAACTAGAGTAAAAGTAATTCATGTAGTGTATGAGTCTTTAAAGGAAACTTATGTAGATCATGTGACCATGAGAGGAATAATTACTTTTTAATCATCATTAGTGGCAATCATATTTGATATCGGTGTCTCTCATTCCTTATTATCTAACAGAACTATGGACTCATTGAATCTTTCTATGGATCTCATTCCATATGTTATGGAAATCGATAAACCTGTATGGATGAATAGAGAGTTAGGTATCTGATTCCTCTCTTATAACTTCTCTCTATAAGTATTTGATATTATTTTGGACTTTTTAGTTCTTAACATGAATCCTCTAGATCTCAATATCATGATTAATTGATTGATTGATCAAGTATTCTAGATTTACTTTTCTCTTCAGTTGGTATATTTCTCTACCCCTACTAGGAAGCCTTATGTTTTTAGGGATAATTGGGGACCCCAGGGCTAGCCATGCCAAACCGCCACTTCGGGAGTTCGGTATGATGTTATCCATGTTTTCATTTTTAATGTATTCATAATATTAATGTGTTAATCTTTCTCAAGTAGTGGATGAGTTTCTGAATATTTTTCAATTAGAATTTTCTAGTATTCCACCAGTGAGAATGGTGGAGTTTTCCACCAATTTATTGTTGGGAAAATAACTTGTATCCATTCTTTATTACCGAATTAAACTAATTTTACAAAATTAATTATTTAATTAGTTGAATAATTTGATGTTTGAAGGATTCATTACACCATGTGTGCCCCCATGGGAAACACTAGTTCTTTTTTCCAAGAATGACGATGATACCATTCACCTATATGTTTATTTCAGAAAAATTAATCTAGTTATAGTTATGAATAAGAACCTAATTATTTGTTTGACCATTTAAAATAAGATAAGTGTTTCTAAATGACATAATTATATCTTGTTATTACCGGTGTGTGATCAAGAATCCTAAAATCCCTAAGACCACTTTCAGGATAATTAATGGAAACTATGAGTACCTTGTAAATATAATTTTTCTTACTAAATCTCCTATAATTGTTATAGAACTATTGAAAATGATTTTTTACTACTACCTCGATTCATTTTTTGTAGTATTCAGTGATTAAACTTGGGTTTACTCTAAATCCCAAGTGGTTTATCAACATCACTTGAGTAGAGTTCTGAACATCTTGTGAAATCAGATAATCTATTTAAATATTTTTAAATTCCCCATATAGGCAGCTATGGGTGAAGGGGGGTTTAGGGAATGGGGTGGTGGTCACAGGTTCATGTCCACATGCCAGTTTTCTTCCCTTGTAAGTGTTATTAAAAAATTATATTTTTGAAATAAAAATTTCTTGGTTTGATAGATAGATTTCATGGTATATGTGATTTGGAAACATAGTATTTTATTTAATCCTGAGAAGGTGAAAACCATTTTATCTCAGGAGGAATCAGGGATCATTTTCTAGATTCACAAATTCTGGTCCATGGAAAGGAATTATAGTAAATTTTTGAATGATTTATAATTTTTGGATTTTTCATTAACTACTCTCACTCCAAAGGTAGTAAAGTTTGTTTGGAATCAAAATTTCTGGCTTCCTCTCAGTATTTTATGTTTTGTTTCTCTTCGGATCCCATATGGACTCTTCCAAAATCAACTAAGGTTTATGTGGCCTACATTAATTCCTCAGGTTCATGATTGAGTTTCATTATCATTCATGGTAATCATGTGGTGGCTTATGGTTCTCATAAACTTTTTCCTAATTATAATAAAAATCCCTAATATTATAGTGAAATCATTTCTGTGATGCATATTTTTAAAACATATAGGAAATATATTTTCCAATAATGGTTAAATAATTTTTAGGATCACAAAAAATTGAGTTAAATCTTATCATAAAATTATTTTACACTTTATCGTAGATTAGTGGATGACTACCTTGAAAATTTTGAGTTTTTCAATAGCTATAGCCCAGTTAATGGGAATATCATCACATATTCGTGAAGAAGGAACATTATATCATATATTTTTATAGAATCTTCACTGAATTGGAATATGATGGACCTATATACTCGTATTCATTTGGGAGTTCAAGAGGATACAATCAATGTTGTTTTCTTCAGTGTTAAATTGGCATAATCCCTTCATGAGATTATTCAGCATAAAAAAAATACATATGGTAGTTTTAAGGACTTTGGGATCATTAATATGGTGTCAAGAGAATTGATAAGTGGTCTTTGCCTTCTATGTTTATCATTTTCTTCTAAAATTGGTGTATTATTTCATTTCCTTTGAGGAAGGCTATAAAAGGTGATTTCATCTTTACTAGTAGAAATTACACCTAGGTAAGACAAACCTGTTTTGTGATATGAGGTGATGATTTTCATATTCAGGTAAAAATAGTGAAATTTTTTAGTTTCATTTTCATTGTTATACATGTTAATTAATTAAGGCTAAGCATCATAAGCCTTATGCTTTCGTTCAACCATGTATTGTGCCATATTAGAAGAAGGATGATATATATATAGGATTTGATGATGGGTTTCCATTTACCTAAGAAGAAATTAATATTATTTGGGTAGTGATTGAAGGATTGACTAAATAAAGTCATTTTATTCCCATTCTTGATACAGTCAATATTTAGAACATGGTAAATTTGTATGTGAATGATATTTTTATATTTCAGGGTTTTCTATATTTTATAAGGTCTAATAGGGATCCCTATTTCACATATCATTTTTATATAGGTATCTAATAGGTGATTGGATTCTAGGTAAAGTTATATCCTGATTTACTATCCTCATATAGTTGGACAAATGGGATGGGTAATACATATATTGGAGTATATGCTTTATGCTTATATCCCTAGATTTTCAGGAATATTGGGTTGTAATCTGAGACTAGTTGAGTTTTCTTATAACTATAGTTACATGTTTCCCATTAAAATAGATCCCATTTTTATCCTTTATGGTCGAACGTGTAAATTTTAACTTTTTTAGTTAGAGTTTGGAAAATATTTCCTTGGGGTACATAGTTTTTCTAAAGAAACAAAACAATGATTATTATGATTTGTTAGAGAAAGGTAACAACCTATAGCTAATTTAAATATTATACTGATTTTCATAGACACCCATTGGATTTTTTGTTAGTGACTATGTACTCATAAGAGTTTCACCTTGGTTGGTTCATCAAAAACTCAAAAGGAAATGGATTTTGGAACATAGATATGTAGGTCAATTTGAGTTTGTTGAGACAATTGGAAAGGTGGAATACCATATGGATTTACCACGTAATATGGAATTAATCAATATTGTATAAAATTTATCACTTATCAAGTAGTGTCCTCAGGAATTGTCTCATGCCTTGGGTTAAAAGGACCTTCATGTGGAACATGATATGTCCATGACAGATAAGCTAGTTCACAATGATGATTATTTGATATAGGTTCTTCATGGAAACCTCATACCATTGGATTAGGTGTTTTTGAAACATAATTTTGATACACAAAACATGTTAGATAATAAGGAATTAATGATAGAGAAGTGGACTCACAAATTTTATATAGACCAGTATTATTTAAAAGACGTTAAGGGGAATTAATAAATTATTTTGGCGAGCTATTTTCCATCATCCAACTTCCATGAGTCAGGAATATTTTAATTTGGCCCCATGGGTCTCCTATAATAATTTGGTTGGATTCCCATTATACTAAATGTAAATACCCATAAATTTCAAGGAAATTTGTTTTCTTAAATTCTTTGGAATTTTACGAGTCTATGGTTTCTGACGGCACTAGATTCCAAGGCCCGGTGTGCCTGAAATCAATTTCTGAAGTTATGTTCAGGTACATTCAGTAAACGTAAGTACGAGTTTTTCTATCTTTTGAACCGGTGCTCGGAATTGAAATCTGAGCGCACCGATGAACTCATAGTGCCGGTATTCACTTAAGGGGACCTTTACTGCAGTTGCGTTTTATGCGGGTTGAAAGTTAATTTTTGGGGTTTAACAAAAAAGTTAAATAAAATTGTTATGAACAATTTTATTTTATCATGGGTAGTTAAATCCTACACGGGGAAGTTTTTGGTGGGGCCCACAACCACAAAACCTCTCATGAGAGGATATTTGTGAGGTGGGGCCCACATTAACCCAAAACCTTCCACCTCCCCTCAACACCCCATTAATTCCCAATTGTTTATTTATTTTTGACAATTCCTCATTAATGTTGGAGCCCTTCCACCTCCCTTTACCCATCAATTGTTCCAACTCATATAATTAATGTCTACATTAATTATTTGGCACCTTTTTTGAATTAAATTGAATTGCATGGTAATTCTATTAACTTGAGTGCCTTTTTATTTCTTTTTGGTTGGAAAATAACTTTTGGGGAAGGCTCTGGAGATTTAGTAAGGTGATCCTTCTTCGACGAAGAACATTGTTCTTCAATGAAGAAGATCCCCGACGAAGAACGTGAAGGACTTATTCCAACGACGCATCTTCCTCGGACAAACCTCGACATCAAGGAGTCTACTTTGCCTAGGACAATGACTCTTCCCCCATCATTGACGGGACGACACCATTCTACCGCGATGCTCGTCTTCTATGGCTCGACGACGTGCGACGTCAATTACGATGTATGGTTTCTTATGATTTATAAGTGAATAAATTATCCTGTTTGTGATGTTTTATTTAGATTAACTTTGGCCGATTGTTACCGCCTAATGCGGAGGGCACGGTCCGAACAAACACGGCCCAAAGACCCTCCTCCATTCTTGTTTATTTAATTTGTAAAGGGAGGCAGTGGCGAATGAAGGTGGTGACGAGAGAAGGCGGCAGCCGCGCGCCGGCCACGTGCAAAGAATCGCAGCCCGAAATTGCGGGCCGCTCGGCTGACGAAGAACCGGCCAGCTAAAGCCGGCCGTACCAAAGAGACCATGGAGCCACAAGCTTCGTCGTGCTATGGAGAACCACGGCCCACGCTCCGCGTGCCACTCGGCGGAAAACCGGATGGCTCGTTAGCTGGCTAGGATGTGGGAGTCACGGTGCCAAGAGGGAACCACGCTGAAGGGACCGTGGCCCGCCCTTCCAGGCCGCTCGCACCAGGAAGGTCGGCTGACTTCGGCCGGTCGTTTGGTAGGGTGGTACCACTCGGCGCCACTAGTTCGGGAAATCCCCCCCCCCCCCATAGACCACTCGGCAACCCGAGCTGAGCCACTCAGCCAACCGGTAAAGCCGCCACAAGCCGCGTGGCGCCCTTCCAGGTCGGGCCACATGCCTCATCGGGTAGGTCCGACCCTCTGTCGGGTCAGACCCGCCAAAACTGGATCGAACCGACCCTAAATCCTACTGGGCTTAACAGGCTGAGCCCATTTTCACTTAAAGGTGATTAATTCAAAGATCGCACGTCTGATTGACGCGTCGTCTATGACATTGGGACCCTCATGACATGGAGGTCCTTTTGCGATAATCTAAGTGATTTTTGGATGACTTTGGAAAATAGATGGGTTTGGAACAAGCATATTTCCAACCGGGCCCCTGGAACGGAAAAGACAATATCTCTCAGACCGGGCATCCGATTGACACGTCGTCTGTCACGTTGGGTTCCTTTTGATGAGATGGAACTTCAGGGTACATAAAATCTATACATTGTGATAATTGATGTGATGAACCCTTTGCTCGAGCAGAGGACCCTCCCAGAATCGAGTGTGTTGTGTAAGGGAACCCTTGATATGGTTGTTACTGCATCGACTACTGTACTGGAATCCTCTGTGGTTTCGATAGTGTTGACTACCATACTGGAATCCTCTGTGGGTTTGACGGCGATTACTACTGTTCTTCTATCCTATGTGGGTCCGGCAGTTTGACCTCTATACTTGTATCCTTTGTGAGTCCCGCAGAGTAGGTGGTCTTGTATCCTGTGTGGGTCTAAAAGCATAGTTGTTCTTGTATCCTGTGTGTGTTCGACAGCTTAGATGAATTAGTGACTACATCTGATCATCTCTATTACTCTCAAGATAGCTGGTCTTGTATCCTGTGTGGGTCCAATAGCTTAGATGATCCAATGGCTACATCTGATCATCTATATCTCTCCACTATGGTGGAATACCTTTGTGAGATGAGTCTTGTTTTTCAATCATTATCATCGATGTGATTGAATTCTTTCCTATGTGGACTAGGTTGTATTTGGTCTCGAGAGTTGGAGTCGTACTGTGGTTGATAACTTAGGTATATGAATGGTCATATACCTAAGTAGGGTTGGTTGATACTTCATGTTTGTATCTCTCTTATGTGGTTTATCCTTTTGAATTCTGGGAGATCTTCAGGGGTCTCGGGGTCCCTTATGAGTATCATATACTCACCCCTGCACGGGATTTTCCCGCACTATGTTGTGTTGGTTGCAGACGACAGAAAGCATTGATCGAGGTGGAGACTTGTTGAGTTCGATGGTACCCAGAGGTGGACCACTTGGAGAGACGTACACAGAGTGAACGTATGGACTTGAGGTGTTGAGGAGGCTATCTGTACCCATCCTTCAGGTGGGATTCTCAGAGGATGACTCAGTGGTTGATGTTTTACTATACTATAGTTGTGTTAGTTTTCAGTTGTACTATACTTTCAGTTGGGTTTGTATACTGGTCCATTTACCTTTCAAGCACTTACATTTTTACTCATTTTACTTAGTTCTTACTTCAGTTGTGTACTATGTTGTGTTTTCCACTTTTCTAAAGGCTATACCTTCCCTTTTTTGTCAGGATTTATGCCTTTGGAGATAGTCTTCAGCCCCTGGCCTATGGAATGTGGGCTTGGGGTAGTCACGGCATGGGCCCTGAGGACAGGTCGTGACAAATTGTTATCATAGGAGTTGGTTCTACCACAGAACTTAGGACTCTGATATATCTTACTATGAACCAATAGTGTTACGAGTATTGAGTGTGGTTTTCAGTCTAGGGAGTCCAAGGTTGGTGCGGTGGCCGACGTATCCATACACCAGGACCCTGACCTTTGATTTCCGACTCAGTGCATGAAAACACTGATTGTGTGTGTGTTTCCTTTGAAAAGTTTCCTTTGTGATTACATTGTGACAGCTCACCAGGTATAATATTTTTACCATGGCGCACCTGTTTCTTTTCAGGATAGCCCCACGAAGGCATCCAGCTAGGGTTCTGAGTTACATGCGAGATGGTAGGCCACTGAGCGATGAGGCCTCGGTGTAGGGCCCCATCATAGCAGAGGCACCAGTGGTACCACTATCTGCTGGGCCACCGATACCACAAGCCCCAGCAACAGATAGTTCATGCCACCTGAGTGTGTTGCAGGAGTTCCAGCGATAGAGGCTTTTGAGGTTTCAAGGTGAGACAAATTTTCAGACGGTCAGGTGCTGGCTGGAGGTTGTAGAACAAGTTATCCACAGAGTTGGGACACCCACTGACTTGATGGTGTACCTAGTTGTTAATCTCTTTCAAAGAGCAGTTGAGAGGTGGTGGAGCCTGATGCTCCAGTTTTACGAAGAGGCGACTCTCACCTGGGGAGACTTCAAGAGTCTTTTCAGGGAAGAGTTTGTACCAGCGACTCTATGCTCCCTATGTGCTCAGGAGCAGTTTCTCCTACCGCAGGTCTTTCTGACAGTAGTTGAGACATCTGCAGTAGGTATTAGGCAGATGACATAGGGGCACAAGTGGGTTAGATCAACAGTTAGATGACCACAAGATGTGGTATCAGGGGTGCGCGGCACCTGAGGACGAGGGAGCTCAGAACGATGGAGGACCTATTTTTCATGTAGGGAATGGGGTCACAGAGCATGTGACTATCTTACTCCCCGCACAGTTGATCAGCAGGTGTTAGAGGATCCACTGATATAGAGGCAGAGGCAGGAGCATGAGCAATAGTTGAGTGGTGGATGAGGCAGTGGAGCAGGTCCTTCAGCAGATGGTGATCAGAGTCACTGATCACTACTACTACCACCACCCTTAGACGATTCACCAAGAGCTCTGGTAGCAGGTGGACAGTAATGTAACTAGCTCCAGGCGTAGAGGCCTTTGTTCATAAGGCTTCTAGCTTTGTTGTTTTCATTTTTTGTGGTTGTTTTTTGTCTTTGTACTATGAGATGCAGTAATAAAAGACACTTTTCCATGTGATTTTTTCTTCCCTACCATTTCTTATGGTTGATACTGAGAGGTTCTGGTTAAAACCATTAACTTGACCCTCACATTCGAGATTCCTACTAGAGGAGACCCAGTGACCACACACTACTGCCGACAGTGTGACACGACCCTTGGAGGAGAGAGTAATGGTTGGATCTCTTGGTAGTGGCGTCGAGGCCTTACGACATCGTCCATGGCATGAAATAATACCGTTCATGTCAGGATTGAATGTATTAGTCCAAGAATGTGGTTCATCCAGGGGACAAGACCAGATTTCTCTTTTCGGCAAAGGAGAAATATTTGCAGCTCTTGCAGGATGTAAGCGAAAAATGGTGTAGTTGAGTTCTTCACAAATGGATACTCACACCCATAGTTTGCTGAGCTAACGGTTTACGATTTACTCTAATCTCAATGTCTCAGGTATGTCCTCTCGTAGAATGACCTAAACCTGAGACAGCGGCAATGGCTCGAGTTCCTCTAGGACTATGACTTTGAGATAGTCTATACTCATGGAAAGGGGAATGTTGTAGCTGATTCTCTCTACATGATATTGGGCATTCAGCTGCTAGGAGAGGCGATGGAGCATCTTGCGACGTTGCAGATATCCATTGTGGATAGAGATGGAGCAACTTTTCTACAGTCTCTCATAGTCACTCATCCACTCTTTTAGCGATTTAGAGAGGCACAGTGTGGGGACACTGACTGTGAGATGCGACATGCTCAAATATCCACAGGGAAGGCACCTGATGGATTTTTTGAAAGAGAGGATCACGTCGTCCTCTTTAGGGGATGTACGATGGTACCAGTTGCACTACAGGAGGAGGTTCTAAGGGAGATTCACATTTCCCCTCTAGTAGTACATCTAGGAGTGGCGAAGATGTACCAGGACCTCAGATGAAAGCACTAATGTTCGGGTATGAAGAAGGTTGTAGCAGAATTAGTTTCACAATGCCTCACTTGTCAGTAAGTGAAGGCAGAGAACCAGGTACCAGCAGGCTTGGTACAGCCCTTAGAGGTCCCTGAGTGGAAGTGGGATGAATGGGCTTCCATGTACATATATAGGGAACGACTCTATTTGGGTAATCATAGACCGACTCACCAAGTCGTCCCACTTCCTACTGATCAGAGAGCAGGGCTTAGTAGAGACCTTGGGATGCCTCTACGTTCAGTAGATCATATGACTTCATGGTGTAACATCGAATATCATCTTTGATCGAGACGCTTGATTCACTTCTTGTCTATGGAAGGGATTACATGAGGCTTTTGGGACACAGCTTCTCTTGAGCACTGCCTTTCATCCTCAGATGGATGGCCACACTGAGAGGACCATTCAAACTCTCGAGGACATGCTCTGTGCATGTGTCCTTGACTTCGGTCGCAGTTGGGAGAATCATCTACCCTTGGTTGAGTTTGTGTACAACAATAGATACAAATCCACCATTGGGATGGCACCTTACGAGGCACTGTACGACCGACCTTGCATATCACCTCTATGCTAGACTGACCTAGGGGAGTCAACACTTGTAGGGCCAGAGATGTTGCAAGCTATGACGGAGAAGGTTCTGGTCATCTAGGAGCGGATGAAAACTGCACAGAGCAGATAGAAGTCCTATGCTGATAGGAGATAGAGACCACTGGAGTTTGAGGATGGTGACCACGTTTTCCTATGGGTCTCACCTCGACGAGGTCTACGACGATTTGGCCTAGGGGGGAAAGTTATCTCCACGATTCATCGGACCTTTCCAAGTCCTCAGCATAGTAGGAGAGGTGGCTTACCGCCTGTCCCTTCCACCTCAGTTGCATCGGGTGCACGACGTCTTCCACGTATCTCAGCTGAGGAGATACGTGCACGACCCGACCAACATCATCGATCACGGGGAGCTAGACATCGATGATGGGGAGAAATTCATGGAAGTACCGATGGAGATAGAGGATCGACATGAGAGGGTCCTATTTGGACTATTGATTCCTCTGGTGCGCGTTCGTTGGCAAAATGGGATCCTCTAGGAGAGAACATGGGAGCGGGAGGCTCAGATGCATGCTCAGCACCCCATTTTTTCCCCCTAGTGTGTGTTGTAGCTTTACGGGGATGTAAAGCCCTAAGGTGGGGGTATTGTAAAGACTCGAAAATTTCAAGGAAATTTTTTTCTTAAATACTTTGGAATTTTACGAGTTTGCAGTTTCTGACGGTACTAGATTTTGAGGCCTGATGTGCCCAGAATCAATTTCTAAAGTTTTGTTCAGGTACGTTCAATAAACGTATTTATGAGTTTTTCTATCTTTTGAATCGGTGCTCGTAATTGCGATCTGAGGGCATCAATGATCTCGCAGTGTCGGTATTCGCTTAAGGGGACCTTTACCGCAGTTGTGTATTATACGGGTTGAAAGTAAATTTTTGGGTTTTAACAAGAAAGTTAAATAAAATTGTTGGGAACAATTTTATTTTATCTTAGGTAGTTAAATCCTACATGGGGATGTTTTTGGTGGGGTCTACACCGACATAACCTCTCATGAGATGATATTTGTGAGGTGGGGCCCACATGAACCTAAAACCTTCCACCTCCCCTCAACTCCCCATTAATTCCCTATTGCTTATTTATTTTTGAAAACTCCTCATTAATGGTGGAGCCTTTCCACCTCCCTCTACCCATCAATTGTGCCAAATCATATAATTAATGTCTAAATTAATTATCTAGCACCTCTTTTGAATTAAATTTAATTGCACGACAATTATATTGATTTGAGATCATTTTTATTTATTTTTGGTTGGAAAATCACTTTTGGGGGAAGGCTCTTGAGATTTAGAAAGGTAATCCTTCTTTGACGAAGAACATTTTTCTTCAATGAAGAACACCGTTCTTCAATGAAGAACATCCCAGACAAAGAACGTGAAGGACTTCTTCCAACAACGCATCTTCCTTGGACACACCTCGACGTCAAGGAGTCTACGTCGCCTACAACAACGACTCTTCCCCCATCATTGATGGGACGACACTATTCTAACGTGATGCTTGTCTTCCACGGATCGACGACGTGCGATGTCAATTATGAGGTATGGGTTTTGTATGATTTATAAGTGAATAAATTACCTCGTTTGTGATGTTTTATTTGGATTACCTTTGGCTGATTGTTACCGCCTAATGTGGATGAAATGGGCCAAACAAACACGGCCCGAAGACCCTATGTCGTTCTTTTTTGTTTAATTTTCAAAGGGAGGTGGTGGCGAATGGAGGTGGTGGCGAGATAAGGTGGTGGCCGTGTGCTGGCCACGTGCGAAGAACCGCGGCCCGTAACCATGGGCAGATCGGCCGAAGAAGAATCGGCCGACTAAAGTCGGCCGGACCAAAGAGATTGTGGCGCCACAAGGGGCACCACACTACAGAGAACTATGGATCGCACTCCCTAGGCCGCTTGATAGTGAACTGGTCGGCTCATCAACCGGCTGGGATGAAGGAGCCACGGTGCCAGGAGTATGATGACCCAACTTTTCATACATGGTTATTACTTGAGAATTGAAGCATACTTATTACAACATATAAGAAAATCATGATAGGACCATATAGGTATAGTGTCTTTAGAAACTGGGAAACATAAACAACTGGTTCATAAATCATCTACATTGTCTCCCGTTTATTTCATCATATCTAGAGTCTCTTTTGGAAAATCCTACTTAATACCCTTATTTATAACCTGGGGAAATGAAAACATATAAAAGGGTGAGCTCAAATGCTATGTAATGGTAAACAAATGAAATATAAATCATATTATATTCATAAGAACATAACATTTAGAAAATTTTAACCTGCCAAAGAGATCATAACATCATAACATTGGATAAATAATAGTAGTGAAATGTAATCCCAATAATCATAACATAAAACATGAAACTTTGTGGAATAAATAAGTAATCATAGAAAATCTTTTCATATTAGTCAAGGATCGTTCCCAAGACCATCATAGAGGACAAAGTCCATTACTGAACCGAGTTCACTCCTCATTCCAGTCCTGTATCACTGAACCGGATTAACCTGCCATTCAAGCCATGTTTATCTCATGAGATATGAATCTTTACCCAATGCATTGGAGGGTGATATAGGTCCCACCCATCTCATAATGAAACCATTCTTATGTGTTCCACAAAATCATAAATCATAGCATAACCCATGTAATAAAAATGGGATTATTAAACATCATGCCATCATAACATAATCCATATAAGATAAAAGGACATCATAAAATTAATTCCATCATAACATAATCAAATCAATGTAAAAATAGGGATAGAAACATAACCCTATATTATCTTATATGGAAAATAATTTTTATAAAACACTTGAACTCCATTCTTGAGAAAAATATCATTTATATTTCAAAAACATTTTTCTTTTATTAACATGTCATAAAATTTTAAAATAAAATAAGTTGATTAAAAATAAACTTGAAAACTTGTAAAATAAGGGTTATGGAAATAATGTTTTATGAAATCATAAAAATTTATTCATGCCGTATAAGTTAAAAAAACATTCTTCTCGTACTTTGGCCGGAAAGTCAAAAAGTACCTCGTACTAAAAACGACAAAAGATTCCTTTCATATATTTTACTAAAAACTCACCAATGGGTAAAATTGGATTTAAAAAAATTTAGGATGATAGAAATAATATTACATATTGAGGAAACATGGATGTGGATGATAAATATTCTCCAGTAAATTTTGAAGTATAAACAATCTCGGATAAAAATGAGATTGCGAGATTTTCCTTTACCTTGGGTTTGATTTGATTCGTACGTATCCTAACCTCCTGTATAATGATTTAAATAATGTCATTGAATTATTACAGAATCTTATTCATTGTTATGATATCATATATGGTCATATTCATATATTCTTATTAGTAATATTTCATTGATACTTGTTATTCGGGTGTTCATTGCTTTATGTTCTTATGCATGTTTTGTCGAATAAATTCTTATTTTTATTTTTAGGTTATAGATACCTCATCTCCAGAATCGTATTAGTGTAATATATATAATATTTATTCATTCAATTCATTTATATTATCATTATTCAATGACGATCATGTAGAACGAGTCGCATCATATCGTGGAGACGGTAGGTTGTACATACGCACGAGCGATGATATCATTCCCATGATCATGGAATTGTATTGAAGTGTATGTATACTATTTCAGAATAAATATAAATTTAAAATAATCAAATATAGTTATTATTTACACCATTATACCCATCCAAGTAAGGTGGTGGTGTAAAATAGATTACACCACGGCATGGAGACGGTATGCCGTACGTACGCACGCGCGGTGATTTCGTTTTCTGTAGGATGGATAGAAGGTGAAATATGGTTGTTTCATATTTATAATAACATATAAATGTATGATTGATACTGATGTTATTACTTAAAAATTAAACAACTAAATAAGATTAAGTAGAAGAAGAAATAAATTTGAAAGAATCGGTAATGGATATAACCTCTTTTTCGACACGCCTCTTTAAAACCTCCTCTTAGGGCACTAAAATTGGTCTTTGAAGAAGACCAGGACCTCTAGTATGTTCATAGGGAAGTTGAGAAGGGAAATGGGCAGGGGTTGGCCGAGATTTAAGGATCCAAATTGTGTGAGGTGGAGAGGTAGGAGGAGCCCTTTTATAAGGGAGGAGAGAGGCACCTTTGGAAATCTAAAAAAATATTAATTTATAATAAATTCAAACCCCACTTAAAAACATCCAAATTTAATCAAATTATAATATTATATGAGATAGGTTTGTAATATTATCCAATAATAAAATATAGACATGTTGGGAATTTATTTTAAACATTATCAACTTGATTTATCCTTATTTAATATATTTAGTTTTATTTGTGGTAATAATATTCTAAATTTTAAATCATTGTAAATAATTATTTATATGTTGTTAATTTTCCATAATTTTATACTTTATGAAATTTTAGACCATATAAATATTAATTAATATTTTTAAATATTTTTGTGATTTTTAACCAATTTTATAATATGTTATTTTTATAAAATTACAATAGTATCAATTTTGACACTATTCATTTATTTGAATTTAAATAAAATCCACACAGAATATATGTTTTAACTAAAAGATTTTATACATTCATAACATGTCATATGTATCTAGAAAATTCGTGGAGTACATTCAATAGTTCATAAAATATTTATTTTAATATTTTTAACACCATTTATTTGATATTTCAATCAATAAAATAATTTCCACAACACTATTGTGTCATAATTAATGATAATTATTTAATCCCTAAAAATTATAAATAAATTCACATGATATAGATAATTTTATTATATTTCTGGATACTATTCACGTTCAAAGTTTTATGAAGTTTATCACTAAATTAAAATTATTACACTTATAATATCTAAGAGAGTGACATATTTTCACTTTCTTTAGTTTTAATAATAATTACATACTTTTCATGGTCAAAGGTCCATGAAATGAATCTATGTCTACCCTTATGTGATATGGGTCTACTTTTATTCATCCAATAGAATTTTTTCAAGTGTTATGGTAATTATACAATCTTATCTTTACCCTTAATTACCTGATTTACCTTTAATTGTAGTAAATAAAAATTATTGTTGTTAATATTTATAATAAAAAAATAAAATTAACATATTAACATAATTTGGACCCACTGAATAAAAATATGGAATCTATTTTTTAAAATTTAAAACACCGAAGTTTTAGAAATTAATTTAAAATTAATCCCGTTGTTAAGCAAAAAGGTTTTAAAAGTCAAAACATTGCCAAAGATTGAAATTTTTTTACCTATGAATTCAATGTAAAATTAATGGTAATGACATAAAATATATTAAATGGTAAAAATATATTCTATTTATAATTTAAAACCATTAAATAATATATTTTAACCATATAAGTTATTTTGATGAAAAAGTTGTTTTCAATTAAAAATTTACGTATTTTTACTATTCATCAAAATATGAAAGTTATCAGAAAAGTATCAAAAATTTATCCAATGAAAATTTTTATACCTTGATTCAAAGGAATAATTTTATTTTTTAAAATTGAACTTATAAACTTGTCAAAAAATATCTTTAAAATGGGTGCGCCATTAAAAGGTGGAAAACTGCATTTTTTTAAAAAATAATTCTTTTATTAGAAAAATTGATTTTTTTTCTCATATCATATGTAAAATGAATTATAATGTTTTATAAAATTAAAAATGTTGTTAATAATATTTATAACGGGTACTTTATATAATATTTTAATAACATATCATTGTTTAGTGAAACTCGATATTGTGTACAACACACACTACCGAGGAAGGTTGCTCTTACGTATGACGCAAGCCAAGCTAGTGTTGTGTGTAGTGAAAGATTCCTTTGATGTTTCATATAACATAAGGCATAAATAATATACTTCTCATAAACTGTTATGGTGTTACATTCTACCACCCTTAAAATGAATTTCTCCCTCAAAATTTGTCACTTCGTACTAAACAGAGGAAGATACCTCTCCCTCATCATATCCTCAAGATCCCATGTAGCTTATTCTAATTGGTGGTTCCCTCATGAAACATTCACCAAGCAAGTGGTCTTGTTCCGTAGAACTTTTTTGCTACGATCCAAAATCTCTATCGGCTGTTCTTTATAAGAAAGATCTTTCTCCAGTAGTACAACTTCTGAGCTTAGTACATGTGAAGGATTGGGTTTGTACTTTCTCAGGAGAGATACATGGAACACATCGTGAACTTGAGAGAGATTTGGTGGAAGTGCCAATCAGTAAGCTACCTTCCCAACATGATCCAGTATTTTGAAAGGACCTATATACCTAGGGCTTAGCTTTCCCTTCTTTCCAAATTTCATTGCTCTCTTCCAGGGAGATATTTGTAAGAACACTTTATCGCCCACTTCAAACTCTAGGTCTTCTATTCAGTTGTCGGCATAACTTTTTTGTCGACTCTGAGATGCTCTTATGTGTTGTTGAATAGATCTGACCTTTTCTGTCATCTCATCAACAAGATCAGGTCCTTATAGCTTTCTATCCCCAACTTCATACCAGCAAGTTGGATTCCTGTATTTCTTTCCATAGAGAGCTTCATAAGGATCCATCTGAATACTGGAGTGAAAGCTATTATTATAAGAAGATTCCACCAAAGGTAGGTGTTGATCTCAACCACATTTGAAATCCATAGAGAAATCTATTAACATATCTTCTAGAGTTTGAATTGTTCTCTAAGAGTGACCATCTGTCTGAGGATGATAAGTAGTGTTGAAACTCAACTCTGTATCTAAAGTATGATGAAGACTTCTCCAGAACTTCGAGGAAAACCTCAGATTCCGATCAGATATAATGGAAAGTGGTACTCCATGAAATTTTACAACTTACTTTACATATATACTGGAAAGATGATCTAGGGAAAAATATTCTCTAATTGAAATGAAGTGTGCCGACTTCATAAGACGATCAACTATGACCCAAATAGAATTATTGCCTTTGGATATTTTAGGAATTCTGGTGACAAAGTCCATAGTGATGTTTTCCCATTTCCTTTCGGGTATAGGTAATGGTTGTAACATCCCATTAGACATCTGTCTCTCAGATTTAACTTTCTGAAAAACCAAGAATCGAGATACATATTCAGCAACATCTCTTTTCATGACATCCCACTAGAAGTACTCTTTCAGGTCCCTATACATCTTCATGATTCCAGGATGAATAGAGAATGATGAACTATGAGCATCATCCAGCAGCTCCTTTGATTCTGGGATGGGAGGAACACAAACCTGATTCCTGAACCTTATTATCCCATCACAATCACGGTTGAAATCAGGAATATTTATCACCTTATTTTGTAACTCTACATCTTCTTTTTGTGCCTCTTTAATCTTCACATGTATAGATGGTTGGACATTCATTTGAGAAAGATAATATTTTTCCCCTTCCATTATAATTCCAAGATCCATCCTTTGTAAATCCATAAATATTGGATCTTTTGTGATCCTCATCATGGATAAGCTATCTTTGTCTTATCAACTTAATGCATCTTCCATCTTGTTTGCTTTCCCAGGGTGATAATGAATTGAGCAGTTGTAGTCCTTAAGCAACTCCAACCATCTTCTTTGGCTCATATTCAGCTCCTTTTGTGTGAAAATATACTTTAATCTTTTATGATCAGAATAAATATCACACCTTTCACCATAAAGATAATGCCTCCATATTTTTAATGCAAATATTACCATGAATAACTCCAAATCATGAGTTGGGTAATTTTTCTCTTGGATTTTCAACCGTCGTGAGGCATAAGCTATCACCATATCATTTTTCATGAGAACACACCCCAGTCCCTTCTTGGATGCATCACTGTAGATCAAAAACCTTTCTTCACTACATGTCAGTGTGAGCACAGGTGCACTGGATAACCTTCGTTTTAACTCTTTGAAATTCTCTTCACACTCCTCTGTCCAAAAGAACTTAACTCTTTTTCGAGTAAACCTATTGAGTGGATTAGATAACCTTGAAAAATATTTCACAAAACGTCGATAATTTCCATCTAGACCAAGAAAACTTTGGATCTCAGTTACTTTTGTTGGTCTTGACCATCTTTTGATAACCTCTTTTTTTGCTGGATCCACATATATCCCCTCTTTTGAGATTATGTGACCCAAAAATGAAACATATTGAAGCCAAAATTCACACTTGGTTAATTTTTCATAAAGCTTTACCTTTTGTAGGGTATTTAATACAATTTTCAAGTGATCTTCAAGTTCTTCTTTGCTCTTTGAATAGACAAGAATATTGTCTATAAAGACTACCACAAACTAATCAAGATAGTTTCTTAAGACTATATTCATTAGATTCATGAAGATATCAGGGGCATTAGTAAGACCAAATGGAATCAAAATAAATTCATAGTGTCCATACATTGTATGGAAATCTTTCATTGGTATATCATCCTTTTTGACCCTTAATTGATAATACCCTGAATGAAGATCAATCTTGGAAAATTATTGAGCTCTGCGTATTTGGTCAAATAAGTCATCAATATGTGGGATAGGATATTTTTTCTTGATAGTGATCTTGTTAAGTTCTCGATAATCAATGAAAAGTCTCATTGATCCATCTTTGTTCTTAACAAAGAGAACAGGTTCTCCCAAAGGTGACACACTAGGGCGTATGAATCCTTTATCAATATTGTCTTGGAGTTTCTTCTTCAATCCTGCAACTCAATTGGGGCCATTCTATATGGTGTCTTTGAAATAGGCATAGCACCCGGTATGAGTTCTATTAAAAACTCAACTTCACGATTTGGTGGAAGACCTAGAAATTCGTCTGGAAAGACATCATAAAACTCTCGTACAATGGGAATATTCTCAATCATGAGTTTCTCTCCAAACATTTCAGATAAATAACCTTTATTTATTAGAATCAAGACCCATAAGATGGAAGAAATTTCCACTGGAAGGTTATAATCATCCTTGCATCGATAGATGGTAGTAGATTTATCAGGAATATTAAATGTGATTTACCTTATTTGGTAATTGATATGAGCTCTGTATAATGAAATCCAATCCATACCAGGAATCACATCAAATTCCACTATAGGAAGGATCATAAGATTTGCAGGAAGCACTTTCCCACAAACTTCAATTGGAGAAGAATTGTAAACTTTTTAAGTGACTGTTGTGCCATTAGGGGTTGTCACAGATAACTCAATATCTAACTGCTAAGGTAATATGGCGATACCCTTAGAAAATTCTTCAGAAATAAAAGAGTGTGTGGATCCAGAATCAAATAAAACATTTTTTACATCAGAGTGGATGGTAAGTGTACCTTTAACCACTTCTTTATCATACTCCACATCACCAATAGAAATTTCATGTGACTTTCCTTTGTCTTTGGACTTAAGAGATTGTTGACGTCGATCATTGTCAACAACCCTTGGATTAGAAAATTTATTGGCATAATGCCCAATTTCCTTGCACTTGAAACATTGAAGTGTAGGAGGTTCATTCTGTGTATCCCTTTCTTTGTTCGCATCATTAGACATCTTCTTCCCATTATTTCAACATTCTACTGTCTGATAGCCTTCTTTTCCACATTTAAAACATTTACTTGTCCCTTTAAGACAATTCCCTCAATGTTTCCTTCCACACTATGAGAATAAGGGAAAACTCATCTTCTTTTCAGTGTGGTCTTTATATTTTCCTTTGAATTCCATTCTCCTCTTCTTATCAAACCCATATGATTGATGGGTTACTCTAATCTCCATATCAACCTTGAGAACACATCCAACAATTTCCTCGTAGCAATTGAAGTCCCTTATGACTAAGGCCATTTGAAGACTTGGATTTAAGCCACTAAATAATCGGTCGATTTTACTCTCAGGTTGGAAAATAATTTCGGAAGCATACCTTGAAAGTCTTGTAAAATTTGATTCTTATGTACCAACAGATTCATCATCCTTTTTCTCAGTTCAAGAAACTCTTTCTCTGTCTTTGTTCGAAGAATATGAGGGAAGTACTTGTTGAAAAATAAGTTCATGAACTCATCCCATTCCATGTACTCAATTTCATCCCTTTTCCTCGTATTCTTAATAAGATTCCACCATTGATCAGTTTCACCTTCCAAACGATATACTGATAAGATGACATTATCATGTTCAGAACATTGTAGAACTGAAAATATCTTTTCAGTGGTACTGATCCATTGTTCAGCCACTAATGGATCAGAAGACCCACAGAATAGAGGTGGATGTTGCCTCATGAAGGATTCAACAGAATGTTTCTCCTTACTTTGCTCATTGGATGTCCATCATGATTCATAGCTTGAGAAAGTTGTGCGAGCATGGCTAAAAGATTTTTTATTCTAGCTCCCATAAAGTTTGGTTGCTCAGGGAGAAAATCATTGCATTGCCTGTCGTATTTAACATTAACACGGATCCTTCGGGTTCCAGCCATTGACTAAAACCAAGAAGCATTGTCTGAGAAACACTAATCATAACAGGAAAACCACATAATCAAGAATAAAATTTCACACTTTAGGTCTTATCATAGGTTGTTCATGGCCATTTCTAAAACCCTAAAATTGTGTTCTATGTTTAGACATATACTTAAAGTTCTTACTAAGGCTTTCAAATCCTAGTTTCTAAAGGTTGACTATACCTTTCCTCTGATACCAACTATAATGACCCATACTTTACATACATGGTCATTACATCCGAATTAAAGAATAATTATTACATCATATAAAAAAACCATGATAGGACCGTATAGGTATAGTGTCTTTAGAAATTGGGGAACATAAACATCTAGTTCATAAATCATCTACATTGTATCCTGTTTATTTCATAATATCTAGAGTCCCTTTTGGCATACCCTACTTAATACCCTTCTTCCTGACCTGGGGAAAAGAAAACATCCAAAGTGTGAGCTTAAATTCTCAGTAAGGGTAAACAAAAGAAATATCAATCATATCATATTCATAAGAACATAACATTTTGAAAATGTTAACCTAAAAAAGAGATCATAATATCATAACAAGGGATAAATCATAGTAGTGAAATGTAATCCCAAAAATCATAACATAAAACATGATAATTTGTGAAATACACACATAATCATAGAAAATCATTTCATATTATTCAAGTCTCATTTCCAAGACCATCATAGCGGAAAAAGTCCATTACTGACCTGAGTTCGCTCCTCATTCCAGTCCTGTATCACTGAACCAGATTAACTTGTTGTTCCATCCATGTCTATCTCATGAGATATAAATAATTACCCAATTCATTGGAGGGAGATATAGGTCACACCCATCTCATAATGAAACCATTATTATATGTGCTACAAAATCATAAATCATAGCATAACCCATGTAATAAAAATGGGATTCTTAAACATCATGTCATCATAACATAATCCATATAAGATAAAATGAAATCATAAAATTAATTTCATTGTAACGTAATAAAATCAATGAAAAAATAGTTATATATATAGATCCCTATAATATCTTAGGTGGTTAATAATTTTGATAAAACACTTGAACTCCATTCTTGTGGAAAATATGATTTCTACTTCAAAAAGATTTTTCCATTCTTAACATGTTATACAATTTTCAATTAAAAGAAGTTGATTAAAATTAAACTTGAAAAATTGTAATGGATGATTTATGGAAATAATTTTCTATTAAATCATAAAAATCCATTCATTCTGTATAAGTTAAAAAAAATTCTTCTTGTACTTTGGCCGGAAAGTCAAAAGGTACCTTGTACTAAAAACGACAAAAGATTCCTTTCATATATTTTACTAAAAACTAAAAAATGGGTAAAATTGGATTTAAAAAATTGTAAGAGGATAGAAATAATCATACATATTTAGGAAACATGTATGTGGATGATAAATATTCCCCAGTAAATTCTGATGTATAAACAATCTCGGATAAAAATGAGACTTTGAAATTTTCCCTTACCTTAGGTCTAATTTGCTTAATACGTATCTGAACCTCATGTATAATGATTTAAATAATGTAATTGGCATATTAAAGAATCATATTAATTTTTATGATGTCATATATGGTCATTTTCTTATCTTCTTTTTAGTAATATTTCATTGCTACTTGTTATTCGGGTGTTCATTGCTTTATGTTCTTATGCATGTTTTTCCGAATAAATTCTTATTATTATTTTTTGGTTATAGATACCTCATTTAAAGAATTGTATTATTGTAATATATATCATATTTATTCATTAAATGAAGTTCATGTAGAACTAGTCGCATCACATTGTGGAGGCGGTAGGCCGTACGTACGCACGAGCGATGATATCATTCCCATGATCGTGGAATTGTATTTAAGTGTATGTATACTATTTTAGAATAAATATCACTTTACAAAAGTCATATATAGTTATTATTTACACCATTAAACCCATCCAAGTAAGGTGGTGGTGGAAAACATATTACACCACGGCGTGGAGATGGTATTCTGTATGTACGCACGCGCGGTGATTTCGTTTTCTGTAGGATGGATAGAAGGTGAAATAGGGTTGTTTAATATTTATAATAACATATCAGTATATTAGTGATACTAATTTTATTACTTCATAATGAAACAACTAAAGAATAGGAAGTATAATAATAAATAAATTTGAAAGAATCGGTAACGGATATTACCTCTTCTTTAACACGCCTCTTTGAAACCTCCTCTTAGGGCACTAAAATTGGTATTTTAAGAAGAAAAGGACCTTTAGTATGTTTCTAGGGAAGTTGATAAGGGAAATGGGCATGGTTTTTCCATGATTTAAGGCTAAAAATTGTGTGAGGAGGAGAGGGAGGAGGTGCCCTTTTATAGGGAGGAGAGGGGCGCCTTTGGAAATCTAAAACAATATTAATTTATAATAAATTCAAACCCACTTAAAAACTTCCAAAATTACTAAAATTCAAATATTAGATGAGATAGTATTGTAATATCATAAACCAATACAATTTTTAAATGTTGGGAATTTATTTTAAACATTATCAACTTGATTTATCCTTATTTAATCTATTTAATTTTATTTGTGGTAATAATATTCTAAACTTTAAATCATTATAAATAATTACTTATTTTTTGTTAATTGTACATAATTATATTAGGTATTACATTTTCGACCATAAAAATTTTAATTTATAATTTTTAAATATTTTTGTGATTTTTAACCAATTTTATAATATGTTAATTTTATAAAATAACAATAGTGTCAATTTTGACACTATTCATTTATTTCAATTTAAATAAAATCCACACAATATATATGTTATAAATAATGGATTTAATAGATTCATAACATGTCATATGTATCTATAAAATTCATGGAGTAAATTAAATAGTTCATATAATATTTATTTTAATATTTTTAAAACCGTTTATTTGATATTTCAATCAATAAAATTATTTCAACATCACAATTGTGTCACAAATAATGATACTTATTTGATCCCTAAAAATCCTAAATAAATTTACATGATGTAGATAATTTTATTAGCTTTTTGGATACTATTCATCCTCATAGTTTAATGAATTTTATCACTAAATTAATATTATTACACTTATAAGATTTAAGAGAGTGACATATTGTCACTTTCTTTAGTTTTAATAATAGTTACATCATTTTAATGGTCAAAGGTCCATGAAATGATTCTATTCTGTCCCTTATGTGATATGGGTCAACTTGTATTCATCAAATATAATTTTGGAAAGTGTTAGGGTAATTATACAATCTTATTTTTACCCTTAATTTCCCGATTTACCTTTGACAATAGTAAATAAAAATTATCGTAGTTACTATTCATAATAAAAAAATAAAAGTAACCTATTAAAATAATTTAGAAACACTGAATCCAAATATGGAATCCATTTTTCAAAATTAAAAACATAGAAGTTTTAGTAATTAATTTAAAATTAATCCCATTGAAAAGAAAACAGGTTTTAAAAGTTAAAACATTGCCAAAGATTGAAAAGTTTTTACCTATGAATTAAATGTAAAATTAATGCTAATTACATACCATATATTAAGTGGTAAAAATATATTCTATTTATACACTAAAACCATTCAATAATATATTTTAACCATATGAATTATTTTGATGAAAAAAGTTGTTTTCGTTTAAAAATTTGCCTATTTTTACTATTAATCAATATATGAAAGTAATCAGAAAAGTATCAAAAAATTATCCAATGTAAATTTTTAAATCTTGATTCAAAGGAATAATTTTATTTTTTAAAATTGAACTTATAAACTTTTCCAAAAATTATCTTTAAAATGGGTGCACCATCAAAATGCGGAAACTGCATTTTTGAAAAAAATAATTCTTTTATCGGAAAAATAGATTTTTTTCTCATATCATATGTAAAATTAATTCTAATGTTATATAAAATTCAAAAAAAAATTAATAATATTTATAATGGATACTTTATATAATATTTTAATAACATATCTTCGTTTAGTGAAACTCGATATTGCGTACAGTACACGCTATCGAGGAAGGTTGTTGTTGCCTATAACGTAAGCCAAGATAGTGTTGTTTGTAGTAAAATATTCATTTGATGTTGCGTATAACATAACACATAATAAAATATACTTCTCATAAACTATCAGGGTGTTACAAGGAGGGAGTCGCGTAGAAGGGACTGCTGCCCGCCCGTGCAGGCCGCTCGCACTAAGAAGGTCAGTCGGTATTGGCCGACCGGTTGGGAGGGTAGCGCCGCTCGGCTCCGCCGGTTTGGAAAAGCACCCCCCCCCCCCCCCCCCGGGAAAGCCCCCCCCCCCCCCTCGAACTGTTCGGCCACCCGGGCCGAGCCGCTTGGCCCGCCAGTGAAGCCGCGGCCATCCAGGTCGTGCCCCCTCGGGTCGGTTCGTGTGACTCATCGGGACGGTCCGATCCTCTACTGGGTCAGACCCGCCAAAACCGGATCGGCCCGCCCCGCCAACCCACTAGGCTTAACAGGCCGGACCCATTTTCACTTAAAGGTGAATAACTCGAAGACCGTGCGTCTGATCGATGCACTGTTTATGGTATTGGGACCCTCATGACATGGAGGTACTTTTGTGATACTCTAAGTGAGTTTTGGATGAATTTGGAAAATGGTCGGGTTTTGAACGAGCATATTTCCAACTAGGCCCCTGGAATGTAAAATCCAATATCTCTCAGACCGGGCGTCCGATTGACGCTCCGTCTATCACGTTGGGTTCCATTTGATGAGATGGAACTTCAGGGTACATCAACTCTAGACTTCATGATAGTTGATGTGATGACCCCTTTTCTTGAAATGCAGACCCTCCCGGAATCGAGCGTGCTGTGTGCGAGATCGACTACTGTACTGGAATCCTCCATGGGTTCGACAGTGATGACTACCATACTGGAATCCTCCATGGGTTCGACTGCGATGACTATTGTTCTTGTATCATGTCTGGGTCTGGCAGTTTGACCTCTATTCTTGTATCCTGTGTGGGTCTGGCAGAGTAGCAGGTCTTGTATCTTGTGTGGGTCTGACAGCTTCGCTGGTCTTGTACCCTATATGGGTCTGACAGCTTAGATGAATCAGTGACTACATCTGATCATCTCTATTACTCTCGAGATATCCGGTCTTGTATCTTGTGTGGGTCTGACAGCTTAGCTGGTCTTGTATCCAGTGTGGGTCCGACATCTTAGATGATCCACTGGCAACATCTGATCATCTATATATCTCCACTATGGTGGCATACCTTTGTGATCTGAGTCTTGTTTTTCAATCATTATCATCGATGTGATTGAATTCTTTCCTGTGTGGACTAGGTTGTATTTGGGCTCGAGAGTTGGAGTCGTACTGTGGTTGATAACTTAGGTATATGAATTGGTATATACCTATGTATGGTTGGTTGATACTTCGTGTTTGTATCTATCTTATGTGGTTTATCCTTTGTGGATTTTGGGAGACCTTTGGGGGGGTCTCGGGTCCCTACTGAGTATCGTATACACACCCCTACACGGGCATTGCACGCACTATGTTGTGTTGGTTGCAGACGACAGAAAGCACTGATCGAAGTGAAGACTTGTTTAGCTGGATAGTACCCGGAGGTGGACCACTTGGCGAGACGTACATAGAGTGGACTGACGGACTTGAGGTTCTGAGGAGGCCATCTGTACCCACCCTTCAGGTGGTATTCCTAGAGGATGACTTAGTGGTTTCCGTTTTACTATACTGCAGTTGTGCTAGTTTTTATTTATACTGTACTTTCAGTTGGGTTTGTATACTGGCACATTTACCTTTCAAGCTTTTACTTTTGTACTCTGTTTACTTAGTTCTTACTTCAGTTCTATACTCTATTGTGTTTTTTACTTTTATAAAGGAAATGCATTCCCTTTTTTCTGGATTTACGCTAGCCCCTGGACTTTGGAAGGCGGGCTTGGGGTAGTCACGACACGGGCCCCGAGGATGGGTCGTGACACTAAATGCTATTACCAACCATGGAAACCTATCATGATAATAATTTCCCCCATAGACCAACACGTGTTATTTTAGTGTGATTCATCCTTACTCTCACACACTCTGAATAAATTCATAGGAGTTCACCCTAACTGACACTACATTAGGACATGCATACATAAATATGGATTTATAATCTGGTATTCTCTTAAATGTAATGTGGGCCCTTGTTAAACTATATAGTAGCATATAGACTTTTATGTCTCACTTTTTGGGGAAGTGACACCCAAAAAAATTACAACACTATTGTTGTTGTCCCCACACATAAATCTAAGGTAGTGTTTCAAAACTTTTGTGTTCATATTGGATCTATTAAATTTTTTAATAACCAAATCTCCATGGATCATCAATATAGACCTATAACCTCATGGGTATCCTACATTACCCTTTTTTATTCCCATCACACTGAATCCTATTACCCATAGGGTTTACTTATCAAAATAACAACTTCCCCCACATTCCAACACATGTTATATTAGTGTTATTTGTCCTCAATCACACACACACACGGAAACATTACATAAGGTCCTACATTCTAAATCTAATCAAGGAGAATAATTCCTAACTATGGATTTATAACCATATAGTAACCCAAAAATAATTTTATACCTTATTTAATGGGTAGTGAAATTATTACTTTTGATACTCAGTTTTATAGTGGCTTTCCATGTTATCCCTCAACATTTAAAATAATTTTTTTACTAAATTATTTTTATCCAATATGATATTATCAATAGTAATCTCAAATTTATCTTATTATAATTTAACAACATATGTGATAATATGAAAAATACCAAGAAGGGTGATTTTAATTAGTATTACATAGATTTTAAAATTTTATTTAGAAATAAAACTCTATTATTTTTTATAGTCAATATTCACTCAATATGTAAAACTCTCACTCACTCATATGAAGAAAGATAATCATGAACATAAGGCCCAATTATTTTTTGTGATTTTTCCATCAATGTTGGATACGATGACCTTGAAATATTCAAATAAATACTGAGAGATATATTAATGACCTAATAAAGTGTTTTGAACATAGAAAATTATCATCAATAAACAAAATTGCCATTCCCAGTAGAATATTATTGAAACATTACCTTGTACAAGATCCCTATAGAATATAATGTTGTGAAAACTAGAAAGGAAAATATTTTTATCAAACTCATGTGTCATTAAATATCAATATAATATTTTCTATCAGGCCTTATGAATGTAAATAATTATTTAAATCTCCTTCTAAATTTCAAAATGTCAACATATGAAGGATTCAATAAGAAATAAAAAATTGTTAACATTCCTCAAGAAATGATAAATCTAATAAAATTTATTTTATTAAAATAAATTTATCATTTAATAGAGTCAACATTGATTATGCATATAATTTAAAATTTAATGTAAAATAGGCATAAGGTCTTAATTCTTCGAATAATCATTTACTACATGTTAATCAATAACTTATAAATATTGTAAAAGTAAAATTCTGAAAAATATTTAACAATTTAGATTATTGAATTATATAAAAAACTAAAAAAGGTATCTCATGAATTCCTTCATTGATATAAATCCATATAAAATTATAAAAAAAATAAAATAAGAATTCTCATTTTTTAGAAAATATTTCATATAATAATAGAATTAGTATTATATGTGAAAATTTTACACTTTTGTATCCTATGAAAATATAATTTTCTTCTTTAATTAGTTCTAAAACTCTTAGTACCATGAATTATAAACCCCATTAATCAGGGTTAAATTTATGTACATAGAATCAACATATAATAGTTTGATTTAGTAACATGTATCACCTATGAAAATTTATTTAAACATACAAGACCTTTTTAAAGATCACATATATCCATTAAAACCACATGGTGCTCTTATGTATCCTCAAATATGAATCTTAATAATCTATTTATCATTAGAGATAAAATATTGTATTGACAGACTAATATTATATAAAATTATAATTAATATTACATATCATTGTCGACTTAAAGTATACATGTTACAGTAATTTTGAAATTAATTTTCAAGGACATATGTAAGTGTATCTCACAATATTGTGTATAAATACATTATCATAATTTCATTCTCAACTCAAAATTGATGAAATCCTAGAAACCCATTTCAAATCATCTTGAAAAAAGTCTACCACCTCATTCCCACTAATAAACATTATCCAATACTTTTCAATTCTACAAAAATGATATTGATGGGAAAATCAACTTTCATTCAATAAATCCATGAGTTATTGAAAATATAGTTTGAATAAAAAAAATTTTGAATTACAAAATTCTGGTTTTTGAAACCCTATAATAATGTAAAAATAAATCAATTTAACATAATAATGATAATTTTATAAATCATTCAAAAATATAATATAAAATAATTATTTTTATAGAGGAAATGTTTAGAAAACCCAACCACTCAAGATTTTATCACAAAAGGAAGGATCTGGGAACACCTACCTTGTATCAATAAAAATGATTCAACATAAAAAATGTGAAATATACTTGGGATTATAGAGAATTACACACACTATTAAAAAAATTGTCATTTAAAAATCCCATAAAAGTGATGAAAAATAAATGAAATAAACTAAATCTATATAAGTGACATCATTGGTGTCATTCCCTAGAAAAACTATTCTTATTAATTATTTAGAAAAAAAATATTATGATTAATCAGATAAAATTTAAATGGTACCATTATCACATTGAAATCTATATCAAATGTGATGGTTGTGTACACATAATTTTGTTTGAAGGATATATCATTATTGATGTATTTTAAAAATTAATTCATTCATTATAAATCATTTTTGTTAATTATGTTTGTAATTTTGTCTGTCAATGATTTATTAAAAAATTTATATATTGAAAATATTTTATTATAAAATAGTTGTCATACCATGGATTTTTAGACCTTTGGGACAAGGATATTATCATTATTATATGGTATGATATGTGTAGGTTTTTAGTAACAGATAATAATAAATGTGTGTCATCAGTTACCTGAATTATCAAATTATTTATATTATAGGTTATATGTTAGTTATTGGTTGTATTTTAGTATTTCATAAAATTTTGTTTCAATAACCTCTCTTTTAAATACATTAATTATAAAATCGGAGGGGATATTAATGTGATATAGTGATAAAAAATATATTTTATTTGACAAAGTGTGAAAAGTTTTGATGGATATTATGTATTATCGTTGGGTTATTTTAGTTGTGATTATATTAATATCTTCTTATTCATTTTAAGTGTTTGATTATTTATATGCATCTAATGAGTTCAACGGAACTAAAATCATGTTACTTGAACTTTTCCCTCATTGGTAGATAGATAGTTAGGTTGTGATTCATCATAATTTTATTTACTTTTTAGTGAACCATATTATATGAATTTTGATAAAGATATAATATTTCCATTTATATTATAGTTCCATAATCTGTATTATATGATTAATATGCTACTGGTTTGTATGACATGAATTGAGGTACTATTGGAATATTTTTTTTATATTTTAAATATAAATATATTATTATTCAAATGATCTATTAAATGAGAATTGATGAATTTAATTTAATGTGCTCATAATTTTGGGTAACCAAAGAATTCCATATGTTATTAATATATTTTATTGATCCTTTAAAAAAACTACTTATTAATAAAAAAGGGAAATAATTATTATTATGTATAGAATATATACATTGTGAAACATGATAAAAAATAATGAAATTCAACTAAAGAAAAAATATATATTATGGAAGAACCCCTAAAAAGAGAAAAGAAACAAAAAAATATAATTGTTTTGATAAATCATTTCAAAATAACTGTAATAAATTTTTATTGTCGAAAAAGTTTCATCAAAAAAGAAATATATAAATAAAACATGTTATCTAACAATAAAATAAAATAAAAAACAACAACTAAAAAAATGAAATAGAACTTATGTTATGTCATTGATTAAAATGTTTTTCATTATAAATCTCAATATAATAATATATTCAAGACAAATAAACATAATTTACAATAAATATTAACATTTATTTTCATAAAAATGTGTGTCCATACATTATGAAATGTTCTGCTGAAGATTTTGTTTTCATTAAATTTTTATAGAAATGAAATAACACGTGATGATATCAATAAAAATCTCAACCCAAGTGTTCTATAAACATTAAAAAAATGAACATAAATATTTTATATGATAATTTTAAAATATTCAAATGATGAAAAAATATATATCATATCCTTAAAACCTTTAAAACCTGAGTGTTCTATAAATTAATTATCAAATCATATAAAATGTTATAATGAAAAATATTTTTTTTAAGAAATCAGTTCATTAATATATATACTCCATGAATCATATGTCCAAAAAAAGTAGGGACCCTGACCCTAGTGGAATAAATCTAATGAATTAAAATCTTACATCCTCATAAGATATGTGGAATCAAATACCGAATGTAACACCACAATATTTTATGGTATGTCTCTTTGTATATTTAATTTCATTGACAACTTAAGTTTCACATAACACCATGCTTAAAAAATTATGATATAATATTAAATATCATTATTTTTATACGACTATTATAAGATAACCATTAAATTAGTGGGAATTATTAATATTAAAAAAATTATGAAATTTATATATAATTTTTTTAATAATATATTTTTAAATTCATCCAAATGATTTTATAGTCATAAGATGATAATGAATCCAATTTTATGAAACAAAATCCTATTTTTTTCTCAAGTTGGTTTAACCACCTTTTAGTGGCATAGTTGTTTTAAAAATTAATTTTGAAACCTTTATAAAATATATTGATAAAAATAAACTTCATTTGTCAAAATTATCTTTGGGTGAAATTTCAATATTTTTCCTAAAAATATTTATATTCTAGTATATAGTAAAAAATAAATTTTTTTATTAAACTATCATTTTTATAATATTAAATCTATATTTATGATTTGAAATAGATATCACATATTAGTGTATAAAAAATCAATTACCTTATTAATGAAAATATAATATATTTTTATCATATAATAAGTAAATAAATGTTTTAAAAATGATACATTAACTATTATTATTTATGTGAAACATAAATTTTTATACATGATTTTATAATTAATGTAATTATTTAAAATAAAATTTATTATCATAAAATATATTCATAAGTTAATATTTTATTTTCCTTATCATTATAATATAATTATTTGAGACCTTAATTAATTCTTGTAAGTGTCATAAAATCAGTAATAATTTTAAAAATATGTATTTTTTGAATAAATTATGAATTTATTTAGAAATTAAATTTCTCAAATTTAGATAATTATTTTAATAAAATTGTGTCCATTTTATAATTATATACATCAAAAAATGGTCAGTGTGAGTTTTTTTATAAAATAGTTTAATATTTTGTTAATAGTGAAATAATTTAATTTACTGTATATATAACATTATCTGTTAAATAAAATATTTCATGGGTAATTTAGGTTGTAAGAACCATAATATAGAACTAAACTTATCTATTTACTTAATTTATTCATTTTAATCAAAACTATTCATAGTCTTAACCCAAAAAAAAATAAACAAATGTATTAAATAATAAAAAACACCCCTCTCCTCTACTATAAACACCACCTCTCACCACACAATCTACTCGCACCTAAAAATACATGAATATTTATTAGATTATATTTATTTAATCTCTTAAAAATCTCCCCCATGTTATGGTCTTACATGTCTCACCAGAAGACCATTTCAAAGTCTCTTAAGTATATTTTCAAGGAGGCAACACTCAAAAGGTAAAACCTTCTCTATATATATCTATGTCATTCAATTTCATTGATTTTATTCTCCTTTCCTTACCTCCTCTTTAAAAACATGCATGTTAACTCTACTATCTTATATAAACATAGATTATATTATGATAATGATATATCCACCATCAATACTTTCTATCCCTTCTTTTTGTTCTAAAAATGAAAATTTCATATGTGATGTATTGATTCACCACATTCATGGATTATGAATCTTTCATTTCATAATAATTCCATTAAAGGGTCCTAAAACAAATTTATGATAAAATAAATTATAATATATATATATATATCATAAATGTTTTAGTATTCTAGAACCGGTATATATATACATAATATTTATTAATAAAAAAACATGTGTGTGATGATTGAAAAAATGCCAAAATAATCTAAAACTTTATCAATATCATTTCCTCTAATGCATCATACTCACATATAATAACAAAATGATATATATGATCATTAAATATTATTATGTGTAATTAATAACATATAATATCAATTACCAATAATTATTCCCATTTCACATGATCTTTCATACATGTATACAAGTGAACTAATCATGGAAAACATGGAATCGAACACTTCTGAATTATGAAATTCAACATTATAAATCATAAAAAAGAACATAAATGAAGTTTATTAAATTATAATAAATTAAAAAAATATATACTCTGAATTAAATTATTAATCAATCTGATTTTATTATTCATGATGTTAAGTAGAATTGTAGATTGTTGTCTTACAAAAGGTAAGAGTTTTATCATCTCACTTTCATTTATGTGAGATATGATTTATTAGAAACTATGTATCATGTGTAGTGTATTTATAATTAAAATTTATGTATCACACCATAAATTAGATTAATTTATTGGTATAAAATGTTTCCATGGATAATTATTTCACAATGGATCATACAGTCTGACTGATTACAAAGTGGTAAGGTATTCTCACTGAACCTCCATTTTTAATTCAGGTTACACTTTCTTTATATTTACCACAATGTGATTCTCAATTCTTCTTATGTACTCCTTATAAAAAAAAATTTATGTTACAAAATTATGTAACTAGCTCAATTATTATTTCCTTGAAGAGGAAATATGTTTTTCATAAGGTTATATTCTCAATTCATCCTAATAAGCAAGCCCGATTAAGGGGAACTTCCCAATTTCATACACATTTTCATGTACACTCTGTAATATATTTTAAGACACCAATATTTTTCTAAAATCATTATTTTTATCATTAAAAATTATCTTACCACTTTTATAGTTTTATTTAAACAATTAATACTTCATCCACTTTAAATACTATTTTATATTTTCCTTTAAGACACATTGATGTGACCCATTTATAATGTTTCTTAAAAACATTTTTTACATGTTTTTACTTAAATTTGAAATAATTTATTCATAAATCATAGTTTAATCATCCATAATTTTTTTCTGATCTATATTTTTATAATATGATTTTATTATAAATACTATATGACTTTCCAAAGGAACACTTCTTTCTAAAAGCAAAAAGTGTATTTCTATCAATAATTCCTTAAAAAATTTATTAGGTTATTTTATTTTATTTCAACACACATTGTTTAATCTTGTTATTTATTTAAATAGATCTATTTTTTTACCATATAACATAATTTATTGAATGGTTTATGATTATTTTTACTGGGTATGTACTATCTTGATACTATTCTCCATGTTATTATAGACAGTTTATGATTATATTTATTATTTGGGGAAAGATATTAAAATTTCAAATGCAAATTTCAATATGAATTCAGATGTTTATTAAGAATCTAACCCTTCATATAATGAATTATTTAGACATAGTAAGTGATGGGTTGGGCCTGCTATATCCCATCTATGCATTGTAAGGTCTCATGCGACAATCTAGACATGGTTTTTACCCATTTGCATACAATGTCTTGGCCAAATCATTGACAGTATGTTTATGATATATAGAATTTTGAATTTACACACTATGATATTAGTAATTGATGATAAATTTTATTATTCGACTTGTAGAATATACAAGGTTCTGTTTCATTCTCATGTGATTATTTATATGGAATTTCTTATTCATCTTTTTTTCTTCTATATTGTTGTCAATATTATGTTTTAATGGAATGTGTTTTAGATATTTACCTTTGATTATTATTTATATTCATGTTATATTTTGTTATATTTCTCACCCTTACTGAGCATCTATGATCACCCCTTTCTAATTTTTTATTTATCACCATGATGTAAAGATGTATATTATGAATAATTTGTGGGGATTATCTATGATTTTATGGTAGTTTCCAATGGAGTTTTAATATTTTTTTATTTAAAATTGTTATGTAATAATTATGTTTGTATATGGTTTCCAAATATTCTAAACTATTCATTACTTTGTAAAATGAAAACTTGTTTACAATACCAACGTAATAAATTAAGGCGCAGACTATGAGATACTGGGGTCACAGTCTTTACAGTTGTAATCATGTAAAGTTTAGTTGGTACTTCAAAAACAATATTTAAGAAAACATATATTAGAGAATTAAACCTAATTATATAATTTTTAAATATTCCAAAATAAACAAATATTATGATTTAGTGATTAGTTTTACATAAATTTTTAGTTTTGGATTGTGTGATTCACTAGTTCTGAGATTATACATCATGTTTCATAATAATATGGTCTAATATATTGTATGTTGTTGGGTATAAATATCACCTCACATAAGGAATAGAAACCTCACCAATTCACATGAACTAATGAGTAAGAGGGGTCAAATATTTTATTATTGTATGAAAATCATTTAAAGGGAACAAGTATCCAAAAAACACATCATATGAGGATATAGTATCACGTGATTACAAGATAGAGAAATAATTATCTATGTATTATGTATTTTGTGTGAAGCACAAGAAAAATTGTAAATCCAAGATAAATTTGGATAATGGAGTGAAGAAAATGATATATTTTACCCCATGTGATAATTATGGAAATAAACACCTCAGTACTTACATGAACAGAATGAGAGTTTGTTATAAGTGTATAGAGGAAGGACACTAGGATATTGATTTAATATGAAAGAAATAATTTTTCCAATTATTAAACTATATGGATGAATGGAACTATGAAAATTAATGTCCCAAGCATCAACAGAATATAGCTCGAAAGAAGAAAAGGGATCATGGTCAATCTTATTCTACTACCTTAGATGAAGAGGAATGATTAATATTCCTATTTTTGGATTCAATAATTATGTTATTTTATTATTTTATCAGTAATGATATATTTATAAGATTCATGATATATATAAGGATTCTACTAAAGTACTTCTTCTCTAAAGAATTGGAACCTAGAGATGAATCTAATCCGGAGAAGTGATTATGTTGTATGCAAAAAAATTAAAAACTTGACTTGAGAATGATATACCTAAATATGTGTTTGATTATTGAGATAATAATAAATATATGTATATGTCATAGAATTAGTGACCATGAAGGTGGTTAGTGATCTTCTTGTGTATGTTATGTTGGTATTGTTAGATGTTTGGATTTAAGGACAACCTGATATTTCTCTCTTGGAATCATGCATGTTTTATAAATGTTTAATGGTTAACATGGTACTTATATATTTTATATGTGACAATAATATATACATTATAGGTAAAATATTTTGTTAAGTGAATTTTATTCAAAATATTTGGCCTTTGAATTTTGATAGGAAAACTTTTCATAAGTCTTAAGGATGACTACTTATGATATTAGTTAAGGATATTATTCATTAAGGTTAGAGTATGGTTTATCATATTGGATAAAAAGTTATAACCTTTTTTGGTTTCAATAAATATTTAAAGGAAAAAAGGAATTACATATGTATTATTCAATAAATGAGATTCATTTATAAAAATTCCCCTTGAATATCCATCTTTTTATTTTATAAATTAAGTACTGATCGATCGAAGCACAACTACATGATGATATTTTTTTATAGAAAGGAATAAAGTAAGTCTATTTTTTAAAGTCCTTTCATGGATAGTAAAATATTACTCAAATTTATGAAAAAGTATTTTAGAACAAAAACATCATCAGTTTACTTTTCTATTTGAGAAATAAATTATATTTGAACCAATAATAGATTTATGACATTGAAATGGTTAAATTTATAAGGATCATGTTCTCTATCACTAAACATCAAAACTTGGTGGTTATATTTTCTTCCATGTCAATATTTTCACATTTCACTACAGTTACCCTATTTAGATGCCTAATTTTTTGGGATCTTCTCATTTCCATTTCCCTATTATTGTGAGGATGTATTATTTACCCAATTTTTTATGTGGGTTTCTCAGAAAACAATTTTGAGGTATCATTCTTTTATTTTTGAATTAAAATTTTAAATTGAGAAGATTTAATTTATTGAATGAGTGGAGAATGTATCACCCTAATATATATGGTATTAATTTTTAAAAATAAATTTCATCAACAACATATGTTTCACAGAACTCAAAACTTTAATGAACAATTATATATACTATTAAATTTCATTATTGTAAAATCATTGTTATAACATAACTGTTAAATTAGAAAAAATTAATTATATTAACCAAATTATGAAATTTATAAATTATATAATGAATCAATTGTTTTTACATTCATCCAAATAATTTTATTGGAATGTGATAAGATTGAATCCAATTTTACAGATTAAAAGTCTATATTTTTGTAATGTTTGTTTTACAACCTTTTAATGTCGCACATATCTTAAAACTAAATTTTTAAAAGTTTATAAATCCTATTTATCAAAATAATATTCATTTTCAAAATTGGAATGTTTTAATTTTCATAGGGTGAAATTTGGTTATTTTTTCTGAAAATATTTTTTTGATGGATAGTGAAAAATATTAATTTTTATAAACTATAAATTTCATTAGATTAAAGGTATATTTATGATTTTAGTTATATCTCACCAATTAAAGTATAAATAAAATTTTGGTATCTTATTAATGAACATGCAATATTTTTATATCATGGAATAAGTAAACAAATGGTTTACAAATGATATATGAACTGTTAGTATTTTTTTTGAAACATAAATGTTTATTAAAAAATTTATAATTTTAATAAATATCTAAAATAAAACTTATTTTCAGGAAATAGATTAAAAAATTAGTTTTTTTTCTTATTATTATAATATAATTTTATTTGACCTTATTTAACTTTTGAAAGTGTCATAAAATTATTTATAAATTTAAAATCTGTATTCTTCGAATAAATGATGATTTTATTTAAAAATTAAATTTAAAATATTCAGAAATTTAATTTCATAAAATGGAGTCCATTTTTTAAATATAAACATCTAAAAACTTTTAGGGTTAATTTTTTGTATTTTTTCAAAAATAGTTGAATCATTGGTTAATAGTAAAATACACTAATTTAAGGTATATAACATTATAAGTTAAATGAACTATTTATTGAGTCATTTATAATGTAAGATCTTTAATATATAAATATTTTCCCCTCTTTATTGTATTTAGTCATGTGAATAAAAACTATTCAATTACTTGACCCAAAATTATAAACAAATGAATAAAATAATAAAAAATACTCCTCTTATTCACTATAAATACCACCCATCACCAAACCTTCTCCTTGGACATCAAAAGCCTTTAAGCTTGATTATATTATTCCAATTTTCTCTCCAAAACCTCTCCCCCATGTTTTATTCTTTTTAGTTTAATTGAAATACCATTTCAAAGTCCCTTAAGGAGGTTCTCAATGAGAAGAAACTCATGAGGTTAAACCTTTTATCTCTCTCTCTCAATTTCCTTTATTTTCCTATCATCTATTTACCTTTTATATCCAAACAAATTAATGATAAATAAATTATAGTATATATAAAGAGATTTTATTTGGATAATTTGGTATCCACCATCAACTATTTTCGTTCCCCTCTTTTGTTCAAAAAATTAAAATGACATCCATGAGTTGTCGATTCACCAACTTCATGGATAATGATTCTATCGATTTATAAAACTGCAATCATAGCTGGAAATAAAACCATTATAATGGTTAAAAAAATATTATAATATTTATATTAAAACATATTTAGGTTTCTAAAATAGATATATAATCATATTATTAATTTATAAAACAAAATTAGTGAGTGATAATCCAAAAAATTCCAAAATAATCAAAAACATTTTTAGTAACATTTAATCTAATGAATTATCCTGATATCTGGAAAAAAAATTATATATAAGACCATTAAATCTTATGGAGGTTCATTAATAACCTATAATTTCAATTCTGAATAACAATTATAATATAACATGATCTTTTATATATGTATAAAAGTGAACCAATCCGGAAAACCAAGGAAACGGACTCTTCTAAATGATGAAATTGAATGTTATTACACATAAAAACACCATAAATGAACTTAATAAAATAATAACAAATAAAATACATGTTTAATAGTTTATTATTCAACTTATTAATTAATAAAATTTAATTATCCATGATTCTATGTACATGTGAATAATGCTTTCGATCATAAGGTAATAGTTTTTTCATCTCACCTTTATTTCTGTGAGATATGACATATTCAACACTATTTCATGGGTGTGGAGTATGTATACTTCCAATTAATGTATGAAAAAAATTAATATATTTATTTAAATTATATATTTTTTTTATCTGATAATCATTTCTTTATATATCATAGGGTCTGACTGAATACAATGTAGCAAGAGATTCTCCTCAAACCACCATTTTTCATCCGGGTTATACATTACCTATCTTTACCTCAATGTAATTCTTAATTATTCTTATGTAATCATAATAAATTCTCTCTATATGATACAAAATTATGTACCTAGATCAATTGTTTTTGAAATACATGTTTTATATTTTTATCTTCTCAATTCATCCAGATAAGGAATCCTAATTAATGGGAACTTCCTAATTTCTTAGCCATTTCTAAGTACACTCCATAATCTATTTTAAGACACAAATATTTTTCAAAATTAAATCATTTTATAATGAAAAAATATCTTAGATATTTTATGGTTTTATGTAAATAATTAATCATGTTTTCTCTTTAAATACTCATTAACATTTTTCATTAACCCATAGCAAGGTGGCCCATTTCTAATGTTTCTTAAAAACTATTTTTACATATTTTCACTTTAGTTAGAATTAATTTATTCCTCAAACATAAATAAATTTACCTTAACTTTTATTTTTTTGAATATACATGTTTATAATATTATTTTGGGATGAATAAAAAATTATTTTCCAATAGAACTATTTTTTTCAAAAGTAAAAAAGTATATTTCTCTTAAGAATTCTTCAATGATTTCATTGTTGTATTTTCATATATTTAAACAACTTCTTTTTAATCATATAAATTATTGAAATTGATATTTTATGTTACTATATATAATATTTTATTGAATTTTTTATGATTAATTTTACTAGGGATGTACTATCTTAATATCACTCTCCATATTATTCTGCAAGGTTTTGGATTATTTTTAATGTTTGGGGAAGGATATTAACTTTTCATTTCATAGTTTAAAAAGAATGTATATATTTATTTTTTTAACCATTTAATATTAAGATTTAATTTTACTTATTAAGTGATGGTTAGGGCCCTCTATATCCCCTTGATGCATCGGTAGGTTACATGAGACAAACTAGGATGGATTTATACCCATTTATGTATAATGTGTAGGATAAATACTTGATGGTATGTTTATGAAGTATGAAATTATACATCCCATCATTATAATATTAGTAATTTAAAATCCATGTGATTATTCTAATAGTATAATATACATGGTTAGTTTTCATTCTCATGTAATTATTTATGTGGAATTATTTATTCTGCTTTTATTCCTACTATATTATTCTTAAGATTATGTTTTAATGGAATGTGTTTTACTTATTCTCCCTGCCATATGGTTTAAATTTATGATAGTGTTTTCTGTATTTATTTACCTTACTGATAATATGTTCTTGCCCATTTATTATTTTTTATTTTCCCCCAGTATGTGAAGGATTATATTACTAATGACGTAGAGGGATCATCTTGGAGTTTATGGGTTTTTCTAATAGAGTTTCTATATTGTTTTTCCTTTAATTTTGTAATTTAATAATTATGTTCATATATTTTCTTCAAAATATAATTAACTATTAGGTCATTTAGGAAGTGATTTATTGTTCATAGTACCAATGTAATAATGTAAGGCACTGACATTAGGCTGCTAGGGTCCATGTCTTTTCACCGAAGGACCAACTAGTTTAACAACCTTGATAATATATATACATACTTGAGTGTTGCATTAAATTTTAAAACATCACACAGAATATAATATCTTTTTTTACAATAACATTATTCCCTCGATAATATCCCTTCACATCAGCCATAGTACATTTCATCAAATCCGGTAGAATGAGAACAAAATAAAGGTGTGAAAAAAAATGAACAGTAAGAGTTACGTACAGAATACGTTTTCATGAACCAAAAAGCATAACCAACATGGAAATTAAATTAACTAAACACACATTCCATTTAAATAACATTTATATCATGATAAGATATAAAAAAATCAATATTAAATGTTAAATACCTAAAAAACATGCCATTTAATCAATAATATAAAAATGAAATGAATTCGTAAAAAATATTATTGTTAAAATCATATGGATAATAATAACTGAATTCTTATTGATGTGAATGCTTAATTATTGGAATTCATGTCTTAGTCACATGATAACTCTTCCATAAACACCTATCATAAAAATGTTTAAAACTATAGGTAAAACCACATTTAATTCTAGATTAGAAATTTGCCTCATGAGATATATCCATGAAACGAGGGGTTTTATAAAATAAGCCCCACCCATCACTATATTTTCAAATCATTCATACATATTTAATGATCAATTTAATTCATGTGTCATTATTCCTTACCATTAAATATCTATAATGATGCAATAATATAGATTATCAATATTTAAACAGTCAATCAAACAACAATTAAAGTAAATAACCATAAATATAAATGAGATAATGTTTATTAAATAATCATATTAATTATAGAATATATATATTTAAGGGAAAATTCACTTCTAATGATCACATGAAATTGAATAATTCAAGGGGTTGTAAATGACTAAATAATGAAATAATGAAGTGAATGTATATACTATCCTTGGTAAAAGTAATCATACAACATTTAGAGGAAGAATAAGGATGGTACAAATACAACATATCCCAAATACAGTAAAAGTAAAAGGTTTTTTTGTTAGGATCATAGAGACAGCAGATCATACCTACACATTTGTAACGTTTCATTATTTGATTGATCCGTATAGAAGGGGGTAACACATATTTTAACATAAAAATGATCATTATAGAAAATATGAAATGTTATTTATTTTTAAAAAATACTTATATATATCATCCATGTGGTTTGGTGATGAAGAAAGAGTCACATCGCTTCATGAAGGCAGTAGTCCACATGTACACGAATGATGTAATCATTCTCCAATGTAAAGTATAATTATATATTATATTTTTATAATGAACATTATTTAATTAATATCATTATTGTGTAATTAATATAAAATATATTTATTAAATGTATCCTTTTTTATTTATATTTAATTTGTCAGTGAATAACGAATCACATCGCTTCGTGAGGCTGTAGTCTGCTTCACACATGAAAGATGTAATTGTATACCCAACATAATGGAATTTAAAGTGGTATATATGATTTATTGTCTCAAAATGAATAATTAATTTATAATTATCATATATATTTACCTTAGGTCCATCATAATATCCAACCATTAGTGGTGGTAATTTAAAAATGAATAACTTCAGTTCACGAGTCTATAGCCCTTCATACACACGAATAATGATTTCATAAGCAATTTGATGGAAATAGGGATGGTTTGGGGTCATTAATTTATCATAAAAAATATATATATATATAATACTAATTTTTATATATCTTTATTTTTAAATAATTTAAGGATGTGGAGGGAGAATCAAATTAAAAACCCTCACTGAAGAACGTCACCTATTATTTGGGTAACATCCTTAGTTTTCACCAAAATACTTCATAGGTTTGATTTCATCCCCACCAAAGGATTATATGATGATATTAGGTGATTTCTTATGTTACTTGGATAGGTAATTTTCAATCCAAAATGGTTTAAGGGTTTGAATAATATAGGATTTGGGTTGGCCTTTTATAAGTGAGGTGAGTGCAAAACATGAAATTACTGAAAAGAAAAAGTTGTACCCACATTTTTTACTTGCCATAATGGTAAAAAAATGGAGTATTATTAAGAAATAGACATTATAGGGTATAAATATTTCCTTAAAAACATTTTTTAGACAAGTTTTTATGTTATAACATTTTAGTTTAATTCACCGTTTAATCCATTTTTACCATAATCATGGTAAATAATTTTTACTATTTCACTATTCATTTTGTTAGAAAATTTGGTTAAACATATTAGATAGTATATATTATTATGATTAAAAATATTGAATCCATTTTTTTAAATTATATTCACATAATTTTTAAAATACAATTTAAAAATAATCTTGCAAACACAATGATAAAGAGGGATTTCAAAGAGAAAATGTTTTAATGTTTAAAAAAGATTTATATCAAGAATCAATTTGAAAATTATTCAACACACATAAATTTTATTTGTATATATATAATTTATCTAATTTTACATTAAAATTTATTTAAAATATAATATATCCTTCTAAATTATTTAACCAAATGTAGTTTTTAATTAAAATTCATTAATTTAAACTATTCATGAGAAAATGGACTATTTCGGAAAAAAACCAAAAAATTAAAACTAAGCTATTTATTATTTAATAATTTAAAAAATAAAAATTTTGTTAAATAAATTTTATAAATTTTTTAATAAATAATTATAATTTATGTGTGTAAATCCCAACAAAACTGTTCTTTATAAGGAATATAGTTTTCAGAAAAAATATTTTGTTTTTATTTTAAATGATTCTTATTTTATTTATTTCTAATATATTATCATGATGTTCATAATTTTGTTAGTACTACATATAGACATAACATAATGTCATGTTTATAATGGTATATGATATTATGGTTTATTTCGACTCGAGGTTGTGTGCTACTCAAGCTATCAAATAGATTACCTTTTTAAAAAAGGAATATTTCATATAGTATCTACTATTATATTTCCTTATAAAATTTTGTATATTTCCCATCCAATCTATTGAAAAAAATTATATTTTAAAATATTGGGTTTTTATATTCTCTCTAATTTCTATAAATTGCATGTTCACAATTTAAACTTGTTATCAATAATCAAGGGTTGACACCTAGAAATACCATTGTTGAAAAATACATATCGAAAAAGGGTTAATTAAAAAATAAATTAATAATATAGAATATAAAGTACAATGTTCATCTGGAATAAGACATGGATATTTTTCCAAGTATGATAACATAAATGGAAAATTAAAACATGAACATGGAAGAAAAGTATAAATAAGTATAGAGCGTGATATTGGTCATTGATCATGAGAAAGTGAATGATAAATGGAATATTAAGGACCTCTACAACATAAATTTGTGATTATTTATAAGACTATATGATTCATCAGACATGAAAGTAAAATGATAACCTTTTTTAATTAAACTATTCCAATATTTGAGGAATTATTTTTTATATATGATTATATGGATATATACTTGATAGATTTATATTTTATAGGCACAATTTCATCCTTTGGTTTTCCTTCTATCTATTTTCGATTCATCACTTACTCAAAGACATGAATTTCAGAAAATAAATTTTTTATGACTAAAGCACTAAAATTCACTTTTAACAGATCTAAATATGAATAATATTGGAAAAATTGATTGCACAGGTTATCCAAAATTCATGAAACTTTATATGGTGAGGTAATACATTAATCTCTAAAGACTCATCGAAATTTAATCTTAAACCATTTCATAAATTGTTAAGCTAATGTACCTTTTAATAGATTAATATCCAAAACATTATAAATTAGTTCACTAATTTTTTGAAATGAACTTATCATTAATCTCCCAAACAAAGTGAAGTGTCTCTTAGTTGTTATATGCCAAACATGTGAATACCTTCATCTTTTGATTTCATGAAACATGGTAATGACCTGAATTAACATAAAACCTTATTAAAATAATGCATTAATCCCCATTCCTTTTTCAAATCACTTATTTTCTTTATATATTCCTTAAATAAATATATTTTCTAAAATACATCAATGTTAGTATAAACCACTTTTTCGATAAATCATTAGTTTTACCCAAAGTAGTCAATAATCTATAGTTTAATTTATCCATATCAATTATCTCTTTATCCCAACATCATTATCCTAATATTAGGAACATATTAATGTATATATTTCCATTATTCATGTTTTTTCCAACAAGATCAAATTTCCACTGAATCATTTTTCTTCGTCATTAGTACTGTCTACCATAAACTTTAATATAATTAATGTAAATTTTCTATTGTACAATCATTATACATTTCTTAATTATTATAACCAATATATCATTGATAAAATATATAAATAACATAATTATGGAATCCAAACACAACCTCATTAAGCTTTCAACATTGTCTATATTAATAGAATATTATTTACCGTGATCTATTAGCACTTTTTTATGTATATTCCTTTAACACTTAAGACATTTATTTTTATAGTTGCGTCTATACATAATGTTAATGAATTGTACATTAGAAAAAAAAAATTATTTCCCTTTCAATCATAAACTTAGTGTCCTTTTTCTCCATATTTGTAGAAACTCCCATTTATTTCAAGTAATCACCATGGTGTTTATTTCAACAATTATAACATGTTAGACAAAAAATCATTCCCTTATTCCCTTTATCAAAAAATTTCTCTACCTTCCTCTTATTATTAGCCTTCCCTCCAACAGTATAATTCTTATAGAGTTATTTTTCTATCTTATTATAACATTATGTTATATCCTCATATGATGAAAATGTTTTGGATACTAGGTTCCTTTGTCATATTGGATTACACCTATTCTGTAAATGACCGTTCTTAATTTTTGGATTACTTGCATTCATGTGGTTCTTATTCCTTCTACCATGAATTATTTCCAGAAGATAAAATGCACTAGAATATATAATATAATTATGAAACCTAATTTATAATAATAAAAATAGTGAAATACATAGCATAAATTGAAAATTTTATTCATAGCTAATGTAAAATCAAAACCTAAACCACTGGGTCCAATCTGGATTGCTATATGACCTTATATAGGCCTACCCATATGCAAGAGGTTGTTAATTAGTAGTGAGGGGCTCGAGTGGAACCTCGGGGGAGATTATACCCTATGTATCATATGATGGGATCTAAAATAAAAATAATAATAATAATAACTAGATTAAAAATGTGGAAATGTAAAGGTCACACACATGTCGTATAATAAAACAGCTCCCAAAGTGGTAAGTAAAAATGGAGTATAAATAGCAGTTAAATATAAGAAAATTAAATAAACAACCAATCATGGGGTACTCTGGTGTCTTTCCCAATCCACCCCACCACCTTTATCTGTGTTCTCATCCATCCACCACAGGTCCCATTCCCTTCACTGAGTCTCTCAAGAAAGCTACAAGGGAATCTAAATGCCCAAGTAGGGTGTGAGTACCAGAATCATTAGGACAACACCAATTCATCCTTTACCTGATATTTTCCAGTATTCTAGTGAATTACATAATAAAATTAATTTTTAACAAGAATAATAACACTCAATACATTAATATCGAGTGGTTGTGCACTAACCAAGATTCCATAAACCCCTATCTATACATGCTTCATCTACATGCTAGAAATATATTATATGATGATAAGTATCCAAAACAATTTGTAAGGTTGTTGAAGATTCACTTGGAATCCACAAGGTATAGATTTAAAACAACCTACTGAGAATCCACAAGGCATCAGGTAACACTTGAAATCTACAAGGCATCGATTATCTATAACCTAATCAGAATCTACAAGGAATTAGGTAACACTTAGAATATATAAGGCATAAAATTTCGGTCATCTACTTGGAATCATCAAGGAATCCAGTAGATTCCAGGTTATAAGGTTCTCAAGTTATTTTTTCATCTTCTCTTCACATCATGTGTGAACCCCCTATGGAGTAATCATACCACGATGACCACTTATCATGTACACACATACCAGTCCTCCAAAAGAAAAATATTACAATTCATGGAATGAAAAAAATCATAGCATAGATCATGAGAAACATAACATCATAATATACATCAACATGTGAATCAAACATCAATATGGAATGAAGATATCCCATAAATCTCATGGAAACAAAAAATGTTAAACCTTGGGATATGCACACCAACATTCAATCACAAGTCAACAGTTATATCAAGTAAGCCAATACATAAATTAAATATAGCAAAATGTGTAAAAAAGAGCCTAAAAAGTAAAAGAACTTACTTCCTCAAATTTTTGATGAAAAAACTCTCCACTGTTTTATTATCATTGAAGGAAATACATCAATGTCTCATGTTTTCAAAACATCATAACTCGAGGTATTCAAGGGGTTTCTAGAACCAAAATAACTATTTTATTTCAAAAAGGATTAAAATATGATGTATGATGATATCTTTTCTCTCCTAGATAATTATCCAATTATTATTAAAGCATCACATGCGTTGATATTTTCTCTCTCTTAAATAATTCTCAAATTATCATTTACATTATCACATCTAATGATATTTTATTTTTTTCTAGATAATTTTAAAATTATCATTTAAAATTATCATTTAAAAAAATCATGTGTTAAAAATAATCCTTTTATAATTATGTTTGATAATTATCTCTGATCATTATTATATACACTAATAATTATTTAATAAATGATTATTCTATAATCAAGGGAATATTGATTAATAATAATTATATTTGATAATACACTCAATTATCCAAACAATATTTTGATAAAATTATCATTTCCTAAATCACTATAGTTATTAATTGACAATTTAATAAAATTATTCAATGCTTGATAATTTTTTATGATTATCATTTATTTTAAAAAAAATTATCTTATGATAATTATATATATTATAACATCATAATTAAAATAAGGATGTAATTATACATAATAATTTTTTATTCCATAGATCAACATTTGATAATTTTAAATAAAATTTCCCTCGACTATCCATGTGATTGACGGTTGATAAAATTTATTCCATAAATTATAATTTGATAAATTATTAATTATCATAATGTGATTTTAAATAAGTTTCCCCCAATTATCCATGTGATTAATCATTGATAATTTTTTAATTCCATAAATTATTATTTCATAATTTTTTAATTATTGTTTGATAATTTTAAATAATTTTACTATGAACATATGATGTGGTTATTATTTTATAATTTTCTTCAGATAATTCAATGAAATTATCATTCCATAATTATTATTATAATTTTTTTCATTAGAATTATCATTTGATAATATTTATATGTCATCCCTTGATAATTGGATCAAATTATCTTATGATAATCCATTATTTTTATATTCTAAAAAATCCTGTAATTTATACTTTGATGCTTTCTAAATAACCCCTTAACAAATTTATGTTTGTTCTTTTATATAATTAATAATTTTTAAATTTTAAAGAGTAACAAAAATAGAATAAAATAAATAATTAAAAAACTAACTTTTTCAACCTATGCAAAATGTATGGAAAAAATGGCAATCGTCAGTGTCTCCCAAGCTAGATCTGGTGGAATGAGCCTTGATACATGTATCCCAAAAATGTAGGAGTGTTCTAGAATTTTCCTTAATCAACCAAATCTATGATGAAAAAATCCAGAATAATTCTCCATTATACGAAACCCATGTCCCATACCCTATTTTCCAAACCAAAAAATTAATCTATATTTTCAACTAAAATTTAAACCATTTCCTTTAATTTGGAAGAAACCAAGTGTTGCGATTGTTTCCAGGTTAAAACAGGGTCAAATAAAGTTTTTAAAGATCATCCACATCCTAAAATAGAGGAAGGCATAAAATAGAAGAAGGTAACCTGTAAAAATATTTTTAAAAATTTAAAACTAATAACTAAATTAAAATAATATAATTTATTATTCAATATAATTATTAACAACTTAAAATCTAGGAATGATCTGACCAAACACATGTTTCTCATGAATGTTATACCCTTTCAAGGGTAAAAATCTCTTATTGGACCCAAAATTTGTCTCTGATTTTTCATATGATGCATCATTTGAGGATTATTAATTGTTTTATATTTAAATAATCGATTAAATAATTAATTAAATACCAAAATAGTAATTTTCACAAGAAAGGCATCCAAATTTCTGAGCTTACAAATTTTATAACCCTCCTAGGGTGTAAGCCACATCTCACACCAAATAGTGGTGTTTGATTTCTCATACGATGCACCATTTTAGAGTTATTCAATAATTTAGAATAAATTGTGCATCCTTAGTATAATATATTTTATAATTTTATTCCATCTTCACTGAGCTTTTATGTGCCCAAAAATATTTCACCAACTTAGTGACTGACTCCAAAAATATTTGATAGAATATTCTAATGTTTTAACTATAATTTTCACTTACATAATCCTTTTACATATTTCTAAGTTATTTTTATTGATAAATAATTTTTCACATAATCCACTTATAATTTATCAAGAAGAGAATTTTTATTATCTTTATTAAATTCATAATGTTAAAATTCTTCCCCTATATTGACTTCTCATCCCCAAGAACTGTCTCTAGCTATCTTTCTCGAAAAAATTAGGCCATTGATCTTGAACATCACTCCCACAGTCCCATGTATATTCCTAGATCCACGCATGCTGCCACTTAATCTAGACTAGTGGTATCATCATCCATCATAATTACTTCTTTCTTAAGTCAATGATCCACACCAGATGCTCCTCATAAGATTCTTTAGTATCCAACTCAGTGTCCTCTCAAATAATAACATGAATGGGGTTGGGTGTGTAACATTGGATATATGACACGTGGAACACATTGTGCATACCTTAATAGAGAGAAAGGAGTCCTAGTCAATATTCTAATGCCCCTATCAACTTGGTGATCTCAAGGGGCCCAAGAAAACATAGTGCTAGATTTCCCTACTTACTCAAATATTTATTCCCCAGCTATGGAGTCACTCTTAATAATACCAGATCTCTCACAAAAAACTCCAAGGGTCTCCTCCTATTGTCTACATATGATCTTTGTCTGCTTTTAGTGGTGATCAATCTATTATTTATCAGTTTCACTCTCTCAGAGTCCTACTCCACCAGACAAGGGCAAATAACTACTACCTCACCCACCACATGCCAACACAATAGTGAACGACATGGCCTCCCATAAAGAGCCTCATAATCTTCCATCTGAATTGAATCCTGAAATCTATTATTGTATGAAAAATAAATAATTTCTAGGTGATAATCCCATTCTATAACAAGGTCTATCATGAAATATCCAATAATATCCTCTAAAATGCCAGTGGATCACTCAAACTGATTATTGGTCTGAGGATGTTATTTCATTCCCAAAATCAACTAAGTCCCTAGGGATCTTTGTAAGTTCTACCAAAATAATGATGAAAAATGTTAATCTCTAACAAAAAAATGATAAAAGGGACTCTATGTAGGCACATTATCTCTCAGACATATAGCTTTCTCATCTCTTCCACTGAGCGAGTCTCTCTTATTAGTTAAAAGTGGGAAGACTTTGTAAACCGATCAATAATCACCCAAACTATGTCATGACTCCTCAAGGTCCTCAAAATCCCCATCACAATATCTGTTCTGATGTATTACCACTTATATATAGGTATTAGGAGTGTCTCTAACAATCCATCGGGACACTGGTGTTTGAAATTCACCCTATTATAGGAGAGGCCTCGAGACAAAAATGAGCAATGTCTCTCTTCAACCCTGGCTCCCAGAACAGTCTCTTGATGTCAAGATATATCTTGTTCACACTAATATGTATTGACCATTTCAGGGTATGTTAATCCCTCATCATATCCTTTCTAATAAAATAATGAACTACTACTATTCTATGTTCAAATATCACATCGTCTCCATCCATCAACTATTTGGGCATCAAGTCCTCACTAGCTAGTTGTTCCCTCTTTACCGCACACTCAGAGTATTACACCAATTCAGCTATTACCTAGTCCACAAGTGAGGATATGACTATTAGATGAGAAAAGGTAATATAACCATGGTACTCTAGGGAATACATCCTCAAATCAACCAATAAACTCATCAAATGTCACTACTCCACTGAGGATGTATCACGGGGATCCTATTCTGCCTGAGTCTTTTGGCTAATGGAATCTACAATGACATTTCCATTTCTAGGTGCATATTTTGTCTAAATGAAAAACATTTGTATACACTCAACCCAACACCTCTACCTCAGATTCAGGTCCCTCTAAGATAATATATAGATAATTCTTTTCGGGTCCATGTAAACAATAAATCTCTAATCGAAGAGAATGTCTACAAAATTTCAGAGCATGGACCACTGATTCCAGCTCCATGTCATATTTAGGGTAGTTTTTTTCATGGCGGCACAGCTGAAAAGGCCTATAAGAAACTACATTCTCACTTTTCATCATCACCATGCCCATACCAATGCTTAATGAATCATTGTATACTACATAACCAATCTCATGATCAAGGAGTGCCAGTACTGGAGCTTTTGTCAACCTTCTCTTTTCCCCAAGGAAAGCCTCTCCACACTTATCTAGCCACTAGAACATCACTCCATAATTTTTCATTCTTATCAGTGGTGCTAGTTGGGATATGTCCTAGATAAACCTTCAGTAATATCATGAAAATACTCTGAATCTCTTTATAGAAAACACATTTTGGGGATGTTTCCAGGACATGACTACCTTTACCTTCTCTAGGATTGTTGATATATTGGTATAAGTACACCACGAGTCCTAATAAATTCCATTATTTTTTCAATAAGACACATTTCCGACAGATTGCTGTAAAGATTGTGTGCATGAAGAATACTCAAAAATATCTCTAGGTGCCTTGCATGTTCCTATTATTTCGGCATGTAGATGTGGATATCAATGACAAACACTACAAAAAAATATTTTATGTTTGGATGAAATATCTTTATCATGAGGGCCATGAACATTTCTAGTGGGTTCTTCATCATGAACGACATCACCAAGTACTCATACAATCCATATATACTCTGAAACACTATCTTTGGAATGTCCTACTCCCTAACTCACAACTTGTGGTAGCGTGATCAAAGATATATCTTAGAGAAACATCAGGCTCCCCATAGATAATCAAAAATATCATTAGTTATGATAAAAGTATATCGATTCTTCACCATCGCCTAGTTTAGCTTCTAATAATCACTGCATAGTCAAAGACCACTATCTTCTTTTTTGGAAAATATAATTGGTGCACCCCCCCCCCCCCCCCCAACTAAGTATTAGTTATGATATATCCCTTTGTCTCCAAGTCTTATAGTGGTACCTTTAACTCCCTCTTCTTGATTAGAGTAATATGATAAAGGTGTATCAAAATGGGTTGAACAACTGGAATGATCACTAACTCAAAGACAATTCATTTATCAAGATGGAGTCATGTGAAGTCATTTAGAAAGATTACTTCATTTAGATCCATGACTGGAAGAATAAATTAGGGTGTTTCCACTAATGCTATCGCAAGGTCCAATCCTATCATTTTGTATGTGATTTTCCTAAGATTGATCAATTCTGGAAAAACTATTCTTAATACCAGATCACACTATCCAGTAATTGAGATCTTCCCTCCCTTTAGAGAAGTAAATGATACACGTCTATGATAGTAGTCAATGTGATCATGAAAGCTGGTCAACCAGTCCATGCTGAGAATCAAATCCAAAGTCATTATCTCCAAAAATATGAATTCCCGCAGATTTCCATAACCTATAATAACTTGTGGACACCATGGGAATTGGTAAAGATGGTGCACTCTCATTCCCAAGGGTTTATCAAAGGAGACTAACTCAAATGATAACTTGATAAGTAATTCAATTCCAAAAACTTCTTGGGCAGATATGAAATAATGGGAAGCACCAATGACGAATTATATAGTAGATAATATATATATGATTGGGATTGTACCTTGAAAAGTGTATGGTCTCTCTCTACCTTCTTCAAGAGTCTAGTCCACAATGTACATATGACCTACCTCAACTCGTCTTCTATGTCCCATGGGTGAATGAATAGCATTAGTTTTCTATAGAAAACACAGATCAGATCCCCATTACATACCCCTAAATCTACTAGATCTCAGCCTACAAATCCTAGAGAATAAAATTGATGATTCACCTTTTTACCACACTATTGAAATTTTCTATGAGGTGAAGTACATAACCAAAAAAAGTATATAGTCTTTCCATAGTTAAAACTATATGAAACTCTTTCCTAATGGTATGATGAGGCTACACACTACTCCACCTACATTTGGGTACTTTGTTGTATGACTTTGTTCTTCCTATTTTTATTTCCAAAAGTAACTCCCATAATAGTGAGAGGAATCCCAATCATTGGACCTCCATGGGACAAAAGTGAGCCTAATGCTCGACCATCCTCTAATCTCTTTTCAATGTGTAGAGCATCGAAAAATGAATTTGTATATATTAGTCATTCCAATCCTCAAACATGATCTCTGAGTTACACAGAAAGGCCTATCTTGATCATAAAAACCTTTTGTTCCTTGTTCCCCTCTTACAAATTTGAAAAATGAATCAACTCATTAAACTGGGTTGAATATGCAGAGACAGTCATTGAATCCTTCCATAATTCCCTGAAATCTTATGAACAGCCCAAATTTCTCGTGTCTAGAAAATAATACTCAAGAAAAATATCATTGAAGGCCACCCATGTAAGACCCTCTCATCTCCCATATTGGCACTTAGTATTTCACCATCTCTAAGTGGGTACCTAAATCATGGAGGTTTCTAGGATCATGAACCCTTCTTCAAAGGTCTAGAACAAATCAAAGATGCTCTCAATATATTCTATCCATTTATCTTAATCTTGTGGGCCACTAGTACCTTGGAATGCTGGAGGATGCTAGAGTTGGAAATCCCAAGCATGGTCAGTCAAGGTCCTCTGTGTGGGTCCACCCTGGGCATGCACTATCCAAAAAAGCCTAAGATAAATGGTATTTACATCCCGAATATCATGTGCCAATATAAGATCATACTTAGGTCTATCCCCCTATGCAACTAGTAATTTCATATTAGCACCCTATTTTTTCTATAGCTTCCAGTCCCATCAAACATCATCCACACAAGAAGAAACATTTGGTACATAAACAGATCTTAACCAGTCTATTAGATCACAAAATGTTATCCTAAGATTCTACCATCAACAAAGGGTATAACCTCTTATCATTAACCCCTTTCTCCATTTCTTCACATCAGTCGCTGTTTTTGTATAAATATATTAACAAAACAACAAGATTAGTTCAAACAATTGATGCCTATGGAGATATATAACCTTGAAAAAACTATCCCGAACAGATAGTGAAAAAGTAGTCATTTAATTAATGAATTATTATATAGAATAACAATAGCTTATATATATAGAATTTAACCTATATGACTAGCCATGATAATGAACGCAACTAAAATCTCATAAATCACATATCAACATCATTTGCATCACCCAAGGTGAGTTTCAATCAAGAGTAACATCAATTAAAAATTATCAATTAATGGTAACTCAGCAGTACACTATACAGTGATTTCCATACTCTGATATAGTTACCTATCCTAAGTCCCATATGTCATATCTTTCATCTATACTATACCATTCCAAGTCAAAGAAAAGAAAACTTTTTGTTATTCCTGACCTATGATACCATTTTAGTAACATCCCAACCTGAACCAGTGGGTCCAACCGGGAATGATACATGACCTCATGCATGCCTCCCCATCTGTAAGAGGTTGTTGGCTACATGAGAGGGTCTCAAGTAGATCCTTGGGGAAACTATACCCTCAGTATCATGTCATGGGAATGATAATTAAATCATGAATATAAATAATAAAAATAAATATAAAAAAATGTAAAGGTGTAATACATGTTGTATAATAAAATGGTTCCCAAAAGTGGTATGAAAAACCAAAGTATAACCAAAAGATATATACAAAAAATTAAATAAACAACCAATCAATAAGAACTCTAGTGGATATTCCAGTCCTCCCTGGATCCATGTTCCACCTGCTCAGTGATATACCACAGGTACCTTTCCCTTCACTAGGTATCTCATGAAATATATAAGCACATCAAAATTCCTATATAGGGTGTGAGTACAATAATCAATAAGACACCACCAATGCTTAATTAACCTGATGTGAACAAGTGTGTAAGTGTATTCCATAATATAATAAATTTTTAATAGTAATAATAACACACAATCCAAAACTGAGAGCCTGTACACTAACCAAGCCGCCACAAACCCCCAACTACACCTACTTCAGCTCCATGATGAAAATATACTATATGACAATAAGTATCCTGGACCAGCAACAAGGTTGTTGGTAAGTAACTCGGAATCTAGAAGTCATAGAGTATCTATAACCTACCTAGAATCCACAAGGAATGGGGTAATAGTTGATATCCATAAGGCATTAATTGTTAGTCATCTAATTGGAATCCACAAGGCATCAAGTAGATGATAGGTTTCAAAGTTATCATGGTGCGCTATTGTCTTCACCGCACATCATGTGGGAACCCCACAAGGAGTTATCATACCACAACAGCCTCATATCAATCATACACATACCAAACCTCCAAAGTAAAACAAGACAAGCCATAGTATGACCACAACAACATCACACATCATTAAAACATTACATCATCATATACAACAAAATGTGAACCAACCATTACCATGGAATCTAGCTATCACATCAATTTCATAGTAACAAAACATGTTATACCATTGGATACACATGCCCACATGTGATCACAATACATTAATAGTATCAAGTAATTCAACACATAAATTAAATAAAGAAACATGTTTAAATAGTATCCCAAAATGATAAGTAAATTCCTACCTCAAAAGTTAGAAGAAAACCCTCTCCACAGCTCTAATATCATCAAAGGTGATACATATAAATCTCTATTTGTCATCACGTCATTACTTGAGGCAATTCAAGGGCTTCCTAGAACCAAAACCATTATTTTATTTTAAAAATAAAAAAAATATGATATATGATGACAATTAATCTCTTCTGGATAATTTTTTGATTATTTAGTAAAATATCACATGCCATTATATTTTTTCGATTCTAAATAATTCTCAAATTATAATTTAGAGTATCACTTGCGATGATAATTTATCTTTTTAAGATATATTTTGAAATTATCATTTTAATCAATCATTTAAAAACAAATCATGTGTTTGATAATAATATATAATAATTATTTTATATATTATCCTTTGATAATATAACGACTATTGATTATTAATAATGGTCATTGATAATACACTCAATTATCAAAATAAAATTTTTAAAAAATTATTGTTTCCAAAATCATTGTAGTTATGATTTCTTAGTTTCACAAAATTATTCAATAATTGATAAATATATATGATTATAATTTATTTTTACAAAATTATCTTCTAAAAATATTATATATTATAACTTCATAATTGAAATAAAAATGGAATTATTAGGATAAGTATTTTTTCCATAAATTATCATTTGATGATTTATTAATTATCATTTGAGATTTTAAAATAAATTATCCCTCGATTATCTATGTGATTTGATGTTGGTAATTTTTATTCCATAAATTATCATCTGATAATTTATTTATTATCATTTGATAATTTTAAATAAATTATCCCTCAATTATCCATGTGATTAATCATTGATAATTTTTTTATTCCATAATTTATCCTTTGATACTTTATTAATTATTATAACATATTTTTAAATAATTTTCCCTTGAACATATGATGTGATTATTGTTTTATAATTACCTTCAAATAATTCACTGAAATTATGACTCCATAATTCTTATAAAAAATTTTATTAACAAAATCTATCATTTTATAATTTTTATATATTATCCCATGATAATTCAGTATTTTTATCATTGATAAATTGTTATATTTATATTATGAAAAAAAATCATAATTTATCCTTTGATTTATGTTTTTATCCATTCATTTGAGATCAACTTTTTATCAATTATCGTCAGTAAAAAATAATAAAATAAATTATCAAAATAAAAATAAAAAATTGATTTCTTCACCAAATGTGCAGGGCATAGAAAAGATAGGGATGGTCGGTGTCATACTGACTGGATCTGGTTGAGGGGTTTGATAAAGGTATCCCAAATGTGTGGAAGGAGGGTTCTAAATTTTTTTGAACTCAATAAAAACTGCACAGAAAAAATCCAAACTAATTCAGCTATTTAAGAAACCCAATCTATGTAACCTATTTTCCAAAATGAAAAAATTAGTATAAAATTTATACTAAATTTTAAACTAGAGTCTTTAATTTGGAGGATATCATGTGTTACAATTGTATCTAGGTTAAAATGTGTTCAAAAACGAGTTTTTGGAGATATTCCACATCTAAATATGATGGAATGAAAAAAAAAGAGAAGAATTTCAACAGTATAATCCATTTTATAGATTGAAAAATAATAATAAAATTAGAATAATAAAATTTAATGTTAAATATAATCATTAATAACCTAAAATCTATGTATGGACGGACTCAACTCCCATTGGTGAGGAACATTATGCCATTTCTAGAGTAATCCACTAATTACAGAGCAAGTGGTGCTCTAATATTTCTCATAAAAGACACTATTTGAGAGATATTAAATATTTATTTTTTCAAAAAATGGATTAAATACATAATTATATATAAAACGGTTTATTTTCGCAAGATAGGTGTCCAAACGTCCAACTCTTAAAAATGTTATACCCCTCCTAGGGTAAACACAACGTTCCATACCGAATGGTTGTCTCATAATTCTCATACACCGCATTATTTTGGAGTAATTCAATTATTTTTAATAAATTTTTCCTTCTTAATAAAATAAATTTGATAATTTTATTCTGTTTTTTTCAAGTCATTACGGACCACACAATCTTTCACCAATATAGCGTACGACATGGAAAATATTAGATTGAATATTTAAAAGTTTTAATCATGATTTGACCATTTCATACTCTTTTAATAGTTTTATTAATTTATTTTCACTGATAAATCATTTTTTCGCATAATACAATTACAATATTTCAAGAAGAGGGTATTTTATCTTTTTAAAAATTAGGATATTTCTACTAATTTTGTAGTCAATAAAATTGATTCTTTTGGTATATCTATATTTCAAATCCTTCATAATGGTTTGTAATGAAAATTTGAATTATCCTATGCATATCCCCCAAGATTTTCAAAAATAGTCACATAATAATTCATGTTTCCATGCTCTAAATGATGATTAGTTCAATAAAAACACACCTTTTTCATTGATATTACCCCCAATTACATATTTTCTAGAATCGCACTTATATATATTATCCATATAGGGATAAATTTTAAAGGAAAACCCACATAATCTCTCCCTTAAAAAATTAAGATTTTATTCTATACTTATCCTCAACATATATAATTCAGTTATATTCCCAAATATATTTTTTCCTAAATATAATTGTCAATGATTCTCTTAAACTTCCTATGACACCTACTATTACAACCCTGACCCCTATAACCTTGATCTAGTGTCTTACTTTATTAAATTAGAATAATATACAAGTAATTGCATCATGAAGGGAAGATTATTTTAGTATTCTTGGTAAACTGGATATATTCTATATTATTTCATAACATTTGATGATATAAATTACAAGATAATATTTTTTTAAGAATAACTTTATTTTCTCATGCATATCCTCACACAACAATCACAATGTACTTCATAGAATCCTAGGGAATTAAAAAAAATATGTTTGATCTCAAATAAGCAGTAAGGGTCATGTATAGAAGATCTTATCATTAATCGATAAGAATAGTAAACATGGAAATATAAATAACTAAACACACATCCCATTTAAATAAATTCACTATCATGATATGATAGGGAATAATATATATTGAATGGTAAATATTTGAAAAAATGACATTTTATCGACAAACATAAAATGAAATGCATCTATAGATAATATCATTTGTGTAAATATCATGGATAATAAAAAGAAAATAATTAATGAAGGAAATGGTAAATTAATAGACTTCATGTCTCAGGAATATGATACATCTTCTTTCAATACATTTCAGAGGATAGTTTAAAACTATTGAGAATACCCTATTTAATTATATCTTACGGATTTATCCTAGGAAAACTACCGACACAATGAGGGGCTATATAATGCTGGCTAAAACCCATGATTGTAGGTCCAAATCAGTCATCATATATCTAATTTTTAATTTAATTCATGAATGAATATTCATTACTATTGATTACCCATATTGAAGAAACAATATATAGAATCAATATTTCCCCAATTTACCAAATAACATTCAAAATAAAACACTATATGTAGAAATGATATATTTTTTTATGAAATAATCATATTCATGATAAATAATTTGTATATTTAGGCGAAATTGATTTCCCAATGATCATATTAAATTGAATATTTCAAGGGGAAGAAAATTTCCAAAAAAATGTAAAAAATAAGTGAATGAAAATACTATCCTCAGTCAAAATAACCATAAACCATATATTGTAAAAATAAGGATGGTACTAATATAACATATCCCTTTTAGATCAATAATAAATGGTTTTTTTCATTAAAGAATAAAAATACCATAAAAATATCTTGAAAAACAACCTTGAGGAAAATGTTTTATTCATTTTAAAAATAAAATATCAAAAATTAATGATCATAAAACACTTAAAAAAGTATATGTTTATTAAAAATAGTCTTAGAAACTAATAAATAAATCCCTAAAAGACTATGTGGTAATTCTATTATAAAATTCCATTAATATCGGGTGTGTTAAAACAATGATTCCTTCTAAATTTTTACTAAACCCAAAAGAGGATTGTATTCAAAACAATATAAAGACTCTATTAAATTATTTTTTAGAATATCAAAATGGTTAAAAATAAATTAATAGATAATTTTTAAATGTTAGAAACATTTATGAATGAATTTTTAGAATACATTGCTTTGGAAAAAAATTTATTTCTGATTGAAGAGAAAAATGATGTCATATTTTCATATAATCATTTTATCATATTATTTTAAGTACCATAGAGTTGAAAAAAATTTAATACTTGAAAATGTCATGAATACCTAGAATCGGATAAAATTAATATTTTTATTAAACAATAATTAAATATGATTATATAATTGAAATTCATGTATAAACAATCCTGATTAAAATGAGATTGTGAAATTAACACTTTATACGTGGACTTTGCCTTAAATATTATGTAATATTGAGTTTTAGTAAAGAAATTATTGTCCTTCACATTGGGGACTTTTTCAGGTTTAGAGTTTTAGATAATTATGTCATAACTCTTTCAATAAAAAACCATATAATACAAAGTGGATACTTTTGAATGATATCCATTTTTTCCATAATATAAAATTTATAAAATAAAGCATGAATTATTTTCATGTTAAATCTCCAAGACTCCCAACATGACTTCTTTTTTCTCCTTAACAATCTGTAAACCCAATTAAATCATTTTAATAACATTGTATGAGTACAAAATATCATTAAGTGATATAAAAATGAAAGAAACCATTTGTTTGGAAAAAATGAAAAATAATATAATGTTTACCTTTATCTTCAAATAACATTGATAATATGAAATAAATAATTTCCAGAAGGGAAAAACTAAATTTTCTCTCAAATAAATTCATTAAAACTTATAGAAAATAATTAAAAAACATTTAGCTGACTTAGAGAATCATATACATAAAATCCATTCAAAACCATTTTAATTTGAATAAACATAAGGCTGACTTATATCATTATCATTAACCAATTAATTAAAGATCTATAATGGGGATAAACCTTCATATGAGTTATATAAACACGAGATATAATAGGTCTAAACCCCTCATATAAGCTATATTAGGCATACCCATTTTTCATGAGCTATAATAGGGCTCAACCCTTTATATAAGATATATCAGGATCACCAGTGAGCTATAATAGGGATCAAAAATTCATATAAGATGTTTTAGGATCACATATTTCATATAATTATCAAGTAATATATCAAGAGTAAAACACTATCATCATTAATCTCTTTGAAAACTCTTCATTAACCCATATTAAAAACACATTCAAATAAAAAATACCCTTTTCCTTTAAGAACCCATTTTCAATAGCAAAAAACCATTTTATTTGAAAAACCATTTTCAATAAAAAAATAAAAAAATGATAATTATGTTTTTTCATTTATGGAAATAAGAAATATTGAAAAGGAATCCAAAAATAATATAATGGTCATAGTGGTGGAAAAGTCATTATCATTGTGTACATTAAGAATAGAACATTCATTTTTTTCATTTTTAAAAATGTTTCACATAAAATGCATAAAATGATTATTTATTTTAAATAATTTGAATGATGTTAAAAATATAATTAACATTTACTTTATAATCCATTAATATCTATATAAATAAATATGTACAATAATATCAAGAATATTGAAAGTATATGATCAAATCATTAAACATCCAGAGCATCCCATACATCATGAACATTCAATTCATGACCCCTATGAAAGTATAACATTTAAAAAGACATTAAATATCATGATAATACATAAAATATGTATATGTAATGTAAAGGGGAATTTTATACACTTTATAAAATAATTAATGTTCATATCATCCTGAAATATATTAATGAAAGGAGATTGAGATGAAATCCCCAACAATTGTGGTAACATATGAATTAGAAACCACAAAATTAAAAATACTAAAATGAAACATTAAAATACAATTAAGAAAAATATTTAATTATATTATATATGAAAATTATATATATATATATATCATACTAAATAATTAAGTGGTGAATATGATATTTATCTCACAAATTTAAAAAATGAGATGAAAATCCATTAACCTAGCTCAGACATGCATGTGTTTCTTTATATTCTTGAATAATAAAATAATTTTAAATATTTGTGTTATTCATAACCTTTTTCAAGATTATCATTAATTTTATTTCACTTATTAAAATTTCGTAAACAACTACTTAAACAGTTAAATTTATATTGGGTGTTTTGACTATATTCAGTTTATGTGTCAAAAACATATTTGGTAGTTCAAATGTGGTCAAATAATTCATTAAATAAATATCTACAGAATAATAATAATGAAAAAAATATCATATTTATACCTAAATTATACTTTTAAAACTAATATTTGATGGTTGTTTTGAAAAATGAACCAATGTTTCAATCATGGACAGGTAGGTCGTACGTATGCATGAGTAACATTCCCATTTTTCAATGAACGTTATGAAAAGAATGTAACTAACTATTATATTTCAAGAATTAAAAGTATAAAATTAATAAAATTTTATTTAATCATATATAATTACATATATAAATCTTATGATTTTAAATAAATCACATTGCATCGAGGTGGAAAAAGTCCACATATCCATGAATGACGTTTTCACTTTTTCAGTGTGTGAAAGGGTAATAAATAAAATATTATATTATATTTATAGAGTGTAAATTAGGTCATGAATATCATATAAATGTTATTTATGTCACATATTGTATTATTTAAACGATCATTAATACATTCCATGTATTGTGTGAACATATCACAATGCTTAGAGGAGGTGGTAGTCCACACATCCACAAACAATTTTATTTTATTTACAAAAATGGAAATCTTGAAGGTATGTGTTATATAATAATTAAATAACTATTAATTCATTAAAAATATCATTAATATAATAAAAAATATATTTTTTCCATCATAATTACCACTATTATATGTGGTAATGGAATAACTAACAATCATTGTTTTTTGGGGTGGTAGTTTGTCTTACACAAAAAATAATTTCATTACCCATTTTATGGAAGTGTGTGAATGTTTATATAGAAAATTTAACATAAAAAAGTATATTTATGATACTTATGTTGTCATATAACAATTAAATACTAATAAAACAATGTAGTGGAGATTTAATCACTGTATGAATGCATGTTAATGAAAGTTACCTCTTTTTATGGTAACGCCTTTTGGTTTGCACCAATGGAATTCGTGGTTGGATTTATGAGTAAGGTGACTCATCTAGATTTATTTTATGGATTTTGGGATATTATTTGGTTAGTTTTTGTATGATAAAAATGGGTTTGATATGTTTGAATAAGTGTAAAGTGTGAGTTCCTTTTTATAGTTGAGGAGGAGTGGCATTCTTGTAAATTTTTGAAAAGGGAATTCAACCAATGTCGTTCCTACAAATATTGTCTACAATAATGGTACCAATTATATTTAAGGGAGTTTAGGGTTTAAATGTGAATATAAAATGTCTTACATAAAATTTTCTATGTCATTTTCGCTCTTACTTTTAGGTATTAGTCCCTGGTAAAGCTGATTTTTTCTCTTAGTCGCTGCAATTAATTTAAATTAAACTCACTGATATTTTTTGGTAAAAACTATTTTTAAATTATTAAAAATTACTAATTTTTATTATTTCAATATGGAATAGATTTTTCAAAATTCCAATCACAAAAGTGAAATAATTTAATTTAAATTTTATCATGCTGATGGGATGACCAAGTGTGTTTTTAATGTAACAATATGCAAGTGTTTACTATGTTTTCACATCTAAATTCAATGTAATATTTTTTCTAATTAAATATATTGTTTTCATTGATATAAAATTTATCTAAATATACCTTATAATCAAATAAAACCATAAATTACTTATCTAAATAAATTGTATGAAAAATCATTTTTTAACTTGATTTCAATATTATTTACTATTAATTAAAATGTGAATATTCTCAAAAAAATACCAAACATTCACCCATGTAAATTTTGATACCTCTATTTAAAAAATGAATTTATTTTTATAGGATCAAAATATAGATTCATATTATCAATTAAAAGAGGGGGTAAATTGTATGTTTAAAAACATTCACTTTTATGCCTAAAATGAGATCTATATTTAGAAAAGTTAGACAAGGTGAATTCAAAAACCCTAGTTGTTTATTAATTAAAGGGTTAATTGGAAGGTCCTAGGTCTAATTATAATATACATAAACATAAACAAGTTAATCTTAAGAAAAAATAATTAGTTTTTACATAGAGAAAGATTCTACCTTAATGCATATGGAATCATATTTATCAAAGTATACAAGAATAAGAAAGTATAATAAATCTATACTTTATTTTAACAACATTACAGTAGAAATAAAACTTGTAATAAGAAAAAGTAAACAATTATAAAATATTTTAACCCAAAGAGAATTGTATCCAACAACCTTGGATAAAAACCCTTCATTTATACTTTCAAGAAAGTATGCCTTACACACACTAGGGAAAGCCCTCGATAACAGCATCAAAGTCTATTCTTCTATCCCCAAAAACCCTTGAACTTTAAATTAGTCAGAACCTTTGACTTCCTATCCTTATAAGTCTTGAAACATTAAGGTATTTGGCACCTATATCTTTATATCCCTAGAAGCCCTTGATTGAATACAGCAACAATTAGATTCACACAATGTTTAACAAGTTGTCCACGGTTGTACAAGATGTTCACATATCACATAAGGCACGAGAGTCTCTCTCTCTAGAAATCACTTCACAACATCATAGCATGTAATATCTTGTTTTATATTGATCTTTTTCGAATGAGGTCCTATTTATAGGAAAAAACTTCAATGGTCAACTTCATCCTCCCATGGTCATATTTTTCCTTGAAATTCAGAGGGACCTGTACATGTGTCACTCAACCAACAGTTAGTTAGAAATAGATTATATTACATCATTTCATTGTAACATAATCATGTTTAATAAAGTATAAAAATCAATAAAATAATTCTTATGTTTAAGTAATATAGGTAAACTAGAATCTGATAAAGTTGGAAAAAAATATTTTAAGAAACAAAAGATAACTTTAACAAGTTTTAGTAATTAGAATCTTAAAATATTGGAAAACAGAGACTAAATATGTATACAAACAGAGTCTGAATTTTGAGGAATTTAGAGACTTATTTTTAGAATAATTCAGATTCTAAATTTCAGAGATTTTAGAGTCTGAATTTTAGAGAATTCCGAGTCTGAATTTCATATAATTCAGAGTCTGAATTTCAAAGAATTCAGAGTCTAAATTTTAGATAATTCAGAGTTTTAATTTTAGATAATTCAGAGTCTAAACATCAAATAATTATAATTTTTAATTTCAAATAAGTCACATTCAGATTTATGTGAAAATCAATATTCAAAAAAATATGATGAAACAGAGTCTGAAAATAGATGGAATCAGAGTCTAAAAATAGTGATACATGGTATTTAAGAAATTTTATGGTTCTAATGTTAGTATAAGGATCTGATTATTATTAATGAAATTTTGTCTTAAGAAAAATATGGTTAATCTTATATAAGGAACATTAAGCACAACAGAAAAAAGTAAGTTAAGGATTAAAAAAATAGACTTACAGAGTGAAAAAATAATAATCTTTAAGAAAAATGTGTTTGTGATTTTCAAAAAATAAAGGAATAAGAAAATTCATTAGGTAGATTATTGTCTTAAAAATCTCTCCCATTTTTGAAAACACAAACAAATTTTTGAAAAAGAATATTAAGTTTCTAAAACTAATAAAATCTTATCTCCCTTATATTTTTGGATTAGTGAATAAAACTAACTCCCCCTTAGGTTTTTTCACCCGATGGATCATTTTATTTAACATAAGAAACTCTCTTCAAAATTAATTTTCTTTTCTTAAGAAAGTTTACTTTAAGATTAATCTCCACCTTACATAAGCAATTTCTTCTTTTGGGTAAACTCCCCCTTAACCCGATATTCTTTTTAAACATTTCTCCCCCTTTGTGATTTCCAAAAATGAATGAATGGAAAAAAGAATTGGTACTTCAAGGGTTGGGAAAAATAATGCATAAGAAACAATGTATAACAAATTATATTTCATTAAATTTTGACAAAAAGTTTTTTGTACCAAAAAAGATCAGATTTTAAATCAATCATTCTAATTCTTCTCTGGCATAATCTTTTTAAGGATGGTCTTCATCACTTTTATATCCTTATAATCATCTTAGTATTTCTTGAGTAACTATTCTTTATCTTGATTCATCTTCTCGAGAGACTGAATTATTTATTCTTCAGACATGATAACTTCTTCTTGCAACTTGAATTTCACTAATAACTGATCTGTTGTATTCATTTCTCTCTTTTCATGAATATAAATAGAGTTAAGTTCCCTATAAATATCCCTATATTCTTGAATCTGGGTAAAGTTATCTTGATTTTTCTTTTCATAAGTATTAATGAACTTTTCATTAGTCAGGAAAAAAGTATCTTAGGATGAATCTATATATTCACTAACAATCTTAATATCATCAACTATTGATTTAGACCAAGATGTAAACTTCTTACAAGACATTCTATGAGCTTCACAGTTCATCGTGATGGTTTTTAAATCTCTTTTTGACTTGATTGTTTTTTCCAACAAAAATTTTTTAGAATCCATATTCTGGTTCACTAAATGCTGAATAAGTTGGCACTGGGATGCACTATTTGGTAATAATGGAATTGAATCAAAAATCTACCTCAAAATATTGCACCAAAAAATTATTTCCCAAAGGCGATGATTTGAAATGTGAAGAATTATTCCCTAGAGGAGTATCTTTAACTTATTCAACAATATTTTTTGGATGATTCATCTATATCACAATTTTGTGGTGTATCAAGAAGAACTATTTTTCTTTTGGAAATAGACCTTTCAATAGCACTTTCAACCTCTCAATCTTTTTCTTAACCATTAACTTCCTCTTCCACTTCTTGAACAATGTCATCATTTTTTCACTCTCTTCAATAGAATGGATTTTATTAACTTTCTATTCCTTAGAACATTCCTTTTCATTATCTAAAACTATTTTGGGGGATGGGTGTTGGAATGTTCTTATATAGAGTTTATCCAAAGGACTTTTCTCTTCATGATACTCTTCAACAATTTTAATCACAAATTCAATTTATTCCTCTTCTTGTTCTTCTTCTTATTGAATTTATTCCTCTTTAACAACTTGATCTGGCACTGAAGCTTCTATTAAGAGAGATTATGGAATATGAACACATTCTGAAGGCTTTTTTACATCCTTCATCACCTTTTGAACAATCTGAACATGAGAATATTTTCCTTTTTGTTTCCTCTCCTTTGCATGTTTTTTAAGATTTCCTTCTCTAACAATCCATAAGACCATAGCCTCCATAAAATCAAGTCAAAAACTAGTATAACCATCCTTTTTGTTCTTCTTTTTCTCACTCCACTTAACAATAACATCATCAGAAAACTTCTTCTACTTCTTCGGTTTTGGGGGTGCTAATTGCGGTTCAGGAATGGGTTTGGTTAGTTGAGGTGCATGGGATTTGAAAGATTCCAAAAATTAGAAAATGATCCTTGAAATAATCATCACATAAATTAAAATCTAAGAATTTATGTTTCCATTATTGATTTTCGATATTGTCATAAGGATATACTTCAATGAATTTATCTTTCTACGGTTTACCATGAAATCATAGAGAAAAATGTCACATATCTTAAGTGGATCCTTGTCACTCTTCCTTGGGATAAGGAAACCATGAATCCACGAATCTATCAACCTATGGTTTGTTGAGAAATGATAAATCATGGGTTTCTTGGAATTATTTTTGTAAAGACCTAGAATTTCTGTGGAAATTTTTCTTTAAATATATGGAAATTTTACGAGTCTGTAGTTTCTGACGGCACTTGATTCTGAGGCCCGGTGTGCCCGGAATCAATTTCTGAAGTTTTGTTCGGGTATGTTCAGTAAATGCATGTACGGGTTTTTTTATAACTTTTGAACTGGTGCTCGGAATTGAAATCTGAGGGCACCGTTAAACTCATAGCGTTGGTGATTGCTGAGTGAGACCTTCACCGTAGTTACGTTCTAATGAGATTGGAAGTTAGTTTTTGGGGGTTTTTTAATTATGTTAAATAAAAATTAGAGTTAGCTTATTTTTAATTCTTGGTAGTTAAAACCTCCAAGGGAAGGTTAGTGGTGTGGTCCACCCGCACATAACCTCCCTTGAGAGGATATTATTAGGTGGGGCCCACATAAGCTTCAAACCCCCTAAACCCCCCATTTATGTGGGATAAAACCCTTAAACTTCCCTTGAGTTAATGAATCCAACCCTCTTGTCATTTAATTGTAACTTTCCACCTTTCCTCATAAGTTTTCCAAAACACAAATTAATTAATGGCATTAATTAATTAATTGTAAATTTTTTGGATTCATTTTTCCAGCAATTAAATAATGGGTTAGCTTAACACATTATTTTGAATGACACTTTCTTTTTTTGTGGCACTTTGGAGAACCCTTGGATAACTTTATTCTCCCAATGAATAATTCCCCTCTCCAACTAAGAATGATGGACATCCCTCTCTCCATCTTCAACCGGGGCAAGAAGAGTAAACAACATCATCCTTGAAGAACATTGACGATGTCAACTTCTTTTTCTTCTTTCGACATCAACGGAATGGCGTCTGCCTTTCCACGACTTCATCAATGATTGTCGGCAATTGAGGTAGGGGAATTTGAGTTATTTTACATATGACTATAAACATTCATTCTTCGTCATTAGAATTTATAGAACATGGTATGTCAAATGTTATCTCCATGACGAGGAGGGCTCAGACCACACGAACACGGACCAACCCTCCCCCTTTGTTTGTTCTTGTTGTTGACGACAGTGGAAAACCATGAAGAAGTCAGCGGCGCAAGGCCGCTGGGTTTCCACAAGGGCGTGACACTGCCCTACCATGTAGGGAAACGAGCTGCGGCCAGGTGGGTTGCGGCGGTGCCTGAGGGGCGCGGTGCCATCGCACTGCGCCGAAACAAGGGGGCGCGGCCAGGAGGGTCATAGCGGCCGGATAGGCTGGGCACGGCGCTATCAAACCACACAGGAGAGAATATCTCCGGCCATAGGTCACGATAGTTAGAGGTGGGTGGTCGGCTGAGTTGGCTGCCGGTGCGTGCTGCAGGCGGGACCCTTCGGGTCCTGCAGTTACAAGGCTGGTGTCATGCGCCGGCAGTTTCAGAAGAAAGGGGGTGTAACCCCCCCCCCCCCCCCTCATGCGTGGCCAGCCGACCACGCGAGCCCACCCGTTGGCCACGTGGGCCCACCCGCCGGCCACGCGGGCCTTCTCACTGACCTCGCAGGCTGGTCGGTCGGCCTCTACCGGGCCTCCTTCGGGCCAGGCCGCCTTCGGGTCGGGCAGCCTTCGGGCCGGGCCGCCCTTGGGTCGGTCCATCCCTTCGGGTCGGACCACTCAGGTCAGGCCGCCCCTTTAGGCTAGGCCGCCCCCTCGGGCCAGGATATTTCTACGGACCAGTTTGGGCCCCAGTCCAGACCGGGTTGTGCTGGGTCGGTCCGACCTGGTTGGACCAGACCCGGACCCATTTGTACAGTTTACACCTTTTCTCCCATATCTCAGGCTACGGGTGTCCGATTGACGAACCGCCTACGGCAACGGAAATCTAAGAGCAGCACAGTTCTATTAAAATACCCCACTTGAGGTTTGGACATATTTGGAGTATGATCGGGTTGTTTTGAACTTAAAAATAAATCAGGCCCCTGGAATGGAAATTCCAATAACAAACAGACTGACCGATAGATTGACGCACTGTCAGTCATATTGGAACCCTTATGACATGTCAGACCTTTGGGTTAATCCTTTGTGAAGTTTAGGGTGGTCAATGTATAACTGATATCTTGAGGGCAGATTCTACGGAACTCAAGCGCACCAGGTGCGAGGAATCTAGTGGCTGATAGTGAGGCGGAGGTTGGAGACAGATCATATGGAGGTCAGTGCTCACCGATCTTGTGTGGGTTAGTGTATAATGATGCCATGTGGGTCAGATCTTGTGTGGGTCAATGCTCAGTGGTCCTGTGTGGGTCAGTGCATATCGATCCTGTGTGGGTCATAACTTGTGTGGGTCATTGCGGGGGTTAGTACCTATTGATCCTATGTGTGTCAGACTCTGTATGGTCAGAAGTAGTCCCTCTTGACAGAATAAGATGATCTAACTTCGCGACTAATCATATGTACTTCTATGCTTCACTGAAATCCAAGTTTGAGCTGAGTCAATGACATTTGTGTTTTCCTCATGATTGAGATGGGTTATTAACTAACTTAGATATATGTATGGGAATATACCTAAGTAAGGGTTATCCCATGTTACAATACTTTCTGGTTATCCTTTTTGGATTTTGTGAGACCTTGGGGGTCTCTGGGTCCCTACTGAGTATCTTTATACTCAACCCTGCAAAAACTATGCTTGCACCTCATTGTGTTGGTTGCAGACGACGGACAGTGCTGATCGGGTCAGAGAGTAACAGAACTGGATGGTTCCCGGAGGTGGACCACTTGGCGAGACGTACAAGGAGAGGATGGATGGACTTGGGGTGCTGAGGTGTCCATCTGTACCCACCCTTCAGGTGGGAATTCCGGAGGATAAATCAGTAGCTACATTACTTTTTTTCTTCAATTGTACAAGATTTTCAGTTGTATTGAACTTTACTGTTGGGCTTGTATTTCTGGCCCCATTACTTTTAGCACACTCTTTTGTATATAGTCTTACTTAGATTTTTACTTCTAGTTGCATACTCTATTGTGTTCTTTTACTGTTATAAAGGAAATACCTTCCCAGTATAGGTACTTACACCTTTGGTGCTAGTCGCCAGCCCCTGGCCTATGGAAGGCGGGCTTGGGGTAGTTGTGATGCGGGCCCCAGGGTACGGGTCGTGACAAATTGGTATCAAATGAGTCGGTTCTACCACAGAACATAGGACTCTGATATTCCTTTTATGTGAAGCAATAGTGTTAAGGGTGTTATGTGGGGTTTTCATTTCAGGGAGTTCAGTGTTGGTGCGGAAGCCGACGTATCTATACACTAGGACTCTGACTACTGATTTCAAACTAAGTTCACAAAAACACTAATTGTGTGTGTGTTTTAAAAAACTTTCTTTAAATCAGATCAACCAGGTTAGCTCACCGGGTAAATCTTTTGACCGTGTCTCATCTATTTCTTTTAGGATGCCTCCCCCCGGATGACCAGTTAGACCCCCGAGAGTTGTTCGTGTTGATATCCCACTGAGCGGTGAGGCCTTGGTGATGGGACCTTTACCAGCGAAGGCACCAGCGGTACCACATCCCGTTGGGTCACCGATGCCACTTTCCCCAGCAGTAGACGATGTATGCCTCTTGAGCACGTTTCATGAGTTTCAGGGCCAGAGGCCACCCAGTTTTAGGGGAGAGATGGACCCACAAGCGGCTGAGGATTGGCTGGAGGCTATGGTGAGAATCTTCAGGCTGGTGGGGACACCAGCAAACTTCATGGTGATCCTTTTTGCCAGCCTCCTTCAGGAAACAACAGGAAGATAGTGGAGCTTTATTCTCCAGGTGCATGATGAGGCAACACTTCTATGGGCAGACTTCGAGAGCCTGTTCCGTGTGGAGTTTGTTCCAGCCACCCCTCGTGTGGTGCGGATACAAGAGCTACTGCATCTACAGCAGGGTAGCATGACAGTAGCACAGTACTCCGTGAGGTTCACCGACCTCTTGCGCTACTCCACGGACATGGTACGAGACCCATTCTTTAGGGCCTGGACATTCAAGAAGGGGCTCAGGTGAGATATTAGAGCCTCGATGATCTCCCTCAGCATTCTGACGCAGGCAAGAGTGTTGGAGAGAACCCTCCTAGTGGAGAGTTTCCTTGCTGAGCAGTCTCCAGCAGTGAGACCCACTACTAGTCAACTTGCAGCGGAGTCCTCTACGCCTGGCAGTAGACAGATGACGCAGAGGTCCAAGAGGTCCCGACCTACAGGTGGTCGACTGCATGAATCAGGATCAGTTGTCTGGGGTAGTGACAATGCGAGAAGCAGACAGGGTTACTCACGCGGGGGGTAGGGTCACATGGCACGTGACTGTCTGACCCGCCGTACAGATGATCAACAGTCAGTTGAGGGACCTCCCAGGTAGAGGAATAGATTCAATCAAGGCGGTCCACAGGGCACAGGCAGACGTGGCAGAGGAGCTGGTCGAGCAGCTGGTGGTGGATGAAGTTTTGAGGTGTTACCACCACCACCACCAGGAGGTCCACCCCGACCTCTGGGAGCAGGTGGATAGGGGAGAGCTCAGCTTCAGGCAGCTGAGGTATATGACCATGGCGCTCCAAGGATTATTCAAGGTATGATCTATGTCTACTCCACCTTAGTTTTAGTTCTTATAGACAAAGGTTCTAGTCACTCTTTCATATCCACTTTCCTCATTCGGAGCTCATAGATTCTGACAGAGCCATTGGCTCAATCCTTATAGCTAGAGACTCCTAAGGGAGCAGACTCAACGATTTTGTACTGGTGCCGGTAGTGTGAGCTTACTCTAGGAGGCGAGATCTTCTGTTGTGATCTCCATGTAGCAGTATCGAGGCCTTAAGACATCATCTTGGGTATGGAATGGTTATCTATAGTCCATTCTTAGATTGACTGTATTAGGCAAAAAGTGTGGTGTGTCCGCACTGATGGGACTAGGTTTACCTTTACCAGCAAGAAGGGAACCTCTGTAGCACAAGACAGACTTACTCAGAGGAGGGTGTAGCCGATCACTCATCAGTTGGCCTACCTTACCCTCGGAGCAGTTGATGTGCAGAGTCTGACTTATCCTGTAGTGGTGGATCAGTACGTGGATGTTTTCCATAACAATGTTCCAGGACTACCTCCTTGTAGAGATGTGAACTTCTACATTTACTTGTAACATAGGATGGCACCAATATCTACCCTAGCATATCGGATGGCTCCCTCTGAGCTTCATGAGCTGCAGGTAAAGTTGGAGGACTTACATGGGAAGGGATTCATCCAGCCCAGTGTTTGTCCCTGGGTAGCCCTGATTCTATTCGCCAAGAAGGCAGACAAGAGATTGAGACTCTGTGTTGACTACCATCACCTGAACCAGGTGACCGTGAAAAACAAGTACCTACTCCCAAGTATTGATGACCTCTTTGATCAGCTCAAGGGAGCATAGTGGATCTCGAAGATAGACCTCAGATTAGGCTATCACCAGATCAGAGTTCGAGACGAGGATGTGTAGAAGATGGCCTTCAGGTGTCGGTACGGCAACAATGAGTTCTTGGTTATGCCATTTGGCATAACCAATGCTCCAAAAGTGTTCCTATGTCTCATAAATAGTATCTTTTGGCCATACCTTGATAGCTTTGTTATAGTATTCATCGACGACATTCTGATCTATTAGACTACAGAGGAGGAGCATGCCTACCATCTACAGGTAGTACTAGATGTACTCTGAGAGAACCAGGTTTATGGTAATCTCTCGAAGTTCCAGTTTTGGATTTTAGGGGTTCACTTCTTGGGACACATCATCTCGGAGGCTGGAGTTGCAGTAGATCTAGCAAAGATTGAAGTTTTACTTTATTGGGAGCCGCCCAGGAGTCTGAAGGAGGTACGGAATTTCCTAGGCATGGCTGGATACTACCGGAGATTCATTACAGATTTCTCCAGAGTTGCAGCACCACTATCAGCCTTGAAGAAGAAGGGTAAACCCTTCGTGTGGTCAGAGAGATTCCATCAGAGCTTTCAGAAGATGAGGCAGAGGCTGACTAGTTCCCATATCTTGAGGCTCCCAGAGGAGGGTGTAGGGTACGTAGTATACTGTGATGCATCAGGGACCGGACCCGGGTGTTTCCTTGTGTAGAAATGAGCTATAATCGCATATGGTTCTTGAAAGTAGAGATAGAACAAGCAGAACAATGCTACCCACGACCTGAAGTTAGTAGTAGTGGTCTTTTCCTTGAAGATACAGCAGCACTATCTGATGGGAGAGCGTTTCACATTCTACTCTAATCATAAGAGTCTCATGTCTATCTTCTCTCAGAAGGGCCTGAACCTGAGACAACGATGATATCTTGAGTTCCTCTAGGACTACGACTTCGATATAGTCTATACTCCTGGGAAGGGGAACATTGTAGCAGATTCTCTCAGCAAGAGATCAGGAAATCAGCTGCTAGGAGAGGCGACAGAGAAACAGGATACATTACAGATATCCTTTTTGGATAGGGATGGAGAAGCCTATATACAGTCTCTTACAGTCACTCCCCCACTTCTCCAGTGAGTCAGGGAGGTGCAGTGTGGGGACACTGACTGCGAGACATGACGTGCTCAAATATCCATAGGGCAGGCACCTGACGGATTTTTTGAAGTTGGGGATCACGTCATCCTCTTCAGAGGATGTACCATGGTACCAGTTGCACTTCAGGAGGAAGTGTTGCGGGATTTCAACACTTACTCTCTTGCGGTACATCGAGAAGTGGCGAAGATGTACCCAGACCTTTGATGACAACACTGGTGGCTAGGTATGAAGAAGGCGGTAGCAGAGTTTGTCTCACGATGCCTCACTTTTCAGCAAGTGATGATGGAGCAACAGGTACCAGCAGTCTTGGTACAGCCCTTAGAGGACCCAGAGAGGAAATGGGATGGGATATCCATGGACTTCGTGATGGGTCTTCCACATACATCCAGGAGTCATGACTCAATTTGGGTGATTGTTGACTGACTCACCAAGTCATCCCATTTCCTACCAATCATAGGGCAGGGATCAGTTGACAGCATGGAATGCCTCTATGTGCAGGAGATAGTGCATTTAAATGGAGTAACTTCTTATATTGTCTCTGACCGTGATGCACGCTTTATTTCCCTTCTATGGTAGGGGTTGCTGGAATCTTTCAGGACACAACTTCGCTTGAGCACCACCTTCCATCCTCAGACGGATGGCCAGACCGAGCAGACCATCCAGACCCTCAAGGACATGCTTCGGGATGGTGTCCTCGACTTCAGTCGTAGCTAGGAAGACCACTTACCTTTGGTGCAGTTATCCTTCAACAATATCTATCACTCCACCATCGGTATATCACCTTTTGAGGCCTTGTATGGTCGACCTTGCAGATTTCCACTGTGCTGGACAGACCCAGGGGAGTCAGCACTAGTGGGACTAGAGATGGTACGTGCTACAACGGAGAAGGTGCAGATCATCCAGGAGTAGATGAAGACTTCACAGAGTAGGTAGAAGTCGTATGCTGACTGGAGATGGAGACCTCTGGAGTTCGAGGATGGCGAACATGTCTTTCTACGGGTCTCAACTCGACAGGGTCTACAGAGATTTGACCAAGGTGGAAAGTTATCTCTGAGGTTCAACGGACCTTTCCTGGTCCTCAAAAGAGTAGGCGAGGTGGATTACCACTTATCACTTCCACCTCACTTGCACCAGGTGCACGATGTCTTCCACGTATCTCAACTGAGGAGATACGTACACGACCCATCCCACATCATCGACCATGGGGAGTTGGACATCAATGATGGGGAGACTATCATGGAGGTTCCAGTGGAGATTGAGGATCAATAGGATAGGGTCCTACGTGGATGGTCGATACCTCTATTGTGCGTTCATTGGCATCACAGGAACTTCCAAGAGAGCACATGGGAGCGGGAGGCTCAGATGCGTGCTCGGTACCCTCATTTGTTTCCTTAATTCGAGTTGTATCTTACAGGGACACAAATACCTGAGGTGGGGAGAATTTAAAGACCCTAAATTTCCATGGAAACTTTTTTTTAAATACATGGGAATTTTACGAGACCACATTTTTTGACGGCGCTTGATTCCGAGGGATGGTGTTCCCGGAATCAACTTCTGATGTTTTTTCGGGTATGTTCAGTAAATGTACGTATGTTTTTTATATCTTTTTAATCAGTGCTCGTAATTGAAATCTGGGGGCACCGTTTAACTCACAGCGTCGGTGATTTTGTAGTGATACCTTCACCGCGGTTGCGTTCTAACGAGAGTGGAAGTTAGTTTTTGGGGGGTTTTAATTAAGTTAAATAAAAATAAGAGTTAGCTTATTTTTATTTCTTGGTAGTTAAAACCTCCAAGGGGAAGTTAGTGGTGGGCCCTCTCGCACATAACCTCCCTTTGGAGGATATTATTTGGTGGGGGCCACACAAGCTTCAAACCCCCTAAACCCCCCCCCCCCCCCATTTATGTGGGATGAAAGCCTTAAACTTACCTTGAGTTAATGAAGCCAACCTTCTCTTCATTTAATTGTAACTTTCCACCTACCCTCATAAGTGTGCCGAACAATAAATTAATTAATGGAATTAATTAATTAATTTGAAATCGTTTGAATTCTTTTGTCCAAAAATTAAATAATCAGTTAGCTCAACCCATTATTTTGGTTGACAATTTCATTTTGGGGGAGCTTTCGAGAAACCTTGGAGAACCTTTTTCTCCCAACAAAGAACGCCCCTCTCCAACAAAGAACAACGGACATCCCTCTCTCCCTCTTCAACCGGGGCAGGAAGAGGAAACACCATCGTCCTTGAAGAACGTCAATGACGTCAACTTCTTCGTCTTCTTTCAACGTCAACGGAACGACGTCCGCCTTTTCACAACTTCATCAATGATCATCGGCACCCAGAGTCGGTGCATTATTACATAACATTGGCATGATCCCAAAATATCAAATCTCGAATGACCGATTAGTTTAGTATCTTTGGAAGAACTAGATACATTCATGAAATTTACATATTATAATAAAGTGAAAACTACAAAAACATCTTGTCTCCACACTCAAATACCCTTATACTATCCCTTAAGGTCATTCATAATGTACTTATTCACATCTAGGGAAAAATAAAACATAGAAAGGGGTGAGCTCAAATTCCCAGTAAGGATAACAATATAGCGGAATCTTTCATAAATAAGCATAAACATTTAAGGCAATGTATAACTAAAACAAAAGCCTTTTAAACTTGAACTTCAGCATAATATGGAAAAAAGAAAATGAAATAATGCCATTTACTTATTCACATGGATATTATACTTGTCAAATAATCACATGCAACATCAATAACCACTTTCATAATGATGGAATGCATAATGCCAGACTATCATAACCACCTAGTCAAGGACTTGTTCCAAGACTACAAATAAGATTTTTTCAATGCCCTATTCCAAGATACTAGTTTGTCTCATGAGACCTACCGATGCATCGAGTAGCTATATCAGGCTCCACCTGTCACTTATTAAGTCCAATGCATTCCTCATATGAATATGTTTAAACATAACATAAACATTCGTATTAAAACTAGCATATGAAATGTCAATATTTTCTCTATAAACCATGAATGGTATAAAAATAACACATCCATAGTCAAACATATAACAAAACATTTAATACAATATTGAAGTTTTGTATCATAATAAATAAACTTCAAATAAGCTTAAAATCCATCAAAGGATGTTGACATAGATGATATAAAAACTATTTGAGAGAAATATCTCTTTTTTTAAATCATTTAAAAGTCACATAATTATAAAATAAAACATTTACTTTGAAAATATTATTATATTCTTGTAAGGGAAGCTTTGATAATGGTAGAAAATAGTCGCACGCGCTGTATAAGTTAAAAAAAAGACATTCTTACCTTAATTTTGTCGAAAAGGTTAAAAAGGACCTTGTTTGGAAAACGACAGAAAGATTCCTTTATAAACATCTTATAAAAAGTCAAAAAGGGTATAAATAACTGTAACCCATAGTCTTTATAATAATAATAATTATTTTAAATATATTTTTAAGAAACATGGATGTGGATGAAAAGAGGTCCCATTAGATAATTACGTATAAGCAACCTCGGATAATGAAGAGATTGTGAAATAAACCCTTACCTTGTACTTTTCCTTGGTTGAGGGTAGGTTAAACTCCTATATAATGGTAAAATAATTATTATTAAATTATACAAGAATCATTTACATTAATATGATATCATATATGATCTTTTAACATTGATTTGTTAATAATATCTTAGTATTATCATCATTTTGGGTGTTAACGGATTCCTTTTCCTTTATATTCTTTGTTATGTGAGCCATATTTGTTATGAATGGGATGTATAATATTCATATCCATAATGATATCATGTCTCCAAAATTATTTTTAATCATCAAAAGAAATTTAGTCTTGAATGGATATGATGGGAAATGAATCTCACCGCATTCATGGAGACGATAATCCGTACGTATGCACGAGCGACAATATCATTCTTTTGTTATTAAAATAATAAATAATTGGATGGTATATCATATATAAAAAATCATTATCATGTTAAATTTATTATTTACATTAATTATGCGTCATTATTATACCCATCTGAATAATAATGTATTGAATAACAATTACACTATGATGTGGAGACGGTAGGACGTACGTACGCACGTATGGTGACATGTCATTCAAAGGATGGATAGAATACTGAATAGGGTTATAACATATTTATAATAACATAATAGTACATATAATATATTGGAGTTGTTATTTTATAATGGAACAAACAAATAAAGAAGAAGTGGAAGAAGAAAGGAACTTGAAAGAGGGTGGTGAAAAAATTGCCTCTTCTTTGGGTTCTTCCTTTTGATTTGATCAAAAGGGATCCATAGTGTAACACCCCGAGATTTTATGAAAAATATTATTTTTAATTTCATTAATGTCTTCTGTTATAAGCTACACCAAAAGGAGCATTCACAACACACATCTCTGACCTAGCTTGAATTACACGCAATCGCGACCTTCCACGATAGCGTGTGTTGTACGCAACACCAAGTTTCGTTAAACAACAATATGCTATTAAAATATTATTAAAACTAGCCGTTTTGAATAGTAATAACCACTTTTTGAAATTTTGTAAATTTTATTTTTCAAAATGGACTTCATTTTTAGATTCGGAATATCGAAATTAGCCTAGGGTGAAATTTTGGTATTTTTCTGAAAACTTTCAATTTTTGATGAATAGTGAAACCACTAAGTGGTAGGTTAAAACTGAATTTTGCATAAAACTTAATTTTACCACTTCTGTGAATGGAATTTCAAAAATCCGACAGACACGGTTGATATCAGTAAGTAAAATGTGGTTCAATGAGATAAAAATAATTTTTTGGTGAATAGTAACTTTTTACTTTTTTTTACCGCAGTTAATAGTAAATAGGGTAACTAAGGGTAATTATGATATTACTATTACCCTAACACATGTCCTAATTCTATTGGATAAGTGTAATTAGACCAAAAACAACCTTATGAATATAATATGACCATTTAGGTCCACTTGGATTAGATTATGACATTTAATATTATTTTATTTAATGAATAGTTAAAATAGTTAAAATCAAAGTTTAATAACTAAAACATTTTTAATATGAGTTTATACATAAGATAAATTCGATTATAAATATTCACTCGAAAGATAAAAAGATTTCCTACATAATTATATTTTATTTATAATTTTTAGACTTTAAATTAATTAATTTATTTATAACACAACGATGATGTAGTAATTACCCTTTTAAGAAAATATTAACAAAATTGATGTTATAAATGCCCAAATAAATGTAATTTGGGACTTTTTATGAATTACAATAATTTTCTAGGTTACTATGATATATTATTGTTGATTTAATCAACTTGGTTCGAACATATAATTCTGTTATGACTTTCATAAAAATCATATATCAAATAGTGTCAAAATTGACACAAAATAGTTTTTAAATCAAATATTATATTATTAATTGTTATTTTATTCCTAAAAATCTAAGGATCGGCCAAATGGCTAAGATAAGGACATATATATTAATAATAAACAACTTGGGGTTCGTTTGGCATGTTATAGTAAGTGTATTAACCATATAGTGTAAGAAAAAAAAGACACGGTAAAAGTTAAATTATTTAACTTAGAGTTAAATCTAATTGATAAGGTTAAAATAATAACCTAAACTTGTCTAAATCCTATTGGTTGATAGGATTTCGATCCATCCCCACTTTACCTTAGAAATAAGACCATTTGGAACTATTATAAACCGATTTTGACTTTAATATAAAATTATATTTTGAGATATTCCTAAGGTGCCCCTCTCCTCCCTTATAAAAGGGCACCTCCTCTTCCTCCTCCTCACACCAATTTGAGAACTCAAGCTCGGCCAACCCCTGAAAAAATCCCTTCTCCACTTCCCTAGAATAATCATAGAGTTCCTAGTCTTCTTCAAAGACCAATCTAAGTTCCCTAAGTGGAGGATTCAAAGAGGTGTTTCAAAGAAGAGGTAATATCCATTACCGATCTTTTCAATTTCTTTCTTCTTCAACTTCTTCTTCTTTAGTTGTTTCATGATAAAGTAATAACATAAGTACTAATTACATACTTATATTTTATTATAAATATGAAACAACCCTAATTCACCTTCTATCCATCCTACGGAAAAATGAAATCACCGCGCGTGCGTACGTAAGGAATACCGTCTTCACGCCGTGGTGTAATCTATTTTCCGCCACCACCTTAATTGGATGGGTATAATGGTGTAATGAGTAACTATATATGATTATTATAAAGTGATATTGATACTGAAATAGTATACATACACTTCAACACAATTCCACGACCATGGGAACGATATCATCGCTCGTGCGTAAGTACGGACTACCGTCTCCACGACGCGATGAGATTCATTCTCAATGATTAACCATTCATGAAAGATTATAAAGTATATATAATAAGTACTAATTAAATATATGACATAATAATGATACTGGATTTATGTATATTTATATGTATGTTATCTACTTAATTCCGTTCAATTCAATAAGGAAATGAAAACAGCGTTCATGCGTACGTACGGACTACCGTCTCCATGAACGGTGTATTTCATTCCATTTATCAATATATTATATATATGTATATTCTGAATATATATTATATATAAATCATTTTTTACATTCTGAATATAAGTAATCATGATCCAAGTAATCATATTAATAATTATAAGTTAAAAACACGAACGACAAATGAGATGATTTTACCCAAAACGCTACTTTAACATGAATTTACAAAAGAATGGGTAATATAAAGTCCTAAGTGGACCATATATGATATAATAACAATGAATATGATTCTGGAATAAGTCAATAACATGATTTAAACCATTATACAGGAATATTCGCACACTTACAAAGCAAGTCGGACCTAAGGTAAGGGAAAATATCACAATCTCATTTTTATTCGAGATTGTTTTTACTTTGGCATTTACTGGGGTGTATTTTATCATCCACATCCATGTTTCCTCAATATGTAATATTTTTTCCATCCGCTTACAATAGTTTAAATCCAATTTTACCCTTCGGTGAGTTTTTAGTAAAGAATATGAAAGGAATCTTTTGTCGTTTTTCGTACGAGGTGCTTTTTTGACTTATCCGACAAAAGTACGAGAAGAATGTTTTTTTAACTTATACGGCATGAATGGATTTTTAAAACATTATTTCCAAGAATCTTCCTTTACATGTTTTCAAGTTTATTTTTAATCACCTTCTTTTATTTTAAAGTCGTATGACATGTTATGAAAGTAAAAATGTTTTTGAAGTAGAAAGGATATTTTCCTCAAGAATGGAATTTAAGTATTTTATCAAAATTATTTTACATCCAAGATAATAAAAGGTTTCTGTTTTTATCCCTATTATTACATGGATTTGATTATGTTGTGATGGAAATATTTTCATGAATTCCTTTATCTTATATGAATTGTTTTATGATGTCATGTTGTTTAAGAATTCCATTTTTATTACATGGGTTACGCTATGATGTATGGTTTATGATTATGTGGCACACATAAGAAAGGATTCATTATAAGATGGGTGGGACCTACATATCCCTCCAATGCATTGGGTAAAGATTTTATATCTCATGAGATAGACATGGCTGGAACGGTAGGTTATACCGGTTCAGTGAAACAGGACTGAAACGAGGGTGACTCAGTTCAGAAAGGGACTCTGTCCACTAAGATAGTTTTGGAAATGAGTCTTGACTAACAAGAAATGATTTTCTATGATTATGTGTGTATGACACAAAGTTTCAGGTTTTAAGTTATGATTATTGTGATTACATTTCACTGCTATGATTTATCTCATGTTATGAAATTATGCTCTCTTTTGCAGGTTAAGATTTACAAAAGTTATGTTCTTATGTATATGATGTGATTGATATTTCTTTTTTTTACCCTTACTGAGCATTTGAGCTCACCCTTTTATGTTTTCTTTTCCCCAGGATATAAAGAAAGATTTTAGGTATAAAAAAAAGGAAGATCTTTATGGGATATGTTCAAGATCTTTCACTAGGATTAGAAGATTATATTCCGAGTTTCCAAATACACTAAACTATTACGATCCTTGTGTGTGTGTTTTTGTTATGTACTAAGTATTCCGCAAAAGTAATGTAATGTCAATGTACGTCAAGTTTCGGGTCTCTACAGTTGGTATCAGAGGAAAGGTTTACTCAACCTTTGGAAACTAGGATGTGAAAACGTTAGTGAGATCCTTAAAGATATTTCTAAGGTATGTCTAGGGATGTCCCTAAGGATAAGTATACGTGTAAGATACAGTCCTAGAACTATGGTAATGATCATAGAATTTAACCTAAGAAGATAGATATTGAGGATACTTCCCCTTTACTATGTTTTTTTCTCTAGCATGATTTTTGCCTCTCACAAAATTATTTTTTTGTTTTAGTTAATGGAGGGAACCAAAAGGAATTCGGTTAACATTGAATCCAATGGACAAATTGGTAACTATGATAAAAAAAATTGTGTAATGCCTAGAGAGAAAGATGTTGTGATTATGCCGAATCAGTCATCGTGATATATGATTAACAAGGTGAAATTTAGTGGTATGCCTAATTCATCAAAGAAGAGGAAGATAGACTATTATGCATGTTCGCATGTTGAGGAGCATAAAGAAAAGAAGATTGAGATTTCTAAAAAAGGGAAGAAGAACCTTGAGAAATACCTCAAATGGAGGGACCGATGTTATCTGTGTGGAGAAAAGGATCATAGAGTGATAGACTGTTATGGATTTCAATGTCTTATTTGTGGAGAACATGGGCATTACCCAACTCAATGCCCTGACCTAAAAAGTTACTTCTAAATCAAGGAAGGACTTATTCCTGGACAATCATTGAAGTGGATGGACTGAAGTGTTTATGTATTTGTATTCAAGAATAATGTTGTTGAGGTACTTTTATGGTGTATTGAAATATTTAAGTATTGGTCTATTGTGGTTTTCAATAATTTTAAGGTACCGGTAACCATGAAAAGTGATTCAAATATTTTGGAAAGTAGATGATATGCGCATAATTAAGGGATAAGGAGAAAAGGAAATGTTTAACAGTATTCATGATCTCATGATTGATATAAGGACTAAGTGATATCATGGTTTGAGGATATAGAATTTTGAGGATTTTGGTATGTGGAAAGTGTTAAATTTTAACTACATTCATGTTTTCATTAAGGTTCAATGGGTATTCATTCTTTAAGAGAATACATGATTAAGGTATTCACATGTTTGTAATTTGACCAACAAGATATATCATATGATATATGGGGGATAAATGATGGCATTCATGTGATTGTTATGTGACATTTCAAGTAATCATTTTCTTTATACTATGAGCTTGGACCAAAGAATTTTAGATAAGCCTAAATATTGGAATGGATTATGTTGGACATATGCTATGTATTGTTTAAGGATAGAACTTTTTTTTGATATTATTGATAGGATGTTATAGTAATATAGTTTTAGAAAAAGGACAACCTGCAGGACGGGCGACAGCCCTTCGCGTCGGACAAGGCTGTGGGAATCGAACCCACAACCGAAGTGCGACTGGCCTTTATCGCCTACCACTGGCCTACAGGAAGTCCCTGTTTAGTAGAAGCTAGTTTTATTATATTAAGCAGTATGATATATGAAGTATAAGTCCATTTTAGGAACCATATATGATTAATCTCACTATAGATCTACTTATGTATATAATTTTTGCTAAACTTTTGTTTGAGACAGATGGAATGACCCTTCATTCTATCACATGATCTGCTAACACTTCACGAATAACAAATTCAACTTCATTTATTTAAGAGATGAAGTGGAAATTGTTCAAGGCATGAACAACAGTGAGATTGTACCAAAATAAAGTAAGTATTTATTCTAATTCAAATTCTTCAACTTTAGGGAAATGATCTTGAAAACCAAAAATGTTGTCCTAGTGCTCTTATATCTGATAAATCAGATGGTACCTTAGATCGTCACAAATTTATGGCTTTGTGATTGCTAGCTTTTCCATAGCCATGTTCTCTACCACTCTCCATCAGAACATGATGGTTAGATTTCTCTTCCATATCCATATTTTCATGATGTGGGTTTTTATTAAAGAAACTTTCGAATAGTAAACCATTTATAACCCTGACGAATTTCGAGGGCGAAATTCATTTTAAGGGGGGTAGAATGTAACACCCCGAGATTTTATGAAAAATATTCTTTTTAATTTCATTAATGTCTTGTGTTATACGCTACACCAAAAGGAGCATTCACAACACACATCTCTGACCTGGCTTGAATTACATGCAATCGCAACCTTCCACGATAGCGTGTGTTGTACGCAACACCAAGTTTCGCTAAACAAAAATATGCTATTAAAATATTATTAAAACTAGCCGTTATGAATAGTAATAACCACTTTTTGAAATTTTGTAAATTTTATTTTTCAAAATGGACTTCATTTTTAGATTCGGAATATCGAAATTAGCCTAGGGTGAAATTTTGGTATTTTTCTGAAAACTTTCAATTTTTGATGAATAGTGAAACCACTAAGTGGTAGGTTAAAAACTGAATTTTGCATAAAACATAATTTTACCGCTTTTGTGAATGGAATCTCAAAAATCCGACAGACATGGTTGATATCAGTAAGTAAAATGTGGTTCAATGAGATAAAAGTAATTTTTTGGTGAATAGAAACTTTTTACTTTTTTTTACCGCAGTTAATAGTAAATAGGGTAACTAAGGGTAAATATGATATTACTATTACCCTAACACATGTCCTAATTCTATTGGATAAGTTTAATTCGACCAAAAACAACCTTATTAATATAATATTACCATTTAGGTCCACTTGGATTAGATTATGACATTTAATATTATTTTATTTAATGAATAGTTAAAATAGTTAAAATCAAAGTTTAATAACTAAAACATTTTTAATATGGGTTTATACATAAGATAAATTCGATTATAAATATTCACTAGAAAGCTAAAAAGATTTAATACATAATTATATTTTATTTATAATTTTTAGACTTTAAATAAATTAATTTATTTATAACACAACGATGATGCAGTAATTACCCTTTTAAGGAAATATTAACATAATTGATGTTATAAATGCCCAAATAAATGTAATATGGGACGTTTTATGAATTACAATAATTTTCTAGGTTACTATGATATATTATTGTTGATTTAATCAACTTTTTTCAAACATATAATTCTGTTATGACTTTCATAAAAATCATATATCCAATAGTGTCAAAATTGACACAAAATAGTTTTTAAATCAAATATTAAATTATTAATTGTTATTTTATTCCTAAAAATCTAACGTTTGGACAAATGACTAAGATAAAGATATATATATTAATAAAAAACAACTTGAGGTTCGTTTGGCATGTTATAGTAAGTGTATTAACCATATAGTGTAAGAAAACAAAAAGACACGGTAAAAGTTAAATTATTTAACTTAGAGTTAAATCTAATTGATAAGGTTAAAATAATAACCTAAACTTGTATAAATCCTATTGGTTGATAGGATTTCGACCCATCCCCACTTTACCTTCGAAATAAGACCCTTTGGAACCATTATAAACCGATTTTGACTTTAATATAAAATAATATTTTGAGATATTCCTAAGGTGCCCCTCTCCTCCCTTATAAAAGGGCACCTCCTCCCCCTCCTCCTCACACCAATTTGAGCACTCAAGCTCGGCCAACCCCTGCCAAATTCCCTTATCCACTTCCCTAGAATAACCCTAGAGGTCCTAGTCTTCTTCAAAGACCAATCTTAGTTCCCTAAGTGGAGGATTCAAAGAGGCGTTTCAAAGAAGAGGTAATATCCATTACCGATCTTTTCAATTTCTTTCTTCTTCAACTTCTTCTTCTTTAGCTGTTTCATGATAACGTAATAACATAAGTATTAATTACATACTGATATGTTATTATAAATATGAAACAACTCTAATTCACCTTCTATCCATCCTACGGAAAAATGAAATCACCCCGCGTGCGTACGTACGGAATACCGTCTCCACGCAGTGGTGTAATCTATTTTCCGCCACCACCTTAATTGGATGGGTATAATGTTGTAATGAGTAACTATATATGATTATTATAAATTTATATTGATACTTAAATAGTATACATACACTTCAACACAAATCCACGACCATGGGAACGATATCATCGCTCGTGCGTACATACGGACTACCGTCTCCACGATGCGATGAGATTCATTCTCAATGATTAACCATTCATGAATGATTATAAAGTATATATAATAAATACTAATGAAATATATGACATAATAATTATACTGGATTTATTTATATTTATATTTATGTCATCTACTTAATTCCGTTCAATTCAATAAGGAAACGAAAACAGCGTTCATGCGTACGTACGGACTACCGTCTCCATGAACGGTGTATTTCATTCCATTTATAAATATATTATATATATGTATATTATGAATATATATTATATATAAATCATGTTTTACATTCTGAATATAATTAATCATGATCCAAGTAATCATATTAATAATTACAAGTTAAAAACACGAACGACAAATGAGACGATTTTACCCAAAACGCTACTTTAACATGAATTTACAAAAGAACGGGTAATATAAAGTCATAAGTGGACCATATATGATATAATAACAATGAATATGATTCTGGAATAAGTCAATAACATGATTTAAACCATTATACAGGAGGATTCGGACACTTACAAAGCAAGTCGGACCTAAGGTAAGGGAAAATATCACAATCTCATTTTTATCCGAGATTGTTTTTACTTTGGCATTTACTGGGGTGTATTTTATCATCCACATCCATGTTTCCTCAATATGTAATTTTGTTTCCATCCACTTACAATAGTTTAAATCCAATTTTACCCTTAGGTGAGTTTTTAGTAAAGAATATGAAAGGAATCTTTTGTCGTTTTTCGTACGAGGTGCTTTTTTGACTTTTCCGACAAAAGTACGAGAAGAATGTTTTTTTTAACTTATACGGCATGAATGGATTTTTAAAACATTATTTCCAAGAAGATTCCTTTACAAGTTTTCAAGTTTATTTTTAATCATCTTCTTTTATTTTAATGTCGTATGGCATGTTATGAAAGGAAAAATGTTTTTGAAGTATAAAGGATATTTTCCTCAAGAATGGAGTTCAAGTATTTTATCAAAATTAATTTCCATCTAAGATAATAAAAGGGTTATGTTTTTATCCCTATTATTACATGGATTTGATTATGTTGTGATGGAAATATTTTTATGAATTCCTTTATCTTATATGAATTGTTTTATGATGTCATGTTGTTTAAGAATTCCATTTTTATTACATGGGTTACGCTATGATGTATGGTTTATGATTATGTGGCACACATAAGAAAGGATTCATTATAAGATGGGTGGGACCTATATCTCCCTCCAATGCATTGGGTAAAGATTTTATATCTCATGAGATAGACATGGCTGGAACGGTAGGTTATACCAGTTCAGTGAAACAGGACTGAAACGAGGGTGACTCGGTTCAGAAAGGGACTTTGTCCACTAAGATAGTCTTGGCAATGGGTATTGACTAACAAGAAATGATTTTCTATGATTATGTGTGTATGCCACAAAGTTTCAGGTTTTAAGTTATGATTATTTTGATTACATTTCACTGCTATGATTTATCTCATGTTATGAAATTATGCTCTCTTTTGCAGGTTAAGATTTCCAAAAGTTATGTTCTTATGTATATGATGTGATTGATATTTCTTTTGTTTACCCTTACTGAGAATTTGAGCTCAACCTTTTATGTTTTCTTTTCCCCAGGATATAAAGAAAGGTTTTAGGTATAAAAAAAAGGAAGATCTTTATGGGAGATGTTCAAAATCTTTCACCAGGATTAGAAGATTATATTCCGAGTTTCCAAAGACACTAAACTATTACGATCCTTGTGTCTGTGTTTTTGTTATGTACTAAGTATTCCGCAAAAGTAATGTAATGTCAATGTACATCAAGCTTCAGGTCTCTACACATAGGATGGCTTTATGAAAAAAATAAGGCCTCTAGATTGAAGTGGGGGAACTTGATAGAATATTTGGGTAGGGTTTGGCCGATCCAAAATGCTTTGAAAGTGTGAAATTGAGAAAAGGGGGAGTTCCCTTTTATAAGAGGGGTGAGGGGCACCTTGGAAAACCTAGAAATATTATTTTATAATAAATTAATATTCGGTTTCTAATGGCTAAAAAGTGGATTATTTAAATATTAAGGTTGGTATGGGTCGAAATCCTTTCAACCAATAGATTCTAGACAAGTTTGGGTCACTATTTTAACCATATAATTTATATTTAACTCTTAGTTAAATATTTTGACATTTACCATGTCTCTTTGTATTTTTATATTATATAGTTAATAAACTTACCATATACATACAAGGTAACTCCAAGTGGTTCATTAATGATACACCTATCATTATATAAGTCTCTTAGTCGAACCTTAGATTTTTAAGAATTCAATATCAATTAATAATATAATATTTTAAAAAAAAAACTATTTTATGTCAATTTTGACACTATTTGGTATTTGATTTTTGTGAAAATCATAACAGCATAATTACTTCAAAAAACATAATTAAATCAATACTAACATGTCATATTAACCTATAAAATTAGTGTAATTCATAAAAAGTCACAGATTACATTTATTTGGATATTTATAATATCAATTATTTTAATATTTCATTAATTAGGTAATTACTGCATCACCATTGTGTCATAGATAAATTAAATTATTTAACATCTGAAAATTATTAATAAAATAACACTATGTATGAAATATTTTTATATTTCTAATAAATATTTACAATAAAATTTATCTTATGTATAACCCAATATTAAAAATGTTTTAGTAATTAAACCTTGATTTTAACTCTTTTAACTCTTCTTTGAATTAAATAATAATAAATACCCTAATCTAATCCAAGTGGACCTAAATGATAATATTTTATTCCTAAGGTTGTTTTTGGTCGAGATACACTTGTCTAATAGAATTAGGACATGTGTTCGGGTAATATTAATATCATTTTTACCCTTAATTATCCTATTTACTTTTAACCTTAGTAAATAAAAGTAAAAAGTTACCATTCACAAAAAAAATATTTTTGTCTTATTGAACCAAATTTTACTCCTTGATATTAACTGTGTCTTTTGGATTTTCTAAATTCCACTCATAGAAGTGGTAAAATTAAGTTTTATGTGAATTTGAAAATTCACCTAGGAGGTGTGTAAAAGACGGTGAAAATTTCAATAAAATTTTTATATATCTAAAATTATTCTAAACTAAATCCAATGAATTACACTGAACTTATATAGATATTATGTATCTATTTTGACCATAAATAAATTTAAATTAAATAAATAAATATTTAAATAAAAATTCGGTTTTCAACTATAACTCAGTGTTTTTTCACTATTCATCAAAAATTGAATGTTTTAATAAAAATACCAAAAAATCACCCTAAGATAATTTCGATATTCCGAATCCAAAAATGAAGTCCATTTTGAAAGAAAAAATTTATAGAATTTCAAAAGGTGAGTATTACTATTCATAACAACTAGTTTTATTGGTTGTGGTGTGTGTTAGAACTCGAAGTTGCTTACAACACACGCTATTGTATTATTCAAAGGGAAGCATACCGTGGAAGGTTGGGGTGTTACATTATCACCACCTTCAAATAATTTCGTCCACGAAATTTCTAGAATACTACCACTTGAAAAGGCTTGGGTGGTTCTTCATCATAAGTTCCTTGGGTTCCCACATTGCCTTTTCCATCTTATGGTTTCTCCATATAACTTTTACCAGACGAGTCGTCCGGTTTCTCTGCACTTGTTCTCTTGTATCAATAATCCTGACGGTCTCTTCACAATAAGACAGATCGGGTTCCAGTTCTAATTCCTCGTAAGTTAGTACATGCATTGGGTCAGGCATGTATTTTCTCAACAGTGATACGTGGAACACATCGTGAACTTTGGAGAGACTTGGCGGCATTTCCAAACGGTAAGCTACATCCCCAAATCATTATAGAATTTCGAAGGGTTTGATGTACCTGGGACTCAATTTACCCTTCTTACCGAAACGTATAACTCCCTTCCATAGAGATACCTTCAAGAAATCATGATCTCCTATCTGAAATTCCAAATCCTTCTTTCAGTTATCGGCATAGCTCTTCTTCTTACTATGAGCTTCTTTAATGTGGTTTTGGATTACCTTTACCTTTCCCATCATTTCCCCCACAAATTCTGGGCCTACAAGTTTTCTTTCACCAACGTCATCCCAACAGGTTTTTTTGCGACATCTCTTTCTATATAACGCTTCATATGGTTCCATCTGAATACTCGAATGGAAGCTATTGTTATAGGAAAATTCTACCAGAGGTAAATATTAATCCTACATACCATAAAAGTCAAGTGAGCATGATCTCAACATGTCTTCTAAGGTTTGAATAGTCTGTTCTGATTGTCCATCTGCTTGAGGGTGGTAGGCAGTGCTCAAACGAAGTTCAGTTTCCAGGGATTCCTGAAGACTTTTCCAAAATCTTAATGTAAAACGGGGATCATGATCCGAAACAATTGATATGGGTACTCCATGAAGCCCCGAAACTTCATTAATATATAGTCTTGCTAGATGTTCAAGTGGTAAATCTTCCCTTATAGAAAGAAAATATGTAGACTTGGTAAAACGATCAACAATGACCCATATTTCATCGTTCCTTATAGGAATCTTGGGTAATCTGATGACAAATTCCATCATGATATTATCCCATTTCCACTCAGGTTTGAGAAGAGGTTGCAATACTCCACAAGGTTATTGCCTTCCAACTTTCACTTGTTGACAAACCATACATCTTGACACAAAATCGGAAATCTCCCTCTTCATGTTCTCCCACCAAAAATGTTCCTTCAAATCTCTATACATTTTGGTGCTCCCAGGGTTTATAGAGAAATTGGACCTATGATCATCATCTAACAATTCCCTTTTCAAATCAGGTATATCGAGAACACAAAGTCTCTTCCCAAATTTCAAAATTCCTTCTTTATACACAAAGTCTCTCAATCTCCCATCATTCATAGTTTTAATCTTTTTTTTAAATTCTTCATCATCGGTCTGAGAACTCTTTATCCTTTATAATAAAGATGGTTTGGAAACTATTTGAAAAATCATTGATGTTTCAACTTCCATGGTGATTCCCATATCTAACATTACTAGATCCATCAAAATTGGATCCCTTTCAACTCTCATCATGTTCAAAACTCCATGATCTTTTCTACTCATAGCATCTTCCACTTTATTTTCCTTCCCCGGGTGGTAGTGTATCATGCATTTATAATCCTTGAGTAGTTCAAGCCATAGCCTTTGCCTCATGTTGAGTTATTTCTATGAGAAATGTACTTCAAACTCTTGTGATCAGTATAAATATCATATTTTTCATCATAGAGATAATGTCTCCATATCTTCAAAGAAATAATTACAGCAGCTACCTCAGGATCATGAGTATTATAGTTTTGCTCATGAATTTTCAGTTGTCGTGATGCATAGGCAATAACCCTATCATTGTGCATAAGGACACAACCAAGTCCTTTCTTTGAAGCATCACTATAAATAACAAACTCATCATTCCCCGATAGTAGAGTCAATATAGAAGCATTGACTAATCTTCTCTTCAGTTCTTCAAAACATTCTTCACACTCTTTTTCCTAAACAAATTTAACCCCTTTATGTGTGAGCATCGTTAATGGGTTATCCAATCGGGAAAAGTTCTGGACGAAACGTCAATAATAACCTGCTAAACCAATAAAATTGTGTACCTCAGTTATACTTTTCAGTGCAGGCCATTCTTGGATTTCCATGGTCTTAGAAGGATCAACATAGATTCCATCTTTAGAGACAATATAGCCAAGAAAAGAAATCTCTTGAAGCCAGAATTCACACTTTCTAAACTTCCCATATAATTCATGTCTTCTCAGAGACTTCAGGATAATGCTTAAGTGATTTTCATGATCTTCGTATCTTTTTGAGTATATCAAGATATCATCAATAAATACCACCACAAAATCATAGATATATTCCATGAAAACTCTATTCATTAGATCCATGAATAAAAAGAGTGCATTAGTCAGCCCAAAAGACATTACTGTAAACTCATAATGCTCGTACCTGGTTCGAAACGTTGCCCTCAAAATGTCTTCCTTCTTCACATACAACTGATGGTATCCATATCAAAGGTCAGTCTTTTAAAAGTATTGAGCTCCGTGTAGTTGGTCAAATAAATCATCAATGCGAGGTAGGGGATACTTGTTCTTTATTATTATAGCATTGATCTCCCTATAGTCGATACATAACCTCATGGATCCATATTTCTTCTTAACAAAAATGATAGGGGATCCCCATGGAGAAACACTAGGGAGAATAACTCCCTTATTACTCAATTCCTCTATTTGTTTCATTAGTTCAACTAATTCTGCAGTGGCCATTCTATAAGGGGTCTTCGATATAGGCCTTGAACTATAAATTTAATCAATGGAAAACTCAATTTCTCATTCTGGAGGATGTCCAGGTAAATCTTCCAGAAACACATCTACATATTCTTTAACAATAGGCACATCCTCTATTTGATCATTCCTTTCCTTACCCACAGTTATTTCATTCTCTTCCTCCCCAATAATTGAATTTAGTTGAGCTACTAGGGGTGGATCTAGGTAAGAATCAGGTGGTGACGATTCTACTCTAAAGATAAGGTTTTCTTTATCATCATCATCAAAAAAATTAACCTCTTTCTTCTTAAAATAAATCATCACATCATAGTCCTAAAGACAATTCATACCGAGGATTATATCAAAATCAACCATAAGTATGATGATGAGATCAGTAGATAAAGAACATTTATATGCCCTAATGGGAATGGAGCCACAGAACTTTGTAGCAATGATACTTACCTTAGGAGTTTTAGCTGACAACTCCCTTGTTAAATCAAATTGGAAATATCTAATTTTCATAGAAAACTGGGAAGATATGAAACAATTTGATGATCGAGAATCAAATAAATCATTTTCTAAACTTGAGGAAACCATTAAATTACCTGCCACCATGTCTTTCAGAGCTTCTACCTCGGCTGTAGTGATAGCATAATCTTGGCCTTGATCCCTTTGCCTTTTCTGAGGTAAGTTCCCCTGACGCTTAGGAAATTCATTTGCATAATGTCCCATCTCCCTGCAGTTGTAGCATTGAACATCGGTAGCGTCTTTCCTCCCCTTGCAATCACGAGTTTGGTGGCCTTTTTCACCACACTTGTAATAGACTCTAATACCCTTCAAGAAATTACCAGGGTGTTTCTTCCCACATTTACTATAGGATGGATATTAAAATTTTCCCTTATTCCCCTTATTTCCATTCCTAGAGTGATTAGTGAATCTCTTCTTCTATTTCTTTGATTTAAATTCATAAGACTTAGAAAATTATTTTTCTGTCTTCATAGCACATGAGACGATATCTTCGTACGATGAGAAGGATTGTGACACTATTACTCAACGAAGAAATGGTTTTAACCCACAAAATAAATGATCAATCTTACTTTTTGGGTTACTTATATAATCTCTAGAATACCTTGATAACCTTGTAAATTTATCCTCATACTTTGTTACATTATCATCCTCCTTTTGTCTCAGACTCAGAAATTGCCTTTCTATATCTGCTCAATGGTCATGAGGAAAGTATTTTTCTATGAAATGATCTTTGAACTCCCTCCATTCCATATTTGATACTTCATTATCTTCTTTTGTGTTTTGATTCAATGACCACCATTGATCAGCATCTCTAGTGTGGCAGTAAATAGCCATGATAACTTTTTCCCTTTCACTACTCCCCAAATCCTGAAATATTTTCACAAAGGAACTTATCCATTGCTCAGCTACCAATGGATTTGTACTCCCATTGAATTTTGGTGTTTGTTTCCTCATGAAGAGATCTAACATTGATCCTCCACGCTACGGATCAGTTTGCTCCATACGGGTAAGGTTATTATTCATAACCTGGGTGAGTTTTCTCAGTACGATGATTAGCTGATCAGCACCAGTTGTATCACCAACTCCACTATAATTATCTTGAGCAGGAGAGAAATCCCTACATGGAGTATATGCATTGATACGGTTTTCATTCCTTCCACTAGGTTTCATTTCTAAACAATGGCATAAACTAGATCAGTTTATGATTCAAAATACATAATTCCATTATTGAAAAACACTTTACATAAATTGAACAGTTTATGGATATAATCCATAATAATAGAAATGTTTTATTTGAGAAATTATATACTCATAAACCCTTCATAATGATTTGTAATTAAAATGATAATTATCCTAAGCATATCCCCTGGAAGTGTCGTAACCAAGAGTGCAGCAAGGCCGATTGTCGTGCACCAGTTCCCATTCGAGTCTAGCTCAAAGTGGTGTTTTTAGGTTTTACCCCTAGGTACATTTGTGCCAGATCCACCTCTACCTGCTCGTATCTAGACAGGGATGTATTGCTCGGAAAACTCACAAAATCTCTCCAATACCAAAATTCTAGGAAGTTCTTCTATACTAATCCTCAAAGTTTATCTTAGGGCTATGTGCTCTGATCAGAGTTTATCTAAATCTAGTTTCCAAGGTTTGTACTAAACTTCCTCTAATACAAACTGTAACGCCCCAACCCCAGTTACCTAGAGTCAGTTCATTATTACATAACATTGGCATGATCACAAAAGATCAAGCCTCTAAAAACTAATTAGTTTAGTAGCCTTGGAAGAGCAAGATATATTCATGAAATTATCATTACATAATAAAGTGAAAACTACAACAACATCTTATCTCCACACTCAAATCCCCTTATACTATCCCAGCAGGTCATTCATCAAATACTTCTTCACATCATGGGAAAAATAAAACATAAAAAGGGGTGAGCTCAAATGCCCAGTAAAGATAACAATATAGCGGAAACTTTCATAAATAAGCATAAACATTTAAGGAAATGTATAACTAAAACAAAAGCCTTTTAAACTTGAACTTCAGCATAATATGGAAAAAATAAAATGAAACAATTCCATTTACTTATTCACATGGATATTCTACTAGTCGAATAATCACATGAAATATCAATAACCACTTTCATAGTGATGGAATGCATAATGCCAGACTATCATAACCACATTGCCAAGGCCTTGTGCCAAGACTACAAATAAGATTTTGTCAAGGCCTTGTGTAAAGACACTAGTTTGTCTCATGATACCTACCGATGCATCGAGGAGTTATAGCGGGCTCCACCCATCACTTATTAATTCCAATTCATTCCTCATATGAATAGGTTAAAACATAACATAAACATTCATATTAAAACTAGCATACAAAATTTCAATACTTTCTCCATAAACCATGAATGGTATAAAAATAGTCAAACATATAACAAAACATTTAATACAATATGGATGTTTTTTATCATAATAAATAAACTTCAAATAAGCTTAAAATCCATCAAAGGATGTTGACATAGATGACATCAAAACTATTTGAGAGAAATATATATTTTTTTGAAATAATTTAAAAGTCACATAACTATAAAATAAAACATTTAATTTGAAAATATTGTCATAATATTGTAAGTTAAGCTTCAATAATGGCGGAAAATAGCCGCAGCCGCCATATTAGTTAAAAAAGACATTCTTACCTTAATTTTTTCGAAAAGGTTAAAAAGAACCTTGTTTGGAAAATGACAGAAAGATTCATTTATAAACATCTTCTAAAAAGTCAAAAAGGGTATAAATGACTTTAACCCATAGTCTATAAAATAGTAAGAATGATTGAAATACATTTTTAAGAAACATGGATGTGGATGATAAGAGGTCCAGTAGATAATTACCTATAAACAGCATCGGATAATGAAGAGATTCTGAAATAAACCCTTACCTTGTACTTTTCCTTGGTTGAGGGTAGGTTAACCTCCTATATAATGGTGAAATAATTTTTATTAAATTTTACAAGAATCATATACATTAATATGATATCATGTATGATCTTTTAACATTGATTTGTTAATAATATCTTAGTATTATCATCGTTTTGGGTGTTAACGGATTCGTTTTCCTTTATATTATTTGTTATGTGAGAAATATTTGTTATGGATGGGATGTATATTATTCATATCCAGAATGATATCATGTCTCTAAAATTATTTTTAATCATAAAATGAAATTTAATCTTGAATGGATACGATGGGGAATGAATCTCATCACGTTCGTGGAGACGGTAATCTGTACGTACGCACGAGCGACAGTGTCATTATTTTGTTATTAAAATAATATATAATTTGATGGTATATCGTATATATATAGAATCATTATCATGTTATATTTATTATTTACATGAATTACATATCATTATTGTACCCATTCAAATAATAATGTATTGAATAACAATTACACCACGACGTGGAGACGGTAGGTCATACGAATGCACGTATGGTGACATGTCATTAAAAGGATGGACAGAATACTGAATATGGTTATACCATATTTATAATAACATCAAATTATATAGAAGATACTTGAGTTATTATTTTAGAATTTAAATAACAAAGAAATAAGAAGTGGAAGAAGAAAGGAAACTGATAGAGGGTGGTGAAAACATTACCTCTTCTTCGGGTTCTTCCTTTTGATTTGATCAAAAGGACTCCTTAGGTTGGCTTTCTGATCAAACTAAGGCCTCTAGGTTGAAGTGAGGAAATTTTAGAGAATATTTGGTTCGGGTTTTTTCGATCCAAAAGGCTTTGAAGGTTTGAAATTGAGATAAGCGAGAGTGCCCTTTTATAAGAGGGGTGAGGGGAACCTTTGGAAAAGCTAGAAATATTATTTTATAATAAATTCATATTCGGTTTATAATGGCTCCAAAGTGTATTATATAATGTTCAAGGCGGGTATGGGTCGAAATCCTTTCAACCAATAGATTTTATACATGTTTGGTCAATATTTTAACCTTATCATTTATATTTAACCCTTAGTTAAATAGTTTGACATTTACCATGTCTCTTTGTATTTTTATATTATATAGTTAATAAACATACCATATACATCCAAGAAGAACACAAAGTGGTTCATTAATGATACACCTATCATTATATAAGTCTCTTGGTTGAACCTTATATTTTTAGGAATTTAATATCAATTAATAATCTAATATTTGTTTTAAAAACTCTTTTATGTCAATTTTGACACTATTTGGTATTTGATTTTTGTGAAAATCATAACAGCATGATTACTTCGAAAAAACATAATTAAATAAATAATAAAATGTAATATTATCCTATAAAATTAGTGTAATTCATAAAAAGTATCAAATTACATTTATTTGGATATTTATAATATCAATTATTCTAATATTTCATTAATTAGGTAATTACTACATCGCCATTGTGTCATATATAAATTAAATTATTTAATGTCTAAAAATTATAAATTAAATACAATTTTGTAGGAAATATTTTTATATTTCTAATAAATATTTACAATTGAATTTATCTTATGTATAACTTTATATTAAAAATGTTTTAGTAATTAAACCTTGATATTAACTCTTTTAACTCTTCGTTGAATTAAATAATAATAAATGTCCTAATATAATCCATGTGGACCTAAATGATAATATTTTATTCCTAAGGTTTTATTTGGTTGAGATACACTTCTCCAATAGAATTAGGAAATGTGTTAGGGTAATATTAATATCATTTTTATCCTTAATTACCCTGTTTACTTTTAACCGTGGTAAATAAAAGTAAAAAGTTACTATTCACCAAAAAATTATTTTTATCTTATTGAACCACATTTTATTCCTTGATATTAACTGTGTCTCTCGGATTTTTAAAATTCCACTCACAAAAGCGGTAAAATTAAGTTTTATGTGAATTTGCAAATTCTCCTAGGAGGTGGGTAAAAGACGATGAAAATTTCAAAAAAAAAATTATACCTAAAATTATTCTAAACTAACTCCAATGAATTACACTGAAATTATATAGATATTATGTATATATTTTTACCTTAACTAAATTTAAATAAAATAAATAATTATTTAACTAAAAATTCATTTTTGAATTATAACTCAGTGTTCTTTCACTATTCATCCCAAATTGAATGTTTTCAAAAAAATACCAAAAATTCAACATAAGATAATTTTGATATTATGAATCCAAAAATGAAGTCCATTTTTAAAGATAAAATTTATAAAATTTAAAAAAGCATGTATTGTTATTCATAACAGCTAGTTTGATTGGTTGCAGTGTGTGTTAGAACTCGAAGTTGCGTACAACACAAGCTACTGTATTATTCAAATGGAAGCGTACCATGGAAGCTTGGGGTGTTACAGAATTTGAGTTATTTTACATATGAGTATAAATCTCTGTTCTTCGTCATTCAAATTTTGAGATTATGGTATGCCAAATGTTATCACCATGACGAGGAGGGCTCGTATCGCATGAACATGGCCCAACCCTCCCCCTTTGGTTGTTATTTTTGTTGACGACGGAGGTGGACCATGAAGAAGCCAATGGCGTAAGGCCACCAGGTCACCACAATGGCACGACACTGCCATGCCGCGCAGGGAAATTAGTCGCGTCCAGGCGGGCCGCGGTGGTGCCGGAGGGGCGTAGTGTCATTACACCGCACCAGAAGAAGGGGGGGTCATGGTCAGAAGTGCTGCAGTGGCCGGACAATCTGGGTGCGGTGTTGTCGTGTCGGTCCGGAGAGAAGAGCCAGGGCCATAGGCTTCGGCGGCCAGAGGTGGGTGGCCGGCTGACCCGGCCGCCGGTGCACACTGCATGTGGGACCCTTCGGGTCCCGCAGTTACCAGGCTGGTGCCATACGCCGGCTGTTTCTGAAGACCGGGTGGTGTAACCCCCCCCCCCCATGTGTGGCCCGTCGGCCATATGGGCCCGCCCGCTGGCCATGCGAGCCATCCGGCCGGCCTCAGTCGGGCCACCGTCAGGCCGGGCCGCCCTCGGGTCGGGTCGTCCCTTTGGGCCAGACCACTCGCGTCGGGCCGCCGCTCTGGGTCGGGCCGCCCTATAGCGACTCGATCCTTTTTCCTATAACATTTCATGATTTTAAGCATAATTAATGATCAGATTACAATCCAAGGATCGTTTTCTATAGTGTCTTGGACGACTACGTACATAAACATAAAACATGGGGCTAAAAAGAACACTTCATTATTTAATCCCCATAATGAGCTCTTAACTTCGTTTGAGACCTTACATCTGCATAGGGTACCCCGGGGAACACATGAACAAAGGGATGAGCTAAAAATCCCAGTAAGGGAATGAACATAATGATACATCTCAAGCACATGAGTTAGGAGGCATGACATAATGATATCAAAATCGTGAAACTTATAAAATACTTTAATATAAGCATGGGATCATATAAACATGGAATCATATAAATGTGGAAGAATCATAAAACATTTCTTTAGTACAGGTCAAGGCTAACTTCCAATCCCATTTCCCATTTTAGTACGGGTCAAGGCTTACCGCCAATCCCGTTTCCCATTTCAGTATGGGTCAAGGCTAACCGCCAATCCCGTTTCACATCGCATCTCAGGAGACTTCACCTTACCCAATGCAATGGAGTGCTATCTAGGCTCACCCATATCAACATGTTCATGAATATTATTGCCACATAAATATTCTTACCACATATACAATCGTACATAATCAACCATACACAAACATAAGGGTACCCATGGAAATAATTCGGTACCCCAATCATGACATAAATCATAACCAATGGGCGTATCATGAAAGTATCCATGTAAGTAAATAATTATAAAATACATGGACGTTCATAGGGTAAAATAGGCATATAACATGGTAAGTGGTTTCAAACATAAGTGACAACATATGACAAATGTATTTTAGAAACGTTAGCATTAAAACAATTTTGTGCGGTTTTAAGGAAAATGCTATAGAGATTTTAAAATATTAAAGAAGAAATTATTTTATATAAAACCAGATTATAACCAAGAAGCTTTTAATAAAAAAAATACGTAATTTAAAAATATAATGGATTCTTAAAATATAAGATAGCGTGCACTTGAAATTTGGTAAAGGTTCGGGAAGTTCTTTTAAAACGAGTGTGCTTATTGGGAAGTATCGAAGAGAGATTCACTTAAAATCATTTATATCCATGAAAAAGAATGTGAAATGGGTCATAGTACATGAGTTTGGATAATATAAACATAATTTTGATGTTCTAAAAGAAAATAAAACAACATTTTGGTAAAAAGAAAGATTGAGAAACCTGAATGAATAAAGGAAGTTCGGCTAGAATCCATCATGGTTTATTGGCATGGTAACGGGTGTAACTAAGAGGGCTTGATGATATAGATAAGGATTTTATCATCACTAAAGCATTAGCGTATTATGGGGAAGTTTCATAAACGTACTTCATCACTTGGTATTACACAAAAAGGCATAGCATAGAGAACAATCTTGATTAAGAGTAAAAAAGGGGAGGATCCCTTACCTTAAGTCTGTTGGTGTTCTCCATTTGATATTAATGACCTGAATAGTCAAATTAGGTTTATTAATCAATAGTTCCAGAACCTTATATACATGTAAAATATTTATTATAACATTTTTAAGTTCATTTATACCTATTTTGATTGATTATAAGGTTCAATTTCATGGTTCGGGTTCATTTGTTTACTTGGGTTTTAATGATCAGTTCACTTGTATTTAGGTTTGGATAAAATATAATATGAAAGTGGTCATCCAGAATTGATGTGATATATAATTGTTGAAAATCCAGAAGGTTACATGGTTACAAAATTCGTTTGGTTAATTGGAGTGAAAGAGAACCATGACATAAGACATTAATGATAAACGGTTAAATTAATTTTAGCGATTTTACCCATAATTAACTTGTTTTGTATTATTATTTGATATCATGGGTGTATAAGGATTATAAAACCATAAATAGGATATATAAAATATATAATAATCTGTTTAAACCATAACAAAAATGGTTTCATGACCAGAAACAAAGATGATAAAATAAATTGATAAATCGTTCTCCTTGAATGTGCTAAATTAGCACATCTCTAACAGTGCTTTCATTTCTTTCAAATAAAAGAGTGGGGAAGGAGAGAAGATAAATAGATATACCATTAGTATGAAAAAATTCCATTAAATGTATGTTAGTGGATTTATCATGCTATTATGGTTAAGAGAGGTGAGGAATGAACTAAAAAGAAAGAACTTAAAAGAAAAGAGGAAATTGGGAAGAGAAATTTTACCTCTTGAGACTTTCTCCTTTGAGAACCTCTTAAGAGAAGAGGTATTGGTATTTTGAAGAGGCTATGATATTTTGGACGTGGGGGAGGATTTGGGGAGATATTTGGGAAGAATAATGGAAAGGCTCAAGGCATGAGAGAAGTGAAGAAAAGAGGGAGCGAAGGGGGGTTTTATAGTGGAGGAGAGGAGGGATTTCATAATATTATAATCATTAATTTATTATTTCATCACAAGACAAAGAATAGTAAGTATTCCATGACCAAGAATAGTAAATGGGTCATGTGAATTCAAACCAAGGGCAGTGACATCATCCATGATGCTAGGAATAGTCTATTTATCTTATAATGTATATATACGGTAAATTCCCGTATTTTACTATTCATCAAAAATTCATGTATTTCAGAAAAATCCCAAAAATTCACCCTAACCATTTTTCGACGTGTAGAATCCAAAAATAAAGTCCATTTTTTCAAAATAATTTTCTAAATATGATTATTTAAATATTTAATTAAAATAATAATTTAGTATGAAAATTAGTTTTAAAACATTCATTAACTTATTCTAAAATATAGGTTTATTGTACTTAAAACATGAATATTATTTTTATTATCATAGGTGATGATAATATTCATTAGGGTTTATCACTATTCATGTTACTATTCATTAGGGTAGGTTACTATTCACCAAAAAAATTAATTTTTCTTTATCAGACTCCAAATAACTTTCTGATTACGACAGTGTATGTCAAATTTTTGAAATTCCAAAAACAGAAGTGTCAAAAAAATGTTTAGAGGTCACTTAGCACTTAGTAGTTAATTATGTGGTGTTTTCATGTGATTTTATGAAATTATTATGGGAATGGAATTTTCTTTGAAAAACATTGGGTGGTTACATTCTCCCCCCTTATGAAATTTCTCCCTTGAAAATTCATTTTACATTCTAGGTCATAAAAAGGTGAGGGTAACTTTGCCTCATCGCCTCCTCTGGTTCCCATGTTGCTTCTTCAAACATTTGGTTTCTCCATAACACTTTGACCAGGTGTATTGTCTTATTTCGTAGAAATTTTTCTCTACAATCTAAGATCTTTACTGGTTGTTCCCCATAAGAAAAATTATTCTCCAATGGTACCACCTCTGGATTGAGTAAATGTGAGGGGTCTGGTATGTTCTTTCTCAAGAGGGATACATGGAAGACATCATGTACTTTCAACATGGTAGGTGGAAGTGCCAGTTAGTAGGCCACAACTCCAACTCGATAAAGGATCTTGAAGGGGCCGATGTACCAGGGACTTAACTTCCCTTTCTTCCCGAACCTCATGACATTATTCTATGGATATTTGTATTGAAATACCATGTCTCCAAATTTGAACTCAAGGTCTCGTTGATGGTTATCTGCATAACTATTCTGTCGACTTTGGGTGGCCTTGATATGTTGCTAAATGGTTTTCACCTTCTCCACCATATCTCCAACCATTTTAGGTCCTAGCAGCTTACGCTCACTGACTTCATCCAAACATGTCGGTGTTCTGCCCCATTTCCCACAAAGGGCCTTATATGGTGCCATTCAGATGCTTTAATGGAAACTATTTATTGTAAGAGAATTAGACCGGAGGAAGATGTTGGTCCCATCCTCCTTTTAAGTCCATAGAACATTCTCTAAACATTTCCTCCATTGTTTGAATAGTTCACTCAGACTGGCCATCAGTTTGAGGATGATAGGCCATGCTAAAGTTGAACTCAGTGTTTAGAACTTGCTAAAGACTTTTCCAGAACATCCAGATAAATTTTGGATCCCAATCAGATACAATGGATGGTGGTACTCCATGCAGCCTTACAACATTATTGATGTACATCCATGCAAGTCGATCCAATGAGAAGTCCTCTCTAATTGTGATGAAGTGATCTATCTTTATAAGACTGTCCACAATAACCCATATAGAATTATTCCTTCTAGATGTCCTTGGAAGTCCAGTGACAAATTCCATGATAATTTTATCCCACTTCCATGTTGGTATGGATAGTTATTGCATCATCCCCTTAGGCTTTTGCCTCTCATCCTTCACTTGTTGACATACCAGACATCTTGATCTATATTCTATGATCTCCCTCTTCATATTGTCCCACCAATAGTGTTCTCAAAGATCATGATACATATTTTTTCTCCCTGGGTGAAAAGTGAAGTTGAGCTATCTGCATCATTTAGAATCTCCTTATTTATCCCTGCATCAAATGGTACACATATTTGTGACCCAAATATTACAACTCCTTTATCAATCTTGAAATCTGAGGATTTCCCATTTCTAACAGATTCCACCCTCTTCTGAATCTCCACATCTTCCCTTTGATCATCCTTTATTTTCTCCAAAATGGATGGTTGAGCAATCATTTGAGAAATTATTGATGATGTTCCTCCATTAATGACTCCCATTTACATCCTCAGAAAATCTAAGAAGATTGGATCCTTTTCAACTCTCATCATTGATAAGGATGCAGGATCCTTCCTACTTAGAGCATCTTCCACCTTATTTGTCTTACCAGGATGGTAGTGGATTGAGCAGTCATAATCCTTGATGAGTCCTAACCATCTTCATTGGCTCATATTAAGATCTTTTGGTGTGAATATATATTTGAGACACTTGTGATCGGTATATATCTCACACTTTTCCCCATAGAGATAATGCCGCCAGATTTTCAATGCAAAGATCACGGCTGCTAACTCCAGATCCTGTGTGGGATAGTTTTGCTCGTGGATTTTCAACTATCGTGAGGTATATGCTATCACTTTATCATTTTTAATTATTATATAGCCTAATATTTTCATTGAATCTATTTATGATGTCTCTATAAAGTCAATCCTTTCCAAGAATTTCATCAAATTCCACTAAAGGGAGACTTATATTATTTCAAAGATGAATAGTTTCACAAACATCAACATGTGATTCATAATCATAGAAGTTTTCCCCAAATGATATAAAATCATTTTATGTAGCTACTCGATGTTCCTAAAAAACATTTAAGACATGCTCATAGGGAATGAACTGAAAAATAGCATGACATACATAATAATTTCAAAGAGGTTACATGTACTTCAGTCATCCTAATCTATCTCAACATTAGACTTTAATTGTCCCCTTGTCCTTGGAGATTGTTGATGCTCATCATGCTTCTCATCCCTTCCATTGGAGCATTTTTCTGGATAATGTCCAACTTCTCCACATTCATGACAATGAACAGTATAAGGTACATTAGATATAACCTTATCTCCATTCATCACATTATCCATTTTTTATAGCAATTGGCTATTTTATGCCCCACCTTCCCACAATTAAAACATATCTTGGTTCCTTTGTGACATTCACATTGATGCCTCTCACCGCACTTTTTTCACAGAGGAAATTTGATCTTCTTTCCTTTATCACCATTATCAGATGAACTTCCTTGAGATGTCATCTTCCTCCTCCTTGATGAGTTTTTTCATTCAACTGTGTACCAATTGTTGATTGTGATTTTCAATAGCTGATTTGGAAAGTTCACAATATGTTCAACTTGGGATCCCATCATCTCAGGCATATCATTAGGGTGGTTATCACATTTCCTATCACATTGATTGTTGGCACACATTCCTCTATTTCCCACCATTAACTAAGAAATAAGAACATACAATTAGGGGGCTTGAATACTTATTTATTGAGCATAAAAGGAAACTTTCAACATAAAAGGATAAACTTATAAGGAATAAGTACATCCTAACTTGTGATTCCTTAGGTTAAAACCTTGGTTATCATTGATCTATTTCTTGACTTATATTTTTATGGGGTTTTTTTCCTTAATAATGGTTTGTACTGAGCTCATAAATCTACCAAAGCATATCTCATGGGAGTGTCGTAACCAAGAGTGTGGCAAGGCCCGTTGTCGTGTACCAGGATATCCCGGGTAAAGCCCAAAACTCCTTGTCCAAGTTTTCACTCCTAAGTACATCTATGCCAGAGCTGCCTTTACCTACTCGTATCTAGAAAAGGATGTATTTTCTTGATAAACTACTTACTCTATACGTACCAAAATTTAGGGATGTTTTATTATACTTTGTCTCATCCTTCAGGTTCTCACTAAGGTGCTCTATTCCTAATCTCCTAAAATAACTAGAATATCCTCTGATACCAACTATAGTGACCCGATCCTTATACATATAACATTTCATGATTTTAATCATAATTAATCATCATAGTTCAAGCCAAGGATTCTTTAGTCTAGTGTCTTAGAAGACTAGGTACATAAACAGAAAACATGGGGCTAAAAAGAACACTTCTTTATTTAATCTCCATAATGAGATCTTAACTTCCTTTGAGCCCTTACATCTGCATAGGGTACCCTGGGGAATAAATAAACAAAGGGAAGAGCTAAAAATCCCAGTAAGGGAATGAACATAAGGATACATCTCAAGTACATGAGTTAGGAGGCATGACATAATGATATCAAAAGCATGAAACTTATAAAATCATTTAATATAAGCATGGGATAATATAAACATGGAATCATATAAATGTGGAAGAATAATAAAAAATTTCTTTTGTATGGGTGAAGGCAAAATGCCAATCCCGTTTCCCATTTCAGTATGGTTCAAGGCTAACCACCAATCCCATTTCCCATTTCAGAACGGGTCAAGGCTAACCACCAATCCCGTTTCACATTGCATCTCGTGAGACTTAACCTTACCCAATGCATTGGAGCACTATCTGGGTGCACCCATCTCAACATGTTCATGAATATTATTTCCACATAAATATTCTTACCACATATAAAATCATACATAATCAACCATACACAAACACAAGGTTACCCATGGAAATAATAGGGTACCACAATCATGACATAAATCATAACCAATGGGTGTATCATGAAAGTGTCCATGTAAGGAAAGAATTGTAAAATACATGGACATTAATAGGTGAAAATATGCATATAACATGGTAAGTGGTGTCAAGAATAAGTGAAAACATATGAGAAATGTATTTTAGAAACGTTAGCATTAAAACAATTCTATGCGGTTTTAAGGAAAATATTATAGAGTTTTTAAAATAGTAAAGAAAACATTTCTTTATATAAAACCAGAATTGATCCAAGAATTTTTTTCATAATAAAAATTAAGAATTTGAAAAGATAATGGTGTCTTAAAACAGAAGATAAAGTAAACTTGAAATTTGGTAAAGGTTTGGGAAATTCTTTTAAAATGAGTGTGCTTATTGGGAAGTATCGAAGAGAGATTCACTTAAAAGAATGAATATACATGAAAGAGAAAAAGAGATGGATCTTGGAACATTATTTTTGAGAATATAAACAGAATTTTGATGTTATAAAATAAAATACAACAACATTTTGGTAAAAAGAAAGAGAGAGCAACCCGAAGGAATAAAGGAAGTTCGGGTAGAATCCATCATGGTTTATTGGCATGGTAACGGCTATATCTAAGAGGGATTGATGAGAGAGATAAGTCTTTTCTCATCACTAAAACATTAGGGAAGTATGGGGAAAGTTTATAAACTTACTTCATCACTTGGTGTTACACAAAAAGGCATAGCATAGAGAACAATCATGATTAAGAGTAAAAAGGGGAGGATCCCTTACCTTAAGTCTGTTGGTGTTCTCCACTTGATATTAATGACCTGAATAGTCAAATTAGGTTTATTAATAAATTCTTCCAGAACATTATATACATGTTAAATATTTATTATAACCCTTTTAAGTTCATTTATTCCCATTTTGAATGATTATAAGGTTCAATTTCATGGTTCGGGTCCGTTTGTTTCCTTGGGTTTTAAGAATCAATTCACTTGTATTTAGGTTCGGATAAAATATTAGATGAAAGTGGTCATCCAGAATTGATGTTATATAGATTTAGTGAACATAAAAAAGGTTACATGGTTACAAAATTATTTTGGTTAATTGGAGTGAATGAGAACAATGACATAATACATTAATGATAAACGCTTGAATTAATTTTAGCGATTTTACCCATAATTAACTTGTTTTGTATTATTATTTGATATCATGAGTGTATAAGGATTCCAAAACCATAAATAGGATATATAAAATATATAATAATTTGGTTCAACCATAACATAAATGGTTTCATGACCAGAAAGAAAGATGATAAAATAAATTGATAAACCATTGTCCTTGAATGTGCTAAATTAGCACATCTCTAACAGTGCTTTCATTTCTTTCAAATAAAAGAGTGGGGAAGAAGAGAAGATGAAGAAATATAAAATTAGTATGAAAAAATTCCAGTACATGTATGTTAATGGATTTATCATACTATTATGGTGAAGGGAGGTGAGGAAAAAACTAAAAAGAAAGAATATAAAAGAAAAGAGGAAATTGGGAATAGATTTTTTACCTCTTGAGACTTTCTCCTTTGAGAACCTCTTAAGGGAAGAAGTTTTGGTATTTTAAAGAGGCTAGGATCTTTTTGACGTAGGGGAGGATTTGGGGAGTGATTTGGGAAGAATAATGTCAAGGCTCAAGGCTTGAGATAAGTGAAGAAAAGAGGGAGTGAAGGGGGGGGTTTATAGTAGAGGAGAGGAGGGATTTCACAATATTATAATCATTAATTTATTATTTCATCACAAGAAAAGGAATAGTAAGTATTACATGACCAAGAATAGTAAATGGGTCATGTGAATTCGAAACAATGGTGGTGACATCATCCATGATTCTAGTAATAGTCTATTTATCTTATATTGTATATATACGGTAAATTACCGTATTTCACTATTCATCAAAAATTCATGTATTTCAGATAAATCCCAAAAAATCACCCTAACAATTTTTAGACATGTAGAATCCAAAAATACTGTCCATTTTTCAAAAATAATTTTCTAAATATGATTTTTTTAATAGTTAATTAAAATAATAATTTAGTATGAAAATCGGTTTTATAACATTCATTAGCTTATTCTAAATTACAGGCATATTGTACTTCAAACATGAATATTATTTTTATACTATCATAGGTGATGTTACTATTAATTAAGGTATATCACTATTCATGTTACTATTCATTAGGGTAGGTTACAATTCAACAAAAAAATTATGTTTTCTTTATCGGACTCTGAATAACTTTTTGATTACAACCGTGTATGCCGGATTTTTGAAATTCCAAACACAGAAGTGTCAAACTTATGTTTAGAGGTCACTTAGCACTTAGTAGTTCATTATATTGTGTATTCATGTGCTTTAATGACATTCTTATTGGAAGGTAGTTTTCTTTCAAAAACATTGGTTCGTTACATGCCCCCTCGGGCCAGGCCGTTTCTACGGACCAGGTCGGACCCCAGTCCGGACCGGACCCGGACCTGTTTGGATAGTTTATACCTTTTCACCCATATCTTGGGCTACGGGTGTTGGATTGAAGAACCTCCTATGGAGATGGAAATATTATAGCAATATAGCTCTATTGGTATACCTAACTTGAGGTTTGGACATAGTTAGAGTACGGTCGGGTTGGGTTGAACCTAAAAACCAATCGGGCCCCTGGAACGGAAATGCCAATAACTCACAGACTGGGCGACCGAATGACGCACTGTCAGTTGTGTTGGAACCCTAACAACATAGTAGACCTTTGGTTTACTCCTTTTTGGAGTTTAGTTGTGGTTTATGTATAACCGATATCTCGAGGGAATATTCTATGGAACTCGAGATCACCAGGTGCGTGGAATCCAGTGGCTGATAGTGAGGCGGATGTTGGAGACAGATCATACGGAGGTCAGTGCTCAGCGATCCTGTGTGGGTCAGCGCATACCAATCCTATGTGGGTCAGATCTTGTGTGGTTCATTGTAGGGGTTAGTACCTATCGATCCTGTGTGGGTTAGACTCTGTATGGTCAAAAGCAGTGCCTCTTGACAGAATAAGATGATCTAGCTTTGCGACTAATCATCTGTACTTCTATACTTCACTGAAATCCTGGTTTGAGCTGAGTCAATGACCTTTTTTTTCCTCATGATTGAGATGGGTTACTAAATAACTTAGCTATATGTATGGGAATATACCTAAGTGAGGTTTATCCATTGTTTCTGTACTTTGTGGTTATCCTTGTTGGATTTTTTGAGACCTTGAGGGTCTTGGGGTCCCTACTGAGTATCATTATACTCACCCCTGGACGGACTATGCTCGCACCTCATTGTGTTGGTTGCAGATGATGGACAGCACTGATCAGGGTAGAGAGTATTTGAACTGGACGGTACCCCGAGGTGGACCAATCGGCAAGACGTACACGGAGCGGATGGACGAATTTGGGTTGCTGAGGTGGCCATCTGTACCCAGCCTTCAGGTGGCAATTCCATAGGATGACTCAGTTTCTACATTACTTAGTTTCTTTAGTTGTACTATATTTTCAATTGTATTGTACTTTACTATTATGATTGTATTTTCAGCCCCTTTACTTTCAGAACACTCTTTTGTATATAGTTATACATAGAGTTTTACTTCCAGTTGCGTACTCTGTTGTGTTTGTTTACTGTTATAAAGGCAATGACTTCCCAGTATAGGGACTTATGCCTTTGGTGCTAGTTTCCAGCCCCTGGCATATGGAAGGTGGGTTGGGGGTAGTTATGATGCGGGCCCTAGGGGACGGGTCGTGACAATTTTGTTTGATTCACTCACATTATTTATTCTTCACAAATGATCCTTCTTTGTCGGGTAACCGGTGTGAGAAAAGAATAGTGTCACCTTCAAAGGGGATATCTAGAATTCCAACTACATTATTGAGGATGGATAGTATGATTTTCCATATCTTATAAACATAAACATATCTCTTCCACCATGCTCATAGAAATAATCTGAGTTGAAGAATTATAGTAAAAGGCGTGGGTAGACCAAATATTGATTCATTTCATTAGCAACATAAACAGTTTACCATCTATTCAGTTTGATAATATTTACAATCAAATGACTATACATGGTAAATAAATTCGGACCTACTAACCTCTCATGAATCATTAATCATTCCTTTGGTTCCTAACAAGATTGAGAATGCATCGAAGTCTGAGGAGAATCTCCCAGAGATATTTGGAATTTAATAAAACTGAAGAATCAGAATGGCACACAAAAAAAGAAACAGAGCCTCAGCACAGAAATATGAGAATACTGATGTCAAATGAGAAGTTAGGGTCCCTTTAAATAGGTTAAATGGTGACAGTTTGAATTCTCATATAGATCCAATGGTTGAGATTAACTCGATCTAATCAGATGGTTGATATCAATTCTACTAAATAATTTTATCGATTTTTATCTATTGAGGATTTAAGAAAAAATCAGTTTTAAGTAAAGTGATTCTGATAGATTTTTCTTAAAGTGGATAACATGATATTCCAAAACCAAAATGGTTAGCACATAGTAAGATAATTAGAACATTATTGGGATTAGATAATGCATTAATATATAAATTTCAAAAGTATTACCCAAAGTTTAGACTAAATTATTCTATAGATATATAACTATAATTGGCACCGAAACTGTCAAACTTACATCCACACAATTAGAGGAATCCTTCCTCAAATAACTTTTAAACATATACCTCAGACATCTATATTAACTCAGTAAATGTCTCCCAAGGTATTACCATTATTTAAAACTATAAAATAATGGAGCATAAGACATTGGGATTATGATCATCCTTCAAAAAATATAACTCCCTAGATCTTCCATAACTTCTACAGATGGCCCAATATCAACTATAGAAGTAGAAAATGATTTCACAATCCATTTTTTCTTCTCATCATGATGATTTCTAACAAGGGTAATTTTATATGGAAACATGTTACCATAATGTCCCAAATCATTATAACAAAACAATTTAATATTGATTGGATATATTTTATCTCATTATTGTATTATTTAGGACTCCTTTCATTATAGTCATGATCCTTGTTACCAAATATAAAACACTAGTAACACTTTCAATATCTGGTCATAAATTCTAAAAATTTATTTTACCACACTTGTAACAGGTTTTAGGATTTATTCCAGAATTATTAGTTGGTTTCTTCTCCATTTCCTTCCAATTTGACTGTTTTTTACCATCTTCATATTGTGTAACATTACTATCAGAAAACTCCATTTAAAATTTCTCATCACAACTAACAACTATTTCATAACTTTTAAACACTCAGGGGGACAAATCATTTCATATATATTTATTTCAATCCTGAGTAAAGACTATTAATTTTTCTTTCAATGAATAAAATAAAATAAAATAAAATCCTGGACATTCTTGTGATGTTTACTTCAAATGAAGCCCTAGAATCTTCCTTCTTTTTGGTATTAATGACTAATTATTTCTCCATTCTAAGAGGAACAACCATAGGGAAATATTTTTTAATGAAACTATCATTGAATGTTTCTAATTCCATTGAATTAGGATAATATTTTTATCTACTATTTTTTACCGAAGACCACCATCAATCATATTCACATTCAAAACGATAGATACTAGGAGTTACTAGATAACATTTTGAACATACCATGACTTCAAATAATTTCCCCAAGGAATTGATCAATCCTTCATATACCACTATGTTAGATAATCCATTGAATTATGAGGGATTTTTCCTCATGAAATTCTTCATTATCATTATGTTCCATCATGGTAGGTCAAGTTCATATTTACCATGAATACCACCACTATTTATATCATGTTTCAACTAATCCTTCATTGAAACATAATACTATGTTCCAATTCAAACCTTCATGACATGATGTTTTGGGAGGAAATTCCTCTATTGATCCCATCATACTATAGTTTCCTCATATCTTTTTTGGAAAACCATTCTATACAAAAATAATTTAGATGAATCAAAAAGTAAATATTAAATTCTATATCACATTAACATAACCATAATTTAAAATCATCTAAGTGTATTCTATTAACACTTTCCTAACCTATAACGTTGTTTAAACCTTCCCTTTGTTATAAAATATAATAAACTATCCACAAACATTACATAATACAGATTTTTAGTCAATAAATTACTTTCTTTCATATTGAGGATCTATTTAAGTTTATAGTTTTAAGTAATTTGGACATAACTCATATATTAAAAATCCATAAAATACAAACTGGACACTTCAGAACATTATCATTTTCCCATAATATAGAACATTTAAAATGAAGAATGAATTTTGTTTCAGGTAAAATCTACAAGACTTTAAAATTGACTTACTCATTTCCCTTAACCATCCTTAAACATGGTGAAAACGTTTTAAAAACATTAGATGAGAACAAAATCTCAGTAATGGATAAAAAGAGAAATTAAACTGTTAGTTTGTTAAAAAAATAAAAACTCATATAACCATTAACTTTATCTTAAATTTTCTTTTACAATATGTAATAAAAAATTTTCACATAAAAAAATACATATATAACTCGAAGAAAATCGTTAAAACCTATATAAAACAATTAAAACTTCTTCAGGGGGAATATATCGTCATATACATAAAACATTTTCATAAAACTTTTAATTAGAATAACTATAAGGCCCACTTCCAAAATTATCATTATCCAATTCATTATGTACCTATAATGGGTATCAAACAACATATAAGTTATACTATTCTCACCTATGAAGAATAATGGGGCTCAACCCTTTATATTATTTATATTGGTCTCACCTATTTTTCATGAGCTATAATGGAGGTCAACCCTTCATATAAGTTATATTGGGCTCACCCATGAGCTATAATGGGGTTCAAATTTTTTTTAAAAATATATTGGGCTAACCAGTTTCATAAAATTATTAACTTCCATATCAAGAGTAAAACACTATCATCATGAAACCCTTTGAAAAAATCTTTTTAAAAAAATATGAAAATCAATTTCTGATAAAAAATTACCTTTTCCTTTGAGAAAATAGTTTCAATAATAAAACACCCTAATCTTTAAAAAAAATCAATACCAAAATTCATAAAAATAAAAAGTTATTTGTTCATTTAATGAAACATGAAATCATGCAATGAAATTTTAAAAAATGTACACATCAATGAAACATCAGTGTCTCCATGTACATTATGAATAGAACATTCCTTTTGTCGTTTGTCAAAATGTTTCATATAAAACAAGGAAGAAAGATGCCTTTTTTGAAGAGAAATCAATGTAATTAAAAATTGAAATAAAATATTCTCTATAATACTTTTACATTCATATAAATAAATATGTGTAATAATATGAAAAATATTTAAAGCAAAAGATAAAATCGTTAAACATTCAAACCCTTCCATACCTATTTTGAAAATTTAAATCATAATACCCATGAAATTATAACATTAAAAAGGACATCAAATAACATGATAATAGTTAATATATTGATATTGTATAGAAAAGGGGTTATACAGACACATTATAAAAGAATAAAGGTGCATATCATCAGGAAATGTCTCAATGAAAGGAGATTGAGATGAAATCCCTTACAATAGTAGTAACATATGAATTGGAAATTCCAAAAGTAATAATCATAAAAAAAATTAAATTCTATGAAGATAAATGAGTTAGTTATATAATATATAAAACGAGGAAGTATATACACCACAAAACAAAGTAAGTGGTGTATATGAAATTTATCTCAAAGCTATAAAAAGTGAGATGGAAATCTCTTACCATGAGTCTGAATTTTCACGTGCATCTTTATCTTTCAGAATAATAATCTTATATTAATTATTTACTTTATTTATAACCTTTTTCAATATTATCATTAATTTTATTCCATTATTAAAATGTTTTAAAAACTACTTAATCAAGTATGTTTACATCTAGTGTTTTGACCATATTCGGTTTATGTACAAAAAAACATCTTTGGTTGGTCAACTATGGTCAAAGGGTCATTATATAAAAATCATCAGAATAATAATAATAAAATAGTTATCATGTTTATACATAAATTATACTTTTAAAACCATTCATGAAACATCATTATAAAAAATTAATCAATGTTATAATCATGGAGACAGTAGGTCATACCTACACATGAGTAACGTTACCATTTTTCAATGATCATTATGGAATGAAGTTAAGTAACACATAACATTATATAATAAAATTTACATCATAAATGAAATGTTATTTAATAATATGTTCTTATATATATAATTTCTGTGATGTAAAAAGAATCACATCACGTTGAGGAGGTTGTAGTCCACACGTCCACGAATGATGTGATCACTGTTTTAGTGTGTGAATATATAATAAAGAAATTGATATATTATATTTATAGAATGGTAATTATTACATCAATATAATATATATTCTATTTATGTTACTTATTTTTTATTTAACCCATCCTTAATAAATTCCATTTAATGTGTGAATGTATCACATCACATTAATAAGGTGGCAATCCACACATCCACAAACGATGTTGTCATGTTGAAAAAAATGGAAATACTGTAAGTAAGTGTTAAATAAAAATTAATTAATTACTAATAGGAAATAAATATCATATATACCATATAAAAATATTATATTCATCATAATTCTCACCCTGATAAGTGGTAATGGAGGAAAAAATGGTCATCATTTCACAAGGAAGTAGTTTGTCGTACACTAAGGGTAATTTAATTAACAATTTGATGGAAGTGTGTTTATGTGTATGTATAACCCTTAAAATAAAAATATATTTAATTATGTTTATAATTTTTATGTTAAAATATAATAATTTTATAATAATAAAATAATTTAGTGGAGAATGAAAAAATGTAGCAATGTATGCTGATGAAGCTTACCACATTTTCTGGTAACTGCTTTTGGTTTTCACCAAAGGAATTTTTGGTTGGATTTATTCCCAAGGTGAGAATTATATGGTGATTGGAGGTATTTGTTTATATTTTTTTGGTTGGTCTTGGATGGGACAATGGGGCTTGAGAGGTGTAAGGAAATTTGAAGTGTGAGTGCCTTTTTATATATGAGGAGGAGTGGAATTCTTGCTTATTTTTTAAAATGGAATTCCTATGATGTTTTTACAATGTAATGTGGCTCAAAAAATGTTCCAAATTTTATCCAATGGAGGATAATATAGATATATGAACATATAGTATATTTTGGATAAGATTCTAGGTCAATTTGGCTATAACGGTTAAGGTTTAGTCTCTTCTTAAGCTAATTTTTCCTCTTTGTCACTTTAATTAATTTTAATTACATTCAAAAAAAATTTCCCAAAATTAAATTGAACTTATTATAAATTATAATTTATTCATATTAAAAATATGGAATCCATTTTTCCAAATTCCAATAATAAAACTCAGTGAAATTAATTCAAATTTTACCCCGCAAATGGGGTGACTAAATGGGTTTTTAAAGAAAAATTGTTAAAAAGTTTGCTTCGTTTTTATATCTAAATTCAAGGTACAGTTATTTAAAGTCATATATATCAGTTTAACTATTATAAAATTTATCTATTTATACTTTAAAACAAAATTAAAAATAATATACCTATATTTAAAAATTAGATGAAAAAGTAGTTTTGAACTAAATTTCAGTAATATTAACTATTCATAAAAATGTGAATTTCCATATAAAAATACCAAAAAATCACCTAAAGTAGATTTTTATATTTTTTATTTCAAAAAAAAGTTTATTTTTTCATATAAAAATTAAAAAAAAAATCTAGAGAATTTATTAAAAATGGGATCTCCATTAAAAGGAAGTAAAACTACCTTTTAAAATATAGATCTTTGTATACTTAAAATGTGATTTATTCTTATTTTAAGACATTAAAATTTATTGGATTAATATAGATAAATTCAATAAACATTTCTAAACATAGTATATTTAGTCCAATCCATTCCTACCAATATAGTGACTAGGCGGTAACCACCACATAAAATAAAAATAATGACAACATATTATATTTTGGTATAACTCCGTATTGGGTGCAACGTATGGTTTCAGTAGAACTCATTTTTACATTTTAGGTACACTATCTGACATAGTGTCCCCTTTAAGGTAAAATTACCCTCAAATTCATAAAAATTAATAAATATGAAGAAGACTTATTTTACCATTACTTGGGATGTTACATCCTATATATTCAATTGGTATTTATTTTCATTTATAATAATGGGTAACTAATGAATAAATTTTATAAAAATTGGTAAATTGTAATTTCATTATTTATTCAATCTCTTTCATTCCCTACATTCTAATGGTTAAGTGATAACTATCATAATAATAAAAATATATTGTTGTCTGGTAAGACTCGAACTTGTGTGTAACATATGTCATCAATGTTATTCTATGTTTCATGAAACACAAGATAGAAAATGGTAATGTTTTTTATAAAATATAAACTATGTATAGTGTGTGTCATAATCCCTTAAATAATTTAAATTTATTTGATTTAATACATTTTACGAAATATTGGGATATGAAAAGATCATAAGGTTGAAATGAGAATAAAACAATGAATAAATTATTTTTATAAAATCAAAATCCACATAAAACAATTGTAAATACATAAATATACATTCAATGATATTACATGCATATTCTTAAAATACCAAAGACAATAAAGTAGTAATATAACCCAATGAATGGAAATTGAGTTATTAAATTATTTACCACTTGGTAATATTCAATTCAAATCCCCTTAGATGAAATAATTCAAATTTAAGACTAAAATACCATGAATTACTAAGTATAAATTATATTTCAGGAAAAATTTTAATTATGTACATCATATAAATGAAATTTGGTACATTGCAATGTATTATGCCTCAATGAAGGGAAATTGAAATAAAGTCCCATAGCATTTTCAAAAAATAGGAAAAATCCAATTAGAGAAATAATTAAAATTGAAATATAAAATAACATGAGGTATGAGTTATTAATGATATTAAATGTGAAATGTGTATCATATAAACTATATATAATAAATTGGTTCATAATATACAAATGTGCCTCAATAAAATGAAATTAAGGCACAATCCATTTTTTAATGCTTACTTTTGGTTAAATGTTCTTTAAACTCTGGAATAGTTTTTTTAAACATGTTATTAACTTATTATAGGTTTATATTATTATTTATAATGTCATATATTAACCTTTTAAAAAATATTTTTACCAGTTAGTCATTAATATTTTTCTGTTTTAGTTGTTTCAAGTGTTAATTTCCATGTGTTCTCATTCATGCATCATTATAAATATTCTAATTATAATTCATATTAAATAGTTTGATAATATTAAGAATTATAATGAAATATTTTTAATATTTTTAAATAAATTCTACTTTTAATACCAATCAATAATTATGGTTTGGATAAATGATGTATGTTACAATCATGGAGATGATATGTTGTATGTACACATTAGTTACATTTCATTTTTCAAATGATAATTATAGAAATAATTTAAGTAATAAATAATATTTGTAGAATTATTATAATATCATATATACCATATTATATCTTCAAGAAATAATTATATATATATCATTCATGTGGTGGGGCCATAAAAAGAGATCCAAATTGCTTCGGGAAGGCAGTAGTCCACACATACATGAATGATGTTATAATTTTTAGTGTAAGAAAAAAATTATATTTTAAGAGGTTAAATGTTTAATTAATATCATAACTCTTTAATTTATACCACATATATTTATTAAAAATATATTTATTACTTTCTGTGTAATTTTTTATGGAAAAATGAATCACTTCTCTTCGTGTGGCGGTAGTCTGTCATACACACGAGTGACGTTGTCGAGTCCTATAAGGAATGGAAATTAAAGAGGTATATAATATATAATTGTAATATAGGTATAATTATTTTGTAAATATCATATATATTCTTCAAATTCATCAAAATACCAAGCTCTATATGTGGTAATGGAAAACATTAATGGCATCAGTTCATGAGGCAGTAGTCTACTGTACACATGGATGATCATTACATAGCCAATTTCATGGAATTGGATATGGTATTAGGTAATTAACATAACATAAATGTTTATATGTATTTTTATATACTAATTTTATTATATCATCGTGTTTTTATAAGAATTTAAGTTGGTGGATGAAGAAATGAAATTAAAATGCTCATTGAAGAACTTTACCTCTTCTTCAGGTAACCTCCTTTGGTTAGCACAAAAAGCCTCCCAAGGTTGAATTTTTACACAAATTAATACATATATGATGATATTATGGAATTATATTTGTTATTTGGTCAGTTGTTTTATAACCAAATGGTATTTAAGTTGTTAATAAGAGAGGATAGGGGTGGGCTTTTATAAGAGAGCTCAATAGAAAACATTAAATTTGTGAAAGGAAAAATGTTGTAAAAACATTTATCAAATTACAAAAGGGTCCCAAATATATTATTCCAAAAACTTATTCATTTTAGTGTAGAAATATTCTCATCGAATAAATTTTTTATAAGTTTATTCCATTTTAAAAATTATATTTCTTATTTTAACCCCATATAAATCCATTTTTACCTTAACCGGAATAAATAATTTTCACTATTTTCAATATTAATTTTAGTCAAAAATAAATCTTACCATATTAGATAATAAAAATTAATATTATTAGAAATATGGAATCAATTTTACATAATTAAATTCACATAAGTGGAAAATTTTAATTTAAAATTAATCTCATAGATGTGATGAGAAAGTGAGTTTTCAAAGAGAAATGTTTTAACAGTTTACAATGTTTTTATATCAAAATAAACTATAAGAATTATTAAAATGTAATAAATTATTTTAATAGATATATAATTTACCTAATTTTAATTTAAAACCAATTTAAAATATATTTTATCCTTGTAAATTATTTAAATAAAAAAGCAGTTTGAAATAAAAATCCGGTATTTTTCACAAATTATGAAAATATATAATTCAAAAAATCTCAAAAATTCACATTAAGATAATTTCTATTATATATTTAAAAATTTAAGTTCATTTTATCATATAAATTTCTCAAATTTGGAAAAAAGTAATTTTAAATTCTGTGTGCAAAGTGTGGTTAAACCATCCATTAGAAATAATACAATTTTTTTGAAACCATTTATTTTTATTTAAAATGGTTATTATTTTATTAATAATAAATGGATAACCAAGATTTTTATAATTTATTTTGAACTATTTATACCTTCCAACATAATGGCTAGGTTATATATAAGGCCCTGGCCTTAATCCTTACTTAATATTGAATTAAATGAATAATTCGCATTGAGGATCTTTTTAGGTTTAGAGTTTTAGAGAATTAGGACATAACTATTACATCTCAAAAGATTACAAAGTAGACACTTCTACTAAGTTTCCATAAAATAAAAATCTTAAAAAGAAACATGTCTAGTTCCATGTTTTAGATAGCATGACTTTCCCCTGATCCCATCCTTGACCCAATTCCACATTAAGTCCTGTGAAAAACATTTCAAAAAAAACTTGGGGTGAGCATAAAAAGCTCAGTAAGGGATACACAAAGAATGAAAACTATTATTTTTTAAAACAACAAGTAAACCATGTATACTTTATCAAAGTAATACCTTCACCTTTATGAAGTATTAAAAACTCTTCACTAAATAAAATATCATTACTTACCCTTTTGTAACCAAAAGATTACCATAAAACCCATATAAAGAACACATAACATATAAAGGTAACTTGGGACATAAACATACTTAAGTGGAATAACCATACGGTCGACTTCCACACATATCACTTAATGGAATAGCCATTCGGCCAACTTCCATACATACTTAATGGAATAGTCGTACGGCCAACTTCCATACCCAATTAATTGGAGGTTATAACATAACCACCCATCCTGGTATTCACGGAACCACCCATCATATGGTTTATCACGTAACCACCCGTCAAATGTCCAAGTACCATTATAAAATTATAACACATAAAACCAATATAAAGAAATGATAACATTTCCAAATTTCAATCACAATATATCATTTAAATATATTGACATAATATAATCCTGTATCAAAACCATTTTCAATACCAAAATACATAAAAGATTATATGGTATTTATTTTATTTTAAAAACATTACAGCTTGTTGAGGAAGCCAAAGATCAAATAATACTCACGGCGGCGGAAAAGGTCGTTGTCACCGTGTACGTTAAAAAAAACATTCCTTTTTGTCGTTTAGTAAAACGCTTCATAGAAAAATAATCCTTTTGTGTAAAATTAAAAGTCAAAGGGGTTTATACACCATATAAAAGAAAGTTGTGTATAAAACTAAATATGCCTCAATGAAAGGAGATTGAGACGAAGTCCCTTACCTCGGGTTCGACTTGACTCGATCATTCTTTAACCTCCTGAATAATAAACCAGATTTAATTTATACTTGCTTAAGAACCTTTTTCAAGTTCATTATTCCTTTTATATCACCTATTATCTTGTCATGAACACTATGTAATTATTTAGGATAATAATGGTCGTTTTGTTGATATTTGGTACTTGAGTCAAAAGGGAACTTCTTATATTTACCAGTTGTTCACGTAGTAAAATATCCATTATCTCAAAAATGATATTCATGATTTAGATTCCATATATATCATATATATCCATTATATACATGCATTTATAATATTACATAATCATTTAGAGGTAAGAAATGAAATGTACCGTTCATGGAGACGGTAAGTCGTACGTATGCATGAACGCTACTTCCATTTCAATTTCATATTTAATTGAATTAAAACATATTGATACATAATAGTATTATAATTACAGTATGGTATCATATATAATATCATTAAATTTATCCTTTATATGTACCACATATGGTGTTAACGAATCAAATCACTTTGAGGGGGCGGTAGTCCGCACTTCCTAAAATGAAGATATCGTGTTTACCCATAATGGAAACCATAAAGGTATGACATAAATGAAAAATACAGAATCTTAAGTAAAACATAAACATATTATATATCATATATAAATATATTTACATCTTAATGGCCGCCTTTGAAGGTGTTATATGAGTGTTGAACAATCATCGTTTCGAGAGGCAGAAATTCACCATCCACAGAAACAGTATGTTCTTTAACCATTAGATGAAGGTGTGTGAAAGTGTAGCTCAAATCCTTATTATAAAAACATCCTAGTATATTGAGGATAATGGTGTTGTTACAAAAGAAATAAATAAAAAGAGTTTAGGGGGTTGGAGAAGCAAAATAAAACAAAAGAACACAAGAGAAAACACTACCTTTGAAACGGGTAACTCTTTTTTATTTGAGATCAAATGCTTCCTTGGGAAGACTTCTGCCCAAAGTGAGGCTTCTAGGAGTTATATAGGGATGTGGAGAGACAAAATGGGAAGGGGTTTGCCGATCCAAAGGCTTTGTAAGTGTGGGTAAGGAGGTAGAGGTGGGGGCCTTTTATAAGAGTAGAGGAGGGGCACTCTTGGAAAGTAAAGAAATGTTACTTTATATTAAAATGATTTTCGAATTTAAAAGGTCCCAAATTGATATAATTAGAGGATAAGGTGATAGGGTTCTAAATATACCCATAAAATAGGTTTTTGAAAAGTGTAGTTCTTAGATTTTACATTATCTTTTCATTTTATTTAAATCGTTAAATAATGAGGTAATCGCTGCATCATCATGGTGTCATAAATAATTTAATTTATTTAATGTATAAAAATTATAACAAAATATAATGATGTAGGAAATATTTTTAGATTTCTAATGAATATTTATAGTCAAAAATCTGACTTGTATAACCCCACGTAAAAATTGTTTTTGTAAAACAACTCATGTTTGAGACATTTTTATTTTAACATTAAATAAAAAGGTATTAATGTCATTTTCCTACCAAAGTGGATCCATGGGGTCCCCAAGTTGGGACATGGATTTTCTTGGTCGGCCATGACACATCCAATGAGGTTATGACATGTGTCAAGTTCATTTCATATTATTAAAACATTATTTTTACCTTAAACTACACTAATTACCTCTAATCGCGATTAAAAACTTAAAAGTTACTATTCACAAAAAGAATTATTTTAATCCCATTGAACCACATTTTACTTATTAATGATAACCATGTATGTCGGATTTTTGAAATTCAAAACACAGAGGTGGTAAAATTTCATTTAAACGAAAAATCAATTTTTAAAGTACCACTTAGTGGTTTCACTATTCATCAAAAATTGTAGTTTTTCAGAAAAATACCAAAAATTCACCCTAGGCTATATTTGATATTCCTAAATAAAAAATGAATTCTATTTTACAAAATTCAAAACATATAAGTTGCATTAATTAATTTAATAATTAATTCCTGCTGTCAGAGAAAATAACGTGTTTTTATGAAACAATAAGTATCAAAAGATTGACACTAGTTTAAGTCCGATTTCAAAGTGAAATTAATTCCAACGAACACTATTGGATTTAATGGTAAAAATATATTCTAATTTCACTTTAAAACCAATTCAAAAGATAATCTAATCATATAAATAAATAATATTAAAAAGAGGTTTTGAATTAAAATACAACATTTTTCACTATTCATTAAAAAATGAACTTTATCGGAAAAATACCAAAAATTTACACAAAGTAAATTTTGATGTCCCGATTCTAAGGAGGAATTTTATTTGGTCCAATATAAATTATAAGAGTGACCAAAACTATATTTAATGACGGTTCTCCATCAAAAGTTGATAAGTGGACCTTTAGTGAAAATTAGAGTATATATGCCTAAAATTGAATTCTTTTCGTATTTTAAGCCTTTAACATTTATTGGATAAATGTAAAAACATTTAACAAACATATATAATCATATTTTAGTTATTTATATTCATTCCCGCCAATACAACGGCTATGTGTTAACTAACATTTAAAATAATATTATTTTATTACTAGTGTGCAACGTAAGATTTCAAAGAAACTCTTTGTTGCGTATCGGGTACGCTATCGAACATAGCAACCCATTTAAAGTAAAATTAATATTTAATTCGCAAATATTAATAAATACAAAAATGTATTATTCTTTATTTACCTGGGATGTTACATCCTTCCCCCCCTTTTGGGAATTGTGTCCTCGCAATTTTATTCACTTATCAAAATAAGTTGGGGTATTTATCCCTCATAGCATTTTCAGATTCCCACGTTGCCTCTTCAGCCATATGGTTTTTCCACAAAACCTTTACCTGGTGAATTACCTTATTTCGCAACACCTGCTCTCTACGGTCAAGAATATCGACTGGTTGTTCTTCATAAGAGAGATTCTCTTTCAACTGAACTACCTCTGGGATCAAAACTTGACATGGATCGGGCATATACTTTCTCAACATCCAAACATGGAAAACATTGTATACCTGAGATAAACTCGGAGGTAAATCCACTCGGTAAGAAACTGATCCAACTTTCTCCAGAATTTCATATGGTCCAATAAACCTTGGAGTCAGCTTTCCTTTCTTACCAAATCGCATCACACTCTCCATGGTGAAACTTTGAGAAAAACATGATCACCTACCTCAAAATATAGATCCTTCCTCCGGTTATCTGCATAACTTTTCTGTCGGCTCTGAGCTGTTTTCAGGTGTTTCTGAATCAACTGAACTTTTTCTGCCATCTCTTCTACCAATTCTGGTCCCATCAGCTTCCTTTCACCCACTTCATCCCAAAAAGTTGGATTTCGACACCGTTTACCATATAATGCCTCAAATGGAGCCATCTGTATACTGGAATGAAAACTGTTATTATATGAAAACTCAACCAAAGAAAGATGTTGGTCCCAACTTCCCTGATAATACAAAGAGCAAGCTCGTAGCATATCCTCCAAGGTCTGAATTGTTCATTCTGACTGCCCATCTGATTGTGGATGAAAAGTTGTACTAAAATTTAATTCATTACCTAATGACTTCTGAAGGCCTTTCCAAAAGTTAGAAGTAAACCTGGGATCACGATCAGATACAATGGAGAGAGGAACTCCATGTAACCTGAATATCTCTTTAAGATACAAACGAGAAAGTTTATTTAGAGAGAAAGTATCTCGAATAGGAAGGAAATGAGCATATTTAGTCAATCGATCAACAATAACCCAGATTGAATTATTACCTCTAGATGTTTTTGGTAATCCCACAACAAAGTCCATGGATATATTTTCCCATTTCCACTCTGGAACTGGTAAAGGCTGAAGAATCCCTTTCTGTAACTGCTGCTCTGCTTTAACCTGCTGACAAGTCAAACACTTCACAGTAAAATCAGAAATACCTCTTTTCATTCCATCCCACAAGTAATACTCCCGTAGATCTCTGTACATCTTAGTACTGCCAGGATGAACTGAAAACGGAGAACTATGAGCTTCACATAACAACTCTCTCTTCAACTGTGAATCACAAGGCACACACAATCTCTTCCCAAATCTCAAAACACAATCATTATCAATTTTGAATTCAGGCAACTTACCCTTCTGAACCAGCTCTACCTTTTTCTGCAACTCACTGTCTTGCTTCTGTGCTTGCCTGATTCTGTCTGATAGAGAAGATTTCACTGATACCTGAAACAAAACATAAGGACTTCCTACACAAACAACTTTCATGACAAATTTCATCAAATCAAAAACCAAAGGATCTCGTTCCAAATGTAGCATAGTTAATGAAGCATTACTTTTTTGACTCAAAGCATTGGCCACTTTATTTTCTTTTCCCGGATGGTAATGAATTGTACAATAATAATCCTTGATTAATTCCATCCATATCCTCTATCTCATGTTAAATTCTTTCTGAGTGAATATATACTTTAAACTTTTGTGATCAGTATATATTTCACAATTTACTCCATACAAATGATGCCTCCAAATTTTTAGAGAAAAAACAACAACATCTAATTCCAAATCATGTGTAGGGTAATTTACCTAATGAGTTTTCAACTGACGTGAAGCATATGAAATTACCTGATCATTTTGCATAAGGACACAGCCAAGTCCCTTCAATGAAGCATCACTGTATATAACAAACTCACCATTCCTGGAAGGAAGTGCCAAAACTGGAGAATTCACCAATCTTCTTTTCAACTCCTGAAAACAATCATCACATTCTTTTGTCCAGATAAACTTAACACCCTTTCGAGTTAGCTTAGTCATTGGACTAGATAACCGTGAAAAATTTTCCACAAACCTTCGGTAGTAACCTGCTAAACCTAGGAAACTACGGATCTTGGTTACATTTGTGGGTCTTGGCCATTCTTCAACAACTTTTGTTTTAGCAGGATCAACAGTTATGCCTTTTTTTGAAACAATGTGACCAAGGAAAGAAATTTGTTGTAACCAAAACCCACACTTTCTGAATTTTCCATACAGTTTCTTTTCTTTTAAGGTTTGCAAGATAACCCTTAAATGACTTTCATGCTCCTCTTTACTTTTAGAAAACACCAAAATATCATCAATGAAAACAACCACAAAATAATCCAAGAACTCATGGAAAATTCTATTCATAAGGTCCATGAATACAGCAGGTGAATTGGTTAACCCAAAAGGCATAACTACAAATTCATAATGGCCATATCTAGTACGGAACGCAGTCTTCAGAACATCTGCTTCTTTTACTTTCAACTGATGGTACCACGACCTCAAGTCAATCTTCGAAAAATACTGAGCTCCCTGGAGCTGATCAAACAAATCATCGATATGAGGAAAAGGATACTTTTTCTTAATAGTGATGTTATTCAAGGCTCTATAATCAATGAAAAGTCTCATTAAACCATCTTTATTTTTAACAAACAAGACAGGAGCACCCCATGGTGATGTGCTAGTTTGAATGAAACCTTTATCTAATAACTCCTGCAATTGTTTCTTTAACTCTAAAAGTTCAACTTGAGACATTCGATAAGGAGGTTTTGAAATTGGCTTAGAATCAGGAACTAAGTCAACAGTAAATTCAACTTCCCGATCATGAATAATACCAGGAAACTCATTAGGAAAAACATCAAGATACTCATTTACCACTGGAACATCATTAATCTGAACAGTTACCTTGTTTTCAATGATATGAGCAAGATAACATTCATTTCCATCTTTTACTAGTTTATAAACTTCCTGATATGTTATCAAAATCAAGGGTTCATTCTTGTACACAAACTGAAAATCTTTCTGAAAAGAAACCATTTTAGCTCTACAGTCAATCTTAGCATGATAAACTGAAAGCCAATCCATTCCCAAAATAACATCAAACTCTACTAGAGGCAAAACAATAAGTTTTGTAGGTATATTCTTTCCGCACACAAAGATAGGAAGGTTCTTATAATTTCTTTTTGTCTCAACATTTCCTCCAGGTGTTTTTACCATAAGTTCAGGATTCATATCTTGAGATGGAATTTCCAATTTACTAGAAAACTTCTCAGAAATGAAAGAATGTGTAGACCCTGAATCAAACAACACATTGGCATAATCTGAACAAACAAACAGTGTACCTGATACTACTTCATTCGATGGCCCAACATCTCCTAAAGTAGTTGCAAAGGATTTCACCACCCCTTTCTACTTGTATTCTGGCTTCTTTCCCCCAGTTGAGTTCTTCGTTAGACACTCATTTTCATAATGACCCATTTCATTACACTTAAAACATCTTACCGCTGGCTTTTCATTATCTGCCTGATCATCTTCCTTACAGTTACGAGCAATATGACCAGACTTACCACACCAAAAAAACTTTCCAGACTTGGATAAACAGTCTCCAAAATGCATTTTACCACACTTCTCATAGGATGGATATTTGGTTTTCTTACCTCCTTACTTCTTTGATGAATTCTTCTCCTTTGCCTGCCAACTGGACCTCTTATTCTGTTGTTTGTCAAAGAACACCTGATCATCGGCAAACTCCATTTCCACCTTCTTCGCACATCGAACAAGTTTTTCAAAACTTTTGAACTCATGGGAAGATAAATTCCTTCGATACTTTGTCTTTAACCCTGAGTAAAAATGTTTGATTTTACTATCAAGATCTCGTATGAAGTTTGGAGCATACCTTTCCAGTCGAGTGAACTTTTCTTCAAAAGCAGCAACTGAGTCATCCTCCTGCCTCAATTCTAGAAATTGTTTTTCCATCCTAAGACGAACCACCTTAGGAAAATATTTATCAAGAAAAATACCTTTGAATTCATCCCAGTGAAGATCATCAATATCATCACTATCCCTGATATTTTTCACTATCGACCACCACTGATCAGCTTCTCCTTCAAAACGGTAAACAGCAAGACTAACCTTTTGATGTTCTGAACACCCCATGACATAAAAAATCTTCTCCAGTGCTTTAATACACCCTTTAGCTAGCACAGGGTCAGATGATCCTCTGAATGATGGGGGATTTTGCCTCATGAAATGTTCCACCACTGACATTGTCCTCTGTGGTTGATCTGGTTGATCTCATGCATGGATACCACCACCATTTATAGCCTGAGCTAATTGTTCCATCACTACAACAAACTGTTTAGTTCCGATTCCAACCATCTCAGGTTGCTGATTTGGAAGGTTGTCTTCCTCCTGATGTCATCCCAACATAGCTGCTTTGTTTCCTCTACGGAAAACCATTCTGAACACAGAAATATCTTAGGCGAAGCAACATGGTAATCCATAAATACTATATCATTTCAATCATACCATAAATTAATTTATAATTTAACACTTTTCTAACTCCTAAAGTTGTCTAAACCGACCTCTGATACCAACTATAAGGCCCCGACCTTAAACCTTACTTAATATTGAATTAAATGAATAATTCACATTGAGGATCTTTTTAGGTTTAGAGTTTTAGAGAATTAGGATAAAACTATTACATCTCAAAAGATTACAAAGTAGACACTTCAACTAAGTTTCCATAAAATAAAAACTCTTAAAAAGAAACATGTCTAGTTCCATGTTTCAGATAGCATGACTTTCCCTTGATCCCATCTTTGACCAAATTCCACATTAAGTCTTGTGAAAAACATTTCAAAAAAAACTTGGGGTGAGCATAAAAAGCTCAGTAAGGGATACACAAAGAATGAAAACTGTTATATTTTAAAACAACAAGTAAACCATGTATACTTTATCAAAGTAATACCTTCACCTTTATGAAGTAGTAAAAACTCTTCACTGAATAAAATATCATTGCTTGCCCTTTTGTAACCAAAAGATTACCATAAAACCCATATAAAGAACACATAACATATAAAGGTAACTTGGTACATAAACATACTTAAGTGGAATAACCATACGGTCGACTTCCACACATATCACTTAATGGAATAGCCATTCGGCCAACTTCCATACATACTTAATGGAATATCCATACAGCCAACTTCCATACCCAATGCATTGGAGGTTATAACGTAACCACCCGTCCTGGTATTCACGGCACCACCCATCATATGGTTTATCACGTAACCACCTGTCAAATTTCCAAGTACCATTATAAAATTATAACACATAAAACAAATATAAAGGAATGATAACATTTCCACATCTCAATCACAATATATCATTTAAATATATTGACATAATAGAATCCTTTATCAAAACCATTTTCAATACCAAAATACATAAAAGAGTATATGGTATTTATTTTATTTTAAAAACATTACGGCTTGTTGAGGAAGCCAAAGATCAAATAATACTTGCGGCGGAAGAAAAGGTCGTTGTCACCATGTACGTTAAAAGAAATATTCCTTTTTGTAATTTAGTAAAATGCTTCATAGAAAAAGATTCCATTTATGTAACAGTAAAAGTCAAAGGGTTTTATACACCGTATAAAGGAAAGTTGTGTATAAAACGAAATATGCCTCAATGAAAGGAGATTGAGACGAAGTCCCTTACCTCGAGTCTGACTTGACTCGATCCTTCTTTAACCTCCTGAATAATAAACTTAAGTTAATTTCGACTATCTTAAGAACCTTTTTCAAGTTCATTATTCCTTTTATATCACCTATTATCTTTTCATGAACACTATGTAATTATTTAGGATAATAATGATCGTTTTTTCGATATTTGGTACTTGAGTCAAAAGTGAACTTCTTATATTTACAAGTTGTTCATGTAGTCAAATATCCATTATCTCAAGAATGATATTCATGATGTATATTCCATATATATCATATATATCTAGTATATACATGCATTTATAATATTACATAATCATTTAGAGGTAAGAAATGAAATGCACCGTTCATGGAGACGGTAATCTGTACGTACGCATGAACTCTACTTCCATTTCTATTTCATATTTAATGGAATTAAAACATAATGATACATAATCGTATTACAATTCCAGTATTTTATCATATATAATATCATTAAATTTATCCTTTATACATACCACATATGGTGTTAACGAATCAAATCACTTTGAGGGGGTGGTAGTCCGCACTTCCTAAAATGAAGTTATCGCGTTTACCCATAATGGAAACCATAAAGGTATGCCATAAATGAAAAACACAGAAGCTTAAGTAAAACATAATCATATTATATATCATATATAAATATAGTGACATCTCAATGGCCACCATTTAAGGTGTTACATGAGTTTTGAACAATCATCGTTTCGAGAGGTGGAAATTCACCATCCACAGAAATAGTATGTTCTTTAACCATTAGATGAAGGTGTGTGCAAGTGTAGCTCGAATCCTTATTATAAAAACATCCTATTATATTGAGGATACTGGTTTTGTTACAAAAGAAATAAATAAAAATATTTTAGGGGGTTGTAGAATCAATATAAAACAAAAGAATACAAGAGAAAACACTACCTTTGAAACGGGTAACTCTTTTTGATTTGAGCTCAAAGGCTTCCTTGGGAAGACTTCTGCCCAAATTGAGGCTTCTAAGAGTTATAGAGGGATGTGGAGAGACAAAATGGGAAGGTTTTTTCCAAGCCAAAGGCTTTGGAAGTGTGGGTAAGGAGGTAGAGGTGGGGGCCTTTTATAAGAGTAGAGGAGGGGAACTCTTGGAAAGTAAAGAAATGTTACTTTATTTTAAAATGCATTTCGGATTTAAAAGGTCCCAAATTGATATAATTTGACGATAAGGTGATAAGGGTTCGAAATATACCTATACAATAGGTTTTTTACAAGTGTAGTTCTTAGATTTTACATTATCTTTTCATTTTATTTAAATCGTTAAATAATAAGGTAATTGATGCATCATCATGGTGTCATAAATAATTTCATTTATTTAATGTCTAAAAATTATAAAAAAAATATCATGATGTATGAAATCTTTTTATATTTCTAATGAATATTTATAGTCAAAAATATGACTTGTATAACCCCATGTAAAAATTGTTTTAGTAAAACAACTCATGTTTGAGACATTTTTATTTTAACATTAAATAAAAAGGTATTAATGTCATTTTCCTACCAAAGTGGCTCCATGGGGTCCCAAAGTTGGCCCATGGATTTTATTGGTCGTCCATGACACATTCAATGAGTTTAGGACCTGTGTCAAGTTCATTTAATATTATTAAAACATTATTTTTACCTTAAACTACACTAATTACCTCTAATCGCGATTAAAAACTTAAAAGTTACTATTCACCAAAAAAGTATTTTAATCCCATTGAACCACATTTTACTTCTTAATGAAAACCATGTATTTTGGATTTTTGAAATTCAAAACACAAAGGTGGTAAAATTTCATTTAAACAAAAAATCAGTTTTTTAAGTATCACTTAGTGGTTTCACTATTCATCAAAAATTGATGTTTTTCAGAAAAATACAAAAAAAATCACCCTAAGCTATATTTGATATTCTGAATTCAAAAATGAAGTCTATTTTACAAAATTCAAAACATATAAGTTACATTGATTAATTTAATAATTAATTCCCGCTGTCAGAGCAAATAGCTTGTTTTTATGAAACAATAAGTATCAAAAGATTGACACTAGTTTAAGTCCGATTTCAAAGTGAAATTAATTCCAATGACCACTATTGGATTTAATGGTAAAAATATATTATAATTTCTCTTTAAAACCAATTCAAAAGATAATCTAATCATATAAATAAATTAGATTAAAAAGACGTTTTCAATTAAAATACAACATTTTTCACTATTCATTAAAAAATGAACTTTGTCGGAAAAATACCAAAAATTTACACAAAGTAAATTTTGATGTCCTGATTCTAAAAAAGAATTTTATTTGGTCCAATAGAAAGTATAAGAGTGACCAAAACTATATTTAATGACGGTTCTCCATCAAAAGTTGATAAGTGGACCTTTAGTGAAAATTAGAGTATATATGCCTAAAATTGAATTCTTTTCATATTTTAAGCCTTTATCCTTTATTGGATAAATTTAAAAACATTTAATAAACATATATAATCATATTTTAGTTATTTCTATTCATTCCCTCCAATACAAAGGCTACGTGTTAACTAACATTTAAAATAATGTTATTTTATTACTAGTGTGCAACGTAAGATTTCAAAGAAACTCTTTGTTGCGTATCGGGTACGCTATCGAACATAAAAACCCATTTAAAGTATAATTAATATTTAATTCGCAAATATTAATAAATATGAAAATGTATTATTCTTTATTTACCTGGGATGTTACATTATAACAGTATACTATATTATGGTTCATTTCATCTCAAGTTTTCTTGTTCCACAAGTATTCGAGAAGACTAAATTTATTTGAAATGAAATATTTCATAAAGACTTGGGTGTAATATTTACTTTTAATATTTGTGTTTCAAGTCATACACACTACTTAGATCAATGTATTTCTTTTAAAATTCATTGGTGTTGCAAAAAATTCCCCAAATAACTCTGGTATAAAATTCTCTATTGAAAATTTAAAAATTATTATAAATATAAAATCTTTCCAAAAAAACATCCTAAACATAAAGAAAATAATTATATTTATTAATGTAAAATTATATTTTTTGGAGGTATATCTAATATAAATTCACTTATACATTCAAAAATAACAAAATTATGCAACTAAAATATGATAACATAATATATTCAACTATCAATAAAACATTCAAAAAAACATGATTATTAAAAATAAAGATATGATAAAAAATAGAGATAAAAACATGATGAACATTAAAATATTATAGAAATAAAAAAAGATGAAAATAAAAAAATAAAAAAAAATTATTGTCAAAATTAATATAATAAAACAAAATATATATCGAAAATAATGATCCCATTAAAAGAAAACAAAAGTCCATAAATATAAAAAAATTAAATGTTACAATAAAACTGGTTTATAATAAAAAGAAGTAAAATTTATTCATAAGAAATTGAGAATATAAAGAAGAAAAATATAATTTTTATAAGTTATTAAATTTATGATGAAATTAATAAATGTATAAATCTTATAAAAAATAACCTCAACTAAAAAACTATTAAACCATGATCATATTCTATAAAAATTCAATGTAATATATATGGTTGAAATAATTTAAAAGATTCGGTTTTTTAATACACGAAAGTATTAAATTGTGTAACAAATATCAAAACCAGTTTCTTATTTTTTTTAATTACAATGTAATTTTTTATTTTTGCTTATTTTAGTGTTATTTTATAAGATTTATCATATATGGAAACAACCATTTTAAAATCTATATTTAAAACTATATTCATAACAAATTTATATACCTGAATTACAAATTGATGATTTATAATATTATAATAAAAATAATTAATTTTATATGATTATAATTATTTGATAGATATTTTTTATGACACAAGTGATAAATACTTCATACCTTACCATACCTCTGAATCTCTACAAAAATATCATCTAATATTTTGTAGTCCAATAAATTTTCTAACATCCCTAGTTTTTAAAAGAAAGACTATCTTAAATATCATACATGATATACCACAACATGTTTGAATTAAGAAAAAAATATTATTGTTTAAATGTTTCTGTTATAAAATATTATTTATAGTGGAGGTGATGAATATTATTAATTGAATTATGAATAAAGGTTCTTCACATGTTTATATAATGATTCATTGGCTACCAAGTTTGATAGGAAATTAAATAAAAACCAATTGAATATAAAGGATGTTAATCCTGAATGATTTTATTAATAAAAAAATTTAATATATTCAATTTAATGTTTAAAATTCATTCTATATGTTTTCTAGATATTATATAAGAACAAATTAAATTTTTTAAATAAATGAAGTATTTTTGAAAAAAATCCATTTTACCACCTTTTTATGGAGAACACCTTTTAAATCTATTTTTTTGACACTTTCATATTTTATATTTAACAAATTAAACATATTATTTTTAATTCTGACATCCAAATTTAGTTTAGATAATTTTTTGTAATTTTTTTGATAACTTTTCATATTATAATGATTAGTGAAAAATACTGCATTTTAATTCAAAACTACTTTTTCATGTAATTTTTTTATAAAGTTAGATTATCTTTTTAATTAGTTATAATTAAATATATATTTAATCATTTAATCTAATTTTTTTCATTGGAAGTAATTTCACATTGAAATTAGATGTAAACACTTGTCAGTATTTTAATGGTTTTACTTTTAAAAAACATGTTGTCTCGTTTTGACAACATGGATTAATTTTAAAATAATTACTGCAACTTATATGTTTTTAATTTGGTAAAATGGATTCCCAATTTAGGATAATATGTTCCAAATTATTTAAATAGTTCCCTTTTACTTTTATACATTGTGTATAGTAACATTAGTAATATATTTTATAACTACATTTAAGGGTAAATCGGGTAATTAAAGGTAAAAGTAATACTATAATAATATAAAAATACCCTAACACTTGTCCTAGTTTAATTTTATGAGTTTATTCCAACAATGATAATCCTTGGGTCAGTTTTTGGACCACTTGGATCTAAATGGATGACTTTAATGCATTTGTAAGAATATATTAAATGAATAATCATTTTTGTTACACTTTTGATTTTAATAAGTAAAGTAATTTAATATGGAGTTATATAGGGTACATCTTCGACTATAAATTTTATTTAGAAATATGAAATTATTACCCACATCATGGTAATTTTATAATGTTTAGGAATTAAATAATGAAATTTAATTATGACACAATGATGATGCAGTAATATATTTATTAAAGAAGTAATAAAATAAATGATATTAATAATATTAAAGTAAATATAATTTTATATATTTTATTCCATAAACTTGTTTTATGTATGATTATGGTAATTTAGGATTTTTTTATTGTATTTTTTTTTAATGAATGAAGTTGTTATGTTTTAAAAAAAAGTTAAGTAATGAATATTGTCAAAATTAACATAATTCATAACTTAAAAGATAAAATATCTAATTAAATGATATAAAGTTTATAAAAATAATATATATGACAAAAAGTTCAGATAATTCTCTAAATTTCATTAATGGACTATTAATTTGTCGTTTGGCAAGATTTGGAAATTATTTTAACCCTCAAAGTGTGAATTACTTAATAAAACAGTAAGAGTTAAAAGGGGTTAAAACAAAAAAATAGGGATTAAATAATAATTAAAACTTATCTAATTTTAACTGGATAAAAATTATTAGACCCAAAATTTTCCTATATTATAAATATATTAGTTTTTCACTATTTCAAATGAAAATTTAATTTATATTAATTTATTGCTTTTAAAAGTTCTTAGGGTGCCCCTCTTATCTCCAATTAAATGGCACGCATTCCTCTCTATTAATAACACATTCAAAAACATTTGGTTCGGTCATTATCTACCCAAAACAATTCCAATAACCCCTTACCACATTTTTCAAGTCATATATTAGGCAGGAAACCCTTCTTATAGGTGTTAAGTTGTTCTTCACATGTAATCAACCTAAGAAGACGTATTGTTTTCTTTAAGTATTTCTATTTTATTTCTTCTTACACTTTATTCAAATCCTCTCCGACCATGATGATGGAATAAATCCATTAACATAAATATAATAAGATGTTATTATGTTAATATCAATACCTGAATCCATCTCCAATTTCATCAAATGTGAAAAGAAATTTCTGTTCATGTGTACGGCCGACTGCGGCCTTGAGAACCGATATAGTTCATTTTTCATCACTATCTTTAAATACTGTTTATAATGATTAAATTAATTTCACTTTTATATATTAATGAAATATTAATCATTATATAATAATAATATATCAATTAATTTCTTTCTTTACATGCACATAAAAATGATAATGTCATTTGTACGTATGTGTGAAGTATCACTTCTAGGAAGCAATGTGATTATTATTTTTTCACTAAAACTATTTTATTATATATATATATATGTTAATTTAAATGATTAATATGATATTAATGATGTTATGATAATTATGAAAAAATAAAATATTATTTTCCTTCTTTCCATAATGATCAATAAAAAATAAAAAATGTTACTGATGTGTACATACAACTAACTATCTCCATGATTGTAATATTGTTCAATTTTCATATCCATATTTAATGAATGGATTTAAAGATACAATTAATTTATAAAGATTATTATTATTTCATGAATTTTATTTTGTGTATGATGTACATATAACCACATAGACTATTAATATCATACCATGTTCATTTTCTACTCAAGTACCACATGTATAAAAAACATATGATTTAAACATAAATAATAAATTTATAATTTTTATAACATGGTAATAAGTTATATAAAATTATTTATAAACTTCAAAAAAATGTGATAAATATATTATAAATTAGCCTATATTTATAAATGATGATTGTAAATATTGTTCATGAAGAGTTGAACTCAAGGTAAGGGGTTTCGTCTCAATCTATTTTCATTAAGGCATTTCTTGTAAATATGCACCTTTATTATTTTATAATGTGTATATATAGGCACTATGACATTTAATAACTGTATTTTATCTATAATAATGTCATTTATTGTTTTTTTTAATATATTAATTCATGGAGATTAAGATTTAAATGTTCAAAGTGGCATGTGAGACCTTGAACATTTAAATATTTAATTATAAAATATTTTTCTTCATGAGATTAATTTAAATATTTATTTATATGGATATAAGAGAATTATACAGGATATTTTATGTCTATTTTAAATTTCATTCAATGTTTTCAAAGGGAATATTTTTATATGAAGCGTTTTACTTTCATTATAAACCAAAAAGTTTATTTTTTTAACATATATGGGGACAACAACTTCCCTTACACTGTAACAATTATTTGATATTTTTATTACTCTACAAGACGTAATGTTTTTAAATTAAAATGAAATCCATTATTTCTTTTATGTGTATTTTGGTATTAAAAATGGTTTGGAAAATGTATTTACTCTTTCAGTACCTTGAAATACTTTCTTGTGATTGCAAATGAAATTTTTTGAGTGAGATGTTGATAATTTCAATATTTTTTTTGTTATGATTTTTTAATGTTTCTTAGACATTTGATGGGTGGTTATGTGATAAACCAAATATGAGTGGTTACGTGATAAACCCAAGTTGGTAAGTTACATGATAAACTGAGGTCGATTGAGCTAGTGATTGTTCTCAAATGCATTGAGTAATGAGACGAGGCTAACCGGTTGTTTTTCTCCTAAGAGATTTAGGGAATATAATTTTATGTATATTCCAAACATAACCATGATGGTTACTCCCTATGTAGCTATGAAATCTAAAATGTAAGTATGATATAGATTCCATAAGTTATATTTATGTTTTATGATTTCTATAATGTTTTATAGGAATATTATGATTTCATGTGGTAATCTAAAGTGTTTATTTTTTATGGGTGAAAAGTATGATTTTGTTAAAATGTTTTCATGAATAAAAAATATTCAAAGAAAAATGGTTTCATTCCTTATTTTATATCCCTTAATGAAATTTTTGTGCTCATCCCTAGTTTTTGAATTGTTATTCATAAGATTTAATGGATAATATTGTCACGGATGGGATGGGGGAAAAGTTATGATGATTAAACATGAAAAGAAACCATGTTTAAAGTTAAAAGATTTTGTTTTATGGAAGAAATTGATATTGTTGGAAGTGTCTACTTTATATTTTTATGGTTTTTTATTATGTGTTATGGAATAATTCTGTAGATCTCTAAAATAGAAAATATCGTCAATGTGAAATATAGTGAAATTATTAACATAACTCAAGATTATGTAATGTTTAAGGATGTGGCCTTATAGTTGGTATTAGAGGATTATTTAGACAAATTTTGAGATTATGATGTCTGCTAAATAGTTAGTGATATCATCATGAGTTTAGAATTTTATGTTTTATTATAATTTTAATGTCTTAAAATACCATTTAAGGCAATATTTTTTAAAATTTTAAGGTGACTAACAGTATTTTTTGGAGATATTCACCATTTAGGTAATTATCGTTTTTTACATTTTGGGATGCAAAATTAAAGGCATGAGATAAACCTTGAGATTAAAATATGTTATGGTTGTTTTTTAGGATATTATCACATTTTGGAAATTTTATACGAATTATATAGTTTTAGAAAATGGTAAACCCATAGGAAGGGTGACAACCTGTCACATCGAAAAAGGGTGTATGAATCAAACCCATAGTCAAAGTGTGAGAAGTATTTATCCTCTACCACTAGACTACTTGAAGTCCCTGGTTAGTATGAATTTATATTTTTAGTTAAACAAGTTTATTAAATAATAATAAGTTGATTTTGGGAACTTATGTTTTATCAAATAGATATACATAGTATTAGAAAATGATTTTTTATGTAAGTGATAAATGTTATTTTGGAAGACATTCACTAATTTGGGAACATTATATTATTTAGCTAAATAGAATACTATGTGATTTTAATTTAAGATTAATGGTTGAATTATATTTTGGAAGAATCTATGATGTTGTTTGTGAAGTTATGTGGAATTAGGTTATAAATGGAAATGATTAACCTATCATGGAAAATATGTGATTAGGCTAATTACGTTTTGGTCTGGGAAATTAATAGTGATTCATGTTAATTGGAGACAAATGTTAAAATTTATCCTCAAATACCATGTGTTTCCTCTGGAAATGGGAATGACCTCATTGATTTAAGGTTCAACCATTCCAAGAAGTTTCTAACGAGTTTGTTCGTAGAACCGAAAACATCCAATGATTCCATATCCATTTGGACCTACTTTCCAAAGGTGGGTGCTCATTAGTTATAAACTGATGAGGCTTAAGAATTTGCATTGGTCGAGAGGATGGGAGGTCGGACTCATCACGCTTCTTTTAGGGGAATTATTTCCTACTCTAGGACTCTATTTATAGATTTAAGTTATGTTTTTTTTATCCTTATTAAATTACCAAGTATGAAAATGAGATTTCCTTTAGATCTGACAATCAATAATTAGTATGAATGAGATTTAGAGAATCTTTTATATGTATTCAATGTTCTTCATCAATAGAGAATCATCTATATTTGTTAGAGATTCTTAGTTAATGGTATCCTTCGACACATTATATAGAAATATCTTGGTCATTATGATAACCATACTTGTTTTAAAGCCACTCAGCGGGGCACTTGAAGTTTATTGTCATTCAGAAGGACATAGATTATTTCAGAGTTGGGATCGTACCCGTAGATGGGCTACCTACGTATCCTTTGTTTTAGAAAAGGAATCAGAACCCACGTAGTTTGAGTAAAGAAGTATGAGGTTTATGCATGATTGATGGCTCAAAGAAAGATGTCATAATTACTTTTACACTCTAAGCTCACGTGAGTCGTGATCGTTGTGAGAAACAAGGGGTATTTGTAAAACCAGACAACTATTCCATGAAATATGAAATTATAAGAAATGATGTGGGGCTTATATATTTATGACTGCCTAGATAGATGAAGATTAGTATTTACTTTAAGGAAGAAACCTGGGAACAAAGTCCATAAAGTTATATGTGATTTATAGAGATTTGGATACTTAACTTAGGACTTAATCCTGAGAAGGATTCCCAAATTAGATCGGACTTATGATTGGGTTTTACTCGTGAGAAGGAAGCCCAAATCAAAAGTAAATTAAGACTGGTTAAGAGAAATTATGACTGGGGATTACTCTTAAAGAAGAGGCCCAGGTTAAAGGGAATTATGAATGTGGCTTACTCCTAAAAAGGAATCCCAGGTTAAGAGAATTTGGATTTTGGGAACTTTGGGCTTACTCTTAAAGAGGATTCCCATATTAAAATAATTATGTTTGGGGTTTACTCTTGAAGAGCATTCCCAAAATTAAGGGAAATTGAAGACTAGGGCTTACTCCTGAAAAGGAGGCCCAGGTTAGGGGACTTGGGGCTTACTCCTATAGAGGATGCCCATATTTGGGATTTTGAGATTGGGAATTACTCTTGATAAGTAGTCCCATATTAAATATCCTATCATCTTTAAAGGATGAGGTTGAATGAATAAAATACTTAACCTTAGTGACATAAAGATATGTAAATCACTATGTTATGAAAAATGTTCCACAGAATTCCTTTCAGATAAGGAATCCAACAAAGGAACCATGCCATAAATGGCTTTGAGGAGGGTTTTGAAGGCTAAATTTTTAAGAGGAGAGGTGGATTTGAAGAAAGCAAGTGAATAGTTAGGAGCGACACCCAAAAATGAGAGAGGCGTGCAAGTCCTTCATGGGCGCACAAGTCCTGGTCACGCAAGTATACTTGCGAGACACATGGGTACTTGCGCGACAGTCAAACCTTAGGGTAATACTTGGGTGAGACTTGGCTAAAGCCCTTAGTATTATCCCTAATGGCTTCCAAAAGAGTGGCACTCAAGTTTTATTGAAGGGATAAGGCGGCATGCAAGTGTGGCCATTTCCCTTAAGGGATGGCCACTTAGGCGTGCAAGTGTTGATGAGTTTCAACACTTACACCTTGTTTCCCCTGTTTAGAGCTTCCATTCTAGGTAAAAAAAATTCTTAGAAGTGGTCAAAATACTTCCAGAAGAGACTAGGATGCCAGGAGCTCAAATATGAGTTTTGAAATTTCTCCGTCATCGAAATGGGGGGCCCAAAAGGTGTATTTATAGGCTGTTGAAGACCCTAGGCGATAATCAAAGAGGGATCGCAAGTCACCTTCTCGACCACTATGCGGCGCGCAAGTATACTTGCATGACCATGATGAAACTTTCGTGACCGTAGTGGGAAAAAATATTTCGTCATGACTTTGTCGATTTTTTATGTTTCTTCAAAGGATAAATCACTTCAGACTAAGGTATTTCCCTTTTTTAGTTGTTAGACTTTGTGATGGAAAAGAGCATCAAAAAAAGTCCCCCCTCAGATTTGGATCCGAAAGAAATGAGAATGTGACTCTGAGGTAAAGAAGAAAATTAAGGAACATGCAGCGCGCAAGTGTTGAGCGCACAAATGGTAGCGCGCAAAGGTGAGCCACGCAGGCTTCGGCACGCAGGGGTGCGGCCTTGCCAATATATAGGCGGTCGTTCCTCATGAAAAGCATTGAATCTGAATGCTTATGAGCTCTCGTCATGCAAGTTTCCTTCATCGTGCAAGTTACTCAGTTTTTCACTACTTCCTTTTATGTTGCGCTGCTTTAGATGTATTTGGACTTGCTCAGTGATACCCATGTGCCAAAACTTGCGCGACACACTTATACTTGCGCGCCAACTTTGGGACTTGTGTGCCTTAATGCCTTAGCCAATTTTTCACTTTTCTTCACAAATTTTATGAAAAATAAACTTACTTAAGAGTTAATTATTCAACTTTTTTGAAGATTAAATGGATCCTAGAAGAATCAGAACTGCTGATGAACTGGACAGCAAGCGAATTGATGATATGATGAACTTTGTAGGCCATGATTATTATACTATGTGTGACAAAACTCTTCTAGATTTGGCCAAGTACCTGAAGAAGTATCATCTTGACTTCCCACGGAGTATTTATCTACCTTTGTAAGTCTATGGTCATCTACGAGAAGTCGCCATTCTAGAGGCAAAGAACTATCTCCCAATTTATTGGTTTCATAATTACACCTATTTTTCTTCAGAAAATATATTAAGTGGATGAGCATTTATAAATACTGGAACAGTGGAGAAGGCCTACATAATGCATCATAGCCCTTGAACCTCAGATCTGAAACCTCACAAGCCTAAGTTTCAACCACATTGTTATCCCTCAATTTTCTGAAACTCTAAGATGGACCAATCCAAAGGCTGGAAGAAGAGTTGGGACTTTCATCCTGGAGGAGGTGTGAAGCCAACTTGGATGTGGGCATACTGGGTGCGACAAACCTGTGCAGAGTTTTTTGAGGATTTAAAAGGAGCTGCAATATATGAAGCCATCAGGGCTGGGGAAACAAATGTATACAGGAATGATGACTTTGTGTCGGTGATACTCAACCATTGGAGTCCAGAAACCAATTAATTCCATCTGACTCATGGAGAATTAGGAATCAGTCTGTGGGATGTCCACAAGATCTCAGGGGCTCCAATTTTGGGTGATATGTATGATGAATTCGCCCCCCCCCCCCCCCAAGGCAACTTGGAATGATTCAGAGAAGACTCCAACTTTATCTTGGGAATTATTGAAAATATTCCACAAGCTCAAGAGTTCAGAGACCTCCCTAAATCATTCTAGAAAGGATATTCATCCAGAGGAGTGGATGAATATGTTTCTTACTAAGAAGCAGGAGAAAGAGCCAAAGGAGATGGGATCGAAGGGGAAGGGGCCCACCTGTACTCATCCTACCACCTTCCCCTAAACAGAGAAGAGGGGTGCTCCTGGAACATTCTGACCAACTCTAGAATCAGGAGAATTTGAGAAGTGGGGATATGAATTGAATTAGAGAATCCCAAAAAAGACTCATCTGGCGGGCTTCTTGGCCTTGTGTCTTAGTGTTTATGTTTTTCCAGTCAGGGATTTGAAGGGAGGTGTCAGGCTAGGGAACTTCGTTGTTGCATCCAAGTTGGATGAGGGGAAAATGGTTGGGTTGGCTACCCCAATTTTAGCAAAGACTCGCAGGATTTTACTCCATGTCTTCATGGGTAAGTATCCTTTGAGAATAGTGGGACCATTCCATGTTTTTTGGGGATGGATCACCACTCACTTCAGAACATATAATTTACAGAATGGAGTACAGATACCTAGAAGTTCTTTCAAGCCATCAATGCAGGCATTCTATGGAATTGCTCCAATAGCTATCAATTCCTATGACATAAAGGTGAGGCTGACCATGTATAAGGAATTCAATTTCTTTCCTTATGGAAACCCGCCAACCGAGTAGTTTTTTAATGATGGAACAGCCATCCTGGAATTGAGGGCATACATGCTAGCCTGTAGAGATGGTGTACTGGCCACTAGGATTGTCAGAGAGATTATATGAAAGTTCTATGCTCCATACATATTTTCACGTCAATTCAAGTGTTTGCAGCAGACTGTTGTATCTCCCCCTGTGCATGTCAGGTCAGAGAAACATCTGATGTTTTCTTGACAACTATGGTTGCTGACATCTAGGGAGAATACCAGGGGCAGTGTTTGATCTACCAGTTGATAAAGCTATGAGTAACTTAACTACATTGTATACCGAGAACTGGATAGAATCATACCCTGGAGGGGTGTTGAAGCACCCAGTTTATCATGTGGGTAAAAGGAAAAGAACCGTAGAGAAAGAAACCCTTCATATGGAAGGTGATTCTTCTACACAACCCAGAGCTGATTCGTCGGGTTCTTTACCTAGGGCCGACTCACCGGATTCCTAGGATGGGGATGATGAGGCACAACATGTAGAAAAGCGGCCTCGTTCTAGATATAATCCCCCTGTCAGAATCAAGAGACCAACTCCATCGAATCCTAGTGAGTTACTTCATTGGGTCAATTTAATCACCATTACTTTATAGAGAAACAAGTATTATTTTCTTATCCCTTATCTGTAGTTGTAGGAGCTGGGAATAAGCTAAAGTCTAAAATTGTAGGACCCTCCTCATAGCCTTCTAGTACACATGTTGAATATCTATGACCAGAGGCTGTCCAGACATGGCGAAGTTTATATTGCGGTGCTGAAACTGCCTAGATGGATCTGTGCGAGGGGATACAAATCCCTGGAATAAGGAATTTTCGGGCTTTTATAGATATTCTTTACAAGGATGACCCCAATGAAGTGCGGGCATACATCAGAGAGTTGGAGATGCTCATATATGCCACTAATGATTCCATTCCTATCACCAAGCGGGTGAAGTAAATGATAAATCGTGGCACCAATAAGGGTGGTCCCAAAGATGAGGAGTGGCACGATTATGTGGCTCCTGAAGATGTAAGTCTCTTTCCTTATTTTCTTTGAAACTTGATTTCAGTCAAAGATTTTTTACTCAAGGAAATTATTTTCTTTATCCTACAGCTTGAAAAGAAAGGAACTATTGAGGTTCCTTCACCACAGTATATCCCTGGTGGTACTGCCATCGGGGCTAATGAATCTCCTCATGAGCAAGGTGAAATATCTCCAGACCATCAAGCCATGGATGAGGAATTAGACATGGATTTTCATTCTCCAATTCCTATAACTATAGATGATGATACCCTCACTCCTAAAAAGCCAAAGAAGCAAAAGCATCGAAGGAGGAAGTCCACAGCTAAATGATTCATCAGTAGTGGTAAGTCCTTCAGATAATCATGATTCTTAACCCATGAAAATATTACTCATAATTTTTGGGATTGCATGGGCTTCTTAAATTTACCCTTTGAGGGAGATGACTAACCCTCCTCTAAGAACAACGGAGGGTGCTGGTGAACAATCACAAGCTCATGCTGGCTTGGCTTCTCCTGAAGAGGAACCAGCATCTGTTCCCAGTATCACTCCTACTGCTACTGCAAGAAGAGAAGAACCTGCTTCTGGTAAGTTAACAATGCTTTATAAAATGTTGAATGAAACATCAACTGACTTCCACTCTGTGGTAATTTAGGTTCAACCCCTGCAGTAGAACTTTTGGCGGCCATTGCAACTGATACTGCTATTTTATTTGAAGAGGTTGTCCAGGGTCAGAAGTTGCAGAATGAAGGTTGACAAGAACACATATCAAATGCTCCCACTGGTGAGATTAACCAGGATTATGAGATTACATTGGATGAAATGATGGAACTTGGCACATATTTTGAAGATTTTTTAGATCATGTTAAATTACCATGTAATTTAGAAGATTATGGACGTGAGTGTTATCTTTCATCCTATTAAAAATAACTTCTTATTACATCTCTAATCATGATCGGTTGAAATGTGCAGTTCTATCTGAGCAAACTGCTGAACTTCCAATGCCTGAAGGGGGTAAAGAAAACATGACTATTGTAGAGGAATTACCTCAAGTGGATCTTAACTTGGCAGAGCTTTCAGAAACTCGTCCTGAAAATCCAGTTGAATCTAGGAAAGATGGGGATGAGCCTTCTCAAGTTACTGATCTACTGTTGGGTAAGAGATAACAATTTTTGTGATTGTACTTAATTTACAAGATAGCCAATCAACTTTTGTTATCCTTTGAAACTAACTAAAACTTTCAATTTATTATGTATGGACATCAATTTTAGTGGCTAGATCTGGAGGTGAAGCCTCATCTTCCTCCCCAACAGGAATAGAAAGTGAAGAAACACGGGTCAGGGGGGAAGGAGAAAAACAGGGCACTTCCCTAAGTGCGTTAATCCCAGATTATATTCCCCCTTGTGATAGTGATGCTAAATCAGACCCAGATATATAAAAGGCACTCCAATTTTCACGATGCAAGGCATCGAAGAACATATGAAATATCATATCTGAAGTGCCTTTAGAAGAGCTGTCATTGAAGATTCCCCGACTGTCATCCATGTTCGTCATGTTGGGATTTGGCGGTTTTGGATATCAAAAGATCCATGTCGTGGTAAAACAAGTCATCTTAATAAGGGAGCAGGAGAATAAGTACCATCAAGATTTGACCTGAGTAAGGCTATTATCCAATATCGGTGAATTTGAGGTTGTGGTATCCCGAGCCGAGGTTGATCATGCTTCCAAGTTAAAGGAGCTGAAGCATAAGATCAAGGAGAAGGTTTCCCAATAGATGCACCTTCAGTATAAGTTGGATGATGTTACTAGGTAACTTGACCAACTTAACAATTCCTTGGAAGGAGTTCAAACAAATGGTATGAAAGCCATTGTTGAAGCTAATAAATCACTCCATCAAGATGAAAAGAGTGAAGTTGGTCAAGTGCATGAGCTTTAAGTGGCTGCTGATGAATCTCGGGATGCTGTAAATCAAATGAAGATTTATGTTGACATCCTTCTGTAATTCTTGGGAAAGAGAAGAGACTCTAGTCTGTACATGTCCTTCTAAATTTTGTGCATCAAATGAAAAACACTTTCATCCTCAATAATTTGTTCATACCTTCTTTTTCTACATGCTTTAAATTTTTACCTAATCCAATGGTTCTAGTAAGAATAGTTTAATTTTTCCTAGGATTATTATAAATAACCCTACAAACTTTGAATCTTTTTATTGTTCAGTATTACCTAAATCATAAGAAATGTATGTTTAGTGAGCCGAGACTTGAATTTTTTTCATAGTTCCCTTGGATTTTTTGTGGGAAGTTTAAAGTCATTCACGTCATACATAAAAAGGCTAATGTTTATGTTTGAAATATCTTTGACCAAATGGATTAACATTGACTCAATTCCTTGATAATTTATCTGAAAACATATTACCATGTTCAAGTATGAGGAAAAATATGTAAATGATGACTTAATAAATTTTGAATCTGAGGAATGATATGAAAAATGGCTAAAAGTCATTAGAAGAAATAGTTCCCAAAAATTAAGTTACCACTGTTTAAAAAACCCGTTAGGGGGTTGAATTATGCAGGGCAGCCTAAGGGAATTGGCTGCATAGTCATATAATAGAATCTTTTGGCAGACAGGTCTGTTATGTAGACTAGTAATGCAAGGTTGCCTAAGGGCATGTGCTGCATAGTCAGGAAAAAGAACTCTCAAAAATTTACATTTCTACTGCTAAAAAGCCAGTGGAAGTTTATGGGGATTCAAACTTTCAAAAGCATAGAGTTTTCTGTATGGAGAGAGGTACTTGAATATGGAGAAGATATTTCCAAACAAGATTGTCTAAGAACATGATGAATGTCACTCCTACGAAGGTCTGACCCAAACGTAGGGAAGGGAAATATAAACCATAGACTTGAATACTTTCAGATCATGAAAAAGAGTATGGGAAAAATATGTTAGGGATGGATATTGTTGTTAAGAAAACTAAGGAAAAGATGTTTTCCTCCCAAGAATGAAGTTACCATTATTTGAAAAACCCATTAGGGGGTTGAATTATGCAGGGCCACCTAAGGGCATTGGTTTCATAGTCAAATAATAATATCTTTTTTTTGACAAGTTTGTTATGCAGACTACTTATGCAAGGCTGCCTAAGGGCACGTGCTACATAGTCAGGCAAAAGAACTCTCATGTATCAAACATTTTGTGTCCAAAAGTCAAGAAAATGGTTATGGAGATCTGGAAGTATTTAAGGTTAGGAGTATGACATATAAAAATGGGCATTTGTTCAATGCATATAGAGATACACAGACCAATGCTAACCATATTCATGTTATGGCTGGGTCCTGAATTGAAATGTTGGACTTCACTACGTATCCCATAAGGATAGGAATAAAGACATATGTTTTTCTTAAAATACATTTTAACGTCATGTGAGATGAGAGTATAGGAAATCTTAGTTTAGGGTATTACAGCTCGGACCATAATAATGAATACACTGTGTGTGTTTTCACAGGGACTTTTCAGCCAGGGGACTGAAAGTAGAATTTGGGGTTAGTCCCAAAGACTTGGGGCTGAATTCGAGGGATGCTCGAATGTTCCTATGTATCCCATAAGTATGGTAATCAAGCCGCACGTAGTTCTTGAAATACCCTCTGTACTGATTTAGTTTGTACATATGAAGGGTGAAGAGGGGACTTTAGTGAAATGATGGTTTGACCCAAGATAAAAGGTTCAGGCATTTCCATGTATGCACGTAGTCTTAGGAATATAACATGATTGGAGATAAATGTAAATAATTATTCCCACTCAGGTGAGGGTGTCAAAGAATGTTTTAGTTTATTGTCATGTAGGACAAAAGTGCGAATAGTTTAAGGTCATATGCATGGATCGTGGTGAACCAATGTAAAAAATATTGGTTCTGGGGGTGGATTCACAGATGAATATCATATGAGACGGAGGAGAACCGACGTGAAGATATTGGTTTTGGGATTGAACGTCAAAAGGTTTCTGATGTACCCAGCCTAGAAGGCAAGGATCAAAGTCTACGTAGTTTAATTAAATAATAAATTAGTAATCAATTTTTTTTTGAGAACAACGACCTGAAAATGGTGTTGGGAATTACACATAGTTAGCGGACCAGAGAGGGTGTTATGGTTGAAGTTTACTCTAGGATTGTGTGAGTCATACTCGGTATGAGAAACAAGAGGTAGAAACAACCTTAACAATGCATAGTTTAATGTCATGTAGGACATAAGAAGGGATTATGTAGTTTAAAGTCTTGTATTGAGGACAATTGGTGTTGCACAGTTTAGTGTCATGTAGTAAGGAAAAAATATAGTTTAACGTCATGTAGGACGTATTAAGGGACTTTGTTCATTTTTATGTCGTGTATGAAAAATATAGGGACACAGTTTAACGTCATGTTAGACGTGAACACAGTTTTTTGTCATGTTGGAAAATAAGGGTGTTGTACAGTTTAGCATCCTATAGCTAAGATGATGATGAAAACACAGTTTAACATCTTGCTGGATGTAAGGGAATTCGGTACAGTTTAGCATCATGTAGCTAGGATGTCACAGTTCAACATCATGTTGGAAGATGGTGCGAATAGTTTAAGGTCATATGCATAGACCAAGGATGGTGCAGTTTAATGTCTTGCTGGACATAAGGGACTATGCAGTTTAAAGTCTTGCAGCAAGGACAAAATGGTTTAACGTCATGTTGGATGATATGGATACAAATAGTTTAAGGTCATATGCATGGACCGTGGATGGTGTAGTTTAACGTCTTGCTGGACGTAAGGTACTATGCAGTTTAAAGTCTTTTAGCAAGGAAAACACAGTTTAACATCAGGTTGGACGATAAAGGTTAAAATAGTTTAAGGTCATATGCATGGACCGTGGATGGTGTGTTTAACATCTTTCTGGACATAAGAGACTATGCAGTTTAAAGTCTTGCAGCAAGGAAAACACAGTTTAACGTCAGGTCGGACGATAATGGTGAAAATATTCTAAGGTCATATGCATGGACTGTGGATGTATTTTGTGTTTATACAAAATACTTCTTCAGAAATCTGGCATTGGTTAGAGTGGTGATGAGTTCTCCATCCATTGAGATTAAGGAATAATCTCAATTGGAGTAGACCTTATGTATTGAATAAGTTCCTTCCCATTTTGGCTCCAGCTTGGGAGGTTTCTTTCCTAGTATCATTGGAGTTCTAAGAACCAATACCAATTCTCCCTGAACGAATGAACGAAGACGAACTTTTTTGTTGAAAGATCATGCTATTTGATTCTGATATACTTCCAAGTGGTGCAGGATGCATAGTCTTTTCTCATCTAACCATTCAAATTCATCCAATATCTTTTGAGATTGTTCATCTGTAGATGACTAATCACAAATGGATACTCCGAGCATGGGTAATTGAACCTCAATGGGCAAGACTGCTTCTGTTACATATACCAATGAATATGGAGTTGACTGCGTTGTAGTGTAGGTGGTGGTCCGATAAGCCCATAAAGCATGAAAGAGTTTATCAGGTCATGATTTTTTATCTTTATCCACCATCTTTTGCAGTATGTTTGAAAGAGTCTTGTTGAATGATTCTATCTGGCCATTGGCCACTACATGATACTGATATGAATGATTGGATTTGATGTTTTATTCTTGATACAACTTCCTCACCTTAGATGAACAGAATTTGGTGCCATTGTCCGTCAATATGGTATGAGGGACACTAAATCCGGTAATGATGTTAGACTTGATGAAGCTAACAATTATTTTAGAACTGGATTCTTTGAGGGGTATTTCCTCTGCCCATTTAGAAAAGAAGTCAGTAGTAGTAAGAATATAATGAAACTGCTTGGCTGTAGCTGAAGGATAACGTCCCACTACATCCATTCCCCATGTGGAAAATGACCATGAGTATTTAGCTGTATGAAACAACTCTATGGGATTGATGAATGAATTTGGAATGTACTTGTCAAGAATGAAACTTCTTTGTAAAATCAACACAATCTTGTATCATTAAAGGCCAAATGTATCCAAGCCTTTGAATTTGATCAGATAGTCTGGGTCCAGACTGATGGGCACCATAGATTCCTGCATGCACTTCTTTCATGATAGACATTGTCTCTCCACCATCAATGCATATGAAGAGAACTCCATCAAAACCACTTTTGTAGAGAATTTTCTCTAGGTGATCTGAGCTATCATAAAGAGTAAAATTGAACACACATCACCGGATTTGTTATTCCCCATCTCTATTAGGTGGAAGTGTTCCATTTTGAAGGTATTCCCTCATAGGTGTCATCCATCATGTAGTATGACCATATGGTTTAGGAATGGGACTAATTTAATTGATTCCCTCTATTCTGAATTGAACATAAGGTGAAAATGTAAGACGGTGGGCAATATTGATGCTTGTCTCATCCCGATTTGGATCTGCTAGAGTTGTTGCTATATTAGCTAGTGCATCAGCTTTGGAATTTTGTGATCTCGGGATATAAGAAAATGTCGGTTCGGAAGGAAATTCCTCCATTAACTCTCAGAAAAAATCATACAAAGGGATTAGTTATTCTTTTCTAATTGCATAATCCCCATTGACTTGTTTGATTACCAGGTCTGAATCACATTTCACCTTTAAGTGATTCACTTGTTCTTGAAACGGAAACTCCAATCCTACGATAAGAGCTTGGTATTATACTTCAGTATTTGTAGCATCTCCAAACAATGAGAAGGAATAAGGTGGCAATGACTTTTCTAGGGAAATGAGTAAAATTCCTAACCCAACTTTTTGGAATTTAAGATCTTCCATTTTCTTCCCTGTTGGACTTCTAGAAGCACCATCAAAGTACATTTCCCATGTTTGAAGACTATCTTGAATAAAAAATACTTCCTCATCAGGAAGTTCAATATCTAAAAATGTATCTTCTACTGAAGGATGTTCAGCAAGGAAATCAGCCAGAGCTTGGCCCTTTATTTCCTTTTGAGACACATAATGAATATCAAATTGCTACAAAATAACTTCCCACCTTTCCAGACGTCCTGTAAGCATTGGATGACTAAGGATGAATTTGACCGGGTTATTGTGAGATACCAATTGGACCTCGTGATGTTTCAGGTAGTGTCTCAACTTTTGAACTACAAAGATTAATGCTAGAGAGCACATCTCAATATTTTAATATTGGGTTTCTGCTTCAAGCATAGTCCGACTAAGATAGTAAAGGTTGTTTTCATTCCCAGTATCATTTTTTTGAGCAAGAAAGGCTCCTAATGATCTCTCTAAATCTGTCACAAAAAGAATCAGTGGTCTTCCTTCAATAGGTGGAATTAACACCGGTAGACTCAAGAGATTTTTCTTGAGAATATTGAATGCCTCTTGACATTCTTTAGTCCATTGGTAAGTTACTCCCTTCATCATAAATTTGGTGAAGGGTAAACTTTTGCCTTCTAAATTGGCGATGAAACACCGAATATAGGCTAAGTGTCCTTGAAGTCCTCTCAATTCATTCAAATTCCGAGGAGGTGACATACCAAGGATTGACTTTGACTTCTCAGGATCATCTTCAATACCACGATGGCGTACAACAAAGCCAATAAATTTTCCGGAGGTTACCCCAAAGTCACATTTTAAGGGGTTCATCTTCAAATTATGTTGTTGAAGTTTGTGGTATATGATTTCCAAATCATCCAAGTGATTAGAACGTTTCCTGGATTTAACCACCAAATAGTCCATATAAAATTCAACAAACATCCCTAAAAAAGGTTTGGAGATACGATGCATGGCACACTGATATGTTGTGCCTGCATTTTTCATGCTAAATGGCATTACCCGATAGCAAAACACACCCTGAGGGGCTCTGAAGGCTATAGTTTCATCATCTTCTGGAGCAATTTGGATTTGATTATATCCAGAATATCTATCCTTGAAGGGAAGTGCTTTGTAGCTTGTTGTTGCATCAATTAAGAGTTCTGTATTCAGAACTGGAAAACCATCCTTTGGACAATGCCGATTAAGATATCTGAAATCAATGAAAACTCTAATTTGTTCGTTCTCCTTTTTCATAGGGATAATATTAGCCAACCACTTGGGATATTGAACTTATCTAACAAAGTTAGCTTTGATAAGATTATCCACATTAGCTTAAAATTTTGAAGCATAGGTTGGGTGTGTTCTTCTTGCGGCTTTCTTAAATCCTCGATGTTCTTCTGGAAAACCCAAATGACGAGTAGCAACATCAGGATCAAGCCCTGGAATCTCTGTATAGTTCCAAGAAAATATATCTCAATTTTTCTTTAAAAAATAAATATACATCTCTTTCTCTTCAAGAGTCATGGAGGCACTAATTAAAGTGGGGCGTGGATCTTCTTTTGTACTGAGATTTATTTCTTTGAGTTCATCCATGGTGGTAGAGATACCCTCTTCAAATGATGGAGGAGCATCCCTAAGATCTTCCTCTTCTTCTTCAACATGTGTTATTTCTTCTGTTTCTACTTGCATAGTAGATGGTGAAGTAGAATTTCCATTATCATAGGAGATGTTAAAATTTAAACATCTTGATAAAGTAGCTTCCATTTCCGACCCGGTTGATGATGAAGGGTCTTCCTTGGGTAATAAAGAGGAGATGATGGATTGAGAATCGACATCATCGTTCACCTCTAAAATTGCTATAACTTCTTCTGGCCTGGTTAGCAAAGTATAGACATGCTATATTTCAGCAGATGAAATGAAGACATCCCCATTTGAGCTTTCATCATTGCTTGGTGAATCACCAATTTCTCCCATGTTGTCTGGCTTGATTTCCATAATTGACATTATGGAGGTTTCCATAATAGTATTTTGATTTGGGTCTATCCTGTCAATTTTCCTGATGGGCAACACATAATCTACACCCACATGTGTAAATGGATTTACTGGAATCTTTTCCAAACCAAATGAAGCATTAACCATGGTAACCTCCCTTGCTGTGGATTTCTCCTAACCCTTCATGTGATAGAATTCCGCCTCAATTTATTGAGATTCACATGTTTTGAATGGGGTTTTATCACCATAAAATGTCCCAATTTGACCATAGAAACAATATTTGAGACATTAATGGTATGATGAAGGGATAGCCACATGTTGATGTAGCCAGGGTCTTCCAAGCAAGATGTTGAAGGCTATGTCGTGATCAACAACCATGAAATCTGAATTGGATACAAGATCTCCAAACTATGTTCTGAGTGTAATATCGCCCAGTGGTTCTTGTTCATTTTTATCATATCCTTGTAACATCAAAGTAGAAGGAGATAAATCAGATTCTATGAGGCCCAATCGATGAAGTGTATGAATGGGGATGAGGTTGACTCCTGAACCATTATCAATGAAACCTCTTCGGACGTCTACACCATTGACCTTCCCAGATAAGTATAAAGGTCTAACATGTCCATGCATGAAATCATCTTTATCTTCATCTGTGAAAGATATCACTGTATGACGTTATGCAGGATTATTCTCTACATGGTAGACTTCAGCTACAGCAATTTCAGTTTCAAATTCCTGAGGACTTGACAAAGCCTCAATGAGTGCCTCCCGAAGATCCCTTGATAAATTTAAGGCATCCAAAATTGATAACTTGGCCGGTACTTGGGCCAAGTGTTTCAATACATCATACTTTTGATCCAAAGGTCTGTGTTTCCCCACAGGAACATGTGGTTACACAGGTACCTTAGAAGTTTATGCTTTGGAAGTAGATTCAACTTGTATCGAGGTAGGATTTGAAAATACTCCTGACTTTGGAAGATTAGAATCAATAGTTCTATTTACTTACTGAGAGGAGGAAGGTGTAATCTCTAACCAATCCTCCAGAATAATTGTGTCAGGACTGAGTCTACTATTGGTTGAAGAATTTTCCTAATCTTTTTGAGACCTTTGAAGGGCTTTACCATGATTTTCTGCTGCATACATAGTTCTAGCAGGGGTAGAATTGGAATAGTGGTTTCTAAAAGATCCACATCTTCTTCTGTACCCTGAGCCTCTGAAACTCTCTCTGATTTCTTTGTTTGATACAGGGAATTCAGGCTCATCAAAATCGAAACTACGAATGGCATAAGGATATGTTAAACGAATCATATTAACAGAACCAAAGATCAATGCTTCATTCGATGAAGACTCTGCCTGATTAGCCAATTTAGGCTGTGCCATTTTGTGGGGTGGTTCCCATGGCTTCGAAGTAGATGGAATAAAATATGCTATAGTCAAAGACAATTTGGTCTTTGACACGATCTCATATTCTTCTGATTTCTCTTCTTTCATTGAATGATGCCATTTCTTTGAGGATTTTCTCTCCGATGAAGAGGGTTTTGCTGTGGCATTCATGGCAGAAGACATAATTGGTTTCTTCAATTTCATTTTCAAAATGGCATGAGTATGGTTGATCATTTTTCTGACCATCCAATCATCATATTTTTGGGCATTTTTGTTCTTGACTTCTTGCCACTCGCTTTCTTCTCCTGGATTTATAGCAGTAACACATGCTACCTGAGCTGAAGAACCTTTCAATTTGACTTTTCCAGAGTCCATCATTTTTTAAGGAGGTCGTTGAAGACAAAACACTCCTAAATGGGATGGCCCAACATCTGATGAAATGGGAAATAGTTGGGACGGTCTTCATCTCCATCCTTGTTCGGCCTCTTGGGCCTTGGTAATTGAACCAAATTATTTTCCAAAGCTGAAATATAGTAACCAAGAAATTTTTCATTTTGAAAAGAGTAAAATTTGCTCTTGAGATCCTCAAATTGTTTCTGTCTTTGATATCTTTGATCATCTTGAAGAAACGTCCTCTTTTGTTGATGCTCAGGAGGTCGAAACCTTCATGAAGATGAAGGTTTTGAGGTAAAATCAGGTACATGTGCTTGTTTAAGTGTAAATGTAGCAGTCTCTGCTTTACCCATTCTTCTTCCTAGAGCTAATGGATTTACATGATTTTTCTCCTTAGTATTCATAAGAGAGTCTTCAATCTGCTGAGCAATCAAAGTAAGGTCTTGAAACCCTCCTATGTATTTCATAGGGACCAATGGTGTGTGCAATTCATCACGCAAATTTGACACATAGATTGGAAACAATTTTTCTTGAGGGAGTTCTAAGCTTAGGGAATATGTTAATCCCTTCCAGTGAGCAATGAAATCTGAAACCCTTTCATTATCACTTTTATTACAGTTTGTAAGATCAAAAACTGTTGTCTTTGGAAACGTTAAGCTGAATTGAAGAAGGAATCATTGAAGGAGATCCTCCCATCCGGTAATTGACTGGGATTTCAAGATTGTATACCAAACAAAAGCTGGTACTTGTAATGACTATACAAAACACATGAGCTTAACTACTTCCTGTTGCTGAGGGGTTCATATCATAGGATCACAATGAGAAACAAAATGTGTTATGTTTTTCTCTAGGTCTCCTGAACTATTAAATATTGGGAATGTGGTACTTGCAAAATTTGATGGGGGAGGAATTGCATCAACCCATTCAGGGTAATCTCTCTTTTCTGGTTGAATTTGAGTTAGTTTTCCCCCCATAGCTTCCAAATGAGATGTTAATGACTCAATAGTAGTTATTAAATTTTGATAAACATCCGATTTAACTTGGACCTGAGTAGGTGTAATAAGTGGAGCTTGGACAGATGTGGTGGCTGGTACTGAAACTAATGATAACACCACCGATTGTTGTTACACCTGACCCATAGGATTAGACCTATGAGGGTGTACTAATAAAGGAGGATATTATTGATCCATCTCAGTAGCCGCAACAAATTCCCTTGGATGACTGACTTCAGCACGCTTAGGAGGAAGACTACCTTGAAATAGTTATACATTCAACCTATTTAATTCATTCATTTCTTCCTCTTGTTGTGTGAATATTTGCTCTAATGAGAATGATTGGCCTTCTCCAGAGGAAGGTTATATAACCCGATTCTTCCATTTTCCCTTCTTGGTCACCTTTTGGAGAGGGGGAGTGGGTTACTTGAAAGATAACCTAGATTCTGTGTAATCCTTTGATTTCGTGTACACACACCTTCTTCATTTGTGTCTGTGCATACAACCTCTTGAGCAGGAGCTTCCTCATCTGATCCCTCTGAGTGAGCCTCATCTAGGGGATCAGTAACAAAGGAATTGATGACATTTATTGATGCATAACACATTGCATCCCTTCTATCAGCATTTCTACAATATTTTCTTCTTCCATGTCCTTGATGAGACATTGCCTTTTGTTGATTTGATCCCTCAAGAACTTCTTAACGAACCATAATGTGGAGGGAATCTCTTAATAATTCTGTTATTCTTTCCTCTTATGGATTCTTCCCTAATCGATAAAATACTGACTTTATCTAAGGGAGAGATTGAGGATTTGAAAAAGGCCCAAGTCCTGTGGACTGGGGCTGTTCCTGCTGTTTCTGCTTAATTCCTTGAATCCTATTTATTGATTCTGAGGGTTGGGTTAAAAGAGTCCCTAGTCTAGAAAGATGGGGTGGTTCTTGAGCTGCTACATCTGACACTTTCTTGAAATCTCTCCTAATCTTGTAGACTTTAGTCTGTAAATTGGCTGGATGCATCAACCTACATCCACTCTTATCACCCGGCTCAAAACACCGTTGGATGATTTCTGACACTTCTGTTACTTGATGATATGCGTGCTCCAAATGAGAAGCCTGTTCAAAATTCTCGTTTTATTGATGCAGGAGTAATTCAACAACTTGTTCTCTGTATGCTTGATTTTGAGAGGAACTAGTTGAGGCATGTTCTTGAGTGAGCCTTTGATTACAAAAAAAGCCAATTGTTTGTGGCCATACATGGGTAATAACATTGCATGAAACCATTTTCAGTGGGCTTTGCTTACTAGAGAGTACAGTGAAATGTAGTGCTCCATGGACACCCCATCCCCTAATATGAATACCAGATGGGGAATTGGCAATTAACTAGCGCAATTTTCTTAGTGTGCCAAGGCATGAATGCTGAAGGGCTCTCTGCTGCTTTTCAGCCTTCGGATACTGAGAAACTGAGAGAGATGCCAAGTCAATTTGGCATTGTAACCCTTCTATTATCATGACATGATTTTCATATTCATCATAAGATAATATTTTATTTTTCAACTGACAAAGAGTTTTTTATATGTTGAGACGAATATCATGAATTCCATCTTCCGTCAACATCTCTAGAATGTCATACTAAGAGTCATCCAAAGGCCAAAACATAACTGGCACTTCACCTTTCTCTAGTTGTTTACTCATATTCAGTACTTCCTCTTTATCATTCAATGAATATTATTATACCTGATTATACCAAAGTTAGTTCTTCCTTGTCGCTTCATCAGATTCAACAAGATCGGTAGAGAATTCACTAATCAGACTAGAAGATGAATGACCCAGGGGTGGTTCGAAGAGTTACCTACACCCCGGGCTATCTTCTGATTGAAAAAGTATTTCAATTGCTAGTGGTAAAGCATCATACATGACTAGCTTCACATTTTCAAATGCCTCAAGATAAGAGGTCTTTCCTGTCACTACATTGTCTATTGGATCATTTTCCAGGCAATGTGAATTACTACTATGGAGTGGAATTTCGCAGCTAAATTTTTCATCATGGGGAGGACCACCATGGTGGGTTACAGAAAAAGATGAAACATTTTGCTCCATGATCTTCTGGCCACACAGAGGGTTCTTGTGGCTCTCTTCTGAAGATGAAACTTCAAGATAGACCGAATTGTCATGAAGCAAGCCTTCATGAAGAAGTGTCTGATGAATACCTTCAAAATTAATGTTCCCACTACTGGGAACTGAAATAGTTGAATCTTGAGTTGCAACAGATAATTGTCCGAGTGCATCAAGAACTCCATCATCGAGAAAGGCCTTGTTACAGATTGGCCCTTGATTTCTTGACTGTGCTGGACAGGTATTTTTTTTAGATTCCTTCTTACTCACTTTGGGAACCACTTGTTGAAAAAAGTGGTTATTATGGGCAGGTGTATGTGCCTGCTCAGGAGAAATGATGAGGTTAGGCTGATTATCTCCACTTAAATCAGGTGTATGTGCCTGACTTGGTTGTCCGTATGATATGGGGGAGTACGCACCACAACCCTCTTGGACTGGAACAGAGGTTCATGTCTATTCCAGAGTGAACTGTTGATGTGTCACTTCACTAGTAGGGATAGATTTGCATTTCTTTCCCTGTGATGCTGCTAAAACTGTTATAATATCCTAGCAGGAATCCAGTATATGAGTAGGGATTTGCTTCTGCTCTTTCACCATTGACAGAATATGCTTGGTGACATCAGTTGCTGGAACGGGAATATACGTCCATTTCGTGCTTGGAGTAGGTTTGTGTTCCTACTCGTGTCCTCCTTTTCCTGATAGTGAATTCAGACAGTACTCATGTGTGGGGGCAGAGAGTTGAATCTGCCTCTTGTTTTTCATCGGAGCTTTCCGACTAACTTCTCTGAGTGCTACCAAACGAGACTGTTGGTAGGCTTGATCAATACTGGAAGGTGTATGTGACTTTTGATTGCACTCTACCAAACATGGTTGATGATCTTCCTTCCATATTGACAGACGAGGCTGCTGGCAGGATTGATGAGTGTAAGTAGGTGTATGTGCCTGTTTACCATTTTTCAACACATTGGGTTGGTAGGTTTCATCGTATGTAGTCAGACGAGCATGCTGACTAGCTGATGACTTATAAACAGGTGGTTGTTCATGTCAATAGTACTCCACTGGAATCGCCTAGGGGGATTGGCATGTTGCTGGCAGACGAGTGTGCTGGACAGCGGAATTAAAAAGGATGGGTGTGTGTCCCTGATCGTTGCTTTCCACCATGTTAGGTTGGTGGACTTCTACGGAAATGGCAGAGATAAGAACCTGCTCACTGTTGACTGTATTTCAGCTCTGGCGGTTCGCCTTGCATTCTTGGGTCTAAGGGACTTGAGCCAAACCCCTGAATGCGATACCCTCATCATGTTGAGGGAACACTGCCGTACGAGTCTGGCGGTGATTGTTGATGGGAGCCCTCGGGAAGGACTCATGTCTCTTTGAATTAAGGACCTGAGGGACCTTCTCATTCACCTCCCTAGAATATTGGAGGGACTGGTGATTATGTTCCGGGGATAACAACCCGAAATGGTTGGAAACAGTGGTTGGAACCACCTGCTTCTTGATCGCTAGTCGACGTTGTCCAGAAGACTAGGGTGAATTATTGACTTAGAGGGCTTGTCGAGCGGCCTCTAGAGTCATAATGTTATCGTGTCGACGGTACTCTTTAACCATGAATTTGATACCCAGCATTGAATATGCTGTGTAGGTGATGTCGTCCTCAGATCAGACGACGATCCAGTAGGAGTAGCAGTAGATGCATTCACAACAGAGTTATTCACAGGCATGAACTTAAGAGAAGCCATTTCTGTAACGCAGAAGATCTTGTAAAAGATTTCTTGTTTGATATAACAGACATAATCAAGATATGTTCGGACACTACATATTTTGGATGAGCACATATGTTATTGATTGTTCTGTTTTCCCTCTCATTGAGTTTAAATAGGGGCCTAAAAAATAAGTAAAACATAATTTTAACTTGGTTGAGGATTCACATAGGGTTCACCATTTTTTGTTTCCTCTGGAAATGGGAATGAACTCATTGATTTAAGGTTCAAACATTCCAAGAGGTTTCTAATGGGATTGTTTGTAGAACTGGAAACATCCAATGATTCCATATCCATTTGTACCTACTTTCCAAAGGTAGGTGCTCATTAGTTGTGAACCGATGAGGCTTAATAATTTGAATTGGTCAAGAGGATAGGAGGTCGGACTCATCACATCTTTTTTAGGGGAATTATTATCTACTCTGGGACTCTCTTTAAAGATTTATGTTATGTTCATGAATCCTTATTAAATTACCAAGTATGAAAATAAACTTTCCTTTAGATCTGACAATCAATAATTAGTATGAATGAGATTTAGAGAATCTTTTATATGTATTCGAGGTTCTTCATTGATAGAGAATCATCTGTATTTGTTAGAGATTCTTAGTCAATGGTATCATTCGACACATTATATAGAAATCTCTTATTCATTATGATAACCATACTTGTTTTAAAGACACTTAGCAGGGCACTTAAAGTTTATTGTCATTCAGAAGGACATAGATTATTTCTGTGTTGGGATCGTACCTACAGATGGGCTACCTGCGTATCCTTTGTTTTAGAAAAGGAATCATAACCCATGTAATTCGAGTAAATAAGTATGAGGTTTTTTCATGATTGATGGCTTAAAGAATTATGTCATAATAACTTTTACACTCTAAGATCACGTGATTCATGCTCTATGTGAGAAACAAGAGGTATTGGTAAAACTAGACTATTGTTCCATGAAAGATTCAATTATAAGAAATGATGTGGGGCTTATGTATGTATGACTTCCTAGATAGATGAATATTAGGATTTAATTCAGGGAAGAAACCCGGAAACAAGTTCCATAAAGGTATATTTGCTTTATGGAGATTTGGATACTTAACTTAGGACTTAATCCTGAGAAGGATTCCCAAATTATAGAGGACTTATGATTGGTTTGTACTCCTGAGAAGGAATCCCAAATCAAAATTAAACTAAGACTGGTTAAGAAAAATTATGACTGGGGCTTACTCTTAAATAAGAGACCCAGGTTAAAGGGAATTATGACTAGGGCTTACTCCTAAAAAGGAATCTCAGGTTAAGGGAATTTGGATTTTGGGAACTTGGGGCTTACTCCTAAGGAGGATGGCCATATTAAAAGAATTGTGGTTAGGGCTTACTCCTAAGGAGGATTCCCAAAATTAAGGGAACTTGAAGATAATGGCTTACTCTTGAAAAGGAGGCCCAGGTTAGGGGACTTGGGGCCTCCTCCTAAGAATGATGCCCATATTTGTGATTTTGAGATTGGGACTTACACCTGAGAAGGAGGTCCATATTAAAGATCCTCTCATCTTTAAAGGACGAGGTTGAATGAATGAAATCTCTAACCTTAGTGACATAAAGATATGTAAATCACTAGGTTTTGAAAAATGTTCCACAGAATTCCTTTCTGATAAGGAATCCAACAAAGGAACCATGCCATAAATGGATTTGAAGAGGGTTTTGAAGGATAAATTTTGAAGAGGAGAGGTGGATTTGAATAAAGAAAGTGAATAGGCAGGAGGGGAACCCAAAACGAGAGAGCCACACAAGTCTTGTGTGGGCACGCAAGTCATGGTCGCGCAAGTATACTTGTGCGACACATGGGTACTTGCGCGATGGTCAACCCATAAGGTAATACTTGTGCGAGACTTGGCTCAAGCCCTTAGTATTATCCCTAAAGGCTTCCAAAAGAGTGGCGCACAAGTTTAATTGAAGGTATAAGGCGGCGCGCAAGTGTGGTCATTTCCCTAAAGGGCTGGCCACTTAGGCGCACAAGTGTTGATGATTTTCAACACTTAGGCTTTGTTTCCCCTGTTTAGAGCTTCCATTCTAGGTAAAAAATTACCTTAGAAGTGTTCGGATGACTTCTAGAAGAGACTAGGGCACCGGGAGCTCGAATCTGAGTTTTAGAATTTTTCTGTCATCGAAATGGGGGGCCCACAAGTGGTATTTATAGGTTACTGAAGACCCTGGGTGAGAATCAAAGAGGGTGCGCAAGTCACATGTGCGACTACTATGTGGTGTGCAAGTATACTTGCGTGACCATGATGAAACTTGTGTGACCCAAGTGGGAGGAAATTCTTCTTCATGCCTTTGTCAATTTTTTATGTTTTTTCAAAGGATGAATCACTTTGGACTAAGGTATTTCCCTTTTTCTGTTGTTAGACTTTGTGATGGAAAGGAGCGTTAACACTATGTAATAAAATCCTTCTTAATTTTGGATTTCAATCTTAGTTTGGATTAATTTTGAGGAATTTTAAGGATAGTTATTTGTTTGCTAGTCTATTTAGAACTTTGGGTAATAATATTGAATTTTAGAGATAAAAATTATTATTTCTTCTTATAAATGGTTATTATATTCTGGGATATATATTACCTTATACTAAAAATTTTGGTTGTGGTTAATTTTTAAAGGTATGATAAATATATAATTAACCTTTTTTGGATGATTTCATTTTTTAGATGTTTATTATAGTTCTTCAAGCATGAAAATTTCTTCTTAAATGCTCATCATTTGTAGAAAAAGATAATTTTGTTGTGGAATTCGATTAATGGATAAAACTATACTTTTAAATTAATTTTATTTCCTTCTGTTCTTATTCTAAATAGAAAAAAAATTGAACTTCAGGAAAAGTATCTTAAAATAAGAATGTTTTCTGTTTAGTTTTTCTTCTATGAAGTCATAGTCAGTTTAACCCATAACTAATTTATATCTTCCTGATTGTTAATAATTTCTTAACAATGTTTTAGATCACTATCCATATTAAAATTATTGCTATTTTTTCTTCCATATCCATGTTTTCATATATGGAATCCTATTTTTTGTTATCTCAAGTGACCTTCATACTATTCTTTCTTTCTTTTAAAGTGGAAGTTTTAATAATCCTTTTTCCGATGTGTGTATGAAATAATGGTATTTTACAAATTATTACCTTATTAAATGAAGCCAAATTAAAATTTTGAATATTCATTTTCCAAATGGGGGGAATTCATCATCTCATGTTGTTAAAATAAATACTATGTTCAATATCGTACATGATACACCTCATCATGTTTAAATGAACATCTAAATATTATTATTTAAATGTTTCCATTATAACATACTTATTAGAAAGGAATGAATGAATAGTATTAATAGAAATATGTAAAAAAAATTTACACATGTTTATATAATGATTCATTTGTTACCTAATTAATTAATAAATTAAATGAAAACCAATTGAATATAAATGATGTGTTTTTCTGAAGAAAACTATTTAAATGAAAATAAGTCAATTTATAAAATAAAAAATTCAATCTTGATGGATATAGTTAATCAAATATGTATTTAATATATTCAATTTATTGTTTAAAATTCATCTTATAAGGTTTCTAAACATTATATGAAAACAAATTTAGTTGTTTGAATAAAAGAAGTATTTTTCAAAAAAAGAAATTTTACCGCCTTTTAATGGTGAACACATTTAAAATATTTTTCTTGTCACTTTAAAATTTTATATTTGAAAAAATAAACATAATATTTAAATTCATGACATCCAAAATTATTTTTGATAAATTTTGGGTATTTTTCTGATAACATTCTTAATTTAATGAATGGTGAAAAGTACTACATTATAATTCAAAAAATATTTTTCACCTAATTTATTTATATATTTAGAATAAAATTTCAATGGGATTTAAATTATAAATAAATAAATATTTTATTATTTAATCTAATTTTATTCATTGGAAGTAATTTCACATTTAAATTAGATATAAACGCATGTCAATATTTTGATGGATTTTACTTTTAAAAAACATTTTTCTCATTTTGACAGTACTGATTAATTTTAACTTAATTACTGCAACTTCTATGTTTTTAATTTAGAAATTTGGATTCTATATTTTTAATTATAAGGTAATAATTATGTAAATAGGTTCTTTTAATTTTTAGACATTGTGAATAGTAACTTTATTAATAAATTTTATTACCACAATTACGGATAAATCTGGTAATTAAAGGTAAAAATAATATTATAATTATATAAAACTACCATAAAGATTATTCTAATTTGTTTTTATGAGTTAATTTTGACTATGAGAATACTTGGGTTGATTTTAGGACCACTTGTAGCCACTTGGATTACTTTAATGCATTTATAATTTTATATTCAATGAATAGTCATTTTTTGTTACACTTTTGTTTTAAAAAATTAAAGTATTTTAATATGGATTTATACATGGGATATCTTAGACTATAAATAGTTTTTAGAAAGATAAAATAATTACCTATATGAGAATAATAAATTTTTTATTTTTTATAAGTTAAATATTTATATTTAATTGTGATCAAAGATGATGAAGTAATAGATTTATTAATGAAAAATAAAATAAATAATATTAATAATATTACAATAAATATAATTTTATATATTTTATTTTGTCCATGAATTTTATGGCTGAATATGACATTTTAGGATTTATTTAATTTTTTTAAGGAATCAAGTTGTTATGATTTAAAAAAAATCATTTAATGAATACAATCAAAACTGACATAATTCATAACATAAAATATAAAATATCTAATTAAATTATATAAATTTTATAAAATTCCAATAATCGACCAAAAAATTGAGTTAAATCCAATAATTTTATTAATGAACCATTATTTGGTCATTTCTCATGATTTGGTAATTAGTTTAACCCTCAAATTGTGAATTACTTAATAAAATAGTAAGAGTTAAAATGGGTTAAAACAAAAATATAAGGATTAAAAAATATTTAAAACTTATCTAATTATAATTTGATCTTTCATATTTGACCAAAAAATTTAATATAATTTAAATAAATAATTTTTGTACCATTTGGAATCAAAATATAATTTATATTAATTTAATACTTTAAATAATTCCAAAGGTTCCACTCTCCACTCCTATAAAAAGGAAATCATTCCTCCCTATTACTCACACTTAAAAAAAATTCCCACTAAGATATACCATCAACATTTCTAAGAATTACTTCCCACATAATTGAGGCCTTATATTAGGCAGAACACCCTTCTTAGAGGTGTTAATGTGTTCTTTAAAGGTGATCAACCAAAAAAGAGGTATCCTTTTATTTAATTATTTCTATTTTATTTCATCTTCCAGATTATTAAAGTATCCTCCAACCATAATGTGATATTATGTATGGTATCCTCAATATAATGATATTTTATTAGGTTAATAAAATAACTTGGATCCATCTCCAATTTCTTCAAATAGGAAATTAACTTTGGGTTCGTGTGTACGGCAGACTACTGCCTCACGAACCGATATAGTTCATTTTTCATCATCATCTTTAAATACTAGTTATAATAATAAAATTAATGTTTATATGAAATATTCATGATATATAAATCAATATATGATAAAAATATATCAATTAAGTTCTAACTTTCCAGACACATAAAAATGATAACATTGTTCAAGCATATGTCTGATATATCACCTCCACGAAGCGTTGTGGTTCGTTTTAATTCACAACAACACTTCTTTGATATATATATATATATAAGTATATTTAAATTATTAATATTATATTAATTATTTTATTATCATTAAGAAAAAATAAAATACTGTTTAACTTCTTTCCATAATGATCAGTGAAAAATGGAAAACTTACTCATTCGTACATATGGCTTATCGTTTACAAGATTGTAGCATTGTTAATTTTTCATATCTATATTTAATGAATTGATTTAAAGGTATAATTGATGTATAAAATTTATTATTATTTCATGAATTTTATTCTGAAGATTATAGACTTATTACCAAATGGTCTATTTACATCATACCATGTTTTTTTCAACTCATGTACAGATTATCAACAAAATGTCTGTTATGAACATAAATTATTATTTAATTTTTACAACATGGTAATAAGTGATATAAAGGGAATAATAAAATCAAAAAGGGTTCTAAATCTAGTATAAAATAACCTAATATTATTATTCATGATTATGAAGATTGTACATGATGATTTAAACTAAAGGTAATGGATTCCATCTCAATCACCTTTTATTAGGGTGTTTCATGTTAATATGCACCTTTATTCTCTTATAAATTGTATATAAAACCAAAATGGAATTTAAAATACATATTTTATCAATAATAATGTAATTTATTGTTCTGTTAAATTTATTAATTCATGGTGATTAAAATTTAAATGTTCAAAGTGTTTTGAGACACCTTTAACGTTTACAGATTTAATTATCAAAACTTTTTCTTTATGATATTAATTTACATATTTATTTATGTGGATATAAAAGGATTATAAAGGAAATTTTATGTCTATTTTCAATATCATTAAATATTTTCAAAAAGAATCATTTTATATGAAGCATTTTACTATCCATAAAAACAACAAAATGAATTTTTTTTAACATATATGGTGATAATGGCTTGTCCACCATCGTGAAAAATATTCAATATTTTTCTCCTTTTACAAGACATAATGTTTGAAATGAACAAAAAATTCATTTTTCATTTTATGGGTATTTTGGCATTGAAAATATTTTTGAAAATGGATTTTCAATTTCAATATCTTGAAATGATTTCTTGTGATTGGAAATGAAATTTTATGAGTGAGATTTTTATAATTGAAATATTTTATGTGTTATGATTATATAATGGTACTTGGACATTTGGCGGGTGGTTATATGATAGGCCAATGATGGGTAGTTATGTGATAAACCAAATATGTGTTGTTCCATGATATACTGAAGGTGGGTAAGCCTGTGATAGATCTTTAATACATTGGGTAATGAGATAGGGTTAATAGGTTGGGTTTCTCCTATGAGATATAGGGAATATATTGTGATGGGTATTTTAAACATAACCATTAAGGTTACTCCCTATGTAGCTGTGAAATCTATAAGGTAAGTATGATATGAATTTCACAAGTTAAATTTATGTTTTATGATTTCTATAATGTTTTATAGGAATATTATGATTTTATGTTTTTTGGGTGAAAAGTATGATTTTGTGAAATGATTTCATGATTTTAAAATATTTATGGCCTAATGGTTTTATTCATTGTTTTATATCCCTTAATATGATATTTTGTACTCATGCCATGTTTTGGTAATGTTTTTCACATGATTTAAGAGAGAATTAAGTCATTTATGGGATTAGGGAAATTTTATGGGGATTAAACATGAAAAGAAACCATGTTTTATTTTAAAAGTTTCTATTTTATGGATGAAATCAATACTGTTGGATGTTTCCACATTGTATTTCTATGGATTTTTTATATATGAGTTATGGACTAATTCTCTAGATCTCAAAGGATTAAATGAAATTCAACATGAAATAAAGTAAAATTATTGACTTAACTCATGATTATGTAATTTTTAAGGTTGGGGCCTTATAAATTTGAAAATAAGAAAACAATTAGCTATAAACAAACTAGGTGACCATCAATAAGAAACCATATTTTATAGATTTCACAATAGGTATTCATAAAAAACGTAAATAATAAATGAAAATATATTTATGTAATCAAATTTATAAAAGACCAAACCAGGAATAATATATATTAGTCATTAGTATGGTGATACTATTGAAACAAACAATTAGATAAACATATGTATCAATGATTGATGCTCCAAAAATATCATGAACATAACAACTTTATATCAACTAAAACACAAACAATAAGGGGAATATTAGATAAATCCCCTTCAATTATAAGTAATGAATAATGTAGCTAAAAAATATTATCACAGAAGTAGAACCAATAAGAGAATAATCTCCACCACACAAGGAACCAAATTTCAATAATAAAAATAATAAGAATAAAACATAAAGGAAACAACTCAACCACAAAAATATATTTTAAAACTATAGAAAAATTAATTTATAAAAACATGTACAAAACATGATTAATTCCTTTAAAAAACACACCAATTAATATTCCCTTGAAATCAAATGAATATAAATTAAGAACAACATCAATATCATCGCCCAATAAAGAATTTCTGATAAGACACAACACAAATAAAATTCCATTCCCCATAAAATAATGAAATAAAGCTTTAAAATTTAATTTAATAACTCCACTCACTATAGGACACTAAAAAAAATTTAAATACTGAAAAAAATTCTACGATGATGTGGTGTGTTGACCAATTTAAAACTTATAGTGGAATTTTGATTCTCATTCTCATATCATACTATAAATATGGGAGTGTATGGTTCATTATTAAAATGTAATTTATCGTTTCTTATTTATATTATAAGTATTTCATCATTACCACAATATCATAGTTCATTTTATTGAACCATATTAAATTTAATTTTTTTCCATAATTTTGTATATGAGTTCAAGTAATAGAGGATTCCCCATAAAAAACTCGTATATGAATCATTTATGTACATGGGGAAAGAATCATAGCCTCCTTGTAATAGCACAAATATGTTTTCAATAATGTTTATGGAATTATGTTATTATCCCCCCTCCCAAATGTTTTTTCATTTGAATCAACAATCCCTCAACAATACCATCCAGCTGCCATTCAATGCTTCCATTCAATAAATAATTATTGTTTAGTTACTCATTATCACTCCATTTATCTCTAGTTTTAACCTTCTTTATCCCCTCTATTATCAATTTTTTTTCAAATTTAGGAATAACTTTTTATATAAATATAATTGGTAAATGATAAGTGTTGTGTTGAATGAGATAATAGTGAAAATTAAAAAAATTAGAAGGTATTTTTATCATTTATTGAAACATATGTAAAGAGAAAAATATTAAAATATGGGCCATTAATTTTATGTTTTTTAAAAATAATCCAAACTTAATAAAATAATTTTCTAAAGGGTTGGAAAGGAGACTCCAAATAACTATATAGAGTGTTTTTACTAAAATTATTTATAAATTAAAATATGTATGCATATATATTTGGAATTTTATGAAAAAAATTAGGAAGAAAACTCAATATTCATTTGTAGTCTGATTGAATTGATAAAAAATGATTTTTAACATTTTCAATTATTCTAGATTTATTAGAACTATCGATATTTTAAATTTATAAATATTTTTTTTATTAATAATCCTCATGTTGAATGTAGTAATGTTCCACCTATTGAACTTAAGAATGTGATATAAAAAGAACATACTGGGATAAATAATACATCTAGGCATTGATTTTTGGTTTTCATCAATAAATGTTCAGAGGAAAATTTCGATGATATGAATAACTTCAATATGTAGAAATAAAAATTTATTGATCTGTTAACTCAACATGAGATAAAAAAAAGTTTTGAGTAAAAGAGTCCCTACATCTCGAATAGTGATTTTATGATATTCAATCATCAAGGTTGTAGAATGATAGAAATTAGTTTTATTAAGTATCATAAATATTTTCTGATGTGTGAGACCTTTTCAAATATTTTGTGGATAATTTTAGGGAACATATATATGGTTGAAATCATTATTAATTGACATCACCTATAAAAGATTTTTGTTATTTCCATATTAAAAAATTATAACAGTTATTTAGAATATATTTTTTTAATAAAATCATGGAAGATATTAAATTATTAGGAGTAAAAATAATAGGTGAAGATAAGGAAATATTATCTTTTAACTATATACCAATTAGTTATGATAATCTAACAACTGTACTTTTTCATGGTATGGATGAGGTAAAAATTTTTGATGTATCAAATTCATTGATTAATAGTTTGTATAGGAATAAGTTTAAGTAAGACCCCATAGATTCTATATTAGAGTAATTTATGGAAACAATATAATGATAAATTAGTAGGAAGCATGGAAGACACAAAAAAGGTTAAATTTTGATCATATTCTATAGGCGAGTCTTTATATAGACGATAAGAAAAAGATGAGTGTGCATATTTCCATTATAGAGGGAACTGGAAGAATGATTATCCCAATATTAGGAATTAAAAGGTTAATTGAAACACCCCAAAAAATTATTTTAAATGAATTTTATGCTCAAATTTTTTCTTAACACTTAACATCAAGCTTTAAGCGTACATCGATATACATTAAAAATATTATTATTTAATTGTGACCATTAGATACTTTACACTAAATAGATTGTATGAATAAGAGTAAAAAAATAATAAACACATGAAATAATATATATAATGAAAATTTATTTACTAATTCATAGTAAATATGTAGTCAACTTTCAATAAAGTCATTTCATTCTTTAAAAATATATTTTCTTCAAAAATGGTTTTTATTGAATTTTTTACAAGGATATTATAAATAATTTTTCCTTTAAAATAACTTTTATTTTAGGGATCAAATATAATTTTTTAAATAATTATTTTTATCATAGAAAGAGTTTGTAATATTTTTTAATAAGAAATGTTTTTTTTGAATAGTGAAAAATACCAATTTTTGTAAAACATTAATTTTTTGTAAAATAAAGTAATTTAAAGGGCTAATTATATTTATTATTTTTTTGAAAGTTTAATAACATCTATTTTATTAAACATTTTTAAAATAATTCCATAGTAATCAATATTATATTTGATTTTGGTATGCGATCATTTTTATTTTGAGGAACAGAATCTTCTAAAAACTATTTTTCATTTCATTTTAAACATTTATATGAGAAATTATTTAAGTCACTTCTAGAAATTTAATCATGTAATATAGATTATAGATATGAAACAATGATGTTCAAATTAGGTAAATTAGTCCCTTAATTTTTTTTAATTCTGAATAGTAACCATGATAAATAAATATCACCATGATAAGAGTAAAATAAGTTAAACAATGTTAAAACTATATAAAAAGGTCTCAAAATCAACCCAATACATCTTTTTATTACAATTTGTTTTTTCAATTAGTCAATAACTATCCAGAAAACAAATATATGAATTTTTTTATATTTAAATATGATAATTAAATTTTTATTATTTAATGTAATGATTAAATACAAAATGTTACACTCAAGATTTAAATTCCTCTTATATGGTTTCCTAAAGATAAAGTAACATTAAAATGATTCTAAAAGTTTATTCTGAACATGATTAAATTAATTTTAGGATTTTAATATATTTATAATATTTTGTGATTATGGAATTACATTAAATTCGTACACAACATTGACTGAGTGTTTCTACAGATAGTATCAAAAATTTAGTAAATGATTTTAAAAATTATAAATAAAATTTATTTTGGCTGAATTATGATGTTCTAAAACAATATTGTTAATGAGGATGTATAATTGATATAAAATTGATTAAATTCGAAATCTATTGTAATATTGATGAAATTATTGTAAAATTAAACGTATAGTCCCCAAATGACATTAATTATGTTTTATTTTAAATAATATTTTTTATATGTATTTAAAACCACAAAAATATATCATGTATAACAGACCCAAACTAGAACTCCAAAAATTAGTTGTTATAAAATATCATTACATTTATATATTTGATAATAATAAACCTGAAAAAATTATCCATCAAAAAACATACATCATCAAAAATAAATATTAGATCACTTACACCCATAAATATCAGTTAGGTTTATATTTTTAGATAATTATTACAACAATATACCTAAAAAACCTTTTATTTAGGTGGAATTTTCCCATTATACACAATAGTTCTTATTTCACAAAAAACAATTCCACAAATCCCATAAAATTATTTTTACTTTAAGCATTTCTAGAATTAATTAATTTTACATCATTCTAAATAAATTATGGAAAATTAAATCATTAGAAGGGTGAGAAAAGTTATCAGTAGTGGTAAATATATGAATAAATAATTAGATGTCATAGGGGAGAAGAAGATGATGATAAGGGTATGGGGACATAATTAATGTGTATGGGGATAACATAATATAATTCATACCCATTAAAACACAGAATAATAAACATGTGACATGTAAAAAAACATTATCAAATGATAGAATCACATAAATCATGAATCATGATCCATTTCATGTCAATAATGATCATAATAATATTTTAAAACTCATTGAAATTTTAAATAAAACTTTTCGGTATCTTGGAACATTATCTACATAACCTATGTACACTTGTGTAAAAAATAACTGGATCCTAGTTAAAACCATATAAAAATCTATTTTTGAAACCCTCTTTCTCTACTTTAATGAAATGGAACATTTCTGAATGCATTGGATAGCTATATTAGTCTCACTCATTGTTAAATATGTTTTTCCCACCAAGAATCATAAAAAAATCCATTTATGAGTCATGAGTAAAATATATTAACAATTTAATTTTCATCATCAATATTGGAACAACATATTGTGTTTCATTATAACTTGATTTACCCATGGAAATGAAACATGAATCTTGATAATCTCTTAATAAAATCATAAGCCATGTAGATAAATAATATGAATGGTTTCATAAAATTATATTCCATGTAAATCAAAGAAATAATTAAATAATGTTCACATATATGAAAATTCTTTTAAAATAACATTTAATTCATTTTATTGAAAATATTATAAAATAACCCTTTATTTTGGTAATATTTTAAAAATAATTCCATAATATTTTGAAAATGATTTTATTTGAAAATAAAAATTGGAAAATTTAAAATTATGATTTAGATGAAATAGAAAAATGATGGAATTAAAATTCATTGTTATACTCAATATTAAAAATAAGTTTTATTTTTAAATAATTTTATAGAATGTCAATAGTGACCCGAGTAAAAAACTTTAAGAAGTTTCTTTTTAAAACCTTTTAAAATATGGTCAAATATAATAAAAATTATCGTGTGGAAATTATTTATGTTTATGAATTAATAATATTTATACAATTTAAAGATCACGGAGAATAGTTTTGTTAAAACACTTAAAAACATTAATTTTTTTTTAAATAAAACCCCTTTAACAACATTCCTAAATTGAAAACCATTTTAATTGAAATAATTTAAAGGAATATTAACTTCCATGAGTATAAATATATTAATGATATTATATATCAAGATTCATTATATACACCATATAAATGAATATATTTTCTTCATTGAAAACATATCTCAAAGAAGGATGTTTGAGATGAGAAACCCATGAAACATTGGAAATTATTAAATCAAAAAGTCATTGAATAAAGGAACATAACATGATTATGTGAAATATATAATTTTAATCAAATAATATGTGTAAAAAATTAATGTGGAAGTAAGTATACTATATAAAAGAAAAAGTGGCTCATAAAAATAAATATGACATAAATAATTTAAATTGAGACCCTAAAACCCTTCATACATTTATAACATTTGGTTGAATATATAATGAAACTAAGAACATAATAGGGAGTTTAAATATCATAAAAATTTTGACTTGAAATTATATAATTTCTCAATATGTACCATATATTCCTCATAAAATGAAGTATATTCCTCAAACCACACATTTCTGTAAGTAACAATATTGTGATGAATAATTCTTACAGTGATGATATCATTGAAGTTATAATTTAATTAATGAAGTGATTGTGGGTAAAAAAATTAATAACAAATGAAAAGATTTTATATAAAAAATAATATAATATTAGGTTATTTTACACATAATCTCATTTTAATGTAGTCAATTTAATAGTAAAATAACCCAAAGAATGTCAATTGAGTTAAGAAAGACCTTACTACTTTATCACATAAAATCACCATTTTAGTAAAAATGAATCGTAATAAGAAATAACATAATGTCTGAGGATTTGTGATAAAACATGCAAAAGTGTTATTATATAAAATATAAAAAATTAAATGTTTTTATAACATTAAAACATTATTGAATGAATAGAAACTGAGACGGAATCAGATACATCAAGTCTCTAAATTCTATGTACATCCATCACATTACTTTATTGAAATATAATATTTAATATTAAATTTATTATAATTATTTTCTAAGATTATTCCCTTATCATTTAACCATTTATTTCATTAATTAAAATGATAAATTTAATTACTCAATCATGTAAGTACATGTTGGTTGTTTTGATGATGTTCAGTTCAAAATTTAAAAATGAATTTGGTAGGATGAATGTTGTCAAATGACTCGTTTTTCATTAACATATAGAATAATAATCATGGCATAGTTGTCATTTTTAAAAATTAATTATACCTTTATATCCAACTAGGTAATATTGTAGTGAAAAATGATTTATGTTGAAATAATGGAGATTGTAAGTTGTCGGTATGCATGACTAATGTTTCCATTTTTCAATGAACGTGAGGGAAATATGATAAATGAAATTTTATACTTCCATAAAAATTATTATATCATAAATATCATATAATTATTTAAATATAGTTATATATACTATGTATGTGAGGTATTGATGAAAAATTAATTTCCTCGTTTCATGTAGGTGATAATCCACATGTTCATATGAACAAAGTTATCATTTTATAATTGATAAAAGGATTAAAATAGATTATATAATATATTTAAAGAATTATAATTATATCATGATTATCTTTTATATATATTAAATAAATCATTATAAATTATTATTAGATGCAATTATAAAAAAACAAAACACATCACTTCATGGAATAGATAGTCCACACGTATGTGCAAATGATGTCTTCATTATTTATTTGATGGAAAAGGACATGAAGATAGATTTTACTATAACTATAATAATATTTCACTAAACATGTGATACTGATTTCATTATACATAAAGGGTTAAGGTAGCTTTAAAGGAGGTTAAATGATAAATATAATAATAAACTATATTAATTTATTTACCTCTTATTCAGAAATCCTCATTAGGTTTACACCTTTGGCCTCCAATAAAGGGTATTATGATCAAAATATAGGATCATGGATATGTTCATTGAGTTGGGAAATTATTTAGTCTAGTATTATCCAAACAAGAGTTCTAAAATTTGTGAGTAAAATAGTAGAGGAGGTACCCATTGATAACTTAGGGAAAGGTAACACTTGGAATTATTTTAAATATTAAAAAATATATATATCATTATACACTCTAGTGGAGTAAATGAACTCAAACTTAAAATGTTATATAGGATAAGGATGAAATACACTCAACCAATCAAATTTAGTTATTTTTGACATACATTTCACGACCCGTCCTCGGTTCCCATGTCGTTACTACCCCAAGCCCGCCTTCCATAGGTCAGGGGATGGTGACTAGCACCAAAGGCATAAATCCCGATAACTGGGAAGGCATTTCCTTTATAAAAGTAAACAAAACACCACAGAGTACAAGAGGAAGCAAAACACTAAGTACAAAAGAAAGTGCTGAAAAGTAAATGGGCCAGAATACAAACCCAACTAAAAGTGCAGCTACAACTGAACAAAAGTACAACAGAAAAAGGCAAACAGCTGGAAGAAGGAAGCAGCTCCTGGGTCGTCCTCCTCGAATCCTACCTGAAGGGTAGGTACAGATAGTTCATCTCCTGGATCGTCCGCCACGGATCCTACCTGAAGGTTATGTACAGATAGCCTCCTCAACGCTCTCTCCCGTCAACCTCTTCCGTGTGTCGTCTCGCCGTGAAGTCCTCCTCCAGATACTGACTTGTCGTGTAGTCCACCTCCGGGTACTGACTCGTCGTGTGGTCCACCTCCGGGTACCGTCCAGTCCTCGAACACTCGGCCTCTGTCAGCACTTCCCGTCGTCTGCAACCAACACAATGAGGTGCGGGCATAGCCCGTGCAGGGGTGAGTATAACGATACTCAGTAGGAACCCTGAGACCCTCAAGGTCTCACTAAAACCAACAAGGATAACCACAAAGAAGATCTCAACAGATAACCTCTACTTACGTATATGCCCATACATATACCTATTTTATCAAGTAACCCATCTCAATCATGAGGTAATACAAAGATTATGAAATCAACGGATAACCACTACCCAGGTATATGCCAATACATATACCTAAGTTATCAAGTGACCCATCTCAATCATGAGGTAAACACAAAGGTCAAAAGTCTCAGCTCAAACCAGGATTTTCATTATCGAAACAGTAACTGCTGAAGAGTCGCGTCTCTGGAGTGTACAGTGGTCCTATCATGACTCCGAGGTACTGCTCACTAACCGAAGACTACTGAGGTACTCCTCCTGTCGAGTACTGCGGGTTTGCGGCCAACTACCGGGCACTCCGTCCGTTGTGGGTCAATCGCCAAATACCGGGAGCTCCCCCTATTAGCCTACAGAGGTACTCCTCCTATCGAGTACCGCGGGTCTGCGGCCAACTACCAGGCGCTCCATCCGTCGTGGGTCTATCGCCAAATACCTGGCGCTCCGTCCACTGGGCTAGTCGACTCACTCCAATTCGAGTCGGTCAAGCAGTCGTCAGGTCTCAGTCGGCTACACGGTCTCCGTACTCCGTACGCTCATCTCCGGGAGGGTCTGCTCCATGAGCTATAGGTCGATACTCCAAGTATCACAAAGTCCCACGAAGAAGTATCTCAAAGGACCGCATCGTCATAGAGGTCTCAACGCAACAGACGGCGCGTCAATCGAACGCCCGGTCTGTGAGTTATTAGCCTTTTTGTCCCAGGTGCCCGGTTGGTTTCATGTGCAAACCAATCCGGCAGTAACTCAACTATACCCCGAACACTCATAGGGTATACTCATAGGGACCGTTTCCCAATGTGATCACCAACGTCGCTGACGGTTCGTCAAAAGGACGTCTGGTCTGAATGATATTAGCTTTTTCGTTCTAGGGGCCCGGTTGGATTTCGGGTACCATCCAACCCGACCACTATCCAACAGAAACCAAAACTCGGGCGAATAATGCCAAAAGTTCCGTCTCATCAAGAGGAAAACAACGAGACAGACGACGCGTCAATCGGACGCTCGGTCTGTGAGTTATTGGCTTTTTCGTTCCAGGGGCCCGGTTGGTTTTGTGAGCGAACCAACCCGACTGCACTCCAACAGCATCCAAACCTCAAGCGGAGTAAGCCAAAAGATCCGTCTCACTAAGAGGAATGAAACAAAGTCGACGGCATGTCAATCAGACGTCCGGAGCTCAAGTTACGAGCGTTTCCGCTCCGAGGGCCCGGTTGGTTTCGTATCCGAACCAACCAGGCTAAACCCAAAGTATTCCGAAACCTTGAGTGTGATATACCAAAACGACCGTCTCGTCCCAAGTATTTTTAAACAACTGATAGTGCGTCGATCGGAGATCCGTAGCCCAAGATATGGGCATTTGAACCAACTCAGTCCGAAAATAGGGGGTCTAGGCCCGGCCCGACCCAGTACCCCCCTGGATCGGCCAAACCCGGTCGACCCAGCCCCGGCAGCGACCCGGCCCGACGACCCAGCCCGGCACGGAATTCTCGCTCGGCCGACGGCGCGGCCTGGGCGCCACATGTGCGCCACGCGCGGGGGGAAAATTTCCCCCCCCCCCTTGGATTCAAAACGGCGCGACATTATGCCGCGCCTTGAGGGAGACGGCCCCCCCACATGGGGGCCCGCTTCTTGGACGTCTCACGGGGGAGGAAATCCCCTCCCGTTTCATGAAACGGCGGCCCCTTAATTGGGGCCGCTTTGATCCGGCCAGGGGAATTTATTTCCCCCCGGCTCCTCCCCTTTTCGGCCGGCCCGACCTGGCCGGCCGGTACCTACTCAACGGGACCAGCGGTGGCCGGTCCACTTCCAGCTCCGACACCGGTGGCCCGGCTCGGCCGCCGGTCACCTTGCTCCGCCGCGGCCCTTGACATCCGACACGGTGCGACGGCACCGCGCCCCTCGGCCGCGGCCCCGCTCCGGCTGCGGCGTCTTCGGTTTTCTTCGACGCGGTGCGACGGCGTCGCGTCCTTGAATTTCTTTCCACGGCGCGGCGCGACGGCGCCGCGCTTATCCTTCCGCATGAAACCGCGTGGTGTGACGGAAAGACACATTCTCGTACCAACCACAAAGAAACCAACACGAAAATAAGGAGGAGGGTCGGCCGTGTTTGTGCAGTCCGACCCCCTCACGTTATTCGATAACAATTGGTTTGAATCCACGAAGATCATCAAGTTGGTATTCACGAACAAATAAATAAATAAACCCCCTACCTTGGTTTCAAGAACGGTGTACGTCAACGAGCCGCAGAAGGCGAGCGTCGCGGAGGTCGGGCATCACGAAAAAGAACGTCGACGTCACGAAGCGAGGATTCGAAGTCGTTGATGGAGATTTCGTCGCGGAAAACCGTCGCGGAAGAGACGATGCAGAAGAAGAACGTCGCGTCGCGGATACGGCATCGTGGAAGAACCATTGTGGAAAGAGACGTCGCGTCGCGGGTCGATGTCATGGAGAACGAACGTTGATTCTGTTTTTGTCGAGGTGTGTCCGAAAAGGAAACGTCGCGGAAGAAGTTCTCCACGTTCTTCGGCGGATATGTTCTTCGTTGAAGAAGAAGATGTTCTTCCCAAAACCTCTCAACGACAAACTCTAACAAACCAAATAAAATAAGTTCCTTTCTTATTTTATTAACACAACAACTCTTTTCAATTTCAAGAGTTTGAAATTCAATAACCACACACAACTCACCTCATTAAACTTATTACATTAAAGTCATAAGTTATAACTTAAGTTAACAAAATTAAAGTGGGAGTTGAGGGGGGTTTTAGAGAATGTGAAGGGGTGGGGTTCTTGTGGGGCCCACCACCCTCATAACCTCCTAAGGGAGGTTGGGTGGTTACCCAACTTCCATCAAGAACAAAAAACTTAGAGTAAAAATAATAAAAATTGTAGAGTAATTATATAATAATCTTCCACAATTTTTATCATCAACACTCGTGTAAACGCATCTCCGGAACAGGAGTTCCTATGCAATTACCGGCGATACGGTTCCATCGGTGCCCTCAGAATTCGATTCCGGGAACCGGTTCAAAAGTTAGAAATTCCCGCTCGTTCGTTCACTGAACGTACCCAAGCTAAACTTCGGATAGAAATTTCGGGCACACCGGGCCTCAGAATCAGGCGCCGTCAAAAACTATGTTCTTGTAAAATCCGAAAAAAAATTTATAAAAAAATTTCCTTGAATTTTACGGTTCTTTACATTACTCCCACCTCAGGGCTTTACGTCCTCGTAAATCTTTAACACAAACTAGGGTTACAAAAGCAGTACAGAGCACGCATATGAGCCTTCCGCTCCCATGTGCTCACCCAGAGGTTCCCGTACTGCTAGATAAAGTGCACCTGAGAATCGATTGTCCTCATAGGATCCACTCCTGTCGATCCTTGATCCCCACTAGAACCTCTGTGGAAGTAACCCCATCGCCATTGTCCTGCTCCTCATGGTCGAGAAAGTATCTCCTCAGTTGAGATACCTGGAAAACGTCGTGCACCTAGTGCAACTGAGGTAGATGGGTCAAGCGGTAAACCACCTCTCCTACCCAGCTAAGGACCTAGAAGGGTCTGTTGAACCTTGGAGATAACTTGCCTCCCTGGCCACATCTCCGTAAACCTCGTCGAGGTGAGACCTGTCTAAGGACATGATCGTCATCCTCAAACTCTAGAGGCCTACAAGTCCTGTCAGCATAAGGCTTCTGTCGGCCTTGTGCTGTCCTCATCTGCTCTTGGATGACCTGGACCTTATCTAGTCTCAGAAGAGCTGCTATGATTTCTTCTTTTCCGATAAGAGAAATCTGGTCTCATCCCCTGGATGAACCACATTCATTGCCTAATACAGTCAATCCTGACATGAATGATGCATTCATGCCATGGATGACGTCATAAGGCCTCGACGTAACTACCAAGAGATCCAACTATCACTCTCGCCTCCAAGGGTCGAGTCACTCTATCGGCATTAGTGTGAGGTCACTAGGTCTCCTCCAGTAGAAATCTCGAAAGTGAGGGTCAAGTCAACAGTCTTAACTGGGACCACTCAGTATCAACCAAACAAAAAGGACAGGAAAGAAAACTTTACAAAGATAAGTGTCTTTTCATTATTGCAGCTCATAGTACAAAGACACAAAGCAAATACAGACAAACATCAACAAAACTAGAAGCAACAGGATCAATAGCCTCTAGGTCGGAAGCTAGTCCCACTCCTGTCCATCTGCTTCCAGAGCTCCATGACCGTAGGCCTCAGCTGCCTGAAGCTGAGCTCTCCTATGTCCTCCTGTCCCCTGCGGTCGGGGTGGGCCTCCTAGTGGTGGGGGTGGCAAAACCCCGAAGCGTCGTCCACCTCCAGCTGCACGACCAGCTCCTCTTCCATGGCCGCCTGCTCATTGCAGTTTGCCCTGATCGAACCTCTACCTCTGTCTGGGAGGTTCTTCATTTAACCGCTGGTCATCTGCATGGCGGGTCGGACAGTCACGTGCCATGTGACCAATCCCACCGCAGGAGTAACACTGACCACTCTCGGCACGACTGGCTCTGAATCCACCCCATTTCCCCTGCACAACCGAACCTGATTCGTGCAGTCATCCACCGGTAGGTCTGGTCCTCTTGGACCTCTGCGTCATCTGTCTACTGTCTGCTGCAGAAGACTCTGTCGCAATCCGGCTAGTGGTTGATCGTGATACTGGAGACTGCTCAGCAAGGAAACTCTCTACTAAGAGGGCTCTCTCCAACACCCCTGTCTAGGTCAGAATGCTTTGAGAAACAACAGAAGCTCTAATCTCCCACCTGAGCCCCTGCTCGAAGGTTCGGGCCCTGAAGAACGGGTCCCATACCATATCTGTGGAGTAGCGTGAGAGGTCTGTGAACCTTGCTGAATACTATGCCAATGTCATGCTGCCCTGCCACAGCTAAAGTATCCCCTGAATATGCACCGCTCGAAGGGTGGCTGGTACAAAATATGCCTGGAAAAGGCTCTCAAAGTCTGCCCAAAGAAGTGTCGCCTCGTCATGAATCTGGAGCATCAGGCTCCACCATCTGTCTGCTGCTGCCTGAAGAAGGCTGGCAGAAAGGATCACCATGAAGTCTGTCGGCGTCCCCACTAGCCTGAAGACTCTCACCATAGCCTCCAGCCAATCCTCAACTGCCTGCGGGTCCGTCCCTCCCTGGAACCTGGGTGGCCTCTGGCGCTGGAACTCGTGCAGTGCGCTCAAGCGATGTGCACCCTCTGCTGCTAGGGCTGGTGGCATCGGTGGCCCAATGGGTAGTAGTACCGCCGGTGCCTCCGCTGGTGCCTCAACTGGAAAAGGGCCCTGTACTGAGGCCACATCGCTCGTCGGGCTGTCAGTACGAACCACTCTTGGGGCTCTAGCTGGTCGTCCACGGGGAGGCATCCTGAAAGGAACAACGTGACATGGTCAAACGATTTATACCTGGTGAGCTGACCTGGTCTGAGCTGATATTCAAATAAAACTTCTAGAAACACACACGCAATCAGTGTTTTCGTGCACAAAGTCGGAAATCAGTTGTCAGGGTCCTGGTGTATGGATACGTCGGCCGCCCGCACCAACACTGGACTCCCTGAACTGAAAACCACACTCGGTACTCTTAACACTATTGCATCACAGAAAGAAAATATCAGAGTTATAAGTTCTGCGGTAGAACCGACTCCTCTGATACCAATTTGTCACGACCCGTCCTCGGGGCCCGTGCCGTGACTACCCTAAGCCCGCCTTCCATAGGCCAGGGGATGGCGACTAGCACCAAAGGCATAAATCCTGATAACTGGGAAGGCATTTCCTTTATAAAAGTAAACAAAATACCACAGAGTATAAGTGGAAGCAAAATACTAAGTACAAAAGAAAGTGCTGAAAAGTAAATGGGCCAGAATACAAACCCAACTGAAAGTGCAGCTACAACTGAACGAAAGTACAACAGAAAAAGGAAAACATCTGGAAGAAGGAAGCATCTCCTGGGTCGTCCTCCTCGGATCCTACCTGAAGGTTAGGTACAGATAGCGCAGCTCCTGGATCGTCCGCCACGGATCCTACCTGAAGGGTAGGTACAGATAGCCTCCTCAACGCTCTCTCCTGTCAACCTCCTCCGTGTGTCTTCTTGCCGTGAAGTCCTCCTCCAGATACTGACTCGTCGTGTAGTCCACCTCCGGGTAATGACTTATCGTGTAGTCCACCTCCGGGTACCGTCCAGTCCTCGAACACTCGGCCTCTGTCAGCACTGCCCGTCGTCTGCAACCAACACAATGAGGTGCGGGCATAGCCCGTGCAGGGGTGAGTATAACGATACTCAGTAGGAACCCCGAGACCCTCAATTTCTCACTAAAACCAACAAGGATAACCACAAAGAAGATCTCAACAGATAACCTCTACTTAGGTATATGCCCATACATATACCTAAGTTATCAAGTAACCCATATCAATCATGAGGTAACACAAAGATTATGAAATCAATAGATAACCACTACCCAGGTATATTCTCATACATATACCTAAGTTATCAAGTGACCCATCACAATCATGAGGTAAACACAAAGGTCAGAAGTCTCAGCTCAAACCAGGATTTTCATTATCGAAACCGTAACTGCTGAAGATTCCCGTCTCTGGTGTGTACAGTGGTCCTGTCACAACTCTGAGGTACTGCTCACTAACCGAAGACTGCTGAGGTACTCCTCCTGTCGAGTACTGCAGGTTTGCAGCCAACTACTGGGCGCTCCATCCGTTGTGGGTCAATCGCCAAATACCGGGCGCTCCCCCTATTAGCCTACAGAGGTACTCCTCCTATCGAGTACCGCGGGTCTACGGCCAACTACCAGGCGCTCCATCCACTGTGGGTCTGTCGCCAAATACCGGGCGGTCCGTCCACTGGGCTAGTCGACTCACTCCAAGTTGAGTCGGTCAAGCAGTCGTCAAGTCTCAGTCGGCTACACGGTCTTCGTACACCGTACGCTCGTCTCCGGGAGGGTCTGCTCCACGAGCTATAGGTCGATACTCCAAGTATCACAAAGTCTCATGAAGAAGTATCTCAATCGACCGCCTCATCATAGGGGTCTCAACGCAATAGACGGCGCGTCATTCGAACGCCCGGTCTGTGAGTTATTAGCCTTTTTGTCCCAGGGGCCCGGTTGGTTTCATGTGCGAACCAATCCGGTCGTAACTCAACTATACCCCGAACACTCATAGAGTATACTCATAGGGACCGTTTCTCAATGTGATCACCAACGTCGTCGCCGCTGACGGTTCGTCAAATGGACGTCTGGTCTGAATGATATCAGCTTTTCTTTTCCAGGGGCCCGGTTGGATTTCGGGTAAAATCCAACCTGGCCACTATCCAACAACAACCAAAACTCGGGCTAAGAATACCAAAAGTTCCGTCTCATCAAAAGGAAAACAACGAGATAGACGGCGCGTCAATCGGACGCCCGGTCTGTGAGTTATTGTCTTTTTCGTTCCAGGGGCCCGGTTGGTTTCGTTAGCGAACCAACCCGACCGCACTCCGACGACATCCAAACCTTGAGCGGAGTAAGCCAAAAGATCCATCTCACTAAGAGGAATCCAACAAATTTGACAGCACGTCAATCGGACGTCCGGAGCTCAAGTTACGAGTGTTTTCGCTCCGAGGGCCCGGTTGGTTTCGTATCCGAACCAACCCGGCCGAACCCAAAGTATTCCGAAACCTTCAGAGCAATATACCGAAACGACCGTCTCATCCCAAGGATTGCTATTCAACTGACGGTGTGTCGATCAGAGGTCCATATTCCAAGATATGGGTGTTTGAACCAACTCAGTCCGAAAATAGGGGGTCTGGGCCCGGCTCGGAATTCCGGCACGGCGCGGCGGCACGGCCTGGGCACCGCATGTGCACCGCGCGCGGGGGGCAAATTTCCCCCCCCCCCCTTGGTTTCAAAACGGCGCGGCATTATGCCGCGCCTTGAGGGAAACAGCCCCACCACATGGGGGCCCGCTGCTAGGATGCCGCACGGGGGGGGGGGGGGGGCAAGCCCCTCCCATTTCATGAAACCGCGGCCCCTTAATTGGGGCCGCTTTGATCCGGCCGGTGGAATTTATTTCCCCTAGACTCCTCCCCTTTCCGGCCGACCCGACCTGGTCGGCCAGTACCTTCTCAACGGGACCGGCGGTGGCCGGTCCCCTTCCAGCTCCGACACCGGCGGCCCGGCTCGGCCGCCGGTCACCTTACTCCACCGCGGCCCGGAACCGGCCGTGGCCCGTGACGTCCGGCGCGGTGTGACGGCACCGCGCCCCTCCGTCGCGGCCCCGCTCCGGCCGCGGCGTCTTCGGTTTTCTTCGACGTGGCGTGACGGCGTCGCATCCTTGAATTTCTTTCCACGGCGTGGCGCGACGGCGCCACACTTATCCTTCCGCATGAAACCGTGTGGTGCGACAGCACCACGCTTTCTCGTACCAACCGCAAAGAAACCAACACTAAAATAAGAAGGAGGGTCAGCCGTGTTTGTGCGGTCTGGCCCCCTCACGTTATTCAATAACAATTATTTTTAATCCACGAATATCATCAAGTTGGTATTCACGAGCAAATAAATAAATAAAACCCCTACCTCGGTTTCAAGAACGGTGTACGTCAACGAGCCGCAGAAGGCGAGCGTCGCGGAGGTCGGGCGTCGCGGAAAAAGAACGTCGACGTCGCGAAGCAAGGATTCGAAGTCGTTAATGGAGACTTCATCACGGAAGAGACGACGCGAAAGAAGAACGTCGCATCGTGGATATGGAATTGTAGAAGAACCATTGTGGAAAGAGACGTCGTGTCGCAGGTCGATGTCGCGGAGAACGAACGTTGATTCCGTTGTCGTCGAGGTGCGTCCGAAGAGGAAACGTCGCGGAAGAAGTTCTTCGCGTTCTTCGGCAGAGATGTTCTTCATTGAAGAAGAAGATGTTCTTCCCAAAACCTCTCAACGACAAACTCTAACAACCCAAATAAAATAAGTTCCTTTCTTATTTTATTAACACAACAACTCTTTTGAATTTCAAGAGTTTGAAATTCAATAACCACACACAACTCACCTCATTAAACTTATTACATTAAAGTCATAAGTTATAACTTAAGTTAACAAAATTAAAGTTGGAGTTGTGGGGGTATTAGAGAATATGAAGGGGTGGGGTTCGTGTGGGCCCCACCACCCCCATAACCTCCCAAGGGAGGTTGGGTGGTTACCCAACTTCCGTCAAGAACTAAACACTTAGAGTAAAAATAATAAAAATTGTAGAGTAATTATAAAATAATCTTCCACAATTTTTATCATCAACACTCGTGTAAACGCATCTCCGGAACAGGAGTTCCTAAGCAATTACCGGCGCTGCGGTTCCATCGGTTCCCTTGGAATTTCATTCCGGGCACCAGTTCAAAAGTTAGAAATTCCCGCTTGTTCGTTCACTGAACGTACCCGAGCTAAACTTCGGATAGAAATTCTGGGCACACCGGGCCTCAGAATCAGGCGCCGTCAAAAACGGCATTCTTGTAAAATCCCAAAGAAAATTTAGAAAAAAATTCCCTTGAATTTTACGGGTCTTTACAATACATTTTAACCCTTTTCTCATAGTTAGACAACCATAAGCTCATTTTATCCTTAAACGTGATAACATACAATTTTACCGTGATAACTTCATTATATGACCAATAATAAAATGGGTATTATAAAAAAATATAATCATTCTGATTAAAATTTTTGAATCCTTTTTAGTATGTCAAATATATTTTTCTGGAATAATATTCTTTTAATATAATAACACAAAACGCATGAAAAATAGTTTCAAAGAAAATGCAAGATTTAAGTGTAAAAAGAATCTTACATTGATGTAAAGTTATAAATTGTTTATAAATAAATTTTTTGGTCAAATAAGAAATATTTTTATAATTTTTGGGATATAAATAAAAAAATGTAATCTTCCAACCATTCTACTGACTTTAAAGACCCAAACATTGTTTTTTATTTAAATAAATTATAACATATCTTCTCAAAAATCAATCATGGGTCCGCAAATACAAAATTATTTTTCAAAATATAATATTTAACTCATTAGAAATATATTTATCCAAACAATACTCTCTTTACCTAGATAAAGTAAATATTTATAGTGATATTAAGGATTTACCCCATAGTTTTAAGTTACTTTTACCTCCTTTACTATGGTATAAAATAATTACTATGGTTGGTATTCATTGAAAACAACAATCAATTTTACTATATTATATTATTTTAATTACTATGATAAAAAAATATATTATAAATTTTATCAAATTATTTTTCTTACAATTTAATTAATTTAATTCAATATTATACTTTCAAAACATTGTGAAAAATAATTTTTAGAAAAATGCATTTTTAATCCTAAAAAAGATATTATACAAAAATACAAGTATAAATATGACAATGGTATAAGTAATTATACTATATCTAAAAAAAATTAATAATATTTTATTATGGTAAAATTAAAACCATAATGTTTGTTTTTCAATGAAATGGAATGACAATTTTCCAAAAATCATTATTCAACATTATGCACTAAAAATTATTCTCTTTATAAAAATATTAAATGTCACTCTAAGATAACTTTGTTATTCTAATTTAAAAAAAAATATAATCTTTATCAAATAAAATATATAAATGTGAATGTAATTAATTATAATATTTATTCACAAAAACTATTTTTGAGAAAAAATATTTTTAAAGCATAAAATGACTTAATTGAAAACTTGGTACTTTTTATATTAATTAATAAATAAATTTTTATTATATAATTTCATTATACATATTTTTCATAATATTTTGATTACTTCTCATTCCGTCTAATTTAATATCTAGGTGAAAATGGACACATTTTATATATCATTATTCTTAATAAATTTAATGATTTTCATAATGATGGGAGTTTTGTTTTATGAAAGCTATCTATAATAGTATTATTTCAAATAAAAAAAAATCACATTATAACGCCTTAAATAAACTATTCCCTCAAAATTTTATCTCATTCCTAATAAAAAGAAATCAAAACAATTTAAAAATCAATTTCATGGAGTTAAAGAAAATTTAGATGATCATGAAATGAAACCCATATTAATATTTTAAAAAACCGTTATTCAAAACGTGCATTGTTAAAAGGGATAATAAAAAATAAATTTTAAAATATATAAAGGAAAATATGAAGGTCAACTCAAAAATTTTAAAACTAGGTTTTAAAGTAAGAGAACATTAGTAGGAAGTGAAAATATAAACATTGAAGAAGAAGTAATGTCCAAATAATTATGGAAAGTAACAAATAACATTGATCAAAAGAATGTGACTTATCCTAAGAAATTCAGTCAACACAAAACCATACACCAATTTGGTGTTATAATGACCATCAATTCATAAAAAATCAAGGTAATATGATATCATTTTTTATTTCAAGATCCTTTTCCCTAGAATTGATGGAAATTTTTTACCATATAGACTAAGAACAGAAGTTAGTATACTTATATAAATTTACATAAATTCTTATATAAAATTTCATCCTAGTTTATGTTTTGATCATTTTTTACCATTGTATCATTTTTTTACTCTAAATATTTTGTATGAATATTTAATTCCTGAAGCACTATCATCAACTTTTGATTAAACATACAGTATATAAAATGATGAAATGATGTTTTCCTTGTTTTTTATAAATTAAAAAGGGTTATGAAATGAAAATATAATCCCCAAAAGGAATTTTTTTGAATAAATAGCACACTTAACCCCAAAATTTTCGCATTAAAACAAATGGTTCAACATAGTTCATTCTATAAATAAATAACTCTATATCTTAACTAATATCACTAACCTCAACATTAAATAATTTTTTCACCTAAAATGTTTCCTCGTATTAATCATCATACATTTCCAAAAATGTAATAACACTATTCTAATTTAATACTTTTTTAATACTTTGGGTTTATATATACCTCAAACTAGTGAAATATCTCCCAAACTATGATAAATCACATTAAAATTCCACCACTTAAAACATCCAAGGGGTGTCTTTTCCATTTAACTTATGATAAAACATAAAATTATAATCCCAATAAGTTATCATAAACTACTCATTTACCCTCAAATTTATCCAAAATCTACTCAGATACCAACTATACCACCACAAAACTGATACTCATAGATCTGGTGCTAAAAATATAATCATTACATTTATATATATGATAATGATAAAATTGACCCCATTTTAACTATCCCACAACATTCAACCTAAAATAGAAAAATTAGATCATTTATACCCCTATGGGCCTTTTATGTTTATATTTTTAGATAATTAGGAAAAACTCACACAAAACAATTCACATGAAGTGGGTATTTTTCCTACTACACCCATTTTTATTATTTCACAAAAATTCTTCAATACCTTATAGAATTATTAAAAAATTACACTTTTCTATAATTAATTCATCTAAATAATACTTTATAACCAGGGAAAATGAAAGCATAATAATGGTGAGCTTAAATTCTCAATAAGGTTAAACAGAAGAATAAACAATTTAATATCATTAGTGAACATAAGATAATAATAAGGGTAAAATGACCTAAAAATTGCATGAGAATAACACAAGAGAATTCAGAACCATAGAAACATGGATCATTAAACATATGAAATTCTATAAAGATTTATATGTTTAATGATTTAAAATAATCATTAATCTTGGGTTATTTCATATCACTCTTAATGAGAGGAAAAAATTAAAACTCATAGAAGGAATAGTAAAACATGTGGTCATCTGGAAAAATTATCTTCGTGAACTATGTTCACTAATTTAATAAATAACTAGATCCTAGTTAAATTCGTAGGTCAAACCACATTAGTTAACTCTCTTTTTTCCTTTAAATACAGAGAATGTTGCCTAATGCATTAGATAGTTATATCAGGATCTCCCACCATATAAGTTTCAATAGGATCAACAATGATCTTCAATATTTTCCAAGTATTTTTCTTAAGTAAATCATATAGAAGAATTCATTTTCATCATCAATATTTTAACAACAGATTTTAGTTCTTTATTGCATGATTTACCCATGTAAATGAAATGAGTTTCATGATAATATATTCTTAAAAATTATAATAAGATATCAATAGAAAGAGGATGGATAGTATTAAATTGTCATATTCCTAGTGAATTGGATGGGCTAATAAATAATTATGTCATAGAGTATTTTTCCATTAATATAACATTTAAACTATTTCATTAATAATTGGGAATATACCATTTTATATTTGTAATATTTTATATTCATTTCCTAAATATTCAGAAAAATTATTTCTTTCAAAATAAAAAAGGAAAATTTTAAACTAATAATGAAACCAAATAATGGTTATTATGTTAATAAAATACTCTCATGTCATAATTGTGAAAAATAAACATTATGGTCAAACATTAGTAATGAGCATAAAAATGACCCATGAAAAAGAAGATAAGAAATTTCCTTATAAAAACCCTTAGTATAAGGCCAAATAATAAAAAATATGAATTTATGAAATCATTTATGTTTAAAAAATATAAACTATATGGAGGAATATTTTGGATAAAAGTCACTAAAACATTTAATTTATTTTTATAAAGGAAATCCCTTTATTGTCTTTTCAAAACAAAAGAAACCATTTGAAAGTAATAAATCAATAACAAACATTAAATATAGTGATTGTAAATATATTCATGATGTTATATTTTTCTCTTTTGTGTATACATCATATAAATTAATATATGTTCATCATTCAAAAATTATCTAAAATAAAGACATTTGAGGTGAGAAACCTCTTTAACAAGGGTGATGATTGAATTAATGGTCCATTTAATAAAGAAACCTAACATGATTATTTAAAACACATAATTTCAATAAATTAATTTTTGGAAACAAATTCAGGGTATAATTGGTGTACCTTATGAAGAAAAACAAGGTTCATAATGTGAATTATTTCTCAATGAATTGAATTTGATAATATTAAAACCTTTGAAACTTTTTTAACATTTCAATAAAAATATCATGAATGATAGAACATCAAAGGAATATAGAATTTCATGAAAAAAGAGTAATTTAATGATATAATATCTCAATATACTGAATATTCACCTTATAAAATGGATTATGTTCATAATATAAGACAAGTCTAAAAAATATATATTGATATGAATAATCAGTAAAAAGATCGAATAATTGAAGTTGAAATTTAATAAATAAAGTGATTATGCATAAAAAGTTATAAAAAATAAAAATAAATTGAGAATATAAAATAATTCAACTAGATTAAATTAAAAACATAGTCTTACATAATATTTTCAATGAATTATATATATAATTGAATGAATGGAAATTGAGTTAAAAACCGTTACAGATTTGTAAGTTTCTATTAAAATTAAATTGGATGAAATTATTTAATCATGTAAAAGGGTTTATATATACACCATATAAGACAAATTAGTTTCATAACATTAAAAGATGCCTTAATAAATTGAGGTTCAAATAAAATCTCTTGCCTAAATTCTATAATTATAGTGTATTTCCCTCACATTCCTATATAATAATGTTATATTAAATATTTAATTTTCTAAGAAGACTTTATAGGGTTTTACCCTTATAATTAAAATAAAAATTTAATTTATTATAATTACATATTTAATTACTTAATAGGTTAAGTCATTGTCGTCTATTTTGAGGATGTTCAGTTCAGAATTGAAAATTGACTTTGGTATGTTGAAAGTGGTCAAAGGATCATTATTAAATCATATAAAAAATAATAATAATCATATAATTATCATTTTTACACATTATTTATAAATTTATAATAAACATTGTATAATTTTATGAAATATTAGCTATGTTACAATCGTGTAGATGGTTTTTCGTATGTGCGCATGAGTAACACTTACATTTTTCAGTGAACATGTTGTAAAGAAGGAAAGTGAAATTTTATCATTAGTTAATGATAAATATATCATAAATATAATATAATTTATTTAGGTAAACTTATATATAATATCCATGTGATTCGGTAATTATAAGAGATCACATCGCTTCTTGGAGGTCGTAATTCACACGAACATATGAACGATGTTGTCTTTTTTGATGGAGGGAAGGTAAGAAAATAGATAATATGTTATATTTAAATCATTATTTTTATTTAATCAATATAATATATATGTTTATATATATATATATATTAAATTTATCATTATAAACCTCCACAAGATGTGGTGATAAAAAAATACATCGCTCTACCAAGGGGGTAGTCCACATGTCCACGTGAACGATTTTTTCATATACCATTTGTTGGAAAAAGAGATATAAAAGGGTTTTAACACTGTTATAATAACATTTATGTATATAATAGGTATTAATGTTATTATATTGTAATGTTAAGAGTGTTTTTAAGGATATAAAGAAACAAATAAAACAAAGATGCATAATTATGTTCTTTATATCTTTTTCAAAAAACCTCCTTAGGTTTACACATTTGGACTTCATAGGTGGGTGTTCTAACCAAACTAGGTCCTTTGGGATGTGGGGAAGGATTTTATTAATAGAAATATTTTTTATTTCTCTATATAGACTTGTAAAAATGTGCAAGGAATAGAGAAGATGTGGTTCTCTTTTTATTATTTTGGGAAAGGACACATATGGAATTTATTAAAAGATTAAAATATATATATATATATATAATAATCATTTCATGTGGCCCCAATAAAATTTAAATTAAATTATAATTTTTTATGGGATCAAAATAAACTCAAAAAATAAAATTTTTACATATCTTGGATACATATTAATAATTATATTCTAGTTAAACAACTTTAAACCCATTTTACCTTTAACCATAATAAATTAACTTATTTACCATGAAAATATAATTACATGAATAGAATTAAAATAATACATGTAAAAAATTATATATTCTGATTCAAAAAAATTAAACCAATTTTTCATATTTTATATCTATATGTAGATGGAATTATCATTAATATAATTATAAAAAACACTTCAAAACATATTAAAGTAAAATACTTGACTGAAGCCTAAAAAACATTTTACCTAGAAACTATATAAAAAATTAGTTTACATGTTTTTTTGGTAAATAATAAAATTTATGGATTTTAGAGTTTTTATAGAAATCCAAAACTGTGGGTAATCTTTTAACAACATTATTAAATGAAAATTTGTATAAATTTATTATTATATGATAAAATGAATGTTATCTTCTCAAAAGTATTTCATGGGTTCCCAAATTCAAAATGATGATTTAAAAATATTTTTTAGCTCTATTATAATATAATTGGTTGAACACCAATCATTACGTGACAAATAAATTTTTTATTTCAAAACTAATTTTACGGAAAAAGTGGCAAACTAAAAAAGTTCAAACTAAAGTACGATAAACATAGAAATAGCTCACAAAATTATTTAAGTAAAAAAACTATGATTTTCTATATTACTCTATGTTTATAACCCCAGTTGTTGTTCGATTACTTGTGTATCCATATATTCCCTGATAAGATATTATAAATTATTGTAAATCTTGTACACTTTATGGGTATATTACTGTAGATTAATTATCCTTTCATGGATTCCATATGAAAATATCTGATCTTGTTTATTAATCAAATAATTTCTCTCATGATTAAGTTCAACCTGAATCAATATCTCATATGTTCTATTAGAATTCACCTTTTAAATGTTGATATGTACATATTGCTCCAAAAACTATTAATTAGAATGTAGGAGAAGAATCATGATGACATAATCCAATTATGCATCCTTCTAGACAGCTCCTACTACCCCCATGTTCGATAACCAATTAGGATATTCCAACATTCCAAATTTTTTGTCCTCATTATAAACATAATCAACCTCACATTCATCAACAAGATTTTTTGTAAACACATTTAGACCTTCATCACTGAAGAAGAATATTAAAAATTTAAAGGGGTCCAATAATCCATTGATGGAACATTTCTTGAGATTCTATGCACCATTGACAAACCTGTCAATATTTTCAAGTGGAGGGTGCCTCTAACCAAAATAGCCACCAGAGAGAAGACAAAGAGATTCAATGCCTTAGATAAATCCTAGAGGGAGAGTGTAGATATGGGGATCTAAGATAAAATGATGGGACCTTTAGGTTGAGAAGTATATGAGGAAAATCTAGTAGAGGGGCTGGAATGGTGAAGGAGGAGAAGGCTAGATAGTCCTTCCACCTTTGGAAAGGGGGAGAGGATTGGAGTATCCAATGATGACACTCATAGGGCACGCTGCCACCTTCTAGGGCCCCTCTATGCCTATAGAGGAGGATATACAGCCAACCCTCTTAAAGACCACTAAAATAATAGTATTGAGGCTAGTGTTAAAGGGGGTTTAAAATGTTTCCTTATAGTTTAAACCAGGTTTTACTTTTTTTACTAACTTGAGAAATATTTACTATAGATATTGTTCATAATAACCGAAAACTATATTTACACTAATAAATTAAATTAATTATTATGATTCAAAGTATTGAATCCATTTTATAAAAATCAATTCATAGAAATGATTTCATTTAGTTGAAAATTAATCCCACAAAACACAATGAAAATATGTTTTTAAAAAATGCATTTTGAATCCCGAAAATAGACTTATCAAAAATTAAATTATAAAGATTATTTATGAATAATTAATTGGCTTATTTCAAAATAAATTACACTTATGTATATTTTTTATAAAATTGTATTTTTTATGGGACTTTTATAATGAAATTAATTAATTCTTTTACAAAAATATGTATTTTTCATTGATCACTGAGAAATAAATATTTTCAAAAAAAACAAACAAAACCAGAAGATAATTTTTATATTGTGATTTTAATATATATAACCTTTTTAAATTTAATTTGTAATAGTGTTTGAAATTAATTACAATGTTTTCTCACAAAAAATAAATAAATTCCATTTTTGATGAAAATGTACTTTTGAAGCATACAATTACTCAAAATTGAGTACCTAATTATAAATAATTAATCAATAAATTTTCATTATATATAATTTTAATAACATTTTTATTAACATTCGTACCAGAAAATATAACTCCTACGTAATAACAGTCACATTAACACAATCATATTTATATTGTGTATTGCAATTCACTTAAATCTCATTGTTTCATGTTAAGAATTAAATTGAGAATACTAATATTTTAAACAAATTTTGATTGGGTGTTATAAAAAGATGATACATGGAATGGTAAATGGTCAAAAATGTTATCCACGGACCATTTAATATCCAATTATCACCATAAAAGTAAATTTATGACCCGTAAAGGCTAAAAAATGTGTTATCATGATTAAAGTTAAAAAGGGTTAAAGAAGGGGTTATGAAAAGGGATATGGATTAAAATGAAACTGAATCTTATGTCATTTTCATTTGGTTAGGGTATTTTATCCATATAATATTTTTCATTCAGTACATGGACATTTAAATGCATTTTACATGATAGATACAATTATTATTTTAATGTCTTTTTTGTAATTCTAAGGGTTTCTTCTACCTATATTTATATATATGGGAAAAAATATCCTCTATTAATCACAATTTTTTATCACTATATAAAACATATTATCTACCCAAATAACATAAACATATTCATTCCCATTACCTAGGCACTTTGATCACATAAAAAGTCCATCCTAGAAGGCTTAATGTGTAGATCCAAGGTGGTTATCTGAAGCAAATGTATAACTCTTAAATGAGTTTTTTCATTATAATTATTATATTAAAACCATAAAATAATCATTAAACATGATTACATAAAAACAAACTCACCTTAAATATACATAAATTATAATTAGATTATGGTAAAACATGTTTTCATCTTATTTTATGTCATATAGGGAATAAAAACATCATTCATGAGTATGTGTGGACAACCACCTCGATGAAGTGATGTGTTTTGTTTTTCATAGCCACCTAAAAATTATGGTTATTATGTTTGATATAATGAATATATATCATATTAATTACATCATTATGACATGATAAAGATAATATATTTCTTACCTTATTAACCTTCCACCATTTAAAAATGACTACATCCCTTGTGTGTCTATGTGGACAACCACCTCCATGAAGTGAAGTGACTCATTTATCATGTCCACCTTTCATGGATGATACTGAAATTTTATTTAATGTAAAAATGATAATTTTTTCTTGATAATTTTTTTATATTATGGAATGATGGAATCTTTTTACATGGTAAACCTATTGATATTATTCTATGATTATTAACAAAATATCCTTAAAAGGTTGTAAATAAACATAAATGATTTGATAGATTTACCATCCATGGTAATAAATGAAATTAAAGGGATAATAATATGGTAATACATCTAAAAAAAATTTAATCAATTATAAACTAATATATGTTTATTATACAATATATAAAGTGTTTACATGGTGAGTCAGACATAAGGTAGGGGGTTTCATAACTCAATTTTTCTTCAATGGGTTATATTACTTATTCATTTTCTATGCATTTTCACGATTATATATGTAATGACATAATATTGTTTATATTTTATTTTTAGTTTTTTATGTGGATTTAAATATTTTACAGAAATCACTTTATTGATTAATTATAACTTTAAACTTATGATCATTATAACAGTTAATCATCTCAATTTTATTTTGATGAGACATATTTCATATTCCCCAATTACTACCTTCCAATGGTTTAAATAAAAAACATTATTATGGTATATCATGAATCTATTTATATACATTGTATTAAATTTTTTGTTTTATTTTATTCCTTTCATGGGGTTATGATTCAAAAGTTATCAAAGTGGTATGGGATTATTCTATAATATCATTTTTATTTGATATTATTTATGATTGAATTCAAACTGAAATAAAATATAAGCCCATTATCTTTTAAACACCATATATTTTTATTCTTATATAGTTATATATATAGTTTTTAGGATTTCATTTCATTTTCCCCTCTTTGTTGTTCAATATGATGGATTTTTTTAACAAAATCCAACCTTATTTCCTCTTTATTTGGTAAATTTTTTATTCATGAAAATATTTTCTAAAAAAAATCAAGATTTCTATTATTTTCATATCAATAACTTATTATGGTATTTTCTTAGTGGTATTGTAATTTATTTACATTAGTTTAAAAAATTATTGTTTTTTATTCTTCTTATATGGAACATTTATACATTATTTTGAATGTTAAAAATAATGTTTTTAATGTATATGTCTTGAACACCACTCCCCACCTATATGGATACTATTTTTTTAATATTAAATAACACTATTCCTTTATTTTTCTCAAATAAAATGTTATTATTAATATTTTTGAAATTTTTAAATGTTAAATAAGTTATTTTAGAATGAAATTATTATTTAACTTTAGAAATCTTTTATGGATCTATTAAAATTATTTTCATCAATGTTAATATCCTTGGATTATTCAAATACATTATTGAGGAAATGTTTTGATGACTTCATGTAGCACATTTCTATGGATGTATTATGATCATTTTATTCAATTAATTCACAATGGAAAGTATTAACATCCTTTATACTAGTTCTTATGATTCATATATTTATTAATTATTAATGAATTTAGATTATGATATATCATTTATTAATTTAAGGAATTCATTATCATATTTTATGATGAGTGGGTCCTATAATTATATTTCCCATCAATTCATCTATAGGTCTCATGATTCAAATTATCATAGGTATTTTTTGTATGTCTGTGCTATTATTTATGATGTCTTGGAATGAGGCCTTGATTGTATGCTTATCTTTTCTTGGAACATGGATTTGATGTTATTATTATGATGTAAAACGTTATGAATTCTATTATTATATAACCATGGGTTATTATCCATGAGTTTAATTATGTTCCTATGTTATCCATGGATATATATATCCCTTTTACGATAGTAGTTATATGTAATATTGGATTATTATTTATCTATTTTATATTATTCATGGTTTATATATTATGTGATATATTCTTCTATACGGTTTCCCAATATATGAAATTATGCTCATAATTTTTTATGTTCTCTTTTCCCCATAATAAAAATAAGTTACCTATTAATGATTATAGCAATATATTTGAATAATTAATTAAGTTCACAGAAGAATTCTAAATTTATATTTCATGTTTTGAAATTTAATGATATAATCATGTTATTTGAAATATCTTATTATATTTAAACTATTCAAAAAAATCATGATTTTATCCCCTATATATTTTACTAATATCATAATACAAACATCAACTATGGGATACTGGAGTTATGGTGTTATAGTTAGTATCAAAGGATATATAATAGGAACCATGGGATCTTGATTTCAAAAAAAATATCATAGAGAACAGAAACCCATGATAGATTATATGGGTAAGTATATGTATTGGGTAATATCATAAAATATTGGTAAATTATAAATAATTTGGTTTTACAAATAAATCAATCCATTTCTAGATAATGTAAAGTAGATGTGGTTGTTGAATAGATGAACATGGGTTTGAAAACTCTATAAGGTGGGTTAAGTTCTAACTGAATAGTTTAAAATGAAATAGGAGTGATACCTCCAAGGTAGATACACCTATAGGAATATTCTATGGTCAATTCACATTTTAGGTATCGATAATTATAAATAATGATGATATAACTACAAAAAACTAGGAAATTCCATAGTGATAAGATAAAAAATCTTATGTGTGATGGGTTAATAAGTCTATGTTTGATCATATGTCTAAAGGAACACATGCCCATATTTATATTTTATGTGATGATATTTTAAGATGATCAAGGATATTTTCTGGTAAATATTTTGGATTTTAACCCTTTGGTTTAGTTTATGTTTTAGTGAAAAAAGTTACTTGAGGAATAATTCTCATTATTTTTTGCAGACATATTTTTATTGTCATTGATAAACTCAGTGGAAAATATGATCTTTGATATTGATGAAATTATTGGTTACTACTATTTGGTAATATATATTTTTTATATAGATAACCATGTGATTGAAAATTGATTTGGTGATTATTTATTAATGTTATTTCTGAATAAGTTCACTATATTTTTTTGGAACATTATATTTTTATGGTAAATGGAATATTATTTTATATTATTTTATTTCATCTCATGAATAAATATTGAGGGATCTATAGGAATCCTATCTGATTCTTTAGTGGTGTTGTGGTTGTTCAGTAAATTTTGGGAACTAATTAGTATATTATAGAGAATGTATGATTAGGGTATATGAATTTAGTTGTGCGAATTTTTTAGTTACTAATGTAATATATAGAGGTGTATTCAATTAATTATGGAAGAATATGTAGTCAACTCATTTTAATATTTGGGCATCAAATTGTTCTAACATATTATAAATAGTTTTATTAATAATTAAACATTCAATATTTCTGTTTAATCATTGGAGAATGATTGAGTATTTCTCCACATGAAGGTTTACCCATATTTTATATTTTCCTAATGTTTTTTTAACCATTCTATTTTCTGGTAATGGAGAGAAACATGAGGATTCATTTTTTATCCTCTTTTGGATCTTACGATCTGGTAAAGGTAAATTTTAGTGATTTAGGAATCAAAAATTAATCATGAATATTAATTTCATGGGGTAATATATGAGATAGAATTGAAAATTGAAAAAATAAAAACTAAATAAATAAAATATTCTTATTAAATGGAATAAAATCAAGTTAGTATAATTTATCGTATTATCTATCATGATATTAAAGGAACCCTTGAAATATAGAAAAATGATCATGAAACAAAAATTTTATTCCTTTATGTTCATTTATATATAATTTATGGTTATATTTATCACTTACTGATTTTTTATTTTGTGGTCATTAACATTCTCATGATCATTTTCTCTATCACTGTGTATTATTCATTGGATGTTATATTCTTCTCTTTATCCATATTAATAATTCCTCAATGTTCTTCTTATTGGTAATCCAATTTTGTGTTATTTTAGGTGACCTTCAGGTTTAAATTTTCCTATTCTCATAAGGATGTTTTTTTATCCCTTTTTGTGAAATCTGTTGGTGAAAATGTAATTTTTAAATAATAAACATATGTTTTCCTTTAATGATTTTATGTTTTACCTACTACTCTCTAGAATTGAAAGAATATTATGAACCTTTCTTATTATACATGGGATAAAAATTTTAAAGAAAATATATATTTATGGGGGGAGAATTTATCACCCTAAAATATAGTTTAAAATAATAATATACTTGATATCTTATTTAACATGTAATACTCGAGCTTTTAGAGAACCTAGTTATACTATTAAAATATTATTATTTAATGTGACCTTTATAAAATAGCCATTAAATTGGTGATGGGAATAAGAATTAAAATATTAGGAAAATTTTATAAATTTTTTATATAATGGAAATTTATCTCCTAATTCAAAAAAAAATTGTACTCAATTTTTAAAAAATTCATTTTTGGTTTCATAAATATGTATTCTTAAAAAATATTTTTTGTTCTGTATTATGCATGAATTTTATAATTAGTTTCTAAAAATTTTTAGATTTTAATTGAGGGAATTTATGTCATTTTTGAAATATTCATAACAATATTATCTTAAAGTTATGTATTAATATATTTCTAAAACTATTTTTTTCAGTAATTAGAAAAAAAATACTGATATTTCTAAAACAATCACTTCATTTCATTAAATAAAAATTTTTAAATGGATGACTACATTTTATGTTTTATTTTAAATTAATATAAGATCCATTTATTTAAACATAATTTAAATAATTCTATCATACTCAATATTTTATTTGATTTTTCTATAACTTCATTTTTTTTCTTATAACACAATCTTCAAAAAATGGTTTTTCATTAGATTTTAAAATTTTATATTAAAATTAAAGTAATACATATATTAAATTTGAATCTTGGAAATTTATTCCATATTTTGAATCTAGATTTTCAAATTTTGTACTCAATTCCCTTTTTGTCATTATAAATAGTAACCATGGTAAAAATTTTCCACCATTGTATGGGTGAAACAGTTAAAACATGGTTAAAATTCTAGGATAAGGTATCAATGTCAACAATACACTTTCATTAATTTTATTTTTCGATGGTAATTCTAACTTATCCATCCTGAAATTTAATACATGATATTTTTGTTCCATTTTACATTGATAATAATATTTTCATTACTTTTTGTGAATAATAAATAAAAAATTCCATTCTCTTGATTTTAAATTTTCTTTCAATTTTCATATGTATAAAATAAAGTGAGGAATGAATAGAAAACCTTATATTGAAAATAAATAAAATAATTTCATGATTTTAATTTATTTATAATCATTCGTGATTATATAATTACCTTATATGATTTTACAATACTAACATAGTGCATGTGTAGACAGTAAGAAAAATAAGGTAAATGATTTTAAAAAATTAAATGAATTATATTTTGGATGAATTGTAGTGTTACAACAATTTTTTAAATAATAATAATGTATCAAATATGTAAAAATTGTGTATATTTTACATACATTACAATATTGATTACCTTAAAGTGAAATTTATTAAATAGTAAAAAAAAATGACTTTAATGATATTTTATGTTAAATCATATTTTATTAAATGATTTAAAAAACAATAAAATATTTAATCAGTATAGGTAAAATTGTATTTCATCATAAAAAATATCATTTGACCATATTTTATAAACTTTCACCTTATGTGTAAATTTATGACCGTTAACGGCTAAATGAATTGTTACCACTATTAAAGCTATGAAGGGTTAATGAAGGGGTTAAAATAAAAGTTGAGGTTCACAATGACAAAACATATATATAAATTTATTTTTTTTGTTGATATTTTAACCTTATACTCCATTTATTCTAATCCTTATCCATTGGGATTCATTTTACTTAAGAAAGACATCAATTATATTTAAATCATTTAAGTAATTCCAAGCTTGTCTTTTCATCACATATAAAAGGATAATTCTATACTATATTCCTCACACATTTTATGAAATATATATCATCTAATAACTTCCCAAAAACACTTAAAAACAGTCCCCCTATAATCTATTGTCCCTGGTATCATCAAAATACAAACTGAGAAGGCTTAAGGTGTAATCCAAAGGTGGTTTTATGAAGAAATGGTATAACTGTGAACTAAAAATTTTCATTTTTTTTATTCTTATAACTACTTAAAATAAACATAAAACATGATTATATAGTAACTTCAGCATATAAAATATTCTTATATGTAATTATTGTAATGTTACAACCCTTTTTGGTCTAATTTTCCATCATATGGGGAATGAAAACATCGTTCAGACGTACGTGTGGACTACCACCTCCACGAAGCGATGTATTTTTATATCACCGCATCATAAGGATACTTATAATGATATATTTAATAAATTTATATAATTTTAAAAATATAATTATTAATTTTTAAAGATAATATATTAAATACATTCTTACCCTTCCATCAGTTGAAAATTGATAAAATCATTAGTGTAAATGCATAGATTACCACCTCCATGAAGTAATGTAATTCATTTTACATATATACGTTTCTTATAAGATTATAGAATTGTATTTAATTTGAAAAACTTATTATTATATAATGATTAATATTATGGGGATTATTTAACTATGGCCAATTTTACTATAGTAAACCTACCAAATTTGTGTGAATATGAATTGAATGTCTTCAAAACATCAGAAATGAAATTAAATGGTTTAAAAAATATATAATTCATGGTCATAAAAGAAATAATTGGAAAAATAATAATATAATACAATTTAATAATGATATTATGAACGCTTAAAATTAATATTAATTTATTATATATTTTTATATGTACAAACATGGTGAGTCGAACTCGAGGTAAGGGGTTTTATACCACAATTTATTTTTGATGGATTATATAACTTATTCAATGTCTATGTTATTCTATGATTGTGTGTTTAATGACTAATTATTATTTCATGTTTTATTGGAACTTTTTCTATATTGATTAATATATTTCACACATAAATAACTTTATTTATTACTTTTTGCATCAATGTTATGATCTTTGTAAGGGTATCTCATCTCACAGATGTTTCAATAAGATATATTCCATATTCCCCACCAATTTCTATCATGTGGTTTACACGATTCCATGTTTTTACATTATATAATTTATTTATTTATATCCATTGTTTTAAAACTTTCATTTAATGTCACTCCAATCTTGGAGGTTATGATTCAAACATTTCCAATGTGGTAAGGGCTTATTCTTGAATCTCATTTTTATTCAGGATCAATTTTTTTAAAATTTAAATTCAAGGAAATTATATGATATTTCTCTTTTAAATTACATATATTTTAATCTTCCCGAATTATTTAATATGTTTTCCATTAATTTCATTTCTTTGGTACTGAATAGAATTTAGAAAAAAAATTAATAAAGAGTCAACCATATTTATTCGTTGGTCGACGAACATTTTCTTCCATGTCCACAGTTTCTAAAAAAGTTCCATGAATGTTATTATTTAAATTTAAATGATTTAATATGTTTATTTTCAATATTAAAATATTTAATTTAAAAAATTTAGAAAATAATCTTTTTAACATTTCCTATTTGGCACATTTTTTTATTATTTAGAAATTGTAAAAAGAATGTTATTTAATGTATAAGGTTGGAAAATATCTTCCTCTCATTATGAATACTCTTTGTAGGTAGAATACCTTAGGTGTTTCCATGGTTATTTTCAAAGAAAAATATTCCTCTAATATTCTATATAATTTTAGATTTCAAATAAGTGATTTCAAAATGGAAAGGAAATTTGTATTAAGAAATGTTCTAGTAATCTTTAATAAGTAACTACAAAAAAATATAATTCACCAAAGTTTTTTTGCAACATCACTAAATTTATATTTAACAATGTTTCTTCATAAAAGTTTCTAAATTAGTGAATTATTCTCATAAAAATTAAACTTAGCAACATTACCTCAAAAACATCACTACATTAATGAATTTTCCTCATAAACTTATTTAAATTAGTGAATTCTCCTAAAAACTTCTCAAATTCTATGAATTTTCCTAAAAACACTACTAAATTTCAAAAACAATCTGGAAATGTCTCTAAATTAGATATTTTTTTCCTAAAACATCACCAGTTTAGACTCATTTTTTTGGAAACATTGCTAAATTTGAGACGTTATTCAGGAGATGTCCCTAATAAAATATATATTTATATATCCAATTTCCTCACACCGGTGAAAATATGTATTTAAATATATATATATATTATTATTATATATTAACACAGACACACATATATAAAAAATTGTATAAATATATATATATACATATATACATATATTTTTATATAAAAAACATATATTTTTTAAATTTAGTCACATTTTTAGTATAACATGGCTATTTTTTGGTACTTTTACCAGTTTTTTAAAACAAGGATAATTGTATATTTTTTTATTTTTTTATTCATAATTATAAATAAATGTATATATACAAACACATAAATATTTATACAAACACACACATATATAAACATATATATATTACAATAAACTTATAATATATATATAATATATACATATATATAAACACACTCATATATATATTATAAACAAATATATATATATATATAATATCAAATAGAAACATATATATATAATATAATATAAACATAAAATATAAAATATGAACATGTATATATATATTAATAATTGTATACTAACATATATATATATATAATATTTCCTTTTTAAATACTAAAATGTATATATATAATATATAATACAATTAAATATTCCAAATCCTCAAGGGTGATTTGGTTGTTTCTTCGACTGTGAAGGTGGACATCTTTCTTTTGAATCCCTATGGAGGAATAATTTCAGCGGCTTTTGTAATTGCTATATGTGTTTCCTGGGTGAGTTTGGTGGATATGTAATGGAGAGTAGGTTGGGGAGGGGCTACGAGTACGGTTCAGTGGTTTGTGAATTGGAACACAGATTAGTAGAATTGGATAGGGTCATTGAGTTGAGGTATGAAAAATATTTTTTTATAAAAAAAAATAGAGATGCTTTTTAGAAACATATGAAAATAAGGTGTTTTTTTCTAAAAAATCTCAAAATAATTAGTAAAATAGGTGTCACTAAATAGAAATTTTTATAAATATCTCTATTTTAGGGACACCTCATTTTCTAACATATTTCAAAAACATCGGTTAAGGAATTAGATATATTCTTGAATGTCGCTAATGAAAAAAAAATCACTATTTTATGTTCTTTGTTATTGGGCTTTTCCTCCTATTTCAACATCATTTAATAAATCTTATACTTTTCCCTGGATATATTCTATTTATACCATCCAAGTTATTTCCCAACATTTCTCATAATCCTATTGATCTATTTTTTAATATGGAAAGTGTTAACATTTTTTATGTTAGTTATTACCTTACAGATAGTTATTGCTTATTAAGTCATTTGGAATAAGATTCATTTTTTATTAATAGGATGAAAACTTTCAAATTATTATGTGATGGGTGTATCTTGTAATTTCATTGCCCCTCCATGCATTATAAATTCTCATTAGGAAAACTAAATGGGGAATTTGTTGTATTCCTACCCCATTATTTATGATGTATTATCTTGAGGTATTGAAAGTTTTTTATGATGTTATGTAACAAGGAATTGATGGTATGATTATGGTGTGTGGAATTATGAATTCCATTATTATTAAAATAGTCATTTTTATCATTATTATTTATTCATATTTTTATGTTATCTATAGAAATATTATCCTTTTATGATATTATATGAATAACATATCTTATTATTGCTTATCTCCATTATATTATTAATGATTTATTTAATCATTGATAGCTTTGTTTGGAACTTTTCCATTACTAAAAATCATATCCCACCATTTCTTAATGATATCATAAAGGGGTCTATGAATGATTCCAATGATATAATATAAAAAAAGTCATCACTAGAATTTTAATGTTTCATTTCATGTTTTGAAATTTAATGTGATAATCATTTTTGTATCTAGTCCCCCAATATTTTTAAACTATTATATCATTGAGTATTTTATCCAATGTATCGTTTTCTAATATAGTAATATAACTAGTAGCTTTGGGGTACTGTAGTCAGGGTGTTCTATGAATGTTGTAGATAAATCTGAAGATGTAAAAGATTCATCATTCCTTGTTTCCACAATGGGAAACCATCTAGATGGTTGGATTCCTAATTTAGGTTGTTTCTTTTTACATATAGATGAAATTAAATTGGTTTTAAATACCCAAGGAATCTAATTGTGGTTTTTTTTAATGGGAAAAAACTATCCTTTTCATAAGAGTGGTATTGTAAAGATATCATTGATGATATGTTGTGGAAAAACTTCACATGTTACAGTCATGAGATACATATTGTAAATAGATAATAAACTCATATAATTAGAAGTATGGGATATACATGGATAAGAAATAACCATTGAAGATGGATTCAAGAAAATAATATCTTGTTTATTACTTGTGATGAAAGGTTATTTTAAATGTGTTTTATATTTCTTGAATTTTGAGTATATTACCCATAGAGTCTTGATATCTTAAGGGAATGATATAAATTTTTTTAAATTATATCAGATAAGACTCAATCATACAGGGGATAAGGGATTAAAAATATTTGTAAATAATGATGTTTTAAAAGGTTCCTAGATAGAAAAAATAAAATTCTCTAAGCATTCTGTAAAGGGTAAGAAAACTATAGTTTGTTTCAACATTATAACTCATCTAATAAATTGAACAATAGACTACTTACATACCAATGTTTATAGACCATTAATAAATGAATCATTATGATTTAATCGTTATTTTTTAAAATTTATGGATGATTACTCAAAATATATTTGGATGTATTGAATCAATCATACAAAAAATGTTATTGAATGTTATACAAGAGAATAATATTGAAATTTATTTAATATTTATTCCTAAAATAGTTGAATATGATTGAATGTTATACAGTAAGAAAAATCAAGAGACTAAGATCAAATAAAATGGTGAATACACAAGATATCTATTGTAGAAGGTTTCTTAAGATGGAGATATTACGATACACTTTATAGTTCTTAAAGGATTATAGTAGAATGAAGTATAATAAAAAATTAATCATATTCATGATGAAAAGTAGAAACATATGTTATCTCATTCAGGATTCAATATATATTTTTAGTCATATCCATTGATGTATATAGTACACCTTGTAAACCAATTACCTACATCCATGATTTATGGTAAAATTATTATTTGTGTTTAGTATGAGGATAAAGTTTATGATTATAACAGACTACATATCTTCGGTTGTAATACTTATTTTTATATAACGGACTAATTTTAAATCCAATAATAGAGAAATATGTTTTATTGGATTTAGTGATGTTGTGAAAGATTTTTTTATTCAGAGAACTATAACCAATGAAGGTTATTTAGAGTCATGATTTCATATTTGATGAATAGATAATGATGATGTCAAATGATTCTAAAAAAGAAATGGATGGCTCAAAAAAGAGTTACAATTTTAGTATAAAAATTTCCACCCATGATTGGTAAGGGGAAGTGACTTCATTAATAAATTGATTATTCCATATCTCATTAAATAAATATGTTTTGTTGTAGTAGTATAATTAACATCACGAGGGAATCACTGCAGGTTGATCCTAGAGAACCGTATAAAAGTCTTACAATAATGATGAAATAGTTATTTCTTATAATCTAACAATACAATGTGATTTTATATACATCTAACAAAAATTTTGGGAAAGAAAATATATTTTCTAGTGTAAATAATATATTTAATAGTACATGAGTTAAAAACATTTGAATCGTACATGGGGTCATATTCCCCCTCTAAAAGGAAAAATTTATTTAGTGAAAATTGGTGTTTTTAAAGAATTATTATAGAACTATGAAGAATATTATATGGTATACAACTATATTTTTTAAAAGGGATATAAAAATAAACAAGATATATTAAATAATGAATTATTTTTACCAATTTTAAATCTTATTTATATTCAAATTTTGTCAACAATGGTTCCATAAATTAATCACTAGTTAGATAAAAAAACATCAAAATAATATTTCTTTGTGATCTATTATAGTAAGAGATATATATCACACAACCTAATGAGTTATTTGTAAAAATATGTGATAATTGGGTTTATATATTGAAAATATTATTGTATGGAATAATTTAGTCATAGAGAAAAAATGTACAATAGTTTTGGAATTATTATTTTGAATCCGAAAGATGTCTAAAATCTATTTATGAATTGTGTTTACTTTAGAAAAAAATATTAATGAAACCTCTATCTTCCTACCTTTATCTATTGATGATATGAATACTTTATGTAAAAGAGCGGTGGATATCAACGGGTTTGAAGATGGAATCAATTCAGAGTTTGAGATAAGGGATCTTAGACATTATAAGAGTATTCATGGGATGAATATCAGATGAGACAATACTAAACATATTGTTTCCTCATATAGATATAGTATTTAATTAAATAGTTCTACATGTTTTTCATTGAATACAATCATGAAAATTTTTTCACACCATTAACCCCCCCCCCATATTAAATTTTTGAAATCAATATCTCCAGATATAGATTAGGAGTGGTAAATAATTGATCATGTTTCATATGTAAGTGTAGTGGGATCCTTGATTTTTTTTATGATCAGAAAGAGTACTAAAATTTCGCAAGAAGTGAGTGTGGTAATTCAAGATTGGGACAAGATAATATTTGTTTATAGGTATCCATATCAATTTATATTTATATAATGTATATAATAAATTTTATTTTTATTTTTATGAGAGGTAAAAATGTCAGGATATTTCATTTTAGATATATTTATTGTAATTATATAGGAGACATGGAAAATATATAATCCAAAACATGGTATGTTCTTACTATTTAAAGAGGACAAGAGAGATATAAATAATATATACAATCAGTAATGTATTTTTTTTATAATAAAGAAATGTGTATGTTTGTGACAAAAGAATTTAAGTAAGCTATGTGCTTACATGGAGTGATCAGAGTCTTGAGGATTATCTGGGGGAATGTTGATATTTTAAGTGGTATCTAAAGTGATATTTTCACTTTAATTAATCAAGTTCATCAATTTTAAACAAATCATATTTATTTTCAATTCCATTTCATTATAGGTATTATAAAATATATGTATATCTCACATTGGATGATTCCACCCAACACAAGTAACTCAAAAAATCAATGTTATTTTTAACCTAAAATTTCTCTATAAAATATAAATCACCATATAGAAATGAATTATGATATTTGATTTTCCTCAAAAGATAAATGAATAAATATACCTTGAAAATTTCTATTCCATAACTAAAATTAAAATTGTATATTAACCATTTTTAAAGAAAAAGGAATTTTTAACAAATCCTAGAAAACCCATATGCCTCATAGTATGAGGATACATATTTTCTTGTTTCCAAAAAATATCCACACCATGTATCTCTCAAAACAAAATTTGTTTGTATTTAAAATCCTTATGTTAAGGGTGTCCAATAGATAAAAGTATTACCCATTGAGGAATATATACAATAATAGGGGGTATCACCCACATTAATCAGTAAAAAAATATTAATTATATAATACCCCTTTATCTACCATTATTGGTAAATAAATCAAATTGATATTATAAAATAATTATTTAGACTAAAAATTATTAATCACAAGCCAGATATGCCTAACTAATATATAATGAATAATCTTAAGAAGGATGAAAAATCAAATGGTACATTTCCTCTCTATCAAGTGAATTAAGGATAAGAATAAATTTATCTTTGTGATAGAGAAATAGATATTTAAAAATCCTACTATTCCAAATCATTAATAATATATCAATTACATATACCACTGCTAAACAAAATTAATAAATAAAATCGCAATAAATATTCATTCTCTGGGATGTGATCCCTTAACATTCCCCTCATCCCACAAACCTTGTCCACCCCGCCACCAATGGTGGGTCCTATTAAAGATCATATTAGGAATTAAAAATATAGAATATATCTAATTATCCGGTTGATCTAAAATATAAATAAACATCCCCATTAATGTACAAGAAAAAATTCACATATCATGCCAAACTAATATTGATGAATTGTAAACAATGATGTAAATATGTCCCATAAGAATCACATTCATAGAAATCAATAAAAATATAGATCTATATACAATACTAGCTAAAAGAAAATAACTCATGGGAAATAATTGGTTTTAAATATTTTATAAAATAAATAGATAGGATTGTAAAAAATATGGAATATTTTTACACATGAAATTCAGTGTATATTTTTTGTGTAGATAAATGGAATATAAAAAATATTATCATAAAGCATGATTGGGATTTTAGGAGTGATGAGTGGGATGATATAACTTATTAAATCAATTTTTTGTAAGTTGAATTTCAAGTATTTTTTAATGAAATATTATCTATTTTTGTCTATTTTGAAACTATTTTTTGCTTCAACATCCATGTTCTTGAAATCTGTTAAGGTTCTTTTAGAATTCTATAATATAAAGGATATGATTATAAGAATCCTTTATTTCCCAAGTAAATTATTTTCCACATATTCTTATATTGATACTATGACATGCTTATTTTAATAAACATATCAGTATTTCTATCCCATAACACTATATTAATGAAACCTTTCATATTTATAAATGGTAACCATTCTAAATAATAATAATAGCATATAATTTAGAAACTAATTGAGAAATATGACAAGTCCAAATTGTATAAAATTAAAAATATATGAAATATGAACTCAGAACAAAGGAATGTGAAATCATGATATTATAGTAAAGTTCTTTCTCTCTATCATTGTATTGATTTTCATATAACATCATTTTATGAAAAGTTTCAACTATGTTATGAAGAATTATTTATATTATTTTTTAAATACTTATGTATGATTGAGTTCGTTAATATAGAAAAAATATTATTATATTACACCAAACCACATGAAAAATTTATAACTTATATTTAATTTTATTGTAATGTAATGATATTTCATATATTGTTCTTGTAATGTTTTTAAATTACATCAATTTTAAAATTAAAAGTAAAATATTTAAATGTGTGAAATATTTAGTACAATAAATTTGAATATGTAATGTGTCACATTTTCATATTCATATTTTTTATTGAATCAATACACATATCATTCATGATTATATTCAATAATTTTTTATAAAAGAAATAATTATTATTATTTGAAAATTTAAAATACAAAAAATAACCAAAAGAATTATTGTATTTATATTTGAAAAAAAATTAACACTACATTATAACCCAAACCCACTCGATAAAATATATTTATCATTTATCTTTTAAGGTTTATAAAGACAATTTTGTTATTTAGAATTAAAATATTTAAATTTTATTTTAAAAAAATTAAATTAGAGATTAATGGGGGTTTTATATTTCAAAATTTATATGTGAAAGGCATTAAAAAGTTTTAATTTATTTTTTAATGGTTATATCCATATGTTATGCCTTAAGAAGTTTCTATTATAGATTCATCACTAACTACAAAAGGATATTTATTTACAGTGAATATTTCTTTTTATAGACCAACACACTAATTTAGAAAAATTATTACTCCCTTATAATAAAATATAAGGCATAATCAAACTGACCATAATTCGATAAAAATATTTAATAATGAATTTAGAAAAAAATTAGAAAATATAATAAATCTTATAAAATAATTATTTAAATTCATTATGAATAATACATATAGTTTTTATAAAAAAACTTTTCCAGTAGTGATAAATATATTGGTAAAAGTACAATATTTGTTGCCAAAACATTTTACCAATATAGATGTATTTAATAGTAAATTTTTCATAAGAACTATATTCCTAAATGTTATTATTATAGATAAAATTTTTCTCTTACATTTATAATAATACCAACATATGATATATTTGTTGAACAATATATTTTTCCATGAAATTTTCTATTAGTAATAAAATTTCCAACATTTACTATCTGATTATAAGTTATTTTTAAGATAAAAATTATATATTACTTTTAGTAGTAAAATTTAATACTATATTTATCAATTTATCTAATAGAATATAATTTCCATAATTATTAAACATAGAGGAACTTAATTAGAAAAGTCATTTTCAATATTTTGAAAAAAAATAATTATTTAAATAATTAAATTCAATAAATAATGAATAAATACATTTTTCCAGCTAATAAAATATCCAAAAAACTCTTAAAAAAATAAAATCCAACCCATGGATCCACCCAACCCACATAAGGAAAAAGGTGTTCTATAATCCTATAATAACGATATAGTGTCTCTCCATGTTATACTAAAAAGCTCACAAAAATTATTGAAAATTAGAAATCAATATATTGATATTATACAAAATTATGTCTCATAAACAAGGAATTAAAAACGTTTACATATATCATAAATTTGATATTCAAAGCCTATGATAGATAACAATAACTAAGCAAAATATAATTGAAATTTTCCTGAGCCATTCTTAATATTATGTTCACATTATAATATTTATAAATATATTATTACTATCATATTATTTCACATCATCAACCATTATATTTTTTGATATAACTAAAATAATGTAAAAAAACTGATCATCCATGAAAAAAGGTCCAGGAATGTCAATGTCCATTTCATCATACATGCGACAAGTCATGTCCAACATGATCACTTATATATACACAAGATTTCATAGTGGATAAAGTTCATTTGAAAAACATTTAATTTTTATGGTGTTATATTATGTATTAAATAAAAAAGTGACTCCCATAAATTATATAAATCCATGTCCCTAGAAAATATTTCATATCCAGTGATAAATAAAATGTTAATATATCATTATATGTTGGATACCATAAAATATTAATGAATGATTGAAATCGTTTATAGAAGTTGTACTCAAGAAAATGTATTATCCCTCACAGAAACTAATCCTCTCATGTAGATCAATTTATTTGATACAAGATTCATATATAATGTGTATTCATATTTAAATAATTGTAGTACTCAATGCATTTCAGTATTAGTGGATTATTTCTTTCCATTGGTGGTTGTTTTGAACTAGAAATCAATTTTACTACATTCTTTCATCAATAAGGATTTCAAAGAGTTAACAAAATCTGATTTGATATTATAAAAAATATTTCAATTATATATGTGAGGTCTCATTAGTAAGTGAATATTAATTTTAAATGGTGTAAAAATACTATAATGAAACTATGTCACAACATTAGTGCATAGATAAATAATAAAATAAATTATTATATTCACGAAAAAATATTTTATCATTTATTATGATATTTTGAACTTCAAACATATTCCTGGAAAGAAATTCAGAACGTTGTTGGGAAAATAACAAACGAATTGAAAATAGTCAAATAAAATAAAAAAATTAGTTTAGAAAACAAGTATATGAAGTCCTTAAAAAAGGCAGAAATTTTTCTTATTCTAGGTCATTTGGAAGTGGTTGTTCCCAACCCATTAATAGATGAATATGAAGATATTTTCCACCTATTTTATGCACCACTCAATACATAAACATAATTAAAGACTTTAAAGGGGTGAGGACCATCTTTATAATTCTCACACATCATCCCATGATATACACCCACCTAATGAGTTTTATATCATTCATTGTAATAGTCATCCCAACCTTTTTTGTATAAATTTCCCCCATAGGTTGATAACAAAATCAATTTAATCCCAATTAATTTTTGAAACCTATATATGTGTGGAGTGAGAGTATCAATAAATGTTATTTGACACAGAATCTAAAGAATAGTTGTTCATGAGGATATTGATAACACTTATGATAAAGAGGATGTTGATGTTACACATATATAGGGAATTTAATTTCTTCCAAAATAATAATATTTTCCTTAATTCACATCTAAAAATAGGGTTCTAAACCTAAATATTAAAAACAATATTCATTACATGTAATAAGTTACATTATTTTTTTCAATAAGTTTAATTAAATATAAACCAAATATATTTCAATGATAAATAATGATTTCTATATTATTTTAAAAAATATAAAACATTATTTCAATGTATCATTTAAAATATTATTAGAAAAAATAATAATTAACCATTATGGTGGAGTTTCATTGAATGTTTCCTATGTACAAAAAACATAGATTCACTATGAGATAAACTATGTAATAATAGAAATACTAAAAAAATATTTTCAAGTGACTATAGATTCTTTCCATTACATAAATACATAGAATGGATTTTCTAAATTGAACATGAAATGCATGTTAAAATAGACATTACAATCTAAGAGTGATAGAAAAATTGTATTTATGGATGGAATAAATTTTTTTAATGCATTTTTATCATTAAGAAATATTAGTGGTGAAAGGAACAAAATTAGGTCAATTCATTAGATTTTTTCCAACATATAATAGCCCCAATAACACCCTATATCACCAATAATGAGAGAATGTTTTGAAAATACAAATGATTTGAAACATACTCATTATTGTTTGAATCTTATCATTTTAGAAAAATTATTTATAAATATGGTTTAGTCTTAATTGATTATAATAGGAACAATATAGTGATGGAAAATCTATTTCAAAATTGTATATTATAAGTGGTGGTAATACTAATAAAAACTCCCACTATTATTTCCCACTGGTGTTGGTCAACCCGACCCAAAGGCCTGGGAGTTTTTTATTTATTTTTGGATAATAACCCTTTCTTGGGTTCATGGGGAACCCTTTAATAAAACCTATAGGCTGAAGGGAAGAAAGCCTGTTACATGACAAGAAGTCCCAAAGCATAATGTCTAATACATGACCTAAAGCCCCTAGACTCCAAAACTCAAGAAATAAGCCCCAACATCTATGTTAATGTAGGAATACAACTCCCCAACTCACATGGCAGGTCTGTTAGTATTTATTTATAGAAAGTTGTACTAGGGATGGTTCCAATGTAAATTGGCATACCTTCTCATCCTTCAAATCTAGAAAGCTCTTCTCTGGTAGATACAACTCTCCAAGCCCAAAGATCAATGACTAGAAACAACTCTAAGTAGAAAATTACCCTTTCTTTAAAATGGAAGGTGATAATCTGAAATTCCCTGAAGGAATTGGTAGGGTGTGAGCTAAAATCCCAGTAGATTCTCACATTGTATTCCATAATAATATTTCAATATTTAATTAACCAAATAAAGCCTTAAATTTTAAATAAACAGGCATGGATGTGAAAAGTATTGTTTAAAAAAATTTCATTATTTACATTTATAAAGACAGAAATACATTAAAATGTCTTAATAGAAAATTTATATATTATATTTTATAATTATTCATAAGGAATGTATAAAAATTTTACATATAGATAAATATATTATAAATAAAAACAGCGAGATACCAGGTGAACAACCAAGTGGTGCGATAGTTCCAGGTTATAGTTTCCTCACATACTTATATAATGATAACATCATTATATACACATGAACCTTTGGAACTAGTCAAATAAGACTCATAGATATCCTATTTAGGAATAAAATTTTCCAACCTATTTTTTTTAGAGTAGTAAAGGATCAATCATTTGCAAGGAATTCACATAATTTTATATTTGTCCCTAATAACTCACTATCAATATAGGTTTGCATGTGCTCTAATGATAATCAATAATTGGAAATTTATTTTAAGACTTATTAAAATAAAATTAAACCCATTCACCATTTAAATATTATAATTTCTATAAAAAACCAATGCCAGTTTTTAATCAATACATTCATTTTTATTAGATCGAACCAATGGGTTTCTATCAAAACAATCATAGCCATTTTTCTCAAATAAAATTTTGAAATCAATTTCACAATTTCAATTAAAAAATTAAATTCTATGATTTACTTTTCATAATTTTCCAACTAATTTCACAATGCACCCTAATCCAATGAAATTGGGGGTTTTCCTAATTTTGGACCAAAACATACACAAATACCCAATTTAATGGAATTGGGTTTCTAATAAACCAACTGAATTAAATTTTGTTGAAATCAAGAAATTGAATTTAAATAAAACAATTTAATTTAATCATTTAAATGTTAATAAAATTTCACATCATAAATGGATCCACTGACCACTAGATCACAGGATCCTAAAACACAGATCCCTAATTGAGAAACTCCACAGAAGAATGTAGGAAACATGGATCTGAGAATAAAATCTAGATTCATGATATAAAACAATGTGGATTAGATCCTCCTCCAAAAACATTGATCTAGAAACCCCTAGGATGAATAGAGGGGAGAGTGGGAGATATATAATGAGAAGAGGAAACATACCAGGTAGGGATTGAACATTGTTATCCAAGATTCTATGAACTTTTGTAAGGGTGAAGAGGGGCAGAAATAACTGATTGGGAGCTCTAGGGAAATTAGAAACCGTTATTGGTCTATCTAGGTCTTTCTTGAACCTAAAAAAAGGGAGTTTCATGATTTTAACAACTGATTTTCGAATTATTTAATTATCGTGAATGGTTTCTGTACTAGACCACACAGTTTAGAAAAATCATTCACCCTTAATGTAAAAACTTTCTAATGCGGTTTCATGGTTCCTCCTAGGTGGATGCATGGTTTTTCAAACTATGTTTTGGATGTAAAAAACCCCATTGTTTGGGTTTGAAAGGTTTCCACTGAGAGGGCTAGCAGTTTGGGAAATTTTTGGGTCAACTATTCACAACACAGAAACATAAAAAGTTCCAAAATATTCAACCAAAATAGTCCCAAACAAAACCCAACCAAATCATGATTACAATATGGGTTTATGAATCCGAGAAAAAAGGAACAACATGTTACAACCTCCCCACCATGGAAACTATTTTCTCTGAAAATCATACTCAGATGCTTCCATGCCAAAAAGATTAAGGCCTTCTTTTCTATCAATGCATCCCCACATACTTCTCATGAGAATCAAAACCCTGATTCTATATCACTATAACCAATGTTATTATCCACCCATGAGGTACCTTGTTTTAAGAATCAATTATCCTCAATCATGAATAAATCTGGTTCAACATCAAGATCACTCCAGCTCAGACCATGAGATGAATCAGATAGATAATTTTGGAGATTCAATACATGGAACATGTTATATATCGATGTGAGTTATGGTGTAAGTGTTAAATGATAATAAACACTTCCCACTGTCTCCAAAACCTCAAAATATCCCTCAAAATGAGGAGGAATCCTCCCTTACATACCAGGATATTGATGACCCAAATAGGGTGAACCTTGAAATCCCACCAGGTCACCAGCTAAAAATTCCAATGGTCTATGATGATGATCATCATAAGACTTATACCTACTATGTTCCATTTTCATTATCTAAAAAATAACTTGAATCATTTCTATCATATATTTAACCATTATATTCCTTACTAATGAACTTTCAACAATCTCTGACTGGAACAATAATTATTTACAAGATTCGGTATAAAAGGCCTCAAAAGGATCCATTCTGATCAAAGATTTGTAATAATTGTTATACGAAAACTCAACTATCCTCATATTTTCATCCCAATCCCCACCAAATATGATAACATAAGCACATAGAATATCTCATGAATATGTATAACTCTTTATATCTGGCCATCCAACTATGGATGGTATGTCATGCTCAAACGGACCTGAGATCCTAGTGCCTCATCAAGGACTCTCCAAAAATGATAAGTGAATTGAGGATCTATGTCAAAATTTATAGCATATGGAACCCCATAGAAATGTAAAATTTCATTTACATATATATTTCCCAACTCCTAATTTTTTTTGTATTAGGAATAGGTATAAAGTGAGTCGACTTGGTCAGCCTATGGATCACAATCCATATGAAAATATTTTTTCTATGGGTACATTGAAATCACACCATAATGTTCAGAGAGATCTCACCCCCTTCCAATTCAGGACTGAAAGTGGCTAAATAAAATCCGAAGGCTTCTGGTGCTCGACCTTGAATTTTTGGAATGTATAAAAATGAGAGACAAAATCAAAAATTCCCCATATCATACCTAGACACCATAATTGTTGTTGTATGTCATATAAAATATTATTGGTTCCTAGGTTCACTTACCACTTTGAAATATGTAAATACCCTATAATAGATTCCCTTATAGATAAGGGAATAATGAATGAATTCTGATAGTGTTAAATTCATTTAGTGGAGAATGACCAGTCATGAATGGTCTCCCCACCATAATGATATTCTATAATGATATAAAACTCATTATCAAGTGATTTTTACTAAATAATCATATCAAAAAAAGAAGAGGGAAATTGAAAACTCGACAAAGAAACCTCATCCCTCGATTCCTGGAATCCAATATACAATTGTTAAAAAATATCCATCATGTTTTAGTTTTATGAGGATTATTTCACATCCTAGATTGGATGTTACACTCTAAAAGCATCTAAAATCAAATTCCATTTCCTCAAGGTATAGGTGAGGTAAATTTAAAAAGATTTCAATTATTCCACCCAAAACCTCTTACAGATTCAAGTATTTTTGAGATAAGATATAACTCAATAACTTATTTTCAGAAAACATGGTAAACATTTCTCTATAAAGGTAATGCTAAAAACTCTAAGTGTGTGCAGCACACCTAAAATTTCAAGGTCATGGGATGTGTAATTCTTCTCATGTGGACTAAGCTGATGAGATCTCTAAGAAATGGCATGATCATCTTTCGTAAGAACACAACCCAAACCTGAACCTGATGAATCACAGAAGACCACATAGCCCTACCTAGCCTTTGGAAGAGTTGACACTGACACTCTAGTCCAAATAATATCCACCTAAATAAAATAACTCTCAAATTTCTTATCCCAAACAATTATTACTCCCTTATGAGTTAGTTAAGTCATAAAATAAGAAAACAAAGAGAAGTCCTTTACAAACAGGAGATAAAAACCTACTGAACCCAAGAAGCTCTAAAACAAAAAAAAAATCATGGTTGGTCCCATGTCATAACATCTTTCACCTTTTTAGGATCAACTAAAATATCATGCTATGACACAAATTTTCCAAAAAATCTCTTCTTGAATATGGAAATCACATTTTGATTGCCTGGAATAACGTTAGTGATTTATTAACAACTCCAGAACTGTTCCCATATGATGCACATGATCCTCTGCGAACATTGAGTAAAAAAGGATTACATCAAAAATGAAAAACAAAAAGGTTTAAAGATAGTCATTAAAAATTCTATTCATTAAAAACATAAATTACATAGGATAATTGGTGAAAAACAGCATGAAAAGGTACTCATAATAGTTGTACCTACTCCAAAATGAACTTTTCTTGAATTCTAGATTATTTTATTCTCAACTGAAGGTAACCAGATCGAAGATGGATCTTCAAGAACCATGTCTCCCCTATAAAATAATAAAAAAGAACATCAATCTATGGAAATAGATACTTGTTCTTTACTTTAAATTGATTGAGTTTTTAAAAATTAACACAAAGTCGAATTAAACAATAAAATTTATTATCAAAGATAAATGTAACTACCCAAGGTGGCACAGTATGGTGTGTAAATCCATTTTCAATAATATCATCCAACTGAGTCTTTATCTCTTTCATTTTTGTTGGTTCCATATATTAAGACATAATTATTATTATTTGAGTACTGGGCACTAAATTGATAGAAAACTATACCTCCCTTAATATTAGAAAACTAGATAATTAAGAAGTAAAAACTTTATGAAACTCAACGATAACTAAAGGGAGATCACCAAACATATATTCTATCTTTACATTAAATGAAAACACATTTATTACTTTCCCCAACTCCCAATAATAAGGTCTAGAATTTCTTGACCTTAGGTCCCATTCTCCTTAAAATATATGGCACATGACATCATATGTGGTAAAGGTGACACATTGAAGATAAGAATTAGTCAGGGATTTATTGAAAATGATCCAATCCAAATCAAAAATAATTTCAAATGGTTTCATTTTTTGGAACCCGAAAACTCTAAGAATGATCAATATCAGATATGAGAAAACACAAGCAGGGCTATAGAGTCCATTCCCTCTCTTCATACCACGGGGTGTGGTAATATCAATTTCATAATATAAAAGATCACTAGAAAGATTTAGTAGATTGGAAATATGGGTCGAAATAAATGAATTAGACTCACCAGTATCAAATAAAGAAATCCCTAATGTTGAATTTGTAGTGACAATACCTCTCACAGTCACTAGACTTGTATTTTCTTCCCCAAGAGACTAGATATTTGTGGCTAAAACCCCTTCATATGTGAAGAAACTGATTACACTTCCGTTTTAGAAGGTTATGATGATCATGTTATACTACATGGATTTTAATAGATATAGAAGAACTTTTTTAAGTGACATGAGAATCCACATGAACAAAATACCTTAGGAGCCTCAGTGAAAACCCACTTTGAATTCCCTTCCTTACATTAGTAGTAGAAAATCAAAGGGTATATACCAAGAAATAATGGAGGTCTTGAAAATCCCTACTCTTGATATCCCCTATTAGAATCATCATGCAACCTCTTTCGTCTGAAAGAACACATGCTTACACTAAGAGAAAAAGGAACTCTCATCAACCTTGACTAACATTCCATGTCCATTTCTACCCTTAGCACTCTATCATACATATCAATATAATAGGTATTATTTAGAAAGAATACTTCACAATGAATATCATATCGATTTCCCATTTCAAACTGTTAATTATTTATCTTCTCATTCAATACAATCTCATGTGCAAACTAAAAAATCTCATTAAAATGGTTTTCAAATTCTATCGTGATCCTTACATCCTGCTAAAGTTTGAAAACCCCAATAGCCTTGGCCAACAACATTTACTCTAAATATAGATAATTAGTGAAAATATCATTGATGCATTTCCACTCTAATTTATCATTCTAGTTCACTATCACTATTTTGTTGCACCATCTTCTATTGGGTTCATCTAGTATGAAGGTGGAAAACATCACCTTAATTTAGTCAAGTGTCTCCATGAACCCAAACAAATTCTTAATCCTACTCAACCATTCCTCAAATTCTTAAGAAACATTTAACCCTCTAAATGTTTTTGGATTATGGAAAAGGAACTCTTAAGAATGATTTTGTAAAGAATCCTTATGGGGTTCCACAACTCGTGTGTGAATGTGAACTAGTCCTAGTGCCCTTCCCAGAGCTTGGATAGTGTGCATGATTACTTCAACCAAATTTAGGTCCACAAGAGGATTAAATCACTATGGTTTAGTGGGTTTTTTCTATAGGATCTGAATCACACTTCTTCTCAGAGGTATGATGACACACAAAATCAACAGACAACATTGATGATATCAAATTAACAAAAAAATAGATAAATAAGGCAAATTAATCCCAATAAATAAACAGAAAATATTTAGATTTGAATAAATCCAAATTAAAAAAAGGGAAAATACTAGATCTAATCACCAATATTCCTTTCCCAAACCTCCCCTGGTGACTTACGGCTCATTAATATGAGAGCTGGTTAGGCAATCAATAGCAAATACTTCCAATGTATGGAGAACAATACATAATTCTATACATATATCAATGAAAGATTTTGGACCTTCACCTTTGATACCACTTTGTCATGAACCATCCTAGTTACTCTATTAACCCGATAAAATATCTGGTCATGACATAGCCTGAAGGGAATTACTAATCCCCACGAGTTGGTGAATAGCACCAAGCACCACACAATTTGAAAGTGGGAATTAGTTTTAAATAAACACAATGAGAAGAAAGATACAAAAGTCAATATTTATAAATGAATAGATCCACAGTTAAAACTATACTTGAAGTAAAATATGTATGAAAACCCAAAGTACACCACAATATATAGAAAAAAGGATGGTAAACTACCCATGTTCGAGTGGAAATGACTCTTCAAGCCCAATGATAATCAAATTGGACCACCTCCAAGTTGTGATTTACCCTTAATTGATCCTGGTAGGAGGTAATCAACAATCATCCAAAGTCATAGTTTGGGTGTGAGAAAAAATCATAGTAGGGTCTCACCACGGATTCCATAATCAGATGATAACATTTAATTAACCAAATAAATCCTTCAATTTTAAATAAATAGTAATGATAGTTCAAAATATAATTTAAAAGAAATCTTGATTTAGATTTAAAATGATATAAATAATTTAAACCAATTTCTTAATAAATAATTTATATAAAATGGTTATATAAATTCATAATTCATGTATAAAATAGTTTACAAAAATTGTAATATATTTCAAATATAAACAATGAGGAACTTGGTCATTTATCAAGAAGTATGATAGTTCCAGGTTATGTGATCCTCACACACATATATAAGGATACAAAAAATGTGTACACATGTCAATTTAGAACTATTTAGAGGACTCATTGACATCCTACTATGGAATAAATTGGTAAAAATAGTTTATTTTAGAGTTGAAAAGCATCAATCTGTTTCTAGGGAATTTAATCCTATAGTGTCTTCCCCTACTAATTCAGTAACTACATAGGATTTCATGTTATCTAATAATAATCAAAAATGTAAAATTTATTTTAATACTTCTTAAAGTGAAAGTAAACCAATTCACCATTTTAATATGCCAAATTCCTTTTAAAACCCAAAGCTGGGTTTTAATCAAAACTTGCCTTTTTCAGGACAAAACCAATGGATATCTATCAAAAACAATTATACCATGTTTCTAAAATAACAATTTTAAATCAATTTTACATATCAATTTCACAATTATATTTCCATAATTAAATTCCATGATTTATTTTTTACAGTTTCCATGAAATTTCAATACATACCCCAATTGAATGTAATTGGGGGGTTTCCCAAATTTGTGCCAAATAAAACCCAAATCCCAAATTCAATATATTTGGGGTTTTAATAAAATAATTAAAAGAAATTTGATTAAAATAATGAAATTTATGGTAAATAAAAAACTTAATTTAAATAATGAAATTTAGGGTTAATCAAATTGGATATCATAAACATAAATGCCTACCTTGGGATCACGGGATCTTGAAACAAAAATACCTAATTTAGAAACTCCAATTAAGAACACAAACTATAGGGATTGAATAATAAAACATAGATTAAAGATCTGAAATAGTGGGGATTAGATCCTCTAACAACATATAGATATATAAAACCATAGGGATAAAATAAGGAAAGTATAAGAATGATAATAGGAAGTGTAAACCTACTAGGTAGAGATCGAACAATATTTTTAAATATTTGATCCACTTTAAAAAGTGAGTATAGTGGGGAAACCACCTCTTGGGAGATCCCAAGGAAGAATAAAATTTTTGAGGTTGAGCAAGGTTTATCGAGCATCAAAAAAGGAAGATTTTTTAAAAAAAATGGATTAATTAAATCCCATGGATGGTTTTCTATAATAGGTCACATGGTTTAGAAAAATCATGAACCCTAACAATGAACACCTTTTAATGAGGTTTTATAGTTTATCGAAGGTGGATGAATGGTTTTCAAAACTATTCACTAGTCGTGAAACCCCCCACTATCATGGTTTGAAAATTTTCCAGTAAGAGGGAACAAATTTTGGGGAAATCATGTGAAATATGTGCACAACCCAAAAACATCCAAAATTTTCAAAATTTTCATCTAAAGAAACCCCAAATCATACCCAAACAAATTATGATCAAAAATTTGTTTAGGAATACCTAGAAATAGTAACAACAAGTTCCATCTGATCCTTTTTGATCAGCTCGAGTTGTATTAGGTTATTTGTGTCTCAGAGGCCTGGTGGCCTAAAGGCCTATGGTGTCCTGGAGGCCCTGAGACACATATGCCAAAACCAGTTGCTTGAATAAAATGAATAGTTTCAGCTTCAATATTACCTTGATGTACCTGTAACATTAACTATTATAATACTACTATAGTAACCTAGAAATTGTCCCCCACTAGGATTTGATCATGGCTCTTTCAGATGCCAACACTGATTTATCAAAATTCACTCCTATGGTATTTTTATACATATTGAAGAATTTATTGTATCAACAATTCCATATTTTCTATGAATCAATATTAGAACCGTTTAAGTATTTATTAAATTTTTGATCCTCTAATTGGTGATATGTCCAAATGATAAAATGTTTTATTATATTATACTATTCAGATTCATTTTATAATATACATTTTATTAGATCATGAGAAATGAATCACTTTTCTTATTATCCATTTAGTAAAACATTAAAAAAATAAAAAAAATATTTAACCTATATATTATGATTGTTTGGGTAAATCTTGAAAAACACGGATCTGAAAATTCATATTTTGTTAAATCCCAACCATTTTACAAGCAAAGATACAATAATAACATTTCATGATGTACATTCATTATCCAAAACATGAGTTGATCTAATTTAGTTAGAACTTAATAGGAAAAACATAGGATCACCATCTAACTAACAATGAAAATGCATAATAATTTAAAAGTTTATCTTTTTTAAGTGTTAATATTATACAGATAATTCTTATGATTGGTATTGAAAAAATCAATACATTGAATATTGTATGTTTCTAATATTTTTGAATATATAAGTAAAGTTGAATATTATGAGGCTCAAATGGATGGCATGTTGGTTATTATATGAGAATTTAGTTTGAGTCAATAGTGTCTCAAATAATAGTTTGACAAACTACATAACTTTTGTAATAATGTTAATACAATTTTATCACTATAATGAACCAATAATAGAATAGTTGACCCATATAAGAGATTATTCAGTCTCCTAGAGAATTCATTAATCCTTGGACAAATTCCTAAACCAGTGTATTATTTACCAAGGATAAACATGTTACTTTTCAGGGAATAATTTTATATGGAATTATTAATGATGTATTTACCTCTCTTAAGTATGAATTTGATTAATTGAATAACTCATGGATTATAAAAAATAACTTCCAAAATTTTCTATATAAAAATTTAAAAAATATAAAACATCATGAAAATGAAAAAAAATCAATCAAATATAGTTGGAGAAATAAATAGGAAGGCTGATAAAGGTGGAAATTTTGGAATATAAGATGTCATGAACTGATATAAAATCCTAATAAAAATTAAATAAGAAACTAAAATAGTCATGTGTTTCAAATTGTAAACATTTAATTTAAAAAATAGATCAATCTAGCTTCATGACATAAAATAACAAAAATAAAACACAAAATTTTATATTTTATATTAATAACTAATTACATTATTAGTAATAAAAATATAACTAACTGTATGAGATATATATACCACCATATAACAACATATGTAATGTTTCATTTTAATGTAATAACACTAAATTAACATTAAAAAAATCATATACATATAAAAAATTAAATAATAGTTTCATTATACTAATAATTAAAAATCATATTCCATTACAATGGAAAAAAAATCAAAACGATTGTGCAATAATCTAATAAATGTATGATTTTGTTATTTTGTAGTCATATGGAATAAATTTTGACACTTATAGATTATAGATATTTATATTATACTATATTCTACATTCTCATTCAAAATTTGATCGATTGAAATTTCAAATTTCTTAGATGTGTAAATGGTTTCCCAGGTAGAATGATACTAGAGATTCTCCAAAATCATTTCTCAAAATACATAATATCCAACTGGTCAATTTGTGACCAAACTAGATTTAAGATCAACAAAATCTATCTTTGATGAGATTGGGACCGAAATATAGAAGTAATGTCCACGAATTGAGAAGTCATATATAAATCGACTATTATATACTATAAATGGATGAATAACTAAAATCAATATTTCTTCGTGATCAATTATTTTGTGGATATTCTCGATGAAATACTTTAGAAATATTTAGTTACATCACTAACTTGAACCTTCATAAAATATTTTATAGAAAAAAAACATGGATGACTACAATTCCCCATGTATAAGAAGTAAAAAATCATATTGATTTCAGGCATGAAGGTATTTTTCAGTGTAGTAATGAACACTAGGCACACATGCATTACTAAATTCTCTGAACTATAACTAACGATAAAAGTGTCACTATTCATATTTACTATTAATCATTATTTTGATCCATCAGACTGATCATTATCTATTTGTAAAGGTATCAAATAACCCACATGGGAGATTCTTGAACAAACTTGTTAGGTGATCAACAACTATCAAGCCATCATTTAGTAGGTGGAGACCTCCATAAAAGGTATCCATCCTTCATTGAGCCTATAAGACAATGATGATAAGGCTAGGTCAAGTGTGAAATTATTTCTAGAATGAACAATAGTAGGAAAGTGGAGGATTAAGGAAAGAACCATGCCTGAGATAAAGGATGATGTTTCTATCACTGTATATGGTAGTAGATACTTTAATACCATTTAGGAGGTTATGAAAATGGAATCATAGAGTACAGATAAGGGACAGTTCATGAACCACATAAAGGGAATCATCCAATTTTTATGGGATTTATTATATTAAAACAATATAAACTTGGATTTTAGTTGTTTGTAGGTTTTTCAAGTTAATGGATTATGTGTGGGTTTCTAAACAGAAAATGTGATATGGAACTTGGAAAAAACATATTTATAATAAAATTTTATGGCATTAAAAAATATAATATATAAATAAAAACAATAATTTACAATTTTTCTAAAAATGCATGTATTTTAGATCTATTTTTGTAACTTACATACATTTTATTATTTGACATTATCATTCTATATTTTATGCGATTAAAAGTAAATTTGGATCATTTATCAAAAAAAAATTGTTATATATAATATATATATATATACTCATTAATTGGTAAAACATTTTGTGTTATCATATTATTTCATTTAATTTAATTTTATAGATCTAGAATAATTGTTTGTAATAATAATAAGTCCATCGGTTGGTAAATTAATTGTTATCATTGGATTTTAAAGGTGAAATATTTAATTGTTAATAAAATAATTCTTCCAACTAAACAGTAAATTTTATCTGATATACTAGTTTGTAAAAATAACTACTGCTATATATAAATTATTTCAAAAAATTCTTATATCTATTTAAATAGATCATTTTTACCAATTAATATATTATTTAACCCAAAAAAATTATTGATACATGTAAATTTTGTTATTTTAATTATATAGATAATAAAATTATCCCTTAATTTTTTTAATGATTACTCATTAATTATAGAAATATTTTCAATGATATAAGGTCAGACTAGTTAATTAGAAATTATATATTTTAGATATATCACACTATAGAACATATTTTTTTATTTTAACCATTATAATATTTTTAATAATAATTTTGGGATTTTTTAGTAAGTTATAATGAATTTATTAACATTAGAGATCCTTGATAATAATAAAATAAAAAAGAAATTAATCTTACACTCTGCATTTGTTTTCATAAGAATAATGATTTTCTTTGAAGTCAAATACTTGGATAGAAAATATTATACCATGGTTATGTCTGAAATAGGGTTTTGAGTAAATAATATGTATAAACATCATTCACACCATGATCTTTGGGCTTACATAATTGTTGATATAATTTAATGATCAATTTATTGAATTAATTTATGGAATAATTTAAAAAAATATGTTAAATATAATAAAACAAAAAAATTATTCGTCATTAGACTCTCTCACCAGGGTTAATATCTATAAACCCTATTATGAGAAACGAAGGGATAATGTAGGATATTTGTGGGGGTGATAGGATGATTGTGATGAATGTGTTTGTAGAGGATGATAAATGAAAGTCCTATAAAGCAATGTTTTATTATCAATAATCAATTTTAAGTGTGGTGAGGATTTTATAATTCTATATTTATTTGATGAAAACTATTTTGGCTATGTATTATTTATTCAAATTAATTCCACTATTATATGGACCTATTAATTACCCGCTTTAATTTTTTGCATGAAATTCAATATTTTTCACTACATGTCCCATGTTCTCAATGTTGGTGGATCAAAGTGTAATAAATAGTGTTGATACCATTATATTAGATACTAAGTAATATTATTTGGATTAGTTTTTCATAATTTCCCATATCCTTAAGCCTGATCTTTCAACTAGATATCATTAATGACTATGGTCTGATGAATAGGGTTTTGATCAATTGGTAAAAGATATATGGGTATTCTGATTAATGGATATTAGAAAAATGGTAAGTTTTGGGGTGTGTGTAATGAGTGAAAAATTAGTATAAATCATAATATGGTGTAAAAATGTTAGAACTTATGATTAAAAACTTTTTAAGGTGGATTGGGTGACTGTGAACCCCATTTTGAGTCAATTTTTCCAGTAAGATATAACAAAAAATCAATTATCAGAGTCATGACATCCTTTGATGAGGCATATAGAGATTATTTGAGCTTTATTAGGGGAAATAATGATGAATTCAATGATTCTAAAATAATATTACATTATTTATGTGAAGAACACAATTGCAAAATATGTAGTTCAGATGATCACATTCCATGTACCTCAATGGAAGTAGTGGATTGGATTTCCAATGAATAAAAAAATCGTGTTATATGTGTTCATGTTCTTATTCCATATATCCATAAACTAACTATATTTAAATGTATGGGGATCACATATCCTGGTGTCCATTTATTCACACGTGTCATGAACCCTTTGGAAAACACAGTTTATTTTTTCCCTTGGATGACATGGGCAACGATGCTACACACCACATACACCCATAGGTCCTACATATTGTATAATTAATCATACACAATGTTTATAAGTTCCATTACATTCCATGTAATGTGGAAGTAAATGAGAATATTTCACTAGAGGGGCTATATGTTATTTTCCCCATTAAGTTCATGACACATACTTTTCTATCCATGTTGTACATTTGTATGTTCATGCATGATACCAATATTTGGTCACATGAGTAGTCTATTTTAAACAATTTTCCACATAGGGTATTATTGTGTACTTAAATTCATCATTAATGATGGGAAATGAAGAGATACATGCATTTTAGACTTCCTATATTTTTATGGTTGACAATGGTGTTTGGGCATGATAATCATAGTATTATTCGGGCTGATAACCTATGTAGGTGAGTTTATTTCTAGGGGTGGTTACCCAACATCAAAAATAGGGTCAATACCTCCCCACCACCACCACCACCAATAGAATCCTACCCATCCCCATATAAGATCTCAAATGGGATATTAGTCCTATGATGGGATTTTTTACATACTCATCTAAGAGGTCATATGTGGTAAAAGTCCTCCACTATAGTTATTTACCCCCATGAATGATACATATCCTTCAAAAAGACATAAGTCAACCTCTAAAAGTTTAGTGAAGTGATGTGAGTTACTATTAGGGTAGTTCTGATTCTTGAGGATTTTTTCTATTTCTCATGTAATGGGACTTTGAATATCATAAATCTATCTTACATACTTGGTTCTCTCCATTATATAATTTCACGGTTGTTATTTTCTATGTATTTCTTTATTTTCTTGAAGTTTGAGATGACTAATTTCTATATGATTCCTTGATGGTTTTTTTGGAATCCCAATGTGTACATATATACTCAAACCTAAATGTGTGTATTCACCCATACATGTCATGTATTTTTTATATAAAAGATAGTTTGGAATTGATATTGGTTGACACAATGTTAGTTGATCACAGTTATACATGGACATGGTAGTAGCAACCAATGTTCGTGTCTAATTATAGTTTTTTATGGGGATCCATTTACATCATCTCTTCATGATGGTTTTTTCATTTTGTTTATGGGTCATGTATTTCTCCACCTTTTCATTTTTTATATATATTGGTTTACTTTTTAGGATCCATGGGTTGTCACATGTATTATTTATATTGTAGTTATATATATATTTGTTATTCATTATTATATCCTATTTAGACAAGTTCATTGTATAATTTTGCATTAGGAAAAGTACCCCCATTACGTGTGACATACTTATATTACTATTGGAATGTCCTGGATATGGGTTTCGCCAAAAGGTTCCATGAACCCGGTTGGTCACATAACCTCAAGATCATTTCATTAAATGCCAGAGGCTGCCGACTAGTATCGAGGGCTGAGGTGTGACATTGGAGAAACTATTCCCTCATTAGAAGAGTATACACATTGAAAAACATATTATAAACAATATAAGAAGTATTAATACAAAAAAATATAAGTAAATAGTGGAGGACTAATATTAATAAAACAACTAGAGAATATATGTGTGTGTGTGTGTGATGCATGTCACATGTGTCTAGGAAAGTATCCAAACAAGTCAAAATTCTAGAAATACAATATATAAATAAAAGTTTAGAAAACAATGTAAACTCAAAAAGCATTGCAAGCCTTAGCTTTTTCTCGTTATCTCCATCTCTAATAGTAATCATGTACCTAATGAATAAGGGCATTTTCCCTTATCTATACCTGCAATAATATAATCAGTTTGAGTCCAAAATCATGACCTAAATAGGGTGTGATATTAATCTCAGTAGGAAACCACCAAAAGATATGTGCCTAACTATCAGTGAATATATACAGCAAGTAATATGTAGAAATCAAGCAATAAACTTTGAAGCACTCAAATGTAAAAAATCCTATGGTTTTCAATTACATTCATTTACAATTATTTTTCATCATTTAAATCATGTAATCTTAGGATGTATCATATGATCTATATTATGTTATCTAATTGTAACAAACACATGTCTCAGAAGACCATATAAACAATCATCTAAGAAAAATTCCATTCTTATGATTTGGATTGGCAAACTTATCACAATCATTAAATCATTCATAAACTACCCTTTGGGAAAGCTCTCATGGTCTAGCCCTTTTGGTTTAACATAGCACCAATGCATTAAATAATAACCCTCTCAGAATTATCTCATGGTCTAACCTTTTGGTCCACATAGTATAGATCAATTAAAAATAACCACCTCGGTAGCTCTCATGGTTCATACCCATTTTTCAACATAGTACTAAATCAATTACAAACGGCCACCTGGGTATATCTCATGGTCAATATCCCTTACTTAACATAGCATCGTTAAATTATAAATGACCTCCTGGGTAGATCTCGTGGTCAATACCTCTGGGTCAAACCTATACACCAAGGCTCTCACAGTCCATTGGAAAAACAATGTGCATATCATATAAAAAATGATCATGTAATCTAAAACTATTTCATGGATAATAATTCACGATGCATATCACAATCATTTCATACAATCAATTAAAATCCATCATAATCAACAAGGCATGGAAAAAAAATATGCCTCATATTCAACCTTCACCAAACAACCATAAATAGTCAATAAAGGAAACTCATCCATGGGGTATCTCATAAACAAGGTATATAACCTTACACATAAGAAACAACCATTTATCAATCAACCGAATTATAATAGTTAATAATTGGGTTTAATTCCAAAATCACGCAATACTTGAAATGTGTGTAGGTGAAACTTTTATCATAAGTAATCCAAAGACAAAAAAATAAAGGTACAAAACACCTGCCTTCATGTCGTACAATTTATATACTTGAACTTCAACCCATGAATCATCCTAGAAAAGAATATATCTACAAAAAAGTTAAAACAAATATCATCCTAGAATAACTCATGGTAGAGGAAGAATTAGGAAGAAAGGCTCTATGGGATTTGATAAATCACTGATGGGATTCCAACGCACCAAACAGTGTCTCAATCATACCTCAAATGGATAATCAGGTGTTCAATCCTCTTTCATTATTCTCGAGTGCTCATGTATGAAACACGGGAAGAAGAATTCATTTATAGACATGAGACGCAACCCCTCTTTGATATATCAAATAAAAAGAAAAGTAGACGGCATGTTCATTTAAACTATATGCCATGTATTGGCCTTAACCATCCCCTAACTTAAGTGGTCTACCAGGTCAACACCATCCATGTACATGGCCACTACACAGTCAATACGTGGATATACGCGACAACTAGATACATGGCGCTTACATTAATGTACACAGTGTGTACTCATAAAATCATCATTTCTTTCTTTTTCCTAAAAAACAACCCAAAATCAAGACCCATACCAGAGGATAAGATCTAGGTTCTTACAAACTTTACCCCTTAATGTAATTTTTCCCCAAATTTTCTATCAAAGGGTGGTGAAGAAGAATCTCAGAACAACACTGGCCACTATGATCAAACTTTGGCCTCCCTCTCCCAAGTCTCGTCTTGTACTCACTTGTGTTGTCATATCACCCATACCAGAAGAATAGATCAGCCATGTAGATCCTTCATGCTATGATCTATAATCTGGATAGGGTTCTCCCCAAAGAATGCATCCACCTCCGACTCAACCTCGGGTTGAAAAACATGAGATGGCTCTGAAAAGTGATTCCATAGCTGAGAAACAAGAAAGATGTTGTGAATATCCTGGTACCTATGATGTAACTATAAATGATAGGTAACCTACCCAACTCTCTCCAAAACATCAACTGGCCCGACTTATCTCGGTGAAAGCTTCCCCTATCTCCTAATACTCATGTGTCCTAACCTCGATGTGACATGTAGGAAAACCTGATCTCCGACCTCGAATTCCAGAGGTCATCTTCATCGATCAGCATAATATTTCTGGAGAGAGAGTGTATTATCCATCCTATTCTGAATCAACTCCACCTTCTCCTAGACATGATGAGGTCCCATCATAGCTGCCTCTCTTACCTCCAACCAACATAGGGGTGATCGGTATGGCATACCGTACAATGCCTCATAAGGTGCCATCTGAATCATTTTCTGAAAACTATTATTGTAGGAAAACTCCACTAGGGGTATGTATCTATTATGACCAATAGGTTAGATACCCTAATAGGGGGAGAATCAAGGTATTCCAGATTATAAAAACTACCCCTATTGATCTTGTTTCACTGTTAACAAAAACTTGCTTCTCTCTCTTTCCCGTAGAAAAGTATAAACAAAAATTAAATCATGTAAATGACAGAAAACATTTTACTTGGTTCACCCTCATTGGGCTACGTCTGAGGGGAATACATCGGCTATGTGTCTATGTACCAAATCCACTAAAAGTAGACATTTGTTTACAAAGTTCTGAGTGGACTCACTATCCCTACTAGTTTACAACCCCTCACAATATAAAAGCTGACTACTCTCTCAACTGAAGTGTAATCACTATTTCTTCAAAAGATATACTCACAGTTTACAGACCTATAGGTTTCTTCATTATCACATATGAATTATGCATCTTTAACTATTAATATATTCTCAATTGAATAACAACTTTCACCTGCAGATGTATCTCACTCTGCCATAGAATTGAACTGGGAAACTTCAAATTTTACGCACATCCCTTACTATGACTTGAGCATAATTGCATTACCTTTCACACAAAATATCTATTTTTTCATAAAATCCTAACTCTACTTTTCACGTAACCTCAAAAACTCCACACAGCCATCATTTTATGAGAAATGTAAACTTTTACGTGCAACGCCAATTTTTATTCACAACAACAAACTTTTCGTGAAACTCTATTTGTGTACTTTTTACGTGCTTCAAAGCACAGATCTTCTCTAAGTCATGAGCTCCTTCAAATGAGGGGGTCACCTCATATTTATAAGAAAACTTGACCCCTACACGAAAAATCCTTCTTGAGTGTGTAATCATCTTCGAGCGTAGAAAACAAATCTTCCATTCAACATTTTATTTCATGCACTACTCCAATATTTCACACACTTCATACATTTTCCAGTTTTCAAGATTCTGATCTCAAAACACATATTTCACGAAAAATCCCATTCATTTATTATTCGCACCACTCCAATATTTTATAAACCTTCATTTTCTAAAAATAGATATCTCCATTTTCAAATTTTGTGGCCCAAAAATTTGGAAAACATTGGAAAATGACACCACATTAGATCTATTCTTTTTGTACCGCCTCTAGATTTTCCATTCCTTTTTCATTGTTTTTTGTCAACATTGGTTGTCTGCAATATCTCTGGAACTCAACAACTTACCATCGATACCTTCTTTTTAAACAAACAAACCAACATTGTCAACAAACACAAACACCACAAAAATGGTTAAATGTTACCTTGAGGGATTTTTTCCCAATAGTGTCTCTCCTATGAGCCCCCTAAATTCTAGACGTATGCTTTAATCATGTCTTCCAAAACCTGTATCATGCGCTCGAATTAGCCATCTATCTAAGGATGGTAAGTTATACTCAGAAGTACTTGTGTACACAAACCCCTCTCTAGTCCCTTCCAAAAACGAGAAGCAAACCGTATATCCCTGTCAGAAATAATAGAGAGTGGAATCCCATGAAGATGTACAATATCTCATATGTACAATTTTCCAAGATCATCAATACTGAAGGTTTCCTTGATTATTAATAAAATTGAAACCTTTTTTATTCTGTCAATAACAACCCATATAGAATCATTTCCTCAGGGAAAACTTCATAAACTCATCATGAAATCCATTGCGGCATCATTAAAATTCCACTTGGGAATAGATAATTATGTTAATAGCCTTGTCAATCGATGATGCTCCACCTTCACCTATTTATAGGTCGAACATCTCATAATAAAGCTAGCTACATCCCTCTTCATACATGGCCACAAATACTGACGATGTAGATCTCAATACATCTTGGTGACACCATGATGAAATTCCAAAATTGAGGAATGGAAATCTTGCATCAAATCCTCACGTATGCCTTCTAACACCCATACGCACCCATGAAAATACAAAACCTCATCCTCACCTACGGTCCACCCAGGGTAGGGTCCTTTCCTAACACACTCTCATGTAGGATTAGTCCTTTGAAATCTAATAGTGGCCTCATTCTCACATGATCCATAAGAGTAGAGGTAACAGTTATATAAGAAAGAAATGGCTTCCCCTATTTGTCATGCACCTCCAAATGCATTTCAGATAATATAGACACAAGCTACCACTCACTACTGGACTTCTAGACTACCTTCATCTGAGTCCTGTTCAACAAATTAGCCACTCCATTGCCTTTCCCAGGCATGTAAACAAGCTCAAAGTCAATGGACTTAAGGTACTCAACCCACCTTCACTTACTCACATTCATATCTCATTGAATAAAGATATACTCCAGGATATTATGTTATGTGTACACCACAAAACTCTCTCCCAAAAGATAATGTCTCCAAAAGAGAAAATCATGCACAAATGTAGCTAACTCGATTTAATGTGTCAAGTAATTCCTCTCATGTGGCCTCAACTGTCAAGACCCAGTGCAACTAAACCTTCCTCCTATATAAGCACTACTGCTATCCCGATACGTGATGTGTCACAATACATATTGTAACTCTTGCCTAGTTTCAGAAAAAACAGTATTGGTGTTGACTTCAATCTTCCTTTCAGCTCTAGAAAGGCTGAATTGTAGGAATCTGTCCACAAGTACTTTTCACTCTTCTTAGTTAGGCCAATCAGCAGTGCTGCTAAGTTTGAAAAGTCATGAATAAATCATTTGAAGAAACCAGCGAACCCTAGAAAACACTATACCTCAAAGACATTTTTTGGATTCTCCCATGAAAATATTATTGTCACATTCTATGGGTCTAATGATACTTCTATCATTGAGATAACATGACCCAAGATGCGAATCTATTCCATCCAAAAGTGGCACTTTGAGATCATAGTATACAACTGATGCTCTCTCAGTTTACTCAATATGATCTCAAGATTTGAGGAATGGTCATGTTAAGTGTGAGAGTACACCAAGATATAATCAACAAAGACTACCAAAAAATAATCCAAGTATGGATGGAACACTTGGTTCATCGGTTCCATAAAATTGTCGGTAGGTTCATGAGACCAAATGGCATAACCAAATACTCGTATAGACCACACTTGCTCTAAAAGGCTGTAAGAGGTATATCTGATGGTTTAATGTGAAATTGATGGTAACCAAATCACAAGTCAATCTTCAAGAACTCTAGGTCTCCTTGAAGGTGATCAAATAGGTCACCAATCCCTGGAAAGTGATATTGGTTTTTGACTTTCAACTGATTTAGATTTCCATAATCCACACAAAGTCTGAGGGTATTGTCTTCCTTCTTCACAAAAAGGGAAGGTGAACCCTAGGGAGAAGTACTGGTTCAGATGAAACCATTTACTTGGAATGCCACTTAATTCTTCTTGAGCTCCTGTAACTCTATTGTGGCCATACTATATGGAGGAATGGACACAGGTTCCGCTCCTGGTACAAGGTCAATAGAGAAAACTAATTCTCTCTCTAGAGGTAAACCTTAAAAATCATCTCAAAATACATCTCAGAAACGATCCACCACTGGAAGAAATTTCATCTATGAATTCCCCTAATCATCCATATATAAACTAGAAATACAGGCTATAATTCCTCCCAAACCATGATGCTTGGGTCCATCTCTACTTTTCTGGACATCCCATTCTCCCTTTTATAGAAAATACTTTCCCTTTGGTGATGTGAAACTCACCCTGTGGTGATATCAGTCAACAAATTCCAAAAAGGAGACCAAACAATCCATTATAATAATGACTTCGAATCATGTCATCTTTAAGACATAGAGGTTGCATAAGAAGTGACACCCAGTAACCTCAAGAGGGCACTCCTTGAACTGATGTACACTATCTTCCCTAATACCCAGTAGAGTGTCTAGCGTCATAACATCCTCATAAGTAAAGATACAAAGATCAAGGATCATGACAACAGAAACCGATATAAAACTATAGGAAGCCCCTATTTCAAAATGAGCAGAATATAAAAGTATGGAAACTATAATCGTACCTCTAACTATAGAGGTTCTGGGATCCTACTCCTACTGGGTCTGTTCCATCACAAAATTATAACATGTACCACAACCCTACAACCCTGCCTGGCTACCTAGGGATAGTCTACCCTTCTGTCACTAAAAACCAATCATCTAGCTACCATGGCCATGACTGCATACTTAGCATGAATATCCTGATAAACCTCAGTTTTTGAACTGATAAGAAACTGGGGGTCCTTCTCTTGAAAGTGGAGTCATAATAAATCCCCTATCACTCACTTTTGGTGAGAACATACTACAAAAATGCTTAATATGATCTTTCCACATGATCGGCACTTGACTGCATCCTTTGGGAAATGTGGTCTCATATTCCCACTCTTTCTGAACCAGTAGTACACCTCTTGGATACCTGAAGAAACATCCCTGTGGCAGTTTGTGCTATTTGTCGAAGGACTACCTGAACTTGATGCTGAACCACCCTAGATTGCAACTCCAAACTCCATCCTATTGTGCTTCGTAATTAGGATCTAGTTTACTATAGTAGTCACTGTAGTCATCCGGAAAACATTCACCAACTATCAGATGTCATACCTAAGACCATCCTCAAATCTCCTAGATAGTGATAACTCGTCATCTCCGAAAACATGTGCAAATCATTAAAGCATTGTATAGTGATAAGAATAACCCATCACTGAAAGAGTTCCCTGATCTATATGCATGAACTCCCAGGATCGGTCGGCTCTCAATGTCTCATGGTAGAATTAATCATAGAAGGTCCTTTGAAACTCTTCCCAAGTCATATCTCGATGATGTCCTTCCTGTGAGATAACATCCCACCATATCTTGAAATAATCACATAGCATTTAATTCATGATCTTCACCAACCTCTCAGGAGTTGTCTCCAGATGCATAAAGAGAGAAATCATGGCCACCAACCATGACTCTAGAGCATGTGGTCATCCATCCTTTAAAAAAGTGGGAGGATGCTACTACTAGAACACCCGAGTCAACTCTTCCATTGTCAGGGAAAGATGTGGTGATCCCTGAAAATTTTTCATCATCCTCATAAATCCTTCATAGAACTATACATCAGCACCTATATCCGGTATAATAGCTAGTTCCAAAATAGGCATGATGGGAGGACCTGCTGGAAGTCCTTGATCTATCATTTTAAGTGTCTGATCATCTCCCTATACCTGGCATACAACCATAGGACATCTTTGTGGCATGACTCTGCAAGGTCAAGTGCACACCTTAGTTCAAGATTATCAAGGAATACAACATATAAGTTTAATAATGGAATAGGAGAAGGAAAAAAATCATGTTTTACAAAAACAGTGTTACACAGTTTGTAGAACCACTACACAATGTGTTCCTGTAAGACTTCTCATTGGCGTGTACCCCTTACAACCTAGTCATGTAACACCCCATACACATGGCATGTTCCTCTTGAGACAGATCATGTACTTAAACATCCCCTCCTACCCAAGTACTTCTACAGGTCTATAACTACATAGTTATATTGGTGTAACGCTACACGGCATGTTCAACCTAGACACGGCGTGTAATCAAAAGTTATATCCACCTGTGTCATTAGTCACATCGTCAGATACATGATCATCTATAGCTCGGTGTGTACTCCCAGTAAACAGTGTGTAAAACCAAATGTTTACCAACCCCGTTTCTTTACTCACACAGCTAGTCACACAGTAAAAAACTACACGACATGTATATACAGTACTAGTAATGTACATACGGTACTCAGAGTGTTATTAAGAAAAGTCATTTCTTTGATAATAGAAGAAGACATGGCATGTGTTTATAAAATCACACGTTGTGTTTTATAGGTTTTCTAGATAGTAAGCCTCTGAAACTTCTATAAAAATTCAAAAATCATAAAATATTGGCCAAGGCATCCATTTTCAAACTGTGTGATCCCATACTCTTGTGAATCAACAAATTCTATCCTTACTAATGTCATATCTTAACAGAATTTAATTAAAGATCAATCACGATCCACCACATTTTGATCCAAGAGGGCCCCTAACACCACCAGGACCAAATCATGGAGTTAATCCAATGAAAATTTACATATTCCAATACCCTATCAACATAGAAGTTATTTCTATAATGGTATCTATCACAAAAACATGCATATCTAGCACAACATCTATCACAACAACATACAATCAATAACGAACCCTAAATGGAATGATAAGAATATATGACATGTGATCTAAAGAAAGTGCCTATATGATGCATGAAATGGAATACCTTCATCTCATCAGGTTTCAATAGAAATAGTAGCACAATGATATGAATCATAACAGCACAAAACAAGTGAATCACCCAATGGTGAAATCAAATCAACTGTTAAATTTGTGAAACCAAAAAAATTGAAATATTCTAGGTAACTTGGATTTTCCATGTACATGGGTTAGCAACTCCCAAGAATAGCCTATTACCAACTACTTATTCCTTCATATCCTAGTATATTGGCTACAAATAGTAAGTTATAGTATAAAAGAAACTCATTTTATACCACTTTGTATTGTCCAGGATCTGACAGTTTCCCAAAGGTGCCTTGAACCTGGTTGGTCACATAACCTCAAGCGTATTTCCCCAAATTCCAAAGGTTGCTGACTTGTTTCGAGGGCCAAGGTGTGATATAGGGGAGACTATTCCCTTATTGGCAGAGTATACACAGTGGAAAATAGATATTAAACCATAGTGGAAGAAATAATACCATAGATTAGAAGTAAATATCCAAATAATTATATTAATAAAAAAACTAGAGAATATATAAATATATATAAATGATGAATGAAAAATGTGTCTAGGAATGAAAAAAAAAACAAGTAACAATGATGTAAATACATTATTGAAACTAATGTTCTGAAAAGCATGTAAACTAAAATAGCATTGTAGGCCTCATCTTGGTATCATGCTCACCTTCCCCAACAACAATCAAGTGCCTAATAAAGAAGGGTGGTTTACCTTGTCTATAACTGAAATCATATAATATATTTGGGTCCAAAAGCATGACCCAAATAGGGTGTGAGATAAATCCTAGTAAGAAATCACCAAAAGATCTGTGCTAAACTCTTAGTGAATATATATAGCAGGTAATATCATAAATCAAGCAATAAACTAGGAATTACTCAAAAGTAAACAATACTACAGTTTTCAATTACATAAAATTACATTTATTTTTCATCAATTGAATCATGTAATCTTTTGATCTGGCCTAATCTATATATTCCCCTATGTAATAGTAACAAACACGTGTCTTAGAAGACCATCTAAACAATCAAGTAAGATTAAGTCCAATATTGTGCTTTGGATTGGTAGACTCATCACAATCATTCAATCATTCATAAACAACCCTCTGGGAAATTTCTCACTATCTAACCCATTTGGTTTGACATAGCACCAATTCATTAAGTAACAACCCTCTAAGAAAGATTTCATAGTCAAACCCCTTTGGTTCCGCATAGTATAAATCAATTAAAAGGGACCACCTGGGTAGCTCTCACGATCAATACCCCTTGGTCAACATAGCACTAAATCAATTACAAATGACCACCTGGGTAGCTCTCATAGTCAATACCCCTTGTTCAACATATAATCAATAAAGTATAAACGACATCCGAGGTAGATCTCGCAGTCAATACCCCTGGGTCAAACCTATACACCAAGGCTCAGACAATCTATTGGAAAAAATTGTGCATATCATATCAAAATAGATCATGTAATTTTTAAATACTACATGGATAAACATTCACAATGAATATCACAGGCATTTCATATAATCAATTAAACTCCATCATAATCAACAAGGCATGTAATAAAAGGTGTGCCTCATTCTCATCCACCACCAAACAACCATAAACAATCAATCAAGGAAACTCACCCATGGGGTGTCTCATAAACAAGGTATCTAACCTTATGCTTAAGAAACAACCATTTATCAATCAACCAAACCATAACAGGTAATAACCAGTTTTAATTCCAAAATCACTTAATACCCAAAATGTGGGTAGGCGGAACATATATCATAAGTAATCCAAAGACAAACAATGAAAGGCAAAACCCACTAACCTCGATGTCGTATAGTCGATATAATTGAATAACAACCCCTGAATCAGCCTATATTAGCATAGATCTACAAAAAATTGAAAAACCTCAACCTTGAATAACTCATGAGAGAGGTAGAATTAGGAAGAAAGGATCTAGTGTATTTTAGAACTCACCGATGAGATTCCAACACACACGACAGTGTCTCAATCATAGCTCAGATGGATAATCGGGGGCTCAATCTTCACTTTTCATTCCTGATTGCTCTTGTATGACTCACAAGAAGAAGAAGTCATTTATGAACATTAGATGTCACCCCGCTCTGATATATCAAATATAAAAAAAGTTCATGACATGTTAATTTAAACTACAGGTCATTTATTGGCCTCAACTGGCCCCTGACTTAAGCTATCTTCCAGGTCCCCACATGACCACTATGCGGTTGTGTGTGTCCACTGGATACACAACATGTACATGGAAGTACAAATCATGCACTTAGAAAATCCCCATATCATCCTTTTTCCTAAAAAAACTACCCAAAATCAAGATCCATATGTGAAAAGAAGATTTGATATCTTAAAACTATATTTAGTAGCTCGTAGACTATTGGAGAATGATTTGGGTTTAACACCTAGATTACCTCGACTATGAGGGATCTTAGTGGGTGGGATTGTGTTATAGTGTTATAAAAGTGGTCATATATTAGGGATACATTTTAGAGTTAGACTTATGTTCATGATAGTTTTATAAATTTAAAGAATCTTTTTAATGGGTCTCAATTTAAACATTCAGGATAGTTAAACAAGTTTTTTTGTATAGTGGTTTATTTATATTCACTCAACCTGGGTATCCTTATATTTTACTCAATAAAATAAGACACTAGTTACATGGAATAAATTAATGGTACATGAATCGTATAAGAATAATTAATTGATTTAAATTTACTTATTATGTTATTTTACTTTATAAGGTTTGATGACCATGTTTCATCTTGTTATATTTGATGATTCACCCATATAGATAGTCAACTAGTGTCTTGAAGTAGGTTTTTGGAATTCCCATTCTAACATTTGAGTCTATTTTTGCAAACAAGTGGAGTGATGAGATTTCCTTATAGACAAAAGATCATTATTGGTTTCCCCTTGTATTTCAATGATAATTTACTCTTCCCATTTTTAGTGAGAAAACCCACATTTCATAATTCAATAGGATCTTCCACAACTTTTTTTGCAGTGGATTATTCAAGATGGATAGGATAAGGATGTGGGTGAGATTAGAGTTTTACATAATTTCCAATGAAATAAAACACCCATGATCAAGTATTATAAAGTCCATATTGTGGATGAGGACAAGTTCTAGATAATGGTTTGATTATTCTTGTTTGTCATTATACCTACTAAATAGATTCTAGGTGTATGTGGCATTTATTTGGGAGAAAATTAATTAATGGTTTTTAGTCAATGATAAGAATTAGGGTATTGAAATTAGATTAATACTCATAAAAAATTATAATATAGAGGATAAGTTGATTATAATTTATACATTGGATCCATTTTACTATAAAAAGTATTTACTACACTTTTGTAGAATGAGATTCTAGTTGTATGGGGTAGTTATCTGGGAGAAAGTCACTAATGTTAGTTAGTCAATGGCATGAATTGGGGTAATGAGATTATATTCATACTCATGAAATCATAATATAGAGGATAAGTTGATTATAATTCAGACATTTGATCCATTTTACTATAAAGAAGTATTTACAACACTTCTGAAGAAGAGTTTTTTGGACCTTGAGAATATATCATGTCTTATAGAAAAAGAGAACATGGGAATTGTATGAGCCTTTTTGTCAAAGGGGGAAACAAGATAATGGAATATTAGTGGTTGTCAAGGTGGTCCTCAAGGATTTGTATAAGATATAGTATCTTTTAATTCAATAAGAGGAGGTACGGAGGGGGATGATTTAGTGATCTCTTCTAATCAATACCACCCCTAGGTAATCTACATAAAGACAAGAGTGTTGGCGGATCGGGATGATGCTAGATGCTTATTATAGAGGTTTACTACCTAAAAATACCTCACATGGTTCAATGTATGATATGTGTATATTGTAATTTTTAACTTGTAACTATAGAAACTGGTGTGATCCATTCCATTATTAATATATCCTTTGTTCAAGATCTATGGATTTTGATGAAGCTACTATCCCAACCCATGTGACTAGATACTCCTACAAAAAACTATCTTATGATCACCCACATATTTTCATATTGGTATCTTGGTATTAGTGGAGAGTGGTATTCATGGGACCTCATAGAGTCTATGATGAAGCCCTATGAAATTGTCCAAGGTATGGAATTTCTATCAAAAGTACTTTATGGAATAGACTACAACTACCATAGTGTCATACTTATAAGATAATGTATTGATATTATTCTTCTTGGGTGAGTGGTAACCTTACTCAACTTGATCAGTATAATTTCCTAGTCTAAACGTACATAGACATTACCTCACTTTTATATACTACTTAAAACATTACACTAACAGATGCCCAAAGATGGTATTAGTTTAGCACCTTTGGAAGAAAGTAAATAAAAAAAGTTGTACACAAGTGAATAAAATTATCTATAACTAGGTTCTTCAATACTAGATCCATTCCTAGACAGATCATACTTAATATATATCTTCATAAACTAGGAAAGGAAACATAAAAAATGTTGATATTAGAGTCTCATTAACTGTAAAAAATGGAGGCATGTAAGCATAAACATGAGCTTTGGGGTATGAGAATGTGATCAGAACATTAGAATATCATAACTTGAATATCAAATACCATAAACATAAATCATGATATTTTTCACGATTGTTCATAAAAAATTAATCCTAAGGAAATAAAGAACATAATCCATGAAATCATGTTATAGTAATAATACATGAAATTATGGAATACATATACTTGTGATATCATTATCTACAGGTTAATACTCACTACTAGAACTTATCAAAGAACTTCATGGGAATTTCACCTACAGGGAGGGACACACCACTATCCCCAGTCATGGTCTTTCCTTATAAGGGATCAGGTTTCCTTATCTTCCCATAGTGGATTGGGTTTTACCATATTTCTAGAGTGGATTGGGTTTCCCCATATTCCATATTCATGGTGACTATACCTACGGGTCTAGACACATCCCTATCCCCAGTTGCAGTTCTTTCCTTGTAAGGGATCAATTTTCCCCTTCTTCCTAGAGTGTATCAAGCCTGTTGACAAGATTTCCATCATTATATCATGAGATATAAATCATTACCCAATACATTGGATGTATATATATGTCCCACCCATCTCATAAAAACACATTCAAACATATTCCACATGATAACAAAACATTCATTATATCATGACTTATAAAAATATATGGGTTTAATAAACATAAAATCAAAAACCATGAAATGAAATGGGGATCATTAGCATTTCATCACATCATAACCTATGGAAAATATATAGGTTTAATAATCATGTCATCAAATATCACCCATGAAAATAAGTGGGTTTCAAAATCATATAACCCGAGGATGAGAAATAGATTTCATATACATCACTCCATTAAAAAATAAACCACTGAAGAAATAATATCAATGGAACCTTGAAATAATTTCCTTGGAGGGCATGAGTAACATCAATTGATGTTATCATAAATTGAAAAAAACTTTGAAGGGTATTTTTAAAAATTTCCTTGAGGTAAATATACTTTATTATTTGAAAATGTATCATTATAACATAAAAACCATTGAACACCATTTTCATGAAAATAAAAAATTAAATTTAAAAATAAAGATTTGAAAACATTTTTGAAACATTTTTCTTTGAAAAAATATAATTGGAATTGTAAAATGTTTTGAAACCCATTTTCAATTAAAAAATATAAAAGAATCTTGAAAATAATTTGATAAATTTTTTCCTTGAAAACATAAAAAAGATGCTTAAATTTTTTTTTGAAAACCATTTTTCATGAAAATTTATAAAATAATATTGAAAAATCATTGAGAAATTTTTCCTTTAAAACATAAAAAATTATCTTAAAATCATTTTGAAATCAATTTTCCTTGAAAATTTATAAATGAATCCTAAAAATCATTTGAAAAAAATACACATTCCTTGATAAATACATTGAAAAAATATATAAAAATATTGAATGTGTTTTGAAAACCAATTACTTGAAAATTACTTTAAATATTATTTCTTAAAAATTAACCTTTTTAAAACGAAAAGGAAGATTCATAGAAATGATGATAGGTAAACTCATACATGTCGTATGAGGTAAAAAGAACAATCCTTTTTCATAGTAAAAATGTTTGAAAAATTACTTATTCGTAAATGATAAGAATATTAAATTGATATTTTTTAAAGAAAAAAAGGTATAAATGTATTTTTGTGATCATAGGAGGATGGTATAATATTTTTTAACCTTTTAGAAAACATGGATTAGAAGTACCATAGATTTTTGACCTATGAGATGGTAAATTCAGGATTTCTTAAAAACACTTTATTAACTATCATATGTACCAAAGAGTGGGGAAAAGGTTATAATACATGAATATTACATGAATAATTATAAGAGATGAAAATTAATGGGTTTTCATGGGCTATGGAACATAATATTTCATCAAAGGAAGTATAATCATAAACTATCTCAAAAAGGGATGAGATTATTTCAATAAACTCTTACCACTTGGTAACTTTGAACCACAGTCCCCATTTAAGAAAATTAAATTACATAAAGCTTAAAATATCATGAAAATAATGATATTAATTATATAATATTTCATAGTTAGTACGTACATCTCATTGAAAAATATAGTTTCATAACATGACATCTGTCTCGAAGAAGGCAAATCGAGACAAAATTACTTTACTTATTTGGTAACTTTTGAAACATAAACACCATGAAAGAATGATAATAAAATTTATATGTAAATACCTAGAAATTTAATTATAATAATTATATAATACTTCCATGGAAATTATACACAACACACAAAAGGGATGGTTGGTTAATAAAGTTGGTATCTCCAAGAAATAAAAAAGTGAGATAAAATTTACATACCTTGTGTATTGACTATATTATTACACATAAGAACCAACTATATAATAAATATTTTTTTATTATACATATTTTATAGAACCATATTATTATATTTAATACCGTATATTATTTTATTATGAATTTATTTTACCATTTTGTTAACAATTCTATTGTAATGTTACACTTTAGGTAATTTTCGCTTTATTTTTTCTCATGTCTATTAATTTTTTATATCATTGTTCCTTATTATTATATCATGATTTACATAATTTAAACCATGATATATATATATATATCATAAATATTAAATATATTCTTTTTATAATAATTGTTTCCCTCTAGGATTGGGAATGACATTGTTGATTTAAGGTTCAAACATTCCAAGCGGTTTCTAACGGGTTTGTTCGTAGAAATGGAAACATCCAATGATTCCATATTCATTTTTAACTAATTTCCAATGGTAGGTGCTCATTAGTTATGCACTGATGAGGCTTAGGAATTTTCATTGGTTGAGAGGATGGGAATTTGGACTCATCACACCTTTTTTAGGGGAATTATTATCTACTCTGAGACTCTCTTTATAGATTTAAGTTATGTTCGTGAATCCTTATTACATTACCAATTATTAAAATAATCTTTCCATTAGATATGACAATCAATGATAAATATGTATGAAATTTAGAGAATCTTTTATATGTATTAGAGGTTCTTCATCCATAGAGAATCATCTATGTTTGTTTAGAGATTCTTAGTCAATGGTATTCTTTAATACAATATATAAAAGTCTCTTGGTTATTATGATAACCATGCTAGTTTTAAAGCCACTCAGTGGGGAACTTGAAGTTTATTATCATTCAAAAGGAAATAGATTATTTCAGAGTTGGGATCGCACCTGAAGACGGGCTACCTGTGTATCCTTGTTTAGAGAAGGAATCAGAACCCACGTAGTTTGAGTAAGGGAGTATGAGGTTTATATATGATTGATGGCTCATAGAAAGATTTCATAATCACTTTTACACTCTAAGCTCATGTGAGTCATGCTCGGTGTCAGAAACAAGAGGTATTGGTAACACCAGACAATTGTTCCATGAAATATTCAATCATGAGAAATAATGTGGGGCTTATGTATGTATGACTCCCTAGGTAAATGAAGATTAGGATTTACTTCAGGGAAGAAACCCGGAAATAGGGTCTATAAAGCTATATGTACTTTATGGAGATTTGGATACTCTAACTTGGGGCTTACTCCTGAGAAAGATGCCCAAATTAGAAGGGGACTTATGATTGGGTTTTTCTCCTGAAAAGGAAACTCAAATCAAATGTAAATGAAGACTGGTTAAGATAAATTAAGACTGGGGCTTACTCCTGAAAAGGATGTCCAGGTTAAAGGAATTAAGATTTGGGCTTACTCCTAAGTAGGATGCCCAGAATTAAGGGGACTTGGACTAGGGATTACTCCTGAAAAGGATTCCCAGGTTTGTAGATTTGAAACTAGGACTTATTCCTGAAAAGGAAGCCCAGGTTAAGGGAATTATGACTGGGGATTACTCCTAAGGAGGATGCCCATAATTAGGGTTCTCTCATATTAAAGGATGAGGTTGAATGAATGAAATCTCAACCTTTAGTGACATAAATATGTGTAAATCACTAGGTTATGAGAGATATTCCATGGAATTCCTTTCAGATAAGGAATACAATTAAGAAAACATGCCATAAATGGTTTTGAAGAGTGTCTTGAAGACTGAATCTTGAATAGGAGAGGTAGAATGGCATAAGAGAGGTGAAATGGGCAGGAAGGGCACCCAAAAAATAGAAGGGCGCACAAGTCCTGGGGGGTCGCGCAAGTACTGCATGGGTGCACAAGTCTTGGTCATACAAGTTTACTTGCATGACACATATATACTTGGGTGATGGTTAACCAGTAGGGTAATACTTGGGAGATCCTTGACCAAAGCCTTTAGAATTATCCCGAGGTACTTCCAGAAGAGTGGCATACAAGTTTCACTGAGTAGGTAAGGAGGCGTTCAAGTGTGTCCATTTACCTTAAGGGTAAAACACTTAGGTGCGCAAGTGTTAGTGAATTCTTACACTTAGACTTTATTCCTGTTGTTTAGACCATCCATTATAGGTAAAGAATTACCTTAGAAGTGTTCGGAAGACTTGAAGAAGAGACTTGGGAATTTAGATCTCTATATCTGAATTCTGGAAAAAAATCCTCTCTCAAATGGGGGGCCCACTGGGGGTATTTATAGGCTGGAGAAGACCCTGGGTGATTTTCAAAGAGGGCACACAAGTCACCTTCACGACCATTTGGGTGGCGTGCAAGTATACTTGTGCGACCATGCTAGAACTTGCACGACCTATGGACAATGTTCTCCTTGTTCATCCCTTTCTCTTTTTTTGATGTTTATTCAAAGGATGAATCTTAATTGGGGTCAAGGTATTTCCCCTTTTCAATTCGTTAAACTATGTGATGGAAAGAAGCATAAAAAATAATCTATATAATATAGATGTCTAAAATTAAAAACACTATTCATGGAGATGGTAGGATGTATGTACACAAGAACAGTACTTTTGTTTTATTGATGTATTGAAAGGAAGTAAATTCCATATATGTATATATGTATATAATATCACGATGGTAGAATTATTATGTCATATATATTATATAGTCTCACTAATCATATCCTTAATACGTTCCATGTTGTAACGACCCGAATCCGGAGCCACTCAACTAGTGCCCCGTACCCAGTTCGCCACATGACCTCAAGCGCATTTACCCAAATGCCAGAGGATGATGACTAGTAGCAAGGGCCTTGGTGATTCATTGGGGAAACTATGCCCTCATTTGGTAAAGTATACAAGGGAAAGAAAATAACAGTCAATAGAGGAAGTAGTAAACATCATACAATAACTGAAACTAAACAGCGGACGCAATGAATATATAATAATGATGATGATGATTCAGCAGGTACAAGTATCTAAGGAAAGCATAAAACACAACAACGTGCTAAAATACAACTAAGAAAAAAGTAAGAAAAGTAAAAAGTAACTCCAGCAGCATAGCAAGCCTAAGCTCAGTCCTATTCTCTCCAGCTCCAACCAGCAATCATGTACCTAAAGTAGAAGGGACACAATCCCTATCCACACCTGCAACCATATAACCTGTTTGGGACGAAAATCAGGACCCAAATAGGGTGTGAGACTAATCCCTATAGGAAACCACCACAATATCTGTCCCATACCGTCAGTGAGTAATATAGCAGAAGTAATGAAAGTAAATGTAGTAATGAACTAGGAGTACATAAGTAAACAGTACTTCCAATTTCCATTCACATTCATTTAACAATTAATTCATTCATTTAATTAAACAACCAAGGAATCTAGCAAATCTCTCTATTCCAAGGTAAACAGGTAACACAGTAGGCATCAAAAGACTACCTAAACAAACAAGCAGGACAATAGATCCAAGATTGTGCTTTCGCTTGGTAGACTAATCTAAACCAAACAAACTATCCACATTCACACTGACTCTCTGGGTGGCTCAAACTAGCAAACCCCTATAGTCAAGTAAACATACAAGGGCATAGGCACTATAGGAAGCACTCACGTCGATTCCCATGTGGTCTTGCAATGATAGATACAGACTCTCTGAAGAAGCTCTTACGTCTAATTCCTCCTATGGTCTTGATACGTGTGCAAACTAAGGAAACTCTTCGGAAGCACAAAGTCCAATTCATGTAGGTATTTCATATGAAACTAATTCCAACAGACCCCCAAGAGAAGCACTTAATCGTCTATTCCCTCATGTTCTCCCACACGAGGTTCTCACAAACTCAAGCAGTCCAGTGGTGCATAATCGATTGTCAGCAGCCCTAATTAAGTTTAGAAACTACTTGTCTAAAAGCTAAAATGCATCAAAAGCATTAAAATAGTAGGGAACTCATGCAATCAGTTATAAAAAGAAAACTAGCAATCACAATAGTGTTTGCCTTATAGGCAAACTGTGCCAAACGGCGATAACAGCCAAACAGGGATAACACCCATGGGGTGATCCTCAAACATGAAAACAATCATATATTATTATCAATTAACCTTAAGATAAAAAATAAATATAATGAAATTAAACATTAGGACCAAAATCCCTAACCTGAGATACCCAAAACATGGGAATCTAACAATTTTGCACAAAAACTCAAAGAAATTCAATGTAAGAAAACAAACCACCTACCTCGATCCTTGGGGATCAATATACTTGATCTTTGGCCTGTGAATCATCCTAGAATGGAGTATATCTACAAAAACGTACAAAATATTTAACCTAATATAACTCTCATAAGAGAAAGAATCAGGAAACGTGGCCAAAGAAGAACCAAGAACTCACCGTTATGATTCTATTGCAACCGACGGTGTTTGATTCAGATAACCGGCGACGGATCGGTGGCTCGGAGAAGATTTGGCCTCCTCGGATGCTCTAGATGGAATTAGGCAAAGAAGAAGATGGAAATAAGGATTAGATGTGACTTCGGTCTGTTTAACAAAATAAAAATAAAGTACACGTCGTGTACTTCTGGAGTATATGGTGTGTACTTCTGGTGTACACGGAGTGTACGTGAATTTTCTATACTCCGCTTTAGGCAGCCACAAAGTCACCCTTACACGGTCGTGTGTGTGGCCATGAAAGTTTCAGCACACGTCTTCTAGTGGCATCGAAGTACACGGCGTGTACTCATAAAGTACACGCCGTGTACTCTGAAAATTTGTAGATTTTTCACTTTTTCTCAAAAACTACCAGAAAAGGAAAAACACGCCTGAAAAGAAGATCCAGGTTCTCAAAAACTTCCCCCCTTAAATAAATTCATCCCCAAATTTCCCTAACAAGGTGGTGAAGAAGAAACCTCGAACAACTCTGGCCACTGTGATCGTATATCGACCTCCCTCTCCCAAGTCTCATCCAATACACGGTAATGCTGCCATAGCACCCATACTAGAGGAACAGACCAACCATGGAGTACCTTTTCACTACGATCAACAATCCTGAAAGGATGCTCCTCGAATGATGCATCCTGCTCTAGATCAACCTCCTCGGGTAGAAAAACATGATACGGGTCTGAGAAATAACGTCGAAGCTAAGAAACATGGAAGATGTCATGCATAGCTTGGTACCTCTGAGGTGACTGCAACCTATAAAAAACCAGCCCAACTCTCTCCAGAACCTCAAACGGCCCGACGTATCTCAGTGAAAGCTTACCATGTCTACTGATCCTCTTGTGTCCCAACCTCGGGGTAACACATCGGAAAACCTGACCTCCAACCTTGAACTCCAAAGGTCTTCTCCACTGATTGGCATAATATTTCTACCGAGACTGTGTAGTAGACATCCTTTTCTGAATTAACTCCACCTGTTCTATGGACTCCTGAACAAGACAAGGTCCCAACATAGCTGCCTCTCTGGCCTCCAACCAACACAAGGGTGATCGGAACAGCCTACCATACAAAGCCTCGTAAAGTTCCATCTGAATAGTTACTTGAAAACTATTATTGTAGGAAAACTCTATTGGAGGTATATGTCTCTCCGAAGAACCCCCAAAATCAAGGATACATGCTCGTAGCATGTCCTCTAGAACCTGAATCGTGCGCTCTGACTTGCCATATGTCTGGGGATGGTAAGTTGTACTCAGAAGTACCTGTGTCACCAAATCCCTTTATAGACCTTTCCAGAAATGCGACGTAAATCGGGCATCCCTATCTAAAATGATAGTACTTGGAACCCCATGAAAGCATAAAATCTCACGGATGTACAACCGTCCAAGCTCATCAACACAGAATTTCTCCTTAATCAGAAAGAAGTGAGTAACCTTCGTGAGCTTGTCAATGACAACACATATCGCATCATTCCCTCGAGGCGATCTCGGTAACCCTATCACGAAGTCCATCGCGACATCATTCTACTTACACTCGGGAATGGTTAGCTGCTGTAAAAGCCCTATCGGTCACTGGTGTTCCGCCTTCACCTGCTGACAGGTAGAACACCTCATGACAAAACCAACAACAAATCTCTTCATAACTAGCCACCAATACTGGGGGTGTAGATCACGATACATCTTGGTGATGCCAGGATGAAATGACCAAACTAAGGAATGAAAGTCTCACATCAGCTCCTCGTGTATATCTGTTGGCACCCATACGCATCCCTGGAAATGCAAGATCTCACCCTTGCCTATGGTCTATCCAGGAAGAGGGTCCTCTCCTAACAAGATTTCTCATAGGACTAGGCCTTCAGAATATGATAACTGCCTCATTCAAACTCGGTCAAGAAGGGTAGAGGTAATAGCTACATAAGAAAGAAAATTCTAACCCTATCTGACATGAACCTCCAAATTCATTTCAAAGAACAGAGCCATAAGATACCACTCGTTGTTGGCCTCCTGAACTGTATGTATTTGTGTCCTCCTGCTCAGTGATTCTGCCACAGCGTTGCATTTCCCAGGCATATAAGCATGCTCAAAATTGAAATATTGTAGGTACTCAACCCACCTCCTCTATCTCAGATTCAATCCACGCTTTGTGAAGATATACTTGAGGCTCTTGTGGTCATTATATACCACAAAATACTCTCCCAGAAGATAATCTCTCCAACAATGCAAATTATGAACAAATGTAGCCAACTCATGGTCATGCGTAGGATAGTTCCTCTCATGTGGCCTCAACTGCTGAGATCCATATGCAACAACACGATCTTCCTACATAAGCACTGCTCCATGCCAGATGCCAGATGCATGATAGAAAACTGTATAACTCTTTCCCGGCTCCTAAAAAACTAGAATCAGTGCTGAAGTCAATCTCCCCTTCAGCTCCTGAAAGGCTGAATCGCAGGCTTCTGACCAACCATATTTCACCCCCTTCTTAGTCAAGCCCATCAATGGAGTTTCTAAGAATGATAAGTCTTTTATAAACCTCCTGTAGTAACCAGCCATCCCTAAGAAACTTTGTACCTCGAAGACATTATTCGGCTGCTCCCAAATAACTACTTCTCTCACCTTATCTGGGTCTACTGATACTCCTTTCTATGAGATTACATGACCAAGGAAGTGAATCTCGTCCATCCAAAATTGGCACATTGATAGCTTAGAATATAAATAATGCTCTGTTAGTTTACTCAAAACGATCTCAAGATGGGTAGCAAGGTCGTGTCGAGTGTGAGAGTACACCAAGATATCGTCCATGAAAACCACCATGAAAGAATCCAAGTAAGGATGGAAAACTCTATTTATCAGCACCATGAAAAATTTTGGCACGTTTGTGAGACTGAACAGCATAACCAAATACTCATACAGGCCATACCTGCTACGGAAAGATGTAAGAGGTATATCAAATGGTCTGACACGCAACTGATGATAGTTGGATCTCAAGTCGATCTTCAAGAACAATTTGGATCCTTGAAGATGATCAAAGAGATATTTTATCCATGGAAATGGATATTGGTTTGTGACCGTCAACTAGTTTAGCTTCTGATAATCCACACAAATTCGTAAAGTACCATCCGCCTTCTATGCAAATAGAACGGGCGAACCCCAAGGAGAAGTACTTGGTCGGATAAAACCCTTTGCCTGTAATTCCTCTAACTTCTTCTTGAGCTATTATAACTCAGATGTTTCCATCTTATAAGGAGGTATGGATACCGGTGATGCTCCTAGAACAAGCTCAATAGAGAATTCTACCTCTCACTCTGGAGTCAAACCTGAAAAGTCTTCAGGAAAGACATCTGGAAAGCGATCAACCACTGGAGGAAAATCTATCAGAGAAGTCCCCTGGTCATCTAGATATAAGCTTGAAATCTGGGACATAACACCGCCCAACCGATGATGCTCTGGTCTAGCTCTTCTTTCCTGGACATCCCATTCTCCCTTGTGAAGAAAAGATACGCCCTCCGGTGATGTGAAACTCACCCTATGGCGATTGCAGCCGACAAAGGCCTAGAAGGGAACTAACCAATCCATCTAGAGAATGAAATCATAGTATTTAATCTCCAAAACATAGATATTCCATGAAAAATGACACCCACCAACCTCAAGGGGGCAGTCTAAGCACTGACGCACACTAGCAGTTCTAATTCCCAAGGGAGTGTCTAGCGTCATCATATCCTCAGAAGTATAAATAGTAAGTCTAAGGCTTTTCACAGTATGTAAAAAAATAAAGCTATGAGAATATCCTGTATAGAAAAATGCAGAGGATAAAACTAAGGCTATTAAAATCATACCTTGAACTTTAGAAGGTCTAGGATCCTGCTCCTGATGGATCTGCTCTACCGCAAAAGTCTGGCCAGCACCACAGCCCTGTGTAGCAGCCAGAGATCCCTGAGCTGACCCTCCCTGAGCCTGACCATTGCGTCTACAGCCTCTACCCTAGCCTGAACGACCTGAATAACTCCATCCCCCAGTCTATTGTGGAACTGGTAATCCTGCTCCTGTACACGAATTTGAAATTGATCCTTCCTCACTAGCCTCTAGAAGGAAAAACCTGCAGAAACGCTGCAGATGACCCATCTTGTCGCAAGATCGGCACTCCACTGGGTCTCTCGGGAACTGAGGATTCTTATGAATACTTTTTCCACACTGATAGCACACCACTTGGTTTCTAGAAGGAAGATCTCATCTACCAGAAGGAATACCTCGCTTCCTCGAGTCACCTCATGTAGACTCTCGGTGGCGCTTCCTGCTGTCTATCTGAAATGAATCAGCCTTGAATGCTGAACTGCTCTAGTCCACAGCTCCAGTATCCCTCAGATTTCTCTCTTTGATAAGCACTTGGTTGACTATCAGAGTAATATAAGTCAACTAAAAGACGTTCACCTGTGATATGATATCCGGTATGAGGCCTTCCTCATACTACCTTGCTAAAAAATCTCGTCATTCCACAGAACAGGAGTGAAACATTGTAACTCTGTGAAGCGAGAGGAATACTCCATAACTATGAGAGTACCCTGTTGTAGGTTCATGAACTCTCTGGCTTTGTCTTCCCTCAGTGTCGCTGGGTAGAAGTAGTCGTAGAACGTACGCTGAAACTCATCCCAAACCATAGCCTATTAGTGCCCTACCTGCGAAACCACATCACACCATCTCTTGGAGGATTCTCACAGCATGTAAGTCGCGAGCTTCACTCTCCTCTCTAGAGGCATCTCCAGGTGCTTGAAGATGGATAACAAGGCTTCTAGACATGACTCTGCAGCTTGTGGTCCTCTATCCCCTGTGAACATGGGAGTGTGCTGCTGTTGAAAATCCTGCGTCAGCTCTGCCATAGACGGGGTAGGATTATGAGCACCCTGGAAGGTCTGTATGAATCTCATGAAACCCTCTCTGAACTGAGAGTTGGCACCAGTGTCTGGAATCACTATAGGTGTCATGTCCGGAACAATAGGTGGAACTACTCGTAGTCCCTGATCTGTCGTATCAGGCATACGATCACTGCCTGGTTCCTTACATGTAATGGGAGTACATCTTGGCGGCATGAGTCTGCAAGGTCACAAGCATTCCTTCATAAATGATAAACATAGTTTCAACTTAAGAGAGTAAAACGAATCAGGAGAGAAAACCCTAAAATTTGGGGAAAACATGACTACACAGCGTGTAGTACCACTACACGGCGTGTAGTACCACTACACGGCGTGTTTCCTGAAATTTTACCCTGGGTGTGTACCTTGGCCATACATGGTTGTGTAATCCACCCAACTACACGGCGTGTTCTCAAACTACACGTCGTGTACTAACCCTTTTTCTCCATGCTCGGTTACTCTTACACGGCTAGGAACAAGTACTATCCCAACAGGAAAATACACGGTGTGTTGTCAAACTACATAGGATGTAATAACCCTTTCTCTCCCTTACCGGTTAATCCTACATGGATAGGAACATGAACTATCCCAGCAGGAAACTACACGGCATATTTTTCCACTACACGGCATGTCCTTAAAATATTCCCCTATCTGTTTCATTAGTCACACGGACTGGTACACAGACCACTACTACATGGCATGTCAACATGCTACACAGCGTGTTGTCCTACGGATTTCCCAGCCCATGTATTCAACTACATGGTTTGGTCACACATAAGGCAAGTACATAGTTTGTACATGAAAGTACATGGCGTGTAACCATGAAAAGTTGTTCTTCCCAAATAGAAGAACACATGGCGTGTGTTCATAAGACCACACGTTGTGTTGTCTTGGTTTCTAGGTAGTAAACATACAAGAACCCGATAAACCACTGGAAAAAAAAACTAAAACAAGCACCGATGTACCAAATTCCGATCTGTGGGGGGCCATACTCCCTGTGAATTAGATCTTGGCATCATAACAATGTATATAATAAATAAACATTATAACAAACTCAAAATTCACCAAATTCTGATCCTTGAGGGCCCATAACACCTCTAAGACTAATGTTTGGCATCCATGATAAGAAAACTCTAAACAAATGATACCCTATCAACATAGTAGGTTTTATATCACAGAATCTATCACAACAGCATAGATAGTCTATCACAAATTCTATCACAATAGCATGAAACTTCTAATGAAATTTAGATGGCATGGAAAAATGAATGACATGTGATTTTCTAACAAGTTCCTATATGATGAATGAGATGGCATACCCTCATCTCATTGGGTTGCAACAAAATAGAACCAAAATCATATAAAAAGTAACAACACAACACAAGTGCACCACCCAATGGTGAAGTCAATTAAACTCTAACAATTGAAAAACTCTTAAATTGTAATATTCGAGGTAACCTGGATTTTTCCTTGTACACAGGTTCTAGAACTCCCAGGCACAGTTATTTACCATTTACCTATTCCGTCTTATCCCTGTCTAATGTTGCTAAACAGTAAGTCAATAGAAAAGAAAAGGAACTACCTATGATACCTCTTTGTAATGACCCAGATCTGGAGCAACTCAACTAGTGCCTCATACCCAATTCACCACATGACCTCAAGTGCATTTCCTCAAATGCCAGAGGCTACCGACTAGCAGTGAGGGCCTTGGTGAGTCACTGGGGAAACTATGCCATCATTTGGTAAATTATACAAAGGAAAGAAAATAACAGTCAATAGCAGAAGCATTAAATAGCATACAATAACTGAAACTAAATAGCAGACGCAGTGAATATATAATGATGATGATGATGATGCAGAAGGTACATGTATCTAAGGAAAGCATAAAACACAACAATGTGTTGAAATACAACTGATAAAAAAGTATGAAAACTAAACAGTAACTCTAGAAGCATCGCAATCCAAAGCTCGGTCCTATGCTCTCCAACTCCAACTAGCATACATGTACCTGAAGTAGAAATGCCACAATCCCTATCCACACCTACAACCATATAAATGTTTGGGCTGAAAATCAGGTCCCAAATAGGGTGTGAGACTAATCCCGATAGGCAACCACCACGAGATCTATGCCCTACTATCAGTGAGTAATATAGAAGAAGTAATGAAAGTAAATGTAGTAATGAACTGTCACTACACAAGTAAACAGTCCTGCCAATTTCCATTCACATTAATTTAACAATTAATTCATTCATTTAATTAAACAACCAAGGAATCTAGAAAATCTCTCTATTACAAGGTAAACAGGTAACACAGCAGGCATCAAAAGACTAACATAACAAACAAGCAGGACAATAGATCCAATGTTGTGATTTGGCATGGTAGACTCATCTAAACCAACCAAATAATCCACATTCACACTAACTCTCTTGGTGGATAAAACTAGAATACCCCTATAGTCAAGTAAACATACAAAGGTACAGACACTCTGGGAAGCACTCATGTTGATTCCTTTGTGTTCTTGCAACGATAGCTACAGACTCTCTGAGGAAGCTATTACATTTAATTCCTCTGGTGGTCTCGATAAGTTTGTAAAATAAGGACACTCTTTGGAATCACAAATTCCAATTCTTGTAGGTCCTACATAAAAAACTAATTCCAACAGACCCCCTAGGGAAGCACTTAATCATCTATTCCCTCTTTGGTCACCTGCACCAGGTTCTCATAGCCTTGAGCAGTCTAGTTGTGCATAATCGACTGTCAGCAGCCCTAAGTGTGTTTAGCAACTACTTGGATAAAAGATACAATGCATCCAAAGCATTAAAATAGTAGGCAACTCATACAATCAGTTATAACAAGAAAACTATCAATTGCAATAGGATTTTCCTTGCAGGCAAACTATTCCAAATGGTGATAACATCCAAACAGGGATAACACCCATGGGGTGATCCTCAAACATGCAAACAATCATATATTATTATCAATTAACCTTAATATAACAAGCAATCTAAGGCAACTAAATAGTTGGACCAAAATCCCTAACCCGAGATACTTGAAACATGGGAATCCAAAACTTTTTCACAAAAACTCAAAGACATTCAATGTAAAGAAAAAATCCACCTATCTAGATCCTAGGAGATCAATATACTTGAACCTCGTCCCATGAATCGGCCTAAAACAGAGTAGATCTGAAAAAAGTTCTAAAACATTCAACCTACTATAACTCTCATAAGAAAAATAATTAGGAAACGTGGCCAAAGAAGAACCAAGAACTCACCGTTGCCATTCTATTGCAACCGATGGTGTTCAATTTGGATAATTGGTGATGGATCGGTGGCTCGGAGAAGATTCGGCCTCCTCAGATGCTCTGGACGGAATTAGGTGAAGAAGAAGATGGAAATAAGGATTAGACTCGACCCTGGTCCATTTAACGAAATAAAAAGAAAGTACATAGTGTGTACTTCTAGAGTACACAATGTTTACTTGCCTTTTCTGTACTCCGCTTTAGGTGGCCTCCATGTCACCCTTACATGGTCGTGTGTGTGGCCATGACACAGCCAGCACACGGATTCCAATGGCATCGAAGTACACGGCGTGTTCTCATAAAGTACACGGCATGTACTCCAAAAATTTCCAGATTTTCCTATTTTTCTAAAAAACTACCAGAAACGGAAAAACATACCTAAAAAGAAGATTCGGGTTCTTGCACATGTAGTGAGTGAATGAATCACATCACTTTGAGGGGGCGGTAGTCTACACTTCCTCAAATGAAATTATCATATTTTCACAAGATGGAAAGAATAAGGGTATATTATAAATAAAAATTATAGAAGAATGAAGAACTTATAAATATCATAAATATCATATATTCCATATATAAATATATTTTTTATCATAATTTCCACCATGATAGAAGATAAAGGAAAAAATGAGCAGTCATCATTTTGTGAGGTGGTAGTTCGCTGTAAAGGTAAACAATAATCTTGTTACCCATTAGATGGAAGTGTTTGTTATTGAAGGTATATAAATTATCATAACAACATCATAGTTTTTTTAGGATAATATTTTTTTTATACAATCATATAATAAGAAGAGTTTAGGTAATGGAGAATTTAAATAAAATAAAGGAGCTTAAGGGAAGGTGTTACCACTTAATCGGGTAACACCTTTTGGTTTGCGTCAAAGGGATTCCATATAAGGATTTAGGAAAAATAAGAGGATTAAAGGATTAATTGAGTGTTTTCTGGGAATATTATTTGGTATTACATGTCTTAACCTAATTTTTTTGAGAGGTGTGAATAAGAGGGAGAGGTGGTGGCTTTTTATAGGGAATGTAAAGGAAACAATTGGTATTTTTGAAAGCATGTTTTGTGTACCCACTTTTTTATCTAACAATAGTAATTCTAAAATACGAAAACTCAATAATTTAATGTTTATTGCTGAAATATTTCTATTAAATGCATGTTTAGATAGTGGATAGGTCATTTGGACCCTTATTTTTAAGTTTTATTCCCTTGATGTGCTTAATTTTACCGTAATCACTATAATTAATTTTAATTACTCTCACTAATATTTTGGGACAAAAAATCAGTTGAACTTATTAAATATTATAAATTATTATAATTCCAAAAATGGAAACCATTTTTTAAATTTCCAATCAAAAAATTGGTCGAAATTAATTTAAATTTAATCCTTCTGATGGGACAACACCGTAGGTTTTTAAAGAAAAATCTTCATAAATGTCTGTTATTTTTTATTTTAAATCTCAAAGTGAAATTGATTTCAATGACTTACATTTGAATAATTGATAATATTTGATCCAATTAAACTTTAAAACCAATTTAAAATGTAATTTAACCTTATAAATAATTTATTTGAAAAAGATTATTTGAACTATTGTTCATTATTTTTTAACTATTCATTAAAAAACAAAACGTTACTAAAAATACCAAAACATTACCCTTAACAATTTTTTGCTTTTATATTGAAACTATAAAGCTTATTATGATATATATAATCTATAAAATTTACAAATTTTGGATCTAAAATATGTTTACCATTAAAAGGTGGTAAAACCCCTTAATAATAAATATTGTATTTTATGAATAAAATTGGGATTGTTTTTATCATAAGCCTATCAAATATATTGGGTGAATATAAAAAATAATTTATTTATTATATAACATATATATCACATTAATATCACTCTATAATTATTATTAATTTAATTTTATAGGGTAAAACATCTTTGTGGGTATAATTATATTTTCTTTTATATTCAAGTGGATTTCAAATTCATTTCAAATAAATTTTTAACCAATGAATTCATTTTATATTTTGGTAAAACATGGATTTTCATAAGTTATTTAATCATTTTCATAACTAATAATTTAATATCTAGGTTATATTAATTAATATATCATTATTCAGTAAAACATTTTCTTGCATGTTAGACAATCCATCGAGGAAAGTCAATGTTGCGTGTAATGCAAGATAACATTAGTGTTCCTTGTATAGAATGAAAAAATTTATGTTTTGTTTAGTGCATGATTAACATGGTTTTAAATATAATAAAATCCAAACATAGTTCATTAATATAAAATAAACTATTTTTAGTGTTTCGTGAAATGAAAAATACTAATAATAATAAATTAATTTGAAATCAATATTTAACTAAATCCTCTAAAGTTACATTCTACCCCACTTTTCACTTGAAATTACTCTTGTTTATCAATAGTTTAATAAATTAGTGTTCCTTTTATAGAAACCCACATCGTAAGAATAAATACTAAAACATCCATTAAAAAGGAAATATTTAAACATTACAATTACCCAAAGCGACTCATAAGTAGCTTCCCATATAGGAGAACAAATATAGGATGTGAAAACATGAACTTGGAGGGAAAAGAGTAAATATTAATAGGGAGTGATTTAGCTCATCAATCTCAAAAAAATTGAATGATCAATTAAATGTTCATAGCCTCAAATTCATAAATCTATGATGATTTGAAAGGCCATTGGTTCAAATAAAAATTAAGGTATTAGGGAAATGTTTTTTAGATCTTTTTCCAAAAGCTGAAGAATTTTCATGAAGTTGTATAATTGCATATTTTAGTAAAACCTTACTATTTATTGTTCCTTGGTCCACTTAACCTATTTATCCAAAAAATGAAGATGATTTTTTCATTATTGAAGTACTAACAGATCATGAGATCCATGATATGCCCTCTCATTTTTCATCAGTTATCAACAACACAATGTTTTTATATTAGGTTATCCAATATTCATAAATCCTCATGTGGTGAGATTACACATTAATATTACCAAATTTTTTCTAAGGATAAATTAAACTTTCCATAAATGGATAGCCTTATAACCCTTCTGAAAGATAAAACTTCAATAATTTATAAATAAAGACATGAAATCATATTTACATTATTCCCCATTATACTAAAAAGTTTCTCTAGGATGTCACATTCTAGACATGTGAATAACCTCATCGTATATTCCCTTAAAACATTATAATAACCCTAATTTCAATAAATCCTATTAAAAACATGCATGATTCCTTATTCCAAGGATTACAGGTATATTATGTAAATCCATGAAGTTGTAAACTTCATCCTTTATGACATAGACCACATTTTCACTTATCATTTCCATGGTATTCCATACCATCCAATTTAATTATTCATATCCAACATATCTATATAGAAAGATCACTATTTCAATTCCAGACATTAATCAAGGGTTACCTTACCTTAAAAAATATATTCTTTCCATGAAATCACACTTCAACACATCCTCTTCAATCCTTATTAAATACTTATACTAAATGTAAATATATTTTTCATGATTTATATAACATAATATTTGAATTCCAAAACATAAATACTTTATTTATCCAACTTTATTCTAGACACTTTACTCATGCTTCATTAACATATTACTTAATACCTTTTTCCTAGAATATGAAATATGGATCATGTATTAAGGTTACCCAAACTCAGTCGAAACATGTATCTTATGTTTGATGTATACAATCCTGGATGAATGTCGCATACCATTCACATATCCCTTGTGGTCTCTTTATATTCAGAAGTACATCCAATACTCATACAACCTTCCTGATGAGATTTCCACTTGGGTAGTAAATTTTCATAATTCTCATACTTTTAGAATCTGAAACATTAAATGTTAACCATGTTCTTTCTAGTTCTCTACATTAACTAAATCTAGAAATCATAAGGTGAGAAACACATATCATAGAAGAAAATCTTCTGATCAAGAAAACTTAGTTGTATGATGTCTAAATCAAGACATCTATTTTTTAAATGATGTCACATTAGGTTTATACTAGGTTATTCATAGTCATATTCTATTTACATTCTTCATGATGTTTCGTGAAGATTTTGTGAATTTCCAAAGCATATCCCTCGAGAGTGTCAAACTAGGTGTGCAGCAAGGCATGTTGTCGTGTACTAGGTTACCCTATGTCAGGACTAGGAAGTCTTATCAGATTTGATACACCTATGTACATATCTACTAGAGCCACATCCACTTTTAGTATCTATACATGGATGTATTGTGAAGATCCCAATAACTCTAACATTTACCAAAATTCCAGTACATTTTTCTAAACATTAACTCATCCTTATACTTATCCATAGAGATGTCCCTAAATATATTCTGAGAAATATACCAAGAGATATTACTAATGTTTTCTAATATTTGTTTCTAAACAATAACTAAACCTTTTATATGATACCAACTATAATGACTCAGCCTTAACATACATAGACATTGCATCACTTTTTCAGAATACTTGAAACATTACAAAAATAGATAACCAAAGACTATATTATTTTAGTACCTTTAGAAACATTGAAACATAAACACTAGAACATAAGTGTGATACATTATATCTCACTAGGTTCTTCATGACTAGAACCCTTATTAAACACATCATACTTAATACATATATTCATAATTAGGGGAAGTAAACATAAAAGGGGTGATCTCATGTGCTTAGTAAGGGTTAACAAGGGAGACATCTAACAACCCAATCTTGACATACATGGAAATTATATTAATTTTTTCTAATACGTATTACATTAAACAAGAATATGCCACAAGAATGTAATAGTTTTTTTTCCTTGTAAGCTTGGAATAAATTCTTCAAATTTTGTGAAGGATCTTCAATATCTTCCATAAAAAATATTCCCATTTAGTTTTCCTTTATAAAACTATTCTTTATATCTTGGGGAAAAGAAAACATAAAAAGGGGTGACCTCAGATTCTAAGTATAGGTATAAAAAAGGAAATATATAGTAATATCATGAAAATGAGGGTTTGAGAACCTGATCATGAACATATAATATCATACCCTGTATATAAAAATTCATAGAATAAATATTGGTAGTTCATAAGACATGAATCACAAGGAAATCAATGAACATAATCCATGAGATCATTTCGTTAACATAGGACATGTAATTGTGGAATACACATGGACATGTAACTTTTTGAACACTTATAAATATAAAAAATTTCACTCATTAAATTAAGGACATTAAATTAGTCCCTTTCATAAACATATAGACATGGAAACTAGGTTTACTCATAAAATTATGGACCTAAAGACCAGGTCCACACATAGAATTGTGAACATGAAATTGGGTTTGTGCATAATATATATACCTCATGAGTTATCCATCATTACCCAATGCATTAGAGGGAGATATAGGTCCCACCAATATCATAATTAAATCATTCTTATGTGTTCCAAAAAAACATAAATCATTCATCCAAGCAAATCCCATAGAATAAAATGGGGTTTTTAAACATTATTCCATCATAACATAATTCAAGAAAGACAAATGGATTTTATAAATAGAATTCCATAAAAACATAATTAAACCTTAGGAATAATAGGTATATTATAATTAAAACATGTCTTTATTAAATAATTACCTCTTAGATGGAAAATAATTTTGATAAAACACTTGAAATTAATTCTTGAGGAAAATATCATTTCTTCTTCCAAAACGTTTTCTTTTCATAAAACTATGTGAAATTTTAAAATAAAATAATATATTTTAAGATAACCTTGAAAACATTTAAAATAATCCCCAAGTAAATAATGTGTTATGAAATCATCAAAATATTTTTATGTTGTATAAGTTAAAAAAACATTCTTCCCGTACTTTTTATAGAAAAGAAATAAAGTACCTAATTTGGTAAGCAAAAGATTCTTTTCAAAACATTTATTGAAAATTAAAAAATGGGTAAAAATGACTTTAAAAACCCATATAATAATAGTAAAACATTTTATGAAAAAAATTTCAAAAAACATGGACATGGATGACATATAAACCTCATTAAATACTTACGAATATACAGTCTTGGATAATAATGAGACCCTTACCTTAGGTTTGATTTCTTAAATATGTGCCTAAAACTCACGTATTGTGGTTTTAAAATTATTATTAATTTGTAAAAAACCCATAATAATATTTATGATATCATATATGATTCACCTGTGATTTTATATTACCTATTCATTTTATCATTCCTTATTAAAGTAACCTTTTGAGAAATAATCGCTTTGTTTATCATACGTGTTTTACTTTTTATTCTTGATATTATTACTTAGATAAATATTTACTTAATTATATAATGTAAAAAATGATTTATATATCATATATATTAATTATATAATTATATATAATAGATAGATAAATGGAATGGAATTCACCGTTCACGGAGACGGTAGGGCATACGTACACATGAACATTGTTTCTGTTTTCTTATTGAATTGAATGGAAGAAACTAAATGACATATATATATATATAATTATATTAGCACTATTATTCCATATATTTCATGATTATTTGTTATATATACTTTATAATAATTCTTGAATGGTTAATGTGGATAATGAATCAGATCACATCGTGGAGATGGTAAGACATACGTACAGATGAGTGATGAAATCATTCCCTTAATGGTTAAATGTTATGTAATTGGATGGTATATTAATTATAAAGAATCATTATAATATAATATTAATTATTTAAATCCTTTATATTCATCTTTATACCCATCAAAATAATGTATAGATGACAAACAGTTTACACCATGGTGTGGAAAAATATTATTTAAAATAATATATTATATTATGATGGGTAGAAGGATTAAAAACATTATATTATAGGATGGGTAGAAGGATTAAAAATATTATTTAAAATAATAAAAACATCTCAAAATATATTATATTATGGATTTATTACTTTATTATGGAAAAAAATTAGTAAAATTAAGTATAAGAAGAAAAGAACTTTGAATGAATCAGTAGAGGAGATTACCTCTTCTTCAACTTGCTCCCTCTAGATATCCTCTTAAAGGTACTAGAGTTGGTATGTTTAGAGTAAAATAACATATATAATATTAATAGTGATGTTGATAATGGAACTGGGTTGGTTATAGCTAAGCATTAAGGCTCAAAGTGAAGTGAACAAGTGAGGGAGGAGGTTCCCTTTTATAATTGTGGTTAGGGGCACTATTGGAAACTCCATAAATATTAATTTATACTAAAATAAAATCTCTTCTGAAAATGTCCAATGTTTCTTAGTTTATAATATTAGATGATATAAGGTTGTAATCTCATTAAAAAATAATTTTTATACCTATTTTGATTTCATTTTAAACATTATCATTTTAATTAACCCTTAGTTATTCTATTTTAATTTTAACTAAGGTATAAAATTGTTCACAAATTAAAATAATATAATTTTTACTTATTTAATTTCAATTGGATCATAAATAAATACTATAGGAAATTTTATACCATTTTGTAGTTATTATATATTTTTTAAAAAAATTATGATTTTTTTAATAATTTAATAAAACATTGTTTTGACAAAACAACAACTGTGTCAATTTTGACGCTACCCAATTCATGGTTTTATAAAATATGAATAAAAGATTTTATAAAAGAAAAAATTATTTTATTATATTTATATTGGGTCTAGGTAATATATAAATATCATTTTAAATATTAATTAGATAAATTATATTTATTTTAATATTTTTTATAACATTAATTTGATATTTCCATTAATAAAATAATTACTACATCAATTTTGTGTAATTATTTAATATATTTACTTGTTTTGTAAAAATTAAAAATAAAATAAAATGATGAAAATTAGTATAATATATTTCATGATAATACTTTTATTTGTATTTACATTCTAGAAAATAAAACTTTAAAAATGAAATACAAATTAAATTATGAATGTGAAAACTTTAACATCACTTTAAATAAAATAATATAAGTGTCACGATCTCTTCTATATGGATCCAAATGGTCAATAATTATACCCTTGTATACTTATGGTCGTGATATACTAAAACAATAATAATTGATATTTTTTGGACTTTTTATTATTATTATCATTTTAATAATAATTGTTTTATTGACTTCTCATCAATTAATTAATTTTTACATCATCAAAGTATAAGTATTTAATGTAATTATATATGTCCTAAAAATTAAAAATAAATTACCTTGATAAGGAAAAACATTTTAGAATTAAAATAAGTATTTATAATCAAATTTATCTTCTGTATAAACTTATATATAAAATGTTTTAGTTATTAAAATTTGAGTGAGACATATTTAACTTTTCTTTAAATAAAATATATTTAATGTCCTAATATCATAAAAGTGGCTTAAAAGGGTATAATTTCATCCCAAGGATGATTTAGGTCAAAATGTATTCAAAAACTCATATTATAAAAAGTGGGAAGATAATTTTATAATATTATATTTACTCATAATTGTCTGATTTACCTTTTTACCGTATTAATAAAAATTGATGAAGTTACAATTCATAATGCTCAAAAATAAAATAATGTTTTTAAAATAATTTTTACCTACTAATTAAAAATATGGAATCCATTTTTAAAAATTCAGAACACAGAAGTTTCATTAATTTATTTAAAATTAATCCTGTTGTCATAATGAAAAATGAGTTTTTAAAAGTTAAAACATTGCAAAAGGTTGAAATGTTTTTACATCTGAATTCAATGTAGAATTAATGCCAATGACATAAATTATTTTAACTGATAAAAATATATTATATTCATATATTAAAACCATTCAATAATATAATTTATCCATATAAATTATTTGGATGAAAAAAGTTGTTTTCAATTAAAATTTAGTACATTTTACTATTCATTAAAAAAAATGAAGGTTATTAGAAAAACATCAAAAATTCATCAAAAGGGAATTTTTACGTACCTATTCAAAATAAAATGATTATGTTGTTATATATAATATATATAAGTGTAAAAAAACTATATTTTAAATGGGTGTTCCATCAAAAGGTGGAAAAACTGCATTTTTGAAAAAATACTTCTTTTATCCGAAAAAATGAATTTGTTCTTGTTTGGACCAATAGGGGCCTATATACCCTGAGAGGTGGGGTGAATCAATGTATGGATATTCTTTTTCAAAATTATTCATTCCCCACTGGATCTTGACCTCTTTATTACAAGGCTCCCTTTGTTTGCACTTGTATGTTTATTATGACCACTTCTTTTCTTCTTTATCTGATGATGATGCTTTAAATGCAACGCAGGGAAGCAAGGAGAAAGACAGAGAAATTTTTACTTGGTTTAACCTCACTGTGCTATGTCCAAGGAGCATACAATGATGATGTGTCGTTGTACCAAATCCTCTAAATTTCACTACTATTTACAAAGTTCAGGACATATCACTTCTATTCTCAGTCTCACTGCCTTTACAATGATTAGGGTCAGCTCACTGCTTTACCAAGGGTCACTCCCTGTTTTTCTCTATCTGTCTCACTGCCGATGGAGAGGATCACCTTCTTCCTCTCTTTTTTTCTCACTGCTCTGGAAAGGATCCACTCACATTTTATAGACCTGTAGTTCTTTTCATTATCACTAATGAATACATCCTCTCTTATAAGTAGATGCTCTATTGAAGTCCAACTTTTACCAGTAGATTAATCTCACTTTGTACCGAAGGTATCGAGAAATCTTCCAGCTTTCATGCAGCCCTGAATCACTGTCGTGCTTCAACCATACCTAGAACCCTTCTCCAATCCGGTGCACAAGTCTCGGTGCGCAAGTTAAAATGGGTGTGCAAGTTCACCTCAACCACTTACGAGACACTAGCTTCTACAACTCCAAACTTGCACGACTCACACCCTTTTATGCCCAAAACAATATTAGCACGCAACCACCAATTGTCGCGCTTCTTCAAAACCTGGTGCGCAAGTCTCCTCTTGGCACGCATGTCTTGCCGCCCTAGTCTCTGTCGCGCAAGTCACTTGCGCGACCAAACATAAAACTTGGGCGCCCCTTTTTCTTTTGCCATATTTTGATGCTCTGATCTTGAAAAACAAATAGAGTGAAAGTTTCCAAGCCTCCAAGACACCGGAGTACAAGTCCCTTTTCCAAAAACACTTTTCTCCATTTGTGAATTTTGAGGCCCAAAAATTTGGCAAACACTGGAAAACGGCGCCACCTTGTATCTGCTATTTTTAAACCGCCTCCAGATCAACCATTCCTTGGTCGATATTCTTGATTCAATCATGGATCGTTAACAACATCTCTTGAACTCAACATGCCACCAAGAAGTTACCTTTGTCATCAAATTTGTTTTTCATGGTTTTCTTTATCAACAAACACAATCACCTCAAAAATGCTTCAATGAGACCTTGATGGATTTTTTCCAAACAATCTCCCCCTTTGGGTTTGTTGACAACTCTTCCATAAAAAGATACATTGTTTATTATTCATCCACCATTCACTTGTTGTGATTCTGATAGCGATCAAGGATTTACTCAACACATACTCTAAGCCCACATGAGCAATGCTCAGTGTGAGAAACAAGAGTAAATTAAAAGTTCATCAATGAATCACATCAACTCTAACACCCACTGTTGACACCAAACTGATACCAATTTTTGGAAATATTCTTACCACATTCCAATACCACTCTTCTAATTTTATCATGATCCTCAGCTGTCGTGATATCTATTCTTTGATCGATCACTTCTAGTATTGTCAGATTTCATACTCCCCCTATCTGGATGCTCCACCTATCATCTTCTCCTTGTATCTGTCATGATTTAACAAATAGACAAACTATCTCCCCATTGAATAATCACTATTTTTTCCCCATTTATCAATGAACCCAAAGGTCACTCCTTTCCATTCTATAATAGAGTATAGAACACATATCATCACATTATGTAAAAACACATCATACCTCGGGGAGAGGGGGTTGATTCTACATCCACACTCTTTTAAGTGTGAGAAATCGACTGAACTCCCAGAGCTAGTCGATTCCTTTCAAACGCTTCCTTGGGTAAGGCCTTTGTTATAATATCTGCAACATGTAGCTCTGTAGGAACATACTCCAACTTCACAATCCCTTGTTCTACCTTCTCTTTGATGAAATGATATTTGATCTCAATTTGATTTGTCCTTGAGTGATGAACTGGATTTTTTCTAAGATTTATAGCACTTGAGTTATCACACTGGATTCCAATCGGAGACTTCACTTAAACTCCCATATCTTCAAGTTGTTGCTTCATTCACAATAACTGTGTGCATGCTTGAGTGGTTGCAATATACTCAGCCTCTGTGGTGCTCAATGAAATGAAATATTGCTTCTTTCTTAGACAAGAAATACATAATACACCAAGATAGAAAGTAACACCTGATGTTGATTTCCTATCATCCGCTGAACCGGCCCAGTCTGCATCATTATATCCCAATAACTCTGTCTAAGATTTGTCATTTTATGTCAAGCCAAAGCCCATCGTGCCCTTGATATACCAAAGTATTCTTTTCACTACAAGTATGTGGATTTCCTTGGCATTACTCTAATATCTCGTTGCTTGGCATGTGGTGAATATAATGTCAGGCCTTGTTGTGGTCAAGTACAGCAAGCTTCCAATGATTTTCCTGTATTATGTGATATTAACTGCCTTTCCATCCTTATCATTGGACAGTTTCATCCGGGTAACAAATGGAGTCTTCATTTCCTTGGTGTTTTCCATTACAAACCTTTTCAAAAACTCCTTGGAATTTTTGGATTGAGAAATGAATGTTCTATTCCTTCCTTGTGTCACCTGTAGACCAAGTAAAAATGTTAGATCTCCAATCATTGACATTTCAAACTCAATTTTGATGAATTTAGAAAACTGTCTACACTGAGCTTCATCTGATCCGCCAAATATTATTTCATCAACATAAACCAACACCGTCATCCTTTTATTACTATTGTTGCTAAAATAGAGATTGTAATCAACTCCCCTAGGCTGGAAACCAAGATTTTTCAAGTACTAATCAAGCCTTGAGTACCATGATCTTGGTGCTTCTTTCAACCCATACAATTCCTTCTTCAGTCTGCAAACTTTGTTCTCATCCTCATGAATGAGAAAACCATATGGCTGCTCAATATACACTTCCTCCTCTAGAACCCCATTCAAGAATGTAGATTTGACGTCCATCTGGAACACTTTGAACTTCTATTTCACTACAATGGCTAGGAATAATCTGATTGTCTCTAGCCTTACAACCGGTGCAAATGTCTCATCAAAATCTATTCCCTCTATCTGGGAGTATTTTTTGCACACTATTCATGATTTGTTTTGAACCATTGTGCCATCTTCATTCATCTTGTTGAGATAGACCCATTTAGTCCTGATGACATTCTTATCTGTTGGTCTCGAGACAATCTCCCACTTATAATTACCAATTATATCTTTCATGTTCATTTTTATCTTGACTCTTCAACATTCATGCTGGTATAGATTTGGATTCCTCGGGTTCATTATTAGTAGATTTTATTAATTATCATGTTCCACTTCTGGTCCCCCTGAGTCTCTCACCACTTCATTAAATTCAATAGACAACTTAGTCATTGTGTCATTGTTCAGTGGCATCATTTCTTTCAACTACTATTCTGAGCTTCTTGTTGGAACTTGCTGATACTTTCTCGCAGCTTCTTGGTATCCTAAAAATAGTCAGCTAATACCAAATTGTTAGAGCAAAATAAATAATCAAGGAATGCTAGATTATTTCTGCTTCTCCCGCAATATGTCTTCCCTCGATAGAAAACACCTGAGTTGATTCATCCAATTTTGGGATTGATGGCTCTTACATCCGATTTTGTTATTGAATGCTCCCCATATGTTATGAAATACTTTTTGGGGTTAGGCCCATTGTTTAGACTCATACCCATTATTTTCCACCTGCATCATTTATACCAATCTGGCACATGACATTGATCCACTAACAAAATCTCTAATCCTACTGAGTTGGAACTCAGTGTAGGAAACAATAGAAAAAGTTAATAACACAATCACTTTCTATTGTGCTCTGTTTCTCCCATTCTTCTTCAACTTAGTACCTGATTTGAGTCAATCCAAACTCTGAATCATATCAGCTCGTCCCTTCGCATCTTTAGATTCCACATCCCCTTGGATCGTATCTCCCCAAAAACTGAAAAACACGAATCATTAGTTGACAAAATTTAGACACATAGGGAGAGGGGTCGTTTCTGGAATCCTCAAGGTGAGGATTGTGGTTGATCCAGATGGGTCAACCCATTGATTCTTTCTTGTAGAGAATCACACTCCTTCCTTGCTTCTTCTAGCTACCTAGACAACTTCAAATGCTCTGGCCATATAACTAAGCATTCATTACCCACATGCTTCTTATTTATCTAATATATAGATTTTGGAGGCCTGACCTTTCTCAACATTTGGGGTTTAAACCCACTAGTACACATTTCCTTCTCTGAGGTTTCACCAAAATTTCATCTTCCTTGATTCCTTCTCTGAGCAGGAAACTTTCCACTAGTCATCCACTCTTGCTTCTTTACCCATTGGAAGGATATTCCTCTTTCCTCCACTTCTTTTTGTGGCACATGACATGCAAATTTTTCAATACATTCTTTGTTTATTTTTATTTTATCATATTTTTGATTCACCACACCATTTTGCATTGGTGGTAGGTCCTCCACTGAATGAAAATTCTTTGTACTCACAGTTGTAGCATTTACTCCCATTTTCATCCAGATTTGTTCCAATTTACTACATTGTCTTCCAGTATACAATTTCTCATTATACACCACTAGATTTTTGAATATACTTTCCAGTTCCTTTCCCTTTTATAATTTGCTCTTGCTACAATGTCTTGCCAAATTCCCATAATCTGAACATATAAAACATTTTCCATCAAAGGAATACCTCATTTCATCATTTCTCTATCAAGATGTTGATGCATCTTGAATGCTTCCTCTGACATTGATCTATTAAGCTTCCTAACACATACTCATGGTGTGTCCCATTCTTCCACAGTAATAGCATCTAAAAAATTCTTTCATCTGAGAGAATATTCTTTTAGATTTCTTATAACACTTCTTCTTATTCTCAGTTTTGTAATGTCTCTATTTTCACAGCCCAAAATGTATTCCTGAGCCTCTAAAAAAAGCTTGATGTGTGTCCATGAATCCCACAGAAATAACACATGTAGTCACTAATTCTTGTAACTGTCCTCTTAGGCCTATCTCCCGCACTGATAGTTTTTTTCCATATCTGGAACTATTCAAATCTCTCTCTCTATCATGCATGGGAGGTGATTCATCAAATATGATACCAATTTTTCCCAAATTTTATGGTCTTTGAGCTGAGAAAATTTGTTCTTGACTCTTTTCAGAAATAGTGAATTTTCTTTTCACTTCATCATCACCTTCGAAGGATAATCAAATAGTAAGTGCAAGACATCCTTCATTTTAGGATTTCCTCTAGAATTGTATTTCTCCACTTCCTTCTTCACTGATTCTAGATCTTCTTCCAAATTTTGAATCTTCATATTCCTTGATTCAAGTTGGGCATTGAGTTCTCTTCAGAGATTATTTCCATAACTCATCTCGTCTTTATGTTCTTGTGTGAGCTTTTCTACCATATCACTTTTCTCATTTACTTTCAATTTTTCTGGAGATATAGATTCAGAGATAGATGCATTCTCTTGTTATAGCCTTTGATTCTTATGAACTTTTTCAGAAAACTGTGTAGCTAGATCATCATTTCTGTCTTTCAGATTCTGAACTTCATCTGACTTTTGATTCTCTTCATAATCATTATCCTTTTGTTTTCCTTTCATTCTAGCCATCTTTTGTATTTATTCACCTTAAGAATCATTCTTCTCCCTTAGGATAGTAGACAAATCAATAAGCCTTTGATTTAAGCCTATTAGCTGGTTGACCTCAATTTCCAATACATGGATTCGGATATATTTATATTTAACTTCTTCATCCATGTTGACAACATCTACTGGTGGCCTCCTTAAAACTTCTTCATCATCAGTTTTTTTAGCATCACTTTGATGTTCAAGTACTTCACTCATTCCTACATCATGATTGATTGAATCGATCTTTTCCCTATCATATTCATTCAGGCCTTCCTTCAGTAAGTTGTTTGACTTTTTTAGTTGAATCACACTTTTTCCATAAAGACTTCCACATTGTGGGATATCACCTGGCTTCTGATTCTTCTTTGATGTTTTTTCCTTTCCCATGGCACACTGAGATAATTGCATACTGACTTAACCACACAAATCGACTACACCAAGTCGAAGCAAACAAATCTGATAAAAGCAACCTTCCCTATGATACCAATTGTTAGGACCAATAGGGGCCTATATACCCTAAGAGGGGGGGTTAATCAGGTTATAGATATTCTTTTTCAAAATTCTTCTTGCCCCACTGGATCTTGACCTCTTTATTACAAGGGTCACTTTTTTTTCACTTGTGTGTTTATTATGACCACTTATTTTCTTCTTTATCTGATGATGATGCTTTAAATGTAATGCAAGAAAGAAAAGCAGGAAGATAGAGATATTTTTACTTAGTTCACCCTCACTGGGATACATCCAAGGACCATACAATGATGATGTACTGTTGAACCAAATCCACTAAATATCACTGCTGTTTACAAAGTTTGAGATAGATCACTTATATTCCTAGGCTCACTACATTTACAATGTTTAGGTTCAGGTCACTGCTTTCCCAAGGGTCACTCTCTATTTTTCTCTCTCTAGCTCACTACAGGTGGAGAGGATCACCTTCTTCCTCTTCCTTTGCTCACTACTCTGGAAAGGATCCACTCACTGTTTATAAACCTGTAGGTCTTTTCATTATCACTAATGAATACATCCTCTGTTTTATGTAGATTCTCTGTTGAAGTCCAACTTTCACCCGTAGATGAATATCACTTTGCACCAAAGGTATCGGGAAATCTTCCAGATTTCACGCAGCCCTGAATCACTTTCGTTCTTCAACCATACCCGGAACCCTTCTCCAAGATGGAACGCAAGTATCATCATGCAAGTTAAAACTGTCATGAAATTTCACCTCAACCACTTGCGCGACACTAGTTTCTGCAACTCCAAACTTGCACGACTCACACCCTTTTACGCCCAAACCAATATTGGCACACAACCACCAACTGTCACGCTTCTTCAAAACCTTCCACGCAAGTTTCACCAAAACACTTGCGCGATACCCCCTTCTTCAACTCAAAACTTGGGCGACTCCCTTCTTTTCTCACCCAAACTACTCTGGATGTGCAACAATCAACTATCGCGCAACTTCTACTTGTGCGACCACACCACCACTTGCACCGCCACCACACCTGCATGACTGGAGCTCTGATTTTCTATAAGTTTTGAACTCTCTACTGAATGAGGAGAGTTCGACCTCTATTTATAGGAATTTTTACACCCTGTGCGATGGCGTGCAAGTCTCCACTCAACGTGCAAGTCTCGCCACCCTAGTCTCTGCCGCACAAGTCACTTTCGCGACCAAACATAAAACTTGGGTGCCCCTTTTTCCATTTCCATATTTGGATACTCTGATCTTGAAAAAAAAATGGAATGCAAGTTTCCAATCCTCCAAGACAATGGCTCGCAAGTCCCTTTTCCAAAAACACTTTTCTCCATTTTTCAATTTTGAGGCCCAAAAATTTGGCAAACACTAGAAAACAGTGCCACCTATCTGCTCTTTTTGAACCGCCTCCAGCTCGACCATTCCTTGGTCTACATTCTTGAATCAATCATAGATCATTAACAACATCTCTTGAACTCAACATGCCACCATGAAATCCCCTTTGTCAAAAAAAATTTTCATCATGGTTTTCTTTGTCAACAAACACAACACAGAGGTCCACTTTATCAACAAACACAATCACCTAAAAAATGGTTCAATGAGACCTTGAGGGATTTTTTCCCAATTGTTCTTATATCTTGTCTCCAAAACTTATAGGACAAATTTTAAACATTATATTTATTATGTTATATATATATATATATATTACATTAATAATATCCATCAAGATTAATTTCATTATTTTATTTTCATTTAAATAGTATTTGAGAATAAAGTTAATACTATTCATACCTTACATTATAATGACTATGTTCTAAGGTAACATAATAATATTTAGATGTTCAATTAAACTTGGTCTTGTGTGAAATGGATTCTATCAAAAGAAACTAAAATTGTGTGAAATACAAGCCAAATATAGTGTTTTGTATACCACAAGCTTAGATGGTGTTGTATACAACAGTAGCTAAAATTGTTGTAGTGTACAACACAAGTTATCAAAGAAATTAAAAAAACTATCTCATATAATTCTCAGGGTGTTACATTCTACCCTCATTAAAATTAATTTTTCCCATTAAATTCCTCAGGGATATAAAAGTTTTAATACTTGAAATTTTCTTTCCAAGACACCCACATCGTCAAAAGAAAGACTAAAACATCTTTTTTTAAGGGAAGTTATAAACATAATGGTTACCCAAAGTAACTTCTCTGTGGGTTTCAAAATATAAGAACATAGGTGGGAAGTGAAAACATGGTTATGGATGAAAAATATAACCATCATGTTCTGATGGAGAGTGATAGAGAAAATTTTTAGTAGAAAGTTAACAATCAGAAAGCCATAAATCTACAAGGATTTAAGGGTCCATTTGATTCATCGAAAATGAAGGTATTAGGGTAACAGTTTTGTGTTTTAAGATATTTTCACTAGAGTAAAATAATTAGATGAAATAGTTACTTGATTAAGTATAATCTCATCCTTTCCTTTATTCCTTGATCAATTTCCACTTTATCTCTTATTATGAGAAATGAAGTTGAATTTTCCATTCCCGAAGCATTAGTAGATGATGATATCCAAAAATAGAATGATACTTTATTCCATATGTATTTATCACAACAAAAAGGTTATCAAAAGTTATAAAATATGAATAATTACACCTATAGTGAGATAATACATTAATTTAACAAACATCATCTGATGTTTAACTTAAACTTTCTATAAATTCATAACCTTACAAACCATCTGAATACTGAAAATCCAAAACTATAGAAAGAGGTTTACAAAATCAGCATAAAATTTATCTCCAATATCTCATAAGGTATATATTGGTTTGAACATTCCAAATATGTGAATTCCTTAATAATTTATTCTCTTTAACAAACATCCTTATTAAAAAAAAGCATCTTTCCATATTCTTAAGTCCAAAAATCTATAAACTTCATCTGTTATATCATAAACTACATTTCAAAAATCCTTAATTAGTTCTAAGGAATTAATTATCATCCAATTTTCTTATTCGTATCCCGCATATCATTATCCTAATATCATTATATCATCATCATGCTCATATTAAGGGTTATCCTTCCCTTAATAATGTATTTTCTAAAAAACATCAACTTATTACCTCAATCACTATTCATGGTTACCAGTACCATTCAGTATATGGTGTTATATTATTTTGGAAAACTAAATTGGACTAATACATTGATGTTTCATTATTCCATAATACCATAAATTTACTTCCATAACATTATTCTTGAATTATAATACATAAACACTCAATCACTCCATAACTTCATTGTCATACACCATAAGCCCAAAATTGGTCATATGTGACTTTTCTTTTTATTTTTCTTTATGATATTTCTAATGTTGTTCATCATCATTAACACTTGAATTTGAGAATTGGTTAGCATATGGTCTATTTTCCTTGAACTTTTAAAACTGAATTATGGGAGGTGAACTATTTTGATCTTTCAATTTATTCCCATTATTTTGGTAGTAAAATGTCTGATGACCTTATTTACCATAGTGAAATCATTTATTAGTCCAGATAATACAAAAATACTCTATCTATCCTTCCACATTTTGAGCATAATCCCCCCAATTTTTCTTATCATAACCATGAGATAGATGGGAAACTACAATGTCCCTTTTTGTAAGAAGAATATATGGAAGGTAGATACTAAAAAATAAGTTATTTAACTCATAACAGTCCATGGATTCAATATTATATTTTTTCCTGATATTTTTGAAAAGGTTACACCACAAATTCATCTTTCCTTCCAAGTGATAATTTCCCAACTTAACTTTTTCATGTTCTGAACAGTGGAGAATGAAAAATATCTTTTCAATGGCACAGATCCATTTGTCAACAACTGGTGGATCATTTTCCCCCTAAAATAAGGTGTTAATTTCCTTAATAAGGATTCAATAATACGTTTTCCTACATTTGGTCATTTATAATCCTAGTAGGATTTGTGGTCATAGAAAAAGATTGTTTATTTTATCGCCAAAACATTAGGTTGTTTAGGAGGAAAATTATTTAATTTTTAATTGAATTAATAATTAACATGGTTTCTTCAGGTTATATCCATTATCTAAAACCCAAAATTAATTGTGTGATAGGTAATAAACATACTAGGAAAATAACATAATCAAGGAGGATTACTTATAATATCTAACATCTTAGGTTTAATACTATGTTATTCATTATCATCACCAAAATTATAGGATTGTAACCTATAATTAGTCTTATCCTTATGAAATCCCTAGACATTCAAAACAAAGTTCTCTAGGGATATCACTAAAGATTTTTTATCCTAGTTTCTAAAGGATTATTAAACCTTAACTCTGATACCAACTCTAACAACCCAAGCTTGACGTACAAGGACATTAAATTAATTTTCTAGAATACTTAGTAAATTAAACAAATATATTCCCAAAAACAATATTAGTTTACTGCCTTTGGGAACATGGAACGAATTATTATAGTTTGGTGAAAGATCATCAAAATCTTCCATAAAAATATAACCTTTATTTTTCCTACCTAAAACCATTCTTTATATCCTAGGGAAAATAAAACATAAAAAGGGGTGATCTCAGCTGCTTGGTAAAGGTATAAAAAATGAAATATATTGGAATATCATGAAAATAAGGGTATGAGAACATGATCTTAAAAATATAATTTCATAACCTACATATAAAAAATCACGGAATAAATATTGGAATATCATAAGACATAAATCACAAGGAAATAAATAAACATAATCTATGAGGTCGTAACATTAACATAAGACACGAAATTACAGAATACACAAAAACATATAACTTTGTGAAAAAGTATAAATAGTAACAGGTTCACTCATTAAATTAAGGACATGAAATCAAGCCCATGCATAAATATATGGACATGGAAACCAGGTCTACTAAAATTATGGACATGAAAACCCAGTCCAGGCATAAAATTATGAACATGAAATCAGGTTCACACATAACATATATAGCTCATGAGTTATCCATAATTACCCAATGCATTAGAGGGAGATATAGGTCCAACACATCTCATAATAAAATCATTCTTATGTGTTCTACAAAAACATAAATTATTCATTAAATCATATCCCAAGGAATAAAATATGTAACGTCCCAGATCCAGAAACCACTAAAATGGTGCACCATGCCAGGTCACCACATGACTACAAGCATGTCTCCACATATGCCAGAGGATTCTGACTAGCAGTGAGGGTCTAATAGGATACATGGGGAGATTGTAACCTCATTACCATATTAATCCATAACAAAAAACTATTTAAATAGTACAAACAATAGGAAACAATTAATTAACATGCATAAATAACCCACTCTCAAACCGGGTAAAAACCATATCCAATAGTAAACATGTCATTCAATGTTATACTGCCATGTAAACAACCAAAATTCAATAAAAACAATGGACTCTCCAAAATGGTCTTGGATCCATGTCCCAGAACTCATCTGTGCACATATTGAACCCAACACACTTCCCATGCATGGGTCCCTTTCTCTTTTCTTGACCTGTAACCATGAAATCTGCTCTGTTACCCGATAGTTCCCAAGAAGGGAGTGAGTATAACTCAGTAATACACCACCAAAAGTGTCTAAAAAAATCAAGTAAAATTATATAGTGCAAGCAAGTGATAAATAATGGAAAGTAAAGGTAAATAGTTCAATATGACATTATAGACTATGTTCCTTTAAATTATGCTTCCATTGAATCCAGGTTCACTATTTAGGTACCCCATGGCTTATTCTACCTTTTTCATGTATTCAATGGAATAGTCTTGTTCAATATTCTAAAGCATATGGGAAAAATATCAAGTCCTATCTCATGAGGCATCACATTATAATAACCTCAAAATCCTCACCTCGAAGCCTCAGTCTTGGTGGAATGCAATTATTGGGGGAATAGAACTTTTTCCCCTTCCCTAATCCATGAATTTGGGGGTGGAGTTAGAACCTCGGTCTAACTCAACCTGTGGGTGTAGAACCTCAATTCTATACCCCACTCTACCAAGCCATGTGCACATAATTATTTATCATTCACCAAAATTTTCCACATAACAACAATATTAACCAATATCATTATCCACATCAGAACAGTATCAATAAAAGCGAAATTAAAATTATGCCTCAATCCATTAACAAATTCATCATTTATATCACTTAACCCTTTATCTCCATTTTACATTTCCCATGCCTATCTCACTAAACATATTCAAGTGTAAACATAATTCCTAATCATATTCTCATCGATCTCATTTAACCTATTTAAATGTAAACCAAACAATCCATTAGCCTTTACCCACACTAGAAACAACTAACCACCATCCATTATAACTCATTAAATAAACAAATTAACCTACCAGCTAATTCTTTACTTCATTATGAGTCAATTTCACACATTACATTTATGTTAGCCCAATCAGGAGGGTCGGCACACCCCATGGGTGGCCCAAATCTTGTTAAGTCATATTAATTTCATCCCTTAGGGATCAATAGAGGTTTAATTAATAATTTATACACCCAATACACCACATATTGTTAATGGAATCAATTACGCATCAAGAAGGTAAACATGAATGAAACCCTACATGCACAAATCTATGAATAAACTATGGGATATAACTTATAGACCACCAACCTTGAATATGTTCGTAAATGAACTCATAATCGATCCCATAGATCTTTATTCAACCACACTTTGAAGGATAAACCTAAATCATAACGAAAAAGAATGGTTTAAAAGCTTCAGATGGAGAGAAGGAAAGAGATACAAACCCTCAACCAAAAAGAGAAGAAAGAGTGGGGTTATCCTTACTCGAATATTCAATCGACAACCAATGGCACTCCAAATAGACCTATGATGAGTGAGATTTATCCATAGATGCTCTTGAAGATTTTGGGGTGTCACTTGGGTTCAAGGGAGAATAAAGGAGGAAAATCCCGAGTGGAACTTAAAATCCCATAATGGCATTTTTTTTAATTTTCCCAAAAATACTCGGTCGCATGGTTTACCCGCACGTTTTTCCAAATCGTGTGCAAAACATGCATATTATACTATCCAAAAAAATAACCCTTTCATGATTACCTATTATTTCTACATGGTTTTAACTAACTATAGGAAAACCATGCAACATGCCCGGAAACCCCCTTTTTCTCTATCTTTCATGTTTGGAACCCTTAGAAAACCCCCAGTTCTTCACATGAACTTGGGAAAACACATATTTAACCAAAATAAGGAACTTAAACTTAAATGTACCCAAAAAGACACCTAAGTGAGATTTGGGATCTTACAACCTATCCACCTTATAATGGATCGTTCACGAGATGCTCCTTCTGAGCATCATTGAGTTCCTAGGAAAATGAGTTGAGGCCACTGGGCTAGCATATCCAAATCCTGCACCCAACTCTACTTCTAAACTTTTCCATACTTCTATATAACATGAACCAAAGGCACCACATTTCCCTATAATACCTTCTCACTACGATCCATGACACAAATCAGATGCTCCTCAAAGGACGCATCAACTTCAAGCTCGGCATCCTTGGCATCTAACACATGATACAAATCTGGGTGATACTATTGGAGCTATGAAACATGGAAAAAATCATGCATCCCACTGTATCATTTTGGAAGAGCCAATCATTAAGTATCTGGTCCAATCCTCTCCATAATCTCAAATGGACTCACATACCTATGTTCCTACATTCCCTACATATGAATTCGACGGTGACCTAACTTTGGAGACACCCAAAGAAACACACTATCACCCACCATGAACTCAAGAGGTCTACAATACAGATCTGCATATGATTTTTTCCTACTCTATGTTGTTCCCATATTATTTTGAATCAAACGAAAATTTTCTGATGTCTCCTGCACAAGACTTAGTCCTAATATCTCAGACTCCCCAGCCTCTAACTAACACAACAGAGATCTACATGGTCTCCCATAAAGTGCAACAAAAGGAACCATCTAAATTGTAGCATGAAAATTATTATTGTAGGAAAACTCAACAAGTGACAAGTGTATTTCCCATGAACCATCAAATTTCAGAACACATTCTCTCAAAATGTCTTCTAATACTTGAATTGTATGCTCGGACTACCCATCAGTCTATAGATGGTAAGCCATACTCAAAAACACCTGGTACCAAGTGCCTTCTGTAATACCTACCAGAACCATGATGTGGAATGTATATCCTTATTAAAAACAATGGTTCTCAGCACACCATTAAACTATACGATTTCTTTAACATATAATTCTCCAACCTGGTCGACAGTATTGGTCTCCTGCATCACCAAGAAATGTACCACGTTGGTTAACCGATCTACCACCACCAAAATTGAAACATTCTTCTAAGGATTCCTCAAAAGACCCACTATGAAGTCCATTTTTATTTTATTCAACTTCCACTCTAGAATATGCATGAATGAAACAACCCACCTAGACATTGATGTTCATCCTTCACCTGCTAATAGGTAAGGCATAGTGACACAAAACTCATAAATTATTTCTTCATTCTCAGCTACCAAACTGCCTACAAAGATAACGATATATCTTAATCAAGCCAAGATGAACATCCCACTTTGACACGTGAAACTTGCACATCAAATCCCCCTGTACATCTTCTAGAACAACAACATAGCGATGAACATAAGAAACACCATCAGCACTGAAATTCCAACCAGAAGGTAACTCCTCACCTTTAAGACATTCCTTCATAGTCAAACACTCAAGATCCACCAACTAGCACTATTTAAATCTTCTCAAAAGTATATATTCAACTACAATATTCATAGGGTCATCTACCTGTTCCCATCCTGCACCTCCAAATATATCTTCGCAAACAAGGGAACCATATTCTACTCTGAACTGGATTTTTAAACCACCTGATTCTGAGTCATTTGGATCAACGCATCAGCCATTCTATTCCCTTTCCCTAGTGTATAGACCAACTCAAAATCGAAGGATTGTAGGTACTCATCCCATCTTTGATACCAAAGATTCAAATACCATTGAGAGAATATGTACCTAAGACTTTTATGGTCGGTGAACGCCATGAAAGGTTCTCCCAACATGTAATTCCTCCAACACTTTAAGGCATGAACCACAATATCTAGATCTAGGACATGAGTAGGATAATTCCTTCTATGTGGCCCCAGCTGTCTCAACCCATAATTTGCAACCTGATCATCCTACATCAACACTACCCCATGTCCCACACTGGATACATCACAGAACAACGTGTACCTCTTACTTGGTTCGTGTAAGACCAAAATCGGTGTAGTATTCAACTACTTCTTCAGCTCCTGAAAATAATTATCACAAGACTCTGACCAAACAAACTTAACCCCATTCTTGGTTAGGCTTGTGGGAGGTTCTTCTAAATGAGATAAATCTCTAATAAACCATCGGTAATAACCATATAAACCCATAAAACATTAAACATCAGAGACGTTCTTAGGTTGCTCCCAAGACACCATAGCATGCACCTTTACTAGATCCACTAACACACATGGAATAGAAATTATGTGTCCCAAAAGTGCATCTCATCAATACAAAACTAAAATTTTGATATATTTTCATCAATATTATGCTTTCTTAGTGTAGTGATGATAATTTCATGATTTTTGGCATCATTGTCATGAGTTATGAAGTACACAATGATTTCATCAATGAATACAACTACACACTAACCCAAGTATGGGTGGAATATCTAATTCATTAAGGCAATGAACACAACTGGTGAACTGGTCAATCTGAATGGAATTACCAACAATTTGTATAACCCATACCTACTTCTGAAAGCTATTTGGGGTATGTCAGAAGGTCTCACCCTCAACTAATGGTATCCTAACCTAAAATTAATCTTTGAAAACATTGATGCACCTTTGAGTTGAACAAATAGGTCATCAATTCTAGGAATATTGTATCAGTTCTTAACTATCATCTATTTCAGCTTCCTATAATCGACACATAGCCTCAATGATCTGTCATCCTTCTTAGAAAATAGAACAGGATATATCCAAGGAGATGTACTAGGACGTATAAACCCCTTATTCTCCAATTCCTATAACTTAACCTTTAGTTCATGGAGCACTGGCGGTGCCACTTGATATGGTGGAATAAAAACTACCTCAACCCCTGGCAATTATTCGATCGTAAGCTCAACATCTCTCTCGAGTGGTAACCCGAAGAAGTCATCATGAAACACATCCTAAAACTAGTCTAGATCAAGATGGAATACTAGTTTCCCTTTCTCCCCATTATCTAACAAAAGGTATGATACTTGAGCTATGAGTCCTCCCAACTGTTGGCATAGAAGCCCTATGTGGCCCACTCAAGTATCCAACTCACCACAAAAGACATAAGTGCTTCCATCAAGAGATGTTAACGTTACCCAATGTTGGTAATAGTCGATATGTGCTTCTTACAACACAAATCAATCCATACCTAAGAGTATGTCAAAATGTGACACTTCTATGACAAATAGATACCATTAAAAATGATATCCACCAACCTCCTGAGCATTACCCTTACACTTCCTAATGTCCTAAACTCATACCCCTAGAGGAGTATCAAGTGACATTACCCCACATGTTGTCTCCATGGTTAATCCCAAAACAACTAAGAACAAAGTAGAAATAAATGAATGTGTATCATGTGTATCAAATAAATCACAAGAAAGATTGGAAGCTATAATAATTGTACCTCAAACAGTAGACAGTCCCATCTCACCACCTTCAGGTGTAGTCTAAATAGCACGAATATGACCTTACCCTTTACCCTAGGCTCAGACCTGAGTACCCTACACTATGATGCCCTATTGATAAGGTTGATCTTTTCTCATAGTTCTACATCCACCACCTCTACCAGTACGACCTGTGGAGCTCCAACTACCTATCGGATACGGGATATCCAACCCCCAATCCAAACTCAACATATCCCACTAACCTCTATCATTCCCTAACTATCACGGGTTCTTTTAGAACTTGTACATTTGGATTATCCTTCCACGTACTCGGCACTCAACCAGTGGTCAGGTACACTTGTCACGCTTGTGCCCCAGCCTGCCACATTGATAAAAGAAGACTTGGTCAACACCCTGAGAAGATGACCCCCTCTTTTGATTGATCTTTGTGTTTCCACCCATCTAGAAGATTCCAAAACGTAGCTTTCTACTATCTAAATCCACACCACATGCTCTCCTAGCTAGCACAATTATTTCACTACCTAAATCTACCTTTCAGTTACCCTATGAGATAAGGTCTTAATCCGCAACTTCATCAAAACTTTTTAGACGTAATATATTCACCTCAGACCTGATCTCATGTCGCAGCCTGTCCTAGAAGCATTTTTCCATTGTTTCCTCATCTCCTCTCTACATCGGAACAAAACATCTCAAATTAGTGAAACAACTAGCATAGTACATTACTAACATTTTCCCTAGATTCAACCTCATAAAATCCAAATCTTTCTTCTGCCTCAAGGTTTTTGGGTAGAAGTTCTCAAGTAAATTATCCTGAAAATCATTCCACATCATCCCTTCAACCTTCTCTGTTTGGACCATGATGACCCACCAACGTTTTTCCTGACCCCTTTGCATATAGGCGGCCAAATTGACTCGCTTATAAAGATGAGACTCTAGATGGTCAAGAATATTTTGGATATACTCTATCTAGAACTTTTTTACTTCTGGCCCACCCTCTCCAGTAAAGTTTGGAGGGCGCTGTAGTTGAAACTCTATGTTCATCTCAAACATACTCAGTGCAACCCACCCGGGGTCCCATTACATCATCTTCATAAAACAAGAAAATTTATCACGGAATAGTTCTTCCCTATCCTCTTGAATCACCACATTCTCTTTCTCCACTATTAGAGGATTTTTCTTAGTAACGTCCTCCTATCTCCAAATTTACACACGTCTTTGAGGTGAAATTTCTCTATAATACCAAACATGAGCTTTATAATGAAACCATATTTATTTTACGAAAGGGGAAAATATATAGGTAGGATCATCACTTTCCATAACCAACACAGTTCACATACACTACCCAAATGAGCCCACTCAAAACCAGATCTATAACAACCCTTATCTTTTTTACACACTTAAACATGATTTATTACATAAAATATTCACCTGATACAACATGTAAGATCGAGGGTTCAAGTGTATTTGAGGATTAGGTACATTTCATAACAACATAAAACACAACATCTTTATTGAAAACATCCTTTACATGACTACTACATTCCCCCATACTTAGCATTGCATGGGATAACCTGAGGACATGCATAAAAAAAGGTGAGTTATAAAGCCCAATAAGGGAATAAACATGGAATAAAATATGGAATACTATACCTGTTAGAAAATAGGCATATAAATGGATCAAAAGAGAAACATGAACATAAAGGCATGATAAATCATGATAATAATAACATGTAAATGTGTAAATAACATATAACATGGAATTAGCATGAGAAAAGGCTCATTGCACATGGAGCATGAGTAAAACCTCATTGCACATGAAGCACAAGTAAACCCTATTTGAACTTAAATTAGAATGATTCAACACCCATTGCACATGATGTATCATGATACTATACTTTACCCAATGCATTGGAGAACTATCAGTGCACACCCTTCTTAATCAATTCATTTCATGCATAAGTGTGCCACATAGATTACAAAACATGGATTCATTAAAAATCATAATTTATTACATGATAAAGGAGTGTGGAAATCATACATAAAAATCTTTAAAAAAATAAATAATTGTGCATAAAGTTGAATACCCTTGATAGAGAAGTGGGCATGGTATTCACTACACAATGACATTGGCTTGAAAAACCGCAGTGCAATTTTGGCAGTGTAACAGCATGACATAAGAACTCATAAAAATGATTGATGAGGTAGAAAGGGTGTCTCATCATATGTATAGGAAATGGAAAGTAAGGGGGTCATCTAGATACATGTTCCAACAATTTTAATGTAATTTATATTTATGATACAAAATAATTGCTTGAATGTAAATAAAGAGAGAGAAATTCATTATGGAATTTCGGTATGGTAATGGGTATACATGGAAGGAATTTATGAGAGAGAAAGGGGATCAATCATCACTTGAATAATAAAAGGGAAGTATGGGGGAGGTGAAAAATCATACCCAAATATTTATAGTTGAAAATAAAAGGGCGTAACAATATTAAGAAACTTGGATAATAAAATAAAGGAATCCCTTACTTGGAAGTGTGATCCCAAAAGATAGGGAGAGGATTGAGAAAGGATTATTGGGAGATTGGGGAACCTTGGGAGGATTCTAGAGAGAGGAGGGAATGGGTTGGTTGAACACCAAAGAATTTTAGTGAAGAGGAAGTGGGAGCTTGGGTGGGTTTATATATGAAAGGAGAATGAATTGTTTATTATTTAGGTTTGTGACACCTCACATTAAACTAATCAAAACCACAAACCATCCCATGGTTTTTGCCCATTGATTTTTCCAAATAGGAGTGGAAAACAATATTTTATAAGTAAAATGGAAGAACTTCTTAAAATAATATGTTTTCTTATGTGGAGGTGAGTCACACTCTCAAGGAAAACAATTTAAAAAGACAAAATGTTTCATAAGTCTTGAAGGGTTCACTAAATAATTGTAAAATAAATCAAAAAATACTAAAATCTCATTATTTTAATGTTAAAACATATATTGTCTGAACATAATGTTTATAGTATTTTATTACATCACTATTGGGTCATTATGATGTCATAAAACACATTATATATTTACACGGTATTTATTTTTTACCCAAAAATTCAACTGTCTCATAAAAATATGAAAAACTCACCATTGGATAATTTCAACATCTTGATTCCAAAAATAATATTCATTTTATCTAAATAATTTTCTAAATATGTGAATTTTTCTATTAATATAAATACCAACATTTATCAAAAATTCATGGGTTTTGACACAAACAACTTTCAAACCTTAATAAAAATTACAATTGCATTTATAAAATTATATGATAATTTATATTAAATAAAAAATAATTTAATAATAATAATAATAATTTATTAAAATATTATTTAATTCAAAAATCCATTAATTCATTAAAATATGTTTCTTAGTTGAATATTAACTAAAAATACTATTTGTACTTTAAAAACTATTTACAAAGTAAAAATAATAAAAAGAATGTATATTCTCTAAACAAGAATAATGTACATAATCATAGTACTAGGGTATTATTACATAACACCTTAAAACACCTGCATAATACATTAGGGTAAGGTGCAGGATGGTGATAGACTCTTGGGGTGGCTTGGATAACATTGATCGAGTGGTAATCTCTATCAACTTCCACTTCTCTCGTAGGCGGTTCCGCTAGAGTTTAACATATTCAAGCTCATCTTGGGCTTGGTCAAGAGTGAAACCCATGACTCCACCTTCTTTCTGAGCTTTGACAAATGGGCTTCGTATAGGGAAAGTCTACTGGATGAGGTCATCGATTCCTTTGTCTGAGTAAATTGGATTTGTTAAAGCCCTATATTTATACTAATCTTGTGATCACTGTTCAACTACTTTATTAACAATAATCACAATTCTTAACGATATTTTAAAATCCAAATCATAAATCTAAATAAGTGCATATGTTTTACATAACCATAAGAAGACATTTATATAGACCAAAATGAATTTCCATTAATGAATTTTTGGGTCGTTACAATCTCCCCCCCTTATGAAATTTTTTCCATGAAATTTCCTTTTACCACACTAAAAAAATGTGGGTAACTCTGCTTCATCACTTCCTTTGATTCCCACATCACTTCTTTAAACTTTTGGTTTCACCACAACACCTTGATGAGGGGAATTGTCTTATTTGGTAGAATTTTTTCTCTATGATCTATGATCTTCACTGGTTTCTCCTCATAAGAAATATCATCCTCTAACTGTACTACCTCTGAAGAGGGTACATGTAAAGGGTCTGGTATGTACTTCCATAAGAGGGATACATGAAGGAAATCATGTACTTTGGCCATAGTAGGTGGAAGTGCTAGTCGATAGGACAAAACCCCAAAACGATCAAGAATATCAAAGGGGAATATGTACCTATGGCATAACTTCCCTTTCTTTCCAAACCTCATGACCTTCTTCCAGGGAGATATGCGTAGAAACACCATGTCTCCAACTTTGAACTCAGGGTCTCGTTGATGGTTATCTGCATAACTCTTCTGTCATCTTTGGGCTGCCTTTATATGTTGTTGAATGGTTTCCACCTTTTCCACCATTTCTTCAACCATTTCTTGTCCAAGATTCTTACTCTCACCAAATTCATCACAACATATTGGTGTTCTACACCGCTTCCCATGAAGGTCTTCATAAGGTGTCATTTAGATGCTTGAGTGGAAACTGTTATTATAGGAGAATTAAACCAGAGGAAGATGTTGATCCCATCCTCCTTTAAAGTCCATTGAACATGATCTTAACATATCTTCCAGTGTATGAATAGTTCACTAAGATTGTCCATTATTTTGAGGATGATAGGTCATACTGAAGTACAGTTCAGTATCTAGAGCATGTTCAAGACTCTTCCAAAACCTAGAGGTGAATCTTGGATCTTGATCAAACACAATAGTTAGTGGTACTCCATGAAGCCTTACCACTTCTCTGATATATATCTGTGCCAATTGATCCAATGAGAAATATTCCTGAACTACAATGAAGTGTTTAGACTTTGTAATATGATCCACAATAACCCAGATTTCATTGTTTCCTTTGGATGTCTTCAGAAGTCCTGTGACAAAGTCCATGGTGATGTTCTCCCATTTCCATGCTGGTATGGGCAATGGTTGCATTATCCCATTAGACTTATACCACTCTGCCTTCACTTGATAACACACTAGACACTTTGATGTATACTTAGTGATCTCCTTATTCATATTATCCCACCAATAATGTCCTTGGAGATCTCAATACATCTTTCTGTTTACTAGGGGAATAGATAAATTTGAACTATGTGCATCATCCAAAAGTTCCTTCTTCAGCTCTGAACTTGATGGAACACATACTATTTTCCTAAATCTCATAATTCCTCTTTCATTAACATTGAAATCTAAGGATTTACCATTTTTTATATCATCTAGTTTCTTCTGAATTCACACATCATCCATTGGAGCATCCTTTATCCTTTCCAAAATAGACGGTTGAGCAATAATTTGTTAGAGGATTAATTATGTTCCCTTTTTTATGATTCCCACGTCCATATTCATCAAATCTAAGAATATTATATCCTTCTCAATTCTCATCAATGATAGAATCACTGGGTCCTTTCTACTTAGAGCATATTCCACCCTGTTCGCTTTCCCAAGGTGGTAATGGATTGAGAAGACATAATCTTTGATCAGCTCTAACCATCTTCATTGGCACATGTTCAACTTTTTTTGTGTGAATATATACTTGAGGATTTTGTGGTCCGTATATATTTCACACTTCTCTCCCAAAGAGATAATGTCGCCAAATTTTTAAAGCGAAGATCACTACAGCCAACTCCAGATCATGTGTTGGATAATTCTTCTTATGAACTTTCAATTTCTTTTAAGCATAGGCAATGACTTTGTAATTTTGCATCAACACATAGCCCAGACCCTTCTTCGAAGCATCACTCAATACCATAAAAAGTTCTCTACTTATGGGTAAAGTGAGAATGGGTGCAGTGATAAGCCTCCTTTTTATCACCTTGAATCTTTATTCTCATTCATCACTCTAAGAAAAATTTACACCCTTTCGAGTTATCTTGGTAAGAGGGTTTGAAAATCATGAGAAATTTATCACAAATCATCGATAATATCCAGAAAAATCCAAGAAGCTATGGATATTCGTTACCGATGTTGGCCTCAGCCATAACTATATTGTAGTTTTCTTGGAGGGATCCACATATATCCCATTGATTTTTATTATATGGCCCAATAATGAGACCTCCTTCAACCAGAACTCACACTTTTTGTACTTTCCAAAGATCTTCTACTTTCACAAGGTCTCTAGTATAGTTCATAGATGCTCCTCATTATCCTCCTTGGTTTTGTAGTATAATAGAATATCATCTATAAAGTCTACTAAAAATTTGTCAAGGTAATATCTGAAGACTCAATTTATCAATTCCAAGAAGATTGCTGGAGAATTTCTGAGTCTGAAAGGAATTACTATGAATTCATAGTTCACGTATATTGTACAAAAAGCATTCTTGGGGATATCTTCCTTCTTTCACCCAAACTTGATAATATCCTAACCGTAAATCTACCTTGGAGAAGTATTTTTCTCTGTGTAGCTGATCGAACAAGTCATCAATTCATGGGAGAGGATAATTGTTTTTTATCGTGATATTGTTAAGCTCACGATAATCGATGAAAAGGTGCATTGGCCCATCCTTCTTCTTGTTGAAGAGGATTGGTGCACCCTATGGTGAAGAACTTGGGTGTATAAACCCTTTATCCAGATTACCCTATAGTTATTTATTTATCTCCTTGAGCTCCAAAACAACCAGTATATACAGATTCTTGTATATTGGAATCGCCCTAGGTATAATATCAATTGAGAATTCAATGTCTCTTCTTGGAGGAAGACCATGCAATTCCTCGGAAAACACATCAGAAAATTACCTCACAATAGGCTTGTCTTCAATGATGGTTGTCTCCTTAGACTCAATCATCTGATTCAGATACTCGTTCTCATATGGGCAAAAATATCCATGCTTGAGATGGTCGAACTAAAGAATATTCATTTTCCACCTTGTACTTATATAGAACCAGGGGTTGATTCTGCATATGGAGAGTAAGTTCCCTATCATGGAAATTTATTTTGGATCTATATAGGGATGCCAGATCATGCTAAGAATTGCATAAAATTCCACCTGAGGATGTATGATGAGGTTTGTCAGGATGTTCAATCCATAAATTATGACAGGGGAGGAGTTATATTCATGGGATGCAATGATTTCCAAATTTTCTGTACTCACTGATATCTTCACTTCCGTGATTTTTTGGTGGTGTTGGGATTGATCTACTAAACTTTCAAGATATAAAAGAATGCATAGAAAAATAGATGATAACCCTTCCTTTCACTTTTTGATTCTGGTTCTACTCTATCAAATATAGCCTTAGGGGTGGGTACTTTAAAACAATTAAACACATAAAGGGGAATCCAAAGACAAAAATTTATGACATATAAATAACTTTTATTTCCTTAACTTATGAATCTATAGGCTTCAATCTAGGTTATCCATTATCTACTTCCCAACATATATTCTTAGAGACTTTTTTTATTCCCTTAATAATGGTTCATACTATGCTTGTGAATTTACCAAAGCATATCCCCTATGAGTGTCATAACCAAGAGTGCAATAAGGCCCGTTGTGATGTACTAGGATACCTCGGGTCAAGCCCAAAACTCCTTATCATAGTTTTCACTCCTAGGTACATCTGTGCCAAAGCTGCCTCAACCTGCTCATATCCAGAAAGAGATTTATTTTCTTGATAAACCATATACTCAATACTCACCAAAACTTAGGGATATTTTTTTATACATAGTCTAGTCTCTAAGGATTCACTAGGGTTTTCTAATCCTAATCCCAAAAATAACTAAACCTATCCTTTGATACCAACTATAAAAACCCTGATCTTTTTTACACACATAAGAATGATTTATTACATAAACTCTTCACTTTATACAACATGGAAAATCGAGTGGTATAGTGTATTTGGGGATTAGGAACATTACATAACAACTTAAAACATGAAACACAACATCTTTATTGAAAACATCCTTTACATTACCACTACATTCCCTCGTACTTATCATTGAATGGGATAACCTGAGGACATGCATTAAAAACAGTGTGAGCTACAAAGCCCAGTAAGGCAATAAACATGGAATAACATGAGAAATACAATACATGTTAGACAATAGGAAAATCAATGGAGCACAAGAGAAACTTGAACATAAAGGCATGATAAATCATGATGATCATAACATGGAAATATGGAAACAACACTTAACGTGGAATTAGCATGGGCCAAGGCTCATTGCACATGGAGCATGAGTAAACCCTCATTTCACATGAAGCACGAGTAAACCCTAGTTTCACTTGAATTAGCATGAGTCAACACCAATTTCACATGACATATCATGATACTATACTTCACCCAATTCATTGGAGCTCTATCAGGGCTCACCCTTCTTAATCATTTTATTTCATGCATAAGTGTTCCACATGGATCATAAAACATGGATTCATTAAAAATAATCATTTATTCCAAGATAAAGAAGTGTGGAATTCATACATGAAACTATTTAAACAATAATTAAATGTGAATAAATGTGAATACTCTTTATATAGAAGTGGGAATGGTATTCACTACACAATGACTTTGGCTTGGAAAATCACCGTTCAATTTTGGAAGCGTAACGGCATAACATAAGAACTCGTAAAAATGGTTGATGGGTGATAAATGGGTGTATCATCATATTTAAATTAAATGGAATGTAATGGGTTAATATAGATACATGTCCCACCAATTTTAATGGAATTTATATTCATGATACAAAAGAATTGCTTGAATGTAAATGAGGAGAGAGAAATTACATACAGAATTTCGACATGGTAACGGGTATACATGGAAGGAATTAATAAGAGAAAAAGGGGGTATCTAATTATTTAAACATGAATATGGAATTATGGTGTAGGTGAAAAATCATATCCAAATATTTATAAATGAAAATAAAAGGGCATAATAATATTAAGAAACTTGGATAAAAAGAGAAATGAAGGATTCCCTTACTTGGAAGTGTAATCCAAAAAGCATGGGAGAGGCTTGAGAGAGGCTTCTTGAGAGATTTGGGCACCTTGGGAGGATTAAAGAGAGAGTATGGAAGGGGTTGGTAGAAATCCAAAGGCTATGAGTGAAGAGGAAGTGGGAGCTTGGGTGGGTTTATATTGGAAAGGTGAAGGAATTATTCATTATTTAGGTTTGGGACACCTCACATTAAACTAATAAAAACCACAAACTAGCCCATGGTTTTTTCCAAAGGGGAGTGTAAAACAATATTTTATAAGGAAAATGATCTAAATTCTTAAAATAATTGGGTTGATTATGTGGAGGTGAGTCACATTCTCAAGGAAAAAAATTATAAAGACAAAATGTTTTATAAGTCTTGAAGGGTCCACTAAAGCATTGTAAATTAAATAAAAAAACTGAAATCGCATTATTTTAATGTTAAAACAAATATTGGTCAAACATAATATTTATAGTATTTTATTACATCACTATTGGGTCATTATGATGTCATAACAGTCATTATATATTTAAACGGTATTTAATTTTTACCCAAAAAATTCAACTGTCTCAGAAAATTATGAAAAACTCATCGTTGGATAATTTTGAAATCATGATTCCAAAAATAATATTCATTTTATCTAAATAATTTTATAAATATGTGAATTTTTACTTTTAAAATAAAAACTGATATTTATTGAAAATTCATGGGTTTTGAAAAAAATAGCTTTCAAACCTTAATAAAATTTACATTTACATTCATAAAATTATACCAAAATTTATATTTAATAAAAAGTAATTTTATAATAATAATAATATTTTATTAAAAATTTATTTAATTAAAAAATACATTAATTAGTCAAAATAGATTTCTTAGTTGAATATTAACAAAAAAATATTATTTTTTCTTTAAAAACTATTTACAAAGTGACAATAATAAAAAGAATGTATATTCTCTATACAAGAATAATATACATAATCATAGTACTAGAGTCTTGTTATATAACCCCTAAAAACACCCACATAAGACCTTAGGGTAAGGTGCATGATGGGGACAGACTCTTGGGGTGGCTCAGATAACATTTCTTGAGTGTTAATCTCTATCAACTTCCACTTCTCTCATAGGAAGTTCCACTCGAGCTTAACGTATTCAAGATCAGCTTGGACTTGGTCAAGAGCAAAGCCCAATGATGCCATCTCTTTTCTGAGCTTTAACAAATGGGATTTGTATGGCGAAAGTCTACTGGATGAGTCCATCTCTTCCTTTTTCTGAGTAAATTGGATTTTTTAAAGCCCTATATTTATACTAATCATGTTATCACTATTCAATGACTATATTTCCAGTAGTCACAATTATTAATGATATTTTAAAATCCAAATCATAAAACCAAATAAGTGCATATGTTTTAAATAACCATAAGAAGACATTTAAATAGACCAAGAGGAATTTCCATTAATGAGTTTTTGGGATGTTACAAGATCACTACCCTTGTCCATATCTCTTAAGGCCATGGCTAACATGGGTATCTAATTCACATGGTTACAAGCCTTATCTTTTACCCAATTCAAAACAGTTTCCACAACACAATTTACTCTTACAACATGTTAATACACTTTTACTTATTTATTAAACAACATTTTCTAATGTCTACTTACCCATTTCACTTTCCTTATTACCCATTCATACCATCACATTAGGCATGATTTCATTACTTTTAAGGAAAATATATGCATCATAACCTTTATATCTCGTACACCCATCCTGTGTGTGAGCCTACCAGGATGCTTGTTAGCTATCTACAGAGGTGCCTAGAGTGATTCCTAAATGCACAACCTCGTCCCCTTCTGGACAAGAGAGAAATATCACAAAACCATCAAATCACACAATAAGTGCATTAACTAATGGTGAAATATCATCAAATATAACATCACACAATAAGAACAATAATACCCTCTAAGGGTGACTGGGGTTTTACCTCGTACATGTGTTAGATACTCCCAAGAAAAATCTCATTACCAAGGATCAACATTTTCTTAACCTCTTATATACCATCCCTAAATAGTAATAAGAGAAAAGAACACCTCTGATAACACTTTGTAACATCCCTGACCCAAAATCCACTAAATCGGTGCCTCGAGCCGGGTTACCACATGACCTCAAGATTTCCTACTCATATACCAGAGGTTTCTAACTAGTAGTGAGGGTCTAATATGATGAATGAGGAGACTATACCCTCTTTACCAGAGTAAGACACAGTATAAAACAATTAAAATATAGGAAACAATTGGATGTAATCAATAACAAACATAAATAACCCACTCCCAAATTGGGTACAAACCATATCCCATAGTAAACATTTCATTCCATTCTATAGTTCCAAGTAAAAACCGAAATGAAAGAAAATGGTGGAATCCAAAAAATTGTCTGGGCTCTATGTCCCGGAACACATTTGTTCACATTCCTAACCTGGCTCACTTCCCAAGCATATGGCCCTTTCCATTTTCTTAACCTGCAACCATGAAATCTGCTCAAGTACCCAATGGTGACCTGAGTAGGGTGTGTGTATAACTCAATAGGTCACAACCAATGGTGTCTAAAAAATATACAATAAAATTAGATAGTGCATACAAGTGATAAATAATGGAAAGTAAAAGTAAAAAAGTTTCATATACCATTCCAAACTAGGTTACTTTAAATTATATTTCCATTGAATCTAGGTTCCTTATTTTGGTACCCCATGGTTTAACCTACCTTTCTCATGCGTTCAATGCAATAAGTGTATTCAATATTCTAAATCATATGGGAATAAGATTATGTCATATCTCACTAGGCATCACATTATAATAACCTCATAATCCCCACCTCGAGGCCTCAGTCTAGGAGGAATTCAACTGTTATGGGAATAGAACTCCATCCCCTTCTCTTACCCATGATTTTGGGGGTAGTGTTAGAACCTAGGTCTATATCAACTAGTGGGAATAGAACCTCATGTCTATACACCACTCTACCAAGCCATGCGGACATACTTATTTATCAACCACCACAATTAACTACATCATAACAAGAAAATCCAATATCATTTGCAACATCACAACAATATCAATAATTGGGATATTGAAATTATTCCTCAATAAATTAACACATTCATCATTTATATAACTTAACCCTTTAGCCACATTTCCTATTTCACATGCCTATCTCACTAAAAATATTCAAGTGTAAACACAATTCATTATCATATTCTCATTGATCCCATTTAACCTATTTAAATGTCAACCAAACAATCCCTTAGAATTTAATCACACTATTTACAACTAACCCTCATCCATTATAACTTATTACATAAACCAATTAACCTACATGCTAAGTCACTACTTCATTATGAGTCAATTTCACACCTTACATTTCTGTTAGTTCAATCGGGAGGGCCAGAACACCCCATGGGTGGCCCTAATGTGGTCAAGTAATCCTTTTTGAATCTTATGGGGATCAAGAGAGGTTAAATTAATCATTCATATTCCTAATACACCACATCTTGTTAATGTCATCAAGAACACATCAATAAGGGAAATAAGAATGAAACCCTATACATAAAAATCTATGAATTAACTATGGTATGTAACTTTTAGACCACCTACATTGAATCTATTAGTGAACACACTCCTGCTCGAGGCCTTAGATCTCGATTCAACCACCCTTTGAACCCTAAACCTAAATCTCACTGAAAAATAATGGTTTTAGAGCATCAGATGGAGATAAGGATAGAGATACCAACCTTAAAACAAAAATAGAAACAAGTGTAGGATTAGCCTTATCGGGGTCATCAATCCACAACCAAAAACAATCCAAAGATTAGGGATATTGATTTATGGAAGCTCTTGAATCTTTTAGGTAATCACTATCGTTCAAGGGATAAGAAAGGATGAAAATCTCGAGTGGAAATTAAAATCCTATAATGGAATTTTTGTAATTTTCTCAAAAATACCCAATCACATTATTTACCTATAGGGATTTATAAACAATGAACAAACCACATGGATTCTACTATCCAAAAACAGCCCCCTTGAATGGTTTCCTGGGATTTCTGCTCGGTTTTCCTTAACCATGCATAAACTGTGCAGAATACCCAGAAACCCACTTTTTTCCTCTTTCATGTTCCAAACCCACAAAACACTCATGGGTCTTCACATGAACATGTGAAAACACTTATTTAACAAAATGAAGGATCTTAAACTGAAACAAAAACAAAAAAAATACCTTAAGGGAGATCCAAGATCTTACAAAATAGGTTTTTTAACATTATTCCATCATAACATATTTAATGAAAGACAAATGGATTTCATAAATATAATTCCATAATAAACATAATAAAACCATAGGAATAATAGTGATAATATTCTTGAAAAACGTCTTTATTAATTAATTTCATCTTATATGGAAAATAATTTTAATAAAACACTTGATATTAATTCTTGAGAAAAATATCCTTTCTTCTCCAAAAACGGTATCTTTTTTTAAAACACTAAACAATTTTAAAAGAAATGAATTTATTTGAAAATAAACTTGAAAACATGTAAGGTAATCCTCAATAAAATACGTGTTATGAAATCATAAAAATACATTCATTTTGTATAAGTTAAAAAACATTATTATCATAATTTTATAGGGAAATTCAAAAAGTACCTCATTGGGAATGCAAAATATTATTTTAAAACCATGTATTAAAAAGTAAAAAATGGGTAAAAATGAATTTAAACATATAAAATAGAATATAAATACATTTTATGAAAAAACATTCATAAAAATGTATATTGATGATAAATAAACCCCATTAAATACTTACATATATACAATCATGGATAATAATGTGATTGTGAAATTATCTATTACCTTAGATATGATTTCTTCTGTATGTTTCTAAAACTCAAGTATTGTGGTTTTAAAAATATTATTAACTTGTAATAGATCCATAATAATTTTTATTATATCATATATGATTCACTTATGATTTTATATTACCCATTCATTTATCAATTCCATATTAAAGCAGCATTTTGGGTCATAATCGCTTTGTTTATAATATGTGTTTTGAATTTTTATTCTTAATATTATTACATAGATCATGATATAATTAGCATAAAAAAATAATGATTTATATATCATATATATTTAGTATATAGATATATATAATAGATAGATAAATAAAATAGAATAAACTATTCATGAAGATGGTAGGTCGTACGTACTCATCAACATTGTTTCTATATTCTTATTGAATTGAATAGTAACAAGTAAATTATATATATATATATATATAATTCCAATAGAACTATTATTTCATATATTTCATTATTATTTATAATATATAATTTATAATAATTCTTTAGTGGATAATGTGAAGAATGAATCTCATTGTGTCATGGAGATGGTAAGACATACGTATATACAAGCGACAGTATCATTCCCTTAATGGTTAAATAGTATAGTAATTATAAAGAATAATTATCAGGTCATATTCATTATTTAAATCCTTTATATTCATCGTTATACTACCAAAATAAAGTATATATTAAAAATATATTACACCACGACATGGAGATGGTGATCCGTACATACGCACACATGGTGATATTGTTTTTTTAGGATGAGTAAAAGGAGTAAAATGGTTTTCCCATAATAATAAAAACATATAAGAATACAGTATATTATATATTTATTTATTTAGTATGTAAAAAACTTAGTAAAAGTAATTATAAGAAGAAAATAAGTTTCAAATAATCGGTATAGGAGATTACCACTTCTTTGATGTGTTCTCTCTAGGTATCCTCTTAAAGGCACTAGAGTTAGTCTTTTTAGATGACCAGTACTTGTATAATATGACTACAGAAGTTTAGAACGTAACAGATTAAGTTATGACCGAGCATCAAGGCTTAATGAGAAGTGAAAATGTGAGGGATGTAGTGCCCTTTTATAATTGAGGTGTGCGGCACTTCTTGAAACTCCATCATAATTAATTTATAATAAAATAAAATCCCATAAAAAAACATACAAAATGTATTATTTTAGATTATTAGATGATATAATTTTATAATATAATCAACCAATACATTGTAGATATGTTTTTATTTCATTTAAAACCTTGTCATTTCAATTAAGACTTAGTATTTGTATTTTAATTTTAACTAAGGTAACAAATTGTTCAATATTAAAATAGTGTAATATTTACTTATTTGATGTAAATTTTACCATAGATGAATAATTTAGAAATTTTTATACAATATAATAATTATTTCATATTTTCAAATTAGTTTTATGATTTTTAAATAATTTAATAATACATTGTTTTGATAAAACTACAATAGTGTCAATTTTGATACTATTCAATTCATGGATTTATAAAAATATCAATATAAGCTGTTATAACAATAAAAAAATATTTTATTATATCCCTATTGGGTCTAGGTCATATATAAAATTCATTTAACATATTAATTATCTCAAAATATATTTATTTAAATATTTTTAATAATATTAATTTGATATTTACATTAATAAAATAATTACTACATCAGTTTTTTAATTCATTAATAAAGTTATATGTTGGGTAAAAATTAAAAATAAACTAAAATGATGAATATAAATCTAATATATTTTATAATAATACTTGTAGTAGAATTTATATTCTATAAAATTCATCATTAAAATTGTTATTCTTGTTAAATTATGAATGTGACAATTTTATCATCAGTCTAAATAAAATAATATATGTGTCACAATCTCTTACATATGTATAAAAATGGTCAATAACGTGACCCTTAGATTATTATGATCTGGATATACTTGAAAATATGAATTCAAAAATTCTTTGGATCTTTTATGGTAATTATCATTTTATTAATAATTTTTTTATTGATTTCTAATCAATTAAAAAATTCGTACATCATCAACGTATAAGTCTTTAAGGTAATTATATATTTCATAAAAATTAAAACTAAATTACCATGATAAATGAAAACATTTTATATTTAAAATAGGTATTTATAATCTAATTTATCTTTTATATAACCTTTTATAAATAAAAGGTTTAATTATTAAAATTTGTGTGAGACATGTAAAACTTTTTTTATAAAATATATTAAATGTCTTAATATCATACAAGTGGATTAAAAAGGGTATTATTTAGACCCAAGTATGGTTTAGGTGTAAAATATCTCATCAAATAATATTAGGACAAGTGTTAAGATAATTTTATAATATTATATTTACCCTTAATTACCAAATTTACATTTTGTACAGTATTAATAAAAATTACTGTTGTAACAATTCATAATGCCCAAAAATAAAATAATGCTATTAAAATAATTTGGGCATACTAATTAAAAATATGAAATATATTTTTAAAAATTAAAAACACATAATATTTTATATTTATCTTAAAATTAATCCCATTTTCAAAATGACAAATGTGTTTTAAAAAGATAAAACATTGAAAATGATTAAAAAAAATTTACATCTGAATTCAATGTAGAATTAATTTCAATAAACCACATTAAATTAATTGATAAAAACATATTTTATTTATAAATTAAACCCATTCAATACTATAATTTAATCATAAAAATATTTTGATGAAAAAATTTGTTTTCAATTAAAATTTAGTATATTTTTATTGTCCATCAAAAAATGAAATTTATCAGAAAAATATCAGAAAATAATCCAAAGTATATTTTTATATACCTATTCTAAATAAAATATTTATTTTTTAAATTTTAATATATAAAAGGTTGAAAAACTAGATCTAAAATGGGTGTGCCATCAAATGGTGGCAAAACCACATTTTTTAAAAAATACTTCTTTTATCCGAAAAAAATTGAATTAGATATTATATAATGTCTAGAAAACATATAAGATCAATTTTAAACATTATATTGAATATTATATACATATTTATATATACTACATTAATAAAATTTGTCAATAGTGATCTCAATATTTTATTTTCATTAAAATAGATTTTTCAGAAGAATGTTAATGTTGTTCATACCTTCCATTTTAATGACTAGGTTCTAAGGTAATAATATAATATTAAGTTTTTCACATAAACTCAGTCTTTAATGAAATGGATTATATCAAAATAACTCAATATTGTGTTTAACATAAGTTGAGCATAGTGTTTTGTATATCGCAAGCTAGGATGGTGTTGCATATAGCTTAAGCTAATATTGGTGTAGCGTACAACAGAAGACATCCATGAAATTAAAAAAAACTCTATCTTATAAAAATATCAAGGTTCTAAAAGCATGTAAGCATAATCATTAGCTTATGAGTATTATAACATGATCAAAACATTATAAGATCATGCCTTGACTATCAAAGATCATAAACCTGAATCATATAATAAAGATTTGCAATTTATAAGACATGAATCATATGAAAATAAAGAACATAATCCATTAAATAATATCATAAGAATAAGACATAGAAATTTGGCATACATATACATTTGATATCATTCCCTATAATGTAATACACATTGATATAACTTATCAAGTCACTTCATAGGAACCAAACCTATTGGGAAGGACACACCCTCATCCCTAGTTGCAGTCTTTTCCTTGTAAGGGATTGTGTCTCCCCATATTCCCATTATGAATCAGGTTTACCCATCTTCCCATAGTGGATTGGGATCCACAAATTCCATTATCATGGTGACTATACCTACTAGGCGGGATACACAACCATCCATAGTTGTAGTTCATTCCTTGTAAGGGATCAGGTTTTCCTATATTCCCATAGTGAATCAAGCCCATAAACATGATTCCCATCATTATATGATGGGATATAAATCTTTAACAAATGAATTTTAGGGATATATAGGTCCCACCCATCTCATAATAAAATCATTCATACATGTGACATAAGATAATAACATATTTATCATATCATTATCCATAAAAAGAGATGGGTTCTATAAACATAAAATTGAACCCCAGAAAATAAAATGTGAATAATTAACATTTCATCACATCAAAACCAATGTAAATTATATAGTTTTAGTAACCACTTCATCAAATAATAACCCCTTAAAAGAAGTTGGTTCCAAAATTATATTTCTTGTGGAAGAGAAACAGATAGCATAAGCATCACTCCATAAAAACATAAACCATTCAAGAAAGAATATAAATAAAACATTTGAATAATTTCCTATGAGGGAATGAGTAACATTATCAGAAGTTATCTTAGGTGGAAATAACCTAAAAGGATATTTTCTAAAAAAAACCTTGAGAAAAATATGATTTATTATTTAAAAAAGTATCTTTATAAAATAAAACTCTTAGAACACTATTTTCTTAAAAAGAAAATTGAAAACATGTGAGGAATTTTCCAAAACACTTTGGAAACAATTTTCTTTGAAAACATATATTGAGATCTTGAAAATTTTTTGAAAAACTTTTTCCTTTAAAACTTATAAAAGAAGATTGAAAACATTTTGAAAATCATTTTCCATGAAAACTTATAAAATAATATTAACAACATTTTGTAAAGAATTTTCCTTGAAAATTTATAAAAGAATATTGAATACATTTTGAAAACAATTATCCATGAATAAATAAAAAATAATCTTGAAAAAAAAATTAACTATTTTCCTTGAAAACAAATAAATGAATATTAAAACCCTTTTGAAAAAATAAGACCTTCCTTGAAAAATACTTCAAAAACATATGAAAAAAATTTTAAAAGGTTTTGAAAACTATTTCATAGAAAATTAATTTATTTACCAATTATAAAAAAATTTCCTTTTAAACATTGAATGGAAACTTCATAGAAATAACAGTGTGTAAATATGTACATGTCGTATAAGGTAAAAAGAATATTCCTTTTGAACGTTAAAAAGTTTAGAAAAATGCCTTGTTTGGATATAGATAAGAATATTCCTTTGAAAACATTGGTAAAAGAAAAAATGGTAAAAATTTATTTTAAATATCATAGGATAACAGTATAATATTTTTAGAAAGCTTTTAGAAATCATGGTTTTTAAGTAACACAGATTTCTGACCAATGAGAGGGTAAGTCAGGCTTCATTAAAAAAATTCCTAACCATATAATGTACCAATGAGTGAAAAACATTAACAATACATTAATATATAATGAATTACTAGAGGTGTAAAAATTCATGATTTATACTAAGATATGGATCATAATATTTCCTCAAAAGAATAATAATAATAAACAATCTTAAAAGTGATGAGATTATTTCAATAAACACCTACTACATGGAAACATTGAACCATAGTCACCATTTAACAAAATTAAATTAAAATGAGCTTAAAATATCATGAATATAATAATATTAATTATATTAAATTTTAAATGTATTATATACTCCTCGTGGAAAAATATAGGTACATAATATGACATGTGTCTCAAAGAAAAAAATCCCAGGCAAAATTACATTACCAATTTGGTAACTTTTGAAACATAAACACCATGAAAAAATGATGATAAAATTTAGATGTAAATACCCATAAAAATAATTATAATATTAATATAATACATCCATGGGAATTATACACACTAAAAAAGTAATAGATGGTGGATAAAACATGTATCTACTAGAAATAAAAAGTGAGATGAAATTCACTTACCTTGTGTCTCGAATCTCTTTGTACTTGTGAGAACCTATTGTATAATAAATAGATGTTTATTACAGATCTTTTTAGGAACCATATTATTATATTTAATTCAATATATGGTTTTATTATTACTTTATATTACCCTCTTGTTAACAATCCTATGTAAAGTTTATGCTTTGGGTAATATTCTCTTTTTTTGCATGTGTATTAATTTGTTCTATCATTGGTCATAATAATTACATCAAAATGTAAATAAATTAAAACATGATATGAAAATAATTTTTATTAAATATATTTTTATTATAATAATAAATTTTATAAATAATTATGAAATTTAATACACCATTCATGGAGATGGTAGCCTGTATGTACTCATGAACACTGCTTCTGTTTTATTGATGTATTCAAAGAAAGAAAATAAATGACATATATGTATATGTATATATTTATATAATATTATAAAATTATAATTATTATGTAATATATATCATATATGTTCACTAAACATATCTTTAATACATTCCATTTAATTTTTGAACTAATCACATCAGTTTGAGGGGTCTGTAGTCCACATTTCCTCAAACGAAATTATCATATTTACACAAGATATAATGAATAAGGGTATGTTATAAATAAAAATTACCTAATAATAAAGAAATTATAAATATATTATATATAATTTATAAATATAATTACCATAATAATTTCTACCATGTCATGCCGTAAAGGAAAAATGAAAAATCTGCATTTTCTTAGGCGATAGTTCATCATAAACATAAACAGTATGTTTGTTACCCATTATATTGATGTGTGTGTGAGTGTAGCACAAAAAATTATAATAAAATCATAAAGTTATATTTATTATAATATTTTTTTATAAATTAATAGAATTATATGATTTTAGGGAGTGGATAATAGAAATTAAAAAAAAGATTACGGGATGGTGTTACCTCTTAATCAGGTTAGTCCTTTTGGCTTCCACCAAAGGGATTGTTTTGAAGGCTTATTGACCAAATGGAAGCTTCAATTAGAAATTTAGGGTCTCTAGGATGTTTTCTAGTGTTATCATGGATGATTTATGTGCTTTTATAGTTGTAAATATGAGGTAATGGTGGTGGCCTTTTTTAGGGATGGGAAAGGGCACACCTGGCATTTTTAATATAATTTAAATGTAACCTCATTTTTATCTAATAAAAGTAATAAAAACCCTAAAAACTAAATAATTTAAGGATTATGGCCAATATATTTCTATAAAATGGGTTTTATACATGTTTCTATGTCATTTGGCCCTTTAAGTTCACGGTTTATTCCCTTCTTAGGCTTAATTTTACATTAATCGCTTTAATTAATTTTAATTACTTTCACAAATATTTTTTGTCATAACCTAAGTTTAACTTATCATAAATTATAAATTACTATGATTACAAATATATAATCCATTCTCCAAAATTCTAATAACATAATGGGAAAAAATTAATTTAAAATTTATTCCTGTTGACAGGATGACACTGTGATTTTTAAAGTAAAAACATCCAAATGTTTTCTATGTTTTTATACTAAATATCAAAGTTAAATTGATTCCAATCAAATAAATTGGATTAATTGATAAAAAAAATTATATATTTAATATTTAAAAAATTAAAATTTAATTTAACCTTATAAATAAAAATATATGAAAAAGAATTTTTGAGATAATGTTGAGTATTTTTTTAACTATTTATTAATAAAAACCTTACTGAAAAATACCAAAAAATTACCATAACCTAATATTTATGTTTTTTTTAATTTGAAGATAATATTTACATATTTAATCCATAAAAGTTCCAAAATTTTTATTTAAAAAAGGTTCCCCATTAAAAGGTTGTAAAAATGCCTTAATAAGAAATATAGTATTTTTTTTTGAAATTAGGGTGTGGTTTTATCTTAATCCTATAAAATTTATTGGATGAATATAAAAAATATTTTATTGAATAATATATATATATATATATATATCACATTAATTTCTATAAAAAGTTATTATTAATTATATTTATTAGGTTAAAATAGATTTCTGGGTATAATAATATTTTTCTTTATATTCAAACAATTTTCATATTCATTTATAATTAATTTGTAACAAATTAATTAATTTTAAATTTTCTTAAACAACATATATTGATAATTTAGTTAACCCTTTTCATAAATACTAATTTAAGGGCTTGGTTATATTAAAAAATATGTCATTATTCTATAAAACTCAGTCATGCATGTTATACAATCCATCAAGGGAAGTCATTGGTTTGTGTAACGCGTGCTAACCTTGGTCTTCCATGTAGAGAAAGCTATTTTTTAGTTCATGATTAACTCTTTTTACATATAATGGTATCCATATGTAGTATATTAATATAAAATAACAATTTTTAGTGTTTCATGAAATGCAGAATAACAAAAAGAATAAATTAATTCAATAAAAATATATCACACAATCTCTTGATGTTACAATTAGTTGATACATATAGGAACTTGTATTCAAACACCCATCAATTGGTGAGTATGGATGTATGTGAATAATATACCTCAAATGAAAAACATATAGTAGTAGTGGAGGAGTATATAGATGTTTTACATGAATATGTTCCAATATTTACCCTTGATACAAAGATTTAATTATATATTGATCATCACCATGTGACAAATTTTATATCACCCATGGATTATTAAGTATCCTTGTTGGAAAATAGTTAGTTGAAAGTTCATTTGAAATACATTGTGGAGAATTGTTTATCAGTCCTATTGTGTTCCCTTTGACAATATTGATGATATTTTCCAAGAAGTAAAACAAGAGTATGAGGATATGTATGAACCATCACTACCTAAATCAGTTGAAATACAAGAAAAAGTATGATTTCTCAAGGAATGATGACATCTTCAACCAAGTAAAGGATCCAAGTGGTTCTTGAATATCGATCTCAAATTTGAATATCACAAGCTTCAAGTTTTTGAGGAGGACATCCACAATATGACATTATGAGGACACATTATCCATTAAATGTTTTTAGAGATTCCATTTGGAATAAATAATTCTATAGTGGTGTTAATGGACCTTATGTGTAAACTTAAAAATTTTAGTTTAAAAATAATACTATGTTTTATTGATTGTACCACATGAAATATCGTTCTTAAAATGAATATCTACATATTGTTAAAATATTTTTTAAATACAACCTATTAGTTTAAATGGAGGTTATGAATAGGATTAACGACATTATGTAATTAGTAAAGAATAATCTTCCTTAAAAAAATTAATAATCATCCATTCATGGATTATTAAATGGTTAGAAATGAAGATAAATTATTTTGAAGGAAAAAAAGATATTTTTTATAGAACTGTTTTTTATGTGTGTAGTGTTTTTTATAGAAATAGAATAAATTAATCACTATATATGAATAATTTTAATGAAATATTGATAAACAATAAATTTAATTAACATTCATTTCATTGTGGATTTTATGCGATGAATGATAATAAAGACAATTTATGCGTCAATTTTTTGTTTTGTAAAAATTATTTTGGCACATTTTTTTCATGAATATTATAAATAATTTTCAAAATATTTAAAAACTGTATTTAATAAAATTTTATTCATTTTTAGATTCATCATGTCAAAATTTTCTTATGGTGAATTTTTGTGGACTTTTCTAAAAACGTTTATTTATTGTTTGAATAGTGAAAAACACAAACATTTCAAATAATGCCATTTTTATTCCATTAATCATGTAATTTGAATATTAAATTAAATTATGGATTTTATTTATAGTTAAATAACTCCCACTTTATTAAAAATATCCAACACAATTCTTTGATAATCATCATTATTATTGATTTTGGCATAAATTTATTTTAAGGCTTATAATGATTTTTTAAGACACTATTTTTCATTGCATTTTACAATATTATATTAAAGTTAATCTAAAACACATAAATATATTTAATATTAAAAAAATTATTTTCAATTTTTATTCAATATTTAAAAATTTAATAATGTGTTCAAATTAATTTTTTCATAATGAATATTAACAATAGTAAATATTTATCACTATAGTAAAAGGTAAATTAGATTAATTAATGTAAAAAATATGATATATGGTGATAAAATCATACCATCAATCATATTATAAAGGAATAATTTGACCCTAATAACATTATATTAAAATTTTAATTGTTTCACTGCCACAAAAAACTGATTACAAGATTAATGTTATTGTATTTAAAAAATAATTACCAAATGTTACTCTCTCTTTTTAATATATTTAATATATTTTCCTATGGATAAAAAGTTGTAATAAATGGTTAAAAATAGTTATTTTTAAAAAAAAAATATTTTAAGAATAAAACTTATTTTATATGTTACGTGATGGGGTAATTACCTAGAACAGTTATTCAATGTCAACATAATTCTTGTGTAATTAGTAGAAAAATAATGTAAATGAATTTAAAAACATTAAATGTAATATTAAATGTTGATTTATAGAGTTCCATCATTACAATGGATAATTATATTGTATTAGTTTTTGTTAAATTATTTTTATTATAATTAATTATTATATTGATTCCTTTAAATTCAATTATTGTGAATAACCATAGAAATGACCATAAATAGCCTCTAATGTTTAAAAACTATTTATAAATCATGATAAAATTATTAAAATATGATCTTAAATCTAGTTTATGTGAATTTTTAGAGCCTATAATATATTTTCTGATTATGTTCCTTATAAAATTTATAAAATTACATTCCTAAACCACAAGGATTGTGAAATTATAGAAATTTTATTAATTTTTTCCTATAAAAGGGCATAGTTTATGATTGTAAAAAAGCACATATAATTTCAACTTTATTTAATGTATATATGCAAATAGATCTATAAAAATCAATTCTCGTGACTCCAAGAATCTGTAGTGGCCACAAATACCTTATTCAAATTTATTAAACTCAATCAAATTGAAGACATCTAAAGAGGAGGTATAAGTATTAATAGATTTCATTTAAGTTTATTTACTAGTGTATTTCCATAAAATATAAAATAACCTACATTATATAATAAAAATAATATCTAAACTACAATTAAATATTATTATTTTTATTTTACTGTTGTTTTCCATCATCTTTTTCATCCAATGGGAAATAAATGCATTACTCATGCGTACATACGAATAACCCCCTCCACGAAGTGATGTATTTCAATTTAAATAAATGATTTTAATGGAAGGTTATTATAATGGATTTAATATATATATATATATATATATTATGTCTCCAAACATATAATATATTATCTACCTTCTCACACTTGCATACGTTGCAAAATTCTAACGTCGCTCGTGCGTATGTGTGGACTACCACATCTGCAAAGTGATGTGATTTGTATTTCATTAACACCCCACTTGGATGGTAAAAATTATGAAAATAATGTATTAATATGAAATATATATCATAAATATGATTCTATAAAAGTAAAATATTATCTACTTGATTTTTTTTCAACTTTGTATAATAATGAAAACATTCTTCATGTATATGTACGAAACAACATCTCCATGAAATGATGTGTTGAACTTTTCATGTCCACATTAATTTATAGTTATATATTAATATTAAATATATAGAAATGGAAATTATAATAGTCTTAATATTATATATATTATATAAATATGAACCCTTTGACCACGGTTAACATACTGAGGTGATTTTGGAGATTATTAACTAAATTTTCTCGAAACAAAAGACATAAACATAACTGATTTAATAAATATATAATACGTGATAATAAATGAAATAAAAAATATTATAATTTAATAAAAATAAAAAAATATCCTAAATAAGTAAGAAATTAATAAAATTTTATTATATGGGAGTTAAATAATGTATGTGGAAAGTCGTACTTGAGGTTAGGGATTTTGTAACACCCCAAGTTTTTAGGGACCCTTTTTTAATAAATGAAATTTTCAATGATATCATGCAATACAATAAGTCAAACATTAATTTAACATGAAAATAACTTAGCCTATGTTACACACAACACCTAATTGGCATAATATACATGCAACATAGACTTATTGTATGATGCAGGCAACACAAACTTGGCATACGTTACAGGCATCACAGACTTGGATTGTATTACACGCATCACAAAGTTTCTATGAGACGTCATTTTAATGTTATAATTATTTAAATTAGAAGATTATAAACTAGACATTAAACATATTAACATTAATTGTAAAAACTACTTTTAAAATATTGGTTATAATGGTTTTATATAAATAAAACATATTTTCAATGAAAGATAAGTTTTTGGTAATATCCTTATATGTTTAAAAAACTAATTTCTCAGATAAACTTCTTTTTATGTCCTTTGAAGAAAAAAAATAAAATTAATTTTAGAAAAATTTATAAATTTAATTTGATAAAATAATATTCATTTTTTAATTTACAATTTCTAAATTATCTTAGGGTGAATTGTTGGTATTTTTCAAAGAAGCTTCATTTTTTTATGAATAGTGAAAAATACAGGATTTAAATTCAAAAAGTATTTTTCATCTAATTTTTTATAAGGTTAATTTATATTTTAATTTGGTTTCAAATTTTAATTATATAATATTTTTATCAATTAAAACAATTTAGGTCATTGGAACCAATTTCAAATTAAAATGGGATATAAAAAATTTAGCAAAAGTTTGATCATTTGTTTATTAAAACCCCGCATTGTCGACCCAACTACAAGTTTAAATTTAAATTTATTTATACAACTTATGTGAGTGTAATTTTAAAAAATGGATTCCATATTTGGAATAAAAAAAATTATAATTTATAATAAATTAAAATTAGTTTTTTTACCAAAAATATTAGCGAAAGTATGTAAAATTAATTACAATGATTAAGGTACAATTAAGCTTAATAAGTGACTAAAAAATTAATCATAAGGGAACAAATGAGCTGGAAACTTGTCCAAGATACATTTTATTGAAATATTTCTACCATATAATCCCTTGGATCTATTTTGGTCTATTATGGGATCCAATTTAAATGGGAAAAATGTGGGTGGAATTCCTTTTCCCAAAATTTAAAAGAGGGTCCCTCCTACACCACTATAAAAAACCTCATCTCCTCCCACTTCCTCACACTTATAAATACACATTAGCTTAAAAACCTCTTCCCAAATAGATCCCCAAAATTCTTAACTTTCTATTTGAATCCTTCCTTTGGATGAAAGAAATCCAAGGAATCCATTTGGCACAAACCAAAAGAAGCTACCCAAGTAAAGGCAATGTCTTCTCTCGAGATCCATTCTTTTATTTTCCTTATCAAACCCTACACTCTCTCTATTCACTAATTATATAAAAAAAAATATTAAATATACAAGTATGTTATTATTCTAAGGTTTTGACCAACAATTACACACACAACTATCTAATGGGTAACAAACACACTATTTATTTGTATGACGAACTACCGCCTCACTAAATAATGATTGTTCATTTTTCATTTACCACCTATCATAGTAAAATTATGATGGAAACATAGTTTATATATATAATATATTATATTTATTATTTATGTAATATTTTCTATAACTTTTACAACACATTTATTTTTTACATTCTATTTGGTGTATATACGATAATTTTGTTTGAGGAAGTGTGGACTACCACTCCCTCAAAGCGATGTGATTCATTCAAACACTACATAGAATATATTAAAGACATGTTTAGTGAAATTATATGATATATATAACATAATAATGAGTTTTTAATTATATTATATACATATATACATATATTTAATTTTCATTCATTCTTTCAATACGATAATAAGAACGGAAACAACATTCGTGCGTACGTACAACTTATCGTCTCCATGAACAGTGTATTCCATTTCAAACTTCTATATTATATAGATTGTTATAATAAAAATATATTAAATAAAATTATATTTATATCATTTTTTACATTATTTAAACCATGATATAAGTATAAGGATGAAATATGTAATAAATTAAGACACATGAAAAAAGAAAGCTGATATTAACTGAAGTGAAACCATGATATAAAATTGTTATCAAGAGGGTAATATAAAATAATAATTTAAAATTTATGGTATTAGATATAGTAATATTATTCTGTAAAATATTTATAACAAAATTCCATTTATTATACAGGAATATTTTATGAGTATGATGAGAGTCAAGACACAAGGTAAGGGGATGTCATTACACTTTTTATTTCCATGAGATACATGTGTTATTCACAAACCATTCATTTTCTGTGGTGTATATAATTCTAATGAATGTATTAAATGACTCTTATAATTAATTATATATGTATTTAAATATCTATTTTATAATATTTTTAATTTCTTGTAGGTTTCAAAAATATCATATCGGTATAATAGTTTTGTCTCAATTTTCCTTCATTGAGAATGATGTTTTATTATGAATCTATATTCATTTTCTAGGTGTATATAATTCCATTTTACATGTTATATAATTTATATACCTATTTTAATGATATTTTAATCTTAATTTAGTTTAATGTTCTTTCATTGAGAGTATGATCTTGTGTAAACAAGTGGTAAGAGTTTATTGAAAAATATCATCACTTTTCCATATTGTTAATGATTGTGTTTCTTTAATGAAATATTGTGATCCATATCTCATAAAAACTAATGAGTTTCCTTATACTATATTTACTCAAGATAAATCCTTGTACTAGTATAATTATTAAACTCTTTGGTAATTAAGATAATTAATAAAATGATTTTAAGAAAATATGAATGCATTTATCTCTTCGGTCTGAAATCTGTTTTAATTTAATAACCATGTTTTCAAAAATGTTTTAAAAAATGTTTTCAAATGATCCTTGAACATAATTTTCATGAAAAATTTATTTTAATTTATTTTATTGTTTTCACAGCTTCCTTTATAATTTTTTAGAGTTATTTTAAAAGATAAAGGTTTTCATATGGATTTATGTTTTAAAATGAATTTTTCAATGAAGAAATGATATTTTCCTCATGAAATGATTTTAAAAGATATATCAAAATTATTTTCGATCTATGATAACATTCGTTGGTGTTACACATGAATTTACAGATAAAATTATTCAAGGTTTTCATTCATATTATTTCTATAAATGGGTTACATTTAGATGGCATGATGTTTATGAAAATAGTTTCTCTTTTACGGGTTATCTGTTTTTGAAACCCACTTATTTTAATGGGTTATGTTTATGATGAAATGATTATGAAACATATATTTTTTTACAAGATATAATAATATTACATGTTTATAATACTCATACCATTTCCTAGGTTATGATATGATTATTTGTGATCTTGTGGCACAAGTATGTATGATTTCATTATGATATGGGTGGGACCTATATCTCCCTCCAATGAATTGGTTAATGCTTTATATCTCATGAGATACACTAATATGGTATTGGGAATGAACCTTGACTGCTAATATGGCCATAGTAGTAATCCATGACTACCAAGGTGGTATGAGGAGTGAACTCTTTCTACTAAGATGGACATGGAGTGAACCATGACTACAAATATGGTATGGGGAGTGAACCCATGCTAACAACATGGTATTTTTAGTAATGCCTTGACTACTATGGAAATAATATTATTTGCTTATGTGTCTACCACAATTCCATGTTTTATTACTATATTATTTTTTTTATAGATTAGGTACTTTATTTCCTTATGATTCATTCCTTATGAATAACCAAGCATTATAGAATGTTTTTGACATATGATGTTTGACATGTAGGGTATGATCTTCTATTTTCGTGATAATGTTCTCAGACACTTGTGCTTACATATCTACCTTATTTATCTATACAAGGCATCATAGATTACCCCTTTATATGTTTCCTTTCCCATGTTATAAATATATTTATTACGTTTGATGGGTCTAAGAAGGGTGCTTTTCAAGAAGAACCTAGTGGGAGAAAATGTTTCTCATTTATGTACCCATGTTTATGTTTTCATGTTTCCAAAGGAACTAGTCTAATACTATCAATGGGGATATTTTTGTGTAATGTTTTATGTATTCTGAAAATGTTATCTAATGTTTATGTATGAAAAGATAGGGTCTCTATAGTTGTTTTCAGAGCAAAGTTTTAGTTAACCATTGGAATATTGGATGTGAAAACCTTAGTGAGAACCTTGAGGACATGTATAGGGAAAAGTATAAGGATAATGAAAAGTATTGTAAAATTCCCTAGAATTTGGGAAAAGAAATAGTGAGTGTTTTCCTTGAAATAAAAAACTATTTACATACTATAAGTGGGTGTGAAACTTTCACATATGTACATAGGGGTAATAAATATAATATGATGTTCCAAGCCTACTTAGAGAAATCTGGTACATGACAACAAGCCTTTCTACATACCTAGTTTTACACTCCTGGGTGATACAATTTGGGAATTCACAAACTCTCCATGATCCATTATGATGGATTTAAATAGATGTTGATAATCCTAATGTGTCATGTATTAAAGAAGGTGCCATAATTTACACATACTATAAGTAACTTTTGATTATTGTTTTGTTCCTCAATATGATAACTATTTCTTTATCTATTATTTTGGTTTTAATAAATTAATAGAACTCAAAGGAATTTCATTAAAGGTGATTTTAATGGAAAATTCAATAACTGCCCTCCTGATAAACCAAATGCTATGGGATATGTAATGAAAAAGATCATTGTTATGCTCACACAGCTTTATCAAGTTGTGAATCATGGTGGAATTCTAAATGAGAAAAGAAGGTAACAACATTCTATTGAGTGTTTCATGAGGAAACTTCCACCTTCATTCAAATGGTATTCTAATCCACTTTTTTCTAAGGAATTGATCAATACTACATAAATGATATTCTCTATTCCTTAATGTTTATAGCATGATAGATCCATTCCAGATATTTATCGGTTAGAAGGTGAAGCCGAACAGTGGTGGACTCTAATAAATAATATGAGGTGATAAGATGAGATTGAATCCATAGATTGGGATGAGTTCAAAAATATATTTTTAAATAAGTACATTACTAGGACACTTTTTACCAAGTATGAGAAAGAGTTCCATAAGTTGATACAAATGGATGATGAATCTATTGGTACCTATGAGGATAATTTCATGATACTATCAAGGTACGCATTAGGAATTATTATCCAACCTTAAAGTAAGGTTGAAAGGTTCTTCAGTGGGTTAATTCTAGTCTCAGAAGGGTGATAGCCATTAGAGAAATTATTATCTATGATGAGATTCTGTGTATCAAGTTTGAAATAGTTGTTGGAGCCACAAATATACCTCATGTTTTTGATAATAAGAGGGATATGGAGTATAAAGAAAAATCTAAAAACAATGAATGATAATATTTTATTTATTCTCTATGTGTATGAATAATCATAGAGTAAATTTCTATAAAGGTTATAATAAATGTTTTATGTGTGGAAGGGAACACCATCGTGCAGTTGATTTCCAAAGTGATGGGAGTAAGTTAGCCGACATTGCTAATGTTGAAAACCTATCATAGAATTAACCTCCCTAGATTATGTGCTACAAGTGTAAGGATAATGTGAAAATTTCTAACCTATTCCCAAACCTAAGGGTTAGTGATAACGATCGGGGTTAAAAACCTATTAAGTTGAGGGACAGGGGAAATCTCCCAAAAATCTCTATTTCTGACAAGGGTTGAAATAACGATTTTATGAAAGGTACACTTACCATATACTCAATAAATGATAACATCATATTTGATTCTATATCTATGCTCTCTTTCATATATAAATAATTTACAAGGTTGATAATAATCCACAAATATAATTAGTTATGGAATTAGAGGTTAAATCCCCTAATGGTATGATCATTTCATCACAAATCCATGATTATCTCTAGTTTATGTTTGTGGGAATGTGCTTCCTATAAATATTTTCATTATTCCTCTAGTTTAATTTCATATAATCTTTGGCATGGATTTATTTCTCTACATAAATACCAAATCCATTTTTAAGGAAGGGATGTTACTTTTAATATTTCAAACCCTCCTACGATCATTCTTAAATGTGACACTAATCATAAACTTCATGTAGAGAATACATAAATTGCATGGGTCTTAATTCCCATTAAAAAGGGTTTATTATCTCAAATGGTTGGGGAGAAATTGGCATTGATGATATGACTATTGTTCTCGAATTTGGGGATGTCTTTCTGGAAGAGTTTCCTAGCCATCCACAAAAACATGAAGTTGATTTCTCAATAAAACTCATACCTAGTTCCACACAAATTTTAGGGACTCCTTATAAAATGGATCCAATCGATTTGTAGTAATTAAAGAATAATCTCTATAAAAACCTTGTAAAGGGATTCATCTGGACAAGTGTGTTTCTATGGGGTGCACCCGTTCTATTTTTGAAAAAGAAATATGGATCAATGAGATTCTTTATTGATTATTAGGAGTTGTGCATGATCAAAATCAAGAACAACTACTATCTTCCCCAGGTTTATGACTTGTATGATCAACTACATGGAGCTCAGAGTTAAACATGATCAAAATCAATAATAAATACCCTTTTGCTCATATTGATGACTTGTTTGATCAACTACGTGGAGCTCAATACTTTTCAAAGATTTACCTTCATTTTGTATATCATCAATTGAGGGCCAAGATTCCAGATATACCCAAGATGGAATTCTTTAAAAGGTATGAACGCTATGAATATATAGTGATGCCTTTCTTTCTTACTAATTCTCTAGATATATTCATGTATTTAATGAATAGATCTATTAGAGATTTCCTCAATCAATTTGTGGAAGTCTTGATAGATGATATTCTTATCTATTCAAGGAGAAAGGAAGAGCATGAATATTACATGAGAATAATACTGAAGACCCTAAATAAAGATAAAATATATAATAATTTTAGAGTGTCTGAATTTTGGTTGCAAAAGGTTTTATTTTTTTGTCACATAATCTCAAGATACGGTATAGTAATATATCTATCATAGACAGAGGTTATTTAATGTTGGAATAGACCATCCATAGTGACTGAGATCCATAGAATTATTGGTTTAGAAAAATATTATATATGATATGTAGAGAATCCATCTAGTCTTATGACCATGTTAACTCAGAAGGGTGTCAAGTTTCACTCGATAGATGACTGTGAGGAAAATTTTAAGGAACTAAAGAGAAGATTATTCAGTGAACTTGTGCTTACATTACCCTATAGAGGAGAAGGATTTTTAATCTATAGAGATACATCCATGGAGGTATTGGTATGTGTTCTTATGAATAATAACATGGTTATCGCTTATGCCTCACGGCAGTTAAAGATTCATGAGAAAAATTATCCAACTCATGACTTGGAGTTAGCAGTGGTATTTTTTTCATTAATGATATAGAGGCATTATATTTATGAATAAAAGTTTGATACATATATCAATTAAAAAAGTATGAAATATATATTCACGTAGAAGGAGTTGAAAAAACTCAATATAATATGGTTAGAGTTCATAAAGTATTATGACTACTCAATATATTACCACCCTAGGAAAGTGAACATGGTGGATAATGCTTTGAGTTGAAAGGATAAAGCTATATAATCCATGATTAGGATCAAAAAATATAAAATATATCTTGATTTGAAAAGTATTGTTCAAGATACCTTGATAAAAGGGTAAAAATATTATCTTTCTCAAATGAATTTTAAACCCACTATCCAAGTGAAGATTAATGAGGTGCAGAAAAAAGATAAAGAGCAGCAAAAGAAAGACAGAAATGTTCATGTGTTTAAACTTTATTTGCATTTAATGATAAGGCTCAGGAACCATATATGTGTTCCTTCCATAATATATTTTATAAAGGATCTATTAGAGTAAGTTCATAGTTCATCATTATCTATCCATATAGTCAGTACAAAGATCTATATAGACTTGAAAGAATATTTCTGGTGGATATCATGAAGAGAGATTTTAGAGATTTTTAATTTAGGTTCTTCATTTGCCTACATGTTAAGGCTGAATGAAAAAAGTAAAAGGAGATGTTGCATCCATTACCCATACCAAAATGGAAATGGGATAACATCACTATGGGTTTTGTTGTTGAACTACCCAAAGCCTCTAAAGGGTTTAATGAAATATGGGTGGTTGTTGATCACCATACTATTTCAGCACACATCATCACTATCATAGAATACATCTCTTTGGATCCAATTTCTAGTATATACGTTAACGAAGTGGTAAGGTTTAATTAAGAGCCACATTTTATTGTATCAGGTCAGGATACGAGGTTCAATTCATTGTCCTAGAAAAGTATCCAGCAATCACAATATATGGAATTGAGTTTCAGAACTTTTCATCATCCTAAGATAGGTGGTCAGTCTAAAAAAACAATCCAAACCCTAGAGGATATGTTGTGATCATGTTCTCTGGATTTTAAATGTGGTTGGGATCAATACATTCCTCTAGTTGAGTTTTCTTACAATAATAGCATTCACTCAAGAATTCATATGGAACTATATTATTCTCTATATGGTAAGAAATTTAGAGCTCTAGTGTTCACATATAAGGTTAGAGAAAGCGATCTATTGGGACCTAAGATTGTTGATGAAATGGTCGAGAAGGTTAGGACAATTCATATGTATATCATGTAAGCACAAAGTAAGCATAAATGTTATTCTAAAAGTTGATGTCATGATCTAGAATTTAAATTTGGTGAAAAGGTAGTTCTAAAAATATCACCCCATATGAAATTTATGAGGTTAATAAATAAATTTAAACTAATCTCTAATAATATCGATTCATTGGAGATTCTTTATCATATCAGAACGATAGCCTATCTCTTCAGACTTCCCCCAAATCTCTCTCAAGTCCACGATGTGTTCCATTTATTTTTAATGAGGAAGCACATACTCGACCTTTAAAATATACTTAACTCCAAGTTCATACCATTGGGGAAGGATATTTCATAAGAGGAACAACCATTTGAAATTATGGACTGTATAGAGAAAGTTCTACAAAACAATACAACTCGCCTTATCAAAGTTTTGTAGAGAAATGACGAGTTATAGAAAGCTATATGGGAACATGAGGATATGATGAAGAAAAATTATGCTCATTTTTTTACCCAAATAATTAATATTGAGGGAGAAATTAATTTTATAGGGGTATAATGTTACACAAAAAGATTATATGGACCTTTTTTTCAAATAAAATAAATTTTCATTGATATCTTGTATTATACGAAGTCAAACATTCTTTCACATGACACTAACTTGGTGTAAGTTACATTAAACACAAAATTCAAATACGATACATGAAACACCAACATGTAGTATTATAAAAACAACATTGATTTGGCATATGTTACATGAAACATTGACTTAATTTATATTACACACAACATTAAGTTTCTACGAAATATCATTTTAATGTTATATTTATTTAAATGAGAAAATTATAACCTCGTTGTTAGAAATGGTATTATAAATATTGATAAATACTTATAAAATATTTCTTATAATGGTTTTACATTAATAAAACATATTTATAATGAAATATATAGTTTTGGGAAGAGTCAATATATGTTTAAAAAATGCTAATTTCTCAAATAAATTGCTTTTTATGTCCATTTTTGAAAAATTATAAAATTAGTTTTATACAAATTTATAAATATAAATTAATAAAATTAACATTATTTTTTAATTTAAAATTCATAAATTATATTATGGTGAATTTTTGGAATTTTTTGTGAAATTACATTTTTGGATGAATAGGGGAAATTGAGGATTTTAATCCCAAATTTCTTTTTCATATAATTTATTTATGAGGTTAAATTATATATTTATTTGGTTTAAAAGTATAGTTATATTATATTATTATCTATTAACTCAATTTCTATCATTGTAACCAATTTAAAATTGAAAGTAGATTTAAAAACATAATAAAATTTTGATCATTTTTACTTTAAAAACCACCATTGTCGACCCGAATAGAGGAATAAATTTAAATTAATTTATGTCACTTTTGGTAATTGAATTTAGAAAAATGGATTCCATGTTTATATTCATCATAATTTATAATTTATAATATGGTAAAATAAGTTTTTGACCAAAAATATTAGCGAATGGAATTAAAATTAATTACAATGATGGGGTAAAATTATGTTTAATTAGGGACAAAACATTAATCCTAAGGGAAAAATGACCTAGAAACTTTTTCAAGATCCATTTAATGGAAATATTTATACCCTATCCTATATTGAATCTAATTTAGTCCATTTTTTTATTCACTTTAAATTCCAAAAACGTGGTTGGAATTCCTTTTACAAAAATATTCATGAGTGCCCCTCCTCCTCCACTATAAAAAGGCCCCATCTACTCCCACTTCCTCACACCTATCAAGCCACATTGGCTCACCAAAATTCATCCAAAATAGATCCCCAAAATCCCTCACTTCATATTCAATCTTTACTTATGAATAATGAAATACAAGGAATCCTATTGGCATAAACCAAAAGGAGTTACCCAGTTAAGAGGTAATGTCTTATCTCAGGCTCCTTTAATTTATTCTCTTTCTCAATAACCTCCACTCTATTTATTCCATTATTTTATAAAAGCATTATATTCAGTATAATATTATTTTTTATGCTAATGGGTCATCCTAAACTTACTTATACATCCATTTAATGGGTAATGAACATACTATTTATGTGTATGGTGAACTACAACCTCACTAAACACTTATTGTTCATTTTTCATTTACCACCTATAATAGTGGACATTATGATGGAGAATCTATCTATAAAATTAATATGTTATATTTATTAAGTATTTGTGCTAATTTATTAATTTTAAAACACATATATTATTTACTTTACCATTGGTGTAAATATGATAATTTTGTTTGAGGAAGTGTGGACTACCTCCCCTCAAAGTGATGTGATTCATTCACACACTACATGGAATGTATTAATGATGGGTTTCATGAAATTACATGTTATATATAAAATTCTAATTCTAATTTAATTATATTATATACATATATACATATATACATATATACATATATTTCATTTTCTTTCATTCTTTTAATATGACAATATGAACGGAAATAATGTTCATGTGTATGTACAGCTTACCGACTCAATGAATGATGTATTTAATTTCATAGATATATATTATATAAATTATTATAAGACATATATAATGAATATAAATTATATTATTATCATGTTTTATATTCTATAAATCATTATATAAGTATAATGACAAAATATATAACAAATTAAGACACATGTAAATACCAAGAGGATATTATCCAAAGTGAAACATTAACATATAATTGTTAACAAGAGGGTAATATAATGTCATGATAAATTAATTTATGGTACTAGATATAATAATATGATTCTTTAAAATATTTATAATATTCTTACATTTATTATACAATAATCTTGTATGAGTATGATGAGAGTCAAGACACAATGTAATGGGATTTTATCTCACTTTTTATTTCTGTGAGATACATGCTTTATTCATCACCCATTCCTTTTGTGTGCTATGAAAAATTACCATAGATTTATTCAATTATTCTTATACTTAAATTTATGGGTATTTACATATACATTTTATGATAATTATTTCATTGTTTTTAGGTTTAAAAAGTAACCAAATCAGTAAAATGGTTTGGTCTGGGTTTGCATTCTTTGAGACTCATATATTATTATGCATCTAAATTAGGTTTTGAGTTGTATATAACTGAATTTTACATATTATATCATAAATATAATTATTTTAATTATATTTTAAGATAAATTTTATTTAATTTTATTACATGGAGATTATGATCTAGTGTAACCAAGTGGTAAGATTTTATTGAAACAATCTCATCACTTTTTGAGATTGTTAATGATTATGATACTTTTAAGAAATAATATGATCCATATCTCAACAAAACTCATCATTTTACTAAACATATGTTTATTAAATATAAATCCATATATTATTACCATTTTGCACTCTTTGGTAATTAATATCATTAATAAAATGTTTTTAATAAAATCAGACCGTATTTCTCTATTCGGTCAGAAATATGTTTTATTTCAAAAAACATGTTTTCAGAAATGATTTCAAATGATCCTTGAATACCATTTTTAAGGAAAAGGTATTTTAATTTTGTTTTTGTGTTCAAATATTCCATTATATGTTTTCAAATCATTTTTCAAATAAAATGGGTTTTAAAAGTTTTTATGTTTTAAAATTCATTTCTCAAAGAAGAAATGATATTTTCCTCAAGATAATTTTTTAAAAGATATTTCAAAATTATTTCCCATATAAGATAAAATACATTTGTGTTACTCATTAATTTATTCAGAAATTATTCAATGTGTCTATTCATATTCTTTCTCTGAATGGATTATATTTTGATGGCATGATTTTAATGAAATCAATTTCTATTTCATGGGTTATATGATTTTGAAACCTTCTTCCTTTTACGGATACGTTTATGATGAGATGATTATGAAACCTATAGTTTTCCAGAGGTTATGAAATGATTAAATGTTTATAATAAACATATCATTTCATGGGTTATGATATGATTATTTATGATCTTGTGTCATTTGTATGTATAATTTCATTATGAGATGGGTGGGACCTATATCTCTTTCCAATGCATTTGGTAAAGATTTATATTTCATGAGATATAAAAGGATGTTATTGGGAACGAACCTTATCTAATAAATGGCCATATTTGTGAACCATGACTACTAAGATGGTATGAGGATTTAACTCATTCAACTTAGATGAATGGTCTTGGCAGAGATGCCTTTGATACTATGAAAATCATATTATATGATTTTGTGTCTGCCACAAATCCATGTTTTATTAATATATTATGATTTCATGGATTATGTTTGTTATTTCCTTATGATTAATGTATTATTAAGTTCTAATCTTTATACAATGTTTCATTCATATTATCTTTTATATTCATGGTATGATCTTATATTTTCATGGTCATGTTATCATACTTTTATTCTCATGATTATGATTACATATATCCCTTTTTTACCCTTAATAAGTATCTAAGATAACCCCTTTTATGATTCCCCTCCCAGTATATGAAGATATGTATTACGTTTGATGTATCAAAGAATGGTTTTATTCAAGAAGAATCTAGTAGAATATAATTTATCTCATTTATTTACTAGTGTTTATGTTTCCACATTTCCAAAGGCACTATACTAATATGGACTTTGGGAATCTGTTAGAGTAATGTTGTAATTATTCCAAAAAAAATGATGTAATGTCCTTTTAGGAAAAGAAAGGGTCACTATATTTGGTATTAGAGGAAATTTTTAGTCATCCTTTAGAATCTATAATGAATAAACCTTAGTAAGAACCATAATAAAAGGTCTAGGGATAAGTCAAAGGAAAAAGGAAAATTATAGGAAAATGTCCTAGAATTTTGGTAAAGGGTAGAGTGAGCGGTTTCATATAAATATACCAATTTCTAGATATTTCAAGTGGATGTGGCTCTGGAACAGATGTACCAAGGGGTAACAACCCTAAAAATATTTTTCAGGCTAGACTCAGGGTAATATGGTACACAATAATGGGCCTTATTGTACACCTAGTATGAAATTCCAAAGTGATATTATTTATGAATTAAAAAAGATTTCATGATCCATCATAAAGTATTTGAATAAATGTTGGCAGTTAATATCCTAGGATAACACTAAGGTTTCATAAATTAAAGAAGGTGTCATAATTTAGACATACTATAAGTAAATTTTCTTGATTATGTGTTTCCTCCAAATGATAATTGTTTTTCACTCTTTTCTTTTCTTTTTAGTCAATGGATAGAACATGACGGAATAATGTTAATGATGATTTTGATGGAAAATGCAAAGATTAACCTCCTGATAAATCGAATGCTATAGGATTTGGAATGAAAAACATTATTGTTATTCTATCTCAGATTTCTCAAGCTAGGATTCATGATGGACTTCCAAATTATTAAATGAGGGAACAAAATTTTGTTGAGTCTTTCATGATGAAACATACACCTTATTTTAGAGGGTCTTCTGATCCACTTGTTGGTGAACAATAGATCAGTACTATTGAAAATATATTCTCTGCTTATCAATATTAAGAGAATGATAAAGTCATTATAGATGTTTATTGGTTAGAAATAAATGAAAACTAGTGGTGTAATCTAGTCAAGAATATAATGTGGGAGGATGAGATTGAATCCATGGACTGGGAGGAGTTCAAGAACTTGTTCTTGAAGAATTAATTTCCTCAAATTCTTCATATCATGATGGAGAATGAGTTCCTTGAATTGATGCAAATGTATGATGAACCCATTGGTACCTATGAGGATAATTTCAAGAGACTTTTGATGTATGCTTCAAGAATTATCATCTAACCTGAATGTAAAGTTGATAGGTTATTTAGTAGCTTAAAGTCATGTCTCAGAAGGGTACTGACCATAATAGTATCTTATAGCTATGAAGAGATTGTGTGTTGTGCAATCAAGGTTAAAATAAAAGTTGGAGACACGTATTAACCTCCTGGGTTTGATAAGAAGAGAATGATGCATTTTTTATGAAAATATAAAAAATCATGAAGAGAATAAGATAAACTTTCCATTATGGTCTAAGTGTAGGAAGAAGTATAGAGGAAATTACATTAAGTGGTCTAATAAATTTTTTAAGTGTGGAAGGGGAGGTAATCATGCATTTGATTTCTAAAGTGGTGGAAAGAAGGTAGCCAACATTGTGAATGGGGAAAAGGTGGAATAGAATGTGCCTCCGACGACTCAGTGCTACAAGTTCAAAGAGAATGGGAATAATTCTAACTAGTTCTCAAACCCAAGGGCTAGTGATGATGATCAACATGAGAAACCTATTAAGTAGAGGTGAAATGGTAAATATCATGAAATTTCTATTTATAATGAGGGGTGAGATAACAATGTGGTTAAAGGTACACATATAATCCAATTTATAATTACTAATGTCATATTTGATTCTGGATCTACCCACTCTTTCATATCTAAAGAATTTTCTAAGGGTGTTAATATTCCACCGAAACAATTAGATATGTAATTTTAATTGAAAACCCTAATGGTATGATAATTTCCTATCAATTCTATGATACCCCTATAGTTGAATTTTGTGGGAATGTGCTTTTTGAAAATCATTTCATTCATACTTTGGATGAATATGATGTCATATTAGGCATGGATTGGATTTATCTTCATAAATCACATATCAATTGTCTAGGAAGGGAAGTTATATTTTATATTTCAAACCCTCCTATGATCATCCATCAATATGAAGATAATCATGAACATTCTATGGAGATTACATATAGTGTATGGGTCTTAACTCCCATTAAAAAGGGTTTCTTATCTCAAATTATTGGGTAGAAAATAGAAATTTGTGATATGCCTATTGTTTGATAATTTTTGGGTGCCTTTCTGTATGAGTTTCATGCCTTCCACACAAATGTGAACTTGAGTTCCCAATAGAACTCATACCTGGTTCCAACCCAATTTCAAATACTCCATAGAGAATTTCCCCGATTGAATTGCAAGAATAGAAGAAGAAACTCTAAGAAAACCTAGATAAGGGATTCATCTTGCCAAGTACGTCACCTTATGGTGAAACTGATATTTTTTTGAAAAATAAATATAGATTAGTGATCCTCTTCATTGATTATCAGGAGTTGAACAAGATCATAATCAAAAAAATTATCCTCCTCATTGTATTGATGACTTTTTTAATCAACTATGGAGAGCTCAATAATTTTTCAATATTGACCTTCATTTTGGCTATCAACAATTGAGGTTCAAGAAGGATGATATACACAATACAACATTCTGTACAAGGTATGGACACTATAAATATATATTTATTTCTTTTGGTCTTACTAATTACCCTACTATATACATAGATTTAATGAATAGAGTCTTTAGATACTAACTCAATCAGCTTGTGGTAGTCTTGATACTTGATATTCTAATCTATTGAAATATAAAGGAAGAGCATGAACATCACATGATAATTGTACTAAGGACCCTAAGAAAGGATAAACTATATGAAAAATTTACAATGTGTGAATTTTAGCTACAAACGGTTTCATTTTTGGGTCACATAATCTCAATAGATGATATAACAGTTGATCCATCAAAGACAGAGGTTATTGAATACTAGCTTAGAAAAACTATGGTGACTGAGATCTATAGATTTCTCGGTTAAGCTGTATATTATCAATTTTTTTGGAGAATTTATCATGACTATCTATAACTATGCTCAAGTTAAATTGGAAGGGTCTAAAGTTCTTATTTAAAGATGAATATGAGGAAAATTTCAATGAACTGAAGAGAAGGTTATTCATCACACCTATGCTTACATTACCATGTAGTAGATAAGAGTTTGTAATATATAGAGTTGCATCCAATAATGGATTGGCATGTGTTCATATGTAGAATAACATGGTTATCACTTATTCGTCGTGGAAGTTGACGATCCATAAGAAAAAATATTCAACTCTTGATTTCAAGTTAGTAGAGATTTTCTTTTATTAATGATATTGAGGAATCATCTTTATGGAGAAAAGTGGGATATATATACCAATAATTAAAGTATGAAATATATATTCACACATAAGGGTATGAACATGAATAAGATAAGATGGTTATATTTGATAATGAATTATGACTGCTCAAAAAATTACCACCCTAGGAAAGAGAATAAGTTAGGTGATGCTTTGAGTCAGAAGGATCATGCAAGCTCATCCATGATTAGGATCACAAAAGTTCCAATATTTATGGATTTTCAAAGGTTGGATCTAGAAATCCCACAAAAAGGGAAAATATATTATCTTTCTCAAATGAATGTTCAACTTTATATCCAAGTAATGGTTAAGGACCCATAAATGGAAGATGAAGAGGTGTAAAATAAATTCATAAATGTTCATGAGTTTATCTTCGATTATGATTGGATGATAAGACTAAAGAACCATGTATGTGTTCATTCCATACCAAATTTAAGGAAGAATCTATTATACAATAATAATTTTTCTTTATTATCTATTCATCCTGGAATTACGAAGATGCATATAGAATTGAAATAATACTTCTGGTGGGATGACATAAAGAGAGATGTCCCAGAGTTTGTATCCTAGGGCTTGGTATGCCAACAAATTAAGGATGAAAGAAAAAAGTCACAGGAAATGTTTCATCAAATAAAGATACCAAAATTAAAATGGGATAACATCACTATGGATTTTGTTATTAGACTGACTAAAACCTACAAAGGGTTTAATGCTATATGGGTGGTCATCAATCACCTTACTAAGTCATCAAACTACATATATATCATATAAGACTTATCTCTGGATCATCTTTCTAGGATATACATTAATAAATAGTTAAGGTTGAATTGAGTACTACATTATATTCTATCAGAACGAGATATAAGGTTCTCCCCATTTTTTTGGAGAAGTATTATGTAAGCACTTGATATGGAATTGAGTTTCATCACTAATTATCTTCCTTAGACAAATGGTCAGTTTGAATGATCAATTATAGCCCTAGAGGATATGTTGAGATCTTGTTCTCTAGATTTCAAATGTGGTTGGTATCAATACCTTCCTCTAGTTATGTTTTCATGAATTAATAGATTTCACTAAATCATTCATATGGCACAATATGAATCCATCTATGGGAAGAAATATAGAGGTCCAACGTGTTGGGATGAGGTTGGATAAAGAATGATATTGGTTCCTGAGCTCACTAAAGAAATGGTCGAGAAGGTTACAACCATTAAGCATCATATCAAGGGAGCTCAAAGTCATAAGAAAATTCATACTAATAACTGATGGTGTGATATAGAATTTGAAGCTGATGAAAAGGTGTTTCTAAATATCTCACCCTGGAATAATTTTATGAGGTTTGGAAAGAAAGGAAAACTAATCCCTAGTTATATTGATCCCTTTGATATTTTTGAATGTATAAGGATAGTATCATATCAATAAGAAATTCTTCCAAATCTCTCTCAATTCTATAATGTATTCCATGTATTTCTCCTATATGCATACCTAAACCTTAACATATATTGAACTCATAAGTCATACCACTAGACTAGGATATTTTTTACAAGGAACAACCAGTTGAAATTCTAGACCATAGAGAGAAAGTTCTACAAAACAAGACCACTCAGCTGGTTAATGTTTTGTGAAGAAATCACCAGTTAGAGGAAACTATATGGGAACATGAGGATATTATGAACCATAAGTATCATCATTTATTTTTACCCAAATAATTAATTTTGAGGGAGAAATTCAATTTAATGGTGGTAGAATGTAACACCCCAAGTTTTTATGTAACTTTTTTTAATAAACTATATTTTCATTGATATCTTTCACTACACTAAGTCAAAAATTCCTTTCACATGGCACTAACTTGGAATATATTACCAACACCAACATGGAATATGATACAAAAAACATTGAATTGGTGAATGATACATATAATACCAACTTATCGTATGTTACACGCAACACCAACTTAGTGTACATTACATGCAAAACTATGTTTCTACAAAACATCATTTTAATGTTATAATTATTTAAATGAGACGATTATAACCTAGAAGTTAAACTCATTAATATGAATAGTAATAACTAATTTTAAAACATTTTTTATACTGGTTTTATATTAATAAAAAATATTGATAATCAAATATATATTTTTTGATAAAGTCTTTATATATTTAAAAATACTAATTACTCAAATAAACTACATTTCATGTCTATTTGTGAAAAATAATAAAATTAATTTTAGAAAAATTATGAAATTGAATTTGATAATATAAAATTCCTTATTTTAATTTAGAATGTTGAAATTATCTTAGGGATAATATTTTTTATTTTTATGAGAAACTTCATTTTTATATGAATATTGAAAAAGACTGAATTTTAATTCAAAATAATTTTTTCATCTGATATATCTATAAGGTAAAATTATTTTTTAATTTGGTTTATAAGTTTAATTATATTTTATATTTATCAATTAATCCAATTTAGGTCATTCTAACCAACTTCATATTGAAATTTGATATAAAAAGTTAGCAAACTTTTGATTATTTTTACTTTAAAAATCTACATTGTCGACCTGGCCGCATGATAAAATTTAAATTAATTTATACAAATTATGTGAATGTAATTTTAAAAAATTGATTCCATATTTGAAATCATAATATTAATTAATATTTAATAATCTCAATAAAAATTACAGAAAATATTAGCGAATGTAATTAAAATTAATTACAACGATTAAGATAAAATTAAGCTTAATAAGAGAATAAGCATTAATCTTAAGGTCCCAAATAACCTAGAAACTTGTGAAAGATCCATTTACCAACCATATGAAGACTCTATACTATCTTCAAATAAATTTGGTCAATTTTTTGATCCACTTTAAATGGAAAAAATGTGGGTGGAATTTATTTCCACAAAATTTACAAGAATACCCCTCTATCTCCACTATAAAAGGCATCATATCCTCCCTCTTACACACACCTATCAAGACACTTTTTTTCAACCAAATTTAACCCAAATAGCTCCCAAAAAATCCCAAAATTCTTTTTTGATTCCTCATTTTGGAATAAACAATCCAATGAATCATTTTCACACAAACCAAATTCAGTTACCTGATTTGGAGGTAACATCTTCTCTCAAGCTTCTTTCTTTTATTTTCTTTCTCAACCCCCTCCATTGTCCTTATTCCCTGATTTTATAGAAACACCAGTATATTAAATATAATAGTATGTTTTTATTCTATGGTTTTTACCTAAAAATACACAGACATACATCTAATGGGTAATGAACATATTGTTTATGTGAACGGTAAACTACCACCTCACTAGAAAAATGATTGATAATTCTTCCTTTACCACCTTTAATGGTGGAAATTATTTTGTAAACTATGTTTATATATGTCATATATTATATTTATTATGTATTTAATATTCTATATTCTTTTTACAACACATATACTTTTAATTTCAATTTGGTGTAAATACAATAATATTTTTTGAGTAATTGTGGACTACCTCCCCCTCAAATCAAAGTGATTCATGCACACACTACATGTAATGTATTTTGGATTGGTTTAGTGAAAATATATGATATATATATATATATATAATTATGATTATAATATATTGATATTATATAAATATATACATATATTTCATTTTCTTTCTTTCTTTTAATATGATAATAAGAATGGAAACAATGTTCATGAGTTTATAAAGCTTATCGTTTCCATGAACGGTGTATTCCATTTTGTTCATATACTAGAAAGTTCCAGAGGCAGGAGAACCTGCTCCTAAAAAAATTTATTATAAAAACAAATTTCACGCTGTAGAGACCTCAAACTTGATGTACATAGACATTAAATTACTTTTGCGGAATACCTAATACATAACAAAAACAAACACACGAGGACTGTAATAGTTTAGTGTCTTTGTAAACTCAAAAAAATAGTATTCTAATCTTGGTGAAAGATCTTCAACATATCCCATAAAGATATTCCCATTTTTTCTTACCTAAAACCTTTATTTATATCCTGGGGAAAAGAAAACATATAAAGGGTGACCTCAAATTCTCAGAAAGGGTAAGCATGGAGAAAATAAAACAAACCATATAAATTTGAACTTAAAAACATTAACATAATTTTTAAACATCAAAATCTTCAGTTGTGAAATAAATATTGGTAGTACGTAAGGCATAGATCATAGTGGAACATTAATAATGATAAAATAGAATGGGAATAAAACATGCAATTGTGCCAAAACATTAAACACTTGATATAATTTCCATAGTTTCCAAGGCATTGCTGCCAAGACCATCTTAGTGGACAAAGTCCCTTTCTGAATTGAATTCACTCCTCGTTCTAGTCCTGTATCACTGAACCAAATTAACTTGCCATTCCAGCCATGTCCATCTCATGAGATATAAATCTTTACCCAATTCATTGGAGGGAGATATAAGTCCCACCCATCTCATAATGAAATCATTCTTACTTGTGCCACAAAATAAACATAAATCATTCATCATAACCCAAATAATAAAAATGGGTTTCATAAACATCATCCCATCATAACATATTCCATATAAAAAAATGGATATAATTTCATCATAATAAAAGTGAAACCATGTAAATCATAGATATATTATAATGGAAACATACACATATAAAATAATGTCATCTTATATGGAAAATGGTTTTGATAAAACACTTCAAAAGAATTCTTGAAGAAAATATCCTTTCTTCTTAAAAATAATTTTCTTTTCACAAAATGCCACACAATTTTAAAAGAAAAGGATTTTATTGAAAATAACCATGAAATATTGTAGAGTAAACTTCATGAAAATAAGGCATTATGAAACCGTAAAAATCCGTTCATGTCGTATAAGTTAAAAAAACATTCTCCTCGTACTTTTAACAAAAAAGTCAAAAAGTACCACATATGGTAAACAAAAGAAAGATTCCTTCCATAACACAAAGTAAATGTCAAAGATGGTTAAACATGCCTTTAAACATACATGTAAGAATATTAAACACTTTATGAAAAACATTTTATGGGCATGGATGAAAAATATAACCCCATTAAATACTTACGTATAAGCAATCTCGGATAAAAATGAAATTGCAAAATTATCCCTTACCTTAGGTCTGATATTCTTCGTACGTATCCGAACCTCCTGTATAATGATTTAAATAATTTCATTGACTTATTAAAGAATAATATTCTATGTTATTATATCATATATGTTTCACTTATGACTTTATATTGCCCGTTCTTTTGTAAATTCCTTGTTAAAGCAGCGTTTTGGGTAAAATCGTTTTATTTATCGTACGTGTTTGGACTTGTTGTTCTTGATATTATTATTACTTATATCATGATTTAATTAATTCCAAAATGTAAATCATGATTTATATATCATATATATTCAGTATATATATATAATAGATAGATAAATTAAGTGAAATACACCGTTCATGGAGTTGGTAGGTCGTACGTACGCATGAATGTTGTTTTCCTTTCCTTATTGACTTGAATGGAAGTAAGTAGATGACATATATATATATATACATAAATAAAGTAGCTTTATCATGTCATATATTTTATTTTTATTCATTATATATACTTTATAATCATTCTTGAATGGTTAACATGGAGAATGAATCTCATTGTGTCGTGGAGACGGTAATCCGTACGTACGCACGAGCGATGATATCGTTCCCATAATTATTGAATTGAATTAGAGTGGATGATATAATATCTAAGAATTAGTATGATGTTATAATAACTATATATAGTTATTCTTTACACCATTATACCCATCCAAGTAAGGTGGTGGTGGAAAAACAGATTACACCACAACGTGCAGATGGTATTCCGTACGTACGCACGCGCGGTGATTTTGTTTTTCGTAGGATGGATAGAAAGTGAAATGGGGTTGTTTAATATTTATAATAACATATAATTATACTATTGGTACTGATGTTATTACTTTATAATTAAACAACTAAATAAGAATAAGTTGAATAACAAAAAAAACTTGAAAGAATCGGTAGAAGATATTACCTCTTCTTCGACGCACCTCTTTTAAGCTTCCTCTTAAGTTACTAGAGTTGGTCTTTTGAGGAGACTAGAACTTCTATAATGTTTATATGGAATTTTAGAATGGAAATTTTCAGGTTCTGGACGAGCTTGAAAGCTCAAAATTGTGTAAAGAGAAAAGGGAGGAGGTTCCCTTTTATAAGGGAGGAGAGGGGCACTTTAAAAAAAACTTTAAATATTATTTTATAATAAAGTCATATTAGGTTTATAATAGCTCCAAATTGATTTATTTCTAAGATAAAGTTGGTATGAGTCTAAATACTCTCAACCAATTGGTTTTAGATAAGTTTAGGTTACTATTTTAACCTTATCATTTAGATTTAACTCTAAGTTAAATAATTTAACTTTTACCGTGTCTTCTTGTTTTCTTACACTATATGGTTAAAAATCACAATATAACAAGACAAACGAAACCCAAGTGGTTAATTATTAATATATATATCCTTATCTAAGTCATTTGGACAAACCTTATATTTTTAGGAATATAATAACAATTAATAATATAATATTTGTTTTAAAAACTATTTTATGTCAATTTTGACACTATTTGGTAATTGATTTTTGTGAAAATCATAAAATCATGATTAGTTCGAATAAAATTAATTCAATAAATACTAACATGTCATATTAACCTATAAAATTATTTTAATTAATAAAAATTCTCAAATTACATTTATTTGGGTGTTTATAACATCAATTATGTTAATATTGTATTAATAAGGTAAAAATTGCATCATCATTGTGTTATAAATAAATTAAATTATTTAATGTCTGAAAATTATATATAAAATACAATTATGTAGTAAATCTTATTATATTTCTAATTAATATTTATAGTCTAATTTATCTTATGTATAACCCTATATTAAAAATGTTTTATTTATTAAACTTTTATTTTAACTCTTTTAACTCTTCTTTAAATAAAATAATAATAAGTGTCCTAATTTAATTCCAAGTGGTCCTAAAGGGTAATATTTTATTTCTAAGGTTGTTTTTGTTCGAATTACACTTATCCAATAGAATTAGTACATGTTTTAGGGTAATAATAATATCATTTTTACCCTTAATTGCCCTATTTAATTTTAACCGTGGTAAATAAAAGTAAAAAAAGTTACTATTCACAAAAAATTATTTTTATCTTATTGAGCCACATTTTACTCCTTGATATTAACCGTGTCTCTTGGATTTTTGAAATTCAACTCACAAAAGCGGTAAAATTAAGTTTTATGTATAATTGCAAAGACTCCTAGAAGGTGGGTAAAAGATGGTAAAAAGTTCAATAAAATTTTTATATATCTAAAATTATTATAAAATGACTCCAATGAATTACATTGAACTTATATAAGTATTATGTATCTATTTTTACCTAAAATAAATTTAAATAAAATAAATAATTTTTTAAATAAAAAGTCGGTTTTTAAATAGTAACCCGGTGTTTTCACTACTCATCAAAAAATGAAAGTTTTCAGAAAAATACCAAAAATTCACCCTAGGATAATTTCGATATTATGAATCCAAAAATGAAGTCTATTTTAAAATATAAAATTTATAAAATTTCAAAAAGTGGGTATTACTATTCATAATGGCTAGTTCATAATAATATTATAATAATATCTCATTTAGTGAAACTCAGTATTACGTACTACACACGCTATCGAAGAAGGTATTGATTGCGTGTAATGAAAGCCAAGTCAGGGATGCGTGTAGTGAAAGCTCTGTTTGGTGTTGCGTATAACATAATCAAAATTTGTTTCATTTATACATTAAACAAAATATATACTTAATGTTGCATAGAATAGTTTCCACAAAACGAACTTAAAATTGTGCGTAACACGAGCCAAGAATATTGTTGTGTATACTGAAAGATAATAAGGTGTTGCATATAGTACAAGATAATATTGGTGTAGCGTACAACAGAAGATATGAAAGAAATCAAAAATAATATATCTCATAAAATCTCGGGGTGTTACATTCTACCCCCCTTAAAAAGAATTTTACCCTCAAATTTTGTTGGGGTTATAAATTGTTTACTACTTAAAAGTTTCTTTCATAGAAACCCACATTGTAAAAAGGAGTACTAAAACTTAATTTTAAAAACTAAAGTATAAAACGTAACGGTTACCCCAATTAACTCACACTGGGTTTCCACAAAGGATAACATAGGTGAAAATATGGATATGGAAGAAAAATCTTACCATGAAGTTCTGATGGAGAGTGGTATGGGACATTGCTATGAAAATGCCATCAATCAAAAAGACATAAATTTGTGATGATTTAAGGTACCATCTAATTCATTGGGTATGAGGGTACTAGGACAACATTTTTTAGTTCTCAGGATCATTTCCCTAATGTTAAAGATTTGTTGAATTAAAATAAATACTTACTTGATTTTGGTACAATCTCACCATTGTTCATGCCTTGAACAATTTCCAATTCATCTCTTAAAGAAATGAAGTTGAATTTTTCATTTTTGAAGTGTTAACAGATCATGTGATAGAATGATAGGTCATTCCATCTGTTTCTATCGCAAAAAGTTTACAAAAAATTTATTAAATATACATAAGTCTATCTATGTTGAGATTAATCGTATATGGTTGCTAAAATGGACTTATACTTCATATATCATAGCGCTTAATAAAATAAAACTAGTTTCTAATAACCAGGGACTTCCTGTAGGATAGAGGTAGGCGATAAAGGCATGTCACACTTTGGTTGTGTGTTCGATTCTCGCATCCTTGTCTGACGCGACGGGTTGTCGCCCGTCCTACAGGTTGTCCTTTTTCTAAAATTATAATATTATAACATAACAAAAAGTTTTATCCTTAATCAATACTATCTGATGTCTAACGTAATCTATTCCAATATTTAGGTTTATCCAAAATACTTCTGTCCAATCTCATAGTATAAACAAAATGATTACTAGAAAGGTCATCTACCAAGCATTGAATACAATCAATTATCGCTCGTATATCATAAGATATATATATCTTGTTGGTCACATTCCAAACATGTGAATTCCTTAAACATGTATTCTTTTGAAAAATGAATACCCATTAAACCTTAGTGAAAACATGAATGTTGTCAAAAGTTAACTCTTTCCACGTACCAAAATCCCAAAATTCTGTATACTCAAACCATGATATCACTTTGTCCTTATACCAGTAATGATCTCATTAATACTATCAAACATCTCATTATCTCCTTATCACCTTCCAAAAATATTTGAATAACCTTTCATGGTTACCAGTACCATTCATCATATACTTTCAAAAACTAAAGGAAATACAATAGTGTAACAATCCTTAGATTTTTCTTTATTCAACAGTACCATGCATTATTCTTGAAAAACATACAATCATTCAACTACCTTCTTAAACCGCTGACTGAGCTTCATCATTTCTTTCATCTCATATATCATTTCTAGTCTCTTCATCATCATCCACATAAATACTACCCATATGACCATGTTGATTCTCTTCATGAGATTTTCCATTAGGTCATTGGTTTTCATAATGCTCGTACATTCCACATTTAAAACATTTAAATGTTGTTGATATCTTAGTAATACCATTATCCTTGCCCATGGTGTAAACTGAACCTTTTCCTTTACAATTACTGAATTTTTGTCCTTCTTTTCCACACCCAAATCATCTTCCAGTTCCTTTGAAACATTCTCCTTGATGCCTCTTCCCACATGATTTACATGAGGGAAATTGAACTTTCTTTCCTCTATGATCATCATGAAACTCTGTCTTTCTCTTATTAGCTGAGTCAGGAAACTTACCAAAGTTCATATTATTGATCATATTATGAGATTTCAGATTAGGAATAATAATTATGCTTCACCTTCCAAATACCATTTCATTTGGTAACTCATGAAGAATATCATTCCATTGTCCATCATATTCTCCATTAACATGAATCTTCATGTTTCCAAACATTTTCTACAACCCAAAAAGAATAGTGTGAGAGGAAAAAATCATAATCAAGGGGGAATAACTTCAATATTTATCATCTTAAGTTAAATTATAAGATCGTTACCGTAATTCTAGGGCTATAACCTATACTTATACGTAACCTTAGGGACATCTCTAGACATACCTTACAAATATCTCTAGAGATTTCACTAAAGTTTTTGCATCCTAGTTTCCAAATGTTAACTAAACCTTTCCTCTAATACCAACTGTAGAGACCCCAAACTTGACGTACATGGACATTACATTACTGTTTCGGAATACCTAATACATAACAAAAACAAACACACAAGGATCATAATAGTTTAGTGTCTTTGGAAACTCGAAAAAATAATCTTTTAATCTTGGTGAAAGATCTTCAACTTCTCCCATAAAGATCTTCCCTTTTTTCTTACCTAAAACCTTTATTTATATCCTAGGGAAAAGAAAACATATAAAGGGTGAGCTCAAATTCTCAGTAAGGGTAATCATGGAGAAAATCAAACAAACCATATACATTTGAATTTTAAAACATGAACATAATGTTTAGACATCAAAATCTTGAGTTGTGAAATAAATATTGGTAGTACGTAAGGCATAGATCATAATGGAACATCAATAATGATAAAATAGTATGTGAATAAAACATGTAATTGTGTAAAACCATTAATAACTTGATATGATTTCCATAGTAGCCAAGGCATTGCTTCCAAGACCATCTTAGTGGACAAAATCCCTTTCTGAATTGAGTTCACTCCTCGTTCCAGTCCTGTATCACTGAACCAAATTAACTTACCATTATAGACATATCCATCTCATGATATATAAATCTTTACCCAATGCATTGGAGGGATATATAGGTCCCACCCATCTCATAATTAAATCATTCTTACTTGTTCCATAACATAAACATAAATCATTCATCATAACCCAAAGAATAAAAATGGGTTTCATAAACATCATCCCATCATAACATATTCCATATAAAACAAATGGATATCATTTCATCATAAGAAAAGTGAAACCATGTAAATAATAGAGATATTATAATGTAAACATACACATATAAAATAATGTCATCTTAGATGGAAAATGGTTTTGAAAAAACACTTGAAAATAATTCTTGAGGAAAATATCCTTTCTTCTTAAAAATCATTTTCTTTTCACAAAATGCCATGAAATTTTAAAATAAAAGGATTTTATTGAAAATAACCATGAAATATTGTAGAGTAAACTTACTGAAAATAAGGAATTATGAAACCTTAAAAATCCATTCATGCCGTATAAGTTAAAAAAACATTCTCCTCGTACTTTTAACGGAAAAGTTAAAAAGTACCACATATGGTAAACAAAAGAAAGATTCCTTCCATAACACAAATTAAATGTCAAAGATGGGTAAACATGAATTTAAACATACATGTAAGAATATTAAACACTTTATGAAAAACATTTTATGGGCATGGTTGAAAAATATAACCCCAGTAAATACTTACTTATAAGTAATCTCGGATAAAAAATGAGATTGCAAAATTATCCCTTACCTTAGGTCCAATATGCTTCCTATGTATCTGAACCTCCTATATAATGATTTAAATAATGTAATTGACTTATTAAATAATCATATTAATTGTTATTATATCATATATGGTTCACTTATGACTTTATATTACCCGTTATTTTGTAAATTCCTTGTTAAAGCAGCGTTTTGGGTAAAATCGTTTTATTTATCGTACGTGTTTGGACTTGTTGTTCTTGGTATTATTATTGCTTATATCCTGATTTACTTACATATATAATGTAAATCATGATTTATATATCATATATATTCAGTATATATATATATAATAGATAGATAAATGAAGTGAAATACACCGTTCATGGAGACGGTAGGTCGTACGTATGCATGAACATTGTTTTCCTTTCCTTATTGACTTGAATGGAAGTAAGTAGATGACATATATATATACATAAATAAATTATATTTATCATTTCATATATTTCATTTTTATTCATTATATATACTTTATAATCATTCTTTAATGGTAAACATGGATAATGAATCTCATCGCGTCGTGGAGACGGTAATCCGTACGTACGCACGAGCGATGATATCGTTCCCATAATTATTGAATTGAATTTGAGTGGATGATATAATATGCTAGAATCAGTATGATGTTATAATAACTATATATAGTTATTCTTTACACCAGTATACCCATTCAAGTAAGGTGGTGGTGGAAAAACATATTACACCACGTCGTGGAGACGGTATTCTGTACGTACGCACGCGTGGTGATTTCGTTTTCCGTAGGATGGATAGAAGGTGATATGGGGTTGTTTCATATTTATAATAACATATAAGTATATTAGTGATACTGATGTTATTACTTTATAATGAAACAACTAAATAAGAATAATTTGAATAAGAAAGAAAGCTTGAAAGAATCAGTAGAAGATATTACCTCTTCTTCGACGCACCTCTTTTAAGCTTCCTCTTAAGGCACTAGAGTTGGTCTTTTGAGGAGACCAAAACTTCTATAATGTTTCTATGTAATTTGATAAGGGAATTTTTCAGGGGTTTTCTGAGCTTGAAAGCTCAAAATTGTGTAAAGAGAAGAGGGAGGAGGTGCCCTTTTATAAGGGAGGAGAGAGGCACTTTAGGAAAAACTTAAAATATTATTTTATAATAAAGTCATATTCAGTTTATAATAGCTCCAAATTGATTTATTTAGAATCTAAAGTGTTTATGGGTCGAAATACTCTCAACAAATAGAATTTATAAAAGTTTAGGTTACTATTTTAACCTTATCATTTAGATTTAACTCTAAGTTAAATAATTTAACTTTTACCGTGTCTTCTTGTTTTCCTACACTATATGGTTAATAAACTTACTATAACAAGACAAAAGAACCCCAAGTGGTTCATTATTAATATATATATCCTTATATAAGTCATTTGGATGAACCATACATTTTTAGGAATATAATAACAATTAATAATATAATATTTGTTTTAAAAACTATTTTATGTCAATTTTGACACTATTTGGTAATTAATTTTTGTGAAAATCATAACAGCATGATTAGTTCGAAAAAAAAATTAATTAAATCAATAATAACATGTAATATTAACCTATAAAATTAGTTAATTCATAAAAAGTCTCAAATTACATTAATTTTTGTGTTTATAACATCAATTATGTTAATATTTTATTAATAAGGTAAATACTGCATCATCATTATGTCATAGATAAATTAAATTATTTAATGTCTAAAAATTATAAATAAAATACCATTATGTAGTAAATCATTTTATATTTTTAATGAATATTTATAGTTAAATTTATATTATGTATAACCCTATATTAAAAATTGTTTAGTTATTAAACTTTGATTTTAAGTCTTTTAAATCTTCTTTAAATAAAATAATAATAAGTGTCCTAATCTAATCCAAGTGGACCTAAAGGGTAATATTTTATTCTTAAGGTTTTTTTTGGTCGAATTAAACTTATCCAATAGAATTAGGACATGTGTTAGGGTAATAATAATATCATCTTCACCCTTAATTGCCCTATTTACTTTTAACCGTGGTAAATAAAAGTAAAAAGTTACTATTCACCAAAAATTATTTTTATCTTATTGAGTCACATTTTACTCCTTGATATTAATCATGTCTATCGGACTTTTGAAATTCAACTCACAGAAGTGGTAAAATTAAGTTTTATGTATAATTGTAAATGCTCCTAGGAGGTGGGTAAAAGACGGTAAAAAGTTCAATAAAATTTTTATATATCTAAAATTTTTATAAAATGACTCCAATGAATTACATTGAACTTATATAAGTATTATTTATCTATTTTGACCTAAAATAAATTTAAATAAAATAAATAATTATGTAAATAAAAGGTCTGTTTTTAAAAAGTAACCCGGTGTTTTCACTATTCATCAAAAATTGAAAGTTTTCAGAAAAATACCAAAAATTCACCCTTGGCTAATTTCGATATTCTGAATCCAAAAATGAAGTCCATTTTGAAAGATAAAATTTATAAAATTTCAAAAATTGGGTATTACTATTCATAATGGCTAGTTCATAATAATATTATAATAATATTTCGTTTAGTGAAACTCGGTATTGCATACTACACACGTTATCGAAGAAAGTCTTGATTGCATGTAATGCAAGCCAAGTCAAGGTTGTGTGTAGTGAAAGCTATGTTTGGTGTTGCGTATAACATAATCAAAATTTATTTCATTAATACATTAAACAAAATCTATACTTAATGTTTCATAGAATAATTTCCACAAAACGAACTTGAAATTGTTTGTAACACGAGCCAAGAATAGTGTTGTGTATACTGAAAGCTAATATGGTGTTGCATATAGTACAAGATAATCTTGGTGTAGCATACAATAGAAGATATAAAGGAAATTAAAAAGAATATATCTCATAAAATCTCGAGGTGTTACACACACAGTGGATTACAAAGTCATATTACAAAATATCAGTCATATCACCATTTGCATCACCAGTTTCCAATCCCTTCCACCTCTCGGTCTCATCATCGAAATTCACCACCACTTTTGTAATGATGTCACTAGGAACTCCACTGTTGCACCACAGACCTCAAACCAAAAAACCATTCGCCATTCAAAAAATTCACAAAAACCACCATCAAAAAACCAAACCACGATTTCACAAATTCATCCAATATGCTACAAAACTGCCACAGCAAATCCCTTTGATCTTTCTCTGCCACTGTGAAGCCATCACAAAATGACGAAAATCACCCCAAAATAAGATTTATTTCTCCCATAGTCCTTCTCCTGTCGCCGGAATCGAACCAGAGTCAACACCGCGCACCGCCAAAGTCATCGCACCCCCAAAAAAAGGAAGAAAAAAGCTTAGAAACACAAACCAAGCGAGATCTTGCTGGAAGGGGACCCCTCTGCAAAGATGTTCCACATATCTTTTCGCTGCCTTCAAAACTGTACAGGGGGCCAAATCTACCCATCACACCTGTATATGACATGAATCGTGATGGAAAACCCCAAAACGCAGCATTCGTACCCACACAGGACCAACATCGCGATGCCATGGGGAGCCCTAGCCAAAATAGGGGCATCGTTCCATAGCGAGGAGGTTCTCCAGATATGGAAAGCACACACGACACCACCACCGGAGGATCCTGTGCACCGCAAGCATGCCAAGTAGTAGGAGAAGCCAAGACAAATCTGAAATGGTGGAGAGGAAAATGGTGATGAGAGGAAAACCTAGCATCGTGAGGCCCCTTACGGGCTCATCATCTCCAAAAGTACACTGGGATTTTAGGCCCAAGGGGTTACACGGTATATGTGGGCCATCATCCACCACAGATTGCCTTTATGTACTCCCCTATCCATTGTCCCAGGTGTAACGACACCCGGGCTTTCAGTCCAATTCCGCACGGGGTAGAGGGGCCCACAAGAGGTGATAAAGGCGTATAGTGCATGTTGCCTTACAAGGACTCGAACTCGGAACCCCGGGGTCAGGATTCCACTATCTCTCACCAACTCACCCATGCCCTGTGGGGAAAGTACACTAGGTTTTTAGGCCCAAGGGGTTACACGATATAGGTGGGTCGTCACCCACCACCGAGCGCCATTTTGTTCATATATATTCTATATATTATTATAATACAAAAATACTAAATATAAATGATATTAATATCATTTTTTATATTATGTTAATCATGGTAAAATTATAAGGACCAGAGGTACAACAAATTAAAACACATGGGAAAAACAAAACAGATATTGCCTGAAGTGAAACCTTAATGTATAATTGTTAACAAGAGGGTAATACAAGGTAATAATAAGACCATTTATGTAATTAGAAATAATATTATTATAATTTAAAATATTTATAATAATATTACATTTATTATATTGGAATATTGTATAATTACAAAGAGAGTAGAGACACAAGGTAAAGGGCTTTTATCTCACTTTTTTATTTACATGAGATACATGATTTATTCACTACCTATTTATATTGTGTGGTGTGTATAATACCAATTGATATATTTAATAGTTATTATAATTAAATTTATATTTATTCAAATATCCATTTTATGATCTTTCTTTCTTGGGGTTTATGTTTCAAATGATACCAAATCTGTAAAACTGTTTTTTCTGAATTTTCCATCTTTGATGCTCAGGTTTTGTTATTCACCTAAATTATTTTTCAAGGTATTTATACTTAAATTTTATATGATATATCATCAATATCCTTTTTTATTTTTATTTGAAGCTTAATTTAATTTAATTTTCTAACATGGATCGTATTATCCCATGTAACCAAGTTATAAGATTTTATTGAAACAATCTTATTACTTTTCAAGATTGTTAACGATTCTACTTATTTGATGAAATATTATGATCCATATCTCAAGTACATTAAAGATTTTACTTATCCTATATTTATTAAATATATATCAATGTTTTATTACCATTTTCCACTCTTTGGTACTTAAGACAATTAAGAATGTTTTTTAACAAAATATGATTGTATTTATCTCTTTGATTGGAAATCAGTTTTATTTTAAAAAACATGTTTTTAAAAATGTTTTCAAATGATCCTTGAATATAATTTTAAAGGAAAAAGTTATTTTAAAATTGTTTTATTGTTTTAAGATATTTCCTTATAATTTTTGAAAGATATTTTCAAAGAAAAATATTTTAAAAATTATTTAAGTTTTAAAAATCATTTTTCAAAGAAGAAAGAATATTTTTCTCAAGAAATCATTTTAAATTATCTTTCAAAATAATATCTCATATAAGATTAAATTATTTTGGTGTTACTCGTGACTTTATGAAGAAATTATTAAATGTTTCCATTGATATATTTTCTATGAATGGATTATGTTTTGATGGCATGATTTTTGTGAAACATGTTTCTCTTTCATGGGTTATATGCTTTTGAAACCCTCTTCTATTCACGGGTTACATCTATGATGAAATGATTATGGAACCTGTCTTTTTTACATAGGTTATGATATTATTACATGTTAATAATACTCATTTAATTTAATGGTTTATTATATTAATATTTATGATCTTTTGTAACATTTTTATATGATTTCATTATGATATTTGGGGGACCTACATCTCTTACCAATTCTTTGGGTAAGGATTTATATCTCATAAGATAGAACAAGATGGTCTTAGGAATGAAACTTTACAACTATGATGGCTATGGGAGTGAACCATGACTACCCATAATATATGAGGAGTGAACTAATGCTACTAATATGTACAAGGTAGTGAACCATAGCTACCAACATGGTATGGGGATTGAACACATACTACCAAGATAGTCTTAGTAGTGATGCCTTGTCCACTATGGAAATCATATAATATGCATATGTGTCTTCCATAAGTTCATGTTTTATTCTTATGTTAGGATTTCATGGATTATGTTATTTATTTCATTATGATTAATGTCTTATGAAATGCCAATGTTTATACCATGTTTCATACATATGATCTTTGAAATGTAGTGTATGATCTTCTATCTTCATGACTGTATTCTCATAACCTTATGGTCATGACTATTCTTACATATCTCCCTTGTTTACCCTTACTGAGAATTTTAGATCACCCCTTTTTATGTTTCTTTTCCCAGTCTATAAGGATATTTATTGCGTTTGATGTGTCTAAGAAGTTTGACCTTCAATAAGAACCTAGTTGGAGATAATGTAGCTCATTTATGTACCTCTGTTTATATATCCATGTTTCCAAAGGCACTAGAATAATACTTTCTTTGGGAATATTTTTGTGTAATGTTTTAAGTATTCTTTGAAAGTGACGGAATGTCTATGTATGAAAATCAAGGGTTACAATAGATTTCTTGTCCCGCTCTTCATTCTTTGAGATATATTCTAAATTCACCATTTGTTATAAATTGTGTTATGTATATACTTCCCAAAAAAATATTTTATGATTAATTTCATATAAAATTATAAGGATTTAAAAAACCATATAAGATTATTTATTTCATAAGTTCTTAATTAAATGGTTATTAATATCATAATTGTTTTTGTTATAGTCTCATTTTTTCTAGATATTTTATGATTCAATTTACACTATGGGAAACTATATTTTATTTCATCATAAAGACCGATATATGTTATTATACTATGAATTTTTGGGGATTTTCAATTACTAATACCAATTTCCTCTCTTGTGTTCTTAAAATTATTGAGAAAATATTTTAAATAAATGCTGACCTTATTTCCTATTTTCATTCATGAATCATTATCTTCTATATCCATGTTATTCAAATTGTTTTATAGATGTTTTTACCAATAAATAATTTTTATATGAAGTCTATTTTCATCCCCATTGAAATTAATTACAAATGAGTAAAATTAATAATTTAAAATTAATTTCATATAAATCACTTTTGAATTTAAAAAATGGAAAAAATAATGTTCTATTGTAACACATACATGGGTCTAGTTATGTATTGCGGTTTTCCAAATTCTAGAAAAATATATACCTAAAAGGTCTCTAATATGTATTTGACTCAATGTGGTCTATTGATTTTGCAATTATTAATGGTTGTAATTATGTCATGTTAGTTTTTATCAATCCAAGTATGTAAATAATATGTTTATTTCATCATATGAGACTTGGGATGACTCATTATGAAATATAAACTTTGAAAAATCTTATGATGATTTGATGTTTTTTTAATTAATGAAATTATTATATATTCAATATTATAGTTCAATAAAATTTGGAATATGAGGATTGAACTATTCATACTTCAGGAGCACCAGTTTTATAGCATTCTCCTGAATAGTTTATTTTGGATTGAATAGGACCACGTAATAAATAATGCCATCTTAGGGGGGCTAATTACAATGAAACTATAAATGATTGAGGCAATTCTATATTTAGACCTAGAAAAATAAAGTTCAAAATATAGAGAAATCATGGGTTTATAGGGTGCTGCAATATTTTTTAGAAAGTCTTCTATAAGATTAGAACCCCCAGACTCCCATTATAAGAAAGGGGTAACCACTTATATGGTGTGAGCGTTTCCATAGATCTTTTTAATAGATGATGAATAGGTTGAAAATTTCTCCCATCCTGAGGTTTTTATTGGTGGGATTCAAGTACATTATGTCTTATGATGCCTCTAGAATTAGTCTTAGTGGTTTTATATGTTGTGTTAGGATTTGATTTCTTATGTGTCTAGGAAAATAAAACCCAACAAGAAGAACTACATGAACTAAGATTTAGGGTAGTCAGTTTTAGTGCTTGGGCTAATAAATTTGGGGCCCTACCATTATAGTGAGAATTTTATAGTCTATACAGACTATAAGAGTATCCAATACATCTATACTCAATGTGATATTAACATGTTTCATAAGTGTTTGTTAGATTTACAGTCACACTAAAAATTCGGTAATGATTATAAATTAGGGAAAAGAATTATGATGTATGATCACCATAGAAAAAAGTTATTTTCATAGTTATTGGGGAAGACATATTAGTGTATTTCCTCATTTTAAAGTAAAATGTGGATAAAGGATAAAAAAATTATCTTTAATCGAATGATTTTTCCTCTTTGAATATTGAGTGTGTGAGGGATGCATAATTAGGAGATATCAATTATGAGGATTTTTTCAATCATATATTCTCAATAGATACACCCTACATATATTATGAAGGTATGGAGAATATCATCAATTTATGATGATAAAAAATGGTGAAAATATAATTTCATGATGGGTGATAGGGGAATTCTCCACTTTTACATTAGTTATAAATCTTAGAGTGATGAAGAAGTAACAAAACATCAAAAATCAGTTTTTTTGAACCATATGAAATAAAGTGTTGTTGGGTTTATTTATTGGTGCCTCACCTATTAGTAGGTGAAGGTGGAGAAGTAGGCCTAAAATAATTTTTTCCATAACCTTGAGGTTCCAAAGTATATGTGAGATAAAATAATATTGAATTTATTAATAGTGCATTCATGATCTATGAAATCTTGTGATGTTATTCGGTTGATCATTTGTTTACTGACCAAGTAGGCCTGCATACTTATGATTCTTGAGAAATTTTTAGTAGAGGCTATAAGATTATTTTATGTATAAGAGATCATTATGATGTATTGTATACCCATTATGATCATTTATGATTTAGGTTATTGATTTATATTTCTTTTTTTATCATGTTGAAGATGTTTAGGAATTTCTTGCAGATGATTAGAGTATTACACTTTTAAACTGATAGTTAGGCTATGTATAATAGTTTTTATTTTTCAAGATATAATGATGGATTTCATGTTTCATTTACAATAGAGTTATTATCATTACATAAAATTATACAAGTTCCCATAAAACAATATCTTCCACTCCCCCATTGGAAATAATTCTTTTATGGACCTATATAAGAGAACATGAATGTCACCCCAATATTGGGTGGTGGTAAGAAGTTCATCACTAAAATAGGTGGAGTTGATGAGAGTGATAGTGGATAAGGTGAAGGTGATCCAGGAATATATTATAACCACATAAACCCATCAAGTTTCCTACAAAGATGGTCGAAAAATTCCTTCGATGTTTGAGGATGGGGTTATGTGTTTATCAATGTCTTTCCATGGCATGGTTTATGAATATATTTTTTTCATGAGTAAATTTTTCCCCCTAATTGATTCAACCATTATAGATCCTATGTAGGGGTATGTGAGTTTACTTACTACATGGGATCCTCCCTTAGATTAACTAGGTGTGCGACATATCCACATTTCATACCAGAGGTGATATGTTCAGGACCCATCATATGTCCTCAATTGGGGTGAAAGGGAAATTGAGGATAGTTCCACCTTTTCATAGTATCTAGTAGTGTTCAAGGATAATAAGGAGAATAAAATTAAAATTTATCTATTAAATTATTTGATGTTATTTGGATGAATATAATATTACTAGAGTGGTTTTAGAAATACACAAGTCAAATGTGGTCGCATTTCCCTCTCCATTTTAGGTAGCCTGTTCTTTGATATAAAAGTACATTAATGTTTGGGGATTTAATGATACTGTTTTTTCTATTTGATCCCTTATAATGTTTTATATGAAATTTTTGGGATGGTTTATTGATTATTCATGGATTTGTGGTAATTGTGGAGCCTGGATAATTAAAAATTAAAAATAATATATTGATTTTACTACACACATGTGTGTTCATAAGAGTAATAGTTTTCCTTCCAATTAAATCCTCATATGTTATGTTTGATACTGTATTTGTGTCCAAAATTAGGGTTTTACCTTAGGATATATATATATATATATTTTACATCATAATCCTTGAAATCAAGTGACTACAAGTGGAAATAAATGGTTAATTTATTGAATTTATTTATTAATTATTTATTTAATGTTATATATACTAAAACCCTAAAACAATATATTCAACCACCATTAACCTATCTCTATATGGTTTTTCTATATAAACCCTACATATATAGAGTGAGAGAGACTATATTATATTTCAAAGATATTTTGAAGGATTACAACAAACAAATTCACCGAGGAGGATCAATGGCAGGCCATAAAATCAACATGTACATCATCAACAATTGATATATTAGAGGGTTAGGGTTATATTATTTATATTTTAATCTATTATTTACGATTATGAAATTGTATTATTAATTTTTATATTTATCATCTAATGTATTGATCTTTGATTTTTCTTTTTCTTTTTTTGGAATATATTCTTTTATGCTACATTTACTATATTCTTACCATTAGAGATTATATGCCAAATGAATTGTTCCAAAACCTTTCTTCAGGAATAAAATAATCCATCATTTATTAATAAACATTATTTTCCCTATCAATTTTCATTATTTTAAAAATGACCACTTTTATGGTTGGTGCTTCGATAAACCATGTCTTGGTCAGTGAGCAATAGAGTCTCAGGTCTTCTGATAGAAAAATCATAGTTTAAAAGAAATTTTTGGCTGTATGGAATAAAAAATAGAATTATAATGAATATAAAGATAGTTTAATGTTATGGTTTCATCTAGGACCCAATGTTTAAAGGAAAACTGGATGGATTTTTTAGTGATAGACACCATTAAAATGGTTATTTATAACAAAACATCCATGTTATAGGTATATTGAATAGTATTTTTCACTATTTTGAGAATGAATGATGATAATAATATATTGTGGAGAATACTATGGACTATAGAAAATCAGATAAACTACATGACATATGGATCATAAGAACATATCTTATTTTCCTCTTGAGTAGTAGTGGGTAGTGTTTCAGATGAAAATAGATATTATAAGCTTTGTAGACTAGTGCACATGTTGTGTATTCCAAAACCAACCAGCATTACATGTATGTCAAGTACACACCTACATTTTCATTTGGACACACATGTTGTGTACCCTATAGGTAATGTCATATATTTCATCCTTTGAATCACATGGGATGTAGTGGTATATTCTAAGTTCTTCCACTCATCCCAACATCATGTACCATATCATACACATAGTGTTGATAGATCCATAAACATTATATAATGATCAAGTACATGGAATGATATCCCTAGTGGTTCTACTCGCCATGTACCCCATTAATTAGATGTCTTGTAATATTCCAATCCTAGTGGATTTTCGTATCTCCTAATCTGAAAATCATATTTAGGTTCATAAGTAGTCCTATTTTATCATTATTCCTCATAATATGTGATGGTAAAAATCTCTATAAAATCTAATTTGAGACAAGATGTGGTTCATTAATTTTATCCTTATTATAATTATAAGGTTGAGGATGGAGTTTCAATCTGGAGAACAGTTCATTCTTGGTGTCGGTACGCCCTTAGAGGTGAATTTATATTAGATCAAGGACCCCCCACATTACAAATAGAATTCATACATTAACATACTCATAGAGAATGTCTTATATCATTAATGTAAGTAATCCCCTCTCTAATAACTCATAAGGTTCATGGGTCATCTATTGGGGCCAGTTAAATTCCTATATAAGAGCGTAGATGAATTATGAGTCCCCTATTGGGATTGGTTAACCTCTCAACAAATATTATCCATAAAAAAGACATGAATCCCCCATTACAGTTCCAGAAAGGGGTCATAGGTTTCTAGATATGAAGTTTGGATTCTTGAGGCTAGTTTATTCTTTTCATATAGTTGATATGTGAAGAGTATGACTCTAAACTACATCATGGTTTCTCTTCTTTAAGGAATATCTAGGTTTTTATTGGGTTATTCATTAATTATTTTATTATTCTTTGAGATGCCTAGTTTATACAATTCTTATATGGTTTTTTTTGTATTATACTATGTATATTTAAATTTAACTCCTACATGGGTATCATATTTTTCACATGTAGGGACATTTGTAGATGATGTAATGTTTTGAAACAACCATTATTGGAACATTTTTGGTAGAGCCAAGTGGTGCTCAGAGGTTATTGTAGCCAATATGGTTCATTTGTAGAGGCAGATTGTTCATTGAATCTTAATGGTTTTTGGGTTTTCATCACCTGAAACTGACTAAAAATAAAACCCAAACAATTATTAATGTATCCTTAACAATATCAACATGTAAAATATTAAATATCATAATCACGGAATACATAAATATCCATGATGTCCATATTTTACTCCTCAATGTATTATGGTTGATGGAAATCACTAAAACCACATACTAATTCCTTTTTTAGGGATTTACAATATTCCATGGGTCTTCATTCATAATGAGATGATCACAATTCATTAAAATGTGTATCAACACCTTCCTTCCAATTTATTAAAGAAGAAACAAGTAAAAAAGTGAGTCTTAACCAAAGTAATATAATTGATGTCATTAACAATAAGTGAACTCCTTACCATTTATATGAAGTTACATGAAATTTTCATTAAATGTAGATTATAAATAGTAATTTCATACATTGACACTGTATAGTCATTATTATCAATATAATTATTCAAATGAATCAACCTTCTTTTAATTATTCAATTGATTCATTCAGTACTGATGAAACCATTTTTGGATGACATCATGATAGTGCCAAAAAATGTACACACAAATTCGGATGAAACATATCCGTTGGTTTCATCACATACAAAAAAACCATGTTGGAAACAATATATTTTTATGGATTATATTTAGAATATGATGGAAACGTATCCTAGAGCACGTTCATAATGATACACTGGTAGCAATATATCATTAAGCTATATGTGTCACATAGACATTCTTTTTAGTTAAAAATTTAAAAATATGCCACATTCCCTAAAATCCATAATTATTTTACATACAACTATATATCTCTTTTTGATTCAATCCAAAACTCCTTTTGGTTACATATTTATCAAACTCTATTCAATTTGGAACAAACAAAATTTATATAACATAATCCTTATAGAAATCTCTAACTCTATGACCCTACAGTCCTTAGTAACAATAAAAATAAATATGAAATTAAAATTTAATACATGTAAGAAAATAGTGGTCTCTATTAATGAATCAATGCTACTTGAGAAACTAAGGGGTCTCTTGAGATCTTGATCAAACATACCTATATCTTGATATGAACATGTCCACCATAAGATAATAGTTTAATTAAATCTACTATCGTGGAACACAACACAAGAATGAAAATTATAGTAAACATGTAGGTCTAAGTACTTTAATCAGTAACCTTGTCCTAACCCCCTAAACCCTTACCACCCCACCAAAAATGGTGGGAACATGTCCATCATAATATATAACATATATAACATATGTTTACCTATATAATCTATATTTATAACAATCCATGTTTTAATGATTTTTTTTTAAAATAGATTAAATTTATTTGATATAATGCCTTATATATAACACTAAGTTATCATTGTACTACATGAAACACAGGGTTATCTTGCATTACACGTGGTAATAATTTTTAACAAAACCATGATATATTATTAAAATTATTATTTAAATATGATCTTTATCACCTTTCCATTAAACATAGAAATTTTAATAGTGATAATTACTATATTAATATTAGTTATAATTATTTTACATAGAGTAATCATATTGATAATAAATTTTAAAAAAAATGGTAAATTCTTTATATGTTTTAAAAATACTATTTTCTCAAAAAAATGTTTTTTACATATTTTCATGTACAATATTAAGATTCATTATTGACACATTTAGAAAAGTAATTTTTTAAAATAAACATTATTTTTTAAATCATAATATTAAAATTATATAAGGGTTAATTTTTTGGGTTTCTCTATGAAATTCTATTTTATGATAAATAGTGAAAAATACTGAATTCTAATTGAAAAGTGCATTTTAGTTTAATATAATTATAAAGGTAATGTATATATTAAATTTATTTTCAAGTAAAATCATTTCAATTATAAATCCATTAATCAAATTTATTCCATTGGAATAAATTTCATATTTAAATTTGGAATAAAAATATTATAATATTTTGAACTTTTCCTTTTTTAAAACTCGCTCTCTCGTCGTGTCTACATGCTTAATTTTAAATTAAATATTTTCACTTATGGGAATGTAATTTGTTAAAATATATTTTTCATATTTTTAATTATAATAAATTATAATATTTAATAAGGTAAACTTAATTTTTCACTGTAATTTTTAGTGAAATAATTAAAATATAATACAGTGTTTAAGGCCAAAACAGGGTTTTGAGCGTTACATGCACTTTTATTAAAATTAATTTTTACCAAGACATAAGATTTTTATTTAATAAATTGGATTAAATATTTTAATTATTTTCTCAATATTATCTAATAAATATAATTTTAATTTTATTCTAAATGGATAGTTTACATAACTAATTAAAATGATACAAGTTACTGTGGTAAAAAATGAAAAGTGTAAAATTGAGTAAACATAAATGCTAAGATATAACATGAAAAAAAATTGTGTTTATGTTTTGTGTTGGAGGAATTTATCAACCATATAACACATATAATCCATTACTTATCTATTTTTGAGTCACATGTTGTAAAAGTGACCTCCTAATAGTTAATACTTTAGGGTATTTACAAAAATGATACTCCACCTCAATTATAAAATGGGCACCCACTAACATCACTTCTTTACACCTCTCTAGACATTTTAATTGACCAATACCATCCCAAATAGATTCAAAACTTATATCCACTCATCCTATAATCCTTTGATTGTAATAAAATCCAACTCGGGAAACCTTTTGGTGGAATCCAAAGGAGGATACCCAAAATAGATGTAACATTCATCAACATGAAAATTTTGTTTTACTTCCTCATAAACCTCCTCAAATTCATTATATATAATAATTATATAATATCTTATGTATATTCAATATACTTATATGTTATTATTTTAAGTTTATGATTTTAAATTGTCTCCACTTCCATCAAATGGGTTACGAAATCATCATTCATGTGTATGATGGACTTCCGCCTCATGAACCATTATTATTTGTTTTCCATTAACACCTATCAAGGTTGTATATAATGATGGATTAATTTTTTACATATAGTTTTTATGATATTATATTTCTTCTATAATTATTATATCACCCATACATTTATGCTTTCCATTTTTTTGGAATACAAAAATATCGCTCGTGCGTATGTCAGACTACCACCTCATAAAGTGATGTGATTCATATATGATTTACATAAAAGGTGATAATAATGGGTTTAATGAAAATAGTTGATATATATATATATATGACACAAAAATTATTATTTCTTTATAATATATCATTATGTTTCAAACTTTCAACCCAAAAATAAAATGGAATCAACGTTCATGCATACGTACGACCTACAGTCTCCATAAATAATGTATTTCATCTTATATCACTACATTTTATATATTACTCTAAGTAAATATATAATTAACATATATTATATTTATATAATGTTTAAAATTATTTTTATCATTAAACCAAGATCAAATTAAGATGACCAAAAATAAAAAATCAAAACATACCTGAAAAACAATGTGGTTATTTCCCAAAATACAACATTAACTTCGAATTATTAATTAAAAGGTAATACATAGTTATATAAAAATATTATATAGTAGGATATATATATATAATTATGAAATAGATATATAATAAAATTATATTTATTAATCAGTGTGTTTTAATGTGTACAGTGGAAGTTAATACTTAAGGTAAGGAATTTTTTTCTCAATTTTCCTTCTTTGAGATGTATATTATGTCATGAACCGATATTATTTAATGAGGTATATATAAAACTCCTTTGATATATAATATCATGAAAATATTTATCCTCAGGATATTTTACGATCCATTTTATTGTATTCCTTCATGGGGCTTACAATTCAAAGATACCAAAGTGGTAACAAATGTATGTCACAATCTCCACGTTTATTGAGATGGTTTATGAGTACATTCATGATGATAAAATATTATGTTACAACCCAAAATAAACTCATTATTTTTCTTATACTATGGTTATTTATGATATTTTCATGTAATAATACTATTTTCCAACTCTTTGGTACTTAAAATAAATGATACAATGTTTCTAAAAATGGCACGTTATTTCTCCCTTCAGTCAAATATCAGTTTTCTTCAAAAAAAAAATTTATAAATTTATTTTCAAAACTATTTTATTATTATACTTTTATTTTTAAAATAAATTTTCATTCATCTTTTAATTTTTTTCCCAACTTTTTTGAAATTAATCTTCTTTTCTTTTTCCAGTCAATTCTTGTTTCGATCTTATTAAAAATGTTAGAGGAATCCATATTTTAATGTGTAAGGCATGAACAAAACTTCCCATACACATGGCTATTATTTGATTTAAATGATTAATTATATGTTTTCAATTATATTTTCAAACAAAAATTATTTTCATAAAAAATTATTTTTTAATATATTTTAAAATAGGGAATGATATTTTCCTCAAGAAATATTTTAAATAATCGATAAAAATAATTTGACATATATGATGAAAACTGTTGATGTCACCATATATATACTAGAGATATTATTCAAGGATATCATTCTTATTCTTTTTTGTAAATTTTTTATAATTATTATTTCATTATGTTTATGAAACCAATTTTAATTCCATGGGTTATACCGTGATAAAATTCTTAGGAAATATTCTTCTTTTTCCATGATTTATGCTCTGATGAAATGAAAAAATGAATGTGAAACCTATATTTTTTCTACAAGTAATGATATCATGAAATTATTATGAAAACTATTTCATTTCAAGGGTTATGATATGATGATTTTTTTATGATCTTCTGGAACAAATAAATATTGTTTCCATTCTGAGATGGTTGGGACCTATATCTAATTTAAATGCATTAGGTAATGATTTATATCTCATGAGATAGACAAGAATGGAATAGAAATTCAAAACAATTTAGTAAGGTAATTTTTCTATTATGATATTCGTGGGAGTTAACATTTACTACTATGATGGTTTGGGGATTGAAACAATTCCACTAGGATTGCCTTGGAAATTAGCCTTGAATAATATGGAAATTATTTTCTATAATTAAGTGTGTTTCAAAAATATATGTCTTATGATAATGGTATGCTCTCATGGATCATATTAATTGATTACCTTATGATTTATGTCTTATTAACTAAAAATATTTGTTCCATGAAATAATAGTATGCTCTTTTATATGCAGGGTTGAGTTTCCAAAAGTTATGATCATGTTCTCACACCCTTATGTTCAGTTATTCTTATATATCTCCCTAGATTACCCTTATTAAGAATCTTAACTTACCCTTTCTTATGTTTCCTTTCCCAAGGTTAGGAAGAAATGTATTAAGTATTATATTTCTAATAAGGGTTATAGTTATTTATATTATATAGGGAGGTGATGCAGTTTACCTATAGACAAATGGTATGTTTTTTCATTTTTCAAAGAAATTAAACAATTACAGTCCCTAGGCATGTGTTTGGTTAGTGTAATGAATATTCAAAAAAATGATATAATATCTATGTATCATATTCTTGTGTCACTATAGTTGGTATAAAATTGTAGGTTTAGTGAACCTTTATAAACTATGATGATAAAACCTTAGTGATATCTGAAAATACATGTAGATATATAAGTCTAAGGATGATTCAATGTAAATGAATATTTCATAGAATATTGGTAAATATTAGAGTAAGGGGTTTCCAAGAAATTACATCACCATATAGATAATACAAATCGGTTTTTATTTAGAATAGTAGTTCCTATGTTAAATAGCTCCAAACTAGTCTCATTGAGCTAAACTCGATCATCACCTAGTGCATGACAATTGGTCTATATGAAAACTTGGTTTGACACTCCTAAGGGATATTATTTGAAAATTTAAAAACTATTTATAAACCTTCATGAAGGATTTAAATATATTATGACCACTAATGACATATGATAAAACTAAGGTATCATATTTTAAAAATATTTCATTATTTAGACATTATATATGTGATTTTTGATGATTATGTGGTTCTTTATCATGATTATTTTTTTATGCTATGATTTTTTTAGTTAATGGTCAGAACCAAAAATAACCATGTTGATGTTGAGTAAAAAAAATGAAATTATTTTCCTACTATGAATCCAAACATTAGGGGTGATGAAATGAAAAATATCATTTCTCTTAACACACAACCTTATTAGGCTATTAATCAGTCTAGAATTACAAAAAACAAAGAATGTAACAACATTATATTGTTTCCTTCATGTGAAAATGTCTGACCTATTTCAGTGAGTCTTTTGATCCACTAGTTTCTAAAAAATGGATCAACACCATTGAAAAGATATTTTTCATTCTTCAGTGTTTAGAACATGAAAATTTCATTTTTCTATCTACTTTTCTGAAGATGAAGTGGATCATTGGTGTAATCTTGTCAATAATTTGAGGCAATAGAATGAAATTGACTCCATGTATTGGAATGAGTTCAATGTCTTATATTTTGAATAATTACATTCCACTTATTCATAATATAAATATAAAGACGGATTTTTATAATCTAAGGAAAAAAGTTTAATGACTCTATTGGTACCTACAATTAAAATTTTACAAAACCTGTGAGGTACACTTTTAGTATTATAATCTAACTTGAAATTAAGGTTGATCGATTATTCAGTGGCATAAAACCAAGTCTCTTAAGGGAATTATCCATAAGAGACATTAGTACCTATAAAGAGATTTTTCAATGTCATATCACGGCTTAAATAGAGGATCGAGTTACATATCAATATCATGGTTTTTATAAGATGATAAAAATGAAATTCTATGAAAAATCATAGAACTGTAGAGAAAAATAAGACGATATTTCCATTATGATCAAAGCGTGGGAAGAATATTGGAGGAAATATTCCTAAGTGGATTAGTAAATGTTTTATTTATGGAAGGGGATTTAATTGGAAAATTTGTTTATGTTGTAATGAGATGAAGTTGGATAATGATAAAAATATATAGAAATTTTCTCAAAATAATCCACCAACACTCTAGTGTTTCAAATGAAAATAGTATGACCAATAGGCTAAACAATGTCCAAATCCAAATTCTAATGAAGATGATCGATTTCTGTAACCTCTTAAAGTGAGATACAAATGGAAATATCATGTGATCATGGTTTCTAATGAGGTTTGTGATAATTTTGTGGTGAATGGTAAACATACCATCAACTCTAGTACTGCTAATGTCATATTTTACTATGGATCTACCCATTATTTAATATCGAAATAATTTTATAAGGTTATAAAAAAGATACCAAATTATTAGATATATAATTATTAGTGAAACAAAAAATGGTATGATGATTTTATCTCAAGTCTATGATTCTTTTTTGGTTGATATTGTGGGAATGCACTTCCAGAAAATTTTATCACTTTTACTGTGGTTGAATTTGATGTTACCTTAGGAAAGAATTTTCTTTCTCTATACAAATCCCATATTAATGGTTAAGTAATAGAAGTATTTTTTGATATTCCAAACAAACCTATGATCTTATATCAATGTAATTATATGTAAAGACGTCTGATGGAGATCACATCCATTATAAGGGGCTTAACTTCTGTTCAGAAGGGGTTTTTATCTCTAATGGTTGGGGATAAACTTAACATTGATGATATGTCTATTGTGTGGGATTCTCTTGATATCTATATAGATGAGTTTTATAGAATTACACTAAAATGTGAAGTTTTTTTCTTAATAGAACTCATACCTTGTGCCATACCAATTTCTAATAATCCCTATAGAATGGTTCTGATTGAGTTGTAGGAATTGAAGAATCGGCTCTAGGAAACCCTCGAAAAGGAATTAATTAAGCCAAGTTTTTGACCATCGGGTGAACCAGATGATTTATATTAAAATGAAATATGGATAAATGAACCCTTTTATTAATTATTGAGAGAAAAAAATATCACATTAAAGAAAATGTTTTTTCTTCCCCATATCAATGACTTGTTTAATCAACTGCACATAGCTCAATATTTTTCCAAGAATGAACTTTTTATTGGCTATCATCAATTGAGGTTTGAAAAGGAGGATATAACTAATAAATAATTATATATCAGTTATGGACACTATGAATATATAATTATTCCTTTCAGTATTACTAATTCCCATGTTATCTTTATAGATTTGGAAAATTGAGTCTTTATAAGTTACCTTGATCAATTTGCAGTAGTTTTTATAGAGGATATTATAATCTACTCAAACGGATAGGAAGAGCATGAAGATCACTTGAGAATTGTACTATATACTCTAAGGAAGGAGAAACTATATGAAATATTTACAAAGTGTGTACTTTGTCTTGAAAAAGGATTCATTTTTTGGTCATATTATCTCAAAAGCCATTACATTAGTAGATCTATCAAAGAAGGATGCTATTGAATAATGGCATAATACAGCCATGTTATCTAATATCCATTTTTTCTAGTTTAATATTGATATTATCGATATTTTGAATATAATTTATCATGACTATCTAATCCTCTAACAAAGTTTACTCAATAGTGATCCAAGTTACTCTAGACAGATGAATTTGATGAAAATTTTGTGTAATTAAAGAGACATTTTTGGAACATTTTACTATTCCAATGGATCAAAACAATTGGTATAGAATGGTAAACTATTGGTATAGCTTATACCAATGGTTCTCCAAACCATTGGTTATTCTTTCATAGGTATAGGTCTATACCAACAGTTTTCATTAAACCATTATTATTGGATATCTTGAATTTTAGGTTACCAATAGATCTTATAGAATGATTGGTATAAGTATTTTGCAATGGTTTTAAAATAAGTTTTAATATAGCTATAAGAATAGTTTATAAACCTTTGGGATATACTTAAATGGTTTAAATATATACAAATGCTTTCATGAAACTATTTTTATAGCTCTATATCAACGGTTTGAATACAATTATTATAGAACTTTAATATATTCCCATATAGCAGCACCCCCACCCTACCAAAAAATCTAGTCAAAATCACTACACTACCCCCAACTTTTTCAATTACCTACAGAAATCACCAAATAGTTGAAAAAAATCACCAACCAATATAAAAATAACGATAACACAATAATATAATTAGTTCAATAAACCAATGATAACAAACACTCAAAACATCACTTATATTCGATCATAACTATTCATCAAACATCGAATTTCATAAATATCAGTTAAAAATGTAAAGTATCAATATCTACCTCATCACCATCACCATCAATATAATCACCATCAACCCCAACAACATCATCATCATTGTCCTTGCCATTATCCTCACTATCATCCTCACCATCATCAACACCATCTCCATCCCCAATGACATCACCATCATTATCACCATCACTATCACTAGGAATTACATCATTCTGACCAGCACTCGGTCCATTGATAGGTGCACCATAAAATGTATGCTTCATTAACATATATGTATCAAAATCCTTAGTGATATATCAGGGATTTTATGGACATAATCCTTCTATAAATATCATAAATTCATCATTAGCATGTTGACGTTGTTCATTCTCCTATATAACTCTTTTTTAGATTCTTTTGCCTCAATCTGATCATGTTCTTCCTGTTCATGAGCTATTTTGACTCGATGATACTAGATTTATCACATGAAGTGGGCCAATATCACTTTGGGAAAATACTCTTCCTCAGACAATAGTGTACTCTTCCATGGTTCTCATCTCCCAAAACCTAATGTAAATGATTGTTTATCCCAAAATTGTTAGCTTCCTACATATCAAGGGAATCTAAATAACTCTATTACTAATATAAAATGAAAATTTAGCTACATAATTTACATTCAAATTTTAAATCAATAGAGCCAAACATATAATCTTCTATTATTTATTTTCATTTACCTCACTTCCATCTTTTATCATTCTACTTGAGAAGAACAATTTTTCTCGAGTCACATATCCTTCGATATTCAAAAGATATCTCTATAATGAAATTTAACAAAGAAAAACATAATTAAAAATAGGTTCATAATAATGAATTTTATATCTAAAATAAAATTGAGATATTCAATGATATAATTTGATTTTATATAATGATTGATTACCTTCTACTAGTATGATATGAGTTAGTTAACAAAAGAAATTTTATATAATAAATTTGGAGAATTGAGAATTTTATTAAATAATGTTTTTATAAATTAAAATAAAGTGGAATTTAAGTATTCATATTTTTATATGTTATTTCATTATTGGATATTTTTTATGAATTTTGATTCTCATTAACTTTCTCTTTCTCTCATAATATAAATCTATTGAATTCAACACTATTTTAAATAAAATTTAAAATTTATTGGTAAAATATGTTTTATATGATTGATAGATTCAATAAACCTATCATTTTTTTAAATGTGATGAGATTTGATCCCTTTCAAATTATAAGCTCCTCCCGTTTGATTCTACTTTTGAGGATTATTGTTTCATTATGGTCTTAGAGGATCTACAACCCCTTCCTAGTATAGATTTTTTTGTTCAATGTTAGTAACATAATTATTTTATTTTTCTTTTTAACTTGTTATTATATATTATTTGTGCACTATTTAATGATTATATTATTTATTTTGAGTTTTTTATAATTTAAAACTAGTTCTTATGTAAGAGATTAATATTTTATTTTATTTTTTGAGACATTCATGTTCTAGTGTTGTTTCTGAGTGTTGGAATTATGGATAACCATGTTTAATGTTATTAATTGAAGATAATAATGGTAAAATAAAACGTTTAAATGAATTAATCATTGATTAATTGATTAGTTAAAATAAATAAGTAAAATTATTGATGTTTAAATGTGGAATAAGGTGTGTAAAGTGTTAATAATTTTGATACAAATTAATATTGTATGATTATTGATTTTATTTTATTATTGGGATGAGTTTGATATATTGTTTTTTTTCTAAAAAAATTATTTAAACTATATAGAGTATATTCTTATATGAAAAGAGTGGTTGAAAGGAAAATTCACTTAATTAACTAGAAGATTTGATCATGTGTTTGTGTAATGATTGTTCTTTGTTTAGTGTGACTTTTTATGATGTGTGTTTTGTTTGAATTTGTGATTAAATTGGGTGATGTGAATATAATAAGGGGAAATGGATTAATAATATTGAATATAAGGACTTGTGTGATAAAGATATAAAAAATGGGGTTTTTTTGCGAAATATTGCTGAGTTTGTGTGTTTGATGTTAAAAATGAAATTGGGAAATCTTGAGTTTTCTTGAATTTCTAAAATTATTTTCATTATTATGTGGAATTAATTTGGAAGAATATTATATATTATTCTATTAATTAATTTAATTTTTTGATGGTTTTTAATAACTATTTGGAATTGTGTTTCACACCCTGACCTAACACTGCAATTTTATTTTAATTATTATATTCATCATTGGTTTTATTTTTATTATTTATTTGAGCGAGTTGGGTCCCAATTTGAATTTTTTAGATTTTATTTGGAAATATACATTTTGGGCTTGGCAAAATCTAGCGTGTGGGAAGAGCATGGTTTGGTAACCATGCGACTTCTCCCAGATAACAGTGTGGTCTGCCTATATTTTAAAATAAATAATTTTATATAAAAACTAAAGTGGGAAAAATAAAATAAAATTAAAAGAACATTTTAATAAAAATATTATTATTATTATTATTATATTTATTATTATTATTATTATGTTTATTATTATTATTATTTTATTACAATTATTATTATTATTAATTTATTATTATCATCATCATTATTATTATTATTATTATTTAGGGTTACTTTTTTTAGAGACCCCAATGGGTCTCATTCCTCCCCTTCCCCTCTCCCTCGTGCGACCCAACCACCCTCCCTCTCCCAATAGCACGCCACCCCTCTAATGGTTGACTCCCCTCCTATATCCACCTTCTGGTGAGCCACCACAGATGCCCCGCTCTCCATCACTGCACTCATTTGACCTGCACATGATGCCCCCTTGGGGTTCTCCCTGGCTGCATGACGCACCACCATCCGGCCTCCCTCCATCTCGACCCTCAATTTCTCCGGCAAAAAAACAAGATCCCATCTAATTTTGTGGTCGGTTCATCGAGGTCGGCTCTCCTATTCTCTTATCCATCCTCGTTTTTTCAATTTTCCCCTTGTCATCACCCCTCCATGGTTCAATTCAACCCTAGGGTTCTTTGGTGGTATATATTTTATTCTTTCCTTCTTTGATAGGGATTGCAATGGGTCTCTCAGGTCCCCTCCATTGTGATTCAACACCGGCTACCGAAGGAAAAGCAGATTTTATCCGTTTCAACTCATCGGTCACCGGTATAGGTGATTTTTATTTTTCTACCCTCTTAAATTTATTTTTATTTAGAACATTTGGTAATTATTATACTCCCTTGTACCATTGTAGTATTTCTTGGTCATCGCAGTGTGGTTTTGAGTCATCAGTAGTAAAGGACTGAATGTATATACATGGGTAAGCATGTATATATTTGCATCCTCCTTGTACATATTCCATCATGGTGTAGGGAATACATACTTTGGTTCAAAGGATATATATATATATATATATATATATATATATATATATATATATATATTTTTGTGTGAAAATTTATATGTGTGTGGCTGAAGCAGTCTCAGACTTCCATCATAAAAAGTTGTGTATCTTGAGGTAGGTCCCCTATTACTATGCCTTTATTTTTAATCCCATGCTTTCTTTATTATTTTAAAAACATGTTTTATATTTATGCAATATAAACATGCTATTAAATATTATTGGGGTTATTAGAAATGGTTATTCCTTTGTTTTGGAAAATGAAATTCATTTCTAACATTCATTTTTCCTTTCATGATTTTTCTTGAAAAGTGATTTCCTATGTGTTTTTTAATTGGTAATAAATATTTCCAAAGGTATTTTGAATTTCTGCTGGTTTAGTTTTAAAAGTTTAATGACATATTTTTTTCCAAAAAGCACCAATTTGATTTCCATATATGGGTTTTGGTGTGAACTCGTGGTCAAATTGTGGTTTGAATTTCGTAAAAAAATTACATTATTGTAAGCATGGTTTCAAGCTTGTTTTTAAATGTGTAGTATGTTGGTTGTTTAATGGATCTTTTAAATGATTTTGGAAACTTAAAAGTGTTGGGTGATTATGTTTTATAAAATGAAAATTATTCCTTGTAAATAATAAATCATGTTTAGAACATTAATAATGGTTTATAAAAAAGGAAAATCCCTCTTGAAGCATGCCCCCTCGTTTTAGAAAATTATGTTTATGTTGAATGTACAGATTGTGATGTATGCCTAGTAAAGAGTATTTTTTATTCTTGTGTTGTAGAAAAAAGGGAGATGTGCTCAAGTATGGAGATTGGTGGGGAGATAGTGAGTGTGTTTCTGAATAAATATAATTATATGTTCATGTATGCTAGTTTTATTAAAACTCACCACCACTTGAAATATATAACATGGGAAGCCCATGATACCTAGGTGGGCATACTAGGACTATTACACTAAATGATATAGAAGTGGTTTGTCCCAATTTTGTTTAGTAGGATTTACTATTACAACACTAACTAAATGATTATAATGGTGTGAGACTACTAGGTTATGGGGGAGTCCACTACTAGTGTCTTGTGTAAAATAAAAATGTTGGTCGTGGTATCTATATGACATTTCACTGAGTTATAAGGTTCCTAGGGTCTCAGTTGTGTTAGTTACCTATAGGGATTTACCATGGTGATCATTTATGACATCGTGTTTGTGAAATTATTTCAATTTAGTTATTTTAATCTTGATTTATCCTTCATAAATATCCATGTTTTTAATTTAAACTGTTTTAATTTAATTTTAAAATGACCATTCATGCTTGTAAATTGTTTTTGAAATATGATGGAAAGGGAAAGGTTTTTCATTGATATGGAAGATTGAAACCTAAATTTGAATGAATGGAAAATATTATTTTTCTATGGTTGTATTTTCAAACTATCATGATTTTTGTTTCCTTTTAAAGGTAAGGGTAATAGGGTGTTGTTATTCCTTGGCTTTCCTACTGACCATATCAATGCTCAGACCTACATTATTTTTTAGTTTTAGGTTTCTCTAGTTTTGGATATCTCTTGGGGTGAGTTCAGTTTATGTTTTGTGGAGACACACGATGTCACTTAGGAAATGTTTTGTTTCTTAGTTTATTTCCTTTCTCACTGCAAACTTTTTCAATTTATCTTTATTTATTTATCTATATTTTTTGGGCTAAATCATTCCAAATTTCTTAATTATGATTCCATAAACTCATTTCTAGCCAGTGGAGGTTAGTAATTCCCATTAGTCCTTATTGTGGGATGGCTCGGATGATGACCTAGGATGGTTCATGACAAAATAGTATCAGAGGAGGATTATCCCATGTCTTTTGGGGATGAACTATAGTTTGGAGTTAGGATTTTTAGAACTCAAGTGTCTGATTGCAGGTAGGATCTTGATCGCCACCTATTTGGAATGACGCTTGAATTTCCAGGGTGGTATGGGATGGTCTTCGCTCAAATTTTGTTCTTGGTTCTTGGTTTTCTTCAAGGTCCTTATTCTTGTTTGGGTGTTTCTTTTTAGTTTTGAGATTTGGTGGTCATTTCATATGGTGAATGTTTGTTGTACACATCCTGGAAAGCCATGTACAGACCATGCAGTTGTCTTTGATGACTTCCTATGTGCTCACCTGGTTGGTGCATGGTCTACCAAACCATGTGACCAAGCTGTGTGTAGCAGTTGTTTATTTTATAATTTTGAATCTTGATTCATTAATTTAATTTATTTCTTTTGGTTGTTCCTGGTGATAATTTTAGTTGTTTTAGATTTTTTTCTCAGGTTGAAAATTTTATGATTTGTCTACTAAAATTGGATTTCCAAAATAAAAATCTTGGTTTTGTTTGAAAATGAAATGAGTTATCTTGAAAATGTATATTCTTTTGGGAAATTTTTTGTGGATCTTTGAAATCATTTATAAAGTGTAAATTAGATATGTATTTGGGAAATGTTTTGGGGTTTTTTTAATTTTTTTTTTTTGAGAAATGTGAAATTGATGTTTCTTGGAAATGAGAATTTGGAAATTATTTTTTTGACCTTTGGTATTTTTATGGACTCTCACATTTATAGATGTTAGATGTGAAGTTGGTATGTGTGGGTGGATGCCTGAGTCAGTACGGTAATCTGTATACATATGAGACGTTATGAAATACCAATGGTGGGTGCTTGGGTTCCAAGCCTTATTTTGTTTTCTAAAAAAAATTGATAAGTGGGTGTGTTGGTGTGAATTTCTTCAATAAAGGACTTGAAATGAAAGTTGATTTTGAAGTGGGATTTAGTGTGAAAAGGATTTTAAATGTGGAAAATGTGTTCTAGTGTTTTGGTTTTATTGTGTGATACTTGGTTTTTGAATTGGTGTTCCTGGGTTGAAATGATGTTTTAGGTTTGTGTTTCATCGGTATGTTGGTTTGAAGAGATGGTCAGTGGTCTTTTTCAAGAAGTGTTTCAAGAATCCTTGTGGTGATTCCCCTCATGTGTTCAGTTCGGGTTTGTGGAATATTTTGGTTATTTGATTAGTTTTATAGGGTCCTTGGATTTCCTTGTGGGCTAGTGTACGCCCCCATAAAGAGTTAATGAATGATTGATGTGCGACCATGGGTGATTTTCTGTTGGAAAATCCTCATGTTAATAAATATAATAAATTTCTTTTAGAGCTTCGAAGATTGAGTATAACCAATTATTTTTCAATTAATAAAACCCTATCATAGAGTGATTGTGGATGTGGAATGTTGACGGAGACTCTGGTTGTATGATTTACAGGAGTCATCAAAGGTGAAGTCTGACACCGATGTTTCTGAAGGCCCTATCTAGAAGCGGTGGAAGGAATTACAGTGAGTAAAGGTGGAAGTAGTCTGGAGTTGGATGTACTGACTACTATTTTAAAGGGTCCTTCGGATCTTTCATTGGTTTTGTTTAAGAAAAGGTTCATTTTAGGCCACTAGTGTGGAAAATTTGGTCATAAAAGGATCATATGGATGCTTGTGGTATTCTCTTAATGTTTGGGACTCAGTTCAAGGTCTCAATCCTTGTAATGGATCTGTTGGTTTTGAGGGTCATGTTCGGTGGTGTCTTTTTGTGTAGTGTTTTCTTTTAAGGGTGAAGGTGGATTTTTCAGAACCTTCCTAGGAATTATTCTTAAATGAAATCGTGTTTCTATTTCAAGAATTTATTAACTCCTTGTTTTCAGTGATGGTGTCTTCTATGTGTTCTTTCTTCTGCTATTTCTTGTTCAGAGTGTGACTGTCAATGCGTATACGTCTTCTAGTCCCCTATCTTGGTGAAGTTTCTATGTTAATTTAAAGTGGGTTTCAGAGTGTGTTATGCCCTGGTGGTTTTTTCTAAGAGCTGGTGTGGTTTCTTGTGGCACCATAAGGAGAAGTTTTGATTCGGGGTTCTCCAATTCCTGACTGTGAGGTAGGAGAAGCTTCAATCACCGAAGCTCCATCCATATGTCTCTAAGTGAAGCTGTAATGTAGTCAGAAACACCCAAGGGGTGTAAAGGACCTTGGTGTAGTGTCTATCTTCAATTTGGGAAATAGAGATACTTTAAGCTTCTGTATAACCATTCCATCCCAAACGGTCCCATTGGTGGTGAGGTCATGGGGACCCTGTTTCTTTTCTATGAACCATGTGGGAGAAATAGTTTTTCCATGTTTATAAAGAGGTGGTTTTGTCTCACTCTCTTGAACTATAGTGCTTTAGAACTTGTAGGTGTAGATATTAGTGTTGTTTTCCATGTATGACCAACTTCGTGGGTTTACCCTAGTGTTGGTTTGGGATTATTTTAGGATGGTAATTCCCATGAGAGTATTGAATTGCTTAGTGTTTTCTGTCGGGTTTGTAGTTTCGTTAATCGAGTCCCTTACAGTGGTAGAATAGGTTCTAAAGGAAGCACCCATGTTGTTATATGTCAGGTTTCTTTCATCAGCTTGTGCTAGTTGGTTAAGATGGTTAGTTATTATGGTAGGGAGACTGATCATGGGTATCCCCAAGCTTTCATCAAAGTGAATTGATGTCAGCTAGTGCCTTATACTGGGCAGTCCATTTGGGCCTCCCTATTTTTGGCATTCCAATTTTTTATCAAGTGTTGGTTTGTTCCCAATGGTGGGGAGTCTGTTCATACCTCACTATGTTTTCATTCTTGGTATTGGCTTGGTGGTAGATAGTCTCGTTCAGAGATATCTAACCCCAAAATTCTTTCTTGAGTAAATGTTGGGATTGAAGCATTCCCAATGGTTTTGTTGAATTAATGTTATGGAATTATCCTATGGGATTTGGTTAAAATATGGTTTCTTATCTCAAGAATGTGGCATGTGTTTTTTTGGTAAGGAATGAGGTGTTGCGTTTTAAGGGGTTGAATTATGCATTGTGAGAGTTCTTTCCCTTTGATCCATCAATAGAAGTTATTTAAACATTTGGGTGTGGGTGACACATAGCATGGAGTCTATTTTGGTCTCCTAAGCTTCATTTCTGAGTCTCCTTTTTGGTTTATTATGCTCTAGCCTTCTGATCACTCATCATTTTTTTGGGATCTCCTTGAACTATGAAAGAATATCGGTTTTTGTTTTTTGTCTAGAACTTGTTGTGGATTTATGGGGAAAGAAATCATTATAGTGGGGAGAATTGTTACAACCTAACCCAACACTGCTATTTTATTTTAATTATTTTATTCATCTTTGGTCTTATTTTTTTAGCTAGTTGAGTCGTGGTTTAAATTTTTGAGTTTTTATTTGGAAATAAGTATTCCAAGATTGGCAACATCTGGCGTGTTGGAAGAGAATTATTTGAGAACTATGTGGCTTCACCCAAGTAATCGTGTGGTCTGCCTATGTTTTAAAACAAAATAATTAAATGAAAAATAAAATGAGAAAAAAATGAACTAAAATTATAAGAACCTTTTACTAATAATAATAATGATATTATTATTATTTTCATCATCATTATTATTATTAGGTTTATTATTATTATTATTATATTATGGTTATATTATTATTATTATTATTATTATTTTATCACTATTATTATTATTTTATTATTATTATTATTATTATTGTATTATTATTATTGTTGTTTATGGTTTATTCTTTTAGAGATCGCAAAGGGTCTCCTTCCTCCCCATTACCCTCTCCCTCATGTGACCCAACCCCCTCCCTCTTCCAATAGTACGTTTCCCCTCTGATGGATGACTCCCCTCCTGCGGCCTCCTTCTAGTGAGCCACCACTGGCGCCCCACTCTCCATCTCCCATCTGACTCGACCTCCACGTGACACACACCTTGGGATTCTCCTTGGCCATGCGACGCACCACCCTCTGGCCTCCCTCTCTCTCAGCCCTCTCTTTCTCTGCAGAAACAATTGGATCCCCTCCAATTTTTTGGTCGGATTGTCAAGGTATGTTATCCTCTTCTCTTCTCCTTCCTCTTTTGGCCAATATTCCCCTTTCCATTGCCCCTTATTGGTTCAGTCAAACCCTAGGGTTCCATAGTGGCTGATTTTTTATACTTCCTTTCCTTTATAGGGATCACAACGTGTCTCTTGGGTCCCCTCCTTCGTGCTTAAACACCCACAACTGAAGGAAAAGTGGATTTGTTCTGTTTCAACTCGTCTATCGCCAGTTGAGGTGAGTTTTCTATTACTTCCCTATTCAATTTAGTTTTATTTCAAGCCTTTAGTAATTATTAGAATACCTTGTACCGTTGTAGTATGTTTTGGTCATCACGGTGTGGTTTCAAGTCGTCGGCAGCAAAGGCCTACATGTATATACATTGGTAAGCATGTATATATATATATATATATATATATATATATATATATTTATTCTCCGTGTACATATTTCCTCATGGCATGGGTAATATATACTTTCGTACAAGGGGTATATATATATATATATATGTATGTATATATGTGCGTGTAGGTAAAGCGGTCTCGGGCTGCCATCACCAAAAGTTGTGTGTCTTTAGGTAGGTCCCCTATTCCTATGTCTTTAATTTGAATCCCATGATTGCTTACTTGTTTTAAAAACATGTTTTATATTTATGAAATATACACATGCTATGAAAATTGATCTTGGTTTCATGAAATGGTTATGAAATTGTTTTGGAAAATGATATGTATTTCTAACTTCCATTGAGTATATAGTGACTTTTCTTGAAAAATAATTTCCTAATTGGTTTTGAATTGGTAATTAATATTTACAAAGTTGTTTTTCATTTCAGTCAGTATATTTATAAAAGTATAATGACATGTTTGGTTTTTTAAAAAGCTTCAATGTGATTTTCATTGATGGGTTTTTGTTTGAACTCGTAGTCAAATAGGGGTGTCAATTTATTTAAGGAATTTCATCGTTGTAATCATGGGTTCAATCTTGTTTTTAAATGTGTAGTACATTGGTTGTTCAATTGAGATTTTAAATGATTTTAGAAACTTAAAAGTTTTGTGTGATTATGTATTATAAAATAAAAAATATTCCTTATAAATAATAAATATCATTTTTCAGTGTAAGAATGGTTTTTGAAAAATTAAAATCCCTATTGAGGCATACCCCATTATTTTATAAAATTATGTGTATGTTGAATATTTGGATTGTGATATGTGCCTAGTAAAGAGGCTTGTGCATTATTTTGTGATGGAAAAGGGGGAATGTCCTTAAGGTAGAAGATTATTGGTGAGAGGGTGAGTGCGTTTCTGAATAAAGAAAATGATATGTTCATGTATGTTAGTTTTATGAAAACGCACCACCACCTGAAATAGAGCACATGGGAAACCTATGTTACCTAGGTGGGAAAACTATGAATAGTATTCTAGATGATACAGAAGTGGATCATCCCAGCCTCTTCTAGAAAGTTTGATGATTATAACACCAACTAAACTATTATGATGAGGAGAGACCACTAGGTTATGGGGGCATCCCCTACTAGTGGATTGTAAACAATAACACTATTGGTTATGGTTTCTATACCACATTTCACCAAGTTATGAGGTTCCTATGTTTCTAGTTTTTTTAGTTACCTATAGGTATGGACCATGGTTCTCCTTTATGAAATAGTGTTTATGATATGAGTTACACTTAGTTATTTTAAGGTTGTTTCCTCCTTTGTAAAAATCTATATTTTTAATTTAAACTGTTTAACATTCATTTTAAAATGAAAATTCATTCTTGTAAATTGTTTTGGAAATATGATGGAAAGAGAAATGTTTTTCTTTGAGATGGAATATTGTTATCTAAATTTGAAAGAATTGAAAATATTAATTTTATGTGGTTGTATTTTCAAAGTATAATGGTTTCAGATTCTTTTTAAAGGTAAGGGGAATAGGGCATTTTTATTCCTTGGCTTTGCTACTAAGCATCTCAGTGCCCATGCATACTTAATTTTTCATTTTTAGGTTCCTCTAGTTTTGGATCTCACTTGGAGAGTGTGTGGTTTATGTTCCATGGTGGCCCATGCAGTCACTTGATGAATGTTTCATTTCTTAGTTTATTTACTTTCTCACTGCCAATTTTTTCAGTTTATATTTATTTATTTATCAATATTTTCTTAGGCTAAATCATTAACAACTGATTTTTTTTATGCTCGTCACTAGTTTCCAGCCCGTGGGGATCAGGAACAACTTTTGGGCCTTGTCGTGGGCTGTCTTAGATGACAACCTAGGTTGATTCATGACATTGAGGAAGTTTCCTTGAATTTGATCACTTGTAGCCTCCCCTAGGTTATGTGATGTCATGAGATATTAACCTAAGACCTGTGTGTTTATATTATCCTTCACTTAGGAAAAAGAAATATGTGATTCTACGTGTTTTGTGTGACTTTACCAGATGTTTTTTCTTCTAAAATTTACAATTAAATAGGTTAAAGTGAATATAAAAAGGGGAAATGGATGTAAAATATTAAATATATAGAAAATGTGATAAATATACTTAAAAGGTAATTTTGTTGTGAAAACACTTACTTAGTTTTTGTGTTTAATACTAAAGATATAATTGTGAATTCCTAGCATTTCATGCATTTTATAAATTTCATTATTTATTAAATTTGAATAAATTGATCTGAATTCAATATGTTTTTATTGAAATTAAATTCATGTTTGAATGATTTATTGCAGCTCTTTGGGATCATTTAAAGTGTATGGAATTTGATCACTTGAATAATTTCATTGATTATATGAATATATGATTAATTGATATGATATCAATGTGTTTGGATTATTCATGAGTAAGTCCCATGAAATAAGTGATTCTATTTATTTGGAAGATGATATATTTTGATTTAATGAGTTTTATGTAAGGTATGATGAAGAGAAATGTGTTTCCCTGCATTGTTTTACATGTATCTACATTATATGACGTAAGTATTAGTTTACTTGATGTCTTGGTTTATAATCTTATATATAAATTAAATGAAAAAATTTATATTATTAAATAAGTTTATAATTTACACTTATTATTTTCAGTCATCCTTTTCATTCATATCTCTTCAATGTTTTTCATTTATTACATTTGAAAAAAATATAGAATTAATTAGAAATTCATAACTAATTTCTAATCGAAACAAGAAGGATAACAATACATGACTTAATAAAGTAATACCAAATGTAAAACCAAATAAAAGATACATAGTTATATAAAAAATAATTTTTTATTTATTGTGAAGAATATCAAAACATAAAAGTCAGGTCATTAAAAAAAACCATTACGTTCAAATTTTCCTGATTATCGCGGGTATAATATAATTATCTTCTATTTTTAATTCGATCCAATTAAATTGTTGTTATTTAGTTCATTAGGTTCATTTTTGTCAGTTTATTAGGTCTTTTTTCTATTTTTTTTAGGTTAGGTCGTTTGTTTCATATTTTGGGTTAGGACATTTTTTCATTTTTCTAGTTAGGTCATTATTATCTTTGGTTTTGATTTTTATTATATTTAGTTTAATATTTTCAATTCAATTCATATTCAATTTTGTTCTAAATTAATTGGTTCATTTTTGTTCGGTTTTTTAGGTTCTAAAAAATTCAATTAAATTTTATAAAATGATACTCAAATAAAACTTCAACCAATATATATAGAAAATTTACAAGAAGGTCAAGTTGGATAAAAAATATTTTTAATCAATAGAAAAGAAATTTTAACTGTACCGACCATAACAAATAAAGTCAATATAAACCAAAATAATTAAGAAAATATATGGATGATTATCTATATTTTCCACCATAACAACAGGTTTAAAATCAACTCTGACATTTGAAATATTTAATTAATCCTAAGTAGTGAATTGATCGAGGATAAATGGAGTAGGAATGATGTCAATTTCGTCATCACCGTCATCAAAAATATTTCTTCATACTACATCAATAAAGACACCAAATTCATTCCATAGATGATCATTCACATAAAAATAATGTTTCACCATCGATGGCAATATATATGGGATATCAGTAGACCAATTTGGAGTTATGTCAATAACTCGAAATCCAAATTCATCAGTAAATGTTCCATGTCTTGTCATCAAATCTAACCACATTCATTTCATCATATTGACTCAACCATGAGAGTAATAATCCAGTTAGTATTTTCTCAATTAATCCATTATAAGATACATTTTTAAATCGAGTTCTAATATCTGATGCACATGCGTAACAGTATATTGTGGTTGTTACCATAACACTATCATATTGTGTTCTCATGTTCATTTCTCATTCAATGGTAATAAATTTTTACACATTGATCACAATTGATTTACATTCATAAACCACATAATTAGGACCACAATCCAGAGATATTATTTCTATAGTGATAGAGTCAGCAAAAAAATGAATACAGGAAATTTAAATGAATATTAAAATTAACTAAATATTTATTTTAGTAATTTATTATAGTATTACTTTTACCTTCAATTTCCACAAAGAAAAAAACTATTTCTAATGAAAAGTCTCCATCATTCTTCAAAGATAAATAATGATGATTTCCATTTAGATTTTTTTTCATATTCACCAAAAAATAAAAATATTTTTACAAATATTTATAATTACATTACATGTGATAACATATACACGATCAATTTACATACATAGTGTAGTCACTGAACAAATTATAGTTAAAAAAATATAATATGTGCTATCTCTTGCTCTTAATAGATTAATTTGGTCAATGTATATGATCTGACAATTCCAACTATTTAGGGAAGTGAGGGAAAACTGGGCTCATTTTTCTCATATTACACTTCTACATTTCTCATTGTCTTATTCTTTATTTTAGTCAAATTATAAAAATACATTCATTTATGATCCAAGTGACCTTTCACGATATAACTTTTGAGATGATTTATGTTACAAACATAATAATTCAATGTGTACATATTTATCTCAATTGTATACAACCAATAAAAATAAACAGTTCCTATATAAAGTATTTTTGTTGGAAGATGGATAGTTTTATGCAATGTGCATGTGAAAATTGTAACACCCCAAGATTTTATAGCACGTTATTTCTTCAAAGTAATTCAATAACTTGCACTACACGCAACACTGAGTTCAAGCGCACCACGACTTACCAAACTAGCCGTTCAAAAGAGGTTGTGAATAGTATTAACTAAATTTTTAACTTTATATAATCCTTATAATTTTAGAATCCATATTATAAGTTTCTTAGACATAATGAAAAAACTGAATCATTTTTTTCAGATAAAAGAAGTGTTTTTTTTAAAATGCAATTTTACCGCCTTTTAATGGAGAACCCTTTTTAATTCCAATATTTGAAACTTTTATATATTAAATTTGACAAAATAAACTTCTTCTTTAGAATCGGGATATAATAATTTGGTTTCAATAAATTTTTGGGGTTTTTCTGATAACTGTCATATTTGGCTGAATAGTGAAAAATACTATATTTTAACTGAAAACAACTTTTTTAATCAAAATAATTAGTCATGTTAAATTATACATTTTAATGTTTTGGAAGTATAAATAGATTATATTTTTACCATTTAATCCAATGTTATTCATTGGAAATAATTTCACTTTGAAATTGAACATAAATAAGTATCAATCTTTTGTTTGTTATTATTTCTTAAAAAGACGCTTTTTGGTTTTGACAACATGAATTAATTTTAAATTAATAAATACAACTTCTATATTTTGAATTTGGTAAAATAGACTTAATTTTTTAATTCAGAATATCAAAATTATCTTAGGGTGAAATTTTGGTATTTTTCTAAAAACTTTCATTTTTTTATGAATAGCGAAAAACACTGAGTTATTGGTTAAAACCGACTTTTTATTTAAATAATTATTTATTTTATTTAAATTTATTTTAGGTACAAATAGATACATAATACATATATAATTTCAATATAATTTATTGGAGTCATTTTATAATATGTTTAGATATATAAAAAATTTATTGAACTTTTTACCGTCTTTTACCCACCTCTTAGGAGCATTTGAAAATTTGCATAAAAAATAATTTTACAGCTTCTGTGAGTTGAATTACAAAAATCATATAGACACGATTAATATCAATAATTAAAATGTAGTTCAATAAGAAGAATATAATTTTTTGTGAATAGTAACTTTTTACTTTTATTTACCATAGTTAAAAGTAAATAGGGTAATTAAGGGTAAAAATGATATTATTATTACCCTAAAACATGTCCTAATTCTATTGGATAAGTATAATTCGACCAAAAACAACCTTAGGAATAAAATATGAACCTATTTTGTCCACTTCGATTAGATTAGGACATTTATTGTTATTTTATTTAAAGATTAGTTAAAAGAGTTAAATTCAAAGTTTAATAACAAAACCATTTTTAATATAGGGTTACACACAATATAAATTATACTATAAATATTAATTATAAATCTAAAAATATTTAATACATAATGTTATTTTATTTATAATTTTTAGACATTAAATAATTAAATTTATTTGTGACACAATGACAACATAGTAATTACCGTATTAATGAAAGATTAAAATAATTGATATTATAAATACCCATATAAATGTAATTTGAGACTTTTGATGATTTAACATAATTTTATAGGTTAATATGACATTTTAGGGTTGATTAAATCAATTTTTTTCTAAGTAATCAGGATGTTATGATTTTTACAAAAACAAATACCAAATATTGTCAAAATTGACATACAAAATGTTTTAAAAAAAATACTATATTATTGGTTGATATAATATTTTAAAAAATATAATGTTCGGAAAAAATGGTTAAATAATATTATATATGTCATTAAAGAACCAATTTAGGTTATCTTGGAAGTTTGGAGTAAGTTTATTAATCATATAGTGTAAGAATACAAGAAGACACGGTAAAAGTTAAACTATTTAACTAATAGTTAAATCTAAAAGATATGGTTAAAATGGTAACCTAAACTTGTCTAAAACCTATTGGTTGGAAGGTTTTAGACCCATACCCACCTTATCCTTTAAATAATTTATTTGTGAGCCATTATAAACCTAAAATTATTTTATTATAAAATAATATTTCAAACCTTTTCTAAAGTGACCCTCACCTCTCTTATAAAAGGGAAATTCCCCTTCTCTTAATTTCACATGTCCAAAGCCATTTGGCTCAGAAAACCCCTGCCCAAATATCCTCCCAACATTCCTCCCTTCATTCTAGAGGCCTTCCTTTGGTCATAAATCCATCCTAAGGATCCCTTTTGATCAAATAAAAAAACGAACCTGAAGAAGAGGAAATGATTTCACCACCCTTTTTCAAGTTCTTTTATTTTTCAACTTACTCTTTAATTGTAATTACCATAACAAAATAATAAATTGGGTACCTTATATATACTGTTATGTTATTATAAATATGGCACAACCATATTCATTATTCTATCCATCTTATGAATGATAATATCACCATGCGTGTGTACGTACGGCTTACCGTCTCCACACCGTGGTGTAATTTTTTATTCAACACTATGTAATTTCGATGGATATAATGATGAGTAATATGTATATAAATAAAGAAAATAACATGATAATGTCTCTGTAAAATTAATATATGATCCAATTCCACACATTTAAGGAAATGATATTGTCCCTCGTGCATACGTACCGATTACCATCTCCACGACGCAATGAGATTCATTTCCACGTTCACCATTCATCGACGATTATAAAAATATATATTACTAATAAATATGTAATATATGTCATAATAATGCTAATGTAGATATATTTGTGTGTTTTTTTGTGTCTTTTTGTGTGTATTTATGTACTTACATATATCTTTTTCACTAACTTCTGTTCAATAAGATATGAAAACAGAAACAACATTTATGCATACGTACGGCTTACCGTCTCCATAAACGGTGTTTTCCATTTCATATATCTATCTATGATAAATATATATATTATAAATATATATGATATATGAATCAAGGATTGTATTCTGTAACTATTTAAACCATGGTCTAAATGATACGGTCAAGAATAACAAGTTAAAATATGTATGATAAAGAAAGCGATTATTACCCAAAATGTTAATTTAACATGAAAATAATTATTAAATGTGTAATATAAAGTCATAAATGAATCATGTATGATATAATAAATATGAATATGGCTCTGGTATAATCTAATAACATACAATGGTCATCATACAGGAGGTTAAACTTACCCTCGACCAAAGGAAAGTGCAAGGTAAGGGTTAATTTCACAATCTCTTTATTATCTGAGGTTGTTTTTACGTAAGTATATATTGAGACATATTTATTATCCATGTCCATGTTTCATGAAAGAGTTTTAAATGGTATTATTTTATGGTAATTTTTTACTAAAACATCATTTCAAATGTTTTAAATATTTATTCTTCAAAATCATTCTCATAAATATCCATGTTTTCAAAATGGTTTTTAAGGATTTATTTATGTGGACATGAATGTTTTTAAAATGTTAATTCATTTAAAAAGTTTCAAAGTGGTATGGGACACTTTGATTCAAAAAAATTCTTTAAATGTCTTCCTTTCTAAATTGTGTGACTTTTAAATTTTTTCATGAAAAAGGGATATTTCTCTCAAAGAGTTTTAAAAATAATTTTTATCTATGTCAATATCCTTTGATGGATTTTAAACTTGTTTGAAGTTAATTTATTGTGATACAAATATTCTATATTGTATTGAAGGTTTTTGTGATATGTTTGACTATAGATGTTTTATTTTTACACCATTCATGGTTTATGGGTAAATTATTGACATTTCGTATGCTAGTTTTAATATGAATGTTTATGTTATGTTTAAACCTTTTCATATGAGGACTGCATTGGACTTAGTAAGTGATGGGTGGAGCCCACTATATCTTCTCAATGCATCAGTAGGTCTCATGAGACAAACTAGTGTCTTGGCATAAGGCCTTGACAAAAATCTTATTTGTAGTCTTGGCACAAGGCCTTGACTTTGTGGTTATGAAAGTCTGGCATTATGAATTCTCTCATTATAAAAGTGGCTATTGATATTTCATGTGATTATTCGACTAGTAGAATATATATGTGAATAATTAAATGGAATTATTTGATTTTTATCTTTGCCATATTATGATGAAATTTAAGTTTAAAAGGCTTTTGTTTCAGTCTTATACATTGCCTTAAATATTTATGCTTATTTATGAAAGTTTCTGCTATATTGTTATCCTTACTGAGCATCTGAGCTCACCCCTTTCTATGATTTATTTTTCTCAAGATATGAAGAAGTTTATTATGATTGATAAGCATGGTTAATCTAGGGGATTAATGGCATTCTAAAATGATCATTTATGTTGTGTTTTATTTTCTAATGTGTAATGTACATGTATGTAATCTATTTTCCAAGACTTCTAAACTGATCGGTCATTTGGGACTTAATTCCTTATAATCATTCCAATGTTATGTAATAATGCACCGACTCTGGGCTTCTGGGGTCGGGGAATTATAGTTTGTATCATAGTAAGTTTATCAATAACCTTGGAAACTATATTTAGATAAACTCTGATTAGAGCACATTACCCTAAGATAGACTTTGAGGATTAGTATAGAAGAACTTCCTAGAATTTTGGTACTGTAGAGATTATGTGAGTTTTCCAAGAAATACATCCCTGTCTAGACACTAGCAGTTAGAGGCGGATCTGGCATAGATGTACCTAGGGGTAAAACCTGAAAACACCACTTTGAGCTAGACTCGAATGGGAACTAGTGCACGACAATGGGTCTTGTTGCACTCTTGGTTACGACACTCCTGGGGGATACGTTTAGGATAATTCTCATTTTCTTTACAAACCACTATAAAGGGTTTGTGAGTATATACCTCTTCAATGAAAACATTTTTATGATTATGGATTATATCCATAAACTGTTCAATTTATGTTAAGTGTTTTATAAGTTTGGATTTATGTATTGTGATTCATAAACTAATCTAGTTTATGCCATTGTTTAGAAATGGCCCCTAGTGGAAGGAATGGAAGTAAGGGGAAGAAGGTAAAAGTTGAATATCCATCATGTAGTAAATGTGGGAAGAAACACCCTGGTACTTTCTTGAAGGGAATGGGAGTTTGTTATAAGTTTGGAGAAAAAGGACACCAAGTACGTGATTTCAAGGGTAAAAAAAGTTTCAAATGTACAATGCTTCATCTGCAAGGCATTGGGACACTACATGAATCAATGTCCCAGTCATCATAGTATACCTTAAATGATGCTATTGGATAATAATAAAGTTATGATACTACCTCAGATGAAGAGGAATGACTAGTGTTCTTATGTTGTTATTATAGAATTATTTCATTTGAGTGTTGTATCAACAATATACTGGTAATATGAATTATGGAGATAAATAAGGATTGTACTACAGTACTATTTTATTGAGAATTTGAGATTAAATGTTTCTAAGAAAAGTGACTTAATAGTAAGCTACACTTTTTGGAAAAATACATGGTTGAAGGAAATGTAATCCTTAATATAGTCCTGATAATGAGGTAGTGATTTTGGAATAATAGATGGTTGATTTGGATAAATTATATTAGATATTCTTGACTTCCTTGGAACTGATTAATAGTTTGTTTATTTCATCATTTTTGGAATGTTCAATATTTTTGGATATAAGGAATATATCCAGTATTATATAAAGGATAAGGGGGAATGAATGTAATCAATAAGGTTTTATGGAAATTCAGGGTGTTACCATGTTTTAAAATAATACATGATGAAGGTGTTCACATGTTATTATGTGGAAAAAATGATCTTCATTGTGTTTAACTTCCTTATAAATTTTGGACTGTGAGTTTGAATATAAGTATTTTGGATAATTCTAAAGGTTGTAATGGATTAAGTTTGAAATTGGATAATATTTTTAAGGCTATTTATGGATTGTTATAAAAAGGACAACATGCAGACCGTGTGACAACCTATCGCATCGGACAAAGCTGCGGAAATCAAACCCACAACCATAGTGCGGTTAGGATTTATCGCCTACCAATGGACTACGTGAAGTCCCTGGATTGTATAATCGAGTTTTTTTAAGGGTGTGATAGGTGAATTATAAATTCACTATTTTTGGAACCCTATATGATTAGGATAAATAGAATTTTTTTTTTGAAATATTTTAGAGTGAAAGATGAGTTTGTGGTAGGAATTAGTTGAAGGATGAAACTCTACTTTTCAATTATATATATATATATATATATATATATATATATATAATTGTTTTCCCTCTTATTAAGACAAAATTTTATTAACCCAGTTTCCGATGTGGGTTTTCCCACAAAGTTATTTTCTATTTTCAACCTTTTATTTTCGAATAACAATTTCAAATTTCTAGGATGCAATTTATTGGAGGGAAGAATATAACACCCAAATATTTCATAGTATGTTATTTATTCAAAGTAATTCAATAACATGCACTACATGCAACACCGAGTTCAAGCGCACCATGACTTACCAAACTAGCCGTTCAAAAGAGGTCATTAATAGTATTAACTAAATTTTGAACTTTATATAATCATTATAATTTTAGAATCCATATTATGAGTTTCTTAGACATAATGAAAAAACAAATTCATTTTTTTCAGATAAAAGAAGTATTTTTTTAAAAATGAAATTTTACCGCCTTTTAATGAAGAACACTTTTTAAATCCAATATTTGAAACTTTTATATATTCAACTTGATAAAATAAACTTCTTCTTTAGAATTGGGACATAATAATTTATTTTCAATAAATTTTTGGTGTTTTTCTGATAACTTTCATATTTGAGTGAATAGTGAAAAATACTATATTTTAACTGAAAACAACTTTTTTAATCAAAATAATTTGTAGTGTTAAATTATACATTTTAATATTTTTCAAGTATAAATAGATTATATTTTTAGCATTTAATCCAATTTTATTCATTGGAAATAATTTCACTTTGAAATTGAACATAAACAAGTATCAATCTTTTGTTAGTTATTATTTCTTAAAAACATGCTTTTTGGTTTTGACAACATGAATTAATTTTAAATTAATAAATGAAACTTATATGTTTTGAATTTGGTAAAATATACTTAATTTTTGAATTCGTAATATCAAAATTAGCTTAGGGTGAAATTTTGGTATTTTTCTGAAAACTTTCAATTTTTGATAAATAGTGAAAAAAATGAGTTATTGGTTAAAACCGGATTTTTATTTAAATAATTATTTATTTTATTTAAATTTATTTTAGGTCAAAATAGATATATAATACCTATATATGTTCAATTTAATTCATTGGAGTCATTTTATAATAAGTTTAGATATATAAAAAATTTATTGAACTTTTTACCATCTTTTACCCACCTCCTAGGAGCATTTGCAAATTTGCATAAAATTTAATTTTACCACTTCTGGGAGTTCAATTTAAAAAATCCGAGAGACATGGTTAATATCAGTAAGTAAAATGTGGTTCAATAAGAAGAAAATAATTTTTGGTGAATAGTAACCTTTTACTTTTATTTACCACGGTTAAAAGTAAATAGGGTAATTAAGGGTAAAAATGATATTATTATTACCCTAACACATGTTTTAATTCTATTAGATAAGTATAATTCGACCAAAAACCTTAGGAATAAAATATGAACCTATTTGGTCCACTTCGATTATATTAGTACATTTATTAATATTTAATTTAAAGAAGAGTTAAAAGAGTTAAATTCAAAGTTTAATAACTAAACCATTTTCAATATATGGTTAAACACAATATAAATTAGACTATAAATATTAATTAGAAATATAAAAATATTTCATACATAATGGTATTTTATTTATAATTTTTAGACATTAAATAATTAAATTTATTTATGACATAATGATGATGCAGTAATTACCATATTAATGAAAGATTAAAATAATTGATATTATAAATACCCAAATAAATGTAATTTGAGACTTTTGATGATTTAAACTAATTTTATAGGTTAATATGACATTTTAGGGTTGATTAAATCAATTGTTTTCGAAGTAATCATGTTGTTATGATTTAAACAAACAAATACCAAATAATGTCAAAATTGACAAAAAAATAGGTTTTAAAACAAATACTATATTATTGGTTGATATAATATTCCGAAAAATATAAGGTTCAGACAAAAGGGTTAAATAATATTATATATGTAATTAATGAACCACTTGAGGTTCTCTTGGAAGTTTAGAGTATGTTTATTAACCATATAGTGTAAGAATACAAGAAGACACGGTAGAAGTTAAACTATTTAACTAATAGTTAAATCTAAAAGATATGGTTAAAATGGTAACCTAAACTTGTCTAAAACCTATTGGTTGACAGTTTTTCGACCCATACCCACCTTATACTTCAAATAATTTATTTGGGATCCATTAGAAACAGAAAATGTTTTTATTATAAAATTATATTTCAAACTTTTCTTAAAGTGACCCTCACCTCTCTTATAAAAGGGCACTTCCCCTTCTCTTAATTTCACTGCTCCAAAGCCATTTGACTCGGAAAAACCCTACCCAAATATCCTCCCAACATTACTCCCTTCATCCTATAGGCCTTTATTTGGTCATAAATCCAACCTAAAGATCCCTTTTGATCAAATCAAAAAGAAGAACCCAAAGAAGAGATAATGATTTCAACACCCTCTTTCAAGTTCTTTTATTCTTCCACTTACTCTTTCTTTGTTATTACGATACCAAAATAATAACCCCTATACATTATATATACTATGATGTTATTATAAATATGGAACAACCATATTCATTATTCTATCCATCCTATGAATGAGAATGTCACCATGTGTGGGTACATACGGTTTACCATCTCCACGCCATGGTGTAATTTGTTATTCAACACTATGTTATTTCGATGGATATAATGATGAGAAATATGTATATAAATAATGAAAATAACATTCTAATGTATCTATAAAATTAATATACCATCCAATTCCACACCTTTAAGTAAATTATATTGTCTCTCCAGCATACGTACGGATTACCGTCTCCATGACGCGATGAGATTCATTTCCACATTCACCTTTCATCGACGATTATAAAAATATATATTATTAATAAGTATGTAATATATGAAGTAATAATTATACTATAGATATATATGTGTGTGTGTATTTATATATATATTTATATGTATTTATGTACTTATATATATCTTTTTCACTTACTTTCGTTCAATACGATATGAAAACAGAAACCGTTTTTATGCGTACGTACGGCCTACCGTCTCAATAAACGGTGTTTTCCATTTCATATATCTATCTATTATAAATATTTATATTCTAAATATATATGATATATGAATCAACTTTTATATTTTGGAAGTATTTAAACCATGATCTAAAAGATATGGTCAAGAATAACAAGTTAAAATACGTACGATAAAGAAAGCGATTATTACCAGAAATGTTAATTTAACATGAAAATAATTATTAAATGGGTAGTATAAAGTCATAAATTAATACTTTATGATATAATAAATATGAATATGGTTTTGGTATAATCTAATAACATACAATGGTCATTATATAGGAGGTTAAATGTACCCTTGTCCAAAGGAAAGTGTATGGTAATGGTTAATTTTACAATATCTTTATTATCCGAGGTTGTTTTTACGTAAGTATCTACTGAGACATATTTATTATCCATTTCCATGTTTCATTAAATAGCTTTCAAAGTTATTATTTTAAGATAATTTTTTACTAAAACATCATTTCAAATGTTTTAAATATTTATTCTTCTCAATCATTCTCACTAATTTTTATGTTTTCAAAATGGTTTTTAAGGATTTATTTATATGGACGTGAATGTTTTTAAAATGTTAATTAATTTTAAAAGTTTCAAAGTGGTATGGGAAACTTTGATTCAAAAAAATTTCTTTAAGTGTCTTCCTTTCTAAACTGTGTGACTTTTAAATTTTTTTATCAAAAAGGGATATTTATCTTAAAGAGTTTTACAAATCATTTTCATCTATGTCAACATCCTTTGATGGATTGTAAACTTGTTTGAAGTTTATTTATTATGATACAAATATTCCATATTGTATTGAAGGTTTTTGTGATATGTTTGACTGTGTATGTGTTATTTTTACACCATTCATTGTTTATGGATAAATTATTAACATTTCGTATGCTAGATTTAATACGAATGTTTTTGTTATGTTTAAACCTTTTAATATGAGGAATAAATTAGGCATAGTAAGTGATGGGTGGAGTTTTCTATAGATCGTCAATGCATCGGTAGGTCTAATGAGACAAACTAGTGTCTTGGCATAAGACCTTGACAAAATCTTATTTGTAGTATTGTCACAAGTCCATGACTATGTGGTTATGAAAGTCTAGAATTATGCATTCCATCATTATGAAAGTGGCTATTGATATTGCATATGATTATTAGACTAGTAGAATATCCATGTGAATAAGTAAATAGAATTATTTGATTTTTATCTTTTCCATATTATACTGAAGTTTAAGTTTAAAATTATTTTTTTTAGTCTTATACATTGCCTTAAATTTTTATGCTTATTTATGAAATTTTCTGGTAAATATTTATCCTTACTGAGCATCTGAGCTCACCCCTTTCTATGATTTATTTTTCCCAGGATGCGAAGAAGTGTATTATAATTGATAAGAAGGGTTGAGCTAGGGGATAAATGGTGTTCTAAAAGGATAATTTATGTTGTGTTTTATTTTCTAATGGGTAATGTAACGTTCATGTATGTAATCTATTTTCCAATACTGCTAAATTGACCATTCTTTCGGGACTTGATTCCTTGTAATCATTCCAATGTTATGTAATAATGCACCGACTTTGGGCTTATGGGGTCAAGGGCGTCACAAAAATGATGGAGGAATTTTTTTCTCTAAATAAAACAAAATAAATGGTTCATATTTCAACATTTCTTTTAGGAAATAATTTGAAAACTTATTATAAAAAGGATGTCTATGAAAATGGCACAACCAAATAACATCCACCCTTATATTATTGGGCAGTAGGAGCCATATTTCTATTGTAACCAACTCATGGAGAATGATTTGATAATCATGAGTCTTAAAATATTTCAACATATAATTTCTTCTTTTAATATGTATTGATATGTTACATGAGTATAAATCAGGAACACTAATATTCTATAGTCCTTCTAGGAATTAATATTTTTTTTGTAGGTGTTATCACATAAAAGAACACAAAACAATCCAGTTATTTTCAATGATATAGACATAATGCAATTATAGTATGATAACCCAATCCACCAAGTCCTGCTAAGATCATAAGTCATATTTTGTATTTCCTATGAAATTTAGAATTATTGAAAGCATCATTTCACATTTTTTTCAACGTGAATTACTTCTATGAAATGATCCAACAAATTGTTTTACGAATAATGAATCTCAAAGAATATACTTTTCTTCTTCCAATTGAAATTGGTTTAAGTGTAATCATTAGTCCTATTTATTGATTTTATATAACCCTTCCCAAATGAAAACTAAAATATAGTAATTCATTAAGAACATTAGTTTGAAACATATAATGTAGTGGATTGTTGATCTCCATGGTATTGTCAAAACTTTGATGATTATTCCAATTTTAATGATCCATTGGCAGAAATCAACTCTGTGAAATAAAACTAAAATTGAGATGATATTTAAGTCGTATGGATATTCCACTCTTCAAAAAAATAGGACATTATTATTTTCCCTTCGTGCTCCAACTTGGCATCACTTCATAAGAAAGAAAGTCATTTATTATCCACATAAGCATAACACATATCTAAAATAAATCTTTATAACATGCATCATATTTGTGCACACACACATTCCAAATATTCTTAAACACTTTCATTAAAGGTTGAATGTATAAATCTATATCATTGTTAGGATTAAAAGGTCTAGATATGAGTACACTACTCAATGTTAAATGTTTATTCATACACATTCATGGAGGATGTATATTAATGTGTATGAAAACCATCCATTTACTGTGAAAAGTAATCATCTACCTGAACTGGTTAAAATTTTTGACATGATAGACCAAACGTCACATTATGCATGTTAGCTTAAAAATTAGGATATCGAGAATCAAATAACCACTATGAAAATCCATCTAGAGGATGAATGAACACATCATTATCCTTATTTCCCTTGATATCATGATTTCAAATATTTTTTGATATTTCACTAGATAAACAAATATTATGGAGTTTAGGATTCAATTTAAAGTGCAACATTACATTTTTTGGGTCATGGGGTGGTGTTCTCTCATCATTTGTCTTCTATCGTGATCTTCCAAATTTTAATGAATCATTTTTTTCAGTTGTTTCTTCGTAGAATAAGCATTAATCTATCATGAATGCATTCATTTTTTAGAAAATACATGTTTTTAAACTAACGTTCAGGACATATTTTATTTTGAGGTAATATTATTATCTTATATGAGTATTTTCTTCAAAAATGTCAGAATATAATCAATTGAAGTATTAAAAATACCATACATGGTAGTCCTATTAATCGACCAAATTAAAAATTCCATATTTTAAATTTTACTACATTATCATTATACTATAGTCATGGTATCATCATTCAATTTTTTTACCCTATCAACATCCTCATTTTCATTACATAACTTATGTATGGTCGTATCATAGTCTTTTTCTATTTGACTTGTATTAGCTTTGGTTGGTTCTATTTTTTTACGTTTGGTTTCATTCTGGTTGATTTAGTTATCTTAGGTTTGGTTTTTTTTATTTGGTTTGGGTAGGGGAATTCCTATTATGGTTTTATTTAATATTGTTCAAGTTAGTTCATTTTTTTCATTACTATTAAATTTCATTTAGTTATGTTCAATTTAGTTTAGTTTTTTAGTTCATTTTGAAGAATTTTTGTGTAGTTCAGGTCCACCCAAGTCATGTTGGATGGGATCAAGTCATTTTAGTTCAATTTAGATGGTTTGGTCCAATTGGATTGGTTAGAAAATAGATATGATTTTTTTTAGGTTTCAATGTGTAAATATTTAATTGGTTCAATTAATTTATTTTAAATCCAAGTTAGTTTGGTTTGGTAGAATTCAATTTTATTATGGTCTGATTAATTCATTTTAGTTTAGTTTATTTAGAGCTTAATTAGTTATTCATGGTACATTTAACTTCTTTTTAATTTGGTTCTATTCTATTTTTTCTATTTATATTAGGTCATTTCATGTCAATTTTGTTATTTTGGTTAAAGTTAATTTTAACAATTTCATCCCATTAAGGTTAGGATGATTTGTATAGTGTCAAATCAATTTAGTTTTGATTGGTTTGGTCAAAATCATTTATATTCAACAAGATTTGGTTCCCAATTTTTTAGTTTAGTTTAATTCAAAGTATTTTGAGTCAAGTCTGGTCAATTTGGTTTTATGCGCTTTAAAACATTTTGATTTTTTTGGTATGGTTTTATTTTAGTAATCATCTATTCTATATAGTGTAGTTTCTTTTAGTTTGGTTTTGTTTAGTTTGGTTTATGATGAGTCAATTTGATATTTTTTTGATTTAAGTCAAGTTAATTTAATATTTTCATTTTTAATTATGAGTTTTTTTAACTCAAATTAGTTTATAGTAATTACATTTTGGTCAGGTGGGGTCTAAATAGAACTAGAGGGACTCAATAGTCACTAAACCAAACCAACTTAAATCAAGGGAAACCAATGAAAAAAAACTAAGTAGAATCTTTCCAAACATAATTTAACACAACCAACCATGATAATAAATTCTTAGTTGAATATCACTAGAATCAAATAAAATTGGACTCAAATAAGTGGAACCAAACTAAACCAAAATAAAGAAAAATAAACGATAATTAACCAATGAAAATTGAACCAAACGAACCTAAACTGAACCAAAATAGTCTAAACTAACCAAAAAATTCATGAACCAAATATAGGAAATACTAAACAAAACAAGATTAATTGGGATCAAAATAAATTAAATACAGACGAAAAAACAATCTACCAAGTGTATTAGACCTAGAAATAAAAATGAAATTGATGGTTGGTAGAATTTCTGAATGATTTGGAAGTCTCTGACTTAATATTGAATAAAAATGAAATAAACATCAAAATAGGTGATATATTGTTTCAGGCATGGAATAATGTGGAATTCCAAATGATACTAATAAGTTTCAAGATGATAATTCGATGGAAGGAGGGGTGCACACAGGATGTGTATTTGTGAAAGGCCTATTCCAATGGTTTTTTAAAACCGTTGGTATAGCCACTCTATACCAAAGGTTTTAAAAATCCATTTCTATAAATATATCTATCCAAACAAGTTTTTAAGACTATTGGGGTAGGATTAATATAAACTACATATCCCAATATTTATGTTGGACTATTGGGATAAGACCACAGATACCAACCGTTTCTAGAAACTATTGGTATGGGACTTAGGTATAGCCAACCTTTCAAATAGTGAGAAGATTATTCTTCGTACATGTTATTACATTAACTAATAAGTTATAAGGGTCTTTAATCAATATATTTTCATCCAAAAAGGGATTGGGATGCATTTTATGAAGAATGGTATGGTTATAGATTATTCCTCATGACAATTGTAAATTCTCTAGTAGAATTATCCAACTCGGGATTTAGATTTAGCTATGGTAATTTATGCATTAATGATATAGATAAATTATCCTTATGGGGAAATTTGTGATATATATAATGATCATAAATGGTTAAAGTATATACTCACAAAAAAGGATTTGAATATGTACCAAATAAGATGGTTATAAGTGATTAATGATTCTGAATTCTCAATATACTACCACCCTGGGAAATTGAACAAGCTGTATGATTCTTTGAGTTTAAAGGTTAAGGATATATTATCCATCAAGAGGGTTAAAAAATATCCATTATTACTATATTTTAAATGGATGGATCTGGATGTCCTAATGGATGGGGAAAATATTATCATCCACAATTGAATTTTTATCCATATATCCAATTGAATGTTAAAGAGCCACATATGGAAGATGTGGAGCAGCAAAAGAATGTTAGAAATATTACTGAGTTTAACCATGATCATGATGGAATGATAAAGTTCATAAACCATGCATTCACTCATTCCATACCATATTTCTCGAAGGATTTGTTAAAGGAAGATCATAAATATTCATTCTATATTCATCTGAGAGATGTATGAAAATATATATATATATTTTTAAGAGTATTTATGGTGAAATATAATAAAGTGATATATCACAGAGTTGGAATACCTTTTTTTTGTATGTTATCAAGTTAAGGATAAAATATAGAATTCTAAAGGGATATCACATCCATTACGCATACCAGAATGGAAATGGGAAAACATCATCACGTAAGTTGACATTGGACTCCCCAAAATGTCTAAAGTGAATAATTCTATATGGGTTTTAGTTGGTCACCATAAAAAATCAGAGAACTTCATTGATGTCAAAGAAGACTTATCACTAGATAATATTGTTAGGATAGACCTTAAGGAAGCGGTAAGGTTACATGGTGTACCACATTTTGTTGTGTGTGATTGGGATCCGAGGTTTACATCAATGTTATAGAATATATTTTAGTAAGTTGTTGATATAGATTTTAGTTTCATCATTGTGTATCATCCTCGTAAATATGGTCTGTTTGAGAAAAAAATCCAACCCTATAGGATATTTTGAGATATTTTAATTTTAATTTCAACTAGGGTTGGGATCAACACCTTCCCCATGTCTATTTTTCATACAATAATATCTTTCACATAAGAATTCAGATGCCTCCTTATGCATCCCTCTATGGAAATAAATGTAGATCTGTAACATGCTGGAAAGAAGTTAGAGAATTAAGTATATTGAGACCTAATATAGATGAAGACATAGAAGGGAATGTTAGATCCATTAAACAAAACATAAAATAAGCTCAGATTCTATAGAAAATTTATATTAATAATTACTATTATGATTTAGAATTTGATGTTGATTAAAAGATGCTTCTTAGAATTTTTCCATGGAAGAATGTTATACAAATCAGGAAGAAAGGGAAACTAATATCTAGGTATATTGGTACCTTTTACATTATTTATTGTATCATGATATTATCTTATTGGAAATCACTTCCACCAAACCACTCTACATTCGATGATGTCATCCATGTATCTCTCCAGAGGAAGTACACACCTGAACATTCTTTTGTACTGAACTCAGAGGTCATACAACTGGGAAATATCTTTCTTATAAGGAACAACTAATGAATATTATAGATTATTCATAGAATTTTCTATTAAAAAATAACCCTCATCTAGTCAAAGTTTTATAGTGAATACACTGGTTTTAGGAAGCTACTTGGGAACTTTAGGATATGTTCAGCTAGAGGTATCCACATTTTTTTGTATCAGGTGATGAATTTTGAGGGGTAAATTCATTTTAAGGTGGGAATAATATAACGCCAATAATATTAAGGAATTTTATTCAAATAAATTAAATTTCATTAATAGATTTCATTACACGCATCACCATGTTATTCTTGTTCTACATGAAACATGGGTTATTTTTTGTTACAAATGACACTCAGTTTTAACAAAACTATAATATATTATTAATATAGTAATTTAAACACTACCATTATAACCTATCCATTGAAATTGGAACAATTAATAGTAAAACAATACATTTTAAATAATATTTATAAGGGTTTTACATAAATTAATTATATTGATAATAAAATGCATAATTTTTAGTAAAGTCTTTATATGTTTCAAAATACTATTTTCTCAAAAAATATTTGAATGTATTTTTTTGAAAAATGATAAAATTAATTTTAACCCTTTTAGAAAATTAATTTGATAGAATAAAATTCATTTTTGAAATCATAACATCAAAAATATATTAGGGTGAATTGTTTTGATTTTACTAAAAAGTTTCATTTTTTGATAAATAGTTCCAATATTGAATTTTATTTAGAAAATGCATTTTTTTAATTTATTTATGAAGTTGAATTAAATATTAAATTTTTTTGAAAGTAAAATTGGATCAATAATATATAAATTAATTTAAATTAGTCTATTTTCATTAGTTCTATAATTAAAATGGATATAAAAACTTTGTAAACTTTTGAACATTTTTTCTTTAAAGACATTTTTTCTCGTCACATGTCCTGATTAATTTTAAATTAAATCTTGCATATTATATGAACAGATTTTGGAAAAAATTAATTTCATATTTTTAAATAGAATAATTTATATTATGTAATAATTTCAACATAATTTTTTACCATAATGGTAAGTTAAAATTTTAAAATTGATTACAATGATTAAGGATAAAACATTGTTTTGCATGTTATATGCTCTTGTGTTAAAATTGTTTTTCCTTATACATTGGGTTTTAATTTAAAAAATTAAATTTCATATTTATAATTACTAGGAATAAATCATATGATAAATCTCATTTAATTTAATTCATAATGGAAATATTACCTATGTAAATAAAAAGGTACAAATTATTGCGGTAAAAAAACTAAAAGGGTAAAATTGAGTAAACTTAAAGGATAATGAATCACATGTATAAAAAAGGTTTTTATTTTCTATTTTGAAGGATTTTATTGACCATATCATCCCCCAACTCCATTATTGATCTATTTTTGAGGCACATGGTGTAATGTAACCTCCCAATAGTGAATACTTTTACGTATTTACAAAAATGTCACTCCTCCTTAATTATAAAAGGGGCACTCACTCCCCTCAATTTTCACACCTATTAAGATTTTTTTATCAAAAAATGAATTCCCAAATAAAATCCAAATTCCCTCATATAATCCTATAAACATTAGTTTTTACATAAATCCAACCTATTATGGGTTTTTCTGAAAACCTATGGATAATCAAAGAAGAGGTAATGTTCATCAATGAGATTTTTTATTTCTTCTTAAAAATACTCAAATTATTATTATAAAATTCTGATATTTTAAACTTGGTATCTTAAATATACATTGATTTTTATATTTTATGGTCATTTCCTACAACCATATCTACTTCCATTAAATGTTTAATGAAATTAATGTTCATGTGTTCGATGTGCTACCACCTTGTGAACTGATGTCATTCATTTTCTATTACTACCTCTCAATACAGGTTATAATTTTGTATTTATCATTTATATGTGTTATTTATGATATTATTATTATTTTTTATATATCACTACTAACTTCATAATTGATATTATTCATAATATTATAAAATCACTCATGTGTACGGTGAACTACTATCTCGCGAAGCGATGTGATTCATTCATACATTACATAGATGGTAATAAGGATGGGTTTAATGAAAATATGTGATATATATATGGCATAAAATTTATTTTTTTAATTATAATATATCATTTTCCTTTATTTCTTTCAATTTGACAAGAAAATGGAAACAACCTTCCAACATAAATTTGACCAACCATCTCCATGACCGGTGTATTTCAATTTATATCAATAGATTTTATAGATTATTCTAAGTAAATATATACTTGATATATATTATATTTATATCATGGTTAACATTCTGGAAAATATGAAACCATGAAAAATATAATAGGGCCAAAAATAAAAAATCTAAACTTACAAGAAAAATAAATCAGTTATTGAATGAAACATGACTTTAACATGGAATTGTTAATAAATGAGTAATAAAATGTCTTATAAAAATTATATATTATAAGATATATATATATTTATGGTTATTTAATATATATATATATATATAATAAACTAATATTTATTATAAATTAGGTTTGAGCATGTATGAAAGAATTTAAGACTTATGATAAGGGATGTTTGTCTCAATTTTCCTTCTTTAAGGCGTACATTATGTTATGCACTTATATGCTTTAATGAGGCGCATATACAGCCCTTTTGAAAATATAATATAATGAATATACTTATCCTTATGATATTTTATAATCCATTTTATTTTATTCCTTCATGTGGATTATGATCCAAAGATAATAATGTGGTAATGATTTTCCATTACAATCTCATTATTTCTTGAGATTGTTTATAATTATTTTTATGATGATAAAACATTATGATCAATATCTAAAGAAACTAATTAATTTTATTATCTTATATTAATTCATGATATATTCATATAATATTTCAATTTTTTAACTCATCGGTACTTAAAATATTTGAGAAATTTTTTTATTAAAATTTGACTTTATTTCTCACTTCAGTTGGGAATATATTTTCCTACAAAACTAGGTTTTCTAAATGTTTTTTCAAAAAAAAATTATTAATATCCTATAAATTTTAAAATAATTCTTTACCCATTTTTGAAATTTTTTTTAAAGAAACATAAATTTAATCTTCAATTCATTTTCCAAAAAAAAATACATTTAGCTTTTGTAGACAGTGGTAATGGAATCCATGTTTTACCATGTAAGTCGTAAACGAATATTCCCATACTCATGACCATTATTTTCATTGAAGTTTCATTTATTTTTATTCACAAATATTTTTAATGAAAATTAATTTAAAAATTAAATATATTTTAAGAATCTTTTTTCATAGTGGAAGTGAAATTTTCCGTAATAAATATTTTAAATGATTGATCGATTAAATTTCCATTAATGGGGACATCTTTTGATGTTATCTATGCCATAATTTGGATATTACCTAATTATACCATTCTAATAAATTATTTTAATGATTTAATTTTATGATGGCGTGATGTTTATGAAACTCATTTATCTTCCACAGGCTATACCGTGATAAAAATATAATGAAACTTACTTATTTTTTCATGTGATATGCAATAATTAAATGATATAATGATTAAGAAACCTATGTATTTTCTATAGGTTATGATATAATAAAATGTTTATGAAACCCATTTCATTTCATGAATTCTGGTATGATGAATGTTTTATCGTCTTGCAGAACACATAAATATGGTTTTCACTATGAGATAGGTGAGACTTATTGTAACATTCCAAGTAAGTAATGAATAATAGATATTTTTATCTATGTCTACTAATGAATTATATAGTGTTTTGGATGCTTAAAATGAGAATAAATCCAATCTTAAGCATGGAATACACTAATATTTTTAAAAGATAGTTTTACTGCCTTTTGATGGAAAACCATTTTTAAATCAAACTTTTGACAATTTTATAATCTCTATTTGTCAAAATAAACATATTATTTATGATTGGGACATTGAAATTTACATTGGATAATTTTTTGGTATTTTTCTGACAATGTTCATTTTTTAATGAATAGTGAAAAATACGGCATTTTACATCAAAACTGCTTTTTCATCTAATTTAATTATATGGTTAGATTATCTTTTTAATTGGTTTTAAAGTTAAATTAGAATATATTTTTACCATTTAATCCAATAGTGGTCGTTTAAATTAATTTCACTTTGAAATTGGACTTAAACTAGTGTCAATCTTTTGATACTTATTGTTTCATAAAAACACGCTATTTTCTCAGACAGTGGGAATTAATTATTAAATTAATTATTGTAACTTATATGTTTTTAATTTTGTAAAATATACATCATTTTTTATTTCGGAATATCAAATATAGCTTAGGGTGAAGTTTTGGTATTTTTCTGAAAAACTTCAATTTTTGATGAATAGTGAAACCACTAAGTGGTACTTAAAAAACTAATTTTTCGTTTAAATGAAATTTTACCACCTCTGTGTTTTGAATTTAAAAAATCCGACATACATGGTTTTCATTAAGAAGTAAAATTTGGTTCAATGGGATCAAAATAATTTTTTGGTGAATAGTAACTTTTAAGTTTTTAATCACGATTAGAGGTAATTAGTGTAATTTAAGGTAAGAATAATGTTTTAATAATATGAAATGAACTTTACACATGTCTTACCCTTATTTTATGTGTCATGTCCGACCAATAAAATCCATGGGTCAACTTGGGGACCCCATGGAGCCACTTTGTAAGGAAAATGACATTAATATCTTTTTATTTAATATTGAAGTAAAAATGTCACAAACATGAGTTGTTTTACTAAAAAAAATTAAAATGGGGTTATAAAAGTCATATATTTGACTATAAATATTCATTATAAATATAAAACTATTTCCTAAATCATGATATATTTTTTATAATTTTTAGACATTAAATAAATTAAATTATTTATGACACTATAATGATGCAGCGATGACCTCATTATTTAATGATTTAAATAAAATGAAAAGATAATGTAAAATCGAAGACCTACACATGTCAAAAACCTATTGGATGGATGGATTTAGAATTATTATAACCTTATCCTCTAAATATATAATTTTGGGACCTTTTAAATCTGAAAAGCATTTTATAATAAAGTATCCTTTTATACCTTTCCAAGAGTGCCCCTCCTCTCCTCTCATAAAAGGCCCCCACCTCTACCTCCTTACCCACACTTCAAAAGCCTTTGGCTCGGCCAACCCCTACCCATTTTGTCTCTCTAAATCCCTATCTAACTCCTATAATCCTCACTTTGGGCATAAGTTTTCCCAAGTAAGCCTTTGATCTCAAATCAAAAAGAGTTACCCGATTTAAAGGTAGTGTATTCTATTTTGTTCTTATGTTTTATTTTGATTCTCCAACCCCCTAAACTCTTTTTATTCATTTCTTTTGTAACAACACCAGTATATTCCATATACTAGGATGTTTTTATAAGAATTATTCTAGCTAAACTTACACACACCTACATCTAATGGTTAAAGAACATACTGTTTCCGTGGATGGCGAATTTCTGCCTCACGAAACGATGATTGTTCAATATTCTTTTAACACCTTAAAAGGTGTCCATTAAGATGAAACTATATTTATATATGATATATAATATGTTTATGTTTTACTTAAGCTTCTGTATTTTTCATTTATGGCATACCTTTATGGTTTCTATTATGGGTAAACGTGATATCTTCGTTTTAGGAAGTGCGGACTACCGCCCCCTCAAAGTAATTTGATTCGTTAATGCCATATGTGGGACGTATAAAGGATGTAATTAATGGTATTATATATTATATTATACTATAATTATAATATACCTTTATATCATTATGATTTCATTCCATAAAATACTAAATATAAATGAAAGTAGTGTCCATGCATACGTACGGCTGACCGTCTCCATGAACGGTGCATTTAATTTCTTACCTCTAAACATTATGTAATATTATAAATTCATGTATATACTGGATATATATATGATATATATGATATATACATCATGAGTATAACTCTGGATATAATGGATACATGAACAACTTGTAATTATAAAGAGTTTTTTTTTACTCAAGTTCCAATGATCGTTAAAACGACCGTTATTAACTTAAATAATAACATAGTGTTCATGACATGGTAATAAATGATATAAAAGGAATAATGAACTTGAAAAATGTTCTTAAGCAAGTAGAAATTAACTCAAGTTTATTATTCAGGAGATTAAAGAACAATCAAGTCAAGTCGGATACGAGGTATGGGACTTCGTCTCAATCTCCTTTCATTGAGGCATATTTTGTTTTATACACAACCTTCTTTTATACGGTGTATAAACCCCTTTGACTTTTACATTTATCCAAAAGGAATATTTTTATATGAAGAGTTTTACTAAATGACAAAAGGGAATGTTTTTGTCGTACATATGTGGCGACAACGACTTCTCCGCCGCCGTGACCATTATTTGAGTTTCGGCTTCCTCTACAAGCCATACCTTTTTTTTAAATGAAAAATAAATATCATGTTTTACTTTTATTTTATTTTGGTATTGAAAATGGTTTTCATAATGTTTTTATTATATCAATGTGTTGTATTGATATCTTGTGATTGAAATGTGGAAATATTATGTTTCCTTTATGCATGTTTTATGTGATACGATTATGTTATGGTTCTTGGGCATTGTTATCAAAACAGGTGGTTTCGTGATAAACTAAGGGCGGGTGAGCCCGATATAGCTCTCCAATGCATTGGGTAACGCGAAGGAGTTAAAATTTAAGGTTTCTCCGAAGAGATTTATGGAATATACTGTGATGGGTATTCCAAACGTAACCAAGAGGGTTACTCCCTACGTAAGAATGTTATGAATGCCTCAAGTTACCTTTATGTCTTATGATTTCTATGATTTATTCATGATTTGATGAGGTATGTTAAACTGCTTATGTTTTATGAGTAGAGTATGATTTCATTGATTCTTATGTATACATGTACTCATGTTTCCTTTCCATATTTTTATATCCCTTACTGAGCTTTTTATGCTCATCCCAAGTTTTTGAAATGTTTTCACAGGTCAAGGGAAGAGTACGTGATATGATGATAGTGTCAAGGAAGTGTCAGGATAGAATCCATGTTTTATCTAAATATTTTTCCGTTGATGGGAAAAAATGAATACTATCTTTTATTTTAACCATTTTGTTTAAATGTGGGATGTAATTCATGTTTTATGATCTAATTCTCTAAAACTCTAAACCTAAAAAGATCCTCAATGTGTAATCTTGTAATAACTCAAGATTAAGTAAGGTTTAAGGTTGGGGCCTTATACTTATATCTCCCCAAAATGAATTGGGTAGGGATTAATATCTCGTGAGATAGATAAGTCTGAAATGGGGAGTGAACACAGTTCAGAAAGTGACATTTCCAGTTATGAAGGTCTTGGGAGTGACCCTTGACTACAATAATGGTATGTGGAGGGAACCCATTTTAAAATGATAAACTTGGAAATGACCCATGACTAATATGGAATTGGTTTTTATACTTATGTTTGTGACACAAATCTATGTCTTATGAAAATGTTATGATCTCTTGGACAATGTACTTTGATTACCTTATGATTTACATTTTATGAACATCTAATATTTATTTCATGACTTTAGATTGTAATCTTTGATATGTAGGGTATGGTTTTCAAATGTTATCTCCATTTTCTCATACACTTATGTTCATGTAATGCTTATGTATATCATGTGATTACCATTACTGATCATCTAATCATAATGTTTCATATGTTTCCTTTCCCTAGTTTATAAAGAAATTTATTATGTATGATATTTATAAGAATGGTTCTCATTATAAATAAAATAGTGGGAGATGTTTTAGTTTACTTATTGACTAGTTGGACTTGTTTCAAAGTTTCTAATGATGCTAAACTACGACAGTACTCATGAATGTATTTTTATAATGTAATGAATTTTCATGAAACAATATCTAATATCTATGTATGATAATCCTAGTTTTTTATAAGTTTTCTAATTACATAGATTCCCCACTAGACCTGTCTAATTTGAATCTATTGTAGATCAACTCATCATTTCTGTAATCTCTTAAATAGATTAACCACGTCAGTGAATAAATCATATGTTATTCACTTAATAGGTGACCAAATCACATGTCCCTTATCCAAATATTTGAACACATCATATTAGAATAAACTATGCATCGACATGTATTTCCTTAGTCTAAATCTTTCTAGGGTATAAATGAATTAAATTTTTATACAAGTGGAAAAACCACATCTTAGTTGTGATCTAATCGATTACATGGTCAACAACATACCCAAACTCTTCTTTATTAAGTAATCCTCATTGTTTTTTAATCAAACCTATTAATGTAAGATATTCCTCATTATTGGTATCTCAAAAACCTTAGGTAATAATGACATATGATAATCATACACACTTACATATATTAACCATTATATAACAGTCAATGTGATGTACATTCCTAAATCAGCATAATTAAATTTTTATTCTTATTACCTCATAAATCCATTCTATGTATCACGTATACAACCCATTATAATGTGTGAAATATTATATTCTTTATAACCCTAACATATAATCACAACCCAGTATACTTAGGGATCAACATCATTTATTAGTAACTCAATTTCATTCATTGAGTGGATTTTATCATCTTATTATTCAGGTAAAGTAAATTTCAATACACATAAATTAATGATAAATATAGAATTCATTTATAATAAAATTATGATAAATTTATATCCATTAAATCAATATATTATTTTTCACATGTGAAGTGATTTAATATGACCCAATTTTTTTCAATTGTAATTGTTTCTTTAATGGATCTTCTACAATATCATATGTATCCATCTTATAGATCTTTATATCACTTTTATCAATGAACTATCATATGAGATCGTATTTTCAAAGGATGTGTTTGGTTATTTGGTGTGATTGGGGTTTCTTTTCCTAAGAAATAACCCCACTATTTTCATTGTAAAGCTATATTTCTCCATTAATTCTAACAACCAATTTATTTTCTGTATTGAATATATTAATCTAAACAAAATCCTTTATGGAATCTAATGAAATTTTGTACTATCCCTTTATTGTTAAATACATTATGGTTGAATGTGTGGTTCTCTTCAAAATAATATATCCAACATTTTGTAAAAATAGAAAAACTAATTGATATTTCATTTCATCTCTATCAGATAAAAAATTCATTAGTTTTACCCTATACCTAGATCTCAACCTCTACTCTAATGAACAAGAACATAACCTTAGTTATTATTAAGTATAAAAAATGATATCAAAAAAGCTATTGACTCTCACCAAGATAAGAGTTTAATCTACTTGTTATATATATAGAATATGTGAAATCAGATGAAGTATAAAACATATTATACTTTATAGATCTTATGGAATATACATAATTAACTATATTCATCCTATATAAATTTTTAGAAGGATAAAATTTCATTTTAAGATTCATTCCACCCACCCTTAGTTAAGATCACTCTTTTAAGTTGTTTATACTAAACATTTCTAGATGTTTTATAGAGTATGTTTCATTATTGATGCCAATAAATATATTCAATCCATATATATATATCTTGATACCCAATATATAGGTATCTTAACCCATGTCAATAATTGAGAAACAATTACCAAACCATATAATCATTTGATGTAGTGTCTTGATATCAATTCTGATAAGGAGTATGTCAGCCATACACAATATAATAAATATTAAAAATATACCAATAATACTCCTATATAAATAAGAATAATTTTTATTATGGATGAAACCAAAATCTTTAATAGAACCATCAAATAAGATATTCAAACTCCGAGAATATTTCTTCATCCCAAAAATATACCATTTCAACTTTTATACCTTACTGAACTATTTGGGTGCATAAAAATATTTATGGTTTATCATATAAAATTATTTGACTAAATTTATATTAATTAAATAATTTTTGAAATCCATTTGATATATATCATAATCAAAAATAGCAGTTATAGAAAGAAAAATCCAAAATTTACTTTATCATCGCAATATGTGAAAATGTTTCTTCATAGTCAGTACTGTGAATTTTATTATAATATTTTTACACTAAGAACCCATTATATAAATACAAATTAAATTTAATGTCAGTTTCCTTATGGAATAAAACATTTTCTATATGTTTTTCACCTTTTCTTATGATTCAACCACGTTCTGAATGTCACGAACCAACCCGATTTGACCCTAAACTGGTCACCTGAGTCGGCCTGTGACAAGGCTTGAGAGGCATTTTTTATCCTCCCGGGTTGGAGATAATCACCAAGGTCATAAAAAAGAACCAAAGGGGAACAATTTCACACATAATAAGTAAATTAAAGAAGTATAAATAAATAAATCATCTCAATAAAATAAGAAAAATAACTAAAAAACATCTGTTTATAAACTACAAATACAATATGTCGAACAAAAATGACCAAGATAAAATTGATATCCACTGAGTTTCCTTGTGACCTCAAGGGTAACTCTCAAATCCCAAAAACCAAGAATTTCCCATAATGATAAAATCCAAGTTAGAACCTACACTAGAAGTTAAAAACAATAAAAAACTATAGGCATGTTGTTTAAAACTCAGTAGGAATGCCTAAAAAATATATTCCCAATGAATTTATTCTAAATAAAAGAAACAAAAATTTCAGGTTCGAAACAAAATATATGAAACATTGGTTTTTATAGATTCTCTCTAAAAAACATGGTCAATTTCCCTTTTTCATTTAAAACTATACTCTTATCCAAGAAGAATACATTAGCATTTTTTGAGGAGAAGGTATCTTTTTGTACATAAAGGGGGAAAGGGACTGTGAAAAATTTTCAAAACATATTATTTAAACATGTGAAAACCAAAACATCACTTTTAAAAAATAAGTGCACCGCATAAGAGAGTAGCAGCAGTGATCAAATAACAAGGGAAATTGAATATAGCACGTATGGGTAACCGAAAAACAAGGCATTACAATCATCCTTCGTAGACAACTAAGTACCAAAGAACTTGAGAGAACCTATGAGCTTAGTGGATAATCTAGAACATACTAAACATCCGAATCATTATGTAGGCATGCCTCAACTAATTAAATCAATTAACCAACATTCTTGTCCTTTTTCTAAATTTCTTAATTAAGGGGAACAATCCCAAAGAAGATCAAGGTCTGAACTAAGGGACACTAGCCAGTGCATGACCTAAACTAGTGTAGAAAAAATTTCTAGAAAATTCACTAGCTATTCTATGTTCCTATTTTATGAATAATGTGGGGTTATCCAATCAAATACAAACAAGAAACCAAATACATATAAACATATCACACAAAAAAACATCACATAAAATCATCTCCCTGATTTACCCCAAGGGGCAATCTCTCGCCTTTCAACCAATAGATCACGAGGGAGTCTGACACTAAAGACATCCCATCCCATTAAAAATATGGAAGGAAATAGACTTATCTGAGAATAATTTTCAATAGAAAAAATTTCTATAAAAATATAAAATGGGTTTCAAACATTCTTTTCGAAACCACTACTATCAAAAAAAACTAAACCCACCTTTCAAAAGGATACAAACATTATATTTCTAAATAAAAAACCATTTATAATGATACATTTGTGTAACCAAAACTACAAATTTAGAATCCATGTACATTTAAAAATCCAAAATGATGCTTTAGGAAACCTAAATCAAGGATAAAATCCAAATAAGAATTTCATCAAACACATAGTGTGGAAACCACGATACATCCATTTCAAAACAATTAAATTCAATAGGAAAGAAATTTATTTTAAATAAAATAATTTTTATAAAAATCATACATCAAAAAAATAATATCCAAATAAGGTGTGAAAATAAAGTAACAAATGATTATTTAATTTAATGTCCAAATTCAAAGGGGAACCTACCTCAATCCACATGCGCTTTAACAACACCAACCCAAAACAACTCCATAGGGGATACAAGAATCACAACATCTACAAGGAACCCTAGGAAGGAAAATCCCCCATTTAATCCCAAATAAAAATGAACCCTATAGCCATAAGCATATGGAGGAAGAGGAATAATTATTAAAATGGAAGAATATAGAGGTGTAAGATATGAGAATAATTCCTTGATGAATCACTCCCAAAAAAATGAATCCCTTGATTCGACCCTTGTAATAGGAGGGGAGGTCTGGATGCACGAGTCGAATGGGGGTGAAAAGAGGCATTTTGGGTATAAAACTTAAAGAGGGTAGATGAAGAATTTCACATTTTTAAAACACATGAGTACTACACACATTTAGGCCACATAGTTTACCAAACTATTTTCCAACTATGTGACCCTTACTAGACACACTGGGCACCCACACGGTTTGTCCACACGGGTTGTAAAATTGTATGCCATTAGTGTGACACAGTTTTGTGAAAAAATTATATAACCACATGAACTCCTTCCACATTGTTTGGTTAACCATGCTTGGGTTGTGTTCCAATGAACATAGACACACAAGGAACCGCATGGATTATCCTTAGTGACACTTAGATTTTATCAAACCATGATGGAGCCATATAACTCAAACTTTACATGTTCAAAATGAAAAAAAATGAGACTCTACATCAAGAGACCACACTGTTACCCCATAACAGTGAACCTAAACTTTGAAACTGAATAAAAACATCCCAAAACTAAAAATTAAAATTTTAATCACCCAAAACATGAGGGAGAAACTAAAAACAAAAGATAAGCTGGTATAAAAGAAGAAATTTAAAATAGTTATTAGAACATTATCTCCACCATCACGCTTTCTACCACCAAGAAGCCACAATATCTCTAATTGATCAATTAACAAAAAATATTCCCACATAATCATGATCAAATTCTGCAAACCAAAATCACCTCAACCACCACAAAGATGAAAAATCACAATTTAACCCAAAACCAACCAACTAAACTAAACCACATCTCGAGAAACGATGGAAACCCCAAAATACAACTACACCACCTTTATATAAACAAACCCATTGTGTGAACTCCAAATCCTAATTTCCAACCAGATAGAAATGGATTAAAATCAAAAAATCCAAAGAAAGATACGTGTTTCAATTAAAACACCATATATATTACCAAATTTCCATCATGGGAGGCTATAATGGACTCCCCACTATTTTAAAGTTCTATTTGGGGGGCCTAACTAACATCACCAGTCAAAAAATAATATATTAAACTAGAATGAATAAACAAAAAAACCCCCATAAATAACAAACAAATGATAAATCAATAGACTTGATTCGATCCAAAATTAAATTCCATCAAAATGGGATATGATAGACACCCACACACATCCCCTATCACTCCAAACAAAAAGAAGTAATAATAAGAAAACCAATAGAACACACATACACCCATAACAACAAAATTCATAATTTCTAAAAGACATGCTTCCATTAAAATAGAGGTTCTTAGAATAGTTCACTAAAATCATTTATAAAATGAACCCTTTCAAAAAAAGGGAATTTAAATTGGGCCTAGTCTAACACCTCACTCCTGTAAATGAGCTAGGTGTCTTCTGAAGGGGTTGAATTGGATCCACATCACTTCCTAAAAAATCCTTGGAAAACTATTTTATGTGACATAGGAATTGTCACACCTGAACTTTTAAGATAATATTATTTTATTATTTTATCAGATTTTGAAAATTTCTACCGAGCTACGACCAAGCCTGTTTAAAATTTTTGTATTTTGTTGATGAACGAATGCTTTGCCCTTGACAGCATCCGGTGCATGGGCATGGCAAGTTCAAAGCCGCGTGGCTTTGCTCGGGTCACCGCGCGGCGTGCCTCTTGTACAAGGCGAATAGATAAAATGTGTTTTCATGAGTTGGATCAATATTATAATAATGTCGATTAATGTTATTATTAATATGGTTAATAGATATAATTATTAACAAGTTCATTATAATTTTTCTTCTAATTATTATTAATAATAATATTGTGGTTTAGTTTATAATAATTGTTATGAAGTTATTATTATTATTATTATTATTATTGGGGTTTATTAAAATATTTATTAAGGTTATTATTATTGTTAATTATTAAAGTTTTATTTGTTTTATTTTATTTTATTTATTTTTATTTATTTCTTATCTTATTTATTTATTTTCTATTATTCTTTTCTTTTCTTGTTTTTTTTTCTTTCCTCCCTACTTTCTTGTGTGTCGCGCACATCCCCCTTCCTTTTTTTTTCTTCTCGCGTTACCCCCCCCCACTTAAAACCCTACTCATCTGGCGGCCCCCTCCCTCTCACTCTCCCGCTCGCAGCCGGCCCCACCTCCCGCTCCTCCCACTCACGGCCGACCCCCCTATCCCTCTCCTTCACGCTCACCGAGACCCGCACCCCCCCCCCCCCCCGCCGTCCCGGCCTGGTTCGTGACAAAATGGTATCAGATGAGGCCCTTGTTATTTGGGGTGTCGAGTAGCTTGGTGATTAGGTGTGTTGGGACTCGAGAGGTAGGTGCGGGAAGGACGTCATGAACCCTTGCCCGTCCCGAGACTCGAGTTGCCAGGGGTAGTTCAGGATTTGAATTTTTCTTCTTTGGATTGGTAGGTGTGGGTGAGGGATGACCAAGGAAGTGAGTCAGTGTTACGCGGCGGACTTGCATGGAGTAGCGACCCATGTACAGCCCGAGTGCACGGTTCAAGATACTTCCTATGGTGGATGCCCGCTCGGAGCATGGTCTGCTAAGCCATGTTACTGGGTTGGTATAACCACTAGTCCCTTATTTTTGGATGTTTTAATGTGAGTTATGTTTGACCTTAATTTTGGTTGGTGTGAGTATATCTCAAAAATGAAAATGGATTTTTGTGAAGATGGTTTCAAATGGGAATGTGGTGTTAGAGTGGAAAAGTGGTTTTGAAATGGAAATTGTTTTCTTTTAACAAATGTGTGGTTTCAAAATGCAAAATGGGAGGTGTTTTGGAAGTTGTTTTGGAATCTCAGTTACACTTTTTGGAATGTGAATTGGAAAATGTTTTGGAAATTTGAAATGTATTACTTTGATGATAAGTTATTTTTTTCAAATTGGTTAGTAATTTCTTCTTTATGCTGAATGATCTGTTTTGAAAATGAGAAGTGTCTTGAATTGACCCTTGGTATTCCTATGAGTGATCACATACATTGAGGTGCGCATGTGGAAAGTGGAGGAATTGGTGATGTGAGTGGATGGGTACTTGAGCTAGCACATGGATATGTATGTGTAAGACTTCATGGGATATCAATGGTGTATATCTAAGTTGTTTTGTTTGCTGAAAAATGGTTTTCAAAAGGGGTTTTTCAAACATTTAGAAAAGTGAGTGAGAAATTGTTTGGCATTCTCTTTTTGTGTTGGGTATTCCTTTTCGTGAGTTCTTGGTTTTGACGTACTGAATTGTGGTTGGAATAGTGATTTGAGTTTGAGCTTTTGTTTGTGATTGTGGTGTGGAATTTTGATTTATGATAACTTTTGATTCGGATTCGTGCCTCTTGTTTTGAATATGCTGCCCAGAAAAGTCCCAGAAGTTTCTAGTGAGTCTCTTCTAGTTGTTGGTTCTACCTAGACTCTTAGCGGGGTGGTGGAATTGAATTCTTTCCGGTTGTTGTTCATATTCCGTGGTGATCATGATCTATCAAAGGTAGCGGACTGGCTTGGTGAAACCGTTGGTGTTTTCAGGTTATTGGAAACTCCCAAAGCTAAGAGAGTTCGTGTTGGTTCAGGTCCATTTGAAGGTGAAACTTGGGATTGGTGGAGGAGATAATCCTAGCATCGTTGCATGATGGTATGTCTTGGAAAGTGGTTAGGACCACTCTCGTTTGATGGTTTATATTTGTGGAAGTGAAGGTAAGGGAAGCGGAAAGGATCGTGAGTGTCCAGCAAGGCCAACGAATAGTGAAGGCCTACGTTGGGCATCTCAAGAAGTTGGTTCCCTTTTCTCCAAAGATAATGTCGCAGAATCAGTTAAAGTTTCTATTGTGTGGGGTCTTCGTCTATTGTTCAAGGACTGGTTCCCTTTGGTGTTTGGGATGGTTCCCCATTCTGTGAGAGCGATCCAGAGGAACCCATCTCAAACAAGTTTTCTTTACAATTCCATCTTCTATTAGTCAGGCCACTCTCTTGTTTGCTCCTAGTGTGCTCGGTTTGGGTACTTTAAGCTGCCTTGCCATCATCCTCCGAAGGCCTGCCGTCAGTGTAGCCATTTGGGAAACATAGTGAAGTTCTGCTAGCGGCTTCGTCAGGAGGAGTCTCGACAGGAGGATGTCAGCTCCTGACTGTGGGGCAGTAGATGCTTCAAGACATCAGAACTCCAGCCACAGGTCTCGGAGTGAAGCCTTTCACGCAGTCAGGAGTCGTTGGGTGCGGGTCACATTGGTCTAATTTTTTTCTCCAGTGCTAAAATAGGGACGGTTTAAATTTCTCGGTTCAAGATTCCTCGTCTTTGAAGGTTCTGTTTTTTTTTGTAAGAGGTGCAAAGGTCTCTTTTTCTCGTTGTGGTTTTTGTTCTTTGAGTACCCCACTGTGGTTGTAAAAAGGCATGGTGATCTTGTTTTCTTGAAATTCCTGTAGCTGCACCTCCTCAAGTGTGACCCGTTTTTTTTTAATGCATGCTTGTTTTGGAGATGCTCATCTCTTGTAGAAATGATGAGTCATGGTTAGGTTCGTTATTTGGTAGAATTCTTCTTTGGGTTTCTCTTGTCACAGTGGTCTCTGGTTTGGGTCGGAAGATATCATGTCGGTTTACACTGGTTGGTTAAAGCTAGTCGGTTCTTAGATGGTGGGGAGACTCACCATGAATCTTGTCCTGCCTTTTTCGAGGTTTGGTCTATGTGGAGGTTCCCTCTTGGATCAAGTTAGAAGTTCCAGAGTTGGGTCATGCTAAGAGCCTCAATGTCGGTTGTGCTAGTCGGGTTCTTGTGGTGGGGAGAACCCTCCTCTTTTCCTGATGATTCTTTTCTTTTCAGTTCCCCCCAGAGTTGGTCGGGTGTGACTGATAGAGTGAAAAGTCAAGTCGAGTTGTGATTTTGTTGGCCACGTTTAGTTTCAAACTCGAGTTTGATTCCTCGTTAGACTGGGCGACTTTCTGGGGGCAGAAAGTTTTTGTGGTGGGGAGAATTGTCACACCCGAACTTTTAAGATAATATTATTTTATTATTTTATCAGATTTTGAAAATTTCTACCGAGCTGCGACCAAGCCTGTTTGAAATTTTTGTATTTTGTTGATGAACGAATGCTTTGACCTTGACAGCATCTGGTGCATGGGCATGGCAAGTTCAAAGCCGCGCGGCTTTGCTCGGGTCACCGCGCGGCGTGCCTCTTGTACAAGGCGAATAGATAAAATGCGTTTTCATGAGTTGGATCAATATTATAATAATGTCGATTAATGTTATTATTAGTATGGTTAATAGATATAATTATTAACAAGTTCATTATAATTTTTCTTCTAATTATTATTAATAATAATATTATGGTTTAGTTTATAATAATTGTTATGAAGTTATTATTATTATTATTATTATTATTATTATTGGGGTTTATTAAAATCTTTATTAAGGTTATTATTATTGTTAATTATTAATGTTTTATTTGTTTTATTTTATTTTATTTATTTTTATTTATTTCTTATCTTATTTATTTATTTTCTATTATTCTTTTCTTTTCTTGTTTTTTTTTCTTTCCTCCCTGCTTTCCTGTGTGTCGCGCACATCCCCCTCCCTTTTTTTTTCTTCTCGTGTTACCCCCCCCCCCCACTTGAAACCCTACTCATCTGGCGGCCCCCTCCCTCTCACTCTCCCGCTCGCAACCGGCCCCACCTCCCGCTCCCCCCACTCACGGCCGAACCCCCCCATCCCTCTCCTTCGCGCTCGCCGAGACCCGCACCCCCCCCCCCCCCCCCCCCCCCGCCGTCCCGGCCTGGTTCGTGACAGGAATCCATATATATGGAAGTTAATTGATAATTTTGTAAAAAAAATATCTTTTTATGACTTGAATTTTTTCATTAATGACACATTGGGGTCTTACACCCAGAAGAATATGATGAAAGGTCAGAAGGTATCTTAATTACATGACCAGCACCACAAGCTTCAGACTGATTTCCCAACATCTTACTATAATTCACTTCACCACTAATAGAGAATGGAGAAATGATATCCACCTCAATAACTCCCTCTGACACAACTTCAACCCACCCCGGTTTCCTCACCACATTGGAAAAAAAGGTTATACCGAACCGCAACACCTTCTATTGAATATATGGATGAATATTATTCTCAAAATGTAATGCTTTTAGAGAATCTTCCTCATCCCATTCTGGAATATAATAAACTAGATCTAAAAAATGATGAATGAAATCCAACATTGATCCATCACCTTGCTAAATGTAGAACATCTCCATTTCCTTCTTCTCCTTTACATCATTGGAGAAAATTTCCAGAAGAATAATTCCTTGAATAATTCTTATGAAATGAAGTCTCGAGGCTTGGTCTGAATGACTAACTCCCACCACTTCCAACTCATAACATCAAGAATAAAGGTAGAAATTTTATCCTATAGAGGATCAGGAAACATAAAGAAACTGAATATCCATTCAATTTTCTACATCCACACTTCCCCTTATAAAGGATCCTATTGACCATAAAAGATAGGAGGGTTCAAATTTTGAAACTAAAGAAGGAATTCCATAGGTTGATAAACTGGATGGTCCATTAATGGTAAACCACCCATATATTCACCGCAAATATCCATCAATTCTTTGGTAGGGGAATACACTTAGAAAAAAAAGAAAATGTAGAACTAAATCAAAATCAACTATGCACAAAGAACATAAAATTGAAACATCTATTAAAAAAATCCAAATCATAAGAAAACACTCTACAAAACCACTGGTTATTAAAATATCAAAACCATTCCTCTAAAATAACAACTAAAAATTAAAACAAACTTCATAATTTTCACCCTCACCAATGGTATTCCATGTATCATCACAAAAATATATTCTTTTTCTATTCTAAGAACTAATCCACCCATTCCATAAATCATTCACTTCATCAAACATCCATGCATGTGAGTTCTCAAAATAATACCAAAGGTAAAAACAAGACATTTTAAATTTCAAAACAAAACATTCATCCTAGGTTTCAATTTTATGATCTACTTCCCATTTCAACTTTCACAATACTTTTTAGAAGTTTCCTAAAAAAATTCCTAAAACCATTAAATTTTCAAAATTAATTTCTACTTCCATAAAACCCAATTTTTATGAACACCATTTCTATATTATAAAAATCCAATTTCAATTAATCAATTCTCATTTCAAAAAAAGTTTTCTTTTTAAATATCCATTTTATAAGGCTTTGTGTAAAGTAAATTTGAAAACCCATTTTCCACCTTCCAAAAACAAAACATTACCACATGAAATCCATTTATCATAATTTTAAATCAAGGTTCTTCAAAATGGCTTCAAAATTTAGAATTACCCAAAACAACTCAAATGGGGAATCTAGTGTTGATGGGTGACTTTATAAGGCCTCATCATTAAACATTACTTAATCTTGAGTTAAGTCAATAATTTGACATTATTTCACATTGATGATATTTTTGTGTTTAGTGCTTTAGATAATTAGGCAATAAATCATACATAAAATCATAAATATTAAAAAGTAGAAAATTCTACTCATTGTCCATTTTTTCATAAAATAAAAAAAATAAAAGGAAACATGGTTTTGTTTCATGTATAAACTTCATTACTTTTCCATGATCCATCCTTGACACTGTTCTTCATTAAATCCTTTAAAAAAGTGATAATTTAGTATGAGAAAAAAATGTTAGTGATGGATACACAAAGAGGTAAAATTGTAAGTATTTTTGAAAACATGTAAACTATGAATACATTATCATAAATTAATACTTTTAAGCTTTAAGAAGTGGTAAATACACTTCATAGACTATAATCTTACTACATACCCTTTTTGTAATCAAAATGTTACCTTAAAACCCAAAGAAAGTAATATATAACATATAAAGGTAACTTGGTACATAATAATATATAAATGGAATAACCATAAGGTATAATTCCACACATATCACAAAATGGAATAGCCATACGCCTAACTTTCATACCCAATGCATTGAAGGTTATAACATAACCACCCGTCCTTGGTTTATCATGGAACCACCCATCTTTTGTTTTTCACATAACCACCCATATTTTTTTTATCAAGTAACCAACCATAAAATGTAAAAGTAACATTATATAATCATTACACATAAAATATTTCAATTATCAACATTTGACTCATAAAAGTTAATTTGAAATCATAAGAAATAATTTCAATATATTGAAATAGTCAATCCACTTTCAAAACCATTTTCAATACCAAAGCATCCAAAAAAGTAATAAGGGATTTATTCTCCTTTTAAAAACATTAAGTCTTATAGTGGAATAAAAAAATTAAATAATGGTTATGGTGGTGTAGAAGTCATTGTCTCTGTATATGTTGAAAAACATTCCTTTTTTTATTTTGTAAATAATGTAAAATGATTAGTATGAAAAGATTTATTTTGAAAAACAATGAGTGAAATTAAAATTCAAAGGGGTTAATTGTACACTATATAAATAATGTGTTGTATATTATCAAAACATGCCTCAATGAAAGGTTATTTGAGATGAAGTCCCTTTCCTTGAGTATGAATCATCCCGTACATTCTTTATCTTCCTTTCCTTTGGATGGTCACATTTCGTAACACTATAACACCTTTAAGAAGGGTGTTCTGCCAAAACTAAGGCCACAAGAATATGGTTAGGGATTCTAGGGTGGGTTGGGTAGAACTTGGATGATCCAAAATGTTTTTTAAGTTTTATTAATAGAGAGGAATGGGTTCCTTTTATTGGATAGGGGAGGGGAACCCATGAAATTATTAAAAGTATTAAATTAATATAAATTCAATTTCAATTAAAAATGGGTCCAAACTCATTTCATTAGAATATAGGATGATTATGGGTCAAAATATAATCACCCAATGATAATTAGACAGGTTTTGAATAATTTTTAATACTTATTTTTTTGTTTTAACCTTTTCAACTATTACTATTTTATCAAGTAATTTACACTTTGAGTGTTAAAATAATTACCAAAACAAAAAAAAGACCAATGAATGATTCATTAATGAAATTTTTTCACTTATCTAAAATTATTGGTTGATAATTGGATTTTTAGAAATTATATATCATATAATTAGGTGTTTTATATTTTGAGTTATAAATTATGTCAATTTTGACAATATTTTGTACTTGACTTTTTCAAAAAAAATCATAAAAACTTGATTCCTTAGAAAAAATATATTAACTCTTCTATAAAATTTCAAAGGAATACAAAAAATTCATTGATGGAATATAATATTTCAAATTATATTTATTTTAATTTTATAAATATCATTTATTTGATTCTTTCTTTAATAATTCTATTACTACATCATCTTTGTGTCATAATTAAATTTAAATATATAATTCAAAAAAAAATTATAAATAAATTACCATGATGTAAGTTATAGTTATATATTTCTAATAAATATTCAGAGTCAAAGATATCACTTATATAAACCCATATTAAAATATTTTTAGCTATAAGAAACATATTTATGAAATCTTTGCCTTTACATTAAATTAAATGTTATAAATGTCATAATCACACCCATGTGGCTTCCAAAGATCAATATTTTAGAAACATGATGTTCACAGATGATAATAAATCATCCAATATTATTTGAACAAGTGTTAGGGTAATTATAATATTAATTGTACCTTTAATTACTCTATTTTCTTTTAAATGTGGTAAATAAAATACAAAAGTTTTTGTTCACTAAAAGTTATATTAATCCTATTAGACAATATTTTTCATAATGATTACAACCATGCATGTCCATTTTTTAAAATTAAATTTATAGAAGTGAGAAATTAGGTTTAACACTAATATCATTGACAGATCAAGAAAATAGGTTTTTTAAGTTGAACGTTCAAAAGTTCACATTGTTTTTATATTTAATTTTAATTTGGAAATGTATCTAATGAACTACATTGGATTAAATGATAAAAAACATCCAATTTTACTTTAAAACCATGTAAAATGATAATCTAACAATGTAAATAAATTATACAAAAATGTAGTTTTCAATTAAAATGCAGTATTTTTCACTATTCATTAAAAAATGAATATTATCATAAATATACAAAAAAATCAACCAAAGAAAAATTTGATGTCCCACTTCCAAAGAAGACGTTTTTTTGTCAAATAGAGCATATAAAATTGAAAAAACTATATTTAAAAATGGTTCTCCATTAAAAGGAGGTAAAACTACCTTTTAAAAATATTAGAGTATTTTATGCTTAAAATTGGTTTTTTCTCGTTTTAAGGCTCTAAATTTTATTGTTATAAAGTAAAAAACTTTAATAAACATGTTTAAAGTTTATATAGTTAGATATGTTCATTCCTACCAATACAACATCTAGGTGATAACTATGATTTAAAATAACAATATTAATAATATATTATTTTTCAGTATAACTCAGTCTTTTGTGTAACATAGGATTTCAAAGAAACCCATTATTGTGTTTTGAGTATGATATAAGAAATATCATACTATTTAACATATAATTGATAACTAATTAAGAAATATTAAAAAATATTAAAAATTATTATTCTATAATTACTTGGGATATTACATCCTTCCCCCTTTTGGAAGTTGCCTCCTCATATTTTTTATTCACTTATCAAATAAGTGGGGGTATTTCTCCCTCATAGAATTTTCATATTCCCATGTTTCTTATTCAACCATATGGTTTTTCCAAAAAACCTTAACCTAGTAAATAACCTTATTCCTCAACATATTATTTATTCCTTCAATAATCTAGATTGGATGTTCCTCAAAAGAAATCTTCTCTTCAAAATGAACTACTTCGGGACTCAAAACAAGAGATGAATCATTAATATACATATTTAACATTGAAACAAGGAAAATATTGTGTACCTGGGATAAAAGTGGAGTAAAATCCAATCTATAGGCAATTTATCCATCTTTATCAAGGATTTCATAGGGTCTAATAAACCATGGACTCAGCTTCCCCTTCTTACCAAAACCCAACACACTTTTCCAGGGAGAAACATTGAGAAAGATACGATCACCTACCTCAAACAAAGGATCGTTCCTTCAGTTATCCATGTAACTTTTCTACCTGCTATGTTATATCCTCATGTGTCTCTAAATCAACTGAATTTCATTGTCATTTCCTCTACAAATTCTAGTCTCATCAAATTCCTTTCACGCACTTTATCCCAAAAAGCTAGAGTTTGACACCTCTTTTATATAATGCCTCAAAACGGTGACATATGTATACTGGAATGAAGACTGTTATTATGAGAATACTCAACCAAATAAATATTTTATTACCAACTTCCCTAGTAATTCATTAAACATTCACATAGCATATCCTCTAATGTCTTAATTATTTTTTCTGACTTCCCATCTAATTGAGTATGAAAAGTTGTACTGAAATTTAATTTAGCACCCAATGACTTCTTAAGTCCTTTCCAAAAGTTAGAAGTGATCCTGGGATCACGATCAGATACAATAGATAGGGGGACTCCATCTAAACTAACTATATATTTAATATACAACCAAGAAATATGATCTGGATATATATTATCTCTAATAAGAAGAAAATGAGAACATTTAGTCAATCAATCAACAATAACCCAGATCACATTGTTACCTCAAGAAGTCTTCCGTAGTCCTATAAAGAAGCTTGTGGATATATTTTTTCATTTCCACTCTAGAACTGGTAAAGGATGAAGCATCACTTTCGGTAACTGTATCTATGTTTTAACCTATTGAAAAATCATACATCTCAGGGTAAATTTAGGTATATCTCTTTTCATTCCAACCCACCAGTAATAGTCTCATAGGTCTTTGTACATCTTATTTCTACTCAAATGAACTGAAAACGGAGAACTGTGAGATTCACATAACAAATATTTCTTAAACGGTGGATCAAAAGGAATGCATAATCTCTTTAAAAGCCTCAAAACACAATATTTATCAATGTTAAATTTAGGTAACTTACCCTTCTAAACCCATTATACCTTTTTCTACAACTCGTTGTCTTCTTTATATGCTTCTTTAATTATGTCTTATAGAGATGATTTCACTGACACCTAAAAAAATAGATAAATTTCTTTTATCATTAACTTTGAATCCAAAATTTATCAAATCATTAACCAAATGATCTTGTTTGAAACATATCATGGTTAATGTAGAATTATTTTTTGAGTCAAAGCATTATCCTCATTATTTTCCTTTCATAGATGGTAATAAATCATGTAATCATAATCCTTGATTAATTCCAGAAATATCCTCTTTATCATGTTCAATTCTTTCTATGTGAAAATATACTTAGAAACTTTTTTGAATAGTATATATTTAACACTTTAATCCATACAAATGATACCTCCAATTTTTTAATGCAAAAAACAACAACAACTAATTCCAAATCATGTGTAGGGTAATTTAATTCATGAGTTTTCAACTAACGTGAAGCATAAGAAATTACTTGATCATTTTTAATTAGGACACAACCATGTCCTTTCAATGAAGTATCATTATCAAAAAAAAATCACCAGTACTATAAGGTAGGTCCAAAATTAGAGCATATAACAATCTTCTTTTCATTTCTTGAAAACAATAATCACATTATTTCATCTAGATGAACATAAATACCTTACATGTTAATATATTTAGCGGACTAGATAACCAAGAAAATTTCCAACAAACCTTCAGTAATAACCTGCTAATCCAGGAAAACTACGAATATATGTGATATTGTTATGTCTTGGGCACTCTTCAACAACATTTGTTTTAGATGGGTCCATAGTTATTCCATCTTTAGAAACAATATGAACAAGGAATGAAATTTTTTAAACCAAAATTCTCTCTTACTAAACATTCCATATAGTTTATTTTCTTTTAGGGTTTGAAAAACAATCCTTAAGTGAATTACATGTTCCTCCTAACTTTTAGAATTTACCAAAATATCATCTATAAACACAACCACAAACTGGTCCAAAAATTGATGAAAGACTACATTCATGAGATTTATAAATATATTAGGGGTATTAGATAACCCAATGGGAATAACTAAAATGTCATAATTCCCATAGCTCATTTAGAATGTTGTCTTTCGAATGTCATCCTCCTTCACCTTCACCTTCACCTGATAGTACTCAGGCCTCAAATCATGCTTTGAAAAATAAAAATCTCCCTAGAGATAATAAGAAAAATCATAGATATGGGGAAATAAATACTTTTCCTTAATAGTGATTTTATTCCAGGCTCTGTAATTAATACAATGTCTAATAGAATCTTCTTTCTTTTTCACAAATTAAATATGAGTACCCCATGGTGAATTGATAGGTCAAATGAAACCTTTATCAAGCTATTCTTGCAACTATTTTTTCAATTCCACCAAGTCTACTTAATATATTATATAAGTGGTTTAGAAATAGGATTATCATTAGGAATGAAATAAATAGTAAATTCAACCTCCCAAATAGGAACAATAGCTGAAAATTCATTAGGAAAAACATATGTAAATTCACTCACTATTGGAATTTCACTAATCAAAAGAGTTTTTTTCTTTTCAACAATAAGATCTAGATAACATTCATTTTATATTTAATCAGTCTCTTATATTTGTGGTATGTTATCAAAGGTATAAAATAATTGAATAAAACTTTCTTGTCTTTTCAATATATTTTATATTGACATATTCAATTACAATCCATACCCAAAATGATATCAAATTCCACTATGGTAAGATCAACAATAATTTCAGGAAAACCCATCCTAGAAATTTTAAAAAGAAGATTCTCATAAATCTTGGTTTCCTTAAAACTTCCACCCAAAGTTTTAACCAAAATTTCTATATCACATTCCTAAGGTGATATTTAAAATTTACTTGCAATGCTCCCAGAAATGAATGAATGTAAAGATCTGAAGTCAAATAGAGTATTGGAATATTTTGAAAAAAAATGAAACATACCTATCACCACTAAATTTTATTGTCATACATCAACTGTAGTGGTAGAAAATGATTTTGGAATGCCCTTATACTTTTAATCTTGCTGGTTTCCACCATGGGTAACCAACTTTGGACACACATTAGCATAATTCTATAACTAATTACAACTAAAACATATTACCCCCGACATTAAATTTCTTGCCTCATCATATCCCTTTAATTAATGTACAATATGTCTAGCCTTACCACATTAGAATCACTTCCTAGAAATTGAGAGATATTCTTGAGGATTATTTTTACTACACATCTCACAAGATGGAAATTTAGTTTTCTTACCTCCAAACTTCTTTGATGAATTATTTCCCATTCCCAACCACTTGGATCTATTCTTTTTCTTTCTCTCATGAAATAAATTATCATCAAAAAACTTCATTTATACCTTCTCATCACGTCAAACAAGTTTATCATTTCTTTTGAACTCATATGAAGCTAATTCCCTTCAATATTTTGGCTTTAATTCTGAGTAAAATTGTTTTACCTTACTATAACTATCCTAGATAAAATTTGGGATATACCTTGAAAAATGGGTGAAATTTTCTTTTTATGAAGATAGAGAATCATCCTCCTGTTGTCTCATTCTAAGAATTTTTTTCCATCCTTTGTCTAACATATTTAGGAAAATATTTCTCAAGGAATATATTCATAAATTCACCCCCTTCCATAGAACCAATCTCTTCACTTATTCTGATATTTTTAATCATTGACCATCAATGATTGACTTCACCTTAAAAACAATAAACAATAAGACTAACATTTTCATTCTATAAACACCCCATTACATCAAAAATATTTTCTAGTGATTAAATCCACCAATCAACTAGCACATGGTCAAATAATCCTCAAAATTATGGGGGTGTTTCCTCAGGAAATGATCTACTACTAACATACTCTTCTATGGTTGATCTAGTTGTTCTCATGCATAGACACCACCACCATTTATCACTGGATTTAACTGATCCATCAATACAAAAAACTATTTAGTTACGATTCCGACCATCCCACGATGCTGATTTGGAAGGTTTTTTTCTTTAGTATGTCTTCCCTGCCTAGTTTCCCTATTTCCTGGGTGGAAAACCATTATGAATGGATAAATCATAGATGAAGGAACATAGTAATATTTAAATTATATATAATTTCAATTTAACCATAAAGTAAAAATAATTTATGGATATTTTATTAACAATGTTATAACTCCTAAATTTATCTGAACCAACCTTTGATACCAACTATAACACCCTAGCCTTAAACATTAATTTATCTTGAGGTATGTCAATAATTTGAATTTCTTTCACATTGAGAAAAAATTTCATGTTTATAGATTTATAGAATTATGCCATAAGTCATACATAACATCTTAAATATTAAAATGTATATACTTATACTCACTATCCACTTTTTTCATAAAAAAGAATTTAAAAAAAACATGGTTTCATTTCATGTTTAAACTTCATAACTTTTCCATGATCCCATCCTTGAATCTATTATTCTTTGTGTCATGTGTAAAAAATTTCAAAACATGGGATGAGAATAAAAATATCAATAAGTGATACACAAAGAAGAAAAACTGTTACTCTTTCAAACACATATAGACCTTGAATAATTTATCATAAATTAATACTTTTCACCTTTGAGAAGTAGTAAATACACTTCAACAAATATAAGCTCATTGCTTACCTTTTTTTAATAAAAATATTACATTTAAACCCATAGAAAGAAATATATAACATATATATGTTACTTGGGACAAAATCATTCTTAAATTGAATAACCATTCGATCTACTTTCACACATATCACTAAATGGAATATCCATACAGCAAACTTTCATACCCAATGCATTGGAGGTTATAACATTACCACTAATCCTTGGTTTATCACGAAACCACCCATATTTGTTTTATCATGTAACCAATAATATTTTATTTATCAAGTAACCACCTGTCAAATGTCCAAGTACCATTATATAATCATACCACATAATATATTTTGATTATCAACATTTTTCTCATAAAATTTCATTTGATATCACAAGAAATAATTTCTAGATATTGAAATATTTATTCCAATTTCAAAACCATTTTGAATACAAAAACACACAAAAAAGAAATAATGGATTTATTTTCCATTTAAAAACATTATGGATTATATAGGATTCCAAATATCAAATAACGGTTACGGTGGTGGAGAATCCATTGTCGCCGCATATGTTAAAAAAACATTCCTTTTATCGTTTTGTAATGAAAGTAAAACGGTTCCTATAAAAGGATTCCTTTTGAAAACCTTTGAATGAAATTAAATGTAAAAGGGGTTAATTATAAACTGTATAAAATAAGTTTTTTATATTATCAAAATTTAAATCAATGAAATTATATTTGATATGAAGTCCCTTACCTTGAGTTTTAATCATCTCGTACATTCTTTATCTTCCTTTCCTTAGTATGATCATCATTATTGACACTTTAACCCCTATAACAAGGGTGTTATACCGAAAATAAGACCTCAAGAATGTGGGGAGGGATTATATAAAGGGGTTTGGGAAGATCTTGGCTGAACCAAAAGGTTTTTTAAGTGTAAAAAATAGAGAGGAATGGGTGACTTTTTATAAGAGAGGGGAGGGTCACCCTTGGAATTATTAAAAGTATTAAATTAATATAAATTTAATTTTGATTAAAAATGGGTCTAAAACCATTTATTTAGAATATAGGATGAGTATGGGTCTAAATATAATCATCTAATTATAATAATATAACTTTTGAATAATTTTTAATCCTTATCTTTTTGTTTTATCCTTTTTAACTCTTACTATTTTATCGAGTAATTTCAACTTTAAGAGATAAAATAATTATTAATCATGCCAAAAGACCAATTATTGAGTCATTAATGAAATTTACGGACATATATAAACTTTTTGGTTGAATTATTTATTTTTTAAAATTTTATATCATTTAATTAGATATTTTATATTTTATGTTATGAATTATGTCAATTTTGAAATTGTTCATTACTTGGATTTTTTTTAAAAATTCATAACAAATGTATTCCTTAAAAAATAAATTAACTCATCTATAACATGTAAAAGTCATCCATAAAATTATTGGATGATATAAATTATTTAAATTATATTTATTTTAATATTATTAATATTATTTATTTTATTCTTTCTTTAATAATTTTGTTAATGCATCATCATTGTGTCATAATTTAATATAATTATTTAATTCATAAAAATTATAAATAAATTTCCATGATGTAGGTAATATGTTTATCTTTATAATAATTATTCATAGTTAAATATATCACTAATTAACCCCATAATAATGTTGTTTTAGTTATAAGAATCATATATTACATCATTGCCTTTACTTTAAATTAAATGTTATAAATGTCATAATCACACCGAAGTGGATTCCAAAGCTTACCTTTAATTACTCTATTACCTTTAACCATGGTAAATAAAATACTAAAGTTATTATTCACTGAAAATTATTTTGATCCTATTAGACCAAATTTTACATATTGATTTCAACCATTTATGTTCATTTTTTTAGAATTAAATTCACAGAAGTAGATAAATTAGGTTTAACAATAATCCCGATGATGGATCAAGAAAACAGGTATTTTAGGGAAAATGTTCAAAAGTTCACATTGTTTTTATATTTAATTTTAATTTTAAAATGCATCCAATGAAATAAATTGGATTAACTAATAAAACCATCATATAATTATACCTTAAAACCATATAAATGGATAATTTGATAGTATAAATAAATTATACTAAAAGGAAATTTTGAATTAAAATGCAGTATTTTTCACTATTCATTAAAAAATGAATATTATTAGAAAAATACAAAAAAACTAATCAAAAATAAATTTTGATGCCCTGATTCCAAATAAGAATCTTATTTTTTTCAAATAGAATATATAAATGTGAAAAAAACTATATTTAAAAATTGTTCATGTAGAGAGGAAAACTCCTTACCTTAAGATGAGGCGGAGGCCTACTTTTATAGATTGAGAATATAGAATACATATAGGAGTATTCCGATGTGGGACTCATAAATACACTGAATAATATAAAAAAGGATTTAACACTCCCCCTCAAGATGGACATGACCAGCTTGGATAAAAAGTCCCATAAAAAAATACATCATACAAGACCATACAGGACCAGACATACTCCCCCACAAGCTGGGTGGAAGATGTTGTGGATGCCCAGCTTGGAACTGAGAAAGGCTAGAAGAGCCCCTGGGAGGCCTTTGGTGAAGATGTTGGAAAGATGGTCTGCCATTGGTATGTAGATAAAGTTGACATGATTATGCTCTTGGTGGTGGAGAAGAAAGTGGTAGTACACCTCAATATGTTTCATGCATTCATGGAAGACAGGATTCGAAGCTATCTTGGTGGCTGCCTGATTATAACACCATATGTGAGCAGATGACTATGGAGGAAATCCAAGATCCTAGAGGAGATGGCGAAGCCAAATGATCTCCGTGGTGATGTTGGTCATGGAACGGTGCTCGGATTCTTCACAAGAGCGGGAGGCGACTGTCTGTTTCTTGTTGCGCCAGGAGATGAGGTTGTCTGCCAAGAATACAGCAAACCCAGAAGTTGATCTCCAAGTATCAAGGAAACCAGCACAATCTGCATCACAAAAGGCCTCAATATTGAGATGAGCATGTTGGGAGTAGCGAATACCATGGGCAGGATCTCACTTGATGTATTTGGTGATGCGGAAGGTTGTCGGGTGCTCCATAAATTGTTTCACTTTACCGACAGCGAAGGAAATGTCAGTACGAGTCATGGTAAGATAATTGAGTTAGCCCACTAGTTAATGATACTGCTCTGGGTGTGAATACGGTTATGAGGAGTCATAAAGAGACCGTTCCCTAGGCTCTAGAGGAGTGTCAACAATAGTGGCCTGTGTCAGTCCAGAATCCTACAGAATATCCAATGCATATTTCTATGGCATAGGGAAAAGGTGTCTGAATAATAGGATACCTCGATGTCGATGAAGTATATAAGAGGAACGAGATCCTTAGTGTGGAAGTGCTGGTGAAGATTCCCCATGAGGGGGTTGATGTCGTCATTTTCGCTATCGGTGATGATGATATCATCCACATAAACTACAAATATGATGCAACCAACGGAGGTCGTCTTGTAGAACACTGTGTGGTATTTCATGCTACGAGAGAGCCCAAAGTTGATGATGACAATACTGAAGTGACCGAACCAATCATGAGGAGCCTGCTTGAGGTCGTAAAGAGAGAAGCGGAGTTGACAAACTTGAGACTCGGCACCGGAGTCATAGAAACCGAGGGGCTTAGACAGATAAACCTCTTCCTTAAGAAATCTGTGGAGGAATGCATTTTTTACATCCAGTTGATGAAGAGGCCAATGATGATGAGCTTCCAAATAGATGAATAACTAAACGGAGGTCATCTTTGAAAATGGAGAGAATGTATCAAATTATTCAATACCATAAGTCTGGGAAAAGCCCTTGGCCACAAGGTGGGCTTTGAGTCGATGGAGAGTGCCATCAGGATTCATCCTGACTGTGTAAATCCATTTGCAGCAAACTGCCTATTTTCTTATTGTAAGGGGGACAAGATCCCAAGTATGGTTTTCTTCCAAGGCCTGCAACTCATCCCGCATTACAGCTATCCATCCCGGGTGAGATTTTTCATCACCCATGGTGCGAGGAATAAAAACTATCTCCATAGATGACAAACTCTTGTAGAAATATACAAATAAAGGAGTACTCTGAAAAGAGTGAGTACCTTTATAGAGGTCAATGGGAAAGTCTTCTGGTGTCGGGGCGGGATCATCGAACGAAGCGGGAATGGCAGTGTCATTGGATGGGATGGGGGATACAGGTGATGGACGACGTGAGTAGACCCTACCAAAATGGGTGTCAGCAGTAGGGGGAGACACCTGAGGAGGTTGGATGAGGAAAGAAAGAAAATCATCGATGGATGATTCAGGATGAGGAGAGGGAAGGGAGAATGGAGAGTTCTAAAAAAATGAGACATCATCAGAGATGAAATACCTCTGGAGTTTCAGTAAGTAGAAGCAATATCCGTGCTAAGTGTGGGAATAACCAAGGAAGATGCACCAAAGAGATTTGGGAGAGAGTTTGGAGAGTCTTGGATGTGTGTCTCGAACATAACATAGGCATCCAAACACTCGAAATGGAAGGGAGTGAGGAGGGGGAGATGAGAACAAAGCCTGAAAAGGAGTCTCCCCCTAAATAATAGAAGAAGGAAGGTGGTTTATAAGGTAGGTAGCAGTATAACATCTCCCCAAAAATGAAGAGGCACCTGTCGGTGGAAGAGGAGGGAACGAGAAGTCTCCAAAATATGGCAGTGTTTCTGCTCAGCCACTCCATTCTTCTTGGGTGTATTAGGAAAAGAGGTCTGATGAATGATGCCTTTCACTTGGAGAAAGTTCCAAAAAGGAGTAGAGAGGTACTCACGCCCATTGTCTGAGCAGATACATTTAACAGAAGTGGAAAATTGGTTATGAATTTCATTGTAAAATGTCTAAAATGTGGAAAACACTTCAGAGCATTCTCGAAGGAGGTATAGCCAAGTCATTCACAAAAAATAGTCAATGAAAGATATAGAATATTTATACCCCAAATGACTCAAGATGGTATAGGGACCTCAAACGTCTGAATGAACCAAATCAAAATGTTTGGAAGCCCTTGTATCCACTCGAGGAATGTATGAAGTCCGATGATGTTTCGCAAAAGTAAAAGACTCAAAATAAAAATAAATATGTTGGATGAAATCTGGATAAAGATGATGAATGGTGGATACGGGGGGATATCCCAACCGGGAATGAAGATCCAAGGCAAGAGAAAAGATAAATATGCAGGCGAAGGGTGTCGGTCCATCAAACATGTAGACCCCGTCCCAAAGCTGGCCTCTACCAAGTTCCTGATTCGTAGTCTTATCCAAAAAAACAACAGCAGAGCAAGTAAATATGGTAGTACAGTTAAAATATTTTATGAGATTACTGATGGAAATAAGATTAAAGGGATTGTGGGGCACATGTGCCACAGAGGGCAGGTGAAGTGATGATGTCAGGGAGCATGCACCGAAGCCAGTAATGGGGATAGTGGAGCCATCAGCAACAGTGATGGATGATGGACCACTATAAGGATAGTAGAAGGTCAACATATCATCATCACCGGTGAGGTGGTTAGAGGCACATGATTCAAGCATCCAGGAAGGGGAGGATGACCGAAAAAAGTGGTGGAAGTAGCTGAATGGGCTAGAGAAGATGAAGATGGACCAGGTTCGGTAGGGGTATGAGGATCATGACTCATCCAGATGTCCTACATAGACAGTTCCAAAGATAGTGGGAGAGTGGTGACTGGGGAGGAAGCCTCATGGACTGCTGTCTGACCCTATAGTGGGTGCTGAGATGGGTGCCCATGAAGTTCCCAACATCAATAAATCAGGTGACTGAGCTTTCCACAATGTTGATAGAGGGGAAAAGGATAACCCTTCATATGGCCATGGCCACGAGTGCCTGAGCGGACACCACCATGACCAATGAGAGTTGAGTGGTCAAAGATGTGGGTGGTTGGGGGAAGAGCTCGTTGGGACTTTCCCGGTAAATGATAGACCTGTGGTATATCCAGTGTAGAAGGGCTGGTGAGCATCTCAGTAGTCGTTGTGGTGTACTCAAGGGAGATTCCATTAAGAAGATTGAAGATGAAAAGTTGGTCCCTCTAAGTCTGAGCGGTCTTCGATGTCTGGGGTACAAGCCAAAACTCTTGCAACTCATCGTGAAGACATTTCCATTCCATAAAATAGGTCATGAAAGACCGATCCTGCTGGAGAAGGAGTGACAATCACTGAAGAATTTCAGAGACCCGGGCCAAATTATTAGTCTCAGAATACCTGATGTGCAAGGAATTCCAGAGTTCCTTGATGGTATTCGCAGTCCGGGTGACATCCTTCACTGAGAAATCCATGGAGTTGACCAGCAAGGTGAAGATCTTGCTATCAGCAAGATTCCATGGACGGTAGTCGAGATCAGTCGATGTCGGTGGAGGATCCTCCATGTGAGAAACTAGGTCCATTCTAGTCAGGGACGTCAAAACAGTCTTCCACCAAATGGAGAAGTTGGTGGCGTCGAGCCGCTCATCGACGAGGCAGCTGAAGGTGGTGATCATTTGAGGCAGAGCTAAAGAGGCTACAATGGAGGTGTGAGACCACCACTGAATAGGTCAGTAGTAGCGAGATTCCATGAGGCACGGCCGATAGAAGGTGGGGCCGGTGGAAGCCAAGAATCCATAATGTCGGGTAGTGTGTGGAGCCGTGAGATATAGCGGACAGCGGGATGGGCGCCGGGAGGTGGTGCAAGCCATGCGCAAGAAGAGACGGGAGGATGCCGGTTCTCCTAGAGGGAGCTGGTTCACCTGGAGGGAGCCGGTTTGCCTAGACCGGTTTTCTTAGACCAATTTTCCTGGACCGGTTCACTAGGAGAGAGTCGGTTCACCTGGACCTATTCTCCTAGAGGGAGCCGCGGCTGGAAAAAAAAAGATTTTGCTGGGATGTATGCACTGGGAGGTGCCATCGGCAAAAAGGGGGGAGGCTAGCATGGACATCGGGATCACGGGAGGGCGCTGGGAGGGATCTGTCATGGAGGAACATCAGGTGAAGTCGCCAGAGAGCAACACGATGAGGCAGGCCGAGCACACTAGAAGGATGGGGCCGTCATGTGGGTAAGTGGCGCAGGGAGGCATCGCGATAGAGGGTGGGTCCATCGCACGTGGAGGGTGGGGCCGTCACGATGGAGGGTGGGGCCGTCATGCTGGGAAGCGGTGCAGGGAGCCATGAGTCACTGGAGGGACGCAGGGAGGTGTCGCGATGAAGGGGCGATGTTGGGTCGACGTCGGAGGGAGCTGTAGAAGGGATCCGCCAAGGATGGGAGCCTTCGGGGATGGGAGTCTTCGGGGATAGATCTATAGGGAAGGTGGCCACGTAGGGCAGACCTGAGAGGGGAAAAAGTCTAGAGGGAGGGTCTGGGATTATATTCCCTCTGATACCATGTAGAGAGGAAAACTTCTTTCCTCAAGGTGAGGTAGAGGCCTACTTTTATAGATTGAGAATACAGAATACATACAGGATTATTTCGATATGAGACTCAGAAATACACAGAATAATAGAAAAAATGATTTAACCGTTCATATAACACCCCAAACATTTTATGGTATGCTTCTCTTAAATACATTCTATTCATAGCCTATATTTCATAAAGCACTGTGTTCCTTTGAAACAACACTTGGTTATTTAAGAGATAGTCAAAACCTATCCATTAAACATAAATTTTCAACTTCTATGTTTTGAATTTCAAAAAATGGACACCTAGAGTTGTGACCAGTAAGTCACTTGGAGACTGATAAAACCGACTTGATTTTTGATAAATAGTAACATACCCTTATGAATAGTAATATGAATAGTAATATGACCCTTATGAATAGTAAATAATGATAATATTTTATTTTCTTAATGTAATAAGATAATTAGATCTTAATTAATTTTTCAATGTGATATAAAACTAATTATACCTTTAAAATTGTTATTTTTCGAATTAATTATTATTTTATTTAAAAATTAAATTAAAAATACATAAAAATTTATTTTAAAAAAATGGAGTTTATTTTTGAATTATAGTCATTGAAAAATGGTTGGGGTTAATTTTTGGGATTTTTCTAAAATACTTGAATTTTTTGTGAATAGTAAAAATACAGTTTTGAGTTTTCAGTAGTTTAATGGCATCCTAATGATATAATAATTAATATAAAAGGCTAGTAGACATGTTTATAGTAACATATGACATGAGGTCTCCCATGTGGCTGAAACCATGGGGAAATACCCTGGGCAAGCCCCTAGTTTTGCAAAAACCACTAATGAGGTGTCCCTTTTAATTAATAAAAAACTCCCTCTTAATTACTATAAATACCCACTCACCCCCCCTAATTTTAATTCATTACAAACTCATTATCCTTGAATATCTTGTAGTATTACCTCCCTATGATTCCTACCAAGGTTTCCTCAAACCCCCAAGGTTCCAACCTTCATGTTTTGGGAGTTACTACAAGGTAAGAGAATCAACCACCCTTCTCTTTTCTTAAAGATTTCATTTATGTTTTTCTCTTTTATTTTCAATTGGATTATGTTGGGATATGTCATTCTATATTCCCCTTAATAACCATATTTCTTATGAGTTATGATATACCCCCTTTATCTCATCAAAAAATTTATGAAATTTTAAGTGACGTCGTTAGGCTGCCGAATTTTTGTGAGAGATTTCTCAATTTTTCTTCTATTTTGAGTTCATTTTTTTATACTTTTTTCTCATATTACCTAATCCAAATGATATTATAATTACATTACCTTAAATGAAATTTAATTTTATTATTCTAATTTAATATTTCATCATCATCTATCTTTCCCTCTCCTCTTATACTAAAAAATGAAAACACTGTCCGAGATGTGTTAATTTATCACATTCAAGGACGACATATTCTCAATTTTCATTACCATATTCAATTCTGGTCATGAAATAATTTTTATGGTTGAAACAGATCATAATATATATATTTTATATCATTAATTTTATGGAATACCTAAACAGTCATTATATGGAATAATAATACAAAACAAGTTCATTGTGCACAAAACCGACAAGCTAAATCCAAGCATTTATCAATAACTTTTAACTAATGATTCATCCTCAAGTATATAACCTAGAATCATTATAAGATCATTTATATATCTTTAATTTCACTAATAATTTATATTAACAATTTTTTATGTTTTACCACATTTCAAACAAACTTCCATTCATGAATACAAGTAAACAAATCATGAAAACCAAGGAAGAAAATGCTTCCAAAACAATAAAACTGATCCTCTTAAAGCCATAAAAAGTCCATGAATGAACCTAATAAGGTTATAATAAATCAATTACATGTATAAGAGGTTATTTAATTATTAATTAATGAAGCTAAATTTTATTATTCAGATCATTAAAACAAACAAAGAACACACTCGATCATAAGGTAAGGGGTTTCTCATCTCACTTTCATTTCTATGAGATTTCCATTGTTTGCTAATTATTTATTGTATGTGGTATATTTTTATTGAAATTTGATATATAGTAATATTATTCTATTTATATTCATGGTATTCAATGATTCATTTGATTTTTATTATGTTATGGTCATATGATTCGACCGATTACATTGTGGTAAGGGACTTTGTCTCATCTACCATTTTGTTGTAACTAACTTTGTATTGTGCACCAAATAATCCTTATGTGGTTTAACTACATCCCATTTGAGATAAATTTTCAATTGAACGTATATTTTTATTAAATATCTATAATATCATATCATGGATATGTTTATTGTCTAAACCGTATATCATTTTACATACGGTGTATAATTGTAAAGTTATTTTAACTATGGAAATATTGATGAATTTGTATTCTCTACACTATACAGATATTGAAAAGGTATATTTATATTATATTAAATCAATTTATAAATAATTATTTGGACTTTTAGTGGTTTGGGTGCCTGCTATAGCCCCTCGATGCATTGAAAAGTCTCATGAGACAAATTAGTTGGCGATAAACCCTTCGAGTTTGTTTCCAAAAATCAGACGAGTTTCTACCCACAAAACTAAACCGTTTTAATGGTATTATGGTATCATGTTCTAGATACATGATGTCCAATTAATAATAATTATATTTATTCATTATCAATTATTACTATCCATGAGGTTTTCACTATGAAAAAATCTATGGATGCAGTTTCAATCTCAGTTTATTAATGGCATGAGTCTTTCATTTATTCACCATGCCATATTGACTATATCAAATTGTTTATGATTCTGTTATTATTGATTCATGCTTCCTCTATTTTTAACCCTTACTGGTAATTTGAGCTCACCCCTTTCATTATCTACCTTCAATAGGTGATGAAGTGGAGATCATTTATTGAGTTCCTGTGGATGTAGTTTTTAGTTTATGTTATTTATTGTATTTTGTAACCTTTTCCAATGTAATTTGAGTTACATGTATGTATATAGTTTCTTCAAGACTAATAAATTGATCATTACTTTGGTATTTTCATTCCTTCTAACCATGCCAATATAACAAGTAATTCACCGACTCTGGTCTAGAGGGGTCGGGGTGTTACAGTTGGTATTAAAGGAAGTTTAGTAGAAAACATGGAAACTGGAGTAGGAAATGTATAGTAGGGAACAAAGCCCTAAGGTAGTATTTGAGGATAAACATACAAGAATATCCTGGAATTTTGGTAAGTAATAGATTATATGAATCTTTCTAGAAAATACATCCTTGTTTGGATATGAGTAGGTAGAGGTGGCTCTGGCACAGATGTACCTAGGAGTGAAAGCTCCACCAAGGAGTTTCAGACTTGACTTGGGGTATCCTGGTACACGACAATGGGCCTTGCTGCACTCTTGGTTATGAAACTCCTAGGGTATATGCTTAGTATAATTCATATTTTCTTTACAATCCATTATGAAAGATTGAAATGTAAATTATTCCTCAAAGAAACCATTTTTCTGATTATGGGATTAGCCATGCGTAGGATCTCAATTTATGATAGTATTTTCTTAAGTTAAGATTATACATTATGATTCATACCCTAATCTAGTGTGTACCATTACTTAGAAATTTCGTCTAATTTAAGAAGGGGGATCAATACTCGTAGGAAATTTAGGGATCTCCCCACAGAAAAAGTCAACACAGTCAATGTTGGAGTAGATCAGATCATGACTATATTGGGAAAACATACTCAGGTTGTAATGAATAACTATTCCAAACCTATTTTGGATCATTTCAAGCAGAAAAAGCCCCCATCTTTCAGTGGGACTACTAATCCAGTGATTTCTGAGCAATGGATCAAGTCCCTTGAAAATATATTCATGGCATTAATATGCAATGAAAATGAAAAGTTAGTACTGGCGATATATTATCTCAAGGACGACGTTGATCAATGGTGGTCCTTGATTCAAAATAACACGGAGGAAGAAGAAATAGAAGATATGTAATGGAGTAATTTGAAGGAAATATTCTTTGAAAAATACTTCCCTTCTGAGCAATGAACTGAAATGAAGAGAAAATTCATTGGCTTAAAGCAAAAAGAATAACACGGTGTTGTAGAGTATGAGGCTACCTTTACAAGGCTAGCCAGGTATGTTGTAGATTACGTACATGACTTGGTAGACAAGATTGATCATTTCTTTAAAGGTCTTAAGCCAAGTCTTCTAAGGTCACTGACTTCTCAAACATTTTCATCATATGATGAAATTGTATCAAGTTCCATCAAAATAGAGAAAGAAATTGCTAGATCAAATTATTTCAAGGGAAACCAAGATAAAAATAGGTACTTTGATAACCAAGGGAAAGGTGAAGTGCCAAATAAGAACAAGGGAATGAAGAAATTCCCATTATGCGTGAACTATAGAAATAATCATATCGGGAAATGCTTGAAAGGAATGGGAGTCTGCTATAAGAGTGGAGAAAAGGGTCATCTATCTAATGAATTCAAGTGGAAGAAACAATTTGATAATTTTCAATGCTATAGTTGTAGAGAGATGGGACACTATAAAAATTAGTGTTCTAAGCTCCAAAGAAAAATTCCTCAAAAAAGTCCAAGAGAGAAAGGGAGAGATTATACGATTACAATCGGGGAAGTTGAAGTTCCTAATGATGTGGTGGCAGGTACTTTAATTTTTTCCTCCAACATATCCAACACTTTATTTGATTTTGGATCATCGCATTCATTTATATCTTCCCAGTTTTCCAATAAAATTAGACATGTCCAATTTGATTTAATAAATGAGTTATCAGTCAAAACTCCTAAGGGATGCATCATTGCAACAAAGGCATGTCAACTAGTCCCCCTCGTGACACATAAACATGATTCAGTTTCTAACCTTGTCATCTTACCAATTATTGACTTTGATATAATTTTTTGTATTAATTATATATCAAACTATGATGTGAATATTTATTTCAAGAAAAAGGATGTTACAATTTTTGGAAATGGTGTATAATCTCTTATCTTTAGAGCAAAGACCTTGTTATCTGATTCTTATCGAGACCCACCCCTAGTAGCTCAATTGAATGAAATTCTTGGAGAGTAAGAGAACCCAATATCTATGGGTGAGTAAAGAAATCTTCAAATTGAATATGTGAATATAGATAAAGAATACATTGATGTGTTTCTATAGGATTTACTTGGACATCCTCCAGAGTAGGAAATTGAGTTTTCCATTGACTTAATTCCTAGTGCAGGACCTATACAAAAAACCTCTATAGAATGGACACTATAAAGTTAGTGGAGCTAAAGAAAAACCTAGAGGAGTTTGGTGACAAAGGATTTATTCGACCTAGTGTTTCTCAATGGGGAGCCGTGATCCTATTTGTCAAGAAGAAAGATGGATCCATGAGGCTATGCATTGATTACAGGGAAATCAATGCTATTACAATGAATAATAAGTATCATATGCCTTGGATTTATGATTTATTTGATTAACTTCATGGAACTTATTATTTTTATAAGATTGACCTTAGAACCGGATATCATCAGCTGTGTGTGAGGAAGGAAGATGTTCCTAAGACAACATTTGGAACCAAGTATGGGAATTATGAGTTTACAGTGACGTATTTTGGACTGACTAATGCACCCTTTGTTTTCATGGATTTAATGAATATTTTTTTCAAGGAATATCATGAAAAATTTTTGTGGTATTCATCGATGATACCTTGGTATACTAAAAAATCTACAAAGACCATGAGGATCACTTGCAGATTATTCTGAAAACTTTTAAAAGAAATAAATTATATGGGAAGTTTAACAAGTTCGAATTCTGGCTTCAATTAGTTTATTTTCTAGGACATATTGTATCTAAGTATAGAATCCTAGTTGATCCTGAAAAAACAAAGGTAATCCAAGATTAGCCCACACCAACAAACATAAGTGAGGTATGCAGTTTTATTGGCTTAGTAGGTTACGATCGGAGTTTCTTTCAGAATTTTTCCCAACTGGCTAACCCGCTAACCAAGCTCACACATAAATGAGTTATGTTTGTGTGGACAAAAAAATGTACAGAATGCTTTGAATAATTGAAACGAAGATTATTCAATGCTCAAATTTTGACTCTTCTATCTGGAAGTGATGGATTTTTAAGATATAGTGATGCATCAAAGAATTGGTTGGGTTGCGTCCTTAATCAAAATGGTAATGTTATTTCTTATGCATCAAGGAAGTTGAAGACTCGTGAGAAAAATTATCCAACACATGATCTTGAGTTAGCAGCTATAATCTTTACTTTGAAAATATGGAGAAATTATCTTTACAGTGAAAAATGTGCGATATACATAGATTACAAGAGTTTGAAATAAATTTTCACACAAAAAAGAACTCTACATGAGGCAAAGGAGATGGCTCCAGTTACTCAAATATTATGATTGTTCAGTACACTACCACCTAGGAAATAAAAATAAGGTGGAAGATTCATTAAGTAGGAAAGATCATGGACTTCTGACTCAAATGAGGATTGAAATAGATCCTATATTCATGGATCTAATAAATATGGATATGGGAATTGTTAAGTAAGGGGAAACATCTTTCCTCTTTCAAATTATTTCTAATCCATCTTTACTAGAGAAGATAAAAATCTCTCAATCTGATGATGAAAATATATACATTAAAATTATTTTTTTTAAGGATGGGAGATTGGAATAACTCGTTTATTAGGAAGGAGTTTTAATGTTTGGGAAGAGGTTATGTGTTCCATCAATACCTGAGCTAAAAAGGGAACTATTAGATGATGCTCAAAGCTCAAATTTTTCTATATACTCGGGTAGGACAAAGATGTATAGAGATATGAAGGAATATTTTTAGTGGGATAATATGAAGTGAGAAATTGCTGACTATGTGTCAAGGTGTCTAGTTTTTCAACTAGTGAAGGTAGAGAGATAACATCTTAGAGGAGTGATGCAACCTCTACCTATTCTTATGTGAAAGTGGGATAACATTATGATGTATTTTGTCACTGGACTACCGAGGAAACCTATAAGTAATGATGCAATATGGGTAATTTTTTATCGTCTCACAAAATCAACACATTTACTTCCTATAAGAGAGGATTTACCACTTGAGCGCCTATAAAGACTTTATATTAATGAATTTGTAAGACTTTATGGTGAAAATCTATTGATTGTGTCTGATTGAGATCCCTGGTTTACATCAAAATTCTAGAAAAGTCTCCAGAAGGCTTTGAATACTGAGATTCATATGAGTAATACTTATCACCCCCAAACTGACGGATAGTCTGAAAGGACTATTCAAACTCTAGAACACATGTTGAGGTCATGATCTCTTGACTTCCAAGGTATTAGGGATCAATAATTTTTATTGGTAGGATTTTCCTACAAGAATAATTTCCATTATAGTATTCAAATGGATCCATATGAAGCATTATATGGAAAGATATGTCGAACTTCAACTTATTGGGACAAAATTGTTGAGAGGAAACTTATAGGCCCAGAACTTATTGAAGAGACCACAAAAAAGGTGAAGACGATCCAAAACCATATTAAAGCATCCCAGAGTATGAAGAAGAGTTATGCTGACAATTGGAGAAAGGATTTGGAATTCCAAGTGGGAGATCATGTCTTTCTAAAAGTATCTTCATGGAAGGGTGTCTTAAGGTTCGGTAAGAAAGGGAAACTGAGCCCTAGGTACATCGGACCATTTGAAATTCTGGAAAGAATCAGAGCTATAGATTAATGATTAGCAATACCACCAAGTCTCTACAAATTCCATGATGTGTTTCATGTGTCATTGTTGAAGAAATACATGCCAGACCCAATGCATGTACTCAGCTATGAAGAAATAAAACTGGAACCTGATTTGTTATACTGTGAAGAGCCTATCGGGATTCTTAACACAAAAGATCAGGTATTGATAAATTGAAAAACTCGTCTAGTAATGGTTTTTGGAAGAAACCAGAATATGGAGGAAGCAACATGGGAACTAGAGGATTTCTTGAAGAAGAACCACCCACATCTTTTTTGTGGGCTTTATACATAAAATTTTGAGGACGAAATTTTGGAAGGAGGGAAAAATATAACACCCCAAACCTTTTATAGTATGCTTATCTTAAATATATTCTATTCATAATATTTTATAAATCATTGTGTTCCTTTGAAACAGCACTTGGTTATTTAGGAGATAGTCATAACTTATCAATTAAACATAAATTTTCCACTTCTCTGTTTTGAATTTCAAAAAATGGTCATCTATAGTTGTGACTAGTAAGAAATTTGGAGACTGATATAACCAACTTGATTTTTGATGAATAGTAACATGCCCTTATGAATAGTAATATGACCCTTATGAATAGTAAATAATTATAATATTTTATTTTCTTAATTTAATAATATAATGTGATATTAATTAAATTTTCAATATGATATAAAACTAATTATACCTTTAAAATTGTTATTTTTTGAATTAATTATTTTTTATCTAAAAATTAAATTAAAAATAAATAGATAATTATTTTCAAAAAATGGACGTCATTTTTAAATTCTACGCGTCAAAAAATGGTTTGGGTAAATTTTTTTGGGATTTTTCTAAAATACTTGAATTTTTTGTGAATAGTAAAAATACAGTTTTGAGTTTTCTGTAGTTTAATGACATCATAATGATATAATAATTAATATAAAAGGCTGGTCAACTTGTGTAAAGTAACATATGGCATGAGGTGTCCTAAGTGGCTGAAACCATGGCCAAATACCATGGGAAAGTTCATGGTTTTTCAAAAACCACTAATGTGGTGTCCCTTTCAATTAATAAAAACTCCCTCTTAATTACTATAAATACCCACTCACCCACCCCCCTTTGTTTTCTTTCATTCCAAACTCATTATACTCAAATATATAGTAGTATTACCTCCCTAGGAGTCCTCCCAAGGTTTCCTCAAACCCCCAAGGTCCCAACCTTCATGTTTGGGGAGTTACTCTACAAGGTAAGAGAATCAACCACCCTTCTCTTTTCTTAAAGATTTCATTTATGTTTTTATCTTTTATTTTCAATTGGATTATGTTGGGATATGTCATTAAATATTTCCCTTACTTCCCATATTATTTATGAGTGATTAGATACCCCCTTTTTCTCATAAAACTATTTTATGAAATTTTATCTAACGTTGTTAGGCTGCCGAATTTTTGGGAGAGATTTCTCAATTTTTCTTATATTTTGAGTTCATTTATTTTATACTTCTTTCCTCATATTCCCTCATCAAAATGATATGATAATTATAGTACCTTAAATTAACTGTAATTATATTATTCTAATGTAATATTTCATTACCATCTCTCTTTCCCCCTCCTTTTATACTAAAAAATGAAAACATCGTCTGAGATGTGTTAATTTATCACATTCAAGGACGATGGGTTCTCAATTTTTGTTACCATCTTAAATTCTATTAAAGAAACCATTTTTATGGTTTAACCTGATCATAATATATGTATTTAATCTGATTAATGTTCTGGAATCCCTACCCACTCATAATATGGAATAATAATACAAAACATGTTCATTGTGCACAAAACCGCCAAGCTAAATCCAAGCGTTTATCAATAATTTTTAACTAATGATTCATCCTCAAGTATATAACCCATAATAATTATAAGATAATTTATATCTATTTAATTTCACTAATAATATATATTAACAATTCTATATGTTTCACCACATTTCAAACAAACTCCAATTCATGAATACAAGTAAACGAATCATGAAAACCAAGGAAGAAAATGCTTCCAAAATAATAAAATTGATCCTCTTAAACCCATAAAAAGGGCCAAGGATGAACCTAATAAGGTTATAATAAATAAATTAAATGTATATTAGGTTATGGTATTATTAATTAATGAAGCTAAATTTTATTATTCAGTTCATTAAAATAAACGAAGAACACACTTGATCATAAGGTAAGGGGTTTCTCAACTCACTTTCATTTCTGTGAGATTTCCATTGTTCACCAATTATTTCTTGTATGTGGTATATGCGTACTGAAATTTGATATATAATAAAATTATTCTCTTTATATTCATGGTATTAAATGATTCATTTTATGTTTATTAAGTTTTGTTCATATGATTCGACCGATTACATTGTGGTAAGGGACTTTGTCTCAACTACCATTTTATTGTTACTAACTTTGTATTGTGCACCTAATAATCCTTATGTGGTGTACCTACTGCCCATTTGAGATAAATTTTTATTTTAAATTATATTTTTATTAAATATACATAATCTCATATCATGGATATGTTTATTTTCTAAACCGTATTCCATTTTATATACAGTGTATAATTGGAAAGTTATTTTAACTATGGAAATATTGATGAATCTGTATTCTCTATTCTATACAGATATTGAAAAGGAATATTTATCTTATATTAAATCAATGTATAAAGAATTATTTGAACTTAAAGTGGCAAGTGAGACCCACTATATTCCCTTGATGCATCGACAGGTCTCATGAGACAAATCAGTTGGCGACAAACCCTTCGAGTTTGTTTCCAAAAATAAGACAGATTTCTACCCACATAACTAAACTGTTTTAACGTCATTATGGTATAATGTGCTAGATAAATGACATAAAATTAATAATAATTATCTTTATTCATTATTAGTTATTACTTTCCATGAGTTTTTCACTATTACAAAATCTATGGATACAGTTTCAATTTTAGTTTATTAATGGAGTGAGTCTTTCATTTATTCACCATGCCATATTGACTGTATCAAATTGTTTATGATTCGGTTATTATTGATTCATGCTTCCACTATTTTTAAAACCTTACTGTATAGCATCCCACCTTTTTATCACATAAAGTTTAATTACATTTTACAAAACCGAGGATCTTTAAGGTTTAGTGTCTTGGAAACCAGGAACTTAAAACATGAAAACAACATAAAGAATTCTTCTTAAACACTTGAAAGGCTTCTCCTCATTTTCACCCTAGGATCATTACTGAATCTCATAACCTGGGGACATACATCAAAAGAAAGGGTGAGCAGAAGGCCCAGTAAGGGAAACAAGTGAAACATTTTACATATGAACTTGGGATACATCAATAAAGTCATGAAAAGAACTTTAAGGCATGAAAATGAAATCATGAGGCATATCATAATAAAAATAAAACTTTTTCATAACTTGAAGATGTGGCTACAACATTTAATATTGGCAATCGTTTCGTTTCACCAAGGTCCATCCCCAAGGTGTCGTTAAAAATTACCAAGGTTATTCACCAAGGCGTCGTTAAAATGGTCATCTCTAGAGATTAAGTCTTTACCCAATGCATTGGAGCGCTATCAGGGCGCACCCTTAAATTTGCCTTTATTATCATGTGAGCCACATATATCATCATCAAACATTTAATAAATAACCCATATAGCATAAAATAAATGGGTTTCATTTCATAATCATAACATTTTAGAAACTGCTTTAATGACATGATCTTTACGGCACTTTAAACCCACGGAAAGGGAAGCGGGTCTCATGTATGTAAATCCCAGAATTTAAAATGGAACATTTTGATATATATGTGAATACCCTTGTAGAAATAAGAGCTTTGAGTATAAAATATTTTTTGAGAAAAGAGAGAGGCATTTTGAGGGGAAAATTCTGCAGCATAACGGCTATGTTACAAGGTTTTAGAAAACATTGAGAAAAGAGGGGACATGGGTCAAACATTCATAAATGACCCATCATACAGTAGAGGGACAAAATATAAGGGATTTATGAACATGGTAATGAAATTTGAAAATATACCATATGAAATTAAGAACATGAAAGGAAGAAAACAAAACAAGATTTCTCTTGTGAAAATTCGGCAGCCAAACGGCATCACTTAAACTTCAACAAAATTGAATTGACAAGGTCAAATGGGGTCTCTCATCATATGAACATAAGAGTACAGTATGATAGATATAGAGATCATACCCCAACATAATATAAAGGAACTTGAAAGAATTGACATGAAAGTAGAACTTCAAAACGAGAAGGGTGAAGAACCACTTAAAAATTCGGCAGCCTAACGGCGCCACTTAAGACATCAAAATACTGAATTGAAGAGATAAAATGGGGTCTCTCATCATGTGATCATAAAAGAACAGTATGATAAATATAGAGATCATACCCCAACATAATAAAAATGAACTTGAAAGACTTGACATGAAAGTAGAACTTCAAAACGAGAAGGGTGAAGAACCACTTAAAAATTCGGCAGCCTAACGGCGCCACTTAAGACATCAAAATACTGAATTGAAGAGATCAAATGGGGTCTCTCATCATGTGATAATAAAAGACCAGTATGATAAATATATAGATCATACCCCAACATAATAAAAATGAACTTGAAAGACTTGACATGAAAGTAGAACTTTGAAAAAGAGAGAGGTGAATGAATCCCTTGAAAATTTGGCAGCCTAACGGCGCCACTTAAACTTTCTTAAAACGAAATGATGAGAGTAAGAGGGGGTCTTTCATCATATGAACATAAAAAGGGCAGTAAGAGGAGTATAAAAGAACATCCTCCAAAATAATAACATGGAGCATAAAAGGAATGACATAAAAGAGATCACTTGAAAAGAAAGAGAGGGGTCGGATCCCTTACCTTAAAATGTAACTCTTAAACCTCAAAGGTTGGGACCTTGAGGGCTTGGGGGCACCTTGGGAGGACTCCTTGGGAGGTAATGAGACCATAACTTCGTTGGGGAAGAGTGGGGAGTCGAATGGATGAGAGGATGGCTTGGTATTTATAGGGAAAGTGAGGGGACAAGGCATTAATGGCAAAGGGACACCTCATTAGTGGTTTTGGCAAAACCATGGGCTTGCCCATGGTATTTGCCCATGGTATTGGCCACTTGAGACACCTCATACCTTATCTCACTATTCATAATTCTAACATATTGATTACAAACTTAATACATCATTTAATGATGTCATTAAACACTCGTAACTTAAAAACTGTATTTTCACTATTCATCAAAAATTCAACTTTCTCAGAATAATCCCAAAATTTCACCTTAACCAAATATCAACGCTCTGATTACAAATATGAACTCCATTTTATAAAAATAATTTTCTAAATATTTTTAATTTAATTTTTAAATAAAAACACTATTCATCGAAAATTCATTTTTTCAGAAAAAACCCCAAAAATTACCATAACATAATATCGATGCTCTGAGTTCAAAAATAAAGTCATTTTTATAAAAATAATTTTCTAATTATTTTTAATTAAATTTTTAATTAAAAAACACTATTCACCCGAAAAAACTAATACTTGAATAATAATTAATGAAACCGTTATTTAACTATTTTATTGAATCACATTACTTAATCAAGGTGCCTAGATTATTTTAAAAATTTCTTTAAGTGAGATTACTAATCCATTTGGTCATATTACTAATCCTAATCATAAAATCACTATTCATAATTTACTATTCATCAAAAAACAAGTTGATCTTATTAGACTCTAAATTTCGTACTGAACATAATTGTAGAAGACCATTTTTCGAAAATCATTACACATTTTTAATTATTTAAGGTTTACACAACCATTTTTAAAATATCCTTTTTCTAAAATTCATCAAAAATATGCATACAATATTTATCCGGTCATTTGAAAATTCATAAACATCATCATAAGAAGAAATCCAAATTTTTATTTAAAAAAAGGATTATACAAGGCAATTACGGTCTCGTTACATAACCCCTTATAATACCAGCATAGGACCTAAGAGTAAGGTGTGCTAGGGTGATAGAATTTTGGGGCGGCTCAGTCAACATTGCCCGAGTAGTAATTTCTATCAGTTTGAACTTCTCGCGAAGGCGATTCCGTTCTAGCTTCACATGATGAAGTTCGGCTTGGATTTGGTCCAGAGCAAAGCCCAATGGTGCTACCTCCTTCCCAATCTCTGTTAGATGGGCTTCGATCGGCCCAAGGCTACTAGGTGAGGCCATCAAATCTTCTTTCTATAGTAATTAACCAAGATTACTTAAATTTAGAGACAATAATCAAAACATTTTGTTCACGGTGGTCATATTGACCGATGGTCATATAACACTCAAAAACCAATGGTCTCATTTTATTTATAATCATGTTTATCAAATAAAACATTTTTTTTGAGTATAAAAAAATAACACATGAAATTAGGAAACAAGATTTATTCAAAATTTCGGGTCGTTACATACTGAACATTTGATCTCACCCCTATCATTTTCTACCTTCAACATGTGATGAAGATGAGATCATTTATTGAGTTCCCATGGATGCGATTTTTAGTTTTTGTTATGTACTGTATTTTGTAACCTTTTCCAATGTAATTTGAGTTACATATATGTATCTAGGTACTTAAAGACTACTAAATTTATCATTCCTTTAGGATTTTAATTCCTTATAACCATGTCAATATAACAAGTAGTGAACCAACTCTGGTCTAGAGGGGTCTGGGTGTTACAGTTCACCATCAATTGGTGATAAAACTACCTTTTAAAAATATTAGAGTATTTTGTGATTAAAATTGGATTTATTCTCATTTTAAGCCTCAAAATTTTATTAGAATAAAGTAAAAATATTTAATAAACATGTGTAAACATAATATAGTTATTTTTGTTTATTCCCACCAATACAATGGATAGGCGATAACTACATTGTAAAAATAATAATATTAATAATATATTACTTTTCAGTATAACTCAGTCTTGGGTGAAATATAGGATTTCGAGGAAACCCATTTTTGTGTTTGGAGTACTCTATCAGACATAGAGTCCCCTTTAAAGTAAAATTAATTTCTAATTCATAGATGTTAATAAATATGGAAGGGTATTATTCTGTAATTACTGAGGATGTTACAAACATGGAAACATGGTTGGTGGCCATATGTCAATCGCACCACTGTCACATAGAATTTTCTAAGACCATTCCCATAGCTCCACATTTCTTTCCAAGCCCAACAAGATCACTATGACAACTATACTGACTCATGTTTCATTTTTCTAAACACCAAACAACCTGTAAGAACCAAATAAACCAAAAACCACAACTTTCAATGGTAACCCAAGGTTCTGTATAGAAAATTTTTGCAAGAAAGCTCATTATACCTACACTACAAGCTCTGAAAGACCTACTCCATATACCTAAACATCCAAAATATTAAATTTCACTCTAAAATCTTGGTTATATAATGAAAATATGCACTAATTACATTTTTTCACAGTCCAACCCGATTCAACCCTGAATAGGCCACCCGAGTCGGCCCAGAATAAGGCCAGAGAGGAGTTCCCAATCATCTTGGGCTAGTGAAAAGTTCCAAGGGAATAAATGAGAACTAAATGGAAACAATTTACCCTAATTTAAATAAACTAATACCATATAAATAAATATATCAGCCCAATACAATAAACAAAACAACTAAAAATCATCTATACATAAACTACAAATAGAACAAGCCAAACATCAAATCCAAAACCGAACATAAAAACCACTAAGTCTCCAAGTGACCCCTAGGGTCACTCTCTGATTCCAAAACCTAGAATCAACCATGGAGATAATATCCAAGATTTAACCTTCACTAGAATCTAAAAACAATAAAAAACTTTAAGAACGAGTATTAAAACTCCATGGGCATGCTAAAAAAATATATTCCCAATTCATTTCCTCTAAAAAGAAACCGAAATTCTATGTTTGAAATAAAATATATACAACATAGTTTTTTATACATTTTCCCTTTAAAACAAGACACTGTTAATTTCCCTTTTTCATTTAAAACCATATTCTATTCTAAGGATTCATTAGAATTTCAGAGGAGAAGAATGATTTTTTACTTAAAAAGGGAGAAAGGAAGTGTAAAGAATTTTTAAAACTTGTTACGTAAAACATTTAAAAACATAACTTTTAACAAATAAGTACACCATCTGAGTGAGTATAAAAAATTAGCACATAAAATGGAAAATGGAATATAGCACGTATGAGTAACCAACCAACAATACATCTCAATCATCCACTGAATAAAACTATGGGATGAAGAACATGGGGGAATTTAGGAGCTCAATGGATTATATAGAACATACTAAAAATACAAATCATCACATAGGTGTGCCTCACCTAATGACATCAATTCACCCACATGATCTGTCATACCCTACCTGGCATAACTAAGAGGCACAATCCCAAAGCATAGAAAATTTCATATGAAGGGACACTAGCCAGTGCATGACCTAAACTAGTGTAGAAACCATTCCTTTTAAATCTTTTATCTATTTCAGGTTCCCATGTAAAGACTAAAGTGGGATGATCCAATCACATATAAACAAGGAACTAACCATGGATACATGTATCTCACACGCATGCATCACACACAAGCTTCACCCTGAATCTCCCCAAGGAACAATACCTTTATTTTCATCCAATAGATCATGAGGGAGTCCCATACTAAGGAAATCTCATCCCATTATAAATAACCATGGAAATAGGATCATCTAATTAAGAGTTTTCAAGAGAATAAATTTATAAAAAATTTCAAAATGGGATTCAAATATTCTTTGAGAAACCACCTCCATCAAAACAAAAAAAACCCATTCAAAAGGGTTAAAACACTATTTTTACATACATAACCATGTATAAATATCCATTTAAGAACCAAAAACAACCATCTTAGAAGAAAATTAAATTTACAAACACATACCATGATTTAGGAACCATGAATCATGGATATAATCCATACAAGAACTTTCATCAAACACATGGTGTGAAAACCACAGTATAACCATTTCAAAACAATTAAATCCAATTAGAAAGAACATCATTTTACATTAAAAAATGATTATAAAAAATAAATCACTAATTAATATCCAAATAAGGTTTTAGAATAATTAAATCAATGATAATTAAATTTAAAGGCCAAAATGAAAAGGGTAACCTACCTCAAACTTCATGTGCTTCAACAATACCAACTTGAAACAAATAAAAGGGGGTTCTAAGGAGCATGAACATCCAAAAATAATCCTAATAAGATTAAACACCAAATTTAAACCTAATTAATAATGAATCCTAGAACCAAAAGACTAAGGGAGAATAGGAAACATAATGAAAATGGAATAAGAAGAGAGAGGAGGAAAAGAGGCCTTTAAGAATCACCTTCAAAACATGAAGAAATCCCTATATTCCACCATTAGAAGATGATGGTAGGAATGGAGAAGAAGTTAGGATCCCCCATGAAGACATGTGAGCCTAATAGGGAATAAAATATGTGTTTGGGGGTTTAAAATTGAAGATTTTAGAAGTGGGACTTCACATTTATAGGACACTTGGGCACTGTGCATGTTGAAGATACAAAGTTACCAAAATTGCTCGCCAAATCTGATCCCCTTACTGGACACACTAGTAACCCACATAATTTGGCCACATAGTTTGGGAAACCATCCACTAATTATGGGACATGGTTATGAAAAAACTACATAACCATGTGCACGCCTTCTATACGGTTTGGCTAACCGTGCTTTGGTTGTGCACCCACAACCAGAGACACCCATGGACCTACACCATTTATCCTTGTATTCATTGAGTTTGGATCAAACCATGATAAATCCATGGAACTCAAATCATGCTTGTTCAAAATTAACATATAGGAGACTCGGCATCAGAAGGTTACACAGTTACCCCTTAACTATTCACCTAAACTATGGAACTGAATAAAAACATACAAAAACACTAAATTCAAATTCAAATCATCTGAAACATGAGTGAGAAACCGAGTATAAAAGATAATATGAAATAAAATAAGAAAATAAAAATCGGGATGTGACACAAAAATTGGTTTGTGTAACTAGTTTTCATGTCAAATTCCATGGAATTTAACCATTTATCATAATCATAAATCTCAATAACCTCATTTACTATAGTACGTTCCTCTTTTAGGGACATTACATCATCATTATTCTTCTGGGGAAATCCATATCTCTTAGTTCATTGATGAATCATATTAAACCTTTAATATTCATGTGTAACATGATTCTATTTTTCTTCAATGACTCTTCATTGAACCGAATCAACCTCCATATCAAGAATATTTCCCATTTTTTTCATAATATTCTACTTGTTTAATATTCCTCCCCCTAAATAGAAAATTTATTTTTTTTCTCTCAAGAAATGATTTATTTTAGGCTGTAATCAATTTTTGTTCATAAGGGTTATAGAAATAATATCCCATAGTTTATTTCTAATAAAGAACAAAGATTTAATTTTCTGAATTGGAGAAATTCTTATTAGAATCCAATCATTGTATGAGCGATTTACCATACCAAATATTTAAGAAACAAAATTGGGGATGTTTCTAAAACCATGTCATATATAATGTTTTCATAACTAATTTAGAGTCAATGTGGCCATGTAATAATGCAACAATACATAAATTATAGCCTTAGAATAAAATAAAAAGGTCACACTGACACATAATTAGCTGAACCTTCTCTAACAAGGTTTGATTCCTCCTCTTAGAGACACAATTTCACTATAGTGTTCTACGAGGATTGGATTTATAAAAATTACATAATATCTCTAATGGTATGTGAATTTTTATCCCATCTATTCACCACCCCAATCTAATTGGAGAATCTTAATGATTTTTCTTTATTGATTATTTGCTTCTAGTTGAAACATTTTTTACTTTTGAAAGGCTCCATACATTTGTCTTTTTGGGAAAAAAAAGCATACCATCTAATGTCATCGGAAAATTTATTGATGTGCCTAAAACCACCAATTTCTAATGAGTTCATTAGTCTATATAAATCATTTTAATGGGATCAGGAAATATAGTATGACTTTTATAATTTCAAATAAATGGTTCATTGTCAATCTTTCCAAATAAACAAGTTTCTCTATTATCAAATAATTGACAATCGAATGAGTCCATCAATCCATCTCTATAGAATCATTGAATTCAATACTTTTTTATATATCCAAGGTGAAAATTCCAACTCTACGTGGGATTAAAATTAACCATAGACTTCTTTTCACATCATTATAGAAAGTATTGTCTCTATTTAGAATATATAAAGAATTTTACATATTCTCAATGCCATAAAAATTCATTATTATATCTTTATAATGAATGAAAATTCCATTTTTTTAAGAAACAAAAATAAAATTCTTTTTATTGAAGAAACATTGTAATAGTTCTCTAATTCTAGGAAAAATCCACTTTTTAGACTTATTTTATGAGTGTTAAATTCTAATAGAGTAACAATTTATCCATTCAAAACATAGAGATCTACTTCTAGCTTGATCAATTTCATCATTTAATTGATTCTTTGTTTATCACTACAACTGTGTGATGCACACTCATTATGTAATAACTTTGAGACAACATTGGTGGAATTGATTTCAATAAAATTAACATTCATATGTTCATAATTAAACTATTTGAGAAAACTATCAGAATTAAATCCAATATATAACTATTTTATAGTTTATACATATAATCGATCACAATATGATCAAGATTATTGTGTTATAATATAAAATTTAGACATATTAGTGGCTAATAACTATGTTTTATATATTTTCATTATAGGTTTTTAATGAATGTACTCCCATATAAATTGATGACCTAGAAAATTATATCTATTTAGTGAGTGAAAACCCATATTTCACTAATAAGTGTGTCCTCTTGGGTGTTTATCTAATTACCTAGTTATTTAGATAGGGAATTGTCCAAATAATAATAGTGATGATTCTTGAATTTTTGAGAGCATAACTCTTTATCCAAATCCATCACATGGACATAATAAAATCCATTCCTCTATTAAACTAACCAATATTGTTTCACATCAAATTGTAAATGAAATAAAATGTCCAAAAGAAGGATCTAACCATTAAAGTAACATAATAACTTTATATCCTTACAAAATATAATCTAGGGACACTAGAATTTTTTATAAATATTTCCAGATATATGATCATGATATCAAGAAGTAATTTTTTGGATCGAATCTCACACATAAAATTTTAATGGTTTTATTTTTTTGTCTCCCAACTTTTGTTAGGTAAGAATATACAAAGTGATACACAAGAGGGGGTGAATTTTTGTTGAGTCAATAAGGTTTCCTTATGACTTTTCCATTCCTTTATGTTTTGAAAATCACAATCACTCTATCTCAAGGCAAATTTCATTTCCCATAAGATTTATCTTATTAAAGAAAATTTTCCTTCATAAGGAAATGTTCTCCCTATCTTTGTTTTTATTGTTCATGATTTAGTTTCACTAAATCTAACTCTTTTTATTTCTAAGTGTAAAATTCAGTTTCATTTCTAAAACCTCATAATTATATAAATACTTAGATATAAAGTATTCTGTTTTCAAGTTCTGAATTTAGATTCCAAATTCCTCAAAATTCATATTACTAATTCTTCTAAATTCAAATTCCTAATTATTCTGAATTCATATTCCTAATTATTCTAAATTCAGATTCTGAATTCTCTAAAATACAGATTCCGAATTCTCTGAAATTCAGATTCTGAATTCTTCTGGATTCAGATTCTGAATTCTCTGAAATTTAGATTCTAAATTCTCTGAAATTCCAATTTCAAATTCTCTAAAATTCAGGTTCCAAATTCTATATAATTATGGTTCCAAATTCCTCAAAATTCAGGTTCTGAATTCATTATAAATAAGGTTCTTAATTCCTTATAATTTAGACTCCAAATTCCTCTGAATTCAATTTCTGAATTCTTTATAATTCAAACTCTGAAGTCTATAGAATTATGATTCCTAATTCCTTGAAAAATAGAATCCAAATATTCATGTAATATAGACTCTAGATGTTTTTATCTTAGACTCCGAACTTTATTTTCCCTTAGACTCCAAAAAATATATTTGGTTTAGAAACCATATTTTACTTACCCTTGTTATAGTTATGAAATGATGTCATGCATTCTATTTCTAACTAACCATTTTTTGAGTGACACGAGTACAGGTCCCTCCAAAATTCAATGAAAAATATGATCGTTGGAGGAGGGAGCCGACCATTGGAGATGTGCCTATAAATAGGATCTCTTTGAATGAGCTCAACACTTACTTACACATTGATCAGTATAGAGATTACATGCTTCTGAAGTTATTTCTAGAGAGAGAGACTCTCATGCTTTATGCGTACTGAACATCTTGTTCAGATTGCTTTGTGCGACTATGATTGTTGTTGTGTACAATCGAGGGCTTATGGGGATAAGAAGATAGAGGTGCCTACTATCTTAAATTTAAAGGACTTCCTTAAAAAAGAAGACAGAGGTACCCACTACCTTGACGTTAGAGGGCTTGTAGGGATAGAAAGACAGACTTTGATATTCCTATCGAGGGCTTACCCTGGTGTGGGTAAGACATAATTTCTTGAAAGTATAAATCAAGGGACCTTTATCTAAGGTTGTTGGATACCATACTCTTTGGGTTAAAAGATTCTATACTTGTTATGTGTGTTGTTTCAAGTTTTTTTCTGCTTCATTTTTACTAATAAGGAAAGTACAACTATCTTATACTTTCTTGTAATTGTATACCTTTATTAGTAAGATTCTATACGCTTTAAGGTATAATATTTTTCCTTGTAAAATTTTCTTAAGTTTCATTTTTGGAACCATCTTTCCATAATCTATCAAGTTTGTAGAACTAAGAGGTTTCATGAATTTACCTTGTTTAACTTTTTTAAACATAGTTTTCTTCAAGGTTAAAATGAAAGTTTTATAACCAACTTTAAAAGTTGCAAAGGAATTTTTAAAGTATACAATTCACCCCCCCTCTTGTATATTGAGCATATACATCATTATTTCAATCCTATAATTGGTATCGGAGCAGGACTCTAAAATAATTATATTCACATATAAGTTTTCTTGCTCATGTTTTCGTTGTTCTATATTTTCCTTACTTAGGATCCGTTTACCCTTGTTTACAAACCTTTACTATTAACAAGTTTCTATGGAAATATGATTTCTTTTAGATGGTAGGAATTAATGTTGGTTCTATTGAAAATATTAATCCTACTAGACCACCTATATTTTATGAGAATGATTATTAATATTGGATAGATTATTTTAAGATTTTTGTTATTAATACTGGAGTGAACAACTTCGTTATGCTTACTGGAGATTACAAGATTCCTGATAAGGAAGTCAGAACTTTTACTAATCAAGAAAAGTCATAATATCAACTAAACTTCAAGGTACACAATACTTTGTTTTGTTCCATGACCAGTAATATATATAGTCATATTTATTCTTGTGATGCTACAAATTGTATTTGGAAGAAATTGGAGGTTACTCATTTTGGTACATCCAAAGTTATAGAAACTAGAAGAGATTTACTTAGAGAAGAATATCATGGTTTTTTATTTCCTTATGGAGAACCAGTGTGTAAGGTACAATAGAGGTTTATGACTATTATTAATAGTTTATAATCCATGGGTGAGAAAGGTTTAGATGATGAGAAACTTGTGGTCAAAATTATAGATATCATGCCTAATGAGTGGGAATCTAAGAGAACTGTTATTGATGAGAATGGGAAAATATTTCAGATTACTCTTGATGAGATTTTTGGAACTCTTCTTCAACATGATACAAGAATGAAAATAGATTTTTATTTGAATAAGAATAATAATGGAAATGGAATTGTAGACTTTACAACTACTAAAGTAATGAATTTTGAAAGAGTTACAAGATCCAAGTTGAAGAAAGTCACTATTTTATCTGAATCAAGTGAAAGTGAACATTATGAGAATTAACTAGCTAATCTTTCTTGAATGATGAACAAGATAGTTGGGAAGAAAGACTTTTATTATAGATATAAGAAGAAAGAAAGACTCTAAAGTTACATGTTATGAATGCAAAAGAGCAGGGCATATAAGGCCAGATTGTCCTATAATTAAGAGAAAGGAAAGAAAGGAAAATAATTTTGAGAGAAATAGAAAGAACTACTACAAAGATAAATCTAAGAAAGTTTTGAAAGATAATGACACCTGGAGTGCCGGTGGTGGAGACTCTTCTGATGAATCCTCATAGTATGAATCTTCTAGTCAGAAGAATCTTGGTTTACTAGCCAAATTACCTATTGAAAATCATTGTTTAATGGCCAAGGTACAAAATGTTGAATCCATAACCAATGTATCCTTGAATGATAATTATAGTGATAGTAAATATTAAGAATCTTCGTATGAATAATCTTCTTCTGAAGAAGATAATACTTTACCTACTTATGAAGAAGTTTCTAGGTTTTTTAAGCTTCTTGATAATGAAAATTCTAAAGTCAAGAAAAAGCTTGATAAGGAAAATTCTAGGATTTCTATTCTTACTAAGGAAGTATTAGATCTTTATAAATATATTGATAATAAAATTTATGATTTTTAAAGTATTTTAAAAATGCTTGAGGAATTTAATTCTAAGAAGGATAAACTTTCTAAGGATCTAGAAAAAGTAATTTCTAATAAAAATGTTTTAGAGACTAACTTTAGTGATAAAACTATTTTTTTGAGGATAAAAACTTAGTTATTATTCTAAATTCAGAAATATTTTTCTTGAGGAAGTTTTGGTAAAAGGTTACCTTAGTTAAGGAAAACTTTGATAAGATGTATTATCAAATTTGACCTCTAAGGAATAATTCTGGATTTGGTTATACTCATTCAAAACCGGTTTTTAGTAATAATTATTTTGTTCTTCAAAGTGCTACATTCTAAACTAAGTGTCGGTGTGGTGGGAATTGGAAAAAATTATTTCTTAAATAATACTCAGTATTTAGGTTTTCATAAAGCATGTTTTTCAAAGAAAATGTGGATTTCTAAAATTTTTCTTTCTAAAGTTTCCAGATCTAAGAAAGTTTGGGTTCCAAAAGTCTAACACTCTTATTTTCAGGAAAGTAAAGAAAGTACCAATAGAAATACATGGTACATGGATAGTGGATGTTCCCAACACATGACTGGTAACAAAAACTTCTTTGAAAATATTATCAAGACGAAGGGAGGAAAAGTAACTTTTAGAGATAATTCTCAGAGAGAAATTATTGGTATAGGTAACATTATTATTCTTGTAAACACTTTGATTTAAAATGTTTTATTTGTTAAGGGTCTTAGGAACAACCTTATTAACATAATTCAATTATGTGATGAAGGTTACCTTGTGAATTTTAGGAATGATAAGTTCTTAGTACACAATTCCAAGGAAGGGTTTATTCTTTCTACCCATAGGCAAGAGAATATTTACACACTAAACTTAGAAGACCTTAAGAGCCAAGATTTATCTAGTCTTAGTGAAATTGAAGATCATTCTTGGTTATGGCATAGATGGTTAGGAAATTTTAACCTTATAAACCTATGAAAACTCTCTAAGAAAAGACTAGTTAAAGATTTATTAGAGTTTAGATTTGATTCTTTAAAAGTTTGAGATCCTTTTCAATATGTAAAGAAACATAAATAAAGTTTTAAATTAGTCGGTGAAGTCTCAACCACTGATGCATTACAGTTGGTTCATATGGATACTTTTGGTCCAACACAAACTGGAAGCATTGGAGGAAAATATTATGTATTTTTCTTAGTTGATGATTACATAAGATTTATATGGTTCTATTTTCTAGAAAGGAAATATGAATCTTTTTCTTATCTCAGAATTTTTAGAGCCCAGGTTAAAAATAAGAAAAACCTTCCATTGATAATTGTTTGTAGCGATCATGGAGGAGAATTTCAAAATTCATATTTTGAAACTTTTTGTAGTAGAAAAGGCATTACTCATAAATTCTCAGCACCAAGAACTCCTCAACAAAATGGTGTTGTTGAAAGAAGAAATGGAACTCTTCAAGAGATAACAAGAACCATGTTGAGTGAATATTCTATAGCCAAACATTTTTGGGCTGAAGCAATAAGTACTGCTTGTTATACTATAAATCGTATTTTGATTAGACCTTTTCTTAATAAAACTCATTATGAGTTATGGAATTGTAGAAAACCTAGACTTTCCTACTTTAAGGTTTTTAGTTTCAAGGTATTAATTCTTAATACTAAAGATAATCTACACAAATTCCCATCAAATTATATGAAATAATTTTCTTATGCTACTCCACAACTTCTAAGGCTTATAGTGTTTTCAATAAAAATACTTGTACTGCTGAAGAAACAGTACATGTTAAATTTGATGAAACCAATCCCTTTGTTTTTAAACAACCTCAACTTACATCTCCTGATGTTTTTTCAAAAACTGATTATCAACCCTTGATAGAAGACCCTTATGATAAGGAAAATGTTCAAGAAAATGTTTCTGAAGCATTTACCCTCGAAGATTTTCTACCATATGTTGATGAATAGGTTTTAAAAAATCCAAATCAGTTGTTTCTTAAGAATCATCCCAGTGATAGTATCATTGGTGATGTAAATCAACCAGTAAGGACTAGAATTTCCTTAGGAAATGAAGTAGAACATTTAGCATTATTTTCCCAATTAAAACCAAAAGTCACTGATGAAGCTTTAGGTGATTATGATTGGATAAAAGCTATGCAATATGAGCTAAATGAATTCAAAATTAATAAAGTATGGACCTTGGTTGAAAAACCTAAGGAAACTTCTATTATTGGAGTGAAATGGGTTTTTAAAAATAAGTGTGAAGAAAATTGAATCATAGTAAGAAATAAAGCTAGATTGGTTGCTAAAGGCTATAATCAACAAGAAAGAATAAACTATGAAGAAACCTATGATCTAGTATCTAGACTTGAATATATCTGTATTCTACTTGCCTTTGCAGCATTCTTTAACTTCAATATTTTTCAAATGCATGTTAAATGTGATTTCCTTAATGGTTATGTTCAAGAGGAAGTTTTTGTTGAACAACCCCTTGGTTTGGAAGATACAAAACATCCTGAACATGTTTTCAAACTTAAGAAAGCTTTATATGGACTTAAACAATCTCCTAGAGATTGGTATGATAGACTTACAGGGGTTTTTCTTCAAAACAATTATGATAAGGGAAATGTTAATCCAACTTTTTTTATAAAGAAAGATAAGTAAAAAAAATTATTATTCAAATTTATGTTGATGACATTATATTTGGTTAAACTTAACTATCTTTAAATGATTCCTTTGCGGATCTAATGAAATCTGAGTTTGAAATGAGTATGATGGGTGAGTTAACATTTTTCCTTGGTTTTCAAATTTCTCAAAAACTGGAAGGAATCTATATATACCAACATAATTATATTAAATATATTCTTAAAAAATATGGATATTACAACACTAATAGTATAAGTACTCCCATTGGTACTTCAAATTCACATGTCCTTGATGAAGCTGGGAAACCAATAGATCAAACATCTTTTAGAGGTATGATAGGAAGTATACTTTACTTGATAGCTAGTCATCCAGACTTAATTTTTTCGGTATTCTTATGAGCAAGATATCAATCCAATCCTAAGGAATCTCATTTAAAGGCAGTGAAAAGGATTTTTCACTACTTAAATGGAACCATGGATCTAGGACCCTTTTATACTTCTAAAAATGATTTTGTTTTACGATGTTTTTCAGATGCTGAATTTGGTGGATGTAGAATGGATAGGAAAAGTATATCTAGAACTTTTCATTTCTTAGGAGATTTATTAGTTTCTTAGTCATGCAAAAAGAAACACTCAGTAGCACTTTCCACTGCTGAAGCTGAATATGTAGCAGCTGGAAGTTTTTGTGCTCAAGTGTTGTGAATGAAACACACACTCATAGACTATTGTATGAGTTTTACTAAAACACAAATATTGTATGATAATAATAATGTCATTTCCCTAATTAAAACCCTCAATCTTATGCAAAACACATAGATATTAGGCATCCTTTTCTTAGGGATCACACACAAAAAGAAGATATCATTCTTCAATTTATCAGAATGCAAGATCAACTTGTTGATATTTTCAAAAAATCATTACCCTCCGATATATTTGAATATATTAAACATAAGTTAGGAATGATAACTATAAGGTAATCTTCTATATTAACTTCTTGTTGAAACCTATCTCCTTACAGTAAGAAACTCCTTTTCATAGGGGGGTAAATTTTCTTATTAATCAAATTTTTTCGTAATCAAATTTTTTTTCATAATCAAATTTTTCATAATCAAGTTTTTTGGCAATAAAATTTTTCATAATAAAGTTTTTTTTCATAATAAAGTTTTTTTGGTTAATCAAGTTTTTTTCATAATCAAATTTTCAGAATCATTTTTTAACATTAAATTTGTTTTTAAATTTTTATGGAATCTAAAGTTCTCTAAGAAAAAATTTCCTCATTACAAATAATTTTCCTAGAAATCTGGAAGGTATGTTTTCATTCCTAAGTTTTCGTAACCATCCTTTTACTTTTTGGTATTTTTATCTTATTCAGATTTATTTTTTTTTTCTTTTTTAAATCTGAATTTTTATCTTTAAAAACCTCAAAAGATCGAAACCTATCAAAATCCTTCTTGGGTTATCATATCAACTATCAAATTTGATCAGAAGTACTTCAACTCTTGGATAAACCATAAAAGTTGAACCATCACTTCAATTGCCTATATAAAGCCCCCCTGATGGTTGTCCCACATCGGTTTTTCAAACTTTTTCATGTTGAAGCTCTACCTTTGTATTTTAAGGTCGTTCTGAATCTTCAAAGTGTCCTCAGTTCTGAATGTCTGTTGAAGCCTCTCCACAGAAATAAATGCCAACTGTTAAGGAAATATTTGAGTGGAAGATATACCGAGAGAGGTTAGTTGATCTGAGATTCTTCGAAAAATATGATTTTATCATTTCTAATAATATTAATATGAATGGATGGGAGAGCCTTTTCATTTCAAAACTGAAGGCACGAGATCCGTTGTATCTGGATTTGATGGTAGAGTTCTAAGAAATAGAAAGTTTTTTAAATGAAGAAAGAAGAGATAAATTTTCTTTCTAGAGTTATGGAAATACCTACTCTCTTTTGTACAGCAAGGTAGAAAGTCTTACTAGAATTCCTTATGAAGGAGAAGCATAGTTTGGTACTCACAAAATACCTGATGAATCCAGATATTTTAATAAGGAAAAGGCAATAGAGTGTCTTGGTTTGAAAGGATTGAAGACTCCAAAAATCATTCACCTATCCTAAAATTTGTGGACTCTTGAATTGTGGGTTCAAGGCTTTATAATTCCAAGGAAATGATATAAGGATACTCTGAAGAAGAGTGATATTTATATATTGTATTTCTTGGTGAACCTCAGAAAGATAAACTTGGTTAAGTATATCTTGGTAACAATTAAGAATATCAAGAATGGAAATTTGAAGTCTTATATTATCATGTATCCAGCAATCCTTTCAAAGATTATTTTTCTTTGCCTTCATTCTTTCAAAATCCCATGCAATTCCAAGCTGAGAAAATACAAAGTGATGTTCCTGAGTGATGACACCCTAAGGAGAATGAAAATTGGTTTTTCTATTGAATCGGACAATTTTATGATCTTTTTGAAGAAGAAGTATAAGCTTTGTCAAAGAAGCCATAAGTGGCTGAAACCTCTAAGAAAGGTGGAAGGAATAGAGATGCTAAGGAATCGAAAGAGAAAAGAAAAACTCATGTGGCCATGGAAACTCAGTCAGCACCTCCAAATCCAAAAAATCAAAAAATTGTATCTTGATGAAGTAGTAGCTAAGTGGAGAGAAGATAAGAAGAACAGGAAGGAAGGGGATCCAAAGTTTGGCTTGGACCATGCTGAGGCAAAATCATTAAAGGAAAAGGCTGCTAAGAATATTGAAAAGGAAGAAAAAGAAAAGAATCAAAGGAAGAAATTTTCAGAAGCTGAAATCGTTCAATCTCTTCTCAAGGCTACTGAAAAAGACTCTTAGAAAATTCCAGTACCATATTATTTTTTGATAGAATATTTACCAGAGACTCTGGGAAAGAAAGTGGTAGTTCCAGAATCACATCAAGAAAAAGAAATAATTGAAGAAGAAGAAGTGGAAGAGGAAATAGAAGAACAAGAGGAGGTGGAATAAAAAGGGAATGAAATTGATGATATCATAAGTCAAGTTTAAGAGTACCATGATAAGGAAAGCCCTTCTATAAAATTATCGATCCGGACTTCCCAAGATGAATCTTCAAAATTTTCTACACTAGGAAAAGATGAGAAAGGTGAAGAAGAAGTGAATAAGACAACATATTATGAAAGAAGTAATCATGACTTCAGTCATCCAGAAGATCAATTGGTTGATGCAGAGAGAAATGATGTTGAAGAATATTAGATTGTTCATCTATCTGACAGTGACCATGAATCTCACAAAGAACAAGACATCATTCTGAGAGCTGAAAGGGGAAAGCAAGTAGTAGTAGATACACCTAGTAAATATGTTGTGAAGAAGAAAGATGTCGGTGCTTCATCAAAGAGGAAAGCTAAAGACATAGAAAAATAATCCTCACCAACCAAACACTCGGATTCAAAATCATCTTCCCTCAGACAGGATTTTTTTGTTTAGTCTTTGAAAAAGCAGGTTGGTACTATTCTTTTATTCCCAATCATAGATTCAAGATTCCAGATGCTTCAGCATACGATAAATCAGAAGTCAGATTCAGTTTCCATAATGATGGACAAATTTTTTGCACTAGAGGTAGATTTCAAGACCTTCCTAATTGGTTATGAGGCTCATAAAAGATCTTGTAAGAAGATTACAAGCTGGTCAAAGAATACAATCAAAGAAATGAGAATCTTTGATGAATTACTTGATAATTTCAAGGATGCATTTGATACCGAAGATGGGAAGATCAAGGATCTTACAAATGGTTTTGAGGAAAAGTTAACCCTAGAATAGACTACTCAGAAGCAAGAAGTTAAGGATCTGAATGGAAAGCTTAACTCCATGGACATGAACTAAAAGAGGGAAAGAGATATTATAATGGAGATTGAAGGGAAGATTATTAAGCAAGAAGAACTATTGAAAGCTTAGGCAGACATTCTTAAGGCTCAAGAAGAGAAAATTCAAGCCTCGTAGAAGAAAAGTGAAGACTAGTATCATTTGATTAAGCGATCATAAGAGGATCACAAGGATCTCAAGAAGCTAAAAGCCATTGTGAAGAAGCTGATTCTAAAGGAAAAAATAAGGATAATTTCATTTTATTCCAATATTTTGTTGTATTTTCTTCATTGTACACATTCTTTCAACATTAATCAAATTTAGTTTATTCATTATATATTTTGTTGTTTGGTACTAATGTTTTAGATACCAATTTTTTTCCATTCCCTTTTATTCCTTTTTGAAAATCACAAAGGGGGAGAAAGGAATGATAAAAAGAATATAGAGTAAAGAAGATATTTTCCTAAGGGAGAGTTCATCTAGAAGATTATTCTTATCAATGATGTTTTTTGAATGCAAGAAAATGAAAAATCGCATTTAGGAAATCAAGAATATGATCTTTAGTGTTTCCAAATCCTAAGGGGGAGTTAGTCGTATTTACTATGATCCATAAGTAAAGGGATATAAGTTTTTATTTTCAAGTCCATAAAATTCCTAATTCCATAGATTCTTTTTAGTAAGGATGTTTGTGCTTTTAAAAAATGAGGAGATTGTTGAGTCAATAAGGTTTCCTTATGAATTTTCCATTCCTTTATGTTTTGAAAATCACAAACTCTCTATCTCAAGGCAAATTTCATTTCCAATAAGATTTATCTTATTAAGGAAAATCTTCATTCCCAAGGAAATTTTCTCCCTATCTTTGTTTCCATTGTTCATGATTTAGTTTCACTAAATCTAACTCTTTTTATTTATAAGTGTAAAATTAGGTTTCATTTCTAAAACCTTGGAATTATGTAAATACTTAGATATAAAGTATTCTGTTTTCAGGTTTTGAATTCAGATTTAGAATTCCTCAGAATTTAGATTTTGAAATCTTCTGAATTCATGTTCCGAATTCTTCTAAATTCAGATTCTGAATTCTATGAAATTGAGATTCTGAATTCTATAAAATTCAGAATCTAAATTCTTTTAGATTCAGATTCTGAATTATCTGAAATTCAGATTCCAAATTCTCAGAAATTCTGATTCCAAATTCTCTGAAATTCAGGTTTTGAATTCCTCAAAATTCCGGTTCCAAGTTCCTCAGAATTTAAGTTCCTAATTCCTTGGAATTCAGGTTCAAAATTACTTATAATTCTGGTTCTGAATTTCTTAGAATTCAGACTCTAAATTCCTTAGAATTTAGGTTCTAAATTCCTTATAATTCAGACTCTGAAGTCTATAGAATTCAGATTCTGAATTCCTTGAAAAACAGAAACCGAATATTCATGTAATATAGACTCTGGATGTTTTTCTCTTAGACTCCAAAATTTATTTTCCCTTAGACTCTGAAAAATATATTTAGTTGAGCAACCATATTTTACTTACCCTTGTTATAGTTATGAAATTATGTCGTGCAATCTTTTTCTAATTAACCGTTGTTTTAGTGACACATGTATAGGTCTCCCCTAAATTCAAGGAAAATATGACCCTTAGAGGAGGGAGCTGACCGTTGGAGATGTGTCTATAAATAGGATCTCATTGGAATGAGATCAACACTTACTTACTCATTGATAAATCTAGAGATTAAATCCTGGTGAAGTAATTTCTAGAGAGAGAGACTCTCATGATTTGTGTGTACTAAACATCTTGTTTAGATTGCTTTGTGTGACTCTGATTGTTGTTTTGTATAATCGAGGGCTTTCGGGGATAGGAAGATAGACGTGAAGACTACCTTAAAGTTTGAGGACTTCCTTAACAAAGAAGACAAAGGTGCCAACTACCTTCAAGTTTTTAGGGTTTGCCAGGATAACAAGATAGAATCCGATATTCCTATCGAGGGCTTACCCTGGTGTGGGTAAGACAGACTTTCTTTAAATTATAAATCAAGGGACCTTTATCCAAGGTTGTTAGATACCCTACTCTTTGGTTTAAAAGATTCTATACTTGTTACGTGTGTCGTTTCAAGTTTGTTTTCTACTGCATTTTGATTAATAAGGAAAGTATAACTATCTTATATTTTCTTGTACTTGTATACTTTGATTATTAAGATTATATATGCTTTAAGGTAGAATCTTTTTCCTTGTAAACTTTTCTTAAGTTTCATTTCAGGAACCATCTTTCTAGAATCTATAAAGTTTATAGAACTAAGAGGTTTTGTAAATTTACCTTGTTTAACTTTGTTAAACAATGTTTTCCTCAAGGTTAAAACGAAATTTTTATAACCAAATTTAAATGTTCCAAAAAAAAATGTTAATGTATACAATTCACCCCCCCCCCCCCCCTCTTGTATATTGAGCATCTACATCATTATTTTGATCCTATAATTGTGTTTTCCCAAAATATCCCACAATTATCACTTTATACACCCACTATATTTTATGCAGATTAGCAGTGTTTTTTATTTTGTTATGAAAATATGCAGTGGATAAATAAAAATAATGAACATGGATTTTTATAGTGGTTTCGGGCACAAAGATACCCTAGCTCACTCCATCAAATACTCTATCTATTATCTTGAGGAATATCACTAGTCCGGTCCTCTAACCATAAGAACAAATTTCCACAACTGAGAGCATGCAGTTGACACCACTACAAGACTAATTACAAAAGTCTTCTAGTTCTTTTATAGGGAACCAAAATATCCAAATCATAAATAGAGCAGCTGATTCTCCACCACAACTGATTATGGACCATTGAAAACTAAAAATGAATCAAAATAGATTGATTTGATTGAAATGGGATGAATCTTCACAATTCCAACAGTACGCAATTAACAGTATATAGATCTTCTTCTTCAGAAAAAAAAATATCTTCACAATTTGAATTGTATAAAGTGATCTGGTTGCACAAAGATCTTCAATTTAAAAGCAGAAAAAAAACAAATTAGTCACAAAATTACAGTAGAATAATATAGAACATGTATATCTCCAAAATTTAGTCCTTTAATCAGAATTGTTCATTTACTGTAGCACTGTGAAAAATAATTTCAATAATGCAGCCGCATATCACATAGAGAAAGATATATATTTTCTGAGATATTCTGAATAAATATATAGAAAAGTTTATTGATTTCTTCAATAATTCAGATCCGAAAGAATAACATGATTGGTTATAGAAATTCAAATTTCAATTAACTAGGAGAGTTGTAACTTCCCTTAGAAATAAGAATGATTTTCTCTAAAAAGCTCAGTTCTTTGAAAAAATCAAAACGATCTGTGAATTGGTATTTAATTATGACTTGACAGTTGCAGCAATCTAAGATTGAAAACATGGCTTGAAAAACTTAGCCCTTTGAGAATACAATATAGGGTTAAACTGTGTGGCGTAGGGTTCCTTCCAATGTAGCATTCATTATCCATATGTTAATTTATACATAACATAGGGGGAAAAGTATTGTATGTATAATGATCCATACTGTTATCCTTGTCATCATAAAATAATGAGCGTAGCAAAGATAAACCATATGTTCACCTTTTCCAAATGTAGGGTATGAACAATGAATCCAAACTCCAACATAGGGTTGTTGATCCAGACACTTTCTGATTTCTGCATGTAGGGATGTTATTTCAAATGAAATATATTTATCATAGCATATGTTTGATACCATATCCAAATTTTATCCATTATATCATAACATAGTGATGAAAATAGTGTTTCTAGAATCATTCTATAATGAAAAAAACATTAAAACAAAATATAAATTCATAAAAATCTCACTTAACAAAATTTCATTAGAAAACAAGCAAGCTATTTATGATCATAAAAATCATACTAAATCATAGAGTATTTTTGATAAAATACATGCCCAACAATATCTCATTTTTGATGATTATGAAACCCATAACATACTCCTTAAAAATTAAAGAAAATATAGGATTTGTAAAACACAAAATTAGATTTTTTTTAATTTCAATTCAAAAAATCATTTTGATAAAGAAAATTTTAAAATAAATGAAATTTTGTGGATTTTAAATCTTAAATATTATCTCCATTTTTTGATATAAAAATGATAGGTGGTCAATTAATAAATTAAATAAACCATAGTTAAAATAGTACAAAACTAAAAATGATTAGTCCTAAATTCTTCCATAGAAAAATAACTCTAAGACTGGCAGTGAAGTATTGAACCGAAATAAAGTAAATAAATCTAGATATGAAGAAACTGAAATTAATTTAAATATACATTCAAATGTTATAGTACAATCTGCAGTCAACATGGGTCTTCAAAATGAATGGTTTTAGAGTTCAATTTCAGTAGGAACAGAGGGTTCATCTGGATGAGGAATGTCATGGACAACTCTACTAAGATCAAACATCTTCAATAGCGGGCTCTAGAAATGGTTGTTGAACATTTATGTCCAATGCTGAAGTAGATTCTTGAAATCATTTCTAATATTTAATCTCTTAACCAAATTGATATTTAAAAAAGCATTCACAGCTTCTTTAGACTGAATGAAAGAGATAAGCTTGTCTTTGACTAGATTAATCATTAGTCCCAACTAGGATTCATTTGAAGTATGCTGACTCACTAGATTCCTCTGATTCTCCAATAACACATTCAAAGGAATTATATCACACTAAAGTGTGTCTATCCTATCATTAAATTAAACCAAAACAGAAGCAATTTTCTCAAACTTCCTAAGCATATTTGGTGGTGTCTATTGAGAATAGGTAGATGCTCTATTGCTTTCTTTGAAATACTAAAACTCTCTGTTAAACATTATTTCAAACTCATCAAACTTTTTTTCTTGATATACTCACCTTTTAATGAACAAAATTATTTTGAAATTTATTCCATGGTCTTTTTAAGATCTCTGACTGTTATAATATTTTTCTTGTATTCTCGCAAATAAAGCTTCTGAGCTTTATACACTTATCTCGATACTGAAGTAACACTATATTGTTAAAACTTTTTATTCTTAGCCTCAAACTATTCTCGAAAAAATGAAACCTATGCCTTTAACAGTTGTATCTTTATAAATTGATCATTGACTTCAGAATAAAGAGATTCAATAGAATTAGATCCTTCTTGATCAACTTCAACTATAGTCAGGCTTGACTCACCAACTCCTTTTGGTCTGTTTCCCAAATCAGATCCTCCAAAAACTCCAAGACCAGGAACAATATGAGTTCCAAGATTAGGGATTTATTCCTTTTTAAGTTCATAAAATTGAGCCTCCTTCTCAATTTTCTCATCTACTGGGTTCTCATGCTGAGTAGTTTCACCTTGTTCACCAGATGTAATGGAATCCACATTTCCAACCTCATCCTCCATAATAACTTATGGAATATTAACTAAAACTCTTCTTCTTTTTCAAACAAAAGACACTTCTACACTTGAAGTTCCTTTATCTTCTTTAAGTCTCTAGTGTACTAAAACAGTAGAAGGGGTAACCTTTTATCCCCCTAATAAATAGCTAACAACTTCTGTTGTTGTTCCAATCAAACTGGTAGAAAACTATTTCATGATTTTCTCTATCAAAAACCAATCATCTTTATTGTTCCGGCATTCAACGTGTTACTATGGTGACACCTAGTTAAAAAACATATTTACTATATTTACATCCCTTTACATAAATAAAGAAATAATCCTACTATATGGATAATATCCCATCTTGGAATATGGGTGGTAGTAGTGATTTAGATACCTTATCATAAATCAAGGAAAGTAAAACTTAATATGATTTAGAAATAGAAACATATTATATATGACTGGATAGAAGACCTTCTCAAGATCAGCGGTACTAGGAAAAATTTCTGATTGAATAAACTTCATCATCACATGGTGGTTTGGAGAATTTTATTTTGTAAACACTTTCTTGACACATCTTGTCCCAAAAAAAGAAAACATGATTTTCTCAAACATATGTCTTACATTACAAATGTTTAATAAATTGAACTAAAAATCTCCCTCATGATGACATCTTAACATCACGGTCATTTCCACATAGGATAAAGGAAACTCCTTATTATCAATATTAGAGATAATCGAATATTCTTCAAAACCAAAACTAAACAAATCATTCTTAAAAAAAAATCTTTAACTTATATATCGTAAAATATTAGAATATTATCTTCTCCAAAATCATAAATTATAACTTGAAAATGAAAATCTTTCTTAAGATAAATATTCTTATAATCTAAATATCCAAAATCTATTACCACTCCATGAAATACTTTGAGATATTTCCTTAAAGCATACATACTATTTTCCAATTTATCATCAACATATTTTTATGAGGTTTCCATTTCTGAAGGTTTCGAAACATAAGGGATTGAATAATTAGGGTTTTTGGTAGATTGGAAATGAAAGAGAGAGGTACCATGTAATTCGAAAGGATGTGTACGAGAGGAGAAAGGGAGAGTGGGATAAGAAAAATGATTTTCTCGCTCTAATAGAGGAATTACTCACTATCATTTTTTTAATTTAAAATAAAATTAAAAAAAAAATTAAAACAAAATTTAAAGGAAAAAAATCAATCAAATTAAATAAGTCTTTACTAATATAAAAATAGAGAACTGAAAATAAATTAATAAAAAATCATTTAAACTCAAATAAACCTAACTCCCCCTTAATAAAATCAAAACTATCACTGAGAAGTGATTTTGTAAAAATATCAGCTAATTGATATTTTATATTAACAAATTATAATGATATATCCATTTTAAGGACATGATCTCTTAGAAAATTGTGTCTTATATCAATTTTTTTAGACCTATAATTACTTATAGGATTTTTTAAAAATATTAATAGCACTAGTGTTATCACCTAAAATTAGAATACTATTAAAGTTTAGTCTAAAGACTAGTAGAGTGCTTTTTATCCACAACACATGTGCACAAAAAATGTCAGCAGATACATATTCTTCCTCAGCGGTTGATAGGGAAACTAAGTGTTCTTTCTTACTAGACCAAGAAACTAAGGATTTTCCTAATAAGTGACAGGTTCTTAAGGTACTTTTTATATCTAATCTATACCCTCCAAATTCAGAATCTATATATGAAATTAAATTAAAATCAAATGTTTTGGGGTAAAGATGAGATTGAAAAATAGTTCCTTCTAAATATCTAAAAGTTCTTTTGACAATAGTAAGATGGTATTCTTTTGGATTTGATTGAAATGTAGCACCTAGACGTACTGAAAACATGATGTCTGGTCTGCAAGCTGTAAGATATAAAAAGCTTCCAATCCTACATGTATATAAATTTCTATCAACTAGTTTCCCAGCTTCATCCAAATCAATTTTTATATTAGTACACATGGGATTTCTATATGTCTTGTTGTTTCTGAGTCCAATATTTTTCAATAAATCTATAATATATTTACTTTTATTTAAAAAACCATCGTCTTTTTGAAAAATTTTAAATCCTAAAAATAAATTTAGTTCTCCCATCATACTCATTTCAAATTCTTTTTGCATTAATTTTGAAAAATAATGACAAATATTTTTATTATTTCAACCAAAAATCACATCATCAACATAAATTTTAACTATTAAAATATTAAAGGAAATAGTTTTCTTAAAAAATGTTGGATCTTCAAAACCAATCGTAAAACCATTTTTCAAAAGAAAAGAACTAAATCTTTTATACCATGCTCTAGGTGTATATTTAAGGTAATAGAGAGCTTTAGTAAGTTTAAAAACAGAGTTGAGTTTTTGAGGATTTTCAAAACTATAAAGTTGTTCAATATAAACTTCTTCCATCAAATAAACATTTAAAAAGATATATTTAAAATCCATATGATATAATTTAAAATTTATATGAGATGAATAGGCTAAAAGGATTATGATTTCTTCTAATCTTATTATAGGGTCAAAGGTATCATTATAGTCTATGCCTTCTTTTTGATTATAACCTTTAGATACTAATCTAGCTTTTTTTCTAGTTATGATCCCTTAATCATCTGGTTTATTTAAAAAGACCCACTAAGTTCTTATAACTTGATAATTGGTTGGTCTCTCTACATGTTTCAAAACGCCATTCCTTTAGAACTGGTTTAGCTCTTATTACTTTTTTAACATCCAACTCTCATCATCTAAGGCTTCTTCAATAGTCTTACGTTTTAACTGAGATAAAAAAGGCAGAAAATTCTACTAAATTCCATATATTTATTCTAGTTTATTTTCTTTTGTCTAGGTATCCTATATAACAATTTATAAAGGGTAGTTTTATAAGATTCTATACTGTCTAGGTAGAACACATTCAAGTTATTCAGTTTCATGCTCTTCTGAACTGGATTTAACATTATTAATATCATTATTAAAATCATTTTTAGGGGTTCAAGTCTTATGTTATAAAAAGAGTCAGTGACTAAATCTGTTTGATCTTTTTATTTAATGAAATGGTTAGTTTCATTAAACATTACATGAACTGATTCTTCAACAATCCTTGACTTTTTATTAAAAACTCTATAAGCTTTATATGTAGTAGAATATCATAAAAATATTCCTTCATCAGCCTTTGGATCAAATTTACCAATGTTTTTGTTACTATTCAAGATATATACCTTGCATCCAAAAAAAATAAATTACTTTAGGTTTTTTGTTATTCCAATGTCCATAAGGTATATTTTTAAATATAGGCCGAATTAAAACTCTATTCATGATATAGAAGGTTGTCCTAACATCTTCTACCCAAAATAGGTAGGAAGAAGGTATTCATTCAGCATAGTCCTAACCTTTTCATGAATAATTCTATTTCTTCTTTCAATAATTATATTTTTATGAGGAGTTCATGGTGTAGAGAAGGTATGTTTAATACCCAAATTTGAGAAAAAATAATTGAATTCTTGATTCTCAAATTCTCCATAATGATCATTTCTCAATGAAATTATTTTAAATTCATTTTCATTTTGAAAACTTTTACAAAAACTTTCAAAAATAGAAAAACATTCACTTTTGAGTTTTATAAAGTAAACCCAAGTAAATATATTATAATCATCTACTAAAATATAAACATATAATTTACTATCCAAACATGATATCCTTGATGGTCCAAAAAATACATATGGATAATTTCTAAAGGTTTTGATGTAACAATTTTGTTAATATATTTGAAAGTTGATTTATGTTTCTTGCCAAGATGGAATGCATCACAGAATCATTCATTATAAAACTTTATATTATGAAAATCATAAACTAGTTTTTTCTTAGATAATCTATGAAAAACATAAATATTATAGTGTCTAAGTCTTCTATTCCAAATCCATGATTAATTTTTCTAAGCAGTTAAACAATTAACTTTCTATTTACATAAGGAATTTAAATCCAAAGTATAAACATTATCAGTTTGAGGTTCTCTAAACTTAAGTAACTTATATTTAAACATAGAACATCAATTGTTAGAAAAATAAACATAAAATCCATCATCACAAAGTTGAGAAATACTTATCAGATTGTTCTTCAACCCTTTCACATACATTACTTTTCTAATTGAGATAGTTTTTGGATCTACAACAGTTCAAACTCCAATTATTTTTCCTTTGGCATTATCACCAAAAATGACAAGACCTCCATTCATTTGAGTAAGTGTGTGAAAATTTGATGGATCTCCACTCATATTCCTATAATATCCACTATTCATATACCATATAACATTTCTATACTTGTGTCATGTTATTTGAAAAAGTATTTAAATGGATATTTGTTTTAGTACCCACACTTTCTTAGGTCCAGTAGTGTTAGCTATCAGAGATCTGGGAATCCAGACCTACATTGTTTTTCTATAGCTTATATCATTAGATTCAGATAAATTTTTTGAAATAAAGGATCTTTTAATGTCTCTTATTTGAGGATTTCTTAGATAAAATTTATTTTTTAAATGCCTTTTTATTCCACAAATATAACAGTTTCATTTTTTGAATTGGAGAAAAAATAATTCTTGTATAGTTTAGATTTCTCACCCTTACTTACTATACCAAATAATTTATTTTTTATAACATTATTTCCATGGATTTAATCTAATATTTTTTCTCCTTTAGTAATGAAAATAGCAGTACTCTTATATGATTCTACTTCATCCTATAAATCTTTGATAATATTTTCATGATCATCATGGTTTGATGTAGATGAGTTAAAATTTTCAATTAACTCTTGATGTTGTTTTCATAGGGTATCTCTATCACCTAAAACATCATTATGAATGTTCTTTAAATATTTTTTCTTCTTTAATAAGAAATCATATTTTTATTCTATCATAGAATAGTAGGCAGCCAATTTTTTAGTTGAACAACTACTTTTATCAGAATCAGAAGAGTAATAAGTTTGTACATTTTCTTATTCTTCCTTGTCTATAAAACATATATTAGCTTTGAGATTTGGTTTTTCATTCTCTGAATTAGATTTTGAAGGACATCTGGAGTCTTTAGAAACACTATATGTTTCTTTCATTGCTCTTCTACCTTTATGTTTATAATCTGCATTTTTTTTATATCTCTTATCTTTCTTTATATTTTCATCTCTTTGCTAAGAAAAATCATGTGTAATATGACCTAATTTCTTGCATTCATAGCATCTAACTTATTTTGACTCTATCTCATCATTCTTGAAGGATTTTCTTAATCCTATATTCTTCTAATAAATCCTTCTAAACTTTCTAACTAACTGATCCAGTTCTATTTTAGAATTTGATGAATCAGAATTCTTATCCTTCCTATATTCTTGATTCATTTTTCTGTTTGGATTCTGAGATGTTACCTTTAGAGAAGTATTTTTGTTTTTCAAAATTATTTTATTATCTTCAAATTCATCTTTCATTTCAGCTTCATACATCATCAATGTCCCAATTACTTCTGTCATAGTCAGATCTTTGACTGGTGATGATTGTTGAATAGAAGTAGATATACCATTCCATTTAAATGTTAGTACTCTCAATACTTTAAAATCTTGATCAGATTTGTTTGATGGGTTCTCATATGGATGAAATATTGTTGATAATTTCTATAAGCCTTCCATTCATCTGTGTGATGCTTTCTCCATCAAACATCCTAAATATGTCTAATTTTAGAATAGATGTAGCATACCTCATTTTTTATACATTATTTATTCCTTCATAAGAAATTGTAATATTTTTACACATTTCAAATGTAGTAGGACATTGTGAAACTCGATTGAACTCATCTGGTCCTAGACCACTGATAATAGCATTCATAGATTTCGAATTCAATTCATATTTTTCTACGGTTGTAGAATCCCATGTTTCTAGTTTCTTAAAAATATTATATGTAGTAATGATCTTTCAATAAACTCTAAATCCACAATTATTAAGATAAATAGTCATCCTTGATTTCCTACATCCATAATTTTCATCATTGAAACATAGAGCACGAACCATTAACATTCCTTCTCTAGAATCAATAATTTCCATCATTGTATATATATTAAACCTTTCATCTTGATATATCTTTTTCAAAATATCTCCTATAATACCAATTGATAGGTCGGAATATTCAAATTAATACACAAGAGGGGGTGAATTGTGTTTTCACAAAATCTTCCTCAATTCTCACTTAAGGCACCCATTGTATTTTATGAGGATTATCAGTGTTTTTTATTCTGTTATGAAAATATGCATTGGATAAACAGAAATAAATAACACATATTTTTATAGTGGTTTGGGGTACAAATATCCCCTATTACACTCCACCAAATACTTTCTCTATGATCTTGGTGAATTTCAATAGATTGGTCCTCTTATCACAAGAAAAAATTTCCACAACTAAGTGAAAGCATTTGACACCTTTATAAGAATAATAAAAAAAGTCTTCTAGTTATTTTATAGGGTACCAAAATATCCACAACATAAATCGAGAAGCTGATACTCCACCAAAATTGAGTATGAGAAGTTGAAAACTCAAAATGAATCAAACGATATTGATTTGATTGAAACAGGTTAAATATTCACAATTATAGTAGTACACCTTTAAGAGTAGATGGATCTTTTTCTTCAGAAAATAATATCTTCAAGATTGAAATAGTATGAAGTGATCCAGTTGCACAAAGATATTCAATTAAAAATCAGAAACAAAACAAAGCAATCGCAAACTTATAATAGAATAAGATAGAACATGTGTTAGGGCCAATATGGGCCTATATACCCTGAGAGGGGGGGTGAATCAGGGTATGGATATTCTTTTTCAAAGTTCTTCCTACCCCACTAGATCTTGACCTCTTTATTACAAGGGTCACTTTGTTTGCTCTTGTGTGTAAAAAATGATCACTTCTTTACTTCATTATCTAATGATGATGCTTTGAATGCAATGTAGGGAAGAAAACAGGCAGACATAGAGATTTTTACTTGGTTCACCCTCACTGGGCTACATCCAAGGAGCATACGCTGACAAGTTGCCGGTCGTACCAAATTCCACTATTCTTCACTAGATGTGGATACAAAGTTCGGGCTAGATCACTTCTATGCCCAGGCTCACTGCCTTTACAAAGTTTAGGGTCAGCTCACTACTTTCCCAAGGTTCACTCCCTGTTTCTCTCTCTCTGGCTCACTTCCGGTGGAGAGGATCACCTTCTTCCTCTTCCTAAGCTCACTGCTCTTGGAAGGAATCCACTCACAGTTTATAGACCTGTAGGTCTCTTTATTTGCATGAATGAATGCATCTTCCTCTGTGTGTAGATGCTCTGTTGAAGTACAAATTTCACCCGTAGATGAATATCTCTTTGCACCGAAGGTATCGGGCAACGTACCAACTTCCGCGTAGTCCGAGAAGCACTGCTGGAACAAAACCTTACTTGGCGCGCAAGTCAATCTTGGCGCGCAAGTATCGGCGCGCAAGTCACAACGGGTGCGCAAGTTCACCTCAGACACTTGCACGACTCAAGCTTCCTCAACTCCAAACTTGCGCGACTCTCTTCTTTTTACGCCCAAACCATTATTGGTGCGCAACTTCCAACCGGCGCGCAACTTCTAACACCGGCGCACAACTTCAACCACTGGCGCGCAACTTCACCTGCGCGACCACACACACCACCTGCGCGACCACCACACCTGTGCGACGGGAGCTCTGATTTCTCAAAGAGTTAAACCCAGTTGAAAATTAGGAGGGTTGGTCTAGTATTTATAGGCAATCTGACCACCCTACGCAACGGCGCGCAAGTCACCTGCGCGACCCAGTTTCGGCGCGCAAGTCTTCTGTCCTTTTGGACACTTGCGTGACCAACTCCCAAACTTGCGCGAACCTACTTCCTTTGCCATATTTTGATCTTCTGATATTGAAAAACATATGGCGCACAAGTTCCCTATACTCCAAGTCCACGGCGCGCAAGTCCCTTTGCCAAAAACACTTTTCTTCATTTGCCGATTTTCAGGCCCTAAAATTTGGCAAACCCTGGAAAACGGTGCCACCTTGTATCTGTTCTTTTGTACCACCTCCAGATCATCCATTCCTTTTATCGGCGTTCTTGAATCAAACATGGATTGTTGACCTCAGCTCTTGAACTCAACATTCCACCATGAAATCCTCTTTGTCAACAATCACTACTCAGATGTCCACTTTGTCAACAAACTCAATCACCTCAAAAATGCTTCAATGATACCTTGAGGGATTTTTGCCCAACAATCTCCCCCTTTGGGTTTGTTGACAACTCTTCCAAAACAAAGATACGTCATTGATTCTTCAGCCTCCATTCGCCTCATTGCGATTCTAATAGCGATCAAGGATTTACTCAACACATACTCTAAGCCCACATGAGCAATGCTCGGAGTGAGAAACAAGAGTAAATGAAACGTTCATCAATGAATCACTTTATCTCTGACATCCACTGTTGACACCAAACTGATACCAATTTGTACTAAACTGATACCAATTGTTGATGGATTTGTTGGAAGACCAATGTTTGGTTTGGAAATAGTCTTACCACTTTCCAACACCACTCTTATGCTTTTATCACGATCCTCAGCTGTCGTGATATCTATTCTTTGATCGATCACTTCTAGCATCGTCAGATTTAATACGCTCCCCCTTTCTGCTCATAGCTTCAACACCTCTTTAGCCATATTTCCTATGTTGTCCAAGCTAAGCTCTAGCTAAGCACGTTCAACTAGCTTCAACTCCCCCTATCTGGCTGCTCCACCTGTCAGCTTCTCCCCATATCATTCATGATTTATCAAATCTCCACATTGTCTCCCCCTTAAACAATCACTATTTTCTCCCCCTTTGTCAATGAACCCAAAGGACACATCATCCTTTGTAGTACTATTTCAAGTGCGGGGAATCGACTGAACTCCCAGAGCCAGTCGATGCCTCTCAAAAGCTTCCTTGGGTAAGGCCTTGGTCAGAATGTCTGCAACCTGTAGCTCTGTAGGCACATACTCCAACTTCACGATTCCCTGCTCAACCTTCTCCTTGATAAAATGATACTTAATCTCAATGTGCTTTGTCCTTGAATGATGGACAAGATTTTTGCTAAGATTTATAGCACTTGAGTTGTCACACTGGATTCCGATCGGAGACTTCACTTCAACTCCCATATCTTCAAGCTGCTGCTTTATCCACAATAACTGTGTGCATGGTTGAGTGGCCGCAATATACTCTGCTTCTACAATGCTCAACGAAGTATTCTTTTCACTGAAAGCATGTGGCTTTCCTTGGGATTGCACTGATATATCGTTGCTTGGCATGTGGCGAAAACAATGTCAGGCCTTGTCGCGGTCAAGTACAATAGACTTCCGATAAGTTGCATGTATTCTGTGATATTAACTGCCTTTCCATCTTCATCTTGCGATAATTTCATCCGGGTGGCAACCGGAGTCTACATATCCTTGGAATTTTCCATTCCAACCCTTCTCAGGACCTCCTTGGCATATTTAGATTGAGAAATGAATGTTCCATTCCTTCCTTGTGTCACCTGTAGACCAAGGAAAAACGTTATCTCACCGATCATTGACATTTCAAACTCATTTCTCATGAATTCGGAAAACTGTCTGCACTGAGCTTCATCTGATCCACCAAATATTATGTCATCGACATAAACCAACACCATCATCCTTTGATTACTGTCATTACTGAAATAGAGATTGTAATCAACTCCTCCATTCTGAAAACCAAGCTTCTTCAAGTACTGATCATTCCTTGAGTACCATGCCCTTGGTGCTTCTTTCAGCCCATACAACGCCTTCTTCAGCCTTCAAACTTTGTTCACATCCTTATGAATGAGAAAACCATCTGGCTGCTCAATATACACTTCTTCTTCCAGAACACCATTTAAGAATGTATATTTGACATCATCTGGAACACTTTGAACTTCCTTTGCACGATGATGGCTAGGAATAATCTTATTGTCTCCAGCCTTGAAACCGGTGCAAATGTCTCATCAACATCTATTCATTCATAGCTTGAACCCAGTTTTCATCTTCAGCTGCATCGGAAAAACATTTCGGCTCCACCTGAGATAAAAACGATGTCTGCTGTAATGACTTCATTCTTCGAGTCTGAACTGGTTCTGTCTGATCACCAATGATATTCTGCCTATCAATTTCAGCTCGAATCTTTAGCTTCCTTACAGATAAGAAATTTACTTCTACATACTCATCATCAGTATCCTATTCTAAATCATCTTCAGCCACTTCTTCTCTCCCTGAGTCTCTTACCACTTCTTCACTTTTGACAGAAAACTTTTCACTGTGTCATTTTTTAATGATGTCATTTCTTTTAACATCTTCTCTCAAATTTTTGTTGACACACTTTTGATTTTTTCTCTTGCAGCTTCTTGGTATCCTAAAAGCAGTCAGCTGATACCACATTGTTGGAACAGAATAGATAATCATGAAATCATGTGTGTTGTTGCTTGGCCCCCAATCATTCTTTATGAAAATAAACATTCATCCTTCATATCACATTTTGATCTTGCATCTAATTAGGATATAGAATGCTCCCCCTATGTTATGCAATTCTTCCATCTATTAGGCTCACAACCATTCTTTTCCTCATGCATCATTTATTCTCATGTTCCAATCATAATTGAGCCATCAACAAAATCTCTAAGCCTACTGAGTTTTCACTCGGTGTAGGAAACAAGAGACAATGTCAATAACACAATCACTTCCTGTTGTGCTATGTTTCTCCCTTTCATCATCAACTTTGATGCCTGATTTGAGTCAATCAAAACACTGAAGCATATCACATCTCCACTTCGCATCTTTAGATGCCACTTCCCCATGGATTGTATCTCCCTAAAACCTGAAACACATGAATCATCAATTAATAGCATTTATATACATAGGGATAGGGGGTTGGTTCCAAAATCTTCAAGATGAGGATTGTGGTTGATCCGGATGGGTCAACCCATTGATTCTTTCTTGCAGAGCATCACACTCCTTCTTTGCTTCTTCTAGTTGCCTAGCCAACCTCAACTATTCTGGCCATATGACTAGGCATTCTTTTCCCACATTTGGAGCCTTTCTCTGATATGTAGATTCTGTAGATTTAGCCTTTCTCACCATTTGGGGTTTAAACCCACTAGTACACATTTCTGTCTTTGACGTTCTACCAAAATTCCATTTTCCATAATTATTTCTATGAGAAGGAATCTCTTTTCTTTCGATCTTCCCTTGCTTCTTCCACCATTGCAAGGGTCTTCCTCTTTTCTCCACTTCTTGTTGTGGCACACGACTTGAAAAATTTTCAATGCATTCTTTGTTTATCTGACTTTTATCAGATTTATGAGTCGCCACCCTATTTTTCATTAGTGGTGGGTCCTCCACTGAATGTAATTTCTCCTTACTCACAGCTGTAGTGTTTCCTCTATTTTTCTTCCAGATATGGTCATGTTCTTTCTTAGAGAGCAGTTTTGAGTGTGACAGAGATGGTGACTGATACACCTTTCGTTCAGCTCCATGTGATTCCCCTGAGGCTCTAAACTTGTTCTCCAACTTTCCACTTTGTCTCCTAGTGTACAATTTCTCATTATACACCACTGGTGTCGGGAATCTACTTTCATGTTCCTTTCCCTTTCCTTCTTTCTACTTGTAGCAATGTCTTTCCAAATGCCCATAATCAGAACATACAAAACATTTCCCATTAAAGGCATACCTCATTTCATCACTTCTCTGTCGAGATGTTGATGCACCTTGAGATCCTCTTCTGATATTGGGCTCCTGTGCTTCCTGACAGATACTCATTGTGTGTCCCTTTCTTCCACAGAAATAGCATCTCATGAATGTTTTCCTCGAAGAGACTCTCTTCTATGATTTCTCATGATGCTTCTTCTTCTCAGATCTAGTAATGTTTCTATTTTCACAGCCTGAGATGTATTCTTGTGCCTCTAGACAGAAGCTTGACATGTGGCCCTGAATCCCACAGAAATAGCACATGTCATCACTTCTTCTTGTAGCTATCCTCTTAGGCCTATCTCCCGCACCAACATGATTTTCTCTATTTCTGGAGTTGTTCACGGCTCTCTTCTTATCATGCATGGGAGGTGATTCATCAAATCCAATACCAGCTTTTCCAAAACTTGCTGTTCTTTGAGCTGAGAAAATATTCTGTTGTTTCTCTTCCGAAACAGCATATCTGATCTTCATTTTATCATCACTTGTCGAAGGATAATCAAATAGTAAATGCAAGGCATCCTTCATTTTAGGCTTTCCTCTATCATTGGAACTCTCTAATTCCTTCTTAACTGATTCTAGCTATTCTTCCAACTTTTGAATCTCTGTCTCCCTTGATTCAAGTTGGACATCAAGTTCTCTCTTGAGAAGCTTCCCTCTTCTCATCTCATCTTCCAATTCACGTGTCAGCTTTTCCACCATTGCACTTTGTTTTACTACTTTAAATTTTTCTTCAGAAACAGATTTAGAGACAGATTCATTCTCTTGTTGTAGGCTTCGATTCTTCTGAACTTCTTCAGAAAATTGTGCTACTAGATCATCATTTCTAGCTTTCAGATTCTGAACATTATCTAACTTTTGATTCTCTTCATAATCATCAGCCTTTTGTTTTCCTTTCATTTTAGCCATCTTTTGTAGTTATTCGACATGAGAGTCATTCTTCTCTGTTAGGTCAGTAACTATATCAATAAGCCTTTGATTTAAGCCTTTTAGCTTGTTGACCTCAATCTCCAATGCCTTGATCTGGATATATTTAGATTTGGCTTCTTCAGTGTTTCCAACTTCACTTGGAATATTAGGTTCTTCGATGCTCTTGAATTGATCTTTCACTTTTCTATTCAAGCCATCGATCTCCCTTTTCTGTTCTTCAATCTTAAGCTTATACTCACTAACTGATTCTGAGTTCTCTGGTGCTGATAACTTGAGTTTCTCAATTTTATTTATCAACTCAGACTTCTCTTCTTCATGCTGCTGCATATAGAGTTTGGCATCGCGAACAACTTTGTTAGCATTCTTGGTTTTGGCTCTCCAAACATCTATCTCTTCAAGAGCAGCCTCTAACTCAGCTCGCATATCTATTCTTCCTTCAATTTCTTCTTCTGTTTCAGTATCACTCTGATGCTCATGTACTTCACTCATTCCAACATCATGATTGAGTGAATCAATCCTTTCCCTTTTTGATTCATCCAAGCCTTCCTTCAGCAAGCTGTTTGATTCCTTTAGTTGAATCACACATTTTCCATATACACTTCCACATTGAGGAGTACCACCTGACTTCTACTTATTCATGGATGTTTTTTCCTTTGCCATGGCAGATTGAGATAAGAGCAGACTGATTCTTTATCCACACAGATCGACTACACCAAGTTGGAGCAAACAAATCTGATAACAGCAGCCTTCCCTTTGATACCAATTGTTAGGGCCAATAGGGGCCTATATACCCTAAGAGGGGGGGTGAATCAGGGTATGGATATTCTTTTTCAAAGTTCTTCCTACCCCACTGGATCTTGACCTCTTTTTTACAAGGGTCACTTTGTTTGCTCTTGTGTGTAAACAATGATCACTTCTTTACTTCATTATCTAATGATGATGCTTTGAATGCAATGCAGGGAAGAAAACAGGCAGACATAGAGATTTTTACTTGGTTCACCCTCACTGGGCTACGTCCAAGGAGCATACGCCGACAAGTTGCCAGTCGTACCAAATTCCACTATTCTTCACTAGATGTGGATACAGAGTTCGGGCTAGATCACTTCTATGCCCAGGCTCACTGCCTTTACAAATTTTAGGGTCAGCTCACTACTTTCCCAAGGGTCACTCCCTGTTTCTCTCTCTCTCTGGCTCACTGCCGGTGGAGAGGATCACCTTCTTCCTCTTCCTAAGCTCACTACTCTTGGAAGGAATCCACTCGCAGTTTATAGACCTATAGGTCTCTTCATTTGCATGAATGAATGCATCTTCCTCTGTGTGTAGATGCTCTGTTGAAGTAAAACATTCACCCGTAGATGAATATCTATTTGCACCGAAGGTATCGGGCAACGTACCAACTTCCACGCAGTCCGAGAAGCACTGCTGGAACAAAACCTTACTTGGTGTGCAAGTCAATCTCGACGCGCAAGTATCGGCGCGCAAGTCACAACGGGCGCGCAAGTTCACCTCAGACACTTGCGTGACTCAAGCTTCCTCAACTCCAAACTTGCGCGACTCTCTTCCTTTTACGCCCAAACCATTATTGGCACGCAACTGCCAACCGGCACGCAACTTCTAACACCGGCGCACAACTTCAACCACTGGCGCGCAACTTCACCTGCGCGACCACACACACCACCTGCGCGACCACCACACCTGCGCGACGGGAGCTCTGATTTCTCAAAGAGTTAAACCCCATTGAAAATGAGGAGGGGTGGTCCAGTATTTATAGGCAATCTGACCACCCTACGCGACGGCGCACAAGTCACCTGCGCGACCCAGTTTCAGCGTGCAAGTCTTCTGTCCTTTTGGACACTTGCGCGACCAACTCCCAAACTTGCACAAACCTACTTCCTTTGCCATATTTTGATCTTCTGATATTGAAAAACATATGGCGCGCAAGTTCCCTATACTCCAAGTCCACGGCGTGCGAGTCCCTTTGCCAAAAACACTTTTCTTCATTTGCTGATTTTCAGACCCTAAAATTTGGTAAACACTAGAAAACGGCGCCACCTTGTATCTGTTCTTTTGTACCGCCTCCAGATCATCCATTCCTTTTATCGATGTTCTTGAATCAAACATGGATCGTTGACCTCAGCTCTTGAACTCAACATTCCACCATGAAATCCTCTTTGTCAACAATCACTACTCAGATGTCCACTTTGTCAACAAACCCAATCGCCTCAAAAATGTTTCAATGATACCTTGAGAGATTTTTGCCCAACAACATGTATATCTCTGAAATGTAGTCCTTTAATCAAAGTTTTTCATTTTCTATAACACTATGAATAATAATTTAAATAATTCATTCATATAAAACATAGATATAGATATATATTTTTTGAGATATTTTGAATAAATATATAGAAAAGATCCTAGATTTCATTGATAATCCAGATCCAAAAGTATAGCCTGATTGGTCAAAAAAATTCAAATTTCAATTAACTATGAGAGTCATAACATCATTTATAAATAGGAATTATTTTCTTTGATAAACTATGTTCTTTAAAACAATAAAAATGATCCTTGAATCAGTATTTAATTCTAACTTGACTATTGTAGCAATCTCAGATTGAAAATGTGGCTTTAAGAACATCACCATTGAGAATACAATGTTACGTTAAACTGTATATCATAGGGTTCCTTCCAACATAGTGTTCCTTATCCATACGTTCATCTTTACATAACATAGGGAATAAAGTAGAATAGGTATGACGATCCATATGTTTATCCTTGTCATCATAAAATCCCGAACATAGCATAGATGAACCATACGTTCAATTATCTCAAATGTAGGGTATGAACAATGAATCCAGACTCCAACATAGGTTTATTGATCCATACACTTCCCAATTTATGCACATAGGGATGTTGTTCCAAATGAAAATTGTTTAGAGTAGCAAAGGGTTGATATCGTACGCAGACATTATACTTTCCAGGGTAACGTAGGGATAAAAATAGTGTTTCTAGAATCATTTTGTAACACTAAAAACTTTAAAACAAAATACAAATTCCTATAAAGATCACATAAAAAAACTTTATTAGAAAAAAAATAAAGGGTATTTGTGAGCATCAAAATCATCATAAATCATAGAGTATTATTGAGACAATACATTCCCAACAAATTTAATATACATAGTTTTCCTATTAAATTCATAACTATTTCATCATATAAAAACATTATGTTTTCATATTTTGATTCCATTTTTTATTCATGATTTTAATTAATCAGATTTATAATCTTATTTCATCCACAAAATTAATGTATTCACACCGCATTAAATGTTAGTTCATTAAACAATCCACATGCTTGTTTTACTCTCCTAAGAGTATAAGTGAACCATGTTTATAAAAATCAGGATATATATTATGAATAATGTATATTAACATTTTACATAAAGGCATATAGTTATATGAGATTGAAAATCTTCACGTGAGTAATCATATAGAGACAGATAGCCAATGTAAGAACCCGGTTTTTGCTACGAAAGGCTTTGGAATATTCTTGATGATATTCCAAAGCAGCGCCTTCGGACGGCGTGCGATTCTGAGCCCCGGAGTGGCCAGAATTAAATTTTCAGTGCATTCACACTAGAAACACTAAATAAATGCGATAACTCCTAAACGGTACACCGGATCAGGGATCTGAGCGTATGGATGGGTCCAGAATGGGGTTTTTACCCTAGGAACGACATAAAACTTGTCGGCGCGGGATTTTTGGACCCCTCACTCGCTTTCGGAAGGTTAAACGGATAAATTAATTAATTAATTAATTTTTTTAATGTTGAAACTCTAGTATCTTCTAAACGGTGGCTTGGATTGGAAAACTGAGGGCACATTTGAGTTCAGAATATTTCGTTTAACCTAGGAGGGGTGTAAGTTTTTCGGGCGCGGGCCGTCTGTGAAAAATGGCCTCAGGGGCGTATTCGTAATTTGGAGACTTTGGGCGTTCAGTTTTATAACTCTTGAATGGGGAATCGGATTAAAATTCCGAGACCTCCATTGTGATCAAAAGGTGGTGTTTGGCCTAGGGGATGTTTAACCTCAACCCCGTCGGAGGTTCGGGTTAGGGCCGGCGGGCGGGTGGTTAAGTGTGTTTCTATTTAAACACTTAACCCCCCCCCCCCTCTCTTCCCCTCTCTTCATCTCCTGGTAGGAGCTCTCCCTCCTCTCCTCCTCCACTCCGGCGAGGCGTCTCTGGTGAGGTAGCTCCGGCAAGGCGACGGATCGCGGCAAAGCTCCAGGCAACGCCCACGAGGTAGGGTCTTGTTGTGTTTTTCTTTCCCGCACCTATATTTGAGCCCAAATATTTGTATCTAAGCTCTGTCGAATTATCGGGAAAATCCCATGGATACGTAGTAAAAAAAATTTCATTTCCAACGCATCTTTCGGTTTCGGTTTTGGAGTTTTGAGGAACCCGCAATCATTCGCTGAAGATTGTGGGTTTTTGGAGGGGTTTTGGGGTGTTCCGGCGGGTAGGCGCGGCGGCCGTCCATACCAGGCGGCGGCGCGGTGAGCCGGACAACGGCGGAGCGGCACCAGGTGGTGGGCATGTCTCGGCAGCAGGGCAGCGCGGCGGAGGCAGCTGCGGATGGCGGCGAGGCGGGGTCTCGGGCAGTGCCGACGTAGCGCGAAGAGGGAGGGGGCTGTGAAGCGCGCAACCCCGTGCGGCGCGACCGCGACCCGCGTGATGCGGGTCGGTGCGGAAAAGAAAGACCAGCCATCAAGGTCGGTCGGTGGCGGAGGGATGCGGCCATATGGCTGCGGCGGACTGAACCGGACCCGCGGCCGGGGCTGAGGGTGGACCGGCCGGACCGAGCCGGTCCGGCCCAAGGGAGTGCCCCCCCCCCCCCCCCCTTTGAATTTCCGACGCCCGTAGCTTTCGCTACGGGCTTCCGTTTTGTGCGCCGTCTGCGGCGGCGCGGAACTAACAGAGAGGCGGTCTTTTTGAGATGGTTTTGGGAATTTTTTATTCCTGAAACGAGGGGCCCCAAAGGCGCGACGCGTCTTTAAGTGGTTTGTCGTTTTCCGGGGGAACTTGTCTTGGACGGCGCGGACGCGTCCGACATCCGATTTAAACGCTGTCAGTGGCGTTGGGACCCTGGCACCGAGGCGGAGCTTTCCAGGGCCGTTCCAGGCATTGAGGCCGAAGTTGAGTTGTGGGCCCCACGGCCCGTCTTTTCAGTTGCGTACAACGTTTCACGACTTTTCCATCGGACGTCCGTTCGGGGTGCACGAGCAGTCATTTCTGGATGTTTTTCCGAGGGGATTGCAATGGTGAAATCCGCCCGTCCTAATTCGGCATGAGGGTGCGGGGCCCGTGAGGGCCGTTTCAGGATTTGATGGTGATTTCCAGCTTTATCACCGGGTGTCTGTTTTGGACAAGTGAATAGTCCATTTCGTGTACTTTTTTTAGAGGATTGCAACAGTGTGATCCGTTAGTTGAGTTTTGGGACCGGGATGCAGGTCCCACAAAGCACCGCTCGTGTGCGGTGCAACGAAACGTATCTTTTTCTCTGGATATCCGTTGCACTCAAGTGAGTAGTGCTTTTGACGTGTTTTCTCGAGGGGATCGCATTGGTCCGATGTGCCCAACTGTTTTCGGGGCCGAGGCTCGGGATCACGGGACGCCGTTTGGGCGTGAGGCGGTGTTGGTGACTTTTCCGTCGGATATCCGTTTGAGGCAAGTAAGTAGTCGACCTCGCGTGTCTTTTCATGAGGATTACAACGGTGCGATCAGTTTGGTTGTGTGGAGACTCTTGCATGATCTTACTAAATGTGGAAGCATGGAAGGTGCTCTAGTGGTGGTTCGCCCTACCTTGTTTGTAGCGGACCGTTGGCATGTGATTGCGCACTCTTGGGAGAGTGATATAATTAGTCCACGAGATGTGGTTGGTCGTGCATGGGCCTTTGAGGTGGAGTTGTTACGTCACACCTTTGTGTTGACGCTGGGTGTCGTGTGCACAATAGCCTTTGGGATGGAACAAGGTATACTCCGGGAGTATACGGGAGGGCTTGGAGGTACGTTTAGTTTATACCTGAGAACGTTGGCGCGCTCGGTTGGGGTTGACTTGGGGCCACATGTCGTGTGGGCCCCACGTGTGTGTCGTGATCTGCTTTACATACTCTTGACCTCTCGCGATGTAGAGGGTCCCTCTATGCTCGTTTGTTTGACCAGTAGGGTGGAGTTTTCCCCTATCTTTGTGCTTGTTTATTTGACCATCAGGGTGGAGTTTCCCCTGGCCTGGTGCTCTTTTGTCTGACCAGCAGGGTTGAGTGGTCTCCCCCTAGTCTTGTTCTTGATGGTTTGGCCGGTAGAGATGGTTTGGTTCCTCTGCTTCCTCAGCTGTGAGGGGTTTCAGTACCGTGCCCCTTTCACCGGACTGCGACACCGTTTGCGACTACGGGTGTTCGTACATTGTGGGCATTTTTCCCCACTTTCTGGGGTGAGTTGACTTGGTCCGCTTTGACAGTGACTCAGCGGATTGGAGCGAGATTGCCTTGTGAGTCCTGGGTAGTTTCTCCCGTCACCCCGTGTTCCCTGGTAGAGTTCTTTTGGATTCGGTGTGACCAACACTTTACGCGGGCACCGATCCTCTACCCAGGAGGTTGTTTCCAACAGGGCTGAGGTTGTTTCCAGCAGGGCTGAGGTTGTTTCTAGCAGGGCTGAGGTTGTTTCCAGCAGGGCTGATGTTGTTTCCAGCAGGGCTGAGGTTGTTTCGAGCAGGGCTCGCCAGTGGGTTACCATTCAGCAGGGATGGCCAGTATAGTGGTGTTCACCGAGCAGTACCATCCAGCAGGGATGGCCAGAGCAGTTCCAGGCTTACCTCCAGCTGGGCTGGGCAGTGGTCCCCGATGTTGGGCTTACCTCTAGCAGGGCTAGGCAGTGTTCCCCGATGTCGGGCTTACCTCCAGCGGGGCTGGGCAGTGTTCCCTGATGCCGGGCTTACCTCCAGCTGGGCTGGGCAGTGGTCCCTGATGCCGGGTTACCTCCAGCTGGGCTGGGCTGTGGTCCCATCGCCGACTTTATCCGGGTCACCCTCCAGTGGATTACCCTGTTACGGGACTGGGCAGTGTGGCACCTATCGACTTTCCGGGTCTCCCTATAGTGGGAACCCGTTGACTTCCAGGGATCCTCCAGCGGGGCTGGCCAGGGGGTCGCCTGTCGACTTTGAGCAGACCTCTCGACTATGGGGCAGTGACGAGTTGTGATTGACGTTCCCCCAGAACTCTCAAGTACGAGGAGCGCTTTCCCCCACCGAGACGCGTCCTTGTGAGGCGACCTAAAATCATGCGGGTGAGTTAGTGTCACCCAAAGCAGATAGTGTCGAGGTGTGGTGATTGAGCCCCATGGCTTGTAGCTCGGGGCAAACGTGTGGGATGCTGGGCATCGATGGAGTTTTCTTCTGGGACTGTTGGCTACTCTTTATTGGGATGAGCTACGGGATGGAGATCCCCTTATGACCTTGTTCAGGCTTCTTTTTGAGCATATGGACTTGTATATACCTTGTTCTAGTACCCACTTCTTGGGTTTGGTTACTATCCTTCCAGGAGAGGCGAAGACGTGCAGGGTATGCCACGTGCTTTCCGTGTCTAGCTTCTCATGGTTGGATGAGTCTACTCTCTTGCTATAGGTAGTGAATACTCGACGGGAATTTCATATTCTCACTGTTTCCAGCTCCTTGTGTTTGGACAAGTCTACCTTCTTTCCTCTTGTTGGGTTGAGATGGACTCTTTACTGTACTCTTTACTGCACTTTCAGTTGTACTCCTCTACTTTTCTTGTTCGCTCTACTGCTCACCTTTTGTTACCTCCTTTGTTTCTCCCTCGAGCCTTTGGGGTATCCTATGGAGTATTTTTATACTCACCCCTGCTTTGGCTTTGCCCGCACTTGGTGTGCCCTTGCAGATGACGGACAGGTGGAGCATGACTTCAGTGGAGCATAGGAGCTTGGGAGCTTGGACCGCGTGCAGTGGTCATAGTCGGGATCCAGGTGGGAGACCCATCAGCTGTTTCTTTTGTTTACCTATTGCCGGGTTGTTCCACTTTTTTGGTTGGGCGCGTGTTTTTTCCCTTTTTCCTTTTCGTAACTTTTCTTGTACTGTTTAGAGGTTGATGCACTTTGTGGTTTATATATAGCAGTTTCCCTTATCTTTAATTTTCTTTTCTTTTACTCTACACTGTTCATTGAGTGTGCTGCATGTGTGTGTGTATAGGTACTTAGGCAAAGGCCTCCCCAAGTTGTTGTGCCTTCGGCGCTGGTCACCAGCCCCTAGCCTATGGAGGCGGGCTTGGGGTAGTTGCGGCTCGAGCCTGTGTAGGGTCGGGTCATGACAAAGTGGTATGAGAGGTGGTTCATTCCTTGGGATGCTATTCAGACGTCCCTAAAAGAGGAATTGGTTGGGATTTAGGGAAACAGTGTTAACGTGTCTCGAGAGCGGCTCTCAGGCTAGGGAGTCCAGTGATGGTGCGGCGGCCGACGTATCCATTCACCAGGACCTTGATAACCCGCTTGTCGACTCAGCATGCTGAGACACTTGTTGCAGGGAAATTGGATTGTGCATCACATAGGATTGAGTCTTTGACTTTTCTTTTTGAGTCATCTCCCCATCGTTACTATTGTTATATACATATATGCTTATCTGACCACGGCACTCCTTGATAATTTTCAGGATGTCTCCATGAGGACAGTCAGCCAGGATATCATCTTTGGTTCGTGAAGATGACCCTTTGATCTACGAGGCCACAGTCCAGGACCCATCATGCAAGCCCCTTGCTCCGGGTGGGCCGGTAGCAGCACCCCCACTTGTTGAGAAGCAGACAGTTTCAGCAGAGCAGGCTGAGCTTGAGCGCAGGTTGAGCGCGCTCTGTGAGTTCCAGTGGCAGAGACTCCTGAGGTTTAGTGGTGATCCAGACCCTCAGGCAGTAGAGGTTTGGCTCGAGGTAGTGGTTCGCCTTTTCAGGCTTGTGCAAACGCCGACAGATCAGAGAGTGGCTTTGGAAGCCAGCCTTTTCCATGGATCGGCTTGGCGTTGGTGGAGTCTGGTGACTCAGCTTCTTGACGAGTCATCGCTTTCGTGGGGAGACTTCCAGTTTTTGTTCCATGAGGATTTTTTTCCCCTCCTACTTGCGCTCCATTCGAATTTAGGAGCTCCTGCAGTTTCAGCAGGGAGGGATGATGGTGGCCGAGTACGTGGCTAGTTTTGCAGACCGTGCACGCTTTTACCCGGACTTGGTCCATGATGATAACCTCCAAGCGCGGAAGTTTGAGCAGGGTCTCTGCTGAGAGATTTGTGTTGTCATAGTACCCTTGGGAATTTCCACATATGTCGGGGTGCTAGAGCAGGAGCTGGTGACAGAGGGATTCCTGTCGCGTTCTAGTGTTGGTGATGACAGCAGGCACATTGGAGCCGAGACGTCTGCCGCAGCTAGTGGGCGTCGGCAAGCAGAACCTCGACGCAGGTGGCTTACTGAAAACCGGACTCAGGGGCGTGGTTGTACACCACAGTGGCGCCGGAGGGCACCAGTGTAACCCAGAGAGAGACGGTGCTATTCTTGTGATGGGTGAGGTCACTTGGCATGAGATTGCCTGACCCGAGTTGCTCAGAGCTTCAGCCAGGCAGCAGGCGCACCACCACGGCAGAGGCAGCGCTGTGATCGGAGTAGTGCCTAGAGAGGTGGTGCTAGCAGAGGATCAGGAGGATCTGGAGGTGGGGGACGACGTTACGAGGTCTTCCCATCACCACTAGGTGGCCCACGTTAGGCTCCGGGAGCTGACAGTTGGGACCGCGGACAGCCGCGATCTTTGGATGTTTATGATCCTGAAGAGCATGATGTGATAATAGGTATGCTCTACAGCTCTTCTACATTTTTGCAGTAGAATTGTTAGACTGTGTGTGAGCTGTTTTCCTCCCTGCTCCTTGCTTGAGGTGTTACCAGGGTGACGTGGGGCGTCGGTGTAACCCTGTGTTGGTAAGGTAAAAGGCGTGGGACCTTTTTCTTTAGTCGATGGTGTCGACTCCTTCGCCTTTTGAGCATGTAAGAAAGCATCGACTGCGGAACCTTGCGTGACCAGATATCCTTGGGTGTTTCACTATATGGATATTCTGAAGGAGGGAATCATCGGGCCTTGTTTCAGGTGCGGGTGGTGATTCCAGTCGCGGCGTGCGACGTAGAGGTTCGTTCGGGGAGGTGAGCTACCCCCGAGAGCCTTTGGGTCATTTGAGACCATATAAAGGGATAGCGAGTTTGTCTACCACCTCTCCCTAACCCCAAAGTCTGGAGTGGGTGAACGACATCGGCAAGGGCTGACCTTGCGTGAACGGATCAATCCTTTGGTCTGTGTGCGGTGACTCAGAGCTGTGCGTGGGTTCTTCAGGGTATGGGAAAGCCAGGTGTGGGCTTAGTACCCTGTGTTGCTCCCTACTTTTTCTTTTCTGGGATGAAAAGATTGAAGGAGGGAATGATGTAAGAACCTGGTTTTTTCTACGAAAGGATTTGGAATATTCTTGATGATATTCTAGAGCAGCGCCTTCGGACGGCGTGCGATTCCGAGCCCCGGAGTGCCCGGAATTAAATTTTCAGTGCGTTCACACTGGAAACTCTAAATAAATGCAATAACTACTAAACAGTGCACCAGATCAGGTATCCGAGTGTACGGATGGGTCCGGAATGGGGTTTTTACCCTAGGAAGGACATAAAACTTGTCGGCGCGGGATGTTTGGACCCCTCGCTCGCTTTCGGAAGGTTAAATGGATAAATTAATTAATTAATTAATCCGTTTAATGTTGAAACTCTAGTATCTTCTAAACGGTGTCTCGTATTGGAAAACCGAGGGAATCGTTGAGTTCGTAATGTGTCGTTTACCCTAGGAGGGGTGTAATTTTTGCGGGCGCGGGCCGTCTGTGAAAAATGGCCCTAGGGGCATTTTCGTAATTTGGCGACTTTGGGCGTTCAGTTTTATAACTCTTGAACGGGGCCTCGGATTAAAATTTTGAGACCTCTGTTGTGCTCAGGAGGTGGTGTTTGGCTTAGGGGATGTTTAACCTCGACCCCGCCGGAGGTTCAGGTTCGGGCCGGCGGGCGGGTAGTTAAGTGTGTCTCTATTTAAACACTTAACCCCCCCCCCCCTCTCTTCCCCTCTCTTCATCTCCTGGCAGGAGCTCTCCCTCCTCTCCTCCTCCACTCCGGTGAGGCGTCTCCGGTGAGGCAGCTCCGGCAAGGCGGCGGATCGCGGCGAAGCTCCGGGAAATGCCCACGAGGTAGGGTCTTGTTGCGTTTTTCTTTCCCGCACCTATATTTGAGCCCAAATATTTGTATCTATGCTCTGTCTAATTATTGGTAAAATCCCATGGATGCGTAGTAGATTTTTTTTCCTTTCCAACGCATCTTTCAGTTTCGGTTTTGGAGTTTTGAGGAACCCGCAATCATTCGCCGAAGATTGCGGGTTTTTGGAGGGGTTCTGGGGTGTTCCGGCGGGTGGGCGCGGCGGCCGGCCATAACAGGCGGCGGCGCGGTGAGCTGGACGGCGGCGGAGCGGCTCCAGGTGGTGGGCGCGTCTCGATAGCGGGGCAGCGCGGTGGAGGCGGCTGCGGACGGCGGCGAGGCAAGGTCTCGGGCGGCGTCTGCGTAGCGCGAAGAGGGAGGGGGGCCGCGAGGCGCGCGGCCCCGTGTGGTGCGACCGCGACCCACGTGATGCGGGTTGCTACGGAAAAGAAAGACCAGCTTTCAAGGCCAGTCGGTGGTGGCGGGCCACGGCCAGCTGGCCGCAGCGGACTGAACCGGACCCGCGGTCGGGCCGGTCCGGCCCAAGGGAGTGCCCCCCCCTTTGAATTTCCGACGCCCGTAGCTTTCGCTACGGGCTTCCGTTTTGCGCACCGTCTGTGACGGCGTGGACCTAATAGCGAGGTGGTCTTTTTGAGATGGTTTCGGAAATTTTTAATTCCCGAAATGAGGGGCCCCGGAGGCGCAACACGTCTTTAAGTGGTTTGTTGTTTTCCGGGGGAACTTGTCTTGGACGGCGCGGACACGTCCGACGTCCGATTTAAACGCCGTCAGTGGCGTTGGGACCCTAGCACCGAGGCGGAGCTTTCCAGGGCGGTTCCAGGTGTTGAGGCCAAAGTTGAGGCGCGGGCCCCATGGCCCGTCTTTTGAGCTGCGTGCAGCGTTTCACGACTTTTCTATCAGACATCCGTTCGGGGCGCGCGAGCAGTCGTTTCTGGATGTTTTTCCGAGGGGATTGCAATGGTGCAATCTGCCCGCCCTAATTCGGCACGAGGGTGCAGGGCCCACGAGGGCCATTTCAGGATTTGACGGTGATTTCCAGCTTTATCATCGGGTGTCCGTTTTGGACAAGTGAATAGTCTATTTCATGTACTTTTTTGAGAGGATTGCAACGGTGTGATCTGTTCGTTGAGTTTCGGGACCGGGATGCGGGTCCCACGAAGCACCGCTCGTGTGCGGTGCGTCGGAACGTATCTTTTTCTCTAGATATCCGTTGTACTCAAGTGAGTAGTGCTTTTGACGTGTTTTCCCGAGGAGATCGCATTGGTGAAATGTGCCCGACTGTTTTCGGGGCCGAGGCTCGGGATCACGGGACGCCATTCGGGCATGAGGCGGTGTTGGTGACTTTTCCGTCGGATATCCGTTTGAGGTGAGTAAGTAGTCAATCTCGCGTGTTTTTCCACGAGGATTACAACGGTGCAATCCATTTGGTTGTGTGGAGACTCTTTATCGATCTTTCCAAATGTGGAAGCATGGAAGGTGATCCAGTGGTGGTTCTCCCTACCTTGTTTGTAGCGGACCCTTGGCATGTGATCACGCACTCTTGGGAGAGTGATATAATTGGTCCATGAGATGTGGTTGGTTATGCATGGGCCTTTGAGGTGGAGTTGTTACGTCACGCCTTCGCGTTGACGCTGGGTGCCTCGTGCACGATAGCCTTTGGGCTGGAACAAGGTATACTCCGGGAGTATACGGGAGCGCTTGGAGGTACGTGTGGTTTGTACCTGAGAACGTTGGCACGCTCAGTTGGGGTTGACTTGGGGCCACACGTCGTGTGGGCCCCACGTACGTGTCGTGATCTGCTTTATGTACTCTTGACCTCTCGCGACGTAGAGGGTCCCTCTGTGCTCGTTTGTTTGACCAGCAAGGTGGAGTTTTCCCCTGGCTTTGTGCTCGTTTGTTTGACCAGCAGGGTGGAGTTTACCCTGGCCTGGTGCTCTTTTGTCTGACCAACAGGGTTGAGTGGTCTCCCCCTGGTCTTGTTCTCGATGGTTTGGCCGGCAGAGATGGTTTGGTTCCTCTGCTTCCTCAGCTGTGAGGGGTTTCAGTACCGTTCCCCTTTTACCGGACTGCGACACCGTTTGCGACTATGGGTGTTCGTACAGTGTGGGAGTTGTTCCCCACTTTCTGGGGTGAGTTGACTCGGTCTGCTTCGACAGTGACTCAGCGGATTGGAGCGAGATTTCCTTGGGAGGCTTGGGGAGTTTCTCTCGTCACATCATGTTCCCTGGTAGAGTTCTTGTGGATTCGGTGTGACCAACACTTTACGCGGGCACCGATCCTCTACCCAGGAGGTTGTTTCCAGCAGGGCTGAGGTTGTTTCTAGTAGGGTTGAGGTTGTTTCCAGCAGGTCTGAGGTTGTTTCCAGTAGGGATGAGCTTGTTTCCAGCAGGGCTGAGGTTGTTTCGAGTAGGGCTCGCCAGTGGGTTACCATCCCGCAGGGATGGCCAGTACAGCGGTGTTCACCGAGCAGTACCATCCATCAGGGATGGCCAGAGCAGTTTCGGGCTTACCTCCAACTGGGCTGGGCAGTGGTCCCCGATGCTGGGCTTACCTCTAGCAGGGCTGGGTAGTGGTCCCTGATGTCGGGCTTACCTCCAGCGGGGCTGTGCAGTGGTCCCCGATGTCGGGCTTACCTCCAGCTGGGCTGGGCAGTGGTCCCCGATGTCGGGTTACCTCCAGCTGGGCTGGGCAGTGGTCCTGTCACCGACTTTAGCCGGGTCTCCCTCCAGTGGATTACCCTATTACGGTACTGGGCAGTGTGGCACCCGTTGACTTTCCGGGTCTCCCTGTAGTGGGAACCCGTTGACTTCCAAGGATCCTCCAGCGGGGCTGGGCAGGGGGTCGCCTCTCGATTTTGAGAATACCTCTCGACTGCGGGGCAGTGACGAGTTGTGGTTGACGTTCCCCCTAGAAATCTCAAGTACGAGGAGCTATTTCCCCCACCGAGACACATCCTTGTGACGTGACCTAAAACCGTGCAGGCGATTCAGTGCCACCCAAAGCGGATAGTGTCGAGGTGTGGTGATTGAACCCCATGGCTTGTAGCTCGGGCAGACGTGTGGGATGCTGGGCATCGATGGAGTTTTCTTCTAAGACTGTTGGCTACTCTTTCTTGGGCTGAGCTATGGGATGGAGATCCCCTTACGACCTTGTTCGTGCTTCTTGTTGAGCATATGGACTTTCATATACCTTATTCTAGTACCCACTTCTGGGGTTTGGTTACTCTCCTTCCAAGAGAGGCGAAGACGCGTGGGGTATGCCATGTGCCTTCCGTATATAGCTTCTCATGGTTGGACGAGTCTACTCTCTTACTATAGGTAGTGAAGACTTAACGGGAAGTTCATATTCTCACAGTTTCCAGCTCCTTGTGTTTGGACGAGTCTACCTTCTTTCCTCTTGTTGGGTTGAGCTGGACTCTTTACTGTACTCTTTATTGCAGTTTCAGTTGTACTCTACTTTTCCTGTTCGCTCTACTGCTCACCCTTCGGTACCTCCTTTGTTGCTCCCTCGAGCCTTCGGGGTATCCTACGGAGTATTTTTATACTCACCCCTGCTTGGGCTTTGCCCGCACTTGGTGTACCCTTACAGACAACGGACAGGTGGAGCGTGACTTCAGTGGATCATAGGAGCTTGGGAGCTTGGACTGCATGCGGTGGTCATAGCTACGTTCCAGGTGGGAGACCCGTCAGCTGTTTCTTTTGTTTACCTGTTGCCGGGTTGTGGCACTTTTTGGTTGGGCGCGTTTTTTGCCCCTTTTTCCTTTTCGGCACTTTTCTTGTACTGTTTAGAGGTCGATGCACTTTGTGGTTTATATATAGCAGTTGCCCTTATCTTTACTTGTCTTTTCTTTTACTCTGCACTGTTGCATTGAGTGTGATGCGTGTGTGTGTGTACAGGTACTTAGTCAAAGGCCTCCCCGAGTTGTTGTGCCTTCGGCACTGGTTGCCATCCCCTGGCCTATGGAGGCGGGCTTGGGGTAGTTGCGGCTCGAGCCCGTGTAGGGTCGGTTCGTGACAGCCAACCCCTATTATTTTTAGAAGAATACATAGGGCTTCAAATAGTTGGGTAGTTTGATCCCTTTCCACTATCCTCAAGTTGACTTTACATAAGATAGTATTCAATTCATCATACCTATAACACCTAATATTAACAATATTTATTCAAACATTGTTCTCAAGCTTATAACTCTAAAAAATTACCAAGGTAAAGGTAGATGAAAACTAAATCACATGGAACTAAACCTAGTATAAAATTCTAGAATCTACCTTATAGAAGAAATTTTGTCACAGAATTCCTTCATAAATAATTTAAATTTCATAAAAAATATTAAACATGAATATAAATGGATTTTTAAAATAAATAAACATTTTAATTATTTTAAATAACATGAAAAACAAATATTAACTTTTTATTTTTTATTTAGTCTAAAAAATACCATTTTAAAAAACCAAACACATAGCACTTATACATAATTTATTAATTAAAAATAAAATATACAAAATAATAAATTTAGTTTATTTAATTTGTACTATAACATGAAAATACGTTAACACTTAACATTTTTTCAAAATAGTTCCCAAAACTACAAATTCTAACAATATAATGTAAATGTTTATGTTTCACTCTACACTATAATTTCATAAAATATAAAGTTTTTAATAGTACCACACATTATTTTGACACTCAATGTAATTTCAAGTAAGTACCACACATTATGCTAACACTTAATGTAATGTTATGTAATCAAAAAACAATAATCTATTTTTTGGTGAAGTATGTAAACTATGTTACCCTATAATGTATATTTTTTTCACACTTAACACTATGTTAATGACTTAACATAGAGTAGAGTCTTGTTATAACAAGCAGTATTGCATAAGCATTTCCGTAGGGGCTCAATGATATTATTTTAACACATAACATAAATTAAATATAGGGTATATCATCATACATTATTACATGATGTAATGACATGTAGATAAAATAATATTACATTATATTATAATTTCATACCAAGTGAGTATTTTTAGTATACGATGTGATAAACATGTTCTTTAATAAATTGAGAAAGAATCATGTCAATTTTTCAAAGAAGATGTCCATGATATCATGGATGTGTTTTAGGTGTTAAAAACATTAAATTAATAGTGAAAAAAACCATATAATTTATAATCTATTCTCAAAAGTATTAATATAAAAAATAATAAATAAATTACACATGCAATGCCTATATATTTATGACATCCATCTTTTACTCTTCTATGAGGTAATCATGGTAGATATCAATAAAGAATCTATATAATTTCTTCATTATCTATATAATTTACACCATCCTTTGGGTATTTGTTAATATTAAAAGGATCTAGGGTATTAAAAATGGAGTTCCAATGCCCTCTAAATTTAATATTAATGAATACTAAAGGGTATAAGATACTATTAGAAAAAATCATGCAACCAAAAAAATCACCAACATGGGAACTCATTCCCTTTTATAGGTAGGGCCATACACTAACTTTTAAATGAAGATAATTGGTAATAAAGTAATATGTTACTACCCATTGGTGATTCTCCACATTTTAACATTTTTAATTGGTCGATTAGATATAAATGAAATAAAACATTTTCTTAAAACAAGTGAGACTATGTGGGGATAATTAAATGGTAGTATTATCCAAAATAACACAATAAATTGCATGAAACATAGTCTTGGAATGCATCAAATGAACTCTAGACTATATTGAAACTAATATATGATTAGGATATATCCTAAAGATACATTGTAAATGTATCCTAGATCTATTGGTTAAATATATGTTGGTAGAAACATATATTTATGATATATGAATCACATGAATTTACATTTTAATGGAATTATTAAAATTCATTACACCTCATTTGTTGAGGATGTATTTCATTTTTTGTTAGTTGGGAATGTCTTTTTCAATTTTGTTCAATCTAGATATGTGTATATTTAACATTTAGATCTTATCATTTGTCTCATATATTGTTATATTAAAACTATTATTATATATCTATTTTACATTATTATTTGTTTTTTGTAAGTGTGTATTGTGTACTTGTGCAATAGTATAAGGCCTACTATTATGCTTGATATGTATGAAAAATTCTAGTCACTCTCTCCTAGACTATTAGAGTTTTTTTATGTCACCCATATATTACCAATATTCAAGATGGGTCTCAATGATTCGGGTCATGTAAATCAATTTACTAATCCAAATCTATCCTAAAACTATGAAAAAATGGATTCCTTTATCAAAGGTTAATTATATTCAGTATTTTAAAAAAATATTATAGTTAACATAAAAGTATAACCCAATAAATTGTGGAATTGATTCATGAGGTAAAAATTTATCAAAATATTATTATATATGATTCTAAAAATTTTCAGATGCATTATAAATCCACTATAGATACACATGTCATAAAGCCCATTTAATGCTTCCATGATCGATATATAATACAATTATTAATCTATTACACATTTAAGAATCACTTAATTAAATACTAAGAAAGTATTAATTTTATATTTAGATAATGTTTGGAAATTATATGTTCATAGCTAACATAGTATACTCTACAATAGAAAAAATTAAATTCGATACACAAAATCATAAAAAAGAATACTTTGTTTACCAAAAAAACATAATTTCAATGATTTAAAAAGATCAATAGAATCAACTATGTTATTAAAATAAATAAATATATTCATATATATATATATATATATTTAGATAGATATATAATGAAAATTAAAATAGAGTTATTATTGTCTCACATTTATGGGTTCATGTTGGGTAGTGGATTTCTAGAATTAAAGGGTATATTGAAAGTTGGGAAAACATTTTAGGGGAGTGGTGAATTGGGATGTGAAAATTTTCTCTTCATAATAATATAATTTGTTACCACATTGGTAAGAACAATTTAAACTTATCATGTTCATGTATACCCTCACCTCAACCATTAATTATGAAGTGAAAATAGTTAACAAAAATTATTACTAGGTTCACAATAAAGGGATAATCCATAGAGCATATGCTTAATAGATGTTGGTCGTACCATAATCCACTTTTCTTTACTATTTTTTCTAGTTTAAAATTGTTCAATTTTGGTAAAATTATTATATCCTCACATACATTATAATTAATCTAGGAATGAAACATTTCCTCAGATAGATAACCATTTTTAAATCCATATTTTTCACTGATTCAAATAAATTCCCCCTTAGTTTAACGACATGAATGTCACTTCCACATTATAATGAAAATATATATTGTTTATCAAAATTAAATCCTAAATATAATTATCCATGTACATTTTACTCTCCCTAAAAACTAAAAGAAATAACTTCTTAATAATTACATTATCAAAACTACCTTTCTGGTAAGTCCAATATGAAACACTATTCATCATGTCTTCTCATTACAAACCTCCTTATATCCTTTAAAAATTTCCTAACCCTATGAGGTACAGTAATTCATGAGATACATCATAAAATCAACCTTTAAGGCTATTCATCACATATTAGTACACATTAATTTCTTTCATATTCTACCCCTCATCAACATAATCCACATATTTCCATCACACAATTATTTTCATGACCATCCTACATAGACTCTTCTTCGTGAATTTACTTCGTATAACCCCTCTATGATGGCTTATTCCATTAATGATGTTTTAGATAATCTCCCTAATCAATCAATTAGTTTTTCATCCTAACTCTAAAAGAATATCATTATGATATTTATAAGTAAATACATATGATAAATGTTTTCACACTATATTAAAAAAATACCTTAGTAGTAATCACTTAATATAGAACTCCTTCTTAAATTCTCGGTTCATTAATGATCCTTTTAGAATCACTTATAACTTATCACAAACAACACCACACTAATACAACTTCTTTATAAGCCCCATTATACATGTTTTCATATCTCTATTAGGAGATTATAGATATTGAAAAAAAATCCATCAAGGAAAATATTCAAGGTATCTCATACAACCTATGATAAAATTATTTATGGTATTATTTTATGGGATGAATCCCATGAACCTTATTTTATAACAAACCACCTAATACCTCCTTTTTAGTTTATATACTAGATACATGATAAATCTCTTAGTTCCCCAAATTATTTAATGAGCCTCAAATTTGTATAGACTTTGTTTTTCAAACATTGGAAAATAGTTCTGTTTAAAAAACTTCTTAAAACCCTCTTTTGGCCTTCCATTTTCTATAAAACATCTCCCTTATTATAATAACCCCATTATATGCTTGATAAATGATTATAAAAACACAAAACAACACAGATATCCAACTTGGATCCCCATAGTTTCAAAATTTAGAAACCTTTGTTTCAATAAATATTATAGATGTTAGTGGGTATAAGGGTGTATGGTGCCCAAGGGAATCCATTTAAATTGAATAAAATGGTAAATATCATATTAAATTGTCACAATGGGAAATAAAAAATAATCAATGTTAGATGAGAGTTGATGGACATTAGGAATTAAGAGTGTTCACAAAGGGTTCATGGAATGTTTAGGTTAAATAATTTTAATTTTAAATATATATAGGGATAGATAAATAGATATATAAATAAAATAGATAAATAAATTATTAACATATAGAATTAGAAAGCTAAAGGGGGTACATAGTTTATTTCTATTTAGTGTCCTTTTTATAACGATTTTATCAATACCTAACATAAAAACTAATTTTTAAAAATATACTATATGATTTTTAGTAATATATATATATATATGAAAAAATTAAATGTATTTAAAATTATTTATTAAATATCTAATATAAAAAACGTATTCCATGTTGGTTATTATATTACAAGTGTAAACAATTCTTTTTTAGTTATGTTTTTGGAATACGTATTAAATATATATATATATATATATAATTTTTTTGAAAATGGAAATACTCCCTCCCACTTTAATTTAGGAATCTAAATGTTTTTGAAAACATGAAATTTATTTTCTTATAAAAAACCAATTATTTTTATCATCATTTTATTGAAAACTATTTTAAATTTTCTCATTTTTATAAATCTTGTTGTATATTTTTTAATAATAAAAAACATAAAGTAGAAATGATAATAATAATTTAGTAAGTATGTTAATTCATTTCACTTCTTAGAAATCAATATATTTCTTAAATATTTTAATTTTTAATATACCATACATGATATAAATATGGTTTTTCATCATAAATTAGAGTTTTATCAGCTAGAATACATTAATTAAGATAATTACTATTTTTTATAAAGCAATGATTTTGAGAAATTAGTAATATACCTTATGTATTTCCCATAATATTCATAAATTTCCATCATCAATAAAACATTTTAAAACATTATAAAATGATTCCAAAAAAAGATAAAAAATTTCATTAAATTCTAAAAACATGGGAAATGTTGCAGAAATTTTATACTAATTAAAATAAATAAAATATAAAAAAGTAACCAAATTTTTTCTTCATATTTACTTCATTCTATTATATACTATTGTTATGTTGCAAACCCCACATTCATATCCTCTATTATTATCACATGATCACTTTTCATTCTCAATAATCCTCTATTTCTCTATAATATTCTCCATAATTCATTTATTTTAACAATTTATGGTAAATTATATATCATAACTATAGTGTTAGTTCCCAAATATAATTAGTATGTGGGTTTAAACTATCATTGTAGGACCAGGTTATCATTTCAATATGAAAATCGATTGAAATTTTTATGTAAACACTCAAGTTATTATGGTAATATTGAAGTGATGGGAAATAATAATTTATGTTTTGAGGAAGTGGATAAAAAATATTTTCACCATTAATTAATGGTTAGACTATTTATATCCTAGTTTTTGTTTATTATAGTTGTGTGGATTAGTATATCATGGGTGAAAATTTTGTGTATTATTTTTAAAAACCATAAACTCGCATAAATAAAATGAATTCTTTTATCTAGTGTAATGAAATTTATAGGAAATGACACATGGCCAAAGAGGTTCTATATATCAATTTATTCTATCTTATCACATAAAAAATAAGAATATTATCAATTAATTAGTAATTTAAATAGATATTGAAGGTAATACATTTAGTCATATTTCTGATCCAACCTCTCTTCCTCTCTTGTCTATATTTCTCTTTCACTCTAACTCTCTCCATATCTTTTTATTTTATAATGTTTGGATTTTATGTGTCAACAAGTATAATTTTTATGGTGATTTTTTTATTTTTTATGGTAGTTTCATGGACATGTGTTTTATAGTAAATTCATATTTATTTCATTCCCATTATTAATCTAATCATCCAATCTTATTTTTGAAATGAATTTATGCTAGATTACCTTGTATCTTTCCCATGGATTGTAAAATTTGAGATAACCACAAATAAACTATAATATGAGTTCTAATTATTATAAAGAATGAATTTTAAAGATAATTTTTTAATTGAAATTTTAAATAAAAGTATTAACATAATTTGTATATATAATTTTTAATTTAATTTTATAAATTATAGATGAGTTTTCCATAAGTTATATTAATGAATTAATATTTTTTTGATTAATTAAAAAGGATGATTCTCATAAATTTGGAATTTATAAAAGTTTCATAGTGAAATTGATAATCAATATTTTTTCATTAACTTCTCAATGAAATATAATATGTGACTCTATATTATTATTGAAAAGTTTTTTTAAATGAAACTAAGAAATTCATACATTGATAGTTGTTATTTTCATGCTCATTGTTAATGGTGTTTTTAAGGAAAATTATTAATCATTTGTTATGATTTTTCGATTTAATTTTTTAATTTTGGATATTGGTTAGTTTTTATTTTAGGTAATAGTGAAATTTATTTATTATGGATGTAAATTATATAAATCATCTTTAGTTTTATATTATGTTCCAATAATGTTATGATACATATTTTTTATGAATTGAGAGTTTTTATTTATTTATTATTAATTTAAATTCCATCATGATGAGAGATAAATAATTTGAGTGAGTAATTGGAATTATGTGTATGTATTTGAGAGGCACAATTATATGTTTGAGTAGTTTTAGGATAGTTTCAGTAATTAAGACACTATTAACGAAAATTAGTTTCATTTTAATTAACTTGAATTATATTTCATGGTTATTTATGCCTTTATAAGTGTATCACTAGGTAGAAATATGTGTTAAAGAAGAGGATACATATTAAAAAAGGGATGAAATGGATTGTGAAGGGAATAAATTTTTATTTAGGGTGCTATTTCGATAGATATAGAGGAATCAAGAGTTGAATTATTATTTTTTTAAGTCGTTGATGAATTGATATGATATAATTTAGTGAATATTTCATTTTTGGTTGTCAAAATTTCAATATACCCATCATTAGAGTACTAAAAATATAATATATAGAGAAAGTGACAACATTTTTTATTTATGAATAAAATTTTATATTAATGAATAATGTGCATTTGGTAAGAAGTCCTATATAACTAAAAGTATACTGGAATAATTTTCATTATTGAATTATTATTTTTGGTGACATTAGTTCATATAATCCTGATGACTATACTCATGTATAGATTTTTGGAAAATATATCCCCACATGAAGAATTATACATTTGAGTATAAAAATATTCTGTGGATCTTAATAAATTGATTTAATTTGTAACAATATATTGAAATATAACAATGTTTTAGTATATATACTTGTTTGAGAGAGTTAAAATGAATTTTGAAATGAAATATTAAATTTAAGAGTCAAAGGTTGATATGAAACACTTGAATTAGATAAATAAAATTTTTTAAAATCATTTAAGATAATCCATGTGAAGTAGAATATAATTAATGGATTTATTCAAGAAACTCAAAAACATTTCATTCCATCCATTCATACTTCTTATCATATATTGTCTTCTAAACTTTATTAAATAATTTATAGGATCCTAGTGTAGTTGGGAATAAACTTAAAAATTGTTTAGATACATTAAAATATTTTTAACCATACAAATGGTTGAATTATTCATTTATATATTCTTAGATAGTTTCTATGAAACTAAATTAATCAAAGGAAAATCCTCTAAGTTGAATAAGGAAATTATGTGTAATATATTATACCTGATAAAATGGTTGTAAACTAAAAAAATGGATAATTTAAAGGATAAGTAAATTGGGGAAAATACTATAATTAATCTTTTACTGTAACATTTGATTGAATGTTTTTAGTTTTATTCTATTTGAGAAGAATTTCATTCATGATATTATATTTTTTTGTAAAGTCATCAAGGTGAGACTTGATGGTTTGTAAGAGTGGTGTTACTCCTATTGATTGTATGTTATATTTCCTTAATATGTTATGTATTTGGGATAAAGAATTTATTATTATTTTTCTATATGTAACCGTTGAAATGGGGTGAGGAGTATATAATTTATAAATAGATTAGAATATTTTGTAAGGGGGACCCAGGTTATTACTTTTTAGTTATACATAATTTTTCTTTATTTTTTATATTAATTTTATCTTTTATAAAAAAATTTCCAAAATATTTTTTGTGGTTTAATTATAAGATGAAATAATGTAAGATATTTGAAATCCTTTTTGTATGGACTACTAGGAAGTTTATAGAGTTTTTTCACCCAAGGTAATAGAATAAAAAAATAAAAGGATAAGTTTAATAATGGTATACCACTGGTTAATTAGTTAAAATAACAAGAGTCTATTTGATTATAGTAAACACATTGGTGACAAAATTTTCTTTACTGAGAAGGAATTATTGTAATTAGGGTCCTAGAGATTTTTTTACTTATTTATGACCTTTAATAGTGTTATTTAGATTATTATTGGTCCAATATGTGTGTTTAGGAGCTTTAGGTATGTTATTGTGTGAGTTTGGGTAAATCAACTTTTTCGCAATTTGAAACGGTGGGTTCCCTGAGTTTACTATGGTTTTCATTTATGGAAGGAGTAGGATTTTCTATCCTAAGATTTATAAAAAAAATATAATACACCTTAATATGGAAGGTTCTTTTTTGATAAAAACCAACATGGTCCTATGGGATATTAGTGTTTTCTCTTTGAAAGAGGTTTATCCATTCCCTCTTGATAGATTATTATAGGTTATGATATTGGAATCATAAGATATCATAAAACCTAAATTTAAATTAATTTTTATTTTAATCATTAGTATTTAAAACCATTTTCCCTTGAAATAAATATTAAATAATATGTGGTTTTGACCTGATTATTCAATTTTTACATTTCATGTTTTACATGTTGTTATATTATTTAAAGATATTATTTTTTATTTGGTTTATATCATTTCCTAAAATAGGTATATGTTTTTCATATTTATGATATATACATGTGTTATTTAGGTTATAAAAGGGGATTTTAGTTATTTTATTTAGTCCTTATTTCGATATAATGGTGTTTTTTAATATACCAAATTATTTTAATATTTATATTTTTCTTTAAATATGTCATATATTATTTGAGGAGGTTATAGATAAATATTATTATGATGGTCATATTGGTGATGATGGTGTCGATGGTGGCATATGGGATAGGTATTATAATTATTTAAATTAGTTCAAATTTTCCCCTCTCATTTGGGTTGAGCTTACATGTTTTATATAATAAATTAACTGTCTTTTTCCCATGGGATGAGTATCTTGATACCCTAGTTTTATTCATATTCAACATTTCCTGAAGATATAATTAATGGATTTTAGATTAATGAATCCCTCATGAAGTGAATATTAATGAATTCCTTATAAATATCTACTACATATGATGAAATATTATTATAAATTATATTGAAAATGGTTTATCCTATATGAGATAATCTCATATAATAAAAAAATTATCTTGTGTGATAAGGGAATCCCCTCATGTTATTCCTATGCAAATATGGTGTTTTCTTATATGAGTTAGGATCATGCCACATGATCTACAATTATGTTGTTATGATGTTGGTATAAAAATGATTTAGTATCATGTGAGAGGATTGTGCCATATAGTTAATATAATGTGTTAAATGAGTTATTATAACATTTGTATAAACACATCACATCTAATTTTTTTCACCCTGAAATATAATATATTGAATTAACGATGTAATGACCTGGTTATAAACAGAACATATTATAGTATCTTTAAACTATATTTCAATTATATTAATTTATAAGGATAATTTTTGTCTATATTTATAAATAATTTGGTCATAAATCGTACACATAAAAATAATATTTTACAAGGTGGACACTTCTATTCAGGTTCCATTTTCCCACAATATAAATCTTTTGAAATAAAACAATATTTATTTCCACGAAAAATATTCATGACTTTTATCTTGACATAATTATTTTCATTACACATTCATAAAAGCTCAAAAAACAATTTAAATTATGGTATAATTACAAAATGATTTGTAAGGAATATACAAATAAATAATTAAACCGTTATTCTAGTAATATATATATTAATTTTCCCTTTTCAAAATAATTATTGGGCTAAGAATTAATATTTTCTTAACTAAGAAACTATATTTTATGCCGAAATATGTTCATCAAACATTTCATAATAAATTCTAAAAGAAAAAATAATAATAATCATAAGGGTTTATTTGAAATAATGAAAAAAACATAATAACTATTCCCCAAAGTTATAATTTTCAACCTTATGAAGTAAACGATAATTTAAATTACCATGTGAAATCAAAATAATTTTAGAAAAACCCATAGAATGTATAAATAAATCATATAGGTTACTTGAAGAATAATTTTTATATTATTATTACTTATGTAATAATCATCATGATTGTACTTGGAGTAACTATCATAGTTACACTTGAAATAACTGTAATCATTATACTTGGAGTAACTATCATAGTTCCACCATTCTTGACTTAGGCCTTCCAACATGAAGGTGGAAAGATCCAACTTGAAAGGTTCGGGAGATTCAAGCTGAACAAATATCTCCTCGATATTTCGTAGCCATTCCTCAGCTTTCCCTGGTTCTGGATGCCCAAGAAAATGAGGAGGGTTCAACTCCTGGAACCTCTGGATGAACTCCTGATATTGAGAACCACCAGGTTCCATATCCGAAATGGAAAATCCAAAAGTCTAAAACACGGATTGATCAACTGAAAGGCATGCGGTGAAAGAACTACCCGCATATGCTTCTCAAAATCCTTTAGAACTCATTGGGGATGAAATCTGAAAAGAGGGAGCATGAAACCAAATCAAAACATATCATAAATCAAAATTCCACATCTCATTTTTAAATCAACAATACAAACTCAAAACATGATTCCAATCACACCTCCAACACACCAAATTAAAATTCCAAAAAGTAAAACACCAAACACAAAAAAAAAGGCAACATCACACACTCACGCCTTTTAAAACATTTAAATCCCACTTTTTGGATAACTTTTTCAGAAAACATAACAAGCTTTATGAACCAATCACCCTCCATTGACATTCCCTTTAGGATCACATATATACACTCTTTTTATAGCTCAATATCTCACCCATACATACCAATAACCATCGACTCACCACATACATACATCCATATACATATATGTGAGCACTCATAGGAATACCAAGAGTCAGATAAAAGAAACATTATCACTTTCAAAACCACTTTAAAAATACCATAACCAATTTTAATACCATGCATCATCGTCAAAGAAAAATATTTCCAAATCCCATATTCATTTTCCAATTTCTCATTTCAAAAAACCTTTCAAAAACCTCCAAAACATTTTCCAAAATAACCCCCATTTTCAAACATCCCATTTCACTCTCAAAAGATTAAAAGTTTTGATTTTGGAAATCCCATTTTTGACCATCCAATCATCATTTTGTCAAACCAAACATCATTTTAAGATCTAAAAAAGACACCACAAAACCATCTCAGCCAACATTAAGTACAATAAAAAGAAACCCACCATTCAACAGGTCAAAAATCTCAAAATCACAAAAGGATCCAAAACAATATACCAAGGGAAAATAGTGTCGATGGGTGACTTGGACATATGGTTGACGGCCATATGCCAATCAAACCACCATCACAAAGAGTCTTTCAGGACCATGTCCCCAGCTCCACATGGATTTCTAGGCCTTGCGAGCTCATCGAGACAACTATCCTGACTATCATTCCATTTCCACAAAACACCAAGCAACCCACAAGATCCAAATAAACCAAGAGAACCTGACTTCCCATGGTAACTCAAGGTTTGGCCCAAAAAGTGTTGGCCAGACACTCCCCAGAACCTACACCCTAAGCTCTGATAGTCCTACTCTATCTACCTTGACAACCCAAAAAACAAAGGATGCTCTGAAAGCTAGGTCCTATAAATAACATACGCCTCTGATACAATTTTTTCACTAACCAACCTGGGTCAACCCTGAACCGATCACCCGAGTCGGCCCGCAAAAAGGCCTGAGAGTCATTTCTGGTCCTCCCAGACCAGCGACAAGTGCCAAGGGCATCAACAGAGTAATGATGGGAATGATTTCTCCTAATATAAATAAACACAAGTAGTAGAAAAAAATAATAAAGTAGCCTGAAAATAAATAAACTGAATAGAACAACTAAGAAAGAACTGAAAAATAAAACTAACCAGACCTGATGACCACTAAACTCCACGTGACCCCATGGGTCACTCTTCGATCCTAAGACTCAAAATCGTCCATGATGATCAAGATCAAACTGAAACCTACACCTAAGACCAAAAACAGGAATGAAGTATAGGTGTGAGTATTAAAACTCAGTAGTTGTGTCCAAGCAATATATTCCCAAATGCATTTCCTTTAAACAAAACAATCATCAATTTCAAGTTTGAACTACAATATATAAAAGTAAGGCATTCTACCTGTTACTCAAAGACAAAGTATGAGTCATTGCCCTTATTCATTTCTCAAAACCCAAATCAATCTTTTAGTGAGACATTAGTATTTTGAAAGGGAAAGTGATGCTTACATTTTCAATTCACACAAAGAGAATAAAACACCTTTATTTGAAAAAAAATTCATAAGCCATATTAAAAATACACATCACTTTCTAATAAGAAAACATTACACATGAAAATACTATAGTAGTTTAACTACAAGGGCAATGGAAAGAATTTATACATACAAGTAACACACTCACACTCAAGCACTAAGAACGAGTAGACATAGGTGAACCCAGGAGATCGAGAATAATCCAAAAGACACCAATAAATGAGACCTCATCCTCATTGACATGTCACACATGATGAAATCAAAACGCTCAAAATTATCGGCCATCCTTTCTCAGGTAGGCCGAGGGAAATCCCATAGCAATGAACCCAAACATATCCCCCTACTATAGTCCATTGTTCAGTACCATAACCTACTAGTGCGGCAATCATTCTCAGAATATTCTCTCAATGTCAGGTTCTTATGTCTGACGTATTTAGAAAGGTGTGGGCCTACCGATGTTAGCCGAGCATCCAATCATAGTATATATAATAATATATAATAGTATGCAACACCCCGAGTCACCCCAAGTAATATGTCCCTCTCCTTTCTACCATTGATCACAGGGGAGTCCTACACAGTAGACCCCCATAATATACAACTCAACTAAAGAGAGGGGACCACATCCAAGGAGAGTTTTATAAATATAACTAACTTTACAAAAGTGTCAACTGGGCCTCACATGATTTTTTTCCTCATGCAAAACCATTTCTTAAAGAATTGCACGCACACAATTTTGGAAACCAGGAATGCACTTAGAAACCCATTTAAGAAACCCAATTCACCACTTTAAATCAGAAACACATTTATAAGGTCCAAAGGGGTATTTCTAGAACACTAATAAGATCATTTAATAAAACCATTTCTTGATATTCAAATACATAGAGGGTATTAATTTATTTCACAATAAGCAATTATTCTAAAAACCTTAAATTTCTAACTAAAATTAAATAAAGGTGTGAAATTAAAGAAACAAATTATTCTTTAATTTAAAGAAAAAATGAATAGGGAAACCTACCTCAAAAAGGGAGCAGACCAAGACGAACAACTCAGCCCCTGATGCCTTTGATGAAGACCTCCCTGCAATTGCGCACACATACACTCCTCTATATATATACCCCTTAATCCAATACACATATTTCTCATGTCATGAGGGAATATGTGTAAGGAGTATTTATATATATGTATAGGTATTCATACCTATGTATGTGTGTGCGACCCTTCGAGGAGACACCGAACAATCTAATTAAGCCAAAAGAGAATTGAAGATTACCAAAATCTCTAAATAAAAATTGAAATAATAAAAATGGGTGGAAGAAATCAACCAAAACCATGGGCAAATCCCCTTTATAAAACCTTACATAAACCAAGATCATTTTGAAAACATGAGTTTCACCATTCAAAACCATCTACAATTAATATTAAGGAAAAATAAAAAATCTTGTTCACATATTAAATATTTCACTTTCCTTCAAAAGAACTTTCTAAAATCATCCTCACCTTAATTTCCCTTAAAACAAGGTTCGCACCCACCAAACATCCCTAAAAAACATTCTCATGAAACGCCACACCAAGACACTCACACAAAACATAACCAATTTTCAATACAAAATCCGAACCCAATACACAAACATGTCAAACCCTTAAAAAAGATATTTCGCATCACTCAAAAAATATAACATTTACACATTTTATAAAAACACTTTCAAGAGGAAAAACAAGATTTTACACCTAAAGTATACACACTTTCCCAACCAATTCCATGGAAATCCCATTTTAATAATTAAACAAATCTAAAATTCATATGTAAAAACACACGACAAGGCGAACATGCCAAAACTAGGCCCTTATTCAATAAAAACTCATTTTGAACCAAAATGCACCTCAAGTGCCATTGAAAAAATAATTTGCACATTGCAAATAAGGCATAAAACACTTTTCAATAAATATTACAATATAATATCACAACACATAGTCATTTATTTTGCAAAAACTCATTTCCAACCCATAAACATGTTAGAACCCTACCAATTCACATTTGACACTACGCAAATAACATTTAGAACTCATTAAAATTAATTAAACAATTAAGGGGGTTAAAGAAATCAACCTCAAATGACAGTGGATGAACTGGAATGAACCGAGATGCTTCACCTTCAGCGGTGGATGCCAAAATACACATGAGGAAGACCCTCCGCACACCCTATAAATAAAAGAAAATTATCAAAACCTGATCAACCCATGACCTAGGGTTCAACCAAGACAAGAGGGGCCATAGGAAGAAAGAAAAATGATGGAAAACACAAGAAGAGGGTAGCTGCGACCTTACCTAGGCAAGACGGACCTAAAACCTTAAGAAACCAAGTGGAAACCGCAGAGAAGGGAGGCTCACTGGTAAGGAGGAGCGCGTGTGGCCGAGAGTTAGGGGGTGAGGTTGCGTCGCGTGACCTGAGGAAGGAGGGGGCACCGATGGGGGAGGAACGGTCAGCGAAGGGGGCACCGGAGAGCTCCTGCACAAAGGGGGGGTGGCGTCGAGTGTGGAAAGGGGGGTGGAGGATTGGCATCACGAGTTAGGGGGGAAAGAGGGGAGTTCACCATGAGGTAGGGGGGAAAGGGTTAGTTTAAGGGTTCATTTTTTTCAATTAATTCTATTTTAATTTTAATTCAATTGATTTAATAAAAAAAGAAAACTCAAAAATGAATAAAATTTAATTAAAACTCAAGAATAAATAAAATAATAGCGAATGTTGGGTCGGGATGTTACAACTTCTATGTTATGTTTTCTATTAAAAAATTCCATGTTTATCCTCTCCCTCACTTATAAAAGGACACCACCTCTCCTCCAATCATCACTTTTTTGTATCCCTTTGGTTCAGAAATGACCTAGAAAAAAATTACTTAATTACTAACCTACATCCTATATTCCTTAGTACAATTATTAATTCCTCTTATAAAGTCTTTAGGTATAAAACTAAAGGGGTTCTCCAAAAAAAGTTGTATAATTTTTACCATGTGTATTTGTTTTATTTTTTCTTCCACTACCATACAATCTTCTTCAAAATTGATAATATAATTACACCAATATATCATATATAATTATATGTTATTAAGTTAATGTAATAACCAATATAAATCTAAACATCCATTAAATGGCACATGAAACCATAGATCATATGTATGGTGGACTACCACCTCTCAAACCGATGTAATTCGTTTTCAATCACTAATTTTCAATGATGTATATAATGGTTTATTTAATATATTTATATGATATTTATGAAATTATAATACTATATAATAATTATCTCTCATATAACATATAAATTTCCATTTCATAGGGGGATACAATAACATCTCTCTTATATACGATGGATTATCACCTCATGAATCGATTTGATTTTTTTCCTATAATACTTTATATTGGAGGTAGTATGGATAATTATAATGAATATATGTGATATTTATAACCTAAAAATACTTCTATATATATTATATTCTACAAATATATTTTTTTATATTTTCTAATATCCACTTTAATGGTAATTGGTAATCGTACATCACAAGATTCAAAAAACTCCACCATATTACAAAAACGCACCACATTTCAAAATAAAGAGAAAAACATCACAATGCACTTCTTCAAAACCAAAGTGCCACGCCACCAACAGGGGTTTCAAATTAAAATTTAAAAAATATAAAACTACTTTTCATACCAAATGCCAGCCATCATCATTTTGAGTTGAACCAATAGCCACCTCGAGTCCATAATTCGCTCACCTACCTCAATTCGAGCATACTGAAATCCAACATCCAGTCATCTCTGTCATCATCGCTTCTCAAAACCACCACCTTTATTATCACTGATGTCGTTGCCAATGTTTCCATCACCATCATCTCTGTCCTCATCACACGACACTGACATCCACTTTGTTGTTGTCTACCAACAAAAAAATCCCTCACCTTGAACTTCAACTTCCACTCCACACACATCGTAAGAACACACATCTCCAAACACCTCACCAAAACACCCAAAAACTGAAAGGAACTTATCCATCAATGAAAGAAACCAAAGAAGATAATCGCCAGTCAAATCCCAATGGACACCCATCCACGTGAACAAACAAGTACCAAAGCCTCCTCGAAAGCTAACGCATCCAACCGACCTAGGAGGGTGAAAAGAACCTAGAAACCAAAGCAGAGCACAAGAACCGGGGCCTCTGATGAGCTTAACTATGAATCCATAACCATCAAACAACCAGGGAATACAAAGATAAGTCACTATGAGACACTGAACCACTTGAAATCACATAACAGAGCACTGGGGAGACCATCGCGCAATCCGGCTTAGAGAGAGAGGTGGATACCAGATGGCAGACCAGAGAAACAGGTGGCCTAAATTATCAACAGAACACAACTTCCAAACCAAAATACAAACTCTAGAATGAACTAACAATAACTGAAAGAGAAAATGAGTAGGATTGAAACCCTAATAGAAATATGAGATTGAAACACTAATAGAACCCAGAGATGTAGAAACAATAGAGGGGCCACAAAGAGAAAAATCGTCAGACCCGAGAGAACAAACTAGGAGAGAGGAGAGACCTGGTGGGCGAGAAACCAAAAGGGAGAGGAGGAGAAGAGAACCTGAGGAAAGGAGAGGCTAGAGAGAAGCATAAGGAGAAACTTCAGGCACCACCAGGAAGGGGGGAATACCCTAATAGGGAGAGGATAAGCTGGGATCCCAAAGGTATACACCAGGCGAGTGAGGCGCCATTAGAAATATTATATTACATCTAACTTCTTACCATTTAATCCATTGGAAGTTAATAAAATTTCTATTTTGTAACTATGGACTACCGCCTCCACATAATGATGTGAAATGTTTTAAATTTTATTGTCACATGGATGGTAATAAGGATGGTTTTGGATATTATTAATTATATATATATATATAGCAGAACTGTAGTAGGCACTGTAGCAGTACTGTAGAAGAACTGTAAACTATGTGGTATTATAGCAGAACTGTACACTGTACAGGAACTGTAGAAGTCATAATTATTTATTATATTAGAATTAATATTTATTTTCCTTTCATTCCATACATAAATAATATTGAAATGACATTCATTCATATGTACGACTTACCATCTCTATTAACGGTGTAATGCATTTTTTATATTTAATATTTATGGATTACTATAAATAAATATATAATGAAGATATATGATATTTATAAAATATTTTAAATTATATATATTATTTAATAATGATCAAATTAATTTGAATGAAAAATCAAATTCAAAACTAACATGAAAAATAAAGTTGTAATTACCCGAAACAAGATTGAAAGAAATAATTATTAATGAATGTGTCATTAAAGAATATAAGTAAATCATATATGGTATAAAATTTATAATTATGGTTTTTTAAGAGATTTAAAATATAACTATATTTATTATATTGGAGTTTAAAATATATACAAATATAGTCAAACTACATGTAGTGTTTTCTCATCTAACATTTACGTTCATGAGACATATGCCATATTCACCACATATTTATTTTTTTAGGTGTATAAAATAACCCTTTGTTATGTTATATCATGAATACATTTATATTCTTAGTATTTAATGATTCATTTGAATTCATTTCTTTCATAAGTCTTATAATAACACTATTACAAAAGTGGTCAGGGAATATTTTATAATCTCATCGTTTATTGGGATTGTTTATGATTAAATTTACTATGATGAACTACTATGTTCTATTATGGAAGAAATTAAAAAAAATTATCATACTATAGTTATTCATGGAACTTTTAAGTAATTTTATAATTTTACACTTTTTTTACTTAAAATGGATGATAAAATGAGTTTATAAAAATATTACTTGATTTCTCTTTTTGGTCGATAATCCTTTTCACTTTCATGTCCAAGTTTTCTAAAAATGTTGTTAAAAATGTTTGAAAAAATTATCCAGTTTTTTTATTAATAAATTTTAACTATGATTATATTTATATAAATTTTTTAGAAGGAATCTTCCTATTGTTTTTTAAACAAGGTAATTTTTTAATTTTCACCAAAAATGTGAAAGGAAAATCATTTATAGCATACAATGCAAGTATGAAATTTCATTACACAATGAATATTCATTGATTTGAAGATTACATTAAATGTTTTAAATGTTATTTACAATTATTTTTTCATAATATTCTATATTTCTTTAGATTTGAAAAATGATTTTCAAAGTGAAAAATAAATTCTCCTCAAGAATTTATAAATGGTATTTTTATGGTATTTTTATCCATAAATGACAACAAACCTCATTTTAAATTACCCTCCATTAGGATATATTTTAGTGATACCATAATTCTTATATTTCTAGATGGTTTATGAATTGTTTTATTGGGTGTACTATTTTTTTATCATTCCCTATATTACTCTGAAGGTTTTATCATTATATTTATTGATTGGGAAAAGTATTAAAATTTTATAAGAAACATTTTACAATTCTAATGTTTATGTTGATTATGTTTCACCTCATTCATATGATGAATTCATTGGAATTATTATGTGATGGTAAGGGATTAATATAACCCCTATATGCATCGATAGGTCTCATGAAACAAATTATATTGGGTTTTGGATTAGGACTTATCCATTTATATATATATTTCATGAAATAATGTCATGGAGGTATATAATATTTCTTGGTACAAGTCATTGATGATATATTTTTGATGTTTAACATTTTAAATTCCATCATTATGAATTTAGTTATTTATTTCCATGTGATTATTTGAATAGTTAGAGTATTCAAGGATAAGTTCCTAGATGATGTGATTATTTATATGGAATTATTTTATCATCAATTATTCTAAAAATATTATTCTTTATGTCCATGTTATTGATTAAATAGAATGTGATTCAGTTATTTACCTTCAAATATTGATTATGTTTTATGTATTCATGTTAGAATTTCTTGTATGTATACCCTTACTGATCATTATAGCTCAGTCCTTTCTTATGATTCCTTTCCCCATGATTCTAGGAAGTATTTTATGATTGATATGTAAGGACACAATAATGGGAATAAAGACAATCCCAATGAAAATACTTTGTTTTATTTTTTTTATTCAAATGTATGAGAAATTAATGTATGCATCTATTGGGTCTAAGTTAGATAGAGATGGATTTTCAGATGATAGAAGATGTTTTTTAAAATGTTTTTAATATTATTTTATTTATGATAAATCAATTCACTTTTCATGTTTTATTATTTGATTGAAGTTTTTTTAGACTTAGAATATCGAATTCATATTACCTAATAAATTCAATCACACTCAGTTTTTTATTATGTTGTTATTTCTTGAATGAATATGTTTTTCAAACTCACTTTTTTTCTGAAATTGAGTATTTTAGAATGGTTTAGGAAGATGTATCAAATTAAGACTGTATTTAGAGACGTTCAATATAAAATCTTACGATGCTTTGATGTGATTGAGTTCTCAAAATTATATTTTGACTAAAAAATTGTTATCCCGGATCCGTAAAAGAAACGGGAAGAAACAATTTTTTGGAAGAAAAGTGAAATGTGATTTTATAGATTTTCTACATAGTTGAATTTTTCCAAACCTAAATCATCAATTTAAGATGTAATAAACATGGTTGTTTGGAGACTGAGTGGTTGAATTTGATAAAGTCATAGATTTTGAAGAAGTGATGATCGACCAATCCATCGGACATACCAATTCAATGGATTAACTAATCCATCAAATGAATAATTGGTTGTTGAGTTTCATAATGAAATAAGTTATTGTTGATACCCTTCCATAGGAAAAGTTGTTCCACTAATCCATCAGAGGAGTATAGAAACTAATCCATCAGAAAAGTGGTTGGCACTGATAAGGAATCAGATATAATGTTCAATTATAGGAATAACATCAGATTATTCAAGTTGTATCGGATGGCCTAGATTTGATGAGTATAAAAAAATAGAGAGCTATTTGGAACCAATAATATAGTTGATCTCTAAGAACCGATTAATTTTTTGAGCTTCAATGAATGATCCATCACATGGGCATCCTTGACCGATCAATAGGATGAAATTCAATAGTGGATTCAACAATATTCATGTTATATGAATCAGCATAGTGGTGTATTAAATTGATTTAATTTAAATGGGCTTAAGAATCATTGGACATTTTGTGACATAGATAAGTCATCAGAGGCTAAGCTTCATCAAATTCAGTGAATCAATTTGATGTAAATTTGAACAAATGAATAATAAGGAATCATTTGGAAGTTTTAATGAGATAATTTTTATGTTCTTAAGTATTTATATGTTTTTTATTTTATTCTATGGGATGAGAGAAAATGAGAATAGTTCAAAGTTGTAAAGTTATGATGTTCTAATAAATTAGATGATCATTTCATAAGAAAGTACATCAGACATAATTTGAGGTAGAAAGAAGAATTAGAGTATCAAAACAAAGAAACATCATTCTCAAGAGATGAGAATGAATAATAATTTTTGAATTTGAGGAAGAAAAAAGTTATTATATGTTTCAATTATATTTGATAAGTATTTAAAAGAGTTTAGAACTGGTAAGGAATTTTCAAAAAAAATGTGAAATGTGATATTTTGTAATTTATTTGAGCAGGAATGTGAAACTATTTTCCCACCCATTCACTTTGGAGGAATCTATAAATAGATTTCAAAGTTCATTGTACTATGAAATTATTCATTTTCAGGAGATAGTAAGATAAATGGAGTTTTTCAGACTGAATTGGCATAGGAAGGTTTTTGGATAGAATTTCTATAGAAATACTATATAGATAGAAGAAGTTTAAAGATGGTGTTATGAAAAAATAATTGATTTCAGGATCAAACTAAGAAATTAGATAGATAGATTCAAGAAAATAAATAAGAGAACCATACTTATTTTAGGACATTTTAATCAGACTTATTTCTGGAATGTAGAATAAAAATGATTAATTAGGATTAAGAATCAAAATAAGTAATCATACTGATTATTTTTATGCAATCTGGAGAATATTTTCCTATATTCTACTAGGTAAACTGGTTAAATAATTTTTTTTTGAAGAATTACATAAGTTTTTATTATATAATTAGCATAGTGACATTTTCAAAACCAACTGGTGAAGGTTTATAAACTTGTTACAAAAAATTATTTACAACTTTTTCATGATAGATGAAGAAAATGAACTAATTTATTGATCATAATTCTACACAAGTGTAAGAGTATTTTCCATTTATTATATTCATACAGAAGGATTGTTTTATAGTGGATTGTGTGGTATTATATTACTTCCAAACATGAAATAGAGTATATTCTCTGATTTAGTATTGAACCTTGTAAATATCCATGTTCATGTAGATGTGTGAATGTTTGGTTTCATAAATTTAATAAATCTTTAACTATAGTTAAAGGTAATTATAAAATAAAGGTAATATAAATGAAAATTATATCACTAATTCACCCCCTCCCTATCTCAATGATTACATAGATCCAGATTGGGAATTTTCAATTAGTATCTGAGGGAAGGTCAATTTTTATTCATTTTTAATGTTTTTGGAAGATATTACTGATGAAATGACTATATGTTCTTAAAAATTTCCTCTCATAGATTCTGATAAAAAAAACTTGATTATGATAGAATATCTGAAAATGATTTACTTTCTTCACTTTACAAAATTTATTTTCATAGACTAAAAGGATTTGGAACTACTAATGGTATCTAGTAAAAGTCTAAAAATATCTATGAAAAAAATAAAAAGGAGAAGAATGAAAATTAAAAAATCTAGAGTATGAACTATGAAGATCTAATAATAGGTGGGTGTGAATCTATTAGTGAGTTTTTTACATGGTTGAATGATATTTTTATCACCATAAGATTCCTTGGAGAGAAGTTGGAAGATTAAATTATTACAAAATATATCTTATGAATTATTCCTAATAAGATTGATTCCAAAGTATTATCTTTGGAATACAGATATCCTAAAACCCTATCTTTGTATGGAATTAATATAACTCTTGTTACATATGAAATTTAAAGAGAAAATTTTATGAAAATCAAAGAGAATGTAGACTATGAAATTTGATTTAAAGTTATCAACAAAAGAAAATCTAAGAAGACCCTCAAAGATTAATAAGTTGGTAACTTTGATTTTGAAAATTATTTTAGTAATAATTTTTATTAAATATTCTCTATATTCTCTAAATATGTGAAAATATGTACATTAATGTACAAAGATAAGCTACATTTCAAATTTTTTGTATGTGGAAATAGTGGAGATTTTTCAACAATTTTACCTTGAATAAAAGATAAAGAAGAAAGTGATGATGATGATAGAAGTCCAACAAGATCATTAATGAAACATTTTGAAAAATAAAAAACATATTCAAAGTGAAAAGGTGAAAAATTTACCAAATCCAAAAGGAGAAGATTTTTTTTGAGGATGATGAATATGATGACAATGATGTTAGAGATGAAAAATTCAACGAAGTTGTTGAAGAAAAAAATTAATTTAAAAATTAAGGGATTTAGTGTTTGGTGAAAAAAGTAGTTATGAAGAAGATACCTAGTTAGAATATTCTCTAAAAATAGGTATGAAAGAATCTCATTGAAACATTGTGAGACTCGAAAGAGAATTATAGTAGTTGAAAAAATAATGTTCTAAAAAAAATAATCAAGAATCATTTCTTGAAGAAATATCTATGTTGTTCAAGGAGATTGGTCATTTGAATAAATATATTGAAAAGGAAAATAATCTGAATGAATTTCTTGATGTAAGGATAAAATTAAGGGTTGGTTAATTATAATATATTCAACCAAAGTTCTCTAAAATTGATTAGAGAGTTACTATTTTCAATAAATCACTTACTGAAGATGGTGAATGTTTTAAGAAACATAAACCTAAGAAATATCAATAAAAATTATCTTTAAAGGTTGAAAAAAAATGTTTAATATGTTCCTAAGAATACAATATATGATAAAATATTATATGATTCCAAAACCAACAAATTTGAAAATTTAGAAGTTTCTAAAATATCAATGTCCAAAACAGATGTTGCTAGTACTTATAATTCTATTAATGTTGGGAAGAAATCCAAATTGAAGAAGAATATTTCATGTGAGAATATTAATTTTAGGGATCGATAATGTTCATATGTGGAAGGTAAGAAAGTTATATAAAAATAATTTTTCTACTCTAGATATTATGAATTTTATAAAGGAATATACTCTTTCTATGAATACTGTAGATACTGTGGTGGATTGAATAATAAAAATATGTGTTGATAAAATCTACAATAGTAAAATTATCTAATGACTAATAGGAATAAAATTTTTAGGGGTATTCAATCCTCTCAAAGAAGCTACTCTAAGAAAGCAGCTTTGAAAGTAGAAAATAGGTTCCAAGCTCTAGAATGGTTTTTTCAAATATGTGAAAAGCCTAAAAATATTTCTAAAGTATGGATTGTTTTAATACTAGAAAAAGAATGTTTATATAAATTCTCAAAATTAGGATGTGAAAGAAGATAAGTGGAAATTAAAATATCTCATTGTAGAGACTTCTGTCAATGATAAAAAAATGGAATGACCCTATAATCTGGATAGTGGGTGGTCATCAAATATGATAAGATATTTGAAGCTACTGATGAATGTAAAATAGTTTAAAGATGTATCAATGAATTTTGGAAATGTTAAATCTCTCATAATCATAGGTGTTGGAATTCCTATTATTGGTGAAGAAAAATTAAAAAACCAAAATGGAATTTTTTTTGTTGATGGGTTGAAAAAAACTTGTTAAGTGTTTCCAAACTCTGTGATAAATGTAATAATGTGATGCTCAGTAAAGGTGATTTATTTTTTGAAAATAGCTATAGATGGAAAAGTTTTTATGAAATTAAAACATACAAATCGGAATTTGTTTCATGATGGTGGTGTTCAGAATTCATGTTATATTGGAATGATGGAAGAAAATAAACCATTTCATAAAATGTTGGGATTGATATATACAAGGAATATGAACAAGTTAAAAAGGGAGAAATTGTTTCTGATATTACTAATATAATAAAAAAAGTTATTGGTGATTAATTTTTCAAAAATGGATTATTACAAACTATGTGCCTAAGAAATTTAAAAGTCATTCAACTTATCCCACATATCTAATTCATTCTAATATTTTTGGTCTAATGAATAAACAATCAACCTACATAGATAAGTAAATAATATCTTTTATTGATTATTTTACTTGAATTACATGTATTATGTATTTATAATATAAATCAGAATCTCTAAAAATATTTTTGAGTTTCAGGAGAAGAGTAGAAAAGGAATGTGGATATTTTGTGAAGAAGTTGTGAAATGATAGTTGTGGTAAATACAAGAATGAAGAGTTTAGAGTTTATCTTGAAAAACATGAAATTTTTCATGAGTTCAGTACACCATATACACCACAAAAATTGATGTTTTTGAAAGGAATAATAGAGGTTTCGTATAGATGGGGCGTATAATGTTCATTTAAAATGGTCTTTCCAATGATTCTAGAGGCAGATGATGAGTAAAACAGTTTATATTCATAATTGGATTTTCTATAGGAAAAGTTCTGATATAACTCTTTATGAAGTGTTATATGATGAAATTATATGTTTGAAACATTTAAGGGTTTTTGGGAGTCCCTTCATCATATAAAACAATAGAAGAAATTTTGGAAATTTTGGTCAAAGAAGTGAGGATGGAATCTTTTATTTCAATGCTTCAGATGGTAGATAATATAGATATCAATAATTAAACATAGAGGATAGTTGAATCTATTGATGTAATAGTTCTTGAAAAAGGTGAAGATGATGTTTCACAAATTCATGTAGAAAATTAAGATAAATAAGGTGAAATATTTATTGTTGAGGAATATGAAAATAATTCAAACAATGGTGATGCCACATAGATGGAAGAATCTGACTCAGCTATTGTCAGTTGTGAGGATGAAGTTTATACATCTCATCCTAGGATGTGTAAATAAGTGTAATCTCAAAATATTATTAGTGAACTACATAAAATGTTTCAAATAAGAAGATCATCAACTTTTTTTCACATATTCCTTTGTATTCAATTGTTGAGCCAAAATATGTTAATGAAGATTTTTGAGCATCAGGTGTAAATTCATGTGATGAATGAATTATTGGACCATATTTAGAAGAATGATTCTTTGGAACTTGTTCCCAAACCAAATTATAAAAATGCTATTGGTATAAAGTGAGTGTTCTAAAAAAAAGTTAAATTAGGATGGTGATGTTGTTAGAAACTAATCAAAATTGGTTTTCAAAGGCTGTTAAAAAATTTAATTCATTTAGTTGGATGATAATTTTTCTTTAGTAACAAGGTTATAAACAATTCTAATATTTATTGCAATTGTTGCACAATAAGGTTATAAAATTATTTATATGGATGTGAAATCAACATTTCTCAATGTCGAACATGATTAAGAAGTGTATATTGAAGAATTGTGTGTCCTTATTATGAAAAAATACCAAAGTTATGTGTTCAAGTTAAAGAAATCTATGTATGGGGAAAAGAAATCTTGGAGAGATTGATATTTCATATTGGATGATTGCATAATTAAGTTTAGCTTTATGAAATTATGATTTTAAAGTAATCTATACATCAAATAAAATATGGATATTTATCTCATTTTAATTATGTATGTTGATAATATTATATTTTCTTGGAATGATGAAAGAAGATGTGGAATGTTTTCTGAAGAGATGATGACGTTATTTGAAATTCACATGCCTAGTGAAATGAAATATTTACATTGCTTTCAAATATCACAAAAGAGGATATATATATTTCAATCTAAAGATAAGTATAATAAGGAACATCATGAAATGTTGGCATAGAAAAATCAAAACCATTTTCCACACCAATTTCAATGGGAACCAAGTTTTATAAATATAGAGAAATAAAGGAAGTGGATTATAAATAATTTTGGAATATGGTTGGAAGTTTATTATATCTAACTACTTCAATACAATATATTTTGTATGTTATTACCTTATGTGAAAGGTGTTAGAGTGATCCAAAGTAATTCCATATCTTATCTAGAAAATTAATTCATAGATATATCATAGGATCAAAAAAAATTGGTATCAAATATGACAGTATGAGAAGAATTGATTTGTTTTGGTATACAAATACTGATTGAGAATGAATTTTGGATAATAGAAAATCTATATCCGGTGGAGTTTTCATTATGGGGGAAGTTTGTGTATGATTTAATACTAAAATTAATTATTTTTAACTCTTAGCATGGCTAAATATTAATATGTTATCTTCACCCAAGATGCAACACAACTTATGTGGATGAAGACTTGGTTAAATGATTTTCCTGTTTAAGTAATGCTTCCACTTCTCTTGGGTTGTGATAATCAATGTTCTATAAATCTCAAAATAAATTCAGAATAATATTTTCCTTTAAAACATTTTGATATCAACTATCAGTTCATTAAAGGGAATGTGTATAAGAGTGAACACATGATGGAATATGTTCCTACAGTGGATCAAGTTATAGATATATTGACATAAACATTACTGAAGTAATATTTTTAAAAACTCTAGTTAATCATGGGAATATTACTTGTTTCTCTCTAAGGTTGAGGTATGTTTTTTCTCCATAATCATCTTGTATTTGGATATTGTTTTCATGGGGGAGAAAAACGATGCTACATAAATCTATCCATTGTTATGTGTTAAACCTTATAAGTAAGAATGTATTTACTATTAGTTGTGGGTATGTTGTGAACACATAATGTAAGTGTGTGACCTATTCTAGTATTTTGATTAAGTGCATGTAGAAAACTATTTTTTATAGGAAGAGAAAATTAGTGAAGAAATTTTTAAAGTTTGAAGGTTTGATGTTCAAGAGAAGTTCTTGAGTCACTAATTATGGACAAAATAGTTTTTCATTCAATGATTCTTGTTTCCTATAATGAGTTCTCTCATATAGGAATAAAATTGTTGATTATTTATCCATAGTGTGAGTTACAAAGTTTATGTGATTTATAATTTTTTTTTGAAAACAACATCCAAAGGGGGAGATTTTTGGAACAAGCTGGCTGGATATAGTTTTTTGAATGATGGAATAATTTTTTTGAAAAATGTTTTTTATTTTGTTGTATTTATGATAAATCGCTTCACTTTTCATGTTTTGTTATTCAGGTTAAATTTTTTCAGATACAGAATATCAGATATAGATTACATTATAAAATCTATCATTTGTAGTTATCTATTCTGAAGTTGTTTACTGGGTGAACTTCTTTTCAAACTAACATTTTTTCTAGAATGGATTTTTTTTCATAATATAGTGGTATATTATAACATATGTAGAATATATTTATAGATCTTGAAAAAAAATATGATTATTTTTTATGATAGATTTATCAACACTATAATTTGACCAAAAACTTATGATACAATATTTATAAATAAAAGGGGAAGAATCTATGTTTTTTTTAAGAAAAGAGAAATCTATTTTTCTACTGTTTATGTGAATTTGAAGTTTTTTGGAGATAGATCATCGTATTAAGATGTACCACACACAAAATTTTGGATACTAGGAGGTTTAATTTTATGATGTGAAAAATTTTGCAGAAGTGTTGCCCGACCAATATATTAGTCTCGTTAATCAATTAAATGAACCGATCCATTAGATGATCCATTAGTTACTGAGTTTTGGAATGAAAGAATCCATTGTTGATACTTATCCATCAGAAAATATAGGCCACTAATCCATTATATGATTGTAGATACTGATCCATCAGATAAGTGGTTGGCACTGATAAGCCATCAGATGCATTGTTCCATCAGAGGTAGAACATAGAACCGTCTTGTTATATCATATTTAAAATATTTTTTTGAGTGTGATAGATTAGATAAGTAGTTGAAAAAAATCAACCAAGTGAGCTCCTGGCATCGATGAACTTTATGAGCTTTAGATACCGATCCATTGCATGGGTATCAGGGAATGATCAATATAATAAAATAAAATAATGATGACAACCATTTTCATGTAATTTGAAGCATTAGAATGAATTGTCAAGTTCATTTTTTCAATTGGGTTGAGAATCATCAGATAAGGTGTGACACTGATAAGTCATATGAGGTTTATCTTTATCATATGTGGGGAACTGGTTTGAGGGAATGTTACAAAATTGTGAAAGTGGAATCATTTTGAAGTTTCTATCAGATTTTGCTGAGTTATGAAGTCTTAAGAAATTTTTTTATATTCATTGGGTTTAGATAAAAGGATACAAAGTTAGAAGTTGTAATTTTTTTATGTTTTGATCAATTGTATAATATTTTCATAATAAATTCCATTTGATTAAATGTGAGGCAGAAATAAGAGTAGAATCCACCAAAAAAATAAAAATTGGGCTCAAGAGATTGGATAGAAGAATCATTTGTGCATTTGAAGAAGGCTAAAGAAGTGAGAAGTTTCCAGGAGATTTTAGAGGGATCTAGAAGAGTTGATAAGAAAAAATAATTTTTAAAAATAAAGGTGAAATTCAAGATTTTTTAATTTTGTGAGTGGGAAAGTGATATTTTTCCCCAGCCTTATCACTTTCAAGGAACCTATAAATAGAGGTAAAATTAGAAGTACTATAACATTGTTCATGCATGGGAGATAGAGAGAGAGTGTGTGTGAGTGTGTGTATTAGTGTTTTGGATATTGATTTTGTAGAGAAATGATTCCAAATATAATTTATTAAGAAATTTTTTCCATATAGAAGAACTGTACATAATAAGTTGTGAATGGATAATTGGTTGTTGGATCGAATTGAGAAATCATACTAATAGTTTTAGGAAAGGAAATAAGAAATCTAGAACTATTTCAAGAACAAAGAATCAGAACTGTTTACGAACTAAAGAATCAGAAAAAAAGAATCAGACTAAATAGTTGGAGTGAGTAATCATACAAAGTATTTTTAGTAAGTCTAGAGAATATTTTCCTACATGAACTGGGTATGAATGTGAATAATTTTTTTTCTAAATAATTACTAATGTGGAGATTGTTGAAGGAGCACAATGACATGTTTGGAACTAACTAGTGATGTTTCATAAACTTATAAAAATATTATTTACATCTTATCATTCTAGATGAAGCACGTGTATTGTTTTATAGATCATAGTTCTACACAAGTTTAAGGGTATTTACTACTTATTTATTACACACAAAATGAATTTTTATTGTGGATTTTATGGTATTTGATTGAATCCAAACCATGCTAATGACTGGATACTCTTATTGAGTAGTGAACCTTGTATATACATGTGTTCTTATGGATTTATGAATGTATGGTCTTCAGAAATATGATAAAACATTAACATGTGGAAAATGTTGTTATAAAATAAAGATAACCTAAAAGAAAAAGATATCACTGATTCACCCCCTCCCCCACTCATTGATTACATTGATCTTGGTTGGTCCTTTTTAGTATCAAGTTTACCAAGCCATCTATTTTTTTTGTTTTTTGGGGTGTTATCACTTGTATCGTGTTCCAATGTAACGAAATTACCACCTACTTTTGGATACTAGGGTTTGGTTATTTGTAGTTGGTATCAAATAATTTATAGTATAAACCAAGGTAACATGATTTATTAAATCATGTATTAGAGAACATAACACTCTGAGAGACATTGGAAATATGTATAAAAAACATGATGATCTTTTTGTGAGGAATAGATTATGTGTCTTCTACCTGACAATACATCCATGTCTTGATACTACAAGTTTATGTGGTTTTATCATAGATATACCTATGGGGAATAACACTGAAAAAGGTGTTTCTACCTTGAATCAATAATTTCCTAGTATATGATAATGGGCCTTAATACGCACCTAGTTTAACACTAAATGGGGGATATGCTTTGGTTAATTAAAATTTGATTTATTAACCATCATAAACGATTTGAATAGATGATAAACATGAATAACCTAGGTTAAACCTAAATGATCATATATTGAAATGAATGAATCATCATTTAGTCATCCTACAAGATAATTTTTTATGATTATGTGTTTTACACTTTGATTATTGTTACTAACACTATGTTTTTTAGTTTTAGTCAAAGATGGGAACTAGAAATATTTGGGTTAACATTGAATGTGATAGATAATGTGTTTATGAGAATCCAAATGGGATGATTACTAGAGTAAAGGATATTGTGATTATTATTAACCTGTTATCATCAAATATGATTAATAACATGAACCTTAATAAACCCTCAGAAACACCAAAGAAGAGAAAGATAGAGTTCACTGAGAGATCAGCTAGTGGAGATCATAGAGGAGTAAGATTAAGCTTATTATATATTGAGATTATTGGAAGAATCAATCAATGGAATGTCTCAAAGGAACTATAAGATGTTTTGTGTGATGAGAATAAGGGAATATAGTAAGTAATTTCTGAGGTAAAATTAAATGTTCAGTTAACAAAATTGATGAGAATAATTTTTTCCCTGAGGTATCATCAATAGTATAACATTTTAAATGTGTAATGTATGAGCATTATGTAATTCGATGTCATGGAGGGAAAGCTCATGAAGAGGATCAGAAAGGATGTACTAGTAATGGTTTTTTGTTGATGAAGAATATACTACAAATAACATATAAAATATAGGATGGTATTAAGGAATAAGAAGATGAATCATAGTAAATGTATTAAGAATGATGTGGAATGATTAAAGTGCTTATGTATTTGGATTCAAGAATTATGTTTTAAAAGTATTTATTCAATTATATTATCATTATAAAAATCCTAAAATATATAAGGGTTGTACTATAGTATTTTTTTCATTACACATTTGAAATCATATGTTTAATGATGCCGATGAAAAAGGAAAGTGAGTTAGTATAATGCTGATCTTTTTGTAAAACACGTGATTGAGGGAAGAAAACCCTTAATATTTGCTCGATGTCAATATAATAATGATAAATAGAAGTTTATGGGATAGTATTGGTAATATTGAAATTGGTGAGTTCCTCTTTTTTTGAAATTATTGAATAGATTCGATAATTTTTTATTTTATTTAAATAGGGGGAATAATAATTTTTAGAAGCATTCATGTTTTCATTAAGGTTTTAAAGTGATAAAGGTATTCTCATATTTGGTATCTGGTATTAAGATCTATATTATGTTGTTTTTTGAATATAATGTTATGTTTATTCATTCAATTTACTGACCTTCTTTCTAAGTTTTCATTCTGTAAATTTGGACAGACATATTTTGGAAATGTCTTATGGTAAGCTATTTATGAAATTGATTGAGTTTAACATTGGGGTTATTGCTGAGGTTTTAGAAATTAATATATTATTAGATAAATTGTTCTAACCATTTTGGTATTGGAAGATATCTATATGCAGGGGTAATGACTTTTAATTTTTTTTATGATCCATTGAGAGTTAATTTCATTGCTTCAAGAATAAAAAAATCACCATGGATATTCAATTCATGGAGTTAAAAAGGATGAATGGATTGACTGAAGAACAACCAAAAGTGTAATTGTTATTATGAAATTGAAATATATCAAGTAAGTATATTTCCTTATGTTAATAGTATACATTGTAAAAGAATACATTTACTTTAGGAAAAGGATATTGAAATTTATATTGTATCCAATTACATTAATTTCCATTACAGATTTATGGCCTTTTTGTTGTTAACATTCTCTTGGTCATTCTCTTAATTTTGATCAATGATCTCTATCACAATCAATATGTATTTACCTTTTTCCTCCATGTCCATTTCATTACTTCCCACCATTGTTTTCCTACATGGAAACCTAGTAATGTCTATTTTTAAATGTCTTCGGTACTTACCTAGGTCTCTTATAAAGAGGAAGTTTTATTAACCATTTTTATGTTGTGGTTTTCCATAAAAGTTATTTCAAATTTCAAACCCTCTATTACTGAGATGGAGATTAAATCGTGATGATGTAATTTATTTAATGGGGGTAGAATGTAACACCATGAGATTTTAAAAGAAGAACATCATGTTCAAGAAAATATATGAAAAAGTACCAAGCTTAGAAGAGAATGCAACACCATGATATTTTACAATATATTTCTTTTTAAATAAATTTGATCACCCTGATAGATTGTGATGCACACAACCTAGAGTTTAAATGAAACAAAAAATTATCTTAAAATATAGTTATGTTATCATGACCTTTATTGTCATGACCCATCCTCGGGGCCCGTGCCGTGACTACCCCAAGCCCACCTTCCATAGGCCAGGGGTTGGCGACTAGCACCAAGGCGTGATTACCGATAAAAAGGGAAGGCATTGACTTTGTAAAGTGAACAAACACACAGAGTAAGAAAGCGGAAGTAAACACTATGTAAAAACTGGGTACAATAGTAAGTGCGGAAAAGTAAGTGGGCCAGAATACAAATCCAAACTGAAAGTAAAGTACAACTGAAAAAGGGAGTACAGAAACTGAAAGGTAAATCCGCAACGTCGAGTCATCCACTGAAAGTCCCACCTGAAGGGTGGGTATAGATAGCCTCCACAGCTCCTCGGTCCAGTCGTCCGCTCCGAGTACGTCTCGCCCAGTGGTCCACCTCCAAGTACCGACCTGCTCCGCAAGCCTCAACCATGATCAGCGTTGTCCGTCGTCTGCAACCAACACAACGTAGTGCGGGCATAGCCCGTGCAGGGGTGAGTATAAGCTACTCAGTAGGGACCCCAAGACTCCCGAAGGTCTCCCAGAATCCACAAAGGATAATCCACAAAGGAAGATACAATCACGAAATAACATCCGACACTACTTAGGTATATGCCCATACATATACCTAAGTCATCAATTTCAGTTCAGCTCTAACATTCGAGCCCAAGTTCGATCACGTCCACACAGGATAGCACAACACAATCCAGAAAGGAAATCAAGTCAAGATTCAGCTCACGCAGGTATACTTCTTCGTAAGACGGTAGAGATGATCAGATGTAGCCACTGATTCATCTGAGTCATCAGACCCACACAGTATCGTTAAGTACTAACCCCCACAATGACCCACAAAGGATCGATAGGTACTAACCCCCGCAATGACCCACACAGGATCGGTAGGCACTGGCCCACACAGGACCGCTGAGCGCTGACCCACATAGGATCTGACCCACACAGTATCGGTAGCACTGATCCACATAGGATCGCTGAGTGTTGTAGCCGTCGCCATCGAATCCACGGAGGATTTCTGTACAGTCGTCATCATCGTCGCAGTCGCAGCCAGCTCTAGGGTTCCCGCACACAGCAATCTCGTTTGGAAGGATCCGCTCCACGAGCCGAGGGGCTGATACTTCAACTGACAGGAAGTCCGGATTTGAAGTATCTAAAAGTTATGTATCGTCAATAGGAACTCAACGCGACAGACGGCGCGTCAATCGGACGTCCGGTCTGAGAGTTATTGTCTTTTTCGTCCCAAGGGCCCGATTGGTTTTTAAGTCAAAACCAACCTGACCATACTCCAAATGTGTCCAAACCTCGAGCGGAGTAATCCAAAAGGTCCATCTCACTAAGAGGAATCCAACAAAGTCGACGGCACGTCAATCGGACGTCCAGAACTCAAATTATAAGCGTTTCCGCTCCGAGGGCCCGGTTGGTTTCGTGTTCGAACCAACCCGGCCAAACCCAAAGTTCTCCGAAACCTTGAGTTTAATATACCAAAACGACTGTCTCGATCCAAGGATCGCATCTCAGCTGATGTTGCGTCGATCGGAGGTCCTTAGCCCAAGTTATGGACAAAAGACCGTAAGAGGTCCGGGAATAGGGGCTTCGGGCCCTGTCTGACCCGCCCCGATACCCCCTGGGTCGGCCCAAACTGGGTCGACCCGACCCGGGTCTGGGTCTGGTCCGCTTGGGCGTGGCCTAGCCGGCGTGCCAGGCGGCTCGGCCGTAACGGCCGAGTGAAGAGGGGGGGGGGCTGCCCCCCGCGTTGTGAAACCGCGGCCCCCATGAGGGGTGTAAAGACCCGTAAATTTCAAGGAAATTTTTTTCTTAATTTTCTTTGGAATTTTACAAGAATGCAGTTTCTGACAGCACCTGATTCCGAGGCCCGGTGTGCCCGGAATCATTTTCTGAAGTTTGGCTCGGGTACATTCAGTGAACAGACGAGCGGGTTTTTCTAACTTTTGAACCGGTGCCTGGAATCAAATTCTGAGGACACCGATGAAATCACAGCGCCGGTATTCGCTTAGAAACGCCTCTTCCGGAGTTGTGTTTGCTCGGGTGTGGTTTTTAATTTTCGGGCTTAAAGTTAAGAAATAAAATAATTTTTGCGACAACTTTATTTTATTTCACTTAAGTCACTTGAAGCCACTTAAAAGCGGCTTAATCTGAGTTGAACCGGATAGGGTACTATCCAGAAATATCCTACCCTCTTGGTAGGATATTTGTGAGGTGGGGCCCGCATGAGCCCCGCCGTTTCTTTCCGCTAAGTAACGCACCCGCGAAAACACGTCATTATGAAAGTCAACTGACGCATTTTCTTAAATTCTTAACAGACCATTTAATTGGGCGGTTTTCTTCGTGAATTAAATGAGTTGTTACTTTCGTTGAATTAATACAACGAATTGATGGGTCGTTACTTACCTTTTTCGTTTGTTGGCATAATAATAAAATAAGACCAACAATGTCTTTTGAAGGATTACTCGTTGAGAGGCTTGACAGAATCCTTGAGCCTTTATCCTCCTTTGCGAAGAACGCGAAGAACGTGAAGAACGCGAAGAACGCCGGCCTCTGACGAAGAACGCTGAACCCGTGGAAGTCGACGACGCGACGCTGTGATCCGCGACGCCGACGTTCCCTTCCTGCAACGTTCTTCTGCGACGTCTCTTCCTCCGCAATGAATCTTCGATCTGCTGTTTGAGTTAAGAGACTCCTGGTTTCTCTTAAATTTTCCTTGTGTCTTTTTTTAACAAAACACAGATTTAATTTTATATAATTAAATTAAATTTGTTGTTTTTTTTGATCCATTGAGTTCGCCGACTCAACGCCGGTTTCTGCGACGACGCGATGCCCTTCCGCGACGACGAGACGATCTCCTCCTTCCGCGACGAGCAATTCCGTGAAGGACGTGCGTACGACGACGACCAACAAGGTAGGGGTTGTTGTGAACTTTTCCTTTTTCCCGTGTTGTTTCCGTTCAAGATTGAAGAACCCGATTCATAAACAATTTTTATTTCATTAAAAATTGTTTTCGGATATGTATTCATATGTTGAATATTGTTCCTCCTGTTGTTTATCACTAATGCGGAGGGTGCAGGCCAAATGAACACGGCCCGACAACCCTCCGCCATTCTTCGTTATTGTGCGGATTTGACGGGCGACGACGGAACATGCCGCAACGGAAGTGTGATGGTTCCGCAGTGAAGAGCGAGTTCCGGGAGGAGCAGCGGCGCAGACGGGAACAGAATCGGACCACCGGAGCGACTACGGTGGCCCGCGGAAGCCGCCGGCGGCGCGAGTCGCCGGCGCGGTAGTGCCGGTAGCCGGGAGCAGTGGCGCCCCGGCGCGCCGCCGGACAAGGCCGCCGCGGCAGAAGCCGCGGCGGAGGCACTCGCGGACCCGCGGCCGCGCGGGTCCGGCGCGCGCGGGACGCGGCTGAAGTCGCGTCCGGTTGTCCGAGCGACACCCCGCGGGTGCCTCGGGGTTGTCACGCGGGGGCGGCGGCTCCCCCCCGCGTCGCTCAGCTGTCCAGGGTGACACCCCACGGGTGCCGCGGGGGTGTCACGCGGGGGTGGTGGCTCCCCCCCCCCCCCCCCGCGTCACTCGGCCGAGCTGAGCCGGGCTGGCCGAGCCAGGCCCGTCCGACCGGCCGGGCTGGACCGGGTCCAACTGGGTCGGACCGAGTCAACCCGGTTCGGTCGACCCAAGGGGGGGGGGGGCTCGGGCCGGCTCGGCCCGGGCCCGGACCCCCCGTCTTCGGACTGGTTTCGGTCAAATGCCTGTAACTTGAGCTACGGGCCTCCAAACGACTCGCCGTCAGCGACAACGCGATCCTTGGATCGAGACGGTCATTTCGGTATATCGCACTCAAGGTTTCGGAATACTTTGGGTTCGGCCGGGTTGGTTCGTACACAAAACCAACCGGGCCCTCGGAGCGAAAACGCTCATATCTTGAGCTACGGATGTCCGATTGACGTGTCGTCAGCTTTGTTGGATTCCTCTAAGTGAGACGGATCTTTTGGCTCACTCCGCCCGAGGTTTGGACATAGGTGGAGTACGGTAGAGTTGGTTTTGCCTTAAAAACCAACCGGGCCCCTTGAACGAAAAAGCCAATAACTCTCAGATCGGGCGTCCGATTGACGCGCCGTCCGCGACGTTGAGTTCCTGTTGACGATACGGAACTTTTGGATACATCAACTTCAGACTTTGTGTCAGTTGATGTATCAGCCTCTCGGCTCGTGGAGAGGACCCTCCCGAACGAGCTTGCTGTGTGCGGGAACCCTAGAGCTGGCTGCGATTACTACTTAAACAGCGACGACCGTGCAGAGATCCTCAGTGGATTGCGGCGACGACCGTGCAGAGATCCTCAGTGGACTGCGATGACGACTGTGCAGAGATCCTCAGTGGACTGCGATGACTACTGCACTCAGCGATCCTACGTGGATCAGTGCTACAGGTCCTGTGTGGGCCCGATCCTGTTTGGGTCTGATCCTGTGTGGGTCAGCGCTCAGCGGTTCTGTGTGAGCCAGTGCCTACAGGTCATGTGTGGGCCCGATCCTGTGTGGGTCATTGCGGGGGTTAGTTACCTATTGATCCTTTGTGGATCCGACGACTTAGATGGATCAGTGATCATCTTTATCGTCATCCGAAGAAGTATACCTGTGTGAGCTGAATCTTGAGTTACTCTCCTTTGTGGATTTTGTTGAGCTATCCTGTGTGGATTTACTGTTTACTCTCCTTTATGGATTGTGTTGAGCTATCCTGTGTGGATTTACTGTTTACTCTCCTTTGTGGATTGTGTTGTGCTATCATGTGTGGGTATACGTTTGCTTTCCTGTGTGGACTGGGTTGTGCTTGGGCTCGGACGTTGGAGACGAACGGGAATTGATGACTTAGGTATATGTATGGGCATATACCTAATCCGTGTCAGATGTTACTTCGTGATTGTACCTTTCCTTTGTAGATTTAGGGAGACCTTCGGGGGTCTCGGGGTCCCTACTAAGTAGCTTATACTCACCCCTGCACGGGCTATGCCCGCACTTCGTTGTGTTGGTTGCAGACGACGGACAGCACTGATCGTGGTGGGGGCGTGCGGAGCTGGACGGTACCTGGAGGTGGACCACTGGGCGGGACGCACTCGGAGCGGACGGTTGGACCGAGGTGTTGTGGAGGCTATCTGTACCCACCCTTCAGGTGGGACTTCCAGAGGACGGCTCGACGCTGCGGCTTTTCCTATCAGTTGTTGTTTTTCCTTTCAGTTGTACTTTACAGTTGGGCTTGTATTTCCGGCCCCTTTTACTTTCAGCAGAGCTTGTACAGTTTTTTTTACTTAGTGTTTACTTTTCCGCTTGCTTACTCTGTGGTGCTTGTTTACTTTTCAAAGGCAATGTCTTCCCTTTTTCCGGGATTTATGCCTTGGTGCTAGTCGCCAGCCCCTGGCCTATGGAAGGCGGGCTTGGGGTAGTCACAGCACGGGCCCCGAGGACGGGTCGTGAAAAATTGGTATCAGAGGTGGTCGGTTCTACCGCAGACTCTGATCTTTCTTCTATGTGAAGCAATAGTGTTTAGCGTATTGAGTGTGGTTATCAGTCCAGGGAGTCCAGTGTTGGAGCGGCGGCCGACGTATCCGTACACCAGGACCCTGACTTCTAATTTCCAACTTAATGCACGAAAACATTGATTGCGTGTGTGTTTCAAGTTTTCTTTGTGATTACTTGTGTCAGCTCACCAGGTATACTGTTCTGACCATGGTGCACTTGTTTCCTTTTCAGGATGGCCCAACGATAGCAGCCAGCTAGGGTTCTGAGAGTAGAGCGCGACGACAGCTCGCCGAGCGACGAGGCCTCAGTACAGGGCCCGTTGACAGTAGAGGCATCGGCGGTACCTTTACCCGCCGAGCCCCCGATGCTTCCAGCGCTGACTGCTGATGATGCACGACGCCTCGGAGCTCTGCACGAGTTCCAATGCCAGCGACCACCCAGGTTTCGTGGGGAGATGGACCCCCAGGCAGCCGAGGACTGGCTGGAGGTGGTCGTTCGAGTTTTCAGGCTAGTGAGGACACCAGCAGACCTCATGGTGATCCTCGCGGCAAGCCTACTGCACGCAGCAGCGGGACGATGGTGGAGCCTGATGCTCTAGGTGCACGATGAGGCCTCTCTCATCTGGACGGACTTCGAGAGCCTCTTTCGCTCAGAGTTCGTCCCAGCCACCCTCCGTGCGGTGCGCATTCAGGAGCTTCTTCAGCTGCGGCAGGGCAGCTTGACGGTCGCCCAGTACGCGGCGAGGTTCACCGATCTTTCTCGCTACTCGAACGACATGGTACGGGACCCCTTCTTCCGGGCCCAAACCTTCGAGCAGGGTTTGAGACACGAGATCAGGGCATCGCTGATCTCCCTCAGCATCCCGACCCTGTCAGGAGTGCTAGAGCGAGCCCTTCTGATCGAGAGCTTTCTGGCTGAGTCCACAGCGAGACCTACCGCAGGGCGGCAGGTAGCAGAGTCTTCGGCAGCTGGTAGCCGACGGATGACTCAGGGTTCCAGGCAGACCAGACCTTCCGGCAGACGACCTCGGGACACTGGCTCAGCAGTGCGGGGCACACAGCGCGGAGCCAGTCTTCCGAGAGGCAGGTAGTGCTACGCGTGCGGCGGGCAGGGCCACATGGCTCGTGACTGCCCGACCCGCCGTACCGAGGAGCAGCAGACGATGGAGGGGTCACCCTGGTAGAGGTAGAGGGTCGACCGTGGTGGTTCGTAGGGAGGAGGCGGACGAGGCAGAGGAGCTGGTCGAGCAGCAGGTGGTGGGCGACGCTTTGAGGCTCTTCCACCACCACCACCAGGAGGTCCGCCCCGACCACAGGGAGTTGGCGGGCAGAGATAGGCACAGCTCCAGGCAGCAGAGGCCTACGACCACGTCGCGCCAGAGATGATTCAAGGTACGATCTATGTCTATTCCACCCTTGCTGCAGTTCTTATAGACACAGGAGTGAGTCACTCTTTCATAGCCTCTTCCCTTGTTCGGAGCTCGGAGATTCCGACGGAGCCATTGGCTCGATCCTTACGGCTAGAGACTCCTACGGGATCATACTCGATGATTACGCACTGGTGTCGGCAGTGTGAGCTTACTCTAGGAGGTGAGAGCTTCAGCTGGGATCTTCTTGTAGTGGCGTCGAGGCCTTATAACGTCATCTTGGGCATGGATTGGTTATCTACAGTCCATGCTCAGATTGACTGTTTTAGGCGCAAGGTGCGATGTGTACGCACCGAAGGGAGCAGGTTCACCTTCACCAGCGAGAAGGGAGCCTTCGCAGCACAGGATGGACTCACGCAGAGGAGAGGGCATCCCATCACTCATCAGTTGGCTAGCCTCATCCTTGGAGCAGTGGACGTGCGAAGTCCTAGTTTTCCTGCAGTGGTGGATCAGTATGCGGACGTCTTTCCCTATGACGTACCAGGGCTACCTCCGCGCATAGAGGTAGACTTTTATATTGATCTATACCCCGGGACAGCCCCGATATCCACGCCAGCGTATTGGATGGCCCCCACCGAGCTTCGAGAGCTACAGGTACAGTTGGAGGACTTAAAGGGCAAGGGGTTCATCCGACCCAGTGTTTCACCCTGGGCTTCCCCGATTTTTTTCACCAAGAAGGAGGACGGGAGCTTGCGACTGTGTGTCAACTATCGTCGCCTGAACCAGGTGACAGTGAGGAACAAGTATCCGCTACCGAGGATTGATGACCTCTTCGATCAGCTCAAGGGAGCACGGTGGTTCTCGAAGATAGACCTCAGGTCAGGCTATCATCAGCTCAGAGTTCGAGACGAGGATGTGCAGAAAACGGCCTTCAGGTGTCGGTATGGCCACTATGAGTTCTTGGTTATTCCCTTCGGCGTAACCAACGCTCTATCAGTGTTCATGAGCCTCATGAACAGGATATTCCAGCCATACCTCGATCGATTTGTCGTGGTCTTCATCGACGACATTTTGGTGTACTCAACCACTGAGGAGGAGCACGCCTACCACTTGCGGGTTGTACTAGACACACTCCGAGAGCACCAGCTTTATGGAAAGCTCTCGAAGTGCCAGTTCTGGTTACGTGAGGTCCACTTCTTGGGGCACGTCATTTCTGTGGTGGGAGTTGCTATGGATCCCGCGAAGATCGAGGCAGTGCTAGCTTGGGAGCCACCCAGGAGCGTGACGGAGGTGCGGAGTTTCTTGGGCCTATCCGGATACTATCGGAGATTCATGTCGGACTTCTCTAGAGTTGCGGCGCCACTCTCAGCTTTGACGAAGAAGGGGAAACCCTTCGTGTGGTCAGACAGATGTCAGCAGAGCTTCCAGGAGCTGAGATAGAGATTGACCAGCGCACCTATCTTGAGGTTGCCTAAGGAGGGAATTGGATACGTATTCTACTGCGATGCATCAGAGACCGGACTCGGGTGTTTCCTAATGCAGGAGCGGGTCGTGATTGCCTATGGATCACGTCAGTTGAGGCCACATGAGCAGAACTACGCTACCCATGACCTGGAGTTAGCAGCAGTGGTCTTCGCTCTGAAGACTTGGCGGCACTATCTGATGGGCGAGTGCTTTACAGTCTTTTCTGACCACCAGAGTCTCAGGTACATCTTATCTCAGAAGGACTTGAACCTGAGACAGCAGCGATGGCTCGAGTTCCTCCAGGACTATGACTTTGAGATAGTCTATACTCCTGGGAAGGGGAACGTGGTAGAAGATGCCCTCAGCAGGAGGACGGGCATCCAGCTACTTGAGGAGGTGACAGAGCAGCTATCCGCTTTGCAGATATCCTTCATGGATAGAGATGGAGCAGCCTTCCTTCAGTCTCTCATAGTCACCCCTCTACTACTGCAGCGGATCAGAGAGGCACAGCGTGAGGATGCTGACTATGAGACACGGCGTGCACAGATATCCTCGGGACAGGCACCTGATGGTTTCTCCCTTGGAGCAGAGCATGACGTCCTTTTCAGAGGACGTACCTTGGTGCCAGTCGCTTTACAAGAGGAGGTGCTGAGAGAGTTTCACACTTCTCCTTTGGTGGTATATCCTGGAGTGGCAAAGATGTACCAGGACCTCAGACGACAGCACTGGTGGCCGGGCATGAAGAAGGCTGTGGCAGAGTTCGTTTCACGGTGCCTCACCTGCCAGCAGGTGAAGGCAGAGCACCAGGTTCCAGTAGGCTTGGTACAGCCCTTGGAGGTCCCGGAGTGGAAGTGGGACGGGATATCTATAGACTTCGTGACTGGACTTCCACGCACTTCTAGAGGTCATGACTCCATTTGGGTGATTGTTGACCGACTCACCAAGTCGGCACACTTCTTACCCATCAGAGAGCAGGGCTCAGGGGAGAGCTTGGGGCGTCTCTATGTTCAGGAGATTGTACAGCTTCACGGTGTGCCATCGACTATCGTCTCCGATCGGGATGCTCGTTTTACTTCCCGGCTTTGGAAGGGGTTGCAGGAGGCGTTCGGGACGCGGCTATGTCTGAGCACCGCCTTTCACCCTCAGACAGATGGTCAGACGGAGAGGACCATTCAAACTCTCAAGGACATGCTCCGCGCATGTGTCCTCGACTTTGGTCGCAGCTGTGAGGACCACCTACCCTTGGTGGAGTTCGCGTACAACAACAGATACCACTCCACCATCGGGATGGCACCATACGAGGCATTGTATGGTAGGCCTTGCAGATCTCCTTTGTGCTGGACAGACCCTGGGGAGTCAGCACTTGTGGGACCAGAGATGGTCCGGGCCACAACAGAGAAGGTCCAGGTCATCCAGGAGCAGATGAGGACAACTCAGAGCCGGTAGAAGTCTTATGCTGACAGGAGGCGGAGGCCACTAGAGTTCGAGGATGGCGACCACGTCTTCTTGCGTGTCTCACCTCGATGTGGTTTGCGGAGATTTGGCCGAGGTGGAAAGTTGTCTCCACGCTTCATTGGACCGTTCCAGGTCCTCAGCAGGGTTGGCGAGGTGGATTATTGCCTGACTCTACCACCTCAGTTGCACCGGGTGCACGACGTCTTCCACGTATCTCAGCTGAGGAGATACGTGCACGACCCGACGCACATCATTGACCATGGGGAGCTAGACGTGGATGATGGGGCGACTTTTGCAGAGGTCCCGGTGGAGATAGAGGATCGACAGGAGCGGGTCCTACGTGGGCGATCGATTCCTCTTGTTCACGTCAGATGGCAGCACGGGAACCTCCAGGAGAGCACATGGGAGTGGGAGGCTCAGATGCGTGCTCAGTACCCACATTTGTTTCCCTAGTTTATGATGTATCTTTACTCGGACGTAAAGTCCTGAGGTGGGAGTAATGTAAAGACCCGTAAATTTCAAGGAAATTTTTTTCTTAATTTTCATTGGAATTTTACAAGAACGCAGTTTCTGACGGCACCTGATTCTGAGGCCCGGTGTGCCCGGAATCATTTTCCGAAGTTTGGCTCGGGTACGTTCAGTGAACGGACGAGCGGGTTTTTCTAACTTTTGAACCGGTGCCCGGAATCGAATTCTGAGTGCACCGATGAAATCGCAGTGCCAGTATTCACTTAGAAACGCCTCTTCCGGAGTTGCGTTAGCTCGGGTGTGGTTTTTAATTTTCGGGCGTAAAGTTAAGAAATAAAATAATTTTTGCGACAACTTTATTTTATTTCACTTAAGCCACTTGGAAGCCACTTGAATCCACTTAAAAGTGGCTTAATCTGAGTTGAACCGGATAGGGTACTATCCAGAAATATCCTACCCTCTTGGTAGGATATTTGTGAGGTGGGGCCCGCACGAGCCCCGCCGTTTCTTTCCGCTAAGTAACTCACCCGCGAAAACCCGTCATTATGAAAGTCAACTGACGCGTTTTCTTAAATTCTTAACAGACCATTTAATTTGGTGGTTTTCTTCATGAATTAAATGAGTTGTTACTTTCGTTGAATTAATACAAGGAATTGATGGGTCGTTACTTACCTTTTTCATTTGTTGGCGTAATAATAAAATAAGACCAACAAGGTCTTTTGAAAGATTACTCGTTGAGAGGCTTGACAGAATCCTTGAGCCTTTATCCTCCTTCGCGAATAACACGAAGAACGCGAAGAACGCCGGCCTCCGACGAAGAACGCCGAACCCGTGGAAGTCGAAAACGCGACGCCGTGATCCGCGACGCCGACGTTCCCTTCCTGCAACGTTCTTCTGCGACGTCTCTTCCTCCGCAACGAATCTTCGATCTGCTGTTTGAGGTAAGAGACTCCCAGTTTCTCTTAAATCTTCCTTGTGTCTTTTTTTTTAACAAAACACAGATTTAATTTTATATAATTAAATTAAATCTGTTTTTTTTTTTTGATCCGTTGAGTTCGCCGACTCAACGCCGGTTTCCGAGACAATGCAACGCCCTTCCGCAACGACGTGACGATCTCCTCCTTCCGCGACGAGCAATTCCGCGAAGGACGTGCGTACGACGACGACCAACGAGGTAGGGGTTGTTGTGAACTTTTCCTTTTTCCCGTGTTGTTTCCGTTCAAGATTGAAGAACCCGATTCATAAACAATTTTTATTTCATTAAAAATTGTTTTCGGATATGTATTCATATGTTGAATATTGTTCTTCCCGTTGTTTATCACTAACACGGAGGGTGCGGGCCAAACGAACACGGCCCAACAACCCTCCGTCGTTCTTCGTTATTGTGCGGATTTGACGGGCGACGACGGAACGTGCCGCAACGGAAGTGTGATGGTTCCGCAGTGAAGAGCGAGTTTCGGGAGGAGCAGCGGCGCAGACGGAAACAGAATCGGACCACCGGAGCGACTCTGGTGGCCCGTGGAAGCCGCCGGCGGCGCGGGTCGCCGGCGCGGCGGCGCCGGCAGCCGGGAGCGGCGGCGCCCCGGCGCGCCGCCGGACAAGGCCGCCGCGGCAGAAGTCGCGGCGGCGGCACTCACGGACCCGCGGCCGCACGGGTCCGGCGCACGCGGGACGCGGCTGAAGCCGCGTCCGGTTGTCCGAGCGACACCCCGCGGGTGCCGCGGGGTTGTCACACGGGGGCGGCGGCTCCCCCCCGCGTCGCTCGGCTATCCAGGGTGACACCCCGCGGGTGCTGCGGGGGTGTCACGCAGGGGTGGCGGCTCCCCCCCGCGTCGCTCGGCCGAGCCGAGACCGGGTCGGACCGGGTCGACCCGGTTCGGCCGACCCAGGGGGGGGGGGGGTCGGGCCGGCTCGGCCCGGGCCCGGACCCCCCGTCTTCGGACTATTTTCGGTCAAATGCCCGTAACTTGAGCTACGAGCCTCCAAACGACTCGTCGTCAGCGACAACGCGATCCTTGGATCAAGACGGTCATTTAGGTATATTGCACTCAAGGTTTTGGAATACTTTGGGTTCGGCCGGGTTGGTTCGTACACGAAACCAACCGGGCCCTCGGAGCGGAAACGCTCATATCTTGAGCTACGGACGTCCGATTGACGTGCCGTCAGCTTTGTTGGATTCCTCTAAGTGAGTTGGATCTTTTGGTTCACTCCGCACGAGGTTTGGACGCAGGTGGTGTACGGTCGGGTTGGTTTTGCCTTAAAAATCAACCGGGCCCCTGGAACGAAAAAGCCAATAACTCTCAGACCGGACGTCCGATTGACGCACCGTCTGCGACGTTGAGTTCCTGTTGACGATACGGAACTTTTGGATACATCAACTTCGGACTTTGTGTCAGTTGATGTATCAGCCTCTTGGCTCGTGGAGCGGACCCTCCCAAACGAGCTTGCTGTGTGCGGGGACCCTAGAGCTGGCTGCGATTGCTACTTCGACAGCGACGACCGTGCAGAGATCCTCAGTGGACTGCGGCGACGACCGTGCAGAGATCCTCAGTGGATTGCGACGACGACTGTGCAGAGATCCTCAGTGGACTGCGACGACTACTGCACTCAGCGATCCTATGTGGATCAGTGCTACAGGTCCTGTGTGGGCCCGATCCTGTGTGGGTCTGATCCTGTGTGGGTCAGCGCTCAGCGGTTCTGTGTGAGCCAGCGCCTACAGGTCCTGTGTGGGCCCGATCCTGTTTGGGTCATTGCGGGTGTTAGTTACCTATCGATCCTTTGTGGGTCCGACGACTTAGATGGATCAGTGATCATCTTTATCGTCATCCGAAGAAGTATACCTGTGTGAGCTGAATCTTGAGTTACTCTCCTTTGTGGATTTTGTTGAGCTATCCTGTGTGGATTTACTGTTTACTCTCCTTTGTGGATTGTGTTGAGCTATCCTGTGTGGATTTACTGTTTACTCTCCTTTGTGGATTGTGTTGTGCTATCCTGTGTGGGTATACGTTTGCTTTCCTGTGTGGACTGGGTTGTGCTTGGGCTCGGACGTTGGAGCCGAATGGGAATTGATGACTTAGGTATATGTATGTGCATATACCTAAGCCGTGTCAGATGTTACTTCATGATTGTACCTTTCCTTTGTGGATTTCGGGAGACCTTCGGGGGTCTCGGGGTCCCTACTGAGTAGCTTATACTCACCCCTGCACGGGCTATTCCCGCACTTCGTTGTGTTGGTTGTAGACGACGGACAGCACTGATCGTGGTGGGGGCGTGCGGAGCAGGACGGTACCTGGAGGTGGACCACTGGGCGGGACGCACTCGGAGTGGACGGTTGGACCGAGGTGTTGTGGAGGCTATCTGTACCCACCCTTCATGTGGGACTTCCAGAGGACGGCTCGACGCTGCGGCTTTTCCTATCAGTTGCTGTTTTTCCTTTCAGTTGTACTTTACAGTTGGGCTTGTATTTCCGGCCCCTTTTACTTTTAGCACAGCTTGTACAGTTTTTTTTACTTAGTGTTTACTTTTCCGCTTGCTTACTCTGTGGTGCTTGTTTACTTTTCAAAGGCAATGCCTTCCCTTTTTCCGGGATTTACGCCTTGGTGCTAGTCGCCAGCCCCTGGCCTATGGAAGGCGGGCTTGGGGTAGTCACGGCACGGGCCCCGAGGACGGGTCGTGACAAGGGGGCCGCTCCTGCTGGCCAGCCGGGGGTTACGACCCCTGGCACTTCCCCCTGACCGGCCGCCCCGCACCAGCCGGCCAGCTGCTGCCACCACGGGACCGGGGGGGTCCCGTCCCCCTGCTCCGACACCAGCGGTCGGAAACCGGCCGCCGTTCCCTGCTCCGCCGCGGCCTATGGCCGCGGCCTTGGTCCGTCCGGCACCGCACGACGGCACTGCGCCCCTCCGCCGCGGCCCCGTTCCGGCCGCGGTGCCTTTGTGGTTCTCCGGCGGGGCGTAATGGAACGGCGCGACGGTGTCGCGCTTCTCCGTCCTTCCTTTAATATTTCCCACGCAGTGCTTCGGCACCGCGTTGCTCGTGCCGCAAACAATATCAAACAACTAAGGGGAGAGGGGGGTTGGCCGTGTTCGTGCGGTCCGACCTCCTCCCGTTATTGCGATAACAGGCGGCCCAATTTAAAATGAAGAATGGCGGCGAAAGTAATCACGAACAAACAATTAAAAATAATCCCCTACCTCGAGTATAGTCATCGAACGAGGTTTGTTGCGGAAAGGGACGTCGCAGAATTGATCGTCACGGAAGAAGGTTCCGTACACGTTGACGGAGATCGTCCGAGGAGGAACGGTGTCTCTCTTCCTTTGATGCGGGAAAGAGGAACGAAAGGATGAGCGTCGGGTCGTCGATCTCCGAGGAAGGCGTCTCTCACTGTCGTCTGTCGTCGGAGGTCGGCGTTCTTCGTGTTCTTCGTCGAGGAAGAAGAACTTCAAGAACTTGAGAAAATTATCCCAAGCCTCCACGCACAATGAAAACCCCTTAATAAAATAATACTTTCCTTATTTTATTAACACACAAGCCAACCTCTTTGAAATTCAAAAATTGAAACAACCAATTAATTGAATTAATTTAAACATTTAAACCGCCAAATTAAAAGAGGCATTTCATACTAAATTTAAATGCAAGAGTTGACTTCCAATTAAAGGGGGGTGCGGGTGCGTTACCTTATTAAAGGAGGGGGTTTAGGAAGAAAAGAAATGGTGGCTCATGTGGGCCCCACCTCACAAATATCCTACCTAATGGGTAGGATATTGTGGGTCTCACTTCATCCACTTAGTTTAGGTTAAACAAAATAAAATAAAATTGGTTTCACCACTTTTATTTTATTCCTTTACTTAACCCAAAAATTGAAAAACCACACCCGAGCAAATGCAACTCCGGAAAATGTGTTTCTAAGCAATTACCAGAGCTGCAATTCCATCGGTGCCCTCAGAATTCGATTCTGAGCACCGGTTCAAAAGTTAGAAAAACCCACTCATTCATTCACTGAACGTACCTGAGCTAAACTTCGGAAAATGATTCCGGGCACACCGGGCCTCGGAATCAGGTGCCGTCAGAAACTGCATTCTTTTAAAATCCCAAAGAAAATTAAGAAAAAGTTTCCCTTGAATTTTACGGGTCTTTACATTACTCTCACCTCAGGGATTTACGTCCCCATAAAGATATATCATAAACTAGGGGAACAAATGCGGATATTGTGCACGCATCTGAGCCTCCCGCTCCTAGGTTCTCTCCTGGAGGTTCTCATGCTGCCATCTGATGCGTACTAGAGGAATCGACCATCCACGTAGGACCCGCTCCTGTCAATCCTCGATCTCCACTGGAACCTCTGCAAAAGTCTCCCCATCATCTATGTCCAGCTCCCCATGGTCAATGATATGTGTCGGGTCGTGCACGTATCTCCTCAGCTGAGATACGTGGAAGACCTCATGCACCCGGTGCAACTGAGGTGGTAGAGCCAGGCGATAAGCCACCTTGCCAATCCTGCTGAGAACCTGGAATGGTCCAATGAAGCGCGGAGATAACTTTTCGCCTCGGCCAAATCTTCGTAATCCACGTCGAGGTGAGACCCGCAAGAAGACGTGGTTTCCATCATTGAACTCAAGTGGCCTCCGCCTCCTATCAGTATAAGACTTCTGCCGACTCTGAGTTGTCCTCATCCGCTCTTGGATTACCTGGACTTTCTCTGTCGTGGCTTGGACCATCTCTGGTCCCACAAGTGCTGACTCCCCAAGGTCTGTCCAGCACAGTGGTGATCTGCAAGGTCAGTCGTAAAACGCCTCGTATGGTGTCATCCCGATGGTGGAGTGGTAGCTGTTGTTGTACGCGAACTCCACCAAGGGTAGGTGATCCTCCCAGCTGTGACCAAAGTCGAGGACACATCCACGGAGCATGTCCTCGAGATTCTGAATGGTCCTCTCCGTCTGACCATCTGTCTGAGGGTGAAAGGCAGTGCTCAGACGTAGCTACGTCCCGAATGCCTCCTGCAACCCCTTCCAAAGCCAGAAAGTAAAGTGAGAATCTCGATCAGAGACGATATATGATGGCACACCATGAAGTCGTACAATCTCCTGAACGTAGAGGCGTCCCAAGCTCTCCACTGAGCCCTGCTCTCTGATGGGTAAGAAGTGAGCCAACTTGGTGCATCGGTCGATAATCACCCAAATGGAGTCGTGACCTCTGGAAGTGCGTGGAATTCCAGTCACGAAGTCCATATATATCCCGTCACACTTCCACTCTGGGACCTCCAAGGGCTGTACCAAGCCTGCTAGTACCTGGTGCTCTGCCTTCACCTGCTGGCAGGTGAGACATCAAGAAACGAACTCTGCCATAGCCTTCTTCATGCCCGGTCACCAGTGCTGTCATCTGAGATCCTGGTACATCTTCGCCACTCCAGGATGTACCGCCAAAGGGGAAGTGTGAAACTCTCTCAGCACCTCCTCCTGTAAAGCAACTGGTACCAAGGTACGTCCTTTGAAAAGGACGTCGTTCTCTCCTCCTAAAGATAATCCATCAGGTGCCTGTCCTGAGAATATCTGCGCATGCCGCGTCTCATAGTCGGCGTCCCCACGCTGTGCCTCTCTGACCCACTACAGTAGCGGAGGAGTGACTGTGAGTGACTGAAGAAAGGCTGCTCCATCTCTATCCACGAAGGATATCTGCAAAGCGGCTAGCTGCTCTATCGCCTCCCCAAGTAGATGAATGTCCGTCCTCCTGCTGAGAGTATCGGCTACTACGTTCCCCTTTCCAGGAGTATAGACTATTTCAAAGTCATATTCCTGGAGGAACTCGATCCATCGCTGCTATCTCAAGCTCAGGTCCTTCTGCGAGAAGATGTACCTGAGACTCTGATGGTCAGAATAGACTGTAAAGCGCTCACCCATCAGATAGTGTCGCCACATATTCAGAGCGAAGACCACTGCTGCTAACTCCAGGTCATGGGTAGCGTAGTTTTTCTCATGTTGCCTCAACTGACGTGATCCATAGGCGATCACATCCCTCTCCTGCATCAGGACACATCCAAGTCCGGTCCCTGATGCATCGCAGTAAATTACGTACCCAACTCCCTCCTCCGGTAGCCTCAGGATAGGCGCGCTGGTCAATCTCTGTCTCAGCTCCTGGAAGCTCTACTGACATCTTTCTGACCACACAAAGGGTTTCCCCTTCTTCTTCAAGGCTGAGAGTGGTGTCGCAACTCTGGAGAAGTCTAGCACAAATCTCTGGTAGTACCCCGCTAGTCCCAAGAAACTTTGCACCTCCGTCACGCTCCTGGGTGGCTCCCAAGCTAGCACCGCCTCGATCTTCGCAGGATCCACCGCAACTCCCACCTTAGAGATGACATGTCCCAAGAAGTGGACCTCACGTATCCAGAACTGACACTTCGAGAGCTTACCATAAAGCTGGTGCTCTTGGAGTGTGTCCAATACAACCCACAAGTGGTAGGTGTGCTCCTCCTCAGTCGTTGAGTATATCAAAATGTCGTCGATGAAGACCATGACAAATCGATCGAGGTAAGGCTGAAAGATCATGTTCATGAGGCCCATAAAAACTGCTGGAGCATTGGTTATGCCGAATGACATAACCAAGAACTCATAGTGGCCATACCGACATCTGAAGGCCATCTTCTGCACGTCCTCATCCCGAACTCTGAGCTGATGATAGCCTGACCTGAGGTCTATCTTCGAGAACCACTATGCTCCCTTGAGATGATCGAAGAGGTTGTCAATCCTCGGTAGCGGATACTTGTTCCTCACTTTCACCTATTTCAGACGATGATAGTTGACACAAAGTAGCAAGCTCTTGTCCGCCTTCTTGGTGAAGAATATCAGGGAAGCCCAGGGTGAAACACTGGGTCGGATGAAACCCTTGCTCTGCAAGTCCTCCAGCTGTACCCGTAGCTCTCGAAGCTCAGTAGGGGCCATTCGATATGCTGGAGTGGATATCGGGGTTGTCCTAGGGTACAAGTCAATATAAAAGTCTACCTCTCTGTGAGGAGGTGGTCCTGAAACGTCGTTAGTAAAAACATCCGCATACTGATCCACCACCGCAGGTAAGCTCGGACTCCGCACGTCAACTGCTCCTAGGATGAGGCTAGCCAACTGATGATTGATGGGCTATCCTCTCCTCTGCAAGAGTCCATCCTGTGCTGCAAAGGCTCCCTTCTCGCCAGTGAAGGTGAACCTACTCCCGTCGGTGCGTACACACCGCACCTTACGCCTAATACAGTCAATCTGAGCATGGACTGTAGATAACCAATCCATGCCCAAGATGACGTCGTAAGGCCTCAACGCCACTATAAGAAGATCCCAGCCGAAGCTCTCGCCTCCTAGAGTAAGCTCACACTACCGGAACCAGTGTGTAATCGTCGAGTCTGCTCCCGTAGGAGTCTCTAGCCATAAGGATCGAGCCAACAGCTCTGTCGGAATCTCCGAGCTCCGAACAAGGGTAGCGGCTATGAAAGAATGACTCGCTCCTGTGTCTATAAGAACTACAGCAAGAATGGAATAGACACAGATAGTACCTCGAATCATCTCGGGTGCGCCGTGGTCGTAGGCCTCCGCTGCCTGAAGTTGTGCCTGTCTCTGCATGCCAGCTCCCTGTGGTCGGGGTGGACCTCCTGGTGATGGTGGTGGTAGAGCCTCAAAGCGTCGCCCACCACCTGCTGCTCGGCCAGCTCCTCTGCCTCGTCCGCCTGCTCCCTGCGGACCGCCATGGTCGACCCTCTGCCTCTTCATGGGTGGTCCCTCAATCGTCTGCTGCTCCTCTGCACGGCGGGTCGGGCAGTCACGAGCCATGTGGCCCTGCCCGCCGCATGCGTAGCACTGTCTGCCTCTCGAAAGACTGGCTCTGTGTTGTGTGCCCTGCACCTCTAAGCCAGTGTCCTGAGATCGTCCGCCTGAAGTTCTGGTCCGCCTGGACCCATGTTTCATCCGTCGACTTCCAGCTGCAGAAGACTCTTCTACGTGCCGCCCTACGGTAGGTCTCGCCGCTGGTGTAGACTCAGCAAGAAAGCTCTCGATGAGAAGGTCTCGCTCCAGTACCCCTGCCTGTGTCGGAAAGCTGAGGGAGATCAGTGATGCCCTGATCTCATGCCTCAATCCCTACTCAATGGTCTGGGCCCGGAAGAATGGGTCTCGTACCATGTCTGTCGAATAGCACGAGAGATCGGTAAATCTCGCCGAGTACTGGGCGACCGTCAAGCTGCTCTGCCGCAGCTGTAGTAGCTCCTGGATGCGCACCGCACGGAGGGTGGTTGGGACAAACTCCGACCGGAAGAGGCTCTCAAAGTCCGTCCAGAGGAGAGATGTCTCGTTGTGTACCTGGAGCATCAAGATCCACCATCTCCCTGCTGCCGCGTGCAGGAGACTCGCTGTAAGGATCACCATGAGGTCTGCTGGTGTCCCTACCAAACGGAAAACTCGTACAACTGCCTCCAGCCAATCCTCGGCTGCCTGAGGATTCGTCTCCCCGCGGAACCTGGGCGGTCGCTGACGCTGAAACTCGTGCAGTGCACTAAGGCGACGTGCATCGTCAGCGGATGGGGCCGGTAGCATCGGTGGCTCGACGGGTAGAGGTATTGTCGGTGCCTCTGCTGTCAAAGGGCCTTCTACTGAGGCCTCGTCCCTCGGTGGGTTGTCACCCTGCACAACGCTCGGAACCCCAGATGGCTACCGTCATGGGGCCATCCTGAAAAGAAACAGGTGTGCCACGGTCAAACAGTATACCTGGTGAGCTGACACAAAGTAATCATAAAGAAAACTTGTAACACACATGCAATCAATGTTTTCGTGCATTAAGTCGGAAATCAGAAGTCAGGGTCCTGGTGTACGGATACGTCGGTCGCCGCACCAACACTGGACTCCCTGGACTGATAACCACACTCAATACTCTTAACATTATTGCTTCACATAGAAAAAGATCAGAGTCCTGAGTTCTTCGGTAGAACCGAACTCCTCTGATACCAATTTGTCACGACCCGTCCTCGGGGCCCGTGTCGTGACTACCCCAAGCCCGCCTTCCATAGGCCAGGGGCTGGCGACTAGCACCAAGGCGTGATTCCCGATAAAAAGGGAAGGCATTGCCATTGTAAAGTGAACAAACACACAGAGTAAGCAAGAGGAAGTAAACATGATGTAAAAACTGGGTACAACAGTAAGTGCGGAAAAGTAAGTGGGCCAGAATACAAACTCAAACTGAAAGTAAAGTACAACTGAAAAAGGGAGTACAACAACTGAAAAGTAAAGCCGCAACGTCGAGTCGTCCACTGAAAGTCTCACCTAAAGGGTGGGTATAGATAGCCTCCACAGCTCCTCAGTCCAGTCGTCCGCTCCGAGTACGTCCCTCCCAGTGGTCCACCTCCAGGTATCGACCTGCTCCGCAAGCCTCAACCACGATCAGCGATGTCCGTCATCTGCAACCAACACAACGTAGTGCGGGCATAGCCCGTGCAGGGGTGAGTATAAGCTACTCAGTAGGGACTCCGAGACTCCCGAAGGTCTCCCAGAATCCACAAAGGATAATCCACAAAGGAAGATACAATCACGAAATAACATCTGACACTACTTAGGTATATGCCCATACATATACCTAAGTCGTCAATTTCAGTTCAACTCCAACATTCGAGCCCAAGTTCGATCACGTCCACACAGGACAACACAACACAATCTGGAAAGGAAAGCAAGTCAAGATTCAGCTCACGCAGGTATACTTCTTCGTAAGACGGTAGAGATTATCAGATGTAGCCACTGATTCATCTAAGCCGTCGGACCCACACAGGATCGTTAGGTACTAACCCCCGCAATGACCCACAAAGGATCGATAGGTACTAACGCCCGCAATGACCCACAAAGGATCGATAGGTACTAACCCCCGCAATGACCCACAATGGATCGATAGGTATTAACCCCCGAAATGACCCACACAGGATCTGACCCACACGGGATCTGACCCACACAGGATCGGTAGGCGCTGGCCCACACAAGACCGCTAAGCGCTGACCCACACAGGATCTGACCCACACAGGATCGGTAGCACTGATCCACGTAGGATCGTTGAGTGTCGTAGTCATCGTCGTCGAATCCACGGAGGATTTCTGTACAGTCGTCATCGTCGTCGCAGTCGCAGCCAGCTCTAGGGTTCCCGCACACAGCAAGCTCGTTCGGGAGGATCCGCTCCACGAGCCGAGGGGCTGATACTTCAAATGACACGAAGTCCGGAGTTGAAGTATCCAAAAGTACCGTATCGTCAACAGGAACTCAACGCGACAGACGGCGCGTCAATCGGACGCCCGGTCTGAGAGTTATTGGCTTTTTCGTCTCAGGGACCCGGTTGGTTTTTAAGTCAAAACCAACCCGACCGTACTCCAATTGATTCCAAACCTTGAGCGGAGTAAGCCAAAAGGTCCGTCTCACTAAGAGGAATCCAACAAAGTCGACGACACGTCAATCGGACGTCCGGAACTCAAATTATAAGCGTTTCCGCTCCGAGGGCCCGGTTGGTTTTGTGTTCGAACCAACCCGGCCGAACCCAAAGTTCTCCAAAACCTTGAGTTTAATATACCGAAACGACCGTCTCGATCCAAGGATCACATCGCAGCTAACGATGCATCGATCGAAGGTCCGTAGCCCAAGTTATGGACAAAAGACCGTAAGAGGTTCGGGAATAGGGGGTTCGGGCCCGGTCCGACCCGGCCCGATACCCCCTGGGTCGGCCCGAACCGGATCAACCCGACCCGGGTCTGGGTCCGGCCCGCTTAGGCGTGGTCCGGCCCGGTGGGCACGGCCCGACCCGGCCCGGCCTGGGGCGGCCCGACCCGGCCCGGCCTGGGGCGGCCCGACCCGGCCTGGGCGCGGCCCGACCTGGCCGGCGAGCCCGGCGGCTCGACCGTAACGGTCGAGCGAAGAGGGGGGGGGGGCGCTGCCCCCCCGCGTTGTGAAACTGCGGCCCCCGTGAGGGGGGCCGCTCCTGCTGGCCAACCGGGGGTTACGACCCCCGGCACTTCCCCCTGACCGGTCGGCCCGCACCGGCCGGCCGGCTGCTGCCACCACGGGACCGGGGCGGTCCCGTCCCCCTGCTCCGACGCCGGCGGTCGGAAATCGGTCGCCGTTCCCTGCTCCGCCGTGCCCCTCTGCCGCAACCCCGCTTCGGCCGCGGTGCCTTTGTGGTTCTCCGGCGAGGCGCGACGGCGCCGCGGTGTAGTTCATCTTCAACGGCGCGGCGCGACGGCGCCGCGCTTCTCCGCCCTTCCTTTAATATTTCCAGCGCGGTGCTTCGGCACCGCGTTGCTCGTGCCGCAAACAATATCAAACAACTAAGGGGAGGGGGGGTCGGCCATGTTCGTGCGGTCCGACCTTCTCCTGTTATTGCGATAACAGGCGGCCCAATTTGAAATGAAGAATAGCGGCGAAAGTAATCACGAACAAACAATTAAAAATAATCCCCAACCTCGAGCGTAGTCGTCGAACGAGGTTTGTTGCAGAAAGGGACGTCGCGGAATTGATCGTCGCGGAAGAAGGTTCCGTACACGTTGACGGAGATCGTCCGAGGAGGAACGATGTCTCTCTTCCTTTGACGCGGGAAAGAGGAACGAAAGGATGAGCGTCGGGTCGTCGATCTCCGAGGAAGGCGTCTCTCACCGTCGTCCGTCGTCGGAGGTCGGCGTTCTTCGTGTTCTTCGTCGAGGAAGAAGAACTTCAAGAACTTGAGCAAATTCTCCCAAGCCTCCACGCACAACGAAAACCCCTTAATAAAATAAGACTTGTCTTATTTTATTAACACACAAGTCAACCTCTTTGAAATTCAAAAATTGAAACAACCAATTAATTGAATTAATTGAAACGTTTAAACCGCCAAATTAAAAGAGGCGTTTCATACTAAGTTTAAACGCAAGAGTTGACTTCCAATTAAAGGGGGGGTGTGGGTGCGTTACCTTATTAAAGGAGGGGGTTTAGGAAGAAAAGAAACGATGAGGCTCGTGTGGGCCCCACCTCACAAATATCCTACCTAGTGGGTAGGATATTGTGGGTCTCACTCCATCCACTTAGTTTAGATTAAACAAAATAAAATAAAATAGGTTGCACCACTTTTATTTTATTATTTTACTTAACCCAAAAATTTAAAAATCATACCTGAGCAAACGCAACTCCGAAATAGGTGTTTCTAAGCAATTACCGGCGCTGCGATTCCATCGGTGCCCTCAGAATTCGATTCCGAGCACCGGTTCAAAAGTTAGAAAAACTCACTCGTTCGTTCACTGAACGTACCCGAGCTAAACTTCGGAAAATGATTCCGGGCACACCGGGCCTCGGAATCAGGTGCCGTCAGAAAACTGCGTTCTTGTAAAATTTCAAAGAAAATTAAGAAAAAATTTCCCTTGAATTTTACAGGTCTTTACATTCATAACCTACCCATCAAGTTAGCATGTGTGATTAGAATTAAATAAATTGTGAAAATCATATGGTTTACACATGTATAAAATAAATTCAATTGTTATATAATAATCATAAACAAAATAAGAATCTATTGAATGAAAAATAAAATTATTTTAAAAAACTATATTTATCAAAAAATGAAGTTTAGTCACCCTTTGAAAACATAAATTAAAATTATTTTTTACCACATTTAGAATATGTACTTGAAAAAATAAAAATAAAATTTTTATTCTACATTTCAATATTATCTTTGGGTAAATTATTTAGAATCTTTGAAAAAGAATAATTTTTTGATGAATAGTGAAAAATATTGAGTTTTACAGAAAATTGCCTTTTTCTTTTAAATAATTTAAATGGTGTGTTTAAATTTAATTTTTTTTAAAAAGAAAAATTAGATCAATTATATATTTATTAATATAATTCAGGTCATTTTAATGAGTTTCATATTGAATTTTCATATTAAAACATTCTATACTTACGAAAGATTTCTCTTTGGGAACCCGTTTTTTATCGCGTTTGTGGGTTTAATTTTATGTTAAATTTTTTCACTTATGTAAATGGAATTTAGATAAATGGATTGAATATTTTTAATAAAAAATTAATATTATCTCACATTTTCAGCTTAATTATTTACCATAATGAATTGTGAAAATAGTAAAAGATTAATTACCACATTTAAGATAAAAACTAGCTTACTAGGGGTTAAACTAAAAAGGATTAGGGTTAAAAATGCTTTAAATAATTTCCAATTCCTATTTTATAGTAATGTATTGACCTTAAAAATCTAATGATAGACAATGAACCCTTTTAGATAATTCTGGAATGAAAAAACAAGGGTGTCATGTTTTCCCTTCAAATATTTAATGTGTGCCCACTCCCCCACTCATAAAAGTCCATCCCCTCTCCTCCCATATTCACCCTCATAGATCCATTTGGTTCATAAAATACCAATCAAAATAACATAAATCCCTCCTCATGTTCTAACTCATTTTAATTATTAATCTCTCTTATGATGGTTTTAGTATTAAACCTAAAAGGTTCATGTAAATAAGAGGTAAAATTTTTAACATGCATATTTTTTAATTTTTTTCCCACCACCATAAAATATTCTCCCACTATGATAAAATAATAGAAAAATTATCTAATATAAACATATAATTTATTATCTTAATTGAATAACCTATATCTAGCGAAGTGGGCTCGCCTAAAATCATGCCGCGTTTCCTACTTCCTTCAAGGCTGGTCTTCTCAGATCTCTGCCTCCCCGGGCTCCACAGATCCCCGTTTACTCGGAAATTCCGCTGGAGCCTTCAGATGATTTGTATAAGGGTGATGCTCCGGTGATGAATATATCGGCCTCCTCCTTTGATGAGGTGTCGTAACTCCTCTCCTAGACTTTGGTTGTGAATTTCAGTTTGGATAAACCCCCTTTGGCCCGATTTCAAAGCTTCATCAACTCCTGGGGACTGAGTCATACGGCTAGGGTTTCCATTCTAAATAATAACTCCTATGCGTTTTTATGCTCAAGAGATGATCTGGTTAAGGTGTGGTGTTTTAGCCCCTGCTCTTTAGGTCGTTGGCACTTCAACTTATACATATGGGCAATGGAGGTTCATCGAGGCAGAGATACGGTGTGGGCTGCGATGTGGGTTACTCTTCCAGGTCTACCCCTTTTCCTAATTTTAAGATTTTACGATGCATTGGTAATCATCTTGGCGAGTTTCTATGAACGGATCAGTGCATCGCCAAAATGGAAGTAGCTTCATCAACCATGATTTGCCTGGCTATGGGTTTTTCAAGACCCCTTTCGGAGAGCATTCTTCTCAAGGTGGAGGGGAATAATGATTGGAATTATCATCTTATCTTCCATTCACCCCTTCAGTTCTGTTCGCGCTGCCAACTCCAGGGGCATTCACTCCCACTTTTCCATCATAGTCGGCGGGAGGGCCGCGTGTCCCATCATCAGCTGACACTTGCTAGAAGACAGTTTTCCCGACCACCACGAGGGTGTGTCTCTCCTATTTCCATATCCAACCTGCAATCTGATCATAAAGTTTCTCATAATTCAGTCTCACCTGCCTTGTGGGTTAATCCTTTTGGTTAAGATCAATCTTCTGGGCCATGCCTGGCCATGGTTCCTTTCATTCCTCGGTTACCCTCTGTTTCACTTGTTGAATCTTCCGTCGTGCATGTGTGCCCCTCGGTCAACTTAAGCTCAAATGGTAAGGGAGTCTTCTTAGCCTCTTCTTTGCAAGGAAAGCTGTGGAGTGACCCTGGACCATCTGTCTGTTTTCCATCTCCCTGTAGAAAGAGTGAGATTTCACCTGCTCTACAAGGGGTGGCTCCTCTGAATGGCAGCCTTATTGTTCAGAAGGAGTAAGGGGTCTCTCCGTCCTTATACTGCAGATACAAGATGTGAGAGGTCGGCTCCTAAGGATCCTCCCCAGGTTTCCCCTCTACCAATACCGACTTCCCTATGAGTCTTCCTCATTTCCTCTTTCCGAATTCCAACATGTTCTCCCTCTCAGCCGAAGCACCGACTGTTGGTGTACGCTAAATCTCTCAGGAGAGAAAGGTTGTCTTGTTGTTTTTCTAGTGGTTACGATGCTCCTCTAGATTGGTGAACCGAGTATCAGGTGTCTCATGCACTAGATATTGATTTTTGTAGTTTTCTTAAGGCCCCTTTGCCCAAGGCTTGTCAAGGAGGCCATTTTTTCCAATGATTACCTTCATGTTGTGGAATGCTATTGGCCTCGTTACTCGAGTCAATTCTGATTTCATTTCTACCGAACTCTACTCTGGTAACTATTCATTAGTTGTAGATATCAAGCCCAAGTAGTATGTTGCTATGTTGGAAACCTTTGCTGGTAGGATCAAGACCAGGAATTTCATGCATACTATTCCTCAGAATCCTCCTATCTGGTTCTTTTGGAAATCTAATATTCATGTTGATCTCGTTGACACATGTGAGGCTCTCCTTGTGGAAGGACTTTAAGTCTTTTGGAGCTTTGCCCTGACATGTTAAAGGGGATTTTAACACTGTGCTCGACCCAGTGGAGAAAAAGTGCATTGCAGTTTCCCTCGTCAGGGGGGGAAGGGATTTTGCTTCTTTCTTGGATAAGGTGGGTCTCCCAGACTTAGGTTACTCAAGGGACCATTTCACTTGGTGCAACAACCAAAGAGAGGGCTGACGAAACTGGTGCAGACTTGATCGTTGCCTTGCCAATATCCCGGAGGTGTCACGTCTTTCCCCAATGCGAGGGTCATCCATTTTACTCACTCTTTGTGAAACCCCTTGGATTTCTATATCCTCTGGTAATGCTGATGAGGCTCAGTTCCATTTCTCCCACATGTGGGTGTTGCGCCCAGACCATCAGATACTGGTTCAGGACTCTTTGAGTAGGCCGACACAGGGGTTTACATGGGTGCTTCTCCATGATAAACTAAGACACCTACGAGGTGATCTCATGTCTTGGTAATAGAATATTCCTTCCACTTTTCAGATTCTAGAGGAGATCAGCTTGGAGATCACCCATCTGGAAAGTAGACAGGAATCCCAGTGGGATGATCTCATATTTGAAGAGCTGACTAACCGGAAGAGGGGTTTTGCTGAGATGGTTCTAAGGAACGAGTGCCAAGCTCATGAGAACTCCAAAGTTAGATGACTTCGAGAATGATATCACAACACGACATTGTTTCATGCTTACATCACGGAGCATCACCGACATTCTTCTCCTAATATTTGATGTGACGTTGGATCATATACCAATAATCCCAAGGTTTTTAGAGGTATGGTTGATAATTATTTTAAAAGCCTTCTTGTAGGTCACAGTTCAAGTTGTAGCGAAGGCTATCCAAGTGACTAGAATGAGGTGTTTGATGTTATTCTGACAAGAGTATCTTCTCAAGATAACGAGGCCTTTGAAGCTATCCTAGGTGAGAATGAAATTCGCAACGTAGCACTCCCGACCCCGATGGGTTCCCTTGGTCCTTTAGGGGCATGTGGGACCTTGTTAAAGATGATCTGGTGGATTTCCTTCAGGATTTATTTTGGGGCAGAAATTTTCAATGGGTTTCCAGTTCTACGAAATTGGTCATCATTACATGTATTAAAGAACCCTCCTCTCTCCAAAACTATCGTCTGATTAGCATGTGTAAATTTTCTTATAAATTCCTTGCATGTGTCATTAGCAAGAGACTTTTTGAGCCCCTTCCATGATGGATTTTCAAAGAACAGAACAAGTTTGTCAAAGGGAGAGTAATTAAAGGGTAAGTTGGCTTACCCCATGAAATGATCTCGAATATCAATTTTAAATCCTCGGGCTCCAATATTGCAATTAAACTTGACATGGAGAAAGCCTATGACCATGTGGAGTGGAACTTCATCCTCAAGGTTTTCTCACGTATGGGGTTTTCATTTTGGTCCCGAGATATCATGTTTAGTTGTTTTTTTCTCCCCATGGATTTCCATTAACTTTCTAGGCAGGAGATGCAGTTTCTTCAAATCTATTTGAGGTCTACAACATGGTGATCCTCTCTATCCAAGCCTATTTATTCTGTCTCAGGATTTCCTCAGTCGTCTTATCAAGAGGAGTGTTTCTCATGGGGATATTTTCCCCTACCAGTGTAAGTACAACGCTTTTGGGATTTTCCATCTTATTTTTTTAGATGGAACTCATGTATTTGCAAATTCCAACAGAAGATCTATTTTTCATATCAATAAGACTATTAGTAACTATTGTAGATGGAGTTGGAAGGTGGTTAACCTCTCAAAATGAAGTCTTTATATTGCCTCTAACTATCTGAAAAGGCGGGTTAATTCTCTTCAGGGTACCTTGGGGATCCTCAAACACAGTTTCCCGATAACTTATATTGGAGCTCTGATCTTCGCAGGGTGTCCCCAGATCCATCATTTTGACAATATGGTTGGTAGGATCATGGGTCATCCTAGATTGGAAGAATCTTTTCCGTTCCTTTGGGGGAAGAATCACACTAGTTAATAATGTTTTATCTTATATCCCTAAGCATGTGATGTTGGCGCTTAGGGTTTCGAACGGTGTCATAAATGTCATTATAAAATTCTAGCTGCTTTTATATGGGATGCTCAGTCTGATGGTACACACCATTGGATCTCTTGGAAGAGGATGGACCAAGCTTTGTGTGAGGGTGGAATTAATGTTAGAAATTTCTCAAATGCTATCATTAGGTTGCAAGTAAAGATGGATTGAGAGATTATTGAACACCACACACTTTGGGGTCAGTTCATAGCTGAGAAGTATGGTGCTGACTTGATCCTACCTAGAGCTCACCCTACCTTCCTCTGTTGATCTCTCTTGCCGTTGTACTTCGACCATCAGCCTCATGCTTGGTGGATTGTTGGTAAGGGAAACATCAATTTCTTATTTCATAATTGGGATGGCTCTCAGCGTGGTTTTCCTAGATGTCCAACGCCGTGTTTATCCTTTATGCAAGCCAGCATGTACCCAATTTTCATTCAGGATGTTTTAGATGTGGATCAGCGAACATATTTGACCTTACTGAGATAAATTCCGAGGTAGATTGATGTGTATTTACAGGTTGTTCTTCTGCTTCTTTCTTGTTCGAGTTTAGGAGGCTGACCTCAGATCCCAACATTGTGGATCAATGGGGGGAAGTTTTTTAGCGCTTGGAGATTCCAGCAAGGTACAATTTTCTCACCTACCATGTCCGTAATCAGGCCCTCCTAACTGATGATAAGGTCAAACACATGGGCATTCCTCTGGTGTCCCACTGTTCATGTTTCAAATTTCCCTAGTAAGAGACTGTGAATCACCTTTTCTTTGGTAGTGGTTGGGCGCATACAATTTGGAATTCTATCAGATCTTTCTAGGACCCTTCTGCTTTGACATTCCTAGGGGACTCATTTCCCTACCACTGGCTCCATGGTCCGTGTTCCAGCGGCCCTGATGTGAAAGCTCATGCGCTGATTATATGTGTTAGTTACTCGGTTCTCTGGATGGCAAGGAATAACGCCCAACATGATGGCCCCTACTGAGTGTGGTCTTTATTTCAAATCCTTTAATCTGATGGGTGATTTTTCTAGGATCTTTTCCAACATGAAGGATGTGCCCTTGCTTGGTAACTTCCCAGCATGGATTGATCTACTTCCTCAACAATGTAGCTACAAGTCAGGTCGTTGGGTTCGATGGTGGCCTCCCATTTTAGGTTTCATGAGGAACACAGATGGATATTGTTTAGCAGGTACCATGCGGGGAGAAGGCGTGATCTGGGATTCCCTTGGCTTAGTCGTCATGGCCTTCTTGGTTCACTTTGGAAGAAGGGAATCTCTTCAAGAAAAATATCATGCACTGCTTGCAGGCCTCTGCATGTGTCATGAAACAAACAATGAGGTAACTATGGTGGAGATGGACTCCTCGATCATCCACAACGCCCTGTGACGTCTTCAAGTCGTCCCCTGGTCTATCACATACCGTATTCGGAGATGCAAAGGGTTGATCGGAGCCCACATCGAGGTTCTTCATGTCTGGGGTGACGGTAACAAAGTGGCTGATTTCCTCACCTCTCTGCCCCCCATAACTCTAGTTTCACCTACATTTTCTAGTCTTGGGTCACTCCCTACTGTGGGAGTGAACATTATTCGAGGGGATTTCCTCGGTTTTCATTATTTTCTCCCTCCATAGCTTCGACTGTCAATTCCCCTCTTTTTTTGAGATCTTTTAATTTTCCTTTATCCTAATAATATAATTCTATTTGTGGGATGATATCCATCTTCACTTATATCAAATGGGAAATGAAACCTTTGATAGATCAAACGGGAAATGAAACCATTGATAGTGTGTATAGAGTATAACCGCCTCTTAATGTGATATAATTCATTTTCCATCACCACTATTCATGGTTGGATTTAATGATAGATTCAAAATATTTATAATATATTAATGAAATTATTAGAATTATGTAATTATTATATCTCATAAACCTTTTGACGTTCCATTATGTTGGGGGATACAATGACATCACTAGTGGGTATGGGAGACTACATCCTCACGAAGCAATGTGATCCATTTTTTTTTCTTATGCTTTACATATATGGTTATAATGATAAATTTAATTTATGTATGTTTTATTTACAAATAGACATAATTATGGAAATATAATATAACATCTTCCCCTAACTTTCCAATCCATTGGAGAACAATAACATCGATCGTGCGTTCGGGTGGACAACCACCTCCAAGTAGCGATGCAAAATGTTTTTTAATTTAATTTTTACAAGGATGGTAAGAAGGATATATTTTATTAATATAAATTATATATATATATATATATAATAATAATAATAATGGTTTTATAAATTTAACTTATATTTATTTTCTTTTCATTGCATTCTTCATGAAAAATGAAATAGTATTCATGTGTACGTGTAGCTTATCGTCTACATGAACAGTGTAATGCATATTCAATCAATAAATTTTATGGATTACTATAAATACATATTTAATGAATATATATAATATTTATATCATTTTTTAAAATTTGAATATTATGTAATCATGATCAATGTAAAATTACCAAAATTACCAAATTAGAACATATTTGAAAAACAATGTTGTTGTTACTCGAAACATGATTATGACAAAGAATTGTTAATAAATGAGTTATAAAATACTCTGTAAATAATATATAGTATGAAATATATAAGTATGGTTATGTCAAATAGGTATAATAAACCAATACTAATTATACTGGAGGATTGAATGTATACTAAGGAAGTCAAACCTGAGCTAATTGTTATCCTTCTCACTTTTACTTTCGTGACACATACTACTTATTTATTTTGTGTCGCGTGTATACTACCCAATTGATATATTATAACATAAATATCTATACCTTAATGATATTCAATATTTTATTTGATGTTATATATATCATGGGGCTTAAGACTCAACAAGTAACAAAGTGGTAAGAGTTTATTTTACGATCTCATTGTTTTTTAGGACTGTTTATGATTAAATTTATGATGATGAAATGGTATGATCTATCACTCAAGAAACACATGAATTTTATCATACTCGGGTTATTCATGAAATTTTCATGTAATATTACCAATTTTCCGTCTTTGGTACTTAAATTTTTTAAGAATGTGAATTTATGGAAAGCAAAATTTGTTTCTCATTTTGTTTTAAAATCCTTTTCTATTCCACATCCCTGTTTTATAATTTTTTCTCAAGTTTTTTTCATAAAGTATACACAATAATTATTAAATAAATTTTACACATGATGGTATTTTTAATAAAATATAAATGTAATATTGCTATAATTTTCTAAACAAGTTTCTTTTTGACTTTTTCCAAAGAAACGTGAAATGAATAATTATTTTAACATACTCGGTATGCCCAAAATTTCCCACCATCTTGACCACTCATTGCATTAAAGCTTAATTTACAAGATTAAAATGTTATTTTCAAAAAAAAAAAAAATCCTACTGTTATATAATTTTTTGGTTTCTAACAATTAATTTTCTCAATGAAAATGATGTAACACCCCGAAATTCTAAAATAGGCACATTGTAAACGATTACGCGTATGACACGGAACACCAAACACACAAGGGAATATAATATCCCAAGAAATATATTTATTATTTTAAATATATTCAATATATTTTATATCTTACAATGTGCGCAACAACGAGTTATCTTGCATTACACACAAGAGACTTTTTTTGATAACATGCGTTACACGCAAGACTACGTTTTAACCGAACAATAATATATTATTAAAATATTATTATTTAATATAATAAAATGTAAAATATACATAAAATTAGTGGTTATGAATATAATTAACTATATTATGAAAATCAATGGTTTACACTAATATAAAATGAATTCATAGGTTACAACTTAATTAGAAATGAATATAAACCAATTGAATATAAAATAAATATTATTATTTTTATTCTCACAAAGGGGTTTTGACTTAATAAATTAAATTAATTAAAATTAGTGAATGATATTAATGAAATATATATTTTATATATTCAATCAAATATTTTTGATTTTCATCCAATAGATTTGATAAATATACGAAAATAACAAACCTAATATTTTTATTAATGCAATTTTATCACCTTTTAATAGTGAACCTATTTTAAATACAATTTTTGAAACTTTTATAATTTTTATGTATTAAAATAAACATAATATTTGAAATTATAACATAAAAATTAGGTTAGGGTGAATTTTGGTTATTTTTCTGTGATGTTTTATTTTTTTGATGAATAATGAAAATTCTGAATTTTAACTCAAACATGCTTTCTTGTTTAATTTATTTAAAAGGATAAATTATATTTTTGATTGATTTTAATGTTTAATTAGATCATATATTTATAAATTAATCCAATATAATTAATAAGAATGAATTTCAATTTTTTATTTAATATAAAAACATTGCAATCTTTTGAACGTTTTTACTTTAAAAACTCACATTGTCGTCCCGTCAGCAGGATTAAATATAAATTAAGTCATGCCACTTCTGTGATTGGAATTTTGAAAAATGGATTCCATATTTGAAATTAGAATAATTTATAATTTATAATAATTTCAACTTAGTTTTTTACCAAAAAGATAAGTGAAAATAATTAGGATTAATTAAAACGATTTAGGTGAAATTAAGTTTAATAAGGGACTAAACCCTAAACATAACGTATAATATGGCCTAGAAAATTGTTCAAAACACATCGGAAAGAATTATTTAGACTCTATCCTCCCTAGTATAGACTTTGTATGTAACATCCCAGGTAAATAAAGAATAAAGAATTTTCATATTTATTAATATTTACGAATTAAATATTAATTTTAATTAAAAGGGGTTTCTACGTTCGATAGCGTACTCGGTACGCAACGATGAGTTTCTTTGAAAACTTACGTTGCACACAAGTAATAAAATAATATTATTTTAAATGTTAGTTAACGAGTAGCTGTTGTACTAGCGGGAATGGATAGAAATAACTAAAATATGATTATATATGTTTTTAAATGTTTTTACATTTATCCAATAAAAGATAAAGGCTTAAAATACGAAAAGAGTTCAATTTTAGGCTTTTATACCCTAATTTTCACTAAAGGTTCACTTATCGCCTTTTGATGGCGAACTGTCATTAAATATAGTTTTGATCACTCTTATACATTCTTTTGGACCAAATAAAACTCTTCTTTAGAATCGGGACATCAAAATTTACTTTGGGTGATTTTTTGGTATCTTTCCGATAAAGTTCATTTTTTAATGAATAGTGTAAAATTTTGTATTTTAATTCAAAACCTCTTTTTAATCTAATTTATTTATATGATTAGATTATCTTTTGAATTGGTTTTAAAGTGAAATTAGAAAATATTTTTACCATTAAATCCAATAGTGGTCGTTGGAATTAATTTCACTTTGAAATCGGACTTAAACTAGTGTCAATCTTTTGATACTTATTGTTTCACAAAAACACGCTATTTGTCATGACAGCGGGAATTAATTATTAAATTAATTAATTTGACTTATATGTTTTGAATTTTGTAAAATGGACTTCATTTTTGAATTCGGAATATCAAATATAGCTTAGGGTGAATTTTTGGTAATTTTCTGAAAAACTTCAATTTTTGATGAATAGTGAAACCACTAAGTGGTACTTATAAAGACTGATTTTCCGTTTAAATAAAATTTTGCCATCATTGTATTTTGAATTTCAAAAATCCGACATACATGATTGTCATTAAGAAGTAAAATATGGTTCAATGAGATTATAATAATTTTTTGGTGAATAGTAACTTATTAAGTTCTTAATCGCGATTAGTGGTAATTAGTGTAGTTTAAGGTAAAAATAATGCTTTAATAAAATAAGATGAGCTTGACACATGTCCTACCCTCATTGGTTGTGTCATGGCCGACCAAGACAAGCCATGAGTCAACTTGGGGACCCCATGGAGACACTTTGGTTGGGAAATGACATAAATAACTTTTTATTTAATGTAAAAGTAAAAATGACACAAACATGATATGTTTTACTAAAACAATTTTTAAATGGGGTTATACAAGTCAGATTTTTGATTATAAATAGTCATTGGAAATCTAAAAAGATTTCCTACATCATAGTATTTTTTTTATAATTTTTAGACTTTAAATAAATTAATTTATTTATGACATCATGATGATGCAGCGATGACCTCATTATTTAACGATTTAAATAAAATGGAAAGATAATGTAAAATCTATGAACTACACATGTCCAAAACCAATTGGATGAGTGGATTTCGAACCCTTATCACCTTATCCACGAATTATATCAATGTGGGACCTTTTAAAACCGAAACACATTTTCAAATAAAGTAATATTTCTTTACTTTCCAAAAGTGCCCCTCCTCTCCTCTTATAAAAGACCCCCACCTCTACCTCATTTCACACACTCCTCAAGCCTTTGGCTCGGCCAACCCCTGCCCATTTACTCTCTCCACATCCCTCTCCTCATCCTAGAGGATTCCCTTTGGGCAGAATCCTTTCAAAGGAAGCCTTTAGGCTCAAATCAAAAGGAGTTACACTTTTAAAGGTAATTCATTCTCTCTTGTTCATTTGTTTTATTTTGCTTCTCCAACCCTCTAAACTCTTTTTATTTACTTCTTTTGTAACAACACCAGTATCTTCAATATACTAGGATGTTGTTATAAGATTTATTCGAGCTACACTCTCACACAACTACATCAAATGGTTAAAGAACATACAGTTTCCGTGGATGGCGAAATTCTGCCTCCCGAAACGATGATTGTTCAATACTCATTTAACACCTTCAAAGGTGGCCATTATGATGTCACTATTTTTATATATGATATATAATATGTTTATTTTTTTCTTTAAACTTCTGTATTTTTCATTTTGGGCATACCTTTATGGTTTCCATTATGGGTAAACACGATATCTTCATTTAAGGAAGTGCGGAATACCGCCCCCTCAAAGTGATGTGATTCGTTAATGCCATATGTGGGACGTGTAAAGGATGGATTTAAAGTTATTATATATGATGTTATACTGGAATTATAATATACCTCTATATCATTATTATTTCTTTCCATTAAAGTATGAGATAGAAATGAAAGTAGCGTTCATGCGTACATACGGCTTACCGTCTCCATGAACGGTGCATTTCATTTCTTCTCCCCAAATGTAATATACTATTAAAAGTACATGTATATAATGGATATATATAATTAATGATATATCTAAATGATGAATATAATTCTGGAATTAAAATATACATACCTCTCATTTAGTTTTAATTCCATTAATATGACAAAGAAATGAAAGTAGCGTTCATGCGTACGTACGGCTTACCGTCTCCATGAACGGTGCATTTCATTTCTTACCCCTAAATGATTATGTAATATTATAAATACATGTATATGCTGGATATATATGATACATATTATTTCCAAATCGGGAATTTCATTCTGGATATAAAGAACCTTTGATCACACGAACAACATGTAATTGTAAGAAGTCCACTTTCGACTTAAGAACCAAATATTGAGAAAACAAACATTATTAACTTAAATGGTTACATAATGTTTATAACATGACAATAAGTGATATAAAAGGAATAATGAACTTTAAAAAGGTTCTTAATCAAGTATAAATTAACTCAAGTTTATTATTCAGGACGTTAAAGAACGATCGAGTCAAGTCGGACCCGAGGTAAGGGACTTCGTCTCAATCTCCTTTCATTGAGGCATATTTCGTTTTATACACAACTTTCTTTTATACGGTGTATAAACCCCTTTGACTTTTACTTTTATACAAAAGGAATCTTTTTCTACGAAGCGTTTTACAAAACGACAAAAAGGAATGTTTCTTTTAACGTACGCGGCGACAACGACCTTTTCCGCCGCCGCGAGTATTATTTGGTCTTTGGCTTCCTCAACAAGCCGTAATGTTTTTAGAATAAAATAAATACCATATACTCTTTTATGTATTTTGGTATTGAAAATGGTTTTGAAAAAGGATTCTATTATGTCAATATATTTATGATATATTGTGATTGAAATGTGGAAATGTTATCATTCCTTTATATTGGTTTTATGTTTTATGATTTTATATTGGTACTTGGACATTTTAACGGGTGGTTACGTTATAAACCATATGACGGGTGGTGCCGTGAATACCAGGATGGGTGGTTACGTTATAACCTCCAATGCATTGGGTATGGAAGTCGGCCGTATGGCTATTCCATTAAGTATGTATGGAAATTGGCCGTATGGCTATTCCATTAAGTGATATGTGTGGAAGTCGACCGTATGGTTATTCCACTTAAGTATGTTTATGTCCCAAGTTACCTTTATATATGTTATGTGTTCTTTTTATGGGTTTTATGGTAATCCTTTGGTTACAAAAAGGTAAGTAATGATACTTTATTCAGTGAAGAGTTTTTACTACTTCATGAAGGTGAAGGTATTACTTTGATAGAGTATATATGGTTTACTTGATGTTTGAAAAACTAACAGTTTTCATTCTTTCTGTATCCCTTACTGAGCTTTTTATGCTCACCCCAAGTTTTTTTTGAAATGTTTTCACAGGACTTAATGTGGAATAAGGTCAAGGATGGGATCAAGGGAATGTCATCCTATATAAAACATGGAACTAGACACGTTTCTTTTTAAGAGTTTTTTTTATTATGGAAACTTAGTAGAAATGACTACTTTGTAATCTTTTGAGATGTAATAGTTATGTTCTAATTCTCTAAAACTCTAAACCTGAAAAGATCCTCAACGTGAATTATTCATTTAATTCAATATTAAGTAAGGTTTAAGGCCGGGGCCTTATAGTTGGTATCAAAGGTCGGTTTAGACAACTTTAGGAGTTAGAAAAGTGTTAAATTATAATATGATTGAAATGATATAGCATTTACGGATTACCATGTTGCTTCGCCTAAGATATTTCTGTGTTCAGAATGGTTTTCCGCAGAGGAAACAAAGCGGCTATGTTGGGACGACATCAGGAGGAAGATAACCTTCCAAATCAGCAACCTGAGATGGTCGGAATCGGAACTGAACAGTTTGTTGCAGTGATGGCACAGTTGACTCCGGCTATAAATGGTGGTGGTATCCATGAACGAGATCAGCCAGATCAACCGTAGAGGAACATGTCAGTGGTGAAACATTTCATGAGGCAACATCCCCCATCATTCAGAGGATCATCTGACCCTGTGCAAGCTGAAGGGTGGATTAAAGCACTGGAGAATATTTTTGATGTCATGGGGTGTTCAGAACATCAAAAGGTTAGTCTTGCTGTTTACCGTTTTGAAGGTGAAGCTGATCAGTGGTGGTCGATGGTGAAAAATATAAGGGATAGTGATGAGATTGAGGATCTTCACTGGGACGAATTCAAAGGTATGTTTCTTGAGAAATATTTTCCTAAGGTGGTTCGTCTTAGGATGGAAAAACAGTTCCTAGAATTGAGGCAGGAGGATGATTCAGTGGCTGCTTATGAAGAAAAGTTCACTCGATTGGCAAGGTATGCTCCAAACTTCATACGAGATCTTGATAGTAAAATAAACCGTTTTTACTCAGGGTTAAAGCCAAAGTATCGAAGGGATTTAGCTTCTCGTGAGTTCAAAAGTTATGAAAAACTTGTTCGATGTGCGGAGAAGGTGGAAATGGAGTTTGCCGACGATCAGGTGTTCTATGACAAACAACAGAATAAGAGGTCTAGTTGGCAGGAAAAGGGGAAGAATTCATCAAAGAAGCAAGGAGGTAAGAAAACCAAATATCCATCTTGTGAGAAGTGTGGTAAAATGCATCCTGGAGAATGTTTATCCAAGTCTGGTAAGTGCTTTCGGTGTGGTAAGTCTGGTCATATTGCTCGTAACTGTAAGGAAGATGATCAAGCAGGAAATGAAAAGCCAACGGTAAGATGTTTTAAGTGTAATGAAATGGGTCATTATGCAAATGAGTGTCCAACGAAGAACTCAACTGGGGGAATGCAGCCAGACTACAAGCAGAAAGGGGTGGTGAAATCCTTTGCAACAACTTCAGCAGATGTTGGGCCATCGAATGAAGTGGTATCAGCTCCAGGGAGCTCAGTATTTTTTGAAGATTGACTTGAGGTCGGGGTACCATCAGTTGAAAGTAAAAGAATCAGACGTTCTGAAGACTGCGTTCCGTACTAGATATGGCCATTATGAATTTTTAGTTATGCCTTTTGGGTTAACCAATGCACCTGCTGTATTCATGGACCTTATGAATAAAATTTTCCATGAGTTCTTGGATAAGTTTGTGTTTGTGTTTTGAGGTTTGGGAAGAGGTTATGTGTGCCTTGTGATTCACAGTTGAAGAATGAGTTGTTATGTGAGGCTCATAGTTCCCCGTTTTCAGTTCATCCTGGCAGTACTAAGATGTACAGAGATCTGCGGGAGTATTACTGGTAAGATGGAATGAAAAGAGACATTGCTGATTTTACTGTGAAGTGTTTGACATGTCAACAGGTTAAAGCAGAGCGGCAGGGATGCTTCAGCCTTTACCAGTGCCAGAGTGGAAATGGGAAAACATATCCATGGACTTTGTTGTGGGATTACCGAGGACATCTCGAGGTAATAATGCAATCTGGGTTATTGTTGATCGCTTGACCAAATCTGCTCATTTCCTTTCTATACAAGATACTTTCTCTCTTGATCAACTTTCCCGTTTGTATCTTAAAGAGATAGTCAGGTTACATGGAGTTCCTCTCTCCATTGTATCGGATCGTGATCCCAGGTTTACTTCTAACTTTTGGAAATGCCTTCAGAAGTCGTTGGGTACTAAATTAAATTTTAGTACAGCTTTTCATCCTCAATCAGATGGGCAGTCAGAACGAACAATCCAGACATTGGAGGATATGCTACGAGCTTGTTCTATGGATTATCAGGGAAGTTGGGACCAACATATTTCTTTGGTAGAGTTTTCTTATAATAACAGTTTTCATTCCCGTATACAGATGGCACCATTTGAGGCATTATATGAGAAGCGGTGTCGAACTCCAGCTTTCTGGGATGAAGTGGGTGAAAGGAAGTTGATGGGACCAGAATTGGTAGAAGAGATGACAGAAAAAGTTCAGCTGATTCAGAAACACATGAGAACAGCTCAGAGCAGGCAGAAGAGTTATGCGGATAACCGGAGGAAGGATCTATCTTTCGAGGTAGGTGATCATGTTTTTCTCAAGGTTTCTCCTTGGAAAAGTGTGATGAGATTTGGTAAGAAAGGAAAGCTGAGTCCAAGGTTTATTAGACCATATGAAATTCTGGAGAGAGTTGGATCAGTTGCATACCGAGTGGCTTTACCTCTGAGTTTATCTCAGGTACACGATGTTTTTCATGTTTCAATGTTGAGAAAGTATATGCCAGATCCATCTCATGTTTTGAGTCCAGAGGTAGTTCAGCTGGAAGAGAACCTATCTTATGAGGAACAACCGGTCCAGATTCTTGACCACATGGAGCAGGTGTTACGGAATAAGGTGATTCATCAGGTAAAGGTTTTGTGGAAAAACCATGTGATTGAATAGGCAACGTGGGAATCTGAAAATGCTATGAGGGATAAATACCCCCACTTATTTTGATAAGTGAATAAAATTGCGAGGACGCAATTCCCAAAAGGGGGGAAGGATGTAACATCCCAGGTAAATAAAGAATAAAGAATTTTCATATTTATTAATATTTAATAATTAAATATTAATTTTAATTAAAAGGGGTTTCTACATTCGATAGCGTACTCGGTACGCAACGATGAGTTTCTTTGAAAACTTACGTTGCACACAAGTAATAAAATAATATTATTTTAAATGTTAGTTAACGAGTAGCCGTTGTACTGGCGGGAATGGATAGAAATAACTAAAATATGATTATATATGTTTTTAAATGTTTTTACATTTATCCAATAAAAGATAAAGGCTTAAAATACGAAAAGAGTTCAATTTTAGGCTTTTATACCCTAATTTTCACTAAAGGTTCACTTATCGCCTTTTGATGGCGAACTGTCGTTAAATATAGTTTTGATCACTCTTATACATTCTTTTGGACCAAATAAAACTCTTCTTTAGAATCGGGACATCAAAATTTACTTTGGGTGATTTTTTGGTATCTTTCCGATAAAGTTCATTTTTTAAAGAATAGTGTAAAATGTTGTATTTTAATTCAAAACCTCTTTTTAATCTAATTTATTTATATGATTAGATTATCTTTTGAATTGGTTTTAAAGTGAAATTAGAAAATATTTTTACCATTAAATCCAATAGTGGTCGTTGGAATTAATTTCACTTTGAAATCGGATTTAAACTAGTGTCAATCTTTTGATACTTATTGTTTCACAAAAACACGCTATTTGTCATGACAGCGGGAATTAATTATTAAATTAATTAATTTGACTTATATGTTTTGAATTTTGTAAAATGGACTTCATTTTTGAATTTGGAATATCAAATATAGCTTAGGGTGAATTTTTGGTAATTTTCTGAAAAACTTCAATTTTTGATGAATAGTGAAACCACTAAGTGGTACTTATAAAGACTGATTTTCCGTTTAAATGAAAATTTTCCATCATTTTGTTTTGAATTTCAAAAATCCGACATACATGGTTGTCATTAAGAAGTAAAATGTGGTTTAATGCGATTATAATAATTTTTTGGTGAATAGTAACTTATTAAGTTCTTAATCGCGATTAGTGGTAATTAGTGTAGTTTAAGGTAAAAATAATGCTTTAATAAAATAAGATGCGCTTGAAACATGTACTACCCTCATTGGTTGTGTCATGTCCGACCAATACAATCCATGAGTCAACTTGGGGACCCCATGGAGACACTTTGGTTGGGAAATGACATAAATAACTTTTTATTTAATGTAAAAGTAAAAATGACACAAACATGATATGTTTTACTAAAACAATTTTTAAATGGGGTTATACAAGTCAGATTTTTGATTATAAATAGTCATTGGAAAGCTAAAAAGATTTCCTACATCATAGTATTTTTTTTATAATTTTTATACTTTAAATAAATTAATTTATTTATGACATCATGATGATGCAGCGATGACCTCATTATTTAACGATTTAAATAAAATGGAAAGATAATGTAAAATCTATGAACTACACATGTCCAAAACCAATTGGATGAGTGGATTTCGAACCCTTATCACCTTATCCACGAATTATATCAATGTGGGACCTTTTAAAACCGAAACACATTTTCAAATAAAGTAATATTTCTTTACTTTCCAAAAGTGCCCCTCCTCTCCTCTTATAAAAGGCCCCCACCTCTACCTCATTTCACACACTCCTCAAGCCTTTGTCTCGGCCAACCCCTGCCCATTTACTCTCTCCAAATCCCTCTCCTCATCCTAGATGATTCCCTTTGGGTAGAATCCTTTCAAAGGAATCCTTTAGGCTCAAATCAAAAGGAGTTACACTTTTAAAGGTAATTCATTATCTCTTGTTCATTTGTTTTATTTTGCTTCTCCAACCCTCTAAACTCTTTTTATTTACTTCTTTTGTAACAACACCAGTATCTTCAATATACTAGGATGTTGTTATAATATTTACTCGAGCTACACTCTCACACAACTACATCAAATGGTTAAAGAACATACGATTTCCGTGGATGGCGAAATTCTGCCTCCCGAAACGATGATTATTCAATACTCATTTAAAACCTTCAAAGGTGGACATTATGATGTCACTATTTTTATATATGATATATAATATGTTTATTTTTTTCTTTAAGCTTCTGTATTTTTCATTTTGGTCATACCTTTATGGTTTCCATTATGGGTAAACACGATATCTTCATTTAAGGAAGTGCGGAATACCGCCCCCTCAAAGTGATGTGATTCGTTAATGCCATATGTGGGACGTGTAAAGGATGGATTTAAAGTTATTATATATGATGTTATACTGGAATTATAATATACCTCTATATCATTATTATTTCTTTCCATTAAAGTATGAGATAGAAATGAAAGTAGCGTTCATGCGTACGTACGGCTTACCGTCTCCATGAACAGTGCATTTCATTTCTTATCCCCAAATGTAATGTACTATTAAAAGTACATGTATATAATGGATATATATAATTAATGATATATCCAAATGATGAATATAATTCTGGAATTAAAATATACATACCTCTCATTTAGTTTTAATTCCATTAATATGACAAAGAAATGAAAGTAGCGTTCATGCGTACGTACGGCTTACCGTCTCCATGAACGGTGCATTTCATTTCTTACCCCTAAATGATTATGTAATATTATAAATACATGTATATGCTGGATATATATGATACATATTATATCCAAATCGGGAATTTCATTCTGGATATAAAGAACCTTTGACCACACGAACAACATGTAATTGTAAGAAGTCCACTTTCGACTTAAGAACCAAATATTGAGAAAACAAACATTATTAACTTAAATGGTTACATAATGTTTATAACATGGCAATAAGTGATATAAAAGGAATAATGAACTTTAAAAAGGTTCTTAATCAAGTATAAATTAACTCAAGTTTATTATTCAGGACGTTAAAGAACGATCGAGTCAAGTCGGACCCGAGGTAAGGGACTTCGTCTCAATCTCCTTTCATTGAGGCATATTTCGTTTTATAGACAACTTTCTTTTATACGGTGTATAAAACCCTTTGACTTTTACTTTTATACAAAAGGAATCTTTTTCTACGAAGCGTTTTACAAAACGACAAAAAGGAATGTTTCTTTTAACGTACGCGGCGACAACGACCTTTTCCGCCGCCGCGAGTATTATTTGGTCTTTGGCTTCCTCAACAAGCCGTAATGTTTTTAGAATAAAATAAATACCATATACTCTTTTATGTATTTTGGTATTGAAAATGGTTTTGAAAAAGGATTCTATTATGTCAATATATTTATGATATATTGTGATTGAAATGTGGAAATGTTATCATTCCTTTATATTGGTTTTATGTTTTATGATTTTATATTGGTACTTAGACATTTTAACGGGTGGTTACGTTATAAACCATATGACGGGTGGTGCCGTGAATACCAGGACGGGTGGTTATGTTATAACCTCCAATGCATTGGGTATGGAAGTCGGCCGTATGGCTATTCCATTAAGTATGTATGGAAATTGGCCGTATGGCTATTCCATTAAGTGATATGTGTGGAAGTCGACCGTATGGTTATTCCACTTAAGTATGTTTATGTCCCAAGTTACCTTTATATATGTTATGTGTTCTTTTTATGGGTTTTATGGTAATCCTTTGGTTACAAAAAGGTAAGTAATGATACTTTATTCAGTGAAGAGTTTTTACTACTTCATGAAGGTGAAGGTATTACTTTGATAGAGTATATATGGTTTACTTGATGTTTGAAAAACTAATAGTTTTCATTCTTTCTGTATCCCTTACTGAGCTTTTTATGCTCACCCCAAGTTTTTTTTGAAATGTTTTCACAGGACTTAACGTGGAATAAGGTCAAGGATGAGATCAAGGGAATTTCATCCTATATAAAACATGGAACTAGACACGTTTCTTTTTAAGAGTTTTTTATTATTATGGAAACTTAGTAGAAGTGACTACTTTGTAATCTTTTGAGATGTAATAGTTATGTTCTAATTATCTAAAACTCTAAACCTTAAAAGATCCTCAACGTGAATTATTCATTTAATTCAATATTAAGTAAGGTTTAAGGCCAGGGCCTTATATTGTAAAATTATTTATCCACTTTCAATAAGAAAAATGTGGATGGGGTTCCTTTTTTTCAAAATATTATAAGAGTGTCACTCCTCCAATATAAAAGACCTCTTTTCCTCCCACTTCCTCACACCTCTAAAGACGCATAGGTTCATCCAATATCTTCCCAATTCCCTCCCCAACACCCCTATATTCCTTAATTAAGCCTCTATTTTTCAGAACGAAACCCAATGAATCCCTTTGGTGCAAACCAAAAGGAGTTACCCAATTAAAAGGTAACATCTTTCCTTAAGCTCTCTAGTTTTGTTTCCTTTCTCTACTCCTACAATTCCCATTATTCCATGTTTACATAAAAAAAGTAAACTAAATATAATATGATTGTTTAATGTCAAGGGTTAAACCTACACTCACACGCACATCCACCTAATGATTAATGAATATACTGATTATGTGTACAGTAAACTATTGCCTCACAAAATGATGATTGCTTATTTTTCCATTATAGCCTCTCATAGTGGTCATTATGATAGAAACTCTATTTATATATGTTATCTAAAATATTTATTATGCATTTAATATTATTTAATTATTTTACAACACATATCTTTATACTTTCCATTTTGTGTAGAAATGGTAACATTATTTGTGGAAGTGTGGACTACTGCCCCCTCAAAGCGATGAGATTCGTTCACATGATACTTGGAATGTATAATGGATGGTTTTAATTAGAAATATGGGACATAGAAAGAATCTATTTGATATTCACGACATAATTTTCATTCTTGAAATTATATATATATATATATATATATATATATCATTTTCTTTGTCACCCTTCCACACAAAAAGTGATAACGTCATTCGTGGATGTGTGGATTACCGCCTCCTAGAAAAAATGTGATTCCTTTTACATCACAAGAATTCTATATATAATCATATATGATTAAATAATATGGTATTTATGATAAAATGATCATTCTAGAAATATATTTTATTACTTACCGTCTTTCCATATTGATCCTTGAAAAATGGGAACATTACTCATGCACACGTACAACCTACCATCTCCATGAGTGTAACGTTGGTTCATTTTTAATAACCATATTAAATTATTTGTTTTAAAAGTATAATAGATGTATAAATATAATAATTATTTCAGGATTATTATTTTGGAGATGTTACATAATGTCCCCTTTGTCCATATTTGATCCCCCAAAGTTGTTTTCAACACATAAACCGAATTTGGTCAAAACAATCAACACAAACTTAATTATTTATGTAGTTGTATAAGAAATGGTAATAAGTGAAATAATGGTTATGATAAACATGGAGAAGGTTATAAATCAAGTAATAATTAATATAATTTTGTTATTCAAGAATATAAAGACACGCGTGACAAGTCAGTCTCATTGAAAGGGATTCTAATATCACTTTTTTACATCCGTGAGATAAATGTCTTGTTAACCAATTACTTGTTTTGTGTGATTTATCTACCACTACTTTTTTATATTATATCATTAATCATTTTATCCTAATAATAATTTAAAATTTCATTTAATGTTATTCCTTCATGATGATTATGATTTAAAATGTTTTAAAGTGGTATGAGACACTTTGAAATGTTTAAAGATTATTTTCCTCAACAATAACTTTAATTATATTTAAATGGTATTTCCATTTGAGGAAATTATATGACCATTTTTCAATAAAACCTTTCATTTTATATCCTTTGGTTATTCATGACCTTTTTCAAGTATTAGTACCATTTTCCACTCTTTGGTACTCAATGTTTTTTGGAAATTGTTTTTTTGAGAACCTGACTTTATATATCTCTTTAGTTGGAGAACACATTTTCATCTAAAAACCATGTTTTATTAAAAAAAATTCAAAAATGTTTTTTTAAAATGATTTGGTAAAGTCATTTTAACACTTTTTTCTTTTACTAATGCTTTTAATTTAATCTTATTATCACTTTCTGAATAAGGCATCTTTATAACCTTGTTAACATAAAAAATGAATGTTATTTTATGGCATGTACAAATTTACACACCGTCATTCCTACAAATCATCCTATGCATAATTAAAATGTTTATTTTTAAATAAATTGATTTTAAAATTTATTTTCATTGAAAATGTTATTAAAAAGGGTTTTAAAAACAAATGTATATTTTCCTCAAGAATGGTTTATTATTAAATAGTATTTTTATAATATTTCTATTAATCAATGACAAAAATCATCTATATTTACTCCACTTGGGATATGTTCTTTTAATATCACCCTTATTCTTCCTTTGGATGGTTTAGAATTTATTTGGCCAAGGATAGTATTGAAATTCACTTCCTTAATTTATTTTAGTCCATTGGAAATATTCAATTTCCTATGGTCATTGAACATTGAATTTCACATAATTATCAATATCATTTATCATAGATATTACTATTTCCTAAATCACATACCATTTTACACATAGTGTCTACTTTGATAATTATTTTATTATTTGGAGAAATATTAATATTTCTATATTCTTTATTCAATATAGATATTTGATAAGGCATTTTTTCTATTTTGATTATTTGATACGAGGAATTATTTGGGCATGCAATGATGGGTGGAGCTTGGAATTTATATAGCTCCTTGATGCATCGACAGGTTCTCAGGAGCAAATTAGTTGCACAAATCAAAATTGTTTAAATCATCATACGAAAGGTCTTGCCGATATACGTTTTCATGTGCCTCAGACATGACATCCATTAAGAGATATTTTTTCTCATTTAGTTTTAGTTATTTTTCATTGATGAGATTGTGCGTTGACATATCTATGGGTACATTTCATTTTAGTTCATTGATTAAATGTCATGTGTTTCAATTTCTTATTGTTGAATATTTATTTTTCCTTATTTAGTTATTTAAATGTAATGTGTTTTATTTTCTTACCTTGACATATTTATTTTTCATTATCTAGTTTTTTGAATGACATGTGTTATCCCTTACTTACCTTGCCATGTTAATTTATTCCTATTGATTCATTATTTCTTCCACTATATTTTACCCTTATTGATCATTTGAGATCACCCTTTTTATATTTCATTCCTCAAGAATCCAATAAGCGTACTATGAAAGATATAAAGGGATATACTAGATGGATTCGTGTTATTCTCAATGTTATTTAGAAAGAAGGAAAAAATTATGTTGTATTTAGTGTATTCATTTGTAATACAAGACTCATTTATGTATCTTTTTACTAAGACTACCAAATTCTCAACACTTTGGGATTTGATTCTGAGTAATCATTCCAATGTAATAGTAACATAAAACGATTCTGGGATACCTAGGGTTTGGTCTCTATAGTTGGTATTAGATTATGTTTAGTAGTATACATGGGAACTAGATTTAGTAAAACATAGATTAAAGAATGTAGCCATAAGGTTGAATTTGAAGATAAGTATAGAAGAACACCCTATAATTTTGGTGAAGTATAAATTATGTGTGACTTTATAGAAATACATCCCTGTTTGGATAGTACAAGTGGATGTGGTTCTATAAAAATATACCTTGGAGTAATAACTCCAACAAGGTGTGTCGGGCCTGACTCGGTGTAACCTGGTACACAACAATGAGCCATACTATGCATCTGTGTTGACACTCTCGGGGGATATGCTTAGGATAATTCACATTTTCAGTACAAACCATCATTAAGAATTTTGAAAATGAATAACCTAGGATAAAACATTGACCAAGGAAAGACCTGTGCGAAATAACATGGATGAAATATTTACGTATTTGGGTTTTATAGAAAACCTTAGTTAAAGAGCTATTTAGTGATTAACCTTATTTCAAGGATGTCCATCATATTTATTTTGTAAATTACATCAATTTTGTTCTAGAAAAGGAAAAAATGTTTGTGGTTTGATAACCTATTAGTTCTTACAAGGCCATGAGACTTGAACTCGTAACCGAAGGATGATAAGGGTTTTACACTTACCATTGGCCTAAGCGATGTCCTAGTTAATGTGAAATTATTTAAATAATTTGATGAATGCACATTAATAATGAACCATTAGTTTTACTTTTTAGGTTTAGAGATTAATATATTAACCATATAAACTTGGGATAATAGTTAGAGACAAATAGTTATACTTTTCACTCTTTTTTATTCCTTACGATCTATTAAATGTTTTAGTGCTTCAAGGGTGAATGTTAATTTTTGATACCCATTTATTGAGGTAAGGGATGAATTATAATTTGATCTAAGTGAAACCAAAAGATGAAATTTTTCTTATGAAATTCAAATGTATTAAGAAATTATATTTCCTTGTATTCCTAGGCATCAAAATAATCACTCAATATTCAGAAAATGATCAAAAAAATGTGTTTTCCTAATACCTTATAATTTTCTTGAAATGATAGTCTACTAAATCATTACATATTTATAGACTTGAGGCCCTCAATATTCCATTTATCATTCAATTGTTTGTGATTGATGAACTTAATGACTCCCTATAAATATTTAATCTTTCCCTATAACTATGTATCTACACTTTCCACTAATGTTCTCCTAATTAGAGACCTAGTTTTATGGTAGTCTATCAGACCTTTGTAATTCTCATTCTCTCTTTTATAGAGGATGTCTTACAAACCCTTATCATGATGTAGGATTTAAACATAAAAAATGTCAAACAATATATCACCAAAATTGAGTTTAAATTATGAGGATGAAATTTAATTAAGGTGGGGAGAATGTATTCCCCAAAAAACTAATGTTGTAACATTGTATTTGATAGTGTGTATGACACACAATACTAAGCACATAAGGGAATATAGTATCCAAATAATTTATAATATATTTAATATTTTAAATACATTAAATATATTATATAACTTAAATTTCACGCATCATCGAGTTAGCTTGTGTTACATGCAAGAGCGAATTTCTTCGATAGCTTGCATTACACACAAGACCAAGTTTTAACTAAACAATAATATATTGTTAAAATATTATTATTTAATATAATAAGACTTAAAATAAACACTAAATTAGTTTTTATGAAAATAATTAACTATCTTATGAAAATATACAATTTTCAAAAATATAAAATAAATTCATAGCTTAAAAATTAATTAGAAATGAATATAATCCAATTGAATATAAAAGGAAATATTATTATTTATATGCGCAAAAATATGTTTTGACTTAATAAATTAAATTAATTACAATTAGTGAATGATATTAATGAAATATATATGTTATATATTCAATGAAATATTTTTGATATTCATCCAATAGATTTGATAAGCATAAAATAATAACAAACCCAATATTTTTATTAAGGAACTTTTATCCCCTTTTAATGGAAAAAATATTTTAAATCCAATTTTTGAACTATTATAAATATAATATGTCAAAATAAACTTAATAATTGAAAAAATTACATAAAAATAGCTTAGGGTGAATATTTAGTATTTTTATGGGAAGTTTCATTTTTTGGATGGATAATTAAAAATACTGAATTTTAAGTTGAAATTACTTTTTCCATCTAATTTATTTATAAGGATAAGTAATAATTTTTATTGATTTTAAAAATTAATTATATTATATTTTTATCAATTAACCCAATTTAGGTTATTGGAATCAATTTCACTTTGAAATTGAATATAATACTTATCAAACATTTGAAATTTTTTATTTTAAAAACCTGAATTGTCATCCCATCTATGAGATTAAATTTAAATTAATTTCTAACACTTCTTTGATTATAATATATAAAAATGGAATCCATATTTAGAATCAATATAAATTATAATTTCTAATAATGTTGAGTTATTTTATTACAAAAAATTATTAGTGAAAGTAATTGAAATTAATTACAATGATTAAGGTGAAATTATGCTTAAGGGACTAAACCCCAAGCTTAAGGACTAATATGGCCTAGAAACTTGTCAAAAATACCTTTTATGGCTATATTTAGAACCTATAATCCATAGGATCTAAGTTTTACTATTATTTCTTAACTTTAAATAAAAACATGTGGGTGGGGTTCTTTTTTTCCAAAATATTACAAAATTGACACTCCTCCAATCACTACTAGAAATTTAAGCTATAGCCATAGATCTATAACCACAGTTTTATAGATATGTGGCTATAGCTTATTTATAACCACGATTTAGTATATACTGTCGTGGCTAAAAATTTGCGCTGTCTTTTTTTTTAAATCCCATTGGGCTCCTCCTTTATTCTCCCCTGATCTCTTTTTTTCCAAATTGCGTCGGGCTCCTCCTCCATCCTCCCGTGATCACGACCCTCCAAACTCTGTCTCTCATGGCGGCGAACCTCCAAACCCTGGGCGTCTCTCACTGCGCGTGACCCTCCTTCCCCGACCCATCGCGACCTCTCCTCTCCTCGATCCTCCTCCATTGACAGTGCCCCTCGCGACCCTATGAACCCTCGACATCTCTCACGGTGGAAACCTCCGCCTTGATAACCAATGCACGCGACCCTCCTTCCCCGACCCATCACAACCTCTCCTATCCCCGATCCTCCTCCACCGACAGTGCCCATCACTGACACCGAACTAGGAAACCCCACCGCGAGCCGCTTCCACAGAATGCGGGACACCTCACCTCCCCCACCGACGCTGCTCCTAGGTGGCCTCCCCACCTCCTCCGACATGCCTCCGACACAGCCAACCCCCTCCAGGTGATCCTCCTCCTCCTTGTTAGGAACAATTATGTGTTCATTATTTTGTTATCAGTGTGTAGAAGTAAACTGGAATAGTTTCACATGTTTCAATATGGTGAAGAGGTTTTTGAATTAGATACATTATTCTAATTATAATTGACATGTGTGAAGTGAGGGACAAGTGTTTTTTAGTGAAGAACCAATTAGTTTATATTGGGAATCTTCATGGTGGAGTTGTGGACAATTGGAATCGGTAAAAAGTGACGGTATCAAATTTTGATGGGAACTAGGGGATCATCTTGGATGATTCTCAAGGATTGCAATTCTTATGGTTGGGAGTTTTTAATGACCCACACAATTAGAGGGTTGGTAAATTTAGAGAAAATTTGATTTTTTTGCCTGAAGAAGGTAGATTTTTGAGAATTGGGATGTGAATTGGAATTTCAAGAGTTAATACATCTCTGGGATGTGTTTTCATTTGAGGCTAATGGTTATTTAGAGGGCTGGTTTCCAAATCTTAGGGTGGCGGCTAACCTAAAAAAACTGTAGTAGTTATTGGGTATTCGATTGGGAGGCACTAGGTGCCTCTTAATGGGTTTGTAAAAAACTACAGCCTTTATAAGGTACCCAATGAAGGGGTACCAGGTACTCGGTGGGCTGGAAAGTGTAACAGACCTTTTATAAGGGCCATCAGGTACACAGTGGAGGTGGATTGGTTACCCAGTAGGGATGGGTGTTGTTTTTTAAGGATAAAAAAATAGTTATTCTGGATTCCAACTCTAAAAATGCCTTATGGGGTTTTTATACTTTAAATGGATAGAGGTAAATATTCCTCTTCTACCTCCATTATTCTTTCTTATTTATATCTTTTAATATTTAGTTTTTTTAGGGTATGGTTTGTGTCAGATTTCACCACGACTTATTGTGGCACATGAGAGTGTGATGTTTCCAAGATTTATTTATCCATTGACGTGTTTGAAATATTGTGGCACATGGAAAAATTGTTTTATTTTTCTTATTATGTTAGATACTACAATTATTTCTTATTTATTAAAGTTATCCTTGATGAAATCATTACATTGTCACCATTACCTCATAGAATGTGGTGCAATGACATTAAACTTCTACATTCTCATCTTTAACCAAGATTTCATGTGATCTTATTCTTTCTTATATTTTGATATCTTTACCCAAAAAAAACATACCAATTGATATAGTATATGTTTACTAGCATGATTATTATTTATCATGGTTGATTCCCTGCATAAATATTTGCACAACAGTGTTTCTTATAGATTATATGTTAATACTATTCTAATATTTCTTGGATTCATGTATGAGAAAACCTGACCAAGATGTATCATGATCAGATTTTTGTGTTATATTTAAAAATATAGATGTTTTAGAATCATCCCCAAGCTAAAGGTGAGATCATGGAATTTACGGATCTATCGTATAGTGATAAAATCAAATATTTAACCACTTATTATTCTTTGGTGGTTCATCATTATTAGATTTAAAATTCTCAATAGTGATAATGAAGTTACCATCATTGAAGCTATTATGTGATGACATGGTCCCAATTATATTCTTCCCACTAGGAAAATTTTAAATGTTACATCTTCCTCTTTACCTATAGCTATCAAGAATAATATATTATTTTTTTTCTAAAAACAATAAGTAATTTCATAATTCTGAAACTAAACCTCTAAACATGTCAGAGTGAATTGAGGTTCTTCAACATGTTCAATTTACTACTTTCATAAATATTATTGAAAGAAAACATAGTGGAGACATGGTATCTACTAACTATACTAATCTTGGGTTCCTCTCCATTCCATGTGTCCAACATTCAGAAACCCACGTTTCTTCTCTGCTTGACTTCCATGCACCTTCTTCGCGTTAATCCCTTCCTCTCCCTCCCTCCCTCTTCGGCACGCGGTTTACCTTAGATTCTCCTCCAGCTCGAGGTTCATCTCTTATCTACCTAGGATTCGTTGTCTTCCTTTGCGTCATACCATTTCTTTTGCCTCACTTCCTCTTCCACATGCAGTTTCCCTTGGTTTCTCCCCACGCTCGTGCTTTTTCTCCTGTCGACCTATGGTCCTCGTAGACCCCAGTCGTCGTCTTCCTCCTAATCTCGGTTCCCATCCACTCCTCGAATTCCCACTCACTATTGCCGCCGCCGTACTCCAATACCATCCTTCGCATCAATCCACCCTAATTATCTCTATTGACTGTGACACCGCCTTCCTTTTCGGGCTCCAGAATTTGTTCACATCAACGCCAAGTATCGATTTCCCTCAGTTTCTCCTCCTGCTCGATTATCACCACCTGTTGAGATAGAGTTCTTTCCTACCCTGATCAATATCTCCCTCCATCACCTAGTTCCCCTCCACTCCTCCAGTTGTTCCCGATATTATCTGTCTCCTATGAGATCTACCTCAGTGAAGCACGCCCGGTACTCACTTCGCGTTTCCATTCACCATAACCAAAACTTGCTACTTTATTCAAAAATCTATCTTACTGTTGCTTCGTAGAAATAGACGAGAGGGTAGAAATGTTCCCTAAGAACTGATTCATCCATCTCCCGATGAATCATGCATATGGTATTTTCTCTTATGTAGCATCTCAGTATCATTTTTCTCTACTCTATATTTTCACATTTCACTATGTTCATACTAATTTTGTAGGGTGTAATACAATATAGTGATTCACAAATGGTGGGTTCTCATAAGTTTTTGGAAAAAAATTCAGTTCTCTCCAAGATTTAGTTTTTCCAGCTACATATCGATTTTTCAAACATCAATACAATATATCTTCTATTTTGATTCACCAATTACTACTTGCACTTATTTTTCTTGGTCAATATTTCTTCATCTAAAATTTCTTCCATTGTTGATCAACTTCTAAGTTATTAGGCTTTTTTCTCAACACTAGATCACTTTTCTTTGTAGCTTAAAAGTTTTTGATTTTCTTTGCGCTTTCTTATTTCTCACATTCTAAACATTTATATTTAGGAAACATGGTTTTCTCTTCTTTCACATGTTTATTATTGTTTAAAAATTGCATATTCACTTGAGAAATTAGAGAACTCTCAATGTTTTTCGTTTTTTTTGGTTTAAACTTTTATAACTCATCAGACTATATGATCAAACATTCTTTATTATCATGTTGAACCTTCTTCATTGGTTTGGATCCATTTTTGGTTATGATATATTCTATTTGATTAGAAATTGTGTCCTCTAGTAAAATTTTATTATCGGATGGGATAAAAACTTGTATCAAACAAAACCAAATTAAGCTAAAACTCGAGACATACTAACTATATACCATTAACAGGAAGAATAATTGTTAATTAATAGGAATGTACTATTTGATAGCATCATTTTGAAACATGGATCTATTTACCCTTGCTTGCAGGAACATGATTTGACCCATGGGGCATTGTGGTTCTTATATGTTGGGCGGTGACGTGTATAGTCACAGGAGACAAGTATTTTTAGTTTAGTTTTTATTTTATTTTCTTTATCGCATTGACCACTTAGGTATTTTACTTCTTTCTGTGGACAAAGGGTAATTATATTCTGCGAAGGGGGAAAATGGGGTTTAGATTGATTCAATCCACTGGCTTTGATCCGAGGTAAGATTATATGGTTTTTACTTGTCTCACACCTCATGTATTTGGGGATTTCAGTGTTTTTGACTCCATATTATGTTTTCAGTAGGGCGTTGGATCATTTCGTGGTGGTTCAGGTGGATTTGGTTCTCCTAATCGAGGTAAGACTTTAATACTGTTGGTTGGTTTCTCACTAGTTATGTATCATCCTTTATGTGTTTTAATGTTCCTAATATCCTTTGTGTAGTGCATTGATCCTTGCTCGATGGTTTCAAGTAGCCAAGTTAAGGGTGACTCGCCTACGTGTGCATAGGTAAGAAAGTATATGTATGTGGGTTCCCCCGTTACGTGTACAGTCAACCATGGCGGTGATTATGCACGTATGGGGATATGTGTTCCCATGTATATATATATATATATATATATGCATACGTAGGTGAGTGGAGACTGGTATATGCATATAAGAATATGTGCAAGGATCCCATTGCACATGCTCATGGACATGCAGGTGTGCGCATAGGGGCTAGGTATCCTTGCATGCATGTGAAGGTGCGTATACCCAACAGGGGAGCAGCAACTTTTAGTTAGAAAGCTCCAAGAGCCGAAGCGGACGGTTTGGTTCCACCTTGAGGTATGATCCCTCTTCTAGCCTCTTTAATTCAAGAATGATTTAAATTGAATTCAGCTTCTTTCTTAATTCTGCTTAATTATATTGAATTTCATATCTTGAATAATTGTTTCATTTGATAAATAAAGTCATGTTTTTATAATAAAACCCCTCCAACAGAGGTGCGCTGTCTGCGAAAACTCACAGTGATAGTTATGTCGATCTAGTTGCTTAAATTATTGCATTCAATTTGTGCTGAATGAGTTTTAGAATAAATGTTAAATATAATTAAATGAATTGTGTGATAAAGCAATGCCATGATTTTATAATAAAACCCCTCCAATGGAGGTGCGGTGTCTTCTAAACCAAAGAGTAGTGATAGTTATTTGTATCATGTTTAGATTTGGTTTGAGTCTTTCATATGCCTCTTGTTGGTGTTTGTTTTGTGGATAGTTAGTTTTTGTTTTCTTTGAATAATATAAATTGGCTTATCATACTCGTTTAACTCAAATGACATTGCCCGAGTAGGCATATGCCTTGACAATGACACTTTCCTTTTCAAGATTTGAATACTATAAATAAAATTTTCATGTTTCGGAAAAGTGAATGAATTTGTAAATGGTTTGTGTAGGGTGTATGATTCTTTTCCATTTTTTTCCCTTTAGATGTTGCGTCATTGTGCCAATTGCTACAACCTTCTTTGGCGATCCCTTTTTATAGCATATTAAATAGTTGATCTGTTCTATCATCTGCCAGCGGGGCGACGACCAGAATGTTGCCCCGCCTCCTCCTGCTCCCTTCGCTCCTGGTCGGAAGATGCTACCCCGCGGATGTCGCTGGACTAGGCCAACACGTTGCGGTCATGCCGCAGTCACGCCGCGGTCATGCCGCGGTCACGACACAGTCACGACGTGGTCACGCCGCGGTAATGCCGTGATTTAGCCCTGCTTCAGCCACATCCAACCCACACCAGCCCCCTTCCACCTTCATTTCAGCCCGCTGCCACCAGCATTCCATCCCACAACAGCCCCCTACCACCTTCGAATCAGGCCACACCATCCCCCCAGCACCTGCAACCTGCCCCTTCCACCAACATTCCAGCCTCCTCCCACTCCCTTTGCTCCTGGCCAGAAGATGCTTCCCCACAGATGTCGTTGGACTGGGCCAACATGCCGCAGTCATGTCACTGTCACGCCGCGGTCACGCCATGGTAATGCCATGATTTGGCCCTCCTCCAGCCACATCCAGCCCACACCAGCCCCCTTCCACCTTCATTTCAGCCCACTGCCACCAACATTCCAACCCACAATAGCCCCCCTGCCACCTTCAAATCAGCTCACACCATCCCCCCAACACCTGTAACCAACCCCCTTCCACCAGCATTTCAGCCTCCTCCCGTTCCCTTCGCTCCTGGACGAAAGATGCTGCCCCAAAGATGTCGTTGGACCGAGCCAACACGCCGCGGTCACGCCGCGGTCACGCCGTGATCACGCCTCGACAATGCTATGATTTGGATCTGCTCCAACCACATCCAGCCCACAACAGCCCCCTTCTACCTTCATTTCATCCTGCTACCACCAGCATTCTAGTCCACAAGAACCCCCCTGCCACCTTCGAATCAGCCCACACCATCCCCCATCACCTGCAACTAGCCCCCTTCCACCAACATTCTAGCCTCCTCCTGCTCCCTTCGCTCCTGGCCAGAAGATGCTGCCCTACGGATGTCGCCGGACCGGACCAACACGCTATGGTCACGCCGTAGTCACGCTGCGGTCACGCTGCAATAATACTATGATTTGGCCCTACTCCAGCCACATCCAGCCCACACCATCCCCCTTCCACCTTCATTTTAGCCTGCTGCCACCAACATTCCAGCCCGCAATAGCCCCCCCTTCCACCTTCGAATCGGCCTGCACCATCCCCCAAGCATCTGCAACCAGCCCCCTTCCACTAGAATTCTAGCCTCCTCCTGCTCCCTTTGATCCTAGCCAGAAGATGCTGCCCCACGGATGTCGCTGGACCGGGCCAACACACTGCAGTAACGCCACGATAATGCCATGATTTGGCCCTGCTCCAGCCACATCCACCCCACACGAGCCCCCTTCCACCTTCATTTCAGCCCGCTGCCACCAGCATTCCAGCCCGCAACAGCCCCCCTACCACCTTCGAATTAGCTCGCACTATCCCCCCAATACCTCCAACCATCCCCCTTCCATCAGCATTCCAACCCCCTTCCACCCGCATTCGAGCCCGCAACAACCCCCAACCACCTGCAATCTAGCCCGTACCAGCCACCACACCAGCCACCACACCAGCCACCACCCGCAGCCTCCTGCAAAACACTCATGCCATCCATCTTCCACCTACAAAACAGCCCCATCCACCAGTTCCAGCCCTCACCAGACCCCGACCTCTTATATCCCAGCCCACTCCAGCCCCTTCCACATGCCCAACAACCCTAACCACCTGCAATCCAGCCCACACCAGCCCCCTGCCACCTATTCCAGCCCGCACCAGCCCCCTGCCATCCCCCTGCCGCCTGCCTTCCCGCCCGTACCAGCCACTCCAGCCCGCACCAGCCACCACACCAGCCCCCATCCTCCTGCATTCCAGGATGCGTGATAAAAACTCTATGCAAATCACAAAAAGGAAAGGTGAAAGAGGATCCCCTTTCCTGAGCCCTATTTCCCCCGAAAAGTAGCCATGTAATCTTCCATTAATGTTCACCGAGAATATTGGGGTAGAGACGCATCTTTTAACCCAAGATGAGAACCTAGATGGAAATCTGAGCAGATCCAAAGCATCCCATAAGAAGTACCACCTGACCGAATCACAATACTTGAATAAATCGATCTTGAAGGCACACCTAGGAACCCCAGAATCAAGATGGTAGCACCACAATAATTCCTGGGTAACAAGACTCTTAGGATGAATTGGTTTTGGTACTGAAGGTTGAGGATATTTTTATCCAGCTTTAGATTTATTAGTTTCTTAAGGTTATTTTTGTAACTATCCTACTAGAGGGTCCGAGTTATAAGTGGTGGAAGTCTATTATTCAGACTAATCCATACAATTACTATTCTTGGAAAAGTTTCAAGGCATTGTTTATTTATCAATCTTTCATAATGAAGTGAAGGTACTGATGGATATAGAATTTTCTAGGAGGGGCTGTCCACGTGGGGTGTCCAAGGGCTGTCCGGGGGGGGGGGGGGGTTTCGGGGGTTTGACGGGCAGGGGGAGGGTGCAGGTGGGTTGTCTAGGAGGGGATGTCTAGGGGGTGTATAAGAACTATCCGGGGGGGTCTGCAGGTCAGGGTGCAGGTGGGGTGTCTAGGAGGGGCTGTCCAGGGGGGGTGTCCAAGGGCTATCCAGGGGGGGTTCAGGGGGGTCTGTAGGGAAGGGGGCAGGGTGCAGGTGGGGTGTCTAGGGGGGCTGTTCAGGGGGTGTCCAAAGGCTGTCTGGGGGGCTGATTTTAAGATATAAACCCACAAGCAATGGGACCTAACCTCATAGTTATAATTTTACTAATGATTTTTGGAAAGGTATTCCCAATAGTAATAGGTCTGAAATCCTTTATATCTATAACATTTTCCTTGTTTAGAATCAGGGAAATAAAATTGGAGTTGATTCCATGGGGAATTGAGGCATGGTTAAAGATCTCCGTCATAGAGTTAAGGATCTCATCACGAACTATGTCCCAGTAGAACATAAAGAATTAATTTGTGAACCCATCAGGACCAGCCACACTCTCAATATTTTGAGAAAAAAGGACACTCTTAACCTCCTTCTCATCAAGGGATGCAACAAGGGAGATTGTTGGATTGGTGTAGCCCGATCCGGTTGGGCCGAATTCTTGTGGCCCGATACAGTTGGGCCGAATACTTGTGGATGCAACGAGGGAGATTTTCAAAAACTATAGCAACTTTTACCACTATATCAGTGCAGACTTTGGAGTCCACATTACTGTTACACTTTTGACTTCCAGCCGACATCCACTTGAGTATTGGATACATATAGGAAAGGCTTCTTAATATTGAAAAAGTCTATAATAATATTTCCTCATCTCTTCATACTACTAAATAAATCTTCTCCTCCACAAATAGCTTGAGTAGAGTTTTCATCACTTTCAACTGGTCAACCTATTCCTTGAAAATCCATTCTATAGAATCTTCCTCAATTAATCCTGATAAGATGAATGCACATAACCTATAAAAACATGGAGATACTATTTGACTATATACTAGATCGAATCAGCATCAACTAAAGCCGAGGGAGGTGGAGCACTAGATGTAGATGCAACAATTGGAGGTTCCCGATAACTCAAAATTCCACTGAAATCTAAAAGAAGAATTTCTATGAAATATTATAAATATACCATGGATACAAAATATAAAGGTATTGGGGAAACAAATCTCTCAACACTAGGTAAAGAAACCTCTACAGGTTATGATTTGGTAGGTACATCTAAGGTAAAATCCTGAAGCTCACTTTCTTGGTCAATCTGCTTAACTAAGGATCCCTTAGGATATGTGCTAGGGATGTGTGTGTGGGGGGGGGGGGGGGTGTAGGGTGAGAATATATTATATGAGCTCAATTAGTGCCACATTTCTCTCAAGTGATCTTATTATATGATGATATCACCTATCATGAGAATATATTATATGAGCTCAATTAGTGCCACATTATTCTGAAAAGATATCTCCTTCATGGTGTAGTGAATAAGGAATGAAATTTTCCATTCTTACATAACTCTAAGATAGTCACACTCAAGATTTAGTTCCATTCACCTTTACTTACATAAAATTTAGTTATGTGTTTAAACCTTACATGAAACTTATAGATACAAAATTTATCTCACAAAAATTCATACCATACTTTTCTTGGACACCTCCACCTTGAACCTATATAATATTACAAATTTATTCATATTATTCAAATTAATTCCATGCAGCATTCGTGTTTATTTGTTATAGATATGGGTTAATCTTTTTCTTCTTCTGAGACAAAACATATAATCTCATATTTTACCTTTTATTCTAGTTCAATATATCTCTTCTATGATGAAATAGTAGAGTCCAGAGAAGCTTTAGAATTCAGGAGTATGTGGGAATCAGGTGTTGATTCTATGAAATTCCCAGGGAATGTGTTAGATATTTCGGTGGTGATTCATTTAGATAGTGGATCAAGTGACAAATTTATCTCTAAAAATATTTCCAAGGTTTCCAATGTAGTTGCCAGGACAACCAAGTATTTTAGAATTAGTCTAGGAGATGGGAATTGATAGTACTCTTAGGGGTTTTTAAGGGTGTTTAGGTGACTATGAAGAATGATTTTCAGTAATAAGGATCACATGTTTGACATAGGTGGACCATATTTTATTCTTTGAATGACTTGGTAAATAATTTTGTTTATATTTTTCAAAAATTAGAAACATAAATCAATGGAGTTCATGTGGGATGGCTTAGTGGTGAGATTACATGGGGATATAAGCAGATACGAATACCACTAGAACTAAAACAAACATTCTGCCCATGGATTCTTCTTTTAGAGTTTTGGTTTTGGAAAACTAAATTTAAATGTTTTGTTACCAAGAAAAACCATCCTTGGGAAGAAAACCAGTATATAATGGAATACTTTATTTTTGAATTTCATTACATATTTTATGAACCAAGAGAGTTACCACCTGAGTTAGAGATAATTTTATTACTTTAATTAATGGTGAAACACCAATGAATATATATGACCATATAAGCTAGATCCTTCCTTGAACGAGGAGGATGGAAAACAATTATCCGGCAGGGGGGATACTGGTGGGGGGGGGGGGGTGCTGTAGGGGGGGCTGCAAGGCAGGGGGAGGGTGATGGTGCGGTGCAAGTGGGGTGTCCAGGTGGGGGGTGAGGTGTATGGGGGGTTTTTAGGGCAGGGGGAGGGGAGTAGGTGCGGTGAAAGGGGGGGGGGGTGTCCAGGAGGGGGGAGGGGGGGGGGGGCTGGCAGGGGGTCTTTAGGGCAGGGGGAGGGTGCAGGTGGGGTGTCTAGGAGGGTTGTCTAGGGGGGGTCTGCAGGTGGGGGGGGGGGCAGGGGTGGGGGTGCTGGTGTGGTGCAGGGGAGGGGGGGGGGGGTCCAGGAGGGGGGGGGGACCTAGCAGGGGGGATATTGGTGGGAGGGGGTGCAGGGGGTATGGAGGGCAGTGGGGAGAGTGCAGGTGCGGTGCAAGGGGGGTGTCAAAGAGGGGGGGGGGAGACCTGGCAGGGAGGGGGGGGGGTTGCAGGGGGGTCTGCAGGGCAGGGGGGAGGGTGCAGGTGGGGTGTCCAGGAGGGGGTGTCCAGGGGGGGTGCAGGGGGAGGGGGGTCTCCATGGGGGGGATGATGTATTACATCAATGTACATCTGTCGAGTGATGTGTCAAATTCTTAGATATACACTAATGACACTAGTGTTATCATACATGATCAGAACATTTGTATGAGTGAAACATTATCTAGCCCTTTGGAAATACCCTAGGATTCTGCTGAGTTCTTTTTCAACAGCAAGGACTGCTCTCAGTTCTCTGGCCCTTTACAGAGACTCTTCAATACACCCCTTTGATGTCTAATACCAATTCAATAGATCCTTTCTCGGTCCAAAAGAGACGGGTAACTGGCTAGTTTTTCCACACCCAAGCTGTAAACAGTCTGGAGAAATCCCCCTGTTACATCAACCAAGCCATCTATTTCTATATTTTCAGAAATCTTTGATGCACCTGGGGGGGGGGGGGGTGCAGGGGGTCTACTTGTCCAGGGGATGTTTAGGGTCTGTCCGGGGGGGGGGGGTCCATGGGGGGTGTCTAGGGTGGGAGGGGTGTCCAGGGGGTGTCTAGGGGGGAGGGGGTGTCTAGTGGGGGTGCAAGGGGGCAGTCTAGGGGGGGATGGGGGCAGTCCAGTGGGGTGCAGGGAGGGGCATGGGGGTTCAGGGGGGCATGGGGTGCAGGGGGGTGTTCAAGGGGGTTGTCCAAGGGGTGCAAGAGGGCTGTCAAGGGGGCTGTCTAGGGGGTGTTCAAGGGGGCTGTCCAAGGGGGTGTAAGGGGGTTGTCAGGGGGGGGGCATGGGGGTCCAGTGGGGGTGCAAGGGGGCTGTCCATGGGGGTGAAAGGGGGATGTCCAGGGGGGCATGGTGGTGCGGGGGGGGGGGGGGGGGTATGTTCAAGGGGGTGAAAGGGGCTGTCCAGGCGGGGCATGGGGGTGCATGGGGTGTTCAGGGGGGGGGGGGGTGTGGGTTTTTTATGAAATGGGGAGGCCTAAATCCACGGTTTCAAACCATGGATGTAGGTTTATTACCACAGTTTTAAACCGTGGCTAAAACCATAGAGCCACGATTCTGAACTGTGGCAATAGGACCTATATGGCTTACTATTTTGCCATGGTTTCAAGCCATGGCTATAGGTCTTTCCCTATAGCCATGCCAATACCAGTCACGGTTCGTTGAACCATGGCTATAACCTATTGCCACGGTTTTTGGGCTTATAGCCATGGTTTGAAACCGTGGCTATAGCCTAAATTTCCAGTAGTGAATGGCCTGAAGGCCTTCATTTTTTATTGATTTTGATAATCCACCTTTCAAGGGGTGAGGTGGAACCCTTACAAGGCCCCTAGGCATAAGTATTACATGGACCGTAGGATTTAGAGAAATTCATTGCTCATAGGCTTCAAACATTACATACAACCCAGACTAACTACTTGGAACTGCTCCTCCCCAACATCTTCATTGTGAAATAAGCTCTCCATCTTCACATGACTATTTGGCTAGGCTTTCCCATGCATGCACAGGCTTGTCCTGATGGCAGGTTCCATACCCTCTCATTCTTGCAATCCATTTAGCTTCTTCTATGGTGAAATCTCCTTTCTCCTCCTCCTTCTGAAGTTTGTTCCTTTGTAGGTTTTCTGGTTTGTATCTGCACTTAAGGTGGCCTGAAGGCCTTGAGGTGGCCTGAAGGCCTTACTGACCCGAAGGCCTGGGTGTCCAGAAGGCCTTAAAGGACTTGGGGACCAAATCGGTGGCCCGAAGTCCTAAACAGGGGAATATTCTGGGCTACTACAGTGCCAAACAGTGCCTGCTATAGTTCCTGCTATAGTACCTTCTACAGTTCTGCATAGTACCTGCTACAATACTACTACAGTCCGGAAATTAGCCTCCTATTTCCTCACAACCATAAAGCCACTTAGGTTTGTCCAATATCTAGATAATTCACTCCTGAATCCTTAAAAATCTTTTTGAAGCTACTTTTTGGAATAAATCAATCCAATGAATCTCTTTGGTGGAAACTATAAGGAGTTACCTAATTAAGAGGTAATAACTGTCCTTCAGCTATCAAGTATTATTTCCTTTCTCAACTCCTCAAATTATCTTTATTCCTTGTTTATATAACAAAAACTGTATCCTAAAAATACTATGATGTTTTTATGTTAAGGATTATATATACACTCACACACACTTCCATCTAATGGGTAACAAATATACTGTTTACATATATAGTGAACTACTGCCTCATGAAACAATGATTGTTCATATTTCCTTTACCACCTCTCACTACAAAAATTATGATGGACACTATATTTATATATGATATATATATATATATATATATTATTTATTATTTATTTAATCTTATTTTATTCTTTTACAACAGATATATTTATACCTTACATTTTTTGCAAAAATGATAACATCGTTTGGGGAAGTATGGACCACCACCCCCTCAAAGTGATGAGATTCCATCACACAATACATGGAATATAATAAAGATGGTTTTAATTAAACATATGAGACATAAATAGAATATATTTAAAATTAATGACATAATTACCTATATAGAAATATCATATATATATATATATCATTTTTTATGACCCTTTCACACATAAAGTGATAAAGTCATTCGTAGATGTGTGGATTACCGCCTCCTCGACACGATGTGATTCCTTTTATACCACAAGAACAATATATATAAGTATATATGATTAAATAATATGGTGTTAATTATATAATGAAAATTCTGTAAAGATATAGTATTACTCACCTTCTTTCCAAAATGATCTTTGAAAAATGGGAACGTTACTCATGCTTACGTATGGACTACCGTCTCCATGAGTGTGATGTTGGTTAATTTTTCACAACCATATTTAATGATTAGTTTTAAAATTATAATAGATGTATAAATATAACAATTATTTCATGATTATTATTCTTGAGATGTTATATAATGACCCCTTTGACCATATTTCATCTGACAAAGTTTTCTTCGACACCTAAACCGATTTTTTTTAAAAAAATCGATGTAAATTTAATTGATTAAGTGGTTGTATAAGACATGGTAATAAGTGAAATAATAGTTATGATAAACATGAATAAAGTTCTCAAGAAAGTAAATAATTAACACGAGTTTTTTATTTAGGAATATAAAGACACATAAACAAGTTGGATTCAAGGTAAGGGATTCTCATATAACTTTTTACATCTGTGAGATAAATTTCATGTCACCACTTACTCCTTTTGTGTGGTGTATCTACTACCATTTTTTATATTATATAATTAATCCTTTTATCTTAATAGTGTCTTAATAATCCATTTAATTTTATTCTTAAATTATAATTATTATTTAAAATATTTTAATGTAGTATGGAAGACTTTGTAATGTTTAAATATTATTTTATTCAATAATAAATTTAATGATCTTTCAATAGTATTTCAGTTTGGGGAAATTATGTTACCATTGTTCAATAAGACCATTAATTTTATATCCTATTGTAATTCATGACCATTTTCATGTATTAGTACCACTTTTCTAGACTTTGGTACTCAAAATGTTTTAGAAAATGTTTTTCAAAAAATCCGACATTATTTCTATCTTTAGTCGAAGAACCTGTTTTATTCTAAAAACAATGTTTCATTAATGTGTTATCAAAAATGTTTTTTTAAAATGAGTTGGTAAAGTCATTTTTAACCTTTTTTTTATTTACCAATATTTTCAATGGAATCTTCTTATCTCTTTCCAAACAAGGGACTTTTCTTTCAGTTTACCATGCAAAAGAAATTTCCTTTTATGGAATGTACGAATTTAACTGTTGTCATTCCTACAAATCCTACTTTTCATGTTTAAAAGGTAATTTTTTAAAGAATTTTTTTAAATGATTTTTCAAAAAAAGGATATTTTCTTTAAGAGTATTTTATTTTTAAAATATATTTTTATAGTATTTCTATTCATCAAAGAAAACAACCCTCTATTTATACTCCACAGAGTTATGTTTTATTGATACCATCCTTATTCTTCCTTTAGATGGTTCAAGATTGATTTAGAAAAGGATAGTATTGACATTCACTTCCTTTATTTACTTTAGTCCCCTTGAAATATTCAATTTCCTCTGATCATTGAACATTAAATTTCCACTAATTATCCATATAATTTATCTAGAATATTACTATTACCTAAAAAGTATACCATTTTATATACATTGTCTACTTTAATAGTTATTTGATTATTTGGGGAAATATTAATAATTTTTTATTCTTTATTCAATAAGGATATTTGATAAGGTATATTATTTATTTTAGCTATTTGGTATGATGAATGCTTTGAGAAGGAAATGATGGGAGGAGATGGAATATTATATAGCTCCTCCATACATCAATAGGTTCTCATGAGATAAATTAGTTTTGAAAATCCAAATAGTTTAAATAATATTTTGAAAGGTGTTAATGGTATAAGATTTAAACTACTTCATACATGACATCCATTATGAAATTATTTACCTCATTTAGTTTCAGTTATTATTTATTCATGAGATTGTGCGTCTACATATCTATAGATACAATTAATTTTAGTTCATTGATTAAATGTAATGTGTTTCAGTTTCTTAACTTTCCATATTGATTTTTCCTTATCATGTTATTTAAATGGAATGTGTTTTGGTTTCTTAACTTGCAATATTTATTTTTCCTTATCTAGTTATTTTAATAGCATGTTTTATCAATTACTTACCTTAACATATTAATTTATTCCTATTGATTCATTATTTCCTTCACTATATTTTACCCTTTCTAAGAATTTGAGCTCACCCTTATTATGTTTCCCTCCTTAGAAATCCATGTAGCATACTATGAATGATATGCAGGGATATACTAGATGGATTAGGGTTATCCTAAACATTATTTATAAAGAAGAAAAAATTATGTTGTAATTAGTGTATTTATATGTAATACAAAACTCATTTATAAATCTAGTTTTCCATGAAAAATAAACTCTTATTCCTTTGATATTTGATAAATTGTAATCATTACAATGTAATAGTATAAGACACTATCTTTGGGCTATCTGGGGTTGGGTCACTACAAATGATATTTTCCACTTGAATGTTTTTAATGATATTTTTATTGTATTTCTATTACTAAATGAAAACAACCCTTATTTTACATTATAAACCATTGGGAGTAAATTTTAATTATGTTGACCATATTATTTCTTTGGATGGTTTATGATTATTTTGACTGGGATGTCCAATTTTGATACAATTCTCCATATTACTCTGAATGGTTCATGTTTATGTTTATTTATTAGGGAATTTTTTATAATTTTGTATAATAGTTTTCAATATGAATGTTTATGTTGATAATGGTTCACCACTTTAATATGAGGAATGGATTATTCTTAGTAAGTGATGTGCGGGGCCCAATATATCCCATAATGTATCATTAGGTCTCATGAGAAAAACTATATTGGGTTTGGGAAGAGATATTACCCCCTTTTATCGATGTCTTGGTAAAATTCCTCGATGTTATTTTAGATGGATTGGCATAAGGATCTTATGGTATGTTTTAGATGTTCGATATTATGAATTCTATCATTATGAATTTATTTATTGTTATCCATGTGATTATTCGGTTATATAGAATATCCACAGACAAGCTTCTAGATCATTTGATTATTTATGTGGAATTATTTGATCATCACTTATTACAACCATATTATTCATCATGTTAAAGATATTGATTGAATAGAATGTGTTTCAGTTACTTACATATCAATATTGATTATTTAATAGGTATACATGATAGATTCTATTGTATGAATACCCTTACTAAGATTTAGTGATCACCTATTTCTTTTGTTTCCTTTCCCCCATATTCTAGTAAATGTTTAATGAATGATATTGAAGGAAATTATTTGTAGAATTAATATAATCTCAAACAAATTAGTTTTTCATATTTTACCTTTTCAAATGTATTTGAAAATCAAGTATGTATCTAGATTACCAGGAGTATTAAACTATTGGGTCCTTTAGGATGTGATTTCTTTTATATAATGCTAATTTAATAATGTTACCACCAACTCTGGGTTATTGGGGTTGGGGTAATTAAATTTATTATTAATTTGTGAATTTTATACTATTTAGTATTGAAATATTATATATGTTTTATTATTTTAAATCTTGTGATATTGAGAAATATGGTCTATCTTAAAAAAGAATTTTTTTTATAAATAAATATTATAGTTTTTAAAAATTATAGAGAATAGTGTTCTAACATTCTATTTCAAATGAATGAAATTTTGGAATTTGATAAAAATATTGATATATTTATCTAGATTATTTCCCCATGTGTAAAATAAAATTTAAAACTCCATGACATGTTTCATAATAGGTTTGTGTTGAGTACTTTTTTATGAACCCCAATTTAGTGCTAGTGTTGTTTTATGTTTGATCTTGACATTGTAATCATGATATATCTCAAGAATGTGGGTTTCTATGACTATGTATTAGTTAGAAGTGTGGATAATTATATTTAGTGGTGGTTTGTGTGTGAGAGTTATACATGTTTGGTATGTAACATGTTAATTAAGTACATTAATTCATGATTGATACATTCAAACCTATTATGATATGAGTCGACACTAAAAAATGTCAATTAATGATGTTTTTTAAGAATTGAGATTTAAAAAACTAGATAATTGTTTATGTTTCTAGAAATTATAGTTAATTAGTTATTGCCTTTAAAAAAACATGTGTCTAATTTAGCCAAATTTCCACAAAACATTTCTAGTCAGGCATACTTTTTAGTAAAATATATCTAATTAGTAGTGCTTTTCCAAAATCATAGCTAATTAACATTATTTTTAAGAAAATTTAGCCAGTTGGAAATGTTTTATGAAATATTGTCTAATTAAATAAATTTTATCATAACAAACATGTCTAATTTAGATACATTTTCTAAAATAGCACGGAATATTTAGCTACATTTTATAAAATATGGGGTAATTTAGCTATGTTTTGTCCAAAACATAGGAAATTTAACTATGTTTTCTAGAAAATGTGACTGATTTAGAACTAATTTCTCAAAAGCATGGTTAATTTACAAATCTATTTTTCAAAAACATCGATAATATTTCTACGTTTCTTAAAAAATGTCTAATTTAGAGAATTTTTCTGCTAATATGGGAATATATTTAAAAGAAAAATTTTAGAATATAAATATATTTTAATGTAAATATATATATATTTGATTTATAATAAAAAATATGTATAAATTTATTTCTATTAGATAAATTTTATATTAAATAATATATAGACGCACACCCCCACCCCCCCCCACACACAAATATATATATATATATATATATTATATTTTTATTTTTGAATATATGTATAAATTAATATAAAATATATATCAATATAATGTATATATATATATATATTAAATATCTATAAATATATATATGATAAATATAAATATAATATTATATATGTCTGTTAAAATTATAAATTCATATATATAAAATGCAAAAACAAATATTTACATTTAATTTATATTAAAAAATATAAATATAAATATGTATTCACAAATATATATATATATTATAAATTTATTAATATATATAAATTTATAAATTTATATAAAATTATTAACATTTTTAAATATAAATATATAAAATATTTTTTTTATAAAAAATATGTATAATATATATATACACTATAAATTTATAAATATATGTATTTTATTATTATATATATTGTTATCCCTAGTAGGTTTTTTTGGTCACACTTATAGGGGTAGAATCTGAGGAACCCTAAGAACAACACAAATGAATATTATATCATTTTATAAAACTGTTTAATATATATCAAAATTATACACTCCCCATAATTGTACATTCTTAGTTTCATGGAGACTATATACATAATTAGATTATTTATGAACAATATTTAATATCTCCCATTAACACTATTCTTATTAGTCCCCCTTCTAGACATATCATACTTAATACCATCCATCAAAACATAGGGAAGGTAATCATATGAATGGGTGAGATAATATTCTTAGTAAGGTTAAACAAGAGAGATATAAATAACTAGTGAGAATAAGATGATCATAAGGGTATAATAATATAATCTAGTTCATGTTCTCAATGTTAATGATTTATAAGAAAAAAAATTAGATCATAAACTCAACAATCATGTCTTATCAAAAAGAAAAATTAATCAAGTTGTTCAAACACAAATCATTATTCAAGATTCATAAAACAGAGCTGTTGGATCACAATGATAGGAAATAATAATATTGTGAACATGGTTACTATCAATCATGTCCTCACATTATGTTATGATCATAACTAGAGGCAATCATACTCACACAATAAAATTTGACCATAGGAATTTGAAATCATGTCAAAAATTTTCATAATCACCCCATGATATATCTATACCACATCACCCAATTCATTGGAGGCCTTAAACGAATCCATTGATCAAAGAATTAAAACCCTACATATTTTATCCATAAGAAGAAAAAAACATTCATCAATTCATTGAATAATAACTCTTATAAAAGAAATGAGTTTCTTAAACGATTCAAAAACACATTATCATTAGAAAACATGGATGGTATCTTTAGATCACATCCCCAATGAAGCATAATAAATGTAAACCAATGTTAATATAGATTAAAAATACCATTATAAGATAATTTATAAATTTTATTAAAAATAGAAAAAATATCAATTTCCTTCACCATCATTAATAATTAAAATTTATAAAATATTCAAAAACATATTTTTATGGAAAATAACCATGGAATCTTGTAAAATAATCATCAATGTTAGAAAAATTAATGGTGGTGGTAAAATCTGTTCATGAAGTAAACATTATAAAAAATATTCCTTTAACACTTTTTTTGTAAGTATTCCAAAAGTACCTTGTTTGGAAAATGATAAAAATATTCATTTTAAATCATTGAAAATAAAGATAAATATGGTTTAAAATACTTTAAATAATAATTGTACCATACAAAAGAATATTCTTTAAAATAATTTAATGAAAATTCATGTGTAAGGAAAAGTTTTTCAACCTAAGAGGAAATAAGGTCGACCTATATCATAAAAAATTTTCTAAATAATTTTTTGTACCAAATATAGAAGAATTAAAGGAAAACATGAAAATCCTAAGAGTAAATAAAGGATATGAAATTATGATGGGTTTAATTAATACGGTTATATAACTTTCCTCAATGGAAATATAACATTGACAATCCAGAAAAGAAATGAGATTATAACATATACTATAACCTCAAGTATTACCTTACTTCATATATATTAAAAACTCCTATATAATAAATATCTATTAATTACATATATACACCATAAAAATATTAACATATATGTATAACTATATATATCTTTCCTCTATAAATTCTAATAATCCCCTTATTAAAAATTCTCCAATAACATCATTATTCATGTGAAAACGGTTCTATTTTCCATTCATGTTTTAGTTCGACAGTTCTTATCCATGTACAATGGTTATTTTTTGCATCATATACAAAAACTCAATAATATAATAAATTTTATACAAATTTATTACAATTTGTAAAATGTGGTGGTGAAAAACGATTACATCATTTCTTAGAGAAATTAGTTCGAATGCACCCACGAGTGATGTTCCCACTTTTTGATGGATAAAAAAAGGTTAATAAAAATTAAAATTTTAGAAATAATTAATATATTATAAAAATAATATATATATATATTATATCTCTTCTTATTACCATCAATTTAAAACCAAAATGAAAAAATAATCATATCACTTCGTGGAGGTGGTTGTCTATACATACACATAAGCAATATTATCATTTTCTAATAGATGGAAGCGTAAGAAGGTAGATAATATACTATATATATAGAATCATAATTAAGTTATAAAATTAATTTATATCTATTAAATTAAATTATATAACCATATAAGAGTGATGCAGATGAGAAATAAAAATCATCATTCCATATATATGTAATACACACGTACCCTTGAGAGTTGTTTATATTTTAAATTATATATAAAGAAGATAGAAAATGGTTCTACCATTAAAATAAGAATATTTTATTATTATAAATATACCAATATAATCATGTGTATATGGTTTTAGAAATTAACAGGTGGTGGAAAAATAATGAAACTGAACAATGATCAGTAAGAATATATACATATTCCTTGAGAAACCTCCTTTGAATCTCTTATTATTGACCATAGGGTTGATATTTTAAGAGGATAATCACCTATAATATTTAAATAGGGTATTTTAGAATATATTTTGTCAATTTTTGGTAAATATAATGGGATCAAGTGTTGTGGAGAATATAAGAAAGGGGATACCCACTTATATGTGAGGGGAGTAGAACACTTACAATTATTAGGAATAGTAAAATATAATAAAGTTAGGTTTATGGGAAAGTGTCTCGAAAGTGAATAAATTTTTAATATTTGATTATATAGGATTAAAATACAATCGAAAAGTGTATTTAGAAAAAATATATATATTATTTTTAGCCTTATGTATTTAGATTAACCACACATAAACCCTTTTAACCTTTATATTAGTAATTTTAATAACCATAGATACTATTCTTAATAAAAGAAAATAAAAGTATCCTCATTACTATTTTTTTATAATGAATAAAAATTTTGATACATTATTATCAAATTAAATTAATAAAATTTGAATAAATTATTTTTAAAATAAGAATGCAAAATGTAATGAAAACCTTCTTTGCAAAATGGAATTTTAAGAATAAAATTGTATTTTTTCTATTGACATTCCTAGTAATAATTAGTAAATGATTGCTAAAAAACATGATTAAATATATAATATTTATTTCCTTATAAATTGATTCATAAATATTTATTAATTTAATTTATTAATATAAAAATAAATTGTCCACATAAAAGCATCTTTTTTGGAGAAACATCTCTTTTCACATTTAAATGCTTCGATTTTCATTTCTTACTAATTGATAAGTAATGAGTTGATTTTATATTTTTTTAATAAATATTTTTTATAAGTTTTATAATATAAATTATTTTTGTATAAAATATAATATAACCTCTTAATGAAGCACTCATGATAAGAAAATTGTTTATAAATAAGATATTTCAAAAAAGATATTTATGATCAATAATATTTCAATGAATTAGAAATAATTTTCTATAATTATATTTCATTTAAGTACCATATAATATGATTCATACTCTAATATATAATAATACTTTAATTATTCTAAGTGTTTCATTTATATAATGTTATCAAATACTTCAAATTTATTAAAGATAAATATATCATAAAATTTTAGGGTGCTACAGAATCAGTGATAAATAGTTTTAACAAATTATCATTTCTATTTTAATTACCCTTATTAAAATTTTAACCCAAATTCCTATTAATGAGAATGAATATACATATTTATTCTCAAAATACCACACCACAGGAAATATATTACGTACGAAAGAACACAAAAACCTAAAATTTTAAATGGTTTGATCCCATTATGGGTATCTAGTATTTATTATGATCATGTAGATTCAAAGACACAAATATCCACTATAATAATAAATTGAATACATGTGTTTAAGGAATCATCATTAACCCTAAGGCTATCTGCTAAATATCCTATGTTCACTCTACAAGGTTTTTAAAATCTCATGATTTGTTCATTACAATATCTCCCACAATTTTTAATTGGTCCTCACAATGTCACTAATGAATAAGACATTTCATTTACTATGCAATACCACAACAACATAATCATAAGATCAACTTACTTAACAATCGGTACTTAGATTCCAATTCATATAAATGTATAGTACCATACACACCAAACCTATTCTCTTAATTCAATTATAGAATGATAAATTCTTATAGATAGGAGGTTTCTTCACCTCATATTCTCAATCTACTGATTATTCTTCAAGACTCTCCATCTAATGATTATGAAGAGGACGTTATATTGTTGGCCTTGATCATCTCTCATATTATTTTTTTATTAATTTGGTTCCATAATATATGGGTATCATATTATAGGTCTTTAATCACGTTTCTTCTACTTCCTAGACACACAAGATCTGTCTTCTAGAATATCCTTAGCTTATCTCTCAACCTGTTTCTTATATATAAAAAATGTCAAATAATTTCAATACTAAATTATTATTCAATATTTCTTTTAATAACTTTATTCAGCATCTTCTTCTCTTATTATACTCATATTATCAAAGTATCACATGGGTTTGTTCCCCATGATCTTCAGTCAATAATTACACATGTGGGACTATTCTAAATATTCTTGGGTCTTTTTTATTCAATTAAGATAAATCAATTGGACTTCTAAAAATACATGCACCAATTATTATCTTATATTAGTGTTGGATCATATCAGAAATCTATTTATTTCTTTCACCATTGAAACTATTAAAATATTTCTCTGATAAAACCTCTATTTTTTATTTTCAAGAAAGATCTTAAATAAACATATTTGATCTCCAAGAATTATATTTGAAAATTAGCCTCTAAATAATATATTTTATTTATCTTGAAAATAATGCATACATCACAGATCAAACACTAGAATCATGAATTTAATTTATTAATGATAAATAATTAATGATTTGGTTTCATTCTCTATGATTATAACTTTTTTATATCTACTAAAACATTTTTTAGAAATAAAATATCATATGTATCATTATAGTGAGATCAAATATTTTACGTATCCACACAATTATATTATATATGCTCATGATGATCTTATGTATCTTCAATATAATATCATTAATCCATTTGATTTCCTTTTCAACCATTTAGAACATGTTAAATATCTTGGTAGGTATGAAACATTACCAAATTTCACTCAACAATATCTTACATACCATTTTTAAATAGTTACTTATCATCTTGAAGCTTTTTTGTATCACCAATAACATAATATGTACTAAAATTTAAATTTTATTTATGATTCCATTATCTTATATATCAAAGTTATATTTTACCATTAATGGATTTCATTATGAACTTCATTAAATATATTTAATATGCACTAGAATATATGTCATATCAATAACATAAACATAAATTCCATCAAAATTAGATTACACATCATAGTGTCATTCTCAAATTTTCTTACATATCATACAGAGAATGTTATATATCTTAGTTATCTTAATAATATTACCAATACTTTGACCAAAGAAAAACATACATATTCTATTTTCAATTATTCAACTTCAACTCATAATTATTGTACTTATTTAACTAATCTAAGAATATTTATAAACATTATAAGCATATGTAATCACTCCAATTTATCAAAAAACAGTATAAATATCTTTATAAATTTACTTAACCATAAAAAATATCTTAATTTTTTTTTATAAATCATATTTTATTGTATGAGTACTCTTCTATTATTATTTTAGTATATTTTCACTTACTCAATAATAATAAAATTCAAACTCATTATATTTAATCAATTTGAGTGTATTAGTCAATCATTATTAAATGCATCACTTTTATTCACTTCACAATTAAAATTTTACAACCACCATGAAAGTTAAATTTTTATAACACCCTCATAAAAAAACACAGGATGAGTACTCACTTTAACTTTGAATGATATTTTGTCAATTTCTTTAGCAGTTAGCTTCTAAGAATCATAAATATATATTAAATAGTGATTTTTTTCATCATCACATGTCATTGATCCTTATAAACTTCATCTTAAAAATAAAAGTCATTAAGACCACTTAAAAAACACAATGTAACATCTCAGTCTCCTGATTAAATTACATTTTCCAATGTATGAATAGAACCTACTCAATATATCCAATTGAGGTTGGTACATAAGATGTTAATAGGAACTGCAATATACATCTCATCTTAAGGAATAGTTCAATGTCATCTTCTCATAAAAATCCTCATTAATTATGGGTTACATCAATCTCATTTTTCATTAGGATCTTTATCTTACCCAAGAGTTATTTATAACTTCATTTCTTGAGAATATGCCTAATTGTTGAATATAAATAAAATCAATACAATCCATTGCAATATTTAATATTTTCAATTTGATTTGAAGTAAATAATCTTAAATTATTTTAAAAAATAACTATGAATATTTTCTCAGCAGTTACCCTATTCCATACCCCCTTATTGATAATAAATACAAAGAATCATGATTAAGTGGAATTTGTACTCATATCATTATTTAAGGATGGAAAAATATTTATATTATAACCATAATTGATAGTAAAACCTAATTCAATTTAGGTAAGGATAAAATAACATTTTACTATCAAACAAGTCATAAATTAATCAACACTATGTCTATGAGAGATAACATGGTGTAGAAATCAAGAATGACAAACTTAAACATAAAATTTCTCTATAAAAATATTAAAAATGTAATGAAAACATAGATTTATATTTCTTTGGACTATTTAAGCTATTTTTATTCAATTTATAACATGTACTAAACTCAATAGACACATAAAAAAATTCATCAAAAAGTAGGTTTCTCACACTTGAAGATGAATTCCATCTTGAAAGACTCTCTCCTTTAATAATCATATTTGATTCAATCACAACAAGAAAGTGAAATTTATTTGAGTACCTCCAATTTATAATTTTCTATAAATTATAGATTCACATGAAATAATAATATTCTAGAATCTACTCAATCTAGTTCCCCCCAAAAGGGATAAACTCCATCAATCCTCATCATGGGTTTTCATTATTAAAATGAACTCTAATAATTTCATTTTGGAATTCAGTGAAGTATTATTAGGAGGCATCATGACACTAGTTAATGTACTTCATGATGTATAATAATACATGAAATAAGAAATAAAAAATATTAAAATTATATACTGATATAGAAACCCATATACATACCTACAAATAAAACAACAAATGATATGGAAATATAGTGACTTATTTTCTTCTCTTATTGAAATAAACATGGATGAAGTGTGATTATTAACCAATATAATATTTTATTTTCATCTCTAATGGTGTAGTGACTCTTTATTTTTTCATGTACTTTAATTTTATAGAATTGATCATTCATGAAAATCATGGTCAATTTATTTTCCATAATCTTATCATACTGTGGAATTATCTTTTTCATGTCATCTTGAAGGAAAATTCATTATATAAGTCTTGATCCAAATTTTATTCAATTTCATACTAGGATAGAAAAATAATAATGAATTATTTATTAACCTATCTAACATTCTTGTATTTTCTATATGTGTACCAAATACTTCGTGGGTTACCCTTCTTTGTAAATCACTCATGTTATTCCTCTTGGATATCGTAAAATAAACCAATCATTTTTTTTATTTCTTGGATTTATTCCATTATTTTTAATAGTTTACATCCTCTAATAGGGATATTCATGGAATGTTTGAAATGGTCCATGATGTGGAAATTTATACCACTATAAAAGAATCTTTTTCTTGGTATAGTATTGATGTTATTAATATTTTCATGACTTATTATATTCCCCCTTTACTTATTTTATATGAAATGTGCATAATTTGTGTGAAATATTAATGTTTTAATATTAAGTATAATATTTGAGCATTTTTAGAAGTAGTCAAATTGAGTCAGTTTAATGTTTTAATTATAACTATCACTATACTGATCCAAATTGTGTGGTTCTTGTTTTTTAGGATTCTACTTTAAATATACAACATTTCATTAGAAGGAACCATGATCCAATTCTGCCATTTGAAGGGTCATATGGTCCTCACAAACAAGACCAAAGAATCTGTGAAGAAACTGGACTATTCATGAAGAATGATTTACTGGGCTCAATCCAGAAGTTCAAAAACCTTAAATCTCCTCCATAATTTGGGTGACACTACATGTCATCTTGGATAAAAATTTCATGGCCCAAATCTAAGTACAAGGGGCCCAAATGAACTTTTGAAGTCCAGCCCACCATTCTGTCCGAGAATTAAAATCAGTATACTATTCATGACATATCTCATGATTTAAGCATCAAATCGAGCTGAGATTTTGCAGTGTGAAAGAGGAGATATAGGCGGCAGACTTTGTTGAAGAAGTCATTCGGATTTTAAGGCATCTTCCTGTTCAAAAATCCATTCACATTTTGGCCATCGAAAAAGCCTGGATAGAAATGGACAGTTTACCTTTGTTTAATCAACCGACCATAACTTTGGCTACACTTGTACAAATGCCTCCAAATTTTGACAGTAGTCGGCCAACATTATTGTATACAACTTTGAAGAAGGATCTATTTGAAGATTAGGCTGTCTGAATAGCTCAATTGGCGATGCAAGTGGAGGGACAGATTGGGAATGCAAACAGTCCACTCCTTGGGCTATAAATACTCTCCCCTTCTCTCCTTGAGAGGGGTTGGAATTTCAGAAGAGAGGATATCATATTGGCACGACCAAAGATTTTACAAAGGCTTGGGAGGACCTGCCATACTCAATTTTACACTTGAGAGACCTTTCCTCCTCTCTTTCTTTTCACTTACTTTTGTGTTCTTCATTTTTGTAATCTTGTAATTCTCTTTCTTTGTAATTCTGTTTTAATGCAAGTTACTTCTTCAATATCTCTTATTCTCTTCCACCTTCTGTATTTTAATATTAATGTTCTTAAAATAGTTTAAATTCAGTTCAATCCCCTTCCCTTCTTTAGCTTCCTCATTCAATCGAAAGTTCGTTTTTAATTATCACCATTGTTCGTGTGTGTGTGTCGACGTACCACTCTTTTCTTATCCCTTTATTTTTCTTCTCTTATTAATTTATAATCATAATCATTATAACCAGATTATTAATCACCCAAATGGCTGAGTAAATCTCTCATTGGGGTGAGTTATTATTTAGGTATGTTAAGTGATTGAGAGCTTCTGCTTGATGAATATTCTTTGAATTAACATTGTGTATGTTGGACTTAACATGTCATGGATTAATGACTTGTTTTGTTTAACATGTGGTTTCCATGGATTATTGGAACCATAAATACACAACCATAAATAAGATCTGATTGAGATTATAACCTTAAGTTAAGTTAAGTCTTGGTTTAAATCCTTAACACTTAAGAATTCTAATCAACATCATCTTGTGACATGGGTGTTAATTTAAATGCAATATAAAGCAAAGCTCGAGGATATCACAAGCTTAACTAACCTAATGATGAACTCACCCCAATCTTTATCAATTTGGTAAATCAAACATCATCCATAAATCATTTCAATTAAGCTCTGCAAACAAACCCCCCCTAATCAAAATACAATCAACTAAAAACAAACAACTACTACAAAGTATCATCGCCGAGGATTCGACCCGAGTGCTGCTATACACATTAGCAGAGCACCGGAACTTTGACCGGTCGATAGGCGACAATCGGCCATGCATTTCAAATGGCGCCGTTGCTGGGGATGGTGCTTTAAGTAGTCATTAGTTTCTGGTTATTGTAAAAAAAACCAAAAAAATACAAAATTTTAAAAAAAATTTGAAAAAAAAACACAAAGAAAAACCCGTCTTCCTCTTAAAAATCATAAACTGAAAAAATACAAAGAAAAACCCGTCTTCCTCTTTCTTCCAAAATCTCTCTGAATGCCCCGTAGCCTTCCAAACAATCCCTCGGATTTGTTTGACCCAGAAATTGATAGAACTCTTTGTCGACTTAGGAGGACCATTAGGGATAACCAAATCACCCAAGAACCAATCATTGCCCTACCAATTGAATTAGATATGGCCAATCCTAGGGAACAAACATTGAAAGAACTTGCTGCCCCTGATATGAATTACCAACCTCTTGGTATTCAATATCCAAACATTGAAGCTGACTTCGAACTCAAATCGGGTTTGATTCATCTTCTCCCTCATTTTCACGGGCTAGCCGGTGAGGATCCACATCTTCACCTTAAAGAGTTCCAAGTAGTATGCTCTACCATGAAGCCTCAAGGGGTTTCTGAAGAACAAATCAAGCTTAGATCTTTCCCCTTTTCCCTAGCGGATTCTGCCAAGTCTTGGCTCTACTACCTCCCACCTGGTTCCATAAGCTCATGGGTTGACATGAAGAGACTTTTCCTTGAGAAGTTCTTTCCCGCTTCCCGAACAGCTTCTATCCGAAAGGAAATAAGCGGCATCCGTCAATTCCCTAATGAATCACTCCATGAGTATTGGGAGAGGTTCAAAAAGCTTGTGGCAACTTGTCCACACCATCAAATCCCTGACCAACTCCTGATCCAATACTTCTATGAGGGGTTATTGGCTATGGAGTGAACTCTCATTGATGCTGCAAGTGGCGGTGCTCTTGTTGACAAAACTCCTGCAGCTGCAAGAGATCTCATAAGTAACATGGCTGCAAACACGCAGCAATTCCATACTCGAGCACATGCTCAAGTGAAACAAGCCCAAGAGAATCAATCCATAGAGCCCAACAAGATGACTGAGTGGATGAGTGAACTTACAGGTCTTGTGCGTCAACTAGCGGTGGCTACCAAAGCCCCAACCTCATCTTCTCCACAGTCACTATTCCCTGGACCTATCAAGAATTGTGGAATCTGCAACTCTCCATCTCATCCGACTGACACATGTCCACAACTTCAAGATGATCCATCTGATTCATCTAGTCCAATGGAGCTCAATGCGGCATATGCTCAACGAAACTTCAACCCTCAACAATCAGGTCAGTTTGTTAGAAACTTCAACCAACCCCACTCTGAGCCCTTCTCTTCTACCTTTAACCCACCTCTGAGGTATGGTAATCCCATTTCTCATCCTCCTAAATTCCCTCCTCAAAACCCAAACCAATTCCAATATGGTCAAGGTGGTGGTAACTTCCATCAACCTTATCCTTTTGTTCCTCAACCTCAAAGGAACAATCCTCCTCCTGGATTCCACTATCCTAACGAGCCTTCCCAATTCCCCACCCAATACAATCGCTTTCCCAAGAACCAAAATCAAGGCCAACCCAATTTGGGACAAGCCTCTTCTTCTAAACAACCATGGGAAAGTGCTGTAGAGGATCTTGCATCCTTCACCCGTTCTAGCCTCAAGAACATTGAAACTCAAATAGGTCAACTTGCATCCCACCTTAGCCAGCAACAACCATCCAATTTATCCCAACTCCCAGCTCAACCATTACCCAACCCTAAGGGTAATGTAAGTGCAATTGCACTTAGATCGGGAAAGCAAATTGCTATGCCCCATGCTGATTGCTCTACCTCCCCTTTCGATGTTGATCTAGAAAATGAAAAGAACAAAAAGCTGGAAAAGGAACTTGAATCCACTCCTTCACCTCCTTCCATTCCTCTAAGGAACCCAATTCCTTTTCCTCAAGCCATCTCCAAGCCTAAGAAGTCCTTCGAACCTGATCCTGAAATGCTTAACATGTTTAGACGTGTTGAAGTGAACATCCCCCTCTTAGATGCCATCAAACAAATCCCTAAGTATGCCAAGTTTCTTAAGGAATTGTGCACCCATAAGAGGCAACTTAGGAACATTGAAAATGTTTCAACTCAACAGTCCATTCCCATGAAGTGCAAAGATCCAGGGACCTTCACGGTTCCATGCCAAATTGGAAGTTCCAACTTTGATGATGCACTCATAGACCTTGGAGCCTCAATAAATGTCATGCTCAAATCCATTTTTTCCATCCTTGGTCTAGGTCCCTTGCACCCAACGTGTGTTGTCATTCAATTAGCCAATCGAAGCACTACCAGTCCTGAGGGGATAATTGAGGATGTTCTTGTTCGGGTCAATGATCTTATCTTCCCAGCTGATTTCTATGTCCTTGACATGGAAGGTGAGACGACCTCTTCTCGATCTCCCCTAATTCTAGGAAGACCATTCCTCATGACTGTGAGAACCAAGATTGATGTCCATTCAGGCATCTTATCCATGGAATTCGGTGACCAACTGGTCAAGTTCAACATTTTCCAAGCCATGCGATACCCATCTGAGGATCACTCTGCATTCTCAATCCATGCTTTTGAGGACACTTCTAAGATTCAATCGAACCCCAATCCACCATGTTCTTCATGTTCTAATGATAATGGATCTTGTGAAATCTGCACCATGATTAACAAAGTCATAAATGGTGAAGTTGATGTGGACCTCTCATTCATAGACTCCATCAATCTAGAGAAACTTGAAAACTCTCTTGAATCCCACATCAACTCTGATCTCTACTGCTCCACCTTGGACAGTGTTGAGGAAAATGATCCAAACCCATCTGGAATCCCTTCTCCTACTCCTAACTTGTCTAGCTCTCCAATCAAGGCTGAAACTGATCTAAAACCACTTCCTTCACACCTCAAGTATGCATTCCTTTTCCATGATCCCTCCTACCCTGTCATTATCTCTGCTTCACTTTCTGAAACTGAGGAGTCCCAACTTGTTCAAGTGTTAGAGGAAAACAAAAATGCCTTAGGTTGGACCCTAGAGGATATTCCAGGAATCAACCCTGCCCTTTGCATGCATCACATCCATCTAGAGGAATCATCCAAACCAATTAGGCAACCTCAAAGAAGACTCAATCCACTCATACTTGAGGTAGTTAGGGAAGAGATTACCAAGCTTCTTCAAGCTGGTATTATCTACCCAATTTCTGATAGTGAATGGGTTAGTCCAATTCAAGTCGTTCCTAAGAAGGTAGGGATAACAGTTGTCACAAATGAACATGGAGAAGTGGTCACAACTCGAGTGAAAAACAAATGGCGTGTGTGCATCGATTATCGCAAATTGAATGCTGAAACACGAAAAGATCACTACCCACTTCCTTTCCTTGACCAAATGCTTGAGAGATTGGCCGGAAAGTCACACTATTGCTTTCTTGATGGTTACACCGGCTACTTCCAAATTCCAATCGCACCTCAAGACCAAGAAAAGACCACATTCACTTGCCCCTTTGGAACCTATGCCTATAGGCGAATGCCTTTTGGCCTTTGTAATGCTCCTGCAACATTCCAGCGGTGTATGATGAGTATATTTTCTGAATTCATTGAGAATTGCATGGAGGTCTTCATGGATGACTTTACTATTTATGGCGAGTCATTTGAATCTTGCTTACATTCACTCTCTTTGGTCCTTCAAAAGTGTGTCAAGTGCAACCTTGTGCTGAATTTTGAAAAATGTCACTTCATGGTTTCAAATGGGATTGTTCTAGGTCACATAATTTCTCAAGAGGGTATCCAAGTTGATCCAGCCAAAATTGAGGTGATCCAATCACTTCCTGAACCCAAATCAGTTCGAGACATTCGGTCCTTCCTTGGTCATGCCGGTTTCTATCGGCGATTCATTCATAACTTCAGCAAGATTTCCCTCCCACTCACTCGTTTACTTCAAAATGATGTCACATTCAATTTTGATGAGGCTTGCAAGAGAGCCTTCATTGAACTCAAATCTGCTCTCACATCTGCTCCAATAATCCAACCCCCAGATTGGTCCTTACCATTTGAATTGATGTGTGATGCTTCTGATAGGGCCATTGGGGCTGTTCTTGGTCAAAGAAGAGAAAACATTCCTCATGTCATCTTTTATGCCTCAAAAACATTGGATGAAACTCAATCACACTACACTGTGACTGAAAAAGAACTTTTAGCTGTGGTTTTTGCCTTAGATAAATTCCGGCCCTATCTCTTAGGTGCCAAAATCATCATCTTCACAGACCACTCAGCATTAAAGTTCTTACTTAAGAAAAGTGATTCCAAACCAAGGCTAATAAGATGGATTTTAATGCTCCAAGAGTTTGACCTTGTGATAAAAGATAAACCTGGAAAAGAAAACCCTGTGGCTGACCACCTGAGTAGAATTTCTAATTCTTCTCATTCTGAAATAATTGATCCTGAATTTCCAACTGAACACCTCTCATCTCTCACTCCAAAGTTACCATGGTATGCCCCAATTGTCAATTACTTGGTTTCTGGTGTTTTCCCTGAATATTTTTCAAAAGAACAAAAAGAAAAGATGAAAAGTGATTCAAAGCATTATTTTTGGGAAGATAATAAACTTTGGAAAACTGGGGCTGACATGGTAATTAGGAGATGTGTTGATGAAACTGAACAATCCTCCATCTTAGAATTCTGCCACTCAATGCCTGGAGGTGGCCACTTTGGACCACAAAGGACTTCTCGAAAGGTCCTAGATTCTGGATTCTTTTGGCCTTCACTCTTCAAGGACTCCCACAAGTTCTGTCAATCATGTCCCACTTGCCAAAAGTTTGGCACAATTTCCAAAAGAAATGAAATGCCTCAAAAGCCATTAATCTTCTGTGAGCTTTTCGATGTTTGGGGCATCGATTTCATGGGACCTTTTCCCCCTTCCAATGGATTATCCTACATTCTCCTTGCTGTTGACTATGTTTCTAGGTGGGTCGAGGCCAAACCCACTAGGAAAGATGATGCTCAAACTGTGAGTGAGTTCCTCAAAACCCATATCTTCCATCGATTCGGAACACCACGTGCTTTGATAAGTGACTTAGGAACTCATTTCTGTAATAGAACCATGGAGTCACTTTTGAAAAAGAATGGGGTTGTACATAAAACATCCACTGCATATCACCCTCAAACAAATGGAATGGCTGAACTTTCTAATAGAGAAGTGAAAAGAGTGCTTGAAAGAATTGTTAAGCCCACAAGAAAAGACTGGCCCGATAGACTTGGTGAAGCACTTTGGGCCTATCGAACAGCCTATAAGACACCCATTGGGATGTCTCCATTTAGGATAGTTTTTGGTAAAGCCTGTCATTTACCAGTTGAAATCCAACATAAGTCATTTTGGGCTGTCAAAACTTGTAATTTTGATTGTGAAAAATCTGGTGAAGATAGATTGTTGCAGTTGACTGAATTGGAGGAGCTTCGACTCGATTCGTATGAGAACTCCATTCTCTACAAAGAAAAGGCAAGGTCACTCCATGACAAGAACATTCTTCGAAAGGTATTTCATGAAGGTGAAAAGGTAATGCTCTTCAATTCTCGATTTCGACTTCACCCAGGTAAGCTGAATTCTCGTTGGGATGGACCTTTTATTATTACTAATGTTTACCCATTTGGTGCAGTGCAAGTCCAAGACGCTTCTTCAAAGAGAACATTCACAGTAAATGGACACCGGTTAAAGCATCACCATGAGAGGCCATTCACTTCAGGTTCCACATCCACTTCCATTGACCCACCACTAGATGGAAACGGCAACCCACCAAATCCAAACCAGGGGGCACCTCTTTCCCTTTAACTCTCTCTCTCTCTCAATCTCTCTTCCCTCTCTTATTCTCTCTATTTCTTCTTCTTCCTCTCTCCCTCTCATTTTTTTTACAACATTCTTCCACAACCTTTTTTCTATTTTCTCTTTTGTGTGGATGTGTCATTAAAAATAAAAAAATTTAAATTTTTTTTTTAAAAAAAATGAAAATTAAAACAAAAGGGGTGTCATAATTACTCATCATCCAATATTGAAATTCTGTCCAACCATTTTGGGGAGTCAAAAGGCTTGTTTTCAACTCAAATATATTGAATTTTTATCTCAAACTTGGGTCAACAATTTTGTGTCAATAACAAACATTTTGAATGAACAATTTTTGATTTCGAAAATGCTTTTCCCTTACCGTGAAGAATAACATTAGCCTTCATGACAAGGTCATCTATGACCATCTTTCTCATTGTGTGTCTTCACCACTGATTGTGAGTCTTGAGTTTGTGGACCTTCGAGCTGAATTTCCATCTTTTGTGTGCATTAATATGATAGAGGCATTTTCTAAGCCACATGAGAATCAGAATAGCCAAATAGCCTCCCGTTACCCTTACATTGATCCTACTTTTGAAATCCCCTTTGAGCCTATGAAAACCTTTCTTTTGATAGCCACATTACAAGCCTAATACCTTGTCCCACCCAACATCTTCATGGATTTTCATTGTACAATTTATTGAAATTTATGTGTGGGGGGGAATGGACTTCATTTTTGGGCGTACTTTCATTGATTTCCAATGTGTCATCATATGCTTGAGGGAAAGCATCCATTCCAGTGTGGGGGAGAGGTTGTAATTCTGTGAGCTTTGGGGTGTATATGTGTAATTGTCATTTGTACAAAAGTCATTGAAAAGTGTTCAAAAAAAAATGAAAAAAAATTATATTAAAAAAATGATGAAAAAAAGGAATGGGTTGTGTCTTGGGTGGGTCAAAAATCATTCATCATCAACCTTTGTTCGTGTTATAAATTATTTCCATGTGGAGATCAAGCATGGGTTGGGAGATGACTGTGAGACTTGTTTCAAGCACAACTTTCGAAAAAAAAGCAAAAAAAGAAAAAAAAGAACACTTGAATCATCTTGTATTGTGTCATTATTGGAAGTATTCCATGTTGTACATATTCCATCATCTCACCCTATTCCATTTTCTACCTCCCTCACTTTTCATTCATCACACGTTCATGCCCTTGTAAATATGTGTTTCTATTTCCTTTCAAATCAAATTTCAAAAAAAAAATGTGCATTGATTTTTCCATGTTGGTGTTTTTAACCCCTCTTTTCCTTTGGACATTATATACCTACCGTCCCATAGCCACTGAAAAACCCCTTAAAAGACCTCTTTATTCTTGTACACATTAGATTTGGGAATGGAAGCTGAGAGCTCTTACAAACTCTTGATTTTCACTTTTTGTTGGTGAATGAGTGAACCTCCTAAAATACATTTTTATCATCTTGAGAGGAGTAAGTTTTGAGTGCCTACATTTTCTAATTCAAACCTTGAACATGAAAAAATGAATTGTTTCTGATGCATTATTGTGAACCAAATTTGTGATGGAATTCAATATGGATTAGTGAAATAGTCTAAACCTCCCCTGATTGGAGAAAACAAAATTTTAATATTTGTTGGTGAGTGAAAATGATTTTGTCATGTTTTTATATTTGTTGCACATGAGGACACGCACAAATATAAGTGTGGGGGAGTTGATGTTATTAATATTTTCATGACTTATTATATTCCCCCTTTACTTATTTTATATGAAATGTGCATAATTTGTGTGAAATATTAATGTTTTAATATTAAGTATAATATTTGAGCATTTTTAGAAGTAGTCAAATTGAGTCAGTTTAATGTTTTAATTATAAATATCCCTATACTGATCCAAATTGTGTGGTTCTTATTTTGTATGATTCTACTTTAAATATAAAACATTTCATTAGAAGGAACCATGATCCAATTCTGCCATTTGAAGGGTCATATGGTCCTCACAAACAAGACCAAAGAATCTGTGAAGAAACTGGACTATTCATGAATAATGATTTACTGGGCTCAATCCAGAAGTTCAAAAACCTTAAATCTCCTCCATAATTCGGGTGACACTACATGTCATCTTGGATAAAAATTTCATGGCCCAAATCTAAGTACAAGGGGCCCAAATGAACTTTTGAAGTCCAGCCCACCATTCTGTCCGAGAATTAAAATCAGTATACTATTCATGACATATCTCATGATGTAAGCATCAAATCGAGCTGAGATTTTTCAGTGCGAAAGAGGAGATATAGGCGGCCGACTTTGTTGAAGAAGTCATTCGGATTTTAAGGCATATTCCTGTTCAAAAATCCATTCACATTTTGGCCATCGAAAAAGCATGGATAGAAATGGACAGTTTACCTTTGTTTAATCAACCGGCCATAACTTTGGCTCCACTTGTACAAATGCCTCCAAATTTTGACAGTAGTCGGCCAACATTATTGTCTAAAACTTTGAAGAAGGATCTATTTGAAGATTCGGCTGTCTGAATAGCTCAATTGGAGATGCAAGTAGAGGGACAGATTGGGAATGCAAACAGTCCACTCCTTGGGCTATAAATACTCTCCCCTTCTCTCCTTGAGAGGGGTTGGCATTTCAGAAGAGAGGATATCATATTGGCACGACCAAAGCTTTGAAAAAGGCTTGGGAGGACCTGTCATACTCAAGTTTACACTTGAGAGACCTTTCCTCCTCTCTTTCTTTTCACTTACTTTTGTGTTCTTCATTTTTGTAATCTTGTAATTCTCTTTCTTTGTAATTCTGTTTTAATGCAAGTTACTTCTTCAATATCTCTTATTCTCTTCCACCTTCTGTATTTTAATATTAATGTTCTTAAAATAGTTTAAATTCAGTTCAATCCCCTTCCCTTCTTTAGCTTCCTCATTCAATCGAAAGTTCGTTTTTAATTATCACCATTGTTCGTGTGTGTGTGTCGACGTACCACTCTTTTCTTATCCCTTTCTTTTTCGTCTCTTATTAATTTATAATCATAATCATTATAACCAGATTATTAATCACCCAAATGGCTGAGTAAATCTCTCATTGGGGTGAGTTATTATTTAGGTATGTTAAGTGATTGAGAGCTTCTGCTTGATGAATATTCTTTGAATTAACATTGTGTATGTTGGACTTAACATGTCATGGATTAATGACTTGTTTTGTTTAACATGTGGTTTCCATGGATTATTGGAACCATAAATACACAACCATAAATAAGATCTGATTGAGATTATAACCTTAAGTTAAGTCTTGGTTTAAAGCCTTAACACTTAAGAATTCTAATCAACATCATCTTGTGACATGGGTGTTAATTTAAATGCAATATAAAGCAAAGCTCGAGGATATCACAAGCTTAACTAACCTAATGATGAACTCACCCCAATCTTTATCAATTTGGTAAATCAAACATCATCCATAAATCATTTCAATTAAGCTCTGCAAACAAACCCCCCCTAATCAAAATACAATCAACTAAAAACAAACAACTACTACAAAGTATCATCGCCGAGGATTCGACCCGAGTGCTGCTATACACATTAGCAGAGCACCGGAACTTTGACCGGTCGATAGGTGACAATTGGCCGTGCGTTTCAAGTATCCTTATAATAATTATAATTTTGTGTGACTTTCCCAATGCTTTTAATTTTTTTATATCATGACACTAAATCACCTTAAATTATATTTTATTTCATCGCATGTTGTGGTACTTTTACATTGATAGCTTGTGGTATAGGCATTTTTGGTATAATTTTATTTAATATAACAATATTTCTCCTCACATTAGATCTACTAAATTATTGTATAGGTATTCCTTATCATTCAGTGATGGAATTTTTACACTAAAAATCAATGGAATTTTATCCCAATCATCCAAAACATCATTTTTCAACAATAATCCTTATTCTCATTATATTAGTTTTAGTTTCACCATATTTAATGCACTTTTTTTAGAAAAAACATATATTCCTTTTATTCTTTTTGGGGAAATATTATTCTTATATATTCTCAAAAACACTATTGATATAGTGGTAGGTTTCTTATAATTTTCCATATAAATTTACGTTAATTCTAAATTGTATACTATAATAGACATTGAAATAAAATAAGTACACAAACTATTTTCTTCTATATGGGTTACCCTTGATTTTAATTCTACAATAAATGAATTCTAATATGTTTTTAACATCGTATTACCAATGATATGAGGGTTTTTAACAAAAACACATTCCTCCTGAACCTTTATAGAATCACATCATCTCAAACAAGTTTTGAAAGATTAAACATATTCTAATTCTAGATTTATCAATTTCACTTCTAATTCAAGACACTTAATTTAAAGTATTGTAAATTCATGTTATGTTACATTATGAACATAAACTATCAAAATATATTAGGAGGGGATGGAGTTCAATTTTTAAGTTTAGGTGGTGAATCATAGCATGATTCACTGGTTCATGGTGTGAATGTCAATGGTAATGTTTTTAGTCATTATATAATCAAATATTTTATGAAATGAATTGTTTTATTCCTGAAATGAAATACAACCCATTTAATTGTATTGAGTTTGTTTTTTATTACATGTGAATCGCATAAGTTTTGAGACTTGAACAATCCATTCATCCTGTGAAAGAATTTCATCATAGATGTATATAAATTATAAACTCCCACCAATATTTCTCATTATCCCATTACATTTCTCAACCATTAAGATATTCCTAGAAAAAACTAGAAGCTCCAATAGCCCATGATAATTTTTATTTATCATGACCTTTGGATACTTTATATTAGTCATTTTAAGTGTATTTATATTATATTTCTTTCTAAATGATTCTTTCTTTCATAAATGGTTTCATAGAGGATGTATTGATTGAATTTTGGGGTTTATTAAGCTATGATTTTGAATAATAATAACTGTGTTTTAGTTTCATTTTTGGATCTTTACTTGGTAGTGGCCCTATGGTTTACCTCTCTTACATTGTGTTTCTGAAATAAATTAGAAATAATCTTTTAAGGAAGAGTGTTTGATTAAATTCTATCACTTTTATGTGCAGATGAAAAATTTTCATTCCTTTTCTTTTCTACGTGTTAATTGTATGAATTTGAATGATGAATAAAATAAATAGAAATTATGAAATTTAAATGGAATATAGTGATGCACATACGATTATTAGTCTTTTTTGATATTATTGTTATTATTTCATGTTATATTTATATTATGTAATTACTTCTTATTGTGTTTCATTGATTTTATAAATACAATTATATGGTTAGATACTAAAATATGATAATAAAAAAACTATATTGAATAATCTATTTATTTTATTGTCATGATTTGTATGTATTGGTGGCCTTTTTTGTTTTTGGATTGGAAGCCTTAGTTGTGATACAATAGCTTGATGAGGTGGTTGGTTAATAGATTTTTTTATTGAAATGGAATAATAAAAGTTAATATAATAATGTTTTAATGACTAAATAATTCATTCATGTGAATTTAAACTAATAATTAAATAGAATATTTTTTTTGGGTGAATTGTTAAGCAAACAATGCGAAATAGAATCTTGGTTGTGGACTATTGTGTTTTAATTTGAGGTTAGTTTTTTTTAAATTAAATTTATAACATGGTTGTGAGATATTAGTGGTTTCTTGAGAGTAGTTGTGTTATTGATTCTTATATGAACCCATAGTTGAAGGTTTTTGTTAGAATATTATATAACATTATTATTTTGTGATTATCTATTCACACAACCTATGTCAAATTAACATACCAACACCCAAATGTATTGTGGTGTTATTTTCTTAAAATACATATGGGGGGGGGGGATATTGATGTATGGATAACCTACCCCCAAGCTCACACTCCCTTTATAATAAGATCTTGGATGTAGTAGTAAAACAAATTTGGCTGAAGTAATCGGTGGTGAATATTGAGAAATGTTTTGGGGTCATACATGGTATGGGGAGGTCTTGAGGTTGATGTTGTTTACATTAATGATACCCTAATGATCTGGTTATGTAATATGTAGTTGGTGATGTGATATGTGATATGTTGTCATGTTGCAAGACATGATGATCAATTGGTGTTTTCCTTGGTGGATATTTAAATAATGAGAGTAAAGGATATATTCTCATTTGGTGAGAGAAGGAAAACCATGGAAAAGTTTATATAAGGAACCTTTTATATATTATTATAATTTTACATTACTATTATTATATGATATATTTTTTGAGTGAGCCTTGGTGATACAGTGGTGGGGGGACTAGTTAATGTGTTTAAGTGCTAGTTAGTTATATTATTTGTTCACTAGGGAATTGGTATGATCTATTCATATTTTTATGAGAGACCTTGGGTACGATCCTACTGAGTATACATGTTATACTCACCCATATATATATATATATATAACATCCATGTTTCTAGGAGGAAATTGTTGATAAGGATGGATGGTAGTATCCCCATGTTTTGGGTCCTTGAGATTGATTCCACATGATTCCTTTAGTACCATTTTGATTTAGAGACAATTGTATATATTTTATATTCATGTATTTTTGGATTTATTTAATTATATTTGGGTTTATTTTCATTAAATTACTATTAGGTGGTGGTATTTTCATATTTTATCTTGGAATCATTAGGGTAACACCTCCAATATTTTTTTCATATAACCTAGGAAATAATCGCAAACATAAGGTTTAATGGAGGGTCACTTATAGGTTCATTATCATCTTTACTGAAGAATGAATAGGGGTTCCCATCAAGGGAGGGACACGATACAGTGGTATCAAATGTTTGGATTAAGAGATATGGAGGATTATAAAGTTAGGAACATGTGAGTTCTATACAGGATGGTAAGGAATTTGTGTAGCTAAACATAGAATTTGATGACTGTAAGGAAGACTATACAGGAAAGAAGATTTTAAGGCCCCTAAAGATTGGATGAAAAGATTGTAAGATACCTAAAGTTACTAAGAAAAGTTATGTTACCTATACGGTAGAGACCTAGAAGAGGTACATGTGTCACACTTTCCTAAGTCCTATTTTAAATGGGGTGTATATCGAGAAAATTAAACTAGTTAATTAAATAAAACTAAATAAACACATTCCTATAAAACATAATTGTTTCTACCTTCATTTAAGATATTCTTGTTATTTGTCACCCGCATGTGGCCTGAGTTTGGTAGGATCTATAGGACAACCCTATTTTTATTCGGACGTCAATCCTGCTTAGGACGATGAGAAGTGTTTATGGATCTTTCCTTGTTCTCATCACCAGAGCATATATAATTATGAGGGTATCATCTATGATATAGTTATTAAGTGATGTATAGTTGAGTTGGAGAGAACATTCATCATGATTTGATACCATGATAAGTATCGATTTTCCCTAAAATTTATCCAATTGAGTGGAGTAGTGCATCAATGGTTGATGTTGTACCATTAGAAGCATAAGTAGATTGATTTATTGTCTGTCAATTTTTTATTAAGAGGATAGGGATGAGTTCTTATAGACAATTGAGAAAGTGGTGAAGATATATATGTTTATATACCTTTATAAGGGGATCATGGTCATTTATGTGTTGGGAATTATGTTGATGGGATTTACGTGATTTTCCCCAAACACATTTTAATATGAAGAGTCCCAATAATAATTCTTAGAGGAATAATTGGGATAAAAAATTTATTCTATTGTCCCATACTTTATGTTTCCAACATATTTGGAGGGGATTTATAAGGAAAATGTATTGAAGATGGTGCATGAGTGGGATGTAAAACTCATATTTAATGATTAGAAGGGACCTCAAAGAATCAAGGCATCCTATATAGGGTTTTGGATATAAGGCTAGTTGATATTCTGATCGACAATGAGACAACCTTAGTAATTAGTATCAACATCAACATGGTATGAATGTTATTGTGATTCTCAAAGTTCCTCTCTATTTTTGAGATTTGGTTGTGGATTTCACAATTCCTATCAACAGTAGTGTCCCTTGTCCTCAGAATGTCTTTAGGTTTTGGTTGGTTAGGTTCTCTTCTAGCAGGTGTAGTTTCCTCTGAGAAATTATTAACCATAGGGACTACCAATATATATTCATTGTATAGTCTAGTAATATTATTTTCAGACATGAAGAGTTTGAGTTGCAAGAGGTAATCCCAATGATATCCCATGTAATCAAGGAACTCAACCAAAAAATAGAAGTGGAGGCCATTGGAAGTAAGGTAGTGGAGACAACCAAGGCCAAATTCATGTGATAGAGACACTAGTTCCATAGGATCCAAAGGTTTTTTGAGGTAAAATCAGTTATTATCCACCCTGTTATAAACATTGTTTGATTATAAAGATTCATACTCCTTTGTTTCACCCACCTCTCTCTGAACATTGGGAATGGATGCATAGAGGCTTTTAATGCCCCAGGTGTTATCATTTCCTATTAAAGGTCACGAAAGATAGTTTTATATTTTTAAAGGATATACTATGATTATTGGGAATCATAAACCATTGATATATTTACCTATGTACTATATATAACTATATGATTTCATTCTTGACATGTATTAGTTTTATTATGTTCATGTGGTTGTTGATCGTTTCTAGAGTTGAGTTGGGTTTTTCGATGTGGGAGAATAGTGTATGGTGTTTTTTGTTGATTGAGGTTTCAAGATGGGTGATAGGAGATTGGATAACCTTCTTTTATTTATATCAGAATCATCAAAATAGTTAGTGAGGGCTCAAGTAGTGGAGTTACCTAGATATTTTGTGATGTTTTAAGGTGTTTTCCATGATGAATTTTTGACACTACCCACTCTACAAGATATTGATATTAGAATAGGGTTATAACAAGATATTAAAATTATTTATATGGAACCCTCTTGGATAAATCACTTTTTTGTGGGAGTTGAGGATACAAATAGATGAGCTAATTTAGTAAGGTATTATTGGGGATATTATGTCACCTTGGGGAGCTCAAGTATTGTTCTCCATGAAGGTGGAAAACTGTCTAAGGTTTTATGTAATAGAAAAGGAAGAACCTAGTGATTATAAAGAATTTTTACCATTTTCCAAAAATCATTGATCTATTTTAATTGTTAATGGGAGATAGCTGGTATCCTATGTTCCAACTATAGTCAATATATCATCTATTAAGGATGAAGGACATAAATGTCTCGAAGACATATTTTTTATATCTGTATGGGTACTTTGAGTTAATAGTTATTCTATTAGGTGTAAAACCTTTCTAAGTGTGTTCATGGAACTGTAGAACCCTATATTTTTATATTTCTAAGAGCATTTTTTATTATATTTATCAATGAAATTATCATATAATTGAGGTCAGAAGAGAAGCATGTAGATCACCTAAGGATCATCTTATATATACTTCAAAACCACCAGTTGTATGGGAAATGGAATTATTGTAATTTTGGATGTGATAAGAACATTTTATTATAAATTTTTGTTCCCAAAATAAGGTAGTTGAGTGTAAAATGAAGGTTAAGTTGGTTGGTTCCAAGAATGCACGCAATAATGTGGAAAAAGGTCCATAACTTTCCTGGTCTCATGGGTTATTATTGATTGTTTTTATTAGACTTATCATGGATTGAATTAACATTAACAACCATAATAAGTAAGGATTAAGATTTAATTTAGAATGATAGTGAGTGTAAGTATTCAACTACCTAATGGAGTAGTTGATAAACACCCTAGTTCAATAATTTCATAGAGAGATCATGATATTGAGGTGTTTTGTGATGCTTCCTATTTTTGTTTGGGATGTATATTAATGTTTCATCTAATATTAATATCTTATGGGTATAGGTATTTACACACCCACTAGTATAAATTCATCTTCTATGATATGGTGCTAGAGGTGGTTGTGTTTTCCCTAAATCATTGGTGGAATTACCTCATTGAATAATACATTATGGTATTCATAGATAGAAAAATAATATGGCATATTTTTCTTAGTGTAACCTGAATATATGATAGAATAGGTGCATATAGTTTATATAGTAATAAAACATTAACATCTATAATACAACATGATATAAAAGTTTCATTACTGATGCACTAAGTAGAATTTCATGGGGAGCTATTCGAGATTTCTAAGATTCTTGGAGGGTGATGGAGGAGTTAATTTATTTACATCTTGAAGCATAGGAGGATGATGAAACTAGATAATTATTACTTATGAAAATAGATCCATCTTTGTTGTAGTGGGTGGAAGATTCCTGATGGAAATACATAGAGTTAGAGGTGATTCCCAATCAGATCACTCAATGTGATAAACTTGAGGAAAGGTCTGAGAATTGAAACCATCAGGTTATATTCCATGGAGGGATATTCATTACAATAGTGATGTATATGAGATTACTTCACATGTTTCATAGAATTACTCTAGTTTTATATGATGGTTTAGTTGAAAATCCTAGGATGGAGGAATCACTTACATGTGGATTGGGTAAATTAGTGGTTTAAATTTATTTTTATGAGTTATTCCCTTTTATCCCAACCTCTTAAACTTGTTGATGTTCTCAATCCGCTCACTTTTAGCTCATATCCTCACCTCATGTGTTTTAGTAGTAAAATAGAAAGTATCACATATTTTTGCCAATTTTTATCTTAAAATAATACTTCTTTCCATGTTGGTTAGACACCCCAACATAGATTCTCCATTAGAGACACATATGGAGAAAACTTGTTAGTCACTCAAGTTACACTTCTCCATTAATTAGTTAGATTGACCAATTTCATTTCTTCTATGATTGGTTAGATACCCCAATAAGAAACCTCCAATACCTAGTTAGACACCCTAGATCCATTATCATTATTCAATTTTGATTAAAATATATAAATATCCTCTTCCTTATATGGTCTTACTTCATAAGAAATCAATATCTCATTCACTTGTGTACAATTTTATAAGGTATTAAATAGTTGTTTCGAACAATCTTGTCATCCTTGAGACTCCTTTCTAATATTGAATGATCTAAATTTTCTTCTTTTAAATACACAGGCACATTTGATCACCCTTTTGAAGAATTTATTGACTTTGAATCCATCTTTAATCAACAAAAATATGTATCAAGATTCCCCAAATTCTCTTATACAATGCGTAAAAGATCTCTCACAATTTTACTATAATAATTTTTCATCATCTACATAAAAAAATATATCAAAAATAAAAAAATATTGTGATAATAATATCTCATTTATTACGTGATTTTAATGTGATAATTTTTTTTTAATTTTTTCTCAAATTAAATACCCAGAGAGATTCAGGTATTTTATTTTTTTCTAAAAAAATAATACCTCATTTGAATCCTCATTTTTAATATACCCATATCCTTAAGGTATATTGTTTTATTTAAATATGTAATGGGAAACCCAATTATATTCCACATATTTGTTATTAAATAATATATGGTTAATATTTATATAATATCATAACCTCAGCCTAATTTAAATACAATTTAACAAATTGGATTTTCATTTCCATGTATAGAAGGGTTTAGGCATTCATCATACCCGAATATCAGATTGTCACCTTAATGAACATAATTTAATTTATCATTTACAATACCTCTTTTACATAGGAACCACTGAACATTTATTTATGTAGTTAATAAATACCAAAATACATATTATAAACCTGAATGATCAAGCTTAACTCATCAACTAAAATATACCATAGATCGATCTCATCTAATATTTATTCAAGAATCATATAATATGCACCAAATTGTGTCACCATAAAAATCCTAAAGAACTAAGAATATAAAATATTTTTATGAGGTTTTTGTTCTTATTTTGAGATGAAACAAACATTAATGCAATGATAAATGTTTGGAACACCTTATTTTAGATCATAAACCCTGTATATATTCATGTGTGAATTGACTCTTCCAACATAATTTTTCATCGAACAACATCAAATTCTTCAAAATTGTTCCTGAACGTAAGATGAGTATTTCATGCATGTATTTATAATTATCAATCTTCCATTATTCTCTCAAATCAATTAGTATATATTTTTTATGTAATGGATTTCAAAAAATGGTCCATAGATTACATCAGACCCATATTAAGAGATAAGGGATGATGCATGAGATGATTAGACATCTTGGACTCATCTGATAGTGTGGATCATGTTATATTCATAACTTTTCAATGAATTAATAGTGTATAATAAAAGGCCCATGTCCCAAATGAAAATTATCTTTAGAACCCTCCATTATATATGAATTTTTCTACCTTAGCTGGATAGTTAAAAGTAATAGGGTCTTCTCACAGCTTCTGCGAGAACAGACCCATGTTAGCACCCCTCTATTATCATTCCACCCTACATGGTAGAGCCACCACTCTTGGTAACCCCATGAAAACTTTATTCCTACTTGTGTATTCACTAACCCATACCACCCTCAACTATCCCTGGTGTCCTTAATTTTATGTGGTCGACCAATTAGGTCCCTCATGTGTTGTTGAGGTGGGTCCTTGGTTTTCCATTTTCTAAACACTTTTTTTCTATATCCTATTAATAATAAACAAAGAGTAAATATATGTATTGAATTTAATACCAATCCATTCTCAAATTCATTCACAAAAACACTCATAAAAATTATTATTGAAAAATATTATTATAAATTGTATTCAAATGAAATCCACCTTCAATAATAATATATAGCATGGGATCCATCAAAATATTCTTCTAAGATCATAAAAATTATTTTTTCAAATATCCCTTGATAAAATTATCAACATCATATTCTCATATAATCATCTTATTTATTATAGTAAAAAATGTTTCAATTCAAAATATTATTTACATCCATATCACAAACAATGTTTCAATTCATCAACACCATTAACAAATGTCTCTGAGCTTAATACCTATTAAACAAACATTATAATTTAAAAGGATGGTTGATCAAGCATGAAATACAATGAAATTTTATGAATCATTAATAATCCTATAATAGTAATAATATCACCTTAAATTCCCAAATAAATATTTTCCCATTGAGAAAATATACAGTACATACATGAGATTAACAGTCTCCCCATTTCTCTATTGTCAATATCTCCTCACATAATCAAAGTAAATATATTATGATAACTTCTTTTATCCCATTACTAGAAATAAATTAAAATAGACATGTTAGGTACTTTAATCTCATACATTTTTTTTCCTAAAAATTGTCTCATTCATTATATAATTTTTTCTTAAACACATATATAACAAGGATAATATCACATGCTTCTCTTTGAATGGTTTATTTTTTAATTAACCCTAAGTCTGTACGAGTAAAAATATTATTGAAAAAATTGATATAAATAAGGTTTTACTTATTTTACATAAACTAAAATGTATGTGAAATAATCATTATAAATTATCAATTTACATTTTATGGGTTGAAAATAATCTGAATTATCAATGAAATAAAAAACCCTTCACGCACTTCAACAGACACATATGAATGTTTAGGTGAAAAAAATAATCTCCCCCTTTTTATCTTCTATTAATCAACCATGAAGTCCGACTTGATATATATTATTAATAAAATTAAGAATAAGGTATGAGAGTGTGATAATCATTACATAAACTAGTTTTACTAGGTTATCCATAAAATTATAGATTCATATGAAAGTACTCTGGAAGCCTCCTATAACCATTCAACTCCCCCTCGAGGTGTGTACACATTTACATATCTTTATAGTAGACGAGAAACACCATGGTAGTTTCTTATTATTTTCTCCCTTATTATTGAAGGCCTTATATAATACTCATTATTTCCCTATAGTTTTTCACAAGTAAAAATACAATATTGGTGGGGAATAAGAAGGGACCTCAGTGCTCCATATAATTAATATTCTTGGTGGGAGTTTCCTCTCATCCCAGCATATTATTTTCTTCAAATATATGGATGTGAAGTTATCTTATAAATTTTCCTTTCTGTAACTTATTTATGGGGAGTATCTTTTTCAATATTCATAATCTTCATGTTTTATGTTTTGGATAACTTCTAATAAATTTCCACTTCAGCATCTTAAGACACTTTCTTTCTATTACCCACAAAATGTTCTTAAGCTTCCTCCAACTATTTAACCAATATCAATAAATTTATCCAAACAAATTGAAACTCTTTATTGACATTCAAAATATTCTAAATCTCCTCACAATAAATCAAACTTTTTTATTTTGAAACCACTTACCAATAACTACATAATGAATATCTCCTTTAATCATTTTCATTTGTACCAAATCCTTGTTCTCTTGTAAAATACATCTAAAAAAACATCTTCTAGGCTATAAAATTTGTTTTATGTAGATATTTGTGGTATAGGTCTTGTAACATGTTTGTTTATCTACGATTTTTCTCTTATTTTCTCATTAAAAAACCCCATTAGTTCTTTCCTCTTTACTGGTAAAGACATATTGAACCAAAAATAACAGTTATCATGTACATGATTACTACAACACTGGTAAAACACTTAATTCATTATTCTTATTTGTTGGATCTAGATATATCAATATTTTTGTTAATATTTCCTTGTTGAAAACCAAGCCTCACTTTTAATAGGGTTTTTTCATCCATGGAATAGTCCTCACTTACTTTGATGTGGAAGAGTGGATCTCAGTCATCATGGTATAAGCCTCCTCAAATTTTCTTTATTACCTTTATTACAAGAAATAAAAAATTTATTTTCAAATCAAATTGGTGTAGATTTTCCTTCAACACTATCTTGAGATGACCCAAATTTAGATCAAATTTATTTAGAAAATAATTCTATGATTTTCTTTAACTCATTTGGAGAATCATTTCATATTAATTTTTTTAGCAAATATTCTCCATTTTCAAGCCACATTATTTAAACATCACTCAAAATCATTTATATTTCATTCACTATCAATATATTATTCATATTATCATAAAATATATATATATATATATATATTATAATACTCATCATTCTCACTATCCAACTTCTAGTTTTCCTTCCCCATTTTCTTTTTCTTTTTCTTGAGTAGATTATTGTTCTCTTGAGATAATTCATGATTTTACTTTAGTATCCATCCCATTTTTTTCATTCCTCATCATCATCAGTTGATGAATCGAATCCTTCATCAACTTTATAAATGTAATTAACCTCGTAATATTATAATATACATAGTGATGAATTGGGTTTCTATTGATTTATTATAATATTCTTCTTATTTAAGAGTTTTTATTGGATCTTTAGAGGGAATCACTACTCTAATACCAATTTAAGAGGCCATTCCAGATGAATCACTAATAGAGGGAGGGTGAATTAGTTATTTCCTTTTGTTTTTGTCAGATATTTCATTTTTTCCCAACCTTTTAAACTTATTGATATTCCTTATCCACTCATTTTTATCTCACAAACTCACCTCATGGTATTAATTTTAAAATATAATGAAAAGAATAGGTTTTTAAAGGTTCAACATAAAAAATATACCTTTATATTTTCATTGGAATCCTCAACATAGATTAGAAATTATAAGAAAAAATTATTACACATAGTTAGACACCCCTATTACACATATCCATCAATTATTTAGGCAACCCATTTGATATTCTTTAATGATTGGTTAGAAACACCAATCTGAAGACTATATTAGCTATTTAGAACCCACTTATACAAGATAATTCTCCAATGTTCATTAAAATATATAAAAATAACCTTATTTATATGGTCATTATCCATATAAAATTTAGATATCCTTTACTTCTATATAATTATATTAAGTTATAAGTAATTTTTTTGGAATAATATAATCAGTCATGAAACTACTTTCAGATCATGAATGGACCGAATTGCCTTATTCAAATAATTGAGCACATGCAATCACCTTTTTTAAAAATTGAATAACTTTTAATCATTATTTCATTGATAAAAATAAGTATCTAGCTGTAATGTCTCTAATTTTCCATTTATTATTTTTAAATATTATATGGAATTATTTCGAGACTGAGCGCGAAGACGACACATCATTCTGAGATCCAGTGAGCCCGGAATGGTGGTTTGAACTTTTTTTAAGTTAAGTGAGTCGGCGCTTGTGCACGGTTGTGGCAGTTTCCAAACGGATGCCTGGATTAAAAAAATCTGAGCGCACCATTACATCCGGGACGATGACTTTACCTAAGAATGAGGTTAACCTTGACCAGCGCGGGTCGAGGGGAAAAGTTAATTTTTTGACATTTTAAGTAAAATAAAATAAAATAAATTAACAAGTTTATTTTATTTCATTTAAGGAAACATCCACTATAGCGCGGTAATGGTGCAGTTGTTTCCTAAATTAATGGCAAGTCATAATAACTTCAAAATGGCGAGTCAACGTCATTAATGCTGCCGCGTAATTAAATGACAACATGTTTCCCTTTTTAATGGGTTAAACAATTTTTGATCATTGGCGACGTTTTAGAGGAACCTCTGCCAAATTCGCGGAACATTGGATAAAACTCTAGGCAATGAATGACGATGGATCGAAGTCGAGAATCGCTACACCAACAACGTTGAAGGATCTTGACGACAACGACAGCGCGACGCCTTCATCAACGATCGATCCTTTAAAAAGGTAGGGGTTGTTATTTCAATTTCTTTTCCCCGTATTTGAGTTTAAATGACGAACGCAGATCAACCACAAACAAGTTGATCCGTAGATTCGTGCATTCTTGCGGGAGGTATTTTCTTTGGGAAGATTATGGGGAATTGATTCATGCATTATGTTGTTGTTAATTCTTGATCAGTTTAAGCCTATTAACAAGAGCGGATCAATACCGCGACGAATGAAGGTGGAGGTTCGTTCCTCATTTTGTTTATTTGGATTTCTTCCCCCTTCTTTCCTCGCACGTTCTTCGTGTTCTTCGTGGGGTGACGAACAACAGATCGTTGCACATCCATTATGCGACAAAAAGATCCAAAATCTAAGGTTTGACACCACAACGACCTTGTGGAGGTGCGACGATGATGGAAGACGACAAATCGGACTGGATCAGAAAGAGTGTTCTTCGAGCATTCTTCGTGCGGGAATATCAGAACACGTTTTCAGATCTGATCGGAGGATTGAAAATGATGGAAGCGGCTTCGTGGTGTCAGGGCGACTAGAACCTGTATGTTTTGCGGTGATCGGATGGCTGGATCGATGATCAGAGCACCACGGGAGGCGCACCGGCGAAGGGCTCCATTTCGGGAAATTTCCAGAATACACGGCGTGTACTTCCAAAGAACACGCCATGTAGTACTGGAGGCGGCAGATAGGGTTTCGGGGTCAGAGAGGAATAACACGGCGTGTGATCTCGGTCACACGGTGTGTTGACTTCCCCCAAAGCTTGGCATGTACCTTGGGTACTACACAGACTTGGGATGAGCTACACAGCTTTAGGCGGCACGGCGTGTACAACGCGGTAGAAGCGGCTCGGCGTGTATCTCACGGATACGCGGACACGAGATGGAGTACACGACCGTGTAATCTATCACACGGCCTGGCGAGTCCAGTAACGCGGGTCACCCCATGTGGTGATTACACAGGTTGGAGTACACGGGTTGATGACCGTGTACGGGCACATGTCCAGAGTACACGGAGCCAACCCTAGTTACCCAGACATGACGTGTACACTATAATACACGCCGTGTACTTAGTTTTTCCTACACGACCAGCCTATGACACAGGCCATTGTACACGGGCAGTACTCGGGGTCAGACAACACGACGTGTATATTTTTCTACATGCCGTGTACTTTTTGGAAAACGGCATGATCCTTTCATTCACCATACCTTGAAAATATTTCATTTGGGTTATTTCCCCTCCTTCTCGTTCCCCTGAAGGTCAGGCATCATTTCCCACTCAGTAGCATGATCCCTTCAGCATGACTTTTTGTGATAGAGTCAGACATCCATCCGAGAGGCCCGAATCGAGATCCTCTATCTATTCTTGACCCTAGGTAGAGTCAGGCATCGACATGACCAACCTTACCAGGCGTTGATCCTCTACCTAGCTTGTGTATTACCTAACTGGTGAATCCAGATGAGTCGCAGTATCCTCCATGACCCTGGCAGTGATCCTCATCTGTGTATCATGATCTTTCACACTCAGGAGTGTGTCTCCCATAATGATTGATTCTATCTACCATAACCTTTCCACTCAGGAGTGTGTCTCCTATAATGAGTGTAGATATCTCTCGTGATGGTTCCCGAAGAACATCACTTCTCGAACGAAAGTCATCAGAGCTATAAGACTCATGGAGTGTGTTCTCCCAGAATGAGTGCATCACAGAATCTTCGAACAAAATCCATTACATGGGTATGCGTTTGTGTGACTTGTCTCTAGACCATGGGCCTGGGTTTTGAGTATATATGGTTTGTTATATATGTTCTATAGACATATACTGTGCATAGATGACTTTACCTTTACTTTGTGTACTGCTTTGTGGTTTTCGGGGTCCTCTAATGAGTATTGTTATACTCACCCCTGCACAAGCTTTGCCCGCACGTCTGGTGTCTTGTGCAGACGAGTATCCTTTTGACAGAGTCCAGGGCGGACCTGGATAGGACCGAGCCTTCTGAGTTCCCTATAGGTCGAGGTGTTCTTACAGCTACGAGAAGTAGTCCGAGTACCTTTTGTGCTTACAGGTTGGACTTTTCAGTTTTTAGACTCTTGTTTGTTTGATTTTTGGTGGGCTTGTATTTTTGGCCTAGTTTACTTTTACAGTACTCTACCTTTCTTCATACTCTGTTGGTTGGGTTTAGTTGTATGCATGCATTCCTTTTCCTTAGTGGTTTTTTTACATTTCAGCATTTGTAGGCTTAGAGATGTGTGTGTGTGTACAGGTACTTAGGCAATGCCTCCCATGTTAGTAATATTCCTACTTGATGCTAGTCACCAGCCCCTGGCCTATTGGAGGCGGGCTTGGGGAGTCACGGCGCGGGCCCCACTGGGATGGGTCATGACAGAGTGGTATTAGAGGTGGTCGGTTCTACCTTAGGACCAAGAGTTTGTGAGTTTTGGTTTGGGGAAACAGTGTTGAGTGTTTCGGGTTCGGCTTTCAGGCCAGAGACCCCAGTGTTGGTGCGGCGGCCGACTCATCCATACATTAGGACTCTAATAACCTTCTTTTGAACTCGGTACACGAAATAACTAGTTGTGGGGAAATAAAAGGTACATGCATCATATAGGAATGGGCTGTGTTTTCCATTTCCTTTGTGTCAGCTATCCAGATATACTCATTGACCATGGTACATCATGTTTGTTTACAGGATGCCTCCGCGATGCATACTCGCTAGGGTTCAGCAGAACGATCACGAGGATGACCCCCTTAGTGACGAGGCTTCGATACAGAGACCAGCTCCCCTGGCATTGCCACCAGGTGGGGCACCTACTATACCACCACCAGTGGAGCAGCCAGTGGTACCTGAAGTACCGAACAGAAAGGAGTGCATGCTTAGTGCGCTCCATGAGTTCCAGAGATAGAGACCCCTCAGGTTCCGAGGCGAGCCCGACCCTCAGGCAGTTGAGGACAGGCTTGAGGCAGTGACCAGAGTTTTTTGTCTAGTGAGGACACCAACAGACCAGATGGTGATCCTAAGAGCGAGCCTTCTTCAGGGTTTGGCGGGACGATGGTGGAGTCTAACCACACAGACTCATGATGAGGAGAATCTTTCATGGACGGAGTTTGAGTGACTCTTCTGGGAGGAGTTTTCTCCGGTTACGCTGAGAGATATATGCATCTAGGAGCTTCTTCAGCTCCAGTAGGGCAGTATGACTATGGCTAACTACTCATCTTGGTTTACCAACCTCACTAGGTACTCTATGGATATGGACAGGGATCAGTACTTCAGAGCTCGGACCTTTGAGCGAGGTCTACGACGTAACATCCGAGCTAGTGTCATACCTCTATGCATTTCCACTTATGATGGAGTGATCAAGTGAGCCTTGGTGATCAAGAGTTTCTTGGCAGAGCAGAGACAGCCACCGGTAGTCAGCAGTAGGCAGACAGGTGCGGAGACACCAGCAGCAGGGAGCCGATGTCAGACGCAGGGATCAGGACGTGAGAGACGTCAGAGGAGGACCCCAGATAGAGGATCGACAATCCAGGGATCTCAGGCTGGATCCAGTCAGCCTAGGGAGAAGCAATGCTACACATGCGATGGTAGGGGACATCTCGCTAGATATTGCATGACCCGTTGAGCTGATGACAGGGAAGCGGTGGATGGACCACCAAGGTAGAGGCAGAGAACAAAGCAGGTAGACCCGCCAGGCGGCGGACGTGGAAGAGGAGAAGGGAGAGCTGCAGGTGTTGGCAGATGCTTTGACTTACTTCCACCACCACCCCCAGGAGGTCCGCACCAGGCTTAGGGAGCTGGGGGACAAGGGAGAGGACAGCTGCATGAGGTCGAGGCATACGACCTAGGGGCTCCGGGGAGATTCGAGGTATGATCTATGTCCTTTCTACCTTAACTGTCGTACTCATAGACACAGGTTCCAGTCATTCCTTTATATCCACATGTCTTGTACAAAACCTCGAGATTCCGGTAGAACCGTTGACTCAATCCTTATGCTTGGAGACACCTACGGGAGGAGACTTGATGATCACGCATCTTTTTAGACAGTGTGATCTTACCCTTGGAGGTGAGAGTTTCAGTTGGAAGCTCTTTGTGGTAGCGTCGAGGCCTTACGACGTCATTCTCGGTATAGATTGGTTATCTTAGTTCCATTCCCAGATTCACTGTTTTAGGTGAAGATTATGGTGTGTCCGCCATGATGGAATGAGGTTTTCCTTTATCAGAGAAAAGGAAACCCATTTAGCACAAAATGGGCTCATGCATAGGAGGGTGAAACCGATCACTCATGAGTTGGCTAGCCTTACCCTTGGAGCAGTAGATTTTGGGAGCTCTCAGTTCCTAGAGGTGGTGGCGGAGTATGAGGACGTCTTTCCAGAAGATGTTCCGGGATTACCTCCCCACCGGGAAATTGACTTCTGTATCGACTTACACCCCGGGACGACACCGATTTACTCATCGGAATATTGGATGGATCCCACAGAGCTTTGCAAGTTGAGGGTGCAGTTGGAGGATTTGCAGAGCAAGGGTTTTGTGAGACCTGACATTTCACCCTGGGCAGCCCCAGTCATGTTTTCCAAGAAGGCAGACATAAGTCTGAGGTTTTGCGTGGATTACCGGTACCTGAACCAGGTGACGGTGAAGAACAAGTATCCACTGCTGAGAATCGATGACCTCTTCGATCAGCTAAGAGGGGAACAGTGGTTCTCGAAGGTTTACCTTTAATCAGGCTATCACTAGATACGAGTGCGGGATGAGGATATACCGAAGACAACTTTCAGATGTCGCTACGGTCACTATGAGTACTTGGTGATGCCTTTTGGCATGACGAATGCCCTCGCAATGTTCATGGGGATGATGAACCGGATCTTCCAGCCGTACTTGGACCGGTTCGTAGTGGTCTTCATCGATGACATCCTTGTGTACTCATCGTCAGAGGAGGAGCATGTGAGACACCTGCGGATGGTTCTGGACGTACTTCGGGAGCACCATCTTTATGGAAAGCTCTCGAAGTGTCAGTTCTAGATTCTGGAGGTCCACTTTCTGGGACATGTCATCTCAGCAGATGGAGTGGCTGTGGACCCATCCAAGGTGGAGGCTGTTTTAGCATGGGAGCCACCTTGGAGTGTAACAGAGGTGCAAAGCTTCCTTGGATTGGCAGGATATTACCAGAGATTCATTCCCAATTTCTCTCGGATATCAGCACCGATGACAGCCTTTACCAGGAAGGGGCAACCCTTCGTGTGGACAAAAAAGTGCCAGCAGGCTTTTGAGCAACTGAGACAGAGTTTGACGAGCACCCCATTCTTGAGATTGCTGGAGGAGGGTGTTGAGTACATAGTTTTCTGAGACGCATCAGGGACCGGGCTTGGCTATGTCCTGATGTAGCCGCAGGAAGTGATTGCTTATGGTTCACGCCAACTTAGGACACATGAGTAGAACTATGCGACCCATTATCTCAAGTTAGCAGCGGTAGTCTTCGCATTGAAGATGTGGAGACACTACCTTATGGGCGAGCGGTTCATTGTCTACTCTGACCACAAGAGCCTCAAGTACATATTCTCACAGAAGGATATGAATCTGAGGCAGAGGCGTTGGCTAGAGTTCCTCTAGGACTATGATTTTGAGATCATCTATACTCCTGGAAAGGGGAACAAGGTTGTAGATTCCCTTAGTAGGAAGTCAAACTCATAGATGTTGATTGAGGTGACACAAAAGTTAGCCACGTTATAGTTATCCTTCGTGGATGGAGAGGATACAACTTACCTACAGTCGATGGTTGTCACCCCTCCACTCTTATAGCGAGTTAGGGAGGCACAACTTGGGGATGTCGACTACGTGGATTTACGTGCTCAGTTGTCCACAGGACATGCTCCTGATGGATATTCACAAGGTGGGAAGCATGTACTTCTTTTTAGAGGACTCACTGTTATACCAGTGGCATTCCAAAAGGAGGTCCTGAGGGAGTTTCATACATCCCCTTTGGCGGTAAATCTTGGAGTGGAAAAGATGTACCAGGATCTCTGACGATAGTTATGGTGGTTAGGCATGAAAAAGGCAGTAGCAGATTTTGTTTTTCGATGCCTCACATGCCAGCAGGTGAAGGCTGAGAACCAGGTTCCAGCGGGATTATCTCACCCTTGGAAGTTCCAGAGTGGAAGTGGGATGGAATATCGATGGACTTCATGATGGGCTTACCACGAACGTCCAAGGGGCATGATTCCATCTGGGTGATCGTTGACCGACTCACCAAGTCGGCCCACTTCCTAGATATAAGGGAGTATAGTTCCGTAGAGAGCTTGGGACGCCTCTACATGCATGAGATAGTTCGGCTTCATAGAGTTCCCTTGACTATAGCCTCAGAACAAGATGCTTGCTTCACATCCCGACTATGGAAGGGATTGCAGGAGGCTTTTGGGACTCAGCTACATTTGAGTACAGTTTTTCATCCCCATAAAATGGTCAGACAGAGAGGACCATTCAGGTTCTAGAGGATATGTTGTGAGCCTGTATCTTGGACTTTGGTCGCAGTTAGTAGGACCACCTACCAATGGTGGAGTTTGCATATTACAACATCTACCACTCCACCATCGGTATGGCACCGTTCGAGGCCTTGTACGGGAGACCCTGTCGGTCACCTCTTTTCTGGACTGACCCCGGAGAGTCAGCACTCATGGGTCCAGAGTTAGTGCGAGCCACCACAGAGAAGGTGCAGATCATCCGGGAGTGGATGAAGACTGCACAAAGCTAGCATAAGTCTTATGCTGACAGACGACAGAGGCCTCTGGAGTTCGAAGAGGGAGACCACGTATTTCTTCAGGTCTCACCTCGACGGGGGTTACGGAGATTTGGCCAAGGCGAAAATCTATCTCCAAGGTTAATCGGACCTTTCCATATTCTATGCAGAGTTGGAGAGGTGGCGTACCACCTAGCTCTTCCGCCACAGTTGCATCGGGTACATGATATCTTCCATGTGTCGCAGTTGAGGAGGTACGTGCATGACCCATCGCACGTCATCGACTGGGGAGAGCTGGACATCAAGGATGGAGTGACCTTTGCTGAGTACCCGGTGGAGATCGAGGATTGGTAGGAGAGGATCCTTCGTGGGAGATCGATTCCCTTGTTGCACATCCGGTGGAAGCATGAGAATCTTCAGGAGAGCACGTTGGAGCGGGAGGCTCAGATTCGTGCCCAGTACCCACATCTTTTTGAGTAGCCCTTGTTTTGGATTTTTGGGGACGTAAAGACCCAAGGTGGGGAGAATGTAATGTCTCATATTTTTCGTTTATTATTTTTAAATATTTTATGGAATTATTTCGAGACCGGGCGCGAAGACGACACATCATTCCGAGATCCAGTGAGCCCGGAATGGTGGTTTGAACTTTTCTTAAGTTAAGTGAGTCGGCGCTTGTGCGCGGTTGTGGCAGTTTCCAAACAGATGCCCGGATTAAAAAAATATGAGTGTACCATTGCGTTCAGGATGATGAATTTACCTAAGAATGAGGCTAACCTCGACCGGTGAGGGTCGAGGAAAAAAGTTAATTTTTGGACATTTTAAGTAAAGTAAAATAAAATAAATTAACAAGTTTATTTTATTTCATTTAAGGAAATATCTGCTACAGCGCGGTAACAGCGCAACTATTTCCTAAATTAATGGAACATCATAATAACTTCAAAATGGCGAGTTAACGTCATTAATGATGCCACATAATTAAATGACAAAATATTTCCCTTTTTAATGGGTTAAACAATTGTTGATCATTGGCGACGTTTGAGAGGAACCTCTGCCGAATCCACAGCGCGTTGGAGCAAACTCTCGGCGGCGAACGATGATAGATCGATGTTGAGAATAGACACACCAACAACATTGAAGGATCTCAATGACAAAGGAAGTGCGGTGCCTTCATCAACGATAAATCATTTCAAAAGTTAGGGGTTGTTATTTCAATTTCTTTTCCCCATATTTGAGTTTAAACGACGAACGTGGATCAACCACGAACAAGTTGGTCCGCAGATTCATGCATTCTTGCGGGAGGGATTTTCTTTGGAAAGATTATGGGGAATTTATTCATGTGTTATTTTGTTGTTGATTCTTGATCTATTTAAGCCTATTAATGGGAGAAGATCAATGACACGACGAACGATGGCGGAGGTTCATTCCTCATTTTGTTTATTTGGATTTCTTCCCCCTTCTTTCCTAGCGCGTTCTTCATGGGGCGATGAACAATGGATCATTTCACATTCGTTATGTGATGCAACGATCCCAAATCTAAGGTTCGACACCACAACGACCTTGTGGAGGTGCAACGATGATGGCAGACGAAAAATCAGACCGGATCAGAAAGAGAATTCTTCAAGCGTTCTTCGTGCGAGAAGATCAGAACACATTCTCAGAGTCGATCGGAGGCCCGAAAATGATGGAAGGGGATTCGTGGTGTTGGGGCAACCATAACCTGGAAGTTTTTTGGAAATCGGATGGCTAGATCGATGATTGGAGCACCACGGGAGGTGCGCCGGTGAAGGGCACCGTTTTTGGAAATTTCCAGAATACACGGTGTGTACTTCCGAAGAACATGCCATGTAGTACTAGCGGTGGCGGCTAGGGTTTCGGGGTCAGAGAGGAATAACATGGAATGTGACCTCGGTCACACAGCGTGTTGGACTTCCCCAAAGCTCAGCGTGTACCTTGGGCAGTACATGGACTCGGGATGAGTTACACAGCTTCAGGCGGCACGGCGTGTACATCGCGACAGAAGCGGCTCGGCGTGTATCTCACGAATACGCGGACACGAGATGGAGTACACGACCGTGTACTCCATCAAACGGCCAGGCGAGGCCAGTAACGCGGGTCACCCCATGTGGCGATTACACAAGTTGGAGTACACGGGTTGATGACCGTGTACAGGAACATGGCCAGAGTACACGGAGCCAACCCCAGTTACCCAGACATGGCATGTACATTGTACTACATTCCATGTACTTAGTTTTTCCTACACGACCAGCCTATGACACAGGCCGTTGTACACGGGTAGTACCCGGGGTCAGACAACACGACGTGTATATTTTTCTACACGCCATGTAATTTTTGGAAAATGGCATGATCCTTTAGTTCACCGTACCTTGGACATCTTTCGTTTGGGTAAGTGACCCTCCTTCTCATTCCCCTAAAGGTCAGGCATCATTTTCCACTCATTAGCATGATCCCTTCAGTAGGACTTTCTGTGATATAGTCAGGAATCCATCCGAGAGGCCCAAATCGAGATCCTCTATCCATTCTTGACCCTAGGTAGAGTCAGGCATCGACGTGACCAAACTTACCGGGTGTTGATCCTCTACCTAGATGGTGTATCACCTAACTGGTGAATTCGGATGATTCACGGTATCTGCCATGGCTCTGGCAGTGATCCTTATATGTGTATTGTGATCTTTACCACTCAGGAGTGTGTCTCCCGTAATGAGTGCTTCTATCTACCGTAACCTTTCTACTCAGGAGTGTGTATCCCGTAATGAGTGTATCTATCTCTCGTGATGGTTCCCGACAAACAACACTTCTCAGATAGATGTCATCAGAGCTATAAGACTCGTGGATTGTGTTCTCCCGGAACGAGTGCATCACAGAATCTTCGAACAAAATCCCTTACGGGGGTATGCGGTTGTGTGACTTGTCTCTAGAGCACAGGTCTAGGTTTTGAGTATATCTGGTTTGTTTTATATGTTCTATAGACATATACTGTACATAGATGACTGTACCTTTACTTTATGTACTACTTTGTGGTTTTCAGGGTCCTCTACTGAGTATTGTTATACTCACCCCTGCACGGGCTTTTCACACATGTCTGGTGTCTTGTGCAGATGAGCAGCCTTTTGACAGAGTCCAGGGTGGACCAGGAAAAGACCGAGCCTTCTGAGTTCCCTACAGGACGAGGCATTCCTATGGCTATGAGTAGCAGTCCCAGTACCTTTTGTGCTTACAGGTTAGACTTTGAAGTTTTTAGACTCTTGTTTGTTTTCTTTTTGGTGGGCTTGTATTTTTGGCCCAGTTTACTTTTACAGTACACTACCTTTCGTCATACTCTGTTGGTTGGGTTTATTTGTATGCATGCATTCTTTTTCCTTAGTTATTTTTTTACATTTCAACATTTGTGGTCTTAGAGACGTGTTTGTGTGTACAGGTACTTAGGAAATGCCTCCCATGTTAGTAATATGCCTACTCGATGCTAGTCACCAGCGCCTGTCCTATTGGAGGCAGGTTTGGGGAGTCACAGCGTGGGCCCCACTGGGACGGGTCATGACACTAGCTTCTCAAAACTATCTTCCACCATGTAGGTAAGATATATAACATTTTTTCTATAACAATTTCTTATCACATGCATGCACACATATACCCACAATAGAAAACGAGATTATTGATATAATATTTTATTTATTCAATGATTTAAATTTGTTATAAAAAAATAAATTTTTCTAAACTTAAATACCCATAATGTTCTGAGCATTTTTATTTATCTACAAACTCATTTTAAATTTATAATTGTATTGTCATTTTAAATATACCCATATTCCTAGGTAATACTATTTCATTTAACTGTAGTTTAAGAAACCAAATAATATTCCTCATTTTATGTAACCTATAACCTATGGGTATTCTTTATATCTTTATAAATAATAATACTCATTTATATACACTTAAATTTATAGAGATTACCTCGTTTTAAATGTTTGATGGGTTTGGGAATTCATTATACCTAAAGATTGATTTCTTGCTTCATGAACTAGATTTAATTTCTCATATGAAATACCTAGATAACATGGACATAAATAAAAATTTATTCACACATTAAATAGATATAGTGCCTCATCGTTAATACACTATATCTCAATCTTAACTCATTCACCATAAAATATGATAGTTCAATATCATTTAACTTTCATTATTCCATCATGAAATATTCATGTACTTGATCCTCTCTAAAAGACCAGTAGAACTCATGAAATAAAATATTCTCATGTGGGTTTCCCTCTTCTTTCATTATGAAATTCACATTATTGAAATGATAAAGATAAGAAAATCCTTGTTTTTAAATTTAATAGCATCACATATTTAGATGTAGGAAAGGTCCCCCATAACATCATTTTGTATATGATAGTAGCGAATTATTTGAATATAATAATGAAACTAAGTAAAATATGAAATGAATGGATTAGATATGATTGATCATTCCAAATTATATTATTTTTATCACTAAAGGTGGATGAAATCATGGATATGAAGCAGTAGTCAAAGTAGTGCATAAAACAAACATTGGGATGTAGGAGATAATATGTGAGATGATAAAAAACTATGATTAATTTTATTGGGAGGCCTATTTTATATAGAAAATATATTAATTCATGAATAGTTTATCACACAAGTTTTGTATAACCCCTGAAACATCTCTGATTCTTCGCTTTGCTATATAAGCAATTTCTTTCCCTTAGCCCACAAGTTGTGAGTAATGGGGCCCTTTCTCAACTTCCAATTGTGTTGACCCATGTCGACACTCCTCTACCCTAATTTCACCAACAAGGTGGAACCAAACACTTATTTTTTCCCTATATGAATTCAATAAATTCCCTTTTAGGCACTCACCCATTCCACCCTTAGTTAGTTATGCCGACATTCCTCCCACATGGTTAACCACATATGTCACATACGTGTGATTGAGAAGGTTCCTTGGTTGGACAAGGGTTGACCAATTGGTATATTGGAACCAATCAAAATACACATATATTAATTCAATGAATATAATTTAATACCAATTTTTTCTCATATGTTCTTAAAATTAATATTCTCAAAAATTAATCATGAAAAACTATATTCATCATGGTCTTTAAAAAACTACACATGTAATAATATAATATTTTATAACCTTCTTAAAAATATTTCTTCTAATCTCCTAAAAAATTATTCATTCAAATATTCCCCCAAAAGGTCTTATATATATTATATTCTCAACCAATCATCTTCCTAGTTGTTGTAAATAGTGCGTCAATTGAAGATATTACTTGAATGTATGTTGTAAACAATGTGTAAACACCGTAGAAATATATGTTTAATATTATTACCAGTTAAAAAATGACAATTTTTAAGTGGGGGGTTTTTAAGATTTATATCCATTTCAATTTCATGAATCTATAATAATCCACTAAGAATAATCACCTTATCTAAGATAACTAAAAACATAATGACACATTAAAGTAAAATAAAATACTCACATGGTATAAAGAAAATATAAGTTTTATAATGGATTGAGGAGGTAGTATTAGTGTCCTAGAATGAAGGTTTAAAGGAATCAATTCTTGGTGTTATGTCTATTCATTCAACTTGTGATGAAATAAAATTGTATCCCTAGTGGTTCGCTACAACCATTGGATGTCCTGATAGGGATGTGAGGGGGTATCTAGATGGATTTTTTTCACCATGTTACCCCATTCAAAAGAGGGATATGATTCCATCTAGATGGTATTGGATCAAAAGATAATTTTGGCTCACATTTTGGATATCATGGAAGTAAATTACCATAGATGTTTTGGTGTACTAATACATGGATGACATGGTGAGGAACTATGGATTTCAAAGGACATATTTTCTCATAAAAACACTCATTTTACTTCATATGTCTATAAGGGAATGTATTATTCCTTTGGAACTTAGTTACACCATGAAAATGCTTTCTAACCTCAAATGGATTATAATTTGGATCGAACCATCTAAATGTTTGAAGACATGTTTTGGGTGTGCATCTTGAATTTTGGAAGATCATGGGTAAGACACCTACCTATTGTAGTGTTTTTTTATAATAACATATATCAATCATTAATTGGTATGGCCCCCTTTGATTCTATAGTAGTTCAAGTCAATCCCCATTGATCTTGGCTGAGATTGGAGAGGTTAAAGCTCTTAGTCATAATGTGGTGCTGATCACGACAAATAATATTAATGTTATTAATGATAAGGTAAATGTGGTGAATGATAACCATAAGTCTTATACTAATAAATGGATAAGAAATTCAGTGTTTTTAGTAATATTCGATCATTTTCCTTGATATTTTTGATATCGTTGATTCGAGGTGGGTACTTCCTATCTTTCTCTCATAGTTCATCATTATTTTATTGGAGGTTTTATAATGATTGTTTTAATTAGTGATGGGGGATTATTGGGATTTAATTTTGTTAAGTTATTTTTGTGTTTTAGTTTTATTTTAGGATCCCATTACTATTAGTGGCCCTAGGGTTCATCCTCTCTTATTTTTTTGTGTTGTTAATAAGAAACCTTATTTTGAGGTAGGATATTATGTTATCTTTCAAATTTATGTGAATATATGAAATTATTATTATTTTTCATTCTATTTTGTGAAAGGTATGAATTTTTATAATGAAGATAATAAACCAGACTGATGAAATTAAAGGTAGATATTTTGATGTGCATGCATTTATTTTTTTCATTTATATTATTATTGTTGTTTCATGATATATTATTGTTATATAATTATAAACTATAGTTTTAGATTAATTTTATATTACCCTTTAAATTTTTAAATACTTAAATATGGTAATTAAAAAAACAATGTATAGTATTTATATTCTATTCTAGACATCATGTGTGAAATGTAACAACCTTGATTCCTTTTTATTTTCATGGAATTTGTTTTTTCATCTTATTGACCTTGGTTGTGATATAGTTTCTTAACATGGTGATTTCACAGTAATTGTTCAAAATTAATGGAATAAAATGGGATTATATAATAATTTTATGATGCCTAAATAATTCATTAGTGAAGATTTAAATTAATAATTAAATTGTTATATCATGGTGGATGAATTACTAAATAAACTATTGGAAATAGAGAATGGGTTGTGGAATTTTGTGATGTACTTATGGGTTTTTTCTATAATAGAGTCTATTATTTGTGGTGAAATATCAGTAGTATTCTAATGATGGGTTTGGTAGAGTTTCTAGTATGAACCAATGGGTTTGGGATTTTTTTGATACATATATATATATATATATATATATATATATATATATTCTAATTTTGTTTCTCTAATTTACCACATGAGTCTGATAAACATACCATCACCCAGATATATTGGAGGTAGTTTTAAAAACATCAATGATGGAAAGGATACAGAGGGATAACTACACCCTCCTCCCCCAAACTCCATCTTCATCAATCACCCTTGGTGGTAATGAAGATATGTAGTGAGGGTCAGTTCTATGTGTTGGATTTTGAGACATGTGGTGGGGGTCTGGCATGGTGGGAGGAGGGAACATGGTTGGTTTAATTCACATTCATGATACCCAAATACTCTATTTATGTGATATGTAGATAGTGTCATGAGATTTGAACTTTGGTTGGTGTCATGATACATGATATGTGATTAGTTTCTTCAATGGTGGATATCAAATGGATGAGGATTTTCTCTCATTAAATGAGAGAAAAATATCAATGGGGAGAGTGGTTATGGGATTCCTTATCCATATTATTATAATTTCAATTTAAAATTATTGGATTTATTCTTTTATGAGTGATCCATGTGTGTCTTGGAGGGAATATAGGTTACCTATGTAGTTTCTAGTTAGCCTTTTTATTTTTTCACCTAGGTATTAGTATTCTCGTTTCACATTTTAATGAAAGTCCTTATGTATAATACTACTAAGTATATTTGTTATGATAAACCCTATATATATCTTCTAAGGTTATAGTAGAATATTTGTGATCCATATAGACAACACTATCTCAGATATTTTGGTAATTACAGTTGTTTCTAAGGGACTCTTTTTGAATTGTTTTATTTTGTAGATAATTGTATCTATTTTACATTCAATCATTGTGGGATATCTTGAATGGGATTTTGGTTTATTTTCCATAAATGGTGTTTGGTTGGTGGTATTTCTATATTTTTTATAGGGTTAATAATGTTAATTCCTCCCACATTAGCATAATATACCCTTAACACTTTTTTCTAAACCAAGGATATTAGAGGCGGGCTTTGAGGGTCAATGAAATTTCTTTGTAGTCTACAGAAGGGTTCCAAGAGGGGTAGGTCATGAAACTTAATATTGAGGGAAATACTATCATCATAAACTTATTTTATTATTTTTATAATTTAATTTTCATATTCTTAATATGACACCCATTCCTTTTTCTATTTCCTTGAATGTATTTTTATTTATCATTTATCCTTTTCTCCTCAATTTCTAATTGAGTATCTTTGAAATCTTCAATATTTATTTGTGTTTATTATACTACATATATCCTCTCTTCATATATTTTTATACTCTCAATTTTCTCATAAATTTCTATTTTTATTTATTCTCCATCCAGTGAATATTTTTCATTGAAGAAACATAATATATTTTCATTGGATTCTACATCATCGATGAGTGTGTTTCATTTTTCATCTTTCAAATTAATGAAATTTCCAATTCATCTTCTTCCAAACATATAAAATTTTAATCATGTAGTCCCTAGTTAGATTTAAATATTAATGAAAAGACTTCATGGTAATTATTTTCCATATAATTCTTTAATTGAAAGAAAAAATATAAGTTATTAAATAATCACATACTCATCACATCTTGAACAAGTTTCTCTGAGAGGATAATTATTAGTTGGTATGATAGAAATATAAAAACATGATTAAATTTATCTAATGTGTAATCCTCTTTAACCTCTTTCACTGAAAAGGACTTCATTTTCTTTATAGAATCTCTTTTCATCTTCATATTCATGGTTTTTGATGAATCCTACATGTTAGTATTAATAGGGATAAAATATATATTTTACATATAAGGAAACTCATAATGGTATTTAAATCTATATTTAATATATGAAACATAAAAAAATTGTGAAAATATTTTATATTCAATTAAAGGTAGAACACAATATAATAAAACTTGTTAGGTCTACTATGATTTTATAGTCACATATAGATGGGGAGGTGAATCAGTCATAACTAGTTTTACTACATTCTTATTTATTTTTTAATTAAACAATTAAATATTTGAACATTAAAAAAATAAGGTGAATGGATATGGTTGAATATTATTAACTCACCATACCACATGAAAATAGTAAGTATGTAAGAAAAAAATCACCTGATATTTTAATAAGGTTTGATCCCATTGTGGGTATCTACACCATGTTGAGTTTGAGTTGAGTTTGTGACACAAATATTCACTATAATTATCAAGTGAATATGAATGTGGATGGTTTAATCCCTAACTACAATTATATCTCCCAAAAATACTAGGATATATCTATATAGTATTTACTCTCTCAAAATTACTTCATTATAATATTTGTCACTATTTTATAATGGGTCATAACAAGCTCACTAATGAACAATGTATTCAATATTTTATATATTGTTAAAATTATGAAAACATAAGATCTAATTCCTCAATAATAGGTCTTTGACTGCTAATTAATAAATAGCTATAATAGCTTGCATTTATAATTTTTCCCACAAATATTAGAATGATCAACACATGTTGAAAACATGTTTCCTCATGTATTGTCCTTGAAATTATTCATATTCTTCTTCAAGAGTCTTGATAAATTTATTATAAAAAATAAGCATCAGCTTTACCCTTACTCAACACTCTTCATATACTTATTCGTTTTCTTCTATATTATAAGAGTGTCATAGGGATGGTCTTGACCCCTAATTTTTCATATTCCTTGATTAATATTAAATTATTTCTAGAATTTATTATAGTTATCTATAAATTGATTTATTTAATACATAGAATATATAAGAATTTCAGTATCATTTTCTTATTAATTATTTATTTCATTAACAATCTTATTTTTCTTCTTCACTTTACTCATCTTCTAAATGGATCAAGTTGGTTTGTTCCCCCATGATCTTTAATAAAAAAACTTATGTGAGACTGTTCACACAATCTTTATCTCCTCCTCATTCTATTAAGTCTCTTTTCTTCATACTATATGAATAATATTAAAAATTATCATCTTCTATGTGTAAAGGATCACATTTGTTCTATTCAAATTTAATTCTCCGTTTAAATTGGTCAAATATTTCTTGGATAAATATATAGTTTTTTCATAAAAAATGATCTGAATTATTCATATTTTAAATCCTATAATTATTATACTATAATATCCCAAATTTCTATCATTTATTTATCATTTATAATTTTTTTGAATCATGAATTAATCACCAAAATTATGATATTTAGGATATTAAGATTATAAAACCATAATCTAATTTAATTATCTATAATTCTCATACTTCTCTAACTATCAAACCATGAGTAAGAAATAGAGTATTGTATATTCAATACAGTTCACTCAAATGTATAACACATCCTAAAAATTTTCTGTAATACATCAATGGGGATCTTAGATATCTTTAATAAAATATTTCACAAGAATTTTCATATCTTCTAAATCATGGATAATATATTATGTGTTATAATAGGTCTGATACATTACCATATTTTTCACTATAACATCTTATGAACCATCTTCAAAATGTAATGTATCATCTAAAATATATTGTATAAGAATTTTAAAATATTTTTTATTAACAAGTAAATATTATTGTATTGATTAAATAACATACATATCATGACGTTGTTATATCATTACAATATTTGGGTATGCACTTCAACAAATATCATTTGTATTTACATTAATATGTTATGGATTCATAAGAAACTTTTTCATTCCATCTATAAGTATTTATGTAACATGGTATGATTCTCACTTTTTCACATTATCCCAAGAATGTGACATATCATAGTGAGATTTAGTACATTTCTAATGGTATATTTTAGAAAAAACATACATATTATTTTTTTAGTTGATCAATATCAACTCATAATTCCATAACATCTTTAACCGATATCAAAACCTCTTGAAAAATTATTGGGTAATCTTTAATCACATTATTTCATATTAAAAAAATTAAATTTCATTATTAATATATCAAACCATAAAAAATACCTCCTTCAAAATTTCCAATGGAACGTACAATATATGAGAAATATTATATGAGTATTTGGATATGTTTCAACTTACTCATAAATTATTAGTATTAAATTCATCATATTTACCCTATTTATGTTCTTTAGTAAATAAAAAATGTGTACAATTCCTTTTATACATTCAAATTTTCCATTATCTATCCATATTCCAAATGAAAAATTAATAAAATTAACATGAAAAACACGTTGATGGGTGATTAGTTCAACTCTCAACCAGATTCTCTCAATTTCTTAGCAACCAACTTTTGAACTTCATAAATCTATGGTAATACGTTCTTCCATATCACATTATCACTTTTTGTTAGTTCCCATAAATTCATGAACAATAATCATAATATGTTAAGGATGCTTCCAAAACATGGAAAATTTATATTGATTATATTTTATGTGGGTCAAAAACCATAAATAAAATAAAAAATTATTTGAAATGAAAATTTGAGTTCATTAATTGATTTTTTTTTATATAATCACTAACTTTGAGGTTATATATAAATCATAATCTAGTGGATATATTTTTCATCGAATGTAAACATTGTTCTTATTTTCCTTTGATAAATGATTCGAAATAGAATAAGAGATACTAGTTTGGGTCATATATGATTTAAAGAAATATAAAATTCAAATATTAGTGAAACATTTGAACCTAAAATAGTGTAAGTGTATAAAAATTATTTAATTTTGGTTTGAACAAACTCATAATCGCAAAAGATACATTTGGAATTGAATATCTCCAAATATGAAGGTGACACATGTAAATTGTAAATTACTATTATATTGAAAAGAGTATTTTAAAGATCATATTAGTTTAATTTCCACTCTTCTTAAGAGATGTTTTTTCAAGATATTTTAACCCAATGAATCATTTGGAAATTAATGAAACTATGATATTTTTTTCTATTAATAATAGACGAGTTCCATGTTTTTAAAAGATGTAATTATTTCATTATAGCCTTTGAATGATGTGAAATAATAAAATCTTTTATTCATGAAATGGTACTTGATGATTCATTAAGATTATGCATGGTGATATATTTACATAATATTTATATGATTTACTCAAGAATTATTTTAAATTTATAGTAAAATATACTTTACCAGTAAATACTGAAAATATCATATTTTATCTAGTAATATGTAGAATCAAGATGAAAATATATTGGATATTGGGAATCATACCAATTATTGAGATGGAGATGAACCTATCAAATTTATAGAAAATTTCCCATTGATGTAATTTTATTTTGTAAGGATGGGATATATATAAACTCTATGAAATGAAAGTATAAAGTAATTTTATGTCTATGTAAGGATTTTATTGATAAAAAATCCTGATAATGAACCATAATTTATTTTGGGTTTTTGTCATGTGAAACACTAGGAAACCCTTGAACCAAGGGTGAAACTTTTGAAGAAAATTAACAAGGATTCTATGACCGTGGAATGTGACTATAGATTATTAATTTGTCATGATAAACTAAATACATAAATTGTGATTGAAATATTCACTAAAAACATAACTAATATGTGCTTATTTAGATTATTTCTAGTATGTGTGCGGATATACTATAACATGGATAATTTCATAAATTTACAGAACAATGCATGTTAGTATATATATTATACAACAATGTGTGGCCCAATCCTCTTTATTTTAACCTATATCTCTCATGATAAATATTTTTATCACATGATAATAAATATATTAGTTTTAATATATAACTTATTTGTTTATATAAGAAATAATTAGTCACAAATGAGGATATGAGAGTTATAAAAATTATAAATCATGAATAATTTATGAAACACCTATTTTGATATAGTTGAATGTTTGGAATCTCATAATTATCCTTGGATATATATATAATTAGGATCATTGTTTTTTATTAGTATCATTAGAATATTTTTATACTCCTCAGGAAGAAGATATTTTTCTTTCATTCCCCCTCTTATTCTGTAAATATGATTCTAGAAAACTATATAATGAGGTTAATGTTTTCGATGATCCAAGATATTTTCACATAATATAAAAAACTAAGTAGGAAGGAGTATTTTGGATGCTCCTCAATGAACTTATAATTATTTTGTGGATGATCTTATTAAAATATTTATCAGCTAAGAAAAATTGCACCATTATTTGTTTAGTTTTCCCTTTCAATAATAATGGAATGATCTTATGAAATATTCATTTTTGGTTAATGTTTATTCTAGTTTTGGATTACTATTATCCCATAAAAAACCATCAATGGTATAATATCCACATTCATATTATTTATATATATTTATCTAGTGAATCAAAATACTAAAAAATGATAATTTTCAAAATTATAGAATATTTCATGAGAAAATAATCAGTGTTTATGAAGCTCAATAAACCCATACATAAATAGTTATGAATGTTTTCACGATATTATAAAATTTATAATAACATGAAAATTTTTATTGAAACGACCATAAAATTGTTACTTAAAAAATAGGGTGTTTTTTTGGAAATATCATTTAATGGTTAACCGACCATTAGATCTTGATTTAAATCACCATTATGTTAAACCATGGCATATAATGTTTAGACATATCATTCTGGAAATTAGATAGGGGTTTTATAGAATATGAATACAATTATGCACCCAAACAAAAAATAATTCCAAAAATGATCATCATTTATGGTATTTCCATTAAACCAAAATTGTTTGGATAACAGAGAACATTTCATGGTTATCTATTGGAATTAGTATACACCCATGGAATCACAAAAAAATATCCCATATCAAGAGTGTTCATGGTTTAAATAATTTAAAACAAAGACTTTAATATTAAAATTCTCACACAAAATGAATATGAAGAGGTATTGAAATAGTAGTAAAATTATTTTAGAAAATATGAGCTTGGTATAAAATGGATTTATATATTCTACCATTTTATGAAATGTTTATAAATTATAATACAGTAAAAATTATAATAGTCATTATATTGATTTCTTAAGAGAGACTTTTGTTTTCAAATTACTTTTTAAAATCAAAAAAACATTTTCTCTTATTTTCAAACTTCAAAGTCATATTTTATAAAACTAGTACTTTATATCATAATTATATTATTTAAAACCAAACCCATTTTAATAATTTTTCATAAATGATAATATAAATAATATATTTTGAAATTCCATTTTAATAATTTATATTACTTTTACTATATGTAATGTGTTAAAAAGAAATACAACATGATTATATAATTAATAATTTATCAATAAATATTACATGTTTTTTTGAATATAAATGATTTTTTAAATTTTATGTAAATAATTATCATGAAAGAGTTCATATTAAAATAAATTTGAATTTATTATGTTTATTTTTTATTTAATGTCTATAATGTAGCAACCTAGGATTTTGTGAAATTTTTATTTTTTTCAAATAGATTTGAACTTTTCCTTATTTTGTGTGACAAAAAACACTAATTTTTTCTTGAACAATCGGTAATAATGAATTTATATTTTTTACATGTAATGCCGAGTTAAAAAGGGCATCTGATAATTAAAATATAATTATTTAATATGATAGTTATCACCTAACTGTTGGAATGGAAGTTATAGATAGAATTAAATAAATTATAAAAATATGGATTAAAAATTTATAACAATTAATATATTTTTTGAAAAGTAAATAGAAATGAAAATAAAAATTATTTGAAAATAATGGAAATCTTTTTTAGAACTATTTTTATTCAAACAAATTTGTTCTAACTCAATAACATTAAAAACCTAGTTCTAGTGAATTATTTTAACGAAATTTATATAGGATATATATATATATATATTTAATCAACCATTTAACATTAGTACTAGGTTTTTTCTAGACAATAGATTAGAATAAACCCAATTTTATGGTTAAAACCTATTTTTTTTATAAAAAGAAGTTTTATCGCCTTTTTATGGTGAAATTAATTTAAAAATAATTTTTTATAATTTTAAAAAATGAATTTGATAAAATAAACATCATTTTTATAATTATAATATCAAAATTATTATAATGATAATTTATTGGATTTTAATGAAAAGATTCATTTTTTGATGAATAGTAGAAAATATAGAATTTTAATTAAAAACATCCTTTTAGTTTAATTTATTTATAAAGTTAAATTATATTTTAATTTTTTTAAAGAATATTTAGTAAAATTATACATCTATTAATCCAATATAGTTCATTATAATAAATTTAATATTGAAAATTTATATAAAAACTTTTTAAAATGTTTAACATTTTCAATTTAAAAACCTGCTTTCTCATCATATTAGTGAGATTAATTTTAAATTAATTTTTTCCACTTATGTGAATGGAATTTGGGAAATTGGATTTCATATTTTGATTTAGAATAATTTATATTATTTAATAAGTTCAACATAGCTTTTTACTAAAATGAGTACCGAAGGAAGTAAAAAATATTTCATGTAGTGATGGTAAGATGTGTTCACTGAGGGTTAAACATAAAATATAAGGCTCAAATTTTCCTATTAACTTATAAAAAAAGTATTTTGTAGACATATTTATACCTTATCTTGTCTAATATTTTTATTTGGTCTATTTTTAAACCTTGTTACATGTTAAAATCATTAGATCAATTATTTATTTTAAAAAATACCAAGTGTTTCCTCCCCCTAACTTATAAAAGGCTACCCCCTTGCATCCCTTATTCACACCTTCAAACCTCATTGATTCAACCAATACCTACCCAAATTAATTTTTAATATCCCTCCCTTAATTATATATGTCTTGGTTTGGGAATAATTCCAACCAATGAAGGCTTTAATCCAAATCTAATGAGAATATCTGAAAAGGGGAGGTTTGAGCGAGTACACCAGAAGTAAAGACTTAAGGTAAGGGTTTTCCATCTCACTTTTTAATTCTATGACACACATGGAATATTCAACACTTATTTATTTAATATGATATATATACTACCCATAAATTTATATTATTATTCTTCTAATTATAACTATTTGGGATTAGATATACTTTTGAGGATCTCTATTTCATTGGGTTTATAGTTTAATAATTAACAAATCCTTACATGATTTTTATCCTAATTTTCCTTTTTGAGATGTATGTTTTTTATTCACCTATATTATTTTATGAGGTGTATATATATCCCATTTCACATGTAATATATTGAATTTATTTATCCTTATGATATTTTATTTTATTCAATCATAAGGCTTATGATTAAATGTTACCAAGTGAAAAATATTTTATGTTACAATCTCATCGTTTATCATGATTTTTTATCATTAAGTCCCCTATATTGATAACTCATGATCTAACTCTCAATAATTATCATTTAATTTATTCTCATCTTGTTATTATATGAGAATATATTTCCCATAATTTTTCTATCTTTATGTACTGAAGAGTTGCAAAAGGAACGTTTTAAGAGAAATCACCTTTTCAGTCGAAAATCTATTTTTATCCAAAACCATTTCGTCTAAAAATATTTTCAAAAGTGTTTTATTCTTCGGTTATTATTTTTAAATGAAATTTTTACCCATTTTTTACTTGTAACAAAAGGTTTTGAAAGGAATTGTCATGTATTTTAAAAAAAATGTTTTTATGGATGTTAATGATAATGTGAAAGGAATTTTTCTTTTATAATGTATGAAATGAATGAAAATTTCCATCATCAAGACCATTATTTTTAGTGAATATTACATTATATGATTTTTAGGTTATTTTAAAATTATATTATTTTTTAATTGATATATGTTTTAAAAAGTGTTTTTAAATGGGGATATTATATTTTCCTAATGAAATGTTTGAAAATATTTTTAAATAATCCTTTATAAGCTTTCAATGTTATTTTAAAAAAATATTTTCAAAATGTAGTATGTTTTAAAAATAATTTTTCAATATGGAAATGAAATTTTACTGAATAAATTTTTTTTCTATGAACTTACATAATTATTTTCAATCTACGATGACATACATTGATATAATTTTTACATTACTGGGAATATAAATCATGGATATCATTCTTATTAATTCTCTAAATGGTTTTTATTTATGTTGAAAATATGTTTATGAAACCCATTTCACTTCCATGGGATATACCATGATAGAACCCTTATGAAACCTACTTTTTTCATGGGTTATTCTATTATGAAATAATTAATTGATTATAAAACGTGTGTCTTTCCCATAGGATATGATATTATGAAATCATTATGAACCACTTTTAATTTCATGGGTTTTTAAATGATGAATGTTTTATGATGTAAGAACCCAGATCTTCTTTTCAGGTATGTTTTTCCTTTTTCTAGTCGTTTTTGAGGAAAAAGAAAATTCTGGAAATTTTCTAAGTACACACCATGTACTTTATGAGTACACGCCATGTACTTTTTTGCCATAGGAGGCCGTGTGTTGGCCATGTAGTAGCCACACACACGACCATGTAGGATTTACTTGTAGGCCACTTAAAGCAGAGTACAGAAAAGGCAAGTACATGATGTGTACTTCAAAAGTACACGCCATGTACTTTTTTTTCATTAAATGCACTGGGGTCACGTCTAATCACCATAATGATATTATTTTTGGTCTAGTTAGACCAAGAGCTCTGTATGTCTTTGGATCTTTGACGAGCCCCCGAGCCTCCATCCATCCTCCGAATCAAACACCATTGGTTGCATTGGAATAACATCGGTGAGTTCTCTCTTCTAATTGAGCCTCGTTTCGTGATTACCCTTCTTTTACAAGTTATCGTGGGTTGAAAGTTTTATATGTTTTCTTAGATATACAACTTTATAAGGTGATTAAAGCCTCGAGGTTCAAGTATATTGATCTCTCAACCTCAAGGTATGTTGTTTGTGCCTTTCCGTTTGAAGTCTTTGAGTATTATGTGAAAATTCAACCAATACCCTTGAACAGGGTATTGCGTGTTTACTGTTTTACCCTTTTTGATTGCATGCCATGCTTGTATGCTTATGTAGAGGTAATTTGGATATTAATAGGGTTGATTTCTATGCTTTAGATGTATTTCCCTTGCATGTTCTGTTTACGAGCGTTTGGTCATGTTGAGCCAGTTTGGATGCCTTGCCTATTTTCCATGCCTATTGATGTAGGATGGAGAGTTTGTGTACTGACATGATTTATATGCTATAGACTGGTTATATAAGTTGTTCTGTAGGTTTACTTTTTCCATATTTCACTGCTATGCTCGTTGACCTACACAGGGCCGTGAGAACCTGGTGTAGTAGACTATAAGGGGAATTGACCGAGTGAGCTTCCTCAGAGAGTCTTTGAGCACTTTAGGCTATAAGGGGGATAAAATGTGTGAGATTCCTCAGAAATCCTAGGACCACTTGGGGATATAAGGGTAATTGAACGAGTAAGATTACTCAGAGAGTCCTTGATTGCTTTATACTATAAGGGGAATTGACCGTGTGAGCATCCTCATAGAGTCTTTGTTTTTATTGAACTGACTTGGGCTATAAAGGGAATTTACCAAGTGAGCTTCCTCAGAGAGTCCTAGACCTTGGGGATATAATGGGAATTGATCTTGTGAGCTTCCTTAGAGAGTCCTTAACTACCTTATACTATAAGGGGAATTGTTTGTGTGAGATTCCTCAAAGAGTCTTGTTTTACCTTTGACTATAAGGGGAATTGACTGTGTGATATTAATCAGAGAGTCTTTATTAATCCTTATCACTGAACCAGAGTGGATAGGATGTGTGCACTTCCTAGAGGATTACTGTGCTTGATTGATTGTTTTTGATTTGTGGAACTGTTTACTACTGAGCACTTTTCTATTTACTGTTTTCTGTACTTTTACCTTCTATATATTCACTGACTGTTAGGAACATATCTTTGGGTGGTTTCCTACTAGGATTTTGTCTCACACCCTGTTTGGATCATGATTTTGGGCCTAAAAAGATTATATTTTTGCAGGTATAGATAAGGGCAAGCGCCCTTCTACTTCAGGTACTTGATTACTATGGAGTTAGAGAGCATGGGACTAAGCTATGGCTTGCGATGCTGAGGAGTTTATCTATTTTATTTTGAACTTTGGTTTAGCACTGTTCTATTCCATTATTGTGACTTGTTTGGATGTTTTACTTGACATATGTATCATACATCATTTTATATATGTTCTCCAGTTTATACTTTCAGTTTTCTACTGTTACTACTGTATGCCATTATTACTACTTCTGCTCTTGTATGTATTTTTTTACTTCCACTGTGTACTCAGCCAATGAGTGCATAGTTTCCCCACTAGCACACCTAATTCATTTGCTTCTAGTCAGCAGCCTCTGGCATTCGGGGAAATGCGCTCGAGGCCATGTGACCAACCAGGTATGGGGCACCTCTGGGTGGCTTCCGGAACTAGGATGTTTCAATGTGGTATCAGAGGAATTATTTTATCTTAATTTACTATATGGAGCCTTTATCCAGGGATAGGACATAATAGGTACATGGTAATAATCTATGCCCGGGAGTAGCTAACCCGTGTATAAGGAAAAGCCAATCCACCTCGTTAATTGAATTTTTTTTGGTTTTGAAATTATTACAGTTGATTTTATTTCACCTTGAGTGTTTCACATGATTTGTGCTGCTGTTGTTGATATTATTGAGGTTCTATTTCTATTGCAACCCAATGAGATGAGGGTATGCCATCTCATTCATCATATAGGAACTTGCTATAAATCACACGTCATGCATTTTTTCCATTCCATCTAGGATGAATTAGTGATTTAATGTTGTTGTGATAGATTTTGCGTAAAATATACATGCTGTTATGATAGTTGATTGGATAAAAATACCTATTGTTTGATAGGGTATTGTTTTGTGTAAGGTTTTGTTTGAATGAATTCAAAAATTTGGTTCTTGAGATGTTATGGGCCCTCATGGACCAAAATTTATTAGATCATTGCCTTGTTTTCCATGTTATAATGCGTACAAGATTCCAAACTTTGATTCGCGGGGAGTGCGGGCCCTCATGGATCAGAATTTGGCACTTTTGATGCTTGTGTCAGTGTTTTTATGGGTTTCGGAGTAGTTATTGAGGCTTAATGTCTGGAAAAACCCAAAATACATGCTGTGTAGTATTATGTACATGCCGTGTAGTGTTTTCTACACGCCATGTACACACCGTGTACTTATGTTCGGGAAGAAACTATTTTTCTTAAGTACACACCGTGTACTTTATGTACACGCCGTGTAGTCTCTAACCGTGTCATAGGCCGTGTGGGAAGAGACATAGGATGGGGAAAGTCTGGTGGGAACACGCTATGTACCTGTTGAGCACGCTGTGTAGTGTTGAACCTGTGTCCGCCCATGTAACTAACAACACATACGGATAAAACCCTAAGCTATACACACCATGTCAGTATTGAACACACCGTGTAGTCGGACCCAGGTACCCATCCGTGTCATGAACAACATGGGTTAGTGTTATCCTTTCACATACACACCATGTCCATCCGGAACATGCCATGTAGTGTGAGCCGTGTGTTTGGTCGTGTCACTAACAACATGGGCTAGGTGAAGCTTGTCTAGTACACGCTATGTCTTCCTTGCACACGCCGTGTAGTCTTATCTTAGGAGAGCCGTGTGGATTAACTGTGTAGAAGGAATTGGGCAGGGGAAGAGGATTCAAGTACACTTCGTGTCTCAGGACAACACACCATGTGTTTGGGGTGCTACACGACTAGTTTAGGTAGGAGTACACACCCATGTAAATTAATTAAGGGAACACACCGTTTAGGAAATTTACACACTGTGTAGTCATGTTTTATAAAACTTGAGTGATTTATTTATCCTGTTCCCCTCTTATGCTCCTGGTTTTTAGTCCTTGATAATCTTGATCTAAGGTGTGTGCTTGACCATGCAGAGTCATGCCACCGAGATGTCCTCCGGTTGTCCACCAGTTACAGGGTAGTGATAAGACGCTGGATACGGATGATCAAGGACTTCCATCAGATCCTCTGGTTGTGCCAATCTTGGCACTATTAGTTATACCTAATACCGTTTTTGATGCACAGTTCAGTGAAGGATTCATGAGAATGATTCAGACCTTTCAGGGAGCACTGCCTCCTGCCCCGTTGATGGCTGATTTGACGGGGGTCTTCCAGTAGCAGCATCCTCCCACTTTCTCAGGGGATAGAGTACCCCAGGCGGCAGATTCATGGCTATAATCCACACTGATGATTTTCAAGCATCTGAAGATACCTCCATAGAAGAGGGTGAAGCTCACCACCTACATGATTTGAGACTCTGCCAAGAGGTGGGGGATGTGATCTCACAGGCGGAATGCCAGCAGAGTATGGATTAGGATGATTTTCAGTGCATCTTCTATGATTATTTATATCCAGAGACCTTGAGGGATGATCAATCCCAAGAGTTCACAAGTCTTGAGCGGGGTAATCTTTCTGTTATGGAGTATTCCTGTCGCTTCACAGATCTGCAGCATTTCACGCCTATTCCAGGAGGTGATGAGTTGTTCCTTACACAGATGTTTGAGGATGGTATGAGGCACTACATCTGATCTCAGGTGAACATCTTTAGGTTGACTTTGATATCTTCTATAATCAACCAGGCACTAATCACCGAGCACAATCTGAGGGATTTTGGAGCTGTGATCCAGGACGGTTCGGTATCCAGAGTTAGTGCTCTGCCAGCTGATAGTAGGAAGTGCCACAGGGAGACTGCACGAGGAGATCATAGTAGACATGATGCATCTTTCAGTAGCCAAGTGGTGTGCTACCAGTGTGGGAGAAGTGAGATTATAGGGCCACGATGCCTGAGAAACTTAGTGGAGTGCTGATATTGCGGCAAGATGGGTCACATTCCACACTTTTTTCAATTCTTATCACTAGAAGTTGGTGACAGGGGTTCTTCTATGACTCCTCATTCAGGAGTAGCGCCACTAGTTTCTCACTAGTATGGGAACTGGAGTTCTTCCGGCCATTCGGGATGAGGTGGAGGTTATGGCCATGGTAGTCTGTCGCTGGTTCTTCAGTGACAGCAGGGTGGATCAGCTCAGAGTGGTCAGGCAGGGTCAGAGGGCCGCCACATAGGCCAGAATTTTGTAGTGGAGCAAACCCAGCTGGAGCAGGATCCAAGCCCCTCCACAGTTCGAGGTATGATCTTTGTAGCCTCAATTTTATCCTCTAATCTTTTTGATATAGGGGATTCCCATAGCTTTATATTTTTTGCTATAATGGAGATCATTGGGCTCTGCATATTTTCTTCTGCTGATATCTTAATTCTAGAAACTCCATTGGGGACTAAAACTGCTAGTGTACGTCAGTGTAGAGGGTTCCCTCTATAGGTTGGTGGGTGTCACTTATTATGGGACCTATATGTCCTAGAGATTACAGGCTATGATTTCATTCTTAGAATGGACTGGATAATTCCCTTCTAGGTAGTCGTCAACTGTTATCGCCGCAGATTGAGTTTCATATCACCAGAGGGTGGATCTTTTCTTCATAAGGGAGAATGGGATGTCTAGGCGAGTAGATCAGGTCCAAAGCATCATGGGTTGGGAGGAGTAACAACCCAAATTGCTATCCTATTTATGGATGACCAGGGGACTTAACAGTTACTTTCCCCCAGTGGTGGATCGTTTTAGAGATGTCTTTCTAGAGGAATTTTCAAGTTTGCCTCCAGAGTGTGAGGTAGAATTTTCTATTGATCTTGTGTCAGGAGAGGCACCAGTTTCCATTCCTCCTTATAGGATGGCTACACCAGAGTTGCAGGAGCACAAGAAACAGTTGGAGGAGTTGCGGGAAAAGGGTTTCATCTGACCCAGTACTTCTCCTTGGGGGTCGCCTATATTTTTTTTGCGAAGAAGGAAGATGATACCCTTAGGCTTTGTGTGGATTATCGAAAGCTGAATTGGTTGATGGTCAAGAACCGATATCCCTTACCGAGGATTGATGATCTCATTGATTAGCTTCGAGGAGCCCGGGTATTCTCGAAGATTGAATTGAGGTCCGGTTATCATCAGTTTCACGTTAGACCATCAGATATACCTCTTACAACCATCCAGAGCAGGTTTGATCTATACGAGTATATGGTTATGCCGTTCGGTCTCATGAATGCACCTGTAGTTTTCATGGCACTGATGAACCAAGTGTTCCATCCATACTTGGATTCCTTCATGGTTGTTTTAATGGACGATATCTTGGTGTACTCTCACACTCGACATGACTATACTAACCATCTTGAGATCATTTTGAGTACACTGAGGGAGCATCAATTATATGATAAGCTCTCAAAGTGCCACTTTTGTATAGACCAGATTCACTTCCTAGGTCATATTATCTCAGAGTCAGGAGTATCAGTAGACCTAGAGAAAGTGTGAGTAGCAATTTCCTGGGAGTATTTGAAGAACAACTTTGAGGTTCATAGTTTTCTAGGGATGGCTGGATACTACAGATTTTTTATACAGATCTTTTCACACTTAGCAGCACCACTGATAGGTCTGACTAAAAAGGGTGTGAAGTTCTTATGGCGAGATTCTTGTGAGTCATCCTTTCAGGAGATGAAAGGGAAGTTTACTTCAGCTCCGATAATAGTCTTTCCAGAGCTGGGAAAGAGCTATACTATTTACTATGATGCATCAGGTATCGGGATGGGATCTGGGATTATTAAGGGAGATGAAGTCGTTCAGTACGGGTCTCGGCAGTTGAGGACACATGAGGGGAATTACCCGACACACGATCTGGATCTGGTATCTGTTTTTCATTCCTTACGATGTTGGAGACATTATCTTCTGGGAGAGCATTTTGTGGTTTTCACTGACCACAAAAGTCTCAAGTACATCTTTACTGAGCGTGATCTGAATTTAAGACAACAGAGCTGGGTCGAGTACCTACAATACTTTGACTTTGAGATTGCCTACACGCCTGGGAAGGGAAACACAGTGGCTGATGTGTTGAGTAAGAGGAATCAGATACAGGTATTTCAAGAGGCCAGTAGTGAGTGTAAGCTTATGGATTTGTTCTCTGAGATGCATTTGGAGGTGCACGAAAGACAGGTGTAGAATTTTTTATCTTCTATAGCTGTTACCTCTACTCTTCTTGATCGAGTTTGGATGAGGCAACTATCATATTCTAAAGGCCTGGTCCTAAGGGAGAGTGTGTCAGGAGATGAACCTATTCCTGGATGGACCATAGGAGAGGATGAGATCTTGAATTTCCAGGGGCACGTATGGGTGCTAGCAGATATACGCGAGGAGATGATGCAGGATTTTCATTCCTCAGTTTGGGAAGTTCATCCTGGAATCACCAAGATGTATCATGATCTACACTGTCAATATTTGTGGACATGTATGAAGAGGGACGTTGCTGGTTTTTTCAGGAGGTGTTCCAATTGTCACCAGGTGAAGGTGGATTATTAGCGACCAGTAGGGCTTTTACAATAGTTACCCATTCCTGAGTGGATGTGGAATGACATTGCGATGGACTTCGTGACCGGTTTTCTGAGGTCACCTTGAGGGAATGATGCAGTTTGGGTTATCGTGGACAGACTCATGAAGGTTACTCACTTCTTACTGATCAAGGAAACCTTTAGTGTTGATGAGCTGGGATGATTGTACATCTATGAGATTTTATGTCTACATGGAGTTCCACACTTCATATTTTTAGACAGGGATGCACATTTTACTTCTCGAGTCTTGCAGGGGATTCAGAAGGATTTGGGTACACAGGTACTTTTGAGTACAACTTATCACCCCCAGACAGATGGCTAGTTCGAGCGTATGATTCAGGTGCTTTAGGATATGCTCTGAGTATGCATTCTGGATTTTGGATGTTCTTGGGAGAAGCATATACCTCTTGTAGAGTTTTCCTACAAAAATAGTTTTCAAGAAACTATTCAGATGGAACCTTATGAGGCTTTGTACAGTAGGCCATGATGATCACCCTTATGTTGGCTGGAGGCAGGAGAGACAACTTTGCTGGGACCTCATCTTGTTCAGGAGACCACAGAGCAGATAGAGTTGATTCAGAAGAGGATGACTACTGTGCAGTATCGATAGAAGCCTTATTCTGATAAGAAGGGACGACCTCTAAAGTTTGAGGTCGGGGATCAAGTTTTCATGCATGTCATGCCGAGGTTGGGGCATAGAAGGATCAGGAATAGGTTAAGCTTTCACTAAGGTACGTCAGGCCATTTGAGGTGTTGGAGAGATTTGGGACGGTTGCCTATCGGTTGAAGTTATCTCAGAGGTACCGGGTCATGCATGACATCTTCCACATTTCTCAGCTTCGACGTTACTTTTAGACCCGTCTCATGTTTTCCAACCCAATGAGGTTGAGCCGGTCTGTTCCTCTGGTATGGGTGCTTTGGCAGCACGGGAGAGTACATGACGGGACTTGGGAGAGGGATACAGATGCACGATCATAGTGGCCAGTGCTATTTGGGGTTTCTTCTTCTACACTGTGCTAGGGAAATTCGAGGAAAAATTTCTTTAAGGGGGGAAGTTTGTAAGAACCCGAATCTTCTTTTTAGGTATGTTTTTCCTTTTCTGGTCATTTTTGAGGAAAAAGGAAATTCTAGAAATTTTCTAAGTACACGCTGTGTAATTTATTAGTACATGTCATGTACTTCCTTGCCATAGGAGGTCGTGTGCTAGACATGTAGTAGCCACACACATGGATGTGTGGGATTGACTTAGAGGCCTCTTAAAGCGGAGTATGTAAAAGGCGAGTACATGCTGTGTACTTCAAAAGTACACACCATGTACTTTTTTTTTCATTAAACGCACTAGGGTCATGTATAATCGCTAGAATGCTCTTATTTTAGGTCTCATTCGACTGAGAGCTCCGTACAACTGCAAATCTTCGACGAGCCCCCGAGCCTCTGTCCATCCTCTGAATCGAACACTATTGGTTGCGTTAGAATCACATCGGTGAGTTCTCTCTTCTTCTTGAGCCTCGTTTCATGATTCCTCTTCTTTTCTAAGTTATCGTGGGTTGAATGTTTTATACATTTTCTTAGATCTAGGGAGTTCTAAGGTGATTCAAGCCTCGAGGTTCAATTATATTGATATCCCAATATCAAGGTAGGTGGGTTGTGCCTTTTCGTTCTAAGTCTTTGAGTATTATGTAAAAATTCCACCAATAACCTTGAACGGTGTATTGTGTGTTTACCGTTTTACCCTTGTTGATTGCCTACCATTATTGTATGCTTGTATAGAGGTAATTTTTATATGAATAGGGTTGATTTCTATACTTCAGATGTATTTCCCTTGCATGTTTTATTTACGACCGTTTGGTCCTGTTGAGCTAATTTGGCTGCCTTGCCTATTTTCCATGCCTATTACTGTAAGATGAAGAGTTTGTGTTCTGACATGCTTGATATGCTATATTCTATTTAGCCAAATATTTCTGTAGGTTTACTTTGGCCATATTGCATTGCTATGCTCATTGACCTACAGAGGGCCATGAGAACCTGATGTTGTAGACTATAAGAGGAATTGACCGAGTGAGCTTCCTCAAAGTGTCTTTGAGCATCTTAGGATATAAGGGGGATAGACTGTGTGAGCTTCCTCATAGAGCCTAGGACCACTTGGGGATATAAGGATAATTTACCGAGTAAGCTTCCTCAGAGAGTCCTTGATTGCTTTAGACTATAAGGGGAATTGACCATGTGAGCTTCCTTAGAGAGTCTTTGTTTTAATTGAACGACTTGGTCTATAAGGGGAATTGACCAAGTGAGCTTCCTCATAGAGTCCTAGACCTTGGGGCTATAAGGGGAATTGACTATGTGAGCTTCCTCAGGGAGTCATGGACTACCTTAGACTATAAGGGAAATTGACTATGTGAGATTCCTCAGAGAGTATTGTTTTACCTTTGAATATAAGGGGAATTGACTATGTGAGCTTCCTCAGAGAGTCTTTATGAATCCTTATCACTGAACCAGATAGGATAGGATGTGTGCACTTCCTAGAGGGTTACTATTCTTGATTGATTGTTTTTTATTTTTGGAACTGTTTACTACCGAGCACTTTCCTATTTACTATTTTCTGTACTTTTACCTACCATATATTCACTGACTGTTAGGAACAGATCTTCGGGTGGTTTCCTACTAGTATTTAGTCTCACACCCTGTTTGGGTCATGCTTTTGGGCCGAAACAGATTATATTGTTGCAGGTATAGATAAGGGCAAGCACCCTTCTACTTTAGGTACTTGATTGCTGTGGAGCTGGAGAGCATGGGACCAAGCTATGGCTGGCGATGCTGAGGAGTTTATCTATTTTCTTTTGAACTTTAGTTTAGCACTATTTTATTCCATAATTGTGACTTGTTTGGATGTTTTCCTAGACATATGTATCATGCATCATTTTATATATGTTCTCCAGTTTATACTTTCAGTTTTCTACTGTTAATGCTGTATTTCATTATTACTGCTTCCTCTCTTGTATGTATTTGTTTACTTCTGCTGTGTACTCTGCCAATGAGGGCATAATTTCACCACTGTCACACCCAAGGACCTCACTACTTGTTGGTATCCTCTGGCATTTGGGGAAATGAACTCAAGGCCATGTGACCAACCAGGTACAGGGTGCCTCTGGGTGGCTTCCAGAACTAGGACGTTACATATGATCTTGTAGCTCACATATTTATGATTTTAATTACGTGTTAGTGGTTACATTATATCTAATGAAACAACTCCTTTATAACCAAGGATCAAAATTATGTTATCAATAATGAAATTGGTTAGGTTATACCCAAAGATAGGAGGGAACATTGCCTCTTTCCAAGGAATTGGGTAATGATTTATATATCATGAGATATATAGCACTAGAATGGGGAGTTAAATCTATTAAAAAAGACAGAGCTCGAATGGGGAGTGAACTTGTTTCAGTAAGATATGGTTGAAATTGGGAGTGAACCCGGTTCACTGTGATGGGGATAGAATAGAGACTGAACACCATTAAGTAAGATAGGGATAGAATAGGGAGTGACCTTGGTTCAGTATGATAGGGATGGAAGTGGCATCAAATAAGATTCATTAAAGGACATTGTCTGCTACGATGGTCTTGGGAGAGAACCTTGACTATTATGATTGGTTGGGGTGTAAATACATTAAACTACGAGGAATGATCTTCTGTTAGGGATGGTGGTGTGTCCCTCCCAGGAGGTGTATCTTCCCATATATTGACCTTATATGTTTTGTTCGTAATCCTTGAATACTCAAGAAATGAATTTATATGCTTATGTGTATATCACAAATTCCATGTCTTATACCAATTTTATACTTTATTGGATCATTTTTCTTAATTATTTTATGATTAATGTCTTATGATCTGCCAATATTTATTCCATGAATCAGGATTATGATCTTTGATATGCAAGGTATGGCTTTCAAATGTTATGATCATGTTCTTATAAACATATATTCATATAATTCTTATGTATATCCATTATCTACCATTATTGAGAATCCGATATCACCCCCTCTTTGGTTTACTTTCCCTAGGTCATGACGAAGTATTTAAGTAGGAGTACTAAATGGGAAGATATTTATGGGATACATTGAAGATCATTCAAAATTTTATAATATTATGTACCTAATATCTAAATAAATTAAACTATTATAGCCCTTGAGCATGTGTTTGTGTAATGTATTAAATATTTATAAAAAATGATGAAATATCTATATATGACAAGATTGGGTCTCTATTGTTGGTATTAGAATAAAATTTTATTTGACCTTTGGAAATTAGGATGAGAATAATTTCAAGAGACACCTAGGGGTATTTCTAATGATATGTCTAGGGATATCTCTAAGGAAAGGTCTATGACTGACTTAAACTATATGAAATTTTCTTGGAAATTTGGTAAAAGATACAGTGAGCGGTTTCCATGTTATTACAAAAATTTCTAGATTCTAAAAGAGGATGTGGATATTGAACAAATGTACTTAGGGGTAACAACCATAAAAACATAGTATTGAACTGTACTTGATTGAGAATTCATTTATGGAAAAAGTATATGATTCACACCTTCTTAGAAAATCCTAGAGGATATGCTTCAAAAATCTAGAAACTTTTTACCAAACATCTTGATGGATTTAAATAGACAATTAATATGAATGGATAAGGACAAAAAAATGTGTCATCGATTAAATTGAAGTTTTCTTGATTCAGAACTGCTGATTTTTTTAGACACTGTGATATTCTATTATAATTAGGGTTTCTCACATAATGATTTCTAGTATAATTCAGTAGTGGGATCTAGAAAGAACTTTATTAAAATTGAATGTGATTCATGATTCTCATATGATAAACCATATGGGATGATAACTGATGAAAAGTATGTTGTAATTATGTGTAATCATTTTTAATGGAAAATTATTAACAATGTGTACCTTAACCAACTCTCATACTAACCAAATAAGATAATGAAAGTGTTTTCTTAGTGTTCAAGTGATGGTGACCATATAGGAATGATGATTCTATTTTCTATATGTTTAGAATGTGGAATTAAGCACCTAGGTGAATGTCTCAGTGGAACAAGAAATTTTTCTGATTATGGAAAATGGCACAAAGAAAGTAACTACAAAGGGAAAATGAAAATTTTAGTTAACTAAATAGATTTGAATATTGGTATTCATAAGATATCATATACTATTTAATAATTTAAATGTTTAATGTATGGGTATTATGCAAATCAATTTCATAAGGGGAAATCTGATGAAGAATATTATAAAGTTTGAATGAGTAATGGTTATATTTCTAATGATTAAGAAACTACATATGAAATGTGAAAAAAATGAGGTACTAAGGAATATGATGAGGGATCCTAGATAGTGGTTTGAGAAGGATGTGGGATGAATGAAGTATTTATGTACATTAATTCAATGATTGTGTAATCTAAATCAAGAAATATGTACGTATTTTTTTTGGATATGTTTTTCATTAAGGATTTTAATGAATATGTTGAATGATACTGATGGATTAGAAAAGTAAATTAATGGAAAGATGTGATTTTTAAGATAAAAATGTTATGGATATTGAGATAATGATGCCAGGATTAAGAGATATTGGATATGAATAAGTAAATTGGATTGTACTGATTACATTGGAACTGATTAATGATTTTTTAAAAAAGTGTTTTATTATATTATTGATGGATTTTAAATAATTTTTGGATTTATGGTAATTCCATTTTCAATTGAATACATTATGAATGTATTCACATGTTTTATGTGACAATTAAGAGATATTTCTTGTAATTTTTGGGATTAATGATAAGTTCATTTTATATATTTTGACACATTATTTATATAGTTTTGGATTCTAATATTTTAGAATGGACATATGGTTAAAAATTGATTAAATTGTATATGTTTAACATTGAATGATGTCTTAGAAAACAATGTATTACTTTACCATACAAAGATTTTTCCTTTTTGGACAACTAATGTTAAATGTTTTTAACTAGAGATAGAAGGAATGACTCATCATTATATTATAGATATTTTGATCCATTAGTGGTTCAAGAATAAAAAATTCACCTTAATTTCTTGTAGTAATATATTAAGTGAAACTTGATCAACTAATAACCAAAGGGTTCGACTATGCTTATATAATTGAAAAAAATCAAGAAAGTATATCTTATCATGTTGTTTTGAAATGATTTTTTTTGTTATCCCAGTTTTTGATGATATAAATGAACTTTTTAACAATTATTTTGTTTATGGATTTATGTGTGTTAACCTTCTTGAGATCACCCTCATTCTTGTGATTAGTGATCTTTATCACTCTTTATAATTATTTATGATTTTATTCCATGTCTTAATCATCACTTCCTATTTATGTTCTTATATGGGGAAACCTAGTATGAGTTACTTTGGATAATCATTATGTTTCCAAATTTTCATTTTAATGGAATTTTGTTATTAATTTATATGAGGTGGGTTTCTATGAAGGAATTTCCAAAAATTAATCCTTTCATGATTGAGATGAATTTCGAGGGAGAAATTTATTTTAAGGGCGGTAGAATGTAACACCCTCAAATTTTGTGATTTTTTAAATAGATTTGATATTTTACATAACTTTATGACTAAAGATAATGATTTTGGCATGATCTATAAGTATAACTGAGTTTTAATTTCATTACATGAAACTACAAGTTTAAACAAATCATGTCATACAATTGAAATATTATTATTTAATATGATTGTTATCAGCAATCCGTTAGAATGGTGGGTATGAATTAGATTAACCAAATTATGAAAATATGGTTAATATATATATATATATAATTATTTGGATACTAATTATTTATAAATGAAAATAAATATTATTTTAAAATAAATGAAGTATTTTTCAAAAAAAACTTTTTTATGCAAACAAATGTGTTCTACTATAATAAAATAAAAAAATTAATTATGGAGAATAATTTTAATGAAATGTATAGTATATATATATATATATTTAATAAACAATATTAAATTTATCATAGTATTTTTATATAAAGAATATAATAATAAATCCAATTTTGTGCTTAAAACATGTTTTTTTCTTCTAAAAAGTAGTTTTCTCGCCTTTTTATAGAATAATTATTTTAAAAATAATTATTTAAAACTAATAAAACGAATATTATAAAATAATAAACATTTAAAAAATCATATTATCAAAATTATCCTAGGGTGATTTTTTGGGATTTTTCTAAAAAGATTATTTTTTTGGTGAATAGTGAAAAATATGGAATTTTAATTAAAAAATGATTTTTTTTAATTTATTCATAAAGATAGAATATATTATAATTTTGTTTTAAAGTATAATTAGTTAAAATATAAAACAATTAATCCAATATTTATAATTTTAATGAATTGGATATTTAAATTGGATATAAAAACATTGTAAACTTTTAAACATTTTCCCTTAAAAAACATGCTTTCTCATCATGTCTGTAGGATGGATTTTATATTAATTTTCACACATATGTGAATGGAATTTGGAAAAATGGATTTCATATTTTTAATAAGAATAGTTTATATTATCGATCATGGTTAACTTAATTTTAGACCAAAATTAATAAGGAATTTAGTAAAAACTATTTACCACTGTTAAAGTAAAAATGAGTTTAAAAGGGGTTAAAATTGAAGGATAAGGGTCAAATTTACATATAAACCTATAAAAAATATTGGATGGCCATATTTATTCCTTATCATGTATACGGTTATAATTTTAGCAATGTTTTACCATTTTACCTATGGAAAACATGGTAGAACTTAATTATTTTCAAAAATACCAATTGTGTCCACTCCCTCACTTATAAAAGGCCTCCACCTCTCCACCATTATTCACAAATTCCCACCTCTGTGGTTCATACAATCCCTACCCAAGTCACTTCTCTACGACCCTAAACTAATCCTAGAAGCCTTAAGTTGGGAATAAATCTACTCTATGAATTATTTAGTTAAAAATGAAGGATATTATACAAAATAGATGAGGTATGAATGAGTACAATGGATGTCAAGCCTTAGGTTATAGGATTTTCATCACAATTGTTCACTGATGTGATAAAAATGAAATATTATCATCCAATGTATTTTATGTGGTTTATATTCTACCCATGAATTTATATTTTGATACTTATGTTGGTGAAAATTGAGTATTATATATCCATTTGAGGATATCTCTTTCATGTGATTAATTGTTCAAAAATTAACAAATCAGTAAGGATTTTTTGTATCAATTTTATTTCTTATGACATATGGTATGTTATGCACCTATATTCATTCATGAGGTGTATATAAATTCCCTTGGAAATGTAATTTCATTCATTTTTTCATCCTCATGATATTTTAAGTTTTATTTTAGGTTATTCCTTCATAGGCCTTATGATTCAATGTCACCAAAGTTGTAATGATTTTATGTTACAATCTCATCATATATCGAGATTGTTTACGATTAAGTCTCTAATGTTGATATATCAATATATACCTCTTAATAAATATCTGGAATTATATTCTCATCTAGTTATTCCATGAGAATACATGTTTCCCTTAATTTTCTTCTCTTTATGCGTTAAAGAGTCAAAAAAAATATTTTTTAAGAAAAATAATATTTTCGGTTGAAAATTTGTTTTCTTCCAAAACCATGTTTTCTAAAAACAATTTCAATTGTTTTTTATTATACTATGATTTTTAAAATAATTTTTTGCCCATGTTTAAATTTTTACAAAATGTTTTAAAATTAATCATCACATTTTATTAAAAAACAACATTTATTTTGATTTTAGTAATAATAAGAATGTAATATTTGTTTTAAAATGTACTATATGAATGAAATTCCCATATACATGACCATTATTTTCCATAGATATTCCTTTATTTTTTTCATTTTTATTTTCAACTAAAATTATTTTTAATTCATTTTATGTTATAAAATTTGTTTTCAAAAAAGAAACTATTTTTTCATCCATGAATTTTTTAAAAAGATTTTAAAAGATCCCTTTATAAAATTTTAAGGTTATATTCAAGTAAAAATAGTTTTAATTTTTTTTTAAAACAAAATTTAAAATTAGAAATTTTATTTTCATCAAGAAATGTTTTAAACGATCTTTCAAATTTATTTTCCATATAATATAACATAATTTGATATAATTTATGCTTTAATTAGAATATTAACCAATGATAAAATTCTTATTCATACTATAAATGGGTTATGTTTATGGTGAAAATATGTTTATGAAACTCATTTCTCTTCCAAGGGTTATACCATGCTAAAACTCTTATTAAATAAGCTTCTTTTCATTGGTTATTATATGATCAAATGATGAAATTATTATAAAACCTATCTTTTTTCCACTGGCTATGATATGATTCAATTTTTATGAAACCATTTTCATTTCATGGGTTATGATGCAATTAATTTTTCCTGACCATATTGAACACAAATGTATTATTTTCATTATGTGATGGTGGTTACGTTATAACCATGGACAATGGTTTTTTTATAAATAAGGAAAGTGATTGTGTTATAACCAAAGTGGGGTGGGACCTATATCTGCCTATAATGAATTGGGTAATGATTTATATTTCATGAGATAAATAAGACTAGAACGGGGAGTGAACCTGGTTCATTTTGAAAAGGATGGAATGGGGAGTGAACCTGGCTCAGTAAGATAGGGTTGGAAAGGGGATTAAACCTAGTTTAGTGAGATAGGGCTAGAACATTGAGTGAATCTAGTTCAATAAGACATGGATTTAATGGGTAGTGAACTCAATTTAGTAATATGTGGCTAAAACAAAAAGTGAACCAGTTTTAGTAAGGGAATTTTTCCTCTATGCTGGTTTTGGGAGTGAACCATAACTACTATGATGGGTTTCAGTGTGAAACCATTCCACTATGAAGAAAGGGATTCTAATAGGGATTATGGTGTGTCCCAACCAAGAGGTTTATCTACCCATATAGTTCCCTTAAAAGTTATATAAATTAACTATCACAACTAAATAAATTATTTTCTATGATAATTTTAATGTCACAAATTCCATGAGTTATGCCAATGTTATTATAAAATGGCTCATATCCTTTGATTATCTTATGATTAATGTCTTATAAACTTCCAATATTTAGTCCATGAATCATGATTGTAATATTTGATATGTAGGGTATGGTTTTCAAATGCCATGATCATGTCCATATAACCTTATATTCATATTATGATTATGTATCTCTTTTATTTACCCATACTGAGAAATTGAATAACCCTTTATTATGTTTCCTATAACAACATTGTGAAAGTAGGAGAACTATAGTGGACGTTCATTATGGGATACATTGAAGATCTCTCACTAAGATAGATGATTTTGTACTAAGTCTCCAAAAATACTAAACTATTATGGTCCCCATGCATATGTTGTTGAAATGTATTGAATAATAATATAAAATTATATGATATCCATGTATGAGAATCCTGGGTTTGTATACATAAATCACATTTAAATTATAATTTTTTTATAACTATATATTTATGAATGTTTTATTATTGTTTCTAACTTGTATTATGTTATAATTTCTTCATTAATTTATATTATTATCTACTTCATTCATAAATAAAAATTGTATATATTATTAATGGACATATTATTTAGTTATAAATGTTTAAATAATTATCTGTAACATCCCTCCCTTACTCATTGCCTTATGAAGTAATGGGGTTGTTACTATGCCTTAGGTGACCTTAGTAAACCAAAGGATGGAAATAAATGATAAGGGATTCATAACAAATTAGGGGATGAATTTCCTTTTGAAAATAAAAAACCCAACAAGAAGATGAAAGAAAAAAAACCAATATGATGTATGCGTATAATGAAAAACAACTCACAGAGTAACTAAAACAAAAAAAATATCAGAGTAAAAATAAAAAATGAAAATAAATAAATCTCAAAGACACCAAATACATCAACTTAAAAACTCTCGAGGAATTAATAAGCACCACTAAAGAACCACAATACCTTGAATTTATCTATTTCCAGATACATGATAAATAAAAATGCACCAAAGTTCCCATATAGGGGTGATTATAAGACTCTATATGATTTACCCATTGATTTATGAACTCATGACACAAATATAGAACATGTTATCACATTTATATGAAATATTTTAAAAAATATAATGCACTTTATATAAAAAAACACTTTTCCATGGAAATAAATCAAACAATCCTTTAAAAACATTTCTCAAATCAATTTTGAATACCAATTCCACACACCCACACATCTTCATATGCATGAATATGTGAAAATTCCTTTCTTATGAGAAGTAACTCATCGATCTTCCAAGTATTCATGTGGTTACAAGATACCAAGTGGCCCAATAGAATACTGTAAGAACCTGGATCTTCTTTTCAGGTATGTATTTCTTTCCTGGTTGTTTTTGAGAAAAGTAGAAGTTTCTGGAAATTTTAGGAGTACACGCCATGTACATATAAGTACACACCATGTACCCAGTTTCCATGGGTGACAATGTACTGGCCGAGTAAATGTCCATGTGTGGTGACCTGGATACTGCTTAAAGTAGAGGCCGAAAAAGTCATGTACACACCCTGTACTTTTAAAGAAAGCGTCGTGTAGTTTTTTTCATTAAACGGACCAGGGTCATGTCTGATGAATAAAACCATATTCTTCTTGACCTATCTTGTCCAGGAGCAAACGAGATCGCCCGATCTTTGTTGAGCCCTTGATTTTCCATCCGTTCTCCAATCCAAACTCCGTCGGTTGCGTTGGAATCACATTGGAGAGTTCTTCCTTCTTCTAGAACCTCATTTCTTGATTTCTTTTCTTTCACGATATATCCTCAGTTGAATGTTTTTAGTGTTTTTATAGATCTATGGTGTTCTAGGGATATTCAAGGCCTATGGTTCACGTATATTGATATCATGATACCGAGGTAGGTGGTTTGTTCCTTTCCGTAGTTAGTATTTGAATTTTATGTGCAAAAGTTCTCAATACCCAAGGACGGGGTATTGTGTGGTTATGGTTTTTAGCTCTATTATTACCTATTATGCCCAGTTTTTTTGGATAAATGTTAATTGTTTATAAATAGGGTTAATTTTTCCATGCTATGGAGGTTTCTCCCATGTTTTCTTATTTTGACCATTTGGCCTACCTTGCCTGTTAGGGTGCTTTATTTTCCATGCCTAGTATTGTTAGAATGGAGTGATTATTATCTAACATGCTATGATATGCTGTGGATTGTTTATCCAAGTATTTCTTGAGGTTTACTTTGGCTTCCATGTATCTTTGTGCACGATTGACTTACACAGGGCTGTGGGAACCTGGTGTAGTTGACCATAGGGAGAATTGATGTTGAGGGATTCTCCATAGTGTATGTTTACTTTTATGTGGAAATACCATAGGGGGGATGAATGAAAGTGCTCCCTCAGAGTGTCTATAGTTTACCCTATGCGGTCCATAGGGGGAATTGGACGTTGAGTGCTTTCTCAGAGTTCCTATTAGTTACCAATACGAGACTACAAGGGGGAATTGATGGTGAGTGATTCCTTAGAGTGTCTTTGCTAAAGCTCAACTAGATTGGTTAGACTGTGAGTACTTCCAAGAGGGTTTCTTGTGTTGTTTGGTGGAACCATAAGAGTTAGGTTGTGAGTACTTCCCATAAGGTTACCTGCTTTCGATTAGCTGCTTACTTGATGTATTAAAATGAATGCATTTGAATTTGTAGGATTTTTACTATGTGTACTTCCTTGTTTACTACTTCATTTTGTTTATTTTCTTCCATATATATTCATAGATTGTTACACACATATCTTTTGGTAGTTGCCTACTGGGATTAGTCTCACACCCTATTTGGGTCATGATTTTGGGCCCAAAAAGATTATATTGCTGCATGTATAGATAAGGGAAAGTGGCCTTCTACTTCAGGTACTTAATTGTTGTGGAGTTGGGGAACATGGGACCAAGATGAGGCTTGCGATGTTGTAGAGCTCTTTACTTGCTTTTCTTTTATACTTTGGTTTAGTACTACATCCAGCATTGTGACTTATTTGGCTGCTTTCTTAGACATATGTATCATGCATCATTTATATATATGTACTCTATTTGTTATTACTTCTGCTGTTTATTTATTTCATGTTTTACAACTTCCGCTATTATTATCTGTTTTACTTCCGTTGTGTTACTCTGCCAATGAGGGAATAGTTTCCCCACTATCACACCCAAGTCCCTTGCTTCAAGTTGATAGCCTTTAGAATTTATGGAAATATGCTTGATACCATGTGACAAACCGGGTACGGGGCGCCTCTGGATGGCACCCGAAACTGGGATGTTACAAAGCGGTATCAGAGGAATTCTTTTCTCCTTGACTTACTGTTTGGAGCTTATAGCCAGGGATATGAAGGAATAGGTACTTGGTAATAATATGTGCCCGGGATTAGCTGACCCATGTATAGGGAAAAGCCAATTTACATTATATATTGGGATTATTCTGGTTTTTTAATTTTACAGTTGATTTGATTTCACCATTTGGTGATTCATATGTATTGTGTTGTTATCGTTGATGTTATTGAGGTTCTATTTATGTTTCCACCTGATGAGATAAGGGTATTCCATCTCATGCATCATATATACATTTTCTAGTGATCGCATGTCATGCATTCTTACCATTCCATTTAGGGTGAATTAGTGATTTCATGTTATTGTGATAGATTTTGTGCTAGATATGCATGTTTTTGTGGTAGATGACTTGATTGAATACCTGCTTTTTGATAAGGTATTGGTTTGTGTAAGGTTTTGTTTGAATTGATGCCAAAATTTGGTTCTTGAGGTGTTATGGGCCATCATGGACTGGAATTTGGTGGATCATTGCCCTGTTATGTTTATATATAACATGTATAAGATCCTAATATTTGATTTGCGGGGATTATGGGCCCTCACGAATCGAAATTGGGCACTTTAATGTTTGTTTAAGTGTTTTTCTAGGTTCCAGAGTAGTTTTTGAGGCTTACTGTCTGGAAGAACCCAAAATAAATAGCGTGTAATGATAAATACATTCCATGTGTTCTTATGTTCGGGAAGAAACTATTTTTCTTAATTACACACCATGTACTATATGTACATGTCGTGTAGTCTCTAACCGTGTCATTGGATGTGTGGGTAGAGACACGGGGTTGGGAAATCTATGGTGGAACACACCATGTTCCTGATGTACATGCCGTGTTCTGAAGACCATGTGTCCACCCATGTGACTAATGAAACATATGGATAAAACTTAAGTTATACACTTTGTGTCAAGCTTGAACACTCCGTGTAGTGTAACCCATGTATCCAACCATGTAGCAAACCACACGGGTCAGTGAAATATTTTTAGTACACGCCATTTCTAGAAAAAACACATCGTGTAGAGTCAACTGTGTAATCAACCATGTAACTAACAATACGGGTCAGTGAAGTTCGTCGGGTACACGTCGTGTCTAGCACTAACACGCCGTGTAGTCTTGTACTAGGGAAACGGTGTGGCTTAGCCGTGTAAGGGAACTCGGTCAAGGGAAGATGATTCAAGTACACAACATTTTTAGGACAACACACTATGTGTTTGGGGTGTTACACGACCTAGGTTGGTAGAAGTACACGCCCATGTGAAGGCTTATGGGAACACACCATGTAGGCATTATACACGTCGTGCATCCATGTTTTGAAAAACTTGAATGCTTTCTTTCTCTTGTTCCCTTCTTACACTTCTAAGTTTCAGTCCGTATTTATCTTGATCTAAGGTGTGCACTTGACCTTTCAGAGTCATTCCACCAAGACATCCTCTGGATGTTCGGCAGTTATAGGGTAGTGATCAGAAACGAGACATGGTTGATAAGAAACTACCAGCAGATACTCCAGTTGTGCCAGTATTGGCACCAACCATCATTCCTGACACAGGTGCTAACACATAGTTCTGAGAGGGATTTATGAGGTTTATGTAGACCTTCCAAGGAGTACCGCATCCTGCCCCTTCTATGGAAGAGTTGAAGTGGGTTTTCTAGTAGCAGAATCCTCCCACTTTCATAGGGGAAGGAGGACCTCCGGCTACAATGTCATTGTTAGAAGCCATTATTTCTATCTTCGTGCATTTGTAGATACCTCCAGAGAGGAGGGTGAATCTATCTACGTATATACTTCGGGATTCCACCAAGAGATGGTGGGATGTGATCTCACAGGCATGATTCCAGCAGGCTATGGATTGGGATGAGTTCTAGCATGCCTTTTATGAAAACTTCTACATAGAGAATTTGAGTAATGATCAAGCCCGATAGTTCATGATTCTAGAGCAGGGTACTCTTTCAGTTATGGAGTATTCTTATCACTTCACAGAGTAGCAGTGGTTCACTCTTATTTCGGGAGGTGATGAGTTATTCCTAAAAAGGATTTTTGAGGATGGTCTTAAGCACGACTTATAATATTAGGTGAACATCCTCAGGTTGACATCCATCACTTCTATATTTAATTGGACACTAATCACAAAGTGCAATCTGAGGAATTCTGGAGTGGTGATTGAGGGCGGTTCGACATCCGGAGTTGGTATCCCTCCTACTGATAGCAGGAAGCACCACAGAGAGTCTATGCACGAGGATCCAAGGTGACAGGACACTTCTTCTGGTAGCCAGGTGGTGTGCTACCAGTGTGGGAAAAGCGGGTATACAAGCCAACATTTCGTGAGATACCAAATGGAGTTCCGATCTTGCGAAAAAATGGGTCATCTTTAGCGTTTCTGTCAGTTTTTCTCACCAGAATCTGGTGATAAGAGTTATTATATGACTCCACATTCAGGAGCATCACCACCAGTTTCTCATCAGTTAGGGAAATAATGTTTTTTAGGCTATTCAGGCCAAGGTGGAGGTCATGGATTTGGTAGCCAGTCTCCAAGATTTTAGCAACAATAGGGTGGATCAGCTCAGGGTGGTCAGGCAGGGTCGTAGGGCCACAATGCAGGTCATACTTTTGTAGTGGAGCAAACCCAGCATGAGGAGGATCCCATAACCTCTACAGTTTGAGGTACGATCCTAGTTGCCTTAGTTTTATCTTCTTCTCTTTTTGATATAGGGGATTCCCATATCTTTATATCTGTCATTTTTGTGGAGAGCCTTGGGCTCTGTATCTTTTCTTCTAATGATATCTTGAAGTTAGACACTCCGTTGGGGAATATAACAGATAGTGTACGTCAGTGAAAGGAGTGCCCTCTAGAGGTTGGTGGGTGTCACTTCTTTTGGGACCTCTATGTCCTAGAGATGATAGGCTATGATTTCATTCTCGGAATGGACTGGTTAGTTTCCTTCTAGTCAGTTGTTGATTTCTATAATTGTAGGGTGAGTTTCACATCACCAGAGGGTGGATCGTTTCTTCATAAGGGTGAACGGGATGTCTGGACGAACAGAGCGGGACCTGAGTATCATGGGTTGGGAGGTGTTACAACCCATATTTCTAGTCCATATCTGGATGAATAGGGGACTTCATAGATGGAATTTCCTCCAGTGGTGGATCATTTTAGGGATATCTTTCCAGAGTACTTTTCAAGTTTTCCTCTAGAGAAAGAGGGGTACTTTTCTATTGAGCTTGTGCTAGGAGCGGCACAGGTGTCTATTCCTCCTTATAGGATGGCTATAATAGATTTGTAGGAGCTCAAGAAGCAGTTGGAGGAGTTACATGCAAAGGGTTTCATCTAACCCAGTAATTCTCCTTGGGGTTTTCCTGTCCTATTTGCAAACAAGGTGGACGGTACCCTCAAACTTTGTATGGATTATCAAAAGTTAAACTAGTTGACGATCATGAACCGATATCCCTTTCTGAGGATTGATAATCCCTTTGATTAACTTCAAGGATCCCGGGTGTTCTAGAATATTTACTTGAGATCCGGTTACCATCATTTGCATGTTAGACCATCAGATGTACCTCTTTCAGCCTTTCAGAGCAGGTATGGTCTATACAAGTATGTGATTATGCCATTCGGTCTCACGAACATGCCTGTAGTTTTCATGGTGCTGATGAACTAAGTGTTCCATCCATACTTGGATTCTTTCATGGTAGTCTTTGTGGATTATATCTTGGTGTACTCTCACACTCTACATGACCATGCTACCAATATTGAGATCATTTTGAGTACACTGAGAGAGAATTAGTTATATACTAAGATCTCAAAATGCCAATTTTGGATAGACCAGATTCACTTCTTGGGTCATGTTATCTCAGAGACAAGAGTATCATTAGACCTAGATAAAGTGAGAGAAATAGTTTCCTGGGAGCAGCCGAATAATGTCTTTGAGGTACAGAGTTTTCTACAGCTTTCTTGTTACTACAAACATTTTATACAGGAATTTTCACGCTTAGAAGCGCCACTAACGAGACTGACTAAGATGGGTGAAAAGTAATTGTGGTCAGATTCTTGTGATTCATCCTTTCAGAAGTTGAAAGGGAGGTTGAATTTTGCACTAATACTTATTTTTCCAAAGATGATCATGAGAAATACTATGTACTGTGATGCACCAGGTATCAGGATGGGAGTTGTGCTTATGCATGGGGAATGGGTTTTTGTGTGTGGGTCTCAGCAGTTGAGGTCACATCAGAGGAACTACCCAATGCATGATCTCTAGCTGGCTGAAGTCATTCATGCTTTACGCTGTTGGAGACACTACTTATTAGGAGATCATTTTGTGGGTTTCACTGACCAAAAAAGTCTCAAGTATATCTTCACTCAACATGACTTGAATTTGAGATAGTGAAGGTGTGTTGAGTACCTTTAGTCTTTTTTACTTTGATCTTACCTACACTCCTGGGAATGGAAACACAATGGCTGATGTGTTGAGCAAGAGAACTCAGATACAGGTAGTTCAGGAGGCCAACAGTGAGTGGAAGCTTATGACCTTGTTATTTGAGATGCATTTGGAGGTGCACAATAGACAGGGGTAGATGTTTCTATCTTTTTTAGTTGTTACCTATACTCTTCTTGATCGAGTGAGAATGAGTTAGCTATCAGATTATGAAGGTCTAGTCCTATGGGAGAGTGTGTCAGGAGAGGACCCCATTCCTGGATGGACCATAGGTGAGGATGAAATCTTGAATTTTCATGGGTGTGTATGGGTGTCAGCAGACATACGCGATGAGCTGATGCATGACTTTCATTCCTCAATTTGGGCAGTTCATCCTAATGTCACGAAGATGTATCATGATCTAAACCATCAGTATTGGTGGTCAGGTATGAAGAGAGATGTCACTGGGTTTGTCCTGATATTTTCCACCTGTCAGCAGGTGAAGGTGGAGCATCAGCGACCAACAGAGCTTTTGCAGTATTTACCCATTCCCAAGTGAAAATGGGACGATGTCATGATGGACTTAGTGATAGGTTTACCATGGTCACCTCAAGGGAATGATGCAATATGGGTTGTTATTGACAGACTCACGAAGGTTTCACACTTCTTTCTGATCAAGTAGACTTTTAGTGTTGATGATATGGGAAGGTTGTACATCTGAGAGATTATACATTTACATAGGGTTACACACTCCATTATGTCAGATAGTGAAACACGTTTTACTTCTCAGGTCTGGTAGGGAGTACATAAGGCTTTGGGTACACAGGTACTTCTGAGTATAGCTTACCATCCCCAGACAGATGGCTATTCTGAGCGTATGATTCAGGTGCTTGAGGACATGCTTTGAGCATGCATCCTATATTTTGGAGGTTCTTGGGATAAGTACTTACCTCTTGTGGAGTTTTCCTACAATAATAGTTTTCTTGCAACTATTCAGATGAAACCTTTTGAGGCATTTTATGGTAGGCCATGCCAATCACCCTTATGCTGGATGGAGGTAGGAAAGGCAGCTATGTTGGGACCTCATCTTGTCCAGGAGACCAAGGAGAAAATATAGTTGATTCAGAAGAGGATGGCTACTGAACAGTCATGACAGAAGTCTTATGCTGATTGAAAAAGATGACCTCTGAAGTTTGAGGATGGAGATCAGGTTTTTCTGCATATCACACCAAGGTTGGGACACAAGAGGATTAAGAGGCAGGGTAAGCTTTCACCGAGGTACGTCAGACTGTTTGAAATTTTGGAGAGAGTCATACTGGTTTTCTATTGGCTGTAGTAACCTCAGAGGTACCGATCTATGCATTATTTCTTCCACATTTCTCAGATCCGACGTTACTTCTCATAGATATCTCATGTTTTTCCAACCCGATGAGGTTGAGTTAGAGGTGGACACATCCTTTGAGGAGCATCATATCTTGATTTTTGATCGAAGTGTGAAGGTTTTCTGCTACCGATCTATTCCTCTTGTATAAGTGATATGGCATCACGGGCGAGTACAGGATGAGACTTGGGAGAGGGAGGCCAATGCACGATCACAGTGTCCGGAGCTATTTGAGTTTTCTTCTTCTATGCCACCTTGCTAGGGAAATTTGTGGACGAATTTCTTTAAGGGCGGAAGTTTGTAAGAACCCAGATCTTCTTTTTAGGTATGTCTTTCTTTTCTGGTTGTTTTTGAGAAAAAGAGGAGTTTCTATAAATTTCAAGAGTACACGCCTTGTACTTATAAGTACATGCTGTTTACCTAGTTTCCGTGGGTGAATGTGTGCTTGCCGTGTAATGATTGAGTACATGACTGTGTGTGGTGACCTAGAGACTGCTTAAATCGAAGGCCAGAAAAGGCAAGTACATGCCGTGTACTTTTAAAGAACATTCTGTGAACTTTTTTTTCATTAAATGGACCGAGGTCACATCTGATGGAAAAAACCATCTTCTTCTCAACCTATCTCATCCAAGAGTGAATGAGACCGCTAGATATTCACTGAGCCCCCAACTTTCCGTATGTTCTCGGACCCAAACTCCATCAATTGTGTTGGAATCACATCGGTGAGTTCTTCCTTCTTCTAGAACCCCGTTTCTAGATTTCTCATCTTTCACAAGATATCCTCAGTTGAATGTTTTTAGCATTTTTGTAGATATACGGAGTTATAGGGAGATTCAAGGCCTGAGGTTCACGTATATTGATCTCACAATGCCAAGGTATGTGGTTTTTGCCTTTCCATAGTTATTCTTTGAATTTTATGTGAAAAAGTGCCCAATACCCAAGGATGGGGTATTGCATGTTTATGGTTTTTAGCCCTATTATTGCCTGCTATGACGTGTTTGTTTGGATAGAGGATATTTAGGGTTAATTTTTCCATGCTATGGAGGTTTTGACCATGTATTCTTGTTTTGACCGTTTGGTCTACCTTTCCTGTTAGAATGCTTTGTTTTCCATGTATAGTATTGTTAGGATGGAGTGATTATTATCTGACATGCTATGATATGTTGTGGATTGTTTATCCAAGTAGTTATTGAGGTTTAATTTGGCTTCCATGTATCGTTGTGCACGATTAACTTACACAGGGCTACGGGAACCTTGTGTGGTAGACCATAGGGAGAATTGATGTTGAGGGATTCTACGGAGTGTCTGTTTACTTTTACATTGCGAGACTATAGGGGGGATGGACGTAAGTGCTCACTCAGAGTGTCTATAGTTTCCCCAATACAGTCCAAAAGTAAAATTAGATATTGAGTGCTTTCTCAGAGTGCCTATTAGTTACCGATACGAGACCATAGGGGGAATTGACGGTGAGTGCTTCCTCAGAGTGTCTTTTATAAAGATGAACCAGGGGGGTTAGACTGTGATTACTTCCTAGAGGGTTTCTTGTGTTGTTTGGTCAAACCATAGCAATTAGGCTATGAGTACATCCCAGATAAGAGAAAGTTCCCTTCTACTTTAGGTACTTGGTTGCTGTGGAGCTAGGGAGCATGGGACCAAGTTGAGGCTTGAGATGTTGTGGAGCTGTTTACTTGCTTTTCTTTTTTTACATTGGTTTAGTACAATATTCCAATATTGTGAATTGTTTGGATGCTTTCTGAGACATATGTATCATGAATCATTTATATATATGTACTTAATTTGTTATTGCTTCCACTATTTATTTATTGCATGTTTTACTGCTTCCTATATTATTATCTATTTTACTTCCACTGTGTTACTCTGCCAATGGGGGCATAGTTTCCCCACTATCACACCTAAGTCCCTCGCTTCTAGTCGGCAGCCTTTGGCATTTCGGGAAATATGCTTTGGTCCATGTGACCAACCGGGTATGGGGTGCCTCTAGGCAGCACCCAGAACCGGGACATTACACACACAACCCTTCCATAGGGTCACATCAGGGAAAATAAACTCACTCCAACCATGTATGAAGAAAATAAATTCCCATTAATTTCAATAAAAAAATTTATTTATTGAAAGAAATTATATAAAAATTTTCCAGGATAAAAAACAAAATCTGTAATTTTAAAATCACCATATTAAAATTTACATCCCAAAATTTTCCACAAAACCATCCACTTTCCACCATTTTTTAAAATTAAAACAAAAGATATTTTTTATGAAAAATAAAAAATTTATTTCACAATAAATTTCAATAGATTAAATTATTTTGAAATCAAGCCTTTATTTTCTAATCAAGAAGAGTTGAGAGAGAGAATCCACCTACCTCACAACCATTGGAAAAAAGTATAATGTCAGAAAACTCCAAATACCGAGCTTGAAACCACTAGAACTAACCTTAGATCTTGTTCCCTTAAATAAAAAGCAACCAAATATCATCATGATTGACATCAAACAACATGAATCCATTCCCAATGGATTAGATCTCTGATTCCAATATAGGGAATAAAAAGGAGATATAATGAATATGATGAAGAATGAGCACTTACCGATGAATCCATACCTCCAACGCTTATTGATTTGCATATTAATCACCCATGTATTTAAAATAATTTTCTCCATAGCCTATAGAAAAATTTGAATTTGGGGTATGTTCTTTTTAGGTGAAAATAGATGGATTAAGTAGGTAAATAGGATTAGAGTGATAATTTTTGGATATAAATTTTAATGGTTCATGGTTAGGTCTCATGTTTAGGAAAACTGTGCACTAACCATGAGTGATCCCCTTCCTATAAACAAAACTTTCATGGTTAGATCACTTGGTTTGAAAAACCATGGGAAAAAAGTGTTATTCCACTATTTCTTGCCTTGTAAGTTTTCTCTTGAAAATCCATACAGTTTTACTAAATTGTATGCCTACCTAGTTCCCATTATTTTAGTTTCATGGTTTTGAGGGGGTGTTTCATGGTTTTTACTACCATTATGAAACTATACACCTATATAAAATCCCACAAAACATTTCAAAATGCTTATAAGCTTCCAAAAATATAACCCAATCACTTTATGTAATTAAAATACATAAATAAAGGGTCATTTACCTGAAACTGGGGGTGATACATTCTCTCTACCATTAGTATTTACTTCCCCAAAAAGTAGAAAACTCTCATTTATTTGAAATAGTTTCTTCCATTGCTCCACCATTCACTTTTCACGATTCCAAATTTCTTCCTAAATCTAAAAATGTTTCTATAATACTATCACCAAACTAATTTTTTTCCAATGAAATTATTTTTGTTACTAATAAAAAATCATAAATACCACAAAAACATATGTAGAATATGGATCTAGGTCAAAGTGATCACAAATAATCCCTTGGTTAAGATTCGGTTGATACTTATTCAAATGATATATATAAAACATATTATCACTAAACAAAAACTTGTTGGAAAATACAACTGATCTACTAACTCAATAACCTATTAAAGTATCTCAGAATGTCCTATATATCGATGAGATAACATACCCTATTTTCAAAAACAATGGTGACCATGACTTGGATAGATTATCAAGAATACATGATCACTCACCTCAAATGACAATTGCCTTCAATGATGATCCAAATATGATTTTTTGAAAACATTGATCTATCTCCTTACTCTTCCTCATCATTAGTCCATCCATTGTTGTCTTTCCTGTCTCCACCCAAAAAAGTATATAAATAAAAGGAATCCCATATAATGCTTTAAAAAGATCCATATCTATCGAGGCTTGTAACCACTTTTGTATGAAAACTCCATTTATAGTATGGGATCCCCTCATGAGCCACAAAAATCCATTACACAAGCCCTAAGAATAACCTACAACATTTATATTGTCCATTAAGATTTCCCATCCATTTTATGATAATACATTTTTCTTATAGTCAACTGATTCTCACGGGTTTTCTGTATGGATTTCCAAAATGAGATCTGAACCTCTTCTATCTATTCATTAAAATCGAGATAGGAACACCATGCCCCTTTATAAATTCTTTGATATAGAAGTTGGAAAAGTACCCCACCGTATTAAATTCATGAATAGGGATCAAATGGGCCGATATTGTGAGATGATCCACTATAAGCCATATAGAATCATGTTTCTAAACCATCACAGGGAGACCTATTAAAAAATCCATATCCACCTACTTTCATATCTATGTGGGAATTGATAAATACCACAACATGCCTACTATCCACTAGTGCTATGCCATAACCTGCTGCTGGGTGAGACATTTTATAATAAATTCTACCACTATTCTTTTTAAACCAACCTAAAAAAATTGGGATTTCAATTCATTATATATCCTTTTTATTCTATCATGAACAACCCATCTTGAATGGTGGTAATAATGAAGGACTTGTTTCTAAGAAGCCAAAGGTATGACAATATGATCTCATAACCACAACACTAATCATCTCTCAAGATTCCATACCTCAATGGTCTCACCACCATTGAGTTTTGAACACATATAAAAACATTATAAAATGGATATTTATTCATATTTAAAATTTTATAACAAATCATAAATAAAATAAACCAAAAAGAAAACGACAACACTACATTAGTATTCATAATCTATGTTCATTTTAGCTATCACCAACATCAATTTCCATTAATTAGAAGCCAATTTATCCAATTTACATTATGAATTTATTCTTAATACATCAACCATAGAGTTTACTTTACCCATTTTATAAATTAGGTCACATTAAAAAAAATATAAAGATACTATTTCCATATTCTCTATCTCAAATTCAATTCTCACTATGATAAATATGTTTCTATCTCTTATAATTAGTAAAAATCATAAAAATATCACCAAAGAAAAAATTATAACATGTCTCCAAAGAATGGACCAAAATAGTTAATTACAAATCATGTGTTGGGTAGTTATTATCATTAAAATATAACTTCCATGAACCATAAGAAACAATATGATCTCCCATCATGAGAACACACCCCAATCCTGATCCCGAAGAATGAAAATACACCACATTAGCTTGTATTGATTTTCGAATTATCACAATCAGTGATGATTTAAGGAGAAATTTATGCTCTTTAAAATACTTATAACATTCATCATTCCATTGGAATGGAAATTTTTTCCTTTTTAAAGCTGTTATTTGTGAATCCATTTGTTTAATATCACAAATAGAACATCGGTAATAACCATCCAGTCCAAGAAAATTGTGTATCTCAAATTCCTTCATTGGTGGTTTCAAGGATTTAAAATCCTCAATCTTTTATAGATAAAAAAACACCTTTTCATTAATAACCTGTCTAAGGAAACATACCACTTGTATCCAAAAACACACTTTTAATGTTTGGAATACTGAAAATAATCCCACAATATACACCAATAATATCACCAAGTATTGCTCAGGCTTAACATTTGTCCTATAATACACCAATATATCATCAAAAAATAGCACCACAAAAGAATATAGATACCTTTGAAATATCATATTCATCAATTCCATAAATACATTTAGTGTATTCTTAAGACCAATAGTCATGACAATGAACTCATAATGGCCATATCTACTCCTAAATGTTTTCTTTTTAATATCCTCCTTCTGAATACCCAATTGGTGATATACCAAATGAAAGTAAATTTTAGAGAACCCCTAGGCTCCCCTAAATTGATTGAAAAAGTCATCAATGTGTATAATAAGATACAAATTATTTATCATAAAATGATTAATCTTACAATAATCCACACAAATCATAAGAGTTACATCCACATTTTTCACAATAAGAACTGGTGTTTCCCATCGAGACGTACTAGGAAGAATGAAATATTTTCTTTCCTATTGTACTAGTTTGAATTTATATTCCCTTATTTTAGTTTCTTCCATTTGATGAGATAGAAGTGAGATAGAGCTAGTCTATAATAAGAGATCAATCATGAACTCTACTTCTCTTTTGGATCGAAACCCTATGAAATTGTTAGGAAAAACATCTAGAAACTGGTCCACTATGGTTGGAAAATAACTACACCCAATATAATTCACATATTCCAATGTCAATATTTACAAATAGTAGGAGATAGTTCCAACCACTATTGCAAACAGTTTTACTCCACATGCCTTCATACTATGATATCCCATAAATATATGCTCGATGCTAGCATTAGTTTTAAAACTAACACTTCAATTATTACAGTTAATAAGATCTTTGAACATTGTCGACCAATGAATCCATAGTATTACACCATAGAAATCAATCTTAAGAACAATGAATTCCAAAATCAATTCATCCCCATAGATAGTTATATAACATGGTTTTTCACATAAATTCCCAACATTCTCTTTATCTTGAAGGGGTTTGATGTTTTGAAATAGAAGAAATCATCTTGATATGAAAACCCAAATGATCAACCACACAAGAAGAAATAAATGAATGGTAGGCAATTGAATCTCAAAAATATTTTATATTGGTTGAATTCAACTAAATCATACCTCTCATTATTGATGGTACATATTTTTCACCCACAATCATTTTCTCAGCTCTATAAAATTTCTCAGTCAATACATCATTCTCTTTATTACCGTATTAATATTTCACTGGTTGAGAAGCAATGATATTCATAAAATTACCATGACTTTATAAACATTTTGTATGAGAGTTATTCTGCTCCACTCATCCTATTTAAGTATACAATGATTGGGAATCATGAGATGTGTCCTTAGAACATGAACATTGAGAAATGTGACAAGAGCCTTGAAGATGTCCCATACAGTTCCACTTGTGACATGATCTAGGGGGTGTTGTACAATCTCTCTTCAAATTCTCAAAAGAACCACACTAGAAGCATTTAGGATTACTCTTTGGTTTAGGAAAAAGATTCACTAATCCCTCTATCTGATTCTAAGTCTTAACCACCATGGATATTAGTGTTCCTCTTCTATTTATTCCTAGCATTAGAGTTCCCACTATTTCCCAATAGTATAAACATGCTCCCTCAAATTTTATTACTTGAGATGTCTCTTTCTTCCATCGTTTCTCTATTAAATATCTCTTTTATGATCTGTTACAAAAAAGAAAAAAAATCATTGATCAAATATTTGGCCTCAACCCCGATTAAAAAATTCATGCCTTCAAGGATGCACTTGAAATAACTTATGCACCACCACAGATCTGAGCAAGGGATACACCGAATTTTATCATCACTAAGAAGGAAGTGCTGATGGGGGGGGGGCTTTATCAGTGCTAGCGAAAAGCACTGATTAAAGCTTTTAATAAGAAATATTGTTAATTTATATAAAATTATTATATTTATATTAAAAAAATGTTTATTTGTATGCATTGAACAGAAAACATATGTTTATAATTAATATATATATTTTTAATAATCCAAATATATATAATAAATTTTATTAAATAATAGATATATTTAAAAACTTTAATTTTTTTATTATATTTATATATTTATAATTGTATATTTATAATTAATATTTATAATTATATATTCATAATTAAATATAAATACTTTTTAAATATATATATTTATAATTATATATAAATACTTTTTAAATATGTATATTGATAATTATAATTATAAATGAATATATATATATATATATAAATATATGGTCCCAATGAATTTGATGAATTGATGCATGAATATAATTGACATTCATATGTTATGTATTATCATCATGAATGTTCATTTACACATTACACCCTCATTACTATTCATGTTGTCCATATATACGATGACACGTTTTTTATGAGATATATACATTACTCAGTGTATATGATTCATTCTTGTTCCCATGAAGCTATTATGTTCTCATAAATACTTAAAATCAGGATAAATATATTTAAAAAATAAAAATATTTATTATATTTGTAATTATAAATATTTAGTTATATATAATTACTTTTTAATATATATTTATAATTATAGTTATATATAACTAAAGATATATATATAATTAAATAATTATAAAATTACAATAATTTTTTTCAATGATAAATATATTTATTATATTTATAATTATATATAAATACATTTTAAAAATATTTAATTATAATTATAATTATAATTAATTAAATAAATAAATATTTATAATTATATTTATAAATATATATATTTTAATAAATAAATATATTTTAATAAATATATGTCTTTAATGAATATATATATATTCATTAAAGATATATATTTTTTGAATTTTTTTTAAATGATAAATATATTTATTATATTTATAATTATATATACACTTTTTAAAAAATTACAATAAATACATTTATTATAATTATATATATATAATTATATTCAAATATTTATAAATATATTTATTTAAAATTATAATTATAAATTAATATATACATATTTAAATATTTAAATAATTAGAAAATTATAATAAATATATTTATAATAATTATAATTTTATAAATATATATAATTATAGAAATATATTTATAAATATATACAAATATTTATACATATATACAATTATTTATAATTATAATTATAAATAATATATATATATATATAAGTAAATAATTATAAAATTATAAAAAATATATTAATTATATTTATAAATATAATTCGGAATAAATATTTATTTATTTATAGTCATAATTGAAATAAATATATAAATATTTAAGTACTTATGAAATTAAAATAAATATATTAACTATATATAGTCATAAATTTAATAAATAAATATATATATTCAAATACTTATGAAATTTAAATAAATATATTAATTAAATATGTTTATCATAATTTAAAAATTATTTAAATAAATAAATATTTTTATTTAAATAATTATGAAATTATAATTATAAATAAATATATATCTATTTATAATTATAAATATAAATAAATACATATTTTTATTTTAAATATATTTATTATAAGTTCATAATTATTTAAATGTATATATAATTATTTTAATAATTAAGAAATTATAATATATGTATAATTAATATATTTATTATAATTTTTTAAGTTTTTAAATATATATATATTTATATTTATGAAAATATATAATTAATATGTTTATTTTAATTTTATAAGTATTTAAATATATATATATATATATATATATGAATTTATTTATGTTTATGACTTTAATTAAAATATATATGTAATAAATATATATTTATAATAAATATTTAATACATATATATTTATATTGAATATTTATAAATATATAGTTATTAAATAATTAAATAATTATAATAGATATATACAAATATAATTTTAAATAAATATAGATATATTTAAATAATTATAAAATTATAATAATGATATTAATTATATATATACATATATATGGTGTTTGGGGGTACCATTACATTAAACACACACACACAAGCCTAAAAGCCAGGTCATAGCCCCCAAGGGATAACCCATCCTAACAATCTCCTCCTCCGGTCACATGACTCAAGATCTCGCAAAAGCCGAACCCTACCACCGACTCCTCCTCCTCCTCTACCGCCTCCTCCTTCTCCTCCACCACTATGAAGCCCTCCTCAACCACCATGGAGACCTCCTCCTCCTCCTCTTTCGCTGACTACTGTCGCCTCAATGCCCTCCACCGCCAGCGAAAATCCCTACTCCTCCTCTATCGCTGAATCCTACCATCGTGAATCCCTCATACGCCGTCACGATGCTCTCATCCACCGTGAAGCTCTCCTCTTCATACCCCACCTCTGCTGCAAAGTCATCCCCCTCCACGAACACACCTATGCCACTAACCCATCTCCTCAGGTGCTACCAATTTGAGTATTTTTATTATTCTCTAAGTACATTTGTTGTTAAATAAGTATATGGTTAGATATTGGATACTTATCACCCAATAGATCTTCAGTGGCATAAGAATTGGTTTTTTTTGTTAAGTGATTTTGATAATGGAGGCCATGTTTGGCTGGAGATCATGTCACATAGTATAACCCATCCATTTTTAGTTATTTTTTTAGTGTAGTTTCACATTTTTTTGTCGTTTATTTATATATGAATATAATTTATTGTTTATGACTGAATTCATATAGTGACGTTGGTGTTTCTTTTATATTTTTTTCAATTATAGAGGAATGTATTGTTTATTTTTATTACGAATTTATGCCATATGAATGTTTCCTATCATTTATTAGGATATTTTAGATTATATATTATCAATTTACCCAAAGTGGGGAAATTGTGTCCCACATTTTAAAATAGTACAAAAAGTGATAGGCACCAGACCAAGTGAAGCAATGTACACTCTTTGGGTAGTAGTGAACCAATTTATATATTTTGAGATTGGGTCATTATAAATTCACCCACATCTCATTGTATTCTCACCCATAATCATCAACTTTCATGTCCATGTTTGTAACACCCCCAAGTTTTTTAAAAATAAATTGAAATGCATGAATCTTTGTTAAGTATGTATTTATAAATAGCCTTTAAACAAAATTTTTCCGCTTCTATGTTTTGAATTTCTAAAAACTATCACCTATAATTGTGTTCATTAAGTTATTTGGAGTTTAATGAAACCAACAAGTTTTTTATAGAATAGTAACATACTCTTATAAATAGTAATATGAATAGTAATATGACCCTAATGAATAGTAAATTGTATAATTATTTTATTTTCTTATAGATTGAAGATAATGACATCTTGATTAATTTTTCAAGGTGTTAGAAAATGAGTTATAGATTTAAAATTGTTATTTTTGAATAAATTAAGATTTAATTGAAAAATTAAATTAATAATATTTAGAAAATTATTTTCAAAAAATGGAACTCATTTTTGAATTCTACATGTCAAAAAATGGTTAGGGTGAATTTTTGGGTTTCTTCTGAAATTCTTGAGTTTTTGATGAATAATAAAATACGATAAATTATGATAAGTGATAAATACTTGATTTACTACATCATAGGTGATACATGGATAATGTAATACCACTTGGTTTTCTAACTCACATGAAATTATTATTATTTGGGGTCACATGAATTAGGACTATTCATAGTCTTGAGAAAAAATATTATAATAATGATTAAAATAATGTAAAATCCCTCCTCTCCTCTACTATAAATACCACCCTCCTTCCCCTCTTCCTCCCACACCTATCAAGCCTTTATCCTTTCCTTGGTTCTACCCAATACTACTCCTAAGAACCTTCCACACGTCTAAGACCTTCTAGTCTCACCAAAAGGCCAAAACCAAGGGCCATAAGAAGGATCTCAAGGAGAAGAGATCAAGAGGTAAACATCCTCTTTTGTTTTCTTTCTTTTATTTTCATTTTATTTTTTTTATTATTATTTACTCACCACCCCTTATCTAAGAGGAATGAATGATCTAGTATATTAAATATTTTGGATATGGAAGATTCACCATTATACTTCTTCCAATCTCCCACTTATTCAAGAAATTAAAACAATGTCCGTGATGTGTCGATTTATCGACATCGTGGACGATGTGATTTCAATTTCATTTTCTTCCTTCATGAATGGTCTTGAAACCATTATTATGGTTGAAATAGATTATAATTTATTTAATTTATCTTATATAAGGTTCTAGAATCATTTTTTACACATGTTATTAATTTATGAAACAAAATGAGTACATTACGATTGAAGAATCGCCAAAATGACCTAAACAAATATCAATACTGTTTTAACACATGAATCATCCTCATGTTAGAATTAAAAATGATAAATGGTATACTTTATGGTTTTGGAAATATGTAAATACCATGCCATTACAATTTTTGAGTTTCACTTCCAATCTATAAGAATATCCATCATGAACCGATCATGGAAATCATGTAAAGAACGCACCCAAAACAATAGAAGGAACAAAATAATAACAATTAAAGGGAGAAATGATGTAATGAAATGATCATATAAAGTATTATAAACATTAATATGTTTCATTAATATATTAATTACACTATTTTAATCATTATACAGTTGGTTTAAGAAAATTTTAAGTAACACAAACCCAAGGTAAGGGAATTCTTAACTCAATTTCCATTCATTAGGTTAAACTTCTTCTTTACATGGTATTAAAATTGTTTGTTTGATGAAATTTGATTATATTATGATGAATTATGGGTATTTATAGTGTATATACATATTCTGGCCAATCTTTCAAGTCTCTATTCAATTATAGGATATTTATAAGGTACTTTTAATTTAAAAACCTCTTTTAATATTTTGTTTTACGAAATTCAAAAGTAATATTTTTATGCAATTATTCTTGTTTTATGATTGTGTTTGGGTTATTATGAATTTTTTATAATGAAGGGTGGGACCTATATCTCTCTCCAATTCATTGGGTATGTTTAAGGTGGAGGTCAGTCATAGGGTTACTCCAAGTGCTACTGTGATGTTTACACAAATTATAAGGTAGCTATGAGGGTTAAAAATTATAAGGTAGTTGAGAGGGATATAGGATTATGTAAGTAATGAACCAATATACCTTTATGGTTATATTTATGTTCTATATGTTTTGTGGAAATATAACGGAAATATCAAGTTTTACAATGTAATTTTATATGGTTAACATGTATGTCTTTTTTGAAAATGGTTTCATATATTAAAAGTATTAATAGACTAACGTGTTATTTCCTTCTTTTTATATCCCTTATTGAGATTTAGTGCTCATCCCAAGTATTTAAATTATTTTCATAGGATATAAGTATGTTAAGGGAAAATAAGGAATCCAAGTTAAATGTTATGAATATTTATCAAAGAAAATGTGTTTTATTTGAAAACTTTTATTTTTTGGAAAAAATAAATATTGTTTTTATGGTATCCACTCTATATTAATTTGGAATGTTATGAATTTATTATGTCTCAATTGTATAAATATATAAACTTTAAAAGATTATCAATGTGAGAGGAAGTTAGTTCTTGACTAAATTCAAGGTTATGTAATTTAACAAGGTGAGGTCCGTATAGTTGGTATTAGAGGATGGTTTAGTTAACTCTAGGGGTTAGGATGATGTTAATATAATACCATAAATGATTTTTACATTATAGTTAATTTGAAATGTTATAGAATTTAAATATTATCATATTTATTATACAAATATATGTTTGTTCAGAATGGTTGTTCGTAGAAGAAACATGGAAGCTGAAGAGGAGAGGCATCTACAGAATGATATCCTTCCAAATCTGTCGCCCAGAATGGTTGGGATTGGAACTGAGAAGTTTGTGACAGTAATGGATTAACTATCGTAGGAAATAAATGGTGGTGGAATACATTAAAGATAATAACTATAGGTATCACAATGAAACACGATGATAGTGGAACATTTTATGATACAACACCCTCCTACTTTCAATGGATCTTCTAACCTAGTAATGACTGAATGATAGATTAGGACCCTTGAAAAAATATTAAATGTTATGGGTTTTTTAGATAATAAAAAGGTAAGTCTTTCCATTTATCATTTTTATGGTGAATTTGATCAGTGGTGGTCATTGGTCAAAAATATTAGGGATAGAGAGGAGATTGAATCCTTAGAGTGGGATGAATTTAAAAGTCTTTTCCTTGAAAAATATTTTCCTAAGGTGGTGCGACATAGTATAGAGAAGTAAATCCTTGAATTAAAGAAAATGAGAAATATTCAGTGGCTATGTATGAAGAAAACTTCACTCGATTGGCACAGTATGATCCAAATATTATTCTGGATCTTGATAGAAAAATCAATAACTTTTACTCTAGATTGAAGCCAAGGTATCGAAGGGAATTGGCCTCCTGAGAATTCAAAATTTATGAGAAACTTATTCGATGTGCTGGGATGGTAGAGATGGAGTTTTCTGATGATCATATTCACATTTACAATAATGAGAAGAATAGTTCCAGATTGAAAGTGATGGGTAAGAATCAATCAAATAAATCTGATGGTAAGAAAATCCACTTTATAGTTTGTGAAAAGTGTGGCAAGAAGCACCCTAGGGAATGCATTACCAAAACTAGGAAGTGTTTTCAGTTTGGTAAGTTTGGACATATGACCCGAGATTTTAATCAAAATTATTCTAATACTAATCCTGACAAGAAAACTGTTAAGTGTTTTAAATTTGAAGAGATGGGTCATTATGAAAATTCCTTCCCAAAGATAGATCCAAACGATGAAAAGAAGCCAGAATAAAAGCAGAATGGTGTAGTGAGATCCTTTGTGACTACTTCAGCTAATGTCGAGCCATCCAATGAAGTTTTATCCGGTACCTTGTTTTTTTACTCAGGTTTTGATAAAGTTTTCTTCGATACGAGGTCTACACATTTCTTTATTTCTAAGGAATTTTCCAGTAAATTGGAAATATCACCTCAAAAAATGAGACCATAACTTATTATAAAAACACAAGGGGGAAATATTATAACAAATATGAATTATAAGAATCTTTCTATTGTGGTCTGTGGAAAGACTTTACATGAAAACCTTATTGTTTTTTCCTTAGTTGTGTTTGATGTAATTCTGGGAATGGATTGAAAATCTATTTATCATGCTAAGATTGACTATAGAGATAAAGAAGTTTTTTAGAAAGAGTTTCAGTTTGTATAAAATAAAGAACCCATAAAATTGATAAAATATCAGGAATATGGGAAAGTGTTGAAATATGTAAATGAAAGTTACCATGCTCATATTGTTAAAAATAAGGGAACCGTTCAGATTAATGATGTTCCAGTGGTAAATGAATACCTTGATGTGTTTTGGATGAGTTACCCAGTGTCATACTTGACGAGGAATTCAAATTAACAATTGAATTAGTTTTTTATTCTAATCCAATTTCAAAACCCCCATATCGAATGGATAAAATGGAACTTCTTGAATTGAAAAATTGGTTCCAGGATTTGATTGATAAAGGCTTCATTCATCCTAGCACTTCACCATGGGGTGATCTTGTTTTGTTTGTTAAAAATAAAGATGGTTCCATGAGACTTTTCATTGATTATAGAACCTTGAATAACATCACTATTAAAAACAAGTATCTTTTTTCCTCACATCTATTACTTATTAGACCATCTCCAGGGAGCTCAGTACTTTTCCAATATTAACTTTAGATTCAGGTACCATCAGTTGAAGGTAAAGGAGGATGACATCCCCAAAACAACTTTTCATACTAGATATGAGAATTATGAATTTGTTGTTATGATGTTTGTCTTAACTAATAAACCTATTGTATTCATGAATATTATAAATATAATATTTCATGAGTTCTTGGATGAGTTTGTGGTTGTTTTTATTGATGAAAATTCTAGTATTTTCTAAGAGTAAAGAGGATAATGAAAAAAATATAAGGGTTTTTTTTTCTGAAAATCTTAAAGGAAAAGAAACTATATGGAAAATTCAACAAGTGTGATTTTTGGTAGCGACATATTTCTTTTCTTGGGAACATTGTAAATAAGGATGGAATAATAGTTGATAATACCAAAACAAAAGTGGTTTATGAATGTCCAAGTCCCACAAATGTTATAAAGATTAGTAGATTTATTTGAATAGTAGGTTATTACTGATGGTTTGTTAAAATATTTTCACTGTTATATAGACCACTAATGATGTTAATGTGAAAATGGGTTAAATTTATTTGGATGGAAGAATGTGATGTTTGTTTTCAGGAACTCAAGAAGATATTTTTGAATGATCCAGTTTTGACCTTGCCTTCCCGAAATGGTGAGTTTGTCATCTACAGTGATGCTTCATTAAAGGGAATTGGTTGTGTTCTGATGCAGAATGATTCAGTAATTTTTTATGCTTCAAGACAACTAAAATAAGATGAGTTAAATAATCTCACACATGATTTGGAATTGGCAGCTATGGTTTTTTCTTTAAAAATTTGGAGGCATCATTTATACAGATCCAAATGTCAAATATATTATTACTATAAAAGTCTAAAGTATATATTCACTCAAAATAAATTAAACATGAGGCAGAGGAGATGGCTTGTACTAATAAAGGATTATGATTGCACGATCAATTACCATATGATAAAATCAAACAAAGTGGAGGATGCCTTGAGTCGAAAACATCACACATCATTAACAATGTTATGTTTGGAACATGATCCCTTGATTAATGATTTGATGAATTTGGATTAGAAGTAGTTAGTGTAGAAAATACCTCTATTTTGTTTCAGGTTTTAGTGTGGTCATCATTATTAGATTTAATTAAGAAAGTGTATAAGGAAGACCTTGAGCTACATAAAATGGTATAACTGTTTAAAATGGTTAAGTTTATAGAATTTAACCTTGATAAAGTTTGTGTTTTAAGATTTGGTAAAAGGTCGTGCGTGCCTTGTGATTCTTAGTTGAAGAAATAATTATTTTGTGAATCTCATAGTTCTCCATTTTCAGTTAATCCTAGCCATACTAAGATGCACAGAGACCTTCGAGAGTATTACTAATGGGATGGAATGAAAAGGGATATTATGATTTTACCATGAAATATTTGACATGTCAATAGGTTAATATAGAGAAAAGGATACCTAAGGGGATGCTTCATCCACTGCCAGTGCCAGAGTAGAAGTGGGAGAATGTAACCACAAAATTTTTGGTGGGACTACCAAATACATCTCAAGGTAACAATGAGATTTGAGTTATTATAGATCGTCCAATCAAATCTTCACATTTTCTTTCTATTCGAGATACAATTTCTTTGCATCAGATTTCTTGACTGTACCTTAAATAGTTTGTCAGGTAACATGGAGTTCCTCTTTCCATTGTATCTGATTAGGATCCTAGGTTCATTTATAATTTTTAGAAGGGCCTTTAGAAGTCATTGGGTACATAATTAAATTTCAGTACATCTTTTTATCCTCAATCAGACGAGCAGTCAAAATGAATGATTCATACTTTGGATGATATGTTTCGAGCTTATTCAATGGAATACCAAGGAAGTTGGGATAAACATATTTTTTTAGTTTAGTTTTCTTATAATAACAGTTTTCATTCTAGTATAGAGATTCCACCTTTTGATGCATTATATGGGAAGCGGTGTCGAACTCTAGAATTTTGGGATGAAGTTGGGGAAAATATGTTTATGGGACTAGAATTATTAGAGGAATTGGCTGTGAAAGTGAAGATAATCCAGCAACACATGAGGATAACTCAGAGTATACAGAAAATTTATGCATACAATAGGAGAAAAGAATTTTCTTTTAAGGTAGGTGATCATATTTTTATTATAATCTCACAATGGAAAAGTGTTATGAATTTTGGTAAGAAAGTAAAGATATGTCTAGGGTTCATTGGAACTTATGAAATTCTAGAGAAAGCTGTACCAGTCACCTACTGAGTAGCTTTTCCTCCTATGTTATCTCAAGTACAAAATTTTTTTCATGTTTCGATGTTGAGAAAGTATATTCCAGATTTATCTCATATCATGAGCCCAAAAGAAGTTTAGCTAGAAAAGAACCTTTCTTTTGAAGAGAAACCTGTTAATATTTTTGATCAAAGGGAATATGTATTACAGAATAAGGTAATCCACTAGGAAAAGGTTTTATGGAGAAACCACATGGTTTAAGAAGCAACATGAGAATCTGAAAATTCTATGAGGGAAATGTACCCTCACTTATTTAATAAGTAAATAAAATTGTTAGGGTGAAATTTCTAGATATTTGGGATAATGTAACACCCCATGTTACTTTAAATAAATTGAAATTCATTAAACTTTTTTTAAGTAGATATTTATAACTAGCCTTTAAACATAATTTTTCCACTTCTATGTTTTGAATTTCGAAAAGGGTCATCTACAATTGTGATCAGTATGTTTTTTTGGAGTATGATAGAACCAACTTGATTTTTGGTGAATATTAACAAACCCTTATGAATATTAATATGAACCTAATGAATATTAAATTTTATTATTATTTTATTCTCTTAATTCTTTAATATAATGACATTTTGATTAATTTTTCATGGTGTTAAAAAATAAGTTATAGATTTAAAATTGTTATTTTTGAATAAATTATGATTTAATTTAAACACTAAATTAATAATATCTAAAATTTATTTTTAAAAAATGGATTTCATTTTTTTATTCTACATGTTGAAAAATGGTTAGGGTGAATGTTTTATATTTTTCTAAAATTCTTGATTTTTTGATGAATAGTAAAATAAGAAATTTTTTGATAAATGAATAATACTTGATTTACTACATCAAAGGTGATTAAAGGATGATTTAAGGCCAATTTGTTCAAACTAAAATGATATTAATACTATTTTGGGTCATATGAATCTTGGCTATTCATAGTCTTGAGCTAAAATATTATAATAATGATTAAAATAATGTAAAATCCATTCTCTCCTCCACTATAAATATCACCCTCATTACCCTCTTCCTCCCACACATCTCAAGCATTAATCTTTTCCTAATTTATATTAAATACTCCTCCCAAGACCCTTCTCCATATCCAAGACCCACTGGTCTCACAAAAAGTCCAAAACCAAGGGCCTTAAGAAGGATCTCAAGGAGAAGCAGTCAAAAGGTAAACATCCTCTTTTGTTTTCATTCTTTTCCCTTTCATTTTATTTTATATTGTTATTCTTTAATAACCTCACTTTATCCAAGAGGAATGAATGATCCATAGTCTTACATATTATAAATATGGAATATTCACCATTATAATTCTTCTCCTCTCCCACTTATTCATGAAATTAAAACACCGCCCGTGATGTGTCGATTTACCGACATCATGGACGATGTGATTTTAATTTCATTTACTTCCTTAAAGACTAAACATGAAACCATTTTTATGTATGAAAAAGATTATAATTTATTTATTATATTGTATATAAGGTTTTTTAATCATTTTTTATTCATTTTATTAATTTATGAAACAAAATGAGTTCATTACGATCGAAGAATTTCCAAAATGACCTAAACAAATATCAATAATGTTTTAACATATGAATCATCCTCATGTAAGAATTAAAAATTATTAATGGTATAATTAATGGTTCTATAAATATTTAAATACCACTCCATTCCAATCCTGGAGTTTCACATCCATTCGACATGAATATCCATCATGAACCAAGCATGGAAGTCATGTAAAGAACACACCCAAAATAATGGAAAAAACAAAATACTAATATTTAAAGGGAGATATTATGTAACAAAATGATCATATAAGGTATTATAAACGTTAATATGTTTATTTAAGATATTAATAACACTCTTTTAACCATTATACAAGAGTTTTAATAATTTTTTAAGTAAGACAAACCCGAGGTAAGGGAATTCTTAACATAATTTCCATTCTTTGGGTTATCCTTTTAGTTTTTTGTTTACGTGGTATTAAAATTGTTTGTTTGATGAAATTTGTTTCTATTATGATTAATTATTTGTATTTATAGTGTCTTTACATATTACATCCACTCTATTGTGTCTCTCTTCAATTATATGATACATATAATGGACTTTTCTTTTAAAAACTTCTTTTAAAATTATGTTTTACAAAATTCAAAAGAAATGTTTTTATGAAATTATTCATGTGGTATGATTATGTTATGGTTTTTGGAAATTGTTTATGATTAAAGGTGGGACATATATCTACTTCCAATTCATTGGATATATGAAAGTTTGAGGTCGGCTGTAGGGTTACTCCAAGTGTAACTGCAATGATTACACAAATTATAAGGTAGTCATGTGGGTTGAAAATTATAAGGTAATTGAGAGGGTTGAAAGATTATATAAGTAATCAACAAAGATACCTTTATGGTTCTATTTATGTTCTATATGTGTTTTTTAAAATCTCATGGAAATATCAAGTGTCACAAAGTAAGTTTATATGGGTGAAAATTATGTTTTTTTTGAAAATGACTTCATACATTACAAGTATTCATGGACTAATGTGTTATTTCATTATTTTTATATACCTTACTGAGATTTTGTGCTCATACCATGTTTTTAAATTATTTTCATAGGTTATAAGGTTGTGTAAGACAAATAAGGATTCCAAGTTATATGTTTTGAATATTTTCCTATGAAATCATGTTTTATTTCAAAATTTTTATTTTTGGAAGAAATAAATATTATTTTTATGATATACACTATGTATTAATGTGGGATTTTATGAATTTATTATGTCACAATTTTATAAATATATAAACTTGAAAAGATCATCAATGTTAAAGGAAGTGAGTTCTTGACTAAATTCAAGATTATGTAATGTAATAAGGTTGGGTCCATATAATTTTGGAGGAGTAGATTATATATATCATTATATCCATGTATAATAAACAAGATTAGTTATCATAAAAAGTAATTAACCCATCTATTAATATAATTTCATCCACTATTACACCAACCACAACCCATGAAAAGATTCTCTATAATATTTGGAGTAGTAGAATAATGAAAAATAGGAAACTAACAAAATGTGAAAATGGAGGTATGTAGAGAAAAAGAATAAGGAAGAAGAGAAGGAATGTATATTGGAAGAAAAATAGGGAAAAAATTAATGAAGTAATGATGAAGCTATTCTTGGAGGTTTATCCTGACCACTTCATGCACTGGGTGGAACATGTTCATGTACTTAATCCACTTACTGATTAGGTCTGAGATGAATTTATTATTAAAGATAAATAAATACTATGATACCTAGAAAAATTCATATAACTCAAGTACCCTAAGATCATATCAAAATATGTATGTTTTTAGTGCACCTTGAAGGGTAAACTCTAGTCCATGCTATAAACACTTCTAGGGAATATATCCTAACTCAAAGCCCAACCCAACCATTGGTCAACAATGTAATTTTTAGTATATAGTCATAACTATGGGAACTAATATTTGGAATGAGTATTACTTATTCTATGTTTATAAAGAAATAATTGAGGATATGAAAATATATATGGTTCACCTACCTAATAAATCATCCTATTACCAAGATATTTTCTTAGGATAGTTCATAGTGATGATTAATCTTGATCACCAGTTGATTCCATAGTTATGGTGTTGCTACCGACACATCACCCAAAAACCAAAATCCATATATAGGAAGCCTCTATGATACAAGGTACTATTTAATAAACACCCTAATGATATTTAAGAGTAGTAAATGACTCATTCATACACTATGGAATTGGTTGGGAATTTCTAGATATTACAAGAGGGTCAACTAGAATTATTACTGATTAGAAGCGCTAAGAAGGCCTTAACCAAGAATGTGGTGTGGTTATTTTTCATAAATGTTCATGAAAGATTCTTTTAAGATCATAATGGGAGATTGATGAAAAAATTGATCTTAACCCTAAATGTGCGGGGTAATGAGTATGGATTATATTGTGATGTATCAGGAGTCAGGATTTGAAAATTTCTAGTCCATGATGGTCATATGGTTTCTTATGGGTCCAGACAGTTAAGGACACATAAGGGAAACTCCCCAAATCCTTTCTTAGATTTGTAAATATTGGTTCTTTATATGAAGTATTATTGGTATTATTTTTAGGGTGAGTTATTTTTGGAACACACTAAAAGATGTTTGAAATATATTTAATCACAAAGTGAAATGAACCATTTATAGAGAAGAAGGTTTGAGTACCAATAGTTATTTAACATTGACCTAATTTATATCCTCAAAATGGGATTTGTTTTCTAATGTACTGTATTGTAAGGATCAAGATTAGGTATCACATGATTAAAGCATCAAGTGGAATATGGTTTCCCACGTTGAACAAATGTGACTTTATGATCAAAAGAATCATGGCCTGGTGATGCATGTGTCTTTATCTATCACTTATTCACTCCTTGGTTGTATTACAAGATTAAATTATAGGATTCATACTATTTATTCCGGAGGTACATGATAAACCTTTTATAGCTTTATATTTTATAAAATTTTGGTTGTTTTTTTATTCATGTATATTTTATAAAGTGCCTATCTTGGGATTTATGTCTTTGTAAAAATGCCTACGTGCCTCTTTTAAAATGATTCAAGTGTATGGGAATGTTTCTCAAAAAATTATATGACTCAAAAATAATTTTTTTGGGTATTAAATATATTTATAATGATTTAAACACTTTTCATTGAATTAGGTTTCATGCCAAGTGTTTTTCAACTTAGCTGATTGGATTTCATAAAGGGATGTGAATGTTTTGAAAGCATATTTAATGATGGTTTCTTATTAAAAAGGGTGTATTATTTAAAAGAGGAAGTTTTGAAAATGGTTTGTTTTTTAATGGGATTTAAAGTGTGATTTTATAAATAGATTTCAAAGGAATTTTGTGTTAGTTTTTAAGTGGATGAGTCCTAGGAAACAAAATGCAATAATAACTATCATTCAAATGTTGAGTTACACTTATTTTAAAGGGCCATTTTGTGTATTTATATTTTTAAACATTAATATCACCGAATCAAATAGGATGGATATGTATAAATAATGTATGGATGCCAATATTTTAACAAAATAGTATGATGATAGAGTGAAAGAGTTCATCAGGTTTGCAAATGACCATGCATATGACCCTTATCAAATCCTATGTCTATGTTTGTGCTATTGTTATTCAAGACAAGTTAGTCTAGAGGAGTTGGAAGAACACTTGACTGACCATGGAATAAATTGATGTTATAAATGTTTGAATAAACATAGGTAGAAAGAGAATGCAGCTAGTGGCTTGGATAACACTGTGTTTTATGGATCATTTGATATGATTACAAGTTTTTCAATGAATAAGACCATATTGAGGAAGTGATTACATATTTAAATGACGATGAAGATAATTTTGAGGAAATTATTAGGATAACTGAAGATGAACTTTGTGATTTACAAAAATTTATTGGGCAGTTAAAGATTTGTGAAAATATGCTATTGTATGGTGGTTCCACTAAATATACAGAATTGTTAGAATTACTAAAGATGTATAATTTTAAATCAATAAATATATGGTGTGATGCTAGTTTTATGGAATTACTTGCTCTCTTTAATGACATTATCCTAGAAGATAATGATCTCCTGAGCTGAATATACAACTCTAAATGAATGCTATACTCAATGGATATGATATATGTAAGAATAAAAGCCTGCCTAAATGATTGTATACTATTTTTCAAGGACCAAAAATCACTTATAGAATTCCCAAAGTGTGGTGCTTCTTGATACAAGAACGTTTAATCTGTTACTTTGAAAGTTTTGTGGTTATTTCCAATCATTACTAGGTTTAAGGCCTATATAGGAGTGATGATACTATAGGGAAATTTATGTGGCACAAAGAAACAAGAAATAAATATGGGAAACTATGTCACCTGACAGACTCTCCTCAGTGGAAGATAATTGATCATGAGTATCCTAAATTTAGAAACAATCTGAGAAACCTTCATCTTGCGTTTTCTAAAGATGGATTGAATCCTTTTGGTTTTCAAAGAAATACTCACAGTACATAGCCAGTTATGTTGGTAAATTATAACATGCCACCTGGTTATGCATGAAACAAAAATAAATTATGTTATATATGATTATATGAGGTCCAAAACAACCGAGTAATGATATTGATTCTTATTTGGATCTATTGATCAAGGATTTGAAATTATTATGGGATTCATGTGTTACATTGTATGATGATTATAGAAATGAATATTTCATGTTGAGAGCTATGTTGTATGGTATGATAAATGACTTTCCTTCTTATAATTTTTTTTCAAGATATATAATTAATGAAACTCATGGGTGTACCATCTATGAACAAGGTAAACATTCAATTAGGTTGAGACATTCATCAAAAATCATGTTTTTATGACATCACATAATTCTACCCCGACGAAATCATTACTAATCTAGGAAGACATCATTTAGTGGAAGTTTAAAAGAACGTACAAAACTATCTCTACTAACAGGTGATCAACTCTTTGAGAAAGTAAAAGATTTAGAAACTGCTTTTAGTAAACCACTTTCAAAAAACCTTATGAAAACTTGTATAAAAAAGAGATTAGTTTTTTTGAATTACAATACTGGAATTGTCTGTACATCAGAAATTTTCTTGATGTTATGCATGTTGAAAAAATATATGTGATAGTACCATTAACATGTTACTAAATGCACCCATCAAAAAAAGAATGGAATTAAGCCTAGGTTAGACATGATTGACATGGGAAAATGAGAAGAATTTGTTCCAGTTAAGGGTGAAAAATAAACTTTTCTTCCTCCATCTACTTACAATCTTTCCAGGCAAGAGAGTTATTAGTATTTCAACTTTTTTAATGCCATAATGGTTCAAGAGGGGTATTCATCAAATATCAAGAACATCATGTAAATGATTTATTTAATTTTAAAGGTTATGAAATCAAAAAACATCCATGTTTCTATGAAATATCTAATCCCTATAGCTTTATGTATCATTTTACTAAAAGTTTTTGTTATAAATTAACCAAGATCCATTTCTTCTTCAAAGATATATGATGAAAAGTTATATACCTAAAAATATTTCCAACAATGGAAACAGAAATTTTCATTATATTTTGTGAATTAGAAATATTCTTCCAACTAACATTATTTGATATGTTGGTTCATTTGATGGTTCACTTTGTGAGAGATATTTTACTATGTGGTCCTATACACTATAGATGGATGGACCCCATTAACTGGTATATAAATATTTTTAAAGGGTATGTTAAAAATTTAAGTGGGCCAGAGGGTTATATTGAAGAGTAATATATTATTGGGGAAGCCATTGAATTCTGTACTGAATACCTTCTTGGTGTGGAAAGCATTAATCTACCAAAATATTGTCACACTGAATAGATTTCAGGTGAGGGAATTTCTTAAAGAGATGTTTTCACAATCAATATTACAAACTGGGAGCAGGACCACATTTATTTTTTTGTAACAGTTTAGTGTTTTATCCATATGTTGAAACCTAGAAAGAAATTCTTAGGCTTTAAATCCATAAAGGGATAAAATATGGATATCAAATACACATAATTAATTATTCATAGGATGGTTTTGGGACCATATTTTAAATGAGTCAGATAAAATATGGATTTAATTTCAGAATGACTTTAATGGATAGCTGGAGGAGTAAGAGTGTATGTATTATCTTACAATGATGGTGTAATTAATAGCTATACATTCTTTAAAACTTAGCATGATGAAGTTAGTACCATGAAAAATAATGGAGTTACACTTATGGTTTATTTCATGCATGCTTTTGGTAATAAGGACATAAATCCAATTTACATGAATATGTCATACTTTGGCATGATCAAAAAAATATTGGAGTTGGATTATACAACATTACAAGTGTTTATTTTTCAATACAAGTGGGTTGATAATAGAATTTATGTTAAAGTATATGAATTGAGATTTGTGAATGTTGATTTTAGTAAGGAAGGGTACAAAGTTAAACCATTTATAATGGAATCATGGGAAGTATAAGTATTTTATGTTTCAGATCCCGAAAACTAAAAGTGGTCAATTGTTCTGTTATCGGCCAAAACCACTAAAGGGTCAGATGTAAATTCAACTGAGGATGACCCTTTCCTTGGGAATTCACAATCATTTTGTAGTGGTCCCAATGTAGATGGAATTTTTTTTATGTCAGAGGATACCATAATTAAGGTATTTGGATCGTTGATAGAGGTGTCAAATCCCTTCTTCCTTTAAAAAATAATAAGAGAGTTCACTAATCAGGTTACATTTTTTTAATATACATCATGATACCTCATGTTATTATCCATTTTCTACAAAATTTAGGTAATCTAAATTAAATATTAAACCACTTCTATATATAATGACTTCTGCACGTACTGGTGCCCCCAATCCTGAGGAACAACAGGTCTCTCAAAGTGATGATGCTCATAGTATAGAGGAACAATATTATACATGTGTTGGTGCTCCCATTCTTGAGGAACAATAGGTTTCTCAATATGCTGATCCTCCCAGTGAAGTGGTAAAATTACCGTCTTCACATGACATTGTTACCGCTCTAGAGGAACATATTGATGATGTTGAATCTAGGGAAATGGTAGGCGATAAAAGACTAATGACACAAAAAAAACAGGAGCACTATAGTTTGACGGTGTTAGAATAAATCATCAAGGCCAAAGATAAAGGCATAAAATATAAGGTTATATAAAATATGTGGTGCCAACATGTTAACCCCAACAAGGCCATATTCAATAGTTATATTCGGGTCACTAAAAAATGAATGTCGATTGAAGTAGATTCATGGAACCATGTTTTACCTAGGCTTAGGACACTTATGTGGGAAGAGATTATGGTAAAATTATTATATCATTTCTTTATTTTACTAAATAACGAAATATTGAAACATTGACTTATTATTCATCATCCATTGAATAGTTCATTTATAGTAGATGATTCCCACAAGAAATATTTATTAATTCTTACTGGAAGGATTCACAGTGGATTCTGCACATTTCTAATAAGAGATAATCTTAAATTTGATAACAAGAAACTTAACCCACACCAACTACGTATCTATGAAAACCTAATAACCTAAGAAGTATGGGATGCATTTACTAGTCTTCGTGGAGATTTTTCTTTTCTAATGTAGTGTGGATAGTAATACATTATTTGAAAATATGAATATTCATCATGATGATTGAATTTTTTTATTTATGAAGTAACAAATGAGTGCTGGAAATAAGGAACAAGTAGAAAAACTAGCTTACCCATACCATAAAGCAAGGATGGGGTATAATTCACTTGAAAAAATTGGTATATATTTTAGATCTATCATAATAATGTTATGTTACATGAAGAAAAATCATAATTATGTTTCTTTAATTATATGCAGATTGATTACTCTAAATCTAAAGGCACTTCCATCCCATGCCATGTTCTTGGAAGGAGGCACATATAAATAAATGATACTAATAGATGAAAACACGTAAATAGACTAGGAAACATGTGTAAGTATTACATAATAATTTTTTTTATTTAAATCTCTATTATATAATAATGATAACTTATTTTCCTATATTTTCTATCTGATATAGTCATAGGAACCAACAACACTTATACTAGATAAACACATACTATCAGCGGCCTTGAAGCAACCTAAATAGTATGGTCGCATCAGAGGTGTGGGATTTGGGGTGAAACATTGAATATATTTTAAGAAAAATCTAGATGAGGAGCAAAGTAAATTAATAAAATATAATGATAGAAAGAATATCTACCCTTGAAGAGTAATTCCATTGACAAAGATAGATGATGAAAACCGTAATGGGGGGGGGGGGGGGGGGAAAGAGAATAAGAAACTCAAGAACAACTACCACGTGGAGATCCCGCCCGCCCCCATCATCTATGGGGCTAACCATTCCCCTCAAAGAGATATATTAGCTGAGGTAATCAATGTTCTAGTAATTTTTTTTGTGAAATATGAATCAGAAAAACACTGACACCTTTCCTGTATTGATATTTTAAAGGGTGATAATGACTATGATTTATATCTAGAAACACCTACCCATCACCTTATAGTGAGGGATATGGTGTTCAATATTCAAAACGACATGCTATAGAACATACCACTTCCAATAGGTCATGTGCGAGTTTCAATTAGTGTATCCCATAATTTGAGCACAAATATACATGTTCCAATTGATGAGGAAGATATTCAGATGGTCAAAAAAGCTGTTGGAACATTCATCGTATGTCCATCAAATATTGTAAAAAAACATGTCAACAAGGAGGTATTCATTTCCAATTTACTTTTCAAGATAATCCATTAACAATTAATAAAAAATTTCGGAACTGATGAATGCTATTACATAAGAAAAAAGAGAAGGGGGTGAAATGAAAAACCACCTCAAAACCATCTAAAGGACCGACCAACCGATAGATGAGAGCTACTGAAAGAACCATTACCCCGCCTGCTCTATATCTGAATTTACTATCATTAAAGGTTCATGTGGATACAAAGTTAAAAAATTGTGGTAGTCACATAATTTATTTTTAATAAAATATGTATGGAGAGAAAGATCAAGAATTCATTGGTGTTGAGTGTGTAAGTGAAATACTCAACTATGATTGGTTTGGTGTCTCAGTTGTAAATGTATATACAATGTAGGTTTTATTGATTTGATTTTACAAAAGATAATATATGGTGTCAATTATGAATAAATAAATTTCATAATTTTGGAAGAAGTATATATGAAATAAAGTTGAAGAGATTTTCCCATGAAAGAAAATTGGAACTCATTAGTCCTCACTTCTCCTATACAAAACAAAAAAAAACCCAAAGAAATGATGAAATAGTGGTGGGTATGATCAAATCGTTTGATTTTTTTTTCATATGACAGACTATATTTAATAACAATAATTTTGGGGTAAAACACTACAATTTTATTACTTCAAATATATTTTCATTTATTTTATTACTTATTCCTTTTAGTGTTTTTATGGATCATTGGATGCTCATTGCGGTAAATTTGGATACTCCAAAGATTTATTTCATGGATTCAATGCATGGATACCCAAAAAACTGGTGACACATAATGGATTTTTTCAATATTAAATACACTACATCCAATATTTTAGAACTAAACATCAAGTTATATAATTTATATTATCTTTTAATGAGGATTCTGTTATGATAGGGCGGTGTATGATTATCATGAAAAATAAGTAATGGGGCCAGGGGATAAGGATAAGAAAGAAGACATGTTCTATGACTGGATAAGTGTCAGTGTATTTATAATAATATTTCACTATCCAAACCCATATCAAAATAAATTACTTATTCTAATAAATGTTTCTATAGTGTCCAAAATAAACAAATGGAAAAGATTGTAGTTATTATGTTTGTAAATTTATGAGAGAGATCATATTCCATAAAAAACATGCATCCCTAAAGAGATATTTTCAAAATATAATTGCTATTTAATTTAAAATATTTATTAATCCTTTCTGTATTTACATTTTTGTAGTAATAATATAGCTTCTAAAATAACTAATATTCACAAGATTATATCTATGTGCTCTAAAATGAATAGTCCACATACCTGATGGAAGAATTTACACAAATAGTATCAAGATGCGGCTTCCATAAAAGTGGTGGGTTGGTTCATATTTATTTTAAATTTACTTCTTTTTAGTATTACTCACATAAGAATTTTTTTATTATATAGGTGGATTACTTTGTTCGAGTTTGGGCGGTTTGTTCAAAACTGATCATGCTCGTGAGATATTAGACTTCGAGGCTATATCTTAGAATTCAATGAGAATGTATTTTTTTCAATATACTACGTTTTTACTCATAATACTTTTTCTTCCTTACATAAATTAAAATTTTCACTACTCATACAAACAATTTCTTCCATAGACTTACTCTCCTTCAAAACCTTCTCACCTCTGCATTGTCGGCATTTATCACTTTACTTCTAAGGAAGTTAAGGGAACTTGAAGGAAAGTGATAAATGTTGAAAATGCAGTGTTTCTATTTTTACAAAGAAATTAAATGGAAATCATGGTAAATCATGATGTGACCGATATTACTCGAAGTGTGTCTTCTAATATAATTAATTAATTTTTTCATTATTTTATCAACTATTTGTAAGTTAATTTCCATATATGATCATTGATATATCTCTTATTTAAAATTATTGATCATCTATGATCACCCATTATTATGTTCCATATCCTTAGGTTATCAATAATGGTTTTAAAAATGATATGACTAAGAAGGTTTCTAGTAAAGAATAATATAAGGAGAGACTCTTATGAATTATTTCATTATGTTTCCATGTTTCTAAAAGCACTAGACCTAAACTATTCTAGCATGAATCATTATAATATGTAAGGAATAATAATCTTCTATGATGTGATATATATATATATATATATATATATATATGACCTTTATGGGTCAATATAGTTGGTATTAGAGCAACTAACCTACTCAAATAGAGAAAAGATAAAAAGTGACCGATATCACTCAATGTGTATCTATTTATTTCAAATTGACATTACTTTTATTAAAAAGAACGACTGACATATTGAAAATAGAGAAAATGAATTTGGATTTTTTTTATAGTTTAGGTAAATGATCCATAAGTCATATGTGATGTGTAGTAATCAACCAAATCTCAACCCAATGCACAGTGTGACCGATACATCTAAAATTGTCCATTATCAGTTTCAAATTGACATTTTAGTTCCAAATGTGTCTATAAATAAAAACAAAGAAAAATCACTCTGATTGTCTTTATAATTTTGGAAATAAATTCATAATTTATTTTTGATGTGTATGATATAGTCTCACATCAACCCGATGCACGATGCGACCGGTATGACTCATAATTCGTGTTTCTAGTTTGGAATGAAATTTTCATTAAAAAACACAACTAACATAAAGAAAACTGAGAAAATGAATTCAATTGTTTTGATACTTTATAAACATGATATATATGTAATTATTAATGTGTAATAATCAAACACACCTCAATAAGATGCATGACGTGATCATTATAACTTAGAGCATCTCTCTTTAATTAAAATTGATGTCAATTTTAGTAAAAACAACAAGTGACATACTAAAAACTGAGTAAACACATTCATATTATTTTGATATTTTAGGAAAATGATATAAACTTTATTTGTGATGTTTAGAAATCATTATCACCCAAATAAAATTTATATTGTGGCTGATATCACTTAATGTGTGTCTTTTAATTTAAATTCGATATTAATTTAAGTAAAAACAACAAGTGACAAACTGAAAATTGATAAAATGAATTCATCTTAGTTTGATACTTTAGGAAAATGATTCATGAATCATATTTGACCTGTATAAATCAAACACACCTCAATTTGATAGATGGTGTGACCAGTATTACTAAAAGTGACCATTATCAATTTAAAATTGACATTTCAATTGAAAATGTGTCCTCTCTAAAAACCAAGAAAACACACTCTGATTGTCTTTATAATTTTAAATAGTGATTAATGTTTCATTTTTGACGTGTTTGAAAAATTTTCATGTAAAAACAATGCATGATGCGATTGGAATGACTCATAATTCTTGTTTCCTGTTTGAAATGACATTTTAGTAAGAAAATACAACTGACATACTGAAAACAAATAAAACACATTCATATTGTTTTTATACATTACGAAAATGATCTATAAGTCATTTTTGACATGTAGGAATTAGTCGTAGCTCAATATACCATATGGTGTGGTCGGTATAACTCAGAATGTCTCTATTTATTTAAAATTATCATCAATTTTAGTAAAAATAATAAGTGACATACTAATAACCAAGGAAACAAATTCAGACTGTATTGATATTTTAAGATTCTAATATATAAGTCATTTTTTTGTGTAAGAATCAGCCACACTTAAATATGACACTTGGTGTCTCTGGTATCACTTAATGTCTCTTTTTACTTAAAATTGATATTAATTTATGTAAAAAACAGAAGTGAGATTATGAAAATTGAGAAAAGGCATATATATTGTTTTGATACTTTTAACAATGATACATGAGTCATTTGTGACCCATAAGAATCAACCACACATAAATCCATTGCATGTTGTGAACAGTATGTCTAAAAGTGTCTGTTATTAGTTTAAAATTGACATTTTGGTTCAAAACATGTCACTCCCTAAAAACTAAGAAAATTCACTCTGATTGTCTTAATAATTTAGGAAAATGATTCATAATTCATTTTTAACATGTATGATGTTGTTTCATGTCAAACTGCCACATGATCTGAGTAGTATGAATCATATTGTGTATTTTTAGTTTGAAATGAAATTTTAGAAACAAAACAAAACTAACATATTTAAATCCAAGAAAACATATTCGAATTAATTAGATACATTAGGAAAACAATATATATGTCATTTGGGATGTGTTGAAATCATCCAAACCTCAATACAACACATGGCATGGTCAATATAACTCAGAGTGTCTCTTTTTATTTAAAATTGACATCAATTTCAGTAAAAATAGCAAGTGACATATTAAAAACTGATAAAACACATTTAGATTGTTTTGATATTTTAGGAAAATGATATATTCATCATTTGTGACATGTATTAGAATATCTTGAATGAGGATGGAAGGGCTCTCATATGCGAAACCCTACTGTGCGACCTCTTGTTGGCCGAAACCTGAGAAAGTTTAACTGACCCTCGTCTCAATCTTCCAACCATGTGATTCCTGGATCCGATCTGGGAGATACATGAGGAGGAGGTGGAAACACTGAAGAAAAATGAGGTGGAAATACAGAGGCAAATAGAGGTGAAAGCCCCAGAACAAATGGAGCCATCAATCACATCAGGTATTGGAACAAGAAGAATCTCCTTTCTTGAAGCCTTGACGGGTTCCAATCCTGCAAAATCTCAAGTACAGAGCCGTCAAGGATTCGAAAAGCTGATGATGGGAGTTTCATTGTGGAAGCTGACCCGGATGTGTTACAACAAAGATCTAAACTCTGTAAGTACTCCATTATGGGTCGTATATCGTATCTCAAGGGAAATAAACCCTAGGCATATGCTGATCTGAAGCCCTGCATTACTGTGGTATGGGGTTTTACCAATTGGAAATTGGTGCTGCTGGGGAAAGGGTATTTTCATATACTGTTTACCTCACAAACTGACCTTGATAATGTGGGGAAAATAGGTAATCTTCATCTTAAACTTGGTCTGCTTCGACTCTCAGAATGGGATTTTCTTTCAATCCCAATAATCACAAAAACAAAACTGCCCAAGTATGGGTAAGGTTGCACAACATGAACTGGTTCTTATGGAACCCTCAAATCCTAAATTATCTTGCATTATGTATTGGTACTCCATTGAAAATTGACCATAGAACACATAATGGTGAACTAGGATCGTTTTCTAGAGTGTTAATTGAAGTGAATTTGGAAAACAAGAGACCCAAATCTATTGCCTTCAATGCTAGAGATTATAAATCTCTAGTGAAAGTTGAATACAAAAAGATGCCCCCTTACTGTGATTTTTGAAAAATTGTGGGATACTCAATTCATAATTGTAGGATTGTTCATAAACATCCACCACATGCTGCCAATTCTGAATGGACATAGGTAAAAAATAATAAGAGGGGAAAAGATGCTGCCCCTGATAAACCTGAAACAACAAAGAAAATAGTTGAAAGATGGGTTGCCAAACCCATTACACAAGCACAAACTGACCATGGGTAATCATGGGATAAACTTGTAGATGAATAGGATAATCAAAACAGTAAATATGTTATTGACTCAGATTTTTTAGAAATCTTTGAACATCCTAATTCTTCTTTTTATAACCATGAAAATGATGAAGGCTCATTACAGGAAGTGCAAGGTCACCCCTCAATTGATAAAGCTAAGAAGCAGCACAATAGTTCAAAACTTCCAGAGCAATATGGGAATCTGAACAGTACTGCTACTATGACTAACACTCCCCCTGCTATGGATTTCTATAATAAAAATTTGCAGGACCCTTGCTCAAGTGATTGTGCAGATCCAATTCGAATGGATCCAATGTAAAAGTCAACCTCGGATGCACAAGATGAGGTATGTCTTCACTCAATGGACTATGTAGGTTCTTCTGATGGCTCTCTGGTCATGCAGGGGACTAAATGTGGGGATGATTGAGGGACTGATTTAAATGAGATTCCCTCTTCCAGCTCTAGCAGGGGTCTGGTAACTGCCAAACTTCCTTGCACTCAGCAACCTATTTATTTTAATACTCACGCTTCAACTGAATCACATCATAATAGCATTCTGCATAATGACACAAGCAACTGCATCCTCCCTAAGACTGCCAATTTAATTCTTCATTGTGCAAAATCTAATGTTATATGCAATATTGTTTCACTAGAACCTATTCAATCTATTTATCCTGCTTTGAAAACAGAATCTGTTTTGAAACAGCATACCTCTGATCCCCATTTGACTTCTGGCATGATCACTTCACACCAAACTCCTCTTAAAATAGATAGCGTATATATAGAACCAACATTGGACACTCCTGCTACTACTCAATAGATAGCTATAGAGGATGTTTTGGTCTCTATTTTAGAACAGAATTTTGAAACATGCAATACTATTTCACTGAAATCTGTTCAGTCTGTTTCTCCTACTTTGAAAGCAGACACTGTTTTGAAACAACACATATCTTCTCCACATTTAACCACTTACAAGAACATTACACACCATACTCATCTAAAAATGTATAGGGTAGATACAGAAACCCCCACAACACTGAATTCTCCCACTACTGTTTAGAAGTCAGAAATGGAGGCTGCTTTGATTCCTGTTTCAGAACAGAATTCTGAAATGACAACTGTTCACATCATAAACACTACACACACTGCCCCTGGGCAGACTTCATCTGCTGCTAGAAATTAAGCCACTTCTACTAGTTTGGAGATTATCTTTATTGAAAATAAACCCAAACCAAGCCCCATCTCAAGATGTTAGAAGATCAGAGAGGAATAAAGGTTTGGGAAAAAACAAAAAAAGGGCTCTAACCCAAATCCCAAGTTAAAATGAATATTCTCTTTTAGAATTGTCTGGGTATCACTAATAATGATACTTTATTTGTTCTTAAGAGGATCTTAACCACTCATAAACCCAATATTTTCTCCATCTCAGAACCTAAAATAAACTTTACTCCTAAATTCAAGAACTTCTGTGCTCTTAACTATGTCTTTATAGGAGCCTGCAAAGATGGCTCCTCAGTTGAATCTCTATGGAAATTTTATAACACTTCCCTACAAAATGTGAATGTTGTTTTATGTTCAGAGCAACATATTACTTGTGATTACTACAAGGAAGGGAAACACTCATTCTGTACAATGATTTATGCGAAAAACAGATATCAACAAAGAAGAACCCTTTGGCATGATCTGTCTATGTTAAAAAATAATATTCATGTCGCTTGGATTGTTATGGATGACTTCAATGCCATTCTCACTTCCAATGAAAAAATTGGTCCCACTCATCTCTCAATTTCTTCAAGAGAGTTTAGAGCTACTATTGATGATAATAACCTTAAGAAATCAACCTGATTGGTGCCAAATATACTTGGTATAGGAGGCATTATAATAAAGTTGTTTCCAGTAAACTGGATAGAGCTTTCGTTAATATGGAAGCTCTGGATAAATGGGATAATGTCTCTTGTATCACTCTACCAAGGTTGAACTTGGATCACCACCCTATTTTGGCTTGTATTTACTCTGACAAATGAAAGCCTATTCTCCCTTTCAAATATAATAATGATTGGTCCACAGATCCTGAATGTGTGTCTCTTATCCAAAATGTTTGGGATACTATGAGTCATCATCAAGATGCCTTTTCCCGCATGTTTAAGCTTAAAAATTTAAAATAGGCCTTAAAGGGTTGGCGTAGAACTAAAAGTAAGCAAATTGACATTAATATCTCCTCTCTTGAAAAAGAGTTGGATCAACTGAAAAATCATAATGCCACCTTGGATTTTAACATCAATCCTCAAAATGAGATAAGAATATCTTTAAAACTCAATTATCTTCTAACTTTCAAAGATAACATGCGCAAACAAGTATTCAAAACCAAATGGTTAACCGATGGAGATAGAAACACTAAATTCTATAATTCGATCCAAAGGGTTAGAAAGGCCAATAGACCTCTTACTAAACTCCTTCATAATGATGTGATTATTGACTCTGAGGAAGTTATTTCTAGCCATGTTGTTTCTTATTTTCATAATATTTTTAATGGACCGGACATAGATATTGATCTTTAACCTGAAATCATTCCAAGGATGGTGGATGAAACTGAAAATTCATCCCTCATATGTATCCCTTGGGACCATGAAATTAGAGACACTGTTTTTAGTTTAAAACTGGACAGTGCTCCTGGTCCAGATGGTTTCAATAACAAATTCTTTTAGCAACATTGGGATGTTATTCATCTAGATGTCTCTAAGATTATGAAGTCTTTCTTTCGCAATAGCTTCCTCCCTCATGGTCTGAATGCTCAATTTATTACTTTAATCCCCAAAGTGGATAATGCGTCCAAAATTCATCAATTTTGGCCTATTGCGCTGATAAACACTCTATTCAAAATCATTTCCAAAATTCTTGCTAATAGACTTTCACCTATATGTAACAAATTTTTTTCTTGGAATCGGTTTGGCTTCATTAAGGGAAGGTATATACAAGACTATATCTGCCTCACCTCTGAATGCACCAACAGTCTTAATAAAGTTACCAGAGGAGGAAATGTTTCTATCAAACTTGACATTAGGAAGGATTTTGATACTATTGACTGGAATTTTATTTTTAAGGTTCTAGAATGATTTGGATTCAATGATACCTTTATAAAAACAATAAAAACTTTGTTCAACTCTCCATCTTTGTCCATCTTGGTCAATGGAACCCCCAAGGGATTCTTTAAATGCACAAAAGGGGTAAGACAAGGTGACCCACTCTCAACAATTTTATTTGTAATTGCCAAAGATTACCTCAGCTGGCTCCTCTCTCATTTGGTAAATCAAAATAAAATTAAAACTATAAATGCGGACATAAATCATAGAGTCCCTACTCGCCTCTTATATGTTGATGACATCATCTTATTTCCTCAAGGGGACCAAAAAAATATCCAAGTTCTTAAACAAGCCCTTACTCACTATGAGATGTCTCGGGTCAGTCCATTTCTTGGCATAAATCGCACATTTTTTTGGTAAAAACTTCTCCACACAAAGGAAAAACACTATTACCAATAATCTTGGTATTAAAGAAGGTTGCTTCCCCTTCAATTATTTGGGGGTACCTATTTTTTGGGGAAGACCCAAAAATATTTATTTTTCTAACATAGTGGACCAAATTATTAATCAAATCTCTAATTGGAAAGGTAAATCTCTCTCCATGGCTGGTAGAATCTGCTTGGTCAAATCAGCCATTGTCTCCAAAATGGTCTACTTCCTTATGATTTATAAATGGCCTGTTGGTACTCTCAAAATAATTAACACCTATATTAAGAACTTCATCTGGATAGGAAGTATCTTTCAGAAAAAACTTGTCACCATTCCCTGGGAAACCTATTTCAAACATTTGGAAAAGGGGGGTATTGGAATTAAAAACTTAAAGTTGTTTAATGATACTCTTCAAGCTAAACTTACTTGGAGACTGGTCGATACTGACTCGAAGGATATTGAATTTCTTAAAAGCAGATTCATTCCCAAACATAGGAGGGGGGACCTCAATTATATCTCTTCCTTGATATGGCCTTCCATTAGGTACACTTATCATAAGATCATAGAAAACTATAGATGAATTGTGAGCGCTGAATCCAATATAAATTTCTAGCTTGAAAATTGGACTGGTGTTCCTCTGACCTCAATGCTTACCCCTAATTCCACTCTGGTGGACACTAGTCACACTATTAAAGATGTTCTCCATTCTCATAGGGATAACCTTCCTAACAATGTTGCTCAGATCATTGATAACTATCCTTTTATTAACTGTGATGATTTTCTTGTCTGGGAACCTGCTCTGAATGGTATTCTTGACTCAAAAAATTCTTATATGCACAAAATTCTTGGAACTGAATCCAGATTTCAATGGTTAAATTCTTTCAATAAGACGTGGATTAATCCTTCTAGACTAACTCTAATTTGGCACATTACTCATAACAGATTGCCCACTGAGGTTTACCTTCAATATTTTGGTATCCAGTTATGCTCTAAATGTCACCTATGTAATCAACATTGGGAAGACACTAACCATCTATTTTTATCTTGTGCCACATCTTCTGCTCTTTGGGAATATATTTTTGACATTTTTAATTGCAGATGGCATACCCCTGACACAATTTTCACCCTTCTTATATGTTGTGTTCAGTGCCAAGACTCTCATCAAATTAAGAACATTTTCCTAGCTACTGTTTTTGAGCTCCTACATGTGATCTGGTGTGACAAAAATGATATTCTATACAATAAATGTTCATTAAATACTAATTCAGGGAAAGCACGGATCCTCATTGCGATTCGAGAAGCTGCATCAATCCAAAAAGCTCACTACAATAACTCGGTTGATGACTGGGAGATTTTTTACAAGATACGGGTTGATGGAATATACCGCCAACCTCTTAAAACCTTTGAAGTATTCTAGAAAATTCCATTGCTGGGATAGATCAATGTTAATGTGGATGGTGCCTCAAAGGGAAATCCTAGACCTGCCAGCTGCGGAGCCATTTTCAGAGATTCTGCTAGCATGTGTCATGGATGTTTCTTTAGTAACTGTGGCATAACTTTGCCATTGGAGGCCGAGAGGATGGGAGTTATTCATGTGGTTAAGTTTTCCATTCAAAAAGGCTGGAGGAAACTATGGATTGAAAGTGATTCTACCACCATTTTCCAGGAAATCTAGAATGGTGTGACTCACCTTGCCTAGCCCTTGATTAATATTTAGATGCAGTGCCTGGACTCTCTGCATGAAATCGACTATATTTCCACAGATACCTTCAGAGTGGCTAACGCTGTTGCTGATTCCCTTTCCAATAAGGGTGTTCATTAGACCATGACCTGGATGGACACCCTCCCCCCAGATTTATTTCAGCTATTTGATAAAGATTGTAAAAAATATCTTCTTTCGATCTCCTGTAATCCTTTCAACTCTTTTATTCAATAAAATGTGCTTTGGTCTTTGATTGAGGCACCCGTTTTCAAAAAAAAAAAATTGTGACATGTATTAATTAGATGCACTAAAATATGATGTATGATATTGCAGGTAACACTCAAAGTGTCTATTTTTATTTAAAATTGATATTAATTTACTTAAAAAAACACGTGACAAACTGAAAACTTATAAAATTCATTCATATTATTTTTATACATTAGGATAACGATCCATGAGTCATTCTTGACCTATAGTAATAATCCAAACCTCAATTCAATGCACAATGTGACTGGTATAACTAAAAGTGTTCATTATCAGTTTAAAAATGACATTTTAGTTCAAAACATGTCACTCACTAAAATAGAAGAAAACACACTTCGAATGTCTTAATAATTTAGGACAGTGGTTCATAAGTCCTTGGTAACATGTATGAATCATTTTTACATCAAAATGATGCATGATGTAACAATTATGACTCATAATGCATGTTTCTAGTTTGAAATAACATTCTAGAAAAAAACAAAACTAGCATACTGAAAACTGAGAAAACATATTTGGATTGTTTTGATACTATAGGAAAATGATATATTAGTATTTTTTGATATGTAGGAATCAACCTCACCTCAAAATTAAGAATGGTGTGGCCATTATAACTTCAAATTTTTCATTATTTAAAATTGACATTGATTTTAGTAAAAGAAAAATTGACATACTCAAAACTGAGCGAACACATTTGATTTTATTTTGATATTTTATGAAAATGATTCATAATTAATTTATGACATTTATTATTCAACAACACATCAATATGATGCATGATGCGAGTGATATAACTCAAAATGTGTGTTTCCACTTTGAAATGACATTTAAGTAAAAAACAAAACTAGCATACTTAAAACTAAGAAAACACATTTAGATTGATTTTATATTTTCAAAAAATGATCTATTAGTCATTTATGATGTGTAAGAATCAGCCTCACCTGAATATGATATTTGTTGTGACTGGTATAACTCAAAGTTTCTATTTTTATTTCAAATTTACATTAAGTAAACACAATAGGTGGCATATTGAAATCCCAAAAATTCATTTGGTTATTTTGATACTATAATAAAATGATCTATTCGTTATTTGTGACATGTAGAAATCATCCAAACCTCAATACGACACACCGTGCAGACAGTATAACTCAAAGTGTCTCTTTTTATTTCAAATATACATTGATTTAAGGGAAAAAAACTAGCAACTAACTGAAAATAGAGAAAACACATTCAAATTGATTTTATATTTTAGGACAACGACCAACTAGTCATATGTGATGTGTATAAATCAGCTTCACCTTAATACAATGCATGGTGTGGCTGGTATATCTAAAATTTTCTTTTTTTTATTTAAAATTGACATTATTTTAACTAAAGAAATAAGTAACATACTGAAAACTGAGAAAACACATTTGTATTGTTTTAATACTTTAGGAAAATGACCTATGAATCATTTGTGATGTGTAGGAGTCAACCACCCCTCAATCTGACGAATGATATGACTGGTAGGAATAAAATTGTTCATTATATGTTTAAAATTGACATTTTTGTTCAAAATATATCACTAACTGAAAACTATGAAAACCCACTCAAATATTATAGATAATTTAGGATAATGATTCATAATTCATTTTTGACATGTTTGAAGTAGTCTCATATCAAACTAATGCACAATGTGACTGATATGACTCATAATGACTATTTCTAGTTTGGAATAACATTTTAGTAAAAAACACCTCATCCATATTAAAAATAGAGAAAACACATTCAGATTGTTTTGATACTTTAGGAAAATGATCCATCAATAATTTTTGATAATTAGGAATCTGGAACACCTCAATCCAATGCACGATGTGACTGTTATAACTCTAAATATGTCAATATTTAAAATTAACATTATTTTTTGTAAAAGAATAAGTGGCATACTCAAAACTGAGAAAACTTATTCAGATTTTTTTTGTAGTTTAGGAAAATGATCTATAACTCATTTGTGATGTGTAGATATAAAACCCACCACAATAGGACACAAAATGTGATCAATATAACTCCAAATGTGTCATTTTTTTAAATATTGACTATTTTATTAATGTATTATTTTATATTCATGATTAATTTATTTCTTTATAGTATTACTAACATAATATTATTTTTCTTATAAAAGAAAAATATTTTTATTGGGTTGAGATGATTTTTTTCTAGATGGTACCATGGGAGGACAATTTTGATAGGGGATCACAAACATCAAAATATGAAATATTAATGTTTTAGATTATTTATTGGATAATTGTAAATTTGATTATATAAAACATTGTTTGAAATGTAAATAGAAGTGTTTTTTTGTATATCCCATGAGAGGACATGTTTGTATTCATGACTTAAATTAAATGTATATATTATTTTTTGAAATTATATAATTATTTGAAATTATAGTTTGTATATATCATTTGAAATTGTTGGTTATTGATTCTAGGTGTGCTATTAAATTAACAACACGTTGCAGGTGGATATGACTTTATCAGTGCTCTTTTTAGAACTGATAAAAGGATTACTTTATCAGAGTTTTTTTGGCATGGATAAAGAACCCCCTTTATTAGTTCTTTTATAGCTTTGATAAAGGGGACCCCCTTATCATATATGTGATTAAAAACATTTTTTTAGTCCTGTTAAAAGAAATTTTGTGCACTGTTAAAGGGAATATGTGTAGTCATGATGGTGATTTTTTTTCATATATTTAGATTAATAATCTATCACTGGGAAATTCTATTGCTTCAAATTGTTGATGTCAATTGTTTGATAAGTTTTCAATGTGTTAAGATATAACCATTTGTTGAACAATTCTTCAAAATCATCCCATAAAATTTCTTTGTCTAACTTTTCTTGAAATCATAAATACCTGCACTAGTATTCTAGATAATCTAGTATTTACATTTCCAACTACACCATTATCTCAGCTGGTGTTCCTATGAAAAAAAATTAAATTCTTCCTATTTATCCACACTTCTTCCTTCTCCATCTCAAAATCACCATGAAATATTGGTCTATTATACATTTGAAACTAAATAGATTTTCCCACTTTTTGAGGCTAGTCCTACATGTTTCCTCAATCCGCATCTTGAAAAGCATGAACAATACTCTCAAATAGCTACTGTTTCAATGGTGGATTAGGTGCAACCACATTCTTAACCACCTCTTCTAGTAAGTTTCTACAGTGCCTACCCGATCCCATTCTATCAATGACTGTAATTCTCTTCTCATCACCTAAACCCACAAAAATAAGGTAAAAATTACTATAAGTGTCTCAAAAATCATATAGATCCCAACTCCATAGTATCATTAAGTTCATCATAAATAGGTTATCTTTGATTTTTTTTCTTTACATTTCATGTTTTGATGATACTATATCATTTTTACTAACCCAACTCATGGACTAAAAAGAATTATTTTCCATATCTTAGACCATAAAAACTGATAACAATTTTTATATATTTACCCTCCTCATTGGATTGCTAAGTGATGGGGGTGTTACTAGGAATTATGAGATATCACCAAGACACCAATAGCTAAACATAAAATCCAAGGTAATCATAAAAAACTGGGGTTTTATTTTCCATATGAATATAAAATGTTCCAACCATAATAAAAACACAAAAAACCACTATATGATGTATGTGTACAATGAAATATATCGCAACGTGTAACCAAAACAACATCAATATCAGAGTATAAATAGGAAACCAAAAATATTAAAACTAAAATCAAGAAAATAAATTAACTCAGCAGCATCCAAGTAATCAAAAAGCATCACTAAATAACCATGATACCATGAAATTACCTATGTGTTGATACATGATACCTACAAATGCTCTAATTTTACCAAGTATAGGGTGAGAATAAGTATCAATAGTATTTCCCCAATGACATTACAACTTACACCACTATGGTATAACATTCTATCACTTTTTTGTAAAATATTTTATAATAATTTAAAGAGGTTATATGAAATCCAAAAAAATTCCCCAAAATTAATAAAATGATTCTTTAAAAAAACTTACAAAATCCATTTATCATACCCAATCCACACTTCCACACATCCATACATTCATAACTTGGTGATAGTTTCATACTCATTCCTGGTATCCCATCGATCTTCCAAGTCATCATATAAAAACCATATACCAAATTCCCTATTGGAACACACCACTTCCACAGGTCTACATAAATGAAAATGAACTCATTATAATCATTTATGCCAAAAAATCAATGGAAATTAATTTGAATAAAACATTTATTTTATCAAAAAAAATTATATAAATTTTTTCCAAGAGATAGAAAAGTATTAATTTTAAAATCACAATTATAAAATTAACATAACATGGTCTTCCACAAAACCATCCACTTTAAACATTTCCCAAAACTATCACCATAGAGTTTTCCTATCAAGAATCTCACCTCAATTTTATAAGTAATTTAAATAAATTACATCAATTTTATATAAATAATTAAAGTTATAATCATGAGGATTTTAGAGACAAGACCCCTACCTCACAACCATTGCTAAAAACAAATAACGACAAAAACACCAAAACCCATCTTGAAAGCCCTAATAATGACCATGAATATTGTTCCCTTCATTCAAAACAACCAAATATAATCTTGATTGACATTACAAAACATGATTCTACCCCCAATGGATTAGATCTATGATTACAAGATAGGTAATATGAATATATCTAAGGAAAATAATGAATACTGATCACTTATCAATGAAGTAAGGACTCTAATGGTCTTTTATGCACCTTGGAATCACTCCCAGATAATCAATAATGGTCTCCACGATCTAAGGAGGAAGGGGAATTCTATTTATGGTAAATTTAGGTTGGAAATAAGGGACTAAAGAGGTAAACTAAATTAGATACATAATTCTCAATTTTATATTTTGACAATGTATAGTTAAGGATCACGATTAGAGAAACTGTGCACGAATCATGCATGAGACACTGACTCCAAAAAAACCTTAAATGGTTTTCTAAAACATTAAAAAAACCATGAAACAACTATGTTTTTCCCCTATATCCAGCCTTGCATAGTTCCCTTTGTAATCTTCATAGATTATTCATTTTTTTTCTAATCGTATGCCTATCCAGTTCCCACTATTTTAGTTGAACGGTTTCCTAGGAGGTGTTTCACGGTCTAAACTAACCATTATCAAACCATTCACCTCAATGAAATCTACCAAAACATGTCAAAACTCCCCCAAACATACTGAAATATAACCCAATAACATTATATAAAAAAAATAAAGGTTAAATTACCAAAAACTGGGGGCACTAATTTCTTCAAATTATAATGAATTATTTTTTAGAATAACATTTAAGGTAAGATCAATGATTTCATTTTCTTCTAATTTAATTTTTCTGAAGTCATGAGTTATGATATTGGATTTAAAGTTTCATTAAATTTTATAAATATTAATTATTTTAATTTTGATATAATTGAAGTATCCCTTGAGTAATGAACCATGGGTAGTGGGAATTTTGGTAAGATTACTCACTAGATTCAGAGTTTAGGCTTTATGTAGATTTTTTTGGACTCCTATATATTTCACCATGCTTTATCTTCAAATGATTTTTCAATTCATATAACTTTACCCCCTTACATGAAGGATTTTATTCTAAAATATAGATGTGATGAATTTGGATATATGTAAACAAATTTGAATTTAAATTTAGGTCTATAACACAAGTTATAATATATAAAAAGAGATATATTAAATATTTTTTAAACATATTGATTTGGTGGTAGTATGAGAGATTAAAAAATAAATAATTTCAAGTATTCATGCATGTAATGTGTTGATTTATGATAACATTGATATATTTAAATCATTTTAAAAGATTAATTATTGGATTCCTTCAAAGTAGACACTTGTTAAGACCGTAGTTTACCAAATGAGTTGTTTATTACAATGCTCAATACCCATGGATTATCTTATATAGGTAGAGAAAGTTATGTGTGTCCCTAATTAGATTATTTTATTATATTGAGAATATGAATTTAGTCCCACATAAATGAGAAAACTAAATAGTAAGTATACCGGTGAAATGTAGTAGACTTTATCTATACTAAAAAGTAGTAAAGAAGTTTTTTATCCAACAATCAAAGATTCATATATGATACGTTGAGAATGATAGTCTAAACACCAAACTAAATTGAGAGATAAATGATAAATTTAATCCTTACACAGTGAAATATGGATATATAACCACTACATGATATGATGTAGTTTTATAGGGGTTGTAATTTTAGTGAGAATGTATTTAATAAATGTCATAATTAAATAATTTTAAAACATGGTAGGAATATGATTAAAGCTTTCGTTAAAGATACAATTGGAATCATCATCATTAAATTTGACTTTGAAATTAATATTTGGGAATTAAAATATTAATGATATTGAAATTCTATACTAGTATAAAAACATGAGATTTTTTCTCAAGCAATAGATGTTATATGTTTTAGAGTAAAAACATCTTGAGAGAACTCCTTATAAACACTATGATGAAAAATATATTAAATAAAACAAATATTCTTATCATAAATATAATAAATATTCTATTAATTTATTTACATTGATGTTTATTTCAATGGATCCCACGATTCAAAAAAACATGAGAATGTTGGTTCTTTTGGGATGATTGACTTTATAAAGAGAAACTATTAATAATGAGATAGAGAAGAGAGATATAATGTTTTAAAAACCATTTTTTGGTGCAAGATAACAAATTCCATTTCTATCTCAACTCATATAATATATAATAGTGGGTATTTAACAGCCTTAGGGAGAGTGTGATCACCACTCAAACACTATTTTCCTCTAAAATTCATTCATTAATCCTTTAAAGAAAGTTTTTAATAGTTTATTTTTAATTTTATCATGAATGAGTTCAAAAAATGTTTACCTAGTCTTTTAAAAATGTGGATGAATTTTGAGAATGACATGGGAGGACAATGATAAAGCTTCAAGATGATTTTATTGAATGTAATACATTAAATTTTTATCTAAAATATGATGAAGATAATTCAAGTAGAGTCTATGACATCCTTTAATTAAATGAAATAAAAATACAAGGAATAGTAATTTATTCACTATATAAAAACTATAAATTTGAGTATAAGTTTTCAAGAATATTTAGGGTGAAAGAAGAATCATGGGGAGTTTAAATTAGTTATTTATATTATACAAATAAATTCTTAGTTGATATAGACTGTGTATTATATAGGTGTTGTAAATATAAAAAGAAGTTAAAAACTGAGGAAGTAATGATTATAATAGATTAAAGTGTGCATTATAGTTGTTAATAAAGGTGTATCTAAATCAAGGAATTAATTTTTTTGAATAAAATTATATTTGAAAATAGATGTATTTTTCATCTTGTTTCTCTTATATGATAAGTGATATATTATGGTAAAAAATGGATGTCATCAATTAAAGGGATAATGTTTTTAAAACACATTCTCAAGGATTTGATATAATTTTATAACGCGTTATTAAAAGATATGGGAATAAGATGATATATTCAGGATAAAAGATTTTATTCAATATATTTAATAAAAAATTAAGGATATGATCCCACCACCCAATAATGGATTATTTTAAGAGTAATATATTCATATAATAATCTTACAAATATATAGAATACCTTATATGTTATATATATAAAAACTTATTTTTTTAAATATTTACACTAAATGAAGTATGTGTTATTTATTAACCATAAAAAATATTTTTTCATAACATGATATTTTGGAAAAAATATAGCTTCTAAGAAATAATACAGAGTATGATTGGACATAGAGAAGTTCAATATATAACAATAAAATGATTATATATTTCAAATTCAAAGTGTATGTCACTTTATATCTTAATGGAATTATATAATATTATTAATTAATGATTTTAATGTAATATAGATTTAAATTTAGTTAACATAATGATTTAAAATATAATATTATATGAAAATGTTCCACGATGATTATGATAGACTTAGATAGTGGTTTAAGTAGAAGGTAAAAGTTATTAGAATTATAATATTATATTTTTATGTAAAAAATGTTTTCATAGTATGTTCAAGGATTTTAATATTTGTAATATGATTCATAGCCTCCCCATTATTAAAAAAAGCTTACATTATATAATTTAATTACCAAAATATTCTAATGGATGTTTTTATCAAATGTTTACAATGATTTGTGGTAACAATTACATATAAATTTATTGAGTTTTATAATACCATAAATTTGTAACAAACATAATGCCCCTATATTGGTCTATAAAATGGGATACAATTAGATGAAATCTAGTTATTTTTTTAGTAATATTATTTTATTTTAATAATATATAATGTATCATGTTATAAAATAGGTTGTCCCCAGTTTATCATTTTTCATGTATCAATATAAATCGTGTGATGTGAAGTAATAACTAACCTCTAAAAGTATGATTTCAAATTATCCATAACCATTTTTCATCAAGGAGTATTTTATTTTATCATGAAATTTTATGGTTAACATGGATTTAATTTTTTAAAGGGATATATAATATGATCATTAGTCACAAAATGGGTTTTGATTAATTGATGACCTACAAAGTATAACATAAAGAGAGATAAAAAATCTATGTTTGGTATTATTGGACATCATGTATCATATTTAATACTAGTTCCTATGGTTATAATGATAAACAATAATATAAACATCATTTATTAATATATTTAATATTATAGTCTTGGGGTTGAGGTAATTTGGGGTGGTTTGGTATGATTTTAATCATTTAATAGATTCGGTATTAAAAAAGATGGAATTTATCCTCTCATATAATGGCTATTATATCTAGTCCCATGATTTATATAAACCATGTATGTTCATGTACATACATATATTTCATACATGTGATGTGATTGTCTCTTTGGATAAAGGAAACGTGATGTGCTCATCCTCCTGGGTGATTGAATTTAGATGTGTTCATCCATTTGTTCTGTATATACATATAGATTCCAGAATATATGAGTTAGCTATATAGTATTGACATGCTCTACATCCCATGTTCACTTTATGTCATAGAAAATTATATTATGAAATTATAAATACTTGTGTATTTTATAGCTGGTGAACACAAGTATGGAGATACAAGTGTTTGGTAGATATCACACCAAATTCGTTTATAAAATAAGTAAAATTAATGCTTTTTTAGAGGCTATTCCTTGAATTCCAATGTATATTTTTAAATTAATAATTATTTCAATGCATAAAAGGCCCTTGGGATTACACTTTTTGTTTGTGTGAATGTGTATTATGTTTTGCTATAAAGTGTTTATGAAAAAAATTATGAGATACCCAAATTTTTTAGATATTTATAACATGTTTATAATGAATTTTCAAATGTTATTATATATGATGTAACATACAGTGAAAATTAATAATAGATATAAAAAAAGAGTTCTAGGAGATATCTAAAGGATGTTTTGTATATGGTTTCAAAATATAGTACATATGATGATACATAAGGATAAAGTATATGATATTTATGAGGATTTATTATAAATATGAGATTTGTTGAAATGTGAATTAATTTCACAACCATGAAATATATTTTTGAAATACATACTAGTTTATGATGTGATTAAATATTGTATATAGAATATCACCATATCATTATTTAGTGTATGACTATTTATGTATTATGGAATAATACATTGCGCAAACCTCTTCTTATTCCATAAATATATCATGGATGAATTTACTATCAAATGATGATAATTTTAAATGTTTTAAAATCTGATTTTTTTTTAAAACTAAATAATTAGTTATAAATGATGAAATATGAGTTAAAAAAGAAAGAACTCATGAAAAAATTGTTAGATTGTTTATTAATTATAACTAATTATTAGGAATCCAAGGATTCTCCTTAGATAGCTATATAAAATGGACTAAAAAACGCAATCAAGACAATCTAAATGATGTAAAACCTCTCCATATAATGATATCTCACTATGTATCTCTCTTATGAAAAATGATTCAAGAATCCTTGAGGAATTATGGATGCATCCAAAGAATTTAGAGATACAAACAACCCTTGGAGACCCTATGAGGAAGGGTTCTGTTGGATACATTTCATTGATCACTATCAATATCAAGTGGAAGGTCATTGATACATTTTTTAAAACCTAGAACTTTTCAAGAGATATATCACTATCATTTACAAGTACTTTTTTGAATTGTGTTGAGTAAATTTCATTTCATTTTTACCATGGGGTGTGTTTGGGTGAAAAACTAAGAAAAATGAATGAAATTGGGATGTGCACAGTTGGCACAAGGTTTTCCCAAAACATGAACCCTAGATAAATAAATCATGAAACCCTAGACAATGGATGATTTCATAAATGGTGAAAGGTTTGTGAAACTGTGGCCCTAAATGGAGAAATTATGTACCCCCTAGAAGAAGCGAATGGTTAAGGTTCAATGTTTGGAAAACCATGAACACCTTCCCAGAAAACAATGTATGAGTTCTTAATTGGCCTCATAATTATATTAAAACTAACCCAAACCACAAAAACTCACACAAATACACCCCAAATCTGGAATACTCTTCCTCTCTAATTTTACGAAGTTCTTAAAAACTTTACTAAGGCTCCCAACCACTGTTCTTGGAGTGTCCAATGGTGGGTTGAATATCTGCACCCCACCCGGTAAGAGGATCATATCCCATGTTATTTCCTTATTCTCCCCATATCTCCCTTAGCTTTTTAAGGGAAAATGTAACACCCGAGACTTTTATGAGAAATATTTTGTTTTTATGTTATATAAATCATCAAAGTAATCTTTCACTACACACAACACTAGCTTGGCTTTCTTTACACGCAATCATGACCTTCCTCGATAGCTTGCGTCGTACGCAATACCAAGTTTCACTAAACAACGATATACTGTTAAAATATTATTAAAACTAGCCGTTATGAATAGTAATACCCACTTTTTGAAATTTTTTAATTTTTTTTTTCAAAAAAGACTTCAGTTTTGGATTCGTAATATCGAAATTAGCCTACGGTGAAATTTTGGTATTTTTCTGAAACCTTTCAATTTTTGATGAATAGTGAAAACACTCGGTTACTATTTAAAAACCGAATTTTTATTTAAATAATTATTTATTTTATTTAAATTTATTTTAGGTCAAAATTGATACATAATACCTATATAAGTTCAATGCAATTCATTGGAGTAATTTTATAATAATTTTAGATATATAAAAATTTTATTGAACTTTTCACCATCTTTTACCCACCTCATAGGAGAATTTCCAAATTCACATAAAACCTAATTTTACCGCTTCTGTGAGTGGAATTTCGAAAATCCAAGAGACACGATTAATATCAAGGACTAAAATGTGGTTCAATGAGATGAAAATAATTTTTTGTGAATAGTAACGTTTTACTTTTTTTACCACGGTTAAAAGTAAATAGGGTAATTATGGGTAAATATGATATTATTATTACCCTAACACATGTCCAAATTCTATTGGATAAGTTTAATTCGACCAAAAACAACCTTAGGAATAAAATATGACCATTTAGGCCCACATGGATTAGATTAGGACATTTAATATTAATTTATTTAAAGAAGGGTTAAAATAATTAAAATCAAAGTTTAATAAGTAAATCATTTTTAATATAGGGTTATACATAAGATAAATTTGACTATAAATATTCATTAGAAATATAAACATATTTACTACATAATGGTATTTTATTTATATTTTTTAGACATTAAATAATTTAACTTATTTATGACACAATGATGATGCATTAATCATCTTATTAATAAAATATTAACATAATTGATGTTATAAATACCCAAATAAATGTAATTTGAGACTTTTTATGAATTAAAATAATTTTTTATGTTAATATGACAAGTTAGTATTGATTTAATTAACTTTTTTCTAACTAATATTTCTGTTATGATTTTCACAAAAATCAATTACCAAATAGTGTCAAAATTGACATAAAATTGTTTTTAAAACAAATATTATATTATTAATTGTTATTTTATTCCTAAAAAGATAAGGTTCGGCAAAATGACTTATATAAGGTTTTATATATTAATTATAAACAACTTGGGGTTCGTTTGGCTTGTTATACTAAGTTTATTAACCTTATAGTGTAAGAAAACAGGAAGACACGATAAAAGTTAAATTATCTAACTTAAAGTTAAATCTAAATGATAAGGTTAAAATAGATACCTAAACTTGAATAAATTCTATTGTATTAGAGTATTTTGTCCCATACCCACCTTAGATTCGAAATAAATCAATTTGGAGCTATTAAAAACCAAATATGACTTTATAATTAAATAATATTTTTAGTTTTTCCAAAGGTGCCCCTCTCCTCCCTCTCATCCTCACATCACTTTGAGCCTTCAAGCTATGCCAAAACCTACCAAATTATCTTCTCCACTTCAATATAATCATCCTAGAGGTCCTGGTCTTCTTCAAAGACCAATTTTAGTGCCCTAAGAGGAGGTCTCAAAGAGGCGCTTCAAAGAAGAGGTAATGTCCATTACCGATTCTTTCAACTTTATTTCTTCTTCCACTTCTTCTTATTTAGTTGTCTCATTATTAAGTAATAACATTAGTATCACTCATATACTGATATGTTATTATAAGTATGAAACAACCCTATTTCACCATCTATCAATCCTATGGAAAATGAAATCACTACGCGTGCGTACGTACGGAATACCGTCTCCACGCCGTGGTGTAATCTATTTTCCACCACCACCTTACTTGGATGGGTATAATGGTGTAAATAATAAATATATATGATTATTGTAAAGTGATATTGATTCTGAAATAGTATTCATACACTCCAATACAATTCCATGATCATGGGAACGATATCATCGCTCGTGCGTACGTACGGAATACCGTCTCCACGATGTGATGCGACTCGTTCTACATGATCTTCATTGCATAATGATTATATAAATGAATTGAATGAATAAATATGATATATATTACACTAATACCATTCTGTAAATGAGGTATCTATAACCTAAAGAGAACAATAAGAATTTATTCGACAAAACATGCATAAGAACAAAAAGTAATAAACACCCGAATAACAAGTAGCAATGAAATATTACTAATAAGAAGATAAGAATATGGACATATATGATATCATAACAATTATTATGATTATGGAATAAGTCAATTACATTATTTAAATCATTATACAGGAGGTTCAGACACTTACGAAGCAAATCAGACCAAAGGTAAGTGAAAATATCACAATCTCATTTTTATCTGAGATTGTTTATACTTTGGTATTTACTGGGGTGTAATTTATCATCCACATCCATGTTTCCTCAATATGTAATATTATTTCCATCCACCTACAATTGTTTAAATCCAATTTTACCCTTAGGCGAGTTTTTAGTAAAAGATATGAAAGGAATCTTTTGTCATTTTTTATACGAGGTACGTTTTGACTTTTCCGACAAAAGTACGAGAAGAATGTTTTTTTAACTTATACAACATGAATGGATTTTTAAAAAATTATTTCCAAGAAGCTTACTTTACAAGTTTTCAAGTTTGTTTTTAATCAACTTCTTTTAGTTTGAAATTGTATGACATGTTAAGAAAGGAAAATGTTTTTGAAGTAGAAAGGATATTTTCCTCAGGAATGGAGTTCAAGTGTTTTATCATAAATTATTTTTCATCTAAGATAATATAGGGTTCTGTTTATGTCCCTATTTTTACATTGATTTGATTATGTTATGATGGAATTATTTTTATGATGTCCTTTTATCTTATATGGATTATGTTATGATGACATGATGTTTAAGATTCCCATTTTTATTACATGGGTTATGCTATGATGTATGATTTATGATTTTATGGCACACATAAGAATGGTTTCATTATGAGATGGGTGGGACCTATATCTCCCTCCAATTCATTGGGTAAGGATTTATATCTCATGAGATAGACATGACTGGAACGGCAGGTTAAAACGGTTCAGTGAAACAGGACTAAAACGAGGAGTGAACTCAATTCAGAAATGGACTTTGTCCGCTAAGATAGTCTTGTAAATGAGTCTTGACTACTAAGAAATGATTCTCTATGATTATGTGTGTATGCCACAAAGTTTCATGTTTTAAGTTATGATTATTGGGATTATATTTCACTACTATGATTTATCCCATGTTATGAAATTATGATCTCTTTTGAAGGTTAAGATTTCAAAAATGTTATGTTCTTATGAATATGATGTGTTTGATATTTCTTTTATTTACCCTTACTGAGAATTTGAGCTCACCCTTTTGTATGTTTTCTTTCCCCAGGTCAGGAAGAAGGTTATTAAGTAGGATATTCCAAAAGGGACTCTACAGATGATGAAATAAATGGGAGACATTGTAGATACTTTATGAAACAGTTGTTTATGTTTCCCAGTTTCCAAAGACACTATACCTATACGGTCCTTTCATGGTTTTGTTATATGTTGTAATAAGTATGCTTCAATTTTGAAGTATTAACAATGTATGTAAAGTATGGTTCATTATAGTTGGTATCAGAGGAAAGTTATAGTCAACCTTTGGAAACTAGGATGTGAAAGCCTTAGTAAGAAACCTAAGTATATGTATAAGCATAGAACACAATCTTAGTGTTTTAGAAATGGCCATGAATAACCTATGATAAGACCTTAAGTGTAAAATTTTATTCTTGATTATGTGGTTTTCCTATTATAATTAGTGTTGCTCACACTATTCTTCTTGGTTTTAGTCAATGGCTGGAACCTGAAGGAACCGTGTTAATGCAGAATGCGATGGGAAATGCAATGATTGCCCCCCTAAGCAACTAAAAATTATAGGAGATGGAATGAAAAATCTTGTAGCTATGCTCACACAACTTTCTCAAGCTATGAATCATTCAGGACTTCTAAACGAGCAAAGGAAGGAGAAAAATTCTGTTGAATCCTTCATGAGGAAACATCCACCATCATTCAGCGGGTCTTCTAATCCATTAGTGGATGAACAATGGATCAGTACCACAGAAACAATATTTTCAGTTCTTTAATGTTCTGAACATGAAAAAGTCATCTTAGTAGTGTATCGTTTGGAAGGAGATGCTGATCAATGGTGGAATATTATCAAGAATACGAGGCAAAGAGATGAAATTGAGTCCATGGAATGGGACGAGTTCAAGAACTTATTTTTCAATAAGTACTTCCCTCATATTTTTCGAACAAATATGGAGAAGGAGTTTCTTGAACTAAAGAAAAAGTATGATGAATCTGTTGGTACCTACGAAGCAAATTTTATAAGACTTGCAAGGTACGTTTCTGGTATTATTATCCAACCTGAGAGTAAGATCGATCGATTCTTTAGTGGATTAAAACCAAGTGTTTGAAGGGAGTTAGTTATAAGGGACTTAAATAGCTACGAGGAAATCGTTCAATGTGCTCTCAAAGTTGAGATGGAGATTGGAGTAACCTATCAGCCATATGGGTTTGATAAGAAGAGGAAAATGGAATTCAAAGGAAAATCTAAAGAGCACACTGAAAAGAAGATGATTTTTCCCTTATGCTCAAAGTGTGTAAAGAAACATGGAGGAAATTGTCTTAAGGGGACAAGAAAATGTTATAAGTGTGGAAAATAAGGTCATCGGGCAATTGAATGTCGAAATAATGGGAAGAAAATGTCTAATGATGCAAACAAAGAAGGGATACACAGAATGAACCTGCTACACTTCAATGTTTCAAGTGCAAGGAGATGGGACATTATTCCAATCAATGACCAAATCCAAGGGTTGATGATGATGATCGACGTCAAAAAACTCTTAAGGCTAAATACAAAGGAAAGTCACATGCAATTACTATTGCCGATGTGGAGTATGAAAATAAAGTGGTGAGAGGTACACATACCATCCACTCTAAAGTAGAAAATGTTTTATTTGATTCTGGATCCACCCACTCTTTTATTTCTGAAGAATTTTCTAAGGGTATCACCGTATTACCTCAACAATTAGATGTTGAGTTACCTGTGACAATCCCTAATGGCACAACAGTCGCATCAAAAGTTTATAATTATTCTCTGATTGAAGTTTGTGGGAAAGTGATTCCTGCAAATCTTGTGATCCTTCCTATAGTGGAATTTGATGTGATTCTTGGCATGGATTGGCTTTCTTTATATGGAGCTCATATCAATTTACAAAGAAGGGAAGTCACATTTCATATTCCAGATCAATCTATGATCGTCTATCGATGCAAGGATGAAAATAACCTTCCAGTGGAAATTTCTTCCATCTTATGGGTCTTGATTCCACTAAATGAAGGTTATTTATCTCAAATGGTTTGTGAGAAACTCATGATTAAGAATATTCCCATTGTACGGGAGTTTGATGATGTCTTTTTGGAGGAATTACCGGGTCTTCCACCAAATCGTGAAGTTGAGTTTTCAATAGAACTCGTACCGGGTGCTTTACCTACTTCAAAGACACCTTATAGAATGACCCCAATTGAGTTGCAGGAATTGAAGAAGCAACTACAAGATAATCTTGATAAGGGATTCATATGCCCTAGTGCGTCACCTTGGGGAGAACCTGTTCTGTTTGTTAAGAAGAAAGATCGATCAATGAGACTCTGCATTGATTATCGAGAACTTAACAAGATCACTATCAAGAAAAAATATCCTCTCCCACTCATTGATGACTTATTTGACCAACTACGCGGAGCTCAATACTTTTCCATGATTGATATTTGTTCAGGGTATCATCAATTAAGGGTAAAAAGGGAGTATATACCAAAGAATGATTTCCGTACAAGGTATGGACACTATGAATTTAGAGTGATGCCATTTGGTATTATTAATGCCCCTGCTATCTTCATGGATCTGATGAATAGAGTCTTTAGAGACTATCTTGATCAGTTTGTGGTAGTCTTTATAGACGATATTCTTGTATATTCAAAGAGAAAGGAAGAACATGAAGATAACTTGAGAATTATATTCAATGCCCTGAGAAAGGAGAAGCTTTATGCCAAATTTACCAAGTGTGAATTTTGGCTTCAAAAAGTTTCATTTTTGGGTCACACAATCTCAAAAGAGGGGATATCTGTGGATCCAGCAAAAACAGAGGTTATCAAAAGATGGTCGAGACCAACAACAGTAGCTGAGATCTGAAGTTTTCTTGGTTTGGCTGGATATTATCGACGTTTTGTGAAATATTTTTCACGATTATCTAATCCACCCACCAGGTTGAATCGAAAAGGAGTTAAGTTCGTGTGGACGGAGGAATGTGAAGAGAATTTCAAGGAGTTGAAAAGAAGGTTATCCAGTGCACCTGTACTCACACTTCCTTGTAGTAGAGAAAGGTTTGTGATCTACAGTGATTCATCCAAGAAGGGATTGGGATGTGTTCTCATGCAAAATGATATGGTGATAGCTTATGCCTCACGACATTTGAAAATCCATGAGTAAAATTACCCAACTCATGATTTGGAGTTATCTGTGGTAATCTTTGCATTAAATATTTGGAGGTATTATCTTTATGGAGAAAGGTGTGATATTTATACTGATCATAAAAGTTTAAAGTATATTTTCACACAAAAGGAGCTAAATATGCGCCAAAGAATATGGTTGGAGCTGATTAAGGATTATGACTGCTCAATTCATTACCACCCTGGGAAAGCAAACAAGGTGGTAGATGAATTAAGTCTACAAGACCATTCTAGCTTATACATGATGAGGATCACAAAAGATCCAATATTTATTGATTTACAAAGGATGGATCTTGTAATTATAATGAAAGGGGAAAAATCATATCTTTCTCAAATGAATGTTCAACCATATATACATGTGAAGATTAAAAAGGCACAAAAAGAAGATGTAGAGTTACAAAAGAAGGTGAGAAATTTTCCTAAATCAAACCTTGATTTTGATGGGATAATAAAGTTCAGGAATCAGGTTTGTGTTCCTCCCATCCCTGAATTAAAGAAGGAGCTGTTGGATGAGGCTCATAGTTCTTCATTCTCGATTCATCCTGGAAGCACGAAGATGTATAGGGACCTGAAAGAGTACTTCTGCTGGGATGGCATGAAAAGAGATGTTGCTGAATATGTCTCTCAATGCTTGGTTTGTTAGCAAGTTAAAGCTAAGAGACAGAATTCTAAGGGGATGTTACAACCATTACCCATATCAGAATGGAAATGGGAAAACATCACTATGGACTTTGTCACCGAACTTCCTAAAACATCCAAAGGCAATAATGCTATCTAGGTCATAGTTGATCGTCTTACAAAGTTGGCACACTTCATCGCTATTAGAGAGGAGTTATCTATGGATCAGTTTGCCAGGATATATGTGAAGGAAGTGGTAAGATTTCATGGAGTACCACTTTCTATTATATTTGATCGGGATCCGAGATTTAACTCTAAGTTCTGGCGAAGTCTTCAGCATACTCTGGATACAGAGTTGAGTTTCAGCACTGCTTATCATCATCAGACAGACGGTCAGTCTGAGAGGACAATTCAATCTCAAGAAGATATGTTGAGAGCTTTCTCTATGGATTTCAAAGGTGGTTGGGATCAACAACTACCTTTGGTGGAATTTTCTTATTATAATAGATTTCACTCCAGTATTCAGATGGATCCTTATGAAGCTCTCTATGGAAAGAAATGCAGGACTCCAACATGCTGGGATGAAGTTGGTGATAGAAAGTTGTTAGGACCTGATCTTGTTGATGAGATGGCAGAAAAGGTCAGATCTATTCAACAACACATTAGAGTAGCTTAGAGTCGACAAAAAAAGTTATGCCGACAACCGAATAAAAGACCTAGAGTTTGAAGTGGGTGATAAAGTGTTCTTACGAATATCTCCTTGGAAGAGAGTAATGAGATTTGGAAAGAAGGGAAAGTTGAGCCCTAGGTATATCGATCCTTTCGAAATACTGGATCGTGTTGGGAAGGTAGCTTATCGATTTTCACTTCCACAAGACCTCTCTCAACTTCACGTTGTGTTCTATGTATCTATCCTGAGAAAGTACATACCTGATCCTTCACATGTACTCAGCTCATAAGTTGTACCGTTGGAGCAAGATATTTCTTATGAAGAACAGCCGATAGAGATTCTGGATCGTAGAGAAAAAGTCTTACAGAACAAGACCACTCACTTGGTGAAAATTTTATGGAGGAACCACCAATTAGAAGAAGCTACATGGGAGCTTGAGGATATGACGAGGGAAAGGTATCCTCATCTGTTTGTTAAAAAGTGATGAATTTCGAGGGTGAAATTCATTTTAAGGGGGGTAGAATGTAACACCCGAGACTTTTATGAGAAACATTTTGTTTTTATGTTATATAAATCATCAAATGAATCTTTCACTACACACAACAATATCTTGGCTTGCTTTACACGCAATCACGACCTTCCTTGATAGCTTGCATCGTACGCAATACCGAGTTTCACTAAACAATGATATGCTATTAAAATATTATTAAAACTAGCCATTATGAATAGTAATTCCCACTTTTTGAAATTTTGTAATTTTTATTTTTCAAAACGGACTTCATTTTTGGATTTGGAATATTGAAATTAGACTAGGGTGTAATTTTGGTATTTTTCTGAAAACTTTCAATTTTTGATGAATAGTAAAAACACTAGGATACTATTTAAAAACCGACTTTTTATTTAAATAATTATTTATTTTATTTAAAATTATTTTAGGTCAAAATTTATACATAATACCTATATAAGTTTAATGCAATTCATTGGATTCATTTTATAATAATTTTAGATATACAAAAATTTTGTTGAACTTTTCACCGTCTTTTACCCACCTCCTAGGAGAATTTCCAAATTCACATAAAACCTAATTTTACCGCTTCTATGAGTGGAATTTCGAAAATCCGAGAGACACGGTTAATATCAAAGACTAAAATGTGGTTCAATGAGATGAAAATAATTTTTGGTGAATAGTAACTTTTTTACTTTTTTTACCACGGTTAAAAGTAAATAGGGTAATTAAGGGTAAAATGATATTATTATTACCATAAAACATGTGCTAATTCTATTGTATAAGTTTAATTCTACCAAAAAAAACCTCAGGAATAAAATATGACCATTTAGGCCCACATGGATTAGATTAGGACATTTAATATTAATTTATTTAAAGAAGGGTCAAAATAGTTAAAATCAATGTTTAATAAGTAAATCATTTTTAATATAGGGTTATACATAAGATAAATTCGACTATAAATATTAATTAGAAAGATAAAATTATTTTCTACATAATTGTATTTTATTTATAATTTTTAGACATTAAATAATTTAATTTATTTATGACACAATGATGATGCAGTAATTATCTTATTAATGAAATATTAACATAATTGATGTTATAAATACCAAAATAAATGTAATTTGAGACTTTTTATGAATTAAACTAATTTTCTATGTTAATATGACATGTTAGTATTTATTTAAATAACTTTTTTCGAACTAATCTTTCTGTTATGAATTTCACAAAAATCAATTACCAAATAGTGTCAAAATTGACATAAAATTGTTTTTAAAACAAATATTATATTATTAATTGTTATTTTATTCCTCAAAATATATGGTTCAGACAAATTACTTAGATGTGGTTGTATATATTAATAATAAACAACTTGGGGTTCGTTCGGCTTGTTATAGTAAGTTTATTAACCTTATAGTGTAAGAAAACAAGAAGACACGGTAAAAGTTAAATTATCTTACTTAAAGTTAAATCTAAATGATAAGGTTAAAATAGATACCTAAACTTGTCTAAATTCCATTGGATGAGATCTTTTCTACCCATCCCCACCTTATATTCTAAATAAATCAATTTGGAGCTATTAAAAACCGAATATGACTTTATAATAAAATAATATTTTTAGTTTTTCAAATGGTGCCCCTCTCCTCCCTATCTTCCTCACATCACTTTGAGCATTCAAGCTCGGCCAACCCCTGAAAAATTCTCTTCTACACTTCCCTAGAAACATCCTAGATGTCTTGGTCTTCTTCAAAGACCAATTTTAGTGCCCTAAGAGGAGGTCTCAAGGAGGCGCTTCAAAGAAGAGGTAATGTCCGTTACCGATTCTTTCAACTTTATTTCTTCTTCCACTTCTTCTTATTTATTTGTTTCATTATGAAGTAATAACATCAGTATCAATAATATACTGGTATATTATTATAAGTATGAAACAACCCTATTTCACCATCTATCCATCCCACGGAAAACGAAATCACCGCGCGTGCGTACGTACGGAATACCGTCTCCACGTCGGGGTGTAATCTATTTTCCACTACCACCTTACTTGGATGGGTATAATGGTGTAAATAATAACTATATATGATTATTGTAAAGTGATATTGATTCTTAAATAGTATTCATACACTCCAATACAATTCCACGATCATGGGAATGATATCATCGCTCGTGTGTACGTACAGAATACCGTCTCCACAATGTGATGCGACTCATTCTACATGATCTTCATTACATAATGATTATATAAATGAATTGAATGAATGAATATGATATATATTACACTAATAACATTCTGGAAATGAGGTATCTATAATCTAAAGAGAACAATAAGAATTTATTTGACAAAACACGTATAAGAACAAAACGTAATAAACACCCGAATAACAAGTAGCAATGAAATATTACTAATAAGAAGCTAAGAATATAGATATATATGATATCATAACAAAGTGTATGATTTTGGAATAATTCAATGAGATTATTTAAATCATTATACAGGAGGTTCAGACACTTATGAAGTAAATCAGACCTAAGGTAAGGAAAAATATCACAATCTCATTTTTATCTGAGATTGTTTATACTTTGGTATTTACTAGGGTGTATTTTATCATACACATCCATGTTTACTCAATATGTAATATTATTTCCATCCACCTTCAATTGTTTAAATCCAATTTTACCCTTAGTTGAGTTTTTAGTAAAAGATATGAAAGGAATCTTTTGTCATTTTCTGTATGAGGTACTTTTTGACTTTTCCGACAAAAGTATGAGAAGAATGTTTTTTAACTTATACGGCATGAATGGATTTTTAAAACATTATTTCCAAGAATATTCCTTTACAAGTTTTCAAGTTTATTTTTAATCAACTTATTTTAGTTTGAAATTGTATGACATGTTAAGAAAGGAAAATGTTTTTGAAGTAGAAAGGATATTTTCCTCAAGAATGGAGTTCAAGTGTTTTATCAAAAATTATTTTTTATCTAAGATAATATAGGGTTATGTTTATATCCCTATTTTTACATTTATTTGATTATGTTATGATGGATTTATTTTTATGATGTCCTTTTATCTTATATGGATTATGTTATTATGGCATGATGTTTAAGATTCCCATTTTTATTACACGGGATATGCTATGATGTATGATTTATGATTTTGTGGAACACATAAGAATGGTTTCATTATTATATGGGTGGGACCTATATCTCCCTCCAATGAATTGGGTATAGATTTATATCTCATGAGATAGACATGGCTGGAACAACAGGTTAAATCGATTCAGTGAAACAGGACTGAAACGAGGAGTGAACTCGGTTCAGAAATGGACTTTGTCTGCTAAGATAGTCTTGGAAATGAGTCTTGAATACTAAGAAATGATTCTCTATGATTATGTGTGTATGAAACAAAGTTTCATGTTTTAAGTTATGATTTTTGGGATTACATTTCACTACTATGATTTATCCCATGTTATGAAATTATGATCTCTTTTGCAGGTTAAGATTTCCAAAAATGTTATGTTCTTATGAATATGATGTGACTTATATTTCTTTTGTTTACCCTTACTGAGCATTTGAGCTTACCCTTTTGTATGTTTTCTTTCCCCAGGTTAGGAAGAAGGTTATTAAGTCGGATATGCCAAAAGGGACTCTAGATATGATGAAATAAATGGGAGACAGTGTAGATGCTTTATGAACCAGTTGTTTATGTTTCCCAGTTTCTAAAGACACTCTACCTATACGGTCCTTTCATGGTCTTGTTATATGTTGTAATAAGTATGCTTCAATTTTGAAGTATTAAAAATTTATGTAATGTATGGTTCGTTATAGAAAATATCCTCTATCTTGTTAGATCTAGATATATTATTGTTGAATCTACATCTATAATTGAGGATTGTTGTTTTTTTTGATCTTGAATTGGGGTTTATTAGAAATATCTCATTCTAAGTAATCGTTCTACTCAAATTGGGTATATCTGTTGGTGACCATTCATCGTAAAACATGAGGTAGGTATTCTATAACTCAAATACAAAAGTCTTGATTTCAATTACTTATATGTAATTTTGAATTTCTATTATATGATTATAAATTGAGTTTTATAGATATAATTAATTAATTTGGTGAATTAATTAATTGGGAGACTTATGAAATTTGGATTTTTGGGATGGTGAATTGAAAAAATAATTTTTGAATTAATTATGGGATATAGGGATTGTTAATTGAATTGGTAATTATGGAATTAATTATAATATATTGATATTGTGAATTGAATAATTATTTTTTTAATTAATTATGGCATATTTGATATTGTTAATTGGGATAATTAATTACTGAATTATTTAAAAGTATTTAAGGTATTAATTAATTGATGTATTAATTAATTAGATTAATGTGCTTAACTAATTGGTGAATTAATTAAATATATTGATGTGATAAAATAATTATTTAATTATTAATGAGATATATGTGATTAATTAATCGTTGAATTAATTAATTGAAGGATTTTAATATGAAAATTTTGAATCTAATTAATTAATTAGTGGATTAGTTGATGTTTTATTGTGATATCTATTATATTGAAATTATTAATGGTAATAATATAATTCATATGTGATTTTAAAATGATGAATGATAATAATGGAATTCACATGTGATATTGAAATTTTTAATGGTAATATAGGCATTCATGTGTGACTTGAAATGATGAATGGTAACAATGGAATTCATTTATCACCTAAAATGATGAATGGTAAAAATGTCATTCATATGTGACTTGAAATTATGAATGGTAACAAAGAAATTCAGATGTGCCTTAAGACGATGAATGGTAACAATGGAATTCATATGTTATTTTAAATGATGAATGGTAATATTTACATACATATGTGAAGTGATATTTCGAGTGTCCTTAGGAAACCAAGGGTTATGTGGTTAAATAAATTGTAATTGAATAAATGTAAAATATTTACCTTATTTCTATTATTTATTCTATATACAATTTTATAAACTATTATTGTCTGAATATTGTTTTAGACACTGTTAGTGGTGTCCTACTTGTTGTACTCACACCCTACTCAGGTTGTCTGATCAGTACCCATATAGAATTCATGTATGAATGAAAGGATAAGGGAAATGTCCATGTGTTAGATGAATGATATGAGATAGAGCATTGATGAGGGAACCAAACTTGTTATCTAGAACATCATTAGATATGTCAATGAATTCATTTATTTTGGGTTTTTCATATTGAAACATGAAACGTATTGGAATGAATTATCCACTATTTAGTTTTAAATATAATATTTCATATGTTTTCTATTATGTTATATTGGTATTGTTTTAGTTATTGGTTACATCAGTTGGATATTTTTTTATTTATTTACGATGTTGTGCAACTTTGATAAAGAGGGTGTAGTCTCCCCTTGATCAATATTAGACTCTTATTTTTAGTCAGCAACCAATAGGATACGAGGAGGCACGCTTGAGGTCATGTGATCAACAGGCTTGAGGCATCGGTGTGTGGAACCCATGTTAGGATGTTGCAAAGTAGTATCAAAAGTAGTTACTTTTCTTTTCCTTTTTTCATTATATTTGGGAAAGGTAGATAGGATAATTGTACGAGTCATGTCTTGGTTAAGAGCTCATGCATGGAAGTATCTATCCCCTGTATGAGAGTAAAATCCATATATTTAGGGTGGGATTATTTCTATTGTTGTGTACTATTACAGTTGATGCTATTTTACCCCGAGTGATGCACATGATGTGTGGTGTGATAATTGTTTCTTCACATTAATGATATTTGGATCATGTCCCAAAATGGAATGATAGATGTGTATTAATTCATCATTCTAGGAAATCAGAATTGTTTTTTGACATGTATCATCTTAGGCATGCATAGGAAAATGGGGTTTTGGTAAGTTGTTGAACTTGAATTGTTTTTATTGTTTGTGAAATTGAAATGTAAAAAGGTGCATAATGTGAAATTGAAACTTAAAAATTATTCAAAATGTGAATAAGTGGGTGTCTAATGTGAAACATTAATAGTAATAATTAGTTTACCATTTTTTATAACCATGAACTAAATGTATGACGATTAATGGTAGTGGTATCACCTAAGTCTTGACCAAGTGGCATGTCTTGGGGAATTTTTTTTGAGTCTTATTTATTTCCTATTACAAAAATATGATCAAGTGGTGTTATGTTTCCAAATATGTGTGGTTGGAATTTTTGCGACATGCCTCAATGACCACATTTTTTAAGAGGATGAAAGGAGGACATGGCTGAAGATGCTACACCATTAGTAAAACCTGAGGCACTAATAGTGAATAGTGAAGATGTAGGAGATAATTTTCATTATAAATTTTATTGATTCATGAAATTACTAGAAAGAGACCCTGGGTGGGTTGTGAAAATAATGTCTAATCTAATTATGGGGTTATAATTGCATCCCCCTATGACTTTCACAAAAGAGGGTGGAGATTAGGCAGATGAGTTCTGTATTGAGAATATCTGAACTGTACATGAAGATTTAAATAATCCTACCAAGAAGATGGTTAATTTGGTGAATTATATGTTGTGAGGATTAGTGAAGTGTTGGTGGGTTATTCAAACTCGGATTGGATAGGCTAATAGTATGTTATGGATGGACTTGTTAGAGAGTTTTATGGAGCACTTCTATCCATAGATGTTGAGGTAGGAGAGAGAAGTTGAGTTCATGAGATTGACTAAGGGGAGTATGTTTGTGATGCACTATACTATATGATTTACATATTTTAGTGATTTTATCTAGCATTGGTAGGGGATGAGAAAACTTCGATGAGGCATTTCCAAGATGTACATAAATGTGAGAATAATTCCCATGTGAAACTATTTCAGTTAAATATGTTTTCTGAGGTGGTAGATCATACTCTTATAGATAAGGGGATCCTTAATGAGTATTATAATGAAGGATATATGGTTGAAACCAAGCAGTCATGAGGTAAATTTTCCAATATTACAAAGAATCACTAAGAGGATGTTAGCTTAGGGAATATCAAAAATAGTGTCCAGGGGATGGGTCAGTTACACATGAAATTACCTAGATTGTCTGTAATAAATGCATTAGGAAGGGACAATGTTGTAGACACTATTCCTGACCACTAGTATAGTGATGATCTTTAATAAAGATGTTACATCTACAAATGTTCTGCATGAAACCATGATTGATGTTTAGTGATGGAGGAGGTAGATAGAACTAGGGTGTGGGAAGGGATCTATTGTACCATATCAATTAGGCATCTGGTGTTCTACTAGTCAGGTCAGTATAGGTAGTGGATGCCGTACTTATGCACAAGATCACCTATATTAGTATAGTGGTGAAACTTATGGAGCATAGGATACATCACATGGAAGTGGGATAGGATAGTTGCATGCAGTTCGACATACACTTTTTGATTGAAAGGATATATCGTTGATTGTGTGGGGTACTATTCATATAAATTCTATGCTAGCTACTTCTTTATTTGATACTGATGCGTCTCACTACATTATTTATTGATTTTTTTTGAATTGTTTGATCATGGTGTTATATTTTTTGAGTATGGTGTTGATGACAGATACACCATTCAGAGTTTCATCTAGAGACATATTATTGTACAAGAAATGTTTTCTTGAGTTTGGGGAGTATCATTTTTAGTGGGATCTATATATTATAAAAATTTTAGGCTTCGACCAAATTTTGGGTATGGACTGGTTAGTAGAATACCAAGTCCGCATTGATTGTTACCATAAGAGAGTAACCATTATAACTCTTGAGGATGAAAATTATCTTCACCATGGATAGTGGGATATTAAGGTGGTCCATAAAGATAAAATTTACCAACAAATAGGGGATATTAATTCCCTAGTTTCAAGTTTATTATTGGATGATGGGGGTGTAAAAGAAAATACCATTCCACCTATAGTGGAAAGTTTTCATGATGTGTTTCCTAACAACTTCTTAGGGTTACCACCTGATAGAGATATGGGATTTACTATTGATCTTATCTTAGGGATGAGACAATTTCTATTCCACTATATAGAATGGAAATAATAGAAATCCAAGAGCTCAATACTCAATAGGAGGAGTTAGAAGATAATGGGTTTATCTATCTGAGTACATCTCCTTAGGGTTCTCCAGTATTATTTGAAAATAATAATGATGGGACTCTATGATTGTGTGTTGATTACCAGCAGTTGAGCTTAATTATTATGATGAACCGATATCCTCTTATGCACATCGATGATCTATTTCACCAGTTTATTGGAGCTTGATTTTTATTAGATATTGACTTGAGATGAAGGTATCATTATTTAAGAGTTCATCCTTTTTACACATTAAGGAATACTTTCAGAAGAAGTAATATCCTATATGAGTTATTTGTAATTCTATCTAGGTTGAATAATTCACCAGTAGTGTTTATTTCCTTGACGAACATAATCTTCAATCAATACCTGGAGAAATTTGTGGTAGTGTTTGTGGATGAAATCTCTATGTACTCCAAGACTCATGATGATCATTCCCAAAATCATGACATAATCCTGAGTACATTTATTAAGCATCAAATATAGGGAAATCTATCTATGTATCAGTTTTAGTTTGATTAGGTGAACTTCTTGGGTCACATCATCTTAGAGGAAGTTGTGTATTTGGACCTAGATATGGTTCACTAAATTTTTTTATTGTGATAATCCTAAGAAAATTTTATAAATTTATAGATTTATGGGGTTAACAAGATATTATCAGGGAATTATACAGGACCTTTCCTTATTAGTAATGTTTCTTTTAGGATTGAACAAAAAATGGGGTAAATTTTGACTGGTGTGGAGCACTTGAGAATTATTTCTAGGAGCTAAATAAGTAGTTTACATAAAGAAATCTATTGATCCTTCCAGATCTAGGTGATAAGTATATGATGTTTTGTAACGCTTCTTAGATTGGGCTTGGAATAGTATTGATGCATGGTGATTTAGTTGTGGTTTATATACTTAGATTTTGAGGCCATATGAATGGAAATACCCTACACATAGTGTCGAGTTGGAAGTAGCTATTTATGATTTGAAGTGTTGGAAACATTATTTTTTGGGGAAAATTGTTTAGTTTATATTGATAATAAGAGCATGAAGAAATTTTTTTTGTAGGGATAGTTGAATCTTTTTCTGAGAAGGTGGGTAGATTATATGCACTCATTGGATTTTGAGCTATAATATACACTTGAAAATGGAAATGATGTTGCAGATACCTTTAAAAAATAATAATCAGGTTGTTAAAGATTCTATTAGTTAGTGGAAGATGATGGATTTACTAGCTGAGATACATGTGGTGGTTCAAGAGATAGGATCAGATGAATATAATTTCTGTTTCAATGTAGTCTAAAATTTTAAGCTTTATTAAAGATATAAAGAATGAGGATTTTTAGTTCTTGACCTTAAGGGAAAGACTTGAAGGCAGGGATTCACCTTCTAATTGTATGATACATGAGAATGAGATCATCCACTTCATGAAACAGTTTATTATTCCAATGAGTATATGGGATGAGCTAATGCATGAGTTTCATGCCTCAAATTGGGTGGTACATCCATGTGTGACCAAAATTTACCATGAACAATGATGAAAATTGTGGTGTCTAAGCATGAAAAATGATATTAGAGGGTTTATGACATGATTCTACACTTGTTAGAAGGTGAAGGAAATGAATCAACAACCTAGTGGTTTTCTACAGCTATTTCCCATTCTAGAATGATAGTGGTATGATGTTACCATGGAATTAATGGTGGGTATCTAGAGGTTTACAAAGAATAATTATGATATTTGGGTGATTATGGACAGGCTGACGAAGGTAGCACATTTCTTTCCTTTACGAGAGACATTCTCAGTGGAGCGACTGGAAGATTTCTATGTTTGGGGAATAGTCTATTATAACGGGCTCCTACAGACTATTGTTTATGACCATGATTCACATTTGAATTCAATCTTATAGAAGGTCTTATTGAGGGTTCTTGGTATATAGGATTTACTGAATTTGAAAATCCACCCATAGACAGATGGACAGTCGGAGTGTAATATTCCAGTGCATGAGGACATGCTCAGAGAATGTATCCTTGTCTTTTATGGGTATTGGGGGAATAACCAAGCTATGGTGTAGTTATCCTCTAATAATATTTACCAAGAAACTATATAGATGGAACCATACAATGCTATTTATGGTAGTCCATGCAGATCACCTCTATGATGGATGGAGGTAGGTGATTCAGAACAGTTTGGACTGAGTCTTGTATATGAGACACCAGAGCATGTTCAATTTATTCAGAAGTATATAGATACAAATCAGAGTATACATAGGTCATATGATGATATAATGTGATTACCCCAAGTGTTTATAGAGGGTGATTGTGTATTCCTTTGGTTTTCACAAAGGTAAGGTCACTACAAGTTATAGAAGTAGCAAAAGTTGGTGCCCAGGTTTGTTAGACCCTTTTAGGTTTTGGAGAGAATCTGGCCAGCGGTGTACAAATTGACTCTTCCACATAGATACAGTATTATTCATGATGTTTTCAAATGTTATAACTTTGGTGGTATCACCCTAAAGTTTCTCATCTGATCAATGTGGATGATGTTAATAACGAGATAGCTGTGTCCTTTGAGGATCATTTCATACGTGTGTTGGATCACATTGAGAAAGTGTTATGGGGAAAGACCATGCTGATATTTCATGTATTTTGGAAACACAGTCTTGTTTAGGAGTAAAAATGGGATAGATAAGTAGATATTATCACTCAATGTCCTGATCTTTTTTACTGATAATCTTAGAGATCTGTGGGAGTACAACTCGAGGATGAGCTGTTATAAGGTGGGAAGATTATAAAACCCCATACTTTTATAGAAATTTTCAAGGCTAATTTAAAGGTAAAATTTTTTCCTTGTGTTGAGTACTTTTCATTTTGGATTTATCTTGAGGTGTTTTTGGGTACAAATTTGGGAAAATAGAAGAAATTGGCTTGTTCAAGGTTGGTGCACAATTTTACCAAACTATGCACCCTGACCTAGAAAACTATAGAACCCTGGATAATAGAGGATTTCATGGATTATGCATGATTTTCAAACCATGTTCCCTAAAAGGAGTAACCGTGAACTCCCCAATAAGAGGTTCACAGTTAAGGCACACATTTTGGAAAACCATGACCACTACCCAACAAATCGTGTGTGTGGTTTTAATTAGCTTGAAAAGTAGATTAAAAATAACCCAAACCCATAAAACTCACCCAAGTTGACCCCAACTCAGACCTACTCATTTTATTTAATTTTTTTAACTTCAAAACTAATTTCTTAAGGCTCCCAACCTCTGTTATTAGACAATCTCAGATTGAATATCTTTACTCCACCCAGTAAGATGATCATATCCTATGTTATTTCCTTCTCTCTCATCTCCCCCTCATATTTTGTAGGGAATAAATCCTCTATCTTTTTGGACATAGATCTAGGATTTATGAATATAGATCTACAATTGAGGGATCTTGATTTTTTGATCTTGAATAATAGTCTAAGATCTATATCTCATTCTACATTATTGTTCTCAAATTTTGTATATCCGTTGGTGATCATTGATTATCAAACATAAGGTATGTGTTCTATAATTCAAATCCCAAAGTCTTGATTTCAATTCTATGTATGTAATTATAAAATTTGTATTATATTGTTATAATTTTATTTTCATAGATTTAATTTGTTAATTTTTTAAATTAATTAATTGGGGGAATTTTGAAATTGGGAATATTGGGATGGTGAATTGAATAATTAATTATGGGATATTGGGATTATGAATTGATTAATTAATTTCTGAATTAATTATGGGATATTGGGATGATTAATTGAATAATTAATTATTGAAATTATTATGGGATATTTGAGATTGTGAATTGGGATAATTAATTGTTTAATTAATTAACAAGATCGATGGGATGAATTAATTGATGAATTAATTAATGAGATTGATGTGGTTAATTAATTGGTGAATGAATTATGGAAATTGATATGATAAACTAATTTTTTAATCAGTAATGTGATATATTTGATTAATTAATTGTTCAAATAATTAATTCAAGGACGTTAATATGAAATTATTGAATTTGATTAATTAATTGGTGAATTAATTAATATTGTGTTGTGATAAATTTATATTGAAATGATGAATGACAATAATTATATTTAAATGTGATATTTAAATGATAAAGGGTAAAAATGGAATTCATATGTGATTATTGGAATGGTAAGAATTGAATTCATGTGTGACTTGAAATTATGAATGGTAACAATGGAATTCATATGTGACCTAAAATGGTGAATGGTAGCAAAGAATTCATATGTGACTTGAAATGGTGAATGGTAACAATGGAATTCATATGTTCTTTTAAGTGATGAATATTAAAAATTTAATTCATATTTGACATGAAATTATGAATGGTAATAATTTAATTAATATGTGACCTGAAAGGATGAATGGTTTCAGTGGAATTTATATATATTAATTCAGATTTCAGGTTCCCTCAGGAACCCATAGGTTTTGCGGTTAAATAAATAGAAATTTAATAAATGTAAACAATTTAACTTATTGCTTTTATTTATTCTTTATTAAAATGCATAAACTTTTTTTGAATGGATATTTTTTAGATATCATTAGTGGTGGCCTACTGAGTTGTATTGACACCCTACTCAGGCTGCCTGATTAGTACCCAAATTGTATTAATGTTTGCAGGACCAGATTAGGGAAAAAGCCCTATGTTAGATGGATGATATGGGATGGATCATGGATGAGGTAACCATACATGGTTTCGAGACCCTCTTGAGAGATGTTATTGTCCTTATTTAATTTGGGGTTTTCATGTTGAAACATGATTGATATTTTCATGACCCATCTAATATTTAGTTTTGGATACTATATTTTCTTTTTTGGTCGTCATGTGATGTTAGTGTTTATTTTGGTTGTTGTTTATATTGGTTAGATCTTGTTTATTTATTTATTATATACTGATACTTTTATAAAGAATTAATTTTCTCCCCATGATTTATATTAGACCCTTGTTGCTAGTCAGCAACCTCTAGTGTATGGGGAGGCATGCTAGAGGTCATGTGACTGATCGACTCAGGGAAATGATGTATTACACCCAGGTGGGGATATTATAGATTTTGATCAATTAAGAAAAGGTATCCCATTCATCATTTATTTATTTAATATAATGAAAATGGAATGTTATTTTGGAATATTTATCATTGTATTATGATTTTCACTATATGTGGATAAGTATTATCCCTCACAAAACCTTAAAGTTTTCTTAAAGAGTGAAAAATAAGACCAGTATACTAATAGAAATCACATTATCTATTATCTAAGGTCATTATTTTATTGGTTAATTTAGTATAGAAAAAATCATAGATTTTGAGTAATGAAAGAACATTCTTCTAGTGGTCAATTTTTTTACATTTTATTTTAGATATGAGTAAATGAGTTACTTTTAGTGAGAGGAAGGATTTGGATTTGAGTATCTGTTAGTATCATTCAATTTAAATGAAACCACATTAAAATTTATATGTAAAATTAAATGTATGGATGGGTATTCTAATATACGATTTGATAATGATCTAAAATTTAAGTGATACCTATTTTTTTCTAATGATAATAAATTACATATGAAGTTAGTATATTTTTAATTTATTTTTATAAAATTTCATATTTTATTATTTATTAAGTTTTTATTATAAAATAACCATTTCTATAGATATAGTGAGATAAAGAACTCCCTAAATTGCTGAACTATTGATTATGGACTATCAGGAGATATTTTATTATATCTATAATGAAACAAGATTTAACTTGTAATCATTATATCAAAATGTGTGAATTTGATAATCAGGATTGAGTGTTTGAATGTTTCACTAAATTTGGGGAATCATTTTCATTATCAAATGTGTCATATTAGTTTCATGGTATATGAGGTCTTGTAGAGTTAAAGGTGAAGATAAAATCATAGAGTGTCAATTATAGTTTACCTCACATGACTATCAATTATTGATTGAGTATATTTTCATATAAAGTGACTTATAATGAATGATGGATGTTTAGTATTATAGTAGTAAGATTATATGAGAAATATGTTTTTAAGAATAGGTGTATAACATGTAGATATCATTTATTGTTAAATAATAACATAAAATGTTTGATTTTTTTACATGATTTATATATATATAAATTCCAATAGTAGATATTAGGGATCTGAATCCACACGATAAGGAATATATAGTGACATGTACTATTTTTATCACGAAAATTCATTAATAGAATTGAAACAATTTAAAATTGTTCCAATGATAATTTTAATTTTTCCATGGTATTTATGAGAAGTGTTTATTCATAAAGTATACAAATTAATTTTGAGAGTTGGTTAAAGATAATTGGTAATAAGTCTCAGACTTGGAAAAATTAATATCCCTAAAATTGGGTCTTGTAAGGCCCTAATAATAAGGCCAGTGAGGTTCCACTAGACACACATTTATAGGGAAGAAAACCATAAGTGATATTTTCCCTTGAATATCATATCCACCATGTTATTTATATTTTTAAATCCTAATTATTTTTTCTTAAATAGTATATAAATGTACCACACACTCATTTCTGACCTGCCAATCCCAGATCACAAAGGGAGTCAAAAAATTACTATTTATCCCTCTCCTCTCAATCTTTAATCCTTTATATTCTATATACATTCATAAATCATTCATGGATATGAGTATTCTAGTAGTATGTATTACAGTATTCACACTTTCTTTATTTGTACATATCACCTTATCCAATTATTATTAAAAAATACCAATTTTTTAAAGGTTTTTTTTTCATCCTTGATTTCATGCATTTATGGTCTAATTATCAAAAAATTATGGTTGATACATATTTTATGATTGCATATTGGTAATCCCTTATATTTTCCCTCAATTAATATATATTTTAAATTATTTTTTTATTGATCTCAAGGGTGTATGGGTTTGTGTGTCCTATAATTTTTTAGTGGGTCTTTTTTGTATCCTTATATGGTTTAGAATTTCTTTTTAGAATTGTGAATGATTTAAGACATATGGAAAACTAGGTTTTAGGGCTATAAACCTATTACAATACAGGATGTGAGATACCTATAAAATAAATTTGAATATATAGAGGTTTTCTTTCACCTAGTTAGGTATTTTATTTCATTATAATGTTTAATAGAATGGTTTTTGATAATTTTATAATGAGAAATGTGATATGTTTAGGTAATTGTTTGACTCCATAAGAGTGTCTATGAATAAAATACTTTTTTTATGAAGCTAATCCTTTCCTTTAGTTAGATTGATTGTGAGGGGTTCCATTAGGATGATAATTATATGAGTCTGATCCTTAATAGTGTGATTTTTGTTTTTAGTGGTTTGGTAAGGTATTATCTTAGGTTATTTGGTTACATTAACAAAAATATGTTATTATGGTGTCCTTATAACCACTGACATAGTGGGATTTGTGAGTTACCAATTGTGTTCATGTATATAATTTGGTTATTTAATATATGTTTTAAAAATATTGATGGATCAACTTAAGTGAGAATGGTTTTTTATTTTCTAAAACCAACAAAATGATTTAGATTGTGATTGATGGCCCTTTATAAGAGGATAATTCCTTATCTATTACTAGACCACCATAACATATATGATTAGTTATGTAAGATAGCATGAGATATAAATGAAAATGGATTTTTCTTATAAAAATTAATCTTCAAATATTTTAAAGATTGGAACTAGAAACTTATAATTTACTTGGTTTGAAGTTGATTAATCAATTTATAAATTTCATTGTTTACAATAATCAATTTTTATGAATATTTTTTTTAAAATATTTTTTTTCATAGCATGGTTATCTAATTGTTTCTTATTTTTTTATACATATATGATGTATGTGACACAAAATGGATTGTCGAATATTATAATTTTATTCAAATAATATTTTGATACCATGTGTTTTTTTAATTTACTTATATATATATATATATTATTCATATTTCCTATATATTTTTTGTCAGTATTAGATAGATAGGTCTATGAAAAATATGTTTTTAATGATGACATAGATAGTGAAAAATTGGATAGGTATGTTGTTTCATTGAATATGTGTACATTTACCCTTTTACCATAGCATGATATTAAAGGTTACTAGGGATTGATTCATGATCCCCTTTATGATTGGAAGTTTATCATTATACTCGAATTTTTATACATTTTCTTCTTTGTTGACTTTGAATGGGAGGTGTGTAAGGTTCCCTAACAGAGTTAACTATGAATTTTTATCTATGTCGAATGTAGAAATAAATTTTTACCACAAAGATATATATATATATATATATATATGTATGAGGGATTCCTCTTTTATTTGGTGAGAACATGGAAACCAATATAAAAGGTTTAAGTTTTACTTTTTTTACCAGTGATATATAAATGTGTTTTTATTATTCTTTATTATCTTCCTATTTTATGCATCCAGTATATACCATAAAATTTCATGAATTAAATCCTGGATATAATGTATTTTTATAGATATTCTATTTTTGGTATCCCATTGTGTTTTTTATCACACATTATATTTTTATATTAGTGCATATGAAATTTTACTTATGATAGTTCAAGAATGATTAGGAATTTAAAGTTAACTGCTCAAATGTTCAAGATATTTTAATGATTTTAGATATCAAGACATGGAGTTTGGGATTCTAAAATCAACAGGATGATTTTATTACACATAATTATGTTAGAAATGTTTTATAATTATGATAGTTAGTTATTATTGTATTTTTATATGTTATTATATGTTTCTGTCCTGACTCCTATATCATTTTTTGATGAATACTTTTAGAGTTATTCATATGGTAAGATAGGTAAAATAGGTATTCCATGGCATATAAGTGTATGATTAAATTTTATGAAACTGATATTCAAATGGGTTATGCTGGATTTATTGTAGAAACTAGAAATGACCTAAAATGTCACCAAAAGACTATAAATCATTTCAAAATGATAAAAACTAGAAACTTAATAGTAGTCACAATCCTATGGAATTCATGGACCGTGCTTGGGGTATTGTTGGTATAATCTAGTATGAAATATGAGTTAGGTTAGTGTGTTACATTTGTGTAGGTTTGATATGTAATAAAGTTATAAAAACATTAGTTATATGAGTATGTACATTATTTTTTATAAAAATAATTAATATATTTTCATCCTAATATTATAACATTATAAATTATTTTTATTTTGATATTATAAAACTTAAATAGTATTTTTGGGTAACATTAAAGTTGAATTATGTAAATTAAATTTATGAATTAATGTACATTTAAAATAAATAATATTTCAGTAAAATATTATTTTTAGATAATTTTAATCAAATATAAATGATCATTTATTACTTTAAAGTAAAATCTAATTTTTATAAGGGTATAAAAACTAATATTGTCAAAAAAACCCATCATTCCTCAATAAATTTCATGTATTATATAAAAAGGAAAAATAAAAATATTGAGAAAATTATTTAGATAAAATCAATAGTATTTTTTTAATGATAATATCGTAATTATCCAACATGGATTTTTTCATAATAATTTGAGCCAATAAAATTGTTCGGGTAAAAATGAAATACTGTATAAATATTAGATGTGTATTATAACATAATAATGACCAAAAAGTGATGCAATGAATTATATGAAGGGTATACATGACCAAATATATGATTTAACTTTAAGATAATGATACTTTTTGTTTATTTGATTAATTTTATAATTCCATTATGTATCCTCCAAAACCATTAATATATTTTATGGTTTTAAAGTAATTTCATTAATAGTAAGACTCACATCCACATAATGAAGGGTATTATTTTATTATGTTCATCCCTTTTACTTTTTAAATAATTTAAAACACTCTAATTTTGTAGAAACCACATAAAAACCCATGGGAAGTATTGTGGGTTTGGTTATTTTATTATATAGAGTCTAAAACCTAAGTTTGAGAAATATTGAAGAAATCCCCACAAATTTCTTATATAAAACCACCCAAACTACAACTTGTATTCACAAAAAATACTTGGAACATGTCATTACTCTAAACTACCCTCCTTAGATTCCTCCTGTGGTTCCCACAAGCTGTCAAGAATCCTTTCCAAATGATTTGGAGTCAAACACTCAAGTAAGGGATCTTTTTGTTTCTCCCATTTGATCAAGTATCTTATTTACCTTATTTAATTTTTCATAATTTCCTTATAATGGGATATGTTATTACATATCCACCTTACATTCCAATTAATTTAAAATATTTGAGAGACCTATTTTTCTATCATCAACCCATTTTATAAATTTTTAACTGAGGCCGTTATACCGCGGAACTTTCACCATGATTTTACATGATAAAAATTATGTAGTGATTTCCTATCAAGGGTATTAACCTTTATAAAATTATTCTAAATTCACCTAGGGCTTAAATGTATATATTATAAAATCCTTTATTATGGAATAAAATTTGATGATGAATGAATCCATGTTGTCTGATCTATGTGGAACACTTTAGCATGATAATGAAATAAAAGTGATGGGTGCGTGGAGAATTATATAGAACTCTAATGCATTGGGTAATATTTATACTCATGATTCATCATGATGGGATTGGTAGTAAACATAATTATATTATGTTACACTTTACATCATGATGCCTTGGTAGATAGACTTGATCTATGTTTATGATGAAGTGTTTTAAGATGTTTCCAAATTTCCCAATTTACTTCATGTTGTAATGCTATATCATTTCTTATTATTCATGTTTATGATTTTCACCCCTTTTTATAAACCATTGATATGCCTATTTTCTAATATGTACTATTCAATTCATGTTATTCAATTTTTATTACCTTATTGGTATTTGTAGATAACCCTTTCCTTTTTTGTGTCCCCAGGTTATCCCATACAGTCTTAAGTACAAGAATTTTAAAGAAGTTTTCAATGAAGATTATGTATTTCTTATTTATGCTATTATGTAATGTTAATAATTCCAAAATATACTATACTTATAGATCTTATGGGTTGTATTCTATGTAATCTTTTGTAATAAATCTTGAATTAATGTGTAATAAAGAGAAGGATTTCTATATTTGTTACCACCTTGTTTAATAGAATATGGTGTTAATATTTTCATGTTGGAACATGTCACATAAAATGAATTATTTTAATGTTAAATTCCATTTAATTTCCATTCATTCTTTGTTTTTAGGGGTTCCCAAGCATTTATGGAGGAATGGGTGAGTTTTTATGAATTGGGCCAAACCGTGAGCCCAATTCCAGATTTAAAAATAAATTTTGATTCCTTTATAACTCATTTATTTTTAAACATTTTTCATTCATTATAATTCATAATTGTCATAACCTAACCTATTAACACCACAATATGAATTTGGACCATTTAGGAATCCATAATCATGGTGGATATGGGTTTTTATTTAAGGGATTGGGCCTTCCCGAAAGCCCATTTTCTGCATTACAAATAAATTTTAATTCATTAATATATCCTTAAATATTTAGGTTTTTTCGGTGATTACAACTCTCTCCCAAGACCACTTACCTAAGGAGATTCCCCATTCCCTCCTACCCCAATTTGGAGCTCTATAGAGTCGCGAAAGTGGTAGAAACTGATCTGGATTTCAGAAATCGTCCAGATTTAGAGAGGTAAATTGATCCTTTCATACCTCATTCTATTTTTAATATTTTTCCCCAATTCCAGTTCCTAAAATATCTCATAATCTTTGTTAGAACCTCCCATGAATTTTTGGATGTTTTAAAATTCAGATGCTGGTAAATTTTGGGTCGTTTTCTACAAGATTATTTTGGGTAAGTGTTTCTCTCTTCAATTCCATCCTTCTCTTTAGGGTTTCCTCCCACTTTCATGAATTTATAGAATGTAAATAAGTTAGGGTTAAAACCCAGGGTTTTATTTAGTGTATGTTTGGTCAAATATTGTGTTATAGTGCTGGAATTACCTTCCTTGTGGTGCGGCGGTGGTGCGGTTGATGTTTCACACCAAGTTTTGAGGGATTCGACACTTTCGGTAGGTGGTTCCATGGGTAAACAATTATTGATGAGTTAGCTTGCTATATTTCTTAATTTTTAATATTCCTCATATTTTAGGTGTGGTGCGAAAAATGTTTATGATTAATTTGGATAAGTGTTTTATTTTATAGTTGCATAATAACTTGAAATTGGGTGTTTTCGTGTGTAACTCATGGGGTATTATTTGGGTGTATTTTATGACATATGGAATTGGTTTAATAAATATTGTTTGGCCTGACAATTATAGTTTGGTAATGTATTAGTGTCATGTGGGCCTAAAAGATGGTTTTTGAATAGGTTATATGTGTAAAACATTGTTATACTTCTTGAGAGTATTTTATGAAAATGTGTGTTTTCATTTGGATCATTTGTAGTATTATTCAAGGTGATTTTATAAAACATGAAAGTGGTTTTATAAAGGTATATAGGGATTCTAATTATGTTTTGGATAGGAATTTGTATGGTTTTTGGTCTTAACTTGGGGTTTTGAAATGAGTTTTGTGTGCAAGACATATTTACAACACTTGGGTTCTTTTTATGAAAATTGTAAATGTTTTAGTTTGTTAAACAAAGTGGGAAAAAGGTACATATGTACTGTTTGGTATGTGTGTTCCCATATTATGTTGTTTTGAAAGGTGAAGTGATGTTTTAATATGTCAAACATTTTTATAATGTTTTGTAAATTTCTGAAATATTTTATTAAATTGTGATGTTGGAGCGAAACTTGTTTGTGGGCTGTTTCGTGTAAGTTTGATGATAAAATGATTTTGAAGGTAAAAAGGGTATTATGTAACAAGTGAGTGGGATATTATGAGAGTTTTAATATATTTTAATGTTTTTATAAATTTTTTTAATGGATTTGTGGAAGTGTTAAAGAAATGTGAAAAGTGTTGTGGGCTATTTTGGTGTGAGTCAGATTTCAAAATCATTTTGAATGAAAGTGGACTTTTCTGACTTGTGTTGTATACATGTGGGATGTTTGGTGAATTTATGATATGGAAATGATATTTTCATGTGAAAATTATATTCATTGACTTATTGAACTTGTTTGAGCACAAAGGGAAAACCCGAGTATCTAGGTGGGTGGACGTGTACTAGTATGCCAATGAATCTGTGGGGTTTGGCCTCAGTTTCACTTAGCAAGATTGACGCTTATAACTCTAACTAAACTATGATGTCGATGATGATTGGGGACCACTAGGTTATGGGTATGTTCCCTACTAGTGGCTCGTGCACAAGAACAAATATTTGTGATGGTTACTCTCACCGAGATACGAGGTACCTGAGACCCACAACTAGCTAGTGCCTAGGGGTTATTTCCCATTTATTATGCTCACTAGATATTTTGTGCTTACCGTCAACATACGGTATGAGTGGATGGAAAATTCAGTAGCTTTGGTATTCATTTTAAAAGTGTTTATTCTTTTAATTGGCCCACCTAAAAATTGTTTTTATTTAATGTTGCATCTTTTAGAAATTGTAACTAGCACTTCATGTTTTTGAAAACTTGCATGCTTTTCGTCTTTAAATGTTTATCACTTGGAATATAATATTGGTGGTATCCTATTGGATATTTTATCACACCCTACTTACACCCTTGGGTGTAAGTAGACTTTTTTTTTTGTTGTCGCAGGTTGGGTACATTTTTTAGTGCCAGTGGTTCAGGTTTCTAGCAGGTCGTTGGTGGTGAAGTCTTGTGGGGATGGCTTGAGGGAGGTGCCTATTTTCATGTGGAGGTTATTGGGCTGTACTTATTTGGTTTTTTAACTTTTAATGGTCTTTAAACATAGTTTTAACTTATGTAATTCAGTTCTTAATTTTTTTAAAAGATGGTTTTAGTTGAAAAATCCAGATTTGTTTTATTGAGTTTGTTTGTTGTTTAATGTTTATAAAATAATGTAAATCATTCCCAATTATCATTATATGATACCCGGGCACTTTTTACAGCCCGTGGCGATCGGGAACGCCCTTCGAGCCTTGTCACGGGCTGGGTTTGGGGCCGGGTTTGGTGGCGACCAGATTTGGTTCGTGACAAAATGGCATCAGAGGAGGTTCAGGTTAACTCTTTGGGTCATGTTATTTGGAGAAGAGTCAGGATAATATAGAGTTAGGATTATAGGGACGTGGTATTCTAGTTATGGGTAGTGTGCCTGATCACCACACCTCATGATAGGATTCAAGTTTCCAGTGGAATTCAGGATTTATCTAAGTCCTTTGGTTTTCTTGGTTTGATGATGGTTAAGGGAAATGAAAAGAGAGTTGGGTTAATGGTCTCAGTGAGCTCGCAGGGCCTGTCAAGACATGTGGAGCTGGGGATATTCCCTAGAACACTCTCTGTGATAGTGAAGCGATTGGAATATGGTCGCCAACCATATATCCAAGTCACCCACTAAAACTAGTTTCCTATCGCATTGTCTTGTGTTCTTTAGTTTTGAAATCTAGGAACTTTGGTTTTAAAGAGACATGGTTTTAAGAAGCGTAAAGTTTTTTTTGAAATGATTTTCAAATAATGAGGGAATGTTTTGGTTAATGAAATGGTGGAACTGAATTTTCAGAATTTTTTTTGAAATGGAAAATGGTGTGCTTACACCTCTTTTGAAATCAGGAACTATATTGATGTTGGGTTTGGAAAGTGTTTCTAATAGAGTTTTCTAAACAATAAAAGGGTGTTTTAATGGGATGAGATGTTTTGAAATTGATGTGAATATCTTGAAAGTGAGTTCTTTTCAAAATGTTTGTGTCTTTCTGAAATGTTTTTTTGATGTGAGTTGGTATTTTGATCTCGTGGTTAGCGGTTTTGAGAAAAAGGATGTGTTAGTTTACTGTTTTAGTTTTGAAAAGTGGAAAGATTTTTTTTAACCTTTGTTATTTCTATGATCAACCAAATGCATGGGGTTATATGGGATGATGGATGGTTGATGACATGAATGAATGAGTTTTGGGATGGATACGAGGAGGGTGACCAGTGTGGCACAAAAACATGCATGTGTAAGGCCCATCAGGTACTATTGGTGGATACGCTAACCACTAAACTATTTGTTTTCAAGAAATGTTTTTAAATAAAAACATGATATATTGATGAATTATTTGGGATGGATTATATTATGTGTTTTTGGAAAATGTTGATTTTGTGGGATGTTTTGAGTTCAAGAACCCCTCTTGTTCGAACCGTGTTTTGGGTTTGTGTTTGGACAACAAGTTGGGTAGAAGGATCAGTTAGTAGTCTCTTCTGAGATATATTTTGGGACACCTCTATGGTTGTTAACTTCATGTGTTTGGATAAGTTTTATGGATTTTTTGACCAATGGACCATCTTGGTTGGGTCCTTGGGTTCTCTCATTGGATAAGGTATTCCCCCATTAAGGGTTAATGCATAACTGAAGTGCAACCTGGATTGTTTCTCCATTGCCAAATCCTCCAGTTGATCAAAATAAGGAATATTTTATCAATCTTTGTTGATTGAGTATACACCCATTCCTGTATTTGATTTTTAGATCCTCTAGTAGTGGGAGAGTTCTTGTGGAAGGTTTAAAGATACCTTAGTTTCTTAAGTTTCCTAATTCGTCGAAGTTGGAAGTGGTCTAGGGTTGTTAGTGGGGATGAGTGTCTCAATGGTGTCTAAGAGGGCCTCTGGGTTCTTCACAGTTTCTTTGAAGCATGAGTTCATGTTAAACCATAAGTGTGGGAAATATGGTCACGATAGGATATTGTGGTCACTTTCAAGAATTGTGTGTTTTTTGGGGATGTTGTATAAGGTCCCTCTCCATGAATTGTTTATATTAGTCGCAATGGTCATGTTCGGTGATGCCTTATGATGTCCTGTGCTCGATTGACCGTAAAGGTGAAATTTGGGCAGTCATCTGAGATTCTCTATTATGTTGGGAGAATGTATCCCTTGGAAAAACATAAAAATATTCCATTTTAGAGGAATGTTAGTATTGGTTTTCTTTACCTCTATTGTTTCTCACCTGAACAAACAAGGTGTGATGTGTGTGCATCTTCTAAGCCCTTCTTTCTGTGAAATATTGAGTTAGGGTAAAGTGAGTTTGGAATGTGTTATGTCTTGGAAAACTTAGCAGGGATTATGTTGTAGTTGTTGGTTTTACTGAAAGAATAATTCTCATTCATGGGGTTTCCAAAACCTAATTGCGAGGCCAAAGATGCTTCAATCATTTGAGCTCTAGCCATAGGTCTCGCAGAGAAGCTGTATCGTAGTCAGAGGAAATCACAGGGTTGTTTAAACCCTTGTACGAAGTCCTATCCTCAGTATGAAAGTTAGGAAGAGTTTAAACCTATGGTGTCATCATCTTGCTTCTGTTGTTCATGTTCCGTGGAAATAGGTGGAGGTCCATGTACCTATTTCATCGCCCAATGTTTTTCCCTCCCACTTTGGTTTCCACTGAGTCTTTGGAGAAATGTTTGAAGTTTGGATAGACATGTTGAGAACACGGATTTAACTTGTTTAATAGTGACCATGCCCAAGAAAACCATGTGGATAGAAGGATCCACAATGTTAGCGCATGGTTTCCCAAATCGTGCGGACTAACCATGTGACCTTCCCAACTCTTCAAATTTTGGGGTGTTTCTGTACTAGCCCATGCTGGTCGGTTATGATGGTTAGTTATTATGGTTGGGAGACCCACTATGAGTCTTATATAAGTTCTTTCGTAAAGTTCTGATGGAAGTATACCCATTGTACTGGGGAGTCCATTCAGGCCTCCCCCTATTAGTGTCCCGATTCTATCTCGGAAAAAATATTGGTTGTCTCTTATGGTGGGGAGCCTATTTTTGTTCCCCTATACCAGTAACTCAGATTTGTCCATGATCTTGGATTGGCGGTAGGTAGTCTAGTTTGTAGATATAAATCTACCTATATCTTTCTTGGGTAAACGTTGATATTGAAGAGTTCCCAATGGTATAGTGATAGTAAGGTAAGTGTAACCTTTTTCAATGTTGTTGTTCGTTTGAGTGAATTGCTTGAGTCTTGTTCAGATAGTTCTTAAGGAGTTTTATTTTGGGATAAAGGTTGAATGTGATTGATAATTTTAGGAAAGTGGTGTAAGTTTTGTTTGTGAGAGTAATCATTCATTAATTGATCACTGGAGGTGTTCTGGCCTTTGGGGGTGAAACTTGACAAGGGAGTACCTCTTGGTTTCTCAGTTGGGATTGGTTGTTACTTTGGCCTTGATGTGACTTTTCGGGGCAGAAAGTTTTAATGGTGGGGATAATTGTCACATAAATGACTTATTTTAATGTTAAATTCCATTTAATTTCCATTCATTCTTTGTTTTGAGGGTTTCCCAAGCATTTATGGAGGAATGAGTGAGTTTTTATGAATTGGGCCAAACCGTGAGCCCAATTCCAGATTTAAAAATAAATTTTGATTCCTTTATAACTCCTTAATTTTTAAACGTTTTTCATCCATTACAATTTCAAATTTTCATCCCCTAACCTATTAACACCACCATATGAATTTGGACCATTTAGGAATCCATAATCATGGTGGATATGAGTTTTTATTTAAGGGATTGGGCCTGCCTGAAAGCCCATTTTCTGCATTAAAAATAAATTTTAATTCTTTAATATCTCCTTCACTATTTGGGTTTTTTCAGTGATTCTAACTCTCACACGATCCCACTTACATAATGCGCTTCTCCATTCCCTCCTACCCCAATTTGGAGCTTGATAGAATCGCGAAAGTGGTCGAAACATATCTGGATTTCAGAAATCGTCTATATTTATAGAGGTAAATTGATCCTTTCATAACTCATTCTATTTTCACTATTTTCCCCCATTATAGTTCCTACAATATATACTAATCTTTGTTAGAACCTCCCATGAATTTTTGGATGTTTTCAAATTCCGATGCTGGAAAATCTTAGGTCGTTTTCTTCAAGATTATTTTGGGTAAGTGTTTATCTCTTCAATTCCTTCCTTCTATTTAGGGTTTCCTCCCACTTTCATGAATTTATAGAATGTCCAGAAGTTAGGGTTCGAACCTAGGGTTTTATTTGGTGTATTTGTGGTCAAATATTGTGTTCTAGTGATGGAATTATCTTCCTTGTGGTGCGGCGGTGGTGCGGTTGATGTTTCACACCAAGTTTTGAGGGATTCGACACTTTCGGTAGGTGGTTTCATGTGTAAACAATTATTGATGAGTTATATTGCTATATTTATTAATTTTTCATATTCCTCATATGTTAGGTGTGGTGCTAAAAATTTTTATGATTAATTTGGATAAGTGTTTTATTTTATAGTTGAATATTAACTTGAAATTGGGTGTTTTCGTGTGTAACTCATGGGGTATTATTTGGGTGTATTTTATGACACATGGAATTGGTTTAATAAATATTTTTTGACCTACCAATTATGGTTTGTTATTGTATTAGTGTCATGTGGGCCTAAAAATAGGGTTTTGAATAGGTTTTATGTGAAAAAGATTGTTATACTTCTTGAGAGTATTTTATGAAAATGGGTGTTTTCATTTGGATCATTTGTAGTGTTATTCAAGGTGATTTTATAAAACTTGAAAGTGGTTTTATAAAGGTATCTAGGGCTTCCAATTATGTTTTTATAGGAATTGGTATGGTTTTAGGTCTTAACTTGGGGTTTTGAAATGAGTTTTGTGTGCAAGACATATTTACAACACTTGGGTTCTTTTTATGAAAATTGTAAATGTTTTAGTTGGTTAAACAAAGTGGAAAAAAGGTTCACATGTACTATTTGGTATGTGTGTTCACCTATTATGTTGTTTTGAAATGTGAAGTGATGTTTTAATATGTAAAACATTTTTAGAATGCTTTGTAAATTTCTGAAATGTTTTATTAAATTGTGATGTTGGAGCAAAACTTATTTGTGTGCTGTTTCGTGTAAGTTTGATGATAAAATGATTTTGAAGGTAAAAAGGGTATTATGTAACAAGTGAGTGGTCTATTATGAGATTTTTAATATATTTTAATGTTTTTATAAAATTGTTTAATGGATTTTTGGAAGTGTTAAAGAAATATGAAAAGTGTTGTGGGCTATTTTGGTGTGAGTCGGATTTCAAAATCATTTTGAATGAAAGTGGACTTTTTTGACTTGTGTTGTATACATGTGGGATGTTTGGTGAATTTATGATATGAAAATGATATTTTCATGTGAAAATTATATTCATTGAATTATTGAACTTGTTTTAGAACAAAGGAAAAACCTGGGTATCTAGGAGGGTGGACGTGTACTAGTATGCTAGTGAATCTGTGGGGTTTGGCCTCAGTTTCACTTAGCAAGATTGACGCTTACAACTATAACTAAACTAGGATGATGATGATTATTGGGGAACACTACGTTATGGGTATGTTCCCTACTAGTGGCTCGTGCACGAGGACAGATATTTGTGATGGTTACTCTCACCGAGATATGAGGTACCTGGGACCCACAACTAGCTAGTGCCTAGGGGTTATTTCCCATTGCTTGTGCTCACTAGATATTTTGTGCTGACCATCGGCATACGGTATGAGTGGCTGGAAAATTAAATAGCTTTGGTATTCATTTTAAAAGTGTTTATTCTTTGAATTGGCCCACCTGAAAACTGTTTTTATATAATGTTGCATATTTTAGAAATTGTAACTAGCATTTCATGTTTTTGAAAATTTGCATGCTTTTCATCTTTAAATGTTTATCACATAGAATATCATAGTGGTGGTATCCTACTGGGAATTTGCTCACACCCTACTTACACCATTGGGTGTAAGTAGACTTGGTTATTTTTGTTGTTGTCATAGGTTGGGTACAGTTTTTAGTGCCAGTTGTTCAGGTTTCTAGCAGGTCCTTGGTGGTGAAGTCTTGTGGGGATAGCTTGAGGGAGGTGCTTCATTCCATGTGGAGGTTCTTGATATGTTCTTATTTGGTTTTGTAAATTTTTAATGGTCTTTAAACATAGTTTGAACTTATGTAATTCAGTTCTATTTTTTTTTAAAATATGGTTTTAGTTGAAAAATCCATATTTTTTATTGAGTTTTTTTTTGTTGTTTAATGTTTATAAAATCAGGTAAATCATTCCCAATTCTAATTATATGATACCTGGGCACTTGTTCCAGCCCATGGGGATCGGAAACTCCCTTTAGGACTTGTCATAGGATGGGTTTGGGGCCGGGTTTGGTGGCGACCAGATTTGGTTCGTGATAGAACACATGTGATGTTAATATCGTAGAATTATTCAATTCATTGAAAAATTTTATTTATTTTTTATTAGTTTTAATAGATGAAATATAGTCATTATGAAAGATGGATTCTATTTTGAGAATAGATGATGAAGTTTAAAATTGATATGTAGAAGTTTAAAAAACATCTTTATGAATATAGTTGTTATAGAAGTTGTGGTTTTGACTTAGTATTGAATAAAGATTAAGAAATTCAGTAATCACCTTAGGGTGATAAAAATTATTGTATTTCACATATCTACATCATGGTTGTTATAATTATAATCATGATTATATATATAAAAAAATCTATTTCACATATTATATATCTTAAATAGTGTATAAAGATAACCCATTCATTTTTTATAGGAAATATTTCGAAAGTATGATTCTATAATTTATATAGAAAATTTATGCTGAAAAATATATAGGACCACTATATGGATTTTATAAAATTAGAATTTAAAATTTAGGAAATGGGGTGGGGGTATCATATTTATTATTATTTGGAAACAATTATTTCAAGAGGTTTTACATTGAATTAGAGACCACATCATTATTCAAACTTTTATGTTTCAATTTCTTGGATATCTACATGATCAATAGATTTGAAAATATTTTCAAATATGAAAAAATGTTTAAAATGTTTAGTTTCTTACTCAACTTATATGGATAATTTTTACAACATAATATTATATCATATATGAGTTTATAACAGTAAAGATTATAAAGGAGTTATCATGGACTAATTTAATATTTTAAAATATATGCTTTTAGTTAATGGAAAATTAATGAAATTTTTATAAATATCTATAGAAGAGAGGTGGATTTTGTAATAGAGTCAAAGGATCCATGATTATATTAAAAATTTTTATTGATACATAGAGATTGAGATGAAGAGTAACTCATAAATTAGTTTGGTTTATTGAATTTCATTGAATATTTCCTTGTAATGTATTGAGTAATAGTTCTTTCCCAAATATGTCTTCAAGGATTTATTTGAGAGATAAAAATATATGGTGATGTTTTGACTCATTTTTTAATTGGACCAAAATTATATTCATATAATAGTGTGTTAGTGGTACATCAACCCATCACCATTGTATTCTCCATGTACGTATCACATTCAGGTGATCTAAATAAAATCAATGCATCTACATGATTTATTTTCATTACATGTATTATATGATTAGTTATATTAGTGTGAAAAATTCATTGTTTATTTATTACATAATATCATCTTCCATTTATTCTTCACTTAATTCACCCATTTATAATATTAATGTAAACATGGTGGTTAAAATAAATTGTATTAGAGTCAAAAGATCATATCTATAAAATCTATCTAATTAGATTCTAGATATAGATAATCTTATATATGTGTAGGAGTTTAAATATTTTATATGATTAATTATCATATATTGAAGAACCAAATGAGATTCTATAATGAATATTAGGACTATTTTTCTATTATATTAAATGAATACATCATGAATGAGGATAAATTCCTTGTTTTTTACAATAGGTTTATTGATTTGAAGATGTATCTCAATGGATTAATTGATAGTTTATTAATATAAATATTCAATTTTTTCAAATTTATTTAATGATGTGGAAATGATAGTCAAGTTATATAAATCATGAAAATTATCTTATGAATACTTATTCCTTTTTAAAGTAAAATGTTCTCAATGATAGATAAATAAAATAGTTCAAAATTATCTCTTGATGATTGATACAATATCATAATAGAATATACAATATTGGTGGAAGGGGATGGAATAGAATTACACTTAGTTAATGTGATGGTTTTCTGGAAATTGTGAATACTGATATTGATCACGAGTACAGAGAATAAGTTAAGTGTGATGGATTTCCGTCACTTGTGTTTAATGAATACAAATTATATAATAGTATGTTTAATGAAAAACTACCATTAGAATGTTTAATTTGTAGAAAGCATGGTCATATAGATACCAAATCCTAAATAATATAATATAGTGAATAAATTTTTGATTTTTTTTGTAAAATCAATCAAGAGAGTTTCACTAATGGAAATTACATATAAAAAGTTTGGAAAAAATCCTAAGGAAATTTCAAATAATGATATTTATGAGAATATAAGAAATATTTTTTTTATTAATGATGAGGAAACTAAATTGAAATATTAATTATAATATATAATGATGTAGGAGAATAAAAAATCTCTAGATTAAAAAAATAATGTGACATAAAATATGATATTTCCAATCATAATATTTACCATAAATAACCATTTTTTGAGTTGGATATTTATGGGAAAGAGATTAGTATTATTTTTAGAGTTGTAGAGTAGTTATGTGAGTACATTTATATACTATAATATGAAATAAATTCATTAGAATAATTAATTAATATGAGAACTATTGGATTTGAAAATTATAAGTGGTTGTATATTTCAATATAAAAATAAAGAAATAGGATATGGTAAAAATAGAATAAATTAATCCATTTAACAAAATGGGAAATTTTTACAAAACATGATGATGATGTTTCCATATCTATGGATAAAATTAATGTTAAATAAAAATATGGAAATTTCAATAATAATATATGGATTGAATGATTTATTAAAAATGATGATAAAGAGATTTCCAAAAAATGGGACAATAAATCTTCCCGAGTGCCCGAATGATCAAAGACCCAATAAAATGGTAAAACATATATTTAATATAAATGTGATTCATCTATAACTCAAACAAAAACATAAATTTTTTTTATGTTATATAATTAATGGATTGAAAAAATTGGCAAAAAATACAAAATAACGAGAGAACTAAAAAAAGTTATTTGGATACTATATAGAAGTGAAGTAAGAGGTAATTACCATTAACAGAAGATGAATTTCTAAGTTACTTGAGTCACAACATGTCCAATAAATATGAGATAAAAAGTTAATTATATGATAATGAAATTTTAAGTAAAAAATTAAGGATTAATAAAAATCCACCGTAATAAAATAATTATTATTTATATGGTTATTATTTCAATTATTCTAAATTTGTTCAAAAGCCTTTTGATTTTAGTGAAATGGCATAAGAAATAAAATCTATAATATAAATAATAATATTTTAAAAGATAATATATTGACAATATTCGATTAGAGAATGATTTATCCATACAAGAATAAGAATAAAATTGCATCACCACTCATGTAGTAATTAAAGGGGAGAGAAAAGCATGTGTCTCAACTCAATTATGCATTTATTGAAAAGAAAAGAAAAAATATGATAAGGAAATTATAGAAGAAATTGCACTAAAATATTTCATCAAATACAACACATGAATATACTTGATGATGAACCCACTGATGGGTAATAGATTCATAATAAAGAACATGATAAATTGTTTGGATGAAATAATAGAATTTTAATATGAAAATGATTCAAAAATCAAAAAATGCGGATAAACATGGTTAATTAGATAATAAATTAAAAAATAGATATAATATTTTTTGATAGACATTGATATAACCACAGGGGTGTTACTTGATATTTATCTCCAAGATTGATTTTTCATTCCATACAATGGTGTTCTTGATAAAATGAAGGAATTTTGACACATTGATGAAAAGGACCAAAGATAATCTTTATAAAGTGGATAACAAGGAAAGATCATGTTTTCTCATAATAGAATTTGAAATCATATGGTATATTTGACTTAGAAATATACATGAAAAAAAATATGAAAATATTTCAATGACTAAATAAGCAAATTATTCCAAATTCAAATATAAAAAATGAAAATTAATTTGAAGTATAATAGGATAAAAGATCATTAGGAATCCCTATAAACCAAAGGAGATGTAACACTAGGTGGTTTTAATATGTTTTTTCTTTAAATATTTACATTATTGAGTTAAATGTATCACATGAAACACTGACTAAAACAAACCATTATCTATTTTATTGAAAAGAATAGTGCACTTCCAAATAACATTACAACATTATAATGAGGGAAAAATAATAAAAAATAAAAAAATAAAATCATAATAAATGAATTTTTTATAAAAATACGATGAAAATATAATCTTTATCCTCGTGCTTCACTATGATGATCATAAAACCTGACTAGAAATACAAAATTAATGATAATCAATAAAACTGTTATATTCATATTGAGAAAGAAGTGAACGAATGATAAGAATAATATTAAGATATTTATAGTAAAAAAATATAATAGTATTAAATATGATATTTTGGAGTTTTTTGGTTGGGAATAAGGTCATTGTTAATATGGACATTTAAAAAATTGAATTAAATTGATATATTGGATTTTTTTATTTTTTAGTAACAAATAAAAAATTATATAACAAAAAGATAATATTTAATTGTGATAGTTTACTATGAATATATATGTAAATGAACATATTTTTTTATGTGTACCAAATTATTATTATTATTATCATTATTACTTTTTTAAATAAAAATCTGAATTATTTATGAAATTAAAATAAATAACTTAATATCAATGGACTGGTAAAATTAAATAGTTTAAACATTTTTTTTATTTTTAATGGTATGTATTTAGGATCATTTAATATAAATAGTACAATTTTTGGAAAAAATATTTTTAAGTATTAAGTGTTTTCATTTCAATCAAATAAATCACCTCTATTTTTTCAATAAAATTTATTAATAATTTATATATTAAAATAAATGATCTATCAACAGTTAGTTATTGTAAATATATTAATATGAATAATGTTACTTTCTTATTAAAAATACATTTGTCTAAAATATACTTTTCAGCATCATGTTTTGTTATATTAAAATTAACTTTTATCAAATTTTGAATTTAAATTTGAATTTTTTTTCTTAATTTTTTAATTCATCATGTAAAAAATATATTAAGAAGAATTTTTAAGATGTTTTTTTAAAATTTTTTATTTTTAGGTTAATAGTGAAAATATAGTTATCACTAATACTGTAAAATTTTTGATTTCACCATGATTTAAATATGATAAAAAAATTATAAAATGATTTTCCCCACCAAAAATGTGTTTACACAGTAGAATTACCCATTTAAATAAAATATAATGATATTCAAAAACCTTTGTTAAACATTTTGGATCATAAATAATATTTTACTCTATAGAAATTTATTTTTAGTATTTTAATTTTATAAATTATTCCCAATGTGTAATATGATTTTTTATGATTTTAATTCCACCGAATAAGAATACTTTTAATAATAAAAAAAATAATGTAATCCAAAATATTAAAATATATAATTTTATATGAAACTCATATATATTACTAAAGTAATTTTTTCCCTAAAAACTAATTTAATTGTGTTCTACATTAATTATTTTATAATTAACCACTAAAATATTTTAAAATTATATCCAATAAAATTGCTTTCATTTTTGGATTCATAGGGTCCAAATCATATAATATGTTTAATTTTTAGTTAAAAAATATATTAATTTGGTAAAAAATAGTTACCAAGATAAAAGTTCAAACATTAAAATGGTCAAGTACAAGGGTTAACAGACATGTAATATGTTAAATAATTCCAAAAATTATTGTTTGAGTTTTATATTTTCCTGAACTTATCCCCTCTATATTCATTCCTTTTTTGAGCCATTTTACCTGAATAGTTCACCTCTTATTAAAAAAATGTCACTCTTCTCACTTATAAAAGAAGCTTCATATCATCCCACTTTTTATTACACCAAAATCTCTATAGTTAGACATAAAACTACAAAAATACCTCTTATGAACTCAAATTATTTTCTTATAGGTCTTGATATACTGAAAAGGTCATCCCTTAAAGACTAAATTCTTATTTTCAATAGTTTTTTGAAGGTATAAGGTAATAATTTCCAAATAACTGATTTTCATTTTTATATATTTAAGACATATTTACTACCTATAATTATGTTATTCCATCCTCAAATTAAATCAAAATTATCATTATTATACTAACATGTTATTTTACTGAAGGAATAATCATTTTATTCCATCTTCCCAAATGTTTCAAAAATGAAAATATCGCTCGTGTGTATATACAGACTACCACCCCCATGAATGATGTCTTTCATCTTACATCACCATATCAAATTGATGATCATAATAATTTATTTAGTAAATAAATATAATATTTGTGAAATTATTAGGATTATGGAATGATAAATCATTACTTACCTTCCTTCATCCCATTGACTAATAAATGAAAAATATAGCTCGTGCATTGGTGCAGACTACCACCTCCATGGACAATGTGTTTCATTTTCATTTCAGCCTCACATCAATGGATTTGAAATATATATTTTGATTAAATATTATATCTAGTAGTAATATATATAATTAAAATTGATATGAATTCTTAAAATAAAAATTGATTATCATTATAAAGTAATCTGTTGATATTAGTAAATCACCTAAAATATGTTCACCATGACACTCATTTTGTCAATGCATGAAAATAGTTTCCATAAAATGAAAAAAGGGATAAATATATCATTAAAACAAGATCATTAAAATATATTTTCTAATATTATAATTAGTATAATGGTATCAAATTACGTTGTTAAATATCACTATTTCAAAACATGTGTGAAACAATTGAAATGTACAACATATGATGATGAAAATGAATGATAATAAACAATTTAATTTATAATGAATCACATAATCAAAGAGTATAAAAGCTTATATATTTAAATAATATTATGAAATTAGTTATTAATATCATTTTTTTATTATATAGGAAGTTAAAAAGATATTAGGGGAATCAGGAGTAAAATATAAGTGTTTCTCATCTCACATTTCATTCATAAAGAAATATTCCACATATGACCACTTTTTTTATATTTTCTGGTGAATATAATACCTTATAAATGAATTTATCATACATTTATTTAAATTAAATTTATTTAAAAATCCATCATAATTTTTATTTATTTTATGTTTTCCTATTTTAGTCTTATTAATGGCGTAACATAATTTGTTAACTTAAGAATCCTTTCTTTAACTTATAATGTTTCTTATTGATCTTATTTCATATATGTTTCTTATTCATATTCTTTCATATATTTTTCATTTGTTCAACCATGATATTTTATTAGTTGAGAAATACTCTTTCACTAAGGGGAAATTGAATATTTTAATTCAAACCATCTTCCATGATGATTTCTTTAACATGAAAGTACGCTTGTGTTAAGAATAATTCACATCGTCTTTAAAGAATATATTTATTACATGTCCATATTATTTATCTCCAAATAAATTCATCATTTTTCGAAAAAATAATGTAGGATTACTTATGATCATCATATTTTTATTATCTTATTTCTAAAAGAAGATTTAATACTCATTTTATGATCTATATTTCAGAAAATGTATTTTAAAATATCAATGCTCTTCCATTTTCAGGATCATATAGTTTATCTTTCACACCACATTTATTTTGGATCACCTTTATATATATTTTAATGGAACCATTATGGATTTTTTTCATAAAATCTTTTAAAATTATTCACATCACCTTTTTAAAAATGAATATTGAATGTGAGAAATTACATAATACTTTATGATACTATTAATAAACCATTCTAAAAAAACTCTTTTAAAGTTTCACTTCGATGCTAAACTTTTTTTTAAAAGTGATTTATTTCCTTGGATATTATTTTTCATGAATTACCCTAAAAAATAAATTATATTGTCTTTTTTGGGTATTAAACTAGTTGTATTAAGAGGTAAAACTCTTTATCCTTTCTTTTCTGCTATCATTTGAAATGTTCTTATTAAAAAGGTTGTTTTTATCTATGCATACAACCATTAATGTTTTTATAAATCAATAGTGACAAGGCTTTACACTAAAATCACATTAATTCATTGAATGACTTATGAAATGTTCTTGGGATGTTTTATTGAAACTAATATCTTTTCCATGGGTTAATTAAGTGTTTTTGAAATATTAATATTTTCATTTTATCTTGGAATGCATAGTTATAGTTTTTTATTATATGAAAGTTTTATCCAATATATCCTCTTAATTCATTGATTATAGTTATCTATCTCACGAGATAATGATTTTGGGTGTAGGTGTAATTATAATAATATTATTCTCATAAGATTGTGAATAGGTGTAATTGCATATTAGATATGCCCAAATAATAGAGAGTAGAGACAATGTAGGTAGATATGTTCACAAGATTTAGTGTGGACATGATGAAGATAAAAATTCATAGAACATTGATCATAGAAACAATGAAGTTATCTATTTTCACAAGATTATGCATGGACATGATGTTGTTAGGAATGTTGAAAATATTTAGTGTAGACACAATGTGACAGGTTATATTCACAATTTTATGATATCATATGATTATGAATATACCCCATATATATATATATATATGTTATTAGTATGTCACGATCTATGTATCATGATTATTTTCCCATAATCCCATACTCCTGTGATAAAGTAAATATTTAACCATTTGAGAATATATTTATTTCTAGTATTCCTTATGGAAAACTCTTATTTTTATATTTTATTTTTATGAAAATATTTAATCAATTATCATGTTTTCTATCATTATTATGGTATTAACCATGATAAAATGTTTATATGTTTTTCCATTACTCTATTTTTCACCACAAACATTCTTATTTTTTCCCATTCTCTAGGTTATGAGGATGAGTATAACATATTTTATACATAGATGGAAGTCTAGTATTGTGATATTATAGACAAATGTTAAAAAAATATGTGAAATAATATTCTTATACAACTAATATATAATGAAACTAAACCTTTCAATTTTTTCATTATGAGATTATTTTTTGGGAATTAATATTCTAATATGGTAATTATTGTAAATTATATTCATGATCTATTAGGGTATCCCCAATTGCTATTAAAGGTGGGTTGTAAATCATGTGTTTTTAGCTCTACACATAGAAATTTGGGTCTGGGATTCCTTAGTTGGTCTTATCTCATGGGTTAGTTATTTTGGGGGATTAGTTTAGTTATTCTCGTGGATTGGGACTATATAAAATTAAGGAAACCCCTATGAGATAATCCTAAATATATTAAAACATTGTATAATTTTATTAAATTATATATAGTATGGTTTCATAGAAATAAAATCATTTTTTGATACAAATAGGTGGGTGAAAGATGTAACATAAATTCATCTATGGGTAAAAAACTGCATAATGGTTAGATGAGTGTAAGCTCAATCTTCACTCGATGAACAACATGTGGGTATAACTGAATACATGAGTGGACACTACCAATGGATATACTTTAGTTAACTCAAATTCCCTTTATGAAAAATTATAAACAATTTTTTTATGAGAGAGAATTTTCATGAATCCATAATCAATAAAATCTTATTTTTCTATGAATATGGAAAGGTTCACACCCTAGGGTCAATCTCTCAAGGTGACCACTCACCCAACACTAATTCTATATTTTCAATATTTTTAACCTAAAAATATACTTCTAAATATATATTTCAAAAATTTGGTTTTGAAATTTAATATGGATAAAATATAATAAAATGATAAACAAAACAAAACATGAATCAAATAAGTTAGGTTTGAAGAAATTATTCATTATTATTATGAGTTCATGGTAATTATAGTATAGTTCTTTAAATAACAATCAATATTATCTCCAATGTTAAAATAAACCATATCACTCAAAAACCTCCCATTTTAATTGTTATTAACCTATATTGTACCTTTATATATTGTATTATATCTCTCATATCATTACTACAATGCTACACTAGACCTATGCAAGAAACATTGTGATGATGATAGAGAAGAATAAAGATTAACCGGAAGAAGAACACAATAATAGAGAAAGTGACTACTCTCTTCAATTAGTTTCTTGACTATTGATATTGTCATAATAAATTAATGAGATGAATTTATGATCATGAACATAGTTATCCACCGACACCACCTCAAATGAGAAATGATTTTATTTTTCAATTTTCATCGATTTGAGAAGGGAACCGTGGGAGAAAACAAAATAGAAAATGAAATTGAAAAGAATAATGAAGATAAGACTAATATATAATATATAGAAAAGTATTATATAGAATAAAACCTTCCAATATAATAAATATTCATAACTAAAATTTCACTATTAAATTAACAACACCTTCATTGAGAATGGAGATACATTTTTATGAGGATAGGTTGTAATTTTTTGGAACTGAAAATTATCCTGTAAATTTTGTGCTTGTTTAGCCTAATAAATTGCCAAATCATGGAATTTTGTAAACTAGAAAGTTGTTCCACATTTCCAACCACCTTCACTAAGGAAATATGAGATCCGTTTGATTTTTTTAAAATATGTTACATTCAGTTTACTATGGAAAAATTCTCTACAATGGATACTATTCATAATATAATGTTCCAAATTACCATGCCATAATGACCACGATGAAGGGAAAATATAGAGTTTTAATATTCATGAAATTCCCCCAATCATACATATATCCATGTTAAATTAATATCATTTAATCTATCTATTTAGGAGATATGATCCCATCATTAAAATTCATTTAATATGGGAATATATTCCAATGCATGATTTGTGATCTTTATTTATTCCTTGTAATGTTCAATTTAACCTTTGGCCGAGTTGGTCAAAATTAAATGCAAAAAGTTTTAAATACATTAATAAACCAATTTATAAAATTATATTCGTGAAAAGAAATTTATGGATGAAATATCAATCTGATATAAAAAATAATTAATTTCCAAAATTATATTATTTTCAAAATTAAGCTCACAATATTAATATAATATAAAATTATGAAAATTACCCTTAAAATATAAAATTGGTGGGATTAAAACATTGAATTATAGAATAATATATATGTAATCATGAGCATCATCATTTTTTAGGAAATTTGATGATATTGTATATAACTTGAAAGGTTAGATAACTTAATAAGAATATGATCATAGAAACCCTTGGTTAAATAGAAGGTGGTATAGGTTGATCAATTTTATCATATTTGAACCAAAATTATCATAGGTTAAAAAAACATGTCATTTGAGAATACATATTAGGATTTATTTTTCACATTCATATGAATATTTATTATGATTTTATTGGATATTATCATTAACAGTTTTATTTCAGTATTTGGTTTCATATAAGGTCATGAAAATGAAGTTGTAAAAGGTGTGTCTTTAAAAAATCATTAGATATATTGTCAACAAGGGAAGAATATTTGAAACAAATAGATGATAATTTCAATATATTCGTATTAGAAATGAAAAAATTAGTTTTATAGTCATACAAATGTAAGTAATTGTGAATAAAATATTGAGTCATACCCTTTTCTATTATTCATTAGTGAGTGATAATTAATATTATGAGGATTCAATTAATTTAAGGGTGGAAGATTATAACACCTAATGATTTTAGTATGTGTTTTTCTTAAAATCTATAAATTATTTATTTTTTTTGTATCACATGAATTAGTGATCTAAAAAAACCATGATACATTTTATTGAGATAATATATTAAAATGATTAATAAAAATTAATACCTTGTAGTGATGGAATAATAAGAAAAAATAAGAAAAATAATATTAGAATAAATTAAAATGTACAAAAAAATACGATGCACATATAAAAACTATTATCATAGTTTACTATAAAGATCATAATCCCAATAAAAATATAGAAATTGGGATAAAATCTAAATCTAATATAATCATGTTGAGAAGTAATTTCATGAATGAGATAAATTATCCAACACAATATATATAGGAATGAAATATACCTATTATAGATATGGCCATTTGAAATATGGAAGTTTAGAATTTGGTCTTCTAAAATATGGTTATTGGAAGTAAATTTATCTAATAAGAACACTATAGTTTTTTAATTTTAGTAAAAAATTGAAAATTATATAACACAATATTATTTTGAATTATGATATTTTATTGTAATATATATATATATATATTTGTTAGAAAATATTATTTATATTTTTTTAATGAAAATTATTATTATTTATAAATTTATAAGATATATTTCAATATTAATGTATTGATAAAATTATATGGTTAAAACAAAAATGATTAATTTTTAAGGTATGTAGTTAAGATCGTTTAACATAAAATGCATATTTTTTGAAGGTCTGTTTTATTGAAATTATTATGTGTTTATATCTTAATAAAATTAATAACTACTATTTTTTTTAATGATATTTATTAATTGTATATATGAAAAAATAAATTAAATTTCATATGAAACTTATAAACATGAAATTAAAAAGATTAATGTTATTTTAGGTTTAAAAATTACCTTTTTTCTAAAAACAAATTTTCCACATTATGGTTTCATATAAGAAAATTGATTTCAGTTAAATGTTTCATTTTAATTTTATAACATCAATTTTTTTTTTAATTCACTATTTCAAAATTTGATGAGGTTGACATTTTTATATTTTTATGGAATTATTTATTTTTCAGTGAATATGGAATAATAATTTTCTAAAAATAACCTAGAGTTTATGACTTCATCATTACATAAGTAAGGTTTAAAAAAATATAAATTTTTTACAATAAAAGATATTTTTATAGAGTAAAATTATTCAATTAAATGAATTTAGACAACCCATGTTTGTAATTTTAGAATTTAAGTAATATTTGACTTCAATAAAAAAATTAAGTCATTTATTTTAATTAAGTTTCTACAAGGTTTAATTTAATTTTATAATGATATAAAATAAATGTTACTATAAATTTTTAAATAATTTAAAAATTAATCTCATTCAAGTCAAGAAAATTCATAATTTTATACTATTCTCATTTTAATAATTTAAAATATAATTTTCTATAAATTATTTTAATATGTTTTATAGCTATTATTTTAGAATGAGTTTTTGGAAAAATTAAAAAATATAACTAATAAAATTGGATGAATGTTTTGAACCATAACATAAAAATTATGTTATAATTGTCACAACCAGACCCATTTCGGGGCTTGAGCCACAACTATCTCGTACCCACCTCTATAATCCAGGGGTGGTGACAAGCGCCGAAGGTACAAAAAACTCGGGGAGGCCATTGCTTAAGAACCTATATACACACACACACACACACACACACACACACACACACACACACAACCCACTCAATGAAAAAGTGCATAGGGAAAGGAAAACACGATATATAACTACTATAAAAATGAAACCAAACATGCATCAACCTCTAAACAGTACAAGTATAAAAAAGTAAACATGAGGAAAAGGGGAAATATACATGACTAACTATAAAAGTGACACAACCCGGTAATAGGTTAAAATGTAAAACAGTTGGGAGAGTCCTGCTCGTGAGTCCGAACCTACGACCTCCACACATAGTCCAAGATATCATATCCCTAAGCTCCTATAAGGTCACAATCAACCTGTACATCGCCTAAAAGGGAACACAAAGTGTGAGAAAATCACAAGAAGGGGTCAGTCTAAAAATACTCAGTATGATTCCTTGAAGGCTCGAGGGAGAAGCAAAAGGGTACTCTGATAAAGAGAGCAGTAGATAAAATAAAGAACAAAAAGAGAGGACATATCAACCCAACCAGATAGTGAAATAAAACTCATCCAAACACAAGGATCTCAAAAATGGTGAGATGATTAACTACTCGTTGAGTCTTCGCTACCTATAGTAGGAGAGTAAACTCATCCAACCATGAGAAGATAGACACAAAAATCACATGGTATACCCTGCACGTCTTCACCTTTCCTGGAAGAAGAGTATCCAAAACCCAAAGAGTGGGTATAAAAACCCAGATAAATAAATAAATAAATAAATAAATAAATATATATATACTCAACCAAATAATCCCTAAAAAGGGAGTAAGGGGATCTCCATCTCATAGATCATCCCAAGAAAGTGAGTGGACAATAGTTCCAGAAGTAACCACCAATGATACCCAGCATCCCTCACGTCTTCCGTGAATACACAAGTCAAAGGGACACAATCACCACACCTTGATACCATCTAATTTGGGTGTATTTGTCTCACTAGCAAGGTTTTAAGTCATTTCACAAGGATGCATATTGATTGGGAAATTTCCCCTCTTACACATGAGTCCAAAGGTATGTCAATCAAGTCTCATAACTGATCCTGCATAGTTGAAGGAGTAAACTAAAAGTAGAGGACCCAAACCCTAGTGTGTCAAAGGGATTCCAAAATAATATTCACTTTGGAGGACCCACACCCTAGTGAATTAGGGGGATTCCACTCTTGTTTATAGAGGATCATCCACTTAGTGCATCAGGGGGATTCCACTCAAATTTAGATGATAAAGGATACATTCCCATGCCGATGGGGGATTCTACTCTTATTTTCATAGAGGAACCACACCCTAGTGCGTCAGAAGGATTCCACCCTCCTAGTAATTGTAGAGGACCCACACCAATATTGAGAGGAGATTCCACTCTAGTTCATCGAGGAACCATGCCCTACTAGGTAGGGGAATTCCACTTGGAAGGTATTGAGGAACTACACTGGCCATCCCTGCTGGATGGTACCTCTTGGAAAGAAACAGTATTCCATCACATGATCACTACCGTCATCGAACGTCTCCTGAATAAGCACCACATATGGAATATCTTGTATTATATCTCAAAACCCACTATAGAGGGAACCATCACATTCTACATGGATAAACACTCAGTATAGGATACTCACATTCCAAAATTCAAGTCCCAAAGAAGTAGATATGAGAGATAGAATATTCATAGTGTGGTAAATGAAGCGTGTGGGGATCACACAACTTGTGGCCCCACATCATCTCCTGGCCATGTCCCTAGCCATGATAAGGTAATAAAATAATGCACAGGTACACCTAGGCATGCCTATGTACTCCCGAAGTACATGGCATCTATTTCCCCAAAAGGGAAGGCGAGTACTCGATGCTCACCACTAGTCCAAAGAGAAAAAAACATAATTTCCACTGACTGGCCCCCTAAAATAGACCTAGGTAACCAAAAGATTCATTTTTTATGACCCTTATGAATGATCACACCAGATCAACTATTCATTCGCCCAATTAGAAGATTCGCTGAAAAATTTGCATCTCCCAACATCACATGTGAACAGTGTTTCATGGATCCTACGCCCTGATCTCGAAACATATCATACGGATCATACCGTTGTGATCCTAATGGAAAAAATTTGAAAAAACAGCTCATTCACCCCAAAAAGACACCCAGTGAAGAAGTTGTATTTCACCTATCACACACGAACATTGCTACATGGGACCCATGCCCCGATCCTAAAACACATCAAATGGAACACCCCATTGAAATCATCTTGGAAAAGTACACGAGATCGACTATTCACTTTTCTTAAATGAACACCCGGTGAAAAAGATCCATGTGACTACCAACGACCAAAATGGGCCTCATGGGGCCCAAACATCGATCTTGGTCTCAACACCTAGAACTAGCCTTGAAAAGTCCTCCTAAACTCTAGGGTGACAATGCCTCTGACATTATGTCAACTTTACTTTGGATGTAGGAGGTACACTCGATGAATGTTTCCTCAAATAATAATAATTATATTATTTTTATTTAATATGGAATTTCTAGCCACCAAGATTCTAACTTGGAATTAAATTCCCAAAATAAATTCAAAAGGTCCGCCTTGAAGCAAGGGTCACATTGCCTCAGTAAACACAAGAATCAGACGTCCCATGTAGGAGTTACACTCGAAAAAGTGTATCATGAATAATAACATTATTATTGTTTTTATTAGGAGGTTTTATTAAACCTATCCATGGGTCAATGAAAATATACCCAACATTGGCCTTAAAAATACCGTATCAGATTTAGGATTTCATTACCATTGACGGTGTGTAAATCAGACGTCGGAAAAGGATGTTACGAGTGTCAAAAGTTTTAATAATAATAATAATAATAATAATAATAATAATAATATTAGTAATAATAATAATAATAATATTATTAGTTTTTGTAGGTTTTTGGAAAAATCTTCTGGGGGGGGGTTCCGCGGCTAGACGCTTGCCACCGTTGTCCCATTCCGCGCCATCGTCTCAGCTCGCACCGCCCAATGGCTTCCACCACTATACCTAGCTGTGCCGCCACACCCATCCACCACATTGCCTAACGTGCCCACCGTGCCACCACCTTACTAGAGCCGCGCCCTACCAAACCCTCACTGCATCCACCATCCACATACAACCAGAACCACTTTGGTGGTCATAAATTTATTTCGAGTCCAGATCTGGGATCCTCGTATCCCAATATACATTGTCGTGTTCTTCGCTTAATGAATCATTAATGTTTTGATGAGAAGAAAAGTTGGTAGATATTCTACTCACCTTTTTTCCTCCTCTGGTTCCTAAAACTCAAATCCAAGGATAGATTAAGACTCCTTGGGTTGAGAGCTTCAAATACATATTCCTCACTCTACGTTTCATCGAAGAATTGATGGATCAAAAAGTTGGAGGATGAAGAACAAAAAAAACACAAAGAACGAGAAATAAAATATTCAATAATATGATGGTTTTTGCTAGTTTGTCCATTAATAAATGGTTTAAAAGCATCAAATTTGATCCAAAGATGAAAATGGCCGGAAAAATCATCAATCAAGAGCTACATAATCTGAAATAGAATTCATACCTTGATTTTTGGTTCTGCTGCTATGTTCGTTGCACTCTGATCTAACAATTCCTAAATTTTCAACATGATATGATTAAGAATGGGAATCAAATCATCGTCAGGAGAGTGGTGTATCTACTTCACCTGAGAGGAAATTAGCCAAACCCCTACCCATTTCCTTAAGCTCATATTTACAATAAACTATCATTGATGGGGGATCCGAACCTCATGCGCCCTCTCACATGACGTCACCCCTGGGGAAAACACCACGCTACAAAATCAATGGTACCCTCATATTTCCAATAATAATCCCTATTTATAATTTATTCTATTATACATACAAAATAATGTAATTATTTTAATTAATTTATTTAAAAAAATTCCCTCGATAGCATTTTCCACAGGAAGCCTGGGCCCAAAAAAGTTATACCCCGCCTAGGATAAACGACATGCTTCGGACTCAACCACAACCCTAGTTTTCCGATCCAAGAAACCTTTTGAGAGATATCACATTTTCATTTCTTTCATTTTATAAAAATACATACTATTATTAAATAATTTATTCTAGGTGCATTGGGACTCATATTCGCATGCCATCTCAGCACCTATCTCTAGAAATATATGTAGAAATATTCTAAAGTATTATAAGGAAACAATTGGGTCTCTACATAATTCCCTCCTTCAAGATTTTCATCCCCAGACAGAAATAATAGGGAAAATATATTGGTTTATATATCTCACACCTAAATATCTTTCTCTTAAAAAAACCTACATGTTTCCATGTTGGCACAACACACGAACCAAATGGATGGTTTGTCCTTGTAAGGTCTTCTCTTATCGATAATGTGCCTAGGATCATGCACATATCTTTTCTACTGTGATACAAGAGAAACATCATGCACCCACTCCAGCTGTGGGGGTAGGGAAAGGAAATATGAAACTTTTACAACCCTTTTCACAATCTTGAAAAGTCCCAAAGAACCATGGGGATAACTCACCTCCTTAGTTGAAAACTAACATGAAAGCCCTTAGCATATCCTCTGACACCTAGATAGCATGATCAGTCTACCCATCGGTCTAGAGGTTAAAGTTTGTACTCATTCATAACTGGGTCCCAAAAAACTCCTACATGACTCTCCACAATCATAACATAAACTGCGTGTCATGATCAGAGACCAATGTCGAGGGGACAAAATAAAGGAGGAAGATCTCCTGCATGTAAAACTATCCCAAAACCTATACTGAACTCTGATCCCTGAGCAAGGTAGTATAATGGATTTGTGAGTCAATCTACTATCACACAGATGAAATCATGGACATTCAATGTTATTGGAATCCCTGTGATGAAGTTCTTGGATATGTTATCCCTATTCACTCAGGATTTCAAGAGGCTGCAACAACCCACCAGATCTCAGTGCTCAGCCTTCACTGGCTGATAGGTGATTCATCATGAGACAAACTCAACTACATTTCATATCATTCTGGTCCACTAGAAATGCCACTGAATATCCCTATACATTTGACCCACACTGGGATGTACAAATAAAAGATAGGTGGAACTCTCAAATCACTTCCTCCCATACCAATACCTGTACCACTGGTTTCCCCTAAATCAAGATCTTGTGATTCCCTCCTTTATAATATCCATTAGATGCAATTACATTGGATATCTAAGTCATGAAATATCTCTTAGTTGATGTCTCATAGTTGGGACACTCTCACATGCTCAAGAAGTGAAATAGTCAACACCATCAACTAATGAAAAATATACCCCCTAGGTCCAGCTTCAGTGAAGCTAACTATTCCAAAACTTCCCACATTAGGTGAGCCTGTGACATCCTGTTAAGTGTATATTATCCAATTTTTCCTTTTCCCAAAGTATAGAATATCTTGAAGTTATAGTCCTATGGATATTTCAATTAGTGTTTCCACCTCAGGTTTAAGTCTCTCTGGGGGAAGACACACCTCGAACTTTGGAGGTCTGAACAAACCACAAAGCACTCTACTAGAAGATAGAGTCTCCACATTCTCAGGGTGAAAACTACCTCTATGAGAACCACATAGTGAGTCGTGTAGTTCTGTTCATGGGGTCTCTATCACCTCGACCTGTACATGAATACTGTAGTATCAAGACTTGATGTTGAGAATTCAAGGTGCTAATGAACATGGAAGGTGATTAAAATCATAAAAATGCAATATTCTAGACTCAGAATGAACGTGGCATACGCCACGTGTCTTAACCTCCCTTGTAAGGTGAGTGGACCCAACCCAGACACTCTACCGAACCCATTAGTGGAATTCCATGAAAAAAGAGTTCAATCAAAAAAACTCTACTAGAAAATCTAGGACCTACTCCAACACTCCACTTCACAATTATGTCATGAACGCTAAAGTAATAGTTATTCATCCACCAAACCTTGATAATATCTTCTTAGGGTGGCACTGAATCTCCATCTCGGTTATTATTGTGTCACAAAAACACATATCTATGGGGGAAGGATCCCTCTTTATCGTGCATTCAAAGCTATGTCGAACAACCCCAACATAGGGTTATACTAACACCCCACATCACCCTTGTAAAATCTCAAGCTTTAATCTAGTATAAAAGTTTACCTCATAAAGTGTCTAATAAGTTATATATAAAAAAGGTATAAAAGAAACAAAGTGTACCTCTTATCATCACACGTGTTGTAGGATCATAGACATCCAGAACATACAGTAGGCCACGACCCCAATTACCAGCTCCCTGAGCTTAATGTGGGTTGCTCAGTGGTGGTAGAAGGACCTCATAACATTGTCCACCAACCACGATTTCTCCTTATCTTCTATCAGAACTTCCTCCCTGGGGACCACCCTATCATCACTTGAGAGATCCCCAATCACGAAACTATCTCTGACATGGAGGTTCACCAACCAACTATGTGGAAATATCATCATGTCTGGTAGGGAAGCCTCATGCCATGTGACAACTCCAATCACAAGCATAATACTCACCCACTGTGGGATGTCTTGGAACTCTATTCTATATTTGACCATGTTCCTGAGTCTAAACATGGGAAGGTCTCCTACATCGAGGCCCTGCCAAATGGTATCCCACTAACAAAAAAATATGTATCACTAGTGCTCTCTCCAACACTCTAAAAAAGGTGGAGATACACAAGGGTACTACATTGGCACAAATATACCTATGAATACCCTACTCAAACTTCCATACCTAGATTTTAACCTTGTGGGATGTATCCAAAGAGTATTGACTAAGCTCTAAGAACCCAATCATGCACTCTTCCATTATTACCCTCCCTATTGAAGATCCAAAAGCATATGAAATTGAGATGAGCGTAAGCAAGAGGGGTAGCACTCCTCATGGGAAAACTATTGGGAGTCATCCCATGAGAGTGCTGACGAATCATGAATCTGAGAAACTGAAACTCCACCAACACTTAGTTGATCCAAGGAAAATATTGGATGTTAATGACACAATCTAATCTATCAGTGTCCAAACAATCTTGAAGAGGAATACCACATACCCTATCCAATCTTCTACTTCCTGAGGATATATAGCTCATTGCGGAACCTTAGCGGTCTGTAATGATGGAACTTGTAGAGTGTGCTTATCCTGTACACATACCCATCATGCACTTTTGGGACCAACTACTTCTCAACAAGTGGAGGTTCTCTTACCTTATCACATGGAGGAAGGGGTATCATATGATGGATCCTGAACTGAGGCCCTGTCACTCATGAAATTGTCATCACAATCCAAAGTTAGTATACTAGATGGTTGTCATCATGGAGGAATCCAAAATCCATGAAGGAGTACCACAATTAAAGAGAATATATATGTATATATATCAATAAAAATGGGGAGCTGACTCAAGAAGGATAGTCAAAGACTCAATCCTATATGATTCATGTACCAATGTTCCCTATAACAAATGTCTCTGTATGTTGAGTTGAAAAGTATCTAATCAAGGTCTTGGTGAAGGGATACATCAGCCACCACACCATCACTGGACTCCCTAGCTAGATAAGCTCTTTCGAGACACATTGACATTGTTTCCCTAAATCCCAACCATTACCTTTTTAGGGAAACATTTGAAAAATATGCCAAGGGTTGAACCACCTTTAATACAACTTTTTCACGACCCGACCCATTCTGGGGCTCAAGCTGCAACTACCCCAAACCCACCTCCATAGTCCATGGAGTGGAGACAAGCGCCGAAGGAACAACAAACTTGAGGAGGCCTTTGCCTAAGAACGTATACACACACACACACACACATCCCACTCAATGCAAAAGTGTCAAGGGAATGGAAAAAATATAGAATTTTTATAAAAAGGAAACAAATCACGCATCGACCTATAAAAAGTAAATGTACATAAAATTATATAAAAAGAAAATGGAAAAGGTACACACCCAACTAGAAAAGTGCTACAACCCAAAAAAATGTGAAAATATAAAATAGTTGGGAGATTATCACTCTTGAATCCCAAGATATGACCACCACATGGAGTCCAAGATCCCATATCCCTAATATTATTGATGTCATGATCAACCTGTATGTCCCCTAAAAGAGAAAACCATGTGCAGGAAAAGCCCAAGTAGGAGTGAGTATTAAAGTACTTAGTAGGCTTCCTAGAAGTCTTAAGGGAGAAAAAAAGGGTACTCTGAAAAGGGTAGCAGTTGAAGGAATAAGGAACAAAAAGAGAGTACAGCTCAACCCAACCAAATAGTAAAAGAAAACCCATCCAAACACAAGTAGATAAAAATGGTGTGAAGATGAAATTCTTGTTCAGTTTTCACTCCATATATCAAGAGAGTAGACTTATCCAACCACAAGAAGCTAGACATAGAAAGAATGTGGGATACCCCATGGTCTTCACCTATCCTGGAAAGAGAGTATCCAAAACCCAAGGAGTGGTCATAAAAAACAAGATAAATATATAAATATGCTCAACCAAATAAGTCCAAACAAGGGAGTAAGGGGATATCCATCTCATAGCTCAGCCCAAGAAAGTGAATATACAAAAATTCTATAATTAAACACCAATAATTCCCAGCATTCCTCATGTCTTCACTGAACATACAAGTCAAAGGGGATCAATCAACACACCTTGATACTATCCACTTTGGGTGGGTCTGTCTCACCCGTATGATTTTAGGTCACGTCACAAGGGCGCATCTCAGTGGGGAAAGTACCCCTCTTTCTCATGAGTCCAAATGTACGTCAAGATTGTCTCAAAACTAATCCCGCATAGTCGAAAGAGTAAACCCAAAGTAGAGGACCCACACCCTAGTGTGTTAGGGGGATTCCACTCTAATAGTCATCATAGAGGACCCACACCCTAGTGCATCTGGGGGATTCCACTATTGATCATTGAGGACCTTAACCCTAGTGCATTAGGGGGATTTCACTCAAAATTAAATGATAGAGGACCCACACCCTTGCCGATGGGGGATTCCACTCTTATTATCATAGAGGGCCCACACCCTGGTGCATCAGGGGGATTTCACTCTCATTGTAGTCATAGAGGACCCACACCCATGCTTAGGGGGGGTTCCACTCTATGTAATTAAGAACCCACTCCCTACCATGTAGGGGGATACAACTCAGAAGATATCGAGAAACTACACTACTCATCCCTGCTGGATGGTACCTCTTAAAAAGCAATGGTTTTTCAGCACCTAATCACTATTTTCGTCAGACATCATCTGAATAGGCATCACATCTAGAACATCTTTTATATTATCTAGAAAGCCACTATAGAGGGAACCATCATGTTTTACGTGGAAGAAACACTCAGTATAGGCTTCTCACATGACAAAATATGTGTCCAATAGAAGGATATATGAGTGGTAAAATATTCGTATTGTGGTACATGGAGCCTGTGAGGTCCCGTATCATCACCTCGCTATGTAAACAACCATTCTTGGGTACTAAAATTATGTACAAGTACCCCATGGCATGCCAATATACTCCCAGAGTACATGGCATATCAACCCTAAAAAGGGTAGATGAGTGTTCGATGCTCGCTGCCAGACTGAAGGGAAAAAACAACATTTCCACTTATAGGCCTCCTTAAATGGGCCTAGGTTACCAAATGAATCATGTAGTTGGGATCCTTATGAAAGAGAATACATGATTGAATATTCATTTTCTTGAATCGAAAATTTGGCAGTAAAGATGCATCTCCCAACATCGAATATGAAATGTGCTTCATAGAGCCAACACCCTCGATCCCTAAACACATCATATAGATCATACCATTGTGATCCTCATGGAAAAAACACACTTATATTATTTCTCATTCGTCCCAAATGGACACCCGATGAAGAACCTATATTTCACTATACCGCACACGAGCGATGCTACGTGGGACCCACACCATGATCTCAAAACCCATCAAACGGATCACACCATTGTGATCCTCTCAAAAAATCACATGAGATCGAATATTCATTGTTCCTAAATGGAAACTCAGTGAAGAAGTTCTAATTCACCACGAACACCCAAAATAGTCCTCATGGGGCCCACACCTCGATCTTGGTCTCAACACCTGAAAAAATAAAAAATAAAAAATAAAATAAAAAATCATAATAATTTTATTATTATTATTTAATATTGAATTTCAAGAAACCGAGCATTTAACATGGAATTAAATTCCCAAAATAGCCTCCAAAGGTCCGCCTCTAAGCAAGGGTCATGTTTCCATAAATAGTACACGAATCATACATCCCATGTACAAGTTATGCTCGAATCATCGTCTGAATAATAATAATAATAATAATATAATTGTTATGATGTTTTATTGACCCGCTACATGGGTTGATAAAAAGGTAGCCAACATTGGCCTTAAAAAGACCGTATTGAAGTCATGGTCTCATTGCCTCTAATTGCGCATAAATTGGACGCCTCACGGTTAAGTTACAAGTGTTTAAAGTTTTAATAATAATAATAAGAATTATATTTAATTTTTTTGTAGGTTTTCAGAAAAACCATCTGTGGAAGGGGTTTCGCAGTTGTCCACCTACCGCCACCATCCTGGCTCCACGCAGCCCAATGACTTCCACTGGGGCACTTGGCCACATCGCTGCACCCAACCGCCTACCGAACCGGCCGTGCCACCTGCCGAGCCCGCTGTGCCGTTGCCTTGCTGGAGCCGCGCCCTGCCTGAGCCATGCCACCATCGACTTCTGCAGACCACCAGAACCACTCTCTTGGTTGGAAAATTATTTCAAGACCAGATTTGGGATCCTAATATCCTGATCTACACTGCCATGTTCTCCTCTCGAAGAATGGTCAATGTTTTTATGTGAAGAAAAGTTGGTGGATATTTTCCTCACTGTCACGCCACCTACGGTGCCTGAAACTGTAATTTAATCTTAGATTTAGACTCCTCAGGTCGAGATATTCATAGACATATGACCCACTCTATGTTTCCTCAAATAATTAGTGGATCAAAAATTTAGAGGATGAAGAACATGAAGAACACGAAGAAAAATACATTGAAAATTAAATCAGATGATGACCGTTGCTTGTTTGGCCATCGATAAATGGTTTCAAAGTAGTGAATTTGATCCAAAGTTGAAAATGAAAAAAAATCATCAATTGAGAGCTGTAGAATCTGAAATAGAAATCCAACAATGATTTTTGGTTCCACTATTGTGTTCGCTGTGCTCTGATGTACCAACTCCTGAAGTTTCATCATGATCCGATGAAGAACGGATGTCTAATCACCATTGGAAGGGAGAGTGGGGAGGAAATAATCTAGACCCCTTATCATTTCCATAAGATCCTATTTATAGGAAACTATCAACATTCATAGGATAGGAACCTCCCATGCCCTATCAATTGAGGTCTCTCCTAAGGAAAACACCGTGCTACGAACTCAACAGTGCACTTAGATTTCTAATTTGAATATCCATTCATAAGTTATTCAATATGATGTCTAGAATAAATTAATTATTTTAAATAATTTATTTACAAAAAAATTCCCTCAATTGTTTTTTCCAAAGGAAGCCTACGCCTACAAAATTTATACCCCTCCTAGGGTAAACTGCATGCTCATGACTCAACTGTGGCCTCCATTTTCAAATCTGATCAACTATTTGAGAGATATCCCATTTCTGTTTCATGAATAGTATAAAAATACATAATAATTTTATAAAATTTATTCTCTACACATCAGGATTAATATTCATACATCATCTCATCTCATAGCTCTATAAATATATGTATAAATATTCCAAAGTTTTACAAGGTAAAAACTAGGTCTCTATAATAATATCCAGTTTATTTTTAGGAATTAAAAATAAATTACAAATTAAAAAATTATTTTCCACAGTAAATGTAAATTTTTTAAAAGGGATAGATATTATGAGAAAATGAATTTATACATGTTAAAACCATGTCTCAAAATTGTTTTTTGGTGATTTATTATCCTCAACTCATCCACTAGACATTACTTTCCACTTTTGGAGATAGTTTCCTTGAGTATATAAATTATTATTAAAAAATATCACATCTCTCACTTATAAAAGGAGCCCTCCCCTAACCAACTTCTAATCACCCAAATAGAGGCATATTTTAGAGAAACACTACTAAAATACCTCTTAAATACACCAATAAATGTATTATATGTTATATATTCCTTGAAATAGATCCCATAAAATCCTTAATCAAATTTACGATGGAGTTATACCAAGAAGCAAGGTAAAAATTTCTAAATCATAAAATTTCATTTACATTTATTTATATATCCTTTTTCCCTCAATGTATATTATGAAATTATAAAATAAAATCATATATATATTTGTTATAATTATTTTATATTATATTTACATAACAACCATTTTTTAAATTCCTCTAATTTATTCTAATAATGAAGGTGTCGCTTATGTGTACGTTTCAACTATTGCCTCCATGAGCGATGTTTTTTATTTTACATCACCACCTACCATGGATTGTTATAAGAAAATATTTCATGAATAGATATGATATTTATGATTTTATAAATATTTTGGAAGGATAAATTATTACCAATCTTCCTTCTTCCTAATTCATTAGAAAATGAAAATGTTTCTCGTGTGTGCATGTGGACTATCACCTCCATTAATAACATGTTTCACTTTCATCAATACTATACATGGATGGTTATAAAATATATTTTATAAATATATAATATATTATTAATTCATATATTTCATTATTATGGTTCTACATGGATGAGTCTAAAAAAATTCATCATTATAAATTAATTGTTTTATATAAGGAAATTACCCGAAACAAGTTCATTATGTATCTCATTCTCTCAAATAATTCCCATAGTTTCCATCAAATGATCATGGGTATGCATCGTTCATGGAAAAAAATTATTTAGATATATTTTTGAATCATAATATGAGAAAATTTATATCAATTAATGGTTCTCTTTATAACCACTATGAAACATGTGTAAAACAATTAAAAATTGCTAATATGTAATAATTAAAATAAATGATAACTAACTAATGTATATTAAATGAATTTTTATAATATAAGTGTAGAAAAAGATACATATATAAAAATATTTGTGAAATATATTATTTATATGTTTATATTTATCATATATAATTTTAATGATCTTTTGTGGATGTTGGGAGTAAAAGGTAAGAGTTTCTTATATTACTTTTATTTCAATGAGATATATTCCACATTCACCACTTGTTTTATATTATGTGTTTCTTATACTATGTCATAGATTTTTTTTATCATAACATTAATGAAATTTAATTAACATAAAAACACATAACAACTAATGTTTTCATGTGTTTTTCGAATCAATTGTTACTAAGTTCATAAGGGATCTTGTTAAATAAAACCTTCTTTATTTTATATAAAATGTTTCCTTATGAACTTAATTCTTCTATGTTTAATTTATTCTAGAAAAAGATTTTATTTATTGATACTTTATATTTAACTCTAGGAATATTTTTATTTTTATTCTAAGACTCTTCCTTGATGAAATTTATGCAAATATAAGTATAATATTGTTAATAATAAATCTCATACACTTTAAATAAAATTATACTTCGATGCATATATTCATTATTTCCATTTCTATGCTTTTATTAATTTGAAAATAGAAATATTTATTATACCTATTTATATTCTTATTTTTCTTTACCTATTTTGAAAAATAAATTTTAATATACTTTTTATTATTTCGATTGAAATAATTATAAATTAAAATATCAACGGTTTTTCACATTCATGAGAATATGTTTTGTCTTCCACTACATATTTTATTTGGATAAAATTTATGAAATTCTCATTGCTCAATAATTGAAAATTATTTTAAAAAATATATTTTAAAACAATTTCACTTCACCTTTTTGATATTTCTATTTAATATTACATGTGACATCGTTATTTATGAAAATATTAAAAAAAATTCTAAAGAAACTATTTTATGGTTTTTCTTCCATTTTCATGTTTATCCTAAAAAGATCTATTTCTTTTGAAATTATTTTTTAGGATCTACCCTCAAAATTCTCATATATATTTTTTTGTTTTAGGTATTAAACTCAAGATATCTAATGATCCAACTCTTGATCCCTTTATATGTGGTTCCATTCAAAGCATGATTCTTAAAAATATGAATTTTGTTGATATCAACACACTTTAATGTTTTTAAGATTCACTGGGAATATTCCATTTTTCTACCATACACTTTTTTAGACATTCTTTATGTAATTTTTTAAGGATGTTTACTTGAAACCCACCTCATTACCATAGGTTCATTTAGTGATGCTTGAAATATGAATATTTTCACTATCTCTTGGAACATATATGTATAATTTTTTATTAAGGGATAATTAGGTAGTATATATAAATCTAATGCATCGAGTAATGTTTTACATCTCTTGAGATAATGATTTAGTGAATGAGTGTAAATATTATTAAGAAATAATCACTAGATTATATATGGGTGAAATTACAGTTAATCTATTATCCCATGATTGAGTGTGGACACAATATTAACAAATATGATCAAAAAACCGAGTGTGTAAATGATGTAGTTAGATATTTTCCCAATACTATGTGTGGACATGATGTGGTTAGCTATAATAACAAGATTGACTATCGATATTATGTAGTTAATGATGTGCACAAGACCAATCATGATAATGATACGAATAGATATGTTAAATATGTTATGATTTCTTTGATTGTGAAATTTTTTTATTTTAAATTCCTATGTTCTAATCAATAAATCATTATCACGGTCTCATGAATAGAAAATCTTATGACATGGTATAATATTGGTTATTTGAAGTTACATATCCTTGTATTATTCATTATGGACAAAAATTATTATTTTATGCTATTTTAAAAAGATATTTCTCTCTCACTCATGATTTTTACATTATTATGATCTTACATGTGATGAAATATTAATATTTTTTTTCCTTTTTATGTATTTAAGTTCACCTCTTCTTATATTTTCCAATTCTTAGGATTATGAAGACGAGTATAACATGTGATATGTCTATTAGGAATTTGATTATGATGTAAATATGGAGAAATTTTCTAAAATATATGAAATAATATTTTAATGTTTCTAATCTATAATGAATCTAAACTATTGGGTTATGGTATTAGGATGTCATATTATACGATATAATGTTCAAATTAGGATATTATTATATATTATATTATAGTTTAGTCTATATTAACTCAATTAGTATCAAAGATAGGTTGTAAAGTATGTGTTTTTATCACCAGACCTAGTAGATTGGGAATGGGGTTCCTTAGTATCATATTAGTTTTTTATTAAATTTTTGGACATTATGAATATATTAATTTAGTAAAAAACTTACGAGACAAAACTGAATATAATAAAACATCCAAAAATTATTTTAAATTATGAATTTTATATTTCCCTAGAAATAATACCCACATCTAGATATAAAAAAGTAGATTTAGTCACTTTCATAGGTGAACCTAGTGGTAATAACCCTGGAAAATTTTTGTTGAGTATTAAATTGACCTTCACTCAGTGTATGATAAGGGGGTCCAACTACAGAACTAGTTTGATACTTTAAGGGATTTACATTAGTTAAAAAAATGAGAATTATAAACCATTATGAAGGATTTTTTTCTGAAATTTGATTATATAATATATAACTAGTAAGGTTATGGAACATAATAGTAATACGATCTTGGAAAATTGATGTTAAACTAAAGGAGTTATGGGTTGATATAATTATATCACAGTTCAATAGAACATATCACAGGTGGAAATTAATGTTTAATAGGGGAATATAACATATTTTTTTATTTTCATTTCCATATAATCAGTTACTCAAATTTTATTGGATATTATCATATCCATTTTGGATTAAGTATTTGGTTATAAATATTATCATCAAAATGATTTTGGGAAGGGAATTTCTTCTAAAACTCATGAGACCTATAGTCAGTTAAATAGGAATATTTGAAAAAATTGGTTTAGAATCTTAATATATTTCTATTATAAAGGAAAACTTGAGTTTTATATTCTTTCCCATAATAGTGATATGGAAATAATATGTTAAGTCAAACTCTTAGTTTCAATTCATTAGTTGATGGTAATTGAAATTATAAGGATGAAATTTATTAAAGGGGGATAGAATGAAACACCATTACATTTTAATATCTATTTTCCTTTAAATATATACATTATTGAGTATATTTTATCACTTGAAACACCAAATTAAAACAACAATATATATATTTAATGAAGACAAAATATTGCAACATCGAATAAATAGTAATAAATTATGATGATGAATCAATAAAAAATAATAAGAAAAATATAAGTAGAATAGATGAAAAATTATATAAAAATAAAATTAATATATAATATTTATCCTCCTGGTTTTCCATGAAGATCTTTTCCCTAATCAAAACACTGAAAAGAAGGCTAAGAATTAAAATTACTATGGACATGTTGAGAAATAAGTGAATGGATGAGATGAAAGTTTTTATGATTTATATATGAATGATATATTATAATTATAAATATGGTTGGTGAAAATATGGTCCTTCAAAATATTTTAATTGGAAATAAATTTATTCAATGGTTATAATAGATATTTTTTAATTCTTAGAAACATTTTGAAAATAATTTAAATGAAAATTAATATTTAATTTTGATATTTTCTTTTAATATATATATAGGAATCATATGTTTTATTATTATTATATTTAAAAACATGGAGTATTCATAAAATTAATATAACTATTTTAATATTAATGTATTTATATATTTAAATGGTTGAAACAAAAATGATTAATTTCATTTGTGTGTATTTATTATCATTTAACATAATTTTTTTGAAGAATTATTTTTATAATAATATTAACTCTTTTCATCAAAATAAAATTTATCACCAATAAATTATTTAAATAAAATTTATTAATAAAATATCTAATAAAATAAAATAATTCTCATTGATTAGTAATTAATGGTCATGAAATAATAATAAAATAAATACATTTAGGCTTTTAAATATTTTGTCTAAAATTTGTGTCTATTTATTATGCGAAATTATATAGATTTATTTTTTTATCAAATTTATAATTTTTATTTGATAAAATGAATTTCATTTTTTAATTATTTTCATAAAAAATTATATGTGGGTGATTTTTATTGACATTTCTGAATTGGTTGAATTTAAAATTATTATCAAAGAATACAGTTTCCGAAAATAATGTTGCTTTTATAACTTCATCCTAAAAAATGTATACCTTATGAATATTTAAATTAATAATAATAATTTTTTTTTCACATAGTATAATTATATATTTAAATATAATACAATTAATTTAGAAAATAAAAGTTTTATAAAATTTAACTAATACGTGACTCAAAAAAAAATTATTTTTATTATTTCATTTTAAGTAAGTATTCAGAAGGTAGAGTTTTGTTTTTATTGATTTCTAATCCTCATGTATCATATTTTACTATTATTTAATACATTTAAGTCACTCAAATCAACATCATTAATAATTATATCCTAAATTTATTTTAATTTTTATTAAAATATTTTCTAAAAACTATTTTTAATGTTTTATATGTTAATTATTATAGAATCATTTTTTACAAGAATTAGAAAATATATCTAATAAATTAAAATTCATATTTGGAAATAAATTATGAATTTATTATTATGGAATATTTTAACTTTAGGCATAATAAATTAGTAAGTTATTTAATAAATATTCAACCTAGTAATAAATAAAATGGTAAAATGATTAAATATATGTACAAAAGACCTAAAATGTGTAAAAATCAATCTTAAAATGAGGAGATGATGTCTTGAGTGACCTTAACTCATCTCCCACCCATTATTGTTCACTTTTGGATGAACATTCCTTGAACATTACCCCTCTTATTACAAATATCTCACTACTCACACTTACAAAAGGATCCCTTCACCCCCCACATTTCCTCACACAAAAAAAATTATTAGTTAGAACAAAATCATCCCAAATACAATCAAACAACTCCTACTCACACCATATAGGTTTTTGTGTCCTCAAAATGGTACCACTCAAAGTTTTAATCCTATTTGAAAAGTATTTATTCTATGTAATATTGTAAAAAATTTTAAATCACATATTTTCATTTCATTTTATATACATCTTCCTCTAATAAATAAAAGTGTATAATAACATCATAAAGTAATAACATAAATATAATTATTATATTTGTGTTATTTTATTCATTTAATTTCTATTTTCTACCTTCCTTCTAACCATTCAAAAAATGAAATCGTTTCTCATGACCATGTTTAGACTACCATCACCTTGAACAACATATTTTATTTTCTATTGTTGCCTCAAACGAATGGTTATAATAACAAATATATTAAATAAATATAATATTTGTTAAAATATAAATATATTTAGAAATATAAATAATTACATACCTTCCTTCCCCCCATTAATTGTAAAATATAAAGGTTATTTTTTCATACATGTAGAGTACTACCTCAATGAGTGACATGTTCCATTTTCAACACCACCTTAAATGTATAGTCCAGCAATATATTTGATCAGTATATGTGATTTTAAGCAATAATATATATCAATAATATGTTAATGAAATAAATACAAAATAATTAACATTATAATGTAATGTAGTGATATCATAAAATTACCCAAAACAAGCTCATCATGGTTCTTATTCTCTCGAAAATCCCCTTAGTTTTCAAAAAAATAAAATTTTGCTGGATAAATCATTGAAAAACATTTAATAAATTTTATAATACTGAAATAAATATCTTGGTATTGTATAATGATGTTTAATTTCAAAATTATGAAACATGTGATTTTATTTGAAAATTAACAACATTTCATGATGAAAATTTATGAAAATTACATAATGAATATATAATTAATGATTATAATTTAATAATTTAGGAGGATAGGGATATTTATGAGGTTATTAAATAGATTATTAATGTACTTATATTTATTATACATGAGGTTAAAGAGCTTTCATGGTTATCAGGAGTATAAGGTATGTGTTTTTCATCTCATAACTCTTTCATCGAGACATATGTCATACACATCAGTTTTATATTGTGTGGTGTATATAAATTCTAATGAATGTTTTTATCATAAATTTAATGAAATTCAAGGGTTTTAAAAATCTATTCCCTGTTCTATTTTTAAAGTATTTTCAATTATATTGTTAAAAAATTAATAGGGGTTTTATTAAGTCAAATCACCTTTATTTGAGTTATAATATTTATTTGTACACCTCATTCTTATATGTTAATTTTTTTACCCTAAGATATAATTAAAAGATTCATTTTCATTATATATAAGGTAATTTAAATTTCTAATTCAGAGAAACTTCCTTGATAAAATTTCTTGACATGTAAAGACCCATAAATTCCATGTATTTTTTTAATTATATGGGAATTTTACGAGTCTGCGAAAATTGACGGTTCGTGATTCTGATGCCTGGTGTGCCTGGAATGAATTTCTAAACTTTTTTCCGGGTACGTTTAGTAAACGTGCGAGTGAGTTTCTATAACTTTTAAACCAGTGCTCGAAATTGAAATCTGAGGGCACTGTTGAACTCGCAGTGCCGATATTCTCTTAAGGAGACCTTCACCCTAACCACAGTAGGTCGAGGGTGGAAGTTAGTTTTTCACTTATTCGTGAAAGAATAAAATAAAATAAAATTTTGTAACATTTTATTTTCATTTGAAACACCCATGTAGATGTTAAGATGTGGGGACCAATATAACTAAACCTCCCATTTGAGGTTATGAAGGTGGGTACCACCGAACCTAAAACCCTAAATTTGAATTTAAGGGTGGTGACCACCCGAACCCTCCTAATGTGAGAAACCTCTTGAACTCCCTCTTTATTGAGGGAGGTGACCACTAGGTTTCCCCAAAATTTATTATGCCAACCACAATGTAATTATGATTCCAATTTAATTTGTGCCAAAAATTAAATTGGGGAAACATATCATATTGGATGCCTTTTATTTTTGGTGGAATTGGGGAAAGTGTTGGTAAAAGGAAATTGTGAGAGAACCTTGGAGGAATTCTTCTTCCCCAACGAAGAACGCCCCTCCGATGAAGAACACCGTTGAACGACTCCAACGTAAGACATCTTCAATCGACGACCATACTTTCCTCCTCCTTGACATCAACAAATGAACATGGTAGGAGTGTATTTTAAATTGAAAAATGTTAATTTTCCTCTCACATTGAATCATTCCTCTTGAGCCGCTTGCTACCGCCCTAACGCGGAGGGTATGGGCCAAACAAACATGGTCTGACCCCTCCGCAAACCTTATGGTTATTTTGTGTGTTCTTTGTAATGTTAAATGTGACCGATGCTGGTGTTTGGAACTGGTGGAACTCAGGATCTGCGACCGACACCACAATCAGCCACGATGAAGGCAACAAACGGAGGGCGGCTGGTCAAGCCGACTGCCAGTGAAGGCACGGTGCGTGACCGCACCGCACGGCCAGCCCCGATGGACCACTGAACCATGGCCTCTGCCACCCCACTGCCTCGCCACCTCACGGACCCCGCGGCCTCGCCAGCCCGCGACCCTCCGCATCCCCCATGTCCGAGTAATCCTGCGGCCCTCGCGGCCCCCACATCCCTCACAACCCCCGCGGCCTCACCGCCCCGCGACCCTTCGCGGCCCCCGTGGCCTCACCACCCTCGCGGCCTCTGTGTCACCCTTGCAGAATCCACACCGCCCTCTCAACCTCTCCATTCCGTGGCCCTCGCGGCCTCTGTGGCCACACTACCCCGCGACCCTTCGTGGCCCCCGCGACCTTGCTGCCCTTGCGGCCTCCGCACTGACCTCACGGCCTTGTGCTTCCCTCGTGGCTGCCGCGCCATACTCGTGCCACTCCGTGGCCCCCGTGCCGCCCAGCGCGGGCCGGGTAGGACCCAGCGGGCCAGGTCGACCCAAACTGGGTCGGGTCAGCCTAGGCCGGGTCAGGGTGGGTCGGACCAGCTATGAGCTTTTTGCTCTATCAGCCATAACTTTGGCACCAGGAGTTCATTTGACAAACCGTCAGCAGAACTATATGCCATGGAGTTAGATGGTCCCTTTGGTATAACCCACTTGAGATTTGGATAAATTTGGGACACAGTCGGGTTGGATCGAGCACAAATCCAATCGGGCCCCCGGGACTAAAAGGCTAATAAATTACAGACCGGGCATCTGATTAACTTACCGTCTATTGCGTTGAGACCCATTTGATTTGGCGGTCTATTGGGATACATGTTCATGGGACTTCATGGTAGTTTGAGTATCGACTAGTGTATTGAGGAGCGGACCCTCCCAGAGACGAGAAAACTTAGTGCGGGAGCCTTGTAGCTGGCTGTGATGTGAATAATGAATAGCGATCCTGTGTGGGTTAGCACAGAGTGATCCTGTGTGGGTGAGCCCAAGAGATCCTGTGTGGGTCAAAACCTAGCGATCCTGTGTGGGTCAGCACCGAGCGATCCTGTGTGGGTCAGCACCAAGCGATCCTCTCTGGGTCAGCACCTAGAGATCCTGTGTGGGTCCGCACCTAGAGATCCTCTGTGGGTCAGCACCTGGAGATCCTACGTGGGTCAACGTCTAGAAATCCTATGTGGGTTAGCACCGAGAGATTCTGTATGGGTCAGCAGTAGAGCCTCTTAATAGAGTAAGATGATTCAGTAGTTACATCTAATCATCTCTACTACTATACCTAAGAAATACTTGGTGTGAGTTGAGTCTATACCTTGTGGTACTTTCCTTCGTGGTAATACCATGGTGGTATTCTTCTGTGTAGCGTACCTGTGTGGAACTTACCTTCATGGTATTCCTTCCTTTGTGGAATAGTTGAGCTTTGGGATTTGAGTTGGACTTTGTTTTTTCCTCATGATTTAGATGGGTATACTTGATAACTTAGGTATATGTATGGGCATATACCTAAGTAAGGTTGTCAGTTGATTTCATGCCTTGTGGTTTATCCTTGGTGGATTTTGTGAGACCTTGAGGGTCTCGATGTCCCTATTGAGTATTGTTATACTCACCCATACATGGGCTATGCCTTTACCTTGTTGTGTTCGGTGTAGACGACAGACAACGCTGATCGAGGCTGAGGGTACCAGGGCTAGATGGGGCCTAGAGGTGGACCATACGACGTGATAGTACGCAGAGGAGACGAGAAGATGGGGAGTGATGGAGGGGAGATCTGTACATACCCTTTAGGTAGGAACCTTAGAGGATGGCCCAATATATGCCTTTCTTTTTCTTCATTTGTACTGTATTTTAGTTGTACTTGTACTATTACTGTTGGGCTTGTATTCTGACCCATTTTTTACATTCAACAATCTTTTTGCTATATAGTCGACTTGTGTTAGTATCTTACTGTGTGCTTGGTTGCATGTGTTTACAGGTTATAAAGGCAATGTCTTCCCAGTTATAGGAAATACGCCTTTCAATGTGAGTCACTAGCCCCTGGCCTATGGAAGGCGGGCTTGGGGTAGTCACGACACGAGCCCTGTGGGATGGGTCGTGACAAATTTGTATCAGAGGAGTTAGTTCTTCCATAGAACATAGGACTCTGATCTTTTTTTTAATGACAATAGTGTTATGTTTAGTGAGTGTGGTTATAAGTTTAGGGAATCTAGTGTTGGTGCAGTGGCCGACGTATCCATAAACCAGGACCCTCACTTATGATTTCTGACTCAGTGCATGAAAACACTGATTGCGTGTTTGTTTTCAAAATTTTTTATTGTGAATTTTTGAGTCAGATACCCAGGTATAACTTGTTAAATGTGGAGAACCTATTTCTCTATAGGATTCCTCCACATAGACAATCAGCTATGGTTCCAGCTGATAGCCCACCGAACGATGAGGCCTCAGTGTAGGGCCCTCTTCCAGCGGAGGCACCAGCGGTACCATTACCCGTTGGGCCACTGGTTCCACCAGCCCCTGCAGCAGAGGGTGCACACCTCTTGAGAATGTTGCACGAGTTCCAATTCCATTGGACACCCAGGTTAAAGGGAGAGATGGGCTGACAAGTAGCTGAGGATTGGCTGGAGGCCATGGTGAGAGTTTTCCGACTAGTAGGGACACTAGCCGAACTCATGGTGATCCTTGCCGCCAGTATTCCAAAAGCAGTAGTAGGTAGATGGTGGATCTTGATGCTCTAGGATCACTATGAGGTGATTCTTCTCTAGGCAGACTTTGAGAGCCTGTTTCGAGCAGAGTTTGTTCCAGCAACTCTTCGCGCAGTGCACAGATAGGAGCTTCTTCATCTGCAGCAGGGAATCATGAATGTGGCTCAGTACTCAGCATGGTTCACTGAACTCTCACTCTACTCCACTGATATGGTGTGAGACCCATTCTTCAGGGCCTAGACCTTTGATCAGGGAATCAAATGGGATATCAGGGCTTCAATGATTTCTCTTAGCATCCCGACGCCGGTGGGGGTGTTAGAGAGAGCCCTCTTAGTGGAGAATTTCCTTACTGAGTAGTCACTAGTAGTGACACCCATCACCATACATCATGTAGAGGAGTCTTCTTCCGTTGGTAGAAGACAAGTTTCACAGAGGTCTAAAAGGACCAGACCTATAGGTGGATGACTTCATGATTCGGGGTCAGTTGTGCGGGGCACCTCAGGCAGAGTGAGTCATGCTAGGAGCGGGCAGTGTTACGCATGCGACAGGTAGGGTCACATGGCTCATTACTGTTTGACCCGACGTATGGATGATATGAAGACGGTCAAAGGACCGCCCAGATAGAGATAGAGGTTCAACCTAGGAGGTCCGCAGGGATCATACATATGTGGTAGAGGAGATGGTCATGCATTTAGTGGTGGGTGATGATTTGAGATGTTACCACCACCACCAACAGGTGGTCCACCCCAACTAGAGGGAGCAGGTGGATCGGGGCGAGCTCATCTCCAGGCAGTTGAGGCCCATGACCACAGCGCTCTGAAGATGATACGGGGTATGATCTGTGTCTACTCCACCTTAGTTGTAGTACTTATAGGCACAAGTGCCAGTCATTCTTTTATTTCCACTGCCCTTGTTTGGAGCTCAGAGACTCAGATGGAGTCGTTGTCTTGATCCTTATAGTGAGAGACTCCTACGTGATTGGATTCGATGATTACACACTAGTGCTGGAAGTGTGAGCTTACTCTAGGAGGTGAGAGTTTCAATTGGGATCTCCTAGTATCAACATCTAGGCCTTACGATGTCATCTTGGGTATGGAATGGTTATCTATAGTCCATGATCATATTGACTGTATTAGGTGCATAGTTCTATGTGTCCACACGGATGGGACCAGGTTTACCTTCACCGGTTAGAAGAGAGCCTTAACAACACAAGATATACTTACCTGGAGGAGAGTGCACCTGATCAGCCATCTGTTGGCTAGCCTTACCCTCGGAGCAGTTGATGTGGAGAGTCTGAGCTATCCTGTAGTGGTCGACCAGTACATGGATCTTTTCCATAATGATGTTCCGGGTCTACCTCCTCCTAGAGGGGTGGAATTTTACATTGACTTGTACCCCAGGATGACACCGATATCTACAACAGCGCATCGTAAGGCTCCCGTGGAGCTTTGTGAGATGTGGGTACAACTGTATAACTTACAAGGGAAAGGGTTAATTTGTCCCATTGTTTCTCTTTGGGAAGACTTGATTTTGTTTTCCAAGAAGGTAGATGGGAGCTTGAGACTTTGTGTTGACTATCGGTGCCTGAACCAGGTGACTGTAAAGAACAAGTACCCACTTCAAGGGATTGACGACCTCTTTGATCAGATGAAGGGAGAACATTGGTTCTTGAAGATAGACCTCAGATCAGGCCATCCCCAACATAGATTACAGGATGAGGATGTACTGAATATGGCATTCAGATATCGGTATAGCCATTAAAAGTTCTTGTTTATGCCATTCAGTATAAACAATTCTCCAACAGTGTTCATGGGACTCATGAATAGGATCTTTCAGCCATACCTTGACCGCTTTGTAGTAGTCTTCATTGACGACATTCTGATATACTTGACTACTGAGGAGGAGCATGCCTATCATTTGTAGGTAGTACTAGACACACTCTGAGAGCACCAAATTTATGGTAATCTTTCGAAGTGCCATTTTTGGATCGAATAGGTTCACTTTCTAGGACACATCATCATAGAGGCTGGAGTTGCAGTGGATCCAGTGAAGATTGAGGTGGTACTTTCTTGGGAGGCACCCAGGAGTGTGACAGAGATACGAAGTTTCCTAGGATTGGTTGGATACAATTGGATATTTGTGCCAGATTTCTCCAGAGGTTCAGTACCACTATCAGTATTGATGATGAATGGGAAATACTTCGTTTGATCATAGAGATGCCAACAGAGTTTTCAAGAGTTGAGGCAGAGGCTGAGTAGTGCACCCATCTTGAGGCTACTCGAAGAGGGAATAGGATATGTAGTCTACTGCGATGCATCAGGGACCGGACTCAGATGTGTCCTAATGCAGGAGTGAGCAGTGATCTCTTATGGTTCTCAACAACTGGGACAACATGAGCAGAACTACACTACCCATGACCTAGAGTTAGAAGTAGTGGTATTCACCTTGAAGATGTGGTGACATTACTTGATTGGCAAGTGTGTTACAGTGTACTCTAATCACAAGAGTCTCGGGTATATCTACTCTCAGAAGGACCTAAACCTGAGATAGTGACGTTGGATCGAGTTTCTCTATGACTATGACTTTGAGATAGTCTATACTCCGGGGAAGGGGTATGTTGTAGCAGATGCACTCAGCAGGAGGTCTGGTATACAACTACTAAGCGAGGCGACGGAGCAGCTGACCTCTTTGTAGATTTCCTTTGTGGGTTGGGATGGAGCGGATTTCCTTCAGTCTCTTACAGTCACTCCCCCACTTATTCAGTGAGTCAGGGAGGTGAAGCGCAAGGACACTTACTACGAGACTTGACGTGCTTAGATATCCAATGGACATGCACCTGATGAATTTTCTGAAGGTGGGGAGCACATCATCCTCTTTAGAGGACGTACCATGGTACCAGTGTCACTTCAGGAGGAAGTTTTGTGGGAGTTCCACACATCCCCACTAGCGGTACACCCAGGAGTGGTGAAGATATACCAGGATCTTCGAAGATAGCACTAGTGGCCGGGAATGAAGAAAGAAGTTGCAGAGTTTGTCTCTCAGTGGCTCACTTGTTAGCAAGTGAAGGTGGAGCATCAGGTACCAGCAGGCTTGGTTCAGCCTTTAGAAGTCCCAGATTGGAAGTGGGATGTCATATCCATGGACTTTTTGACAGGAATTCCACGTACATCCATGGGCCATGACTCGATTTGGGTGATCATTGACCAACTCACCAAGTCGACCCACTTCCTACAGATCAGAGAGTAGGGTTTAGTAGAGAGTTTGGGACACCTCTATATGAAGAATATTGTGAGGATACATGGAGTACCCTCGATGATTGCCTCCGATCGTGATGCACATTTTGATTACCGGCTATGGAAGGGGTTGTAGGAGGCTTTCGGGATGTAACTTCATTTGAGCACCACCTTCCATCCTCAGACGGATGGTCAGACTGAGCGGACCATTTAGACCCTTGAGGACATGCTACGTGCTTGCATCCTCGACTTCAGTCGCAGCTGGGAGTATCACATTCCTTTAGTGGAGTGTAAATACAATAACATCTATCACTCCACAATTGGGATGAAAACTTTTGAGGCATTGTACATGTGACCTTGTAGATCACCTTTGTGCTGGACTCACCCAGGGGATTCAGTACTCGTGGGACCAGAGATGATTCGGGCTACGAAAGAGAAGGTACAAGTGATCCAGGAGTGGATAAGGACTGCACAGAGTAGGCAGATGTCGTATACTGATAGGAGATGGAGACCTCTAGAGTTCAAGGATGGTGACCACGTCTTTCTACGGGTCTCACCTTGACAAGGTTTGTGGAGATTTGGCCGAGGCGGAAAGTTATCTCTGAGGTTCATCGGACCCTTTTAGGTCCTTAGTAGAGTTGGTGAGGTGGCTTACCACTTATCTCTTCCACCTCAGTTTCACCGGATGCACGACGTCTTCTATGTATCCCAGCTGAGGAGATATGTGCACGACCCTTCCCACATCATCGACCATGGAGAGCTGGACGTCGATGATGGCGCGACTTTTATGAAGGTTCTAGTGGAGATTGAGTATTGACAAGAGTGGGTCCTTCATGGGCGGTCGATACCTCTGGTGCACGTTCGTTGGGTACATGGGAACCTCCAGGAGAGCACATGGGAGTGGGAGGCTAAAATTCATGCTCAGTACCCCCTCTTGTTTTCTTAGTTTTGAGTTGTGGCTTACAGGGATGTAAAGCCCTGAGGTGGGGAGAGTGTAACGACCTAGAAATTCCATGTATTTTTTTAATTATATGTAAATTTTATGAGTCCACGAAAATTGACGGCGCACGATTCCAAGGCATAGTGTGCACGCAATGAATTTCTGAACTTTTTTCAGGTACGTTCAGTAAACGTGTGAGCATGTTTTTGTAACTTTTAAACTGGTTCTCAGAATTAAAATCTGAGGGAACCGCTGAACTCGCAATGCCAATATTATATTAAATAGAGCTTCACCTCCAACGTAGTAGGTCTAGGGTAGAAGTTAGTTTTTCACTTATTCGTGAAAGAATAAAAAAAATAAAATTATGTAACATTTTATTTTCATTTAAAACACCCATGTGGATGTTAAGAGGTGGGGACCATAATAACTAAACCTCCCATGTGAGGTTATGGAGGTGGGTACCACCGAACCTAAAACCCCCAATTTGAATTTAAGGACAGGGACCACCCGAACCCTCCTAATGTGAGAAACCTCTTTAACTCCCTCTTTAATGAGGGTGGTGACCATTAGATTTCCCAAAAATTTATTATGCCAAACTCGATGTAATTATGATTCCAATTTAATTTGTACCAACAATTAAATTGGGGAAACATATCGTATTGTCTACCTTTTAATTTGGTGGAATTGGGGGAAGTGTTGGAAAAGGGAAATTCAGAGAGAACCTTGGAGGAATTTCTCTTCCCCAACAAAGAACTCTTCCCCAATGAAGAACGTTGACACAAAAATTCAACTTCTTCCTCGATACATCCTCCAATGTGGTACGTGTTCAATTGAAGACCGTACTTCTTTCCTCATAAACATCAACATACAAACGAGGTAGGGGTGTGTTTTAAATCGATCAATGTTAATTTTCCTCTCACATTGAATAATTCCCCTTGAGACTCTTTGTACCACCATAACGTAGAGGGTACGGGCCAAACAAACATGGCCAAGCCCCTCCGCAAACCTTATGGTTCTTTTGTGTTTTCTTTGTGATGGTGTCGGCGACCGGTGCCAGAGTTTGGCACCGGTGTAACTTGAGAACCGCGGCCGGCACCACGGCCGGTCGTGAAAAAGGTGAAAAATGGAGGGCGGACGGTCAAGACGGCCGCTAGCGAAGGCATGACACACGACCGTGCCGTACGACCAGCCCCAACGAACCGTAGAACCGCGGCCTTCGCCACCCCGTGGCCTCACCACCTCGCGACCCTCTGTGGCCCCCGCAGCCTCGCCGCCCCGCGACCCTCTGTGAACCCCATGGCCTCATTGTCCCACGGACCCTGTGGCATCACTGCCACGCGGCCCTCGCAGCCCCCTTGGCATCACCGCCCTGCGTCCTGTCGTAGCCCCCATGGCCTCTCTAACCTCACGGCCTCCACACCGCCTTCGCAGCCTTCGCACCGCCCTCACGGCCTCCGAGCCCGCATTGCAGCCTCACACCGTTCCACAACCCCCACGCCGCCCAAAGCGGGCCAGGCTGGACCCAACAGTCCGGGCCAGACCTAGCGGGCTGGGTCGACCCAAACTGAGTCAGGTCAGCCCTGGCCGGGTCGGGCCGGGTCAGACCCGACCCGGACCAGCTACGGGCTTTGTTCTCTATCGGCCATAACTTTGGCACCAAGTTTCCATTTGAAAAACCGTCAATGGCGATGTAAACCTTGGAGCGAAATGGTCCTTTTGGTATACCCCACTTGAGATTTGGATAAAGTTGGGATACAGTTGGGTTGGATCGAGAATGAATCCAACCAGGCCCTCGGGACTAAAAGGCTAATAACTTACAGACCGGACGTCCAATTGACGCACCATCTGTTGTGTTGAGATCCCTTTGACGTGGTCGTCCTTTGTGATACTTTTTCATGGGAATTCATGGCAGTTGGAGTATCAAACAGTGGATTGAGGAGCAGACCCTCCCAGAGATGAGAAAGCTTAGTATAGGAACCTAGTAGCTGTATGTGATGTAAAGAATGAATAGAGATCCTGTGTGGGTCAGCACCGGGTGATCCTATGTGGGTTAGCATCGAGCGATCCTGTGTGGGTCAGCACCTAGCGATCTGGTGTGGGTTAGCACCAGCGATCCTGTGTGGGTTAGCACTGATCGATCCTGTGTGGGTTAGCACCGAGCGATCCTGTGTGGGTCAGAACCTAGAGATCCTATGTGGGTCAACACCTAGAGATACTATGTGGGTTAGCATCTAGAGATCCTATGTGGGTTAGCACCGAGCGATCTTGTGTGGGTCAGCAGCAGAGCCTCTTAACAGAGTAATATGATTCAGTAGTTACATCTAATCATCTCTACTACTATACCTAAGAAATACCTAGTGTGAACTGAGTTTGTACCTTGTGGTACTTTCCATTGTGGTAATACGTTTGTGGTATTCTTCTGTGTGGAATACCTGTGTGGTACTTAGCTTTATGGTATTCCTTTTTTTGTGGAACAGTTGAGCTTTGGGATTTGTGTTGGACTCTGTGTTTTCCTCATGATTGAGATGGGTATACATGATAACTTATGTATATGTATGGTAATATACCTAAGTAAGGTTTTAGGATGATTTCATGCCTTATGGTTTATCCTTGGGGAATTTTGTGAGACCTTGAGGGTATCAGGGTCCCTACTGAGTATCGTTATACTCACCCCTACATGGTTTATGCCCGCACCTTGTTGTGTTCGGTGCAGACGACAGACAATGCTGATCGAGGCTGAGGGTACCAGGGCTTGACGAGGCCCATAGGTGGATCATACGGTGTGACGGTACACAGAGGAGACTGGGAGACGTGGAGTGTTGAGGAGGTGATCTATACCTACCCTTAAGGTAGTAACCTCAGAGGACAACCCAATAGATTCCTTTCTTTTTCTTCAGTTGCATTGTAATTATGTTGTACTTGTACTATTACTATTGAGATTTTATTCCAGACCCTTTTTTACTTTCAGCACTATTTTTTCTATAAATTTGACTTGTGTTCATATCTTGTTGTGTGCTTGGTTGTGTGTGTTTATAGGTTATAAAGGAAATTTCTTCCTGGTTATAGGGAATATGCCTTTCGGTGCGAGTCTCTAGCCCCTGGTTTATAGAAGGCGGGCTTGGGGTAGTCATGACATGGGTCTTGGGGGACGGTTCGTGACATGACATAAAAGTACAACATTATTAAGAATAATTACAATCCTCTTTAATGACTATTTTTCCATGAATATATTCATTTCTTCCTTAATTTATTTATTTATTTATTTTTAAATATAAATATGTGTTATCTCTTGTGATATTTATATTTGTTTTACCTAATTTAAAAAAAATCCTTAATAATCTTTTTACGACGTGGGTTTCAATATTTATATTTTAAAATATGATCAATTTTTCCATTTTATGATAATATTTAATATTTTCAACACCATATTTCTATTGAATTACCTTGATAAATTTTTATGTATCTATAATTAAAAATTATTTTTAACAATGAATTTTTCTAAAAACTTCACTTCTATTTTTTAAATCTGAATTGTTTATATGACATGTAACTTTAACAACAATGTGATAATTTTTTTTAAAAAACTTAGTTTCACCCTCATTTTATTTTATATATAAAAATATTTTATTTCCATGGTTTTTTAATTTTAATGAATTATTCTATAAATTTTGTTATACAGTTTTTCTTTTCTGGGATTAAACTCATGGTATAAAATAATGTTAATCTTGACCCCTTATTATATGGTACCATTAGAAGTGATCTTCTTATAAAGGTGGTTTTTATATATTTTAACATATTTCAATGAGTTTTAGATTCACTGAGATATAAACATATGTTACAATCCACCATCTTTCTTTAGATTAATTATGAAATGTTTTGGGTATGTTTTCATGAAGATAATATGTTTTATATGGTATAATTAAGTGGTGTTTCAAATATGATTATTTTGATTTTCTCTTGGAAAAGATAATTATAGTATTTCATTATGTTATATATGGGTCCTATATATCTCTCCAATTCTTTTGGAAATGTATGATATCTCAAGATATATTGATTTAGAGAATCCTTGTAATTTTAGTTATGCTATTATCACATGATTTTGTGTGTATATAATTGTTTTTAAGGAATGTTAATAAGATTGTTCAATTATGTGATATAGAAAGATATGTTCACAAGATTGGTTGAGGACATAAAGTAGTTATCTATGTTCAAAAGATTGAGTAGAAACATGGTATAGTTATCTATCTTCAAAAGGTTGAGTTTGGACACAATGTTTTTAGTTATGTTTATGTTATAGAGCAAAGATAGGATTATACAAGATATGTTCAAAATATTATGATATCCTATTCCTATGATTTTTCATGATTATATGTTATATTCCTATTTAATGATCTGTGGTTCATGATTATTTTCTCATGATTCTACACTCTTATTCAATGTAATATGTTTTATTTTTTGAGAATAATTTTTCTTCTATTGTGCCTTATATTCAACTCTTATTTTTTCCAAATTATTTATTATTAGATATTTTTTCCATACTCATGTTTTATCTCTTGATTATGATTATAACATTTATAAAATTTTTGTAATTTTTCACTTTTTGATCTTTTTAGGACATCACTTATTATAATATCCCATTCCCCATGTTATAATGATGAGAATAATATATATTATATTTCTAGAAGTAATTATATAATGTTATATTATGGATAAATCTTCAAAAAATTGTGAAATAATTTTTTTGGATAATATTCAATGATTCTAAACCATTGCGTTCTAGGATTATGAGATTATTTTGTGGGATGTAATGTTAAATTAATTGAATTATTGTAAAATATATTCATGTTTTATTTTTCTATACTTTGTTAGTATCAAAATGTGGGTTGGAATTATTTTTGTATAACCGAATCCCAGATTGTGTGTCTAGGGGGACTCAAATGGAATATGATATGGGTTTTTATATTTTTGGGATTAGTTTTGTTATTGTTGGGTATTAGTACTAGAGTATATTCATGAAAACTATACGAGATAAGAGTAAAAATAATAAAAAATTCCAAAAAATTGGTTAATTATTAAGTGTTTCATTAAATAGTAATAAAATCCATGTCTTGATATAAACAGGTGAATGTAGGCCTTGTAAAATATGCACCTAGGGGTAATAACCCTAAAAAAATTTGGTTAGGTGTTAACTCGATCATCACTAGGTTCATAACATTTGAGCCTAAATTTACACATGTATTTACACTTAAAGGGATATGATTTAGTTAAATTATATGACCTTTATGAACCATTATAAAGGTTTTGTTATGTAATTTGATGATATAATATAAAACTTGTAGTTTTAGGGGACTAATCAGAATATGGCCATAGTGAACCTAGGGTAAACTGAAGGAACTTTCAGTTGATCCAATAATTATATAGCTGAACAAAAAATATCATTTGATTAAATAGAATATTCAAAGTAGATGCAATCCAAATATTTATTTTTCATGTATATATGAATATTTACTCTGATTTTATTATATAGTATAATGACCATTTTTTTTCTTTTGGAAAATTTATCATAAAAATTAATTTTTGAATGATATGTGTCTATAGAGTCCTAAGAAATATAGACACCTAAAGAGTTTTATTTGGATGAAATGGTTGATAATATCAATCTATTCATATTATAAAAAATGTGTTTTATAGTCTTATCTATAATAGTTATTGGGAAATTGTACCTTTAGTTATACCCTTATCTATTTTTCATCAGTGAGTGGTAATTAAATTTATGAGGATAAAATTCATTTTAGACGGTATAATGTAACACCTCAAGATTTTAGTATGTGATTTACTTCAAATATATACATTACTGAGTATATTTTATCTTAGAAAACACCAAAATAATCAAAATTGTGATAATTTAATTGAAATAAATTATTACAATAGTAAAATTACAATAATACATTATGAAAAGATAACAATGATCAAAATTAGAAAAATAAAAGAGTATTAAATTGATGCATATAAAAATAAAATGAACATATAAAATATATCATTTTGTTCACCATAAAGATCATAGCCATAATTATAACTATGAAAATAAGGCTAATCCAGAAAACTATTTTAGGAACATTGAGAAATAAGTAGAGGAATTAGATAAATGATCGTTAGATATATATATATATGTGTGTGTGAATGAAATCAGAATTTTATCAATATTGTTATTGAGAATATGGTGGTTGGGAATATTTTCATTGTAAATATGATCATTGGAAATAAATTTTCATAATAAGTATACATGATTTGGGTAATTACTAGTTACAAATTTTAAATAATTTAAAAAATATTATACTTAATTATGATATTTTATTCTAAAAAATATATAAATATATATATATTTATTCCTAAAAAATTGTTATTATTATTTTATTAAAGAATAATATTTTATATTTATAAAATAAAAGGAAATATTTAATATCAATGGATTGATAAAATTAAACTGTCAAAACATGGGTGATTAATTTTAATGGTATGTAGTTAAAATCATTTAAGAGAAAATGGATATGTTGTCAATGAGAAGTTTTTGTAAAACTATAATTTTATTTTAATCAAAATAAAATTAACAAATACTAAATTATTTTATTGAAATATATCTCTAACACCCTGATATTTTAAATTAAGAATATTATTTTCAGTACTTTATGTAACATGGAATACTGAGCTTAAACAAATCATGAACTGTTTTATATGACCCTTATAACATATCTATTAAATTTCCAAGTATGAATACGAATAACCGAATTATGATATCTATATATATATATATTATAAATTTCATACTCTATACAAATGTACTAATGAATTCTTTGGAGATAATAATTCAATTATTATGTAAATTTATATTATGATTAAAAAATAAATTTCCATTAAAATTGATTTTAATGAAAAAATATGATATTTAATTTTTTGAAGGTTAAATGTTTTCTATTTATTAACGTTAGGTAAAATTAGGAAATCAGTATATCAAGTTATCTTATGGAGAATTTCAATGATTTTTCTAAAAAGATTTATTTTCTAATGAATAGAGCAAATACTTATTTTCATTGAAAACTATATATTTTTTAAATCATATAAAAAATTACTTCTTTTAAAATAGTTGTGAATTAAAAATATTTCTCCTATATTTTAAATAATATTTTTATGTTCATTGAAATCAATTTTATTTATGAATTTCATATAAAAATAATTTTATATATAAAAATACACTTTTCTAGAATAAATTTTCTTATGTGAGGAATACATTTTTATCTTAATAAATGAAAATAATCACTATTGTTGATTTATTTTAATGAATTATATATGTATTATATAATCAATAAAATGTTTAAATAGGGATTTTTCAATTATCCTATGATTTTCAAATACTTTTTTACCTATGCATTAAATTTTACTAAATGGTTTAAAAAGAACCTTTATGTTGTTTTCAAAAATAGGTACTTTCTGATTTTTTTTTATAAAAATATAAAAATATTGTTTTCTTCTGACTTATACGATAAGAAATAAAATACCTATTATTGTGACCAAAAAATGTTATTAGATAAATTTATGTTTTTCTAAGTATATTTTCAATGAAGGGTATTTTCACAATATTTTTTAAAAAATTAAAGTAACTTTTAAATTGGAAATGGTATTTTACTCAAAGAATGTTTTAATAGTATTATAATGGTATTAATCAAAGGTTGAAACCCTTGATTTCACTTATTATTTAATGATGAAATAACCTAAGTATACCATCCTCATTATTTCTCTAGATGGTTTATGATTATTATGACATTATGTTTACAAAGCCCAAACCTTTTCCATGGTTCATTCATTAATGAATTAATGACATGTTTATGAAACCCATTTAATCTCATTGGGTTATGCTATGATTAAATTATTATGAAACCCACTTTGCTTTTATGGGTTATGATAGGATGAATGTTTTATGATCATTTGGAATAAATATATATAATTTTCATAAGGTGTTGCGTGTTACTAGAATTATATATGTATTAACTCGTGTTTTTGTTGATTTTTTTACTTTGAATAATTATATTTATATATTTGGATTTATAATCAAATTCAGTATGGTGTTTTGGTGTCTCGTCACCCTTGAATTAATATATCAAAAATTATTACTATATTTTATTTCATGCACACACATAAATTTAGTACTTCTAGTTTTCCCACTTTTCGAGACCTTAGATGATAAAATTGAGTCAATGGTTGATTATATATGTGAGGTTTTCCCTTGGAGTTACCTAATGTTGTATATAGATGGAAATTTAATTGTGGTATCCATTGGTGGGTTTGTTTTATAAAATAAATAATTTAATAAATAATTTTAATTAAATAACTCAATATTTGTCAAATCCTCTATAAGTAAATTATTATGATGTTTCTATAGGGTTATATTCAAAACACTAATATGATTTGGGATGATAAAATTATTATTCATTGTTGGATCAGACAATGGAGATGATCAGATTGAGGTGAATCGAGAGGCTGTGGAAGTGGTAGATCTTATTCTCCATTAGAAAATTCCTTATTAACAAAATATTAATATATAATCAAGGTAGATAATTTTATTTATTTATTTCCACCTTAATTTATTTTATAAATAATATATTCATTATCTTCATTTATTTATTAACTTTTAGGTTCTTTCCAGATCTTGTAGAAAAATTTATTTGTTTACTCCAATTTAATTATGTTATTCCATTTTTCACCCCAATATTACCCCATTTATGTTATCATTATCCATGAATTTTTATCCTTTGAAGGATTTAATTTGTTGTAATGAATTTATCCAACCCGTTCTCCATTTTTTTCACTATTGTACCACCGGCCTCAATTCGACATTTCTTGGGCGGGATCAAGTATGATTGAGACCCTAGATTTGTTGTGGTTGTGATAATGATGTATATGATGGTGATTTTTAGATGGATTTCTATTTATTTCATGTGATTCCATATATATTTGGGTTTCAGAGTGGTTCCGAGCAACATGAGGTATTGTAAGATGCATGAATGATTTTTAGCGGATTATCAAATATTTATTTCATCCTCCAGATGTTATTAATAAATGGTTGGAGGTGTTTCCCATTTATTTTAAATGTTTAAGTGGTGGGACTTATGGCTACGAAGTAGAATTTGGAATCCACATAGAGTAATAATGGTTTCTGTAAAAATAAATTGACTAAATGTTGTTTACTAAGGAATGAAACACACAATGTTCTTCAAATTCTATACAGGATAGTGTTTCATATATTGATAAATATCACACATTGTATAGAACAACCTCATGATGTGTTACCATTTGCTTTAGGGTTGGTGTTTAATATAGGTGTACACTTGTTTGGAAATAGCTAGGAATAAGGGTATTGTTAGAGTACACAGGCCTGACCTTGTACTTGGACACAACCACGATACTTGAACATAGCCTTATACTCAGGCATGTGCCAATGCACATGGGCATGACTGGAAGATCATGGGATGACCCCAGGTGGTAGAGACATTCCATGTACTACTAGTACACATTTTGTAGCATTAAATGGATTCACGATTAATGACCATATGAGATTAAGGATAGGTTGTAAGGAAAATTTACACACCGTGTGGACCCCCATGCACACTATAAACATCTCACAATAAATTTTATATATCTTATATATTTATTTGGGAATCATATCCCCCCATGAGTTTCCTATATTGAGTATTTTTTCATGTAAAATTTTATTTTGGACTTCATTGTGTCATATGAGATACAATTTTAGTTGTTACAAGGGTGACATTTTTTTAGGCAATGCTTGGAAATAGTAGTGATTGGGGAAGGATCATCAGAATAATTATCGGTTAAACATTCCCCTATATCACTAGGGTGATGGTGACCCATACTCTATACATAGGTAGAGTCATTACTCACCAGAGTAGGGAACACATCCTCTATCTACATAGTGGAGATACCCTATAGTAGATGTTAATTGTGAAGAGGGTCCTCTAAATGAGTTGTGTAACACTCTGTTGTGGAGTATAATGGTGTGGGTAGGGCCCCTCTACATAGATTATAGTATGGTTGTGTGTGATTTTGGGAAACTATAATGGACTATTGAAGATATAGGAATCTATATCCACTTTGGATAACTTGTAAGATAAAGGATCAATTTCTCTCTCTACTGGATTTGTTTTTTAGAATATACATATATTGGGTTTTCATCTCCCTCTAACTATTGGTTGAGTTGAAAAAATTGTATCACTCTATTTCTCCATTATTAGTTTCTTGGCATCCCAATGGGTATGTAAATACTCAAAATTCATGTGATTTTCCCACATGTGATGTGTCTAATTAAGAAAACAAATAGATCATTGGCGATATCTTTGGAACTTAGTGACACATGAGTGCGTTGACCAAGTATAGTGGTAAGACCTTACAATCATGATCAATACTCTCTTAGTTTTTATTCTTTTCCAATTTTGGTCATGTTAGGACTTAATTTCTAGTTGGTTGTGTGTTTTTAACCTTTATTAACTGGTCAATACTATTATCCTCTAATTTACACCCTATAGTTTATTTTATGCGTGGTTATAATTTATATGTTTTAGTGTTTATATTATTTCACTCCAGTTTTCATGTAGATTAATGTGTGAATTCAAACACGTACTTAGGATAAGGAATCTCATTTCATTTATTCCTTTTTTATGCTTTTAACTATCTCCTATCTTATTAGATTCAGGCTTGGGTTGTCAAAGTTGGAAATTTTCCAGTCAAGAGAGCCCCATTGGGTCAGGTCATGATAGAGAGGTAGTAAATGTTGTTCAACATCAAGTTGGTGTAGAGATTGGCCCATGGTGAGGATATTTTTGGGAAATTAGGAAAATTGTGTCTAAGTTTCCAAAATTTGGATTTCATTATAGGGAAATGAATGTTGTTGTTGTATTTGAGATATCGATTCATAAGGAACCACACTAGCTTCTTGTCAAATCAGTATACCAAGACATTAGTTAGAGGGAAGTGTTGGTACAAGCATCACATATGATTGATTAATTTTAATTTACTTCTTAATTTATCTTCCCATTTATAAATATTATAATCTAAACATAGTACATATTGATCTATTTTAGGAATCCTCCATAAAGACAGTAATCTAGGATACCAATACAAGGTTTTAAAGATGATTCGTTGAGCGATGCGACCTCATTTTAGGGTTTATCTCTTGGTTTTAGTTCCTATAGGAGGGAATAGAGAATTTCCCCTACCTATCAAGGATAGTATATTTCCAATAGTCTAGGTTGATGATGTGTTTAGGTTTATCATGCTCTGTGAGTTCTAGTGTTAGAGACAATTGACGTTCTGTGGCGATCCAAATCCATGGGCCATGGATTATTTTCTTGATTCATTGGTATGAGTCTTTAATCTTATTTAGACATTGACCAATCAAATTATTACACTATAAATGAGTATTTTTTATGGATAAGTAGGGTGTTTGTGGAGTCAGATGACATATTCCCTTGATGAGATGACACACTCATAGTTAGACATCACAAAACTATTTTATGAGAAATATTAACCCACATTTTTATGCCTTATGTGGATTCAATAGAATTTTGATCTGAACTGTGGTGTCATAACACTTTTTGAGTACCCCACAACATTCACAAACATCTCATGTTAATTCTTTTTTGTGGTGCGAGATAGTTTCGTCCATGAATTTATTTTGAGAAGTTTTCCATGTCTCGAGAGATACATTTCTGCTAGCATATTCCCCTTTTTCCTCCTAAAATATGATGGAGTGCTATAGAAGCCTCTATTTAATGATAGGTTATTATAAGAGGGATGTCGAGCAGTCATATCTTACAGTCTAAATCATGTTATTGAGTTGTCTGTAGTATCTAGAAGGTGTCTAACATGGAGGTCTTGATTGAATAGGTAGACCAATTCTTAGACTCTGACTTGTGGATCTACAGCTTAGGGTTCATTTTTAGGTTCTATCCCAGTAGGAGAGGGTTATTTTTATAATTTTTAATGGTTGGGTGATAGGGTATGATATTTCAAAATATTCCTTTATGAGTAGGATATGAAGATGATGGATACAACACTATAGCAATGGAATCGTCATGACCAGGGATCTCCTAGGTGTAGTCAGGGTTGACCTCATATAGGAATTGTAGATAGAGGAGTATTTGGAGATCTATAAGGAGGAGCTTCTAGTGAAGTTTGAAATTATGATATACTTCCACCACCACTAGGTATCCCGCTTCAGGCTAAAAAATATTACGGTCAAGGCCATGGGAAGGTTCTTCCTATAGATGGATATAAACAAATACAAACAAGATGATTTGAGGTATGATTTGTGACTTTTCTACTCTTTCCCCTGTAATAGTAGATATAGGATTGAGTAATTAATTTACCACCCAATCCCTTGAATGAGAGATTAATATCCCATTTTAGATGATATCCTAGAAGATATGGCTAGAGGTTTCTATGGGTATCGATTATTTGATATCTACTAGCTTTTGGCAGTGGGAGATAGCGCTTGGTGGAGAGAGTTTCTCATGGGACATTAGGTTAATCATGATGAAACCTTATTATTATATATTAGTCATGGACTAGTTATACACAGTTTGGGACTAGATTTACTATCATCAAAGACATATTAGATTAATGTGTACAGATGTGGGGAGATTCTACTTTCTTGGTGAAGGAAATATCATGGAGTAGTGAGTAGGTATTATGGGAATGACGTTTCAAACAATCACCCATTAGTTATTGAGCTTACCCCATTGAATATAAGTATATTTATATATTTGTATTCTTTCATTTTTGGAGGAATTTATGGATTTATTCCTCTAAGGTTTTCTGAGTCTACCTCTAAGGTGAGCGATAGAATTCTTAATTAACATACACATCCAAAATTCCCTGATATTATCTTTGGAATATCATATGGAACCTAATGAGATCAGAGAGATGAATTCTCATTTGGAGGGACTTCGAGAGAAGGGTTTAATTATAACCAATGTGTCCACCTAGGTAGATCTAGTGTTGTTCATGAAAAAGGAAGACATTATCTTAAGGATTTTATATAATTACAATCTATTGAACAAGGTAATGATAAATAAAAATTACCCCTTTCCATAGATTGATGACTTCTTCCACCAGTAGAGGGGATTGATTTGGATATCAAATATTTATCTAAATTATTGGTAGCAATATTTGAGGTTCCTTGAGGATTATATTTCAAAGTCAGTATTCTGATAAATTTATAGATAATACGAGTTCTTAGAGTTGCCTTTCATCATGGGTAATTCCCCAAATATATTTATGGATCTACTGAATTGTATCTTCTGACCATACTTGGAATGATTTTTGGTTTTCTTTATTATTGACATGACCATTTAATATTTTTCTTAAAATAATCATGTACAAGACTTGATCACTGTCCAGAACAAACTCTGGGAGAAAAATACCTATGGTAAGCTCTCAAAATACTTGTTTTGGATTTTTGAGGTTCACTTCCTTGGGTGTGTCATCTCTGATCCAATTTTAGGTTTGCACCCTGTAAAGATTTATATGGTTCTTTCTGGGTAGCCAATCATGGGAAATGTTAGAGGTGTGGAGTTTCATATATTTGAGGGGTTCTATAGGATGTGTTTTCTTGGATTTTCTAGAATATAAGTCCATTTTACCACCCTAACATAGATAGGGAACCCATTTATCTAGACCAGGAAATTTCAAGGAGACTTCTAGATGTTAAGGTTGAGGTCAACCAGTGATCCTATGTTGATACTATAAAATGATAGGTTTGAGTGTGTTGTATTTTTTGATGCCTATAATGTTTGTCTTGGATACATGTTGAGGAATAGGCATAACATGATTTCATATGGGTTGAGACAGTTGATACTCGAGGAATGGAACTATGTAACTCATGATTGGGAGTATGATACATTTGTTTTTTTCTCGAAATATGTGGATGCACTATCTCATGGGAGAGCATTTTGATTTTTACTCAGACTATTAGAATCCTAGGTATATCTTCAATCTAATAGACATAACATGAGACATATGTTTTGGATAGAGTTCATACAAGACTATTACATTGAGACAGTATTCACTCCAAGGATAGAAAATGTGGTGGATGATTTCCTTAGTAGTATATCATGTTCTCTCTTGATCGATGAGGCTTCTAAGAACATGGCTTCATTACAGCTATCATTGATGGAGGAGATAGGTGAAATTTTTATTTAGTTGATGATTATGGATCCTTTTCTTCATCATGTGAGAGAGGATTAGTTGGGATACGTCTATTTTGAGTATCTATATGTCCAAATATACTCAGGTGATTCACTAGATATATTTTTAGAAGGATGGGAACATGTCTTCCTTTACATGGAAGGGACAATGGTTCCAATCTTGTTGTGTGAAGAGGTGATTAGGGTGTTTCACAAAAACTCATTTGATGTACATACTAGTATGGAAAATATGTACAAGGACATTAATTAATAGATTTGGATGCATTTCATAGGGGGTAGTGTTTCTAAGTTTGATTATTGATGTCTCACATGTTAGCTGGTGAAGGATGAGAAACCAGTTTCAGCTGGTCTGACATAGCCTCTTATAATCTGGGAGTATAAATGGGATGGTATATCCATGGAAATTTTTAATGGTCATCAATGGGAAGTGAGAGGACACGATTCTATCAAGGTGATTATTGACCAAATTAGATAGTAAACACACTTCATTAACATCTAATATAAGAGTTAGGTGAAGATTTTGTGGTAGTTATACGTGAGGGAGATTATATGAATTCATCGGGAACCCTTTTCTATTGTATTTGGACATGATTCTTAGTTCATGTCATGGTTTTGGAGAGGAATTCATTATGATTTTGGGACCCTATTGCTGATGAGTTCAGCATTTCACCCCCCAACAACTAGCCAAAATAAGCTGAGAATCTAGGTGTCAGAGGATATGGCGAGAGATCGTGTGCAAGACTTAGGCTAACTATGAGAGGATCATATTCCATTGCTAGAGTTCTATTACAATAAAAAATATCACTCTACAATTGTAATTGACCATTTCAAGGCCTTGTATGAGAGATATTTTAGGTCACCCCTATTCTTCTTTATGATTGGTGATACATCTCTTGTTGGTCCATAGATGGTGTAGTTGAAAACGGACAAGGTTCATGTGATCCGTGAGTGTTTGAGGATGTCCCAAAGTAGAACTAAATGTTACACCGATCAACATCATAGGAAATATGAGTTCGACTATAGAGAACTATTTTCTCGAGAGTCACCCAATGATTAGGATTGTAGAGGATTGGTCAGGGTGGAATGAAATACTTGGGTTTTATCGAGATGTTGGGGATCCTATGAAGGGTTTGGGATTCTGGTTAATTCATAGTATTTCCATTATAGTTGGATCTAGTTCATGAAATATTCTATGTGTCATAAAAGATGAGATGCATGAAAAATACTATGTACGTTATCGAATGAGTTGAGCTGGACATTGGGGACAGAATCAACATTGCAGAGTACTCAGTGGCGATTGAGTTTCAAAAGGATAGAGTCATGTGTGGATGAACCATAACAGTAGTTCAATTTCATTGGATACATGAGATCATGAAAGATCACTCCTTAGGGTATGAGATTTAGATATAAACATAGTATCCTTAACTTTTTATGTAAATTGTGATTTTCAGGGTGAGAATACTTGAATGAGGGGATAGTTTAGTGAATCTAGTTTTTTTATGGATTTTTATTTTGAATATATATACGTATATATATGTATTTATTCTTGGATTTGGTTCCATTTTTAGGTGTCATGGAACCCCAAAAATAATATATCAAAAATATCAATATATTTTATTTCACGTGCATGAATCTTTTTAGTGTCTCTAGTTTTACCATCTTTTATGGACCTAGATAATAAATATGAGACTATGTTCGATTCCAAGTCATGGGGATTCCCATTAGCATGACCTTAGGTTGGTCGGTGCTGGTTGTTTAGTTAATGTAACCATTAGTGCATACATTCAAGAAAATAAATAAATAATTTAATTATTTTGATTAAATAACCCAAACAAAAATAATCATATATAAATATTTCATTATGACATTATTTAGGTTTAACATCACATCCATGGGAGGATATGGTAGGATGGAATCAATCTTCATTGAAGGATCAAAGAACAATGATGCTCATAACAACAAGGATCAAGTGTAAAAAATTCATAAGATCTTCATAATCACTAATGAACACATTATTATCCCAAAATATGTATATAATACATATAGAGAATTCTATTTTTGGATTTACACCATATTTTATTTAATAAAGCATGGATTCATTAACTTCTTTGATTTCAGTCAATTTCTATTCTCTAATGAGCCTGTTTAAATAAATTGACTTATTAATTCTAATTCATTTATATTATTACATGATTCACCAAATAAATATCCATGTTTATGTTATTTTTGGGAAATAAATCATGGAAAGAATAGGATTTAATTTAATACTATGAATTTTTTCCACCATTTAATATGATATTTGGAATTTTACCACAGGGTCACAGGTTGACATTATCAGGACAAGTTTGATCTTGATTTAACCCTAGGATTTATGGAGGTTATGAGTAAGATGTATGGGATGGTGATTTATGGATTGACTTGGATGGATTTTTGGTGATGCTTCAATGATATCAAATCTGAATCAGCGATGGGTGATGTGAGGATTTACAGGATGTACGAAAGCTTATTGATGGATTATTATATTCTAATTTTTGTCCACCATAGGCTATGAATTGATGATGAGAGGTGTTACCCTTTGATTTTGGTTGGTAAAATATTTGTATCAATAGTGGAAAAGTATGATCTAGAAAACACATTTAAGAATATAGGTTTAAAAAAAAACACCTGACTATAAACCTTGTAGTGTAAAAGAACACACACCATGTTCATTGGATTCCATGGTGGCAAGAGTTTTGGATGGAGATAAATACCAGACATTGTGTGACCCTAATTTGGAGGATATAAATATACTCTAGGAGTACACAGGAAAGGACACAACTAGGTACATGGGAACCAAAAGAGTACAATGGCACTATCAAGTACTCAGACACGACCATAATACCTAGGCATGATCATATAAATGGGCATGGGATTATATACATAGGAATGATAAAAAAAATATTGGGAAGGCCTTAGGTGTTTGTGATATATCATGTATATCTAGTACAAACTATGTAGTGTTATATAAATTTACAAGAAAATTCCAAAAATGAGAACATATTTAGGTGGCAAGGAATTGTCACATGCCCTGTAGACCACTATACACATTGTTTACTTCTCCCAAAAAATTTTATACTTCATATATCATTCTTTAAGAATCATATTTTGGATTGTAATTGTCATATCCTATGTTTTTTCATGTATAATTTGATAGTGTAATTGTTTGTTTAAAAATGAGATAAGATGTGAGGTGTTATGAGTGTGGTGCTACTTTAGGTGATGCATGACAATGACAGTTAGTAGGGTAAAATCATCAGAGTGATTTCCAGGTTAGTATTCCACTATCGCACTAGGGAGTGGGTCCTTAATAATCATTATATAGTTAGAGTATATAATACCCCCATAGAAATATGTGTATCCAATATATATGGAGTAATACTCCCCTATCTTTTTGTTCTAGTGTGGAGTGGGTCCTCTATAGGAGTTGTGGCTCTAACAATTGTGGAATACAGAAATGATGGGTAGACCCTTTTATATTTATTCAAGTGAGGTTTCATGTTATATTGGTCAACCAAGATGGACTATTAGAGCTATAGGAAGAATCATTAACTTTTATTAGGAAGTGGGAGGTAGATCCCATGTATCTTTCAAAAGGGGTTTTATGAGTATATACATATATTGTTTTTTATTTCCCTAATTATATGTGTAGAGCATTTTTTTATATCCCTCTATTTGTACCTTTTTTCTTTTCGAGGTATCCAATTATTAAAATATATACACACACCCCTTAATGGATTTTTTCCTCATGTGTAATGTATTATACAGATGGTAGAATGATTATAACTATCATCTTTATATCATAGTGATACTTAGGTGAATTAGCAACGTATGATGGACGTACATGGAGATCAGGAGCTGCGATATCTAATTTTTTCTTCTTTTCCAATTATTGTCATGTTGAGACTTCATTTTTAGATGGGTCTGTATTTTTCACCATTATATTCTATTTTACACTATTGTACTATAATGTACTCTATATAGTTTATTAAAATCATAGTTTCACCCTCTTTGTTTCATACTTTACATTATTCCTCTACAATTTTCATGGAAATGGTTGTTTCTATATGTATAGGTACTAAGGTGAAGGCCTCCCATTTCATTTATTTGTTCTTGGAACTATTCACCAAACCCTATCCCATTGTAGGCTGGATTGGGGTTCTACATTCAACATTCTTCCATACAATTGGGCCATTATGGTTTGGGCCCTGGCATATACCACTCCAATTCATTGGATAAAGATTCAGATCTCATGAGATAAACAAGAAAAGAATAGGTAGTGAACCCTATTCTGTAATGGAATTTGTCTAATATGAGTTTCTTGGAAATGAACCTTGACTACTATGATGTTTTAGGGAGTGAACCCAATCAACTATGATTGATCTGTGAGTAAACATTGAGTACTATGATTGTTTAGGGAGTGAACTCAATCCACTATGATAGTCTCAATAGTGAGACATGACTACTAAGGAAAATATTTTCTATGTTTATGGGTATGCAAAAGTTCCATATTTTTTACAATGTTATGATTTCATGGATCATTTTATTTGATTCTGTAATGATTAAACACTATGAGAAAATGGTGTTTTAGTGGTCGTTTTCCAAACTGGCACTAAATGTTTCATCGAATAATATTAAGCATCAGTTTTCAAAACAATGGTGAAAAAACGACAGCTAAATGTTTTTAAAATATTTTTCATTTTTTTAAAAATTCTTCCAAAAAATTTTGCATTTTTTAGCGGTGGTTTTTATAAAAAAGCCACTAAGAAATAGCCACAGGTTTTTCCAAACAGCCGCAAAATTGAAGATTTTTTTTAAAAAATTATTTATTTATTATTTTATATTTATTATTTATTATTTATAATAAAATATATTTTATTATTTATAATTTAAATTATTTATAATTTTTCAATTATTAAATATTTATAATTATTAGTTAATATTATTTTTAAACTGAAAACAAATCTTCAATAAGTTGAAAAATAGACTTCGACATCAAATGACTATATCTTCTGATCCGAGAGTCCATTTCAGCTCCAGAACCAGTCAAATTGAATCTTATCAAATGAGATAAAACCATTTGAGATTTAAATTGTGTGATAATGAAAGGAAAAATATATATTCAAATTTCAAAAGTTGAAAATCAAACTCAAACATCAAACGATCATAACTTTTAATCCGGGTGTCCGTTTGGGCTGTACCACATATCAAATTGAAGCATGTGACGATTTATATACCATTTAAGTATGGTATTCTTTGAGTGTTGTACCACTTTTTATTCGATGAGAATGGACCAGAAGGCCTACAAAATTGAGTTTTTAGTTACAGGCCCCGATTTCTTAAAATTCAAACAGTTGTAACATTCACTCCAGGTGTCTGTTCGGTATGTACCACATATCATTTTGAAGCTCATTTCATGATCTTTTATTTGGCTGGTTGTGGTATAGAAAAAGGTGTCATAGATCAGATTTTATGGTCATTTTAGTGTTTTTAGGGTTTTTAGAGGTTCGTAACATTTTATGATTTATATAATTAATTAATTTATTAATTATTAATTATTTATTTTTTTATTTTTTGTTATTTATTTAATATTAATTAATTTATTATTAATTAATTAACTAGTTAACTATTATTTATTTTTCTATTATTTATTATTTATTATTCATTTTATAAATTTAGTTATTGATAAATTTATTTATTTATTTTTTATTTAATATTTAATATGTATTTATTTACTTATTTATTATTTAGTTATTATGTACAAATTAATTATTAATTTCTTTTTTACATATTAATTAATTAATTATTAATTAATTATTATTAGTTTTTTTATTCATTTATTATTTGTTTATTTATTATTTATTATTTATTTATTAATTAAAAAATTGTATATTTATCAATTATTTATTATTAATTAAATATTAATAAATAAATAAATATTAATTAATTATTAATTTTTTATTAATTATTAATTATTAATTAATTAATTTTTAAATATTAAGTTTTAAATTGTAAATGCAAATACTTAAATTTTAATTAATAATTAATAATTAGTAATTGTTAATTAAAAATTATCAATTATTAGTTATTATTTATAATTATTTATTATTAATTAATTAATTAATTAACTATTATTTTTCATTATTTATTAATTATACATTATTTTTTATTTTTATTTTTTACTTTTTATTTATTCATTATTCACTATTTATTAATTATTAATTATTAATTTATAAATAATTTCTTAATAATAATATTAATTATTTATAAATTTTTAAATATTAATTAGTAACTATGAATTATTAATTCATAACGACCAATTAATAATTATGAGTTATTATTAATTATTAACTATTAAATAATAATTATTTGTTGTTTACTATTTATTATTTATTATTTATTACTTATTACTTATTATTTACTATTTATTTATTTATCTATTATTTATTAATTTATTAATTATTTGTTATTTATTTATCATATATTAAATTATTTTTTGATTAATTTATTATTTATAAATTAATTATACATTATATGTTATATATTATATATTATATACTATATACTATATACTATATACTATATATTATATATTATGTATTATGTATTGTATAGTATCTATTATATATTATGTTTTATATATTATGTATTATATATTATATATTATATATTACATATTATGAATTATCTATTATCTATTATATATTATATTATATATATATTATGTATTATGTATTATATATTATATATTATATATTATGTATTATATTTTATGTATTACATATTATATATTATGTATTATGTATTATGTATTATGTATTATCTATTATATATTATATATTATATATTATATATTATATATTATATATTATATATTATATATTATATATTATATATTATATATTATATATTATATATTATATATTATATATTATATATTATATATTATATATTATATTTTATTTTATATTTAGTATTTAATATATACAAGTTACTATTTACTATTTATTATTTTCCATTTATTTTTATATTATATATTTCATTATTTATTATTCATTAATATTCTAATTAATAATTAAATATTTTTTAATTTTTAATTATTAATTGTTAGTTAATTAATTATTAAATATTGATTATTGATTAATCATTATTGATTAATAATTATTGATTAATAATTATTTAGTGTGAATATATTTGGTATGTTTTATTTGTTTTTCCAATTAATATATATATATATATATATATATATATATATATATATATAAGTATATAAATTTGATTTCCTGACCACATGAAGAGCATGCTGTAGTGGTAGTGTCTTTGTAGAATAAGCAAGATGTAAGGGGTTCAAATCTCACCCAATGTAGAATTTCTATATATTGCATGAGCATGTGCATGGACATGGACTTGTGTGTGGAGATGGACATGAGCATGGTAATAATAAATAATAAATAATAAATAAATTATAAAAATAAATAAATAAATAAATAAATAAATAAATACATTATGAGAATAAATAAATAAATTAGTTACGAAAATAGAAAAATTAAAAAAAAAATTAAAAAAATTATAAAAAAATTTAAAAAAAATTAAAAAAGATTTATCAATGGTTTAAACCACTGCTAAAGCGTTCTTCAATAGTTTAAAAAACTACCACTAATTATTTCCTAGTAAATGATCGATTTAGCGACAATTTTCCAAAACCATCGCAGAATGATTGAGCGGTGGTTTAAACTGCTGCTAAATACAAATTTTGGCGTAGTGTAGTACCTATGAAATTTTAATCTATATTTCTTTACTCAGGATTATGATCTTGGATATACAGTACATGATTTTCAATTGTTATGATAATGTTCTCAATCTAAAATGTTCATTTTATTCTTATTTAATCATTGATATCTCTAATGTTTTCCCTTACTGAGAATGAGAGTTAACCCTTTCATATATCCCCCTTCCACATGTTATGAAGGTTGAATTTATGAATGATATGTCTATAAATGGTATTAATTATGAAAGACTAAGTGGGATATGATGGAGTTAATTTATGAAGGAGTTTATTTTATCTCCAAATATACAAAGATACCAGATATATATGATTATGGAATTTATTTTTATGTGATGAATTTAGTATTCATCTAAAAATTTGTTTTATCAAAGAATGAAAAGTTTAGCCTGCAATTTTTTTTCATTAGATAATGTTATAGTAATCCATTGAAAACTAAGATGACAAAAGTTATTGGAAAATGAGATATGTCTATGTATTTAATAACATACTAATGTTTTATTAATGGTAATAGTTAACCTAAGTGATGAATAATAATTCAATGATTGAAAAGGAGTTTTCAAGATTTCGAGACACCACAAATTGTTTTTCATGTTTTCTCACTTGGGATATTGTTTCTCACACTATAATATTTCGTTTTAGCCAATGGATACAACCAAGCTGATTCATGTTAACACTTACAGACAATGGAATGATTTTAATAATGAGAAAATAAATGAAATGTGAGCTGTAATGTGAAAATGTATGATTATTCCTAATCATATATATCATTATATTATTAAAAGCCTCAACTTTAGTCAGTTCAATAACACATATAATAAGTAAAATAGTGAGTTTCGTGAAGTCCATAGGGGGATGAAACTTCAAATTCATATATTTTGGGAATGTGGGATGAAGCACTCAAGGTAATGTCTCAAATCAATGGTAAGATGGTTTCTATGTGGAAATTATGGGTATAGAGCATGTAATTCCTATATGAAAATATAATATCCCAGAACCCGCACTCTCAGATCCGGTGCTGAAATCATTAACATTAAATTAATGGCTTTGAGATTGTTGAAGGTGGCCCATATTTTTTAATCCAAAACATATAATAGAAAATAGAAATATTGGACCACTTATATTATCAAGGACCATTTAGGTATAGAGTTTTAGATAATTAGAAAAAATCATACATAAACAAAACCCGTGTCTTTAAATGAACATTTATCCCACTTAAATCACCTTTTCTTATTTCATATTAAGTCATCATCAACATCAATATGAAATCCCTATAAACATAATTCATTCAAAATCATTATTAATAACTTTGGGAAAAGTAAACATAAAGTTTGAGCTTAAATTATATGTAAGGAAAATAATGAACATTAACAATTGAATGCCATCAATGATCGTAGGAAGTGCATGATGTGACAACAAGATAATCTGATTTCAAGAGAGAATCATAAATTAAATCACACCCATGAATACTAGAATCATCATTCATAAAAAATGGAATATGTATTTAATAGAGGAATGATTTATAAGATTAAATAATAATGAGACATGTGATATCAATCTTGATCAAAGAATCATTATAAACCCACCGAAATAATAGATAAAACATGTTGTTATCTTGGAACATCAAAATCATAGAACACATAATGAACACTTATAGAACCCTTATAAAAGAAATAACCAAACAATAAAATTATAATAAAATTGCCTAGAGAACAAAATCATTACCAAATGCAATGGAGCACTATCAAGGTGAACCCATATTATAATATATATCGGGCTCACTTGGTGCTATCTCAACACACCCATCATAAATAATGTCTAAGAAGCACAACATTAATAAGATACACAGAGCATTACTTTTATTTTATAACACCACAAACAAATCATTATTCCATTGATATATTAAAAAATTCATAGAAAAGAAACATCTTCCATACTAATCTCTTTGAAACATTATTAAATCATGGAAAAGAAATGGGTTCCATGAAAATATCTTTAAAATATTATTAACCCTTGGAAAATAAACATGTTCCATAAAAATCTCAATGAAACATGATTAACTCATGGAAAAAAGGGGTTCCATGACAATATATTTGAAACATTATTATCCCATAGAAAAAATTGGTTCCATAACAATCCCATTTAAACATGATTAAAATATAAAAAAGAAATTGGTTTCATAACAAAATCTTCAAAACAATAATAATCCATCCGGATAAAAAATGAGGATGGTATCATTATAAAATATCCCTATCGGAGAAAAAGTTAAAACAAATGGAGTTACATTATATTAAAAATTATTTTCAAATACCACTCAGAATATTTATTAAGGAAAATTAGTTTTATTTTAAAATTATTTCATATAATTAAAAATTCAAAAAACATTTTTGAAATCCTATTCTCTAAGGAAACCTTGAAAACTTATAAAATAATGTTTAAAAATAATTTAAAACATATCCTGAGAGAAAAACATTTCCGTTTTGGAAAAAAATATTAAAACATAAATAATTTTAAAAACCATTTTATTTTAAAATTATCCTTGAAAACATATAATTTATTATTCAAATAAAACAATGATCACGATAGTGGGAAATTCTTGTTCATGTCATACTCATGAAAACATGAATTACTTTTATATTTTTGGTAAAAGAAAAAAGAGCATTGTTTGGAAAATGCAAAAAAGATTCCATTACAACCATTTTTTTTAAATGTTAAAAATGGAAAAAAATTTCAATAAAAAATCATTTGGATAATTTTAGAAGCATTTTTGAAAACATATTTAGAAAACATTGTTCTAGAATGAAAAGGTTTTCTAATTGATGTGTGAAATAAAGATGATTTTTTATAAAAACATTCTATTGACCTCTTTAGCTGATAAAGAGACAAAAATGAAGGGAATAAATTTATTCTCATGAAGTAACTATAGGAAAAGAAAATTAAGGATTATATTTATAGATTAATCATTGGATTTCATCATCGGAATCATAAACACAAAAAGTATTCATAAACGATGTGATTGTATTATAAAATTATTTCCTCTTTGACATCATTGGATCGTAAGACCCATAAAAGAATAAAATTAAATGAAACCTAAAATAACTATATAATAAGTAAATTCATGAAAATTTTATCAAATATGTGATATATATACCTCATAAAAGAATATAAGTGAAAAAAATAACCTATATCTCAAAGAAGGAAAATTGAGAAACAAATCCTTCACTACTATGGTAACATTTTAACTGTAAAACAAATGAATGATAAATCCTCAAATGTAAATGAAAATAATAATTGTATTCATTCAAAAAATCATAAAATAAATTCATTTTCTCAATATACAAAACAAAAAAATTGGTTACTATGTCATATGTCTCAAAAAAGTAAAAGTGAGGTGAGAAAAACCCTTACATAGAGTCCAGAACTTCCATGCATTTCCTTTAAATACAATATAATAAGATAATATCATTTATTTTATTTCATAATAAAATTTAAAAGTTTCAAAACATTATAATTAAATCATTTATTTATTTTATTTAAAATTACATATTTTAATTCGTAATCAGTTGAGTAAATGTTGAGTATTTTGAGGACGTTTGGTTTACTATTTCAAAATGGATGTGGTGTGTTTACCATGGCTAAATAGGTCATTTTTTGTATATATATATAAAAAATTATTAAAAAATTATAACATTTATTCATTAATTATACTTTTATAATCAATCATGAAAAATGGTTAAGAGAAATGTACTACATTATGATCATGGAGAAAGTATGTCGTACGTATGGATTTGTAACATTTCCAATTTACAATGATCATTATTGAAAGAAGGTATGAAATATTTTATCCATAAAAAATTATAATAATATCATAAATACCAAATTATTTCTTTAAATATATTTATATATATCATTCATGTGGTGTTGTGATGAAAAGAGAGTCACATCGCTTCGTGAAGACAGTAGTCAACACATACACGAACGACGTTATCATTTTTCACTGTGTGACAAAGAAATTATTAAATGATATATTAAATTTTTTGAAATATAAATAGATCATTAATATCATAATTATTTCATTTATATAACATATATTCATCAAAATTGTACTTATTACCTTCTATGTAATGTGTTAGTGAAAAAATGAATGAGGCCACTTCGTGAGGCGGTAGTCCGTTGTACACAAGAGTGACGTTATTGTATCCCATATGGAATTTAAATTAAAGGGTTTATATATTATATAATTACTCTATAGGTATAATTTTTTTATTAATATCTTATATATACTTTATAACCATCATCATAACCAACCATGAGATGTGTTGATGAAAAATGTGTCACATCAGTTTGTGAGGGATTAGTCCGTCGTACACACAAGCGATATTATTATATCCCATTTTATGGAATATAATATCTATATAGGTTATTAAAATAACATAATAAAATACTATTATATTATAGACATTGGACATAATGTTTAATATTAAATGAATATTATTTTAAGGAGGTGGAATAAAAAATATAAATAATGCAAAGTTAGTAAATTTAGATCTTCTCAAAACACTACTCTAGGATAGAACCTAAAATATTACAAGAATGGATTTATGAAGAAACTAAGGCTTATAGGATTGGATTATTCAATTTGGGAAGTTATTTGGGTAGGTATTTATGGAACCAAAATGATCATAAGGTGTGAAGAAGAGAGGATAGTTTTAGACTTTTATAATTGAGGTGAGTGTAACACTTTATAATTTTTAAAAAGGAAAAGGGATTAACATATATTTCATATTAAAAAGTGTAAAAAATATATTATTATAGATAATTATAAATTATAAGGTCTAGCTATGTATATAAAATATAGTTTAGTCATTTTTAGGTCATCTGGACCCTTATATTGGTAGCTTAACCCCTCGATAAACCCATTTTTACCTTAATCATGGTAAGTAATTTCTAATATTTTCACTATTAATTATAGGAATAAAAATAAGTTAAAATTATTATAAAATATAAATTATGTTTATTCCAATTATTTAAAAAATTAAATTAATATAACTAGGGGAATTAAATTTAAAACAAAACCGATAGACGAGATGAAATGGTGAGATTTCAAGAAGTGTATCTTCAAGAAAAGATGACTTTATATTAATTACATGATTAATAATCGTAATTGTATGAAAATAAATTAATATATATTAATATTTAATCTATAAATTTCATTCAATACATTTCTAATGATGTATTATTTTAATTTATTCAAAAGTAGAAACATCATGCACTTTAAACGGTTTTTTGATAAATTCCATTTTTAAACCCAATAAAAAACTTATACTAAAATCCAATATAATATTGATTAAAAAGTTATTGTTTGTATTAAATATAACCAAGGAATACTTATTTATCTTGAAATCACATTCAAAACATAATGGTAATTTTTTGAATTATAATTTATTAAAAAGAAATATTTTTTTACAAAGAATCAATTTTTTTCTATTCACATAAAAATAAATATTTTATGAAAAATATAAAATTACCAAAATTAATTTTTGATATTATTATTTAAAAAACTATGTTTGTTTTATATAATATTTTTTTAAAAATTTCCAAAAAATAATTTTAATATGTTTTATTGAAAATAAATAAAAAGCAATTTTGAAGAAAATATATTCTTGAAAAATAAAATTACTTTACTAAGAATTGGTTGATTATTTTAAAAAAATATCAATATTTTATATTTAGTTGGGAATATATATATATATCATAGAATAGTAAATATTTTCCACACCCGCCAATCTAACATCTATGTTTTAACAATTATATGTTTCATGTGCTGTTTATGTTTGGTGTTTTTTAGAGAATAAGCTATCGAGCATAGTTTTCTTTTCTAAAATCCCAGGGTGTTAAATCCTCCAAAATTTAGTAACACTACTACTCACAATTTTAACATTATATTGATAATCAAGTGATAGTAATTTGAAAATAATATTTATTTGGAGACCCACACCATGAAAACAATTAATAAATTATCCTCTTGATTAAAGATAAAAGGACGTATGATAGTCATCTGGAATAACAAGTACTTGGTTTTAAAATTAGATAACATAAGTATGAAGTGATTATTTTGAAAATGAAATAAAATTAAATAATTATTTAGATTTATATAGATCATTGATCAAAATAAAGTGAATGATCAAGATAATGTTAACAACTATAAAACCATAAACCAAACAGTTGTCAAAAAGGACATTGATATCATCAGAAATGATGGTAATTGGACCATATTTCTTTCAAGATATATTTCATTGATTTAAGTAATTTATATTTAATATAGTAAAAATAAAAAGGGAATATAATTACTTTATAAGTATAATTTAATCCTGTTTCAATTTCCACCACAATCTCATCTTTTTCTCTAAAAAATGAGTATTGAAGATAAAATTTTCAAACTTGAACCACTAAAAAAATATTTTAAAGGACCAAATAACCATAAAAGGTTAAAGGACCAAATAACCATAAAAGGGATTATAAATATAATACATCTATCTTTATACATAAACCAAAAACCAATTGGTTATAACATGGTAATAATTTTACCAAAATTAGTAGACCATCAAATAATAATACTGTTGGTCGGAGTGGATACTCAAGAGGGGGGGGGGGATTGAGTTCCAATTAAAATTTTCTGTTAAAAACAATGTTGATTAAAATCCATCTATTTCAAAAACAGATTAAACTGTAGTGAATTTATACAGATTATAAAGGTTCAATTAGTTTCTCAAAGATTGATTAGTTCTCAGTTAACTTAATCTTATGATTAAATTAACTTTTGAAACTAACTTACTGGTCTATAATAAATATAAACACTTGTGAGTTTAACTATCAAAGTAGCTTTGAAAATAAATTATATTTCAAAGTAATAGCAGCGGAATATGAAATAAATATGTAGTATGAATATAGTATGTAGCTACAAACACAGAGAATTAACCAAGAGGTTCATTCTCAAGCTGAGACTTAGTCCTCTCAAAAGTTTATATAAAAATGATCCACACCCTGGATCGTGGTTAACAACAGTGAACACACTGTCCAGGTCACAAGACCTCTACCACAATTCTGTGTGGGAAAACAAACAACAGCTTAGTGCTGTCCAGGTCTCATACGACCTCTACCACTATCCACAGTGGAAAATGAAGTGAAGAAAGGTTTGCTGAGGATTTACAGATCCTCCAGTAAAAGTACAGGAGTCAGTGTGTGTGTTTAATACAGCAGATAATACACACTGCTCAAAAAGTAAAACAAATGTATCACAGAGCAGAGATGTAGAGTTTAGAAATGGCTCTGGTGATTTCAGTGTAGCTCTGGACTCTTTTGTATTTGGTCAGAATTTATTCTGAGTCCTCTTCTCGTTTTTGTTTGAGAAGAAGAGTGTCGTATGCTTCAGGCTCAAAGGCAGTGAGATGTAGTCGATGAAGTTCTTCAATGTTCTTTTGTATGCACAAAACTCTTCTTGAGTAGGCTTGATTGTGTATGAAGTTCTATTCTGATTGGTTCTTCCTCCTCTTTCTTTTCCTCTATATTCCTCTTGTGTTCTTCTGTAAAATCTCCCATCTTCGGCAGAGTCTTCTTGTATTTATGTCACGTGCTTCGGAAGACAGAAAAAGTTTCCTTTCCGTAGGTACGGGGTACAGTTTCCTAACATCCGACAATCTTTATTAATAATTTGACAGAGCATTAAAATATACCTAATATGGCGGTTGGTTAGATTAAATAAAGATAAAGATAAATAAATTCAAATAGTTGTTTATGATTATTGAAGAATCAAGTGATCGGTAGGTCATCAGCATTAGTGAGTAATGATCGGTGACTCAGATAGATCAGCATCGGTGAATCAGACTAATCAGCATCGGTCTGTCATCTGATCGGTGAGTCAGTTTGATCGGTGAGTCATTTGATCGGTGGCTCATTTGCATCGGTGAGTCATGTGCATCGGTGAGTCATTTGATCGGTGGCTCATTTGCATCGGTGAGTCATTTGATCAGCATCGGTCTGTCATCTGATCGGTGAGTCAGTTTGATCAGCATCGGTCTGTCATCTGATCGGTGAGTCAGTTTGATCAGCATCGGTCTGTCATCTGATCGGTGATTCAGTTTGATCAGCATCGTTCTGTCATCTGATCGGTGAGTCATTTTTCATCGGTGAGTCATTTGCATCGGTGAGTCATTTGATCGATGGCTCATTTTCATCGGTGAGTCATTTGATCAGCATCGGTCTGTCATCTGATCGGTGAGTCATTTTGCATCGGATCGGTGCGACCGTTGTCCTTTGATATGCGATCAGTGCTTCCGATGTCTGTTGATATTGAATCGGTGCTTCCAAAATACTTTGTACGTCAATAAGAATAGACAAAAATGTGATAACAGATTCATTAACAGATTGTAATTAAGTTTATGAGAAATCAAACTAGATTAAGCATTAATGGTATGTGATGATTTGTGATTATTAAAACATCAATCATAGACATGAAATCAACAATCTTCCAGAGGGCTCAACAATCTCCCCCTTTTTGATAATCACAAATCTTTATCATTAAATATAAATAATATGATATATCATTAATAAAAACATAATGAGAATTAAACCATAAGAAGAATAAATATAAAGAGATATATAAATCTCCCCCTTAATTTAGATTACCCATATATATTATACAAATTTCTCCTCCTGAGATATATACATCTTTTCTCTCCCATATATCTCTCCCATACATCTTTCTTCTCCCATAAAGCATTCTTTTTCTTCTCCCATAAAGTATTCTTGTTCTTCTCCCCCTTTGGGATGATCAAAAAGGAGGAAAAAAAACAGATAAGAGAAAGTGAAAGGAAAAGCAGTCAGCAGGGAGTATAGATAGAAAAATATTTGATAAAGTACAGACTATTACAAGTAGCACATTGTTCACCCTATCAAAAACAATACACAACTATTTGTTGGTATACAAAGGGGCTTTGCCTTTGTCTTTGGGATCAATAGTGGGCAAGTTTGAAGGCTTGGAGGCAGGTTGGTCTTGGCGAATCTGAAGTGGTGGTAGGACAACTCGGGCAGGTGTAGGAGCAGGTGCCACAGAGGGTTGTTGTTGAGAAACATGAACTAAGTGAGAAGCTTGCTGAGGGACTGGTCTTAACTGAGATAGAGCTTGAGCAACAGATAGCTGATTTGGAGCTACATCAGAGTCACTGAGAGGTTCAGAAGTAGGAAGTACTATTGCAGTGGCATGTGCATGTAAATAGGGCTTCAAAAGATGAATAAAGTCCTGAATGACTTCTGCTCCATACTTCATAGCTTTTTCAAAATCATCTTTATTCTCCATGAACTGTGCCAAGGAAGGGATAAAATCTTGCAACTGATGAACTTGAGTTCTGAAGGCCTGAGTGACTGGAGGTAATTTCAGATTCTCTGCCAACACCTTGAAGCTTACAGTCATCTCATGTTTTGTATAAATCTTGGAAAAGTAATTATCAACTTTCTCTTTGATCTCTTGCAGAGCTTTCTTAGCATCTTCTGAATACACCAATGCCATCTTATGACTGTTATCACAGAGCTCTTTCATCTTTCTCAAAGATTCTAAATCAAGAATTTGTCTAACAGCAGCTAACTCATCATGCACAACTTCTCTTAGAGCTTCTAGCTCACGGGTAGTGATCTTGGTTACCTTGCCTGTACTGGCTTGGCTAACTATGTGAGTTAACTCAGCTTTCAACTTCCTCAGGTCAGACTTGTTGAGATGTTCAATCAAATTTCTCAAAACTTCTATCATACCAGAGATGGTTGATCGGAATTCGCTTGATAGAGATACCAGGCCGGTGTGAAGATCCTTCATAGTCTGATTCAAAAAGGTTATTTGCCTACCAATAAGTTCACCAGTATTGGCCAGGTCTGGCTTCACAGCATTAGATACTCTTTGTGAGAAGGCTTCCAATGAATGTTCAGAAACTTGGAGAGACACTTGAGTAAGAGCATTAGAAATTTCTTCTCTAACTGTGGCTCTCACAGCAGTTAGCAATTCAATCTTAAACTTATCAAGATCAGCTTGAGAGATTCTAGAACTAGGTAAATTATCATTTGTAGGATCAACAGCAGGAACAGACCTTGCTTCTCATGGGAGGTTCCTCTTCACAGCTGCAGCAGATTCTGGCATTGCTTCTTCGTCTTTAGAATATTCTAAGCCCAACACAGCATAACTAGGGTAGTCATCCCAAACAGCAGCACACAGGGTGTATTTTGGTTTCTCATAGCTTGCTGTTCCACTGATTTTTGGTGAATCATCCTTGCCACTGATATGTATTTCTTGTACTGACTGAGGTGAGTCTATTTGATCTTCGGAAAGACCATCCACTGGTCTGTTATCACCATCAACAACAGCTTCAACATCATCAGCACGTCCATCATCACTCTTCTCAGAAGCTTCACTGTGATATTCTTCAGTGTCAGAATCTTCTTCATCACCAAGAATAGGTTCTGATTCTGGTAGGGCTAAGGGTGGACTAGAAGGTCCAAATTCTATTCTTCTTTTGGGACTGGCAGTGTCAGGATCACTCCTACCATCAGGAGATGACATACTTCCTTCCTCAGTCGCAACTTCTTCTTGTTCTTGGGTTTTGGTGGCCTCATCCTTTCCTTCTTCTTGCTCATCATCATCAGAATAAACTGGTTCCTCATTTGGTTTCAATCCAGGGTCTCTCAAATCCTTTGGCCTCTTGCCATGATCTATGGGATTGTAGGCTTCATACAATTTATCTTCATCTGCAACCCAGCACTTCTTCCATGGATTCCAATTGATTTTCATCCTCTTGCAGATCTCTTTGTTGAGACAGAAGGTATGATCTGTTTCATTAACTTCATCATCTTCATCAATACATTCTAGATTCTTGAGCATGGTAGATATCATCTTTGAATAAAACAAGGCAGTGGCTTTCTTGGATGGTTTTACCATTCCAGCTATGTGTACCATCACATATCTACACAAATTGATTTTCTCATGTGTTTTCAGAAGAAACAACAGGAAAACATCCTGGTACTTTACAGCAGCAAAATCTCCTCTCCTAGGGCAAAGTTGGTGCTGAATAAACTTGAAAAGAAGTCTGCATTCACCATCTAATTCTGAAGCTGTGATTCTCCGTGACTCTCTATTTCCTGTCAAAAGCACCAGAGCTAATTCATAAGAGAAGTAATCAGATGTTAGAGGAATATTCCCAGCATAATCCTCATACCGACCTTTATGAGGTACGTTCAAGCACTCAGCCCACTACTTAGATGAGAAGGATATTTTCTTTCCTTTTACCACAGACGACATCCTGGCAGCCTCCACACCATCTAAAGTGATTTCCAGATTCATATAGAACTCATGTACCAGCTTCGGGTAGTCTATTCGAGAGTTGTCAGAAAACCAGTCTATCCATCCTTGCGATTCAAGAACTTGCAGCAACAGTGACTTACTTGACAAAATCCACGCAGAGCTTACTTCTTTTTCTACAGTAACAATCCGAGTTTCCAGGTTCGGATTTACTGATCGTTGAGAGGTACTACTCGACTCGCCTCGAGCACGCTTTGAATGTACAGGGCTATCCGGTCCTTTTCTCGGTCTCTTTTGCTTAGCCATTCGAGGATTTTTGGAAGGCAGGAGTTCGAAGGTTCGAAGTATAGGGGAAGAGAGGTTGAAAGGTTCGGCGGGAAATGAAAGGTCAAAGGTTTAGGGAGGATAAATAGCCGCGTATCATTTATTTTATCATTTAGGGTTCCCATAAAAAGTATAAAATAAATTTACTAATTAATTACAATATAATAAAAAAAAGAATATCGGTATGAGAGATCGGTTGCACAGATCAGTTTCACAAATTGGTTTCACAGATCGGTTTCACAGATCGGTTTCACAGATCAGTTTCAGAGATCAGTTTCACAGATCAGTTTCACAGATCGGTTTCACAGATCGGTTTCACAGATCAGTTTCACAGATCGGTTTCACAGATCAGTTTCACAGACCAGTTTCACAGATCAGTTTCACAGATCAGTTTCACAGATCAGTTTCACAGATCGGTTTCACAGATCAGTTTCACAGATCAGTTTCACAGATCGGTTTCACAGATCAATTTCACAGATCAGTTTCACAGATCGGTTTCACAGATCAGTTTCACAGATCAGTTTCACAAATCGGTTTCACAGATCAGTTTCACATATCGGTATCACAGATATGTTTCACAGATCAGTTTCACAGATCGGTTTCACAGATTGGTCTCACAGATCAATCATACACAACTCTTGTTTAATAAATTTCATTCTTTCAGAGCATAAAGGCTTTGTGAAGATATCAGCTAATTGATGTTCAGAACTAATAAATTTCAAAGAAATATCACCTTTTTGATAATGATCTCTTAGAAAGTGATGTCTGACATCAATGTGTTTAGTTTTAGAGTGAGACACAGGGTTCTTAGATATATTTATTGCACTAGTATTGTCACAGTTAATTGAAACATGTTTAAGATCAAATCCATAATCCAATAGAGTGTGTTTCATCCACATAATTTGTGCACAGCAACTACCAGCAGCTATGTATTCTGCTTCGGCAGTAGACAATGCAACTGAGTTCTTTTTCTTACTACACCATGATACTAGGGATTTGCCAAGCAAATGAAATGTTCCAGATGTGCTCTTCATATCTAAATTACATCCAGCAAAGTCAGCATCTGAATAGCTAGTTAGGTTAAATGATTGTCCTTTTGGATAAAACAAACCTAAATTTATAGTATACTTAAGATACTTAAAAATCCTTTTAACAGCCAGTAAGTGTGATTCTTTAGGATTAGCTTGAAATCTAGCACACATACATACACTGAACATAATGTCTAGTCGACTAGCAGTAAGATAAAGTAAGCTCCCAATCATACCTCTGTAATTGGTTTGATCCACTGGTTTCCCAGCTTCATCTGTATCCAATTTACAGGTAGTACTCATAGGTGTATCACTTTCCTTAATACTATCCAATCCAAAACGTTTTAAAATATCTTTTGTATATTTACTTTGATTTAAAATAATTCCATCTTTAGTTTGAAGAATTTGAAAACCAAGAAAATGCTTAATCTCTCCCATTAAGCTCATTTCAAATTCATTTTGCATAACCTTTGAAAAATCAGTACATAAGGAATTTTTAGAAGATCCAAAAATAATATCATCAACATAGATTTGTACTATTAATACATCTTTTGAAATCCTTTTTATAAAAATAGTGGGATCATCTACTCCTTTTGTAAATCCTTTTGAGATAAGAAAGTTTGAAAGCCTTTCATACCAAGCTCTTGGAGCTTGTTTTAAACCATATAAAGCTTTAGAAAGTTTAAAAACATGATTTGGAAAATGAGGATTTAAAATACCAGGTGGTTGTTCTACAAAAACATCTTCAACAATAAAACCATTTAGAAAATCACTTTTGACATCCATTTGATATAGCTTGAAATTCAGATGTGATGCATAGGCAAGTAAGATCCTAATAGCCTCTAATATAGCTACAGGTGCAAAGGTTTCCTCATAGTCAATTCCTTCTTCTTGATTGTAACCTTGTGCAACTAGCCTAGCTTTATTTCTAATGATGTTTCCAGATTCATCAACTTTGTTTCTAAACACCCATTTTGTGCCTATGGTCAAAATGTCCTTAGATCTTTCTACTAATTTCCAGACTTTGTTTCTTTCAAATTGATTTAGTTCTTCTTGCATAGCCATTACCCAAAATTCATCATTAATAGCATCATTTATATTTTTAGGTTCTGACTGTGAAAGAAAAGCTTGATGTTCAACCTGATTTCTTAGAGAAGCTCTAGTCTGTGTTCCTCTATCTAGATTTCCTACAACAGCATCTAAAGGATGGTTCCTTAGAGTCCTAGATGGTCTTGAAAAGATAGGGCTAGAGATTTCAGATTCATCTACAGATTGAGGTTCAATAGAAGAAGGTTCTGGAGAATTTCCAGAGCTGGATGTTTTAACTATAGGTCCATTGTATTTATCATTGAGATTCAAACCAGAGAGATCATCTTCAAGAGAGATTTTAGGTTCATGTGGATCAGTTTCATCAAATTTGATGTGAACAGATTCTTCCACACATTTGGTTATTTTATTGAAAACTCTATAGGCTTTACTAGAGATAGAGTAACCTAGGAAAATTCCTTCATCACTCTTGGATGCAAATTTGTCAAGATTGTCTCTAGTATTGAGAATGAAGACTTTGCAGCCAAAAACTTTGAAGTATTTAACCTTAGGTTTCCTATGGTTCCACAACTCATAAGGGGTCCTCTTAAGAACTGGTCTGATCAAGACTCTATTAATGACATAACAAGCTGTATTTACAGCTTCAGCCCAAAAGTAAATAGGCAGTTCATATTCATTGAGCATGGTTCTAGCTATTTCTTGCAGGGTTCTATTCCTTCTCTCTACTACACCATTTTGTTGGGGTGTCCTAGGGGCAGAGAAATTGTGACTATAGCCATTGTGTGAGCAGTAAGAATCAAACTCATGATTTTCAAACTCACGACCATGATCACTTCTCAGGGTCTTAATCTTGAGTCCACTAAGATTTTCTACAGACTTGGAGTATTTAACAAAGTAAGAACAAGCTTCACTTTTTTGAGCTAGAAAATATACCCAAGTATATCTAAAAAAGTCATCTACAAGAACATAGACATAGTGCATCCCATTAAACTAGAAACTCTAGAAGGTCCAAATAAGTCCATGTGAACCAACTCGAGAGGTTGAGAAGTTGACACTTGTTTCTTTGATTTAAAAGAAACTTTATGTTGCTTTCCTTTTTGACAGGGATTACAAACTTTGTCTACTGGAAATTCAAGTTTGGGTAAATCTCTAACTAAGTTCTTCCTAGAAAGTTTTCTAAGTGAGTGTACATTGCAGTGTCCTAATCTTCTGTGCCAAAGCCAAGACTCTTTATGAAAAGCATTTAAGTAAGGAATATTCTGCTTAGCTAAGGAATCTAAATCAACAACATAAACATTTTCATTTCTTAAAGCAGAAAATACTAAAACATTTTTAGAGTTAAAAACATTGCAAGAATCATTTTTAAATTTCACATAAAAACCATCATCACACAATTGAGAAATGCTTAACAAGTTATATTTAAGTCCATCGACAAATAAAACTTCAGAAACCAAGATTGAATCAGTGTTACCAATCTGGCCTAAGCTGATGATTTTTCCTTTTGAATTATCACCAAAAGTGACAAAGCCTCCATCAACTTTTACTAAGCTCTTGAAACATGAAAAGTCTCATGACATATGTCTTGAACATCCACTGTCTAAGTACCATATCTTCTTATGACAGCTCTTCAACCAGGTCTCCTACAAAACGGATTTAGATGGAAGATGATTTTGGTACCCAGATCTTCTTGGGTCCAGACATGTTATCCAATGATACTTTAGGTACCCATATTTGTCTAATGGGTCTCATATAATTTGTAGAATTAACATTCTTTGAAAGATAAACCTTATTAGATCCATAACTATGAATATAACTGGTTGAGGCATATGAAGTTCCAGAATTAACTATCTTCTGTCCAGATTTAGGAATGAATCTAGTTTTGGAAACTTTTCTTTGTCCAGGTTGGTATCCTATACCAGTAGTATATCTAGGTGCAACTTGCTTTCCTAGCATTTGTGTTAGAGTATTCTTGCCATTTTTGAACTTCTCTAAGTCTTTTCTGAGTTTTTCATTAGACAATTTTAGTTCAGTATTCTCTTTAAGCAACTGAGCATTCTTTTCTACTTCTATATCCAGATCAGATTTATGCTTAACACTTAAAGCATACTGTTTCTATAAACCTTTATATTTATCTTTAAGATCATTACAGGTTTCTTCAAGCATATCACAATATTCAAACAGTTCAGATTTAGACATGTTATCACCTTCAGAATCATCTCCAGAATAATATAAATTTGAGGCAGGAGTTTCTGATGTTACCTCAGAAGTGTTTGTCATGAAACACATGTTGGCTTGATTCCTTTCAGAGTCTGAAGATTCAGCTTCACTTGTGCTGTCTTCTGAAGCACTCCAAGTAGCCTTCATGGCTTTCTTGTACTTTTTATCCTTGTATTCATACTTCTTTCTATATTTCAGCTTTGGACAGTCTGTTTTTATGTGTCCTTTTCTTTTGCATTCATAACAGACAACTTCATCTAATTTATCAGACTTCTTCCAATCCTTTTTCCAGTGTCCTTTGTTATCATACTTGCCTTTGTAGTTTGACTTTCTGAAAAACTTCTTCTTCCTATAGAATTTCTTAAATCTTCTAGCAATGTGTGCCATCTCAGCATCACTATCAGAATCATTCTCACTTTCCTCACTACTTAAACTTTCATTGATAGCTTGAGGCTTTTCCTTATCCTTATTCTTTGAGGTTGTAGTCTTGAAGGCAATAGACTTCCTTTTAGGTTCATCATCTTCTTCTTTATTTACTTTAAGCTCTTATTCATACATCATCAGCTTACCAATTAATTCCTTGACAGGCAGTGTTCCAATGTCACAGGATTCTCTAATGGAGACAGAGGTTCCTCTCCATCTTTCAGGTAGACATCTCAAAATTCTCATGATTTGCTCCTTTGCTGGAACATCCTTTCCCAGAGAAGTCATTGTGTTGACAATTTCATTGAACCTGAGATACATATCAGAAATGGGTTCATCAGGATTCATCTTAAAATTATCATACTTAATAGTATAGGTATTCAATCTCATCTCCTTAACATTAGTTGTTCCTTCATGAGAAACAGCTAAGGTATCCCAAATTTCATATGCAGTTTTACATGCAGAAATTCTTTTAAATTCTTCATCTCCTAGAGCACAGTACAGAGCATTCATAGCTTTACAATTATAATTGTAAGCAGTCTTTGTAGGTTCATCCCAAGTAGATCTATCAGTACTGGGAATTTTATATTCAGCTTCAATGACAGTCCAAATATCAAAGCCCATACTTTCTAAGTGAATTTTCATTTTTAGCTTCCACTGAGCATAGTTGTTTCCATTAAAGAAAGGTGGCCGGTTAGTAGCAGCACCCTCAAGTATATTATCCATGATATTACAAAAAGAATTTTAAAGAGATAAAAATTTAGAAATAACAGAAATTTTAAGAACTTTAAAATACAACTAAAATCACAGTTGAAAAACAGAGTACTTTTAGAAAATATTAACTTCCTCTGATACCAAGTGTTGGTCGGAGTGGATAATCAAGAGGGGGGGGGGGGAATTGAGTTCCAATTAAAATTTTCTGTTAAAAAAAATGTTGATTAAAATCCCCCTATTTCAAAAATAGATTAAACTGTAGTGAATTTATACAGATTATAAAGGTTCAATTAGTTTCTCAAAGATTGATTAGTTCTCAGTTAACTTAATCTTATGATTAAATTAACTTTTGAAACTAACTTACTGGTCTATAATAAATATAAACACTTGCGAGTTTAACTATCAATGTAGCTTTGAAAATAAATTATATTTCAAAGTAATAGCAGCGGAATATGAAATAAATATGTAGTATGGATATAGTATGTAGCTACAAACACAGAGAATTAACCAAGAGGTTCAGTCTCAAGCTGAGACTTAGTCCTCTCAAAAGTTTATATAAAAATGATCCAAACCCTGGATCGGGGTTAACAACAGTGAACACACTGTCCAGGTCACAAGACCTCTACCACAGTTCTGTGTGGGAAAACAAACAACAGCTTAGTGCTGTCCAGGTCTCATACGACCTCTACCACTATCCACAGTGGGAAATGAAGTGAAGAAAGGTTTTCTGAGGATTTACAGATCCTCCAATGAAAGTACAGGAGTCAGTGTGTGTGTTTAATACAACAGATAACACACACTGCTCAAAAAGTAAAACAAATGTATCACAGAGCAGAGATGTAGAGTTTAGAAATGGCTCTGGTGATTTTAGTGTAGCTCTAGACTCTTTTGTATTTGGTCAGAATTTATTCTGAGTCCTCTTCTCGTTTTTGTTTGAGAAGAAGAGTGTCGTATTCTTCAGGCTCAAAGGCAGTGACATGTAGTCGATGAAGTTCTTCAATGTTCTTTTGTATGCACAGAACTCTTCTTGAGTAGGCTTGATTGTGTATGAAGTTCTATTCTGATTGGTTCTTCCTCCTCTTTCTTTTCCTCTGTATTCCTCTTGTGTTCTTCTGTCAACTCTCTCATCTTCAGCAGAGTCTTCTTGTATTTATGTCACGTGCTTCAGAAGACAGAAAAAGTTTACTTTCCGCAGGTACGAGGTATGTTTTCCTGACATCCGACAATCTTTATTAATAATTTGACAGAGCATTAAAATATACCTAATATGACCGTTGGTTAGATTAAATAAAGATAAAGATAAAGAAATTCAAACAGTTGTTTATGATTATTGAAGAATCAATTGATCGATAGGTCATCAGCATTAGTGAGTAATGATCGGTGACTCAGATAGATCATCATCGGTGAATCAGACTGATCAACATCGGTCTGTCATCTGATCGGTGAGTCAGTTTGATCGGCGAGTCATTTGATCGGTGGCTCATTTGCATCTGTGAGTCATGTGAATTGGTGAGTCATTTGATCGGTGGCTCATTTGATCAGCATCGGTCTGTCATCTGATCGGTGAGTCAGTTTGATCAGCATCGGTCTGTCATCTGATCGGTGAGTCAGTTTGATCAGCATCGGTCTGTCATCTGATCGGTGAGTCATTTTGCATCGGTGAGTCATTTGCATCGGTGAGTCATTTGATCGGTGGCTCATTTGCATCGGTGAGTCATTTGATCAGCATCAGTCTGTCATCTGATCGGTGAGTCATTTTGCATCGGATCGGTGCGACCGTTGTCCTTTGATATGCGATCAGTGCTTCCGATGTCTGTTGATATTGAATCGGTGCTTCCAAAATACTTTGTACGTCAATAAGCATAGACAAAAATGTGATTACAGATTCATTAACAGATTGTAATTAAGTTTATGAGAAATCAAACCAGATTAAGCATTAATGGTATGTGATGATTTGTGATTATTAAAACATCAATCATAGACATGAAATCAACAATCTTCCAGAGGGCTCAACAAATACAATAACCACAAATATTTAACAGTAATCACCAAATCTCAATATAAATAAATCTAAAATAAACTATAAAATTAAATATTTATTTAATCTCAAATTTTATTTCATATATTTCATCTTTAAATACAAAAATATGGATTTATTATTTTGAGATAACATTAATCACGTAGCCAGCAAATCAGTATTCAATCATGTGATTATCTATGTGATTAAACTTGTATTCCCATAATTACCTTAATATCTAAGATCATACAAAACCTAAAGATTATGAATACCTTAAAATAAATGATTATAAAATGTAAATTAATTATTCATAGTAAACTAAATCATTACACATAATTCAATTCTATAATTTTTTTCTAAAAGATTCATTAATCACTTAAATATCTCATCACTTGAAACCTAAATGGGGTGTCCAAGACATTTAACTTATAATCCTCCATAATCCTATTAACCTGAGATGGTATGCATAAATATTAATATAACCTAACATGAAAATATCATAATCTACAAGAATTTCAAAACCATTCCTCTAATAAAAACTATAACATCCTAAAATCCACACTCCCATATCCTATACTAAAATCATAAACATAACATTTCAATCATTGAAAATATTGAATTTGACCCAATTTTATCAATTCAAAACATGAAATAGAAATATCACATTTTGGATCACTTAAATTTTAAAGGAAATTTTAGGTTTAATGTTATATATAATAAGGTAAAATATTATATATACAATACCAATGCCTTAAAATTATAATTTCTCCCACCCAACGGTTCTATCATAACCATTGGTATATATGGAATTAAGAGGGTTTCCCCAACGTTTTTTTGAAACTGTTGGGATAACATAACTTTCCAAACAGTTTTTAAAAACCCTTGGGAATGAAAACTCACAAATAACATCGATCTGCAACTCCAGAAATCTCGAAACTTTTTCCCTAACCGAGACCTGGACGCACCCTCTCGAAATTTTTTCCCTAAACCTCAATCGTCTGGAATGTTTGCCTCTAAATCTCGACACAAACGCTACTTCCCAACACAACAGGTCTAGTTTTCAATGATTTTTTCTTCCTGTTTAAATCGGTATGTGTGAGTTCATTGATTTTAGATTTTTTCTTCTTGTTTAAATCAGTTCGTGTGTGTTAATTTATTTTAGATTTTTTCATTCTATTTTGGTGAAATCTAGTGTGTATTATTATCCCCTTATGAAAATAAGGCATATATAATTTTTGGTTACGGTTGGAACCCTACTTCACAACCTGCTCTAGAGGGTGCTAACTCTAATTTCCAACGGGACATCTATCTCTGATTCAAGAAATTTTTGTTCTTACATTCTAAATCGGTAGGTGTGCCTTCATTTATTTTAGATTTTTTCGTTCCATTTTTCTACAATGTATTATGTATTATGATTCCCTTATGAACACAATCAATATATCATTTTAGGTTGTGGTTTTGTTGTGATTTATCTGTATTGAATAATTTTGGTTGATATTGAAGAGGTCAATATAGTCCTGAGTTATTTTATCCTTGATTTATTTTAAATTTATGGTCTATTAACTTGATTTCGTTGGTTAGCCATAAATACAGTTAGGGTTGTCCAGGTGGGGTGGGGGGGGGGGGGCTGTGTTTTCCAAGTGGGGTGGGGGGGGGGGGGGCTGGGTTGTCCAAGTGGGGTGGGGGTAGAGCTGTCAAAGTGGGGTGGGGGTAGAGCTGTCCAAGTGGGGTGGGGGTAGAGCTATCCAAGTGGGGAGGATGTCGAGGGCTCTCCAAGTGGGGTGGGGGAGGGGCTGTCTAGTTAGGGTGGGGATGGGGCTGGGTTGTCCAAATGGGGTGGGAGTAGGGCTGTTTGGGGTGGGGGAGGGGCTGTCTAGGTAGGGTGGGGGAGGGGGCTGTCTAGGTAGGGTGGTGAAGGGGGCTGGGTTGTCCAAATGGGGTGGGGGTAGGGCTGTTTGGGGTGGGGGAGGGGCTGTCTAGGTAGGGTGGGGGAGGGGGCTGGGTTGTCCAAATGGGGTGGGGGTAGGGCTGTTTGGGGGTGGGGGAGGGGCTGTCTAGGTACGGTGGGGGAGGGGGCCGTCTAGGTAGGGTGGGGGAGGGGGTTGGGTTGTCCAAATGGGGTGGGGGTAGGGCTGTTTGGGGTGGGGGAGGGGCTGTCTAGGTAGGGTGGGGGAGGGGGCCGTCTAGGTAGGATGGGGGAGAGGGCTGGGTTGCCCAAATGGGGTGGGGGTAGGGCTGTTTGGGGTGGGGGAGGGTGTGGAGGTTGGGTGGGTGAGGGTGTCCAGGCAGGGTTGTCCAAGTGGGGTGGGGAGGGTGTGCAGGTGGGGTGGGGGAGGGGCTGTCTAGGTAGGGTGGGGGGGATGGGTTGTCCAAGTGGGGTGACAGTAGGGCTGTCTAGGTGGGGTGCGAGGGGGGGGGGGGTGGATGGGTTATCCAAGTGGGTTTTGGGGGGTAGGGGTGTCCAGGTATGGTGGGGGGGTGGCTGGGTTTTCCAAGTGGGGTGGGGGTAGGGCTGTCCACGTGGGGTGGGGGGGTGCTGGGTTGCCCAAGTGGGGTGGGGGTAGGGATGTCCAAGTGGGGTGGAAACCCTAAATTCAATGTTTTAATTGGAGATTTGGTTTGTTTTATTAGAGATTAGGTGTGTGAGGAATTTTTATTACTATTATGGGTGGTTTTAATCAAAAGTTATGATGTTGGAACCATTTATGATGTTGTTGTCTCTATTTAATCTCATTTCCCCTAACTTAACATTAAATTCTATATCACATTTGGTTTCTGTGTTTTAATTTCCAGTTAAGTTATTTGTGGTCTATGATTGTCTGTTGTTAATTGTTTTCAATGGTTTGGAGTGTAAATTGGGAATTTAATGTGACTTTTCCAAATGGGGGTGCCTTGAGAATACTCCAAATATTTGTTAAAAATGATCAAAGGGATTTTATTATTTAAAATGGATTTCAAAATATATTTTCTATTAAAGTTAAATCCTATTGAATTGTTTATGACAAAATGACTTATATAAATTCTTTTTACAGAATGGAAAGAAGTTGGATGTATGAAACTGATTGGATCTCAAGTTATTTTCAAAACAATTTGGAGAGCTTTATAGATTTTGCATTTCACAATGCTTCAGATAGTGGTCGCATACACTGCCCATGTTCCAATTGTGTTGGTAGACCTTGGTTGAGCCATGAAGAAGTCAGCTACCACATAACCAAAAATGGTTTTCAAGCAAACTACTTTGTGTGGTATCACAATGGGGAGAAAATGAAATCTCAAATTGGTGATGATCGAAATGAAAGGACTGGAATGGAGAATTTGTTAGATGATCGGTTTCCGTTTATTCACCATCATGAAAAAGAAAGGATTTTGACTCAAGAAGACTTCGATATGAGGATAGCTTATGTATCTAGTAAAAATGATGATATTGATAGGGTGAAAAAATTGAATGATGCTGCCATGACTCCAGTATATCGACAATGTGATAAAATGAAAAAGATGGAATTTTTAATCCGATTGTTTCATGGGAAAACTATGTATGGAATTTCTAATATAGAAATCGATTACATTCTTACCCTCTTGAAGGATTTACTTCCAGATGATGCAGATATTCCCTCAAACCACTATATGGCATGGAAGTTAGTTGAGGAAATTGGATTTTCAAGAAACAAAATTCATGCTTGCCCGAAATATTGTAGTTTATTCTAGGAGGAAACCGCTGAACGAAATGATTTTATAAAATGTGGCACATCCTGCTGGAAGTCAAAATATGATATAACACCATCCCGCATTCCACAAAAAGTAATGTGGCACTTTCCATTGATCCCCAGACTTCAAAATATTTTTATGTCTGATGACATATCAATAAAAATGATATGGCATGATACCGAGAGAAAGAAGACTAATGATGAGTTGGTTCATCCTACAGATGGATTTGCATGGCAGAGATTTGATGCTCGACATCCTAATTTTTCAGCTAACATGCGTAATGTGAGGCTGAGTCTTTCATGCGACGGTTTTAATCCATTTGGGAAGATGCTTACTTTGCACAACACATGGCTAGTTTTTATACACATTTATAATCTTCCCCCATGGTTGTGTACGAAAAAACCTTTCACTTTCATGAGTATACTCATATCTGGTCCATCTGATCCCGACATTGATATTGATGTGTACATGCAACATTTAATAAAAGAGTTGAAACTTCTTTGGGATGTGGGTGTGCGCACATACAATGCATGTTCGAAAGACATATTTCAGATGCGTGCTGCACTTATGCGGATGATCAATGATTTTCCGGCTTATGCAATGATGTCTGGATGGAGCACGAAGGGAAAACTGTCATGTCCAGTTTGTGTGAAGAATACACAATCTATAAGACTGAAACATCACTGTAGCTTCAGTTTTATGGTACATCGACGATTCTTACCAAAGGATCATCCATATATAATGAATAATCGAAGATTTTATAATACCACAGAAACCGATGATCCCGTTGTGGCCGACACCACTCAAAGTGCCTCTCTTTTATTTAAAATGGACTTAATTTTAAGTGAAAACAACAACTGACATATGCCAAACTGACAAAATGCCTTAGGATTCTGTTTAAACTTTAGAAAAATGATCCATGGGTCATATGTGACGTGCATGAGTCAACCCCGCCTCAATCCGAGCCGCGGTGTGTCTGGGACCACTCAAACTGTCTCTCTTTTGTTCAAAATGGACTAAATTGTATGTGAAATCAACAACTGTCATACGGGAAACTGACCAAACACCTTAAGATTCTATTTACACTTTAAGAAAATGATACAAGGGTCATATTTTATGTGTATGAGTAAACCCCGCCTCAATCTGAGGCACGGTGTGGCCAGGACCACCCAAACTGCCTCTCTTTTGTTTTAAATGGACAATATTTTACGTACATACGCCAAAAAGATCAAACAGATTCTCATTGTGTTAAAACATTAGGAAAATGATCCATGACTAATATGTGATGTGTATGAGTCAACCCCACCTCAATCCGAGGCCCGGTGTGGCCGACACCACTCAAAGTGCCTATATTTTGTTTAAAATGGACTTAATTTTAAGTGAAAACAACAACTAACATACCGGAAACCGACCAAACGCCTACGGATTCTATTGAAAATTTAGGACAACGATCCATGGGTCATATGTGACGTTTAAGAGTCAACCTAGCCTCAATCCGAGCCGCGTTGTGGCCGGGACCACTCAAACTGTCTCTCTTTTGTTCAAAATGGACTAAATTGTAAGTGAAATCAACAACTGACATTCGAGAAACCTACCAAACACCTTCGGATTCTGTTGAAACTTTATGAAAATGATCCATGGGTCATATTTGACATGTAAGAGTCAACCCCACTTCAATCCGAGGCACGGTGTGGCCAGAACCACTTGAAGTGTCTCTCTTTTGTTTTAAAAGGACATCATTTTTAGTGAAAACAACAACTGACATACGGAAAACTGACCATATGCATTTAGATTCCATTGAAACATTATGAAAACAATCCATGAGTCATATGTGACGTGTAAGAGTCAACCCCACCTCAATATGAGGTGCAGTGTGGCCGGAACCACTCGAAGTGTCTCTATATAGTTTAAAATGGACTTCATTTTAAGTGAAAAGAACAACTAACATACATAAAACTGACCAAACATATTCGGATTCTGTTGATACTTTATTAAAAGGATACATGGGTCATTTGTGACGTGTATGAGTAAACTGAGCCTCAATCTGAGCCTCGGTGTGGCCGCCACATCTCAAAGTGACTCACTTTTCATTGAAATGGAAAACATTTTAAGTGAAAACAACAACTGACAAACTAAAACCCCACAAAATGCATTCAGATTCAATTGAAACTTTAGTAAAATGATACATTAGTCATTTGTGACGTTTAAAAGTAAACCCACCTCAATCTGAGGCACAGTGTGGCCAGAACCACTCGAAGTGTCTCTCTTTTGTTTCAAAAGGACATCATTTTTAGTGAAAACAACAACTAACATACGGAAAACAAACCAAATGCATTCAAATTCTGTTGAAACATTAGGAAAAAAAATTCATGGGAAATATGTGACGTGTAAGAGTCAACCCCACCTCAATTTGAGGTGCGGTGTGGCCGGAACCACTCGAAGTGTCTCTTAATAGTTTAAAAGGGACTTCATTTTAAGTGAAAAGAACAACTGACATATGGAAAACCGACCAAACACATTCAGATTATGTTGATACTTTAGGAAAAGGATCCATGGGTCATTTTTGATGTGTATGTGTCAAAAGCACTTCAATTTGAGCCTTGGTGTGGCCGCCACATCTCAAAGTGACTCACTTTTCTTTGAAATGGAAAACATTTTAAGTGAAAACAACAACTGACATATTGAAACCCAAAAAAACACATTCAGTTTCCATTTAAACTTTAGGACAATGATCCATGGGTCATTTGTGATGTGTACGAGTCAACCCCGCCTCAATCCGAGTTATGGTGTGGTCGGGATCACTCTAAGTGTCTCTCTTTTGTTAAAAATGGAAAACATTTTAAGTACATATGGAAAACCGACCAAACAGATTATGATTGTGTTGATAATTTAGAAAAAAGATCCATGAGTCATATGTGATGTGTACAAGTCAACCACTCCTCAATCTGAGGTGCGTTGTGGCTGACACCACTCATAGTGTATCTCTTTTGTTTGAAATATACATCATTTTAACTAAAAAGAACAACTGGCATACAGAAAAATGACCAAACGCATTCGGAATCGGTTGAAACTTTAGGAAAACGATCAATGGGTTATATGTGACATGTACGAGTCAACCCCACCTTAATCTGAGGTGTAGTGAGGCCGGAACCACTCGAAGTGTCTCTCTTTTGTTTCAAAAGGACATCATTTTTAGTGAAAACAACAACTGACATACGGAAAACTGACCAAATACATTTTTATTCCATTAAAACGTTAGTATAACAATACATGAGTCATATGTGATGTGTATGAGTCAATCCCACATCAATCCGAGGAGCGGTGTGGCCAGAACCACTCGAAGTGTCTCTCTATAGTTTAAAATGGACTTCATTTTTAGTGAAAAGAACAACTGACATACAAAAAACTGACCAAACACATTCTAATTCTATTGATACTTAAGGAAAAGGTTCCATGGGTCATTTTTGACGTGTATGAGTCAACCACGCCTCAATCCAATCCTCGGTGTGGCTGACACGACTCAAAGTGACTCACTTTTCATTGAAATGGAAAACATTTTAAGTGGAAACAACAACTGACATACTGAAACCCCACAAAACGCATTTTGATTCCATTGAAACATTAGGAAAACAATCCATGGTTCATTTTTGATGTTTACGAGTCAACCGAGACTCAATCCGAGCCTTGGTGTGGCTGGGAAAACTCAAAGTGACTCACTTTTCTTTGAATTGGAAAACATTTTAAGTGAAAACAACAACTGACATACTGAAAACCAACCAAATGCATTAGGATTCCATTGAAACCTTTGGAAAACTATCCATGAATCATTTTTGACGTGTAAGAGTCAACCCCACCTCAATCCGAGTCACGGTGTGGTCGGGATCACTCTAAGTGTCTCTCTATAGTTTAAAATGGACTTCATTTTAAGTGAAAAGAACAACTGACATACGAAAAACTGACCAAACACATTCGGATTGTGTTGATACTTTAGGAAAAGGATCCATGGGTCATTTGTGATGTTTATGAGTCAACCAAGCCTCAATCGGAGCCTCGGTGTGGCCACCACAACTCAAAGTGGATCACTTTTATTTGAAATGGAAAGCATTTTAAGTGAAAACAACAACTGACAAACAAAAAACTGACCAAACGCATTCAGATTCTATTGAAACTTTATGACGACAATCCATGGGTTATTTGTGACGTTTATGAGTCAACCCCGCCTCAATCCGAGTCGCGGTGTGGTGGGGATCACTCAAAAATATCATTTTTTTAAATGAAACACATTTTAAGTGATAATAACTGGAACACGGAAAAACAACGAAACCCTTTTGGAATATGTTGATACTTTAGGAAAATGATCAATGGGTCATGTGTGATGTGAAATAGTCAATAATGCCTCAATACGAGGTATGGTGTGACCGGTACTACTCCAAGTGCATGTATTTTTTTAAAATGGATATCATATATAGTAAAAACACCTGTTTACGAAAAACCGATCAAATTATGAATTGAATTCAAAATTTCACATATAATTGTCATCTAAATTTGAAATTGAATTCTAAATGAATTTTAAAATGAATTCTAAATGAATTATAAATGAATTTAATAATAAATTCTAAATGAATTATAAATTATGTATCTCTATAATTACGTTATGAATTCTGATTTATTTCTGAATGTGTATAGTTTCAGGATGTATTATATATTAAATGTATATTAATTTGTTCTGTATATGTATATATTTGTTGGTTATTATAGGTAAAGGAGAGGGATTGAAGAATCATAAGTGAATGGAGACCCTGATCCTCCCCTGTGCAAATTGCAGCATGCTGTGAAAATTGCAGGCTGCTGTGCAATTTGCACAGCATAGGCTATGCCAACGGTTTGAAACCATTGGCATAATCTTCTAAGGAGGTTTATACCAATGATTCAGATGGAACCGTTGGTATAAACTCTTTCCCAACAGTTTCAAAACGTTGGGAAAAGATGTATATTTGGATTTTTCCAAACGGTTTTGAGTGAACCATTGGGGAAAGCTAGAGATTTTGTTGGGTTTTACCAACGGTTTACTTAAAACCGTTGGGATAGGTTGATTTTTATAACCTATCCCAACAGTTCTTTGTAAACCGTTGGGAAAAATTTTCCCAATAGCTTACTTCCCCATAGTTTGCAGAACCATTGGGATAGATATTCCCAACGGTTTTTCAGCCTTTCCCAATAGTTGTGAACTGTTGGAAATGCCTCTTTTTCCAATAGTGTGACTATTATTATTTCACATGAGTTAATCATGATAATACATTTTGAAATCCATCTAAAAATATTTCATTCATAATAATTATTGATTACTTGAGTAAAATGAAACACAATAATCATGAGCTCAGCAGATCAATAAATTTAAATATAATAATTAGATATTTAATGTGATCAATGATAATAATAAGTGCATAAGGGTTTAACAAGATAATCAGAGTCCATGAGTGAATCATAAAAGAACTCATACCCATCAATAGGTGAATCCTCAGTCATAAAACATGAAATACATTTTTGAAAAAGGAAAGATTGGTATGGATAATGATGAGGGATGTGATATAAATATTGATTAAGGGAATAACTATAAACCCATTGAAAAAATAGATAAAACATGTTAGTGTCTATGAACATAATTTTCTTAGAACACATACAAACCCATAAACTGGAATAACCAAAAGTTTGACTACAAATATAATTATCCCAATAACAAAATCATTACCTAATGAAGTAGAGATATAGCTGGGCACACTCATCTTATAAGATATATCAGGATAACTAGGTGTTATCTTGGTGCACAAATTGTATTTAATTTCCGATAACTACAATAAGTATATTTCACATAGTGGTTGAATTGTTTTAGTAAAACTCATAAAACAATCATTATTCCTTTCATAACATTATTAAAAATTGGAAGAGAAATGAGTTGTATGTCAATATATTTTGTACATGATTAACCTATGGAAAATAAAAGGGTTCTATAATAATCTATTTGAAACATTATTAACTCATGGAAAAGAAATATGTTCAACAAAAATCTCTTTGAAAAATGATTAACCCATATAAAGGAAACATGTTCCACAAAAATATCCTTGAACCATGATTAACCTGTAAAAAAGAAAAGATTTCAATAAAAATCACTATGAAATAATAATAATTCAAATAAAGTAATAATGGGGATGTTGTTATTATAAAATATCACCATTGAAGAATAAGTGACAATAAAGGATGTCATCTTAGATTGAAAATGATTTTGAAAGATCATTAAGAACATTTTCTAAGGAAATAAATTTTTATTTTAAAATAACTTCATAAAATTAGAAATTTAAAAAATATTTTTGAAGTCATTTTTTAAATAAACTTGATAACTTAAAGATGGAGCATTAAAAATCATTTAAAACATTTCTTTTGGAAAATATCTGTTTCGATTTGAATTTTTTTTAAAACATAAAAAATTTAAAACTTTTTTATTTAAAAATAACCATGTAAACTTATAAATGGATCCTAAAATAAAATATTTCTCCCAAAAGTGGGAAATTCTATTCATGTCATACATGTTAAAATAATGATTCCTTTCACATTTTTGATAATGGTCAAATGACCATTGTTTGGAAAAATATATAAAGATTCCATTCAAAACATTTAGTAAAAATTAAAACCAGGGTAAAAATGTCTATAATAAATCTTTTTATGAACTTTAAAAAACTCTAGAAAACATTTTTTCAAAAATTTTTTAGAAGAAAAAGGATTTTCAATAGAAGAGGAAAATAAATATGATTTTTTATGAAAACATTCTCTTGAACTCCCAAGTATAAAATGAGAGGAAAAAGAATGGAAAACATGTAGTCTAATGAAATAAATAGATTACAATAAAATTAATGAGTAAATTGATAGATAGAAAATTTTATTTCATTATCAGAAGCATAAAAATAGAAAAAAATAATAAAATATGAGGTTGTGTCATGAAAAAATTACCACCATTATCATTATCATTTGGAATTTTTATTAGGAAAAGAATAGAACAAATGAAACCCACTAAAACTCATGCATAGAAAAAGTCCCTAAGGTGGTATGAAATAGTAGAGGTTGAGTGCATCCCCTTTAACTAATTTGATACCCTCAGGTTTTATGGAGCTCACCATATGATGACAGATTGGGTCTGAGCCCATAACTTCCAAAGAAGCAAGATAGTTAATGACTTGGTTCCCCTATCTCTAGGTGTTCTTAACGTTGATGCTGTATCTTGACTCTAACCTACACTTTCTTATAATGTATTCAATGGACCATGGAGGTTGGGGAAACCCATGTAGGACGTCATGAAGAATCATGGAATTAGTTTCCGCCTCTTTAACTCGGACGTTTTTGAGGTGGCATATGCAAAGACCCATAAGGAAAGCTTTGGCCTTAGCCTGTAACGAGAACCCTTGGCCTAACCTAGTGGAGAAAGCCATCACCACCGATCCTTTGGCATCCTGCACTACCCCTCTTCCCTGAAGAATCCCCATGTTGCATGATTCATCTTTTTTGAGTTTAAGACCTCTGGTTGGTGGGTTCTATCGAACCGAGTGCCCCCCCAGCGTTACTATTAACATACAGAGGGATATAAGAGATAACCTACAAACTAAAGAGAGAGGGTGACTCTTTCTAATTGCTGACAATATTATAAATATATAGGAGGATTGTTTTAGTCCTTATAATTATAGATAAGTCCTTTTCCATTACCCCTTCATGCATTGATGTATTGTGGGCCAACCATATACTCAAGCATCTAGCCCGAAAGATCATGGTTCATGCCATCTTATCCGGACCCCTATCTCTTGAACCATGGAACCACCTTTCCATGAATGATAGGTTGCTTATGTTGGGGATTTGGAGACATGTGAACTCCCCAATGAAACACCAAACTACACACGACCATTTGCTTCTGAAGATAAAGTGGTCCGCACTCTCCTCCATGTAACATTTACAACATGAGCAATGTGACACCAGAGGAATCCCACAACATTTGATGTTATAATTGGTTGGGAGATCTCTGTTTTTTAATTATCCAAAAAAATAATTTGAACTTAATAGGCATGGATTTATTCCAAAAGGTATCATTCTATCTGGGTGAAGGCTCTTGGAGACCCCGTGAGCAGCAGAAGTCCCGAGAAGTGAAGGCCCCCAAGGTCGAAGGTGTGAAACATAAATGAAACATAAAATACTATGATACTAATTAAATTAATGATACTTCTTATCAATGGGTATTATATAGAACTCATTAATTATTTTAGGTGCATAACATAGAATATCTCTCAAATAAGGAAAAATAAGACAAAAATCCATTATGATTTGGTAATTATTGAAACATAAACCCCATTAAATATTGATCCTAAAATGTATTTTTAAATACAAAAAATTTTCATTAATAGTATCATAAAATAATTTCATTGAAATTATATATAATACATAATAGAATTAGTGTTGAATATGGAAAACATCTCAAATAAGTAAAAATGAGATGAGAAAAACCCCTTACCTCAAGTCTAGACTTTCCTTACATGTCCTTTAACACCAGTTTATTGGGATTATATTAATTATTTTACTTCATAAGAAGGTTTTATATGTTTAAAGAATTATAAATAAATCATTTATTTTATTTCTTTATAATTTCCAATTATAATGCTTAATCAGTTATGTCCACATCGAGTGTTTTGAGGATGTTCTGTTCATTATTTCAAAGTGGATATGGTTTGTTGAACAAGGTTAAAGAGATAATTATTTCAACGTATCCAAAATATTAATTTTAAAAAAATTATCATATTTTTACTTCAATTATAATTTTATAACCAGTCATGAAAAGGGTTATGAAAAATGAACTGTGTTATGATCATGGAGATTGTTGGCCATACGTATGAATGATTACCGTTTCCATTTTTCAATGATCGTCATAAAGAGAATATATAAATTATTTTAACTTTATATAATGATAATAATATCATAAATAATATAATATTTCTTTATATATACTTATTTATATATCATTCATGTGGTTTAGTGATGAAAAGAGAGTCACATCGCTTCGTGAAATCATTAGTCCACATATATCCGAACGACGTTATCAAATTTCACTTAGTTAAAAGTTAAGAAATAAAATGGTAAATGATATTTTAATAATCATAAATATTTCATTAACACAAAAAATAATTTTTTTCACATATATTCATTAAAATTTTTGTTATTACCTTCCTTGTAATGAGTTGGTGAAAAAACTAATCACATCGCTTCCTAAGGTAGTGGTCTGCCGTACACATAGGCGATGATATCATATCCCCTAAAGAATGGATAATGAATGGTATTTATGATATAATTCATATATATGTATAATTATGTTATGATTATCATATATAAAATTTATTTCCAACATCATACCCAACTGTGATATGTCTTGATGAAAAATATGTCACATCGGTTTATAAGGTGGTAGTCTTCCGTACACACAAGTGATGCTATATTTTCCCATTTGAGGGAAGAGGAGAAGGATATAGAACATTAAATTTACATAATAATAGATAAATATATAATAGATAATTTTATTATTATATAATAACAAATTAATAATATTTTATGGAGGCGTAAGAATAAAAAAACAAATACACATGGTTAGGGATTTAACCATTTCTCGGACCACCACTTTAGGATTATACAAAAGGCTCATAGAATAATTTTCTAACCAAAAAATGGATTCTTGGATATAAGGAAGGATGTTTGGAAGTTTTTTTAGGTATTTTATGATCTAATATTATTTTAATGTGTGAAGAAGAGGGGATAGAGGGTGGCCTTTTTTTAGTGAGGCAAGTGGCACACATGTAATTTTAGAAAATAAAAAGGTGTACCCCCATTTTTCACATTTAAAAAGGGAAAAATAGAGTATTATCAATAAATATACTTGATATGGCCTAAAGATGGATATAAAATAGTTTTTAGACACATTTTAGATTATTTTTTCCCTTATCTTTTCAGTTTAACCACCCATTGTAAACACATTTTTACCTTAACTGTGGTAATTAATTTTTACTATTTTTACTATTAATTTTGGTCAAAAATGAAGTTTTCCTTATAATTAAATATTAATTATCATTTTTAAAAATTTGGAATCCATTTTACCATATTAAATTTACAAATGCAGAAAAATTAAATTTAAAATTATTCCCACAAATGTAATGAAAAATAGAGTTTTCCAACAATGTATTTTTTAGGGAAAACAATTATTTTATATCAACTATAAGACTAATAATAATAATTTTATGAATATAAAATAATATTTATTAATATAAATTATTAAATTTAATTTAAAAAATATCCCATTAACTATTATTTTAATTAATTAATGAGGATAAACATCATTCACATTAAAGAAGGATTTAGATAAATCACTTTTTTAAACAAAAAAACATACACTAAAACCCAATATAAAGTTTATTAAAAAGTAAATAATCATAAAATATAGAACTATATAATAATTATTTTACTTTATATCAGATTAAAAACATAATGGTGATTTTAAATTTCATTATTTGCTGAACAAAAAAATTTATTTTTACAAAAATCGGTATTTTTCAATATTCAATAAGAAATCAATGTTTTCATAAAAATACCAAAATTTTAACCAAAGTAAATTTTTATATGATAATTTAAAAAATTATTTTTAATCTTCCATATATATTTTATAAATGTTCTGAAAAATAATTATAATATTTTTTATGAAAATAAAGAAAAATAATATTTTAAGGGAAGATATTTTTGAAAAATTAAATTACTTTACTAAAAAATTTATTAATTATATACTAAAAATGAAACAATAATTTATTATCATTTATAAATTTGTATATATATATATATATATTTTAATTTAGTTAATATTTTTAGTATCTAACAATTTAATGACTATGTTATAATCGTTATGTATTTCATAGGCCATTTCAACAAAGTATTGTATGTCAAATATGATATCAAACATAGTTTTATTTTCCTAAATATTACGGTTTAAAAAAATGAATAGTTCAATGGAATAAATTAATTACATCCTAATTTACCATATATAGTTAAATTTATACAACGTGGAGAATATAGGAATTATCCGATCTAATTTCCTAATCAAAGGGTTAATTCATATTCCAAGAAATGACATATGCTCCATGTCTCATTTTTGTGATATGATTGATGTGTTATTTTTTAGGGAATAATGAATTATATAAACTATTTTTTTTAATTTAAGAATCATAAAAAATTGAAAAAATAGGAAATAAGTTTCTTTAATAATTTAAAAATCTATGATAAAATGTTCAGATCACCAAGACAAGTTATTTAGTGATAAAATGATAATATTTTGTTAGAAGAAAGTGATTATCCAAAATAATGAGTTGCATTGGTGAAATAGAAAATGGTTAATGATTTTATGAAAACACTATTTAGGTCATCTTTGATGATGTGTATGGTATTTTTTAAAATTATGGAATATAATCAATAGTTTGTGAAGTTATGTGAGGAATACTGTTTTTTTAATTTTTGGAAGATTTTTTTTTCATGTTATGATAATATAATAGTTTTTAATACCCTAATGAGTTTTAAATTTATCATAATTTTAAAGTCATCAACACACTCTTTTTACTGTTTTATGTGATCATATTTTGAAGCAATTTGAATCTTTTGTTGGGCCTTTTGAAGAATAATCTATTATTGATTGAATATCCCTTTATATTAATACAATTTTAAGATAATTATGGTCAATTGAAAATTGGGATACTGAATTTTTTTTAATTGAAACGTAATTCATTAACAATGATATATATCAGAGATATTTATGGTGAAACTAATGAGTACCTTTTTGGTTAGTATTTAAATCTGATTCATGATATTTTTTATACGTTAACTATATTATAGTATTATGTTGTTATTTATCAAGGTTATTAATAAACATTATGGGGATTATTTCATTAGTTTGAGGTATATGTAACCCTTAGGAATAACATGTAACACATTTTTTCATGAATGCAATTAAATTTACAAATAAGTAAGCTGAATGGTATGAAATAAAAATTGACGTTAAAACATTTTCAAATTTTAAGGATATTGAAAATTTTCTTTAGAAAATTATATAAATTATTTTAATATAGTTTATTAAAAATATAAACCTTGATATTCTAAAATAATAACATTATGTTTCATAGTATATACAATATGCAAAATTAAGTTTAAAAGAATCATAAAATATTATATTTGACTATTAAAACCTAAAAATTGAGTTTTTATGTATGAATATTAATAACCAAATTATGATATATATATATAAAGGTCAATCGTAATAAAAATGTGTTGATTAATTATTTTGAAATAATAATTTGGTTTTTTACTAATATTATATTGTGATTAAAAACATAAAATTCCCTCAAAAATGATTTCCATGATAAAATTTTATATTTAATTTTTGAAATATTTTAAAATATAATTTTATAAAATTAAATAAATTTTTAAGTCACCATATACAAATTATCTTAGGGAAAATTTCTCGGATTTTTCTGAAAACATTTATTTTCCAGTGAATTGTGAAAAATAATGATTTTTATTGAAAAAGGGTATTTTTTATTCAAGAATGTAATAAATTAAAATTTTTAATGGTTTAAAAGTATTATTAATTTTATTATATTATATTTAATACAATTAATTTCATTGGAATCAATTTTTTGTTTGAATATTAAATAAAAACATTTTTATACTTAAAAGGCATTTTTTATTAACTGCTTTTATGCAAGTGATGTGTTTTTATCTTAATAAATTAAATTATTACCTACTTATTAAATTTTTTATTAAAATTTATATATTATAAAATCAATAATTTTTTTTCAAAATTTAATTAATATTTTTCTAATCATGGGATAAGAATAAACGAAGTTTTAGACCTAAAAATGATTTTTTCTATAATGCGATCTTTGTCACATTTTTATAAATATTTTTACAATAAATTTCATCCACATATAGAAATAAAATAATTTAATATTTATTCCAAATTTCTAATCAAGTGGTTCAAATTTTTTTAATTAGAATCTTTTATTTTCTATCAATATGAATAGTAACTATGCTAATATTTATCATCCCGATAAAGGGTAAATCAGGTTAATCAAGGATAAAACTATGTTATAAAGGAATAAGTTTTTATATGAAATCTTATTATGTTTTTAAAATTATACCTATATCATCTTATTCTATAAATTTATTTTTTAATATACACATGTCCATGAAAATGACATATATAACATTTAAAGAAAAAAGCAACAAAATGCCATTATCTTACTTTCAAATAACTAATATGTTTCAACATAAGAAAAAAATAAATTTATTGATGAATATAAATTTTAATATTTTTAATAATGAAATTATCTTCGTTATGGTAATTTATTTATATTTTTTAGTGATTAAAAAATTACATTAAATTCATGTGTAATAAAAATATAGTATTTATTCAATTAGTATAAAAATAAAATAAATCAATTTAAAAAATTAAAAGTAATATAATTTGAGTGATTTATTATGATAAAATATTTTCTTAAGAATATTAAATATCAGTGATACGTAAATTTATCGAATTGTACTTACAACCTTTTCTTATTATCTTTAATGTCAAATTATATAAATAGTTTAAAAATTGATAATAATGATATTTTCTCAAAATAGTATTTTATAAAATTATTTATAAGTCATAAAATTATTTTACGAGGACAAGGAGTATTTTATATGGTTTAAAATTTCATCAATTTTCCATTTATGATCTAATTGTATACTTATATTTAAAATTATATCCCTTTGTGAGTGAAAAATGTATTACCAGAGTGAAGGATAAAATTAGTTAACTAAGTGGTTAAACAAATATATAAGGTCTAAAACACCACTTAATCCATCCAAAAATATATTTGTTGATGGTATTACAACCCAAATGTATCTGGTTTGGAATAAAACGGTAATGCTTACGATGATTGATAATTACCATATTATAACATAATATTGTAAGAAACTCCAAAAGTTCCCCTCCCCTCAATTATAAAAGGACACCACTCATTTCTCATTTTTACACCACATTTATCCTTATAATCAACCATAACCTAAAAAACCTATATAATTTCCTTTTTCAAATTCAATATTTTTTGTTCTTTCTAAAGGTAAAAACCCTAGGATCCTTAATAAGATATCTAATGGAGTTGTTTCAAAGAAGAGGTAATCCCCTTAACTAATCAGTTTCTTTTTAATTATTAATGTAGAAACTCTAAAAATGTTATATTCTTCATAAAATAAAATATTTGGAACATTAAATATAATTAATTGTTATTATTAATATTAGACTACTATTATTCCCCCATTTCTATCAAATGGGAAGTGAAAGTATTGCCCATGCGTGCGTATATTTTACCGTTACCACGTATCGATACAATTCATTTTCTGTCACCATATTTCATGGATGGTTATTATGTTGGGTTTAAAATTTATATGTTATATTTAGGATATAATTATTCTTTTGTTATGATAAAATTATTTTTAATTTCATTCCTTCCAAACTTTACATAATGAAAATGTTAGTTGTGTGTATGTGTGGACTTCCACCTCCACAAAGCGATGTGATTCATTTTTCATTATAATTTTACTTGTATGTTAATAAAGATAGATTTAATAAATATATATAATAAAAATTATATATTAATGTAACTATAAGGGATATTTATTATTTAATTTTCTTTCAATTCATTCATTAAAAATTTAAAACAATGTTCATTCGAACGTACAACCTACCATCTCCATGAATGGTGCAATTCAATTTTCTTTTTATAAATTTTATAAATGTATATATATAATGAATATATAAGATATTTATATCATTATTAATATTCATTAAATTATTGAATCATGATAAAAGTACAAGGATAGAAACTACTGAATCAAAAGCTACATGAAAAACAAAGCATATATCACCTAAAACATTGATATTAAAAATGAATTGTTAATAAACAAGTGATAAAATATTATAAGTAAATAAAATATGTTATAACATATATGAGAATGTTTCTTTAATATATTTTTATTATTTATATATTTTTTATATATGGGTTTTTATTATTTTTAATGTAATTAAAACTTGAGGTACCAAATTTTCTTCTCAGCTTTATTTCTAGGAGATATAATCTATTTTAACCCCATGTTTATTTTATGTGGTTTATATACCTCCCAAGAATTTATTTTATGATGATTATTAATAATTTCATAGGTATTTAAAAATCCATACTTGGTTCTTTTTTATTTGTCTTATGATTGATATTATTTTTATTCACCTATTGTTATTTCATGAATTTTAATGTTTTACATAAATTTCCCATTCATTATGTACTAAATAGAATGGAATAAATTTTTTTAAATAAAATATACTTTATTTCTCACTTCGGTAGAAACAAAATTGTTCTTCAAAATCCATTTTTTCAAAAAAAAATGTGTTAAATAGGGTTCTTAAAATTATACTATGATTAATTAAATTAATTTATACTCACATATTAATTTAATTTTTTAAGAGGAATATTATTGTCTTTTTTATAATTGGGTAATTTTTATTTTTTTACAAAGAAAATTGAAAGGAATGTCTTCCTTTAAACTATAAAAAATGAACAGAATTTCCCAATTTTATGGGAGATAAATGTTGTAAATATTAAATTATTATTTTCCAACTATATTTTCACAGGAAATTGTTTTCAAAATACGTTGTGAGTTTTTTAATGATGAAAACTAATTTTAAAAGTAGAATGGGTATTTTTCTCAAAGAATACATTGAAAAACTAATAATTTTCTTCATCAAATACAAAAACCCTTAATTATAATTATTCATTACTAGGGGAATGATCCAATTATAACATTTTCATTCTTTCTTTATATGGTTTATGATTACAATGAAATGATTTTTATGAAACCTATACCATTTATATTGGTTATTAATTGATGAATTGATGGGATATTTATGAAACTGATTTCTTTTCCATAGGTAAAACAATGATTAAAATTTTATGAAACCCAATTTATTTTCATTGGTTATGATATGATGAATGTTTTATGATCTTGTGAAACACATATGTATAATTTTAATTTCATAATAAATGGGAAAAATATTATATTACTCTCCAATGTGTTGGGTAAATATGGATATCTCATCAAATAAATCATATTGGAATAGGGAATGAACACAGTTCAATAAGAAACCTTTTTCCACTATAATAGTATTGAAAAGTAAAGATAGACTACTATAATTGTTTGGGGATAGAAACCAATCCACAATTATAGTATTTTGATGAAACGATGACTACTAAAATGTTTTAGGTATTGAAACCTATCCACTATGATAGTCTTGGTAGTTCACCTTGACTACAGAAAAAATATTTTTTATGCTTATGTGTCTTCCACAATTCCATGTAATATGATAATATAATTCTATCATGGCACATGTTCTTAAATTATTTATTGACTACTGAATTATAAACAATCAATATTTATTCTATTACTCTATATTATGATCTTTGATATACATTACATGGGTTTCAAATGTAGAACTTATGTTCTCATACTCTTATTATCATGATATTCTTAAGTGAACACTTATATCTATCTTGATTATCTTTATTGAGTATGAGAGATCACCCTTTCATATGTTTCCCTTCTACAGGTTATAAAAAAATATATTACGTATCATATTTCTTATTAGGGAGATAATTATGGACAAGTAAGTGGGAGATGATGTAGTTTATTTTTGAACTAGTTGTTTATTACTCCGAGTTTTGAAAGATACGATACCTATATAATTCAAACATAGATTAATATGTTATGTATTGAATATTTATCAAAAAATATGTAATATTTATGCATGAAACATTTTTCATCACTATAGTAAAAAAAATATATAAAATAAAAAAATTAAAATTCATCAAATATATATTAATGGTCTTATAATAATAATAATGTCATGTTATGATTTAAAATACCTTTTTCATCTAAAAACTAGTTTTCCAGAGCTATTTTTTTAATTATATTAAAATTATAATTTTTTAAAATTAATATTAAAATTTGATAAAAATAAGTTTTTTTTGAATTAATTATTTCAAAATTATCTTAGGGGGAATTTTTAAGATTTTTTTTAAATTGTTTATTTTTAGGTGAATATTTAAAAATAAGGTTTCCACTAATACCATAGATTTTATGATTTTAAAATGAAATAGGTATAACATGAAAACATATAAAACGTTTTTTATAAATATTTACTAAATGTCTTAAATGATTCATTTAAATATAATAGGATGAATTTTGAAAACCTCCTTTTAACATTTTAGAGAATAACCAATATTTTACCTTAACAAAAACTATTTGGAATGGTTATTGTAATTAAATATTCAGAATATAGAATTATGTTTTATATTTAATTTAAACCCAAAATATTATTATTTGGTTAATAAAAGACAATTTAATGTAATTAAAATTAATTATATTCATAATTGTTTCCTCACCACATTTTTATTCTTGAAAATATTTTTTTTAAAGTAAAATTCTATACATTTAGTATTTTACAATTAATATTATCAATTTCTTAAATTTTATCTAATAAAATTTATTTTATATTTTTAATAATAAGGTTCAAGTTATATAATATGTTCATTTTTTATGTATAAAAATTAAATTACAAAGGATAAATTTCTTTACCATAATAAAAGTAGAATTTGTAAAGGTGTCAAATATAAGGGTTAAAATACATTTAAAATGTTAAAAAATGTTTCAAAATAATATTTTTTGGGTTTTATCAACCTTTCCTCATCCTTATCAATTATTTTTTATTTTTGAAGTCCCATTCTTTATATTGTGCAGCTATTATTATGAAAATGTTACTCCTATCAATTATAAAAGGTGTCCTTCACCACCCCACTCCTCCCCACCACAAAAGAATATAATTTCAACCAAAATATTTACAAATCTCTTTAAAAAAATCATAGAAACATCATAGTAGTAATTTTATCCTAAAAATACAACCCCTCAAAGGATCAATTTGATTTTCATTAGATTTATTGCACGAAGTATGGTAAAAATTACAAATTCAAAAATTTTCATTCCTAATACATCATGTATTCTTATTATACCTCAAATAATATTATAGCATCCTAAAATAATAAAATAAATTATATTATTATAATTTTTTTTATATTTACATAATAATCATTTTTAACCTTCCTCCCAAATGCTTGAAAAATGAAATTATTGCTCGTGCATATGTACAGACTACCAACTCCATAAAAGTAATATTTTGTTTTACATTACCAACTCACATGGATGGTTATAATAATTAATTTAATAAAAAATAAAATATTTTTGAAATTATTAATATTGTAAAAAATTAAATAATTATCTACATTCCTTCCCTTCCGGTCATAAGAAAATTAAAATAGCACTCGTGCATACATGTTGACTGCTGAAAACACAGAGCATGTGTTTTATTTTAATTAAAACGATACATATATTTTTCTAAAATATATTTAATAAATATAATTGTTATTTAGGAATTAATATAGATCAAAGATATGGTTCTAAAAGTATGAAACAAAAATTGACGATCATTATAAATTAATCTATTGATAACAGTAAATTCACTAAAGCTATCTTGTTATGGATATCATTCTCTTGAACCATTCCCATGGTTTCTATAAAATTAATAAGGGTAACCATCAATAAATAATATATAATTATTTAATATATTTTATAATATATTAATAATGATTTCATTATGAATTTTTTTACACCACTGTTATGAATTATGTGTGAATCAATAGAAAATTTTCAATATCTGACAGGGAAAATGAATGATAAATAACTAATGAATGAATAATTAAGGAATATAAAAAACAGTGTAGACATTTACATATATTAATATGGTAATGAAATATGTTATTATTATTTTTATGTCTATTATACATTATTTTTATGAGCTTTTATGATAGGCAATATTAAAATTAAAGGGTTTCCCATCTCCCTTTACTTTAATTAAGACATATTCCTTATTACTAATTTTTTATATTGTATGGGGAATATATTTCCATATGTATTTTTATAACATAATGTTAATTATAATAAATGGATTTAAATAAGCATCCGAAATACTATTTTTTATCTTTTCAATTCATGTTTAAGTAATGTTTTAATATAATTTGTTAACTAATGCCTCTTTCTTTTGAGTTATAATGTTCCTCCATGAAAATATTTCTTCTATATTTCGGTTTTTATAACCTAAAATGTTTTTAAATGATACATTATCTTTCACACTAAGGAAATTTTCTTTTTTAATTAAAAATCTATTCCTTGATGAATTTATTTGACAAAAAAATATAATTTTGTTATGAATTATTTCCATCCTCTAGGAATTTTATTTTTATTTCATGAACATATTCTTTCTTCCAAATTTTTTTTACTTTATTATTTTTAAAATACAAATATGAATTATCCATTATCATTATTATATTTTTCCTTTCAAATTTAAAAATAAATCTTTACTAATCTTTTTTATGTCACATATTTCAATAAAATTATTTTACAATATCATTGTTTTTCCCATTCATGGTAGTATATTTCATCTTCCACTACACATATTATTTGTATATCCACTTTACATTTTTCAGGGAAACATTTGTTTATAAATGGACATAAAAATATAATATTCTAGTATATATAGACTACAATCCATTTATGTCACGACCCGTCCCCCAGGGCCTGTATCGTGACTACCCCAAGCCCGCCTTCCATAGGCCAGGGGATGACGACTAGCACCAAAGGCGTATTTCCCTAAAACTGGGAATACATTACCTTTATAAAACGTGAACACACAACTAGAGTACAAGCAGAAGCAAACACTAAGAAAAACTATATACAGAAGAAGTGCTGGAAAGTAAAAGGGGCCAGAATACAAGCCCAACTGTAAAGTACAAATACAACTGAATGCAAGTAAAACTAAAAAGGGACAAACAACCAGAAGGGGAAAGCAGCTCCTGGATCATTATCTGAGGTTCCTACCTGAAGGGTAGGTATAGATGGCCTCCTCAGCACTCCATGTCCATCAGACCCCACCGTGTATTGATACGTCGTAAGGTCCTCCTCCGGGTACCATCCAGTCCTGGCGCTCTCAGTCTTTGTTAGCGCTGTCCGTCGTCTGCATCCAATACAACGAGGTGCAGGCATAACCCGTGCAGGGGTGAGTATAATGATACTCAGTAGGGACCCTGAGACCCTCAAGGTCTCACAAAAATCTAACAAGGATAAACCACAAAGTATGATTTAAATGGATAACCATTACTTAGGTATATGCCCATACATATACCTAAGTTGTTGAGTAACCCATCTCAATCATGAGAAAAACACAAAGGTCATTGAATCAGCACAAACCACAATTTTCATTATCGAAACCAAGAATGCTGGAGAACTCCTCCTCTATTGAGTATAGTGGTCCTGTCATGACTCTGAGGCGCCACTCACTAACCTTAGACTGCTGAGGTACTCCTCCTGTCGAGTACCATGGGACAGCTACGTCACACAAAGATGATTCCCACCTGGGGTATGCCACCTCACATAGTAGCACTCCCCCTAATAACCTATAGAGGTACTCCTCTTTTCGAGTACCGCGGGTCTGCCACCTCACACAGTAGCACTCCTCCGCCATGGGTCTACCACCACACATAGTAGCGCTCCCCAATGTGCTAGTCGAGTCACTTTGAATCGAATCGGTGAAGCAGTCATCAGGTCTCAGCTAGCTACTATGTCTCCGTACACTGCACGCTTTTCTCTAGGAGGGTCCTCTCCACGAGCTACAAGCCAATACTCCAAGTGTCACGAAGTCCCACGAATAAGTATCTCAAAGGTCTGCCTCATCATAAGGGTCTCAAAACAACATACGGCGTGTAAATCAGACGCCCGGTCTGTTAGTTATTAGCATTTTAGTCCCGGGGGCCCGATTGGATTTGTGTACAAACCAACCTGACCATGACTCAACTATACCCCAAACTCCAGTGGGGTATACTCAAAGGTAAAACTATGCTCCAATTATACCGGCGCCACTGACGGTTTGTCAAACGGAAGTCCGGTGCCAAAGATACTACCCAAGAGATTAAAGGAAACGGTGTGGGCCCGGGTTCGGTCCGACCCTGTCGGGCCGACTCGGACCAACCCAGTCTAGGTCAACCTAGTCTGGGTAGACCTGGACTGACTTGCTCGGTCTGACCCGGCCCGTTGGGCGATTCAGCCCACTAAGTTTTGACCTGATGCACTGGGCCCGACCCAGCGGACCGCGAGAGCGGTTTGACCCGATAGTCGCCACGTAGGCGGCTAGGAAACTCAGCCCAGAAGACTGGGCCGATTCGAACAGTGAAACCGTGAGGGCACCGCGGGCGGGCCAGCTGGACTCCGGGCAGGCCGTGAGTGCACCCGACAGGGCGTGGGTGCACCGGGTAGGGTGTGTGGGTGCCAGACGCCGGGCAAAACGCGGGGGGGCGCCAGGCAGCGCAGGGAGGGCACCATGGGGCGCCCGTAGCGCGGGTAGGGCGCCGCGGGGGTGCCGGGGTGGCAGGGCAGCGCGCTAGGGGGCGCGGGCCGTGCGGGTAGGGCGCCGCAGGGGCGCCACAGTTTTCCGGGCAGGCCGTGTAGCGCCCTAGGGGGTGTGAGCAGCGCTTGGAGAGCGGGGGTGCGGGTAGCGCACCGGGGCGCCGCGGGTGCGGTGTAGTTCACAGAGGTCGTGGGTAGCGTGGCCTTTGATCGCCTCCTTCGTCGCTGTCGCCTCATTTCCAAGATGTTGTTACATCGCCATTGACTCAAGGTTCTGAAACCACAAAGGTTGCGGAGGGGTCGGGTCATGTTCGTTTGGCCTGAACCCTCCATGTTAGAACGATAGCAAGCGGCTCATGAAGTTATTTCAATGTGAGAAGATAAAGTGTTAAACAACTTAAAACACACCCCTGCCTTTTTTAATTTTCGGGCGTTTACTCGTCATGGTAGGTTGGCTGTTGATCTGTGGTAGATGATCATGTCCCACATCAAAGGGGTCTGAGGAAGAAGGTCGGAGAAGAAGATCGTCATCGGCGTTCTTCACGTTCTTCACTTTCTTTGTTGGGAGGGACGTAATCCTCCAAGTGTTGGGAAACAAGTCTCTTTTCCAGCGTTTCTCCGCTTGATGAAGCAGTCCCAAAACCTTCCCCCAAGTTTCCTTTATATAGGTGAGGGAGGGTTTGTCTAAAAATCACGTTGGCATGTAATTTAAATGGTAGAATTAATTTACCTGGCTCCACCAAATTAATTGCACGGGGGGGGGGGGGGGGGGTGTTACAATTAATTTGGAGGATGTCAAGAGGCTCCCCTTAATTAATTCACATGCGTTGGTGCAATTAATTAAGGGAGATGACACAAATTCAAAGAGAAGGTTTTTTCCATTAAAAAGGGGTGGTGTTGGACCATTAATAGGGGGAGTTGAGATGCTATGCTCTCCTCCCATTAATAGGGGTCAGATAGCCATGTGTGGTACCCACCACATTTAACCTCACATGGGAGATTGGGTTTGGGTGGGACCCACCACCATAAACTATCATGTGAGGTTAGAGTATGGCGGTCCCACCACCAACTCCCAAGTGGAGGTTCTAACTACCCACACTCACATGGTGGTTGGAATAAAAAAAGTGTGGCTACACTTTATTTTATCATTTAAAAAAAATCCAAAAACTAACTTTTGTTCCCGACCATCCTCCGTCTAGCTGAAAGTCTTATTAAGAGAATATCGGTGCTACGAGTTCAATGGTTCCCTCAGATTTCAATTCCAAGAAATGGTTCAAAAGATACGAAACACCGTTCGCACATTTACTGAACTTACCCGAATTTTTTTTGGAAAATTATTAACAGTCACCCACGACCCACTGCGGTCGAGGTTAGGCTCTACCTAGGTGAATCATGCCCCATAGAACCCAATGGTACTCTCAAATTTTCAATCTGAGTTACCGTTTATAATTTATGAATTTTATAATAAAATAATTGTCACTTAATTATTTTATTTGTGGCCAAAAACTAACTTTTTCTGGTGTCCTGCACCGGCCAAAGTTAGTATCTGCTTAAATAAATCAAGCCCTCACGAGTTAAGTGGTGGTCTCAGATTTTTCATCCAAGCTACCATTTGTGATTTATAAGTATTTGAAAAATAAAATATCATTATTTAATTAATTTATTTACGGTTATTCAATTTTTGAGATTTCTCACAGGAGGCCCGTGCCGACTAAAATTAAGTCACACCTAGGGTAAAACCACCATTCTGATCGCAACGGTGCTCTTGGATTTCTGATCCGAGTAACTGTTTATGAGTTATTCCACTTTTTCAGGAAAACTGCTTACACTCGTTAATTTAAGCTTAACAAAACTTTGACGGATCATTGCATGCACACCGGGCCTCGGAATCGCATGCGGTCAGAAACTGCAGACTCACAAAATTACCATAATTTTTTTTAAAAAATTCTACAAGAATTTTGGGTCATTAAATTATCCCCACGCCAGGGCTTTATATCCCCATAAGCTACAACTCGAACTAAAAAACAAAATGGGGTACTGAGCACACATTTGAGCCTCCGGCTCCCATGTGCTCTCCTAGAGGTTCCCATGTGGCCAACGAACACACACCAGAGGTATAGACCGTACATGTAGGACCTGATCATGTTGATCCTCATTCTCTATCGGAACCTCTGTAAAAGTCACCCCATCTTCGATGTCTATCTCTCCTTGGTCGATGGTGTGGGATGGGTCGTGCACGTATCTCCTCAACTGAGATACGTGGAAGACGTCATGAACCCAATGCAACTGAGGTGGAAGATCTAAGAAGTAATCCACCTCGACTACTCTGTTGAGGACCTGAAAAGGTCCAATGAACCGCAAAGATAACTTGCCGCCTCATCCAAATCTCTGCAAACCTCGTCGAGGTGAGACCCGTAGAAAGATGTGGTCACTGTCCTCGAACTCCAGAGGTCCCCGTCTCCTGTCAGTATACGACTTCTATTTGCTATGTGCAGTCTTCATCTGCTCCTGGATGATATGCATTTTCTCGGTGGTAGCCTGTACCATCTCTAGTCCCACTAGTGCTGACCTCCCTGGGTCTGTCCAGCACAATGGCGATCTGCATGGTCGACCATACAAGGCCTCAAAAGGGTGCCATACCGATGGTGGAGTGATAACTATTATTGTAGGAAAACTCTACCAAAGGTAGGTGACCCTACTAGCTATGACCGAAGTCAAGGACATATGAATGGAGCATGTCCTCGAGGGTCTGGATAGTCCTATCGGTCTAACCATCTGTATGAGGAAGGAAGGCGGTGCTCAAGCCAAGTTGTGTCCCGAAAGCTTCCTGCAACCCCTTCCATAGCCGGGAAGTAAATCGTGCGTCATGTTCAGATACAAAAGAAGAAGGTACTCCATGCAAACACACAATATCCTACACACAGAGGCATCCCATGTTCTCTATTGAGACCTGCTCTCTGATCGGTAAGAAGTGGGCCAACTTGGTGAGTCGGTCAACGATCACCCATATCCAGTCATGAATCCTGGATGTATATGGAAGACTCGTCACGAAGTCCATGGATATCCCATCCCACTTCCGCTCTAGGGCCTCTAAGGGCTGAACCAAGCCTGCTGGTACATAGTGCTCTGCCTTCACTTGCTGACAAGTGAGGCACTGTGAGAAAAACTCTGCTACTTCCTTCTTCTTACCTGGACACCAATGCTGTCATCGAAGGTCCTGGTACATCTTCGCTACTCTTGGATGTACCGCTAGAGGGGAAGTGTGGAACTCCCTCAACAATTCCTCCAAAAGTACAGATGGTACTAGGGTACGTCCTCCAAAGAGGATGACGTACTTCCCACCTTCATAAAATCAATCAGGTGCCTGCCCTGTGGATATTTGAGCACGTCGTGTCTCATAGTCTGTGTCTCCATGCTGTGCCTACCTGTCCTGCTGAAGAAATTAATGATTGACTGTAAGAGACTAAAGATAGGATGCTACATCCCTATCCACAAAGGATATCTGTAAGGGAGCCAGATGCTCTGTCACCTTGCCTAGTAGCTGTATACCAGTACTTCTGATGAGCGCATCTGCAACAACATTCCCCTTCCCATAAGTATAGAATATCTCTAATTCATAGTCTTGTAGGAATTGAAAACTCAAAAATCCTGCTGCCATGAGGTTAAGTCTAGCCAACTCAAGAGTGATCGGATACACCCTCCAATGCATGTGTTTAACCTATGCTGCCTGGGTTTCCTTTTTCACTGACTAAGGAGAAACTCATCTCAACATTGTAGATAAATCACAACCTTTTTCCCTAATACAGTCAATCTATGTATGAACTGTGGTTGCCCAATCCATACCCAAACTAATGTTGTAAGGCCTCAACGCTGCCACCAAGAGGTTCGAATCAAAACCCTCACCTTAAGGGTCAGATCACACAATCAGCATAAGTGTGATTATCGAGTCTCCACCCAAAGGTATCTCAAGATGTGAGGGTCAAGTCAATTGTTTAACCAGAAACTTTCGGTATGGGACAAGATTCATGGAAGAAAGGAATGATTGGTACCTATGTCTATTGATACAGCAGCTAGTAGTAGATACATACCATACCTCAAATCATTCATAGATCCCTTGGGTCACACTCCTTGACCGCATGAAGCTACTCTCTTCCCCTGCCCTCTAGCTCCCTAAGCCTGGGGGGGACTACAAAGGTGGGTGGCTGTAACATGTCGAAATGTACACCACCTCATACTGCTCTCCTATCTCTGGTTCTACGTCTGCTACTCTGCAGATTCATCTGTCCCTGCTACATCCTGTTTCTGAAATAGTTTACATGCCCGAGTCTCTGAGACTGGTGCTATTTTCCTACTTTCCCACTACTAACATTCACTGGCTGTATCCGCTCATCCAAAGAACATTCAACCGCAAAGGTTATCTCTAGCATCCTAACATAGGTAGGAATGCACAGAGGAAAACGAAAGTGCTGACTCAGATGTCCTTAAACACATATCAATCGGAGGTCTAAGCTTCGAAGCACTGATTGTATCATATTGATCGAGTACCAGGATCTTTAGGTACACCTCGATGAATACTAAGCTACCAACATGTCGTCCTGCCGAAGCTGTAGAAGTTCTAGAGAACTCTCAGCCACCTCCTCAGGCCAGTCCACAACTTCCTGTAAGTCGGGATCACCTCAGAACCTGAGGGGTATCTGATGCTGAAACACGTGTAAGGCACTAAGAATACATGTGTCATCAATCGGTACCACCGGTTGAAATTCCTGACCAATAGGCAGTGATATAACTGACACATTACCTGAAGGTACAATCTCTAAAAATGGTCCACGTACCAAAACCTCATCACTATGCGGACTATCCTCATGGTCACTCACTGAAAAATACTAGTAGCTAAGATCAACATCTTCTCTACTAGTGTCTCAAATAGGTGGAAAACTCAAGTAATCGCCTCCATACAGTCCTCTGCTACCTGGGAATCTGTCTTGCCTCGTAACCACAAAGTCCTTTACTACTAGAACTCGTGCAACGTGCTCAGTTAGCATGCACTGTCCTCTAGTGTAGTTGGTGGAATTTTCTACCCAATGGGTATAGGTGCTGCTGGTATACCACCCAAAGGTGACAACATATTAAAAGGGCGATGCACCAGAGCCTCGTCGCTCGGTGGGCCGTCATCATGTACACTCTCATAACTCTAACTGGCTGTCTGCGTGGAGGTATCCTGAACAGATGCGACATGGTTAAAAGATTATACCTGGTGAGCTGACCTAGTTTGATATGACTTAAAGAAAATGTTTGGAATCACACACGTAATCAGTGTTTTCATGCACCAAGTCAGAAATCAGTAGTCAGGGTCATGGTATATGGATACGTCGGCCACTGCACCAACACTGGACTCCATGAACTAAAAACCACACTTATTACCCTTAACACTATTGCTTCACAGAAAATAAATACCAGATTCCTATGTTATGTGGTATAACCAAATCCTATGATACCAATTTGTCATGAACCGTCCCCCGGGGCCCAGATCGTGACTACCCCAAGCCCGTCTTCCATAGGCCAGGGGCTGGGAACTAGCACCAAAGGCATATTTACCTAAAACTCGGAAGTAATTGCCTTTATAAAAGGTGAACACAAAACCATAGTACTAGAAGAAGAAAACAATAATCAAAACTGTATACAAAAGAAGTGTTGGAAAGTAAAAGGGGCCAGAAAACAAGCCCAACTTTAAAGTACAAATAAAACTAAAAGCAAGTAAAACTAAAAATGGAAAAACAACTGGAAGGGGAAAGCATCTCCTAGATCATCCTCCAGTGTTCCAACTTGAAGGGTAGGTACGGATGGCCTCCTCAGCACTTCACGTATGTCATAATCCACCGTGTACCGATACGTCGTAAGGTCCTCCTCCGGGTACCGTCCAGTCCTAGCGCTCTCGGTCTCCGTCAGCACTGTCCGTCGTCTACATCCAACACAACGAGGTGTGGGCATAGACCATGCAGGGCTGAGTATAACGATTCTCATTAGGGACCCCGAGACCCTCAAGGTCTCACAAAAATCCAACAAGGATAAAACACAAATTATGATTTCAACAGATAACCATTACTTAGTTATATGCCCATACATATACCTAAGTTGTCGATTAACCCATCTCAATCATGAGGAAAACACAAAGTTCATTGACTCAGATCAAACCAGGATTTTCATTACAGAAACCATGGCTGCTAGAGAACTCCTCCTTTATTGAGTACAATGGTCCTATCGATACTCTGAGGAACTAATCACTAACCTTAGACTGCTGAGGTACTCCTCCTGTCGAGTACCATGGGGCAACTACATCACACAGAGATGCTTCCCACCTAGGGTCTGTCACTTCACATAGTAGTGCTCCCCCTAATAACCTATAGAAGTACTCCTCCTATAGAGTACTTTGGGTCTCTCTCCTCACACATTAGCGCTCCTTCTCCATGGGTTTTCTGCCTCACACAGTAGCGCTCCCCACTGGGCTAGTCGAGTCACTCTGAATCGAATCGGTCAAGCAGTCATCAGGTCTCAGCCAGCTATTAGGTCTCCATACTCTGCTCGCTCATCTCCAGGAGGGTCCGCTCCATGAGCTACAAGACAATACTCCAAGTGTCACGAAGACCCATGAAGAATTATCTCAAAGGTACGCCTTGTCATAAGGGTCTCAAAGCAACAGACGACGAGTCAATCGGACGCCCGGTCTGTTAGTTATTAGAATTTTAGTCCCGGGGGCCTGGTTGGATTCACATATGAATCAACCTAACCGTGACTCAATTATACCGCAAAACTTAGTGGGGTATACTCAAAGGGACGGTTATTCTCCAAGTATACCGGTGCCACTGACGGTTCTTTAAACGAACGTCCGGAGCCAAAGATATGGCCCAAGAAATTAAAGGAAACGGTATGGGCCCAGGTTCGATCTGACCCAGTCGGACCAACTCGGCCCAACCTAGTCTGGGTCAACCTGGTCTAGGTATATCCAGACTGACTTGCAAGGTCTGACCTAGCCCATTTGTCAATTCATCCCGCTATGTTTTGACCCGATCCACTAGGCCCAGCCCAGTGGACCACAAGGGCAGTTCAACCCTATAGTCACCACGTAGGAAGCTCGGTAAATCGGCCCGGGAGACTGGGCCGGTTCGACCAGTGATCCCGCGGGGGCACTACGGGCCGACTAGACTCCGGGTAGGCTGCGAGTGCACCCGGAAGGGCGCAGGTGCATTGGGCAGGGTGCGTGGGTGCCGGGCAGCATGCAGGGGCACACCGGGCAGCACGCGGGGGCGCGCCGAGCAGCGCGCATGGGCGCACAGGGTAGCACGGGAAGGGCATTGCAGGGCACCGATAGCGCGGGTAGGGCACCGCTGGGGCACTATAATGCACCGGGCAGTGCACCAGGGGGCGCAGGAAGTGTTGGCAGGGTGCTACGGGGGCACCTGAGTGCGCCGAGCAACACACTAGGGGGTGCTGACAGCGCGTGGGGCGTGGGGGTGAGGGTAGTGCACCAGGGCGCCGCGGGGGTGGCGTAGTTCACGGAGGCCGCGGATAGCGTGACCTTTGCTCGCCGCCTTCATCGCTGTCACCTCATTTCCAAGCTGTCGTTACATTGCCGTCAACTCAAGGTTCTGAAACCACAATGGCTGCGGAGGGGTCATGCTATGTTTGTTTGGCCCAAACCCTCCACATTAGAATGATAAAAAGCAGCTCATGAAGTTGTTTCAACGTGAGAAGATAAAGTGTTAAACAACTTAAAACACACCCCTAACTTTTTTAATTGTTGGGTGTTCATTCGTCGTGGTAGGTTGGCTATTGATCCGTGGTAGACGATCACGTCCCACGTTGAAGGGGTCCGAGGAAGAAGGTCGGAGAAGAAGATCATCGGCAGTATTCTTCGCGTTCTTCATTAGAAGGGGCGTAATCCTCCATGTGTTGGGCGACGAGTCTCTTTGCTAGCGTTTTTCTGCTTGATGAAGCTATCCAAAAACCATCCCCCAAGATTTCTTTATATAAGAGAGGGAGGGTTTGTCTAAAATTCACGTTGGCACGTAATTCAAATGGTAGAATTAATTAACCCTGCCCCACCAAATTAATTGCACGGGGGGTGTCACAAATAATTTGGAGGATGTTAAGAGGCTCCCCTTAATTAATTCACACGCGTTGGCGCAATTAATTAAGGGAGATTCCATAAATTCAAAGAGGAGGTTTTGGCCATTAAAAAGGGGTGGTGGTGGTACCATTAATAAGGGGAGTTGAGAGGTTATGGTCTCCTCCCATTAATAGGGGTCGGGTGGCCTCGTGTGGTCCCCACCATATTTAACCTCACATGGGAGATTAGGTTAGGGTGGGCCCCACCACCATAACCTCTCATGGGAGGTTAGGGTGTGGCGGTCCCAACACCAAATCCCAAGTGGAGTTTCCAAATACCCTCACTCACATGGTAGCTAGAATAAATTAAAGCGTGGATACACTTTATTTTATCATTTTAAAAAAAAAGACAAAAATTAACTTTTATTTTCGACCATCTACCGTTAAGGTGAAAGTCTTCTTAAGAGAATATTGGCACTGTGAGTTCAATGGTGCCCTCAGATTTCAATTCCGATCAATGGTTCGAAAGATACGGAACGCCAATTGCATGTTTACTGAACGTACCTAAAAAAAAGTTCGGAAAATTATTAACAGTCACCCTCGACCCACTATGGACGAGGTTAGGCTCTGCCTATGTGAAACACGCCCCAACGAACCCAACGATACTCTTGTATTTTCAATCCGAGTTACCGTTTAGAATTTATGAATTTTAAAATAAAATAATTGTCAATTAATTATTTTATTTTTGGCCAAAAACTAACTTTTTCTGGTGGCCCGCACCAGCCAAAGTTAGTATCTGATTAAATAAAGCAGCCCTCACGAGTTTAGCTATGGTCTCAGATTTTTAATTCGAGCTACCATTTGTGAGTTATTAGAATTTAAAAAATAAAATAACTTTATTTAATTATTTTATTTGTTGTTATTCCGTTTTCGGGATTTCTCACAGGAGGCCCGCACCGAATAAACATAAGTCACGCCTAGGGTAAACATGCCATCCTGAGCGCAACGGTGCCTCACATTTCTGATTCGAGTAACTGTTTAAGAGTTATTCAAATTTTTTAGGAAAACTATTTACATGCGTTAATTTAAGCTTAACAAAACATTGATGGATCCTTCTGGGAACTCTGGGCCTCGGAATCACGCACCGTCAGAAACGGCGGACTCGCAAAATTCCCATGCATTTAAAAAAAATTCCACAGGAATTCCTGGTATTTAAAATTTAGATATATTTATTAGGATTTTTTAATAGTTTTAGAGAATAATTTATAACTCATACGCTTAAAAATAATATTTTTCGTAGTGTATACATCTATTCAGTATTGATTTTTTTCACAACAAAAAAACTTTAAAATAAAACACTGGTTATTTTGCTGAAAATCTTCATGCCTTTAAACTTCAGATATTATTTTATCTTACCTATAAACCATATGAAAAAATATTTAAAACATGGGATTAAAAAAAATATCATTAAGAATCATAAAAATAAATAAAGAAATCATTATTCCATGGATAGTGATAATAAATTTTATTTTCTCAAAATAAATGTTCATCTCAAAATAAAAACAACATACCCATGAAATCAAATCTCCATCCTAAATATTTTCATAACATATTTCCTAATAAATATTAAAGAAATGAAACTCATAAAGGGTAATTTGAAATCATGATAGCCTCATAATAACTATTTTAGAAAGTTATAATTTTCAACCTTACAAAGTACCATATAATTTCCTTTACCTTGAGAAATAATTTGATATCAATAAATTCTCATAGATTTTAAAAATGAATCAAATAAGAAAATTGGGGAATTATTTTCATATAACTATTACCTATCGAAAACCATCATGGCTATACATGGAGTAACTATCATAGCTACACATAAAACAGAAATCAAGGTTATACTTGGAATAACCATCATAGTATATTCCCTTAGTCTCTTAGGAGAAATCTAATTGGATAACTATTTCCATTTAACAAATTCACTAGAGATATAAAACCATCCCACCCAACCCTGACTAATAATCGAACCACCAATCCCAATTAACAATTCCCTTGAACCATAACATAATATATAAAATCTTTCATCATAAATTTTTTTTACACCTATAATAGAACATTTTCAGATATTGATATATCTATTCTATTTTTAAATACATTTGGAAAATAAAAACCATATAGGGAATATAGTTTTTTATTTTAATAAACATGAAAGTTTTTAAATTAAACCAAAAACTAAATATTAGATAAAAAAGTGGGAATGGTCATGGTCACAATATATGATAAAATAGAACATTACTTTCATATTTTTTAAGGAACAAAAAAACATTTCATAAATAGATTAATTATGAATTTTTTTAATTAAATACAAATAAAACCTGAATTTAATGTCATAATTTAAATATTTATAAATGAATACATCCAAAAAAATTAAAAAAAATATTTATGTGGAAGAGAAATTGAGTTTTAAGGGAAATATTAAAGGAGGATTTGTTATAAAGAAACTCCCTTACCTTGATTTTTGTCTCTTCACATAAATTTTTTATATTCCTAAATAATAAACATGTGTAAATTATTTTAAAAAATTAGAACCCTTTTCAGGTTTAATATTACATTTATCTCACTTATTTTCATGCTACAACAATTACTTAGTCATTATGTCCTTATCGGTTGTTTTGACGTTAATCGATTCATAAGTATAAAATGACTTTGGTAGGTCAATTATGGTCAAATAGGTAATTATTGAATCATATATAGAATAATAATCATGAAATATTTATCATTTTTATACATTAATTCAATCCTTAATTATGGTTATAAAGAATGAACTGTGTTATAATCATGGAATGGTATGTTATACATATTCTTGAGTAACGTTTTAGTTTTTTAATGACCATTATGGAAAGAAGGTAAGTATTATTTTAACATTATAGAATAATAGTAAAATAATAAATAACATTTTTATTCTTTAAATATATTTATATTTATTATCAATGTTAAGTGGTGATAAAAAACAAATCACATCACTTTATGGTGGTGGTGGTCCACACGTATGAATGAACGACGATATAATTTCTCAATGAATGAGAAGTTAAGAAGGTAAATTATATATTATCTTCCAAAAATTATAATTATTTAATTAATATAATATATAAACATTAATTCAATCATTATAATTAATTTTTGATATATTATTATGGAAACCATTTTACATCGGTTCGTGAGGTGGAAGTCCACCATACACAGGAATGATTGTTTCATTTCCCATTTAATGAAAGAGAAGAAGGATATAGGTTATTGAAATTAGATAATAAAAAATAATTATATTTAGGATAATATTTTTAGAATTTAATATGGTTTATGATTATTTTAATTAAGTGTAAGAAAAATAAAACTGAAACATGTGGTTAAAACCATACCTCTTATTTGGAAAATATCCTTTTCTTAATACTTTAAGACATCTAATATAGATATTCAACTAAAAAAATTCATCTAAAATATGGGGAGGAATTATTGTAAGGGATTTGGGTCGGTCATGTGTGAACCAAAAGTCTTTTTATGTTTTAAGTAATGAGAATAAAAATTCAATTTTATAATATAGGGGAGGGGAACTCTTGGGATTTCATAAAAATATTAAATTAATACGAAGTAATTTAATGTACAATTGGATCAAAATTGATAATTTTAAAAGATAATATGAAGATGATACGAAATAATATCATCCTATTAAATTTCAATTTTCTTTTTATCACATTTTTACCCTTATAATTTTTTTAACTCTTTGTTTACCCTTTTGAAATTTACCCTTAATATTAATGTTTTCTACAATTTACGAGTTAATAATGTTACAATAAAATAAAAAATGACCTTTAAGTGGACTATTATAGATGTAATTAACAATATCCAATTAAATTAATAGAATTTAATATTTTTAATATTTTTATTTCATTTTATAATATATTTTTAATATATAATAACATAAATGTGATTTTTTGAACTATTTCATACTTTGACTGAAATAGAATATTGAAAAAGTAATTAGAATCCAATGAATACAGACCTATATAATATGTCATGTTTATATATAAAATTAGTTGATCACATTAATTATCTCAAATTATTCTACTTTTAATATTATTAATATCATTTATTTTATTTTTCAATTAATTTAATATTTATTGTTTTAGTGTTGTGTAAGAATTTAAGAAAAATATAATATCACTATAAAATTGAAATAAATTACAAAGATTTAGATAAATAATTAATCCTTAAAATAAATATTTATAACTGAATATATCCTCTATTTAACCCCATGTTAAAAATTATATAGTTATTAAAAAAAATTGTCTAATTTTTGGGTTTTTATTATATAAAATATTATTAAAGTCATAATCACATACAAATGGAATAAACATGACATATGATTGAAAATTAGAATATTATGGATGAAATGGAATCACTAAATAAAATTGAGCTAACTAGTGGGGTTATTTTTTGGTCCATTAATATTATTGTTAATCCTTATTTATATAATTTAACCTTCACCATGATATCAAACACTACTAATGTCACTATTCATAATTACTAAAAAGGGTCATATTTAACAAAATTGGACCCCCTAAATCTAAATATAAATATATTTTTTTTCAGAATTCAAAAATATTAATTTGCATAAATTAATTTCATATCAAGGTGGACAAATAGGACAAAAACGGGATTTCATAAAAACTCTATGTTTCAATATAATTTTTTTATACAATATTGAAATATAAAATTAAATTAAAACCCATAATTAGATTATTTTAAATAAATAATAAATAATGTATATTTAAAACTAATATAAGAAACAATTTTAAATTTTAAATACATTAAAATAAATTTTTTTTTGAATAAAAATACTATATTTCAGAGTTCACTGAAAAATATAACATTTCATGAAAATTTAAAAATTTCACCATTGGGTAATTTTGATAGTTCGATATAAAAAAAATAAAATTTTTAGATAAAATTTATAATATTTTTATAAATTAATTATATAATTTTCTCTTAAAAAAATAAAAACTATTTTTGAATAAAACGTATATTTAAAGAATAAAATGGATTTATTAAAAACTAATTAATTATTCCCAAAGTATTAATCAATACATTTGTATTGATTATAAATGTTTTATATATATCATAATTTAATTAATCATATTCATACCTTCCAATTCAATGTCTAGGTTGTAATTATCATATTTAAATAACAATATTTCGGGATTCGATTATGAAAAATGTTCAGTATTTTATAAGATATAGAATATAGTAATATGTTAAAATCTTGGGATATTTCATTGTCCCATGTTAAAGGAATTACTTGATTTTTTTAACTCATTCTCAATAACAAGGGGTTTGAAATTTCCAAATACCTTTTCCAAAACCCCACATCATTAAAAGGGTATATAAAACATGACCTAAATATAGATAAAAGGGATGTATGAAGTTCATTTAGAATACCACATAATTAGGTTTACCTATATAAAATATTGGGGTGACCATAAAAAATTTAACTAAAACAAAGAAACTAATGCTGATGAGATGATGGACAATAATAGAGAACATGATCATGGGGAAGTTAATAATAAAAAGACCATAAATCTATGATCTATTAAAAGATCATTGATTTATTAGTAAGAAATTTAGACTTATACCAATTCTATTTAAAGAGCCCTTTTTAATATTTTTGGAATTAGTTTATCATATATTTTTGAAACATATTCGATGATTTCATTAATCTTATAATTAATTTTTAACCTCTATGTTTTTCTATACATCATATTTAAAAAAAATCATATTATATTAAATTAATTTTTTTCCTTACTATAAAAAATATACTTTTCAAAATTAATATTTACCCTTTATTTTTTGTCCTCAAATTAATGTCTCTAAAAATTATCATATATACACAACTTTTTAAAGGTATGGATTCCATATAATAAATGATTACAAATTTTGAAAATAAAACCTATGACAAAATAATCCTTTGTTTTTTTATGATCTTCAAAATCTTTTTGAATAAGTCAAGATACAAAGAACCATAATCATATCAAATAGTTTATAGTTGACTCTATTCACAAGATCAATACATACAACTATGTAATTTTTCAACCCAAAGGGCATAACCACAAACTCACAATGATCATTTCTAGTCCAAAATTATATTTTCAAAATTCATCCTCCATTATGTTCAAGTGATGGTAATTGGACCTTAGTAAAGTTTTTTAAAAATATTTATCTCCTTGTATTTTTTTAATACTCTTATTTATGTGTAAACATCTTCTAAAGTAGTTGCAAAGGATTTCACTACACTCTTATACTTATAATATTTCTACTTCCCAACATTCAATTTGTAATGACCCAAAGATTTATTAATGAAAAATTCTCTTGATCTATTTAAATGTATTATTATGTAAAATGGTTATATAAAATATATGTACTTCCATGGTTTTATTATTTTTGATTTTAAAATACCATTAATAATTGTTACTATTGCTAATATAGCTATTGAACAATGATCACGAAATTTATATAAATATAGGGCTTTAATAAATCCAATTTACTCAGAAAAAGGAAGCGATGGAATCATCCAGTAGAATTTCTCCATACGAAGCCCATTTTTCTGTGCTTATAAAGGATTTATAATCACTCATCTTCTCTATTAACTAAGCCCAAGCCGAGCTTCAACACATTAAGATTGAATGGAACCTCCTATGGGAGAAGTGGAAGTTAATAGAGATTACCACCGAAGTAATATTATCTGATCCTCCCCAAGAGTCTATCACCATCTCACACCTTTCCCTTAGGTCTTATGCGGGTTTTATAAGAGGTTATGTTACAATACCCTAGCTCTATGATTATGTGGATTATTTTTGTATAGATACTATACATTCATTTTATTATTGAAACTTTGTAAATGATTTTTAAAGAAGAAATAGTTTTTCAGTTAATATTTAAATTCAATTGAGAAAATTATTTTCATTATTAATGTATTTTTGAATTAAAAATATATATTAATAAAATATTTTTACTAAATTAATTTTTATTAAATGTAAATAATCACATAATTTTTATGAATACAATCGTAAATTTTATGAAGGTTTGAAAGCTGTTTTTTTTTTCAAAACCCGTTAATTTTTTATAAATGTTAATTTTTATTTTAAAAGTAAAAATTCACATATTTAGAAAAAAATTTAGATAAGATGAATATTATTTTTGTAATCAAGATGTCGAAATTTTCCAATGGTGAATTTTTCATAATTTTATGAGACAATTGAATTTTTGGGTAAAGATTAAATACCATTTAAATACATAATGTGTTTTATGACATAATAATGACTCAATAGTGTTGTAATAAAATACTATAAAATTTATTTTCGTCAAAAATATGTTTTACCTCTAAAATAATGTGATTTTTGATTTTTTTTTGTTTTTATGGTGCCTTAGTGGACCGTCAAAGACTAATTAAACATTTTATTTTTTTAAAATGATTTCCTTGAGAGTGTGACTCACCTACACATAAACAAGACTAATATTTTAAGATGTTTAGACATTGACCTTATAAAATAAGGTTTTCCACTCCACTTTGGGAAAACCCATGGGAAGAACCATGAGTTGGTTTGTGGTTTTGAATAGTCTAATGTGTAATGTCCATTACCTAAATAATAAATAATTCCCTCTAATTTCTTATATAAACCCACTCAATATCTCACTTTTATACACTAAACAACCTTGTAGAACGTCCCTACCCTTCCATCCTCTCTATAAAATCCTCCCAAGGCACCAGAATCTCCAAATAACCCTCTCTCAAGCCTCTCCCAAGCCATTGGATCACACTTCCAAGTAAAGGATTTCTTCCTTTCTAATTTTTGTCCAAATTTATTTATGTTGTTATGACCTTTTATTTTCAATTAAAAATGTTTGGGTATGATTTTTCACCTCCCCTATACTTTCCTCATTATTTTTGAATGATGAGATACCCCTTTATCTCTCATTAATTCCTCCCATGTATACCTATTACCATGATGAAATTCCATAAAGGATTTCTCTCTCCTCATTTACATTCAAGCAATTATTTAATATTATGCATCTAAATTCCATTAAATATGTTGGGACATGTATATATATTACCCCTTTACTATCCATTTCATGTACATATTATGAGATACCACTTTATCTCTCATCATCCATTTTTATGAATTCTTATGTCATGTCGTTATGCTGCCCAATTTGCACTGTGATTTTCCAAACCAAATTCATTGTGTAGTGAATACCATGACCATTTCTCTATAAAGGGTATTCACCTTTGTGAACATCTACATATCAATTATATAGTTTCATGTATGTATTACATATTCATTTATCATGGAATAAATGATGATGTTTAATTATTTCATGTTGTATGATTCATGTGGCACACTTATGCATGAAATGAAATGATTTAGAAGGGTGTGCCCTGATAGCACTCCAATGCATTGGATAAAGACTAGTATCATGATACGTCAAGTGCAATGAGGGTTTACTAATTATAATTCCAATGAAATGATGGTTTACTCATGATCCATCTTCAATGATCCTTGGCTGATGCTAATATCATGTTGAATGTGGTTCCCACATTTCCCTATTATGATAATATTGTTATATCATGCCTTTATGTTCATGTTTCTCTTAGGATCCATTGATATTATTATTTCATATAATATAATATATTATTCATTTTATTATTTTTTTACTCCCTTACCGGGATTTATAACACACTCATTTTTATACATGTCCTCAGGTTATCCCATGAAATGCAAGTACGAAGGAATATTGTCGTCATGTAAATGCAGTTTTCAATAAAGATGTTGTGTTTTATGTTCTAAGTGGTTATTTAATGTTCCTAAGACCCAAAGAAACTAGACCTCTAAATCATTTATGTAGTATCAAGTGAAAATTTTATGTAATAAATTGTGTTTAAGTGTGAAATAAATAACAGGGTTGTTATACAAGTCATTCTTTGGAAACTCCAATAGATAATAACCCATATCAATACATTTAAAACACTTATTTCTTATTACAATTGGACTTACCACTACCATGATATATTTTAATTAAGTCACAAGACATATAAAACATCTTAAAACATTGATAACACTTATATAACCTATAAAACATTCCTTGAAATTTTATTTACCAAACTTGGATCATATTGGGGGATTATCTGAAGAAAAATTAGTCTATTTCTTCTCTATTTACCTCCACCTTGTCCATTTCTTACTCTTTCAACCTCATGGAACATAAGTTTCAGAAAACTCCACCCCCATTTTCTCATCAAATCATACAAATTCTTCTTATATTTTGAATTATCATGAATCCAAATATCATTATATTTTTTTTAAATTCTGAGTAAAATATATTAATTTTACTATTAATTTCATGAATAAAATCAGACAAAAAATAGGCCTTTCATGTGATTTTTCATTATACACAACCATAGAATATTCATTATTTTCTTTAAATCCAAAAAATATTTCTACATCCTGAGATAAAAAATCTTATGGAATTATTTATCTAGAAAAATATTCCAAAATTTGTTTCATTACATGAGATCAATTTCATATATCTCATTGGTATTCATAACCAAAGATCACCATTGATCATCTTAGCATTCAAAAAAATAACTAGAAGGAGATACATTTGGTTGATCTGAACAACTCATGACATGAAATATAATTTCTAGGGATTTATTCCACCCCTCACCTACCTCTAGGTCATAATATTACTTAATACAGGTGGGTGTTTCCTCATAAAATTCTCCACTATCAACATGTTTCTTTGTGGTAGACATAGATGGTCTCGAGCATGGATACCAACTCCCTTTATATCTTGTGTAAAATGTTCCATTATATAAAAAACAACTTAATTTCAACTCCAACATTTCATGATTTCTAATTTGTAAGTATACTGTCCTTTCGATTCCTTCATTTGATAGCTTCTCTATTTCCTCTATGGAAAACCATTCTAAAAAAATTAGTTGATGAACCATTATAATATCCAAATTATATATCATTATATCTATATTGAATTTCATTTAAGGGTATTATAAAATAACCCATAATGATATCTAAACCTTTCCCATGATATAAACTATACAGAATTGACCTTAAAAATTACATATTACAGTATCTTTTGACTAAAATTCACATACATTAATTTTTTAAAATATTTTCAATTTATATTTTTAGTGAATTAGATCATAAATAATAGACATTAAAACATTATTTAAAAAATAGAATCTTTTTATTCATTATCTATTTTTTCAAAATATAAATTTTTAAATTAAAAAATGATTTATTTTAATGATAAATACTCAAAAAATTCAACTTGTCCTCTTCCAATCAAATAAATATCCTTAAACCTTATGAAAATATTTTTAAAAGTGGGATAAGCATTAAAAGCATAGTAAGGGACATAAAAATAAGAAAGAAACTATTATTCCATGATAACTTATAGAAATTTTCTATTTTGAAAATAAACGTTTGACTCAAAATAAACATTTTCTTACCCAAGAATTCCACTTTACTTCCTAAAGTGTTTCATAAAAAAATTCATAAGAAAAATAAAAGATAAAATAAAAGACATATTTTTTTCTTTGAAATCCTGAAAACCTCAAAATAAATTTTTAAAAAATGTATATTTTTCCACCATATGAAGTAACATATACATTTCATTACCTTGTGATATCATATGATACCCAAAAAACACATATAAAGAAAAAAAATATAGTTAACTTGAATAATAATTTTTATATCACTCACACATATGTATTATCCATCATTATTATAAGTAGAGAAACTATAATAGTTACACCTGAAATAGACATAAAATTAAGACATGGAATAACTATCATAGTCTATTTCCATAATATTTTAGGAGAAACCAAATCAGATAAATCCTACACATTACCAAATGCATTAGAGAACTATTATAGGCTCACATTCCATAGATTTATAATGGAACCACCACTCCTCATAAAATATTCCCAAGAAACCATAACATTTTTCTTAAAAGTATAAATCATAAAAATGCTCTTTGCACCTATAAGAAGAAATTTTAAAATATTAATATATCCGTTAAATTTCCCTTTTTTTTAAATTGAACAAAGGGAAGAAGTTTTTTTATGAAAACATGAAATATTGTAAAGGAATAAATATAATAAAATAATGGTAATTGTTGAAGTAATGGTCATGGTCATTATATTCATTAAAATAGAACATTCCATTTATCTTTTTGTAAAGAAAATTAAAACATATCATAAAAAGATTTATTTTGAAAAAAATTGATTGAAATTCAAAAGAATCATAATTTTCATTTTATAATTCACTTTTTACTATATCTATAAATCCTAAAAATAATTTTAAAATTATTGGTATGGAAGGAATACATATTTTTAAGGGAAATGATAAGAGTGTATTAAAAAAATACACTAACCTTGAGTCCCACTCATCACGTATAGTCCTTATCTTCCTTTAAATTAAAATTATGTTAATAATTTACTTTATTTATAACCATTTTTTTATTATTCATTTTATCTCACTTATTACCTCGTTATAACTATTATATAATCATTTAAGTTTACATTTTATTTTTTGATCATATTCGGTTCATAAGTCCAAAATGACTTTGGTAGGTTCAGTATGGTTAGATTGGTCATGATTTCATCATATCTAGAATAATTACCATGAAATAATTAAAATTTATATTCATTAATTATAGTTTTAAATGTAACCATTAAATATTTTTATGAAAAATTAACTAAATTAGAATTAGTGAGATGACTGGCCATACGTACGCATGAGCGACGTTTCAATTTTTCAATGATCATTATGGAAAGAATGTAACTATAAATATATCTTTATATATTTATTATAATATGATATATATAATATTAATTCTTTAAATATTATTATCATTATCATCCATATGTTGTGGTGATGAAAAATGAATCACATCACTTATTTGTGGTGATAGTACACACATACACATAAACAATGATATCATTTTTCAGTGAATCAAAGGTATGATTGTTGATGACATATTATATTTTAATAATGATAAATATGTAATTATTATCATAGTTAAACATTAATTCCACAATGATAATCTATTATTGAGAGTCGGTTATAAAAATTGAATTACATCAGTTCGTGAGGTAGTAGTCTACAACACACATGATTAAGGGGTTTGTTTCCCATGTTATGATATAAGAGATAAATATTAATTATTACATTAAAATTATAACATCTCATCATATAAAGAACAATTTTATTATTATTTTATCATCATTTAATAATATTTTGATTAATTTTATTATGAAATAGAACTAAAACATGTGATTTAAATTATACCCCTTCTTTTGAAAATATCTTTTTCTTAATAATTTAAGAGCCAAAATATTTCTATTATGATAAAAATAAGGCCTCTATAATCATATAATGTATTATAGTAAGGGGAAAACAACAAGTACCCAAAAATAAAGTAAAAAAATAGCAACCAAAATCCTGAACAGCTCCTGCAACCCCAAGCTAGTAGAAATCATCTTGATCTCTAACCTTCTCCAAGTGACCTAAAAAAATAGTTTTTATATACATAGGGTGAGTATAATAGTATACTCAGTAGAATCGTCCCTGAATCCTCTCATGAAAAAGTAAAGAAAGCATGCTAAAGCACAGTGAACAACAAGTGAAACTAACTCATCACCTAAACAGGTATACTATGTTCCCAACCTCACCATAGTTACTCTCACCAAGTAACGCATAAAAGAGTATATAATATAATGAAAAATATCAAGGGTAACCCCCTACTACTTCCCCACTGTTTTTCCGCTTTTCCCCAACGTGGCACGTCCTAAGAATCTCTCTTCAAAAAGGCATGCCCGCAGACACCTGGGCGAAGGACCACAACATGCACCTCATGTAATAAAACCACCACATCCACACAAGAAAGTAACCAGGTAGTTTTCAGAAGACACCAGAACTTGTATAACATGTATCATACATCAGGTATTATACCTCAAACCATTACATCCCATACACCGAGTAAGGATCCTCAAAACAACATAGCCTATACATGTTACACCTATAGTAGTCCATAGGATACTATATCATGAATATATGTGTGTGAATAACCACAATCTGTTATGACCCTCTACACACATATATGAGGAAAACTAACCACTGTTCCTACCAGTATAAGTAAATTCCATGATAAGAGAGTAGCGCCAAAGGGGGTGGTCAGCCATCCATCCTCCCACCGGAATGTTGGGGAAAACACCCCCAAAGCTCAAAATCTCTGGGGTGTTAGTTTCCCTAACTAATGTGGTGGAGTTTCATATAGAAACACAAAAAGTACAAAATATACTATATCTCACAACCACACTATGGGAATAACCTAGTCTTAGACTCAACTACAACTAAAATCTCTCGGACTCCCGGATTCCACTTTTAATACTTGGTATCCTATAATCACACAACCATTTAAAGAGCTTAATTGCATTACTTCATTACCTTTTTTTTGTTCCACTTTATGTTAATTAATTCTGTAAACATTAATTAACCATTAACAATTTCACATTATATTTTATTAGCATAACACCCAAAGTACATTATCCCTTTAAAATTATAGCCTCAACATTTCGTTCCAGCAAGCCCCAACCGCATGGGTTAACATCATTTATTCAATAATTTATTTACACCATTACTTTACCATATTACCAAGCATTCTAGAAAACATTCTATACAACTAAACTCAAGGAGTCTGAACACTGTGAGTAGATGAACTACCCATCGAGTTTTTTCCGCCAATAGTAGAAGTTTAGATCCATCCTCCCTTGAGAAGCTAGACACTGAAAGCATGTGGCATACCCCATGTGTCTTCGCCCCTTTCGGAAGAAGGGTAAGAAAGGCTAGATGCCCTGAGCAGTGGGGAAATTAAAGAAGATAACCAATCAAAGAAACATCAAGCATCCAAACATTCACATCCAACCCATTACATCATCCATGGTGTCCTCTCCGACACCCACATGCATAAATCGATGCATCTTGCCACTCTCGGTGTAATCTGCTTCCACAACCAATCAGCCTCCCTGCCCCCACATATCACAATAGCCTTCCATGCTCACATCACAACAAAAGCAGCAGGAAAACAACCATCATATAAATTTGGATCTTGGCCCTTAAACAATAAAGAGGGTAACTCAAAACCCTACATTGAATTATCTTTTATCAAACAACTAGTTCTTTAATCCTTCTTGGATTAAACGATTTATTTTATTATAGGTTCCAAATTTGGGAAACCTAATCAGTAGGCAATCATAAATAATTAAACATGCTTACAACACCAATTTGATTATCATCAAATTACAACAAGAGGAACTAGATTCATTTACATGCCTCTTTATCTTTATCTAAACAATTATCAATTAATTTTGGCTTTAGGTTCTTTACCATTTTCCATCGATAATGAAAAAGCTAAGCAAGGAAGCTTAGATATCACACTATCTAGAAAACAAGAGGCAATAACATTTGATCGATCTCAATTTATTTATCCAGTTCAAATATTTATTATTCCAATTTCATTGTGATCCAATGAGATAAAACTTGCTAACTCTACAGTTGCACATAACAGAAAAGAGAAGCAATGAATCCCCTACCTCAAACAGTTCTTAACATTCTTTTTACGAGAATGGGCCACACAATGGGTTACCATCTCCTCCACCCGTGACAACTGTATCCACTAGAGGATGCAAAGACACAACCACACCGGTCAACGCCCAAGAGAAGTCCATTTGGAACAAGGATATAGAATTCCATAAAAGGGTGAGGGGAAACTGGAAAAGATGAACCCAAAATAATGATGATAGAATATACCTTATATCAAAGACTGATCAATATTGCTTGGTTGCATCAAAATAGAGAGGAAAAAAAATCCTAGGAGTAAAGATTGATTTCCCAACTCCTACTGAAAGGAATGAGATGTTCGAGCATCTCCCACACAAGAACAAGGAGGAAGAACTAGAGAGGAAGATATATCATCCATTTATAAGAGTTAGTAGAGTAGTGGTTTAAGATATGCTGGATTTTCCCATAAAAGTGGATCACATTAAACCACATAGTTTGATCATGTAGAAAAAAACATCCAAAGCCTTAGGATAAGTTAATATAGGATTTATGACCTTTGAATTGGCCTTAGAGTCCTTAAAATGAGGCTTTAAATGCATTTTACATCAAAGGAAACGTCAAAGGGAAAAAAATGTAGGAAGCTGGAAACACTGTTCCGGAACTCAAAATTTGGCAAAGGAAATAGAGGTTACCAATGGGCCTCACCGTTTTGGAATCACTGTTCACGAACTCAAAACTTGGCAAAGGAAATATATGTTACCGATGGACCTCACCATTTTGGAAATACTGTTAACGAACTCAAAATTTGGAAAAGGAAAGAGAGGTTACCGATGGACCTCACCATTCTAGAAACACTGTTCACGAACTCAAAATTTGGAAAAGGAAATAGAGGTTACCAATGGACCTCACCATTCTAGAAACTCTATTTACGAATTTAAAATTTAGCAAAGGAAATAGTGGTTACAGATGAACCTCACTGTTCTGGAAACACTGTTCACAAACTCAAAATTTGGAAAAGGAAATAGAGGGCATTGATGGAACCTCACCGTTCTGGTAACACTATTCATGAACTCAAAATTTTGAGAAGGAAATAGAGGTCACTGATGGAACCTCACTGTTATGGAACACTGTTCATGAACTCAAAATTTGGAAAAAGAAATAGAGGTCACTGATGGAACCTCACCATTGGAACCTCACCGTTGCAATGTTCACATAAGGTTACCGATGACACTGTTCACAGAAGGTCACCAATGACACTATTCACATAAGGTCACCGATTTCACTGTTCACATAAGGTCACCGTTTCACTGTTCACATAAGGTCACTGTTACACAGTTCACATAAGGTTACCGATGACATTGTTCACAGAAGGTCACCGATGACATTGTTCACATAAGGTCAACGATGTCACTGTTCAAATAAGGTCACCATTTCATTGTTCACATAATGTTACCAATGACACTGTTCACAGAAGGTCACTGATGACACTATTCACATAAGGTCACTGATGTCACTATTCACATAAGGTCACCATTATACTATTCACATAAGGTTACCAATGACACTATTCATAGAAGGTCACCGATGACACTATTCACAAAAGGTTACCAATGCACTGTTCACAACAGTCTACCATTGGAACTGTTCACCGATGGAATAATTCAAAGATAGTTACCGATGCACTATTCACAATGGTATACTGTTGTAACTATTCACTGATGGTACTGTTCATAGAAATGGAAATTTGGAAAAGTGTAGGGGATATGTCACGTTGACCTCTGGAAACACCTCATACACCTAATTTTCACAAAGTAATGGACCAGAGAGGTCCGGGCCATTAAATCAGATACATCTCAAAACATTCTTGTCCTTGAGAATTCAAAACCCACATAAAGGGAAATTGAAATGGGGTCGAACAACCACCCATAGAGATACCTCTCAAAAGAGAGAAAGCCACAAGATGGAAATAAAATCCATATTATAAACATGAAAGGTATAAAACCACAAAGACTACATCGATACATGAAAAGAGTTAAGCATGAAACAAATATGGATACTAAGCATGTATATGTGACTCACATTCCCAGCTACTCTCCACCATGACACTGTGTCGCCACAAGACACAAACCAAGGGAATAGAACACCCACACAACAACTTCTCTTTTCGGTCTTGGATCTCCATAGGTCTCTCCTCAAAGTTCGCATCATCATCAACATCAATCTCTCCCTAATCGATGATATAAGAGTCATCATGAAGATAATGACAGAGCAGTGATACATGGAAAAGATATTGTATCTGACTCATCTGTGGGGGAAGTACTACTCGATACGCCACAACTCCAACATGAGCTAACACCTCGAAAGGCCCTACAAACCGAGGAGAAATCTTACCACCATTACCAAACCTTCGCTGCCCACAACGGGGAGTCACCTTCAGAAACACGTGATCCCCAAAATCAAACTCTGAGGTTCTCCTTTGATCGACATAAGATTTATGACGATCTTTTGCTATCTTCATCCTCTCGCGAATCACCTGGACCATATCTTTTGTATTATGCACTAGTTCCGATCTGAGAATTGGTATCTATCCAAACCTAGACTAGCACAACAGAGAAAAAAAATGTCAGCCATACAAGTCTTCAAGTGTTACCATACAAATGGTGGAGTGAAAACTATTGTTGTAAGAAAACTCCACCAAGGGTAAGTTCCTCATCCATGAACCTCCAAAATCCAGGACACAAGAGCATAACATGTCTTCAAGGTTATGGATGGTTCACTATGTCTGACCATCCGTTTGAGGATTAAAAGTAGTGCTAAAGCATAGATGAGAACCAAAATCATGCTGGAGACCTCTCCACACCCTAGAGGTAAAACGAGGATCTCGATCCGAAATGATCGTCCTTGGGACTCCATGAAGTCTCAACACCTCCTCCAAATACTCCCTCGATAAAAATACTACTGAGCTTGACTCCTTGATTTATATGAAGTGGGATGATTTTATTAAATGATAAACTACCACCCAAATAGAATCATGTCCTCCCTGAGCTCAAGGTAAACCAGTGAAAAAGTCTATTGAGATGTCCCACCACTTCCATTGAGGAACATCTAATGGATGGAGCAGAACACCAGGTACATGGTGTTCGACCTTCACCTTCTGGTAGACCAAACAATGAGACACAAACTTCGAAACCACACACTTCAGCCCGGACCACCAAAAAAATCTTCTCAAGGCTCGACACATATTTTTCATGCCAGGATGCACTACTAAAGGAGAACTATGGAACTCTCTAATAACTGTCTTGCGCATCATTAAATGAACAAATATACTTCCATGATACAATACTCAGGGTTGTTCATCCTCAGACCAACCATCAGGGGCCTCACCACAAACAACTCAGTCTCTCCAGACCTCCACCTCTAGATCCCCAACTGAGACTCTTCCACTTTCCGCACCAGAGATAACTGCACCATCATCTGAAAAAGACAACCTCTACCCCCAACTTCTCCTATATTAGGATGTAATGCTAAATGTTCTTCCATTACTCTCCAAGAGTCACCAGATTCACACCTTGCAACACTACATGAGTTATGACTCAACTCATCTGCTACAACATTATCCTTTCTAAGTGTATATGATATTTTGAAATCATATTCCTGTAAGAACTCCATCCATCGACGTTGTCATAAATTCATGTTGCACTGGGAGAAAACATACCTTAGGCTCTTATGATCGATGAAAACCAAAAAGTTCTCACCAATGTTGTAATGTCTCAACATCTTCTGAGAAAACACTATGATTGGAAACTCAAGATCGTGGGTGGAATAGTTACGTTCATGGGGACATAATTGACAAGACACCTAAGAAACAACTGATATCTGCTACATCATAACAAAACCTAACCCCAGATGCGAAGCATCACAGAAAACATCAAACTGAACTCCCTATACTGGAAGACAATGAACTGGAGCACTTACTAACTTCTCCTTTAGATACTCGAAAACTTCCTGACACTGATAAGTCCATATGAATTCTTGATCCTTCCTGGTCAAAGTTGTCAGAGGATTCGTAACTCGAGAGAAATAAACTACAAACCTGATGTAGTAGTCTTTGAGACCATGGAATATTTGCACCTATGACACAGTCTTGGGTGCTTCCCAAGACATAAATGCTTTTAGATTTGATGGATACATAGCTACTCCCTACCCAGAGACCACATGCCCCCAAAAACAGACTTCTCGATCCCAAAAATCACACTTTGACAACTTACCAAACAACTGATGCTGACAAAGAACTCCCAAAATGGCATGTAGATGCTCTGCATGCTCTTCTTCAGACGTAGAGTACACAAGGATGTCATCGATGAAAAATACAATGAACTTTTCCAGGAAGTCATGGAACATAGTGTTCATCAATCCCATGAACACAACTGGAGCATTTTTCATGTCGAATGACATTACAATGAACTCATAATGCCCATGATGACAACGAAAAGTAGTCTTTGGGATATCCTTATCCTTCACACGCATCTGATGATATCCTAACCACAATTTGATCTTTGAGAACCAACTTTCATGCTTCAGTTGATTGATTAAATCATCAATCCATGGAAGAGGATTGCGATTATTTATTATCACTTTGTTCAAGCGATGATAATCGACACACAACTGCAAACTGCCGTCAGCCTTCTTCACGAAAAAAACTAGTATACCCCACGACGACACACTCGGCCAAAAAAAAATCAATATAATAGAACATAAAGCCATATACATAGATCTATTAAATCATAAGGGGACATCCTATATGGAGACATAGAGATAGGAGACGCTCTTGGTTGTAACTCGATCCCAAACTCAATATCTCATTGAGGGGGTAATGCTACAACCTCTTCTGGAAATATATCAGGGTACTCTTCTATGACCCTAGGAAACGCCAACTGCCGAACCTATGAAAAAATCAACATTATCTCATCCATGATGGATGATAAGGATGGAACACTCCTATGACCCATCTGAGGATCTCACTCGCCAACAAACACCACCGTCTCTCCATCTGCATCGAAGAAAAAGACCTTTTTCTTAGAGAAATCTACGATAGCCTTCACTAAATACAACCAATCCTTTCTGAGGATGACATCATATGGTTGTATTAATAAACATAGGAAATTTCCCCAAGAGTGGTGTTTCCCCAACACTAGCTCATAATATCTACATACTTCAAAAAATTCAGCTCGAACTCCAACTGTTGTAGTCAATGCCAAGGGCACTGGAAGCCTCTCTACCTCAAGTCCCAAATTTGGGGCAAGGTTAGGTGATATAAAGGAGTGTGTCACTCCTGAATCAATCAAGGAATGCACAAAGGTAGAAAAAAAAGAAAAGGGCACCTCGAACAACATCTATCTCGCCTGGTGCTGGCAACGATAAAGCATGAAGCTGGCCACAACCTCCTCCACAACCTCTCTGACCCTGATGAAGACCACCGCCATGATGCACTCTTCTATCTGAGGATGGAGAGAATCACGGGGATATCCTATGCTTGTCCCATATACCCTCTACTGATCTAATGCTGGTACAACCTGCTGCTGCTGCCTTTGCTGAAACTGCCTCAACAGAGGAACTTGGAGTAGAACGCATGGTGCACGATGACTGCTCTAAAAGGTGGGGCACTCTCGCCACTGATGACCTTGACCACCACAAGAAAAACAAGTTCCTGATCCCTTGGCATAGGCTTGAGATCCTCTACCTCTATAGAAATGAGATGTGGAGGGCTGAGACCTACCCCCAGCTGAACAGAAACTCTTCTGCCCTGAAAACCGGGAACCCCGAACCACAACTCAGCTTCGTGAGGTATCATGATGACTCCCCTATAGTGATGATATAGTTCTGGAAAAAGTCATATCGATGACCTCTAACCTTTCTAGCACCTCAAGAAATTTAATCAGCATAAATGGGGTGACCTGGCATTGGATCTATAGATGAAAATCCTCATCCAAATGCCTTGTCCTGGCCTACTCATCTAGAAATAGGTCTGAAGTATATCATAAAAGGTTCCTAAAATGGATTCAAAACTCTCGCACACTGGAGCTACACTATAGAAGGGTAAGAAGATCTTGGTGACTGGACACCTTCACATTCAAAGAAAGAAAATCGACTCTAAACTTGTCTCAAAACTCCTCCCATGAGATCAAGGACTCCCCCTAATCCCTGAGGAACAAAACCCACCACTGCCTCACTGCTCCATGCAACATCATCATAACCAAGTACACCTAGTGCTCCTTCTGAGCATGGATCAAACTAAATCCTATCTCGACCTCCTCCAACCAGTCTTTTGTGACTGAATCTGAAACAGGGCCCTTGTACTTCTGTAGACTCTGGCATTGAAACTCTCAGAGTTCCTTATTCCAAGTGTCATCATCGTCAACCTCTACCCTCCAACTATCTGATGGTATAGCCTGCTGGACATCTTCTATTTGATCATGAAGAGGATGTAGACCTGGACCCATACCTGTAAAATAACAAACAATCAGAGCTCCTAAACCTAGAATATGGAAGACTCAACATTAATTAATTAATTCTTTTCTTTTATTAATTTTAGGTTAACCTATCCCAAGGTTTAACCATTCAAATACATACACAAATAATTATTCATGATCATTTCCTAGGAATCTACCCTACTAATAGTATCACCTTTTTTAGTAGCCATTGTAAACTTAAAGGTTTGTACATTAGATCATAGGGGGCCCTAAACGCCTATGTCTCACCCTGTCTCCAGTGTTTACATCACTTTCTAATCTTGACTGACACTATTCCCCTACCAACCCATGCAACCTCACCTATGCCTAACTCCATACTTCATCATATCCCTTAACCTGCCTCTAATTCCACTCCATCACAACCCCCTCCCCACAAAGTGTTCCCCTTCTGGGCTAGCAATGTGAGTGGAGAGAAAATGACCCCCAAGTACCACCTCCAGTAGGCCCCGGGAAGGCGACTAACACCAAGGGTATAATAAAAACACATATGAGAGGAATTACCCTATAAGAGAACACATGAAAAAGAGAGAGATAAGATAGGCACAAACCAACTCCAAATCAGACCAAAATATAAAAGAAAACACAAGTGAACAGATGTAATGTCATGAAAAACTACTACAACTAGAAGTGGAAAACTGCAAGTACCCAAAAGAAAGTAAAAAAACAGCAACCACAAGACCGAACAACTCCTGCAACCCTAAGCTAGTAGAAACTAGACTGATCTCCAACCTGCTCCAAGTGACCTAAACAAACAGTTTTTATAGACATAGGTTGAGTATAACAATATACTCAATAGGATCCTCCTCGAAGCCTCTCATGAAAAATTAAAGAAAGCATGCTATAGCATAGTGAACAACAAGTGAAACTAACTCATCAACTAAACAGATATACTAAGTTCCCAACCTCACCATGACTACTCTCACCAAGTAATGAATACAAGATTATATAATATAATAAATAATATCAATGGTACCCCATTACTACTTCCCCATTGTTTTTCCTCTTTTCCCCAAAGTCGCACGTCCTAAGCATCTCTCTCCAAAAAGGCTTGCCCGTAGACACCTGGGCGAAGCACCACACTATGCACCTCAGGAAAAAAAACCACCACATCCACACAAGAATGTAGCCAGGTAGTTTCTGAGAGACACCATAGCTCGTATAATGTGTATCATACATCAGTTATTATACCTCAAGCCATTACAACCCATACACTGAGTAAGGATCCTCAAGCCATCACAACCTATACATGTTACACCTATTGTATTCCATAGGATACTATATCCAAAATACATGTGTGTGAATAACCACAAGCCGTTACAACCCTCTATACACATATATGGGGAAAACTAACCACTGTGACTACCAGGACAAGTAACTACCAAGAGAAGAGAGCAGGGCTAAAGGGGGTAGTCATCCATTCATCCTCCCATCAGAATATTGGGGAAAACACCCCTAGGGCTCAGAATCTTTGGGGTGTCCGTTGGACTTACTAATGGGGTGAAGTAGCGTATAGAAACACAAAAAGTACAGAATATACTATATCTCACAACCACACTATGGGCATAACCTAGTCTTAGACTCAACTGTAGCTAACGTCTCTCAGACTCCTGGAAGACACTTCTAAGACTAAGTATCCTATATAACACACAACCATTTAAAGGGCTTAATTGTATTACTTCATTCCCTTTTTGTCAATTCCACTTTATGTTAGTTAATTCTTCAAACATTAATTAACCATTAAAAATTTCAAATTATATTTCATTATCATAACACCTAAAGTCTACTGTCCCTTTAAAATTGAAACCTCAAAATTTCATTTCAGAAAGCTCTAACCCCATGGGTTTACATCATTTATTCAACTATTTATTTACAACATTACTTTCCCATATTACCAAGCATTCTAGAAAACATTCTATACTTCTAAACACAAGGGGGGATCAATATGGTGAGTAGATGAACTACCCATCGAGTCTTTGATGCCTATAGAAAGGGTTTAGACCCATTCTCCCCTGAGAAGATAGACACAGAAATAACATGGCATACTCTGCGCATCTTTGCCCCTTTTGGAAGAAGGGTAAGAAAGACCATCTGCCTTGAGTAGTGGGGAAAGTAAAGCAGATAACATATCAAAGAAACATCAAGCATTCAAATATTCACATCCAACCCGTTCCATCATCCTTTTTGTCCTCTCTGACACCCACATGCATAAACCGATGCATCTCGCCACTCTAGGTGTCATCTACTGCCACAACCAATCAGCCTCCCTACCCTCACATATCACAACAACCTTCTAGGGTCACATCACAACACAAGAAGCAAGAAAACAACCATCATATCAATTGGGATCTTATACCTTAAACAATAAAGTGGGTAACTCAGAACCCTACAACAAATTATCTTTTATCAAACAAATAGTTCTTTAATCCATCTTGAACTAACCGATTTATTTTTTTCATAGGTTCCAAATTCGGGAAACCAAATCAGTAGGTTATTACAAATAATTAAACATGATTACTGCACTAATTTGATTAACATCAAATTAAAACCATAGGAACCATATTAATTTACATGCCTCTTTATATTCATCCAAACAATTATCAATTAATTCAGGTTTTACCTTCTTTACCAATTTCCATCGAGAACAAAAAATCTAAGCAAGAAAGCATAGATATGACACTATCTAGAATTCAAGAGGTAATAACATATGATCGATCTCAATTTATTTATCCGGTTAAAATATTTATTATACCACTTTCATTGTGATATAGTGGGATAAAACATGCTAACTCTACAATTGCACATGACAGAAAAGAGAAGCAATGAATCCCCTAACTCAAATAGTTATTAACATTCATTATACGAGAATGAGCCACACAATGAGTTTTTATCTCCTCCCCCTATGACAACTGTATCCACCCAAGGATGCAGAGACACCACCACACCATTCAACACCTAAGAAAAGTCCATTAAGATATAAGGAGATAACATTCCATAAAAGGTAGAGGGAAAATAATAAGAGATGAACCCAAAAGAATAACGATAGAACATACCTTATATTGAAGACTGATAGATATTTCTTGGTTGCATCAAAAAAGAGCAGAACAAATCATGGGGGGAAAGTTTTATTGCACAACTTCTATGGAAATGAATGGATTGTTCGAGTGTCTCACACCTGAGAAAAAGGAGGAAGAACTAGGGAGGAAGATATATCATCACTTTAGATGATTTAACAGAGTTGTGGTTTAAGATACGCTGGATTTTCTAATAAAATCGGATCACATTAAACCACGCTGTTTGAAAATGTAGATAAAAACATCCCAAAGAATTAGGAGAAATTAATATAGGAGTTATTACCATTGAATCAGACTTAGATTCCTTAAAATGAGGCTTAAAATTCATTTTATGTCAAATGAAATGTCAAAGGGGAAAATTGTAGGAAGCTGGAAACATTGTTCCTAGACTCAAAATTTGGAAAAGGAAATAGATGTTACGGATGGACCTCAACATTCTAGAAACACTATTCAAGAACTCAAAATTTGGAAAAGGAAATAGAGGCTATTGATGGACCTCACAGTTCTGGAAACACTATTCACAAACTCAAAATTTGGCATAGAAAATAGAGGTTACCGATGGACCTCACCATTTTAGAAACACTATTCATAAACTCAAAATTTGGAAAGGGAAATAGAGGTTACTTATGGACCTCACCATTCTGGAAACACTATTCAAGAACTCAAAATTTGGAAAAGGAAACAGAGGTTAACGATAAACCTCACCATTCTGGAAACACTGTTCATGATCTCAAAATTTGGAAAAGGAAATAGAGGTCATCGATGGAACCTCACTGTTCTGGAAACACTAGTCATGAACTCAAAATTTGGAAAAGGAAATAAAGGTCACTGATGGAACCTCACAGTTCTGGAAACACAATTCTTGAACTCAAAATTTGGCAAAGGAAATAGTAGTCACCGATGGAACCTCACCATTAGAACCTCACTATTGCACTGTTCACATAAGGTTACCGATGACACTGTTCATAGATGGTCATAGATGACACGGTTCATATATGGTCACTGATGTCACTGTTCATAAAAGGTCACCGTTGCACTGTTCACATAAGGTTACCGATGACAGTGTTCATAGAAGGTCACCAATGTCACTATTCACATAAGGTCACCATTTCACTATTCACATAAGGTTACTGATGACACTGTTCACAGAAGGTCACCGATGTCACTATTCACATAAGGTCACCATTGCACTGTTCATATAAGGTTACCGATGACACTATTCATAAAAGGTCACCAATGAAACTGTCTAAAAAAGGTTACCGATGCACTGTTCACAAAGATCTAGCACTGGAACTGTTCACCGATGGAAATCCTCACAGATAGTTACCGATGAACTTTTCACAACGGTCTACCATTGGAACTGATCACCGATGGAACTGTTCACAGAAATGGAAATTTGGAAAAGTGTTAGGGACATGTCACCTTAACCTCATGAAACACCTTATACACCTATTTTTCGCAAAGGAATAGACCCGAGAGGTCTAGGCCATTAAACTATTGATAATGAATAAAAATAAATGGGTTATATTTACCAAATTGTTACCTATTTATTCCAAATATTGATTTTTTTCCAAATTTTAATCGGATAATTATAGAATTATATTTTATTTCAAAAAATAAAAATGTATCAAAAAACAATTTTATTGAAAAATGCCATTTTAAATATAAAATGCTTTCATACTAAAATAATTTCAAAAATTCAATTCAAAAATATTATAGGATTATTTTAAATAAGAATGAAATAATAAAATTTTTAAACTAATCCAAGACATAATTTTACTTTTTTAACACTTTATAAAATAAAATACTGTTTTAAATTAAAGTAGTAATTTTCACAATTCATTGAGAAATTAAAATTTTTAGAAATTTTTTGAAATTTCACCATATGATAATTCTGATATGATGATTTTAAAAATGATATTTATTGTATCAAATGCAATTAATAAATATTTTAGGAATGAATTATAATATTTTCTCACCAAAATTAATAAAACTATTTGTTGAAGAAATCATATTATTGAAGAATAAAGTGTCTTTACAAAAAATTGATTAATTATTTCCTAATCATTAATCAATACATTTGATTAGATTATATAATTTATATATATATATACATATTTCAAAAATTATATAATCTTATTAATACCCACCAATTTAGAAGCTATGTTATAATGGTCATATTTAAATAATAATATTTTCTGGTTGGTTACATTAGATGTTACATATTTTTTATGATATCAAACATAGTCATTATTTTAAAATATTTTGATATTAAACCATTATTTAAAGTAATTTTTAAAAATAAATGTCCTCTACATAATTCACTTCACATTTTAGAAAATGGTTTTTAAATGTGACAAGTAACATGATCTTTTTAACAATGTTTGAAATATTTTATAAAATAACTCTTTTATAGTTTCTCTTCAATTATCCTTTTCTCCTCAAAACTATTTATTTACAAAGAAATTATTTTTACTGAATTACCCTCTGTCTTTTCTTATAATATTTTAGGTTAATAAACTCATTGTATCAAATTATCCAACTATAGATCCATTTTTATGATGTACCATTCTGAGTTTCATTTTTATAATGGTGAATTTCAAATGGGTGAACATATTTCAATTTTTTCGGGCTTTAGTAGGGATATTTCATTAGTTTTCCATCCACATTATTTCTATGTATGTTGTATGGATGGTTGTAGTGATGTTTTCTTAATTCATGTATCATTTTTTATGTTAATTAATTGATGGTGAAATTATGAATATTTTCATTTTCTATTGGAATGAATATGTATGATTTTTTATTAAATGGTGGACAACTCATATATGCCTAAAATTCCTTCCATATAGTTTGATATATCATGTGATAAATATTTTTTATGTGGGTATAATGTTAGTTATTCTATTATAACAATAATAATCATGGACATCATATAGTTAGATATGTTCATATGATTGAGCATAGACATGATGTGGTTATATGTGTTAACAAGATTGTGTGTGGACATGCTACATTTAGAAATGTTCAAATGATTGAGCTTTTAAATGATGAAGTTTGATATTTTAAAAAGCTTTTATGGATAATATATAACTAAAAATGTTCAAAATTTTCTAATTTTATATGATATTCTTTTGAAAAATTTTTATATTACGTTCCATTGTTATTATCCATGGATCATGTTTATTTTCCCAAGATTATAAAATCTTATACCATGGTAGATGATTGATTATTTTAGATTACATATCCTTTTATTATGAATTATAGGAAACTCTTATTTTTTCAATTTTTTAAATTGTATATTTCTCTCTTTTAAATGTTTTCTTGCTTGAATATTATCATACCCTTGATGAATTCTTGATAAGATTTTCCATCACCAAGAATTTGAGTTCACCCCTTTATATGTTTTAGAATTTACCATGTAGTAAATATGAGTATAATATATGATATATCTAGAAAAAATTATTGTTTCATGATATTATGGAGAAATGATCCCAAATACGTGAAATAAAATTTTTATAGAGCTAATATTCAATGACATTAAACCATTGGTATATGGGACTGTAAGATTATTTTCTTGGATCTAACATTTGAATAAATGAATTATTGTATGATATATTCATTATTAGTTTGAATCACCATATTTGTTATCAATAAAGGTTTTAATGTTTTTGTTTTTATCAACAGACCTTGGAGTGTGGGTTTGGGGAACCTCAAAAGGGGTCCTTACATAAGGCTGATTTGATTTACACGAATATATGAGAACAATATATTCCCTATTTCCTATATGAAAATGATGTAGTACATATTATACCATATTTTATTATATATATATTATCATACAACATATTGGAATATAAGACGTATTATATGTCATTGTGAATGGTATATCATAGGGAATAATATAAGATATCATGCTACTACATTGTCCAGTTATAATGTATTATATGGGATTACATAAATAAGTTAAATCATATTATATGGTTCTCCTAGAATTTTAGGGTTAATTATTGAGAATAATAGTAAATTTTAGTGTTAGATTAGTCAATAAATTCCTTATTTTAATGATCCAAAATCAGGTTTCTTTTTATTCTAATAAAATTCATGTTTAATGTTAGTAAAATTTTTATTTTATTTTTGTCCTTATAGAATATAAGATATAATGTATCGTTCACATGATGTATGGATTGAGTGCATGAAATTCATGATCTTACTCTTATCTATAATATGAACTTATGTTAAAACCAAGAAATCATGTTATAGATGATCGATCGTGAAATATTCGGGTGGAAATGAATTAACTATTGAATCTATAGTATAAATAAAGTTAGTTTAGGGACCCAACCATAAACATACCATAAATTGAGTATATATAAAATAAATCAATTTATTTAGTATCCTAGATCTTTTCTAGTTTAGTGTTTTATATAATTAGGTTGTAACTCTTATATATCATAACCACATATTACAAGTTGGACCCTTCCTCTCAAGGTCCATTTTCCCACAAAAAGTGACGTTTCAAATAAAACATTTTTTCATTTCAAGATAAATATTTAAAATTTTAAACATGTCTTCTTCTTGGTTCATATAAATTATTAAATCCAATGAAAAATTTTTAAAAAATATAATTATAAAAAAATATAAGTAAGGTAAAAAAATAATGAAGAATAATATTCATCTTTTTTTAAAAAAATGAGATCATGAAAGTGAGTTTTCCTATAAAATGATAAAAATTGGAATCAAATAATCTTTTATTACACATAAAGTAATATTTAAATTCCAAACTATTCTATAAAAAATATTATATGAAAAAATAAATTTAATCACATAATCATTAGAGCTAATTAGAAAATATAATAACCCATGAAACCCGTTTCTTAAAAATATACCATTTTACCATGAAAGGTAATAACAACTCAACTAAAACAAAATATAATTACCTTCTCTTTTGAAATCACTAAGTTTCTATGAAAAAATAATTAGCAAGAAAATAAATTTCTTATAGGTTCCTTAGGAAATCATCTTCATAGAACCCTTAAATGAGGAATATCTAATATGGTTATCTTATAGTATAACTCTACATAGAAAACAATCCTTAACCCATTAATTGATGATTTTATAACCCATACATTACATAAACAAATATTAAATCTTATTATATGAATATTAGACACATAAAATTATGATACATGATAGAATAATATAGGTAAAGTATTATTATAAACTTTGGTACATTAACAAGTGGTTCATAAGTGAACTACATAAACTCCCTCTAAGTTCATCATAACTCAAACTCTTCTTAAGGATATCATATATGAAACCTTTATTCATAACATGTGGAAAGTAAACCTAAGAAAAGGTTGATCTATAATGATCATTTTAGGTAAACATGGGAGATATCAATAATCAATTAAACATAAAATGAGTATAAGTGTATGATAATATGAGCATAAGATTAGAAAACTATAACCTATATATCATATATTGTAATCCTGAGTCATGGAATAATTCTTAGGAGATGATAAGAAATACATGATAATATAATCAATGATGAGGATCCATGAGATCATAATATTGGAATAAGACATAGTTTTTTGGAATTCATATAAGAATATAAAATCATTTACTTTTTAGCATAGGATTACTTCTAAGACTATCATAACGAATTTTTCTCACTAACCAAAAAATATTTTATAGTCAATGTTTATATTGAATACTATAATAGTAGATATAGTCCCTTACTGAACTAAGTTCACTCCTTATTCTAGTCTTATTTATCCCTTGAGATAACCATCATTACTTTTTCCAATAAAAGGATATTTAATTCCATTCCCATCCATCATATAATGAATTTCATATAGATGTGTTTCATAAGATCATAAAACTGTTATCATATCATAATTCATGAAAAATAAACAGGTTTTATACACATTTTATCATAGAATAACCTTTGGAAACGAAACATGGTTCATTAACATTTCTTTAATTCATCATAGTATTACCCATAGATTGGGTATGTGTTTCATAATAATAATTTACTCGTAATAATAAAAAATCTATATAAATAATAAGTATTGAACAATTGGATCATATACCTAGTAATTATTAGAAAACATTGTATTATTTATTCTTATATAGAAAATTATTTTCAATTTCACATTGATGATTTCTTGAAAAAATATCATTTTTACATTGATATTGATTTTTAAAATATAAAAAATTCTTATTTATTAAAGAAAAAAATTCATTGAAATTAAAATTGAATATATATAAATAAATCATCGAATCATTTATCAGTCAAGATGGTTGTAAATTAATTTCATGTCATATATGTTAAAATGTATCATTCCTTTCACACTTTTGTAAAAAGTAAAAATATACCCTATATAGAAAATTGAATAAATACACCTTCTAAACAATTTTTTAAAATGTTAGTCAAGGTAAAAAATTTCTTTAAATATTCATAATATATTATTCTAAATAGTCTTAAAAACATTTTTAGATAACATGGACATGGAAAAATGGATCTTCAACCGAGGAGAGAAATACATTTTTTTCGAATTAAAAATATTATCACCATATATAGGTGTAACAGGTAAACTGTAATGTATGAAAAATATAGAGAAGTCCTTGGAACAAGATGTAAGAAATGAAGTCTATAACAGATAAGAATCAATCTACTTAATGGTGTTTTAATAACAGGTAGTAACTGGCTCCACATACACCACATATGAATAATATATTAGACATATATGGCCACATATGAATAAAGTATCAGACCTACATGGGCCACATATGAAAAAATTAGAAGACATACATATACCACATATGAAAAAATTATCATATCTACATGAGTCACTAATGATTAAAGTATCATAATTACATGGTCTAGGTCCCAATGAGAAATCATGGTTTCCTCATTGAGGCTATAGAACTTATCTATTGATAACCTCAGAATAGTATTAGTCTGAAATGGTCTATGTCCAAAGGAAATAACAAGGGTTACCTATATCTAGATATATGAATATGTAAAGTGTTTGTAGATTATACAACATGATCACCCTCATCATTTCCATATCATAAGTAATCATACATAGGAGTATTAGGTTCCATACCTTGATCCTCTATTCATCTATATATTGTAATGTAATGGGTTCAATACCTTCATAAGATATCAATTCCATTATGATATGTACAACATCAAGAATTTAATATAAAATGAAATGGGATATGTTATTATATATAACAAATCACAAATAACTATATTAAAATACATTATCAAAGAAAATATAAATTTCATTCCATGTTTTCATTTTATTCATCCATTAATTCATTTTAGATACATTTAATATCATAGGATATGAAAAATTTCCATCTCAAACTTACACATTTAATTTATGATAGGATTCCACAAGTAGATGGTGAGATCACACACCCCTAGGGGTGTCTTTAAAAAAGAAATGTTAAAATAACATAGCTCACTAGTGGATCAACATGAGGTTGAAAACTTCCAACCATGTCTGGGTGTTACATGAGCATCAAAATTTTAGTGCAATATTTAATTTAAGGATTATAATTTAATTTTGGAGAAATGTCCGAAAGTTCTGGCATGAACACAGCTGTGATAGTTTAAAAAAAATGAAACCTTAGGGAAAAGGTATACACCACCTTCCTTATGGAGTTTGTTGAATTATTTTATAGTATCAGCCCTTGGTTCATCCTAGTTCAAAATAAAATGTCTGAGAAGATGAATACCTATAATATAAGAAATATTATATTTCACTAGAAATAAAATTGAAGCATAAAAAATAACTTAAGAATGGAAGGAAGAATATCAAATGTCTTACTGGCTACAATCAAATGAGACAAATGGTAGCTCTATTAGATTCCAAATGAGAGAGATCATTTAATGCCTAAATTTAATCTATTTAAGAACTCCTATGAGAGAGATAGTGTTTGTATACTAGAGAAAATGAATATGAGGGTTGAAATATTGGTTTTGCCACTTTTTTTAAGAATAGTCCAAACTATACTTGTTGTGATAATTTTTCATGTATGTAAAACTCGAGTTTTTACCCTCCTGCGGAAAACTAATACATGTGATGAATAGGTTCTCGAAAAACCAATTCATGTGTTGTATTTCTTACACATTTTGAGCTAGTTTCACAACCAAGTTCCATATTCATCTTAGTTTATTCTCAAAATAAAATCGACCAGCCAAACGATGTGATTTCTTAGTATAATCCAAAAAAATAAAATCATAATGAGGGTTTATAGAAATTTAAAGGATCAAAACCTCATAAAAATATGAAATCTTACATTCTTCCCCCCTTTAAACAAATTGACCCAATGTTCCCCTTATAAGGGTGGTAAGACATCATTTGAGAATAACTCTAGCCATTGAAAACATATATCGGTCTCCCACTCCCAGGTCTCATCCTGTACATGGCCTTGCAGCAATAAAACCCATACTAATGGAACTAACATTAATTTGAGGGAATTTTTTCTATGATTCACAATAAGAAATGGGTGATCCCCAATATGTGAATACATATATAATTCCACCTCATTAGGATAGAATGTGAAAAGTCTGAGGAATAATAATGTATCTATGAAATGTTAAAAATTTCATGCATATCTCGATATCTGTTTGGAAGGTCTATCTGATATGAAACTAGCCTAGCCCTCTCCAAGACCTCAAAAGGTCCAAAAAACCAAGATGACAACCTTCCTTTCCAACTAAAAAATTGATGCCCCAATCTCATCGATACATATAAGAATACCCAAACCCCAACCATGAACTCTAGAGGTCATTATTAATGGTCTTTATATTATTTTTTCCAGATTGAGTTTTATACATTATCTCTGGATTCAGGTGAAACTGATTCAATGTCTCATAAATGAGATGAGGTCTATGTAGTTCTACCTCACCTACCTTTAACCATAACAAAGGTGAAAAAGATAACCAAACATATAAAGACTCATAAATAACTATATGAATCATATCCTACAAGATTTTTTATATAAGTTAATTTTGATAAGAGTATTATTTCTCATAAGAACCTATTAAATCAAGGATGCATGATGGGAGATTATTTTCTAACACTTTTACCATCCAACATTTTCTCCTTCTAGGGGCGTTAATCTAATGAGAAGGAATAATCATTAATTATTTACAAGAATCTTCCTATGTAATATATTCGTCTCATCTTATGTAAATTTATATATTAAACAATTATAATTATTTTATATTTCATGTATTTTTCTATAAGGATAATGCATGCATATCATTAAAGAAAAATATTCATATCATAATCCAAATAATGAGTTAGGTAATTTTATCAAAAGAGAATTCAATTATCAAGAGGCATAATCTATCACCATATCATTCTATATGAGAAATAATCTTAGTTACTTCATTGAGGAATCAATATATGCTATAAATTCTTTCTAATTATTGGTTAATATATGTAAAAGTGTGGTGAGTGACATTCTCTTTAGCTCTAGTAAATTTATATCACATTCGTACATTTAAAGTAACTTGGTTCCCTTACAACATAACTATGCCAATGGATTAGATAGACATGAAAAATTATCCACAATGAATTGATAATATCATTCAAACCAAAGAAAACATCAGATCTATGTAATAGTGGTTGTCCAAGACCAAAGTCTAGTAACAGAAACCTTTATTTGATCCACTAATATACCCTCTCTTGATATTATATGTCCCAATAAATAAAAAATTGTAGTAAAAAATCACACATTATAAATTTTCCATACAACTCCTTTATTATGAGGGTCTTCAGTACAATCCTAAATTGATGATCTTGATCTTCCATTCATTTAGAATATATAAGAATATCATCTATAAAGACTACCACAAATTGGTTAGGGTAATCTTCAAAGATTCTATTAATTAAATCTATGAATACATTTAGGACGTCAATAAGGAGGAATGGAATCACTATAAATTATTACTATTAATACATTGTATAGAATGATATATTGGGTTTATCCACCTTGTTGACCCTTAAATGATGATATCCAAAATGAGGGTCAATCTTGGAAAATTAATTAGACATGCACAATTGATCAAACAAAGGGGAAATAGATACCTATTCTTGATAGTGATGTTGATTTGTTCTATGATAATCAATACAAAGTCTCATTGATATATCAATATTATTAAAAAAGAAATATTACACCTTAAGTTTGTTTAATTGTCTTAATAAATAAATTTTCAAGATTCTTTTAAAGTTTGTTCTTTAAATTCCAAAAACTTGGGTCCATTCTATATAGAGTAATTGAAATAGGTGTAGAACCAGGTATATGTTGTATTAAGAAATAAACTTAATGATTTAGTGGAATACCTAGATAATCTTCTAAAAATAAATCAAAAAACTCTATCACAATAAGCATTACATCTATGTTCATTTTCTCCCCATCCATCTATGGTAAACAACCAATTTGAAAATTAATTATGATCCACGAAAATGATTCGATTTCCTTTAGGCAAGGAAGATGCGAGGGTCGGGCTATTCCCGGACCCCCCAAATATATTAGAAAGAAAAAGAGACACAGTAGACAAGGGAGGGGAGGGGTAAAATGGCCCGCACCCAAAAACCCTTAACGACCACAAAAAAAAGAGAAAAGAAAAGAAAAGAAAACACGAAAAAAGGACACAAAAGACCAAACAAAGCATCACCACACAATCAACAGCTTCAACACGTCCAAATGAGTCCTCACCAGCATCCAACAGCACCAATACCAGACACCACAACCATTCATCACTAGTAGCTTCAAACCACAGAACCGTCACCACAAACAACATCACGCATCATCACCATCCAACAAACAGACCAGCAGCCACCAGTATCTAACATCACCAAAAACCAATCATCACAACCACAACCAGCATCCGGCAACACACATCACCATCAAACCAAACAACACCAGCAAACAATAGTGCACATCACCATCAAACCAGCAGCAACAGCAAGCAACACGTAGTAGAAAGGACCAATCACTTAGCAATAAAGCAGAAGCCAAGATCACCCTTACCCAGCGCAAGAACCAGTACGCAGCCCAAAACGCCCTTCCAGCAGCCCATGACCTGCAATGCATCACCAAAACCCATAGCCTCATATCAATCCCAGCAAATAGCACCAACATCAACCCATAGAAAATCCATATTCCACTTCCAACAAGAATCAATGCAGCGCCATAGGGGCCACCAACAAACTCCCAAGATCAGCTCTGAAATCGGATGGGAAGAGTGCAACAGCGATGACCGAGAATAGACCACTGCGCAGCATCGTCGAGAATTCTAGAACCCACGTCGCCAGTGAAACCCCATCCACCGTTGACAAAGCTGTTGACCCATTCGAGGAGGTACCATCTCCAAAAAAGGTGCATCACCCAAAGCCGAAGAACCGTAGCAAAGAGAAAGGCTGACAGATCTTGACCATTCCATCAAAAGCCTGTAGCACCGAGCGAAGGATCGAACAAAGCCATCCATCGCCTCCAAAGAACAGCAACGCCGCATGCCGGCAGGTCCAGATTTTCACCAAGCTTCCGAGAAACTGCACAGCTGCACTCCGGAAAGGCCAGATCTGGCCATCTCCTCCATGGATCTGAAGCGCCACACAGAGGAAGAGCCAAATCCGACCCATCCTTTAAAGGAAGATTTCGACCAAAGCTTCCATTTGAGGGGATCTGCGAGTGAACCATCAAGCCAGAGAAAGAGTACCTCGAGAGGAGGGAGCAACATGATGGAGAAAACCAGCGCTTGGAACTCCCCTGCCGCACCGGAGAAGAACCACACAGTGAGGGAAGGACACCGCCGGAGAACCCTAATGCAAGAGGAGGCAGGAGACGTGGGAGCCATCTCCTCTCTTGATTTCCTTCAGATTTTCATTTTTATTATCACACTAATATATAATCATAGGATGGTTCCGAATATCAAAAATTACTTCCACTCCTCAAAAAATTAGGTGGGATTTATATAAATAGATCCAATTCATGACTATGATAATATAAAATTCAATTATAGGGAGAAAAATGAGATCTCAAGGAAGCATATTCCCATAAACTTCAACCAAAGAAGAATCATAGACTTGAGATGATATCATTATTCAATTAGGGGTTTTCAATTACAATTCAACATTTAATCATTATAGTGGTATTGTGATACCCTTATAATATTATCATAATACAATAGAGTTTGTATATTGATAATAAAATAATACATTAGTAGTTCATGTGTATATGTTATGTGTACCTTTCACCACATCGTTATCATACCCTCATAAAAAATGGTGATATCCTGGTATTTCCCATTGTATTTTGTCTTAATGGGATAATGAAATAAATCATCATCATTAAAATTTGGATTTATGAATTGTTTAACATAATAAACATACTCATTACATTTTAAACATTATATTATGGGTGGTGAAATTTGTGAATCATTATCTATATTCAGATAATTAGATAACTTCTTCCCATTAAATTGGCATTTGATTGCCCGATAACATTCTTTTACACACAAAAATTTTTTACCAGTACCCTTAATACAATTTCCTATATTATTCCTTATACAAACCAAGAATAGATGAGGATTTTTATTCTTATATCCATGGTTTTTTGGGTTTCCTATGAATTATATATTTATTTTGATATCAAAATAATGAGATTCGAGGCTAATTGAAGTCTTTACTTATACCTTAATTATATATCCAAAGATTACATCAAATATACTAAATACACTTATGGATAATGTACTATAGAGACTTGATTAAAGCTATCTAAGAGTTTATCATATAGAATTTTTAGCTGGATGATAATAACAGAAGCATACATCACAAGTATCATATAATTTTCCTCATAGGTACTAATAAAGTTATCATCCATATTCATTAGCTTAGTGAATTTCTTCTATATTTTTAAAGAATATTACAAGGAAAGTAATTATTGATAAATAAATATTTAAAACCATCCCAATCCATGGAGTTAATTTATTATTTTCCACATATTATTAATTAGAGTCCTCCATTGACCTAGTTCACCTTAAAAATCACAGATAATCAAAAATAAAATAAATGGTCCAAACACCGGAGAATCAAATATATATTTTAAGTGGTACCAAACCATTTTCTAGTGACTAGTGTATCAATAGACCCTATAAAGGAAGGTTGATATTACTACATGAATGAATCAACAAAATTTTTTCCCTTATATTATAATTTATAATCTCTTTTTTAGTAATATATTCAAGATGTTGGGTAAGTATAACAATGTGATATTCATTCCATATGCCATAAAATTTCATTGCTCAAGAAAAAATTCATTTCATTTTTCATCACATTTAACATTAACATAGTTCCTTTGGGATCCATCTAATGACTAAAAACAAAAATCATGGTGTGGGAAAGAATAATCATAGTGAGAAACCAAGTAATCATGAAAAATAAATTCCAAGTTGATTAAATATTTAAATATTAAATTCAATATATGATAGTATATGTTTAAACTAGGTAACTCATGGTCATCATAATTTTAAATCCATCATGATAGTTATTAAATAATTTTTGAATTAATTTAAGAATATCTCCTAAGAGTGTCAAACCAAGTGTGTTGTAAAGGAACACTCATCGTGAACCGTATTTATGGATGAAATATACATGAAAAATGTTTTTATTGGTTATTACCGCTATATTCATTTGTGCTAAATCAACATCCAAATTTATTATCCTAATATGGAAATTTCCCTAGAAAAACCACACCCCTTTCATTACCATAACTTAAGATGTTCTTATATAATGAGGTTAATCCTAAGGTTTCCCACTAAATTTGTCTCATACATGTTTTGAAATGTAAAATAATCCTTTCTATGATACCAAATATGAAAATACATAATTTTCATACATAAATATTACATCTTATGAGATGAATATTTAGTAAATAACATTAAGATCCATACCACAATCACATGGGTCTAGTTTATTTTCGAACATGGATATATAAACTACTAGTTAATAAGTGAACAATATCATATTCCATTAAGTTCTTTATTACTAAAACCCTTCTTATAAATATCATACATACTATATTTATTTATAACCTAGGTTAAGGAAATATTAGAAAAGGGTGAGATCTAATGCTTGGTAATGGAAAACAAGGTATATATCAATGATCACTAAAATATAACATAAGCATAAGGGTGTGATAATGAGATCGTGACATTTGAAAACCATACCCTATATATCATAGATCATAATTATGAGTTATTTCATAAATTATTTTAGTACATAAGGCATCCTTCATATAGAAATTATAAAACATGAGCCATGAGAGCATAATATTGCATAAAATAAATATTTGATTCCTAATCGTTAGTCTAGAAATACATTTATTTAGTATTTGAGGCATAATTTAAATATTATCATAGTGGATTGAGTTCACTCCCTTATCCATCATAATAGACTAGGATAACAACTAAGCCTATATTAGTGTATAAACCCCCATAATGAACCTGGTTCACTCTCTATTTTAGTCCCATTTTTCTCCTAAGATACTCATCTTTACCCAATCCATTGGAGGGATATATAATACTGGTCCAATCCATTATATAATTAAATCTTATTCACATGTTCCATAATATTAAAAAACATTCAACATATTATAACCTATGAAAAATAAATACTCTTCATAAACATTTTCTCTTGGAATAATCCACTTAAAAGAAATGGGGTTTTATTAATATTTAATTAATTCATAATAGCATAAAAAATGGAAAGTATAGGTGATTCATAAAAAAATTGACATCATAATCATAAACCCTCGATATAAATAATAAGGATTTTATCATTGGAAAAAATGTCCAATAAAAGTTATAAATCATGAAACTATTTCATATTAGATGAAAAGTTCTTTTGAATATCTCTTTGAACATTTCTTGAGGAAAATATCATTTTTTTACTTTGAAATCAAATATTTAAAAACTAAATATTACCCAAATTTTAATGAAATTTTTATTTGAAAATAAAAATTAAAACATATAAAAGAATCTTATAGTCATTTATCATTATGGATGGTGGGAAATTTCATTCATGTTGTATATGTTAAAACAAATAATTCAATTCAAACTTTTTTTAAAACTAAAAATAGACCTCATAAAGAAAATGATAAGAAGATTATATTTAAACCTTTTTTAAAAAAAATTAAATAATTGGTAAAAGTAATTTTAGATAATCATAGGAGAAATTTATAAACATTCTTGAATACATTTTTATAAACGATGGATATTTAAGAAAAATGATCTTCGATTAAAGAGAGAAATAAAGTTTAGTTTTCCTTAAAAACACTATTTCAGGTTCCTCATACATTTAGAGAAGAAAATAAAATGAAAAAACGTATTATAAAGAAATAAATAGTGGATAAGAAAAATAATTTGTATCCTAAAATATAGAGATCATAATATTTCATCATTGGAAATTTGTCATAAACAATCCCCATAAATAATGAGATTGTAGCATAAAACCCCTAGCACTTTAGTAACCTTAAAATAAAAAACTCAAGAAAGATACAAAATTATATATATATATATAAATATTTTTTTGGTCCATCATAAAATAAATTCATTGTAATTACATACACCACATAAAATAAACCATTGGTGAATATGGTATGTGTCCTATTGAAGTAAAAGTGACACGAAAAATCACTTACCTTGACTACCAATTTGTTCAAAAGTAATATAATATTTTTATAATAAATTTAAATTTACAATAATTATATAAAAGAATTATCTAAAAACTTATGGTATCATAAATTATCACCTTATAATATTTTTACATCCAATTTTTAATAATTTCTAATTAAAACCATTGTATCAGTGTGTTAACTATTTCATTTTTCATGAGAGTTTTAGTTTGGTAGTTTTAGTCCTTGTAATTTGATCATGGTTCCAAAATATCCATATTTCTAATCATGATGTCAATATCATATATAATCATTATATATGTTTTTAGAGTCTTCCATAAATTATATATAAATAATATTAAATTACACCAATCAATGATACAATAAGTTGAACATATGCATGAACAACGTTTTTCATTTTTTGAAAGGTGGAATGAAAGAAAGTAAAATATTAATTCAAAATTAAAAAATCAATATCATGTACTATATATGATATATATTCTAAAAATATATTGTTATTACTAACTATTTTTATCTAAAATGAAAAATGAACCAGATCACTTTGTAGATGTGGTAGTCGACACGTACGCACGAGCAACATTATAATTTTCCATAAGATATAAGGGAAATATGTTAAATATGATATTATAATATTTTTTTAATTATTTTGAAAATATCATAAATATACTTTAAATCAATCATTATATCCATCTTTTAGAGGTGGAGATTGAAAATGAATTACATCAATTCATGAGGTAGTGGTCCACCAAACATAAGGTTGGTAGTTTCATTTCCCATTTGATGGACGAGGAAATGTACATAGGTTATTACATAAAAATAATAAAATATAATTATATGGTAGATACATATTTTATTATATTTAATTATTAATACATAATTTATAGTGGTAAAAAATTAAGTAAAAAATAAATAGCTTGTTGAAGATAGTTACCTTCTCTTAGAAAAACCTCCTTTGGATAACTTATTATAGACACTAGGGACGGTCGTCTGGGAACAAAAGTAGCTATATAGTGTGTTTAAAAATTATAGGGATATATTGTTTCAGGTTCTAGTCTAGGTAAATGGATTAATATGCATGAATATGTGAGGGGATTACGAACCCTTTTATAAATGTGGCGGGTGGAACACTTGTAATTTTTCAGTGTTTTAAAATAATGTCAGGTAGAGTTGTTGAAAAAATGGACAAAAAATATCTATTTTTATATTTTTATAAGGTTAATGTAAAAATAAAACCAAAATATTGGGTTTCATCATGTTTTCTAGTGATTTTAATCCCTATCTTTATGAATTAACCATCGATAAACCTATTTAACATTAACTTTTGTAACCGATTTTTTCTGTTTTTAATATTCAAAATGATTGGAAATTTAAGTTGAGATTATTACATAATATTAATTATTATAATTACAAATAAAATAAAATATTTCAATTAAATTCATATATGTGGAATAATCTTATTTCAAATTAAACACGCGGACATTTTTAAAAGCAGTCTTCCATAGAAAAAAGTTTTTTTAAAATATAAAAATAATTATTTTAAAATTCAACATAAAATTGATTCCAATGGATTAAAATGGATTAATAAAAATATATTTGAACTAATTTTAATTCTATAAAAATATGAAATGAATATTTATCTTTCCAAATTCATTAAATAAAAAGATGATTTTTAATAAATATTAGTATTTTTCATTACTCAATGAAATATTAATCATTTCATAAAATTTAAAATAAACCCTCCAATATAATTTTTTTTAAAAAAATATAACATTTTCAAATAAATTTTCTAATATGTGAAAAAAATTAAAATGTGTTATTGAAAAGTCGCAGAACTGTTTTTTAGAAAAAATAGTATTTATAAGAATATAGCCAGATTTCTTCTTATCCCCTTTCAATAAGAAAACCTTAAAATAATTATAATTTTTTTATTTAATACATAACATATAAATTTAGTTAAAATAATTCCCCAATAGTGATTAATTTAATTTATTACCATAAAAACACATTGAATGCTTAAAAACATTATTTTGAGAAAAAAATTTCTTTTAATTTAAAATGTTTTTTATTTTCATTTCTAATTAATTGATAAAAACTAAATTTATTTTTCACATGTGTATTACATATAAATTTTATAATTTAGTTATTCTTATTAATACTCTAGGATTTAATGAATATTTTATAATGATATACTAGATTATAGTTCATTTAGATTCATGTTTGTGAGTATCACAAGCTATCAAAGCAATTAAATTTGTTTGAAAATAAATAAATTATAAAATCTCACGGTGTTACTGGATAGCTATATCTGGATCACCTGTCATTAGTATCTATATCATACACAGCCATCATCATGGGTTATATCTTTCCCAACCATTATTATAAACAGTGTGCAATGACCATAACATGCATGAAATACATTAAATATTCCATTTCCCACATCAAACTCAAAAAAGTCATTTTAAACCCATAAGTAATTTTTTTGATATTTATATATCCATTTCCATTAAAAACTAAATTTAAATTCTAAAATAACCCAATCAAATAAAAGGTGGTTTTTTCTTTGATTTTTTTAATATTATATGGCAACCCAAAATAAAATAATGGTTTTAGTAGTGTGAAAAGTCATTTACTTTATCTATGTTAAAATAGAACATTAATTTTTTCCTTTTTTAAAGAAGGTAAAATAATTCAATATAAATTACATAAAAACATCCTATATTTATAAAATTAAATTAAAGTCAAAAGAGATATAAAATTACGATTCTATTTATTTTATGAATATATAAATACATCTAAATATATTTTTAGGAATTTCGATTTGGAAGAAGGAAATTAGAAAAATGATTTTTAAAACATTGAAAAAAGGTTTTTAAAGTAATGTGTCTATTACCCTGAGTTTGACTCATCACGTACATTATTTATTATCTTAAATAGTAAAATTATTTTGTTTATCCACTTTTTTAAAAACATTCTTCATTTTTATTATTCATTATATATTAAATTATGTAATCAATTAAGTTCACATCAAACATTTTGACAATATTCATCTCATATGTCCAAAATCACATTGGAAGGTCGAAAATGGTCAAAGATGCCTTATTACAGAATATAAATAATAATAATAATGAAATTATTATCATTATTATAATTCAGTTATATATTTAAATCCTTCCATGAAATACAATTATTAAATATGAACTACATTATAATCATAGAGATGATAGGTTATATATACGCTTCGGTAACATTTCAATTTTTTAAAGAACATGATGGAAACAGGGTAAGTATTATTTTATATTTATGTAATGATGAATATAAAATGAATATAATTTCATATTTTAAAATCAAATTATGGGTATCATCCATGTAATGTGGTTATGAAAAACAAATCGTATCACCTCATAGAGGTGGTACTCCACATCTACACATAGAAGATACTAAATTTTTTTAATGGGTGGAATGGTAATAAAATTAATGATATAGAATCTTTAAAGAATGTTAATTATTTCAATATATATATATATATATATATATTAAACACATAATTATAAATAGTTGTGATAAGTGGTGATGAAAAAAAATTCATCAGTTCGCACAGTCCACCGTACACATGAACGATGTAATTCCTCATTTTATGGATGAAGTAAATTCATAAATATTATCAAATTAAAATAATGAAATATAATTATATGGTCGATACATATGTTATTATATTAGTGTGGATAAAAAATATTTGAATGATGTAGAAGAAAAATAAAAGGAAAACATTCGGTTAAAAGCTATACTTCCTTGAAAAACCCTATTTTCATTACAACCAATGCCCTAAAAGATTATAATTATACCCAAAATAATACCTCTAGAAACATGGTATATATTTTTAAGGTATTTTATTAGGTCTTGGATGATATAGAGTTCTAATATGGTGTGAGTAGAAGAGGAGAGGTGGTTCCCTTTTATAATTGAGGTGGGGGGGGGGGGGTTCTGAGAATTTTAGATGATAGATAAGTATGGGTGTAAATACTTTCATTAATTTAGTTTCAGATATGTTGAAATTATGTTTTTACCCTTATCATTTCTTAAACCCTTGTTAACCCTTTACAAAATTACAATGATATTAATGTTTTTTAATATTTAGTGGTCTTGGAATATAATGTAAAGGGAAAAAAGTGGACCCATAATTGATCCATGATTGATATTTTAAACCATATCTCATACACTTGGATGAGGATATGATTTTTATACATTTCAAATAATTTTATAAAATATTATTTATTATAAAATTTCCTTAATTTCATTTTTTATGTATTCATTTATATTGATGTTAATGTTATAAACATAAAAATTTAATTCAATTATAAACCATTAAATAAATTTATTATATGTCAAATTAAACTACTATTTTTTTTAAAACTACAATTCAACCATATAATATTACTTTTATAGTTTTTAAAATCATTTAAATGATTTTTTTATCACATTCACAAGCACTCTATTGATATCACGTAAGATTTTAAGGTCAATATATATTCACTAAAAATTATAAATAAATAAACATCATAATAAATCATTAACATTTCAGATAAAATTTTATAACTAAACATAGATTATTTTCAGCCTGGTTGTAAAATATTATATACAAAAAAAAGATAGAGAGTTACATTTTTTACTATATCATTTACATAAAAATTATAAAGGTCAAAATCATAGATTAATGGAAAAAATGTAATATTTAAAAAAAATCTAGATTATAGATGAAAGAAACTATTGTAATTAAATTAAGGTATGTTTCAGAATGAATTTTAAGCCTTATCATATTAGTGGTAACCTAATTGACCAATTTGAACTTTATCGTGGTAACAAAACTTTACTATGTATACTATTCATATTGACCTTAAATAAACTATTAATATTAACCAAATTTGGAACTTTTGATTAAAAATAAATAATAAAATTTTATAATATTTATAATTTAACTTAATATTTAGACATAAAAATCAATGAAAATAGTTTTCAATAGAGAAAAAATTATTTTCAAGAAAAAAATTAACTTCTACCAAAATCATATATAACGATCATTAAAATATAATTAATTTTATTATAAATAATTAAACACTACTTATGTTAAATTTATATCAAATTTAATTAATAATGGTAATTTTTAAAAGAATTGATATTTTTTCATAAATAGTACTTTTCATTATTCACTTAAAAATAAATCTTTTTCAAAAAAGATAAAACTTCACCATAGGATAATACTTATATTCTTAATTCAAAAATTAAAATCATTTTTTCCATTTAAAATTTTAAAATTTTATAATCAGTCTATTATATAGAAACATATAGTATATGTGAAAAAAATCATTAAGAATAATTATATTTCCTCTTTGACTTGAAAATTACTTAATATTATTATAGTGAATATATAATACATTAAATATAATTAATGTAAATTAATAAGGCATGAAATTGATTTAAAATTTACATTACCTGGGTTATTACATTCTTTCTCTCTTTTTTAAGTGGAATCCTTACAAATTTATCATTTTCTTAAATTGTTCGGATATTTTTCATTCATAACATTTTCTAATTCCTATATTAGTTCTTAAATAATATGGGTTATCAAAAAAAAACCCAATCCTTGTGAATCAAATTATTTTATAACACTTAATATCTATGTTTAGGAATTTAATTAGGTTTTAATCATACAAATGGGGTTCTTCCAACTTTCATACTTTAAATCTCAAAATATGAGATTTATATGGAACATATTTCCATAACAATGAAGCATTAACTACATCATGTACCTAAGATGAAATTAGAGGTAAGGCCACTGAATAGTGAACTAATCAAACATTCCCATGGATTTCAGTTATTGTAGTTAAATTAATACTTATATTCTATTAATTTTTAAAATGAATAAGACCTTTACGTGGAGATACACTAATAAAAACATGTTCTCCAACCATGAATGGAATATCATTCCTCTTATTATTAGTATAATTATTCTGACAACTTTGATAAATCCCCATATATTGCTAAATCAACTTTACCTTCTCAATGATTTCTTCTACTAATTCTATTCAAAACAACATTCCTTCACCAACATCATCCAAAAAATATGGATTCCAACATAACATTACATATAATGCATCATAATTTTCCATCAATATACTATAATAGACACTATTATTATAATAAAATTAAACTAATAAAGTATGATGTTCCCAAATTACCTAGATATCCATTAAACAACATCTAATCGTATCTTTAAATGATTGTATCGTTCACATAGACTATCCATCAGATTTAGGATGAAATGTTTTACTAAAATTGAATTCAGTGTTAAAAAAAATCTAAAGGACCTTCCAAAAATTATATGTAAATCTGGGATCATCTTTAGATATAATAGAGAGAGGAACTCCATGTAACTTGAGTATCTCAATGAGGTACAATCGATAAATCTGATCTAAAAGTATAATATCATGAATGAGAATGAAATTTTCAAATTTATCAAGTCAATCAACAATAACCCAAACCACATTATTACCTTGACATGTATTTTCTAGACCCACCAAAAAATTCATTGATATATTGTCCCATTTCCTTTTTTTCATTGACATAGGTTGAATCACCCCTTCAGTAATTTTCATTATACTTGAACCTATTTTGAATTCAAATATTTTATGGTAAAGTCAAAAATATATTACTTCATTCTATCCCACTAATAATATTCACAAAGGTTATTATGCATCTTAGTTATTTTTCTAATAATGGAAAATATGTAACTATGAGCTTCAATCAATAAATCTCTCTTCAACTATGAATAGAAATGTACACATAATCATTTTCCAAAACTGATAAATGTTATTCGTGAACAATAATCCTTGGAACCTTTCCCTTTAGAAAATATTTCACGTTTTCTTATAGAACATGATCCTTCATTTGATTTTTCTTAAATACTTCTTATAGATATTATTACACTAACACATGAAATAAAATTTTGGATGTTCCTATATGAATAATTTTAAAGAAAAAATTTATCAAACCATTAACCAGACTCTTGTGTTTCTAATGTTACATGGGTATTATGGCCTAATATTCCTTACTCAAATAATCAACTACTTTTTTTATTTTCTTGTATGCTAATGAATCATGAATTCATAATCATTAATTAGTTCCAACCATCTCATCTTTATAATCTTCAACACTTTATGATTGAATATATAATTCAGTTTTTTAATCTATATATATTGATCACTTTAGTCTATATAAATGAAATTTCAAACCATTTTAAAAAAATATAGCATCAAATAATTTAAATTCATGTATAGGATAATTTATTTCATGGTGTTTCAGTTATCATGAAGTATAAAAAATTACATGATCATTTTACATCAAAATAAAAAACAAGCCCATTAAAATTAGAATAATTGTAGAAGAAAAATTCACCATTTATATAGGATAATAAAAAAACTAGAGCATTCACCAATCTTTTTTTGTTTCTTACAATCTATTATCACATTTTTTAAACTCTAATTTAACTTATTTTTCATGTTAACTTAGTTAATGGGTTATATAACCAATATGGTTTTTCAAAACAACTCCAGTAGTAACCCATTAATCCAAGAAAACTAAAAATTACTATGAAAATTGAAGTCCTTTTACACTCATAATTCACATTATATTTAGAAAGGTCAATAGTTATTCCATAATATTAAAAAAATACATGTAAATAAATCTATTTAAAAAAAGATTTACACTAACTAAAATTTTCTGATAGCTTATTTTCTTTAATGGTTTAAATAAATCCTTACGTGTCTTTCATGAACCTTACGACTTTTAGAATATAATAATATAACATCAATAATAACAAATAAAAATTTATCTAAATATTACTGAAAAAATATATTCAGAAGATCAATGAATATATATAGTTCATTTGACAACAGAAGGGAAAAACTAAAAAATCCTAATTCTTATATCTTTCCTAAAATATTATTTATAGAAATTATACCTCCATCACTTTTAAATTATGGCATCCTAACATAATTTCTATCTTCAAATAATAATTGTATCTCTAGAACTAATCAAAAAAATAATCTATATAAGGACTAGGATACTTTTTCTTAGTAGTGATGTTATTAAAGCCTCTATAGTAAATGAAAATTCACATTGATTTTTTTTAAAAAAATAGAATAGGAGTACCCCTTGATAAAGTTATATGATGAATGAATCATTTATTTAGAAACTATTATATCAAATTATTCAATTAAAATAGTTCTACTTCAACCATTGTACAAGTTATTTAGAAATGGTCTTAGAATGAAGCATTAATTCTACAATAAACTCAACACTCTGATAAAGTATAATACCATGAAACTCATCAAGAAATAAATACATGTATTCATTCACTACTAGAGAATAACTAATATAAATAGTCTTAGTCTTCTCAATAATATGTGAAACATAATATTAATTTATACATTTTAATAGTTTCTTATATTTTTTATATTTCATTAATGGTATGATTTAATTCTCATTTACTAACTAAAACTTATTCTAGAAAACAACTTCTTTAGCTGAAAAAAATTTCTGAATATGTAAAAAAAAAATTAAATCAATACCTAGAATAACATCAAAATCAACAAGGGGAATTACAAAAATGTTTTAGGTAATTCATTTTCACACAAAATAATAAGAATATTCTTATAATTTATTTTTTACCTAATAATTCCACCATGTGATTTTACAATATATTATAGATTAATTTTTTAATGTGATATTTTTAATTAATCAAAAAAAATTATAAAAAATGAATGACTGTGTAAAACCCAAATAAAAAAATACATTATCATAATCTAAATAAACAAGTTATGTAAATGAAATCATATCATTGGATATTATGAAATCTTCCAAAGTAGTTGTAAAGGATTTATCCACACCTTTTTTATGTGATCCTGATTATTTCTATCCTTCATTCCTAACTTTTAATAGGTACTCGCATAATGACCTATATTATTATATTTTAATCAACTTAATGTTTAATTTTCATTATTTTTATCATCATTTTCATTACAATTATGAGAAAAATTTACAAACATACCACATCAGAAACACATCCTAGATTTACTAAAACATTTTCAGTGGTTCTTTTTTCCATACATATCACAAACTAGAAGCATGGTTTTCATACCTTTAGGGTTATTTGATGGATTTTATTCAACTTTCTTAAATTTAGAACCATTCTTCTACTTGTTTCTAGGGAATTCATAATCATTATAAAACTTCATTTCTACCATCTTGGAACATAAAAATGATTATAATAAATTTTCAGTGAAAGGGAATCTAATTTCCTTTTATATATTGGACTCAATAATGAGAAAAAATAGTAATTTTACAATCAATATACCAAATAAAATATGGATTGTACCTTTTTAATTCACTGAAGATTTATTAATAATAGGACCCTAAATATTCATCCTTCTACCAATATTCCAAGAATTTAATTTCCAAACATAGTCAAACATCATTTGGAAAATATTTATCAAATACAGGATCTTTAATTGTTTCACATTACATGGCATCAATCTATTATCTTTATTAGGTTTTCTTTACCATTGACCACTATTGATAGGATTGACCTTCAAAATTGTAAATATAAAGGGATACAATTTATTTATCTAAACAAATGATGATTTTGATTATATTATCTAAGTGTTTTACCAATCCTTCAGTTATCACTATTTCATGTGATCCACTAAATGATGGAGGGAGTTGTTTCATGAAATTATCTAATATAGGAATGATTATATGCATTGAATGTGGTGTTTATTTCATATATATATACCAACACCATTTATATCCAATATGAATTAAACTATTAAAATAAAAAACTGCTATATACCAATGGTATATATTCCATGATTCAAATTTGGAAAGAAATTTTACTATGGATACCTTCCTATTTCAGCTTCCTTGTTTCCTCTATAGAAAACCATTACGAATAGAAATATTTTAGATGAACAAACATGGAAATATTAAAATGATATAACATAATAACAGTAAATTATATACTTTTAATAGTATTTACTTCCATTATCTTCAACTCTAAAATTATCTAAAATTTTCCTATAATACCATTTATATGGACTAGAATTAAAAAAATACTATATTTTGAATATTTAGAATGGAATTCACATTATTTAATTTTGAGTATATTTTCATGTTTATAGTTTCAGAAAATTAGGTCATTACTCTTATATAGGAAAACATTCATTACATGTTGGATAATTCATCTATGTAATCATTTATTTCACAATATAAGGATTTTAAAATAATACATGTTTTCTTTTCTAGAAAAATCATTACAATTTTAATATTGACTAATTATTGGTTCTAACTCATCCTTAATACTTATGATTTTTTTTGAAAATGTGGAATGTGAACAAAAATTTCAATAAGGGACATAAAAAGAAGAAATAAATATGTAACTCTATTTTAAAACCATAAGATCATAAAAGAGATTTTTCCATTGGCATGATAAAAATTGATATCAAATAATAATTTGTTACACATGTGATCAACTTTACTACCCAATGATTTTTTACGACCCATCCCCTGGAGCCCATGTTGTGACTACCCCAAGCCCACATTCTAAAGGCCAGGTGTTGGAGACTAGTACCAAAAAGGTATATCCCTAAAAAAGGAAAGAATTGCCTCATTAACCTGTACACACATAGACAGGGCACACTATGCACAAGTAACATAATGGAAGAAGAAAGGTAAACCCACAACTAAACACCACCAGTGAGTGTAAAAGTGAGTTCTGAAAGTAAAGGGGTCAGAATACAAGCCCAACTGAAATGGAAGTACAAAAAAGGGAAAAACAATCCTAAGGTCATCCGCCAAGGTCCCTACCTGAAGGGTAGGTACAACTCGTCACCAAAGCTCTCCACATCTACTAGTCACCTCCAAACACTGTCTGTTAATCACATCTAAGCACCATCAATCCCTAACTCCTCAAGACCCAGTCTAGATGTCCATCTTCTGAACAAGACACAATAAGGTGCGAGCGAAGCCCATGTAGGGGTGAGTATAACAATACTCAGCAGACACCCTGAAACCCCTGATGGTCTCCCAAAATTTCACAAAGGAAAATCCACAAATCATGATTTCAATAACATTGTACAAAGAAAAATATAACTCAAACAAGGTTCAACTTAAGTACAGAAGTACACATGATTAGCCATAAATCTAGATCATCTTATAGCCAAAAGGTTTGAGAGACAGGTATAGACCTGCTCCCAACAAACTATATTTAAAAAAAGGGTAAACAGTACAAAGAGCCTCAACAATAAGAAACCTTACAAAGCCTTGTATACAAGGCACCTTCATAATCATTGCAGGGAAAACTGTCACAATAATAAGGCAGAACAAACGACCAACTCGAGCTGACCTCCATAATCGCCCTTTTTGAGAGGGCATCAGCAACTTGATTAGCTTCACGATACACATGAGAGATATCAAGGCATAAAACCTCAGCAAGTCTAAGATAGGAGATCCAAGCAGACACCATCCTCCAAGGAACATTCCGAGAGCGATCCTTCAGAATCTGCACATCAATAGAAGAATCCGACTCCAACCAAACTCTACGCCAACCATAACGCACCACATACCTAATAGCCTTGATCATCGCCCAGAGTTCCGCCTCAATTGCATGAGCATATCCAACATAATGAAAGAAGCAACCTTTGACAAAGCCTCGGTGTATTCTGAACACTCCACCACATCCGGCAGGACCCGGTGCACCAGAGGCAGCCCCATCCACATTCACTTTCAGCCATTCAGAAATTGGTGGAATCTACCGAATATATTTGACCATTCTGGGCTTCCTTTCCCTGCCCCGAACACCAAGATATCTCAAGAGAATAAGGTCAGAAATGTCATTATTCATAGAACCAGTTTGAATCATCGAAGCAAGCCTGATGCTTCTATGAACCACCAGAACACCATCCCGGAAGGATGATTTCATATTGTTAAAAATCAGATCATTCTGAGATTTCCATATTAAAGAGAAAACTGATGCAACAATAGCAATAAAGAGTGATTTCACTTGATCACTGAAATCCAGCTTAGTAGCAGAACTGAGCAGTGAATCAAGTGATGAGAGATCAATACAGCAGAGAAAAAAGGATTGCACATACTTCCAGAGGCGATCAGAAAACGGGAATTGCAAAAACAAATAGGATCTCTTGGTTCTGAACAACCCAGTATTTCTCAATGCTGATCCACACAGGATCTCTTGGTGTTGATCCACACAAGATTACTATTCATTCTTCACATCACAGCTAGCCACTAGATTCACATACATAGCATGCTTGAATCCGTGAAAATCCACTCCTCAAGGAATTATACGTACCTAAACAAAAAATAAAACTCACTAAAAAGTAACTCAATAATCCACCATGTCATAAGGGTTCCAAATAAAAAGACGGTGCGTCAATCAGACACCCGATCTATAAGTTATAGGAATTTTAGTGTCGTGGGCCCGGTTGGATTCGGGTACGATATAACCCAGCCAAAATCAAACTTTTTTCGAATCTCTCGTGAAGTATCCCAAATGGACCGCCTCTTCATAAGGGTTCTGGTGCAACAGACAGTTCATCAAACAGATGCCCGATTTAGGAGATATGCCTCTTTAAGCATAACCAGGCTAAAAAGGGGTCCTGCTCCGGTCTAACCTGGTCAAACTGACCCGACATGAACGAATCGACCCAAACCAGCCAGCTGGGCCTATCCTGAAGGGCATAGGCTCGACCTGGTTCAGTTGGGTTGCGGGTGTGGCCCGACCCACCCGGTTGGGCGCAACACGTCGGGCCGCGGAATTAGTCGCCTATCTGGCCAAGCGTGGGGGGCCCACTCCCCTCCCGAATGGTCGAATTCATTCAGGACTTCAAGGAAGCGATGTTGATTGGAATCACCTATCCCGACTAGTCCTTCTAGACCGGTCACGTGTAGGACCTACAGACCGCAGGTTCACCCTCCCCCGCAGCTAGAAGCCGTAGCCTTCCTCCACGGCGCACTGTCGTAGTGCGCCACCCGGCTCAACAGTAGTGCCAGATGGCATTGCACTCCCCTGGCCAGTCTATATAGACTAAACCAAAATTGACCCACGGATGCAGGTCCTCCCTCCACCATAGCTCGAAGCCACGACCTTCCACCATGGCGCACTGTCTTGCTTCAAGGTGGCTAGTGAAGGCAGACCTCCCCCTTGTCTGTCGCGGTGCCTTTGGGCTCTGCCATTCCTTCACGACATGTAGGTACCAACCACCGCCTACCTTAGTTTCCAGAGATATTGTGCTAGTGAAGCCTCTATGGTCCACCGGTGAAGCTTTGATGGTCCACTTTTATTCTCGTCCACGCCTACGGTCCTCTCAGAACGGGGCCTACACTGCACGGACCTTGGTTCCACCTTGCAGCCAAATATTCTGGTTTCCCATGAATAACACCACCACAACCGTGTCTAGCGGAGGGTCTCGGCCCTGTTCATTTGGCCCATGCCCTCCGCATTAGCCTAACAATGTGGGAAGTATATTTTAATTATAAAAACTCCCATAAAGAAAACCCTGCAATATATTCCCACAATAAAAAATGAAACACAGATCAACTCATTGGACGATTGATCTGTGTTCATCATAATATTCAAGAATGGTGTAATGGGGGAAAATAAATCATATAACCCCCTACTCATGTTCATTGGTTTCAACTATAGATGAGGAAGGAGTGTCCATGTCCGAAGGTGTTCGTCGGCGTTCGTCGTTGCCCGTCATTTCCCCCAACGACCATCACTCGATAGTGTTCTTCATCGAAGAAGAAAGTCACTGGAGCTTCATCAGAGCTTCCTCTCATAGCTCTCCCAAAACCTAATACTATTCTCATATTAAATAGAGGTAAAATGGAGATTAAATCATCGAACAATTAATGAAGTTAATTAATGTGTTTAATTAGTGGACCTCTTTATTCTCTCAATGGTGCAGTTACACAACCTTTTAATTCTCCAAAAGGCATGGTTACACAAATTATGAGAAAACACATCGAATGGTTTGATGTTTCACTCTGGTCCCACCAACATTTTTACAACAGTGGAAAAAAAATAAAAATAAAATAACATTTTGTTATTTTATTATTTTTAATGTAAATTCCAAGAAATTAACTTTTTTCATCCAACCCATGTCAGTAAAATTTTAGATTTCCTTAAGTGAATCATGGCATTGCAAATTTAATGGTTCCCTTATTTTTCTAATCTGAGCACTGGTTTAAAAGATAAAAAATGCCGCTTGCATGTTTACTGAACGTACCTTAAGAAAAGTTCAAAAAATTATTAATAGTCACCCTAGACCTACAACGGTCGAGGTTAGGCTCAGCCTAAAGGGAACATGCCCTAATGATATCAATGGGACTCTCATATTTTCAATCTGAGTCACCATTTAGAGGTTAAGGATTTTACTATAAAATAATTGTTACTTAATTATTTTATTTACGTCCAAAAACTAACTTCTACCAGTGGCCCATGAAGGCCAATGTTAGTATCTTCCTAAGGAAGGAATACCCTTACGAGTTCAGTGATGGTATCTGATTTTTAATCCGCATCACTGTTCAAGAGTTATAAGAATCTGAAAATTAAAATAATTTTATTCAGTTATTTTAGATGTGGTTATGCCATTTTTGGGTTTTCTCACTACAGACCTTTGCTGACTAAACTTAAGTCACGCCTAGGGTAAAATTGCCATCCTAAACGCAATGGTGCACTCAGATTTATGATTTGGGAACCTATTTAAGAGTTATTATAGGGGGACCACAGTCCACAGGTCCCACGCGTGACCAGTCTAGTGGGACCTGCAGAGAGAGGCGGTGTTAACCGGTGCCGCTGCCCTGAAGGCCCGAACAACTGAAGCTATTCGGGAGGGGAGTAGACCCCCCTGCATTTGGCCAGTGGGCCGCATCAAGCCAGGAGGGCCGGGGTGAACCCGTGGCCTAACAGGTTGGACCAGGCCCAACCGAACAAGGCCGAGCCTAGCCCCTTCAGGCTGGGCCCAGCAGGCTGGGTTTGGTTGGTCCGATGAGGTCATACCAGAACTGGACCTCATTTAGCCCTGCTATACTTAAATGGGCATATCTCCTAGGCCATACATCCATTTGATGAACTGTCTACTACACCAGAACCCTTAGGACGAGGTGGTCCTTTTGAGATACTCTATGAGAGATTTAGGGAATGTTGGAGTTTGGCTGAGGTGGATCATACCCAAATCCAACCATTCCCTCAGCACTAAATTTACTATAACTTACAGCCTAAGCGTCCAATTGACATGTCTTCTATTACTTTGGAACCCTTATGACATGGCAGACCATCAAGTTACTTTCTCATGGATTTTCATTGTAGTTGAGGTACAACTGATGGCTTGAGGAGCGTATATCCTATATTAAATCATGTTATGTATGTGAATCCAATGGCTGGATATGACATGAATAATGAATAACAATCACATGTGGATCAGTACTGAGAGATCCTATGTGCATCAGCACCGAGAAATCCTATGTGAATCAGAACCTAGTGATCTTGTGTGGATCATCACCTAGCGACCCCATGTGGATCAACATCGAGCGATCCTATATGGATCAGTACCAAGCGATCCTATGTGGATTAGCACCTAGAGATCCTGTGTGGATCAGCACCGAGTGATCCTATGTGGATCAGCACCCAGCAATCCTATATGGATCATCACCTAGCCTCTTAGCTGGATTAGATGATCTATCTTTATGGATAATTATATATACTTATGTACTTAAGTTAAACCTTGTGTGATATGTCTTTTTCTTTGTACTTTTTGATTAAGCGCATGCTTTTTGGATTTTCTTTTGTCTAATTTTGGGAAACCATCATTGGTCTCGGGTCCCTCCTAAGTATTTTTATACTCAACCATGCATGGGATTCGCTCACACCTTGTTGTGTCTTGTTCAGACGACAGATATCTAGACTGAGTCCTTTCGAGTCAGGGTTTGACGATGATTAGAGGTGATTGACATATGGTGTATGGAGGTGACTCATATACATGGAGAGATGCAGTGACGAGTTGTACCTACCCTTCTGGTAGAGACCTTGGTAGACGACCTCAGGAGTTGTTTTTCCTTTTTTCTATACTTTCATTTTAGTTGGGCTTATATTATGGCCCCTTTACTTTTAGTACTCACTTTTACACTCAATGGTGGTTTTTAGTTGTGGGTGAACCTTTCTTCTTCTATTGTGCTACTTGTGTGCAGTGTGCCCTATCTATGTGTGTATAGGTTTTTGAGTCAATGCCTTTCTTTTTTTGGGATATGCTTTTTCGGTGCTAGTCCCCAACCCTTAGCCTATGGAAGGAAGGATTAGGGTATTCATGACATGGGACTTGGGGTATGGGTCATGACAAAGTGGTATTAGAGGAGTTAGTTATACCAGAAGAACCAAGAGACTATGTTTTCAATGGAGAAATAATGTTATGTGTCCTGAGTTTGGGTTTCAGTTTTGGGGAGTCCAGTTTTTGTGTAGTGGCTAATGTATCCATACATAAGAACCCTGAATTCTATTTTCCGACTCGGTATACTAAAACACTAGTTACATTCTATTTTGAAAATGTTTTTTTTCTATTGATCTCTTTTGAGTCAGCTCACAAGGTATGAACTTTTGACCATGGTTCATCTTGATTTTCTAACAAGATTCCTCCATGGTGATAGGAAACTAGGATTCAAGTGCATGACCATGAGGATTGTTCACAGAGTGATGAGGCTTTAGTATAGGGATCATTTCCTGAGATGGTAACTTCGGGTGGTGTCCCATCGATACCACTACGTGTTGGACAACAATTACTATTGGAACTGCCGGTAGAGGAAACTTATAGGCTTAGTGCCTTACACAAGTTTCAGGGACCGATACCCCTTAGTTTTTGAGTTGAACATGACTCACTGGCAGCTAAGGACTCACCTGATGTGGTGACCAAGTTTCCAACTATCCAGGGAACCATACGATTAGATGGAAGAACTAGTAGTGAGAATTTTACAAGGCTCAGAAGGGTGATGGAAGGGTTTAAATTACCCATATCTTATAATGAGGTGACTTTTTCATGGATAGAGCATGAGAAACTTCCTTAAAAAATGGGGTCTCTTTCCAAAAAAATATATAAGGTGTTTGTGTTCCCAAAATCACTTACATTTTCGATAGGGTGACATATCGGTAACTGAGTATTCTTCGTGGAGTACCAACCATTCTAGGTACTCAATAAATATGATAAGGCCAGTCCTTCAGGGCTCAGACCTCTGAGCGAGATGTGTTTAGGGACATCCGAGCTAGAAATACTCCTCTTTGAATTCATAATTATGTTTGTGTGCTAGCGATAACCTTTTTGGTTGAAAATTCCTTGGCTGAGTAGATACAATTAGTGAATGTATATAGTGGTAAAGGAGGAAACCAATGTCAATATTTGATACTTGGATGTGTAAAATGTTTCAGGAAGAGGAAGTGATAGGGAAAGATGAATGTACAGGGTAGAATACATGGAAGAGGAGATAGGAGAGTAGCAGGAGGTGGTAGACATTTTGATATGTTACATCCGGCACCCCAATGTGGCCCCCACCATGCTCAGGGAGCTGGAGGATAGGGAAAGAGTGTATCTACATGTGGTCAAGGAGTGTGACCCAAGGGCTCCATGAATGATTTGTAGTATAGTTTTGGTCTAATATTAGCTTCCGTATTAATAGAAATAAGTACTAATCGTTCCTTCTTGTCAGGAATCTTGTTGAAGACCTAGAGTTTCTAGTTAAACCATTGACTTGACCCTTACTTATAGATATACCTATGGGAGGAGACTTGATAATCACACTTATGATAATGGTGTGATCTGAACCTTGAGGTGAGAGTTTCGATTGGAACCTCTTAGTGGCATCGTTGAGGCCATACGACGTTAGTTTGGGTATGGATTGTTTATCCACAGTTCATGCCCAGATTGACTGTTTTAGGAAAAAATGTTGTGGTATATCCACTGTGTTGGAATGGAGTTTTCCTTGGTTGGAAAAAATGAAACCCAGGCAACATGGGTTAAAATAATGCATAGGAGGGTGCAACTGATCACTCTTGAGTTGGCCAACCATACCCTCTTGGAAGTAGGTATTTTGAGTTTTCAGTTCCCGAAAGTAGTGGTAGAATTCATATACATCCTTTCAAAAGATGATTCCATGATTACCTCCCCATAGGGTGAGGGATTTTTGCATTGACTTATACCCAAGGACGACACCAATATCTAAACTTCATATTAGATGGATTTTGCAGAGCTTTGGGAGATGAGAGTATAGTTGGGAGAATGGTTTATTGTATACTCCAATCACAAGAGTCTTTATTATATCTTCTCATAGAAGGACCTGAACTTGATATGGTGACGATGGCCGGAGTTCCTCCGAGACTATGAATTTGAGATTTTCTACACTCCTGGGAAGGGGAACATAGTGGCAGACTCGCTCAACATGAGGTTTGGGTTACAATTGCTGAGTGTGGGGATATATCAGCTTGCCGTGTTGTAGTAATCCTCTGTGGATAGTGATGAAGGAGATTAACTCCATTATATGACTATCAATCCACCCTCCTTTAGCAAGTTTGGGAGACACAGCTTGGGTACATTAACTGCAAGGGGTGATGTGTTTAAATATCCTCAGGGTATTCTCCTGATGGATTTTCTGAAGGTGTGAAGCATGTCGTCTTCCTTAGAGGCCACACCATGGTACAAGAGACCCAGTGAGTGGAGGTGTTGAGGGAGTTACACACATCTCCATTGGTGGTACATTCGAGTGTGGAAAAGATTCACTAGGACCTCCAGTGTTAGTACTGGTGTGTAGGGATGAAGAAATTTGTGGCAGAGTTTGTATCATGATGCCTCAATTGTCAGCAAGTGAAGGCTGGGAATCAAGTACCAACAGACTTAGCTCAACCACTCGAGGTGCTATAATGGAAGCAGGATGTTGTCTCTATGGACTTCAGGATGGGGATACAATGTACGTCCAGGGGCCACAAATCCATCAAGGTGATCTTTGACTAACTAACCAATTCAGCCCACTTCTTACCCATCTGAGAGTAGGGATCAATAGAGGGATTGGGACATCTCTACATACAGGATATTGTAAAAATTCATTGAGTTCCATCGATGATATTCTTAGGTCGTTATTCTCACTTTATATCCCACTTGTGGATGGGATTGTAGGAGGCATTTGGGACCCATCTATGCTTGAGCACCGCCTTCCACCCTCAAACAGTTGGTCAGATAGAGTAGACTATATAGACAATTGAGGAAATGCTTTGTGATTTTGTCCTTAATTTTTTATGTAGTTGGGAGAACTACCTACCACTGGTAGAGTTCGCATACAATAATAGTTATCACTCCACCATCGACATGGATCCATTTGAGGCCCTAAACGGGCGACCTTAGAGATCTCCTCTTTGTTGGGAAGACCTAGGGGAGTCAACACTTATGGATCTAGAGTTCATAAATGCTACCACTAAGAAGGTGTATATCATCCTAGAGTAGATAAAGACAACATTAAGATGGAATAAGTCTTATGTAAATAAGATATAGAGACCCATAGAGTTTGAGGAGGGAGACCATGTCTTCCTTCATGTCTCACCCCGATGAGGACTGAAGAGATTCAGCCGGGGCGTCAAGCTATCTTTGAGGTTCATCAGACCTTTCTAGACTCTCAGTATAGTTGGAGAGGTGGTGTACCACCAAGATATTCTCCCATAGATGCACCAGGCACATAATGTTTTCCATGTGTCATAGCTGAGGAGATGCATGCATGATCCATCACACGTTATTGACTAGGGAAAGTTGGACTTAGATGGTGGGGAGACTTTAACAGAGTTCTCATTAGAGATAGATGATCGATAAGAGAAAGTACTTCATGTATGGTTTATCCCTTTGGTTTGAGTTTGGTGGTATCATGGGAAACTCTAGGAGAACACCTGCAATGGTAGTCTCAGATTCGTGCTCAGTACCCTCATTTGTTTGATTTTCCATTGTTTTGTCTTTCGGGGAAATAAATCCCCATGTCGGGGAGAATTTAATGTTCCATAATTTACCTATATATATATTTTAATTATATGGGATTTTTACGAGACTTCTAAATTTGACAGCACGTGATTCTGAGGCCTGGAGTGTCCACAATGATCCTTTGAAAAAAATGCTAAGCTTTAAATAGTGTGTGTGAGCAGTTTTTCTAAAAAAGTGGAATAAATTTTAAACATGTGATCAGATCAGAAATCCAAGGGAACTATTGAATTCATGATGTCAGGTTTAACCTAGGCATGACTTATGTTTAATCGGCGCAGGTCTCTAGTGAGAAATCCCAAAATGGCATAATTGTAAATAAAATAATTAAATAAACATTTATACAGAAATTCTAAGACATTACCTGATTTTCATAACACATGTTATAAAAAAAATGAAAAATAATAATCCTAAGGGATTAGTAAAAAACATGAGGACCTTTAATAAAGATTTTCTTAAAGAAATACATTTTTACCCTTAAAGGGAATAATATTTCCTTTAAATCAAATGATCATTACCTTACCTTTTAAAATATAATTATTTCCATGAAAACAAATTTCTAATAATATAATAGACATGTGGGTTCCTTGGGGAACAATATTTTTATAAAAAATAAAATAAAATTTAAAAGTTAAAAAACTAATAGAGTCAATATCCCACATAATTCTCTAAAGAACGTAATAATTACCCAAAGCATTTTTGAGCTGTATTAGGATCACCTATCATCAAGAGTTATATCAAGATCACCGATAATCTTGAGATATATCACTATCACACACCATTATACACATTTTCCAAGAACCATGACATGCATTAATAATATAAAATATTGAATATCCATAATCCAACTCAAAAAATATCCTTTTAAACTATAAGTAAAACCGTTTCAGATATTTATATATACTATTCCTTTAAAACAAATTTTTTTAAAATACATGTACCCCGAATAAAGTGAAGGAGATTTTTTATTTGAATAAAACATGGAATATTATAATGGAATCCAAATATAAAATAATTGTTTTTGGAATGAAAACTTGTTGATTCCATATACATTAAAATGGTACATTCCTTTCACTTTTTTTAAAGAATGTCAAAACATTCCTTATAAAACAAATAAAAATATTCATTTTAAAAACCTCTAAAAGAAAGTAAAATTAGCCATAAAATTTACTTTATAATTTATATATATATATATACACCCATAAATTAATTTTATTAATTTTCTAATGGAATACAAATATTTCAAAATATATATTTAAAATAGTTAGAATGACATTTTAAATGTAAATTGTCCCTTACCTTGATCCAAAATCATCATGTACCTTCTTTATTAGAATTAATAATAAAATTATATTCATTATTTACATTTTTAATAATAGTTTTCATGTTTATAATTAATTTTATATTTTATTACCTAACAAATTATGTTCATGTTTGATTGTTTGATAATATTCATATCATATGTCCAAAGTGAATTCGGTAGATTGAGTATGGTCAAAGAGTCTATTATTATCTAATATCAAGAATAATAACCATGAAATAATTATCATTCTTATAAAAAAATTATACATTTAATAGCTACAAAAAATATGGTTATGAAATATGATATACTTTACAATCATGAAGATGGTAGGTCGTATGTACACATCAACAACGTTCCCATTTTTAATAGAACATGATAGAAAGAAGGTAAGTGTTATTTTATTTTATCTGAATGATTATTATATAATGAATATAATATAATTTCATTAAATACACTAATATATATCTTCTATGTGATCTAGTTATTAAAAATGAATCACATCACTTCATGAAGGTGGTCATCCCTATAAACTCATGAATGACATTATCATTTTTCAATGAATAGAAGGGTAAGAATATAGATGATATTTTTTAAAAAATGATAATTATGTAATTAATATAATATATATACACATAAATTCATTAATTATAACCATCTATGAGAGGTGGTGATGTTATACAAATTTCATCGATTCGTGAGGCATTAGTCAATCATACCCATGAATGACGCTTTTGTTTCCCATTTGATATAAGAGGGAGATAAAAATACTTTATTGAATTATTTTTAAAAAGCATAGTTAAATTTTAAATACATATGTTATAATATTATCATGGATGCATATGATTTTAATGTTCTAGAAGAATTATTAATATGAAAACATTCAGTTAAAAGATGTACCTATTCTTCAGAAAACGACACTTTCATTACACCTTAATCCCTTAAAAGATGTAATTATACAAAAAAGACCTCCAAAACATGGAAAATATTTTTAATAAAGAATTTATATGGGTCATGTCTAAGCTAGAGTGCTCAAATTTTGTGATTAATAGGAGATAAAAGGATCACCTTTATATCTTAGTGGTGGGACATTATTGGAATTTCTTAAGGTATTAAATTAATGTAAATTAACTATCATGTGAATGTAGAATAATATATATATAATCAGGTATAGTATAGTTATGTGTCAAAATCAAGTTATACAATAAATGTTTTTCATGTTTAGATTGAATTTTTACCCTTGAGCCATTATTTTAACCCCTATTCAACCCTTTTGATAAATATGTCTATATTAATGTCTTCTACTCGTTAGGGGTAATGAAAGTTACTATAAAGGGGAAAATTACCCATTAATAGAATATGGTTGATATACTAAACCATATACAATTAAATTTGATATATATAGTATTTTTATTAATTTTAATATTTCAATCCAATATTATTGATTATAAAATATCATTAATGACATTTTCAAAATATTCATTTACTTTGATATTAATGTAATAAAAATAAAAATGAAATTCAAATCCATACCTTTTAACATTCTCTAAAATTATATTTTTATCTAAAAATTTTATTGATCACTTTAATTCACTAATACAATATTACATTTACATTTTTTGAAATCAATTAATTTATTTTTCTATTACTTGTTGAAGCACCATGTCGGCGTAGCATAAGGATTTAAGAGAATTATACAGTCAATAAAAAAATATTTTTCCTAAAAAATAATTATTAATCTAGATTTAAATTAAAAAAATGATTTATATTTATGCCTATCATAAAATATTATATATTATAAAATTAAGAGAGTGACATTTTTTATTCAATACTTTAAATAAATAATGTAATTTTCAAAATCAATGATAAAGGAAAAAAAGTTCATATTTTTAATTTTGGAATGACTCACGATGAAATAAGTTATATAATGAAATTAAGGAAAGTTTTTGAATGAAATTGAATCATTATCACATTATTTGTAACTCAAATTAACCTATTTTACATTTCTCGTCATAATACAAATTTACTATGGTTACTATTCATAATAAAAAAATAAAAGGGTCCTATTTTCTAGATTTAGACCTCCTGATTCAAAATATAGAATATATTTTTAAATATTAAATTTTTATAATTTTCAAAATTCAATTTATGATAAACATGAGAAACATAACGAAAACATTTTTTTAGAAAAAATGCTATTTTAATCCCACAAATCAAGCTATACAAAAATCATGTATGATGATGATTTTGATATAATTAAGTAGAATATATATAATTAAATAATAATTTTATTAATTTGAGATTAAATAAAATTAATATTAGTATCTTTTAAATGAAATTTCAATATCATAGAAACGAGTATTTTTTTACTATTCACTAAAAATCAATATTTTCAAAAATATCCCAAAAACTCACCATAGGATAATTTTTATATAATGATTTAAAAAATGATGCTCGTTTTTTTTGAAATTATAAATATTATAATTGGAAATAAATACTTTAAATAAAACTATATAATATATATAAACATTTTTTGCAATAATAAAACGATTTCCTTTTTAACAGGAAAATTACATTATATTCTAATATTTAATATAACTTTATTGATATAATTAGTGAAAATTTATATGGAATGACCATGATATAATATTAAAATTACCTATAATCTTATAGTAGATTAATATATAATTATTTCAATCAATTTCATAAAGAACGTATGTATCGACTTCTAATGATCGACTAAAGGTTATGTTTCAACTGACTATATAAGACTGTCAGAATTTCTCCCATTAATTGATTAGACAAATGTTAAATTCAACCAATCATGGAAACTAAAATGATCATCGATATAAATATTATTATTATTTTTATCAATCATTTTTTGACACCAGTATACTTCATATTTAAGTTAACTAACCACATTATGTGTTTTCATCTACCATAAGTGTCACAAATATAAAAGGAAACTGAAAAAACTACACCTATTATGATAAATATACCATGAGTTATAAGATTGAACATTCCCATTTAAAAAATATAATATATATATTTTTCATTCGATGTTTATTTTTTGGATTATCTAATATATTTCTTTCCAAGGATGATTATATTTCAATGGCTACCTTTGGTTTAAACTTATCCAAATTAGAGGAACCCTCACATGAGAAAGGTTCCACTAGTTATTATTATTATCACTATGATTACATTATCATACATGAGAACTCTTTGTTTTTATGGATTAATTGCAAAATCCATGAATAAGGTTATAATTCATATAACTCTGACTTCTAAAATCACTGTAAAACTAATCAAGAAAGGGAATCTTGCTGGTCTGTTGCAATAAATCAGAGAATGATTTCAGTTATACTTCCCAATTTTTTGTAATATTTCTTTGTCTTTAACATTTTTATTTTGTCTTACATCTTAGATAAATTTCAAAATATTATATATTATATTATAAATAATATTACTTTGGTAATCCTTCATTCCATTACATATTTATTCACATGAATAGCTTTACATGTGGCTTGGTTGATCCTAGACTTGACTTAATGTAGTTTTCTATGTAAAGAAATATTGGTTGTAGATATATCTACTATATTTTAATGAATATTCTTGGAATTGGATTAATATAATGTGTGGGGGAATAAATCTATAACATTGAGAATACAATTAATTAATTATTAATTTTTTAATCACTTATTTACTAATTTGTTTTTACTTAGTTTTTTTCAATATTTTTACAATTTTAAACCTTGATAGTTATCATTTATATGTGATATATATACTATGTTTGATATAATATGAATATATTCACATTAAATGAAACCATTGTTATTAAATATGTTTTGATTGTTCCTTGGAGAAAATATTTTTAAATGTCATATTATATTTACCAACATTTTTCATTTACTTGTTTTTTTCAAATTAAAGGGATTATAAATTTATAGTTTTAAAAACATAAATTGTTATATTGGAAGTTAAATTCACCCCCAAACCTCATGGAAAATCAACTTGAACTATCTTTTGGTATTACAATACTTTATTTTCGTCCTGGATCTCGATTTTCATCTGTTTACTGATTTTATTATTTTTAACTTTAATCAAGTCCTTAGAGAAAGATATATATTTCAGGGTTGTTAATATTATGTAATTGTAGATGTCAAACTTGAGTTTTTTATTACCAATCGACAAATGTTATTTAATGATACTGAATATAATTAAAGGAAAATAAAATTGAATATATATATGTAACATAATATTTGATATTTTTGGAAGTATAGACGAAAAATATATAAAAAATTAAATTTACACAAAAATATTGGTTTTCTCCAACCATAGTTTGTCAGGATTATAACTTCAATGTTATGAATGATTTTTTTGTGATTTAGGTGAAGATGAATTTAATTGAATTTATTCTTGTGCTACTAATTTATAAATTTTGTATTCCTTGTATATTTCACATGAAGAAACATGAAATTTTAAATTAATATATTTAAACAAATATAATGAAAAATGTGAATCATTTATAATTATATCCAATGATTACATTTATAAAATTTATTATAGATTCATTGAGATAATTAATATCATGAAATCAATTCAAAAAACTATAAAAGGAAATTAATAAGTCCCAATACTACAAGGATGCTTACCCAGTAGATGGAGAAGCACATTTTAGTCAATCAAAGAATCACGTGACATCATCAAGGTCAAAGTCAAAGATTTAATTTTCCAACTGATGACTTATGAAGATGAATTTATTTTTTAAAAATAAGATATCAAACTTAAATGGAATAATATTTCATTTATAAAATATGAGTTTAACTCTAAATAAATAATCAAGGTTGAGTTAAGCAATTATGAATCAGATTCAAAGAGTCATTAGGAGATGTCTCATTAAGCATGGAGGTTTTGGAAATTATATAACATGAATATGATTTTCAAAATAAAAATAAAAAGGAAAATTTTCAGTAAATGATACTGTCTGAAAATTAAGTAAAATGATTACATCACTTGTGATATTAAAAAATTTCAATTCAAGAGGAATATACACATCAAGTGTAATCTTATTAATCTAAAGTACAAAAATAATTTTGTTGATAGAGAGAAGAAAACAAAGAATTAAATGGATTAATCATATATTTAATTAGAAGAAAGAATCAATTATTTTGAAAATGATGATTCAAATTAATTGGAAAATCTATTATTTATGGCCACTATATCCGAAGTACAAAAATTCAACATCAAGTTTTTATGGGAATTATTTTTTTAAATTATTTGAAATGGTTATTGAAGAAATGTTCTTATATGGTTATATAAATGAATATGCCTTAAATATACTACATGATAAGTATAATAATATAAAAATAATAAATTTTTTAGATAGTGATAAATGTAGACTTTTTATTGAAAAACCGATGAATGTTGACTTGTTAAAGGAAATAAATGGGATGAAATTGGAGAATTAATAGCTCAAAAAGGAATTAAAACAATTTATAAATAGTTAATACACTCAAAATATGATATTGGGATTGTAAAATATAGAAATATAGAATTTATAATAGATATAATTATTGAAAGAAATGGAAGCTATATAAAAATTAATTTATCCTAGTTCAAAAAATATGAGTTAAATATATATAACTATATTAAAATATGGTTATGAAAATCATCCCCCATATTTTTTAGCTAAGAATATTTTCTTATCAATTTTTTTAATTCTATTGGTAATTATTTTTGTAAAAACATTTGTATTCCAAATGATTTATTTTCAAAATTATATAGAGAAAAGATATTTTGGGTCGAAAATTAATTTCAGGAATGAATATGTATGTATCCTTCTAAAAGATCTCCAATAAAAGTATATTTTATCTAAATAGTGTATGGACAAGGAAATTGATTATTTACTTCTCATGCATCACAATTTCTATAAAAGTTGATGGTGTATTTGTCACTTCTAATGAAAAATCAAAAAGAAAAATAATTTTCCTTGGTCATATAAGTAATTATAAAATTTTTCTTCTTTATAGTGTCTTATTTGATGATGGTTTAAAATATGACCTTCTTAGTATATCTTAATTTTTCTAAGATGGATATCCTGTTAAATATGTAAATTATTATTGTAGGATTTATTATTTAAATAATGAATTATTTTTGACTACTATATGAATGATAATATTTAAACTATTATTCTAGATTAATTATTTTATCAAAAGAATTCATAATTTCCTTTCATAAAGATTCTTGGATGTGTAATAAGAAACTAGGTCACTAAAATATAAACTCAATTAAGAATCATTTTAGAAGAATATTAGTCTAGGATAATCCAAAACAATAATTCCCAAATGAAAAAGTTTGCAATCCCTCTCACAATAGAAGATAATAAAAATATACATTGAAATAAAATAAATCACTGTTTTCCTATCAGCCCATATAATTAATTAATATGGATTTATATAAACCTCATAGTTTTTTTCCTTATTGAAAGGAATTATGGTTGTGTTATTTTTTTGGATATTCATGATTCACATCGGTATTTTTCCAATCTCATATGAGTGAATCTCTATCTGGTTTTATTATATCTAAAAAGTCCATAGAGATCCAAATTGGACAAACCATTAAGATGTTGAAAATTGGTTATAGACATGAATTTGAGAACCATGTATTTGACAATTTATGTTTACAATATAGCTATAATTATAATTTCTAAACACCTCAAACACCTCAAAATATCGGTCTTGTTAAACTATGGAATGGTAGAAAACCAAAGGTAAATTTTTTAATGTTTTTGGATGTTAATTACTCATTCATAATATACTAGATAATGTATAAAAATATGAACCAAATATTTTTGAATGATTTTTTTAGGTTATTCAACATCTAGTAAAGAGTATAAAGTCTTTAATAAGAAAACCAAAATTGTGGAAGAATCCATTCATATCACATTTGATTAGACAAATACATATAAACTATTATTTCCAATAGAAACACTTGAGGAAATTATTACAAATTTGAACATAAATAATAAACTTAAGACCAATGACCTTATTTCTAATTTATAAGATAAATATCCCATTATGGACCAGGATGGAAAACATGGAATTATGGGTGACTTCTAAGATCCAAGAACATCAATTATTATTACTTTTTGGAACCATAAGTAATTATCTTTAGCTGTTGGATAATTTTATCCAAAGAAATGTGGTCATGAATGAGCCTCTCTTAGAATAAATGTTGAACATCAATATTACTTGTGTCAATTATAACCGAATTATATCACCAAGAAAATTAATGATTATCATTGGGTAACAAAAATTAAATAAGAATTCATTCAATTTGAAAAATATAATGTATGATAATTATTTGGAAGATTGAAAGACTACAATACTATTGTAAATAAATGGGTTTATAAAAACAAGGTTGGTACATCTTGTAGAACAGTTAGAAAAAAAACTAGGTTTATTGCACAAGTCTATATCCAATAGGAAGGTATTGAATTTAAAGAGATATTTTCACCAGTTTCTAGGCTTAAATCCATTATAATAATACAATAATATATTGAACATGAAAATTTTAAACTATATTAAATAGACATCATGAGTCCTTTCTTAAAAAATATATTATTAAGGATGTATTTATTGAACAAAACCCTTGTATATTCAAATCTTTATGTACAAAATCAAGTTTTTAAGCCTTCACAATAACTTTATAGATTAAAATAGGATTCTAAATATTGTTATGATAGCCTTGGATGATTCATAAATTAAAATTTATTTTCCAAAGGTATATATGATCCTATATTATTTATTAAAAGAACATAATTTTTTTGGATGACTAATTCATTGTAGATGATATTAGTTTCTTATCAAATAAAAATTAATTATGTATTTAATTCTCTAATTTAATGAAAAAATTATTGGTAATGATCTTAATAGATGAGTTAAAATTATTTATTGGATTTCATATTTTTTTAAAATTAATTCTATGAAATCAAACAATGAATAAAAATGATTTTAAATATTGTTTTCTTAAATAACACTAAAAGATGTGATACTCCATTGTGTACAAGATTTATAATGGATTTGAATGAAATTCAGAATCTAGTTGACCAAGCTCTTTACAAAGGTAAGATTAGGAGTTTACATTAATTAATTTATAAAATAATATAAATTATTTTTAGTGGATAAATTTTTTCTTGTTTTAAAGAAATCTTGATATAATCTCATATGAATATTGTCAAAATAATATTCAAATAAATCAACAACTCAAAAAAATTTGGATTGTTTTACAATAAAAGGCTTGTATTTGAAATACTGAGTTATTCTAATACTGGTTTGGGATGTTTTATGTAACATAAAAAAATAATCTCTAAAACATAAATTTTTGGGAAAGTCTCATCTTTTTTTTGTGTAGTATGAAATAGAATTTGGATGAATTCTTCACTAATAAATTTGTTTACAGTTTTTATAGTTAATTTATCTATCAATATATTATATATGAATCACAAATTATTAAACCATAGATATAAATTTTGGAATTCCCTGATAAAAAATGATAATACATGTTCTATTAACATTTCTTGGAATACTATATCTCATTATCGAACAAACTATATTGATATAATACATCAATTTGGAGATGTCATTTTCAAAAAGAGTGACATCACCCTTAAATTAATTGGAACATGAAAAAATGTGCCGATATTTTCATGATGCCTCTGACTATAGAAAGACTAATTTATATTAGACATGAATTATCTATGATTAATTATTTTTAATTTTTATTTACTGACTAAGTGTAACCTATTATATTTTATTCAAGAAGATCACAAGTGACCACAAGGAATAGGTTTTGTGAGGACAATTATTATGATAGGTTAAGATACTATGTTTATACATGAAACAATGAATTTTATCCATATGGTTGGATGATATACACTGACCCTCCTAATAAACCATAAGAAAATTGATGTAGTAGGTTATGTTACATTTTCTGAATTTTCAAATTTTTACAAGTTTTATTTATTATCATTATTATTATTTTTGATTCATTTCATTTCTCATGTATTATTATATAATTCCCTAAATTATATAAAAGATGCATAAATTAGAAATTAAACTATTTCTCTATATATCTTTAACCCTTCAAACCCCAATGCACAGAAAACCACCTTCTCTAAAACATCTCAACCCTCTATTGTGAGTTTGTATATGTGAAGTTACCTTAGTTTTTGATTCATGATAGTGCTTAACCTTAATTAATAAATATAAAATTGAATTCAAGTTCTTATATCAAACCATATAATCCAAACCAATTAAAATATTTTTGTAATACCTAAAATATATGTGGATGTTGAGAGGATGGAGTCAGGTAAGCGATTTGTTCAAAAAGGTATATAGCAATAAGGAAGTAAAATATTTTTTAGTGAAAAGGCAATGTTTTTTACATAAGGTTGGTAAAATAGTGTTACCTAAATGTTGTGATTCAACCTAGAAACAAAAATTAATATATTTGAAAAACATTTAATGGAGAATCGTGGGTGTTTCCTTCTAAACAATGGGAATGATATGTCCTGGTCACACATAAATTTAAATTTGTGGATTTTTAAAGCTGCAATCTTATGGGTTATTCAACAATTGAATATGAGAAAAAAAATTTGGAGGATAATTTTTATGATATCCTATGGTGCACGTTGCCTTTGTGAGGACTCGAACCCGGAACCTCAACGACGGGACGCCACCGGGCTATGTAATGGGTTTCCCTCTACCCAGTTAAAAGAGGAATTTGATTTGATTTAATAATAAAAATGAGGCTTCGGTCCCAACCTTTAAAAAAATAGATATATACATGATTACTATATTATATTTGTATGCACAAAATTTGAAAAAATAATTTTTCAATAATATCACTATTACATCTATTATATCAAGTAATATCAATCCTATTACACATTCTAGATTACAGGGAATAGAAAAAACATAAGGGTGAGATAAATTTATTTATAAGATATCCATAATGTGAAATATATCAAGAACAGATAAATCATGATCAATATAGAATAATTAATATATAAAGGTAAATATTTGAATATATATTACATTTAATCAATAATGTGACTATCATGATTTGATAAGAAATAATCATTATGTAAAGGTAAATATCTAAAAAATATTTTAATCAATAAAATGAGAATGAAATACAACCTGAGATAATATCATTGTGAAAATATCATTGATAATAATAACCAAAATATTACGTAAAGAAATGATTAATTATTACACATAAAGAGATTAGGAATCAGATACCTCTACTATCAATAACATTCAAAATATAGTTTAAAACATATGGGTAGTTATATAGAAAAAAATAATTTTACTATGGCTAGAAACTGATTCATCCCATGAGAGTACCGATTCATCAAGGGACTATCAATAAATCATACCCACTCATATATGTATGTAGAATAAATTTCTCATATATATAATGGTCAATTTCATTCATGCATAATATGTATTATCATTAAATATACATATCGATACAGGAATAACCTTTTAGCATAATTTCCTAAGTTGATCATATAACTTTAAATGTAAAAAAATATATATGGAAATGAAATATGGTTTATGTAAAAATTATAATCATGAAAACTAGCATGGATAATTAGTTGAAATGCATCTTATAATAATAATAAGAATGTGAATATCTTGATGGAAAGATTTTTTATTTTAAAAAATAATCACGAAACATAATTTCAATAGTTTCCCTAGTAAAATTGATCATAAAACATTGAGAGAAATAATATGTATGGTATTAATAAAACAAATAAAAAGTATAACAAAATTCAAATAAAGGGTTGATGTAATTTTTTTTCAAACACTTTTAAGGGTAAAGTGATAACCTTAATAGCTTACCAGTTTCAACACCAAATGAAACTACATATTTTTTAAAGAATAGATTGAGTTGATTGGAACCAATCTCTTTTAAAAATATCTAGGGAATAGAATTTACCTGATTATCTGGGTAGTACTTTAAGATATCTTCATACTGATTCACCATGTTGTCCCAAGATTCCATGTATTCCTCCTTATTAATATTCCCCTTGTTGAAGCCTCAAAGAAGAATAAGGAACTGCTTATCAATCCACTATCCTTGCTCCTTTGTAATGATCACACAAATCGATTTTGTTAGCTTCTTTAACACCATAATATCTATAGCATCCTCTTCCATTTATTCATACGAGTGTATAAGAAGATCCTTGTGTTCTATCACGGAGGCTATCTATCACTGAGGGTCTTCTATCGAGCCTGATTTGCGCTACTGCATAGGGTCCCACACTATGGGAAGTAGGGTCGCAACCTGAAGACATCGGGTCATTGGAGGAGACAGCCTCCTGAAGCTTTCCACAAACTTTTCACCCACTCAAGGGGGTGATACCTGTATTTATAGGATCCATCGGGGGGAATCTTACCCTTTCTTGCAGATCTAGTAACCAGAAGACTAGAAAGGGTGGTGTAATCCTTCCAATGTCACACCCTCATAGTTTTCATAATAAAGTCATTAGAGTCTATAGAAATGTTCTTTCCCTTCTATGGAGAGGATCTTAGATAGTCCTCCTCAATGGATAGGTCCATGGACACATTAGATTCCATATCCCCATACATTTCTTCATGAGAAGCTTCCACATCCACTTGGGGGTCCTCTACATGGATGAACTACACCCTCCCAATTCCTCACTAGCATGGCAGTTTTCTTCTCCTCCTCCTAACACTTCAAACTGGTTTTTGAGAAGTCAAGGTTGATACCCCATATTTATCCTTTTCAACATAAGATATTATCCTATGCGTGCCTCACTTGGACTTGTTTGAAACTCCTGGCTATTCAAATCCTTGACCCATAAATTGGAAATGTATTGAGGTGTCCTCCATTATTAGACACTGGGAATCTTCACCAGAGTTTTGGTCCTCACATATAACTTCAGTCACTACAGATTCATTGATTGTATTTGGTGTGTCTATCTGCATTTCTTGTGAATCATCCAGGTGAACTTCCCTCTCTTCCTACCAAATCCCCTCCTATTCTGATCCTGCATGTTTGCTGGACCCAGCACTCTCAGCACTTCCAATCCCACTATCACACAGAGGAGCAACAATAGCCTAATCCAAGCATACCACTCCCAAATCGCATTTCATATAATGAAAAATAGCAGTGAATCTTGGGTTAACCTGAGAAACCAGAGGCGTCTTCTGGAGAACCTTAACTTCTTCACATAGAGCCTTTGGAATAGGAGAGGTAGAGTACACAACCCCTAACCTATGTCCACCTTCATAGCAGTGGACCCATCCTCAGTCCCAGCCGCCCCCGAGGGAGGTCCCCCCAGCCAACCCCCCATGGTGTTCCCTTCCACTTCGCTAGAATGAAGGGGACATGTGCCCAAGATGATGGAATGCATAACAAAACTGTGTCCATGATTAAAATACCACTGGTTGTTTCCAATGAAATTACTCCCCTATAGAAATCCAAATCTATACAATAGGGTGTTTTGACACATAGACTTCGACACAAATGCATGGAGAGATTTGGGGACTAACCGAACTGGTTCTAGAATCCAAACAAAGAAAGAATCCATCCAGGATAGCAAGCATTCGAGGAATTGAAGGATTCTGAAATGGGAGAGGGATCTCAGAAAAGAATTCCAACATTACCATTGTTGGGGCGTCCCGCTTCATATGAATATAAAAATACCATTTCAATAGATGGAAGTGGTAGTAGTTGTAGGATAGATGAGCCCAAGACCACACGTTGATCATATCCTCCAAAGAGGATAATCAAATAATGATTTTTCACTTGTCGAGGAGTTTGACAATCGCTCGTGCCAGAATCCCCCATGATTGGAATACAAATCTATCAAAGATATCAACCAGTGGGAGCTATGAGGAGAACTGAGAAACCAGGGTCTGTGAGAGAAGATTTAAAGCATCTGTAAATTCTACGGTCAAAATCTCAAGTTGAGGGTAACCATCATGGAGATCAAGAAGCTTAGGGTAGATAGCAATTTCAGGGAATGTGGGAAGGGGAGCGGGATTTGAAAATGGGGGAAAGGAAGGAGGCTTCTTTGATGGAGGGGAAGAGAAGACCCACTCCCCTATCAGCGGGGGATGGGTAGAGGCAGAAAACATGGATTACTAGGTCATTGACGAGAAGGGTTGATGTCATTTATAAATAGAAATATCTGGGAAATCTCCCTAAAAATATTCTTGATAAAAATTACATTTTCACATTTAACATGTTGAAAAAAAATTAATTTCCAAATAATATTTTGAAAATAAAATTCCTTAAAATAAACCTTTGAATATAAGAGTGAAATCATTAATAAATTTAGTGGTCATTATTGATATAAATTTCATTTATTATATACATGTTAAAGAAATGATTCTATTCATTTTTTTTGTAAAATCCAAACTGACCTTGCTTCGAAAATAACATAAATATTGATTTTAAAAATATTATAAAAATTAAAAAAAAATGCATAATAATTTTGTTAATAAATCATTTTTATAATTTTAAAAAATAATTTCTTTTTAATTTCTTGAAAACATGTATTTTGATTAAAAAAAATTCAACAGAGGAGAGAAATAAAGTCAAATTTTCATAATAACATTTTCCTAAAACTTTAATGTACCAGAGAGTGGAAAATGGTTCTATTACATTATAATTTAATGAGTAAAAATAGGATAATAAAATTATAGTGTTTAATTATAAAATTTTCAAATAATTTCCTTCAACGTGACATCAAATATAATCCAAATTAAAGTGATATTGAATCAAAAATCTCAGACCACTTTGGTAAATTTTGAATCATAAACCCCATGAAATGAATTACATCTAATGAAAAATTAAATACCATGAATATAAATATATTTATGATTTAAAATATAAAAGGAAAATTATATAAAACACATAAAATAATACAGGTGTATAACATTACGAATGTCCAAAATAAGATAAGTTGAGATGATCAACCCTGATAATGATCACAATGATGAAGTTAGAATTAATCAATGAATCAATTATGCGTATCAAACAAAAATAAAAATAAAAAAGTGTAAATATAACATATGATTTAAAAAGTTAGGACACACATAATCTTAGAATAAAAAAGATAATAGATAATAAATAAAACATTATAAAAAGTAATTGAGTTATGAAATTCTTTACCACTTTGTAATTCCCAAGTCAAATCCCCTTGGATTAAATAATTCTAAATGAAATTTAAAATACCATTAATTATTAAGGATTCATGGTATTATATGTAAAATATGTGGTCTATACACCATATAAAATAAATATGGTTCCCTTCATTACAATATGCCCCAATGAATAGAAATTGAGATGAAGTCCCCCAAATCACGCTTCCATTATCTTGAAGGTGATTTAACCTTTTGTAAAATGGATTTTATCTCATTGTAAGTTTAATCTAGAACCATATTAATATTTATAATATCATATATGATCCATTTATATCTTGTGATAATATGATATATAAATATAATTGATCATAAATGTAATTTAATACACGAGATAAACTATTTCAAAACCTATCCCAAAACCTTTTCTTAATCAGAAAAAACTCATGTCTATCTTAGCAAGGGAAATAATACATTTAACGAGGCTGAACCCAAATTATCAATTTTAAAAACATTAATAAAAAATGGGGACAAATTTTTATAATTCATAATTAATTAAATTTTAAAATATAATATTATTAATTTTTTAATGATTTAGCTAAGGATAAAAAACTATTTTTTTCATTGTTTACATGAAACTATATTTACAACAATTAAACCTGATAGTCTCTATTTTTTCATCATGAAATCAATGAAAACCTTGATATATTATTCATAAAATAGTGAAAATATTTTATAAAACATTTCAACCATTACAAACATGGGATAAAATAAATTAAAACATGATAGTTTCATTTTTAAATAATATTCCTTGAGAAACCTTCCTTAAAAAATTAAACACATTGTCAATAGTTGTTATCCATATCATTAAAGAAATTTAATCTTTTTATACAACACTATAAAATCTAAACTAATTAAACTTCAAAAATAAATTCTTAAAGGACAAATCCCAGCCAATACAACCATTAGAGATAATTATCATTAAGAAAAATAGTAGAAAAGAGGCTAGGGGATGAAAGGAAGAGGTTTTGATCAATTTACATTGAAGTATTATCACATAAAATAGAATAAATCCTTGAATAAAAAAAAATAATTATAATGATCGGTAATTACTTTTTAACATCCAAAAAATGGTTCTCCCTCACATGACAACAACATTTATTTACATGACCTCAATAGCACTAACTCATATGATAGAGGCTATTGACCATCGATGACGGTATATGATGTATAGTGAGGAACAAATACCCTCTACTATAGAATATTAACTATAGAATACAACTTTATTAATAAACCAATATACATTAACATTGTCAGATAAAATGAAAATGAAAAAATCAGTCCAAAATAATAAATCATGAAATATCAAACTTAATATCATTCTAAAAGTCATAAAATCAACCAAAAGAATGAAATAATCTAAAATAAAGAATCCATAAACTTTTCAAGAAAAGCATTACTAGTCCCAAATCCATGATCCAATCCAAGAAAAAAAGTAATAAATTAAGTATAGGGCCCCTATCCCTATTCAATTTCTGCATCCATGAAGTGTACCTAGGTACCAAATTGCATCTTAAAATGTTTGTTGGTAAAAATTGATAGGCCTCCACCAATTATGTCTAAATAAATATAGTTTGAATAATATTTGAAAAAATTTAGATATACTCTAGAATTAACACCTAAATTAAATATAGAACACTGAAATTAACCCACCATCCCATGAGATCTAGGTTGATATCTGGGATTAGAAAAACATATTACAACAAAATTATAGATATATTTATGCATTCTCATTATTAAGACCCAAAATATTATAATTCTATGGATCACTCTAACATTAAGACCCTACCAAGCATAGATTCCCCTAAAAACGATGAATCTCATATTCCACAAGTTAATGATCATTAGGTGAATTCCCATGGTAGAGCTTATTATATGTTACCCGGGACCAATACCATGCCAAGGGAGAAAATTATCAGTGGAACTAGTGTGTATTGAAATTCTAGGGACACATATATACTTTGAGGATATCCAATCTTATTTTAATTCCCATTATAGAAATTATTTTACATTTATCAAATAAACTACATGCCATAACCAATTCATTCTAAAATACAAGAATGTAAAACATTTTAACCATTTACACTTCAGTTAATATATGACAATTAAAAATTATCATGTCATTTATTTCATAATTTCAAGTCCCAATTTCAAGTAAAATATTCTATTATACTAATATTCCAATATTCTAATATGCCATTTTCAAATTTATTCCAATTATTCAATTATATACTACCTTAAAAAGTATCATAATAATTGTAACAATTAAAATTAATATTCCATTTCTACCCATTCATAATTTCACATGTTAAGATAATACCCAATTTAGGTATAAGGAACTAGACTCATAGGTTCCATGTTCTAACAAAAGGCCAATGATAGGAACACCACACAGTTTTCCAAAGGTTTCATGGAATTAATTCCAAACATATCCAATGAGACTGATAAAAATTATATATAAGAGGATTCAAAAATTAATCAATAAGTCCATTTAGAAGATCTAATGAACACTATGTGTCAGTATGATCACACATGTTGTACAGAATAGAAACAAAAATGAAATCCCTTGGGAGATGTTTCATACCACCCACCTATATAAATGAAGATGAAAACCAATATTGAGCCTCTAGATCAATGAACCATAACCTGATCCCCAATAAAAAATGATTTATCAACCACATAAGTGATGTATGGAGATGATTAATGTAGAAAATAAGAGGATTTCACCAATTCCAAGTACGACTCAGGGAATTTGGATGTCTAGATTGAAGAACAAATTCCAGTAATAAACGATTAACATTTGAGATGTTGAGGAAGATTTTTGGAACCATATATTGATTAAAATCAGTTATTATGATCAAATGAAAGGATTGGAATTCATAAAAGTGGGTTTTAGAGAAAGGAAATAATACTCTACCCCTCATAAATCTGATCCAACATGCCACCACCAGCTTTCCAATGGTACCAAGAAGATATCCTACATCATTGGGACCCTACCTGCTAATCAGTGTGTTTCATTGTGGAAACCCAATATAGTATGTTACCATTATTGGGATGATGGATCACACTAGTTAGCTAGTGGAATTCTACTAGCATCACCAAGCTACTTCAGAATATACTAACTAACTGATGGACTGAATCAGATGGACAACGGAACAAAAAAACGCCCATTTAAATATTTCACAACTACCATTTGATAGTACACCTCATATTATCCTCCAAGAATATCCAAAACCACAATTAAATTATGAATAAGTCTCCTTTACATTAATCAAGTTGGTCCAACAAAAAAATAAATAGAACACATAAGGAACAAAAAGATTTATGTTCCACGAAAGGAATGTGGGTTGATACCTCCCAACCATATAATGGTTCATCTCCAAGTTGAACTTAAAATCACCAATGAGAGGTATCAATGAAAATCTTGGGGCATTATTCCCATATATTTTACTCACACTCCCAATTATCCTTCTAATGACACCAATGATATTTTTGTACTCACATAAAAAGAATATATTTTCCTTGAAGATTACTGTCTCTATGGTCTATGATATGAATCAGATAGTACTCAAGAAAAAATTCAACATCAATCTCAACATCATCAATATAAATAACTTGGGAATTTCTAGAGTGATATCTAAAAATAAGAAACACACGGAACATGTATTTCATGGAACTATAACACTATGGAAGATCCAATTGGCATTCCACAAAACTAATTGTATCCACTATTTGAAATAGCCTGAAAAAACTATGTGATAGATTTCCCTACTTCTAGATATGGTGTTCCCAAAAAAAGGATACCTAAAGAAAAACAGACACCAACATAAATCTACAAATGTCATCTCTAATGGTTAATATTATAATTTTATTCTTATTTTTTTCCACCCCTGTCAACATTATTTACTGTTTCATATATTTCACAAATGATAAGTGTTAATAAAATAAACCAATTTAATTATTTTTATGATTGATTGTCTTGTACAGATTTTTATGGAACCCATTTCATTTCCAAGGGTTAATTATTCTATGTTGGATTTCTTAATACATTTAATTTTATGTGTAAAACATATGTATAGTTATTAATTATATAATGAGTGGGTCTGGGATTATATATCCCACAATGAATTGCGTAAATCTCTATATCTCTTTAGATCATTTGTTATGGGACATGAGAGGTTATTCTAGTCTACTGGGTTAGGGAAATTTGTGTCCACTATGTGATTATGTTACTAAAAGTGATACTTATCATAAGATATGTTTTTTATGAAAATTACACATTTCTATGTCATGTGGAATACACATGTAATGTATCGGATTTGTGGTATAATTAATGTTATCAAACTTAATTTATAATTCATTGGGTATGATTTTATGATAATGTTATCATACTCTAATGTTCATATTATTCTCACATATATTCTTATTTATGATCATTTGTGTTAGCTAGTTAGACATGTCTTCTATTTATTCCCCTTAGTAGGCATCTAATCTCTATCATTTCTTATTTTTCCATTCCCTATGTAATGAAGAAGGTTATTATGTAAGATGTGTCTAGAATTGTATCACAAGAAGCGGATATTTGGGGGAGAATTTTTTTAATATAAGATAATAATGTATCCAATCTAAAAATATGTTCAACCTATAGGTTTTATGTGTTTGATTTATTATGATATTTAATAAATATTCATTTATAATGATTTATATATTTTAATGTTATGATTGGGTAATATTAATACACATAATTTTCATTATAAAATTATGATTACAGTACCTTGATAATTTTAAGATGATAAATCCATGAACATGAAATTTTTACTAAGACCACCAAACATAGGGGAATAAGTTTTTATCAGAGACTCAAAATCCTACCAGAAACCCATCCATGTTAGGCCCAATAATGATCAATCTGGATTGGATGAGTCTTGATCCCTAAAGCTTGTCATTTCAAGCCTAGTCCATTAAATTATGGCCTAAAATGTCCTAGAAACTCAATCTAAAAGAGAAATCCTTAGAAACCAGCCTAACATCCAAACCCAAATCCTAATAAATTTTAAAAATTATAACTTAAAGTATTAAATTAGTGTAAAAAAATTCATTAGTGATTTGGGGTGTTTTTTACAATAGGAAAAGGTTTAAAATAGTAATAAATAAATAAAATCAAAAATACTATTTAACTATATTTTCAAAGGGGTGGGATAGTTTGTGAAGTGGAGAAGGAAAGTGATATGAATAAAATAAAAAGAATTTAGACATTTATAATATTTTTTTAGGTAAAAATATAATGTTGTATATATATATATATATTAGAAAATGGACTATTAATAATCCTAAACCCATGGCCTAAGTTCAAAAGCCCAACCCATTCTAATGAGTTAGCTCAGCTTGAGGAAGTACATGAGTCAAGGTTAAATAAAACTTATCCAAAACCTGGAATGTCTTGAATACTATATCCTTGCTCAGAAAATCAGAGGTCAAGCCCGTTCTAACCAAACCTAACTACGGTTAAGATGGGTTATGCCTGGCTACTTTTACACACATAACAAAACCAAAAAAATTATAAACTATAGAAACTTCTAAAATATAGTGATCAATATATTACTATGTCTCACTATTAAATAAGTAATAAATGATTAATATTAATATATATTTATATATATATCTTTAAGATTAATGATTAACAAGTCAAGTTTGGATATTCATGGGTTAAATCACATCTGAGAAAGTCATGAGACAATATATGGGGTGCTTCTCCACTGATTTAATCTATTTTGGATTCAAATTTATGTTTCTTACTCATTAAAAATTTATGTAAAATTTTATTCACTATGATAGTAAAATATTTTAATTCAACTTGAATTTTGAGTACTTACCTTTCTTTATCATATTATATTTTTGATTGATCCTTCATATATTTACAATTATGAAGTTTGTAAGGATTTATTTCATGGTTATTATTTTTGTTGAGATTATATATATGTTATTTCCTTATAAAAATATTTTAAAATATAATATTCCTTCACTTATTTTTATTTTTTAAATATATTATTGTTTTTACTAATCTCATCTAACTGATTTATCTTTATCTAGGTTTTTTTGTTGTAAAGATAAATTTTCATAACATCTCTCTTGAATTAATATTTCTCTTCCATATTCATTATCCTTCTATTTAATGTATTCATATATTTGGAATATTTTTATTTTAATTATGTTTAATTAATATTATTTCCTTTTCTTTGTTTTTTATATTCATTATTAATTATTTCTTACATATTTTTTATACTACAGAAATACTAATGCAGACACTTATAAATTTTCATAAAATTTCCTATCTTTTTTTAATTATTATTATTATTACTTTATTAATGTTATACATTATAATAATTATTAACTTATAAAATATACGCTCTTATGAAGATATTTTCTCTTTTATTCCTTTTCCTTAAATGAATTATTCCAGGTTTGTGATTATTTCAACATTATGAAAAACATAAGGAATCACTTTTATAAGTATTCTAAAATTTTAAATAATCCATAGAAGAATTTTTCACTTATTTTAAATATATTTTATATTCTAGCCTTTGAAAATTCCTTATTTTATAGTATACCTCATTATCCCTATTTCAAGGGTTGATTTTGTACTATGATATTTTCATTATTAGTTATTCAAATTCAAATGTTTCCAGAATTATGTGGTAATGAAATATCTATAAGAAAATTGATCTATCAATATCTTTTTCATGAATCATTATCAACTATGTATAATAATAACCTTTATTACAATATATTTCTATTGTAAATACCCTATAATTAATTATGTTTTATTATAGAGTGTTTAGCAATATAGTCATATCATTTGATTAACTAGAGAGTTACATTAATTGAAAAATCCAAAATATTTTTGGGTTGTGGGAAGTGGATCAAATACACAATGTTTTTTCGATGTAGGGGTGAACCCAATCTAAAATGTTTAATATATTTATGGAGCGAAAAAAACCATAACGTTTATATGGTATGAGGAGTGAACCCAATACAAAATGTTTTTAGGATTTTTTGAGTGAACACAATCCATAATGCTTCTAGGATATATGGTTTATACCTCATCCAAAAAATTTATAGGATATGGATAGTGAAAACAATATTATAGGACACTTCCGGAGGTTTTACCTGTATTATAATAATGTCCCTAGGCCATTCACTAACCATATATCCTAATATTGAGTCGTATTTACCTCAGACATGCCTGACCATACACTAGAGGCTACCAACTAGAATAGATGACCTGATAATACAAGGTGGTGACTTTTTTCTCTCAATATCATGGAATAAAATAACAAATATTAAAAAAAATCCAATAATAAATATATTTTAGATTGTAATAATTGATTATTAATGGAAGGAATTACATGTAAATAATTAATCTTCCTATAACATAATGGAACCCATATAGATTATATATTCAGACAAAACAATATATAATGACCACTGGGAGAGTCAAATAATTTTTTGAAAAAAATGAAAATAAAATTACAAGAAGACTAAAACTTTTATCATTGACCTCAACTCAAACCTGTCTCCACATCCTCACTGAGGTCCTCTGTATCATTCACCAGTGATATATTCATTTACCTAACATACATTCTAAACATAAGGTTTTCACATCCACCATGGTGTCTATACAAGGAGTGATCATAGAAATGAATACACCACCACAAACATTGTCTCTAATAATAAATCATATATATGATAATTCATGTATAATATGATATGAAATCAGTAGCATCACATTCATATAAAACCTCACACCACTGGGTACATAGGAAGCCACTATGGTAGTTGACTCATGCCTTATTTCTCTAGTGATGTAATGGGAGTAAGTCTTAAATGGTCTATAATTCATCATATAATTGGTTGTTTTATTACTCATTCTCTGTAATATGGCTAAAATTTGAAATGATCCATACTCATGTATCAAATATGTTGGATAACATAATAAATAACCCTTATATGATAAAAATTATAAAGTCATGGTGAACTCATTTCCCATCCTAACTAGAATCACTAACCACCCGGTTAGAACATTTCTCAAATAATACACAGATGTCAATATCTCGATTAAAACATCACTTAAACAGTTCATATATATATATATCAATATATTATTTAGTGGAATCACAAGTCAAAGAATATTAAATCATACTACTGGGTGAAAAAACATAAAGTTTATGGATTCATGTATCATACCACTGTTTATAAGAAATATAATCCAAAAAATCACATATCAAACCATTGGATGAAAAAATTTATATTCTAGTTATTCATATATCATACCTCTAGATATGAAAATATTCTATCTATGAAATTTTATATCATACAACTCGATGATAAAATATCCAGTCTAATAAATCCTATGTCATACTACTGGTTGTAAAAATGTTCATCCCAATTAATCATTTTTTATACTTCTAGTTGTGAAAACATCTAGACCAGTGAATCATACCTCCACATATTATAAAAAAATTCATCTTATCATCCAATTTTAAAATATAGTATAATAATCTTATCATATATGTCATATCACTATAACACTAATTATCAATGCATACCATCTTTATAGTATTTTAGAATTTCATATATCCCATGACACTCCCCATCACTAATGTTATTAAGTAGATGGACTAGAATGATCATCATTCCTTTGGGAAAATCCACCAACACATCAATACAAAATGTTATAAATTATCATCAGAAAAAATACAGGGTGATGCATCAATAATATAATCCATCAGAAAAAACCCATCCCAACATATTTGTCCCAAATCGAAACATACCCCTCATTATGGATCTTAGTCTATAACTAACCCTTCACCAGACAAGATTTATTTTATTGACTCATCATCACTAACCAAATGAAAATACACACATTGGTAGTCTAATTCTAATAAATCATTCTAGGTTACAACTATATTATACCATTCTTTGAATTTTTATATATCAATTCAACTATCACAATGTGACATAGTTGTATAGCTCAATAATAACTCATTAAATACTATAAATTTAGAGTGAAATGTTCCCCAATGTCAAACATACTACTCTACCCTTTGTGGAACCCATTTTATATTTATTCTTAATCATATATAACCATTATTAATAATCCATGATAAAGACTAGTGGTTATCCCTCTAAAATTAATTAATTTCAAATATGATTTCTCAAGAAAACCTAAAACAGATCACTACCATGCCTTTTCTCAATGGTGTATTATGAAACCATATAAAAATCCTTACCATTATAATATAGTCCTTGACCAATTATATAGACCCTCTATGATGTATCACAACATTCAACCCAATCTATGAATCTACTCGAAGTCACAAAGTGACTAAACTCCCAATGGAGAATATGTGGGATTTCCCTCAAAACCCTAATGGGTCATCCCCATTTCCAATTAAATATTAAATACCATCAATTCTCACATAGTTCAACCACAAAAAATCTACCTTAGTTACACACAATCCAATAAATGAATTTTTATATAAATTAGTAAAGTTTTGGACCACCTAACATGGTATGAAGTCAACCCCTCTTTTTAAATGCTCAACCACTGCATTAAAATTCATTATATTACAATAAAACTTATGAGGTTAAACCATAATCCCAGACCTCAATTAATTAATTATAAGTTAAATAAAATCATATAATAAATAAAAATTAACATGGTAAGGATTATCCCCTCTAAAAAAGATAATATTGCTAAAATATAAAGAAACAAGGTACATACCATATCCAACATGCATATGGACCCACTATAAGAATAGTACTCAATTTACAACCACTATTACACAACTAATTTAATCCAATTTAATGAAAATTATTAAATAAATTCCCTAAGTGGTTTACCTCAAGTAAAATAGTGAGAAACCGCTTGATTGCTTCACTCGTCCTCACCCTCAATCATTCACACATGAAAAAAATATCCAATTTAAAAATATTTCAATATGATCTAGCATAATCATCATAAAATAAATAAAACCATCTAAAAAAATAAATGTATAGAAAAAATAGGTAATTTAGAGGACAAATTTACCAGGATTTGTTTTAAAGAACAAACCCTAAACAACTTAGGTTAAATGATGGAAAAATCTAGGAGAGGAAGGGGAGATACCTTGGTCTCCCCTATGTTTCTTTTGTAAAAAATAAGGACACTGATAATGGGGACTGATTTTTATAATATAATAAATTTTCAAATCCATATAAAAAATAGTCTAGATTTTTTCTAGTACCTTTGGGAAAATGATATGGTATTTGTTAGCCTCCATTGAACAATCCCTTTTCTAGACACCACCTAATGGTATCTACATATCCATTATAGAAAAAATGTGCACCCATTGTCCACTGATGTCATTTGAAACAACCGCTAATTAATTTTCATATATTTTAAACATTGAACATGCTATAAAAATCCCCACTCAAGTTAAAATAGCATCCATTAAATATTTAATCACCCATGATTAATTCTGAATCTAATAATTAAAATTCACACCAACTCTATTTCCACTAGATCTCAACTCTCTTATGATTTTACCGTTTCCAAAGAATGATTGTTATTAAAACTTCCCACTATGAAATTTATTATCCTCAATTAGAGTCCCCTGCATGTCTATTAGACTATGTCAATACCTAATAATTGATGTTTCATCCCACTTTTGGTTCTCCCACTGGTTACGATTGTGTCAATGTCTCAACCAGACCGGTAAAAGTTTATATTCTCTAGTGGCCTCCAACTCCTGTTGAATATAAATAATAGTTTTCCCTTGCATAAAAATTCTATATCAAATACCACCTCAATATATTTAATCTTATATGATATAAATCAGCAAGTACCTCGTTGAACCAACTGGCTCAACAATCAACAACTATCAAACGATGTTGTTGACTAGTTCCACTAACTCAATGGTGATGTCCTAACCATAAACCCATCAAAGAAAAATCCATTCATCAAAATTATACTCCAACTATTAACATCACTAAATGACACCCAACCACTATACACTAAAAGTCACTCCCAAGCCTCCCCTGATTATTTGACCCATAGTCTATAGTCTTAGATATGTGACTATATCCATCTAAAAAAGCCTATATTCATTGTACATGTTTTCATACTTACTTATCTGTACTATTATTCTCCATACCCTTTCAAAAAATGGGTTAGTATCATGATCATATCCCCCTTTATTATTTAGATATACCAACTATACCATGAAACAACCAATCTATACACACACCCGAGTATTTTTCATTAACCTGGAACTTCTTACTTAGATGAATTAATGAGTTGATGAACATTATAAACTGAAACCATGTTAGGTTCTCTATAAAAACCTCACCCCAAATCAATTACTATTTCTCCTGAAACATGGGTTACACCCTCAGGTGTTCAATTTTGTGACCCCAAATATATTATTTCCCTTATATTTGATCAATGATCAGTGACCTATCTAGATTTAATCATTACTATGATGTTGTTACTCATGGTTCACACTCATTTAATTTTTATTGGCTTGTATCACTATAATTTATATATATTCTACAAGTATCTCAATGTTATACACCATAATAGTCAAATTTAATTGATGATCCATTACCATAACATTAGAGACTGGATGTGTATCTATTAAAATCAACAACCTCACTCTCTACCACATGAATTTCATATTCAAAATCACTATGGATTTATTTCATCCTTTTAGTTGTTTCATAATTTCATTATTTCCCAACTCACCATTATTTTTACACTACCATAATTTCTCAATAATTTCATCAAGACATTCATCTTCCTGAAATTCATTTAATTTCTTATTCTTTTTATCATATTTAAATTTTTTAAGAGGTAACAAATCATCACCTACATAAACTAACCATATCAAATTAACCACAATTCTCATAACCCCTTGGCCATGTCACTATTTCACCACTAAGATCTTGTATCTTTCACCGATTATACCTTAACTACCGGCCCTCTTTATACAATATATACTCATCCATTTCAACATCCACACCAACTCTTACTCAAATAAATCACAACCTCCAAGGGTTATAACCCGTTTACATTCATATATCATGATAAGGCGCCTTAAAATTTTCCACCATTATTTTATTCAATATCACACTCAATGTGCGATTGTACACTAAATCATACAATATTATTATAACTTAACATCGAATTTTTAGGAAAATTAGGTATCATATATGTCATTAAAATATAATAATAACATTCAAGGTCTAACATATTATACGTTTTATGAAGAAACCAAAAAAACTTCTTATTTCATCCTAAAACACATATTTTGAGGGTTTCACATGAAATATCAGCATGCATCAATGATCATCAACGTAACCATCCACTAAGAGTCATGTTTCCCCAATATTAAATATCATTATCTTAGTGATTTTATAAAATAAACAAACAATCATGTCATATATTATACCCATTTTTAAGTGTATCTAACCTGTACCACCACTAAATTTTAGTTTAAAAGAAAAATAACTTGATATCTTGTTTAATATGATACAACAAGATTTAAGAAAATTGAGATATACTATAGAAATATTATTATTTAAATATGACTTTTATAGTCGGGTCATTGAACTGGCGGGTATGAATTTTAATAAACACATTATGAAATATATGTATAATGGTCATACTCAATAAATTTTATTTGATTAAATCTTTAGAAATTAGCACTCAATTTTTAGTGAAAACATTTTATTATTCAAAAACAATTTTCTCTTCAAAAAAAGGTTTTTATGTATGTTTGTGATTAAATATTATAATAAATTTATGATTCCACTAGAAATTATATTTTTTAATTTGGTTATCTTTTCTCAAATAATTATATCAAAATTATCTTAAGGTGAAATTTTGGGAATTTTCTAAAAATATTAATTTTTCAGTGAATGATGATGTACAGATTTCGTAGAAAAATGTATTTTTTATTCAGGTATTTCAAAAATATTTTTTGAATTTAGTTTTATATGTCATTAGTTCCTCATTATTTAATATAATAAAATATATTTCATCATAATCTACATTATTATTAATTTTGGTATAAAATATATTTATTTCATCTTTCTAGAAAGCAGTTTTTTGTTGTGTTTTGCATGTTTATATTAAAAGTAAATCATGCCATATATATGGATTTAATTTCATAAAATTTATTCCATATTTGGAATATAAATGTAAAAATTTGTTAAATATTAAAACTTTATTTTTGATCATTTTTAATAGTATCTCTGGTAAAAATCTCTAGCCACAATAAGGTTAAATAGGATAATTAAGGTTAAAAATAATGTGACAAGGCATTAAAAATCTATTTGACAAATGAATTATTTATATTAGAATAATTCAATTAGAATAAAATCATCAAATTTTTAAATATACTAAAACTTTCTTCCATTTTCATTGATAATGACATTAACATTATTTTACGTAAGGAATAAATACAAAATGTCACTCGCTTTGTTTTAATAACTCTAACATTTTTTCCGAAGGACAAGAGATTACATCTTATAATTTATTATTTGAATTTTTAATTAATTATTTTTATCATGTTAATTTATTTTTAATTTATATTTATTGAATAATTACTATAGATTATTATGCAATTCCAACACAGTTCTTGTGCAAGTAGTAGAAAAAATAATAATTTTAAAAATGTACAAAGTAATATTTTTTTTGGATGGGTTATCATGTCACAATTTTTTTGGATAATTATAATGTATTTGGGATATTTTTAATTTTTATATTATTTTTATATTATAATATTTATTTTTTTTAAAGGTTAACTATTTTAACAGTTTTCAAAATGGCATTAATTATATCTTATATTAAATAACATTTTATTAAAAGAATTAAAATTAATAAAAAATACTATATTACTCAAATTTAATGGTATTTATTCAATAATTTCAAACATTATCCACATAGTAGTAACATTTAATTTTATAGTAACATTCATGGACCCTAAAGAGAAAAAAATTGATATTGTGGTAATCATACAAATGGTTAAATTGGTGTTACAACTAAGAGAAAAGGGTTAAAGATCAGCAAAAAAATTAAAAATATTATTGGATGAATTAATTTATAATTATATTAATAAAATATTATAAATATATTAATTTTCATATAATTTTAAATTCAATTTAATTTTTATTAATTTAATAGATTAGGCAATTTCAAGGGTTCTCTGCTCCTCTCTTATTTATGAAAACCACATCTCCTTTGTTACTCACACTTCATGAGCCACTTATCCAGCTAGAGAACTAAAAAAAATCTTCAATAATTTAGTATTTACATTATATAGATACTTTTATTATTAAAATACTATCTCTAGGTTCCTTTAGTAGGTATCTAAAGGCATATCTTCAAAGATGAGGTAATCACTTTAACCGAGCATCTTCATTTTACTTCTTATTATACCTTCTTAAATTTTTTCCTAACAATCAAAATACAATGACCTAAGTCTCTCCCATATAATGAGATGTTTTTATATTAATTTAATAACATTATTCTTCACTTTTTTCATCAAATGAGAAATGGAAGTGTTTGTCATGCATATGTGTTTCCTACCACCTCTATGATGTGATTTGATTCATTTTTCATCACCACCTCACATGAATTTTTATGATGATGTATTCAATATATATATATACATATATATATATATATTATTTATTACATTATTATGGTTAATGAAATTTGAATGATTTTGTACCTCTTTTTCATTCCACCCATCGAAAAATGGAAATATCACTCATGTGTACGTACAAACTACCATCCCAACAAAGTGATGTAATTAATTTTCCATCACAACTTTATATGAATTATTATGAAAATATATATGATGATTAAATATTATAAGTACTACATGATTTAAAATATAGATATTTCAAAATCATGATTTAGATTCAAGTACTGGAACTATCAAATCAAAACATACATGAAAAATGAAATAGTTAACATGTAGAAACAATGAATTTAATAAGGAATTATTGTTAAATGGGCGTTTTTTTCTAACGCTTTCCATCGGGGGAACCCTCATGGGTTATCGTCATCAAAGAACATTTATGGGTGCATTGTTACCCACATTCCCGCTTTCCAAATGTGGGCAACCTTCATCACTTCTTTAGTGAAGTCTTCTCTTTGATTAGAACGGGGTGATGGGATGCCAATGCCTCTTTCTGTGGATTCCTCATCAGAATTCATCACCTAATCAGGGTATCCCTCATAGATTTGAGTTGTTATTTGTGAACATCATTCCTAGTACCATCTCTTTGTTGGAAATGATTAATTACACTACTCTTCCAGGACATTCTAAGCACTGTAGTCAGAGCAGCAACCTTCGGTCAGGAGAGTAGTCATGTTGGGCATCGATGGCATGTCTGGACATTGAAACACTAGAACACATGTATTCTTCTCCATTAGAGGTATTATAAAGGGCTCATAAACTTGAGCCTTTTTATTTCTATCATGGGGTATCTTATGAAAAAGGCATATCTCTATGGTTTTTTTAGTCTTCCCATGTTTAACACGGGGTGTGCCACGAGTTTAACTTATTGAAAAGATGAATCAAACTGATCAAAAAACTCACGAAGGTTGTTCAGATAGGTACATCCATATGAGGGAGAACCAATATGTTTTACTAGATTTGTGGATTAGAAATCCCTCTGAGGATGGACCCGAGAGTGGTCTTTCCCATAAAGGGGATATGCCACACCATGAAGGCTAGTCTGGATGCCATAGAGGGTGGATTAGGGAGGTGGACCCCAAATAAGGGAACACCAAAGCTTACCATTTTCTAGGATTGAACCTCATAAAGGATTTATACATATCCTAGTTCCTGGGAATAAAAACCCATGTAGTTATAAGGGTATGGTTTGAGGATTACATGTGGCTAGAAGCCCATCACAAGAGGATTACTCTTGGTTGGAGGAATATGAATTGTTTGGGGCTTATGAATTGTTAGTTGCCTAGGTACTACAAGTTGCAATTATTAAGTGGATGGAATCATCTCACCAGGATGTGATGGACCGAGTAAGAATTGGGATGGGTATGGATGATGTGATGAAGAAATGGATGGAGTGTAGAAGGCGATGGTCTTGAACCTCAGGGAGGCTTCTATGTATCCCAATAACTGGGAATAAAAGTCCACGTAGTTCATAAAGGGGGAGTTGAGTCAACTAAGGCGGTGGCCCATGATATTGAATGTATGGATATGAGCCTGAAGGAAAAAAGGACCTCTAGGTTATGGTATGAACCACCCTATATATAAAAACCCAGGGGAATGGTCATGATGGGAATGAATGATGGGATTGAACCTCAGAGAGGCTTCCTACATATCTCAGTGGCTTGGAAACAAAGTCCATGTAATTTAGGTGATGGGGGAAAATAATCGGGGCACACACATGGATAGCGACCCAAAGACATATGAGGGGCTTATGCATGGTCAACATACACTACAAGAAAACACTGTGTTTGCAGCAGTTTTTAAAACCACCACAGATTTTTGGATTGAAAAAAATTTAGCGGCGGTTTTCAAAATTGCTGTGAAAAAACCGCCCCAAAATGTTTTAAAATATTTTTTATAAATGTTTTAAAATTTCGTCCAAAAAATGTAATTTTTTTTAGAGGATGTTTTTTTAAAACCACTGTGAAATTGGGGATTTTTTTTTTATTTTTTATTAATTATTGATTATTTATTATTTAAAATCAAATATAGTTTATTATTTATAATTTAAATTATTTATAATGTCTCAATTAATAAATATTTATAATTATTAGTTAATAATATTTTTAAACAGAAAACAAGTATTTAATAAGTTGAAGAAAAAACTTCGAGATCAAATGACCTTAACTTCTGATCTCAGAGTCCATTTCAGCTCCACAACCAGTCAAATCGAAGCATATCCAATGAGCTAAAACAAAGTGAGATTTAAATCATGTGATAATAAAAGGGAAAAAAATTCAAATTTCAAAAGTTGAAAATTGAACTCAAACTTCAAACTATCATAACTTTTAACATGGGTGTCCGTTTGGGCTCTACCACATATTAAATTGAAGTATGTGACAAGATCTATCTTGTTTAGGTCTGGTATGAAATCTTCAAATATATATCTCTTTTTATTTCTCCAGAGAGTCCCAAAATGCCTCTGAATCATATGTTTTAGTTGCAAAACCCCTATTTCTTAAAATTGAAACAGTCATAACTTTTGATCCAAGTGTCTGTTCGGACTGTACCACATATCATATCAAATCTTATTTATTGATCTTGGATTTGACTTGTTGTCGCACTAAAAAAATGAGTCTGAGATCATATTTTATGGTCATTTTAGTGTTTTTAGGGTTTTTAGAGGTTCTTAATGTTTTATGATTTAATTAATTAATTAATTATATATATATATATACATATTTGTTATTTATTTATATATTTATTTAATATTTATTTAATTATTAATTAAGTACATGTTAATTAATTATTATTATTTATTTATCTATTATTATTTATTATTTATTATTTATGTATTTATTTATCAATTTATTTGTTGATAAATTAATTAATTTATTTATTTATAATTTAGTTTTTATGTACACATTAATTATTAATTTATTATTAAGTAATGAATTATTAATTAATTAATTATTATTAGTTTATAAATCATTTATTATTTATTTATTTATTTTTTATTCATTATTTATTAATTAATAAATTATTAATTATTTATTAAATAATAAATAATAAATATTTAATAATAAATATTAAATATTAATTATGAATTATGAATTATGAATTATTAATTATGAATTTACAATTATTAATTATTAGTTACTAATTACTAATTATTAATTAATAATTATTTATATATTTATTATTTATTATTTATGTTTTATTTTTTATTATTTCTTATTTATTAATTATTATTTATTTATTTTTTTCAATTTAAAAAATATTAATTTATTATTAGTTTATTATTCATTTATTATTTATTTATTTACTATTTATTTATTTATTCATTCAAAATTCAATATTTATTAATTTTTAATTAATTATTTAGTTAAAATTTCTTAATAATTAATTAATAATTAATTTATAAATATTAAATATTAATTCTTAATGATCAATTATTAATTATTACTTATTTGTTATTATTAATTATTAATTATTAATTATTTGTTATTTACTATTTACTATTTACTATTTAATATTTAATATTTATTATTTGTTACTAATCATTTATTTATTTATTATTTATACCTATTATTTATTAATTTGTTATTAATTCATCATATATTAAATTATTTTTTAATCAATTTATTATTTATACCTTACTTATATGTTATATGTGATATAGTATATATTATATATTATATATTATATATTATATATTATATATTATATATTATAATTTATAATTTATATGTTATGTAGTATATATTACATATTATATATTATGTTTTATATATTATAAATTATAAATTATAAATTATAAATAATATATTATATATTATAAATTATATATAATATATAATATATTATGTATTATGTATTATATATTATGTAATATCTATTATATATTATATATTATATATTAGATATTATGTATTAGATATTTGATATTATAAATTATAAATTATAAATTATAAATTGTAAATTGTAAATTATAAATTATAAATTATAAATTATATATTATATATTATTTAGTATTTAGTATTTATTATTTACAAGTTACTATTTAGTATTTTCTATTTCATATTTAATATTTAATATTTATTATTTACTATTTATTATTTATTATTTATTATTTATTATTTACTATTATTTATTTACCATTTATTTCCATAATATAGATTTATTTATTTATTATTCACTTATATTCTATTTATTATTTACTATTTTCTATTTATTTATTTATATTATATTTATTAATAATTATTCATCTATATTATTGATTAATCATTATTTATTAATAATTATAAATAAATAAATAAATAAATGAATGAATGAATGAATGAATGAATGCATAAATAAATAAATAAATAAATAAATAAATAAATAAATAAATGATTGAATAAATAAATAAATAAATGAATGAATAAATAAATAAATGAATAAATAAATATATAAATAAATGAATGAATGAATGAATAAATGTATAAATAAACATAAAAAGAAATGAATAAATAAATGAATAAATAAATAATTGAATAATTTAATAAATAAATAAATAAATAACAAAAAAATAAAAAGATTAAAAAAACAAAAAAAAAATAAAGAAAATAAAAAAATAAAAAATAAAAAATAAAAAATAAAAAAATTATAAACATTAAAAAAAGTGATTTAGCAACGGTTTAAACAGCCGCTAATTATTTCCTGACATGCGATTTAACGTAGTGGTTCCTTCATAATAGGATCACTCTTTGTTGGATAGATGTGATATGGGTGGGGTTTATGCATGGTTTGCGGCCCATGAAGATAGATCATAACACTTCAGAGGGTGGGTCCTGTATATGTGTCCCATAAAGGGAAGGTGTCACATCAGGGGGGGTACTTCCCTTGGAGGGCGCACTAGAGTTTACTATAGGTTGGGATTGAACCTCAAATAGGCTTCCTACATATCTGAGTAGCTGGGAATCAAAGTCCACATTGTTCATCCACACGTGGTTTAAAGTTATGCGGGAAAATAAAAAAAATATGGATTGTGGGGAGTGATGGGCTTGAACCTCAGAGAGACTTCCTATGTACCATGTATGAAAGGCCTAGATTAATGCCTATGTAGTTCAAAAGGGGCATTGGGTAAGGGTGTACATGTGTACAATAACTGGAAAACATGTTAGGGTTTATGCATGGTTAGCGCCCCAACAACGTGTTATGGATTACATATTCTTAGCGGCCAAAAGATATATTGGGGTTTACACATGGTTAGTGGCCCAAAGATATGTTGGGGCTTACACATGATTAGTGACCAAAAGAGTATTTCATGGTCACTATTACTCTAAGCCCACGTGGGTCATGCTCAGTGTGAGAAATGTGAATTAGCAGTAGACCTGACGGGCACATCGCGAGAGATGCATTAGCGAGTAATGGTGTGGGGCTTACGCATGGTTAGTGATCAAGGGAGATGGATATTGGGACTTACTCTAAGAGAGATGCCTAGGGAGGATCTAGTCCTATGTGAGGAGGATTTAATTCCATGCGAGTTGGGTGAGGAATATCTCACTCTCATAGATACTAGAGGGTCTGGAGAATGCCCGATATGGAACACCCCCTGTGTAATACATGGGATGAGACTAGAATTTAACGTCATGTGTTGAGGATGTGGGTGATTAGAAGCTTACTATCATGTAGCTCGGATAGGGAAGATTCACTCTTTACCCCCTAGACTTACAACACTTGTACCCACCCACACTTGTGTAAGGGAAGTCACCGGAAAGGCTCGATATGAGGGGTGTGGAGAAATGGTCACTCATGGGGTCCACATTATCATGGATATGCCAAAAAGTAAGAGCCATTTTCGTACCTATACAAAAAATAAAAATACAGAAAAATGCAATAAGTGACACCACATAGGTAATTAGGAAACCATTGTGTATGAGCCTGGAGGGCCCTATGGGGAAGGGGTTCGCGAAGCAGGAGGCCTCAATGAGAGAAGCTTCAAGAAGCTCTGGTGCATGGCGAAGCAAGGGAGATTTGTGAAGGAAGTTTATTCACGATGAATGGTGAACCGACCTAGGCATGGGGTCCACACATATTTTGAGGGATCATTTCAAATATTGAATGCTCTGCGATGTCCTGAGTGCCCAAGAGGGCCTCATTCCTTTATGATGGTTGTGGAAATTGGATAAGGGCATCTCCACCTTAAGTGGAGGCAAATAGAAACAAATGGAAAGATGTTTCACGATGCTCAAATACCATCACTACTGGAAATCATACTTTTCCCAACACTTGTATACCAATGGTTCAAAATAACGTTGGTATAGGTTTTCTTTACCAACTGTTTGCATAAACAGTTGGTAAAGATGGATTTTGAGGGAGTTTTCTCAACGGTTTCATCAAACTGTTAGGAAAACAATGATTTCCCAACAGTTTTTAATAACTGTTGGAAAAAAGATGCCCCAAATTCGACAAATGCAGGCAACCTCCCCTCGATTCCAGAAGCATTGTGCGTCTCTCCCAGAAGCGATTCCCAACTCCCAAAAGCCCTTGAGAAGCCCCAGCTTAGGTGCACCTCTTCCATCGGATCAGTTGCCAGGTTAGACTCCTTCCACCTCTTCTCAAGGATATCTTTCCACCTTTTCCCAAGTATATCCTTCTATTCTCAAGGATATCATTATTTCCTATTTCTAGGGTTTTTGGAGAATTTTATGATTCACTACTCCACGGTTCGGGTACTCAAAAAACTTAATCCAAGAATTGTGTACTCAAATCACTACATCGGTGTACAAATTGTCCAATTAATTTTTTCATTACACATATAAATTTATAAGGGAATGGTTTCTCTTTCTTGTTTTCTAATTTTAAAGATTCTTAGTTTTTTTTAATATTAATGCTTCAAATATTACTGCTTCTTGTATATGAAATCATAAGAAATTGTTTGTAATTTTTATTCATAGTATTTCTTGAAAATCACTCCTTTCATTAAGATCATGTGAATCATGAAGATCTTATTCATCTTAATTTTTGTACACTATGTTTATTACATAGAAATTATGTATCATGTTTCTATCAAAATCTATATATATATAAAAAATGACACACTTTTCACTTATCCTTTGCACAATAGAACATATGGAGTATCTTCTTGAACTTTGAAAAACAGTATGTGGTCCCTAATTATTCTTCACATAAGAAATAATAAATACTTAACTGTAGAATCCAATTTTCATTATGAATAAAATATCTACAAAGGGAACTATCAGTGGGACCTCTCTTTTTCCCATGGAGTACTTCTTCCTTCTTCATGAAACTAATTCAAAGAATGCCAAATTCGCAATATTAATGAATATTAGTTTTCCTAATATAACCAATAATCATTCTGCCTTCAACATCATACATGAGTTATTCAATCACCTTTTTAAAACACAATGACCATTTTCACTGATTTGGGGTTCCTCAAAATGCTTGGGAAAATCATAAAAACACATGTATTGAATCATGTTTCTCATATGGTTTCATGGATACAAGTTCATCTCGAAAATCATGACAACATGGTTCAAATATCAAGAGGACCATGGGATTATAATTCTTCACACAAATGAAGTTGTTTTCTGCAACTATTTGTTTTTGTTTTCACTTTTTATTTGGCCAAAAGGGGAGATTTGTAGTCATTAATCATGGTTGTGGGTGGTCATTTAGGATGTAAGATAGTATGACTTCATTTTACTTGATATATCCAATATTATTATTTATTTATGTTCAATTTTATTATCTTTGACAAGTGATGTTGTTTAATAAGTTGTTATTAATGGTTGTAATAATGAAGATATGGTATAAGGGTTCACATGGTGTGTATAACAGTTGAAATGGTGTCTACGATAATCTACTGTCCCGGGAATTGACATGGGATTGTACACACAATACATGATTTGGTTAGACAGGTAAATATACATGGCCAATCCCATATGGTGAAAAGTATGTTTGGCCAAATGGGATGCGGAAAACATCCCATTTACACATGGCTTTGTTTCATGGGTATGCCCACATGATGTGTTGGCCATATTATAGAGTAGGTAGTAATTAGCTCAATCAAAACACTTTCATCCCCAAAATTCAAGACTACATGGTTAAATGGAAGAACCCATGTTCTAATGACACGCCTAACATGGTTTCTAACTCACATCACCTAAAAATAAACTAGAACACTAGTTAAATGTTATAATTCATCCCAAACGTACACTATAACATTGGTTAAATGGAAGAAATAATCCTCGTTACTGAATTCCATACACATTTGGGCAAAAAACCATCATTAACAAAAATCACTATAATGTATAGTCTTTCCTCAAAACACATATCCCTTAAATGTCATTAAATTGCAGTAGGAAGTAATTTAAAGTTGTCATGTTTACAGGTGGAATCTTTGTCTATTTGGATAATATAGTCTCAGAACTATAGAGTGGAACCCCATTCGGTGTTTTGAGGTCCACCCAGGACAACCCCCCTCCTTTCTAGACCCTGGACAACCTCCCTCTTTCTTGGTCCCTGGACAACCACCCACCCTCCTCCCTGGACCCCGGACATCCTCCCACCCTCCTTCCTAGACCCTGGACAACCCCCCTCCTCCCTGGACCATAGACAGCCCCCACCCACCTTTCTGGACCCAGGATAGCCCCCCTCCTTCCTAGAACCTGGACAGCCCCCACCCTCGTCCCTGGACCCCGGATAGCCCACCACCCTCCTCCCTTGACCACGAATATCCCAAAAATAATTATTTGTATGTGAGATAAACAAAATAGAACTTTAAGGTCCCTCTCCAATGAGTTTCCATCTGGGTTTGGGTCACTAATGAGTGGAATCCTGGTTTAAGACGTCACAATTCCTGGATATCCTTTTTATAGGTGTTTCTAATCAAATCCATACCCATAACTATTGAAGGTCCCTCTCCAAAATCAATTGGTACATGATTCAATGAATACACCCTTACAACCTATGATCTATGGCCCCAAACCTAGGATCCTTTAATCCGTGGTTAAGGTGAAACTTGATGAGGACATAACAATTTTTGATGTGATCCTCATCCTACTCCTCATCCTGATCTCCCTGCAGAAGTTAAGGTATAAAACTCATGTACTCCCAACAAGACACTTAAGGATTATGTATTCTTTGATCCACTTCCAATATCTTACTGGGAAATCTTTGAATATAGGCATTAGAAATTCTCTATCTTAATTTCTTATATACACTGTATTTTTTTGTATTTCTTAATATGATTCTCATATAGAGTAATGTGTCAGTTATTCTTTTATTTAAAGTAAAAAATTGTCATTTACATAAATATTTTTTTGAGTGAACTTCAATATTATTGAATTGCTTTGAAATGACTTATGGAAATTTTTTATTCAATGGATATAAGTTGGATGTAAAAAACTGATCAGATTTGAACTAAATTTCAAAATAATTTGAACTGCTTTCTAGATTTTTCACTTGACCAGGCTTCATATAGTGGTCGCATACACTGACCATGTTCTAATTGTGTTGTAAGACCTTGGTTGAGTCATGAAGCAGTTATCTATCATATAACCAAATATGGTTTCCAAACAAACTATTATGTGTGGTATCACAATGGAGAGAAAATGGAATCTCTAAATGTTGATGATCCAAATGATAGGACTGAATTGGAGAGTTTGATATATGATCGTTTTCCTTTTATTTTGCATCATGAGAAGGAAAGGATATCCAGCCCAAAAGATTTAGATACAATCACACATGATGTGTCAAATGAAAATGATGATGTTGATAGGGTGAAAAAATTGAATGATGCTGCGACAACTCCAGTATATCGGCAATGTGGTAAAATGAAAAAGTTAGAATTTTTAATCTGATTGTTTCATGGGAAAACTATGTATGGGATTTAAAATATTGCAATTAATTACATTCTTACCTTCTTGAAGGACTTAATTTCAGATGATGCAGATATTCCATCAAACCAGTATCTGGCATGAAAGTTAGTTGATGAACTTGGATTCTCAAAAAAAAATTCATGTTTTCCTGAATGATTGCAGCTTATTTTGGGAGGAAACTGCTGAAAGAAATGATTGTATGAATTTTCAAACCTCCTAAAGGAAGAAAAAAGATGATGGAACACCATCTCATGTGCCACAAAAAGTAATGTGGCACTTTTTGTTGGTCTCCAGATTATAGAACCTTTTCATGTCTAATGAAATATTTGTAAAAATGCGATGGAATGACACCGAGATAAAAAAAGAATAATGAAGAGTTGGCTTACCCTGCAGATGGATTTTCATGGCAGAGATTTGATGCTCGATATCATGAATTTTCAGCCGACGTGCGTAATGTGAGACTGGGTCTTTCATTTCATGGTTTTAATCCATTTGGGTAGATTCATACTTCACACAGCACATGGCCGGTTTTCATACACATTTATAACCTTCCCCCATGGATGTGTATGAAAAATCCTTACATTTTCTTATGTATACTTATATCTGGTCCTTATGTATACTGATATCTGGTCCTTCTGATCCCAACAATGATATAGATGTATACATGCAACCTTTAATAAAAGAGTTGAAAATTATTTGGGATGTGGGTGTGCCCATATATAATGCTTGTTCGAAAGACATATTTCATATGTGTGTTGCACTAATGTGGACAATCAATGATTTTCCTACTTATGCAATGATCTCTGGTTGGAGCACAAAAGGAAAATTGTGATGTCCAGTTTGTATGAATAATACTCAATCGTGAAGACTGAAATATCATAATATTTTTAGTTTTATGGTACATTGACGATTCATTCTAATGAACTATCTATATAGAAACAATCGTTGAAGATTTGACAATACCATGGAGACAGATGATCCACCTTAGCGTATTTCTAGAAATGATGTTCTTAATGAATTGAAAGATTTCAGTTATTCATTTTGGGAATGGTGTAATGAAATCAAGAAGGAGGAAAAATGTTTCTAATAATACCTGTTACAATTGGAAGAAGAAGAGTATATTCTTTGAGTTGTCGTATTTGTCAACCAACTTGTTACATCATTTATTAGATGCAATTTACATTGAAAATAATATATGTCAAATGTTGATTTAGATTCTTCTAAATGTCAAGGGGAAGACAAAATATGATTTACGATCTCAGAATGACTTGGTAGATTGGGGGATCAGACTAGAATTGCATCTTGTCTGTATCAGTGAAAATAAATGGAAAGTTCCATGTGATTATTATGTGATGACACCTACTGAAAAAAAAATCAATTTCTATAAGTGCTAGAGACTATTAAAGTTACTGCTGTCTATTCAAGAAATATATCAAAATGGGTCAACAAAAAAGAGTTGAAGCTAAAATATTTGAGGAATCACGTCCTTTTTCATGAGTTGATTCCAATAGAAATCCGTCATCTCTTTTCCAATACTGTAAGAGTCTCAGTTATTCATTTGTGCTATTTGTTTAGAGATCTTTGTGCTAAGAGGTTGTCCAAATCCTTCTTGAGAAAACTATTGGAAGAGACACCATTAATTTTGTGTGAGTTAGAGAAAATATTCCCTCCATCATTTTCTACATGCATGTTGCATTTGACTATCCATCTTCTAACTAAAATACTTCTTGGAGGACCCGTTGCTTTCCATTGGACGTATCCAACTGAAAGAAACATGTGCAAATTGAAATCATATGTTCGGAATAGGAATTATCCTAATGGTTCTATTGTGAATGGTTACTTGGCTCAAGAATGCATGGATTTTTTCTCAATGTATTTGTCTAATCTTACAATGAGAATAAACAGACCAATGAGAAATGAATAAGAATAGTATGGGAAAATTGAACCCAGTTTTCCATCACTTCCTCTGATAGGAGGAATTCCAGGATCATACACATTGACAACATTAAGCCTTGAAGAGTGAGAGATGGCACATTACACAGTGTTGTTAAATTGTGATTTGTTCGATGAGTATATCTAGTAAGGAAATTGTACATGTATCTATTATCTTATATCTTGTAATTTTAAATATTATTTAAACTATTATTATTTTTATCTATTGGGAACATAAAGAAATGATATATAGAAATCATTGTTCTTTATCTTTGAGAAGGAAAGAGACTTTGCATAGAAAAGATCTTTCTTCATGGTTGAAATTGAAGGCAAAAATATTTCTTTAATAACTTAATACAAATAATATTTAATTATGTTTACTATTTGTTTATATTTCAGGTATCGAGTTTTCCAACAAACTCTATTTCTGAGGAAATAAGAGCTTTAGATTTTGGTCCTAATACCATTGTTCGTGCTTGTAAATAACTAGGGGTCAGTGGATACAAATTTATTATCACTGAATGTGAAAGAAACATGAGAACACAACAAGGTGGTATTATGCTAACTTCAAAAACAGACTATTGTGCCAGTTCATCTATATAATAGAAATTTAGCTTATTATGGAGTCATGGAGAAAATAATAATTTTGGATTATTTCTCACATGGTCCAGTCACAATGATGAAATGTCAATGGTTTGATTAAATGACAAGGAAAGACACCTTTATTGATGATTTTGGATTTCGAGTTATTGAAATAACTCACACTCTTTCCACCGATGAACCATATGTATTGGCATCAATCGTGAAACAAGTTTTTAATGTCAATGATCATTGTCATCCTAAATTCGGTGTAATTATTGAAGTAAATCCCAGATATGTTTTTGATGATGGTGATGATGAAGTTGACACTATCCATACTGCAATTGGAATAAATCCATTTATTACTTATGATGACTCCAATAGATCAATTGTCAGAGTTGATTATGAACCCGAATTTGTGGTGGGAAATATATAGAATCATAAAATTGTGTTCTCACCTACATGTTTCACCTATATCATTCAGAGTGTGTATCCTAGTACTTACCATTAAACCACCATAAATATTCTATTTCTTTATGTTTTTTTATCAGAATGGTATTTATATATTTTGTTTTTGGGGTTACACATTAGTTATCTTTTTCTAATTACTTCCATATTTGTTTTCATTTCATGAAATGACACCCATTGAAGAGAGGCGGCAGAAAAAAATGACAGAAAATAATCGTCGCATGACACATATGGGAATTCCTCCACTCATACCTATTGTGAGTATTTTATTTCAAATATATATATTTTAATAACTTATAATATCATTTGTTTACTTTTGTGTTAAACTTTTTTTTCAGGATGCACCCCCTATATGAGTGATATCCGATGAGGAGCCTAATATTTCTCCTAGTACAGAGGCTGGTGGTAGGAGGGGTGATGGTGTCAGAGTTATACGACCATATGGTGGCCCCGGTACTAAGGCCGGTGGTACGAGGGCTCATGGTGAGAGAGTTAGATGATCCACTGGTCGTACCTGATTGGATTATGCCCCTACCATAGACGTATCTTCTACGTCGTATTTTGATCCTGGTGTGTCTTTAGGGACATAAGGGATATTTAGGCCTCTGATTTTTACACTACCAATTGGCCAGACGTCTGTGCCATCATCTTTTCCTTCTGGTTCATTATCTCCGGGCTATTATATTCCACCTTCTTCGACTCCTACTCCGACACAGTATGTGGCTGAGGAGCGTACACTGAGGGACACTCCACCTGTATAGGATATTCCTTCAGATTCTACATATCCAATGATTCTCATTGATCCGAATACCACATGTATATTTATATTAATCTGACAAATTTTTATACCAAAATTTATTTTTATTATAACTTCTACTGATATTTTTTTTCTTTAAAAACAGATTCATCTACTAATAGGAGGAGTGGGAGGGAACATACTCTCTTGTGTATGGTATGGAAATGCCAGACACAGTTGATGGTTGAATACAATGATAATGGACAGATGATTGATAAATTTGGGCAGGAATGTCGGTGTTTTTTGGTGATGCTAGCCAAATACTCCGACATCATTCCGGTCAGCCCTCTCTCTTGGAGGCATATGCCACATGAAGTCTAGGATAATGTGTGGGCACAAATATGGGTAAAAAATCTATTGGACTTAACGTATAATTTTTTTGTATTTATATGAATTAATCTATTGGGTGTCATCTTCAGTATAACTTCCCTGATGGCGAAGGTGCACGACCAGCGCGTTTAAAGGAGCTAGGAGAGCTTTGGAGAGCTTATAAGTATGAGCTGTATGTTGGCTGGTGTGATAGAGTGGGCATAGTGTTGGAGACATTACCTATCATGGATGACTACCTAATAGAGCAATATCTCCAAATGATTACCCATTTGGCGATTGCCAAATTTAAGGTATTAATCCCATTTGAGGTATTTAAATGACAGTTTTCATATTTTGCATTTAAATTATCTAATTTATTATTAAAATTTATTTAGGAATCTTCTAAAAAAAGAAAAAAAACATTGATTCAAATCAATACCTCCACACATTTGGGTGCACGACTATGTCCGATCATGAGAGGCAGCTGGTATGATATAGCTGTTTATAATTTTTCTTTAGGACATGCCCGATTTATTGTTTCCTACTTAAATTATGTGATTTATTGAATATTGAATATATGATCATACTTGAACATTATATTGTCTCATTGCCATTACAGAAGCACAAATTTATTATTGAAGGACGTATCCCTCGAGAAAAATTGTTTTCCTTGAGTAGAAGGAAAAAAGATGGAACTGCGGTTAATGAACCAACACAAGATAATATTGTAAGTTTTAATTTGTTCATTTCAAAGTTTAATATCTATTTTGAAATTTAATAATCTATTAATATTTTTAACAGGATTCTTTATAGGGCCTTGATTCCCAGGATCCTAACAATTTAGGGCCACACGATCATTTATATCAGGTTTTAGGAGATGAGTACTCAGGTCAAGTACACTGCCGACCTGGTAAGAATATAGTTTTGATGCGGTATTGGTCCTCTCCAGGTATCCATTCTAGTACCACCAAGTTGGAAAATGTCACAGAGCATGCAATAAAGTCTGATAAAAGGGTCACCGAGTTGGAAGTAAAAGTTCAAATGAGGGACAAAGAATTTATGAAACTGATGAAAGATTTATCTTCATCACTTCTACCAGAAGCCAACGTGGCTTGTCAGACATTTGTGTCATCCATGGGCTCATTATCCAATGCACCATGTGGGATTTCTAGTTGCGATCGAGATGATGACGTTCCTGGGGATGATGAGGATGCTGAAGAGGACGAGGGCGAGGATAAGGATGAGGACGAGGGTGAGGATGGGGCCATGGGTGAGGATGGGGCTGAGGGAGAGGATGGGGCCGATGATGAGCATGGGGATGATGATGAGGAAGAAACGAGGATAAAGATGGTGGCGAGGATGAGGCCGTTGATGACAGTGGTGATGGTGATGGTGATCAGGGGCAGATTGATCCATTACATTTTCTAATTCTGTATAACTCTCTATTTTTGAACTTGGGTTTTCACTCTAGTATGGATATTTTTGAATTCAGTATAACTCTTTATTTTCGACCAAATATGGAAGCCTAATGATGTTATAATGGTTTGGAGGTGATTGATGCTATGTGAGATTTTATGGGTTATTGTGAGGATTTTCATTCCCTTTAATTGATTTGTTCATAAAACATAATTTGGTGCTGCATATATTATGTAATTGGAATTGGTAATGTAAAATACTGGTCTCGGATTTTTGAGTTGGTTATTTGGATGGTATTCTCTATAAAAAGTGGGTATAACTCTACTGACTATGGGTGAATTTTCTAATTGACTAATGTATTTATTAAACTGTCCATACAATACACATTTCCCCCAGTAAGGAAGAACCACAATAATCATAGATAGACACTACACACCAAAAGACACCCATGGGAGACACCCCTTGAGGTAGAGTCCCTCTCATAGCCTCATTAATTTAAGAATGCTTTAAATTGAATTTAGATTATTTCGTAATTCTTCTTAATTATATTGAATTTCATATCTTGAATATGTTTTCTTTAATATAATTGTTTCATTTGATAAATAAAGTCATGTTTTTATAATAAAACCCCTTCAACGGAGGTGCGTTGTCTATGAAAACTAATAGTGATAGTTTATGGTGTGATAATTTGACTCTCAATCAGTAGTTTCAACTACCTAGTACCACTTTTAAAAACAAAGAATATAAAATATATATCTTTATCATACCACAATCCCGAATCAAGAGTCTGTTTTTTATAACATAAGATCAATTTCAATAATACGAAGGACAAATACATTGGATGTATTTGGAATCCTAGATGGAAGATGCTGCACCGCGGATGTCGATGGACCGGGCCAACACACCGTGGTCAAGCCATGATCATGCCACGATCACACCGCGGTCACGCCGGGGTCCCGCCGCGGTCGCTCCGGGGTCGCGCGGCGCGACCACGGCGTGCGGTCACGCCGTGGTCCCACCGCGGTCACGCCGTGGTAATGCCGTGATTTGTCCCTGCTCTAGGATGACACCTCGCAATAGTTCACAGTCCTGTTGGAATTTGATGTATGATACCTAGATAGAGTTTTAGATACATTACCCACCCTCCTCCCTGGATCACAGGGAGACCCCCACCCTCCTCCTTGGACCCCAGACATCCCCCCCAGACAACCCCCCAAACTGCCCCCTAAACAGCCCCCCGGACAGCCCCCAACCCTCCTCCCTGGACCCCAGATCCCAATCTAATCTCTCTTAAAATGGACAGACTTTTGAGTAAAAAAAACTGGAATACGGAAAACTGAACAAACAAATTCAGATTGTGTTTATACTTTAGGAAAATGATCCATGGGTCATTTGTGACGTGTATGAGTCAACCCCGCCTCAATCCGAGGCACGGTGTGGATGACACCACTCAATGTGTTTTTCTTTTGTTTGAAATGGACATGATTTTTAGTGAATAAAACAACTGGCATACTTAAAACCAACCAAAAACATTCAGATTGTGTTTATATTTTAGGAAAACTATCCATGGGTCATTTGTGACGTGTACGAGTCAACCTCGCCTCAATCTGAGGTGCGGTGTGGCCGGAACCACTCGAAGTGTCTCTCTTTTGTTTGAAAAGGACATCATTTTTAAGTGAATACAACAAATGACATACGGATAACTGACCAAAGGCATTCTAATTGTGTTAAAACATTAGGAAAAAGATCCATGGGTCATATGTGACATGTACGAGTCAACCCTCCCTCAATCCGATGCATGGTGTGGATGGTATCACTTGAAGTGTCTCACTTTTATTTGAAAATGGACAGAATTTTAAGTGAAAACAACAACTGGCATATGGAGAACCAAAACAATGCATTCGAATTCTATTGAAACTTTATGAAAACGATCCATGGGTCATTTGTGACATGTAAGAGTCAACCTCATCTCAATCTGAGGGACAGCGTGTCCAACACCACTCGAAATGTCTCGCTTTTATTTGAAATGGACAAGATATTAAGTGAAAACAACAACTAGCATATAGAAAACTGACCAAATGCATTCGGATTGTGTGGAATCTGCAAAAAAAAGATCTACGGATCATTTTTGATGTGTAAGCATCAACCTCGCCTCAACCTGAGGCATGGTGTGGCCGAAACCACTCTAAGTGTCTATCTTTTCTTTGAAATGGACAACATTTTAAGTGAAAACAACAACTGGCATACAAAAAACCGAACAAATGCATTCAAATTCTGTTTATAAATTAGGAAAAGGATCCATGGGTCAATTTTGATGTGTATGAGTCAAACCCGCCTCAATATGAGTCTTGGTGTGGCCGGTACCACTCAAAGTGTCTTTCTTTGGTTTAAAATTGAAACACTTTTAAGTAAAAACAACTGGCATACGGAAAACCGACCAAAAACAATTGGATTGTGTTGATACTTTAGTAAAAGGATCCATGGTTCATTGTTAACGTGTACGAGTCACCCCCGCCTCAATCCGAGGTGCATTGTGGCCGACACCAATCAAAGTGTCTCTCTTTTGTTTCAAAAGGACATCATTTTAAGTGAATACAACAACTGATATACAGAAAAACGACCAAAGGCATTCATATTCTGTTGAAACTTTATTAAAATGATCCATGGGTCATATGTGACGTGTAAGAGTCATCCCTGCCTCAATTCGAGGGCTAGTGTGGCCGACACCACTCAAAGTGTTTCTCTTTTGTTTGAAATGGACAAGATTTTAAGCGAAAATAACAACTAGCATACTTAAAACCGACCAAACACATTCATATTGTGTTGATATTTTAGGAAAACGATCCATGGGTCATTTGTGACGTGTAAGAGTCAACCCCACCTCAATCCGAGGCACAGTGTGGCTGACATCACTCAAAATGTCTCTCTTTTTTTAACATGGACATCATTTTAAGTGAAAACAACATCTGGCATATGGAAAACAGACCAAACACATTCGGATTGTGTTGATACTGCAACACAATGATCCATGGGTCATTTTTGATGTGTATGAGTCAACCTCACCTCAATTCAAGGCATGGTGTGGCCGACACCACTCTAAGTGTCTCACTTTTCTTTGAAATGGACAACATTTTAAGTGAAAACAACAACTAGCATACAAAAAAAGAGACCAAATGCATTCGTATTCTGTTGATACATTAGGAAAAGGATCCATGGGAAATTTTTGACGTTTAAGAGTCAACCCCGCCTCAATCCAAGGCCTGGTGTGGCTGGTACCACTCAAAGTATCTTTCATTTATTTAAAATGGATATGCTTTTATCTAAAAACAACCGGCCTACGGAAAACCAACCAAACGAATTCGGATTGTATTGATACTTTAGGAAAATGATCAATGGGTCATTTTTGATGTGTAAGAGTCAACCCCACCTCAATATGAGGCATGGTGTGGCCGAAACTACTCAAAGTGTCTCTCTTTTGTTTCAAAAGGACATCATTTTAAGTGAATACAACAACTGACATACAGAAAACTGACTAAAGGCATTCAGATTCTGTTAGAACTTTAAAAAAATGATCCATGGGTCATATGTGATGTGTACGAGTCAATCCTGCCTCAATCCAATGGCTGATGTGGCTATAACCACTCAAAGTGTTTCTCTTTTGTTTGAAATGGACATGATTTTAAGTGAAAACAACAACTGGCATACTTAAAACTAACCAAACACATTCGGATTATGTTGATATTTTAGGAAAATTATCCATGGGGCATTTGTGACATGTAAAATTCAACCCCTTCTCAATCCAAGGCATGGTGTGGCCGAAACCACTCAAAATTTCTCTCTTTTGTTTAAAAATGGACATCATTTTAAGTGAAAACAACAACTGACATACGGAAAACTAACCAAATGCATTCTGATTCTATATAAACATTAGGAAGAAGATCCATGGGTCATTTTTGATGTGTACGAGTCAACCCATCCTCAATATGAGGTGCAATGTGGCCGGCACCACTCAAAGTGTCTGAATTTTCTTTGAAATGGACAATATTTTAAGTGAAAACAACAACTGACATACGGAAAACTAACCAAATGTATTTGGATGGTATTTATACTTAAGAACAAGTATCCATGGGTCATTTTTGATGTGTAAGAGTCCAACCTGTCTCAATACAAGGCCTGGTGTGGCTGGTACCACTCAAAGTGTCTTTCTTTTGTTGAAAATGGATACGCTTTTAAGTAAAAACAACCGGCATATGAAAAAACAAACAAACACATTCATATTGTGTTGATAATTTAGGAAAACAATACATTGGTCATTTTTTATTGGTACGAGTCAACCACACCTCAATCTGAGGTGCGGTGTGGCCGGTACCACTCAATGTGTCTCTATTTTGTTCCAAAAGGACATCATTTTAAGTGAATACAACAACTGAAATTTACAGTCATCAATGATAGTCGCAAACCCTTTTTCATGAGTTGGGTAGTTTCACTCATGGGGTCATAAGTGACTTGGCTCCTAAGAAAATACCTTTTCACCATATATTATAAAAAATACAAGTTCAAGGAAAAATGCATCACAAATCATTACATACCCAAATCTAGGATAAAAAAAATTGGGATTTGAGCCAATTTAAAACTCTTATTCCACTCTAATAAGTATTTCTAATACTATTATGCCTATTAGAATTTGATGGGGAGGTGGGGGGCTATGCTGGTTGGGGGGCTTGTGTAGGGGTGAGGTGAATTACTACTGGAAGAGTGGTTGTCATATGGAGATTGAAATGAGTGTAAATAATGTTTGAGTTATTGAAACTGTTATTAACTATACTGGATGATTTTTTTCATATGAAGATTGAAATAGGGAATTGTAGTACATGACATGGTTGGAAGATTTTGATGGTTTTATGTGTTTTTTATTTGCTATTTTAGGTGTTTTTATGCTGTTTTAAGTATTTATGTGGTTTTTGTGATATTTTTTATACAGGTGTATACTGGAGGGGCTACTGGAGGACTGTTGTGCAACAGTTATAGAAGAAAACAATACCAACGGTTTTAAACCATTGGTATAATAGTTTTGAAAAAACACAATACCAAAGGTTTTAAACCGTTGGTATACTTTGAGAGAAATTTAAAAATTATACCAATGGTTTTAAAACTGTTGGTATAGTGTTTAGTATTCAATATATACCAACGGTTTCTTGAAACCATTGGTAAAAATGTTATACAAACATAAACCAACGGTTATCCTACAACCGTTGGTATATCAATAAATACAGTGGGCTATACCAACGATTTAGATCAAACATTTGGTATAGAGATTTCCTCACGGCTTACTACCCTATGGTTTGGAAAATCATTGGTGTAGGCTATACCAATGGTTTTCTAGCCTATACTAACGGTTTAAAACCGTTGGTATAACCTTCTTTTATAGTAGTGCATGGGGGATGCATTTCTCACTGGTTTATGGAGAATAGGGAGGTTCATGAAATGAGAGATCAAAAGGTGAAGGGTCAGGGTATCGATGCTCCGAGGTGGGGTCGAACCATCTATTTATAGGCATTGGGAATCACGACGCTCATAGGTACGCCACAAAGAAAATAGAGCTTCATGAACTGAGGCGGATTGGTCGGACTCATGAAACATTCCATCAAGTGACTTGGTGGTAGTCACAGAGCTCGTCATAATCATGATGTTTTTCATCTACCTACTTCGCAACATTCATGGAAGCTGTTGGACTCATGGTGCGATCTTTAAACCAGCTTCATGCCATTCATGGTGAAGATGGGATTGGGAAAAGGGGATTCCAAAAATATACCCCTTTAGAGATTTTTGACTGGCAAAGCTTGAATTTTTCCCGAAATGGTATGGACCTTCCTTAGTCAATCCTATACATTAATTTTAGCACCAACAGATCCCCCTCACAGTTGAAGTTGAGGGGAAAATGAGGGTCGGATTCTGAGGGAAAATTCACTGAAGAATTATTGATCATGAAGGGTCTCATGATGCTGTATACAGAGCACGGGGATAGATCTCCATGAAGCATGTGAATGTCGCTGGCACTGTGAAGCTCAAAAGGGAATTTTCTATAAATTTGGTGTGAGAACCCCTATTCGTATATGTACTTTGAAAATTCTATGCCCAAGATCTCAAATTGAAAATCTCCAACACCCCCTCGAACCCTCTCTATAAACAGAGTTTCTCAGACTAGGGCTCTATGAACACTTCTTAGCAAATTGGTGCATCGTGATCCTCAGTTTCCCCACAAAACACACTGATTCCCTTGAAACTCTACAACATGGTGCTCTATGAATGATCTCTGCGAAGGATATTTGCAAATAGAGAAGAAAAATCAACTAGCTCTTGGACCAATGGCCAGTCCGGAAGCTGCCCGAGAGGTTCTTATGGATGCTACTTGGAATGAAAAAATGATTAATAACATCTTTATAGGGGAGTATGTAAAGAGTCATTCAGACCAAAAATCTATTCTATAATTTATGTTATAAGGATAAAATAATAACCCTTTATGCAATAGAAAATAATTGTATGGATTTGGTCTGAGAGATGATGTTTTTCATCCCCAAAGAAAGTAGGAACGAATCGGCTTACTGGTTTATGGGAACACCATGCCAACAATAGTGGTTCAGGGCTGTCAACAACCATATATGGAATGATCACATGGATATCAATGCAGACTGTCATTACAACCATGTCAACGATGTAGATGGGAAAGAATTTAAACTGGAGGTACCTCCACTAGAGTATTATAACATTCTTAAGGTAGGTTTGGGGAACCCAAAGAAAGAATGGACCGACAATTGGGACTTACTCCAATGTGGAAACATCACAAAGGAATAGGCCTAGTCTTACCGGGTATGTTAATCCTATTCAAAGTTCAAAGCATATCTGAGGTGAGAAGTCAGGTATGAGGCTACACGAGCTTCCCAATTCCAAATCAATCAGCTGAAATACATCATTCCCAAGCTACTGAGTAGATGGTTTCAAATGTAGATAAAGATAAGTAGACATTAGGGGACATCAAATTTAAGTAGTGATTCAATTATTTTCTGAATTTCTTTTTGTAGAGTACCACTAAGGGGGAGGTGGCACCTATGAAACTGCCCAAGAGGCCTCATACCTGTCCAAGAGGTGATCAATGCAACAAGGATGGTTCTTAATAGATAATATTGGAGGACATCCAATGGAATCTATGGGGATACTACATCAACATGGGTCATAAACTTGTGGTCAGGTTGGATGGATTCATATTAGCACTCACCTGTGGATGGATTCTATTGGTAAAAGATGAATACATGGGTGCAAGAATGAGCACGTTCTTCATTCCAGCCATGATGGCGATGGGGCAGCATACGAACCTCAATATTCTGCTGTTGGAAAATATTTATAAGGCATTTTTCCATATTATTGAGGAGAAGAAGCCACCAAATGCATGTGGGCTGCTCCATTTTCTATATGTATGTGTGGGAGAACACATGGGAGGATATGAATACCTGAATCCTATCTCCCATCATGAGCCAGACTACGGTAGGAAGGTTCCCATTCAAGCTAAACCAGATGGCAGTGTTGAACAAAATCTGGAGGGTAGACAAATTCAACATTTATCCATCCCATTTTCCAATGAAAGTGTTCAATGATGTTCGCTAGGGAACTGTAGGGAAAATTCATATCTCATGGACTTTTGGGGAAGATTACTAGTAATATGGGTGGATTGTGAGGCTATCTATAAATCATACACCTAACATCCATTTGCAAGGAAGTTATAGTGTCTATAGAGATTTAACCCAAAAGTCTACCTAGGGGTGCGTCATGAAGATCACCCCTAAGTGATGAGAAAATTTTGGACCATCTTCATGAGGGAGGAAAAAATATTTGGAACAAGCTGCCTCCACCTACCACCTTCTATGGGCTACTTGAAGAATATGAAAACATATAAGAGGTAGCCTACCTGAGAGAGATTCTGAAACAATGGACAACCTAGGCTGGTGACAGAGTACCCACTCAAACTAGAATTTATAGCTGGACAATGAAAACATAACATCATTCTGGTAGTGCTAGTGTGCATCATGGTGGCAGAGTTGCTGTAGCAGGGCTGATAGTTCCAAGGCCTGTGCCAGCTAGAGGTGGAAGAAGAGAAATGGTAGTATATCTAGTGACACTAGTTGGGTAGACCTGAAAGGAAATGGATCCATCTTTAGGGTTCCTCAAAATACCTACCCAATATCCTAGTAAGTGGCTGTGTTATGTGGATATACCAGAGGATGGTGTCTACCCTATGGATTTAGAATATTGGGATGTCAACAAGAAATTTCTCAGTCCTTCCAAAATGTGGGATCACCTCAACCAATTCAGAATAGAACTTTAAAGAATCGGTCATGATAGGTCCGACTTTCTGGTATCTCAAGAAGAGGGGGAGTGATATGTAGCCATACTGAAGGAATTAGTGAACTCTCGGGGAACTCCGTGTCCAATAAAGTATCGGGTAAACGTACTTCTAGACCTGACATCTCCACTACAACTGTCTACTACCATGCTAGTGGAGTGCTTTCCTTTAGCTGAGGAATCAGAAGGATCTTGGGAAGAATATTCTAATAGAGAGAAACCTTAATGGGAAGGTGAGGTTGGGATCATAGAGGAAACATATTTTGGAGGAATCACCTAAGCTATTGAGGTAAAATCTAAAACATTCCCTTGTATGATATATTACACTCTTATCTAGGTTTTTCAAAAGATATCTATTCTATACAAGAGATCCTTGTATAAAGAAGTTCCTCCCATGAGGAAAAAGACACAATGAAAGATGTAGAGGAAATAGTTATAGGGGCTATAGAGTACAATAGTGTTGCAGAAACTAGGGTGGATTATCTAAAATTTATGGATCTCAGGACCTTATTTAGGGGTCCACATCCTAGGATTCTAACAATAACAACTGGAAGACATGATTAATTTTCACTTGACCTTTATAAGCATCCTGCCTCATATAGTCATACCTCTTGTCTAATCAACCAGGTTAACTGACATAACCTCTATCTAGATAGTCCTTAAAGTAGCTGGTGTACTATTAGTGAGGATGTTCGGGGGTCCCAGGGCTCCTTTCCTAAAATTAATGCCAATTTATGAAGAATAGAGTTCACAATCTAATCAGACCATGAAAATCATAGCTATGAGCAGAGCCACTGGTGGGGTGGAACCCGAAGCTAAAAATAATAATCTCATAAAAATGGAATCAAGTGATGAAGAAAAACCACATGATATAGAGCCCATCTAATCAGATACAATTTCATAGGACAATATCACCACTAAACTTCTAGATGTATTTTTGGATTACACACCAGCTAACCCTAAGGTTTTGGACGAGTCTAATTATGGCATGGAGGAAAACTGAGTTGTCTATCACTGGTCATGGAAGTTGATCAATACCTTCATTGAGAAAACCATAGAACCAGAGTGTATAATCCAAACGAGATCACTTATCTATTTCCTATAGGATATATCTCCTGGAATGGTTGATGCATGAGGTCCACATATGAATATCTGGGATTACCTCACTGGAATAATACGATAGATTGATCATCAATTGGAATTTTCCTGGAACCAGAAGAAGTATATCAACACTTATAAAATCTTGGAAGCTGAAGAGGAGGTCCAGTGCTTGGAATCACAATTGAATGAGTGCTCTTCCTTCACTAACACCTAGTCAGAACTCATATCACAATTGAGGGACCAATTAGTAGTGATCGAACAGAAACTGAGTCAAGCAGCTCATGAAGTGGTCGATATCCAAGATGGGCAGGATTAAGTGCATATTAGGGAGGATGTTCTACACCCTAATTCCAATAACAATGAAAGTGAGATAAGATAATGAAATCAGATCTTGGAGGCCACTCATCGAAGGGCGGCAGAGCTGAAATGATCCATTGAAGGGGCCAATTTATAGGGGATATGTTTTTCTAAATTCATAAAAAATAGTATGTTATTTCTTGTTTATTTCGAAATTCATACACATTTCTTGTTTGTTTTACATTATTTTACCTTCATAATATCTATGGAAAAACTAATGATCAATCCCTAAGATCACGTGGGTCATTCTTGGTGTGAGAAATAGGGGGCGGCCAAAAAATTGTTCTTTCTGAATGAGTGTGGCAGATAGTCATCAAATACTCGAGGTTTGTAATTACTGACTGACCACCCAGAGAATTTAAAATGAGAGGGTTCATGGATGGAGAATAGGTATCTCAAAATAGTCAACATTATTTTTCCAATATGTTTTGGTGCATGAGAGGGATAATGCCAAGGGAACTGGAATTAATCCGAACAAAGGGGGATGAAAAAGTGTGAATCACATGCCCAACACTCAGAACACAATTAGGGTGACATGACAATGGAGGATAAATGCTGAAAATTTTCAAAACATATAATATGCATCATATTATCCTGGGATAGAAACAAAAAAATGAGGTCCAAATGCTGAACACATTTGAAAACACAGGGCCAAACTTGAAGTGTCATCCAATGAATTTCCGAGAATTGGCTCCGAATGGAAGGTGAACTGAAATAGCATGAGACCATTACATCAAGGGGGGCCTTTCAGACATAAAGAAGTATGAGGATGAAAATAAGGGGCTTAAAAAACATGATGTGGAATGATAAAATGTTCAAAATAATTTCAACACTATTGAAATTATTCCACCATGATTGAGAGAACATTGGTGAAGGCGCATTGGCCTAAACAGATATAAAACTTGGACTCAAAAAGGAAACCTCTCTGATGAGGGATTATATTCCTTGTAGTTTTATTTCATGAAAATAATTATGGTGAACATGTATTTCAACATCATAGAATTAGGACAATGACTAACATTGTTTAATTTCATATAAAAAAGTTGTTGCGCATTGTTTAAGGTCATATTACCTAAACCCTGGACAATAGTTTAAAGTCATTTTACACAAACTATGATGTATATTCCTATGATGTTTTCATGAAATGAAGTTGATGAAACTTATGATAATGAACCATATAATTCTCATGCACCATAAAAATACCAAAGAACAGACATAAAGGTGGCATATGCAATGTGGTGAAAGACAAAATCCAACATGAACAAAGACCAAGGAGACCTACCACCTACCCACATTTCCTTATGAGGATAATAGTTTATGGTTATAGATATTAGACCATAACTAGGGCCAGGGTCCAAAGAGGTTAACGAACATGTGGATGGTCCTAAAGACAACATGGATGGGCATCACTACATATCCCATGGGGATCAGAATCAAGCAGTACATAGTTCTATAATCTTGTGCATTTTAACATCATGCGATAATAAAAAATATAGTTCAATGTGAAAAAGAGGAAATAATGTTGCATCTATACCTAAAACCGGTGATTCGGGTGTCACTACAAATCCAATAATGATGGGAATCAAGCCACACATAGTTATTAAAGTGAAAAGTTTCCATGAAGGTTTGACCCATGCACAAAGAAAAGAGGCATTTAGATATGTCCCATTTGTTCTTTTATTCTTATTTATCTTTTTTTAGCAGACAGACCAGGGAAAAAATCCCATGTGTCACTACAGGAATCAACCTATATACAGGTCTTGAAAATTTTCATGTTGGATGACCAATGTTAAGGGTGATGTCCTATTAAGGGAGAACACCACATTGTTGTGCCATTTTCCATCATGTGGAAAGGATGATGATGCCACAGTTTAAGGATATATGACAGGACCTGACTATGAATTTTAACATTATGGGGGTAAGGATGCTACAATTTAATGTATTGTGGGATAAGGTGATACAATTTTTCATAATATTTCTTGTATGAAATAGATATAAGTTTAATGTTGTAGAACTCAGACCATAAAGGAATCTCATAATGGGTGTATGTTATGCGTTTTCCTAATGGAACCAATGTTAATGAGGACCATAGAGGTCCACACCATGCATCATATCACAGAATAAATATGATTTATAAGGTCTTAGTTTATTGCAATAAATTTTGGACCATAGGTTCCCATTTAAACATAGTGTGTGTGGGATGTACCCGTGCAATTTAACGTCATGTGATAAGAATGAAAATTTCACACAACATATCATTACGTGATTGGGATATGTGCATACGAAAGTTTAAATTCATGGTGGGGTATGTAATCTAATGTTAATGAGAACTAAGGAAATCTGACCCACATCACACATTCTAAAAGGGGAACACATGAAAAAAGAGACAAAAAGGGTTTATAATTTTATGGCTAATCCCGAAGACAGATGTCTGGGCATTGATACGTTTTCTGAAAAACCTGATGTTAATGAAGACCAAGGAGGTCCACACCATGCATCATATCTCGGAATGAATAAGGTTCATAAGATCTAATTTTCAAGTCATAATGTTTGGACCGTAGCTACCCAGTTTAACTTCATGTTTGTGGGATATACCCTTATATTTTAACGTCATGAAGTAAGGATGAAAAAGGTACACACGTCATCATCATTAAAATGTGATATGTTCATCCCAAAGGGTAAATGAGTGGCGGGGTATGTAATCCAATATTAATGAGAACCAAGGAAACTCAACCCATACGTCACATTTCTAAATTGGAACCCAGTCTAAAAGTGCCAAAAAAGACTTTTAATTCTGTGGATGGTCCTGAGGATAGATGTCTGAGTTTCGCTACATATCCTGAGAGGGTAGGAATAAATCCACAAGTAGTTTTAGGATATGTAATGATAGATGGCCAATTCCAAAAGGGGTGGTATTATCTAAAGTGATAAAATCAAAATTTTCACACAGTTTATTATCATGCAAACCATGACAAAAAAATATTAGTTTATGGTTATAGAGTTCAGACTATAAGGGGAAGGAGATGTGTAGTATGGAACCATAAGGTTACCTAATGTGAATGAGGACCAAGAGAGGCTCATATCACACTACACATTCCAAGAGAGAAAAAACATACAATTTAAAGTCATGATGCATGGAGATGGAATGAATGAATTCCCACATAGAATCCAATACTATGGGTCCTATGCCATGGTGCATCTGATCATGTTATTGATGCTTATCAGATAGAGGTATCCAAACCCTTTATCTAGGGAAGTATCCCCAAGATATCTATTAAACATGGCATGGAAATGAACCAATTATAATAAGAAGATGGATACAAGATGTTTAAAAAACCAAGGGCTAGACCAGATGACAAAATTTCTAGGTGTTCTTACACATCCCATAAGGATGGGAATCATTCCACACATAGTTCTAGAAACTAATGAAATTTAACCTCATGTAGTAAGGATAAAACCAATAGAGTAGGTTACCAATATATTCACTTGGTTTGGCCTTTATAAATATTATGTTAATGAGAAATAAGGATTTATCAATAACACCACACTCCCCTGGGAGAAACCTTGTCCAAAAGGCCAAAAATGTTATGCCCTCTCAGATGAGGACAATGAGGCGCTACACAGATTATTGTCATGCAACTAGGATGAAAGGATAGTTTAATGCCATGTGGGATAGGGAAGTTTAATATCATGTTGGATAATGTCATGAAGTTTAATGTCATGTGTGAGTATGAAAGAGATCTTATTTCAAGGTCATATAACTTAGACTATAAGGTGTAAACTACCAATATAGAGGTATGAAGCATGGTTCTATAAAACAACTCAATCTGAATGAGAACCAAAGAGGTATCAACACCATAACCGACACTATTGAGAACATCCTAGGCCACATGGTTGAAAAGTTTAAATGGTTGTTCTGTGACTAGGCATGGAGACAAAATTTATAAGCGTCACTACGTATCTTGTGATGGTATGAATCAATCCATACGTAGTTCTTGAATGCCATGCAGTTTAACATCAATCATTAAGGATGGTTAATGGTAAGGTGGAAAGGGATACCAAGACAAGAACATGGTGTGGATGTTATAAACCCAATGTAAATGAGAACCAAAGAGGTCTCAACCACACCACACACTCTTGGGAGAACCCTGGAGGAGGGGCCAAGAAAAATAGAAGGCTTCATGGATGGACCTGAGATGAAAGGTCTTGGAATTATTATGTATCTCATGAGGATGAGAATCATTCCATATATATTTCTAGTAGATCATGTTGATTAACATCATGAAGGATGTAAAATATATTAGTTCAGTGTCATAGAGCTCAAACTGTAGGGTGATCGTAAATTTTATTTTCATGCAGGACACAACCGTATTTTAACATCATGTAGGATGGTGGTGTGTAGTTTAATGTCATGAGGGATGATGGTATGTATTTAATCATCATTTAGGATGATAGTATGTTGTTTATAGTCATGAAGGATGATGATAGTCACTTTATCATCATACAGGATGATCGTATGTAGTTTATCATCATGCGGGATGATGGTATGTACTTTATCATCACATGGGATGATGGTATGAAGTTTATCATCATGTGGGATGATGGTGTTGGGTAGTATTACATATTTTAGCTCAAAAGGGAAAATATTCTCATGAAAATTATTTATTTAGGAACTTGACTTTGGTGGGAGGAGTAATTCACTCACCATATAGGGTGACCAAAGAGTAGGAATCATTGGGGTAAACCTTTTGAATGATATAGGGCCCTTCCCATTTGGGATCCAAAATTGGTGGCTTCCTTCAATGTATCATTGGAATCTTTAGAGAAAATACCGTTTTACCTTGAAGGAAGGAGAAGAGATGAACATTATTTTTGATAGCCCATACTATCTTATTATGGTGCCTCTCTAGATTGTGTAAGGCCCAGAGCTTGTTCTCATCAAGGGATTTCAGTTCATCCAAACTGACTTTTTCTATCATGTCTGACATCTTCTGATCATAGATAGCAATACTGAGTGATGAAACTTGATTGTTGATGGCCATGAATACCTATGTTACATACATCAGGGAATATGGGGTCACTAGGGTGGAATTTTGAGATGGGGTCTGATAATCCCATACAACATTGGGGAGCTTGTCTGGAAAACTTTTCTTGTTATGATCAACCATATTTTTTATAATTTTAATGATTTTTTGTTGAATTTTTTGATTTTTCTATATGTTTGTCCTTGATAGTGAGAAGTATGGTTTGACCAGATGTTGTACTTGGCATATAACTTCTTCAACTGAGCTACTTAAATTTTTTTGTCATTATTGGTGAGAACGGTGTGAGGGACTCCTAATCGATGGATGATATTAGAGATCACGAACATAATGATAGAATAGTCCATGACTTCCTTGAGTAGAATTTCCTCTTCCTGAATGGAAAATAAATCCATTGTGGTCCAAATAAACCTGAATTGGTGATATTTTATTGGTGGATATGGTCCCATGAAATCAAGTCCGCAGACTATAAAGGGTCGAGAATACATTGTGGTATAAAAAAGATCTAGAAGTTGCTGCAAAAAAATTGGCATGGATCAGACACATGTGGAACATCTGGGATAACTCAATGTATTTGTGGACCATGGAAGGCCAAAAATAGCTCAACCTTTTAATCTGGAGAGAGAGTTTTGACTTATCCTGATGGGAAGGTTCACTTCCTGAAGGATCAATTCCTAATGATCTAGAATGCCTGTCAACATGGAGAGGTTCAAAATATATTTTAGTGGATCCATAATGGATTATAGTTGCATCCCATGATGCTATAGATAATTCCGCAAATTCTACACTTTTAAAACCAACACGTGGTAGTTATTCTCAATGAAAAAAATATCCAGTCTCTATGTCAAGGATCATGAAACTGAGATAGTACAAACTATTATTTAACCCTTCATTATTCTTTGGGATGTGAAGGGCACTAAGGGATCATTCTTGGATGGTCCCATAAAGAACCAATATCTTTCTAGAGACATGCGGCATCATAATCGGAGGTTGAAGCACATACTACATGATTTCTTCAAAAGAATTCTGAAACTATTCAACCAATTAGTAGATGGAACCTTTCATCATGAGTTGGGAAAAGGGATTATACTTACTATCCATATTCACAATGAATTAGTGAATATATGAAAATGGCCATTGAAAACTTTGGATCTTTAGAAGGTTTCTCAGAGGAGGCATATGAATTATGGCCATAATATTCTCTAGGACAGTCTTGATGCCTTTGTATCTAAAAATGAAGTCGAGAAACTTCCTAGAGGCAGCCCTAAAGGCACAATTCAAGGAGTTTATCTTCTGATGGCGGGATTGTAGTAATCCATACAATTTCCCAATATATCTAAGATGGTCTTGAAACTATTATGATTGGACCACCAGATCATCTACATGGAATTCCACTAGCGTCCTAAGGATCAGTTTGAATATGTGGTGCATAACATGCTGGTAAGTGGCTCTGGCATTCATAAAATCAAAGGGAATTACTTGATAGTAGAAGGTACTCTACAACACCCTGAAGGTGGTGGAATCTTCATCTTCAAGGGCCATTCAGCTCTGGTTACACCTAAAATACCGATCCATGAAGGAGATATCTTGGAATCCAGCAGTTGTATCAATCAACAACTTTGTCATAGGAAGGGGAAAATCATCCTTTGGGTTGTAGTGGTTGAGATCCTGAAAGTCGATATAGAATCTAATCTATCTATTATACTTTTTTGATGGGGATGATATTAGGCAACCATATAGGATACTGAATTTCCTTAAAAATTTGGATTTGATGATCTTATCAACTTCATCCTCAACCATGGAACCATGATATGGGTGCATCTTACTAGGTGGACGTTTAAACCCATGATGACATACCAAGATACTAAGGTAGTGGATGGTGACATGAGGGTACATCCCTATCATCTCATCATAACTACAGGTTAATACATCATGATGCAACATCAATAAATCCACGTACTAATGTTGTTCCTCTTTGGGCATAACTACAATGATCAGTGTCTACCTCAGGTATGTCTGAGTACTGAGATTTATACGTACCAACTAATCAACAGTTGTGGAGAGACCCTACTCAAATGTGAGAGGAGCATCTTCTAGATCTTTCATATTATTTGGGATAGGTGTATTGAGGGGAAAATATTCCTAGATAACTAACCCTAACAGAATTTTGGTTCCAGCATGAATGGTCATGGAATCTTCATTGGGAAACCCATGCATCGTTAACACCATGGATACAAAATATGCTGACCCTATTTCATCAGGCCTTCAACTAAGGGGCCCATTCTTGATCATATCAAAGAATTAGTGGCAGTTTGGTTTATGTAGACTTATCCTAGCTTGGAAAAATAAGTGGGTATGTCATATTGTTGTAGCCAAAGGGAGAACATCTCGATAACAAATAGGGGTAAGGGGCTATGGTATCACCCAATACTAGTCTGTATAGAAATAAAAGGTTATATTTTAATGTTCCTTATACCTGGGAATGTGTCTTCCACTCATATAAAAAATTACAAAGAAGTGTCCCAAGTCTGGGGTTGTGGTCTCCAACTAGGGAATCAGAAGAATGATAACATCATCCAAATCCAACCACATCTCTATCATAATAGAAGTGTGCTGAAATTCGTTGGTTTTTAACCACTTTTCCTTGATCTTATAAAAGAGGCATCTAAATATTAGGATTTACAAAAGGAAAAGGGATATGAATCACCTTGGAGCACAACCAATCGACCATTGAGGGAGTATTTGAGGCATTAGTGATTTGAGGAGGGAACTGCTACGTGCATATGGAGCCAAGTTCTACCCATCAATGCATTTTAAGTAGTGTCCTGTAAGATAACCTTAAATTTAGTGCTGGAAATCAGGCCAACAATATAGGTATCTAGGTGAATATTACTGCAAGAAATTTTCTTGATCATTTTATAACCTTGGATTTTCATGCTATATGGGATTAGATATACTTCAGACAGTCCTAGCTTGTAGAGCAGCTAGGTTGAGATGAGATGGATCTCAAAGGCTGTGTTGACAATATAATAGTGAAAATATTGACCATTGAACTTGCCGATGATATATAGGGGGGTTGTGCCCCTAAATAGGGGATCCAACATATTTTGATGTATTAGCAGTATTCTCACTCGACTTCCTCAGCATGGAAGGCCTCTGCAACTACACCATCGATTTTGAACTAGAGAGGGATTCTCAAAGTATCTATAAGGGATTCACACATATCAATGATCATTTAGAGATCCTCCATAATCGAGATATGTGAATGAATTACTTCAATATGTTTAAGCACATCATACTTCTGTGCTAGGTATAAATTTCTATTGGAAAAAAGTTCTTTTATGGAATATGTTATGATGAGTGTTTCTGGTTAAACAAGTGGATTTTGTTAGTGATGGGGATATCTTGTTTCTCACAAGATGAAACACACAAAATTACCACCGATTGGATAATAGATGATTGAGATAGGTCCATAGTTGAACAAGTCTAATCACGATGCATTCATGGAGTCTCTTCCTGATCGAGAAGTACAAATGATGGTTGTAGAGAATATGATGAGACAATATGAGAGAACTATGCCAACTGAGCTCTGAACTAGGCATACTATGTAGTCTTGGTGGCGTGCATAGATTGGCTAGAAGCAATGTCCTGAGCATTCCGGTGATTCACATATCCATGGCCTTGCTGATGATGGAATCAACCAAGAATATTGAGAGGACCTTTCTGATTTTCGTCAACATCAAGGACCATGAACGAATCCACCAATTAGATGGTATTCACTACAGCATAGTCCTGATCATATTCAAAGGAATCCTCTAACAAAGAGATAATTCTTGAGGTGACACCCATCCTTGGGGTCAAGAAGTTTCTAATATTATGAGATGGATTCAACATCAGTGGGGGGAATTTCCTCCCCTTACGCCATCGACACCTTCTCCTCTGAGAAGTAGAATTCTGAGATTTATATGTAAAATCTATTGTAGAAGGAAGCGTAGCCCCTTCAGGAAGATCGGGCCGATTCAATCAGGATTGAATAAAATCATGGGAATGAGAAATTTCTCTATGGGATAACCAATAGACATACTTCTTAGATTTTTGGTTGGAGACCTACTTCATTCACCTTCACTATTGTTGTCAGGATTTACTAAAACACATTACACCTTTCCTAGAGTAGGAACCAACATGAATACACTATTATCAAACCATTCCTAGATACAGTTCTTGAAAACATAACACTACTTTAGAATATGGTGAAGGAATCAGTGATAGGGGAAATAGATGGGGTGATCATTGAGATCATCCTCTTGGGGCCTCCTACACTCCATCAACTTCAGGATTCCCTAATAAAAAGAACTTTTAAAATAACTGGGGACCTGATCATCATAAAAAAATTATGTCTAGTTTCTATATTTTGGGAAAAGAACTCTGGAATCCTGGCCTTGATGAGGGGCTGGAGCCTGTTGAGGAGGTGGAATCTAATTCTCACACCTAGGTGGTGGTGCCTGTTGAGGTGGTGATAACTAATTCTGAGGTGGGAAATGTGGAAACTGAGGCTTGGACTAAGGATGATTTACTCAGTGAGGTTATGGACACAACTCTTCTAGTAGCTATTCTAGAGGTCTGGGGACATCTACATCTAAAAAAAAGCAGTTTGAACCCTAGAGGCTCTCTATGCAGAAGCTGTGGGAGGAAACATGCATGCCTTCTTGGATTGCTTCAAGGATTCTTATACGCACTAAGCCTTTTCAAAAAAAAAAATCCTAGAATCCACATTGTAAGTTCTAAGTGATGATAGAGGGAACTAATTTAGTCTTTAAATTCCCCATGAACATATTCAGTAGTTGTTCTTGAGTCAACAGAATATTGAGTGAGTATGTGAGGCCCTTCCCCCTTGTGACAAAGTCTTCAACTCACTCATCTGAACATTTTTTTCACTTGAATAGGTTAATAATAATAGTCTTGTGAGTTGTGGAGCTGAATTGATATAGAAACTGACTATAGAGAACCTCCCAACCAATTATGGACCTAATGGGTAACTGGTTGTACAAAAATAATGCTGGTCCTTCTAGTGTCTGTATGAAAAACCAGAGCTTGCTGGCTTCCTTAGGTGCTAGAGTTCCCATCATGGGTCTACACATTAAAATAAAGTGGTCCAGATGCTATAGTAGGTCGACCATCCCAATGAAAGGGGAGAAAGTAGGATTCCCAAAATCTGAGGGTGTCAGCATATCATCAATCCAAGCTAGATACAACTTTCCTTCAGGTGTTATTTCCACCTATCATGTCTCAAGGGACTCAAGGTGGTAAATGATAGTATCCATAGGGTAACCTTGATAGTGATGTCTATATTGATGGGGATTCCTAACCACCAGTTCATTGGAGTGATCTTAAACACGACAGGTAGGCCCAACGAATCATGTAATGACTAGAGAGGCTTGTGGAGAAGCTGGAGGAACCTGAGGAACCACTCAGGGAAAACATGAGCAGGGTCCTAAGGGGGTGAGGGTGAACACATAGTTCAAACATATTTAGTGATATATACTATGGTCGTTTTCTATAAGCTCTAGCCTCTACCTTGTTGGGACGTGTCAGGTTTTCAGGATTAATGGGGGAACTCACAGAGAAGAACATGTGGCTTCCTCTACTACCCTAGTGGAGGAGAGATGGGATCCTATAGAGGATCACCATAATCTAGATTTCATCCTAAAGGGTTATCAACAAGAGAACGTCATGTTAGGTACCGGGATGGTGCATCGGAAGCCGGTGGGCTAGGATTTTATAATTTTCTACATCACCGAAGAGACATAACCCTGTCAACTCTGGTGATCTTGTCCTGGTTTTGTCCAAGGATCTCACAAAGTTTAAACAGATCACAGAAATATACTGAACATGTACCTAGTCTGGATTTGACGTGTGCAAGTCCTCCACAGGATGCTGGAGATCATTGCTCGAAGACTCCGACTTCGAAGCCCTCTAGATCATCCACACATTCATATCGAATCTACTCATGCACCGTTCATCGAGATCTGGGTGCTAGCGCGGATCTCCAAAGCTCACTTTAGCATAGTGAAGATCACCGCAAGGCAAGAAGAATCAATCCAAAATGGACGAACTTGAAGATCTTCCATCTCTTGAGAGACTCTCTCTCTAGATTCCATGAGGAGAGAGAAGCTTTCAATCCCAACACATGAATTGTTACCAAGGGGAGATCCTCTCTCCCACATATAGAGAACATTTAAAACATGTGGTATGGGTTCCCAGCCCACAAATAATAAACGTCTACTATATAATTACTATAAATAATTATTTATGACAAATAAAATTATTCCATAAATAATATTTATAATTTATCACTTACTCGTAAAATATATATAAATATATTACGTGATAATCTTGAGTCTTTAACTCAAATCACACCTCTTGAAAATATTAAACAAACCTAGGTTATTAAAATATATTCGAATAATATTAATACTTGTATTTACTGTATAACTTGTAGAAACATGTTATAAAAAAATTCAATGAATTATTCTAAACTTGAATAATTAATAAATTTATTTATTATTTGATGATCCATATAAATTTTATAGTACTCTGACCCTTTGGAGGGGCCCATGAAGTTCTATATTAATATTCCTAGAATAATAAATATTGTCAAAGTGCTATTGTGTGTGACACTCTAGGCCCTTACCTCAGTAGCATTGAATAATATCCACCGACCATGAGCGGGGTCTAGCAACCCATCGAGGCCCCTATAGAGATAAGGCAAAGTCAAAGAAATGACTGCCTTCTTATGAACATGGTCCATGTAATATAATCTCTTCATCATCAATATCTCAATATAGCAGAATGCACACTAGTGTCATCATTCTTTATCTTTCTTTATTTTATTTGTTTATTTGTCCAGACAGTCTTACCTTCCACTACCATGGCCATGGATTTAATGAAGGTTCTACCATCCTAATCAACCAAGCCCAAGATATCTCTTCCTGAACTTGGAAGAAACAAATCCTTTCTCAATAATTCAATCAATGACATTACATTAATGACGTACCCGATACAAACTACCTCTCCATGACTTTGTCACCATGGTTTTCACCTTGCATAAAATGTAGGTAATTAAATGACATCCATTAACAATGATCTCAAGTCTAAAGACCATTACACATGTACATAGATAGGAATGACTAATGACACCTAAAACATGTGGTGTTCATATTATGCGGGTCTTTTCTCCTGATCTCAAATACTAGAGATCATCAAGTGAAAACTTCATGAGAATAAGTCTCAATGCTTAAGAGCCCCCAGCACCTGATGGTCACACATCATTTGTGTCCTTTAAAAATGATGTAACTAAACCATAGGATGTTAATTTAATATTATTTTCATGGAATCTCAGGGATCTCATTATAACATGGGATCAACTATAACCCTTTGATGCGATAGGTAATCTAGGAAAATTTCCATAAACAAAGTGGAAGCAGAAGTATCTACAATATTATAGAAAGAAAAACACATGTATTATAACAAACTGAATACATGTAGCAGTAATCAAAGTAAAAAAACAAGTTGGGTCTAGGGCACCCACTTTCAACACTCCCACTTGCACTAGAGCCAACTACTAACAGGTTTCAATCCGCTAGCTCTCACATGCGAATCATGCTTCTACTGAGAAATGGATTTAGTCATGGGGTCTTCCATGTTGTCCTCTATGGCTACTATGCTACCTATCACTTCACCTCTTTGTGTAAAATATCTCAAGAGATGAAACTTTTGATGAATAGGATTTGTCCTCTGGTGAGACCTGGGATCCTTGGCAAGCACCACTGCGGCAATATTTTCACAATTTACTGAAAGAGGGTATGAACTACTTGGTACAACACCAATGTATGAGATAAAGCTACGTATCCAGACAGCTACCTTTGCTGCACCAGAAGCTATAATATATTCATAATCTACTATAGAATTAACAACCGCAGCTTGCTTAGAGCTTCTCCAGCTCACTGCCCCACCATTCAGGCAAAAGATGTAGCATTAATACGATTTCATATCATCATGATCTATCTGGAAACTAGCAATAGTGTATCCCCTCATAACTAGTTCCTCATATCCTCTATACAACAGGAACATATCCTTAGTATACCTCAAGTACTTTAGGATAGTTTTAACAGCTGTCCAATGATGCTCTACTAGATTGGCTTGATATCTACCCACCATGCTTAAAGAAAAGGAGACATCAAACCTAGTACATATCATGGCATACATGATAGAACCCACTGACGAAGAATAAGGGACTCTACTCATTCCGTCAATCTCCTCTTGTGTTTGTGGACACATTTTCTTGGAAAGATTTACACCATGTGACACAGGTAAAAATCCTCTCTTGGATTGTTCCATAATGTACCTTTTGAGTACCTTGTCAATATATGTACTTTGAATTAGCCCAAGCAGCAATTGAGATCTATCTCGATATATCTTGATCCATAGAATGTAGGATGCTTCACCTAAGTCTTTCATGGAGAATCATTCATTTAACCAAATATCAACTGACTGTAAGACTTTCACCTCGTTTCCCATAATTAATATGTCATCAACATAATATTAAGAAAACAATGGCATTCCCTTCAAAATTTTTATAGAAACAAGGCTCTCTTTTATTTTTGAAAAAACCAAAATATATTATGGCCTAATCAAAATGAACATTCCATGATCTTGATGCATTCTTTAATCCATACATAGATCTCTACAGTTTACATACTTTATTGGTATTATTTTACTTGAAAAACCCTTCGGGATGAGTCATATAGATGTCTTCAACCAACTTCCCATCTTGAAAAGTAGTTTTGAGATCCATTTTCTAAATTTCATAATCAAAAAATCTGCTTTTGCAAGAAATATTTTGATGGATTTAATCATTGATACTGGTGATAAGGTTTCATCATAGTAAATTCATTGACGTTGCCAGAAACCCTTTGTAACCAGTCTTGCTTTAAAGGTATTAACCTTACCATCCATGTCCAGCTTCTTCTTGAATACCCATTTTCATCCAATGGGATTTACATTAGTTGGAGAGTCTACCAAAATCCAAACATGATTTTGGTACATGGAATGCATCTCAGAATTCATGGCTTCTTTCCATTTAGAAGCTTCTTTGCCTTCTAATTCTTCCTTTTAGGTTATAGGTTCATCATCTTCAAAGAATAATCTGTCACCTGACTTGGTGACAAGATAATAATAATGCTCTGGTTTTTTAACCTCTCGTGTAGACCTACGTTGTATCTATGTCTCAGGAACAACTTCTTCTTCCACTTGTTATTGTGGAGATTGTTCATCTACCAACTGTTGTGCATCTAGAGCATTAACTTCATCGAAGTCAATATTTCTCCTACTATTTCCAATAGAAATGTGTTCCCTTTCTAGAAATCTGGCATATCTTTCCACAATGACTTTTCTATCTAAAGGGTTATATAGGTAGTATCCTCTAATATCCTTAGGATAACCTATAAAGATGCACTTATGGATGATAATATGTCACTTGGTAAAGTATTGAAAAATGGCTCACACCCCCATACACACATGTGTGTCATGTTGGGTTTCCTTCCATACCATAACTGATATGGAATCCCATCTGCATCTTTAGTTGGTACTTAGTTAAGGTTATATACTTCTGTCTTCAAGGTGTATCCCCAAAAGGATAATAGAAGGGTTGCATGACTCATCATTGATCTAACCATGTCAAGCAAGGTCATATTCCTCCTTTCACTAACACCATTCCATTTTGGTGTATAAGGAAGAGTGAGTTGGGATATTATCCAATAATTCTTCAAGTGATCAATGAAATCTTGGTTAAGATATTCTCCACCTCGATCTGAGCGGAGTGATTTTATCTTCTTACCAAGTTGGGTTTCTACCACATTTCGGTATTCCTTAAATATATGAAAGGAATATGACTTATACCACATTAAGTAGATATATCCATACCTACTATAGTCATCGGTAAAATTAATGAAGTATAGAAAACCACCCCTTTCCTCTACTATAAATGGTCCACACACATCCGTATGTATTAATTCCAACACTACATTGGATCTTTCTCTCTTTCCTAAGAAATGTGATTTGGTCATCTTTCCTTGTAAACAATCTTGAAATGCATCTAAGGGTTCTAACTGTTCTGAGTCTAGATACCCTTCTTGATGTAATATTCGTAATCAATTGTTGTTTACATGACCAAGTATGAAGTGCTATAGGCAGGTGACATTTGAGTCATGTTGGCTGTTTTTGTCATTGATTTCCATTACTGAGTTTTCTAGTTCCAGCACATATAAACCATTGATAAGATGTGCCATAACATAACATATGTTATCCATATAAAAGGGACAACATTTATTTCCAAACATGAAATAAAAACCCATAGTGTCTAGACTTGACACAGAGATAATGTTTTTGGTAATAGAAGGTACATAATAAAAATTGTTTAAAACTAGAACCAAACTAGTTGGCAAGGTTAAGTGATAGTCTCCCACAACCAAGGCTGCCCGACTTGCATCATTTGCAGCTCGGAGGTCCACTTGACCTTTTTCAATATTCATGAACCTAATTGGTTCTTGTATATAAAAAAAATGTGTGAGACACATGTCGTATCCAACACCCAACTTGTAGATAAAGAAAAATTGAATTCAATGAAAAAAATACCTGAAATAGAAGCATTAGTTTTCTTCTTCTTCCAAGCTCAGCAATTCTTCTTCCAGTGGCCTTTCTTTCCACATACAAATTAGATAGCTTCCAGCTCATTACTTTGCTGATGAATCTTTTGTTTCTCTGTTGGACAATGCATTGGTGTCTTAGGCCTTGACTTGGCCTTGGAACCCTATACCTTGCCCTTGTTTTTATTGTTCACCATAAGTACTGATGAATCGGTATTTTTCATATCCTTATTAGCTTAGCGAACTAAAGACAAAAGGTCCAGGAATGACTTTTTCATATCATTCATATTATAACTGAAAATTAAAGTCGAGAATCTTGACTGTAAAGAGGCAAGAATGAGATCCACTACTAGTTCATGGTTTAGTTTGAACCCAAGGGATTCAAGCCTCTTAATATAACCAATCATCTTGAATATGTGAGGACCATCTTGGTGCCGTTCTACTAGCCTGCACTTAAAAAGAACACTTGAGATCTCATACCTTTTTTTCTTGGACCTCTTTTCATATAGTTCTTGGATATTTGAAATCATCTTGTAGGCATCCTCATCCTCAGGCATTTTTTGGAATTGGATGGACATGGATGAAAACATAATGCATTATACATCAAGCGCATCATCTACATGATTTATCAATTTATCTTTTTCCACCTTACTTACTTTCTAAGGAGGCTTAGTAGGAATTGGGGATTCTAGAACATATAACTTCTTTTCTTATCATAGTACTATGCGCAAGCATGTGTACTACTCCAGGAAGTTATTTCCGGTCATGATATTTTATTTATCAAAAATTAATCATATTTATAAATTAATTATGGTGTTGGTGATTACCATTTTGAATATACACCAGATAAAAATTTTGCAGATAGTACTTTTTCTTGGTTACCCTTTGAAATTTACGATTAAAAAATTATTATATCATTTTAATGTCTCCCACTATTTTAGAAAACCTTAATAGCCTTCACTATTATATTTGGAACACTCTATCACTTGAGTATTCTAGTGGAAAGGATCCTCAAAACCTCCCTCATAGTCTACAAGTTAGGGCTATTCCACTACTTGGAGGGTTTAAAGGTAGGCACAGGGCTGGCCAACCACTTGTTCTTTTGGTTCCTTGTGTTGTTGAGTAAAGACCCAAATTTTTGAATCTGAACTTGATTCCTTCAACATCTTTCCTCTAAAGTAATTGCAAGTTAGATAGGGATAATCCTTGACTAATCACTTTAGTTAACTCAACCTAGTTCTCCCATGAAAATTCCTCGGTAGTAAGAGGCACTCTCAACTATGGTTGACGAGTACCCCAAATAGTTGGTTTTGTTTAGATGGGAGAAATGGAAGGCAATAATTGGACGTAATATATCTTTGAGGGATTTTTAATATTTATTGACGAATATAATCCTTTTCTATTTATTATGTTCAAACTGGGTTGTCTATCTCACAAATTAACATGAAAAAAATATAATTCATCACATATTTATGCATTTTATCTTTTTTACTATTCTATGTGATCACACAATAATCATGCAGACACATAAAATAATAAACTATGCATAAAGTAAATCATGAAATTTGACTGGTCTTGAGTATTCTATAATGATCGATCGATAAATGATCAATCATCACCTAGGGGTATCCATACTTGAGTCGAAACGTGACTCGTGTCGCTACTGGCCCCAGTGCTAAGCGCTCAACTCTTGTCTGGACTACCGCCTTGACATGGTGGGGTATGCATCTCAGATCATCACCATATAATTACAAATATACTCACACTCAGGCGAGGGGGTCTGGGGTACAAAATAAAACTAGTGCAATGGACGCACATGCCCTTATACATATATGAATTAAAAGACAATTCGAAGACCATCATTTATCTAATTAAATATTATAATAATTGCATGCATTGTATAAATAATTAAATAAATAAAGCCATACATGCATGGGTCATTCGCTAGGTCAAGACCAGTCAGGGTAAAATATGCGCAATAAAATTAAATTTCAATAAATTTAAATAGTGTAAGGGTGTTCAAACAAATAAAATGAATTTGATTAAATTCAAATAATTTATTTTGTTGGTTCGATTTGTTTAATTTAATTTTAATTCTAAAAATTAAATTAAATCATTAATTTAATTTTAATAATAATTTAAATTAATATTTCGGATTAAAAATAAATTTAAACCCCCAAATAAATTCTAATTAATTTAATTTTTAAAAAACTAATTTAATTAAAATTGATTTAAGATGGTTTTACCTCTATCCAGGGAGGAGTCCGACAAGATTTCAAACCGCCACAAAGTTTCATTCAGGAGTAGGGAAAGTCAAGACATTACCGTGATGGCCCTGTCCAGCAACATCCGAAGGGCATCTTCTTTCATCCAGAAGCGAAGGGAGAGGGATGAGGCCGAGCAAAATTCCGGCCAGCTGCATGGCTGGTAGTCCGCTGTTCCAGCCAGCCGGTGGGGCGGTGGCCCTGTCTGGCATGGCCTGGACCGGTAGCGGCATGGTCCTGTGTGGCCAGGACTGAGGAAGCGCGACCAAGTCGGTTCGCTGAGAGGGAGACTGAGGTTCGAGAGAAGAGCGGTGTGGCAGTCCGTCGGGTTCGGTCCGAGGTGGCATGACCAGGCGGTCCAGTGGGGTTTGGTCTGAGGTGGCGCGATGCGGCGGTCTGGTGAGGCTTGGTCCGAGGTGGTGCAACCAGGCTATCCGGCGGGGTTCGGTCTGAGGCGGCGCGACACGATGGTCAGGCGGGGCTCGGTTCGAGGTTGTGGTCCGACGAAAAGGGAGGCCGACTATGGTTTCTCCCACAAGGAGGGAGGTGGCCTACTATGTGCCATGTGAAAGAGATGACCCCCTTGGGTCTTCTATTTTTTTCCTTAGACAAAATTTACACCTACATGCCCCTTTTTTTTAAATAAAATGAAGAAGACCCCAAAATGGGGTCTTGGTCTCCCTTTTTTTGAACTTTGTGAAAAAATATTTTCCACACCCCATTACTTTGTGGAAAATATTTTTTAATAATAAAATATTATATTTAAGTTTTTCTCAATAATGATTGAGATTAACATCCAATGAAGGAAAAAACTATGACATCGATCGGATTAATTTTTTTAAATGGTCATAGCTTGATCATTTGAAAAAAAACGACATGTGGTCAGATCCTAATGATTGATTTTAAAAACCCACATTTAAATTTAATGCATCTTAATTTTTTTGACATATAAAAACCTTGTGATCCCTCTAAAAACACTATTAGGTACCGGGATGGCTTAGTGGAAGCCAGTGGGTTGGGATTTTAAAATTTTCTGCATCACTGGAGTGACATAACCCTCTCAACTCTGATGATCTTGTCCCAGTTTGGTCTGAGGATATATCAAGGTTTAAACAAAGCACAAGGATAAACTTAACATGTACCTAGTCTGGATTTGACGAGTGCAAGTCCACCGTAGGATGCTGGAAATCATTGTTCGAATACTCCAACGTCAAATCCCTCTGGATCGTTCTCACACACCTCTCGAATATGCTCGTGCATCATTCGTCGAGATCCAAGTGCTATCATGGATCTTTAATTCTCACTTCAGTGCAGCGACGATCACCGCAAGGCAAGAAGCTTCAATCCGAAATGGATGAACTTGAAGAACTTCCTTAGCTTGAGAGACTCTCTCTCTAGATTCCATGAGGAGAGAGAAGTTCTCAATCCCAACACTTGTATAGTTATCAAGGGGAGAGCCTCTCTCTCACTTATGTAGAGAATGTTTAAAACATGCAGTATGGGTTCCCATCCCCCGTGTAATAAACATATGCAATATAAGTTTTATAAATAAATATTTATGACCAATAAAATTATTCCACAAATAATATTTATAATTTATCACTTACTCATAATATATATATATATAAATATATTACGTGATAATATTAAGTCTTTAACTTGACTCACACCTCCTGCTAATATTAAACGAACCTAGGATATTAAAATCCATTCGAATAATATTAATACTTGTATTTACTATATAACATGTAAATACATGTTATAAAAAAATTCAATGAATTATTATAAACATAAATAATTAATGAATTTATTTATTCTTTGGTGATCCATATAACTTGGATAGTAATCAGACCCTTTTGTAGGGCCCAAAAAGTTCTATATTTCTATTCCTAGAATAAGGCATATTCTCATTGTGCTATTGTGTGTGACCCTCTAGGCCCTTACCTTAATAGAATTGAATAATATCCATCGACCAAGAGTGGGGTCTAGCAACCCATCGAGGCCCCTATAGAGATAATGCAATGTCAATGCAATGAATTACTTCCTATGAACATGGTCCGTGTAATATAATCACTTCATCATTGATATCTCAATAAATCAGAATTCACACAAGTTTCATCATTCTTTATCTTGCTTTATTTTATTTGCTGACTTTTCGAGATAGTCTTACCTTCCACTACCATGGCCATGGATTTAATGAAGGTGCAACCATCTTAATCAACCAGTCCTGAGATATCTCTTCCTGAACAGAAAAGGGACAAATCCTTTCTCAATCCTTCAATCAATGCCATGCCATTAATGACATACTCGACACAAACTACCTCACCATGACTTTGTTTCCATGGTTTTTTCCATGCATCAAATGTATGTAATTAAATGAAATCCATTGATAATGATCTCAAGTCTAAAGACCATTACATGTGTTCATAGATAGGAATGACCAATTACACCTAAAACATGTGGTGTTCCTATTATGCGGGTCTGTCCTCATGATTTCATCTACTAGAGATCATCAAGTGTGAAATTCATGAGAAGAAGTCTCAATGCTTATGAGACCCCAACATCTGATGGTCACACATCATCTGTGTCCTTTCATAATGATTTAACTAGACCATAGGACATTACTTTAAGATTACTGTCATGGAATATCAGGGTTCTCATTATAGCATGGGATCTACTATAAACCTTTGATGCGATAGGTAATCTGAGGACATTGTCATAAACAAAGTGGATGGAGAAGTATCTACCCTATTATAGAAAGATAAACACATGTATTATAACATACTGAATACATGTAGCGGTAATCAAAGTACAAAACAAGTTGGGTCTAGGGAACCCACTTTCAACTTGTCAATTAACTATTTTTGTTCTGTAAGCTGCTAGTGTAAGGCAGACATAACAGGATCATCCCCAATCTTTTACACTGAACTAGATAGGTCAGAAGCCTTATAAGTCTTGGGTGGTCCTTTTACCTTGTTGGAGTCTCAACCTAAGGGTCATGAATTGGAGGGTTTTTCAAGGACAATCATCTGACTTTGCTGGAGAGTGATGCCACCCGGGGGTCCAAAAGAATCCTTGTTTCCTAGGGGGTGGGTTATCCTATTCAGATCTTGCATCAGTGTATCTCTCCTTATGTGTGAAAAGATTGTACATATTTACTATGACAGTTCCAGAAGTCATATCCTCAATGTCATTGTGTATGTTTGGTTGCTACCGAATCGGGTTAAAGCGGAGAGCAGCAAACTACCACCATCCTCAGATCTTAACATATGGAGATGCCTCTTTAATAATTCTACAGAGCTCAAGGAAGCTAAAAAAATGTCTATACTATAGAGTTTAGTGACAATCATGTGATTTATGGTGTTGTTCCATAGAAAGTGTGGCTAGTTCTACCATACGACACTACTAAATGGCGTCGTCATTGTTCTCCTGACTCTTCAGATAAACTAAATGATGGTTCCAGAGGAGAAAATGCGTCTCCCAGATGGTATAGAAGAATAACATGACATCTTCTTGGGTATGTGATTCTTGAATATTGATGATCAGGGTTGCTATTGGCCAGGACATCTCAGATAACTAGTTCATCGTAAGAATGTGCCAATAACTTCTTCGCATGGGATCGGGTTCCGACCCTTGGTTTCCCCATTCTTCGACTAGGGGAAGCTAAGAAACCAGTAATGGAAATGATGTATATCATCATGGTGGTGAAATGATCAGTGGAGATAACTTTGTATGAGCTGACAAGATGCTACATACTAGGTCATCTCATTAGGATGGTACAGAAAACATAATCATGTACCTATAGGATTGGGTGTTGACCACCACTTCATGCATGAAGATGGCGGCTGTTAGAGGAGGATATTTCTAGTTCTAATCATCTGTCATTCCCTAGAAAAACTCTCTATGATCTCATGTCGATGTGTAGAATGATCCTAGTGATTATAGAGAGGACAACATGACAAGACCTTGGAAGGGATACAAATCTTACTCCTACATGTATGTATAGAGGGCATCAAGGATCTAGTGTATCTCACTTTCATGGAGGATGAAGATAAAATGCTGGGTTCCAACCCCAGGCCCTGATGTAGAGGATCAGAGCGAATGTTCCATCATTGAGTTACTCTCATCTCAAAAATCTAAAAATCGGACTCCGCTGATGATGATATAGATCTTTGTAGAGTTATTCCCATGGTGGAAACAATTATCCCATCTTCCTCGAGATTTCTCTTTAGGGTAGGGTAGATCTTTAACATGGGGATGAACTATGTGTGGGTTGGTGATGGAGTAGAGAGGAACTCCACTTTGGTTTGTTGTGACATTATAAGGACCTTATCATTTTTTATTGCTAGAGTTGGGAGGACCTCTACTTCAGTGATATGGGTGCCCAGATCACATGGTGAGGACCTTTGTGTCTATTTCCTAGCACGTTGTGATGACCTCCATGATGGGGAGTGATAGAGTGGGTAGGACTTCTATTGGAGCTGTCTAAAACATGGGGAGGGCCTGCATGTTGATGGGTGATAGGGTGAGGATGACCTTCTATCTAGTTAACACTTCTATGGGGAGGACCTCCACTAGGGATAATAATTACACAAGGAGGGACTTCATATTGATAACATGGGATATAGGGAAAATATCTATACTTGGGATCATGGGCATGAGGATAAACTCTATGTAGGGTGTCAAAAAAATAAAGAATACCTCCACTTCAACTAATAATGGTAACAGGGGTAGGACCTCTATGTTGAGTGAGGGAGAAGGGAGGACCTATGCTCTGGATAAAGATGGTATGGGGAGGAACTCTATACTTAATATCATCATCATGAGTTATCCTTTCACAGATTCTGTTTTCACCAGAGACTAGAAGAGTCAGCCCAACCAGCCCATGGGGTGGATGGGGTCTCGATCCTGGTCGTCCATAGAAGTTCCACAATGCTGTAATAATAATGAAATGATATTATGCATCTATGGTGGCATGTTCCACTAAATTTATAGAAGATGACGCCCCCTGAAGGGCATCTCATTGGGCCTATTATTGATGTTGAATTTGGGTCACCCAGATTGAAGATGGTAGTGAGGTGGTGTAGAACACTGATTCCTTAGTCCGAAGGACCAGTAGTTGGTGGCATTGACGAGAACTAGTTGGATTCCTCCTCGATATCTCTTTGAAAGTGGTCATCATAGGGTTGATCCTGATGTCCTTTGCCTCATCGGCATAGGGGAATGAGTTATTGTAGCATTCTGTGGAGAGGCTGCCAAAATGGTTGGATGTTGGAGTGGGTAGAAATGTCTCCCAATGTTGCCCTTGGGGGAGATGATGATAGTGAGGTGCAAAAGCCTCCAGATCCCGATGATCAATCACTCACATAGGAATGACCCCCTCTTACTCATATCACTGAACAAGGGTGTCTCTCACCCTTCTATGAACAATTTCGAATGATGAGATGGGGCATGGGTGCCCAATAGTTGTGGTCATGGATGATGTCATGGCCGAGGTGGGGTCATGTGGGAATGCCGCATTATCATTCCTCTTTCCCCTACATCTGCGGGTTGGGGGGATTGGTTTCTTGTAGCTTGGGTCCTACAAATTAGGAAGATTCTTCCATCAATACAGATATTGGGAAATCCATTCCCAATGCCACAACATAATTCATTCTTCCATGGTTGTAGAGAGAGATCCACACTAATAATGTCGTAAGACAGAATGACCAATGATTATCTATCATGAATTCTGGTGAGTTTCAAAACATGACTACTATTTTCTTAGAGGGACTGGCATCATGAATCTAGATCAGGTTTCATGGTCATATATTGATGTGTCATGCACTACTAATCCCCATATTTGGAGGAGAAATAATTCATGTTGGGTTCTCCATTTATATTGGTGGCCCAACATCCGTGCGTTTGAGAAAAATATTTTTACTGATGACCTACATGGATAATCACCATGGTTGGAGGAGAAAAATTTCATATCAGGTTCACTATTTTGGTTTCTGACACTTTTTGCTAAGGCGTTCCTACCTGGATCTTTTTTGTCGCCACTCACTGATGGGTGAAATGTACCCCGCATAACCTCTTTCCAAAGGTGGGTGAAATTAATCACCTCTTTAGTGATTTCTATTCCTCAATCAAAATGGTATGATGGGATATCAGTCCCTCATTATATGGATTATTCCTTAGAATTTGTCACATAGTTCGGGTCTCCCGCATAGATTTGAGTCATTTTTCTTGAACCACATTCCTAGGGCCACCTATTTGTGGACACTGGTTAATTAATCTACTTCTTATAGGACATTATAATGAGTCAATTCAGGGCAGCAACCATTGTTCATGAGAGTAGTCATCATGGGCATTGATGGAATGTCTGTATACTGATACACTTGAACACCTATATTCTTCCTTGATAGTTGGCTTCTAAAGGGCATAGAAACCCGATGATTCCCACATCGATCATTGGGTATCTTATGCAAGATGCATTTCTCTAAGGTTTTCCTCAGCTTTTAAAGTTTAACAAGGGGTATTTTGTGAGTTTAACATATAGAGGAGATGGATCAGACTGATCAAAACACTTACAAAGTTGGATCAGCTAGGTACACCACTAAGAGGGAGCACCTGGAAGGTTTACCACATGAGTGGATAAGAAAGACCAATGAGGACAGACTCGAGAGTGAAATGTCCCATAAAGGGGATATGTCACACAATGAAGTCTGATCTTGACACCACTATGGGAAGATCAGGGAGTTGTAAACCAAATAGGGGAACACCAAGGTTTACCATTGGTTGGGATTGAAACTCAGGGAGGCTTCCTACATATCCTAGTTACTAGGAATAAAAACCCATGTAGTTTGAAGGGGTATGGTTTGGGGCTTACATGTGGATCGAGGCCATGCACAAGAGGATCACTCTTGGTTGGAGGAATATGAATTTTTTCGATATTATTCATGGTTATCTTCCTAGGTATTGTTAGAAGCAGTGATGTAGTGGGTGACATGATCCCACAAGGATGTGATGACCCATGTTCGAATCATGATGGGTATGGATAAAGTGATGGTGAAATGGATGGAGTGTGGAAGGAGATGAGCTTGAAATCATGGTGGCTTCCTATATATCATAGTAACTGTGAATCCAAGTCCATGTAGTTTTGGAAGTGGGAGGTGAGTCACCTAAGGAGGCAACCCATGTGAATGAATGCATGAAAAAGGACCTCTAGGTTAGGGAATGAACCTACCAATACATAACGACCCAGGGGAAAGGTCATGATGGGAATTTTTAACTACCCAACCCAAGTTACCCAATGTTGGTGCATTGTTACATAATATTGGCATGATCACAAGTTATCATGTTTCTAATGACCGATTAGTTTAGTAGCCTTAGAAGTACTAGATACATACACAAGTTTTACATTACATCACGAAATAAAAAAAAACATTGTGTCTCCTTTGAACACACTCAAATCCCATATCCTATCCCTATATGTCAATCATAATATACTTTTCACATCATGTAAAAAATAAAACATATGAAATGGGTGAGCTCAGATGCTCAGTAAGGATAACAATATAGCAGAAATTTTCATAAAAGAACATAAAAATTGAAGGCAATGTATAATAATAAAACACATTCCTTTTAAAATTGAACTTCATCATAATATGTAAAAGATAAATCAAATAATTACATTTACTTAATCACATCGATATTCTACTGGTTGAATAATCACATGAAATATCAATAGAAAATTTCATAATGATGGAATGTATATTTCCAAACATCATAACCAAAAATTCAAGGCCTCGTGCGAAGACTACACATCAAGGAATTATTCCAAGATACTAGTTTGTCTCATGAGACCTACGGATGCATCAAGGAGCTATATTGGGCTCCACCCTTCACTTACTAATTCCAATTCATTCCTCATATGGAAAGGTTGAAACATAACATAAACATTCATATTAAAACTAGAATAAAAAATGTTAATACTTTATCCATAAACCATGAATGATATAATAAATAACACATCCACAGTAAAACATATCAAAAAACCTTAAATACAATATGAAATACTGTTTCATAATAAATAAACTTCAAACAAGTGTAAAATCCATCAAAGGATGTTGACATAGATGAAATCAAAACTATTTGAGAGAAATGTCTCTTTCTGTTTTGAAATCATTTAAAAGTCACATAATTATAAAAGAAAACATTTATTTTAAAAATATTCTTATAATATTGTAAGGGAAGATTCAAAGGTGTTATAAAGGCGAAAAATAGCTGCACTCACCATATAAGTTTAAACAAATATTCTTTCCTTAATTTTTCGGAAAGGTCAAAAAGTACCTTGTTTGGAAAGTGACAAAAAGATTCCTGTCAAACCATTTTATAAAAAGTCAAACAAGGGTATAAATGAATTTAAAACATAGTATATTAAATAGTAAAAATGTTTTGAAATATATTTTTGAGAAACACATATGTGGATGATAAAGAGGTCCCAGTAGATACTTACGTATAAACAACCTCGGATAATGAAGAGATTGTAGAATTAACCCCTACCTTATACTTTTACTTAATCGAGGGTACGTTAAAATCCTGTATAATAGTTAAATCAATGTTATTAAATTATATAATAACCACATACATAAATAAGATATCATATATGATCTTCTAATATTTCTTTGTTAATAATATTTTAGTAGTATCATTGTTTTGGGTGTGAACTGATTCATTTTCCTTTATATGTTTTGCTACATAAGTTATGTTTGTTATAGATATGATGTATTTGATTCATATCCAGAATGATATTATGTTCATAAAAATTATTTTAAATCATAAAATGAAAATTATTCTTGAATGGTTACGATGGGAATGAATCTCATCGTTTTCGTGGAGACGGTAATCCGTATGTAAGCACGAGCGATAATATCCTTCTATTGATGGTAAAATTGTTTGTAATTTGATGTTATATCATACATACAGAATTATTAACATGTTATATTTATTATTTACATAAATTATACTCATTATTATACAAATCTAAATAAAGAAGTGTTGAATAACAAACTACCCCATGATGTGGAGACGGTAAGCCGTACGTACGCATGTATGATGACTTTGTCATTCATAGGATGGATTGAATAATGAATATGGTTGTACCATATTTATAATAACATAATAACATATAGAAGGTACTAGAGATATTAATTTCTCATGAAAACAAAAAATAAATAGGAAGTAGAAGAAGAAAAAACTTTGAAAGAGGTGATGAAATTATTACCTCCTCTTCAGGTGCATCCTTTTGATTTGATCAAAAGGGCTCCTTAAGTTGGCTTTCTGATCAATGTAAGGACTCTAAGTTGAAGTGAGGATAATTGGGAAGATATTTTAGCAGGGTTTTTTATCCAAATGGATTTGTAGGAGTGAAATTAAGAGAAGGGGAAGTACCCTTTCATAAGAGAGGCGAGAGTCACTTTAAGAAAAGATTGAAATATTATTTTATTATAAAATTATTTTCAGTTTCTAATGGATAAAAAAGGATTTATTTATAGGATAAGGTGGGTATGGGTTTAAAAATCTTACGAAATAGGTTTTATACCGGTTTAGATCACCATATTAACCTTATCTTTTAGATTTAACTATTACTTAAATAGATCAACTTTTACCATGTATTCTAGTTTTATTGTAATAAATGGTTAATAAACTTACTTTAAAAATCCAAGAGAACCTCAAGTAGTTCATTATCGGAATATATAACCTTATCTACGTCCTTTTACCAATCCTTATATTTTTAGGAAAATTATATCATTTAAAAATATAGTATTGGTTTTAAAAAGTCATTTATATCAATTTTGACACTATTTGGTATTTTGTTTTTGTGAAATTCATAACAACTTTATCACTTAAAAAATAATTTAATCAACCCAAACATGTCATATTAACCTGGAAAAATATTGTAATGCATAAAAAGTCTCAATTGACATTTATTTGGATATTTATAATATTAAGTATTTTATTCTTTCATTAATAAGTTAATTACTGTATCATCATTGTGTCATAAATAAATTTATTTATTTAATGTATAAAAATTATAAATAAAATATGATTATGTAATAAATATTTTTATCTTTATAATGAATATTTATAGTTTAATTTATATTAAGTATAACCCTATATTAAAAACAATTTAGTTATTAAAATTCGAATTTAACACTTTTAACTCATCTTTAAATAAAAATAATAATAGATGTCCAAATTTAATCCAAGTGGATCATATTTTATTCCTAAGGTTGATTTTCATAGAAATACACTTATCATATAGAATTAGGACATGTGTTATGGTAATTATAATATCATTTTTAACTTTAATTACCCTATTTACCTTTAATAGTGGAAAATAAAATTCAAAAGTTACTATTCACCCAAAATTATTTTCAGCCTATTAAACAACATTTTACATACAGATTTCAACTTTGTCACTTGGATTTTTGAAATTTAATTCATAGAAGCGGTAAAATTATGTTTTATGTAAATTTGAAAATGTGCTTAGAAGGTGGGTAAAAGGCGTTAAAATGTTTGATAAAATTTTATACATCTAATTTAATTATAAAATGACTCCAATGAATTAAATTGAACTTATAAAAGTTTTATGTATCTATTTTTACTTAAAATAAATTTAAATAAAATAAATAATTATTTAAATTAAATGTTGGTTTTATACAATAACGCAATATTTTTCATTATTCAACAGAAATTGAAAGTTTTTTGAAAAATACCAAAAATTTATGCAAACTAAATTTTTATTTCCCTATTTTATAGAATAAGTTTATTTTGTCAAATTGAATATATAAAAGTGTCAAATATTGGATTTAAAAAGGGTTCTCCATTAAAAGGTGGTAAAATTTCATTTTTTTAAAACTGCTTATTTTATCTAAAAAATTGAATTTGTTCTTATATTATGTCTAAGAAACACATAATATGGATATTAAAATTATATGGAGTACATAAAATTCAAAATACAGTTAACACTATTCATAAATTCTTTTTGAACAACAAGTTTGGTAAGTCGTGGTGCGTTCAAACTCGGTGTTGCATGTAGCGCAAGCTATTGAATTAATTTAAAGATATAGCGTACAATTAAATCCTTGGTTGTTACATTCTCCCATTCTTTAATAAATTGCGTCCTCAAAATTTTAAATTGTTCTTTAAAAAAAAGGTTAAAAAATAGAAAATAACTTTTTGGAAAACCCACATCATAAATATGGTTAATAAAATTCAGTCCAAATAAGAGTGATAGGGAAATAAAAAGGTTGCCACAAAATTAGGATTTAGATTTGGAGAACATTGGGGGAAATTTGAGACACATAATTGGAGGGAAAATATAAATATTTATAGGGAGTGATTGAGGTCATCAATCACAAACAAGTAAACCATAAATTGAAAATTGTGGGCCTCAAATCCATAAATCTATGATGACTTAAAATATTATTAGTTCATCAAAACATAAAGTATTAGTATAACACATTTTCGGTTTTAAGATCCTTTCCCTAAAGATTATGAATTAATTTATTCATAGAATAAAAATAACATAACCAGTACAGTTCCATCCATTAACTAATTTCTACCCCAAACTCATATTTCACTCCAAAAAATAATAGAACTCAAAAAAATTCTATTTATCCTAATTGTATAGGGTTTGAAAAAAATAAATTTATAAATTTATAAATCATCTATCATATATTTTATAAAAAACTACATTATAAAAACTTGGATATCACGTTGGACAGTGGTAAGTGATGCACCCTTGTCGCCCTTAGGTTGTGGGTTCAAGTCTCGCAACCTTACCAGACGCGATAGGTTGTCGCCCAACCTTTGGGTTGTCATTTTTATCCAAAAATAATATTAATAAATGTATTAACCTTAAACCATAGTATCCAATGTCCAACTTAATCCATTCCAACATTTAGAATTATCCAAAATAATGTTTTCCTAACTCATAGTACAAAAATTTATAAGGAAGGTCAACATAACATAATAAATATCTCTTTCTACCACATAATAACACGTGAGTAACTTCATCATGTTTTCTATTAAAACATGGTAACACCATAAATTACCATAAAACCTTTTTTATTACATTCATTCTCCCTTATTTCTTATAGAATACTAGATATATTCATTATATCAAAAAAATTTGAATACTCCAACAATGATAATATAAAAAAACCATTAATTAGTTCCTTGGTAGTCAAGAATATCCAATAAAATTTATCCAAATCAACTATCTCTTATTCCAAAATCACTACCTCAGTATCAGGACCATATTAAGGTTTATCTTTCCTTCAACCATGAATTTTACAAAAAAATTTAACATGTTGTTGAGTCACTTTTCTTAGTACCATATAATCTCAAATCCTCAATGAAATAGTATTGTAATAGAGTCCTTATTTATTTCCATAATTAATATAACTAGTACATCATTGATACAACACTCAAATGAAAAAAATTAAAATATAAGAACACTAATTATTCCTCTTCATCTGCGGGAGTATCATAACATGATTATTATCCAATTTCATCATTTGGGGTACACTCTGATGAATATGAAATTGATACTCATAGTGTCCCAACTCCTTGCAGATAAAGAATTGTACATTTGAAACCTTTTTTACCCTTTTAATCATGTAATTTGTGTCAATTCTCTCCACACTTATAAAAAACTTCCATTCCCTTCAAGAATTTACCAATGTGATTCTCTCCATAGTTATCAAAAATGGGAAAATCCATCTTTCCATTCTTCTCTTTATCCATTTTTCTCTCTACCATCCTTTTATTATCTGGATTCCCTTCAAAACCATAGGACTTATAGAATTGTTTACTTATCTTATTAAAACATGATACAATTTCTTTATGTGATGATAATACATGGGATATTATTTTCTTTCTAAATATTGGATAAACACCATGAAAGATATGTTCCTTCTAACTATTTGGATCATGTGTATTGCTGGTGTTCTCATTCCTTCTACTGGGAAACATTTCTAAATAATGACATACACTAGGTTAGTTTATTAATCACAATACATAATTTCAAACTTGTAAAATACCTAACAAAAATTGAAAAGATTATGCATATAATATATAATAACAAAAATGTTTTCTTTGAGGAAGTATTTACTCATAAATCCTTCATAGTGGTTTGTAACGAAAATTTGAATTATCCTAAGCATATCCCCCTGGAGTGTCGTAACCAAGAGTGCAGTAAGACCCATTGTCATGTATCAGGATACCCTGGGTCAAGCCTAAAACTCTTTGCCATAGTTTTTAATCCTAGGTACATCTTTGCCAAATCCTCCTCTACCTGCTCATATCCAGATAGAAATGAATTGTTTGGAAAATACACAAAATATCTACATTACCAAAATTCTAGGATGTTCTTCTATACTAATCCTCAAATTCTATCTTAGGGTAATGTTCTCAAATCAGATTATTTCAAAATATAGTTTCCAAGGTTTTTACTAAGCTTCCTCTGATACCAACTGTAATACCCCGACCCTAGTTACCTAGAGTGAGTGAATCATGGAATTAAATTGGCTTGATCCCAAGTGATCATGTCTCGAAAAACCGATTAGTTTAGTTGTCTTGGAAGTACTGGATACATACATAAGTTTTACATTACATCATGAAATAAAAAAACAACATTTTGTCTCTTTTTAACACACTCATATCCTATAGTCTATACCTGCAAGTCAATCAAAATACACTTCTTCACGTCTTGGAAAAAATAAAACATAAGAAAGGGTTCAGCTCAGATGCTCAGTAAGGATAAAAATATAGAATAAACTTTCATAAATAAGAAAAAACAATGAAGTTAATGTATAAGAATAAAACACATGCCTTTTAAAATTAAACTTTAACATAAAATGGAAAATAAAAATCAAATAATTAAATTTACTTATTTACATGGATATTCTACTAGTTGAATAATCCCATGTAATATCAATAGCTAATTTCATAATGATAGAATGCATAATGCCAGACATCATAACCACATAATCAAAGCCTCGTGCCAAGACTTCAAATAATATTTTGTCAAGGCCTTGTGCCAAGATACTAGTTTTTCTTATTATACCTACCGATATATCGAAGAGCTATAGCAGGCTCCACCTGTCACTTACTAAGTCAAATGCATTCCTCATACAAAAAGGTTGAAACATAATATAAACATTCGTATTAAAACTAGTATATGAAATGTTAATACTTTAACCATAAAACATGAATGGAATAAAAAATAATGTATCCATGGTCAAACATATCACAAAACCTTCAATACAATATGAAAGATTTTATCATAATAAATCAACTTCAAACAAGTGTAAAATCCATCAAAGGATGTTGACATATATGAAATCAAAACTATTTGAAAGAAATATCTCTTTCTATTTTTAAATAATTTAAAAGTCACATAATTATAAAAGAAAACATTTATTTTGAAAATATTCTTATAAACTTGTAAGGGAAGATTCTAAGGTTTTATAACGGTGTAAAATAGCTGCACCCACCGTATAAGTTAAAACAAACAATATTTCCTTAATTTGTCGAAAAGGTTATAAAGTACCTTGTTTGGAAAGAGATAGAAAGATTCATTTCAAAACATTTTATAAAAATTAAATAAAGGTTATAAATGAATTTAACCTATATTTTAGTAAAAAATAAAAATGTTTTGAAATACATTTGTAAGAAACACAGATGTGGATGATAAAGTGGTCCCAGTAGATACTTACATATAAACAACCTCGAATAACGATGAGATTATAGAATTAACCCTTACCTTGTATTTTTTATTGATCAAGTGTACATTAACATCCTGTATAATAATTAAATCATTTTTATTAAATTATACAAGAACCACATACATAAATATGATATCATATATGATCTTCTAATATTTCTTTTATTAATAATTTTTCAGTAGTATCATTGTTTTTGGTGTTTACTGATTCATTTTCCTTTATATGTTTTGATAAATAAGTCATGTTTGTTATGAATATAATGTATTAGATTCATATCCATGATGATATTAAGTTTATAAACATTATTTTAAATCATAAAATGAAAACTATTCTTGAATGGTTATGATGGGAATGAATCTCATCACGTTCGGGGAGACGGTAGTCCGTACTTATACACGAGCAACACTATCATTCTATTGATAGTAAAATCGTTTGTAATTGGATGTTATATCATATATAAATAATTATTAACATGTTATATTTATTATTTAAATCAATTATACTCATTATTATACCCATCCAAATAACGAAGTGTTGAATAACAAACTACACCATGATGTGGAGACAGTAAACCCTACGTACACATGCATGGTGACTTTGTAATTAATAGAATAGATAGAAAAATGAATATGGTTGTACCATATTTATAATAACATAATAGTACATAGAAGTTACTGGAGGTATTACTTTGGTATGGAAACAACAAAGAAAGAGGAATTGGAAGAAGAAAGGAACTTTAAAAGAGGAGATACAATTATTAACTTTTCTTTGGGTGCTTCCTTTTTATTTGATCAAAAGGGTTCTTTAGGTTGGCTTTATGATCAAGTTAAGGCCTATAAGTTTAAGAAAAGGTAGTTGGGAGGATATTTGAGTAGGGGTTTGCCGAGCCAAATAGCTTTGGATGTGTGAAATTAATAAAAGGGGAAGTACCATTTTATAAGAGAGGTGAGGGTCACTTTAGGAAAAGCTTGAAATATTGTTTTATTGTAAAATCATTTTCGGTTTCTAATGGATCCAAAAGAACATACTTCGAGGATAAGTTAGGTATGGGTGAAAAACTCCCAACCAATAGGTTTTATATAGGTTTAGGTCACTATATTAACCTTTTCATTTATATTTAACTCTTAGTTAAATTGTTTAACTTTTTCCATGTATTCTGGTATTTTAATAATAAATGGTTAATAAACATACTATAAAAATATAAGAGAACTCCAAGTTGTTTATTTTTTACATATATAACATTATCTAAAGCCTTTAGCCGAACCTTTTATTTTTAGGAATATTATATCATTTAATAATATATTATTGGTTTTAAAAACTCATTTATGTCAATTTTGACACTATTTGGTATTATGTTTTTGTGAAAGTCATAAAAACTTTATCACTTCAAAAAAAATTTATATAATAAACCATAACATGTAATAGTCACCTTTAAAATTAGCGCAATGCATCAAAAGTCTCAATTTACATTTATTAGGATATTTATATTATCAACTATTTTAATCTATCATTAATAAGGTAATCACTTCATCATCAATGTGTCTTAAATAAATTTAATTATTTAGTGTCTAAAAATTATAAATAAAATACCATTATGTAGAAAATATTTTTAGATTTCTAATGAACATCTACAGTCAAATTTATCTCATGTATAACCCTATATTAAAAATGTTTTAGTTTCTAAAATTTGAATTTTGCACTTTTAACTATTCTTGAAATAAAATAATAATAAATGTCCTAATCTATTACAAGTGGATCAAAGAGGATCATATTATACTCATAAGGTTTATTTTGGTCTAAATACACTTATCCAATAGAATTAGGACATATTTTAGTATAATTATTATATCTTTTCTACCTTTAGTTACCCTATTTACTTTTAACCGTGGTAAATTAAATTCAAAAGTTACTATTCAACAAATATTATTTTCATCCTATTGAACCAAATTTAACTTACTGATTTCAACCGTGTCTCTTAGAATTTTAAAATTCAATTCACAAAAGTGATAAAGTTACATTTTATACAAATTTGAAAATGTGCCTAGATGGGTGGTAAAAGACGTAAAAAGTTCAATAAAATTTTATACATCTAAGTTTATTATAAAATGACTCCAATGAATTACATTGAACTTATATAGGTATTATGAATCTACTTGGACTTAAAATAAATTTAAATAAAATAAATAATTATTTGAATAAAAAACAGGTTTTAAATAATAATGTAGTGTTTTCACTATTCATAAAAAATTCAATGTTTTCAGAAAAATTCCAAAAATATATCCAAAACAAATTTTCATGTCTTTCTTATAAAGAAGAAGTTTATTTAGTCAAATTAAATATATAAAAGTGTAAAATATTGGATTTAAAAAGTGTTCTCCATACAAAGGTGGTAAAATTTTATTTGTTGAAAAATACTTATTTTATCTTAAATATTAAATGTGTTCTTATATTATGTCTAAGAAACACGTCATATTGATGTTAAAATTATATGGAGTACATAAAATTCAAAATGCAGTTAATACTATTCACAAATTATTTTTGAATGACTAGTTTGGTAAGTCAGGGTGCGTTTGAACTCAGTGTTTCCTGTAACACAAGCTATTGAATTACATTAAAAAGATAATGTACTATGAAATCATGGGTGTTACATTCTCTCCTCTTTCAATAAATTGTGTCCTCACAATTTGAAATTTTTCTTAGAAAATAAAAGGTTAAATAAATAGAAAATACCTTTGTTGTAACGCCCCGACCCCAGCTACCCAGAGTCGGTGCATTATTACATAACATTGGCATGATCACAAGAAAGATCCAATCCCGAAAGACCGATTAGTTTAGTAGCCTTGGAAACACTAGATATATTCATAAGTTTTACATTACATCATAAAATGAAAAACTACTACAACAACATAATGTTTCCAACGTCCACACTATAAACCCCTCATAATATCCCTGCAAGTCAATCATAATTTACTTCTTCACTACCTGGGAAAAATAAAACATAAAAAAGGGGTGAGCTCAAATGCCCAGTAAGGATAACAATATAGCGGAACATTCAAAATAAGCATAAACATTTAAGGCAATGAATTACTAAAACAAAAGCCTTTTAAAATTGAACTTCAACATAGTATGGCAAAAGTAAAATGAAATAATGCCATTTACTTGTTCGCATGGATATTCTACTAATCGAATAATCACATGCAATATCAATAACCACTTTCATAATGTTGGAATGCATAATGCCAGACTATCATAACCACATAGCCAAGGCCTCGTGCCAAGACTACAAATAAGATTTTGTCAAGGCCTTGTGCCAAGACACTAGTTTGTCTCATGAGACCTACCGATGCATCGAGGAGCTATAGCGGGCTCCACCCGTCACTTATTAAGTCCAATGCATTCCCATTTGAAAAGGTTTAAACATAACATAAACATTCGTATTAAAACTAGCATACGAAATGTCAATAATTTCACCATAAACTATGAATGGTATAAAAATAGCACATCCACAGTCAAACATATCACAAAACCTTCAATACAATATAGAAGTTTTGTATCATAATAAATCAACTTCAAATAATCTTAAAACCCATCAAAGGATGTTGACATAGATGAAATCAAAATTCTTTTTAAAGAAGTATCTACTTTTATTTTGAAATCATTTAAGATCCCTATAAAATAAAACATTTTCTTTGAAAATATTCTTATAAGCTTGTATGGAAAGCTTCGACGATTTTATAATGGCGGAAAATAACCGCACCCGCCGTATAAGTTAAAAAAAACATTCTTACCTCAATTCTGTCGAAAAGGTTAAAAAGGACCTTGTTTTGAAAACGACGGAAAGATTCCTTTATAAAACCTCTTATAAAAAGTAAAACAAGGGTATAAATGACTTTAACCCATATTCTTGTAAATAGTAAAAATGTTTTGAAATACATTTTGAAGAAACATGGATGTGGATGATAACGAGATCCCAGTAGATTATTACGTATAAACAACCTCGGATAAAGAAGAGATTGTGAAATAACCCTTACCTTGTACTTTTCCTTGGTTGGGGTAGGTTAACCTCCTGTATAATGGTGAAATAATTGTTACTAAATTATACAAGAATCATATATATTAATATGATATCATATATGATCTTTTAATATTGATTTGATAATAATATCTTAGTATTATCGTTGTTTCGGGTGTTAACTTACTCGTTTTCTTTTGTATGTTTTGTTACGTAAGACATGTTTGTAAAGGATAGGTTGTATATTATTCATATCCAGAATGATATAAAGTCCTTAAACATCATTTTTAAATCATAAAATGATAATTATACTTGAATGGATACGATGGAGAATGAATCTCATCGCGTTCGTGGAGACGGTAGTCCGTACGTACGCACGAACGCTACTTCCATTTAATTTTTTATTTTAAAAGAATCGAATCCAAATGATACATAGGTATATTACTATTCCAGTATAATATAATATTTTATATATGTTACATAAGTTCATTAACACCATCCTTTATATGTTCCATGTGTGGTATGAACGAGTCATATCATTTTAAGGGGGCGGTAGTCCGCACTTCCTCAAATGAAATTATCGTATGTATATACAACATGAAACGAACAATGGTATGAAATAAAATGGAATTTTAGAAGCTTATATATAAAATATATATCCTTAATATCATATTTAATTACAGTGACATCATAATGGCCACCATGAGAGGTGGTAAGATGTATTTGAACAATCATCGTTTCGTGAGGCGTTAGTTTGCCATCCACAGAAACATTATGTTCATCATCCATTAGATGGAGTTTTGTGTATGTGTAGTTTGAATCCTTCTTATAACAACATCCTAGTATATTTAGGATACTGGTGTTGTTACAAAATAAAGGAAATAAAAAGATTTTGGGGGTTGGAGAAGCAAAATAAATGAAAATACTTTAAGAGAAATTGTTACCTTTAATTTAGGTAACTCACTTTGGTTGGAACCAAAGGACTTCTTGAAATGCTTTCTGCCTAAGGGGAAGATTCAAGGAGGAGGAGAGGGATGTTGGGAGCTTAGTTGGGCAGAGTTTGGATGAGCCAAGTGGCTTGAGAGGTGTGAGGAAAAGAGAAGGAGGAGTGCCCTTTTATAAGAGGGGTGAGGGGCACCTTTGGAAAAGCTAGAAATACTAATTTATAATAAATTCATATTCGGTTTCCAAAGGCTCCAAAGTTGACTATTCAAAGGATGAGGTGGGGATAGGTCGAAAACAACTCATCCAATAGAATTTAGACAGGTTTGGGTACTTATATTAACCTTATCTTTAAGTATTAACTCTAAGTTAATTAGTTTCACTTTTACAATGTCTCTTTGTATTTTTATATAATATGGTTAATAAACTTACTATGTACATCCAAGCGACCCCCAAGTGGTCCATTAATGATTAACCTATCATAATATAAGTCTCTTGGCCGAACCTTAGATTTTTAGGAATTTAATATCAATTAATAATATAATATTTGTTTTAAGAACTCTTTTATGTCAATTTTGACACTATTCAATAGTTGATTTTTGTGAAACTCCTAACAGATTGATTACTTCGAACAAAGTCAATTAAATCAATACTAATATATCATATTATCATATAAAATTAGTTTAATTCATTAAAAGTTTCATATTATAATTATTTGGGTATTTATAAGATCAATTATTTTAATTTTTCACTATTCTAGTAATTACTGCATCATCATTGTGTCATAAATAAAATATATTATTTAATGTCTAAAAATTATAAATAAACTATAATTATGTAGGAAATCTTTTTATCTTTCTAATGAATATTTATAATCTAAAATCCAACATGTATAACCCTATGTAAAAATTGTTCTTCTAAAAGATGTAAGCTTATGCCATTTTTATTTTTATTTTAACTTTATTAATATAATGTGTCATTATCACTTACAAGTGGCTCCAAGGGGTCCCCAAATTGACCCAAGGATGCCCATGGTCGGGTATGTGTACACCAATAAGGTTAGGACACGTTTTAGGGTAATTTTGTATTATTATAATATTATTTTTTTAACCCTTATTTACCGGATTTACCCTTTAACTATGGTAAATAAAATATTTACCGCAGTAATTATTCAAAATGTGTAAAAATAAAAGTTACCTATTTACATAATTTGGACATCCTGATTCCAAATATGGAATCCATTTTCCTAAATTCAAAACACAGAAGTGGCAGAAATTAATTTAAAATTAATTCCCGCTGTCAAAACAAAAAGCGTGTTTTTAAGAGGTAATAACTATCAAAAGATTGACACTTGTTTATGTTCGGTTTAATTGTAAAATTATGTCCAATGACCAACATTATATTAAATGGTAAAAATATATTCTAAATATTCTTTAAAACCACTCAAAATCACAATTTATCACTATTAATTATTTTGATTAAAAAAGTTGTTTTTAATTAAAATTTAGTAATTTTCACTATTCATCAAAATATGAAAGTTATCCGAAATGTACCAAAATTTCACCTTAGGCTAAATTCGATATTCCGAATCCAAAAATGAAGTCCATTTTAAAATATAATATATATATAATTTCAAAAAGTAGGTATTACTATTCATAACGGCTAGTTTGATTGGTTACAGTGTGTTAGAACTCGGTGTTGCGTACAACACACGCTAGCGTACCGTGGAAGCTTGGGATATTTCATTTTAAATTTTTGATGTCCCCATTTAGTCAAAAAGTTTAAAATATAGTATCTAAAAAGGGTTCACTATTAAAATTTGGTAAAAGTGAAATACTGAAAATGAATTTGTTCTTACATTATGTCTAAGAAACTCATAATATGGATTCTAAAATTATAAGGATTATATAAAGTTTAAAATTTAGTTAACACTATTCATAACCTCTTTTGAACAGCTTGTTTGGTAAGTCATGGTGCGATTGAACTTGGTGTTGCGTGTAGTAAAAGTTATTGAATTATTTTGAAGAAATAACACACTATAAAATCTTGGGGTGTTACATTTGTGGAAACCCCACATTGAAAATAGGGTTAATAAAATTTAGTCCTAATAAGAGGGAAAGGGAAATGAAAAATCACCACCTAATTAGGATTTCGAATAGGAGAACATTGGTGGAAATTTGAGACACATAATTTGAGGGAAAACGTGAATATTTATAGGGAGCGATTTAGGTCATCAATCATAAACAAGTGAACAATAAAAAAAATTGAGGACCTCAAAGCCATAAATCTATGATGACTTAGAATATTATTGGTTCATCAAAACATAAGGTATTAAGATAAAACATTTTTGGTTTTGAGGTGTTTTCCCTAATGATTAAGAATTAATTTCTTCATAGAATAAGAAAAAAATACTTGACAAGTAGAGTTCCATATTTTAACTAATTTATACCAAAAACTCATCTTTCACTCCAAAAGATAATAGAACTAAAAAATATTCTAGTTATCCTAATTGTAGAGGGTTTTAAAAAATTAATTGATAATTCATCTATTGGATCATTTAAAAAAAATACATTATAAAAACCAGGACATCACATAGGCCAGTGGTAGGTGATGCACCATTGTCGCCTTTTGGTTGTGGGTTCAAGTCTCGCAACCTTTCTGGACGCGACGTGTTGTCGCCCAACCTTTGGGTTGTCATTTTTATCCAAAAATAATATTAATAAATGTTTTAAACTTAAACCATAGTATCTAATGTCCAACTTAATCCATTCGAACCTTTAGACTTATCCAAAATAATTTTGTCCAAACTCATAGTCCAAATATTTATATGGAAGGTAAACATATCAAAATTAAGATCTCTTTCTTCCACATAATCACATGTGAGTACCTTCATCATGTATTCTCTTAAAACATGGTAACACCCTGAATTACCATAAAACTTTATTGATTACATTCATGCTCCCCTATTCCTTGTAGAATACTAGATATATTCTTTATATCAAAAATTTTTTTATACTCCAAACATGATGGAATAATCAAACCAGTAATAAGTTCAAAGGTAGTCAAGAATATCCAATATAATTTATCATAATCAACTATCTCTTATTCCAAAATCACTACCTCAGTATCAGGACTATATTAAGGTTTATCATTCCTTCAACCAATTATTTTCCCAAAAGTTTAACTTACTGTTGATTCACTTTTATTAGTACCATATAATCTCAAATCCTCAATGAAACATTACTGCAACACAATCCTTATTTATTTACATAATTAATATAACCAGTACATCATTAATACAACACTGAAATGACATAATAAAAATATAAGAACACTAATTATTCCTCTTCTTCTGCAGTAATATCATAACTTGATTATTATCCAATATCAACATTTGGGGTCTACTCTAATGATTATGACACTGATTCGTGTAGTGTCCCAACTCCTTGAAGATAAAGCATTGTACATTTGAAGCCTTTTTCTTACCGTTGAAGTCACGTACTTGGTGTCCTTTTTCTCCACACTTATAAAAAACTCATATTCCCTTCATGAATTTCCAAGGTGATTCTTTCAACATTTATCATATATGAAAAAATCCTTATTTCCCTTCTTCCCTTTATCCATCTTTCTCTCTACCATCCTTTTCTTATCCGGCTTCCCTTCAAAGACATAGGACTTAGAAAATTTTTTACTTATCTTATTAACACATGATACCATTTCTTCAGATGATGAGAACATGTGGGAGACTATTTATCTTCTAAATTTTTTGCTTAAGACCATGAAAGATATGATCCTTCTTACTATTTGGATCATGCATATTGCTGGAGTTCTCAATCCTTCTACTGTGCACCATTTCTAAACAATGGAATACACTAGGATTGTTTATGAATCGCAATGCATAATTCCAAACTTGTAAAATACCTAATGTAAATGGAAAAGTTTATGAATATAATCCATAATCATAAAAATATTTTCTTTGTGGAAGTATTTACTCATAAATCCTTCATAATGGTTTGTAAAGAAAATGTGAATTATACTAAGAATATCCCCGAGAGTGTTATAACTAAGAGTGTAGCAAGGCCCATTGTCGTGTATTAGGATACCCCAGGTTAAGCCCGAAACTCCTTGTCGGAGTTTTCATGCCTAGGTACATCTGTGCCAGAGCCATATATAGCTACTCATATCCAGACTAGGATGTATTGCTTGGAAATTACACTAAATCTCTACATTAACAAAATTCTAGGAATTTCTTCAATACCAATCCTCAAAGTCTATCTTAGGGTAATGTTATATAATCAGAGTTTTTCTAAATATATCTTCCAAGGTTTGTACTAATATTCCTTTGATATCAACTGTAATGCCCCAACCCTAGTTACCCAGAGTCGGTTCATTATTACATAACATTGGCATGATAAAAAATGATCAAGTCTCGAAAGACCGATTAATTTAGTATCCTTAGAAGTAATAGATACATACATAAGTTTTATATTACATCATGAAATAAAAAAACATTGTTTCTCAATTGATCACACTCATATCCTATAGTTTATACCTGCAGGTTAATCATAATATACACCTTCACATCCCAGGGAAAATAAAAAATAATAAAGGGGTGAGATCAGATGCTCAGAAAGGATAACAATATAGCAGAAACATTCATAAATAAGCATAAACTTTTAAGGAAATGTGTAAGACTAAATCACATGCATTTTAAAGTTAAAATTCAGCCTTATCTAGAAAAGTTAAATCAACAAATTCCATTTACTTATTCACATGGATATTCTACTAGTCGAATAATCATATTTAATATCAAAAGCTAATTTCATACTGATGGAATGCATAATGTCGGACATCATAACAACATATTCTAGGCCTAGTGCCAAGACTAAAAATAAGATTTTGTCGAGGCATTGTTCCAAGATACTAGTTTGTCTCATGAGACCTAATGATGCATCAAGGAGCTATATTGGGTTCTGCACGACACTTACTAAGTCCAATGCATTCCTCATATAAAAAGGTTGAAACATAACATAAACATTCATATTAAAACTAGCATATAAAATGTTAATAATTTAACTATAAACCATGAATGGTATAAAAAATAACACATCCACGGTCAAAAATATCACAAAACCTTCAATATAATATGAAATATTGTATCATAATAAATCAACTTCAAACAAGTGTAAAATTAATCAAAGGATGTTGGCATAGATGAAATCAAAACCATTTAAGATAAATATCTATTTCTATTTTGAAATCATTTAAAAGCCACAAAATTATAAAAGAAAACATTTATTTTGAAAATATTTATATACTCTTGTAAGGGAAGCTTAAAAGGTGCTATAATGGGGGAAAATAGCTTCACCTACCGTATAAGTTAAAACAAACATTCATTCCTTAATTTGTCGAAAAGGTCATAAAGTACCTTGTTTGGAAAGCAACAGAAATATTACTTTCAAACCATTTTATAAAAATTAAAAGAAGGGTATAAATTACTTTAACTCATAGTATAGTAAATAGTAAAAATGTTTTGAAATACATTTTTAATAAACACATATGTGTATGACAAAGAGGTCCTAATAGATACTTATGTATAAAAACCTCGAATAATGAAGATATTGTAGAATTAACCCTTACCTTGTACTTTTCCTTGGTCGAGGGTATGTTAAACTTTTATATAATAGTTAAATCATTTTTATTAAATTACAGAATAACCACATGCATAAATATGATATCATATACTATCTTCTAATATTTCTTTGTTAATAATATTTCAATATTATCATTGTTTTGGGTGTTAACTGATTCATTTTACTTTATATGTTTTTCTACACAAGTAATGCCTGTTATGGATAGGATGAATTTTATCCATATCCAGAATGATATTAAGTTCATAAAAATTATTTTAAATCATAAAATTAAAATTATTCTTGAATGGTTACGATGGGAATGAATTTCATTGCGTTCATGGTAACGGTAATCCGTACATATGCACGAGCGGCAATATCATTCTATTGATGGTAAAATCATATGTAATTGGATGTTATATCATATGTAAAGAATCATTAAAATGTTATATTTTTCATTTAAATCAATTATACTTATTATTATACCCATCCAAATAATGAGGGGTTGAATAAAAACTACACCACAACGTGGAGATGGTAAGTTGTACGTACACACATATGGTGAATTTTTCATTCATAGGATGGATAGAATAATGAATATGGTTGTACCATATTTATAATAACATAAATTTATGTGGAAGGTACTGGATCTATTACTTTGGAATGGAATCAACAAATAAATAGGAAGTGGAAGAAGAAAAGAACTTTGAATGAGATGATTAAATTATTACCACTTCTCCGGGTGCTTCCTTTCGATTTGATCAAAAGGGATCATTAGGCTGGCTTTATGATAAAATTAAGACCTTTAAGTTGAATTTAGGGTTATTGGGTAAATATTTTAGAAGAGTTTACCCAATCCTAATGGCTTAGGAGTTGTCAAATTAAGGAAAGGGGAAGTACCCTTCTATAAGAGAGGTGAGGGTCACTTTAGGAAAATATTGAAATATAATTTTATTATAAAATCATTTTCTGTTTCTAATAGCTCAAAAAAGATTTATTTAGAGGATAAGGTGAGGATGGGTCTAAAACATCTCAACCAATTGGTTTTATACAGGTTTATGTCACCATATCAACCTTATCTTTTAGATTTAACTCTTCGTTAAATAGTTCAACTTTTACCAGGTATTCTTGTATTATTATAATAAATGGTTAATAAAATTACTATAAAAATGAAAGCGAACCCAAAGTGGTTCATTATTGAAATATCTAATCTTATATAAGTCCTTTGTATGAGACTTATATTTTTAGTATTGTTATATAATTAAATAATATAGTATTGGTTTTAAAAACACATTTTTGTCAATTTTGACACTATTTGGTATTTTGTTTTTGTGAAAGTCATAACAACTTTATCACTTCGACAAAAAATTATTTAATCGTCTAAAACATGTCATATTAACCTAGAGAATTATTGGAATGAATAAAATGTCTCAATTTACATTTATTTGGAAATTTATAATATCAATTATTTTAATCTTTCTTTAATAAAGTAATTACTGCATCATCATTATGTCACAATTTTTTTTAATTTTTTAATGTATAAAAATTATAAATAAAATACCATTATGTTAGAAATATTTTTATCTTTCTAATGAATATTTATAGTCAAATTTATCTTATATATAACTCTATATTAAAAAAGTTTTAGTTATTACAATTTGAATTTAACACTTTTAACTCTTCTTTAAATAAAATAATAATAAATGTTTTAATATAATCTAGGTAGATCGAAGAGGATCATATTTTATTAATAAGTTTTGTTTTGGTCTAAATAAACATATAAAATAGAATTAGGACATATGTTAGGGTAATTATAATATCAATTTTACCTTTAATTACCCTATTTACTCTTAACCGTGGTAAATAAAATTCAAAAGTTACTATTGACCAAAAATTGTTTTCAACCTATTGAACCAAATTTTACTTACTTATTTCAACCAAGTATCTCAGATTTTTGAAATTAAATTCAAAGAAGTGGTAAAATTTCATTTTATTCAAATTTGAAAATGTGCATATAAGGTGGGTAAAAGACGTTAAAAAGTTCAATAAAATTTTATACATATAATTTTATTATAAAATGACTCCAATGAATTACATTGAAATTATATAGATATTATGTATATATTTTGACTTAAAATAAATTTTAATAAAACAAATAATTATTTAAATAAAAATTCGGTTTTAAACAATAACGAAGTGTTTTTCACTATTCATCAAAAATTGAAAGTTCTCAGAAAAAATACCAAAAATTTATCCAAACTAAATTTTTATGTCTTTATTATAAATAAAAAGTTTATTTTGTCAAATTGAATATATAAAAGTGTCAAATATTGGATTTAAAAAGAGTTCTCCATTAAAAGATTGTAAATTTTCATTTTTTGAAAAATACTTATTTTATCTGAAAAATTGAATTTGTTCTTATATTTTGTCTAAGAAACACATCATATGGATGTTAAAATTATATGGAGTGTATAAAATTCAAAATGTAGTTAATAATATTTATAACTACTTTTTGAACAGCTAGTTTGTTAAGTCGTGTTGCATTCGAACTCAATGTTGCGTGTAGCACAAGCTATTGAATTTCCTTAAAGAGATAACATACTATGAAATCCTAGGGTGTTATAGAATGGATATTGGGATTGAACCATAAATAGGATTCCTAAATATCCCAGTGGATAGGAATGAAAGTCCAATTAGTATAGTAGATAAAGGCAGAGAATCAAGTTGTACACATGGAAAGCAACTCAAAGACATTCCTAGGGCTTACGCATGGTCAACAACCCTTCACAAGAGGATCACTCTTGGTTGGAAAGATGTGATATGGGCGGGGCTTATACAAGGTTAGTGGCCAGATCAAATGGATCAGAACACATCAGGGGGTGGATCGGGGAGATGTGTCCCATAAAGGGATGGTGTCATATAAGGGGGGTACTTTTGAAGGATGGAGTGCCAGAGTTTACCATTTACTGGGATTTAACCTCAAAGAGGCATCCTATGTATCTGAAAAATGAGGAATCAAAGTCCATATAGTTCCGGAGCATGCAGTTTAACATCACCTGTGATGATAAAAAAAGATGGATTATGGTAAGTGATGGGATGGAACCACATAAAGGCATCCTATGTACCCTGTTTAGAAGTTAGGGATCAAAGTCCACATAGTTTGAAAGGGGAATAGGATCAGGGCGTACACATGGACAACACCCCGAAAACATGATGGGGATTATGCATGGTTAGCATCCCAAATACATGTTGGGGCTTACTCATGGTTATCATCCTAAGGGTGTGCCGAGGATTACACATAGTTTGTATCCAAAAGGCATACTGGGGATTATGCATGGTTAGATGCCCAAATAGGATTTCATGGTAACTATTACTCTAAGACCATGTGAGTCTTGCTCGATAAGAGAAACAAGAAGTATCAATAGACCTGAAAGACCTGTCACGAGAGATGTGTCATTGAGTAATGGAGTGGGGATTATAGATGGTTAGCGGCCTAGAGAGGTGGATATTGGGACTTACTCTAAGAGAGAAACATGGGGAGTATCTAGTCCCATGAGAGGAGGATGTCTTTCCATGCCAGTAGGGTAAGGAAAATATCACTTTCGTGGAGACTAGAGGGCATGGGGAATGCCTGAGACGGGACACCCCATGTGCATTGGATAAGGAGAGACTATAGTTTAATGTCATGTGATGAGGGTGATGGTTTTTTGAAGTTTAACATCCCACTACTTGTATGGGGAGGATTCACTCCTTACCCCTTGGAATTACATAACTGATACCTACCCACACTTGGGGAAGGGAATGCATTAGCAAGGCCCGACCTGAGGGGTGTAGAGGAATTTTCACTTGTGGGGTCCACATTAGTGTGGTTATTCCAAAAATAAAGATACATTAATTTACATATTATAATATAAAAAAAGAAGGACAATTCAATAAGGGACAACACACTAGGAATCAAGAAATCACTGTGTACTTTCCTAGAGGGTCGCATGTGGAATGGGTTCATGAAGTAGAAGGCCTCACTGAGAGGAGTTTCATGAATAATAGAGATTAGTGAAGGATTGTGCTTCATGATTCATGGCCACCCATCCTAGGCATGGGGTCCACACATATTTGGGGGGTGCTTTTCGAAGACTCAATGCTTCGTGTAGTCTAGAGTTCCCAAGAGGGACTCCTTCCTTTGTGATGGTTCTGGAACCTCAGGAAGTGAATCTCCACATTAAGTGTAGGAAAATAAGAACAACGGGAATGTTGTTTTGTGATTCTAAAATACCTTAGGTTATGAATTTTCTCACTGGTTTTTAGAGCATATGGTGCATCAAAAAATGGTAGCGCGTAAGGTGAAAGGTTAGGGTATTGATGCTGCGAGGTGGGTGCGAGCTATATATTTATAGGCACCAAGAATCAGAATACATAGAGGTGCACCATGAAAAAATCTTATCTTCATGAATGCAGGCGTATCTATCATACTTGTAAACAGTTCCATCTAGTGTCTTGGAAGTGGTCATAGAGCTCATATGTCTAACAAAGGCTTCAATCTACCTAATTCGTGTCATTCTCAGAGGCTCTCAGACTCAGGAAGTTGTCTATCAACTAGCTTCACATTGTTCATGGTGATGAGTGGATTGGTGATGGGTCTTCTCAAAATAGAAACCTTTCGTGATTTTTTAGTAACAAGGCTTGAATTTCTTCCAAATGGTATTGACCTTCCTTATTCCATCACAAGAATGGATTTTAGCACCAACATTGTGGGAATGTTATAATTGTATCATATATGATATTATATGTATGTTTATGGTTTCTTATAGAATTATAATAAATTTTAATTTATTATACATGAGGCTATAATGATTACAAAGCATGTCATACATGATGTAAGGGGGTTCTTAACTCAATTTCCATTCATTGTGTTATATGTCTACTTAATTGAATAAATTATGGAATGATTATCTTTATAATTATAAATGATTATATTATGTTGTATTTCCAATTTTAAATATTATTTTACCATTTTTACACATATCACATCAATGATCAATTTCACTTCAATGGAACAATATTTATCATGATTATCAATCTCAATATTATCTTCCTTGGGACATATGTCATATTATACACCTATCTTATTTTATGAGGCATATTTACTAACCCTTTGATATGTTGTATCATTAATATCCCTATGTTAATGGTATTTTATGTTTCATTTGATGTTATTTCATTCCTTAGGATTATTATTCAGAAGTCACCAAAGCAGTAAGGATATATGTTAAAATATCATTACTTTTCGAGGATGTCGATGATAAATTCATATTGGGGGAAATTTTATGGGTATTATCCTTTAAATAAATTATATATTATTCTACTCTAGTTATTATTGTAATATTAAATTATTAGTGACATTTTTTCTCTCTTTGGTACTTTTAATTATTGAGAAAATGTTTTTAATGAAATGTTGACCATATATCCTCTTTGTTCTATGGAATTTTCATTCCATGTCTATATTATGCAATTTTTTTTAGGAAAGCATTTTTTATAAATAATTTTTTTTCTAATTCATTTTTAACTATGTTTTACTTTTATAATAAAAATAAAAAAGATAATTTTTTTTATTTTCAGAATGAGTCACATACCGATTAATAAGAAAACATTTTTTTTATTCACACAGGATGAGTGAATTTCCTCACCGTCATTAAATTTATTTAATTGGAAGCATATTTTCCATGTTTATATGGTTATTTTCAAGGAAATTTATTTTCTAAATATTTTGGGGCTTTTTTAGATTTAAGGATATCAAAACAAAATTATATATACCATGTTTTCAAATAAATGTTTTAAATGTTCTTTTAATTTATTTTTCATACAAGGAAACATGGTATGGTGTTTATTATGATCAAATGGGGATATGTTCTTATGATACCATCAATATTATATCTTTTAATGGTTTATAATGAAGTTAGAATTGAGATGAAATCTATTTTCTTTCCATGGGTCAACTAGGCTATGATGAATTATTTTATGATTATGATGATAAGATATTTATGAAATCTTTATTATTTTCCATGGGTTATTATATGATTATATGATTAATGTTTTATGTTATTCTGAAATTCATATGAATGGATTATGTTTATGTAATGGTATGGTCCATTATTTTCCTATAATGCATGGTGTAAAGATTAATCACTATTGGAAATCTACCCTATACTAGTGGTTTTAACCCATTTTTATAGACTAGGGAATGATTAGTATAAGATATACCAATAGTTCCCAAAAGCACTGGGTTTCTAGGTCTATTGATGTCTCTATACCATTGGTATAGGTTACATGGATTTAACATTACTGAATACTTTAATGAAACCATTGGTATACTCTATAACAAAGGTTTGATAAACAATTGGCATAACCATATATCACCAAGAAAACATGCAACACCTCCCATCTTTTCCTCGAACCAACATACATTAAAATCACCTACACCCACATCCCTCAAAGAATTTCCATCCAATATAGAGAAATTAAAAAATAATAATAATGCATTTAACTAGTTACAATACACATTTATATAATCACGTAGATGAAGTCACATTTAATCATCAAATATCATGTGTAAAAAATATCAATAAGAAATATAGTGGATCAAACTACCAATAAACTATAAAAATATAATCAACATCATCACCAAAATACTTTTCACCATCATTGTCACAATATCTATTATTATCACAATAATAAAAACCATCACCATGTCCATCACAACCATATCCATTACCATATCCATCACCAGGAAACTCATCATCCTAACCACCACTTGGAAAATCATTACAATTGAATGGTGCATCATATAAAGAATGCATATTTGACTTTAGTCTATAAAAAACTATGGTGGTTTCTAGTGGAAGTGATGGAAATAATGTTTTCATAACATTCTTAAACATCCCATTAATATATGAATTCTTTCACACTGCTTCATGGAAATGTGTTTTTCCTCAGATACCTATATATGATCATTTTCTACATTTACATGAGCTGTTTCCAACTCGGTGCTACCAGAACTGTTATAGAAACCTAAAGTGGGACATTATGTATTGGGTACAATAATCGCCCATTATAGAGACCCTATCCTTTTACATATAACATTACATGATTTTAAGCATACTTAAAAATCATATTACAAGATAAGGATCAATAATTCTAGTGTCTTTGAGGACTTGGAACATAAAACATAAAATGTGGGACTAAAAAAACAATTCTTTATTTAATATTCATAAAGATCTCCTAACTTACTTTTATTTCTTAAATCTGAATAGATTACCCTGGGGATCACATGAACAATGGGATGATCTAAAATCCTAGTAAGGGAATAAACATAAGAATAAGTCTTTAACATTGGGGTTAGAGATCATTACATAATGATATAAAATGGAATATAGAATCATAACATATAAACATGGGATCATATATACATTGAATCATAGAAATATGGAAGAATCATAAAACATTACTTTATCACAAGTTAAGGCTAACCTTTAATACCATTTCACATGGTATCACAAGCCAAGGCTAAACGACAAGACCATCACACTTAGTAGCACAATCCAAGGCTAACTACCAATACTGCCCCACATAACATTTCAAGAGACTCAACTTTACCCAATGAATCACTGTGTTATCTGGGCACACCCATAATAACTTTTCCTGAATAGATTTTCCACATAAGGAATCTTATATAATCAATATTACATAAACATAAGGGTTACCCATGGACAGAATTGGGTACCACAATCATGTTATAAAGCATAACAAATGGTCGTATCATAAAATTGTCGATGAATGAATGAAAATAAAATACACATGGACATTAATAAAGGTAAAATAAGAATGTATCATGGTAAGTGATGTCATGTAGAAGTGACAACATATAAGAAAAGTATTTAATAAATTTTAGCATTAAAACAATTTTGTGTAGTTTTAAGGAAAATACTATAGAGCCTTTAAAATAGAATAGGGAAAAATCATTCATATAAAAATAGAAGTGAACTAAGAAGGTTTTGATAATAAAAATAATGATTTTATAAATACAATGGGGGCATAAAATAGAGGAATAATGCACTTTAAATCTGGTAAGAATTCGATAAGTTCCATTAAAATGAGTTTTCTTATCGAGAAGTATGGAGGAGGTAATCACATAAAAACATGTATATCACCCAAAGAAAATGAGGGATGGATCTTGAATCATGATTTTGGATTATAAAAATATTATTTATAAGTTTTACAAAAAATTTAAAATATAACTTATTTTGGACAAAAATAATGATAGAGAAACCCAAAAGAATATAGGAGGTTTGTTTATAATCCCTTACGGAATATCGACATGGTATCGGGTGTACTAAGGAGGGATTAATCTGAGAGAAATGGGTTTAACATATTTTATAAATAATTAAGTAAGTATAGGGTAGGTGATAAATCATATCCCATAATTAGTAATTACACATAAAAAGGCATAACAAAGAGGATATTCTTGAATAAAAGTGAAATTGAGAGGATCCCTTACCATATGTCCGATAGTGTTCTCCACTTGATATTAATGACCTGAATATTAAAATTATGTTCATTAATTAATAATTAAAGAACCTATTTTATATGTAAATGATTTATTATAACCTTTTTTAGTTCATTCATAACATTTTTTATTGGTTATGAGGTTCAATTTCATTGTTTGGGTTCATTTGTTTCCTTTGTTTTAATTACCGGTTAACTTATATTCTTGTTCAGACACACATGTATGATGAATATGATTGTCCAAAATTGAAGTTATATAAAATTAGTTATCATATATAAGATTACATGGTTATAAAATTAATTTGTTTATTTGGAGTGAATGTGAATCATTATATAAAATATTAATATTAAGCGCTTGAATTAACTTGGTGATTTTGTTCATAATTAACTTGGTTAGTATTATTATTTTAAATAAAGTTTGAAAAAGGATTACATAACAACAAATAATATAAAATAAATATTTAATAGTTTATTTAAACCATTTTTTTCAAGAACATAATAGAATATGGTAATAGAAATTGATAAATCGTCGTCCTTGAATGTGATAAATTAACACATCTAGGACGATGTTTTATTTGATTTTGTATAAAAGAAGGAAAAAAAGAGATGATAATTCATTATCTAATTAGCATAAAAAAATTAAATTAAATTTATTTTACTTGAGTTATCATACCATTTTGGTTAAGAGAGGTGAGAAAAGAATAAAGAAAAGAAAAGAACCTGAAATAAAATAAAATAATCAGAAAGGGGAATTTACATCTTGAGTTTGTCTTCTTTGAGAAACTCTTAAGGGGAGAGGATTTGGTCTTTTCAGGAGACCAAGGGATATTGGACGTGGGGGAGGATCTTGGGGAGATATTTGGATAGAATTTGGGGAAGGAACAAGGCTTGAGATGAGTGAAGACAAGAGGGGAGTGTGGGTGGTTTTTATAGTGGAGGGGAGGAGGGTCTTCTTAATATTTTTATCATTAGTTTATTATTTTTTCATACGACAAGAAATATTAATGATTATTGTGACCAAAAATAGTAATATGTGAATTTTTTTCTAACCAATGACCATTTAAACCATCCATGACTCAAGCATGATGCATAAATTCAGGTTTTAGCATTTATTATGAATTATCATATTTTATTATTCTTAAAAAATTCAAGTATTTAGAAAAATATCAAATATTCACCCTAACCATTTTTCGACATATAGAGTCAAAAAATGAAATCCATTTTTAAAAAATAATTTTATAAATATGATTAATTTAGATTTTAATTTGAATCATAATTTACTTGAAAAATATATATTATAATATTATAATTGATTTTATAATGATTTCAAAAATCACATAACGTATTATAAAATTATCTTAAAAAAATAAGACATAAAATTTTAAATTTATAATTTTTTTTAGTAAAATATATTTTCTTTTAAAATAATTAAATAATTGTAATTAATTATTTAGGTTTTTCAAAAATACCAATACTTTTTCTGTGGTCATATTATTACTTATAAGATGCCAAAATTTTATTTATACAATCAAGGGCGAGGTTAACATTATTTTGGATGATGTACTATTTATAGGCGTCATGTTACTATTCATAAGGGTATGTTACTATTCATAATGTTAGGTTACTATTCACAAAAAATGTTTGTCTTATCGGACTTCAATCATCTTACTGATCGTAACTGTGTATGTCAGATTTTTGAAATTCAAAACACAAAAGTGTCAAAATTATGTTTCAAGGTCACATTGTACTTAGTAGTTCATTAGGTTGTGATTCCATGTGATTCTATGAAATATTTATAAAAAATGATTTTCCATTGATAAAACATTGGCCGTTACATTATTATCCCTTATGAAATTTCACCCTCGAAATTTCATTTTACAATCTAAGCCATAAACTAGTGTGGGTACTTTTCCTTCACTGCCTCCTCCAGTTCCCATGATTCATATTCGTACTAAAGGTTTCACTATAATACTTTTACCAGGTGAGTAGTCTTGATACGTAGCACTTTGTCTCTATGATCCAAGATCTTCACTGGATGATTCTCATAATAATGATCATTCTCCAACTTTATCACCTATGGAGAGAGTACATGTGAAGGTTCTGGTATGTAATTCTTTAAGAGGGATACACAAAAGGCATCGTCTACTTGGGACATGGTAGGTGGAAGTGCTAGTCGATAGGCAACAACTCCAACATGATGAAGTGTCTCTAAAGGGAAAATGTACCTAGGACATAACTTACCATTATTCCCAAACCTCATAACTATTTTCCATGGAGATATGCATTGAAATACCTTATCTCAAAGATTGAACTCAATGTATCATCAATAATTGTCTTCATAACTCTTCTGTCAACTTTGGGATGCCTTGATGTGCTGTTGAAGGGTTTTTACCTTCTCCACCATTTCTTCGACAATTATAGGTCTTAGTAGCTTACACTCACTAACATCATCCAAACACAACGGTGTTCTGCACCTTTTCCCATAAATGGCTTAGTATGGTGCCATTCATATTCTCAAGTGGAAACTGTTGTTGTATGAGAATTCAACCAGTGGAAGATGTTAGTCTCATACTCATTTGAATTACATAGAGCATGCAATCAACATATCTTTCAGTGTCTAAATAGTATTCTCAAATTTTCCATTAGTTTGAGGATGATAAGCTGTACTAAAGTTCAATTCAGTGCTTAGAGTATGTTGGAGACTTTTCCAGAACATCGAAGTGAATCTCAGAAATCTATCGGATAAAATAGATAGTGGTACTCCATGTATTCTTACCACTAATTTTATATATATACATGAAATTTGATCTAATATGAAGTCATCTCAAATCAAAATAAAGTGAGTTGTCTTTTTAAGATGATCCACAATGACCCATATAGTATTGTTTCCTCTAGATGTCCATAGAAGTCTACTGGAAATGTTCTCCCACTTACATATTGGTATGGGTAGTGGTTGCATCATCCCCTTAGAATTATGTCTTTTAGCCTTCACTTGATGACATGCCAGGCACATTGATGTATGCTCAGAAATATCCTTCTCCATATTGTCCCACCAAAAGTTCTCTCAAAGATCTGGATCCATCTTTGTGATCCCTATGTGGATAAAGAAGGTCAACCTATGTGCATCATTTAGAAGCCCCTTATTTATCTATAGATCTAATAGTACACATAATCAAGACACAAATATTGAAACTCATTCCTCATCAATCACGAACTCATAGGATTTCCCATTTTTAATGGCTTCTACCCTTTTCTTAATTTCCACATATTTTCTTTGAGCATCCTTTATTTTCTCTATGAGGGATAGTTGAGTAGTAATTTGAGAAAGGATTAATGATTTTACTCCCTTAATGATCCCCATGTACATCCTATAAAAATATAATAAGGTTAAATCCTTTTCAATTATCATAATTGATAAAGATACAAGATCCTTTCTAGTTAAAGCATCCACCGCCTTGTTTTCCTTACCATGATGGTAGTGGATTGAGCAGTCATAATCCTTGATGAGATCTATCCATATTCACTGGTGCATATTAAGATATTTTTGTGTGAATATATATTTGAGACTCTTGTGATTAGTATATATCTCAAACTTCTCCCCATAAAGATAATGCCGCTATATTTTTAACGGAAAGATCACAACCGCTAATGCCAGATAATGTATAGGATAGTTTTGCTCATGGATTTTTAGCGGACTTATGGCGTAGGCTATAACTTTATCATTTTGCATTCGCACACAACCGAAGACCTTATTTGAAGAATCACTATATTCCACAAAGAGTTCTACACTTATTGGGAGTGTGAGTACTGGTAGAATATTTATCCTCCTTTTCAACCCCTTAAAATAGTCTTCACATTGTTGAGTCCAAACAAACTTCAATCTCTTCCCTGTTATCTTGATCATTGGGTTTTAAAATCATGAAAAACTCTTTATAAATCATTAGTAATACCACGATAGACCCATAAATCTATGGGTCTCCATTATAGATGTTGGCCTAAAAAACTCTTCAATCGTCTTTGTCTTAGAAAGGTCCAAAAATATTCCTTTGCTGGTGATAATATGCCCCAACAAAGATACTTCCTCTATCCAAAACTCCCATTTACTGTACTTTACAAACATATTATCCCTTCTCAAAGACTTTAACATAGTATTCAAATGTTCTTCATGTTCCTCCTTGCTCTTGGAGTATATCAAATATTATCGATAAAGACTACCACAGAATTTTCAAGGTAATCTATAAAGACTCTATTCATTAAATCCATGACAATTTCAAGAGAATTTGTGAGCAAAAAGGGAATCAATATGAACTCATAGTGTCCATATCTTGTTTAAAAGGAATTTTGGGGAAAATATTCCTTCATCACCTTTAATTAGTGATATTCGAACTGAAGGTCCACCTTGGAGAAATAACTGACCCCACGAAGCTGATCAAATAATTCATCTATCCATGATATGGAATACTTGTTATTTATCATGATTTTATTGTGCTCATGATAATAAACATAAGGGCACATTGATCCATCCTTCTTTGTGACAAATAGGTCTAGAGAACCCCATGGTAAATCACTTGAGCATATAAAACCCTTCTACAGATTCTCCTATAGCTACTTCTTCAGCTCCTCCAACTCTAGGGTGGAATTTCTATAAGGTGTCTTTAATATAGTTAGAAATACAAGAATATGTTTAACTAAGAACTCAAACTCTTGACTAGGAGGAAGTCCAGGAAACTCTTCAAGGAATACATCAGTGTAATCCCTCCTGATGGGCTTGTCTTCAAGCATGATTCTCTCCTTCACCTTAATCATTTGTTCTAGATATACTTAATCATAAGGCAACAATATCCACACTTGAGACAATGATTCTAAGGGAGATTGAACTTCCTCCTTACACTTGTAAAGAATTGGAGGATGCTTCGGGATGTGAAGATTGATCTCCATTTTCTGACCATTGAAGTTGTCTTTGTATAAAGATATCCAATCCATTCCCAAGATAACATCGAACTCCACTAAAGGAAGTATGATGAGATTTTCTGGGAGGTTCAGTCCCCAAACATTAACCAAGGAGGAGTTATAAACCATGGATGAAATAATTTCTCCTTACGCTATTCTCATAGATAACTTATCCTCCATATTTTGATGTGGTTCTTGAATAGTTCTACTAATCTTTCAAGATATGAAAGAACGTGTAGAACTAGAATCAAATAGTAAATTCACTATTCTTAAATGAATAACTAGGGTACCTATCACCACATCATTATCCGGCTCCACCTCAGTAGCAGTGATAGCATAATCCCTTACTTGTCAACATGGAGGTTGTTGTTGATTGCCTCTGACAACCCCCATCTTAGGATCATTGTTCACATAATGCCCATGCTTCTTATAGTTGTAACACTGCACTAAAAGTTGAGTCTTGATCTAAACCTTCCTGTATTCTTTCACATTAGCAGGATTCTTCATATCACATTGGTAGTTTTTAGCTAGATGTCCCAAATTTCGACATTCGAAGAAATTCTTGGTTCCATTTAGACAGTTCCTAAGATGGTTCATCCAAAAGTTTTTACACATGGGATGATTAAGCTTCTTTCCATAATGGAATTTATTTGTGGAACCACCCAAATTAGATTACATTTTCCTATTCTTGTCACTGGGCCCATGATACAATTAAGAGTCTCTGATCTATATTTCAAACTTGAGGGACAATAGACAATCTCTTCATAACTGTCAAAGTTTTTAATCACCAATGCTTTTCGCAAACTCAGCTTTAGTCTACTAAATAAGTTACCCAACTTTCTTTTTGTGTTCATGACAAAGGAAAATGTGTAAATTTTAGGCCTTGTGAATTTTATTCATATGGACCAAGGTACTAATCTTCCTTCTATTTGAGTATGACTAACTCTATTTCCATCTTGAGATGGATGGATTGGGGAAAATATTTATTGAAAACATTTTCTTGAAATCCTCCCAAACTATAGAATAAATTTCCTCCTGGGGATTATTATTCTTTATCATTTTCTACCATTGATCAGCTTCCTCATTAAAATTATAGACCTCCAACACAAATTTCTCTTCTTCTGAGAACTGGAGGATAGAGAAAATCTTTTCAATGAAGTTAATACACTATTTTAGGAGGAGGGGATCAGAAGATCCACTAAACATGGGAGGCCTTTACCACATGAAGGATTTAATGAAAACTTTCTATTTCCTTGAAGGAGGAGGGTGGTCCACATGATTCAATTTATTATTCATAACTTCAACCATCTAAGAAAGTACTATCATTATGTTTTAAGCAACCGTTACCATAATATGAGGAATATAATTAGGGAAATATTCACATTCTCTCTAAAATTTATTCATGGAACATGTTCTTCAATTTCCCACCATTAACTAAGAAAAACAATGTACAATTAGAGTGCTTTAATACTTATATATTGAGCATAAAAATGAAAATTTGAACATAAGAGGATAAACTTGTTAATGAAAAGTATATCCTAACTTGTGATTCCCTATGTTTATATCTATTTAATCTTTGATCTAGTTCTTAAATTATATTATTATGGGATTTTTTTCATTCCTTTAATAAATTGTTTTACCAAGATTATGAATTTACCAAGCGAATCCCCTACGAGTGTCAAAGCAAGAGTACAACCAGGCCCTTTTTCGTGCACCAGTTCCCATTGAAGTCTAGCTCAAAGTGATATTTTCAGGTTTTACCTCTAGATACATCTATGCCAGATCAAACTTGACTTGTTTCAATCTAGATAGGGATGTATTTTCTAGATAAACCACGTACTATATACTTTCAAAAATTCAAGGGTGTTTTCTTATACTCAGTCTCATCCTTAAGTTTCTTAATAAAGTGATCTATTCCTAATATTCAAAAATAACAAGACCATACTCCGATACCAGCTATAGAGACCCTATCCTTTTATAAATAACATTAAATGATTTTAATCATAATTAAACATCAGATTACAATCCAAGGATCATGAAGTATTGTGTCTCGGAACACTAGGTACATAAAACATAAAACATGGGACTAAAAAAACACTTCTTTATTTAATCTTAATTAAGAGATATTAACTTCCTTTGAGCCCTTACATCTGTATAGGGTACCCTGGGGATCACATAAAAAAATGATGAGATAAAATCCCATTAAGGGAATAAACATAAAAATAAGTCCTTAGCACATGTGTTAGAGATCATGACATAATGATATAAAATGGAATATAGAATCATAACATATAAACATTGGATCATATAAACATTGAATCATAGAAATGTAAAGGAAACATAAAACATGACTTTATAATAAGTCAATGCTAACCACCAAGACCATTGCACATAGTAGCATAAGCCAAGGATAACCACCAAGACCGTCGCACATAGTAGCCCAAGCCAAGGAAAACTGCCAAGACTATCACACATAACATCTCATGAAACTCAACTTTACCCAATTAATTGGACGACTATATATTACCACCCATATTAACATTTCATGAATATGTGTTTCACATAAATAATTATTCATAATCAATCTTACATAATCATAAGGGTTACCCATGGAAAGAATTGGGCTCCACAATCCTATCATAAATCATAACAAATGGTCATATCATAAAAGTGTCCATGAAAGAAAGGAACTAAAATGTAAATGGACATTAATAAGGGAAAATAGATACGTATCATGTAAAGTGATGTCAAGTAGAATTGATGACATGTAATAAAAGTACATAAGAAATTTTAGCATTAAAATATGTTTGTGTAGTTTTAAGAAAATACTATAGATCCTTTAAAATAGAAAAAGGAAAAATATTTTATATAAAAACAGAAGTGAACCGAGGTGGTTTTTGTAATAAAAGACTAATTTTATAAAGACCATGGTGGATTAAAACATAGGATAGATTACACTTGAAAATGGGTAAGAATTCAGAAAGTTCCCTTAAAACAAGTTTTCTTTTCGATAAGTATTGAGGTGGGAATCACTTAAAAACATGTATATCACTGAAATAGAATGAGGGATGGATCATTAAACAAGAGTTTTGAGAATATAAACCATATTTAGAAGTTTAAAAAAAAGTAAAACACAACTTAATTTGGATAAAAAGAAAGATAGAGAAACCTGAAGGAATATAGGAGGTTTCGGTAGAATCTCTTACAAAATATCAGCATGGTATCAGGTGTACTTAGAAGGGATTAATGTGAAATAATTGGGTTTATAATATTTTATACATCATAATCCAGTATGGGGGAGGTGTGAAATCATACCCCATTATTAGTAATTACACATAAACGTGCATAACATAGAAGATATTCCTAAATAAAAGTGAAATAGAGAGGATCCCTTACCTTAAGTATGATGGTGTTATCCACATGATATTAATGAACAAAATAATAAAATTAGGTTCATTAGATAATAATTAAAGAACCTATTTTACATTTAAATGATTTAGTATAACCTTTTTGAATGGTTATGAGGTTCAGTTTCATTGTTTGGGTTCATTTGTTTCCTTGGTTTTAATGATCAGTTCACTTATATTCATGTTCAGAAACACTTGTATGATGGAGTTGGTTTTTGATAATTGAAGTTATATAAAATTATAGATCATTAATTATATTACATTATTATAAAATTCATTTTTTTATTTGTATAGAAGGTTAATCATTATATAAAACATTAATCTTAAACGCTTGGATTAACTTGGAAAATCTGTTCATAAATAACATGTTTGGTACCATTATTTTACATCAAGTGTAAAAAATTATTACATAACAAAAAATAAGATTAAATACATTTTTAATAGCATGGTTCAACCATAAAAATAGTTTCATGTCCAGAATAAATGATGGTAATAGAAATTGATAAATTGTCATCTATGAATATGATAAATTAACACATCTCAGACAATGTTTTTGTTTCTTTTGTATAAAAGAAGTGGAAAGGAGAGATAATAATGAATTATCCAATTAGAATAACAAAATTACAATAAATTTATATTACTGGAGTTATGATACCATTGGGGTGAAGTGGGGTGAGGAAATAAAAAATAAAATAAAAGAACTTGAATGAAAATAAAAGAATCGGAAAGAGGATTTCCATCTTGAGTTTATCTCCTTTGAGAACCTCTTAAGGGGAGATAATTTAGTATTTTGAGGATAACAAAGGGATTCTGGACTTGGGTGACGATGTTTTGGACAGATTTGGGCATAATTTAGTAAAGGAACAAGACTTGATAGTAGTGAAGAGAAGATGGGAGTGTGGGTGGTTTTTATAGTGGAGGGGAAGAGGGTTTTCTTAATATTTTAATCATTAGATTATTAATTTTTCATAAGACAAGAAATATTAATGATTATTGTGACAAAAAATAGTAATATGTGCTTGTGATTTTGAACCAATTTCCATTTACATCATCAATGACTCAATAATGATGATGGAATTCAGGTTTTAGCATTTATTGTAAATTATCGTATTTTACTATTCATAAAAGATTCAAGTGTTTTAGAAAAGTCCCAAAAATTCACCCTTACCATTTTTGAATGTGTAGATTCCAAAAAAGAAATCCATTTTTCAAAAATAATTTTCTAAATATGATTAATTTAATTTTAAATTAAAATCATAATTTACTTGAAAAATATAGATTTTAATACTATAACAAATTTTATATTACTTTACAAAAATTACATAAGGTCCAATAGAATTTTCTTCAAACCAAAGGGCATAATTTTTTTTTAATTTATTAACACCTTTTAGGAAAATATATTCTCTTTTAAAACAATTAATTAATTGTAATTAATTATTTATGACTTACAAAAATACCAATACTTTTACTATGGTCATATTATCACTTTTAAGATGCCTAAATTTTATTTATACAATCAAGGGTGAGGTTACTATTCTTTTGGATGATGTAATGTTCATAAGGGTCATATTACTATTCATAATGTTAGGTTACTCTTCATAATGGTAGGTTAATGTAAGAACCTGGTTCTTATTTTTGAGGTACGTGATTCTTCTTTTCCCTTTTCCATAAGTGTTTTCGAGAACATAAGCAAAATGGGAAAAAATCAAAAAAAATTTGGGTACATGCCATGTACTTTTCCACATGCTGTGTACTTTGGCCGCGTGGGATGATTACACCTATCATGTAGGACTATCGGTGATGAAGGGTGTAAAAACTGACTACACTCCGTGTAATTAATCAGTAGGTGAACAGTAAGGTGATAGAGGCAGTAGCTAGTAAAGAAACAATACACACCATGTAATCAAAAATACACGTCATGTATAGATGTCAAAGAATGAACAATGCCACGATGGAAAGAAGCCGCTACAGGAACAGTTTAAAAAAATAAAAAGTATACGATGTGTACTTTATATTACACGCCATGTAGTTTGTTTTTTTCACTTAAAACAGGAAGTAGACTCCTCATTCGATAGAGGAGGCATAACCGCCATTTGGAGCTTGAGAGGACGACCAGACCTTGGAGGATCACCCAAACATGCACTAGGAATCCAATTTCGCCTTCGTCGACCACGTTGGGACCGTACGAGTAAGCCCTCCCCTCTCATTACGCTATTCTTACCAATTATTCCTCTAAGGGAAGTTATTTATGTTTGAACTGGAATTCCATTATCCTAGATCAACGTCATTCTTGGATGATTTGGGAGGCTTCATTCATATATACCGATCAGAGATGATTGAGGTAGGTGGTCTGATGTTAATTTTCAACTATTGTGTTAAAATTGTGTACTGTTATGCTACACGCCCATGGTTGGGGTGTCGTATGGATGAGGCCTTTGCTGATAGGATATGTAGAATTGTATAGATAATCTAATGATAATTTTAAACTGCTGTTTGGGATCACTGATTGGATCCAGGACAACCCCGGGGGTGCATTCCTCTATTTAGCTATTTGGCCAGGATGCATGAGGGTATGGCATGATTATGTTGTGTATTGAAATTTCTTGAGAGAAAATTTATATAAATTGCTTGTTTATGATTTGGGCTCGGCTCGAGTCTATTAGCCTGAGGGCAGTGTTGCTTATCCTGACTGCAATGGTGGGTTGGCCTGAGGGAAACCTTCGTTTATGGCTGTGAGTAGTAGTCTATGTGCCCGAGGGAAATATCATGTATGCGTGAGGGAAATGATCATTATGCATGAGGGAAATCACCTGCGGGTATTTGATTTGGTTACCTGAGGGTATGGATAGTATGTCTGAGGACACAACTATTTAGAATTTTTATTGTGGTGATTTTCTATGTTGTACCTGCCAAGACGAAGCACAATCTTGGAGGTGATAATAAGTAATTAAAATGGAAATCAAACTGGTAATGATAGTTACTTTCGAGTACTTACTAGTTTACTGCATTTACTTTTGCACACTAATGTTGCACATTTTCTTAGATAGTTGGGCACATGCCTTTGGTGGGTGCCTACTGGGATTTATTTCTTACACCCTATTTGGGTCATGTCTTCAGCCAAAAATAATATATTGTCGTAGGAGTTGATAGGGGAAAGGGTCCCTATACATGTATATGATTGTAGTAGAGGAGTAGGAGAGCATGGGATAGTGCATAGGCTTACGATGCTGTTGTGTTCTATTTACTCTGCTTTGTTCCAGTTGTACCTTGTACATTGAGTTGTATTGTATTTTATTGAAGTGTATCATGTTCTAGATGCTATCATAGAATAGTGACATGTTGCACCTTTATATATATGACTACTGGTTCTCTTTTACTTCAGTTGTCCATTTCCGATGTATATTGTTTACTGCTTCTGTTGTGGTATGTTATATGTATTTTTTGCTGTGCTACAGTTTTAAAAACAAAGGCATAGTTTCCCTACTATCATACATGGGCCCTCACTGCTAGTCGGAAGCCTCTCGAATTTGGGGAAATGTTCTTGAGGTCACGTGACCAACCGGGTTCGAGGCACCTGTTGAGTGGCTTCTGGATCTGGGACGTTACAAAGTGGTATCAGAGGTGTGTTATTTTCATTGACTTAATGTTTGGAGCCTTAGTCAGGGATATTATGGGCATGGTAGATGGTAATAATCTCTGCCCTGGGAGTAGCTAACCCGTGTACAAAGAAAAGCTAGTCTGCCTTGTTCATTGCAATTTTGCTGATTTTGCAAATTTGACTGTTGACTTGATTTTCACTGTTGGGTGACGCACTTGTGATTGTTCTATTTATATGTTATACATGGGTTCTATTTAGTCTCATCCCAATGAGATGAGGGTGTGACACCTCATGCATCCTTTAGGAATGTGCTAGAAATCACAAGTCACGCATTCTTTCCGTGCCATGTAGGTGCATTAGAAATTGAATGTTGTTGTGATAGTTGTTGTGCTAGAAAATAATTCTATTGTGATATCTGCTTTGATAAATACCATATATTTGATAGGTTATTGTTTTGTGAGGTTTTTGATAGAATGAATGCCAGAATTTGGTTTTTGGGGAGTATTGGCCCTCACTGACCGAAATTTGGTGGACCATTGACGAGTTTACTTTATTATAACATGTATAAGATGCCAAGACTGGATTCATGGGGAGTATGGGCCCTCACAGATCTAAATTTGGCACGTAGGTGTTTGTTCAGTGTTTTTATGGGTTTTGAAGTAGTTTATGAGGCTTACTATCTAGAAAACCCAGCAGACATGTCGTATAGTTCTATGGTCAGACGCCGTGTGTTCTTCTGTTTGAGAAGATATGAATTTTTTTAAGTACACACCGTGTAACCTACGTACACGTCGTGTAGTATCTTACCATGTCATAGGCCGTGTGGACAGAGACACGAGATAAGGATGTTTTGGGGGGAACACGTCGTGTACCGGTTGTACACGCTATGTAGTGTCGACCCGGTATCCACCCATGTAACTAAAAACACAGATGGTAGAACCTTAAGACATACACGCCATGCCAACCTTGAACACGCCGCGTAGTCTGACCTAGGTACTCGACCATGTCACTAATAACACGGGTCGGTGTTACCCTACCATGTACACACTGTGTTCCTGAGGGACACATCGTGTAGTGTCATCCGTGTAGCTAGCCGTGTAGCGAGCAACACAGGTCGGTCTGGGGCTTCTTTGAACACACTGTGTCTTTTTGGGACACGCTGTGTAGTGAGACCTGGGTACACATGTCGTGTGATAAAAAAAATGGGCCGGTAAAAGCCTGTTAAGTACACATCGTGTGCCTCTGGGACACGCCGTGTAGTTTAGTTTTAGAAGAGCCATGTGGCTTTTCCGTATAGAAGGACTTGGGCAGGGAAGGAGGATTCAAGTACACACCGTGTATTCAAAAGACACATAATGTGTTTGGGGTGTTACACTGCCAATTTTAGCTGGAGTACACGCCCATGTGGATGGCATGTGAGAACACTCCGTGTATTATTTATACACACATTGTAGTCAAGTTTTGTAAAACCTGAATAGTTTTCTTCTCTTGTTCCCATCTTACAATCCTTGTTTTCAGTGCTTGATGACCTTAATACGGGGCTCGTATTTGACCTTGTAGAGTCATGTCACCGAGAGGACCACTGGTTGTTCTCTAGGAGAGCAGCAACGAGTATACTCCAGAGACAGTAGGCCACGGGCTACCGATGGATCCTTCAGCAGAGCCAAATGCGGCGCCAACCATTATACTGGACACAGGCGCGAATGCGCAGTTTTGTGAAAGCTTCATGCGGTTCATGTAGACCTTATAGGGAGCACCGCAGGCTGCCACATCTTTGGAAGATCTAACACGTATCTTCCAGCAACAACATCCACCTACTTTTTCAGGGTATGGCGGACCATAGGCTACAGAGTCATTGTTGGATTCGATGTAGATGATATTCGAGCATCTCGAGATGCCTCTGGGGAGGAGGGTCAATATCGTTACATACATGCTGTGTGATTCTGCCAAGAGGTGGTGGGATGTTACCACCCAGTATAAGCATCACCAAGACATGGCGTGGGAAGATTTTCAGGCAGACTTCTATGACTTTTTCTTCCTAGAGACACTACAGGTCGATCGAGCTCGAGAGTTCATGAATTTGTAGTAGGGATCCATGTCAGTGGTGGATTATTCTGCTCACTTCACCAAGATACAGAGTTTTTCACCTGTTCTGGTAGGTGATGAGACGTTGAGGGTTAGACGCTTTGAGGATGGTCTTCAGTGTGACATCTGGGAACTAGTAAATGTTTTCAGGTTACCTACCGTACATTCTATTGGGAACCAGACGCTGATTACTGAGCGGAACCTGTGGGAAGCTAGTGGTGTGGCCCATGAAAGTTCAACACCAGTTGCTAGCACTATTCCTACCGGTAAGAGGAAGAGGCATATGCATTTTTCTCATGGTGGTAGTACTATCGAGAAGAATACTTCAGGTGGCCAGGTCTTTTCTTACCAGTGTGTTAGAGAGGGGAACAAGAGACCTTAATGTCCACAAGACCCAGTGGAGTGTCGATCATGTGGAAATATGGGTCATCTAAAGCATTTCTGTAAGGTGTTCCTACCAGTGGCTAGTGAGAGGGGTTCTGTGCAGACTCCGCGTGCGGGAGCAGAACCAACAGCTTCTTACCAGTCGGGAAATTAGGGTACATCAGGGCATGCATGTAGATATGGTGGTTGTGGCCATGGTATCCAAACACCAGGATCTCAGAGGCAGCAGGTCGGGTCAGCTTAGGGTAGCCAGGCTGTGTCTCAGGGCCACGACATTGGGAAAGCATATGAAGTGCAATAGACCAAACATGAGTAGGATCTCAGACTTTCTACTATCATAGGTACTATTCTAGTAGCTTCTGTTTTATCTTCAGTACTTTTTGATATGGGTGTTAAACATAGTTTTATATTTGTGGCCATTGTGGAGAGCCTTGGGCTCTATGTTTCTCCTTTTTCTGATGTTATGATGCTAGACACTCCATTGGAAACTAGAACGGCTGGTGTGCATCAGTACAAGGAGTTAGCCCTTGAGGTTGGTGGGTGTCACTTTCTATGGGACCTCTATGTCATAGAGATGGAAGCTTGTGATGTCATTATTGGTATGGACTGGTTGGTAACCTTTTGAGACTTTCTGGATTACTATCATCACAGGGTGAGTTTCACGTCACCATAGGAGGGAGAGTTTCTATACAAGGACGAATGATATTTCCAGGAAAGCCGAGCTGTACATGAGCATCATGGGAGAGGTGGTGTGACAACCCATATTGCGAGCTTATATCTGGATGATCAGGGGACTTGTCAGAAGGATTTCACTCTAGTAGTTGATCGTTTCAAGGATGTCTTCCCGGATGACTTTTCAGGTCTTCCTCCAGAGCAAGAGGTAGATTTCTCTATTGAGCTTGTGCTAGGAGCGGCAACGGTGTCCATTCCTCCTTATAGGATGGCTAATCCTGAGTTGCAGGATCTCAAGAGGCAGTTAGTGGAGTTACAGACAAATGGTTTCATCTGATCCAATACCTCTCCTTGGGGTTCGCCGGTCCTTTTTGCGAAGAGGGTAGACAGTACCCTCAGACTTTGTGTGGATTATCGGAAGCTGAACTAGCTGATGGTCAAGAAATAGTATCCCTTACCAAGGATTGATGATCTTTTTGATCAACTTCAGAGAGCACGAGTGTTCTCAAAGATTGACTTGAGATCAGGATATCATCTGTTACATGTTAGACCATTGGACATACTGCTAATAGATTTTCGGAGTAGATATGGTCTATACGAGTACTTGGTTATGCCGTTTGGACTCATGAACGCGCCATCAGTTTTCATGGATCTAATGAATTTTGTGTTCCACCCTTGTATGGATTATTTTGTGGTAGTCTTCATGGAATATATCTTGGTGTACTCTCACACTCGACATGACCATGCCAACCATCTTGAGATCATTTTGAGTACACTGAGAGAGCATCCGTTATATGCTATGCTCTCAAATTGCAACATTTGGATAGACAAGACTCACTTCCTGGGTCATATTATCATAGAGACAGGAGTTGCAGTAGACCTAGAGAAGGTGAGAGAAGTAGTTTCCTAGGAGAATCATATGAACGTGTTTGAGATACAGAGTTTCTTGGGGATAGATTGTTACTACAGACATTTTATACAGGACTTCTCCCTCTTAGTAGTGTTGTTGACTGGTTTGACTAAGAAGGGTCTGAAGTTCGTTTGGTCAAAAGATTGTGAGATAGCCTTTTAGGAGATGAAGGGTAGGTTGACATCAGGACAAATCCTGATTCTTCCATAGAAAGGGAAGAGCTATACAATTTACTATGATGCATAATTTATTGGGATGGGTACCGTGTTGATGTAGGGTGACTGATTAGTTGCGTACAGGTCTCGACAGGCCACAAGAGAGGAATTACTTGAAGCATGACCTTGAGTTGGCTGTAGTTGTTCATGTGTTGTGCTGTTGGAGACATTATCTCTTGGGAGAGAATTATTTGGCTTTAACCAACAAAAAAAGTCTCAAATACATCTTTACTCAGTGTGACTTGAACCTGATACAACGAAGGTGGGTCGAATACCTTCAGTACTTAGACTTTGAGCTTTCCTATACACCTGGTAAGGATAATGCAGTAGATGATGCACTGAGTAGGAAGACTCAGACACATGCAGTGCAGGAGGCCAGTGGTGAGTGGAAGCTTATGGCTTTCTTCTCTGAGATGCATTTAGAGGTGCATGATAGTCAGAGGAGAACCTATATTTCATCCTTACCTATGAATTCTACCCTCCTAGATAGATTAATCATGAGACAACTATCAAATTCAGAAGGCCTAGTTCTATGGGAGTTGGTGGAAAGTGAGGACCCTCCTCCTGGATGGATGATAGGAAATGATGAGGTACTGCGTGTCTATGGATGAGTGTGGGTTCTAGGGGATATATGCGAGGAGCTTATATGGGAGTTTCATGCTTCAGCTTAGGCAGTGCATCCTGAAGTTACCAAAATGTAATGTGACTTGAGACATCAGTATTGGTGGTCGGGTATGAAATGGGAAGTTACTAGTTTTGTTACAAGATGTTCTACCTGTCAGTTGGTGAAGGGGGAGAATCAGAGGCCAACTGGACTATTACATCAATTACCCATTTCGGAGTGGAAATGGGATTGTGATGGACTTTGTGACTGGGTTTCTGAGGTCACCTCAAGGCATTGATTTCGTGTGAGTTGTTGTAGACAGACTTATGAAGGCAACTCACTTTTTTCCGGTCAAGGAGACCTTCGATGTTGATGATCTCAGGAAGATTTATATTCGAGAGGTAGTACGCCTTCATGGGGTCCCTCGTTCTATCATTTCAGATAGGGGTTCCTACTTTGCATCTTGTTTCTGGTATAGTTTGAAGAGGGCATTGGGTACACATGTTCTTCTGAGCACATCTTACCACCCTTAGACTGATGGCTAGTCAGAGCGTACGATACAGGGGCTTGAGGACATGCTGCGTGAATGCGTCCTAGAATTTGGGGGCTCTTGGGAGTAGTGCATACCCCTTGTCGAGTTTGCCTACAATAATACTTTTCAAGAAACTATTGAGATGGCACCTCACGAGGCTTTATATGGTAGGCCATGCCGATCACCTTTGTGCTGGTTGGAGGCAGGTGAGATTGCTTTACTGGGACCACGTCTCATGCAGGAGACTTCTGAGCAAGTCTAGTTGATTCAGAAGTGGATGGATACTACACAATCTTGTCAGAAATCTTATGTTGATCGCCGCAGATGACCCTTGGAGTTTGTGGTTAGGGATCGGGATTTCTTGCGTGTTTCGCCGAGGTTGGGACACAGGCGGATCAGGAGATAGGTTAAACTTTCACCGAAGTATGTGGGGCCGTTTGAGATTCTAGAGAGAGTCAGGTCGGTTGCCTACTAGTTGCGGTTACCACAAATGTACCAGGCCATGCACGACATCTTCCATGTATCTCAGCTGCGCCGCTATCATTCAGACCCAACTCACGTTTTTCAGCCCGAGGAGGTTGAGCTTCAGGTCGATGCATACTTTTAGAAGCATCTGATTCGTATTGTTGATAGGAGAACGATGGTTATCTGAGGCTGGTCAGTTCCTCTCGTTCGGGTACTACGGCAGCAAGGACGACTGCAGGACGAAACCTGGGAGTGGGAGACCGACGTATGTACTTAGTGGCCAGAGTTGTTCACAACACTATCTTCATCACCCTTGGATGGGAAATTCATGGATGAATTATTTTAAGGGGGGAAGTTTGTAAGAAATCAGTTCTTATTTTTGAGGTACATGTTTCTTCTTTTCCCTTTTCCTTAAGTGTTTTTGAGAAAATAAGGAAAATGGGGAAAAATCCCAAATTTTTTGGGTACAAACCGTGTACTTTTCCACATGTTGTATACTTTGGCTGTGTGGGATGAGTACACAGGGCGTGTAGGCCTTTCAGCGTTGAAGGATGTAAAACCTGACTACACGCCGTGTACTTTGTACTTATACGCCACATAATCAGTCGGTAGGTGAATAGTAAGGCGGTGGAGGCAGCGTCCAACAGAGCGATAATACACACCGTGTAATTAGGAATATATGTTGTGTACTAATGTCGATAGATGAACAGTGCCATGGTGGAAAGAAACCACCAGAGGAACAATTTAAAAAATGAAAAGTACACATCGTGTACTTGAGAGTACTTGTCGTATAGTTTGTTTTTTTCACTTAAAACAGGAAGTAGCCTCCTCATTTGATAGAGGAGGTAGAACCACCATTTGGAGCTCAAGAGGAAGGCCTGACCTTGGAGGATCACCCAAACGTGCACCGGGAATCCGATTCCGCCTCTGTTGATCACGTTGGGACCGTACGGGTATGCCCTCCCCTATCCTCGCACTATTCTTACCAATTATTTCTCTAAGGGAAGTTATTTAAGTTTGAACGGTAATTATTTTATCCCAGATCTACATCATTATTGGATGATTCAGGAGGCATCATTCACGTATACCGATCAGAGACGATCGAGGTAGGTGGTCTGATGATTATTTTCTACTGTTTTGTTGAAATTTTGTACTGTTGTGCTATGCTTCCATGGTTAGGGTGTTGTATCGATGAGGACTTTGCTGAAAGGATATCTAGAATTTTATAGATAATCTAATGATAAGTTTAAACTACTGTTTGGGATCACTGCTTGGATCGAGGACCACCCAGGGGGTGCATTCCTCTATTTAGTCGTTTGGCCAGGATTCCTGAGGGTATGCCTTGATTATGTTGTGTATTGCATTTTCTTGAGATAAAATTTATATAAATTTCTTGTTTATGCATTGGGATCAGCCTGGTTCTATTATCCTGAGGGCAGTGTTTTTTATTAGCCAGAGGGCAGTGTTTCTTAGCCTAAGGGCAGTGGTTGGTTGGCCTGAGGGTAACCTTCGTTTATTCCTGTGGGAAGTATTCTATGTGCCTGAAGGAAATATCACGTATGCCTGAGGGAAATGATCGTTATACTTGAGGGAAATCACCCATGGGTATTTGATTCTGTTACCTAAGGGTAAGGATAGTATGTATAAGGACATGACTATTTAGAATATTCGTTGTGATAATTTTCTATGTTGTACCTACCAAGATGAAGCATAATATTGGAGGTGATAAGAAATAATTAAAATGGAAACAAAACTGGTAGTGATAGTTACTTTTGAGTACTTACTAATTTAGTGCATTTACTTTTGCACACTTCTGTTGCACATTTTCACCGACAGTTGGGCACATGCCATTGGTTGGTGCCTACTGGGATTTATTTCTCACACCCTGTATGGTTCATGTCTTCAGCCCAAATATACTATATTGCTATAGGCATAAACATGGGAAAGGGTCCCTATACAGGTACATGATTGTAGAAGAGTAGTAGGAGAGCATGGGTCCGGGCCTAGGCTTGCGATGCTATTGTGTTCTATTTACTTTACTTTGTTCCATTTGGTTGTACCTTGTACTTTGAGTTGTATTGTATTTTTATTGTAGTGTATCTTATTCTGAATGATTTAATAGAATTTTGACATGCTGCATATTTATATATATGACTGCTAGTTCTCTTTTACTTCAGTTTTCCATTTCAATTTTATATTGTTTACTTTTTCATCTTTCGTATGTTATATATCTTTTCTACTGCGCTACACATTGAAAAATTAGGGCATAGCTTCCCCACTATTAGACCTAGGCCATCACTGCTAGTCAGAATCCTCTGGCGTTCGTGGAAATGCACTTGAGGTCATGTGTCCAACCAGTTTCGGGGCACCCGTTGAGTGGATTTCAGATCCGGGAAGTTACATTTAATATTCACCAAAAAAAGTTTTTCTTATCGGACTCCAAACATCTTACTAATCGCAACTGTGAATGTCATATTTTGAAAATTCAAAACAAATAAGTTTCAAAATTATGTTTAATGGTCACGTAGTACTTATTAGTTTATTCTATTTTCATTTCATGTGATTATATGAAATATTTATAAGAAATTAATTTCCATTGATAAAACATTGGGTTGTTATACCCTTTGTCAACAACATACTCCCCCATGGTGCTTATTTCCTAATATCTGGTGAAAAATATCATTTGGCCCACAGTTGTCAAATTATTACTCATCAATGACCTCCAAATCACACTATTTCAAGTATAAATGAAATATTCCATTACTAAATAGATATTAATATTTTTGAAATTAGAAAATTAAAACTTAAATTATGTTTTTTGGTCTGTTCATTTATCGCACTTCAATGTTTTTTTCTTTAAAAGACAATTTTCATTCAAGTCATATGTCCTTGAATGTTAAATTCTTCCCTCTTCAATGAAATTGAATGTATAAGTACATTATTCTATAATAATATACTTCTTAACAAAATTAAATCATTATAACTGTTATTAAATTGACAATAAACCAAACCAATTAAATTAAATTTCATATAAAAGTATTGTATTATACCCGATTGTGTAAAACTATAATCAATCAAACCAAAATTAATTAACTTGGATTTTTTGGTGAATCTATATTTATATTATTATTTATATCATCATCATTATTAATATTATTATTATATTAGGTCAACATCATTTTGTATTGGTTCCACTATGTTTGGATGAATTATGTTTGGTTTAGTTCAATTTTAGTCATTTTTGTTTCATTCAATTCTTGTTTCATTTATAGTTACATTCAATAAATCACATGATATAGATTTATTTCATACCCACTATTATAATTTTTTTCATTTAAGGTTTTATTTTATTTAGTTCAGTTCTATTTAATATTATTTATATTTGAATTATTGAAGTTTGTTAGGGTAAGATTATTCCCTTTTGGTTTAATTTTGTTTTATTATGTTTGATTTGGATTGAGAATATATGGATAATAAATTTTATTAATATTTAGTTTCATTATATTATCACCTATTCAATGGTAGTTTAAGTATTTATCTTTATATTAAATGAATAAATTTATATGTTGGTATGTTAATATTATTTAAAACTATATACATGTCATTAAATTTTAATGTTTTTATGTTAATATAGATTATAATTTTAACTATTTATATCTTAATGTTTTTGAATATATTTTAATTTACCCTTAAATAAATTTAGTATAACCTTACAAAATTTTCGTGACATTTATTACCTTCTTTTCACCCTTACATAAAATTAGTTTACCCTTAAATAAATGTTTTTAACCATACGTAACTTTTTGATGCCCACATTACTTTATTTTAGCCTTATAAAACATAATTTTACCCTGACATAAATTATTTTTACCCTAAGATGAAATTTATTATCCTTAAATATACTTTTTAACACTTACTTAACCTATTTTTTCCCTTTAATAATTTTTTATCATCATATAACATTTTCATACCCTTACATGACCTCCTTTAACCATTACATAAATTTATTTTACCATTACATAACTCTTCCTTACCCTTACTTACCTTATGTTTACCCTTGGATAACATTATTTTACACTTACATAACTTTTTTTACCCTTACATAACTTATGTGTACCCTGAAATAATTTTATTTTACCCTTACATTAGTTTTCTTTACACTTAAATAACTTTTGTTTACCCTTAAAAACATTAGTTTAACCATGAATATATTTGTTTACCCTTACTTAACATCTACTTACCATTACATAATTTTAAATTACTCTTATATAACTATGTTTCAAACTTACATAACTTATTTTTACCATTAAAAACATTAATTTACCCATATATTACTTTAATTTACCATTATACTTATGTTTACCAATACATTACTTTATATTTCCCTTACATGACTTTTTTAACCATAAATTAACATATGTATACAATTAAATAACATTTTTTTACCCTTATATAAAATTTCTTTACCCTTACTTAACATATTATTGCGCTTACATAACTCTAGTTTACCCTTACATAACTTCATTTTACCTTTTCTTAAATTCTATTTACCATTACATAACTTTATTTTACCCTTACAAAACATTCTTTTACCATTACATAGTTATGTTTAAACTTACATAACATTATTTTACCTTTATATAACCTAGTTTTATATTTACATGTTGTTTTTATACCCTTATATTACTTTATTTTACCCTTACTTAACTTTTTTTTACCCTTAATTAACTTCTTTTTACCCTTAAATATCTCTTGTTTACCCTTATATAACTTATTTTTTTCCTTTAGTTAACTTATGTTTACCCTTAAATAAGATTAATTTACCTATAAATAACATCATTTTACCATTAATTAACTAATGTTTACACTTATATAACTTGTTTTTACACTTTCATAACTTTTTTTTACCCTGACATAGATTATGTTTAACCTCACATAACATTATTTTACCCCTAACTTTGTTTACCCATACATAACTTTTTTACCCTTACATAACATATGTTTACCCTTAAATAACTTTATTTTACCCATACATAACATTTTTTAACCTTACATAACTTCTTTTACACTTACATAACTTTAGTTTACCCTAACATAACTATGGTTTACAATTACATAACTACAACTTACCCTTTTATAACATTATTTTACCCGTACATATGTTTTTTACCATTACTAATCTTCTTTATACCCTTACATAATATTACTTTACCCTTACATAACTTTATTTTACCCTTACATAACTTCAATTTACCCTTTCATATCTTTAGTTTACTATTAAATAACTTTGGTTTACCATAAAATAACTTATTTTTTCTCTTACATAACATTAGGATACCCTTAATTAAATTCTTTTATAATTAATTAACAACTATTTAAACTTATATAGATTTATTTCACCAATACATAACTTTTTTTACCCTTACATTAATTAATTTTACACTTTTATAACTTCTTTTTACATTTATATAACTTTTTTTCTTACATAACATTAGTTAACACTTATATATAATTTTTTACCCTTATACTGTAACTTCTCGGTTCTTGGTGCTGCCCAGAGGTTCCCCGTACCCAGTTGGTCACATGGCCTCAAGAACATTTTGTCAAACGCCAGAGGCTACTGAATAGTAGCGATGACCTTGGGTGTGATAGTGGGGAAACTATGCCCTCATTGGTAGAGTAACACAGTGTAAGTAAATAGATAACAGTAGAAGAAGTAGTAATAATAACATGGCACAGTAGACAGTGGAATACTACAAGTAGATAAACAACTGGAGCACATATATAAATGATGCATGTCACATATATCTAGGAAAGAATCCAAATAAGTGAAAATGCTAGAATGCAGTAATAAACCAAAGTATAAAGGAAAATAAGCAAATAAATCCTGTAGAATCGTAAGACTCAACTTGGCCCCATGCTCTCTAGATCCACAGAAATCAAGTACCTGAAGTAGAAGGGCGTTTTCCCTTATCTAAACCTACAACAATATAATCTGTTTGGGAAAAATAGAATTACCCAAAAATGGCGTGAGATGAATATTTGTAGGAAACCACCCAAAGATCTATGCCTCTCTGTTAGTGAATATATATATATATATATGGAAGGCAATATGAAAAATAATGTTATAAACAAGGATGTACTCAAAACTAAAAAATCCTATAGTTTCATCTATAATCATTTACATTTATTAAAATAATCAAACAATCAACATAAGAAACCTTCATGAAGTAATCCCAGGCTAACCCCTCTGGTTTAGCATAAAAAAAGACTCTCTAAGGAAGCATTCACTGTCAATTCCCCCTATGTACTTTTATCAGTAAACTACAAACACTCTAGGGAAGCACTCAACGTCCAATTCCCCTTGTGGTCTTGCAATGGGGAACTACATACACTCCGAGGGAGCACTCATGACCATCCCCCCTATGGTATTTCAATGTGAAAAGTACAACAGACACTCTGGGGAAGCCCTCTGCATCCATTCCCCCTTATAGTATGACTACACCTGGTTCCCACAGACCTGTGTGAAGAAATCATGCACAAATGATATCCAGAATCCAAAGTAAATCATAATATACTACTTGAATAAATAGCTACAAAGCATATCACAATGTATTAGATAATATGACACCATCCTAACAACAATAGGTATGAAAAAAGCATCCAAATAGGTAGTTCTAGAACCAATGGCCCCAAAAATCAAACATGGGAAAACACATCCATAGAATGGAAAATAAACCCTATTCACAATCCAATATCCTTTCTCAACCAAACAAATAAAAACAGGTATTAACAGGGTTAAATTCCCTAAACTCATAATACCCCAAACTTGGTTATTGAGAAATTTTGTAGATATAATTCAAATACAAACTAAAAAAAGGCAAAAACCACCTACCTCAAGGTTGTACGTTCGATATAATTGAATCTCAGCCTTTGAATTGACCTAGAATGTCATAGATCCACAAAAACGTCTAAGAATTTCAATTAAGGGATTCTCACAAAAGAGTAGGAATCATGAGATGAGGCTCTAGAGGAACGAATAAGTCACTGAGGCAATTCCAACGCAACAGATGGAGTTTGATTCAGATCATAGACGGCGGGTCAGGGTCTTAGAGAAGAATCGTCAGATTTGGTCGCTCCTGGATGAGACAAAGCCAAAAGAAGAGATTTCTATGAACGATACGTAACCCCGGTCCAATATAACAATTAAAAATAAAAATATTTGGCGTGTTCCTTAAGAATACATGGCGTGTATAGGCCTTAACCGGATCCCACTTTAAGTTTCCCTACAATGTCATCACACAGTCTTGTACGTGGTAGTGACACGGCCAGACACAGCCTGGACTCAGCGAGAGAGTACACAACGTGTACATGGAGGTACACGATGTGTACTCCTAATATTTTCCTTCTTACCTTTTTCCTAAAAAACAACTTGAAAACAAGATTCATATCTAAAAGATGATCCGGGTTCTTACAAACATCCCCCTTAAATAAATTCATCCCCGAATTTCCCTAATGAGGAGGGGTAGAAGAAGAATACTTGAATAGCTCTGGCCACTGTGATAATATATCGGTCTCCCTCTCTCAAGTCTCATTCTATAATTTCCCATGCTACCATAGTACCTGCACTAGAGGAACATATCATATATGGATAACCTTCACACTGCGATCTACAATCTGGATAGGATGCTCCTCAAACGAGGCATCCCCCTCCAACTCAACCTCCTCGGGTAGAAAAACATGGGATGTGTCTGAGAAGTAATGTCATAGTTGGGAAATGTGGTAGATGTCATGCATATCCTGGTACCTCTTAGGTAACTGCAACCGATAGGCAACCGACCTGAGTCTCTCCAAAAACTCAAAAGGCCCGACATATCTTGGTGAAGGATTACCCTGTCTCATAATCCTCCTATGTCCCAACCTCTATGTGACCTATAGGAAAACCTGATCTCCAACACCAAACTCCAGAGGTCATCTCCATCGATCAACATAAGAATTATATTGATACTGTGCAGTATCCATCCTCTTATGAATCAACTCCACCTACTCTGAGGTCTCTTGGACAAGAAGAGGTCCCAACATAGTTGTCTCTCCTTCCTCTAGCCAACATATTGGTGATTGGGAAGGCCTATCATACAAATACCTATATGGTTCCATCTGAATAGTTTCTTGAAAACTATTATTGTAGGAAAAATCCACCATAGGTATGTTCTTCTCCCTAGAACCTCCAAAATCTAGGACACATGATTGAAGAATTTCTTTCAGTACATGTATCATAAGCTCGGACAGGCCATCTGTCTAGGGATGGTAGGATGTACTCAGAAGTACCTATATACCCAGAGCTCTCTGTAGTCCCTGGCAGACCCGAGAAGTAAAATGGGAATCCCTATCTGAAACAATGGAGTGCAGAACCCCATGTAAACATACAATCTTCGGAATGTACAACCTTCCCAGATCATCAACAGTGGAGGTATCCTTGATTGGTAAGAAGTGTAAAAAATTAGTGGATCTATCAATTAAAACCCAAAATGCATCATTCCATTGAGACGACCTAGGTAATCCAGTCATGGAGTCCATTGTGACAGCATTCCACTTCCACTCTGGAAAGGGTAACTGCTGCAAAATCCATATGGGTCGCTGATACTCTGCCTTCACCTGCTGACAGGAGGAAAATCTCATGACCAAACCAGCAACATCTCTCTTCATACATGGCCAACAATACTGATGGTACATATCTCAATAAATCGAGGTGACACCAAGATCAACTGCCCAAATTGAAGAATGAAAATCCTGCATCATCTCCTCGCGTATGTCTGATGACACCCATACACACCCATGAAAGCATAAGATCTCATCCTCGCTTATGGTCCATCCAGAAATAGGGTCCTCTACTAACACACTCTTCTATAGGACTAGGCCTCCAGAATATGATAACTTCCACATTTTTACTCAATCTAGAAGATTAGAGGTAACTAATACATAAGGAAGAAACATCTTCCCCTGGCTGTCGTGAACCTCCAAATAAATCATAGAGAATAGAGACATAAACTTCCACTCATTGCGGGACTCATGAAACTCCTATATCCGAGTGCTCCTTCTCAATGCATCATCCACTATGATGCCTTTTCGAGGCCTGTAGGCAAGATCAAAGTCAAAGGACTGAAGGTACTCAACCCACCGTCGTTGTCTCAAATTCAGGTCGGGTTGAGTAAAGATTTACTTAAGACTTTTATGGTCATTGAAAACCAAAAACTGCTCTCACAAAAGATAATATCTCTAAAAACTCAAGGAATAAACAACTGCATCCAACACAAGATCATGCGTCGAGTAATTCCTCTTGGGTGGCCTCAACTGTCGAGACCTGTACATAATGACTCCTTTATTCTGCATAAGTACTGCTCCAAGCCCGATACTTGAAGCATCATAGTAAATAGTACAGCTCTTGGCTGGCTTTGAAAAAACTAATGTCGGTGCTGAATTCAACCTTCCTTTCATTTCCTAAAAGGATGAATCATAGGAATCAATCCATAGGTACTTTACACCCTTCTTAGTCAGGCCCTTCAACGGAATTTCTAAGATTGAAAAGTCCTGTATAAAACGTCGGTATTATTCAGCTAGCCCTAGAAAACTCCGCACATCAAATATGTTCATAGGATTCTCCCAGGAAACTATTGCCCTCAGTTTCTCTAGGTCTACTTATACTCCTCTCTCTAAGATAACATGACCCAATAAGTGAATATGGTCCATCCAAAAGTTGAATTTTGAGAGCTTAGCATATAACTGATACTCTCTCTGTGTACCCAAAATGATTTGAAGTTGTGTGGAATGGTTGTGTCGAGTGTGAGAGTACACCAATATATCATCCACAAAGACTACCATGATATAATCCATGTATGGATGGAACACATGGTTCATCAGTGCCATAAAAACTGTAGGCACGTTCATGAGACCGAACGACATAACCACATACTCGTATATACCATACTCACTCCAAAAGGTTGTAAGAGGTATATCTGATGGTATAATGCACCAATGATGATAACTGGATCTCAAGTCAATATTTGAGAACACCCTGGATCCTCAAATCTAATCAAAGATATCATCAATCCTCAAAATGGGATATTGGTTCTTGACCATCAACTGGTTCAACTTCCGATAATCTACACAAAGTTTGAGGGTACCTTCTACCTTCTTCGCAAACAGGATAGGATAATCCTAAGAAGAAGTACTAGGTTTGATGTAACCCTTTTCCCATAACTCATCTAATTTATTCTTGAGCTCCTATAACTTTGGTGTAGCCATCCTATAATGAGAAATGGGCTCCAGTGCTGCTCCTAGCACAAGCTTAATAGAAAAGTCTACATCTCGCTCCAGAGGAAAATCGAAAAATACCTCTAGAAGGAAATCCTTAAAATGATATACCATTGGAGGAATGTCCATCTATGAAGTCCCCTAGTCATCGAGATATAGACTAAAAAACTGGATATCCCATTCTCCCTTATAAAGAAATGATTCTCCCTCTGGTGATGTGAAACTCACTCTACAACAATAGTAATCAACCACAACCTAGAAGGGAACCAACCAGTCCATTCCAAAAATGAAATACTAGCCTATCATATCTAGGACATAGTGGTCCCATAAGAAGTGACACCCACTATCCTCAAGTGGGAACTCCTTGCACTGAAGTACACTAGTCGTTCTTTTCCCCAACGGAGTGTCCAACATTAGGACATCTGCAAAAGTAAAGAAACAGAGCCCAAGGCTCTCCATAATAGCAAAAAATATGAAAATATGGGAAGTCCATGTATCAAAAAGTGTAGAAGTGATAAAGGGGAACTAGAATGGTATATTGTGCTATAGAGGGTTCAGAATCCTTCTACTGTTGGATATGCTCTATCACAAAATCCCAACCTGAACTGCGGCCCTGTGAAGATGACTGAGATCCCTGAGCTTTTCCACCATGTAGTTGTCAAAAACCCTGTGTTTGAACACTGTTTCTATGACCTCCACCTCAGCCTGAATGACCTAAAGAACTCCAGCCCCAGGTCTGATGTGGGATAGGTGGTCTTTATCCGGTATGAGGAGTCAAAATAGAACCCCTGTAACTTGCTTTTGGTGAGAAAAACTGACAAAAATGCTGAACATGACCCATCTTGCCACAATATCATCACTCAAATGGGTCTATCTAGAAATGTGGACTCATATTATCACTCTTCTTGCACTGGTAGCACACCACTTGGATACTAGAAGAAGTATCCAGCCTCCTCAAATCTCTACACGTAGACTTCCTATGACACATCCTATTGTCAGTCGGAGGGGTACCAACTCTGGATGCCAAGACGCCCTGGCTCACAGCTCCAGAATCCCTCGGGTTGTGCTTCATGATCAGTGCCTGGTTGACTTTAGATGTGTTAGAAGTCAACCTGAAGATGTTAACCTGAGATAGGATGTCATGCCTAATACCATCCTCAAACTTCCTCATCAGAAATAACTCATCACCTCCAAGAATGGGTGTGATGTGCTTCAGCTCTGTGAAGAGAGAAGAATACTCCATGAATGAAAGAGTAACCTACTCCAGACTCATAAACTCTTGGTCTTGATTGTCCCTCAGAGTCTTTGGGTAGAATTAATCATAGAAGGAATGCTATAACTAATCCCAAACCATACTCTACTGGCGTTCTACCTCTGAGATCACATACCACTATCTCTTGGAGGAATCTCGAAGAATGTTGGTAGAGAGCTTCATCCTCCTCTCTGGAGTCATCACCAGATGATTGAAGATCAAAATCATATCTTCTAACCATGACTCTACAGCCTAAGGTCCTCCATCCCATAAGAAGGTGGGAGGATGTTTCTACTAAAAAACCTGTGTCGACTCTGCAATAGATGGGGCATGATGCGGTACTCTCTGGAAGGTCTACATAACCCTCATGAAACCTTCTCAGAACTATGCATCAGCACCTGTATTTGGAATGACGGTTAGTGCCAAGACGTGCACGACAGGGGGATCTTCTAGTAGTCCCTGACCAACCATATCTAGTGTCTGATCGTTGCCTTGTATTTTTCGAACAACAGGAGGACGTCTTGGTGGCATGACTCTCCAAGGAAAAGTGCAAACCTTAGTTCAATATTATCAGGAACTAAAACTTAGAAGTGCAGGAAAGGAACATGAGAAGAAAAAAAATCATGTTTCATAAAAAAACGATACATGACGTGTATCACCACTACATGGCATATTCCATTAAGTCTTTATATGGGCCTGTACATCTAACAAAATTGGTCGTGTAACACACCCACACATGGCGTGTTCCTCCCAAGGACACGACATGTACTTGAATCGTTTCCCCCCTACCTGAGTCCCCCTACACGACTCCTACCTGGGTAACTCTACATGGCGTTTGCACCCTGGACACGGCGTGTATCCCTTACGTCATAACCATCCATGTTTTTATTCACACGGTCGGTGACACATTTGACTCTACATGGCATGTTTTATGCCAGCCATAGTGTGTACTAGAAGGATTTCACTGACCCATGCCGTTAGTCACACAGTCGGTTACATATTCCTTATAACATGACGTGTACTCCTTGTACACAGCATGTTCCACCAAACATATATCAACCCCATGTCTCTGCCCACACAGTTAGTCACACGGTTAAGTATTACACGGTGTGTATATATAATACACGACATGTACTTAAGATAAACTTTTCCTTCATGAACAGAAGGACACATTGTGTGTATTCATCAATACACACCATATATTCTGGGTTTTCCCAGACAGTAAGCATTATAAACTACTCTATAACCCATAAAAACACTAAAAAAACATTAAAGTGTGAGATTAAGATCTGTTGGGGGCCATAATCCCAACGAACCAAAGCTTGGCATCATGTTCATGTCATATACAACTATAAAAGTGTAATGATCCCCCAAATTACAATCCATAAGGGCCCATAACACCTTAGAGACTAAAGTTTGGTGCTCAATAAAATGATACCTTACACAATTATATATACCCTATCAAGATAATAGGAATTATATCAAGGAATCTATTACAATAGTGTACTTATCTAGCACAATATCTACCACAACAACATGAAATCCGTCATGAACCATAAATGGAATAGTAAGAATGAATGACATGTGATCTCTAAAAAGTGCCTATATGATGCCTGAGATGGAATAACCTCATCTCATTGGGTTTCAAGCGAAATACAACCTAAATAATATCAACAATAACAATACAAAACATGGAATTACCCAACAGTGAAATCAAATCAACTATAAAAAAAATGAAAAACTAGAAAATTCCAATAATTGCAGTAAATTAACTTTTCCATGTACACGAGTTAGATACTCATGGAAATAGCTTATTACCAACTACTTATTCCCTCCTATCCTTGGATATAGGATCCAAATAATATGTTAAGAAGAAATGAATTCCTCTGATACCAATTTGTAATGTCCTGGTTCCAAGTGCCGCCCAAAGGTTCCCCATACCTGGTTGGTCATATGACCTCAAGGGAATTTCCCCGAACGCTAGAGGATGTCGACTTGTAGTGAGGGAATTGGATGTGATCGTGGGGAAACTATTCCATCATTGGAAAATTAACATAGCAGAAATAAATATATAATAATAGTAGAAGTGGTGATAATAACATGCCACGATAAATAATGGAAGACTACATGTATATAAACAACAGGAGAACATATATAAATGATTCATATAACATATGTCTAGGAAAGCATCCAAATAAGTCAAAATGTTGGAAGATAGTATTAAACCAAATTTCAAAGGAAAAAAAGTAAATAACTCCCGCAGCATCCCAAGCCTTAGATTGGTCTCATGCTCTCTAGATCCACAAAAATCAAGTACCTAAAGTAAAAGGGTGCTTTCCCTTATCTAAACCTATAACAATATAATCTTTTTGGGCCCAAAATCATGACCTAAAAAGGGAGTGAGATGAATCCCAGTAGGAATCCACCTAAAGACTTGTGCCTATCTTTTAGTTAATATATATATGGAAGGAAATTTGCGAAATGAAGTGATAAATAATGAAGTACTATAAAGTAAATAATCCTACAATTTCATGTACATTCATTTAAATTTATCTAAATAATCAACCAAACAACACAATAAACCCTCTAGGATGTACTAATAGTATAACCCCTCTGGTTCAGCTTAAACAAAGACTTTATGAGGAATCACTCACCGTCAATTTTCCTTGTGCTCTTTTATTAGTAAACTACAGACACTATGGGGAAGCACTCAATGTCCAATTACCCCTATGGTCTCACAATTTGGAACTACAGAAACTATGAGGGAGGACTCACATTGATCCTCCCTATGGTCTCACAATATGAAAAGTATAACATACACTCTAGAGAAGCCCTCAGAATCCATTCCCCCTATGGTCTAACTACACCAGGTTCCCACAGCCCTGTATAAAGAAATAATTCACAAACGATATGCAGTAGCACAAGTAAATCATAATATACTACTTGGATAAATATCACCAAATCATATCACAACATATCAGATAATACCACTCCATCCTAAAAACATTAAGCATGGAAAAAAGCATCCTAACAAACAGTTCTGGACCCAATGGCCAAAGCAATCAAACATGATCAAACACATCCATAGCATGGAAAATAAACCCTATTCACAATCCAATATCCTTAATCTAGAAAACAATTCATAGTAGGTATTAACAGGGTCAAATTACCTAATCATGTAATACCCCGAACGAGGGTATTGGGAAATTTTTCACATTTAATTCAATGAAAAACTACAGAAAGGCCCAAACCACATACCTTGACGTTTTAAGATCAATGTAGTTGATCCACAGCCTTTGAATCGACCTATAATTCCGTAGATATACAAAATCATATAAAAAATCCATCCAAGGGTATCTCACAAAATAAGAGGAATCAAAAGATGATGCTATATAAGATAGAATAACACACTGATGCGATTCCAACACAATAGGTGCTATTTGATTCGAAGCAAGGATGAAAGGTTGGTGGATCAGAGAAGAATAATCAGCTTCGGTCCCTCCTGGATGAGATGAATCCAAAATAAGATCCTTGTGTGAACAACATGCATCCTCGATCTGATATAACAATTAAAAATAAAAATACAATGTGTGTTCCCTAAGGATAGATGGCGTGTATAGGCCTTAACCAGATCCCACCTTAAGCGGACCTACCACATCATCACATAGTCATGTACGCGGCCATGACATAGCCATACACATCCTAGACTTAGTGCCATAGTACACAACGTGTACATGAAGGTACATGGAATCTACTCCTAAAATTTTCCTTCTTCCATTTTTCCTAAAAAATAACTTGAAAACAAGATCCATAGCTGAAAGAATATCCGAGTTCTTATATATATGACATATGTTTACACTTACATAATTGTATTTACACTTAAATAACATTAATTTACTGTTCCCTAACTTCTATTTACCCTTAATAAATTTATTTTACCTTTACTTAACTATTTTTACCCTCACTCAAATATATTTTAACATACTTAACCTGTACATGTTTTTGTTTATCCTTACATATCTTTTTCTTAACCTTAATTAACTAATTTTTAACAAAACATAATAGTAATTTACCCTTACATAACTTATTTTTACCCTTAAGAAACTTTATTTAACCATTAGATAAATTTTTTTCCCTTTACTTAACTTTTATTTACCCTTACATAACATTAGGTAATCCTTACATAGCTTCACTTTATCCTTACATAACTAATAATGAACCTTAGGTAACATTTTTTTACCATTACATAACTTGTTTTTACTATTACTAAACATTTTATTTTAACCATAATTAGCTTATTTTTACCATTGCATGAATTTATTTTTCCCTTGCATAAATTTGTATTACCCTCTATTAACTTCTTTTTACCTTTACATAACATTTCCCCCTTATATAGTTTTTTTATACTTACATAACATTTATTAACCACTGTGTAACATTATTTTACCCTTATATAGTTTCATTTAACCCTTACATAACTTCTTATTTCTTTTATATAACTTTATTTTACCCTTAATTAACTTTTTTTACCCTTACCCAATTATAGTTTACCCTTAATTAACCTCTAAAAGTTTCTTTTTTCCCTTACATAACTTTGTTTTCTCCTTACATAAGTTATGATTACCCTTACATATCTTTATTTTACCCTTATATATTTTAGTTTACCATTACATGAATTTATTTTACTATGTTATGATAATATTTCTAGCTATAGTCATCAAAATTTTACAACTAATTTTTGTTAGAAATATATGAAGATTTTCCATGTTTTATTCAATTACTAAATTGTTAAACTAGACTCTATTTGTCATTTTTAGCCTAAATCCACTATAATTTAAGCTATATAGCAGTTTTTTATATTGTAGTTGCTAATTTTATTAATGATAATGTGAGTTACATATATCATAGTTATGCAATAATTATTGAGTTATATTTTGAAGAACAATTCTTCTATTTCTCATCAGTTTCTATTATATATATGATTATTTTTTCTATAATAAATCTAAATATACATCTAAAAATTTCACTCCACATATTACATTGAAAATATTATATTTTTATCTAAATTTGGTTCATTAATAATGAGTTTTTAATTGAACATTTTGATTCTCAAAAATTTAACCAACATTCTAAAACTGTTTACATCCTAAAATAGTTTTCTATATTTTGTGTGCTTAGATTTTTTTGACATCATGAGCTACATAAGTCAAAATATGGTGTTTCTTGATATTTTGTATTTTTTTTAATTACCTAAATATAATTAAACCAGAATAGAAGATGCATTTTTAGATATATGGTTTAAAAATTCATGTAATTTTCTGTTTTCTAGATTAATAGACTTCCATAATTGAGTTCTGAGGCATTTTTCATTTATTTTTACGTCAAACTAAATAGAAGATTCAATTAAATATACAAGATTCCTCTCCTATTTTGTCTTTGTCATCTTCTCCAAATGGTGGTGATACTTAATAGCATCCTTGTTTTTCTAGTTCTTATTGACACTTTCTGAGAAATAATATTCAATAACACAAAATAGATTATTAATTAAAATCATCATCATTTTCAATCCAAAAGCAAAAATTTGATTAATATCTTAAACTCATCACTCTTCTAATGAAAAATAATTTCATGGTACTGTGTTGTTGGAAACTCATTTGTAATTGGTCCTCTAAAATTGTTACCACTCTAGAAACCCATTCATTATACAACTCATATTTTTATGTTCCTCATTGCTCCTCTGATCCCATTAACTATGTTTTCCTCACAACCTCACTATATGAAAAATTATAATCATTCTTATATCAACCAATACATTTTATACATGGATATTACATCTTAATATATGAATATTTATTGCATAACATAATGATCTACATTATAATCCTATATGTTTAGAGCCTTTGGAAACATGAATATAAAAAAAATTGGTTCATAAGTGAACTACATCCTCTCCCACTATGTTCTTTATAACTAGTACCCTACATAGAAATACCATATTTAGAACCTTACTTCATATATTGGGGTAAGGAGACATAATAAAGGGTGATTTCAGATGCTCAGTAATGGTAAACAAGGGAGATATCCATGATCAATTAAACATAACATGAGCATAAAATTTAAAAACTATACCATATATATCAATTAACATAATATCAGTTCATGGAATAAATCATGGTCTTCCATATGATATGAATCATTGAGGAATCAATAAAGTGAGATATAATGGAATAACATTGGAATAAGACATAAGTTTTTGGCATACATATAAGCATAGAAAATCATTTCCTCTGTATTCAAATATTACTACTAAGACTATAATATTATATTGGGATCACTTATTAGACTATTTTAGTATTCAAGGTTCACTCTCAACACTATCATAGTGGATATAAACCCTTACTGAATAGGGTACACTCCCAATTGAAGACCTATTTATCTCATGAGATATCTATTTTTACATAATGAATTAGGGTGTTATATATTTCATGGACCTACCATCAAATAATGAAAATAATATATATTTATTAAAAAAATCATAAATTTTCCATCATATCATAACCTATGAAAAGAAAATGGGTTTCATAAACATTTCATATTTTCTACATAATATAACCCATGAAAATAAATGGGTTTCATAAATTAAAAAACTCATGGAAAAGAAACAGGATTCGTAGAATCATCATTAAATCATCATCATCATAATCCATCCAATAAAAGATATTTTATTGTATAATTTGATTATATACAGGTTAAAACACGAGTAATTTCAAAGGATGTTATCATAATAGAAAATTCCTTTAAAATATCACTAGGAATATTTCTTGAGGAAAATAAAATTTTAAGTTTGATATCATTTCTTTAGAATCATAAAAATTATAAAATATTAATGAAAAAATTTTCGTTGAATAAAACCTTGAAAACTTTTAAATTATTATTTAAAACATTTTTCTTTCATTATAGAAGGAAATAAATTTCATATAGTGTATGTTAAAATAACGTTTCCTTTCACTTTTTTAGTAAAAAGTCAAAACTACCTCATTTAAAAAAATGTTAGGAATATTTCATAAATTAATTTTTCAATAAATTAAATAATTGTTAATAAAAATTAAAAATCATATTATAATATTAAAAACATTCTTTAAAATATTTTCTAGAATAATGTGCATGGAAGAGAAAGTACTTCTGATTGAAGATAGAAATAATGACTTTTTTTCTTAAAAGCATTCTCTTGGAATATTGAGTACTTAAAGTGGCTAAAATGATAGAGAAACATATAATTTATAAAAATAACCATAGAATAGAAATATTAAATATTTTAATGAGAGTTGTATCATAATATTTTAGCACAATAAAATTAATCATAAACAATCCTAGTAAATAATGAGATTGTAACATAAAACCATTACATCAAGTTCCACTTGATTTGAAAGTACTCTAGACTCAAGTATAATAAATTTAAATTAATTATAATTAAATACCAAAATTTCATACATACTAATAATATAACTTATGATCAATTTATATAATTTCAACACTGACTTATTTATAATTCTTTATTAAAATCATATTTTCTTGTGTTAAATGTTATATTTTTCCAAATAAGTTCAGTCTAAAAGTTCTAGTAATTTTACTTTGATAAAGGTTCAATAAAACCCAATATTTTAATAATGATATAAATTTCATATATATTCATTATATATCTATATACATGCACTCATCTATAAAAGTCAGATATAGAGAAATTAATTACATCATTTAGAAAGATGGTAGGTTGTACGTATGCATTAACATTTTTTTTCACTTTTTGAAGGATGAAAAAAAATAAAGTTAAATAATAATTAATCTTTCTAGAATAATTATTATATTTTAAAAATCATATATATTCCTAAAATATATCCTTATTACCATCTAGGTAAAGCGTAAATAAAAATTAATCATTTCACTTCATTAAGGAGGTAGTCCAAACATACACACGAGCAATGTCATTATTTTCCAGTGAATTGGAAGGTAAGAAGGTAGTCATGATATTATAATTAAATAATTATAATAATCCAAAAAATATTATATAAAATAATACATCATTGTATCCATCCATAAAATATGGTGTTGAAAAATGAATTGTATCACTACTTGGAGACAGTAAGGTGTACGTATGCATGAGCGATACATTCACTTTCCCTTTGATGGGAATGATAGTGAAAATGGTGGTTTCATAATCATTATAATATTTCATAATATTTTGGATACTTAATTTATTATTTTATGATAAACACAAAATATTCAGAGGAGGGAAAAAAAGAAGTTAAAAAAGAGAGTGATTAATCATGGTGGTAAAATTTTCATTGAAATAATTCATTTAGATATACAATTAAGGACCCATGGGTTGGTATTTTAGGGAAAAATCTCCCCTATATTATGGTTAGAGATGTTTATAAGATAAAACTGTATATTTTAGTTAATATAGGTGGCCAAAATTTATGAAATAAAGATAAAGATTGGTGTCCTTTCATAAGGGAAAGAGTGAACACACATGAAATTTCTTAAAAGATAAAAATATAACAAACTCATACCCCAGAAAATTTCTCCCAAATGTTCTTGAATTATAAGAAAATGAGTATAGGGTCTAAATAACATCAGTAATGAAATTTTATATAAGTTTTGTTATCATCTTAAATGTTATAATTTTCATTAACCTCTTTGTTATGAATATTTTATCTTAAACATGGTTAAAAAATATTTCAATATTAAAGGTTTAAGAATTTTATAATAAAAGGAAAAATGACACATAAATAAAAAAATGATGAATTTTCAAACCATATTTTAATCAATTGGTTGAATATAATATTTTTAAAAAATTTAATAATATTTCATTTATTATAAAATATCATTAATGTCAATTTTGGAACTATACATTTAATTTGACTTTAAATACATTAAGAAATGATGGAATTAAAATATAATATTTTATAACATCCCTAATATGTAATATATATATAAATAATTCATGTAGTATAATAATTGACCAGAATTTTATTACATTTAATATTTTTAAAATGATTTATTTTATTTTTCTATTAAGTGAATAAAATTGTGTCTTCATTGGGTAAGAATTAAAGGTAATTGAATTAATCCTCTTTTTATCATTATCTAAAAAAATTACAGATATTAAATTCAATAGTTTGATATGTTATATTTATTATTTTCTTAACATATTATAAAGTTCATAATAAAGAGATCTTGAAACAAATTACCATGTATAAGAAAATTTTATCGCAACTAATGAAATAAATTTATAAAATATGATAAATGTAAATGTTAAATAAGCTGTAATTCTTTATCTTAATGTTGTGACCCTATTTTATCAGTTTTACCCTTACTTGGGTGAAATACATTACTATGGTTACTATTTATAATGAACAAAAATAAAATGGGCTTATTTACCAAATATGGACCTCATGATTTCAAAAGTGGAATCCATTTTTCATAAATAAATTTCTATTAGTGGTATAAATTCATTTTAGAAAAGGTGCATAAATCATGATTAAAACCATTTTTTAGAAAAATACATTTCTAAACATGAAACTTAATTTTTCAAATCCACTAACTAAAAACTATTATATAAAAGATAATATATACATTATATAAATTTCATTAAAATAATTCACCAATTATTATTGATTTAATTTATTAATATAAAAACACACTATGGTCATAAAATAATTTTTTTCACAAAAAGATATCCTTTAGTTACAAACGATTTTTATTATCATTTATATTTAATTGACAACTAAAGAATTTATTTAATACATGTGTAAAATATAAATTTTTTATTTTTTATTTTTTTCATATTCATACATACCAATTTGACAACTATATTATAACAGTATAATATATAATAATTCATTTAGACTTAGGGTTGAATGTACTAAAATATATCAATGAAATCAAATTTCATTAAAATTAAATATATTCTAAAATCATAGGGGGTTAAATTATACCTAGATCTAAATGAATTTTCCCATGATATTCCTTAAATATATTACAAATAAATGAAGATATCACTATTTCATCATATCCTCAAGTTCCCAAGTAGCTTCTCTGAGTTTCTGATTCCTACATAAAATATTAATCTTGTGAGTAGTCTTGTTTAGTAGCACTTTATCTATATGATCTTATATTTTTGTTATTTATTCATAATAATGAAGATCATTATTTTGTGGAATTACCTCTAATATTGGTAAATGTTAATGATCGAGTATGTACATCCTTAGAATATATAAATGGAACACATTGTGATTATGAGGGATTTTCTGTGGAGGCGACCAGAGAAAAGATATTGTCCCTATATGATCAACAATTTTTATGGGTAAAATATACCTTAGTATCTTATTTCCCTTATTTCATAATTTTATATCCTTAATACATGGATAAATTCAAAGAAACAACTTCTCACTGACTTTGAACTCTGGATCTCACCAATAATTATCAACATAACATTCCTATTGAATTTGAGATACCATGATTTGATGATTAATAGCTCTAAATTTCTATATCATTTTCTCATCAATATCAGGTCTTAATAGATGTTTTTATCCAACTTCATCCCAATAAATGATATTTATACACTTATTTCCATTAAGGGCATCGTATGAAGATATTTTAATGATCAAGTGAAATTTATTCTCATATGAATACTTGACTAATGGAAGGTATTGATCCCAAACACATTTTAAATCCACGGAATAATATCTCAGCATATCCAATAAATTTTGGACAATACTCTAAAACATTTTATTTTTTTGAGGATGATAAGAAATACTAGAACTCAAACCTTTCCTCAAATCCAGAATAATAATTTATCAGAACGTCGAGGTAAACCCTATATCCTGATCTGATACAATAGAATGTGGTACTCCATAAAGCCTTTCCATATCCTAAACATAAATTTAAAAGACTATATCTAGGTATTAATATTCTCTTATGACATTCAATTACATATACTCTACAAGGTGCTCGACTGTAACCCAAATACAGTTATCATCATTAGACATTTTTTTGAGTCTGATGACATAATCCATGGTGGTGTTTTACCATTTCCATTCTGATATATGTAATGGTCTTAATATAAACTTATAATTATGTATCCTAGACATAACGTGATGACATACCAGGCACCGAGATACATAATTTTCAATATCCCTCATCAAGTTTTCCCATAAGAAATACAAATTCATTTCTCTATATCTATTTGTACTAACATAAAGAATATATAATAATTAACTATAATCCTTTTCCAATAATTAATTATAATATAGTAAGTGTGAAACACATACAATTTTTATAAACATTATTATTCCATCATAATTGATGTTGAACTCAAGAACATTTCAGACCTCCTTCTGTAGTTTTACATCTTCCTTTTTCATCATATTAATCCTCACGTGGATATATGGTTGAACAATAATTTAATAAAGATAATATTTCAACTCATCTTTCAATATTTCTATATCAGTTCTTTGAAAATACTAAAATATTGTATCCTTTTTGATCCTCGTCATAGAAAAGAAAGTATCATCCCATTAAATTAGAGCACCTTTTACCTTTTTCTATTTCATAGGTTAGTAATGTATTGAGCGATTATAATAATTAATAAACTCTATCTATACTCTCTAGCACAGATTCATCACTTTTTTTAGGGAATATATACTTTACACTTTTATAATTAGTATATATATAACATATTTATCAATAAAGATAAGTCCACTGTATCATTAGTAAAAAATTACCATTGCTTACTCCAAATAATAATTTTAGAAATATTTCTCATGAACCATACATTAGAATTTTGCATAGGCTATAACCATATCATTCTTCATGAGAACACATCATAACCCTTTCTTATATGTGTCACTATAGATTAAAAAATTGTATCTACTATTGGTTAATGTAATAATAGGTTTAAGGACTAAACTACACTTTATTTTCTTGAAATTATCTTCACATTCATCCATCCGAATAAATATGGCTCTATTTTTTATTTATCCTGGTGGGTGGATTAGATAATCCTAAAAGATTATTTATATAGAACCAATAATATCCTTCCAAAAAATGAAAATTTTATATCTCAATAACAGTGGTTAGTCTAGGACAATTTTTAATAACTTTGGTTAGTAATGGATCCATAGATATACCCTCCCTTGAGATTATATGACCTATAAATGAAACTTTGTGTATCCAAGATTCACACTTGTTTGAAATTTTCTTATAGTTTCTCATTTTTTAATATCTTATTTACAATCCTAAAGTGATCTTAATTCTCTTCCTCACTCTTTGAATATATTATAAAATAATTTATAAATACTGCCAAAAACATATCAAGGTAATCTATAAATATTTTATACATTAAACAAATGATAATGGCGGGATAATCAGTAAGACCCAATGCAATCACTATATTTTCATAGTGTCCATAACATATAAAGAATATTGTCTTGGGTATATCCTACATTTTGAACCTCAATTGATGATATCCATAATGAATATTAGTCTTGAAAAATTATTGTGATCTAAATAGTTTATAAAAAAAGTCATAGATACAAGGAAAGTGAAACTTATTCATAATTGTGATCTTGTTGTGTTCAGGAAAATCAATACACATTCACATTGATCTATCATTATTCTTAAAAAAAGAATAGATTCAGCCTAATGTGATTAAACTATCCAAATTAATAACTTATAAATATTCTCCTATATTTTATTCTTCAATTCCTTGAACTCATTTAAAGAAAATCTATATAGATCTATTAAAATAGGTGAAGCACAAGGTAAGATTTTTATTAAAAATCAACTTCTTATTTTGGAGGAATAACATTAAAATATTCCTAAAGAACATCTACAAATAATTTTTAATTAATTATATCATAAAATTCTTCTTTCTCCCCAACCATTTTAGATAAACACTAGTTTTAATAGGAATCAAGACTTATAAAATGGATTAAATTTCTATTATAAGTTCATACTTATTATCACATTGATAGAAATTCATTGGTTGGTGTATAATATAAAATTTTACTCCCCATAAATATAAATTAATGAGTTATTTATATAAATAAATCCAATATATTCATAAGATAACATAAAATTATACTTGAGGTATGGTAATAATATTTATAGGAAGTATATTACCAAAAACATCAATCAGATAAAAATCATAAACCTAATGTGCAATCATCGTACCATTGGTGTTTTCACTAGAAATAAAATATATAATAATTAAGGTGATACTGTGACAATATAAGAAAATTTTTTAGATATCAATGATTAGGTAGATCTAGAATCAAATAGGATAATAGTAGTTCCATAGAGGATTTTCAGTGTACCTTTTATCACTTCATGATCCACATCAGCAATAGTGATCATAATATATTTTTCTATATCTATGGGATTAAAATGTTGCTAACGTTGATCAAATTATTTATCATTTTTATGTGATAACTAGTTATAATAATTATCATACTCCATGTATTTGATACAATGGAGTATGGGTGGTGAATGTTGTGGTGATTTTCCATTTTTCATTTCATTTACCTATCTCATCACATCACTTCATAATTTATTTTCCCAATGAACTTCATTTCTGTTGTTAAAACATTTACTAATCCCATTATTATAATTTCCTCCATGTTTTATTCCATTCATTTAGGATAAATAAAATATCATCTTATTTTATCCTAGGTTTTTAGAATTTCCTTTGAATTACATAGTTCTTTTCTTATCATAAAAATGAGACGATTATGTATATGAAATATATATTTCCACATTGATAGAACATCGAACAATTTCTACATAGAAAATGAAGTTTCTTATGGATAACAACCTTGGGGGACATGCTTTTAAGACAATGAAAAATCAATCAATATTACTTTATAGTTCAACAACATTACTAAAAGTGTACCTCACATTCCTTGTAAAATGTTTCTCATATGTACTAATGGATTAATCATCCTTATTATTTAACTCAAGGAGTTAATTATCCATTTTTATGAAGAATATGAGGTAATTAATTATTGAATAATAAGCTCTGAAGCTCATCACACTCCATGGATTCAATTTCTATCTATTGCATCATGATCTAGATAAAATTCCAACATTGATCTAGTTCTTCTTCCAAATAATAAATAGACAAAATAACTTTTTCATCATCAAAAAATTAGATAAAAAAATATTTTTTTATTATTACCAATCCATTTCTCAGTAACTAATGGATTGTAAGTCCCACTAAAAAATAAGGGTGTTGCCTTATGAAGGAAAACTAGAACGTTTTCCCTCATATTTTCATTTAGATTCTCATCCGGATTAATATCTTGAGAATTTTGTTTCAGCATATCAAAAATATTTTTCATTCTTTATCCCATAATATTTGGTTCCTATTATGCATAGTCATTTCATTGTCCATCGAATTCATTATTAACATGATTACTTTAGGTTCCTTCTGTTGAATAAAACCAAAAACCATTATGTGAAAAACAATAATCTTCATGGGAAGCCAAAAAATATTGAAAAATAATTTATATGATATCTAAATCATGAAACCTCCTTTATAATATATGGCTTTTTAGGTAAAAACAAGGTTATTCAGGGCCATTTTCAATACAAATTTATCATAATAGTTCATTAAAAAGGAATTTTCCCAAGAATAAACCTTGGGACTGTCATACTAGGTGTACAGTAAGGAAACACTCACCGTGAACCTAAATCATGGATGATATATACTTAAAAAACTCTTTTTTAGGGTTAGAAACCATATATAAATTTGTTCCAAAACCAAATCCACTTATAGTATCCATAAATGTATATTTATTCTAGAAAAATCACCCTCATTTATTTACCATAACTTATGATGATATCCTAATCAAAGTATTATCCAAATGGGAATCACTAAAGTTGTATCATTCTAGTTTTTCAAGGAAACTAAACCTTTCTATGATAAAAAATATTATTACCCATAATTTTCCAACATTGATATTATATATAAATAGAATAATATTCATTACACTAGATAATGATCTATTATAGAATCATGTAGGTTCAAAGCCTTTGGAAACATTGATACAAAAACAATTGGTTCATAATTTAACTACATTATCTCCTAATATGTTGTTTATAAATATCACTCTTCTTAGACATGTCATATTTAATACCATTCTTCATCACCTGAGGAAAAGAATCATATGAAATGGTGAGGTCATTTTCTTAGTAAGGATAAATAAGGGAGATATAAATGATCACTTAAACATAAAATGGGTATAATGGTATTATTACATGAGAATAAAAATAAAAATTACACATTTTATATCAAAGAACATAATTCATTTCATAAATAATTATAGTTCAAAAGATATTAATCATAGAGTAATCAAGGAACATGAGCCATTAGTTCATAAAATTAGCATAATACACATGTTTTTGGTATACACATAAGCATATGAAATCATTTACTTAATATTAAAAAAATATTATCGAGACTATCATAGTGCTATGGGTTCACTCCCCTAACCATCATAGAAATCAAGGTTCACTTCAAAAACTTATCATAGTGGATAGAGTCTCTTAATTAACTGGGGTCACTCTCAATTAATTTCTTATTTACCTAAAGATATATCCATATTTTACCAATTTATGGGATGAATATATAATTCAAGGACCACTCATCTCATAATGAAAATCATACATCTGTGTTCCAAAAAATCATAAATCATTAATAATTTCATAGACCATGAAACAGAAATATGTTTTAATAAAAATTTCATCATTTTATCATATCATAACTTGTGAAAAATAAATGGTTTTCATAACACTATTAACACAATGATATGAAATGTGTTTCATAGAATCATCTTTAAATCATCATCATCAAAATCCATCCAAATAAAAAAAGTTTATGGATTCATTAGATCTTATTCCAAGTAAAGAATGAGTAACATCATAGGATGTTATCCTAAAATAAAATTCCTTTAAAATATCACATGGAATATTTCTTGACGAAAATAACCATTTCTTTTGTAAATCATTTAAAAAAACAAATATTGGGGAAAATTATTTAAAATAATAGTGGAAACGTGTAATAGAAACATTAATTCATTTAGTGTTTATGATGGTGGGAAATTTTATTCGTGTTATGTACACTAAAATAATTATTCCTTACACATTTTGGATAAAAATTAAAATATAACACATTTCAAGAAATGAAAAGAATATTAATTTTATTAAATATTAAAAAAATTAATCATGGGAAAAATTACATTAAAAATCACATTAGAATGTTTTAAACATTATTGAAAATATACTTTAAAACATATACATTGAAGAGAAATGATTTTCGATAGAATAGATAAGTAAATAATTTTTTTTAGAATATCATTCATTTTGTATCTTGTATACCTAAAGTGAAAAAATAAAAGGAAAACGTGTAATTTATATAAATAAATAGAGTAGAATAATATTTATATGTTTATTTAGAGTTATATCATAATATTTCATCAAAAAAACATAATCCTAAATAATCCTAATAAAGAATGATATTGAAACGTAAAACTCTTACCTGAAATTACAATTACATTAAAAGTGTTGTAAACTATTTTATAATAAATTTCAATTTATTATAATTCTATACCATAATACCCATCCATAAAATGTGGTGATTAAAAATGAATTTTATCACTATGTTTAGACGGTAATCCATGTGTACGCATGAGCAATACATTCAGTTCTCATTTGATAGGAAATAGGGTGGAAAATGGTTGTTTCAAAATAAAAATAACATATTAGTATATTTAGGATATTAATTTATTTTTTTATAAATACCATATATTTATATTTTCTGAAATATGAAATAAAAAATAAAGTAATTGGTTAAGGTGATTTTCTGTTCTTTGAAAGAACACATTTAGATCTCATCTTAAAGATCCTGGAGTTGGTAATTTAGAGAGAACATCACCACTAAAACGTGTGTAGAAATTTTTTTGAGGGAATTTTTTATGTTTTGGTTGAGATAAAAGACTCATACTTGTGTAAATAAGAGAAAGATGGGTTGGCCATTTATAGGGGAGGGAGTGGACACACTTAGAATTTCCTAAATTAAAAAATATAATAAAGTCATTCTCAAGAAAAGTTCTTCCAAATTTCCATGAATGTGAATAGAATTAGGGTGGATTTTATATAAAATGGTATGATGAAATTTAGATAATTTTTTTTTCATTTTAAAACGTATCATTTTTATTAACCCATTTCATTAACAATTTTCTATCTTAACCGAGCTAACAACTATTAAAATCTTAAAGGGTTAATAATTTTTACATAAATGGAGAATTTACTCAAAAATGGACCATTTATGATATTTTATACCATATTTTATTCCCTTGGACAATGATATAATTTTTATGAATTTTAAATCATTTAATAAAATATTATTTGTTATAAAATATCATTAATTTCAATTTTGAACTATTAATTTAAGTGGACATTGAAGACACCAAAAAAGTGATAGAATTATAATATAATATTTATAAAAATATATAATATATAATATGTATATATAAAATTTATGGAACATAATAATTTACTTATATTATTTTAAAAATATTTTATTTTATTTTTTATTAATTCAATAAATATTGTGTCGGAATTGTGTAAGAATTTAAGTTAATTTCTCAACTAAAAAATTATAAATTAAATAATATAATAAAAATATAATGTATATTTCATAAAAAAATTTATAACTGTACTTATTATCATTTAATCCTCTTGTAAAACATTTAATGATACTATTTTCATGTGAGTGACATTTTGTATTTATTCTTTTCTCAAATTAACATAAAGATCATAATTGGAGAAATATGACACCAAAATACCATATATTAGATAATTTTATGGATTTGGTAGAATAAAAATCATCCAATAGTATAATCTAAAGTGTTATCTAAATTTTAAATCTTTATCCCAATGTTTAAATCCTATTTAACCAGTTTTACCCTTATCAGTGTGATGAAAATTTACTTTGGTTATTATAAATATTTACTAAAAATAACACAAATGAATTTATGAAATTTCAACCTTATGATTACAAATATAGAATCCATTTTTTAATATTCAATTTCTATTATCTATTGAAATTCATTTTTAAATAAGTACACTAAATGTGGTGAAAATTATTTTTAGAAAAATAAATTTTTAAGCATAAAATTGGATTTATTCTGATAATATCCCTATAAAAACATTATATGATTTTTAAAACATTATATTGAATATATAATATATATATTTAATTAAAATTATACAACAACATTTATTAATACAATTTATTAAGATAAATACACATTACACACTTAAAAATGGTTTTTCATAAAAACATGTCTTTTATGAGAAAATGATTTTTATTTTCATTTATAATCAATTGATAACTAATGAATTTATATTATAAAAGTGTAAACAATATATTTTTCATAATTTAGTGAGTCTTATTAAAGCTTTCGAATTTAATATTTAGGTTATAATGGTATACTATATTATGGTTTATTTAGACTTAGGGTGTGTGCATAACATGCTATCAAGGAAATAAAATTTATTTAATGATTAATATATTTTAAAATTTGGGTATGATACAATGTTTTTGATGAAATATTAATTTATATGAAGAAAAAAAATATCATTAAATTTAATGAATTTTCATACCCATATTTGAGCCCTAATATTATAATTTATTTCATTTTCAAGGCGTCTCCATGTGCATGGATTGATGGGAATGATGTCATAGTATTTGTAAATCATTGTCAAAAAACACCTTTACTCAATACATTTTTTACCAGTAATTTGATAATACTCATTGTACTTAAACATCACCAGTGTGTTGTGATTCCACAGTTCATGCATGCATGTATGCCCACATCACCTTAAAGTGATAGATCCACCTTTGAAAAAATAAATGAATAATATTAAATTAATACTTATTATAATGAAGATAAATCATTGCAAAACATATTTAATAGGATTTTATAAATACACATAATCAAGTTGGATTAGTGGTTACTGTAGGATCCATATGCTATGAAGGATCATCAACCTGTGTAGTACTAGTGGGGTTCAATGTTTTCTCATGATGATTAGTGTGCTCGAGAGGTTTAGAACGAACCAGAGATGAATTCAATGGAGAATTAACATAAAATCGTAGAGAGAATGAATTATTAGGAAAATTATATAGCATAAAATTTTTTGGGAAAGGATAATTTGGATAGAGAGTGGGAAGCATCATAGAATATGTAAAAGATACATGTGGAGGATCTGTTGTATTTGATGGTGATAATATATGTGGTCTAAATATCTATGGAGTCTCCTAATGAATTTTAGGATAATAAATAGTTCAATATGGTATATATAATAATGTTTCTCATGTAATTAGGTATGATGTGTGGTGCGGGTAGCTTTAATACTACCACTTCAAATTGTTTGGCTAAACACCACTTCTACTAGGTTGGCTACTGAATAGTTGTCTCCAGGGTGATGGCTCAAAATATAAATATAAAATTTTTTAATGACATGAAATTATAATTTATTTATATATTTATTTGAAAATTATAAAGTAAAAAAGGAACAAAATGAGGAATTCCCATCTATCTCATGCTATGATTATTATCAGAAATTGTCAAACTTCATTTATCATCATTTTTTCATTTCTTACATTATAAAAGTAAAATGTATTTAACTAGAAATTTGAAACTAATATGTACGCTGAAAAATAAATATGACGTGACAAGACATAATTAAGATATATTAATTTTCAATCCAAATAAAATATAGGTATTGAAATAATATTATTATATCATATTTTTTGGTATGAATATAAAAACAAAAATATCATGGTATAAAAATAAAAACAATCTAATTATCATGAAAAGCATGGTTATTATGTGGTTTTCTTCATCTACATTCAATTTGAACCAATTTAATTTTGGTTAGGTCACATGGATTATTTTTTAGTTTTCTTATTTTCTTAGGTTCTAATGAAGTTCAATTAAATATTAGATAATGAATATCATTTAAAATTGTAACCACTTTATATTAAAAATGAACATGTTGGTCATGTTGGATACATAACATATAAAATTAATATTAAATAAATTTTAATAGGACCAACATGAAAAACCCATGTTGAGATAAAATAATGAACTGAAAATACTTTGGGATGATTTTATATGTTACCCCCAAAACATTAAACTCATAATAAACTCTAGAAATTGGGATATTTGATTTATCATTAGGTATAAATTGTTAAGTCAAATAGGGGTAGTTATGGTCTTAATTTCATCACCACCATTATTGAAAATAAGTCTTATGATTAATTTAATAATGAAACTAAATTAGACATCATATGTTATTTCACATAAAAAACTTTTTTCCCTAATGAAACCAAAATATGTGTCTCATAAATTGTAAGAATTTGAGTCAGGTCAGTAATTATAAATCAAAATTCATCAATAAATGTTTCAATTCTAATTACTAGATAAAATCACTAGAATTTCATCACAGTGAATCAATCATGAGAGTAATAATCCAATATTTGTATTTTCACACCAACAATATAATAAGATAAATTTTCATATATATTCATACTATTTTTTGAAATTTTATAACATTCTATTGTTCCTATTACCATAACATCATGAAGTTGTGTTATCATTTTTACTAATGATTCAATGATAATACTTGTTTACCCATTGATAATAATTTATTTTCATCCAAAAACCATATAATTAAGATCAATATCCAAAGATCTTATATATTTTTAGATAGTGTCAGAAGGTAATCTTAACGCTTGAAAAATAAATGAATATTAAAATTTAATTAACATTAATTTTTTCATTTTATTGTTGTAATACTTTTAAAATCAATTTCAAGCAATAAAAAAACAATTCTCTATGAAAAGTATCTCTCATTATCAAAATTAATGAATGGTGATGTAAATTTATATTTTTTTATGTTCCCTACATAAAGAATAAATAAGTAGTATAAAACATATATACAATTACATGGGATCGGATAACATATACATGTTTAATTTACTTCCATTATATAAACATAAAATAAATCATAGTTAAACAAGACTATGTGATATTCCATATTTCTCTCTCTATCTCACCTTAAGGATTAATTTGTCAATATATATGATCTAGGAAGTTCACATGTTTGGGTAAGTGAGGTGAACGTATGTTCAATTTTCTCATGTTTCTCTTCTTAATTTCCATTGTTTGTTTATATCTCATTGACTCATCAGATACTCACATTGAATAGAAATGAATACATTCTTAATCCAAGTAACCTTCCTTAATGAAACCTTCATAATAAATCATGTTATGAAAGTATGAATTAAATGTGTAAATATTTATTTCAGTTGGGAACACAAAAAAAGTAATAGGTCCTCCATAAAGTATTTTAGTTGGAAAATGGGCAGTTATATAGAACATGCATGTGGAAAATAATGGAGGATGTTTTTCTCCAACTCATAAAAAACTAATGGTTCCAAATATTTTATTTTTTTCAAGAATGAAATTGAATTTTTTTTATATAAAATATATCTAAAAAATTCACAATAGAATCATGACCACCCTTACATGTTTGGATAGTAAAAGAAGGATTTTGTTGGAATCAACCCATAAAAAAAGATGTGATATACATGAGTCTTTAAAGTTTTCAAATTCGACTCTCATCTATTTACCCATTTTGATATGTTTCTCGAATAGATATCAAGAAACATGATAGTCTCTAGTAATTCTAGAAAATAATATTTTTTCTAAAAGTTTCATCACATAAGAAGAATATGGAATATTCCATTTATTTTCTCAGATATACATAGGATTCAATTTTGGTCTGGAACACCATTCCACCAAGTCACACCAAGATCAAATGTCATTATTTTTATTTCTATTCACATTAAATTAATTGTAAATTATATTTCAAATATATTTTTTCAATGTTATTAACATCTTAAAAATGAAATAAGAATTTTTTTAGCTAATAATTATGCTCAAAGATGATACATTTCTTCTTCAAATTGTAATGGGATTTAGTGAAAATATTATTCATCTTTATATATTGCTTATTAACTTTTCCTAATGAATAAATAACATATTTAAAGTCATTATGAAAATAAATTCTACAAATATGTTAATGTGGATTTTCATTCTCCATGGTATTGTCAAACCTTTAATGGTTATTACTATATGGATGATTCATTGGAATGAATCATTAATATAAAATAAAAATGAATCTACAATGATATATAATTTTTTTAGATCATGTATTAATTATATAAATATGAAAATAAAGTGTATATTTTTTCTACATCCCAATATCATTTAATAAGATGAAAAATCATTTATCATTCCCATAAGCACAACTCACATCTGAAATATATATTTTGAACAAGCCTCATATTTAAACACACCCAAATTCCAAATATTATTTAACACTTTTATTAAAGATTGAATGTATAAATATATATCACTATAAGGATCAAACATTATAGATATGAATACACTTAATAATGTTAATGTTTGTTTTTCAAATCCTATATGGGGGAAGGTTATAAATGTTCCTGAAAACTCACCATGTATTGTATGGAGTAAACATATGAACAAAAAGATTATAACCATAACATGATAATCCCAATGATTCATTACACACATCAAATGAATAATCATGATATCAAATATCAAATTTCTATAATTATAATCCATATCAAATATAACTAAGACCATAATTATTATTATTTCTATCAATATCATTACATTTATTCTTTATTGATATTTTATCTTATGTAAAAATATTCTGAAGTTTTTTAGTCAATAAAAAGTGACACATCACTTTATATAGCTCACAAGATGGTGTTCCATTAGTATTGTGATTACATTGAGATTTTCCTCATTTTATACATTAATTTTATGCTAGTTGTTCCCTCCTATAATAATTTTCAATACTTTTTGTAAGCGTAATTTTTTTTATAAAATCAAATTTGGTCAATTAACATCTACACCATATAATAGATTAATGGAATATCTACATCCACTAAAATTAATTCCATAAAAAATGTATGGATATAATCTATGTAATTATTAGAAATTACATGTATAGTATTCCCATGAAATAGTCATATTAAATATTCCAATGTTGTTATTTTACTACATTATTGATATATTATATTTTTTGGAACATCCTTATTTTTTTCACCCTATCAACATTTTCATTTTAATTGCATGCATAATGTGTACTCATATCGTTATATTTTTATATTGGAAATATCACTTTCTCAATATAGATAATAAAAACAAATAATGTATTTAATAAATTATTTAATCTTCTCCTTTCATTTAGATCATTAAAATTTTGAAATTATATTTCCTCACCATTACAATACCAGACATAATAGTTTCTTTGAGAATAAAATTTTATTATATATTTTTAATGAATTCTTAACTTAACTAAGGTCATCCTATAAAATTATAACATGGGTATTGTACAAGACCTATATCTGACTAATTATTAATTGAAGAATCTAAAAAATCTATTTTTTTGTCAATTGAATTAAATGTACCCAGTTTCATACATAAAAGTTAAATCCATTCAATAAAAAATGGTGTATTTCAGGTCCTAAAATAATTAAAATAATATTTATGTTAAATAAAGAACATATTTATGGAAACAAGACATCAACACTCTTTTTCATTAACATTTAAAAAAATGAAAAAATATTGAAATCAAATACATTTTAAATCACACTCCATATTTGTACCTATATTTCAAATTTAACATAAATGAATGAAACATTTTAAAAACAATACATTTTATCAATAAAAGTTCAATTTGAGTAGATAATGGAAATTTGGAAATAATAACAACTATACATTTATCACCCATAACCTTAATTCCATAAATCAATCCCACAATATAAAAAAATACTATATATAAAATCATAATGTTAAAATACATTATATCAATAGGTAATAAATATACATAATTAAACAAAAATAGTTGTATGTATGGAATTAATGAAAAGCGAGTCTATATGAGAATTTATAATATGAAAATCAATAATGTATATGAAACATGAACCATGGATTATATATTGGTCTAAATCCCACAAGTTACAAACCAAAAATGGAATTAGTTGAGGTTGTTCAATAACTATATTATATTAGTAGTAAAAAAATAAGTTTTTAGTATGGAATAGTTCATAACAAATGATTACCCAAAACAACAAACAAATGGCATAAGGCATAACAAGAACATATCTTTAATCATGTAAACATAATTTAAATGATCATTTATATAAATATTTTTTACAAATAATTTATATAATTTAATAAATATGTTTATGTAACAAAAAAATTGTAGAGACCCAAATCTTGACGTGCATATACATTAAATTACTTTTGTGGAATACTTAGTACATAAAAAAACAGACACACAAGGACCATAATAGTTTGGTGTCTTTGGAAACTTGGAACGTAATCTTCTAATCGTGGTGAAAGATCTTCAACATCTCCCATAAAGATATTCCCATTTTTGTTTCCTTACCTAAAATCTTTCTTTTAATCCTGGGGGAAAAGAAAACATAAAAAGTGTGAGCTCAAATGCTCAGTAAGGGTAAGCATGGATAAAATAAAACATACGATATATATTTGAACATAAAAAAACTTGAACATTAAAAATCGTGAGCAACGACATAAAACATGGAAGTAAATAAGGCATAGATCATAATGGAACATAAATCATGATAAAATAGCATGGGAATAAAACATGTAATTGTGGAAACCATTAATCACATGATATTATTTCCATAGTAGCCAAGGAGTTGCTGCCAAGACCATCTTAGTGGACAAAGTCCCTTTCTGAATCGAGTTCACTCCTCGTTTCAGTCCTGGTTTACTGAACCGGTTTAACCTGCCGTTCCAGCCATGTCTATCTCATGAGATATAAATCTTTACCCAACGCATTGGAGGGAGATATAGGTCCCACCCTTCTCATAATGAAATCATTCTTACTTGTGCCACAAAATAAACATACATCATTCATAAAAACCCAATAAATAAAATGGGTTTTATAAACATCATCCCATAATCACATAATCCATATAAAATAATTGGATATCATTTCATAATAAGAGAAGTGAAACCATTTAAATCATAGAGACATTATACTTGAAACATACACATATGAAATAATGTCATCTTAGATGAAAAATGGTTTTGATAAAACACTTGAAATGAATTCTTGAGGAAAATAACCCCTTTTCTTTAAAAACATTTTCTTTTCACAAAATGTCATGCAATTTTAAAAGAAAATTATTTTATTGAAAATAGTCATGAAATCTTTTGGAGGAATATTCATGAAAATAAGGCTTTATAAAACCATAAAAATCCATTCGTGCCATATAATTTAAAAAAACATTCTTCTCGTACTTTTGTCGGAAAAGTCAAAAAGTATCTCGTAATAGAAATATTCCATACATACCATGTAGTAAAAGTCAAAAATGGGTAAAAAGGACATTAAACATACATAAAAAAACTTTTATAAAAGATGGAAATGGTTGATAGAAATAACCCGAGTAAATACTTACGAATAAGCAATCTCGGATAAAAATGAGATTTGTAAAATTATCTCTTACCTTAGGTCTGATATGCTTCGTATGGTTCCAAAACTCCTGTATAATGATTTAAATAATGTAATTGAATTATTACATAATAATATTCATAGTTATGATATCATATATGTTTCACTTATGACTTTATATTACCCGTTCTTTTGTAAATTCCATGTTAAAGTAGCGTTTTGGGTAAAATCATTTCATTTATCATATGTGTTTAGACTTGTCGTTTCTTGATATTATTACTTATATCCTGATTTAAATAATTACAAAATGTAAGAAATGATTTATATATAATATATATTCATCATATACATATATATTATAGATCAATAAAAGGAATGAAATATACCGTTCATGGAGACGGTAGGCCGTATGTACGCATGAACGCTGTTTTCGTTTCGTTATTGAGTTGAATGGAATTAAGTAGATGACATACATATATATACACATAAATCCAGTATCACTATTATGTCATATATTTCATGATTACTTATTATATATACTTTATAATCATTCACGAATGGTTAACGTGGAGAATGAATCTCATCGCGTCGTGGAGACGGTAGTCCGTACGTACGCACGAGCGATGATATCGTTCTCATGATCGTGGAATTGTATTGGAGTGTATGTATACTATTTCATAATCAATATCACTTTAAAATAATCATATATAGTTATTATGTACACCATTATATCCATCCAAGTAAGGTGATGGTGGAAAATAGATTACACCACGGCGTGGAGACGGTATTCCGTACGTACGCACGCGCGGTGATTTCGTTTTCCGTAGGATGGATAGATGGTGAAATAGGTTTGTTTCATAAATATAATAAAATATCAGTATATGAGTGATAATGATGTTACTACTTCATAATGAAACAACCTAAGAAGAAGAAGTGGAAGAAGAAATAAAGTTGAAAGAATCGGTAACAGACATTACCTCTTCTTTGAAGTGCCTCTTTGAGACCTCCTCTTAGGGAACTAAAATTGGTCTTTGAAGATGACCAGGACCTCTAGGATGTTTCTAGGGAAGTGGAGAAGAAAATTGGGCAGGTTTTGGCCGAGATTGAAGGCTCAAAGTGATGTTTGGAAGAGAGGGAAGAGGTTCCTTTTTATAAGGGAGGAGAGGGGAACCTTTGGAATTCTTAAAAATATTAATTTATAATAAATCTAACCCCACTTAAAAACCTCCAAAAATGACTCATATTTAAAGATTAGATGAGATAGGGTTGTAATCTCGTCAAAAAATCAATTTTAGACATGTTTGGATCTTATTTTAAACCTTATCATTTTGATTTATCCTTATTTAATCTATTTAAGTTTATTTGTGGTAATAAAATTCTAAATTTTAAATTATAACAAATAATTACTTATTTGTTGTGAATTTTCCATAATTGATTAATTTATAATATTATAGACCATATAAAGTTAAATTTGTAATTTTTAAATATTTTTGTGATTTTTAAACAATTTTATAATATGTTATTTTTATAAAATAACAATAGTGTCAATTTTGACACTATTCATTTATTTGAATTTAAATAAAATATATACAGAATATATGTTCGAAATAAAAGCTTTAATAGATTAATAAAAGGTAACATGTATCTATAAAATTATTGGATCACATTAAATAGTTCATATAATATTTATTTTATTATTTTTAAAACCATTTATTTGGTTTTTCTTTAATAAAATAATTACTACAACATTTTTTTATAATTATTTAATATACTGATTGCTGGCATAAAAATTTAAAATAAAACCCTATGATGAAGATAAATCTATTTAATTTCACAATATTACTTTTACTCAAATTTATCATCTTAAATTCACAATATTTAAATTGTTATATTTATTAAATTATGAAGGTGACAACTTTGGCATCATTTAAAATAAAATAATATAAGTGTCGTAATCACTTTTATAAGGATCCAAACGGTTATATATTAGGTAATTGAATTTTTGAGGTGTAGATATACACTACTAATATGTTTTGGTCAGGTTTGAGGGCCTTTTAATGGGTATTATTATTTCAATAAAAACTATATTACTTATTTTCCACTTAATAACTAATTTATGTATCATTAATGTATCACCATTAATGAAAATTATTTAATCCCTAAAAATTCTAAATAAATTATCATGATGTAGATAATTTTATTATATTTCTGTAGACTATTCAGGTTCAAAGTTTTATGATGTTCATCACTAAATTAAAATTATTATACTTAGAAGATTTAAGAGAGCGACATGTTGTCACTTTCTTTGGTTTTAATAATAATTAAATTATATTCATGGTCAAAAGTCCATAAAATGAATCTAATCCGAACCTTAGTTTATATGGGTTTACTTTTAGCCATCCAATAGAATTTTGGCATGTGTTAGGGTAATTTTATAATATTATATTTACCCCTAATTACCCGATTTACCTTTAACTATGGTAAATAAAATTTATCGTAGTTACTATTCATAATTCCCAAAAATAAAAAGTAGCCTATTAACATAATTTGGACCCACTGATTCCAAATATGGAATCCATTTTTTCAAATTCAATACACATAAGTTTCATAAATTAAATTAAAATTAATCCCGTTGTCAAATGAAAACGGGTTTTTGTTTAAAACATTGCAAAAGATTGAGTTGATTTAACCTACGAATTCAATGTAAAATCAATGCTAATGTCATACATTATATTAAATGGTAAAAATATATTATATTTATACTTTAAAACCATTCAATATTATAATTTAATCATATAAATTATTACGATTAAAAAAAGTTGTTTTTCATTAAAATATAGCATGTTTTTACTATTCATCAAAATATGAAAGTTACCAGAATAATACGAAAAATATATCCAAAGTAAATTTTTATTTCATTATTCCAAATAAGAATTTTATATTATCAAATTGAACTTATAAACATGTCTAAAACTAGATTTAATGTGGGTGCGCCATCAAAAGGCGGCAAAACAGTATTTTTTGAAAAATAATTATTTTACCAGAAAAATTTATTTTGTTCTTATACCATGTTCTAGAAAATATGTAAGATGAATAATAATGTTATAAAATTAAAAATTTAGTTAACACTATTTATAACGGCCAGTTCATAATAATATTATAATAATATATCGTTGTTTAGTAAAACCCGGTATTGCGTACAACACACGCTATCGAGGAAGGTCGCGATTATGTGTAATGCAAGCCAAGTCAAGGTTGAGTGTTGTGAAAGAATCCTTCATTGTTTCTTATAACAGAATCCAACCATATTTAATTTATACATTGAATATATATATATATATATACTCAATGTTGCGTAGAATAACTATAATCAAAATAGTGTGTAACACGATCCAAGAATAGTGTTGCATATACTGCAAGCTAATATGGTGTTGCGTATAGCGCAAGGTAATATTGGTGTAGAATACAACACAAGACATTAATGGAATTAAAATAATATTTTTCATAAAATCTGGGTGTGTTACATTCTACCCCCCTTAAAATGAATTTCGCCCTTGAAATTCGTCGGGGTTATAAATGGTTTACTACTCAAACGTTTGTTTAAAAGAAACCCAGATCGTAAAAAGGAATACCAAAACATGGATTTAAAAACTAAAGTATGAAATGTAACGGTTACCCAAATTAACTCGTCACTGGGTTTCCACGTAGGAGAACATAGGTGAAAATATGGATATGGAAGAAAAATCTAACCATCAAGTTCTGATGGAGAGTGGTAGAGAACATGGCTATGAAAAAGCCAACAATCACAAAGATATTGATTTGTGATGATCTAAGTTACCATCTGATTCATTGGATATAAGGGAACTAGGACAACATTTTTGGTTTTCAAGATCATTTCCCTAAAGATGATGAATTAAAAGAAATACTTGCATGATTTTGGTACAATCTCACAGTTGTTCATGAATTAGACAATTTCAACTTCATACCTTAAAGAAATGATGTTGAATTTGTTGTTTGTGATGTGTTAGCAGATCATGTGATTGAATGATGGGTCATTCCATCTCTTTCAAACAAAAGGTTAGAAAAAGTTATAAGTCCATATTATGGTTAGATTAATCGTATATGGTTTCAAAAATGATCTTAAACTTCATATATCATACCGCTTAATAAAATAAAACTAGTTTCTACTAACCAGAGACTTCCTGTAGGCCAATGGTAGGCGATAAAGGCCAGTCGCACTTCGGTTGTGGGTTCAATTCCCACAGCCTTGTCCGACGCGATGGGTTGTCAGTCGTCCTGTAGGTTGTCCTTTTTCTAAAACTACATTACTATATTATCCCATCAATAATATCGAAAAAGGTTCTATCCTTAAACAACACTAACTTATGTCCAACATAATCCATTCCAATCTTTAGGCTGATCCATAATATTGCAGTCCATTGTCATATTATAGTGAAAATGATTACCCGAGATTTCATATAAGAAGCATGTTAATACCATCGTTGATCCCCATATATCATAAGATACGTCTTGTTGGTCACATTACAAACGTTCGAAGGCCTTAATCATGTATTCTCTTAAAAAATGAATACCCATTGAACCTTAGTGAAAACATGAATGCAGTTAAAAGATAAAACATTCCACATACCAGAATCCTCAAAATTCTATATACTCAAACCATGATATCACTTAGTACTTATATCAATCATGAGCTCATTAATACAATCAAACATCTCATTATCTTTTTATCCCTTCATTATGCGCATATCATCTACTTTCCAAAATATTTGAATCACTTTTCATGGTTACCAGTACCATAAAATTATTGAAAACCTCAATAGACTAATACAAAAATATTCTAATAAACCATAAAAGTACATCAACAACATTATTCTTGAATACCAATACATAAGCACTTCAATCCATCCTCTTCAATGATTGTCCTAGAATAATTCCTTCCTTGATTTAGAAGTAACTTTTTAGGTCAGGGCATTCAGTTGGGTAATGCCCATGTTCTCCACAAATAAGACATTGAACTCCATAACAGTCTGTCACTCTATGACCCTTTTCTCCACACAGATAACATATGTCCCTCCATTTGAGGTATTACTCAAGGTTCTTCTTCCCTTCTTTAGAAATCTCAATCTTCCTTTCTTTATGCTCCTCCACATGAAAACATGCATAAAAGTCTATCTTCCTCTTATTTGATGAATTAGGAATACCACTAAATTTCACCTTGTTAATCATATATTGCGATGACTGATTCGGCATAATCACAATATCTTTATCTCTAGGCATTACACAGTTTTGTTGCTCATAGTCACCAATTTGTCCATTGGATTCAATGTTAACTGAATTCCTTCTGGTTCCCTCCATTGACTAAAACACAAAAAGAATTCTTTGAGAGGAAAAAATCATACAAAGAAAATAACATAATCAAGGGGGAGTATCATCAATATCTAACATCTTAGGTTAAATTATAATATTGTTACCATATTTATAGGACAATAACCTATACTTATACTTAAACTTAGGGGCATCCCTAGACATACCTTAGAAATATCTCTAGGGATCTCACTATAGTTTTCGCATCTTAGATTCCCAAGGTTGACTAAACCTTTCCTCTGATACCAACTGTAGAGACCCGAAGATTGACGTACATAGAAATTACATTACTTTTTCAGAATACTTATTACATAACAAAAATAGACACACAATGACCGTAATAGTTTAGTGTCTTTGGAAACTTGGAAGGTAATCTTCTAATCTTGGTGAAAGATCTTCAACATCTCCCATAAAGATCTTCCCATTTTTGTTTCCTTACCTAATATCATTCTTTTAATCCTGGGGGAAAAGAAAACATAAAAAGGGTGAGCTCAAATGCTCAGTAAGGGTAAGCATGGATAAAATAAAACATACCATATATATTTGAACTTTAAAAAAACATGAACATTAAAAATCTTGAGAAACGATATAAAACATGGAAGTACATAAGGCATAGATCATAATGGAACATAAATCATGATAAAATAGCATGGGAATAAAACATGTAACTGGGGAAACCATTATGCACATGATATGATTTCCATAGTAGCCAAGGCATTGCTGCCAAGACCATCTTAGGGGACAAAGTCCTTTTCTGAATCGAGTTCACTCCTCGATTCAGTCCTATTTTACTGAACCGGTTTAACCTGCCATTCCAGCCATGTCTATCTCATGAGATATAAATCTTTACCCAATTCATTGGAGGGAGATATAGGTCCCACCCATCTCATCATGAAATCATTCTTACTTGTGCCACAAAATAAACAGACATCATTCATAAAAACCCAATAAATAAAATGGGTTTCATAAACATCATCCCATCATCACATAATCCATATAAAAGAAATGGATATCATTTTATAATAAGAGAAGTGAAACCATGTAAATCATAGAGAAATTATACTTGAAACATACACATATGAAATAATGTCATCTTAGATGAAAAATGGTTTTGATAAAACACTTGAAATGAATTCTTGAGGAAAATATCCCTTTTTCTTTATAAACATTTTTGTTTTCACAAAATGTCATGGAATTTTAAAAGAAAAGGATTTTGTTGAAAATAGTCAGGAAATCTTTTGGAGGAAGCTTCCTAAAAATAAGGCTTTATAAAATCGTAAAAATCAGTTCGTTCCATATAATTTTAAAAAAACATTCTTCTCGTACTTTTGTCGGAAAAGTCAAAAAGTACCTCGTAATAGAAAGATTCCATACATACCATGTATTAAAAGTCCACAATGGGTAAAAAGGACATTAAACATACATAAATACACTTTTACAAAAGATGGACATGGTTGATAGAAATAACCCAAGTAAACACTTACGGATAAGCAATCTCGGATAAAAATGAGATTTGTAAAATTATCCGTTACCTTAGGTCTGATATGCTTCGTATGGTTCCGAACCTCCTGTATAATGATTTAAATAATGTCATTTACTTATTACATAATCATATTCATTGTTATTATATCATATATGTTTCACTTATGACTTTATATTATCCGTTCTTTTGTAAATTCCATGTTAAAGTAGCGTTTTCAGGTAAAATCATTTCATTTATCTTATGTGTTTCGACTTGTCGTTTCATGATATTATTACTTATATCCTGATATACATAATTCCAGAATGTAAGACATGATTTATTTATAATATATATTCATCATATACATGTATATTATAGATAGATAAAAGGAATGAAATACACCATTCATGGAGACGGTTGGTCGTACGTACGCATGAACGTTGTTTTCGTTTCCTTATTGAGTTGAATGGAATTAAGTAGATGAAATACATATATATACATATAAATACAGTATCATTATTATGTCATATATTTCAGGATTACTTATTATATATACTTTATAATCATTCACGAATGGTTAACGTGGAGAATGAATCTCATTGCGTCGTGGAGACGGTAGTCCGTACGTACGCACGAGCGATGATATTGTTCTCATGATCGTGGAATTGAATTGGAGTGTATTTATAAAATTTAATTATCAATATCACTTTACAATAATCATATATAGTTATTATGTACACCATTATATCCATCCAAGTAAGTTGATGGTGGAAAATAGATTACACCACGACGTGGAGACGGTATTCCGTACGTACGCACGCGCGGTGATTTCGTTTTCCGTAGGATGGATAGATGGTGAAATAGGGTTGTTTGAAACTTATAATAAAATATCAGTATATGAGTGATACTGATGTTATTACTTCATGATGAAACAACCAAAGAAGAAGAAGTGGAAGAAGAAATAAAGTTGAAAGAATCGGTAACGGACATTACCTCTTCTTTGAAGCGCCTCTTTGAGACCTCCTCTTAGGGCACTAAAATTGGTCTTTGAATATGAACAGGACCTATAGGATGTTTATAGGGAAGTGGAGAAGATAATTGGGCAGGGGTTGGCCGAGATTGAAGGCTCAAAGTGGTGTGTGGAAGAGAGGGAGGAGGTGCCCTTTTATAAGGGAGGGGAGGGGCACCTTTGGAATTTCTAAAAATATTAATTTATAATAAATCTAACCCCACTTAAAAACCTCTAAAAATGACTCATATTCTAATATTAAATGAGACAGGGTTGTAATATTATCAAAAAACAAATTTAGACATGTTTGGATATTATTTTAAACCTTATAAATTTGATTTATCCTTATTTAATCTATTTAAGTTTATTTGTGGTAATAAAATTCTAAATTTTAAATAATAACAAATAAGTACTTATTTGTTGTGAATTTTCCATAATTGTTTACTTTATAACATTATAGACTATATAAATTTAAATTTATAATTTTTAAATATTTTTGTGATTTTTAAAAAAATTTATAATATGTTATTTTTATAAAATAACAATAGTGTCAATTTTGACACTATTCATTTATTTGAATTTAAATAAAATATATACAGGATAAATGTTCGAAATAAAATCTTTAATAGGTTCATAAAAGGTCATATTTATCTATAAAACTATTGTATCACATTAAATAGTTCATATAATATTAATTTTTTTATTTTTAAAACCATTTATTTGGTTTATCTCTTAATAAATTAAATACTACAACATTTTTGTATAATTATTTAATATACTGATTTGTTGCATAAAAATTTAAAATAAAATCCTATAAGGAATATAAATCTATTATCTTTAACAATAATACTTTTACTTGAATTTATCATCTTAAAATCAAAATATTTAAATTGTTATATTTATTAAATTATGATGGTGACAACTTTGGCATGATTTAAAATAAAATAATATAAGTGTCATAATCACTTTTATAAGGATCCAAACGGTTATATATTAGGTAATTGGATGGTTAAGGTGTATATATACACTAAAAAAAAGTTTTGGTCAGGTTTGTGGGCTTTTTAATGGGTATTAGTAATTCAATAAAAACTATATTACTTATTTTCCACTTAATAACTAATTTATGAATCATTAATGTATCACCATTAATGACAATTATTTAATCCCTAAAAATTCTAAATAAATTATCATGATGTAGATAATTTTATTATATTTTTTTATACTATTAAATTTTGAAGTTTTATGATGTTTAACACTAAATTAGAATTATTATACTTATAAGATTAAAGAGAGTGACATGTTGTCACTTTCTTTGGTTTTAATAATAATTAAATTATTTTCATGGTCAAAAGTCCATAAAATGAATCTAATCCAACCCTTAGTTTATATGGGTTTACCTTTATCCATCCAATATAATTTTGGCACGTGTTAGGGTAATTTTATAATATTATATTTACCCTTAATTACCCGATTTACCTTTAACTATGGTAAATAAAATTTACCGTAGTTACTATTCATAATTTCCAAAAATAAAAATAGTAAATTAACAGAATTTGGACCCACTGATTCCAAATATGGAATCCATTTTTTCAAATTCAATACACAGAAGTTGCAGAAATTAAATTAAAATTAATCCCGTTGTCGAATGAAAATGGGTTTTTGTATAAAACACTGTAAAAGATTGAATTGATTTAACCTACGAATTCAATGTAAAATCAATGCTAATGACATAAATTATATTAAATGGTAAAAATATATTCTATTTATACTTTAAAACCATTAAATATTATAATTTAACCATATAAATTATTACGATGAAAAAAAGTTGTTTTTCATTAAAATATAGCGTGTTTTTACTATTCATCAAAATATGAAAGTTACCAGAATAATAAGAAAAATTTATCCAAAGTAAATTTTTATTTCTTGATTCGAAAGAAGAATTTTATTTTGTCAAATTGAACTTATAAACATGTCAAAAACTAGATTTAAAGTTGGTGCGCCAACAAAAGGCTGCAAAACTGCATTTTTTGAAAAATACTTATTTTACCAGAAAAATTTATTTTGTTCTTATATTATGTTCTAGAAAATGTGTAAGATAAATAATAATTTTATAAAATTAATAATTTAGTTAATACTATTCATAACTTCTAGTTCATAATAATATTATAATAATATATCGTTGTTTAGTAAAACCCAGTATTGCGTACAACACACGCTATCGAGGAAGGTTGCGATTGCGTGTAATGCAAGCCAAGTCAGGGTTGCATGTTGTGAAAGAATCCTTCGTTGTTTCGTATGACAGAATCAAACCATATTTAATTTATAAATTGAATATATATATATATATACTCAATGTTGCGTAGAATAACTATTATCAAAATTGTGTGTAACACGATCCAAGAATAGTGTTGCGTATACTGCAAGCTAATACGGTGTTGCGTATAGCGCAAGGTAATATTGGTGTAGCATACAACACAAGACATTAATGAAATTAAAAGAATATTTTTCATAAAATCTCGGGGTGTTACATTCTACCCCCCTTAAAATGAATTTCTCCCTCGAAATTCGTCAGGGTTATAAATTGATTACTACTCGAAAGTTTGTTTAATAGAAACCCACATCGTAAAAAGGAATACCAAAACATGGCTTTAAAAACTAAAGTATGAAATGTAACAGTTACCCAAATTAACTCATCCCTGGGTTTCCACGTAGGATAACATAGGTGAAAATATGGATATGGAAGAAAAATCTAACCATCAAGTTCTGATGGAGAGTGGTAGAGAACATGGCTATGAAAAAGCCAACAATCACAAAACTATTGATTTGTGATGATCTAATGTACCATCTGGTTCATCAGATATAAGGGAACTAGGACAACATTTTTGGATTTCAAGATCATTTCCCTAAAGTTGATTAATTAAAAGAAATACTTGCATGATTTTGGTACAATCTCACTATTGTTCTTGAATTAAACAATTTCCACTTCATCCCTTAAAGAAATGAAGTTGAATTTGTTATTCGTGATATGTTAGCAGATCATCTGATAGAATGATGGGTCATTCCATCTCTTTCAAACAAAAGGTTAGCAAATTTTATAAGTCCATCTTATGGTTAGATTAATCATATATGGTTCCAAAAATGAACTTATACTTCATATATCATACCACTAAATAAAATAAAACTAGTTTCTACTAACCAGGGAATTCATGTAGGCTAGTGGTAGGCGATAAAGGCTAGTCGCACTTTGGTTGTGGGTTCAATTCCCATAGCCTTGTCCGACGTGATGGGTTGTCACTCGTCCTGCAGGTTTTCCTTTTTCTAAACCTACATTACTATATCATCCCATCAATAATATCGAAAAAGGTTCTATCCTTAAGCAACACTAACTTATGTCCATCATAATCCATTCCAATCTTTAGGCTGATCCATAATATTGCAGTCTATTGTCATATTATAGTGAAAACTATTACCAAAGATTTCATATAAGAAGCATGTTAATACCATCGTTGATCCCCATATATCATAAGATATGTCTTGTTGGACACATTACAAACTTTCAAAGGCCTTAATCATGTATTCTCTTGAAAAATGAATACCCATTGAACCTTAGTGAAAACATGAATGCAGTTAAAAGTTAACACTTAACACATACCAAAATCCTCAAAATTCTATATACTCAACCCATGATATCAATTAGTCCTCATATCAATCATGAGCTCATGAATACAATAAAACATCTCTTTATCTTCTTATCCCTTCATTATGCGCATATCATCTACTTTCCAAAATATTTGAATCACTTTTCATGGTTACCGGTACCATAAAATTTTTGAAAACCACAATAGACTAATACAAAAATATTCTAATAAACCATAAAAGTACCTCAACAACATTATTCTTGAATACCAATACATAAACACTTCAATCCATCCTCTTCAGTGATTGTCCTAGAATAATTCCTTCCTTGATTTAGAAGTAACTTTTTAGGTCTGGGCATTGAGTTGGGTAATGCCCATGTTCTCCACAAATAAGACATTGAACTCCATAACAGTCTGTCACTCTATGACCCTTTTCTCCACACAGATAACATTTGTCCCACCATTTGAGGTATTCCTCAAGGTTCATCTTCCCTTCTTTAGAAATCTCAATCTTCCTTTCTTTATGCTCCTCCACATGCGAACATGCATAAAAGTCAATCTTCCTCTTATTTGATGAATTGAGAATACCACTAAATTTCACCTTGTTAATCATATATTGCGATGACTAATTCGGCATAATCATAATATCTTTATCTCTAGGCATTACACAATTTTGTTGCTCATAGTCACCAATTTTTCCATTGGATTCAATGTTAACCGAATTCCTTCTGGTTCCCTCCATTAACTAAAACACAAAAAGAATTCTGTGAGAGGAAAAAATCATACAAGGAAAATAACATAATCAAGGGGGAGTATCATCAATATCTAACATCTTAGGTTAAATTCTAATATTCTTACCATATTTATAAGACTATAACCTATACTTATACTTAACCTTAGGGGCATCCCTAGACATACCTTAGAAATATCTCTAGGGATCACACTATAGTTTTCGCATCGTAGTTTCCAAAGGTTGACTTAACCTTTCCTCTAATACCAACTGTAGAGACCCGAAGCTTGACGTATAGAGACATTACATTACTTTTGCGGAATACTTAGTACATAACAAAAACAGACCCACAAGGACTGTAATAGTTTAGTGTCTTTGGAAACTTGGAATGTAATCTTCTAATCGTGGTGAAAGATCTTCAACATCTCCCATAAAGATCTTCCCATTTTTTTTCCTTACCTAAAATCTTTCTTTTAATCCTGGGGGAAAAGAAAACATAAAAAAGGTGATCTCAAATGCTCAGTAAGGGTAAGCATGGATAAAATAAAACATACCATATATATTTGAACTTAAAAAAACATGAACATTAAAAATCTTGAGCAATGACATAAAACATGGAAGTACACAAGGCATAGATCATAATGGAACATAAATCATGATAAAATAGCATAAGAATAAAACATGTAATTGTGGAAACCATTAAGAACATTATATGATTTCCATTGTAGCCAAGGCATTGCTTCCAAGACCATCTTAGTGGACAAAGTCCCTTTCTGAATCGAGTTCACTCCTTGTTTCAGTCCTGTTTTACTAAACTGGTTTAACCTGCCGTTCCAGCCATGTCTATCTCATGATATATAAATATTTACCCAATTAATTGGAGGGAGATATAGGTCCCACCCATCTCATAATGAAACCATTCTTACTTGTGCCACAAAATAAACATACATCATTCATAAAAACCCAATAAATAAAATGGGTTTCATAAACATCATCCGATCATCACATAATCCATATAAAAGAAATGAATATCATTTCATAATAAGAGAAGTGAAACCATGTAAATAATAGAGACATTATACTTGAAACATACACATATTAAATAATGTCATCTTAGATGAAAAATAGTTTTGATAAAACACTTGAAATGAATTCTTGATGAAAATATCCATTTTTCTTTAAAAACATTTTCTTTTCAAAAAAATTCATGGAAATTTAAAGGAAAATGATTTTTTTGAAAATATTCATGAAATATTTTGGAGGAAGATTCATTAAAATAAGGCTTTATAAAACTGTAAAAATCCATTCGTGCCGTATAATTTTAAAAAAACAATCTTCTCATACTTTTGTCGGAAAAGTCAAAAAGTACCTCGTAATAGAAAGATTCCATAAATAACATGTATTAAAAGTAAAAAATGAGTAAAAAGGACATTAAACATACATAAAAACACTTTTATAAAATGTGGATGTGGTTGATAGAAATAACCCCAGTAAATACTTACGAATAAGCAATCTCGGATAAAAATGAAATTTGTAAAATTATCCCTTACCTTAGGTCCGATATGATTCGTATGGTTCTGAACCTCCTGTATAATGATTTAAATAATTTCATTGACTTATTACATAATCATATTAATTTTTATGATATCATATATGTTTCACTTATGACTTTATATTACCCGTTCTTTTGTAAATTCCATGTTAAAGTAGCGTTTTGGGTAAAATCATTTCATTTATCATATGTGTTTCGACTTGTCGTTTCATGATATAATTACTTATATCCTGATTTACATAATTCCAGAATGTATGACATGATTTATATATAATATATATTCATCATATACATATATATTATAGATCGATAAAAGGAATGAAATACACCGTTCATGGAGACAGTAGGCCGTACGTACGCATGAACGCTGTTTTCGTTTCCTTATTGAGTTAAATGGAATTAAGTAGATGACATACATATATATACATATAAATAAAGTATCATTATTATTTCATATATTTCATTATTACTTATTATATATACTTTATAATCATTCACGAATGGTTAACGTGGAGAATGAATCTCATCGCGTCGTGGAGACGGTAGTCCGTACGTACGCACGAGTGATGATATTGTTATCATGATCATGGAATTGTATTGGAGTGTATGTATACTATTTCATAATCAATATCACTTTACAATAATCATATATAGTTATTATTTACACCATTATATCCATCCAAGTAAGGTGATGGTGTAAAATAGATTACACCACGGCGTGGAGACGGTATTCCGTATGTACGCACGCACGGTGATTTCATTTTCCGTAGGATGGATAGATGGTGAAATAGGGTTGTTTCATACTTATAATAAAATATCAGTATATGAGTGATACTTATGTTATTACTTCATAATCAAACAGCCTAAGAAGAGGAAGTTGAAAAAGAAATAATGTTGAAAGAATCGGTAATAGACATTACCTCTTCTTTGAAGCGCCTCTTTGAGACCTCCTCTTAGGGCACTAAAATTGGTCTTTGAAGAAAACCAGGACCTCTAGGATGTTTCTATGGAAGTGGATAAGATAATTGGTCCGGGGTTGGGCTATCATGAAGGCTCAAAGTAGTGTGTGGAAGAGAGGGAGGAGGTTCCCTTTTATAAGGGGGGAGAGGGGCACCTTTGGAATTCTAAAAAATATTAATTTATAATAAATCTAACCCCACTTAAAAACCTCAAAAAATGACTCATAATAGAATATTAGATGACATAGGGTTGTAATCTCATCAATAAATCAAATTTAGACATGTTTGGATCTTATTTTAAACCTTATCATTTTGATTTATCCTTATTTAATCTATTTAAGTTTATTTGTGGTAATAAAATTCTAAATTTTTAATTATAACAAATAATTACTTATTTGTTTTTCCATAATTTTTTACTTTATAACATTATAGACTATATAAATTTAAATTTATAATTTTTAAATATTTTTTTGATTTTTAAACAATTTTATAATATGTTATTTTTATAAGATAACAATAGTGTCAATTTTGACACTATTCATTTATTTGAATTTAAATAAAATATATACAGAATATATGTTCCAAATAAAAGATTTAATAGATTCCAAAAAGATCATATGTATCTATAAAATTTGTGGATCACATTAAATAGTTCATATAATATTTATTTTATTATTTTTAATACCATTTATTTGGTTTATCTCTTAATAAAATAATTACTACAACATTTTTGTATAATTATTTAATACACTGATTTGTTGCATAAAAATTTAAAATAAAATCCTATGATGAATATAAATCTATTACCTTTCACAATAATACTTTTACACTAATTTATCATCTTCAAATCACAATATTTAAATTGTTATATTTATTAAATTATGAAGGTGACAACTTAGGCATCATTTAAAATAAAATAATATAAGTGTCATAATCACTTTTATAAGGATAAAAATGGTTATATATTAGGTAATTGGATGGTTAAGGTGTAAATATACACTACCAATAAGTTTAGGGCAGGTTTGTGGGCCTTTTAATGGGTATTATTATTTCAATAAAAACTATATTACTTATTTTCCACTTAATAACTAATTTCTGTATCATTAATGTATCACCATTAATGACAATTATTTAATCCCTAAAAATTCTAAATAAAAAATAATGATGTAGATAATTTTATTAGATTTCTGGAGACTATTCATGTTCGATGTTTTATGATGTTTATCAATAAATTAAAATTATTATACTTATAAGATTTAAGAGAGTGACATGTTGTCACTTTCTTTGGTTTTAATAATAATTAAATTATTTTCATGTTCAAAAGTCTATAAAAGGAATCCAATCTGACCCTTAGTTGATATGGGTTTAATTTTATCCATCCAATATAATTTTTAATGTGTTAGGGTAATTTTATAATATTATATTTACCCTTAATTACCCGATTTACCTTTAACTATGGTAAATAAAATTTACCATAGTTACTATTCATAATTCCAAAAAATAAAAATTAGCCTGTTAACATAATTTGGAACCACTTATTCCAAATATGGAATCCATTTTTTCAAATTCAATACACAGAAGTTGCAGATATTAAATTAAAATTAATCCCGTTGTCGAATGAAAACTGGTTTTTGTTTAAAACATTGCAAAAGATTGAATTGATTTAACCTACGAATTCAATGTAAAATCAATGATAATGACATAAATTATATTAAATGGGAAAAATATATTCTATTTATACTTTAAAACAATTCAATATTATAATTTAACCATATAAATTATTATGATGAAAAAAAGTTGTTTTTCATTAAAATACAGCGTGTTTTTACAATTCATCAAAATATGTAAGTTACCAGAATAATACGAAAAATTTATTCAAAGTATATTTTTATTTATTGATTCCAAATAAGAATTTTATTTTGTCAAATTTAACTTATAAACATGTCAAAAACTATATTTAAAGTGGATGCGCCATCAAAAGGCGGCAAAACTGCATTTTTGGAAAAATACATATTTTACCCGTAAAATTTATTTTGTTGTTATACCATGTTCTAGAAAATGTATAAGATGAATAATAATGTTATAAAATTAAAAATTTAGTTAATACTATTCATAACGACGAGTTCATAATAATATTATAATAATATATCGTTGTTTAGTAAAACCCGGTATTGCGTACAACACACGCTATCGAGGAAGGTTGCGATTGCGTGTAATGCAAGCCAAGTCAGGGTTGCGTGTTGTGAAATAATCCTTTGTTGTTTTGTATAATAGAATCCAACCATATTTCATTTATACATTGAATATATATATATATATACTCAATGTTGCGTAGAATAACTATTATCAAAATTGTGTGTAACATGATCCAAGAATAGTGTTGCGTATACTGCAAGCTAATACGGTGTTGCGTATAGCGCAAGGTAATCTTGGCGTATCATAAAACACAATACTTTAATGAAATTAAAAGAATACTTTTCATAAAATCTTAGGGTGTTGCAAAAATCCCATCCATATTAAACATTTTATGAAAAAAATATAATATATATATATATTCAAACCATATATTACATGGTAAATGAAAACATGTGATGAATAATTTATTTTATTAAAATAAAACATGTAACTAAATAATTTCATAACCCCCTAATACATTTAAAATCAAAATACAGTAATCCAACAATTAATTACAAATTTACCTCATAAATAAAAAATAATATATTTATATTTATTTTTTTATAGAATTTGATAGTAATTAAATTAAGAATATGAATCACTAAAGATATTTTTTACTATGCAATAAAACAAAAAATATAATAAAAACATACCCTCATTCAATGAATCTAGAAGAATAAAAAAATCCAGGTTAGTGTTTTATACCTATAAAAAATGAAATTGATTCTTGGGAAAAGAGATGAGAGATTTGAAATTTCCAAATTTTATTTTCAAGAAGAACAGAATAAAAACACAAACCAAGGAGGGATATTTTAGAGTTTGGAATAATGGGAAGGCCTCCCATAGGGTTGAACCTGGAAGGGTGTGGGATGGGAGGAGGGTAGGTTGTATGACTAGTATATGTACTAAATTCTATACAAATGGTTTTAATAAATAATTAGTATAGCCTTATTCAATACTAATAATTTTTAAAAAAATTGGTATAGAATAATATATACAAATAGTTTAATGAAACTATTTTTATAGACTTATCATAATGAGGGTATACAAATTGTTATTCCAAACCATTGATATAGGTCCATTGATATTGATTTTGTTTCTTATAGTGTGTGTTTTATGGGATTAAAGGGTACTCAGGATGTTATCCCAAGCTCAAAATAGGGTACATGGGTGGGTTTTCCCAACCCTAAAATAGGGTACATGGTAGGTTATCCAAATATTGTAATAGGTACATGGATGGTTATCCCAAGCCTAAATTGTGATGAATATCTTAGGTGGTAGCCTTGAAATAATATTTCTTTGACTATGATTATGCCACACCTTTATTATGTGGTCCTATGATGATGTTAGGGTCACATTACTCTGGTTCTTGATTTCTCTTATGATTCAAGTCTCATTATTTTCCAATATTTAAACCACAATCCCTGATTTTGATCCATTAATTATTGGGTATGATTTTCTATTGTTATGATAAATTTTTTCAAACCCTTATACTCATGTTATCATTACAAATGATCATTGACTAATATCACCCATGTTTACCCTTACTGAGTATATTAGCTCAAATTTTCTTATGTTTTATATTCCCCAAGATATGAAGATATTTTTTAAATAAGTTAGATCTATGAAGGGTAATATATGTTATAAACATAGTGGGATATGATGTATATATTTCTGAACAAGTTATTTATTAATCCATGTTTCTAAATACACTAATCTTCTATATTCTAGCGTGGAACATTATGATATGTAATGAATATTCATCTAAAATTATGTAATATATTTGTATCAAATGATCGGGTCTCTATAGTTGGTATTAAATAAAGGTTTAGTTCATTTTGGAAACTGGGGTGGGGAAACTTTAGAGAGACCCCTTAGGATAATCATAAGTATATTACAACATCATAAGTTATGATAAATAATGGATTGTGGTTTTATTAAAAAGTATATAACTATCTAAAAACTAACAAGTTGATGTAGATATGGAATAAATGAACCTAAGGGAAATAATATTGAATGACATAGATTGGGAATTAACTAGATCATCACCAATGTATAATGAGTTAGCCTAATACTATACACATGGAAAGGCAATTGCAGGGGATATGCTTGGGTTAATTGACATTTTATTTATGAACCATTATGAAGAATTTAAATTGATTTTTACAGAGGATGACCTAGGATAAAAATAATGTGTTATATATTGAGAAGATGGTTTCATGAATTTTGAAATCCTATAATTATTTTCATTATTATATCATTTATCAATCTGATTTTTGTTTATGAAACTAATAATTTTGGTAGCATTCAATATATAAAACCTAATAGAATCGTGTAAATTATGAATTTTAATGAAAATGAAGTTATTTTCAACATGAGAAACCAAATTAAATGGTATATGGAAATAAAATCCTTGATATTATTCCTAGGTGACTATCTCAATATATGATTGACAACATAAACATAGGTGAGTTTCTGAATGGATCCCATAAGTGAAAAATGGATCTTCATGAATTCCATGAATTAAAAAATATTCATCTTTATACATGTCGAGAATGTGGGAAGAATGTACCAAGTAAATGTATGAAAGTGAATAGAAGATGTTCTATATGTGGAAAATAAATCCATCAAGAAACAAATTGTAGTGGGAAAATGAAGAGTTCAATAGATGCAAATAATTTATATTCCCAGTCACCATTTATTGTTCAATGTCTTATGTGTGAGAAAACATGGAAATTATTTGAGTCAATTAACTAATACAACTGTTTAATCCTAGACCAAGGAAGGTCCTAGGTTATGAGAATAGTTTATTTATAAAGATTCAAGTGTTTTTTATTAGTATTGAAAAATTATATTGTAGATTTTTTATCAATGATATTCTAATAATAAGAAACATGAAACATATAATGATTATTCAAAGTTTTTTTCATCAAAAAGTTGCAAGAATATATTGAATGGTACCAACAACCTCGAAAAGTCATCTATTAGTAGAGTGACATGTTATGTAAAATAAATGATTGGGGGATAAATAACCCTTACTATTTTTTATTTTGAGATAATAATATTTAGTGTGTATAAAGTGACTATTGATATTGATAAATAAATTGAATAGTATTTATGGTCTTGGAATTGATTAGTGATTTAATGATAATGTGGTTTATGTTATATTCAATGATGTTTACTGTATTATAAGATTTATGGGATATACTAGATAATGATTAATTTTATTTAAGGAATAATAATAGATTTAATTTTTGGAATCATTTATGTTTTCATTAATAATTTATAGAGGTTTAGGTTCTTTTGGGACGTATTGGATTTTCTAAGAGAATATATAATTACGGTATTCAAATGGTTACTATGTTACATTGAATTATGTTTTTTTGGATTAATGTTATGTTGTTTTTGTGAATTTAGTGATGTTTTTAAAAAAATTTGGGTTTTGAATTCGGTCAAAAATAATTTATGGGAGTAATAAGGTTGACTACTTATGAAATTATTTAAGTTGAACTATGGGTGTTATTTTTATGGTTTTATAGATTAATTAATTATTTCATCTTATGAAAATTCATCTATATTAGGTAAACACTTTTAACCATTTTATTTTTGGAAAAAATCTACTGATATTAGGAATGAATTTTCATTCCTTTATAGATATTATGATCTAATAAATTATTCTTTTAGAGATTTAGGAATGAAAAATTTATCATGGATATTCATTTCATAGAGTAAGAGATGAAGTAGAAATTGATTAAATCACAACCAAAGGATTAGATGGTGTTAATGAAATGTAAATAAATAAAGTAAGTATTTTATATCATGTTCTCTATCATGATAGTACACGAGTCCCTCATATTTGAAAAAATTATTTTAAAATAAAATTTTATTGTTTTAAATTAATATTCAGTGAATTTATGGTTATCATACCTCTCAATCAATTATGGATTTATAGTCATTATTTTTTGGTCATGTTCTCTATCACACTCAATTATTATTTGGACATTAAATTTTCCCCAGTATATATATTTCCACTTTTCTTTAATTTTCTCATTATCATGGATCCTTTTTATGTGAAATTTTTGGTAACCTTTATGTTTCTCACTTCCCATTTTCAACAGACATTTTATTATCACTTAGTATGTTGTGGGTTTTCAATTAAGGTAATTTAAAATATTGAACCTTTGATTACTCTGATAAAATTTTGAGAACATATATTATTATAGGGGTATAGAATATAATACCCCTAAAATTTAGTTTAGATGAATAATAATCCAAGTAACTTTTTTTAACCCACAATAACAAGATATAGGCATATTTTGATATTCTATTGTATTATTATTATTATTATTATAATATAACCATTTTAATATAGCTATTGAATTAAACTGTATGAATATGAGTAATATAATTATGAAATATGTGTATAAGGGTCCAACTAATAAAAATATATAGATTAAATCTTAGTAAATAAGAAATAATTTTTTAGTGAAATCATTTTTTGTTCAAAAACAATTTTCTTCAAAAAAAATGGATTTTGTTTCTTTTTTTGATTAAATATTATATTAAATTTTAGAGACTATTTTTAATTATATTTTATAAAATGGTATCCTTGTTTTAAATCAAAATATATAAATTTCCTTACGGTTTCAATTGAGTTGATTTTATATAAATGATTAAATTTTTATATAATAGTGAAGAAAACCCAATTGTATAAAAGATATCTTTTCCATTCAATTTTATAAAATGTACCATTTTGAAATGATTTTAAAATTTTAAAATTGTATATTTATTAAATATAATCCAATTAATATATTAGGAATATTCATTATACTTAATTTTAATATAATTACTTTTTTATATTTTGAAAAAAAATCCCCATGTTTTAGGGGTTTATTTTAAATGTAATTTCCACCACATATATGCTTTGAATTAGATAAAATAGATTCCATATTTGGAATAAAAATGTATAAATTTGGTAAATATTTAAAAACTATTTTGTTTCAATATATATAGTGACTGTGATAAATAATTCCCACCTCGTTAAGGGTATATCAGGTAATTAAGGTTAAAAATAATATGATAGGGCTTTGAAACATATCTAACACATTCGTTATTAATATTGAATAATTATAGTTCAAACATCCTCATAAAATATTCCATATTAATTGTGAAAGTAGTATAAAAATCATGTTAATTGTATTAAAAATACACAAAGTAATATTTTTTTGATGATTTATGGTGTTCTATGAATGTTTTTCATAAATATAATGTATTATGGATGTGTTAAAAGTTAATATTTAAATTTCATTACTCTCTTTATTTTTTAAAATTTCAACTATGTGTATATTCCTAAAAATTAATTTAAAATGTTATATTAATCATTGTGAATGAGATAGGGTCGATCATATCAACCATTTTACACTTATGGGTCACTTATCCTTTTATAGTGACATTTTTGACCATTAAATGGTAAAAATCATTGATACCATGGTAATCATAAAAAGGGTTAAATGGGTGTTAAAACTAAGTGATAAGGGTTAAAAACATAAATAAACTTGACTAATTATTATTGGATAATATTATTTATACTTATCTTCAAACTAGATTTAAAATCTAACAATTTAGATCCACTTTAACTTGGAAATTAAATTATATTAATTTAATAATTTATATCATCCTCTAGTTTCTCCCCTCATCGCTTATAAAAAGAAATTACCTCTACTCTCTTAATCACACTTATTGATCTACTTAGCTTGAAAATATCCATAAAAACATCTTATCAACTACCTTATCTAAATTCTATAGGTTCTGGTGTTCTTAAAAGACCATCTCCAGGGTTCATAAGGAGAGTTCCAAATGAGGTTCTTCAACTAGGAGGTAATATTATTAACCGGGTGATTTCATTTTACTTCATCTTATACCTCCTTTGATTCTTTCCTACCCAATCCAATATAATAAAATAAATATCTATCATATATAAATATGTTATTATGTTAATTATGTAACCATATTCATCTCCTTTTTTCATCAAATTGGAAATGATAGTGTCTCTCATGTGTATGTGCAGACAACCACCACCACAAAGCGATACTGTTCATTTTCCATCATCATCTCACATAGTTGTTTATATTGATGGAAATAATAAATATATATTATATTTATGATATTATAAAAATAATTATAGGTAAATTATTATTTATAATTTTTCTTTCCATCTATCAAAAAATCAAAACATTACTCGTGCCTATGTGTTGAGCATGGTATTGAATTTGTTGTCAATAAGTTGTCAATGAGAAGTCAACATGTGAATGAAAGGTATTGATGAAGAAGTTTGAAAAGCCTTGGAGAATTGTTTTTGATTAAAATCATTGAATACTACCCTTGATCAATTATCCAAGAGGATATGAATCAGACGATCAATTGTGCTAATCCACAAAGAAGAAGGCATGTGTTTAAAAGAGAACACACCACACACAACATTGATTCCATGAATTATGCTTTAATGCACGAGTAAGAAATAAATAGTCCATGAATCATCCATGATTGGATAAAAACAATATATTGAAGAGCTTTTGAATTCAATATCTAAGAAGGAAAGAAAGATGATGTTTGAAGATTAAAGAGAAAGGAAGCATGCATGAGCTTTGAATGAAGAAGGGTGGTTTTGAATACTTAGTTTTCATACTAAGTACATTTTATATCCATTTATCAAAAAATAGGGCCATCCATGGAGACCAGTTGAGGACCTCACCTAAAGAACATGCAGGACCTGAGGGTCAATTGTGCTCAAGGGAAGCCCTCAAGGTTATCCCCGAATGAGGCAGGGCGTTTTGGGAGTTTATAAGCCTACAGGTGCATGCACAATGGTGAGCTCATGTGGCATATGAATAGTGGGTGCTAGGTGTGTGCCCGAGAAACAGAGTGGGCGCTAAGAGTGCTCCCACAGGGTGAACATGGTATGGGGAGGTACCGTGGAGGGAGGAGGAGAATTCTGAGTTGTGGTTGGGTGTCTTGTATTATAAATGATCTACGTTTGTGTCTCTATTTTGATGTGGGATGGGTTTAAAAATGCAAAGGAAATCCTAGCCTCTCATCTAATCTTGTGTGAGATCTCATCTACACGATGCATCCCACGTCTCGGGATCTATTTGTTGAAATAGTGGGTGCCCTAGACCCAACTATTATGTGCTTTTGATTACCATATCGTGTATAGAGTTAACTATGCATGATGTCATCTTACCATTATAGTGTAGACTTTTCTGCGTCCACTATTGAAATGGTAATGTCCAAAGATTAATTGTCGTATCGAAAGGTTATAGCAGTTCCCAGGCTATAATGAGAACCTCTAGATACTATGACATTAATCTTAAGTATATGTTCTATGGTCTAGATACATCTTACTAATTGGACATAGTAGATGTCTGACCATCAGGTGCTGGGGGCTCATAAGCATTGAGACTTCTTCTCATGAAGTTCGCACTTGGTGATCTCTAGTAGTGAGATCATGAGGACTGACCCGCCAATAGGAACACCACATGTTTCAGGTGTCATTGGGTGTTCCTATCTACGATCATGTGTAATGGTCTCCTGACTTGAGATCATTACCAATGTATGTCATTTGATCGCGTACTTTGATGCAATACGAAAACCATGGCAATAACGTTGTGGCGAGGTAGTTTGTGTCGGGTGCTTCATTAGTGGCATGTCATTGGTTGAATGGTCAAGAAAGGATTTGTCGCTTCCAGGTTATGGAAGTAATATATCTCTGGCCATGTTGATATGGATGGCAGTACCTTTATAAGACCATGGCCATGGCAGTCGAGGGTAAATCCGTCCAGTTACATCAACAAACAATAAAGCAAGAAAAGGGCGATGACACGAGAGTGCGTCCTGCTTTATGAGATATTATTGACAAAGAGATTATATTACACAGTGCGTGTTCGTAGGTTGGTTGTCGCTGCTGTGACAATCCTTATTTCTTCAGGGGACATGATGGGTTGCTAGATCCCTCTCTTGGTCTGTGAATATTATTCACGGCTGTCGAAATAAGGGCCTAGAGGGTCACACACAATAGCGTATTCAAGAATCTGCCCTATTCAGTTGAATAGGAGTACTGGACATAGTGGGCCCCGCCCTAGGGGTCTGGGAATTGTCCAAAGTTAAACGATCACCAATGCGATAAATATATTCATATTATTCGAGTTTAGAATAATGAGTATTGAATTTATTTATTAAATGTATTTACGAGTTTTAAGTAAATACATGAAAAATATTAATTGACGAATATTAAATTATTCAAGGTTCAATTAATATTTATGGGAGCGACGAGTCGGGTTAATGACTTAATTATTATCATTTAGTATATTTTAATATATTACAAGTAAATGATAATAATATTTATGGCTCAGTTTAGAAGTCATAAAAACGTCGTTAATAGTGCGTTAAGTATTCGGGGCTGGCGAGGCGATACCGGGTATTTAATTATGCACTATAAATAGAAGAGGAGGGGCATTTTCCAAAGACTATTCATGGAGTTTATCTCTCCTCTCCTCTCTCCCACATTCTAGAGAGAGATGCTCTGGATCCAAGGAGCTCGGATGGAGCTCTCTCTCGGGCATCGCTAGCGAAGCGATGCGGTGGTCGTTGGAGCATCGAAGGCATCGTCGCTAATCCGCGCTAGCACCCGGATTACGATGAACGGCGCTCCCGCAGATTCCTTGAAGCGCGTGTGGACGATCTAGAGGAATTCGGCTTCGGATTCTTCAAGCAGCGATCGCCAACGACGAACAGACGTCGTGCGCGGCTTTGGATTCAAACCAGGTATTTTACGGTTTAATTTTGTGCTTAAAATCCTCCACGCGTGGTCCTCGGCTTTGACCGGGCTGCCCTTCACCGACGTCGGCAAGTTTACGGCGAACGGCGGTGGAAAAATTTTAAAAACCCACCTATTTGGGGCTTCCGCTGCACGCCCGGTTCCAACAAGTGGTATCAGAGGAAGAGCGTGTCGATTTTAAGCCAAGAAAAATTTAAATTTGCATTAAAATGTCAAGAGGGTGTCGAAACGGTCCCAACGCCGCAGACGAAACCCGAATTGGATATCGGATGGTCAGTTTGCAGCCATCCGAAGTTTCGAATTCGGATTCGATATTGTTTTTCGGTACGAAATACTCACCGGAAAATCAATTTGGTTTTGATATTAATTTATTAAAATTATATTATATTATTATTATAATAATAAAATTATTTGGTTTTATTATAATAATAATATTGATATTGTTATAATAATAATATTATTATAATATTATTATTATTTTTCCAAAGCTTAATATAGGCTTTGGAAAAATATTTAAAGGAGGGAAGACTTAAATGTAAGTCTTAAGTTTTAAAAAAGGGGGATGAAGACCTTCTTTTAGGTCTTGTAAAAATAAAAAATAAAAAGGGAAAGAAGACCTTATTTTAGGTCTCATTAAAAAAAACTAAAAAAAAAGAGAGGAATACAAGGGGTCGACGTCCTGCTACCCGCTTCAGCCGAGCCGGATCATCTCGGCTCTCCGGCTCCAGCGAACCACCTTCCTCAGCCATGCAGTAGGAAGACCCAGCGCACAGCAGCATGTGCAGCGCCTCCTTTCCTCCTCTACCCGCTGCAATAGCAGTGCATCACCAGGCCTCATGTGCAGCGACTTCACCTGCACTTGCATGCGCTACAGGCCGCATCTCATGTGCGGCGCCTTCACCTGCAGCAGCATGTGATACAGGCCGCACCCCACTGCCCATTGCAGCGGTTCCCAACACTGAGGCCGCCCCTCTTGCTCCCCCCATGTGCTCGGTCCTCCCGCGGTGCAGATATACCCGGCACACCACGTGTTGGACTCCTCCGGTGACCAGCAGGCACCCCGCACACCTCCGGTGCACCAGGCGTGTCGGCCCAATCCCGGACGCGGCGCACCATGCGTGTCTTGTTCTGATGCGCACCACCGGGAGGTAACCTTTTGCACAGATTGGGTTTGCCCTGAAACAGGCTCGGATGAGTCTGCCTTGCCCGAAATGGACTTAGGCAGGCCGGCCCATCTCGGAACGCCCCTGCATGGGGTTGTTAGTGCCTGGACAGGGCCTGCGTGGGTTCGCCCCGACCCGCACGGGCCCTGCTCGGGGTTTATGGGGCTCAAATAATTTTTATTTGAATCAAAAAGTTAATTAAATTAATTAATTTAATTTTGGTTCAGAATTAAATTAATTAACTATTAACTTTGGTTTATAATTAAAGCGGCGTAATTAATTTATTTTATAATTAATTAAATTAATTAATTAATTTAATTTTAGTTTTAGAATTAAATTAATTAAATGGGACCGAACGACGTAAATATTGGATTAAAAATTAGAGTGAAATTTTTAATTCAATTTAAACGCCCTCAAGTTTATTTTTAATGCAAGTTTAATTTTTATTCTGCACTTATTTAATATACGCAAGTTTAAAGCGTATATAACTGATCATGAGCTGAGACCGACCAATGCATGTCTGGTGTATGTTTATTTATTTAATTATTTATTACATGTGGGTTTGTAATAATTATTATTTTAAATAAAAGGGCGATCTGTGTGTCGTCTCAGAGTCATTATATGTATAAGGGCCTGCGCGCCCATTCTCAGAGTTGTATATTTATAGCCCGAGACCCCCTCGCCTGCGTGCGAGTAAAATTGTATAATGACGAGACGACCGGTGATGCATTTCGTGCCAAGTGACGGCAACGCACCAGACAGGACTTTGATGCATTGATGAGCAGATATTGCTATTCAAGTTGCAAGGCACGCGACTAAAGGTATTTTCCCCTAGGGTTTCGGTTGGTCCGTTATTCACTCAACGGATCAACCAATAGTACCGGCTCATGATCAGGTGTTCGTTTTATTTCTGCATGGTTTATTATTTTTGTGCATGTGTAATTTATTGCGCGATCACATAGTATAATAATAAACAAACATGAAAGATAAAATGAACATGTGACGCGATGAGATTTCTATTTCTTGCACGGCCAGTTGTGAGTGCGATCACATAGTTCGTGCTTATAAAATTAGAAAAATGATTTCTTTCGTCACACTAAAAATAATAAAACCCTCAATAATATATTAAGTCTAAACAGCCTTCTGTCTTTCAAATTTGGACAAAACCAGCTGTTTGAGGTGCCGGTTCATGCCTTAGCTGAGAGTGCCTCTTACTACTGGGGAGTCCTTATAAGAATGATGGGTCGACTTAACTAAAGTGCTAGTAAGGATTAGCCCTAGCTAACTTGCTATCATTTTAGAGGCAAGCGTTGAGTAAATCAAATTTTGATTTTAAGAAGCTGGGACTTCACTCAACAGATCAAGGAACCGCAAGTTAAAGCGGTCGGTCAGCCAAAAGCCTACCTAGAACCCTCCAAGTAGTGGCGTAGCCTTAGCTTGTAGACTATGAGGGGTGGTTCCGGGATCCTTGCCACTAGAATACTCAAGCGACAGAGTATTCCGATTCTAGAACAGAGGGTTCCTAGAATCCGATAAAATAGTGGGAGACATAAAATGATCAAAATGTCTAAACCGGTAATCCAGATAAAAGGCACTTATCTGCTAAAATTTATTTTTTGTTTTTTGTTGAAAAATGGCAAGTTATACCACAAGATTAAAACTGCAATATTATAATGGACAAAGTAAATGTCCACAATGACATGAGTATCCATGAATAGTACAGGCGCGTGCGCATAGTACTATGATATAGGAAACTCAAGGTGTTAGTGTCCCCAACACTGTTAAACTACCTCAAGAAGCGAGGGTGAAAATTGCTTACAGGAGACTAATATACAAAGCATATGATAGTTATATCATTATGCTTTCATCAACGTCCGGTGTTAGTTGCGGTCGCTACACCAGGACATAGATGATATAACATAAAGTCTCATATCCGAGATGTTTGTAAGGAGAAAGTGAAGCAATGATATGAATAAGGTGAAGTTTACACCGACATGTGTAAATTTAAAGATTGATCATGATCTTTAAATATCATTTTCACCACATTACTCAAGTCTCGTTTTAAGATACAAAACGAACAAGTATTGAGTAAACGCTTCATTACCTATCTAGGTAAGGTACTCCAAGTGAATAAGAATGAAAGACAATTAAGCTTTAATTCTTATGGAGGATAAATTGAAAGACAATGTGAAAAGGTCAAAGGAATTTCATACCAATGACATATTCGCGATGTCCTTCAATTAATGAGGTATTGACAGAGGTTATTTTCATTTCATAATGCTTTGGAAGTTTAAAAGCAATAAACTGATTTAAAGAAGCATGTTTCCGCTTCTACATCAGGTATATTCATCATTATAATGTTTCTCTTTTACTACTTGGGTATTAAATACAATATGTTGGCAACATATGTGTATTTTAATACGATAAACAAGTTAGTATAGAAAACTTACTAGAAGTCAGGTGTATTCTCCAAGTGGCTGTGAAAGGGTGATACCTAGGCCAGTGGTGAGAAGTACACGAATTCTTTAATTGCCAAGTGAAAGATTTGTGTTGAACAATTGTTGAGTATAACCACAAACAATAATCTCATGTGTCCTTGGACGCAAGGAGGCATTCTTTTAGTTTCTGAAATGAATGTTGTTTTTGGTAAACTCAATCACTAGTTCAGTGATACATGGATCATAGGCAATTAGTGATGAATATAAATGTAAGACTTATACCCAGTTGTGACAGGATAATTCTTTGTCAAGTAATACTAAAAATGGACTTCACGAATATACCAAGTATGGTATTTAGGCTCGGCACAGCTAAATACTTTTGGTATTATCGATGTCTTTAGTTTAGACAAAGGAGCCTTTAGAAATAAAGGTACGTCACAAAGCTTTTGGAAATAGTTCAACATGATAGTATGAACTATTCCAAGTATAAGCTAGAGGTATATATACTTCATAAGATTCTTTTAAGTAATTAAAGAATATCAAAGTGAAGTATTTTCATGGTCAGGAGATATGAGTTACTTCGGGTTGGGATACCGAAGAATATCTCGACCAAGCATTCATCAATCATGATAATGTAGCGTGGAGCAATTCCTAAACGCACATTACCTTATCAACATCACGACATTGATGTTAATGGGGAGGATTGATGATGAAGTCTTACATATCAACATTGATCAACAAAATGTAGCGTGGAGTAATTCCTAAACGCACATTTTATACATCAAAGTATTGATGTAAGTAATATCAATGTTGGAACTAGCAGAAACTTCCACTATATTTCATGAAATGCTTTGCAAATAACAGCAATATCCCACAACCATATGCCAACTATAATGACAAATGGATATCATACGAGCCATAGTATGATGTAAACCCATTATGTCATAAGAACATGTGTTTGGATGCAAAGAGTTTGTTAGGACATAAACAAACTAGCGTCAAGACAAACACATTGTGCATTTAGTTTAATAATCCTAACAATTGTTTGGGATGTTACAAGATAGAAGAATAGGTAGTCAAGCAATAGACTACACTTCTATACAAGGGTGCACATCTCTATTAGAGATAGTGGGAGCTATATTGACTTGTGTTTAGTCAATGCTCAAGATGCACAAAATAGCTGGCATAGGAACTAGTTCCACAAGCACATGTGGAACAAAGTATTTTCCAGAGACACATACTGCGTAGGAAGGATAAAACCATGGTGATGATTTTTATATTCACCACGGTCGGTGATCTATTACTCAAAGTGAATAATATTTCCTACAAGTAAGCAGTATATGGAAATTAGCTAAAATTGATAAGATCAACTAAAATTCAATTAATGGATTCCATGTATCAAAGTATGAAAGGGGCTATTATTTTGAATACTGTGGTGGGTATTCAAGTGAGTTGATACATGGATGGTACAAGCTTAGTACCAATAAGGCTCAATTGGTTTCACCAATTTTTCATGCCTAAATCCGTTAGAATTTTACTTATCATAGCTAATATCTATGATCAATTTATTTGGCATTAGATGTCATGACCACCAATCTTGGATGGTGTCTATATGACACAACCAGAAAGGGATGGTCACATCACAGAATGCTGATAAAGGTTTCAAGTTACTAAAATCCATTTAGGATTAAAGTAAGAAACATGATCATAGTATATACATTTAAAACAAATGTTTTCCATGTGTCTACTAGAGGTTAGTGGGAGCGCAAAGGTTTTCCAATAAGAAATGTGTTCGGTAACATATGGAAAACAAACATTGGTCTGACGGTTAGTTAAGACCAATATACTCTCCAATGATTGACTTAGAGTAGCTACCTAAGTTCTAGGGAACATGATCTACTAAGGTAGATCTATAGGTTGCTTGGTTCTAGTCAATCGTACATATAGTGACATTATATAGAAAAATACATGTTGGAACAATTCAAGAGATGAATTGTTGCCTATGTCACAGGGCATAATCTCTCCATGTTGACCTGTCTGTGACATGAGAAGAGATAAATGTGGTGATTTTAAATCCATACGTCGGAGCGATGGATCAATCACGTATGCCATTATATGTACAAGAACCGATATTGCCAAGGTATATTTTACAATAGGCAAATATCAGTTATATCCAGGAGCACTGCAAGGGATGCAGTCAGAACAATCTGATTGTACTTCGACAAGTACAAAAGATATGTACCTGGTAAGTAGAGAATAAAGGATACTAGTTTTTTGGGGATAAAAACTAGTCTTCCAAAGATCAAGAGATCTAGTATTGCAGTTAGGCTAAAGGCGATGAGCGAGTCAAGCTCATATCAGCCTTTGGTGGCCATATCTATAAGACCGAGTACATTGCAGCTTCTAAGATATCTAAGAAGCAGTTAAATACAATGATTTGTTCCAGTTCTTGGAATCGCACCTGGTGAGAAAAGTATTATCATAATATAGATTATGATATTCTTACTAGCCAAGATTACAAGTTATGAAAGTGGACAAAAAGGGTATATACTCGGGATACCATCTCTTGAGAAGTTTTAATCAAAGAGATGAGGTTGTTATAGCAGAATAGCCATGCGGCGGAACCATGGTGGACCCAGTATCTAAGGCCTTTACTCAGCAGAAACATGATGCTTATCATGTGAGTAGCTAACAAGTTTGGTTAGCAAGTTGGCTCTAGTGCAAGTGGGAGTGTTGAAATAGTGGGTGCCCTAGACCCAACTATTATGTGCTTTTGATTACCATATCGTGTATAGAGTTAACTATACATGATGTCATCTTACGATTATAGTGTAGACTTTTCTGCGTCCACTATTGAAATGGTAATGTCCAAAGATTAATTGTCGTATCGAAAGGTTATAGCAGTTCCCAGGCTATAATGAGAACCTCTAGATACTATGACATTAATCTTAAGTATATGTTCTATGGTCTAGATACATCTTACTAATTGGACATAGTAGATGTCTGACCATCAGGTGCTGGGGGCTCATAAGCATTGAGACTTCTTCTCATGAAGTTCGCACTTGGTGATCTCTAGTAGTGAGATCATGAGGACTGACCCGCCAATAGGAACACCACATGTTTCAGGTGTCATTGGATGTTCCTATCTACGATCATGTGTAATGGTCTCCTGACTTGAGATCATTACCAATGTATGTCATTTGATCGCGTACTTTGATGCAATACGAAAACCATGGTAATAAAGTCGTGGCGAGGTAGTTTGTGTCGGGTGCGTCATTAGTGGCATGTCATTGGTTGAATGGTCAAGAAAGGATTTGTCGCTTCCAGGTTATGGAAGTAATATATCTCTGGCCATGTTGATATAGATGGCAGTACCTTTATAAGACCATGGCCATGGCAGTCGAGGGTAAATCCGTCCAGTTACATCAACAAACAATAAAGCAAGAAAAGGGCGATGACACGAGAGTGCGTCCTGCTTTATGAGATATTATAGACAAAGAGATTATATTACACAGTGTGTGTTCGTAGGTTGGTTGTCGCTGCTGTGACAATCCTTATTTCTTCAGGGGCCATGATGGGTTGCTAGATCCCTCTCTTGGTCTGTGAATATTATTCACGGCTATCGAAATAAAGGCCTAGAGGGTCACACACAATAGCGTATTCAAGAATCTGCCCTATTCAGTTGAATAGGAGTATTGGACATAGTGGGCCCCGCCCTAGGGGTCTGGGAATTGTCCAAAGTTAAACGATCACCAATGCGATAAATATATTCATATTATTCGAGTTTAGAATAATGAGTATTGAATTTATTTATTAAATGTATTTACGAGTTTTAAGTAAATACATGAAAAATATTAATTGACGAATATTAAATTATTCAAGGTTCAATTAATATTTATGGGAGCGATGAGTCGGGTTAATGACTTAATTATTATCATGTAGTATATTTTAATATATTACAAGTAAATGATAATAATATTTATGGCTCGGTTTAGAAGTCATAAAAACGTCGTTAATAGTGCGTTAAGTATTCGGGGCTGGCGAGGTGATACCGGGTATTTAATTATGCACTATAAATAGAAGAGGAGGTGCATTTGCCAAAGACTATTCATGGAGTTTATCTCTCCTCTCCTCTCTCCCACATTCTAGAGAGAGATGCTCTGGATCCAAGGAGCTCGGATGGAGATCTCTCTCGGGCATCGCTAGCGAAGCGATGCGGTGGTCGTTGGAGCATCGAAGGCATCGTCGCTAATCCGCGCTAGCACCCGGATTACGACGAACGGCGCTCCCGCAGATTCCTTGAAGCGCGTGTGGACGATCTAGAGGAATTCGGCTTCGGATTCTTCGAGCAGCGATCGCCAACGACGAACAGACGTCGTGCGCGGCTTTGGATTCAAACTAGGTATTTTACGGTTTAATTTTGTGCTTAAAATCCTCCATGCGTGGTCCTCGGCTTTGACCGGGCTGCCCTTCACCGACGTCGGCAAGTTTACGGCGAACGACGGTGGAAAAATTTTAAAAACCCACCTATTTGGGGCTTCCGTTGCACGCCCGGTTCCAACACTATTCGCCACCACACATCTATCTGTGTTGCGTGGTGTTTAAACCGTGGTCGTATGATCTCTCCATCGAGGTTGTCTTCAACCTCCAGACACCTGAGCTCCACCCATGAACTAGCAATGAAGTGAACAACGATCTAATCACTCCAGCCACCATTTGAGATCGGTTCCGATCCCACAGACAATGTCTAGACTAACCGAACAAATGCATTCAGTAAATGTTGCATGCATTTGACTGAAATGAAAAATACACATCGGTCTAGTGAAAACAAAGTTACTGTGTCCGTGTTTTTCAATGTTTGAGAAGAGGTTTTTCATGAATGCATTAACATGAGGTGTTCACATGAAATGAGGAACTCGGGTTGAATAAAACGAAACCGAGATATGTAGTATATCTCATATCCACATTTTAAATATTCAAACTAAAGATAATGGGTATTCAAAAATTTGAATATCGTGGAATCTCACATAGATTTGAATGGTGATCCTTTCCTATAAATATATTTCCATTGAACGAGGCTATATGGGATGAAAATATTGAGGGATTCTATCATTTTATAGAAAAATAGAGCACCAAAAAAACAGGTTTGCGCGCTACTCTATCAGGTGAAAGAGAATTGGATCCCACAAGAGTTTAAAAAGTGTTACACACTCTTGAACCTTCCTTAGGAAGAATAAGAGAATCCACGCCATCTGTGTGAAGTAACCCATGAGCACATGACCGATTCTTTTGAACACTCATTGTGACTTCATGAGGAGGTGATCTCGCAAGTACACAACCAGTGCTACACACCCTTATAGTGCTTTGTTATGACATACCCAAAAACCTATCAGGTTCTATGAAGGAGACTATCGTGCACCCTAAGCGTGAAAGAGATAGAACTTGTGCCTCCTGTTTTACATGAAGAAGAAGAACTAAATGCCTTGTGTTTTCACAAAAATAAACACATGAATGAGGCTGAGGGTTTAATAATCCCAGGATATTGTGTGTGTGTATGTAAATAAAGGAGGAGAAACCATCCAAAGGCATAAACCCATTAAATTTTGAAGAATAACAGACATACAACTTAAAGTCACCTGACCAATGTTCATGAAAAGAGAGAGAGAAAGAGAATAATATAAAGAAGAGATAGTGATTTTCACCAAGATGAGAATATATGCACATACATAACACATATTGAAGTAAAATTAAAAGAACAAGTTGATGTGTGTGCTAAGTACCAAAAGTAAAGAAGAAAAAGAGAAAAAGAAATCGGAAGAGTTTGTTATCAAAAGATTACACCCACTAGGGTTTTCACACAAGAAAGAAGAAAAGAATTGTGCATGAATGCATGCATGAACATGAACACATGAAGACACTTAAATGAATAATCAAGATTGTTAGTGCACATGTGTAAACAAAAATAATCAATGCCATGAAACTCATGCATGAATAATTATAAATTCAGATGATGCCAAGTGAGATGATCCTCAGTGTTTGAATAATCACATAAGTGTATGTGATTCTTACTAAGAAAACAAGGAAAAGTGTTAGTGATGTTGTTGCACTAAAGAAGAAGAAATTGAGATATCCAAATAAAAGAAGTATTGGATCCTATTAAATCCATGAATTAAGTAAATGAGTATTGATACTGAAGCCAGACATAATTAAAGAAGTTATTCGATCTGAGTTTTCTTTAATTTAGAATCCAAGAAGGTAGATTGAGCTGATATTGTGAAGAAAAACTATTGCATTCTTGAAGAGGTTTTGTGTGCCACTTGCACACACATTAGTGAGGTCGTGTTTTCATTAGAAGAAGAAAGAATTTCCTGATCACTGTTGAACTAAGAACTGATCAACTCAATTGATCAGAATTATTGAGCAAGGAAAACATACCTTACCAAATTCTGTTGAATAATCTTGAAGAGATACACAGGAAAGTGTGATTCTACAAGCCTATGTGAGAAGATCAGAAGATCATCTACAGGGAATCAAGGAAGAACTTAAAGAAGGAAGCTTCTCATGTGACTCAAGAGTTGGAAGACCCATGTGAGATTCAGGGAGGAGAAGAAGTATTCAGTGGGACTCTAAATCAGGCCAATGAGACTCTGGTAACACTATGGGAAGTAGTATAAAGAACCTATTGTTGGATTCATGAGATATACAATGGGACTTTGTATCAAAAATTATAATTACTAATCAAATTATAGTGGAAAATATATGTTGTGGTGAATAACCAACACAAAAAGGTGTAGGTTTTTGAACAAAACCTTGTAAATCCTTGTGTTCAGTGCCTTTACATTTATAGAATCATTCAAGGTAAGGCTGAGAGACACAAGAAGAGTGGATCAAGGTTTTAACCATCAATAGAGTATTAATAATAAAGAATCAATTTGTAAAAATATTTAAAGGGATAAATGATTCACCCCTCCCCTCTCAGTTATTCACACTGATCTGGTCACTTAAATTTTTATTAGACAGAGGTTACCTCTAAAATATCCAAGGGAGGCTTTATAAAGTGTATATTTGAGGAGATGAGTGAGCAACCTCAAATGGAGATTTCTGTAAAGACTCAGAAAAATAGAAAGAATAAATAGGTGTCATGACCCATCCTCGGGGCTCGTGCCATGACTACCCCAAGCCGGCCTTCCACAGGGCAGGGGTTGGCGACTAGCACCAAAGGCGTAAATCCCGATAACTATGAAGGAATTGCCTTTATAAAAGTAAACAAAACACCACAGAGTACAAGCAGAATTAATACACTAAGTACAAAAGAAGTGCTGAAAAGTAAATGGGCCAGAATATAAACCCAACTGAAAGTACAACTACAACTGAACGAAAGTACAACAGAAAAAGACAACAACTGGAAGAAAGGAAGCAGCTCCTTGGTCATCCTCCTTGGATCCTACCTGAAGGGTAGGTACAGATAGCGCAGCTCCTGGATCATCCACCACGGACCCTACCTGAAGGGTAGGTACAGATAGTGTAGCTCCTGGATCGTCCTCCACGGATCATACCTGAAGGGTAGGTACAAATAGTGCAGCTCCTGGATCGTCCACCACTGATCCTACCTGAAGGGTAGGTACAAATATCCTCCACAATTCTCTTGCCCGTCAACCTCCTCCGAGTATCATCTTTCCGTGAATTCCACCTCCTGATACTGACTCGTTGTGAGGTCCACCTCTGGGTATCGTTCAGTCTTTGAACACTCGGCCTCCGTCAGCACTGCCCATCGTCTGTAACCAACACAATGAGGTGCGGGCATAGCCCATGTAGGGGTGAGTATAACGATACTCAATAGGGACCCCGAGACCCTCAAGGTCTCACTAAATCCAATAAGTATAACCACAAAGAAGATCTCAACATATAACCTCTACTTAAGTATATGCCCATACATATACTTAAGTTATCAAGTAACCCATCTCAATCATGAGGAAACACAAAGATTATGAAATCAACGGATAACCACTACCCAGGTATATGCCCATACATATACCTAAGTTATCAAGTGACCCATCTCAATCATGAGGTAAACACAAAGGTCGTAGACTCAGCTCAAACCAGGATTTTCATTATCAAAACCGTAACTGTTGAAGAACCCCGTCTATGGAGTGTACAATGATCCTGTCATGACTCTGAGGTACTGCTCACTAACCTAAGACTGCTGAAGGACTCCTCCTGTCGAGTACCGCGGGCCAGCCACCCAAACACAGTAGTGCTTCCCATCAGGGTATGCTACCCAAACACAATTGTGCACACCTCCTAATAGCATGCAGAGGTACTCTCCGGATGAGTACTGTGGGTATGCACCCAAACAAGTAGTGCTCCATCCGCCATGGGTCTGTACCCAAAAAAAGTAGTGCTCTGTCCACTGGGCTAGTCGACTCACTCCAAGTCGAGTTAGTCAAGCAGTCGTCAGGTCTCAGTCGGCTACACGGTCTCCGTACTCCGCACGCTCGTCTCCAGGAGGGTCCGCTCCATGAGCTACTGGCCGATAATACAAGTATCTCAAAGTCCCACGAAGAAGTATTTCAAAGGACCTCCTCATAATAGGGGTCTCAACACAAGAGACGGCGCGTCAATCGGACGCCCGGTCTGTGAGTTACTAGCCTTTTTCGTCCCAAGGGCCCGGTTGGTTTCGTGTGAGAACCAACCCGGTCGTATATCAACTGTACCCTGAACGCTCATAGGGTATGCTCATAGGGACCATTTCTCAACATGATCACCAATGCCGCTGACGGTTCGTCAAACGGAAGTCCGGTCTGAAAGTTATCAGCTTTTCCGTTCAATGGGCCCGGTTGGATTTCGGGTACAATCCAACCCGACCACTATCCAACTGCAACCAAAACTCAGGTGAAGCTTGGCAAAAGTTTTTTCTCTTCAATAGTAATCCAACAAAGTCAATGAAACGTCAATCAGACATCCAGAGCTTAAGATATAAGCTTTTCTGCTCCGAGGGCCTGGTTGGTTTCGTATCCAAACCAACCCGATCACACTCAATGTTCTCCGAAACCTTGAGTGTAATATACCGAAACGACCGTCTCGATCTAAGGATTTCATCACAGCTGACAGTGCATCGATCGGAGGTCCTCAGCCAAAGATATGTGCAAAAGACCGTAAGAAATCCGCGAATAGAGGGTTCGGGCCCGGTCTGACCCGACCCTATACCCCCTGGGTCGTCCCGAACCGGGGCGACCTAACCCGGGTCTGGTTCCGGCCCACTTGGGCGCGGCCCGGACCAACCAGCATGGCACGGCCTAGGCGCGGCACGGCCTGGCGGTGGGGCCTGGCCGGCGCGGCCAGGTGACTCGCTCATAACGGCCGAGCTATGAGGGGGGGGGGGGGGGGGCACTGCCCCACGTGTTGTGAAACTGCATCCCCCATGTTGGGGGCCACTCCTGCTGGCCAGCGACGCGGAAGGTCGCCGTGTCTTCCCCACCGGATCCCGCGCGGCCGCGGGATCCCATCTCCACTACGGCTTCATCTGCGACGTCTCCTGCCGGGGCGCCGCCGCCTCCGGGCAGCTGGTCGGTGCCGACTGCCAACTTCGGCCGCCGCAACCGTCGTGCCGAACTGGCACGTCGGAAGCTCCTTTCACGGACCACCGGACGCACTCCGGTGGTCCGATTCGCCCTTCGCCTGCACCTAAGGCCCTCTCGGGACCCATAGGTTACTGCGAAGGGTCCAAATCGCCTTTGCGACCCGGTTCATCAACGCCCGTCGATCCGCACGTCAAATAAACAACTGCGGAGTCTTCGATTTTCCTCTACAGCCCCGACTCTGACCGTGGTTTGGTTTGGCCTCAATGGCGCGGTGCGACGGTGTCGCGCTCCTTCGTCGCATTCCTTCTTGTTTCCGCACGGTGCCATTGCACCACGCTGCCTTTGTTCGAGTCGTAACAAATACACATCAAAGGGGGAGGAGGGTCGGCCGTGTTCGTGCTGTCCGACCTCCTACCGTTATTGCGATATAAGGCAGCCCAGAAAGACGATAAATCAGCGATGAAAGAAATCAAGAACAAAAAGAATATAATCCCCTACCTCGAGCATAGTCATTGAATGAGGTTTGTCACGGAAAGGGACATCACGGAAATGATCGTCGCGGAAGAAGAAGGATCGTCGCGTCACAGAGGAACAGTGTCTCGCTTCCTTTGACGCGGAAGGAAGGAACGAGGAGATGCGTGTCGAGTTGTCGATCTCTAAGGAGGGAGTCTCTCACCATCGTCCATCATTGGAGGTCGGTGTTCTTCGTCGGCAGTGGTACGTTCTTTGCGTTCTTCGACGAAGAACGAAGAACTTTAAGACTCCCCTTTTTCTCCCAAAAACTCAACACAACAAGCCCATCCATAATAAAATAAGACTTGTCTTATTTTATTAACACACAAGCCACCATCTTTGAAATTCAAAATTGAATCAACCAATTAATTGAATTTAATTGCAATGTTTAAACCGCCTAATTAAAAGAGGCGTTTAATATTTAAATAAACGCACGAGTTGACTTCATTAATTGGGGGGTGCATTACTGAAATTAAGGAGGGGTTGAGGAAGTTGAAAGGGTGGGGTTCGTGTGGGCCCCACCCCACTAGTATCCTACCTAGTGGATTAGTTAGGATGTGGGTCCCACTAAACCAATTAGCTTAGGTTAACACTTCTTTAAATAAAATAAAATTGGTTGCACCACTTTTATTTTATTCCTTTACTTAACCAAAAAAATTAATAACCACACCCGAGAAAACGCAACTCTGGGAAAGTTGTTTCTAAGCAATTACCGGCGCTGCGATTCTATCGGTGCCCTCAGATTTCAATTCCGAGCCCCGGTTCAAAATTTAGAAAAACCCGCTCATTCGTTCACTGAACGTACATGAGATAAACTTTTGAAAATGATTCCGGGCACACTGGGCCTCGGAATCAGGCACCGTCAGAAACTGCGTTCTTGTAAAATTCCAAAGAAAATTAAGAAAAAATAATTTCCTTGAAATTTTCGGGTCTTTACATTACTCCCACCCCAGGGATTTACATCCCCATAAATCCTTAACACAAACTAGGGATAAAAAAGTGGTACTGAGCATGCATCTGAGCCTTCCGCTCCCATGTGCTCACCTGGAGGTTCCCGTACTGCCAGTGAAAGCGCACCCGAGGATTTGACCATCCTCATAGGATCCACTCCTGTCGATCCTCGATCCCCACTGGAACCTCCATGAAAGTCACAACATCTCCCAAGTCCATCTCCCCATGGTTGATGATATGCATTGGGTCAAGCACGTATTTCCTTAGTTGAGATACGTGGTAGTCGTCATGCACCTGGTGCAACTGAGGTTGATGGGTCAAGCGGTAAACCACCTCACCTACCATATTGAGGACTTAGAAAGGTCCATTGAACCTCAGAGATAACTTGTCACCTCGGCCACATCTCCGTAAACCTAGTTAAGGTGAGACCCATATAAGGACATGATCGTCATCCTCGAACTCTAAAGGTCTCCAATTCCTGTTAGAACGGAAACTGAAAATGACTGCTGCAACAAGGGTAAGGTTGACCGACTCAAGAGAGGTCGGTTGCACCCTCCTATGCATGAGTTTATCCTGTGCTGTCTGGGGTTTCCTTTTCGTCGACCAAGGAAAACCCATCCCGACGTCGTAGTTAAACCACAACCTTTTTGCCTAATACCGTTAATTTGTGTATGAACTGTGATTGCCCAGTCCATACTCAAACCAACGTCATAAGGCCTCGACGCTGTCACTAAGAGATTCCAACCGAAAATCTCGCCTCGACGGTTTGACGACACAGTCGGTGTAAGTGTGGTTATCGAGTCTCCTCCCAAGGTATTTCCAGACGTGAGGGTCAAGTCCACGACTTACAGGAAACTTTAGGTCTGGGACAAGATTCGTGTAAGGTAGGAATGATACATATCAACGTCTGTTACTACGGAAGGTAGTAGTGGACACAGACTGTCCCTTGAATCATTTTTAGAGCCATTAGGTCACAATCCTTGACCGCATGCAGCCACACTCTTCCTCCACCCACCAACTCCCTAAGCCTGGCGGGGACAACTAAGGTGGGTGGTTGTAGCAAGTTAAAAAGTACACCACCTCATGCTGCTCTCCTAGCTCTGCCTCCCCATCTACTGCTTCGCAGACTCATCTCTCCTTAAAGCTTCCTCTTCTTGAAACATTTATAACGCCCGAGTCTCTAAGACTAGCACTGGTTTCTTGTTTCTTACTGCACTGTGCAGTATTCATCTGCTCCTGGATTATCTGCACCTTCTTTGCCTACGATCTGAAAGAGCTGCTAAGATTTCTCCCTTGCTGAAAAGAGAAACTCGGTCTCATCCCTTGGACGAACCACACCCATGTGAAGGTCATCCTGTCGCAAAATTGGAACAAGTGGCTCCACCACCTGCCTGCTGCTGCCTGAAGGAGGCTGGCAGCAAAGATAACCATGAAATCTGCTGGCGTCCCCACTTCTAACATTCACTGGCTATAACTGATCAGCCAAAGAGCATTCAACCACAAAGGTTCTCTCTAGCACCCTAACATAAGTAGGAACGCATAGAGGAAAGAGTGATTACTCGTATATCCTTAAACACACTACGCTCAGAGGTCCGAGTTCTATAGCACTGATCGAATCATAATCATCGAGTACCTGGAATGTTCGGTACGCCTCGATGAATTCTCAGCTACCGACACATCGTCCTACCGAAGCTGTATAAGCTCTAGAAAACTGTCAGCCACCTCCTCAAGCAAGTCCCCAGCTGCCTGTGAGTCAGGATCGCCTCATAACATGAGGGTATCTAATGTTGGAACACGTGTAAGGTAGTAAGCCTACATGTGTTACCTACCAGTACCGCTGGTTGTAACTTCTGACCAACAGGTAGTGATGTATATCTGACACACTACCCGAAGGAACTATCTCAGGAATCGGTCCATGTACCAAACCCTCATCACTACGTGGACCATCATCATGGTCACTCACTGGAAAACACTAGTAGCTAATTCTACCATCCACTCCACTGGTGCCTCAGCTCGGTGGAAAACTCTAGCAATCACCTCCAACCAGCCCTCTACTATCTGGGAATCTGCCTCGCCTCGTAACCTTGGAGGTCGCTGCAACTGGAACTTGTGCAATGCGGTCTGCCAGCGTGCACAGTTCGCTAGTATGGCTGGTAGAATCTGCTTCCCAACAGGTAGTGGTGCTGCTGGTACACCACCCGAGGGTGCTAACATAGTAAAAAGGGCCATGCATGGGAGCCTCATCGCTCGGTGAGCCTTCATCGAGTACTCTCTCGAAAATCCAACTGACTCTCTACGTGGAGACATCCTGAACAGATGCGACATGGTCAACGGTTTATACCTGGTGAACTAACCTGGTTTGAGATGACTTTAAAGAAAACTTTTGAAACACACACACGATCAGTGTTTTCATGCACTAAGTCAGAAATAAGTAGTCAGGGTCCTGGTGTTTGGATACGTCGGCCGACGCACTAACACTGGACTCCATGAACTGAAATCCACACTTAGTACCCTTAACACTATTACTTCACATAAAGAAAAATATCAGATTTATAAGTTCTGCGGTAGAACTAACTCCTCTAATACCAATTTGTCACGACCCATCCTTGGGGCCCGTGCCGTGACTACCCCAAGCCTACCTTCCATAGGCCAGGGGCTGGAGACTAGAACCAAAGGTGTAAATCCCGATAACTGGGAAGGAATTTCCTTTATAAAAGTAAACAAAACACCACAGAGTACAAGAGGAAGTAATACACTAAGTACAAAAGATGTGCTGAAATGTAAATGGGCTAGAATACAAACCCAACTAAAAGTATAGCTACAACTGAATGAAAGTACAACAGCTGGAAGAAAGGAAGCAGCTCTTGGGTCGTTCTCCTCAGATCCTACCTGAAGGGTAGGTACAGATAGCGCAACTACTGGATCGTCCAACACAGACACTACCTGAAGTGTAGGTATAGATAGTGCAGCTCCTGGATCGTCCTCCACGGATCCTACCTGAAGGGTAGGTACAGATAGTGCAGCTCCTGGATCATCCACCATGGATCCTACCTGAAGGGTAGGTACAGATATTGTCCACAATGCTCTTTCCCGTCAACCTCCTCCAAGTATCATCTCTCTGTGATGCCTGCCTCCTGATACTGACTAGTTGTGAGGTCCACCTCTGGGTATCATCCAGTCTTCGAACACTCGGCCTCCGTCAGCACTTCCCATCGTCTGTAACCAACACAACGAGGTGCAGGCATAGCCCGTGCATGGGTGAGTATAACGATACTCAGTAGGCACCCCGAGACCCTCAAGGTCTCACTAAATCCAACAAGGATAACAACAAAGAAGATCTCAACAGATAACCTCTACTTAGGTATATACCCATACATATACCTAGGTTATCAAGTAACCCATCTCAATCATGAGGAAACACAAAGATTATGAAATAAACAGATAACCACTACCCAGGTATATTCCCATACATATACCTAAGTTATCAAGTGACCCATCTCAATCATGAGGTAACCACAAAGGTCATAGACTCAGCTCAAACCATGATTTTCATTATCGAAACTATAACTACTGAAGAGCCCCGTCTCTGGAGTGTACAGTGATCCTATCATGACTCTGAGGTACTGCCTACTATCCTAAGACTACTGAAGTACTCCTCCTGTCGAGTACCACGGGCCAACCACCCAAACACAGTAGTGCTTCCCACCTGGGTATGCTACCCAAACACAGTAGTGCACACCCCCCTAATAGCCTACAGAGGTACTCCCCGGACAAGTACCGCGGGTCTGCACCCAAACAAGTAGTTCTCCGTCCGCCATTGGTCTGCACCCAAACAAATTAGTGCTCCATCCACTGGGCTAGTCGACTCACTTCCAGTCGAGTCGGTCAAGCAGTCGTCAGGTCATTGTCAGCTACACGGTCTCCGTACTCCGCATGCTCGTCTCTGGGAGGGTCCTCTCCAGGAGCTACTGGTCGATACTCCAACTATATCAAAGTCCCACGAAGAAGTATCTCAAAAGACCGCCTCGTCATAGGGGTCTCAACGCAACAGACGGCGCGTCAATCGGATGCCCGGTCTGTGAGTCAGTAGCCTTTTTCGTCCCTGGGGCCCAGTTGGTTTTGTGTGTGAACCAACCCGGCCGTATCTCAACTGTACCCGAACTCTCATAGGGTATTCTCATAGGGAACGTTTCTCAACATGATCACCAACGCCACTAACGGTTCATCAAATGGAAGTACGGTCTGAAAGTTATCAGCTTTTCCGTTCGAGGGGCCCGGTTGGATTTTGGGTACAATCCAACCTGGCCACTATCCAAATGCAACTAAAACTCAGGTGAATCATTCCAAAAGTTTCATCTAATCACGAGGAATCCAACAAAGTCGATGACACGTCAATCGGATGTCCAAAGCTCAAGATATAAGTGTTTCCGCTCCGAGGGCCCGGTTGGTTTCGAATCCGAACCAACCTGGCCGTACTCAAAGTTCTCTAAAACCGTGAGTGTAATATAGCAAAAACGACCATCTCGATCCAAGGATCGCATCACAACTAATGGTGCGTCGATTGGAGGTCCTCAACCCAAGATATGGGAAGAGACCGTAAGAGGTCCGCAAATAGGGGGTTCGGGCCCCGTCCGACCCGTCCCGATACCCCCTGGGTCGGCCCGAACTGGGTGGACCCAACCTGGTTCTGGGTCTGGCCCGCTTGGGCGCAGCCCGTCCCAACCGGCACGGCCCGCCCTGGCAGCCTGGCCTGGTGGCTTGGCCTGTCCGGCGGGGCCAGGCGGCTCGACCATAACGGCCAAGCGATGAGGGGGGGGGGGGGGGGGTGCTGCCCCCCCGTGTTGTGAAATCGCGACCCCCATGTTGGGGTTGCTCCTACTGGCCAGCGACGTGGAGGGTCGCCGTGTCTTCCCCACCGAATCCTGCATGGCCGTAGGATCACATCTCCATCGCGGCTTCTGCCATGGTGGCTCCTGCCGGCAGCGCGCTGGGGCGCCACCGCCTCTGGGCAGCCGACTGCCGATAGCTCCTTCTACGGACCACCAGACGTTCTCCGGTGGTCCGGTTCACCCGCCGTCTACGCCTAAGGCCCTCCCGAGACCCGTAGGTTACTGCGAAGGGTCCAAATCGCCTTTGCAACCCGCTTCATCAATACCCGTCGATCCGCAGGTCAAATAAACAACTGCGGAGTCTTCGATTCACCACTACAGCCCCGACTCCGGCCACGGTTTGGTTTGGCTTCAACGGTGCGGTGCAACGGCACGGCATGATGGTGCCGCACTCCTTCGTCGCATTCCTTCATGTTTCTGCACGGTTCCATTACACCGCGCCACCTTTGTTCAAGTCTTAACCAACACACATCAAAGGGGGAGGAGGGTTGGCCGTGTTCGTCCGGTCCGACCTCCTCCCGTTATTGTGATAATAGGCGGCCCATAAAGACGATAAATCAGCGATGAAAGTAATCATGAAAAAAAAGAATATAATCCTCTACCTCGAGTACAGTCGTCGAACGAGGTTTGTCACGGGAAGCGACGTCGCGGAAATGATCATCGCGGAATAAGACAGATCGTTGCGTCGTGGAGGAATGGTGTCTCCGTTCCTTTGACGCGGAAGGAAGGAACGAGGAGATGCACGTCGGGTCGTCGATCTCCAAGGAAGGCGTCTCTCACCATCGTCCTTCTTTGGAGGTCGGCGTTCTTCATCGGCGGTGGTGCGTTCTTCGCATTCTTCGACGAAGAACGAAGAACTTTAAGACTTCCCTTTTTCTCCCAAAAACTCAACACAACAAGCTTAACCATAATAAAATAAGACTTGTCTTATTTTATTAACACACACGCCAACGTCGTTGAAATTCAAAATTGAATCAACCAATTAATTGAATTTAATTGCAACGTTTAAACCGCCCAATTAAAAGAGGCGTTTAATATTTAAATAAATGCACGAGTTGAATTCATTAATTGGGGGGGGGTGCGTTACTGAAATTAAGGAGGGGTTGAGGAAGTTGAAAGGGTGGGGCTTGTGTGGGCCCAACTCCACTAGTATCGTATCAAGTGGATTAGTTAGGATATGGGTCCCAGTTAACCACTTAGCTTAGGTTAACACTTCTTTAAATAAAATAAAATTGGTTGTACCACTTTTATTTTATTCCTTTACTTAACCCAAAAAATTAATAACCACACCAGAGAAAACGCAACTCCGGAAAAGGTGTTTCTAAGCAACTACCGGCGCTGTGATTCTATAAGTGCCCTCAGATTTCAATTCCAAGCCCCAGTTCAAAAATTAGAAAAACCCCTTGTTCGTTCGCTGAACGTACCCAAGCTAAACTTCAGAAAATGATTCCGGGGACACCGGGCCTCAGAATCAGGCGCCGTCAAAAACTGCGTTCTTGTAAAATTCTAAAGAAAATTAAGAAAAAATAATTTCCTTGAAATTTCCGGGTCTTTAAAATAGGATAGGAATATGAATAATAATATTACTGTTAATGGAGAGACACATTCTACTAAAGGTAATATGAAATGTACAACATGTGATAATACTTATTATTTTCATGATGAAGCATGTTCAAGCTATGATGATGATCGATCACTTAGTGATATAAAATTTTTACTCAAATATCATCTGAATAATGTCCCTATAGAAGTGGAAAGACATATTTTTACAAGAATTAATGCTATTAAAGATGAAAAATTATAGATGTAAGAAGAATCTAATTCCATGGAAGAGGCACTGGATAAAAGGGTCGGGATATCCAACACTCACAAAACTAGTGATGGAAAAGGAAGAAACAATTTCTATCTACAATGAAAGATATGATGAAGTTACTAAAAAATTTAACGGAATTATTTGTAAGAAATAATTCATTGATATTGTATTTATATAAGATTTCCATTCATTTGAAAAGTTTCACAAAGTTTCTATGGTTTTCAAAGCTACTCAAGTAGAAGAAAAATCTAAAAAGGTAAAGGAGCTTGAAAAATATTTACAAGAATTAAGAAATATGCCAGAAGATCAAATATTAAAGCTAGAAAGGAATTGGGAAAGTAAGATGAGATTAGTTGAGGATGATAATAACTCCCTCAACATGAAGTGTTTAGATATGGAGGTAAAATTGAAGAATCAACAATCAATCTAAGCTGAAATATTCCAAATAGGTGATAGAAAAGATGCTACCACTGAATTTTTCATTGAGGAATATGGATCCAAAAGGAATGTCAAATCATCCTGTAATTCAATGGAAAAATCCTCCAACAAATGGGTATTCCATAACCCAGTTATTTCAGTTTCTACTAATGCAGTTTTATCTGCAAGTGCAGGTTCAAAGAAAAAATCTAGGAAGATGAAGATTGATATAAATTGCAATACATCCATCAAAATGACAAGGGTTTATACTGGAATAATTAAGAAGGTGAACTCCAAAAAGGATGCTCCAAATAAAGAAACACAATTCTAGATACAAAAAATGCACAAAATCTAGACAGAATAATACTATAAGCAAAAGAAGGATATTTTGTTTACTATTGTTGGTGTTTTTGAAAGTTTGGATATTAGGCCAATGATAGCTAGAATAGTGCGACAACATATGGAAATTATGGATGGAATATATTCATGGAATGTAGATGTGAAGAAATAAAGCATCCTATAATGAAAAGGAAGAAAACACAGCTGATGAATAATCTGTCTATCAAGAACAGATTTGAATATCTTGAGGACTTCTATGAAAATTTTAACAGAAGTGGCCACATTTATGATGAGTTCTGATTTAGTCCTAACGTGCCTCAGACATATGTTGATTAAAATCATAGACCACAACAAAGTAAGTGGAAATAAAAATGATTGGAAAAGTATCCCATTAGGAATATGCAATACTGTGAAGTTAAGAAAACAAAGAAATTATTCCCAAGAATAAGTTTAAGTTAGATTCAAAGAATGTCATCTCAACCAAAAAAATATGCTTCTATTGTGGAAAGAAATTTGATACATTAGATCACTGCAAAAAAATCTATGGAAATGAATGGAGGAAAGCTGAAAATAAAAGGAGAATCAATCCAGAAGAAGATGGGATTAACTGAAGACATTCCTAAAGATATTCTTAATAAGTTACTTGAAAAGGTAACTTGAAGACAATGAAGAGGCCATGTGGAAGCTCTAAATCAGAAAATGTGAAGAAGGAGTGTTTAGTTATCTGGCCTAATCAATTGAAAACTACGAGATAATTGCAAAGAGATGAAGATGAAATACTAGTTAAAGCCAAGGGAAAAAGAAAATAGATTATTCCATATGAAGGAAAATTCAAATTTCATGAGAGGTTATCAGAACATGATAACCCAAGTGTCTCAAAAATACTATGTGGTAGGTGTAAGAAGGTTGTACATCATGTAAACAAATCTATAACAAATTTACTTGGCAAAATGGAGATGTTGAAAATTAAAAAACATGAACCAATGGAAGCTACTTCACTACTAGCAGAAGATAAGACAAACAATTCACACAATTTGAAGGTGAATGGAATCAAAGAATTCATACTGATAATGAAAAATAAAAATTCCAAATGGAGAGGAGACATTATCATGAAGAGTACCAGAAACTTTAGAGATGCAAGGAAAGGAGTTCTTGTGTTGAGAGAAAATTCTCATCAACAATTCTTTTATTAAGAGGCTCACAAGTGTTCTATATAATACCCATATTTTTTTATTGTATATGTGTGATTACATTGTAGGGAATTGAAGATGAAGGTTATTCTCAAAAGGACAATTGAATGAAAAAAGTGGAGAACTCCAGGTTGGACTCAATATCCACGATTTGATAATTACTTGAAGTGTTCCATAGTGGAAGAATATCAATATGAATACATAGAAGGTCATCTTATAATTATTATCCACCAAGGATGATCAAAAGGAGTTCACCACTTAAGGGGGATCAAATATGAAGGATATGATATCAAGGATTATTTCATAACAAATCTTGAAATTTATATCATCACAAGAAGCAGAAACTGAGGTATTCCAATAAAACATTCATCACTTGTTCTTAATTGTATTTATCATATCAATTAAGGGGTAGTTCTTGTTTGATGAAAATATGGGATAAAAGGGGGGAGCTTTATCTTTTCACTTGATCCTTTTAATATGTTTGGAGAAGTATGTTTCCGATTGGGAATTTCACTGATGGATCTGATTATCTCCAATCCCTTGGTCAAGAATTGAACCATTCTGAGAAAGATATCACCTGTAAGTTTGTTTATGGAAAACATTGAATACCTTGGTCATATCTCATTTTCTACAATGGGTTATCCCAAGTAGACTTAGAGTTGATTAAGTAAAGGATCTTTGCTAAGTGAACCATGTTACATCATCCCTCTCTCAGAAATATTCCAAACGATATTATTCAAGGGAGGATGATATGTTTTTGAAGAGACCCCACTAATACCTTTTAAATTGGTTGACAATAAGGAGGAGAAAATATTGGCACAAATATTGACACATATTGACCCATTCAAAGTGTTCTTAAGTGATATTGAAAACAAAATAGAAAGGGGGAGATTGTTGAGAATGGTGTTGCATTTTTTGTTAAAAAATTATCAATAAGAAGTAAATTTTTTAATGAAAGGTATTGATGCATAGGTTTGTGAAGCCTTGGAGAATTTTTGTTGATTCAACGCATTGAATACTACCCTTGATCAAATCTCTCAGAGGATATAAATCATATGACTGATTGTACTGATCCTCAAAGAAGAAGATACGTGTTCAAAAGAGAACACATCACTTAGAACAGTGATTCCATGCATTAAGCTTTAATGAATGAGAAAGAAAGAGATGGTTCATGCATCATCCATGGTTGGATCAAAACAACACACTAAAGATCTTTTGGATTCATGATCTAAAAGGAAAGAAAGATGATGTTTGAAGATCAAAGATAAAGGAAGCATTCATGGGCTTTGAATGAAGAAGGGTGGTTTGTCATACTTAGTTTTTATACTAAGTACATAGTATATATCCCTTTATAAAAAAATGGGGACATTCATGGAGACCAGCCGTGGACCTCACCTCAAGAACATGTGGGACCCAAGGGTTAACAATGCTTGAGGGAAGCCCTCAAAGTCATCCCCGCATGAGGTAGGGCATACATGCTGTGTATAAGACTATAGGTGCTCACAGAGTGGTGAACCCACGTGGTGTATTCATAGTGGGTGCTAGGTGCGCACCCATGGAGTAGAGTGGGATCTAAGAGCATTCCCGCCGGGTGAACATGGTATGAGTCAGTACCATGGAGGGAGTAAGAGAATTCTGAGTTGTGTTTCGGGTGTATTGTTTTATAAATGAGCCACGTCTATATCTCCATTTCTATGTTGTAAAAGTTTAAAAAAATGTGGAGTAAATATTGGCCACTCATCTGATCTCGTGTGAGATCTTGGCCGCACAATGCATCCCACATCTTGAGATCTAATCTCCACCTCACATCAACTTACGCTATGTGGTGTTTACACCATGACCATTAGATCTCTCCATCGAGGTTTTCTTCAACCTCCGAACACCCGAGCTCTACAAGTGAACCAGCGGTGAAGCCGTACAATGATCTCATAACTCAAACCACCATTTGTGCTCCGTTCAAGCTCACAGAGAACGTCTGGACAAACCGAACACATGGATGGATTAAAAGATGCATGAATGAGACTAAAATGAGAAATACACGTAGGATGAGAGAAAATATGTTTACTAGGTTGTGTCATTCGATGTTAAGGAAGAGGTTTTGAATTCATGCTTGAATGTGAGGTGTTCACGTGAAATGAGAAACCAAGTTTGAATAGAATGAAACTGAGATATGTGGAGTATCTCATATCCACAATTAAAATATTGAAACTGAAGATCATGAGTTTTCAACGATTTTAATACTGTGGAATCTCATGCAGATTTGAATGGTGATCCTTACCTATAAATATAGTGTCATCGACTATGGCTCTATGAGTTTAAAATACTGAGAGAGGCTCTTCATTTTTGAAAAAAAAGAGCACTGCACAACCTGGTTTCCATGAAACTATAAAAAATAAAGTAGAAGAGGATCCTGCATGAGTTCAACAAGTTCTATACACTCTTGAACCTTCCTTGCAAAGAACAAGAGCATCCACATCCTCTCTGCGAAGTAACCCATGAGCACACGAACGGTTCTTTCGAACCCTCATTGTATCTCCATGAGGAGTTTATCCTGCAGGTACACAACCAGTGCTACGCACCCTTGTATTTCATTACGACGACATACCCATGGAACTATCAAGTTTTTTGGACGAGAATCTTATGCACCCTAAGTGTGAAAGAGGGAGAACTTGTTCCTCCTGTTTTTCATGAAGAAGAAGAACCTGAGGCCTTATGTTTTCACAAAAAGGAACACATGCATGTGGCTGGGGCTTGGATAATATCTTGAGATAGTATGTGTGCATGTGAAGAAATGAGGAGAAACAATCCGAAGGAATATACCCATTCAGATTTGAAGAAGAACACACATACAACTTAAAGTCACCTTGTCCATGTTCACAAGAAGAGAGAGAAAGACAATAATATAAATAAGAGATAGTGGTTTTCACCAAGATGGTAATTCATGCACATACATAACACACATTGAAGAGAAATTATAAAAACAGGTGTGTGTGTGCTAAGTACCAAAAGGAAAGAAGAAAAAGAGAAAAAGAAAGTGGAAGTGTGTGTGATAAAAATATTACACCCATTAGGATTTTCACACAATAAAAAAGAAAAGAATTGTACGTGCATGCTTGCATTCACATGCACATGTGAAGAAACATAAAAGAAGAATCAAGATTGTTATTGAACGTGTGTAAAAAAAAGAAGACATTCCCTTAAACTCATGCATGAAGAATAATCAATTCAGATGATGCCAAGTGAGATAATCCTCAGTATTTGAATAATCACATTAGTGTATGTGATTATTTCCAAGAAAAGAAGGAGAAGTTTTAGTGCAGTTGTTGTAATAAAGAATAAGAAATTGAGATATCAAAATACAAGAAGTATTGGATCCCATGAAATCCATGCATGAATTGAATGAGTATTGAGACTGAAGCCAGACATAATTAAAAAAGTTGTTCGATAATAGTTTTTAGTAATTGAGAATAAAAGAAGGTAGACTAAGCTGATATTGTGAAGAAAAATTGTTTCATTCATAAAGAGGTTTTGTGAACCACTTGAACACACATTATTAAGGCCATATATTCATCAGAAGAAGAAATAATTTTCTGATCAGTGTTGAACTACGAACTGATCAGTTTAAGTGGTAGAATTATTGAGCTAGGGTCAGTGGGTTCTATCCGGATATCTTTTATCACCTTTTATGGTTCAAGTGGTTCATTGGGGGTGGAATTGAGGGTGCTCCACTCTGGTATCGAGTTATATAAAAGCTTTGGTCTTTAGGTGATAGATATTGAGTCTGACTCTGAAGTTATGGTAATGATTATTCAGGGGAAATGTGGGGCTTCGTGGGTGTTAATGTACCTCAATAGGAGCTATTCGTGAGACATGAATAGTGGACAATGGGTTAAGCACATCTGGTGGGAAGAGAATGGCTCTACTGACACTCTTGCTCATTTGGGGGACCCAAACGACCCTATCATTGTTAATGAGAGTTTGGGGTCTCTTCACGCATAATATAGAAGTTCTTCTCTAGGGGATTCCCTAGGCCTTCACCATTTACACCATCCTTGAGGATCTCTCTATTTGTCTCAGGGTCTTTCTTCCCCATTCCCCCTCTTATGAATAAAAAATGAACTTTCAGTCAGTCAAGGCTAACAGACCTTACCAAAGGCTATTGAAGAATCTTGAAGAGATACATAGGAAAGTGTGATTTAGAAAGCCTGTATGGGAAGATCAGAATATCATGTATAGTTAATCAACAAATAACTTAAATAAGTAAGACGCTCGCATGAATCGAGAGCTAGAATACCCCTTTGAGATTTAGGGAGGAGAAGAAGTCTTCAGGGGGACTCTAAAGTAGGCCAGTAGAACTCTGACAACACTGTGGGAATTAATATAAAGAACCTTCAGTGGGACTCAGGGGAGATACTATGGGATTCTATATCAACCATTTTAATTACAAATTGAAGTATAGTGTAAAATCGATGTTGGGGAGAATAACCAACACAATAAGGAGTAGGTCTTTGAACAGAACCTTGTAAATCCTTGTCTTTAGTTGTAAAAAGATTTAAAGGGATCACTGATTCCCCCCTCCCCCTCTCTGTGATTCACACCGATCTGGGAACTTCACTATGTAAGGACTACTATCTCCATGAAGTGATGTAATTTATTTTTCATAGACACTTTATATTAATTATTATTAATTTTATATAATGATAAAATATGATTATAATGACAAGAATAATATTCTATATATTACAAAACCATGATCGAGATGCAATGATTGGAACTTCCAAACAAAGACTTATATGAGAAATGGAACTGTTAACACCCAGAAACGACAATTTCAATAAAGAATCGTTGATAAATAGATATTTAAATATAATAATTAGATCTTATATGATATTATAAATATGTATATGGTTTTGGTATAGAATAATAAAAAATTTAAATTTATTATGTAATATTTTAGATCACTTATGAAGATAATCAGATGTGTGGTAAGGGGTTTCTTAACATAATTTCCATTAGTTGGGTTATAAATCTACACCATTCTCTATATTATGAAATTATAATGTTTGAAAAGTCATATTATTACATTATGTTCTATTTCCACTTATTTTACTTGGTTTTTCAATTGTTACACATAATCAAACCAATAGTCAATTCTCACTACACTGATAGGTTCTTTGGAGGGATTTTTCTTCTCAATATTTTCTTCCTTTGGACATATATTATGATATAAACATATTTTATTTTATAATGTGTATACGATTACCCATTATTATTTTATAACATTAATATCGTTATTTTCATCCTATTCAATGTTATTTCATTCATTAGGGTTATAATTCGAAATATACCAACACGATAAGGATTTATTTTACAATATCATATCATTCTAGGATTTTCTCTAATATATTTACATTGAGGAAAATTTTATAGATCGTATCGTTCAAAAAGAAAATATTTTATTCCAATATATTTATTCCAAAAATATTCATATAATAAATAAAATTATATATCTTAGGTACTTATAATGATAAGGAAAATAGTTTTAATGCAAATATGGCCTTATTTCCTTTTTCATCGTTGAAAATTTTCTTCCTTGTCCATATTTTATAAAATGATTTAATTACAGATATTTTATATGATAAATTTTTTGTTACAAGTAATTTTTACTTTTTTTTAAATTGAAAAAATTAAAATGAATATTCTTTTATTTTATGAATGAGTAAATATTTTTATTTTTACCAAGGGTGAAAATAATTTTTTGACGTACACGACATTTCCAGATTTTTCTACCACCATAGAATTTATTTAATTTGAATCCTTCATTACAATATTCCATGTTTATTCTCAAGAATTTTTTTTTCACTATTATGAGAATATTTATTTTTAAATGTATCAATTAAAAATTATATTTCCAACTTTTCAAATAAATGATCTAAACATTATTTTAAAGAAATTTTCATATAAGTCGACATACATTGATATTTATTATACTTCAATTGGAATATTTTATTATGATTCAATATATATTACATATTTGGATTTTTTATTAGGATTTAATAATTTAAAAGAGACACATTTTATTTCTACAGGTCAATTAATATGTGATGAATGATTTTATTATTATAATGATGAGATGTTTATGAAGACCTTTTATTTTCCATGGGTTATGCTCCAATGATATGTTGAATGATTTTCGATCTTATAGAAAAAATGTTAATGTATTATGATTATTTGATTTGTAGGTCCATTATATCACTATAATGTATTAGGTATTTATTAATATTTTATGATCTAAATTGGTACACAGTTTATTCCATGCCCAAAAGAGGGTACAAGAGAGATTATCCCAATCCCAGAACATGATACACAAGAGGTTTTCCCAAACATAAAATAGGTACATAGTTGTTTATACCAAAAATAACATGTTATTATTATCTTGGTGAGTATCCATGACATAATATTTCTATGATTATGATTATTCCACACATTATGCCACAATTTTACTAGAAGATATTGATCCAATGTTATAATATAATGGATCATATTATTTGAATTATATTATGACTCATGTCTGATTAATTGAAAATATTTATTCCTTGACTCATGATTAGGATATATGAATTGTTGGGTATGATTTTCTATGTTAATTCCCATGTTTTCATTCCCTTTCGATCATGTTATTCTTATAAATGATCATTGAATGATATCTCCTATGTATACCTTTACTAGAAATCTAATCTCACTCTTCATTATGTATTATTTTCCCTATTATTTAAATAAAATTTTTATGTATTCTATTCAAAATAACGGTACAATATATGGAGAACATAGTGATAGAAGATGTATATTTTACTAAACTTGTTGTTTACACATCTATGCTTCTAAAATAACTAAACCTATAATATTATGGAGCGTATATTAATTATATGTAATTAACATCCATCTATAATGATTTATTTTTTATGTATATGGTTTGATATATAACCAAACACATTAATCACCCTACCTAGGTTGATATTAGTTCACACCATCACACACACCACCCATGGAGTGTGAAACCCTACTCTCTTATTCCCATGAAAATAGAGAGATAAAAGAATCACTCTAAAAATAGTGCATATTTTCTACCATTTTATAATTGAAACCCACTATTAAGAAGGAACAAACATTTTTGATACCCTTCCATATTCCTCAAAAACATTAATCCATGAGTCATATCCCACTAACCCTAGGTTCACATGCTTAAATGAATAAATGAACTTTCTTCTTATCCATGTCAGATAAATCTCCCATGAATCACTATTTGTGCCTTCACATTTATATATACCCATGTTAATCCACATACATATACTAATTATTAAATTATAAATTTATAACATTTAATTTCTATTAAGTGTATCCTATACCAATGATTTCGATCTCTAACAATATATTTCATACGCATCACTTACATCAATCATAGATTCTACCCATGAATTATATCTTTAAAAGAATCTATGACCTAGGATAACCCCTATCTCTTAGAGAACATTCATCTATTACATAAAAACTGAAGAATAAATTAGAAATGTTCTCTTTCACTTCATTATCATATTAAAATTAGTAAAATCATGAGTATTATATAATCATATCTAGGATACCCCTACTCAGTCTAAAGAATATACACCACTCATAAGTTACTACTTGTAAGGAAATATTGATTCTTCTATCTTAAATAGATCAATTAATCAAATATTCCAATACACTCTTCATAGGTCCCTCATAAATTTCATGTATCCTTATACCCATACCACCCCATTAGGGTTATCATAATTACAACCAAGTTAATGTTAATTATTTATCTATCTAGAGATTTTAATCAAGAAAATTTTAGTAGATATTTCTTTATTTATAGTAACACAAATAAATTAATTAGGAAAACTATAAATAATAATTTTATGTTTTTAAACATACAGAAACATCATTATTTCTTTTGAACTATTTCCTCAATCACATCAAATATTTCCAAGTTCAAGTGATCCTATACTCCATATATTATAAATATATTCATTCCCTAGACCACCACAATCCAATAGTACAACTATAAATGGTACAAATAAAATCATAATTTATAAAGATAAATTATTTCAAATACAATACAAAAATATTAATGAAAACTATCTAAAATCCACAGAAACATGATCTTGTTTCCATATTTTTACTAGTTTGGTATGAATATAAGGTTTATACCATGTTCTATCCATTAATAACTCTATCTACCATATATCAGATAATAATTCAAAAAAAAATTCTCTGATAAAATGTTATAACATTATTGTCTCATTCAATGATAACAAAACCCACACCAAAGTTATATATAACTAATGTACACCTCCTCATATTCTAGATGCTACTAACTAATGGTGAGGTTCTAGTAATATCTCATAGGGAAACTATACCCTTGGTATCATCACATAAACCAATATGTAATAACATAATTATTTATAATATATATATATATATAAGAATGAAATAATGGATTTATAGTGGAAATAATAACATATAATCAAAAAAACATAGTATAGCATATGGGAAACCATATAGATTATACAGTTACGCATCACAATAGAAATCACCAAATTGACTAATCATATACAAATATAAGAAACAAAAAAATAAAAAAGAAAAGAAGACCAAACCCATAGTTCTCAAACTTTCCTCAAACCTATCTCTATATCAACAACAAAATAATCCATATTTCTCACATATACTTGTAACATTTCCCTATAAAATAAGGAAAACATAGGGTTTATACATTACAAAATATTATGTTGTCAGATGTATGTATAAAATGTAGTTTTCCACCAGTGATGGTTCCACTAATTATATCTATTATATATGTAAATGCATGCCCCATATAATATTAAAGAAATAAAAATAGATGTATAACACAAAATATATTATTTAACACTTTATAAGACACCCTAATAATTGAATCATTCCTACTTCACTTAGTATTGGAATAGGATAAAGTTTCCCATTTCCCATCATTTATTATGTTGATGGTGGGAAATATACTCATCCTCCCATTAGCTATTATTCAATTTACCATAGGGTATAATAATTTTAAATTGGTTCATAATCAAAATTATAAGTTAAATTTTATTGTATAACATAGAACCTTTCCTTGATCACCATTATTAATGGTAGGTCGGAACCAGGCCCCACATTCCAAGAATGACCATCCAAAAATTTGGAAACCCCCTTATCTTGTTAATAGGGTTGAATATATTATTTGGAACCACAATAATAATAATCAAGAAAATATATCAATATATAACATGGAATAATGGTATTTCTGTAGAATACTATATCATACTAATAGCTAGAAAAATAACTAGCCCCATGAATCATGTATCAAAACATTGGATGAAAAATCATCTAGTCTATAAAATATTGTATCATACCATTGTTTGGTGAAACATCCCATATAGTGAATATTTGTATCATACCTTTGGTTAGAAAAATATATAACTTGGGAAATTTGATCTCATACGAACCCAATATTCATTCCAAGAAATATCTTTTCATGCCACTGATTAGAGAAATGTTTAGTCTCATAAGATTTGCCTCATTCCTATGGCTGGAATAATTTTCATTATTATGAATCATACTTTTATAGCTCAGTTATGTGATATATTAATTTTCATTAAATTACCATTGGAAGAAACTCATCTCATCTTGAAATTTTTACATATATAACACTTATCGGTAATATAAGGGACCATCCTTAAACATTACATAATATGGATTTTTAGACAACAAATTATTTACTTTCATATTGAGGATATTTTTAATTTTATATATTTATATAGATATGTCATAATTTATAAATAACATCCCTAATTTATAAAAAGAGGGTACAATTAGAATTTTATCCATTTATTCCAAAATATAAAACTTTTAAAAGAAAATATGATTTCAATTTCATGAACAATTTTCATAACATTAATATTGAATTCCTCATTTCAATTAACATCCTTATACCATATATATTTTTTCAAAATTTTGGTAGAGCACAAAAGTATCATTAATGGACATAAAGAAAGTAAATAATTAGTCTATTGGAAACATGAAGACCCATCAATTTGTTTTTAAAAAACTCACTAACATTCATAGAAAATCATGACTGTAGAGTAGGTCATAATTATTATATCACTATTATATTAACCCTTAAAAATGGAAAAACCTTATGGTCTAATTTTATCTCTGGAGTACCCAATGCATTGGAAAGCTATAATAGGGATCACTCATCATATCTTGAGCTATAATGAGGTACAACAAGTCATATATTGAGTTATAATGGGGAGAAACCAATTATATCTTGAGATATAAAGGGATTAAACCATAATAAACAATGTACAAGGAATATATCATGAATAAAACCCTTGGAAAGTATTTTATGCACATGATAAAAACACTTTTAGATATCATAATACCATTTTCTTATAAAAACTAATTTTAAAATATAGAAATTGAACATATGATAATGAAATAATATTCATAAAAAATATATATGAAAACTTATAAATAAAACATTAATGTAATAAAGAATCAAGAAATTGGTATAAAACACACATTATATATAAGTTAAAAAATCATTCCCTTTAACTTTTGTAAAAATAGCTTTCAATGAGTGTTTTTAAAAGGAATTCCCTTACCCTAAGCCTGAATCATCACATGAAATATTTAACCTCATGGATAATAAACATTGGTTATTTAATTGATTTTTTTAGAACATTAAAATGTTTTTTATTCCTTTTATATAACTTATTATCATGTTATAATAATAACTCAATTATTTAAGTTAATGTCAGACATTTTATTTAGATTAGATACTTGAGTCCAAAATGAATTTTGTATGATGTCAGTAATCAAAGTGGTAATTATTTAATCATCTCCATAATAATATTAATAATATAATAATCACTTTTATACATAAATTATACTTTTAAATAAAACCATCTATGTATGGTTATGAAAAATGAACAATAGTTTAATCCTGGAGATGGTAGGTCGTATATACACATTAGTGTCATTTTCATATTTAAATAATTAACATAGAATGAAGGTAATACTTATATTATATTTCTAGAATTATAATAATATCATAAATATAATTTTAATAATTTAAATATAATTATATATATCATCCATGTGATGTGGTGATGAAGAACGAATCATATCTCTTGATGGAGGTGATAGTTCACACGTATGCATGAACGTCATCATCATTTTTATGTACATGTAAAGGTAAGAATGTAAATGATATATTATTATTAAATATTAATAAATATTTCATGAATATTTTGTATAAACATGAATTCCATCATTATTACCAGTTTATAGAGATAGTTATGGAAAATAAATTATATCGGTTCATGTGGTGGTAGTCTGTCGTACACACGAAGGAATAATTCATTTCACATTTGATGAAATTATAGATGTATTTAGGTGAGTATATTAACATAATTACATATTATTATATTTTGGATACTGTATTTAATATGTTTTTAATGTTTTAAGAAGATTTTATGGAAGTGGAAGACGAAATAAAACATAAACACTTAATTAATAATGATAACTCTTCCTCAAACCTCCCCTTTTTCATAACACCTTCAGACCACTAAGGGGGGTGTTATTCTTAAAATAAGACCTCTAGGACGTGTGTATGGATCTTGGTATGGTATATGGGTATTTATTTTCTGAAAAATAGTTTTTAAGTATATTTAAATAAGAAGAATGGGTACCCTTTTATTAGAGAGAGGAGGGGAACTTTAGGAATTCTTCAAAATATAAAATTTATTCAAATTAATTTTCTAATCCAAATGGATAAAAAAGTCAGTTGTTTGGAATATAGGATTAGTAAGGGTAGAAATTCAATAATACAATAAAATTTGAAAATTTTGTTCAATTTTGTTAATCCTTATGTTTTTATTAACCAGTATTTAACCCCTTTAACTCTTATTATGATATAATTTAATTCACACTTTGAGGGTCAATATAATTCTTATAAAATGAAAAAAGAGAAAAATATGACTCCTTTATGAAATTATAATATGTATCCCAATTATTTTTCCAAAACTAGTATTTTTAGAAATTTTATATCATTTGATGACATATTTTATACGTTAAAGTCTCATTAATGTTAATTTTGAAACTATTCATTAATTGAATTTTTAAAAATATCATAACAAAATTATATATTATATAAAACTATTTATGAAATTCAAAATATTACAATTTAATATATAAAATTCTTGAATATGTATAATTATATAAAATTTTATTCATTTTAATATTTTTAATATCTTTTATTTGATATTTCATTTAATTAAACAATAACTACATCATTATTGGTCAAGCCCTTAATTAAATTTTTTCTTCACTATAAATTGAAAATAATTATTAAAGATAAATATATACACAATATATTCCAAAATACTTTTTATAGTCGAAAAAATCCCTTATATAACCCCATATTAAAAATAATTTATTTGTTAAAATCAAAAGTGTGAAAAAATTGACTTTTCTTTGAGTATAATATTATAAATATTATAATCTCATAAAAGTGTCTTAAAATGGTAATAATTTTTTCCAATGTATTATTTTTGTTGAAAGTCACTCATTATTTAAAATTAGGACATGTTTTAGGGTAATTTTATAATATTTATAATATTATTTTTTCACTTAATTATATGATTTACCTTTAATAGTGTTAATATAGAAATTTCTAATGGTTCTAATAGTATTGTAAAAAAATAAAAGAGATATATTTACATAACTTTTACATTATTATTAAAATTATGGTATTAATTTCTCCATATTCAAATCACATAATTGGTATATGTTAATTAAAACTTAATCTCGTAGACGGGGTGAAATAACTAGTTTTTAAGTAAAAACATTAAGAAGATTGAAGTGTTTTTAAATCCAAATTCAATGTGAAATTGATTCCAATGACCTTAATTAGATTAAATGATAATATATTTATATAAATATACTTTAAAACCAATTAAAAATATAATTTAACACTATAAATTATTTTGACGAAAAAGTTGTTTTCAATAAAAATGAAATATTTTTTCATTATTCATGAAAATATGAAACATGCCCAAAAAATTAAAAAAATTAAAAAAATCAAAATTTTTATATCCTTGTTTCAAATAATAATTTTATTTTTTCAAATATAATTTATACAAGTGGCAAAAAACTTTATTTAAATCAATCACACTCTCAAAAGGCTGTAAAAAATCTATTTATAAAAATACATTTTTAAGAATAAAACTAAATTTATTCTTATATTATGAATATAAAATATACTGGATGAGTGTAAAAAATTTATAAATTCATATAATATTATTATATCATGACCTATTTTGTTACAGGTAATGTTTTATATCCTAGTAGGCTGTTAGAACTTTATACAGTATAACTATCTCACAGTCACCAATAATTTTAATATAGGAAGTTTGGCATGCTCATCATATCTTAGTTTGGTCCATTAACACATTAATACAATACAATAAAGAATAATTATTGAAATAATTCAATTGTGACACCCTACCCGTACTATCCCATGTCTAAAACTCTTATATATTTTTTATTAACTAAGAATTTTTGATCACCCCTTTTTTTGTTTACTCTTTAACCTGAGAATTTCTATACATAGATATATCAAGGTATATATTCAAGTGGTATGTATTTTGTGGAATAAATGTATTTTTTTGAAGAAAAATATGGACATGAAACAAAAATATAAATATTTTAAACCTTTGTCTTATGGAAGTGTATTTTAATTGTGATTTATTATATATAATAATGTAAAACTTGAAAAAATAGTGTATTCTAATTTTCATCCACTTCACATTATATGTTAAAGTAAAATAATTATATAATTATTTATGGTTTTTAAAAATAATAAAGATTTTATATTATATTTTAAATAAAGAGTTAATGTTTCTTTTTTATGTATATAAAAATCAGATAGTGATTATATAAATATTGAATTTTTTATTCAAGAAATATCAAAGTGGAGTTGAGGAAGATTACGTTTACCAAAGGTGTAATTTTTTTAATTAATATAGTTTGTTTTATTTAATTAAACTCTTATTAATTTAATTATGATTTATTTGATCAATTTTTATAAATTTTATTATGTTCTAAATGCGTGGGATGTAACCAATTAACATCCTCCTCATAATTTTCAAAAATATACCTTGTATTTCTATTATTAGATGGGAAAAAATCATCCACATTTTTTATGTTTCAAATTAAGTGTAATAGAAGATGAATATGATGGTCTAATTTAGTAACATGTGTATTAAAATTTAGGATGAAGATAGAGATATATTTGACCTCTATAATTTAGTAAATTTTTGATAGAAAATTTGTAAAGACTCCTAATAATCCTACATGAAATGTGGGTTTAAAGATGGATGAGGGTGAATTTTTTGAATGTTCATGCATTTTAAGACTATTTAAAATTATAATCTATTTTTAAACACTTCCATACTAAGAAAATAACATTTTACTCATAAATTATTTATTTAATTATATCAAAAAGATTAAATAAAAGAAGAAGAAAATTTTATTTCATTATATTTTATTTATTATTTCGGTTGAAAATTTACGAGAAATTTTTTTAAATATAATAGAAAAAAAATTCACACCAAATACAAACCAAAACAAAATTACTCTAAATAATACCCATTATAAAAAATAATAAATTAGATAAATTTTAAAAAGATACAAAAAAGGGTAGACTCAGGTTAGGTTACACTCCTAACAATACTATTATGATATATTGTCCTCCTACTATTTGGATTAGTTCCCCAGATCTAAATAAATATATAATTTCAATTATTAAGATAATAATGAACATATTATCACATAATTATTGTTCTTTTTTATAACATTAATGTGATAATTCCTTTGGTGTATTTATCACATTAATTTTTTATAGTATTTCCGTACTATAGAGAGAACCTAGAGACATCATGGAGATATTCTGAAAACATATATCCAATTTTCTAGAAAACATATATTGAGTGAGAAATGGAATTTTGGTAATATGGTGATAGGGGATTTTAAAATATTGAGACTTCTTCTCATAAATTTCACACATGGTAATCTCTAAAAATGGGTGATAAGGAAAGAAAAACCAACTGTAATTCGACATGTAAACATGTTATTGGATATTCCAATCTATGGATGTGTGTGTCTTGGTCCTTATATTAGATATTATTATTAATGTATGACCTAAATCACATTTTTTAATGCAAGGATATAAAAATGGAAATATATTATTTTGGTGATACAGAATATGTTGTGTGAATCATATGTGATATGAAATTAATTTAGTAGGATATGAAAGGACTTTTCACTTTTGAGTTATTAAATGATGATATTTATAGGTCATTAATTGAAATTGAACTTTCTAAATAAATATATGTCCATCATAGTTTGTAATTGAGTTCGTTTTAGAAGGTAAATGAATGATCAATCCCGAATATAGGATGAAGACACAATTACACATCCAAATTGACGAGATATTGGAAGTAAAATGGATTATATGATATTATATCATTTTTTTAAAGGTGGTTTTCATTGAGATATTAACTACTTTATGCGTACTTTGACATGTTTCTAGACAATAATCTTATACTTAAGGTAAGTTCACCTAATTCCACTGATAAAGAGACCTAGAGTGTCACAGCCTATGGTTATCCAAAATATAAATAAATTCTATCTTGAATTTAATGTTAAGAATGAATATTATTCTTGATTTGTTGAATAATATTTATTCAAGTATTATTAATCATATAAATTCGATCATTGGATATTTAAGTTTATAATATGTGAGTATAATTTTGTCACCTATTTAATATTTACATTGTAATAAATAATATATATTTTTATTCACCAATTTAGTGAATACATTAATATAAATATTTATTTAGTTATGTGAATTTTAAAATAAAGGTTTATTTATGATTTTAGTGAATATAATACTTATTTATCTCTTATTAATTAATCTCAAGGTTATAAATAAATAAATATTTATTCAACATTATTAGGAATTTAATAATATAAATATTAATTTTTTATGTGAATAATAAAATAAATGTTTATTTGTGAGTTTAGGGAATATAATACTTATTTTTTTTAAAAAAAATAATTTTTATTTGCGTAAATTCTGTATAATTCATGGATTAATAAATAATGAAGAGGATTTATAGTCCAATTTAAGGGTCTAAAAGAGAATATATATTTATATATGAGTTTATTAAAAGTCATTGGATTTAATAATAATAGTAATAATAATAATTGATTTATGGATTACATAGAATAAAAAATTAGATACAAAAGCCCTTTTTTAATTGTGATTTTTTTAACCCAAAGTATAATATCCTGATTATATAATTTGAGGGGGATGGATTCTTTTCAGAATTCAGAGACTCTTGATTTTATATAAGTTCACAAATTGAAAATATCCTCATCTATATCTATATTACTATAGGAAAAAATAAAAAACTCTGTAAATTGAGTCAATATTCAAATAAAAATCTTCTTTCCTTTATTTTAATACAAAAAATTATACATTTTATCTACTCATTTTGATAAATTTAAAATCATATGAAGCACTAGGTTTCATCATGTTTTCACCTAAAATACTAAGATCATTATTCAAATATTTGTGTATCATTTGTGGATACTTCTAAAAGAATCATATCCTAGAGTCTCCACTATAATAGTGACATGAAAAAGGGACATTGAAATTGACCAATACAAATTATCATGTTTGAGGTAATTCTTAATTTTAAATAATTATAAATCAAAATTTAAATATCCTATATATAAGATTTAGGGCTTTCGTTCATCAAATTATTTTAATTTTACCCATTACAACCAACAAAACACCAAAATCAGGCACTCACCCAACACTTCTGTTTTGACCTAGAAACATCAAGTGGTATCAAGGTGATCACATTATAATTTATAATTATTTTTTATTTTCATGATTAAATTTTATTGTTTGACTGTTAGTTTTTCTTTTTCTTTTTTCCATTCTTAATCAGAAAGTGTATAAAATATATTAAACCATTTATGTGTCCAAGAAGAGATCAAGAATACATAAATAATTCCTAAAGATCCCATCTTGAGGTTCCATGTTTTTTTGCAATGTGACATGTATACATGACGTGTAATGGTGAATTATCACATTTTTATGCCCATGTTCAACCACACAAAGTGTGGCCTATGTCAATCATTGATTTTTTTGGAATTAGTATATTGTGTTACTACATATCATAAATTTATCTCTAGTATGGAACATGGATTCACATGAAGTAAATGGTGTATAGCTAGTATACACATTGTGTAACAAAAAACCATTTTGACTTTTTATAAATAAAAATATGGAAGTGGTCAAAGTACATGACATCGTTATATTCAATTTATTGAATACCAATACCAAAACTTGTTTAGAAATTAATTACATGGCTTTTATCTAGTTTTACACATTGTTTAACAATATATAACCCATGAAATAGAGATAATAAAATTTTAGGCATGTTGTGTGGGTGGACACAGATGTATAAAACAATGTATATTTAGTTGTAAATATCATGTAAACAATCATAAATCACACAATATACACACCATGACAGCCATGTCATGTGATTAAACATGTGGATAATTAAAAGAAAATATTAGTTGGGCATGTCATGTTATAGGTGACACTTTATGTTAGGTACACATTGAGTGATTTTTTATGTGTTATGTATAAATAAACACTTATAATTATTCTCTATGAAATTATGTAACTACATAATGTGGAATGGTGTCATTAAAACAATGTACCTCATATTCACTTCCATTGATACTTTTCATTTATATTTATGGTGTGTCATGTGGTCATACAGGTCATGTTGACTATGCACATTGACCCACTTAACTACACACTGTGTATATTATTACATGTCATGTGGGTATACATGTTGTGTAAGTACACAATACAAAACAATTACCACACATATCATAAGTCACAGGATGTGTGGAGCGACATTACACACCATGTATGTATTAAATTATATAATTTTATTTAATTATACATAGAAGGTACACATCATATCAAATATATATTACAAATCATATATATATATATATATATATATATTAAATTATGATAATAGATTTAATCAGATACAAAAGGGTAAAAATCATGTAACATTGTAAGTACTCATCAAGTATTTGATTATTTGAAAATTAAAATTTAATTTAATTTAATTTAATTTATTTAAGATAATACAAGATTGAAATCTTATAGTACCTTAAATAATTTTTAAAATATTACTAAGATAAAAAATAAATAAATAATTAGTAGGTTAATTTATTAATTTGATTAAATTTATCTTAATAATAATGAATTAGAATGAATTTCATACTATTTAATTGTGATTTTTTTGCATGTTTTTACTGATCATGATCTTGATTGATATGTGTATGGGTTGTTTTGGTTTAATTTTATTATCTATTTATTAGGTTTATCTGTTAATTTATTATTAAATTAAATATAATGACATATGTATTATCTCACCCTCTTTTATTATGTATTAGGAGATGTTTCCAAGGATTATTTTATGTAACCCTAATACCTTGGTTCCCCTCACCTATGGAGGAGTAATAATTTAAAAAGGATAGTGCTCCCAAAGAGAGGATAAATTTTAGTACAGGAGATAAGGTGGAGTCAACAAAGGATATACATAGGTTTTTGGAGGAATGATACAACTCGATCTAGGAATCTATTGAAGGAGTCATTTCATCGTGGGTTTAGGTTGGTTATTCTTATACTTGATATATTAACTTTTAGATAAAATCCCATGGTCATGTAAAATATTTATTTTATTTATCTGTGAACGGTTGTTTATTTTTTATGTGATGTATTTTTTATTCTGATAATTAAATGCAATCAATAAAAGTATATAAGTTAAAGTGTATAATAATATGAAATAAAATAATATTATCACTTTTAAATCATTATATCTGAAATAGTTAATTAATTATATAAAATTCATATAATATTAGTAGGCATATGAAGAATAAAATTAGGACTGGTTATGCATAAGCTACAAAATTTCCCTTAGAAAATATTAATTCATATATCATATTTTGAAGTTTAAATTAAGATTAATCTACAATAAAAGTGTTAGTCAGTCTATAGTCAGGGACTATTGGAACAAAAATATGTTCCTAGGATGAATTGAGGATGGCCAGACTGTTTGGGACAACATTTAACCAAAACAAGCCATAAAAATCACTAAAGGGCCTACCTCGTGAAGCTCCATCACCAAGACCATCAGCACTTTGAATGGAATGAAACTGGTAGATAGACACCTCTACAACAGCCAAAAAGAATTTTTGGTTTCCTCCCTAAGTCTAATGAGCACCACGACCACCATAGAGTAACGAGGGGAGGATTTGTGAGTTCGAAAATGCAACCTATGATCACAAAGATAAATTTCCTTCATGGTACACCTACGAACATCATGATACCCAATTATTATAAATATATGGCCCAACCCCACCCTAAAGGATCACTACCATGACTATTCACCTTCAGAGATCTCGTTCCACAGAGATCCACTTGCTCCATGAACCATAGAGAAAATGAATCACCAAGGGTATTTGAGCATCATGAACTAGCTTTCCCTTCATTTAGATTTATCACCACTTCATGTGGGGATTCCCTTAATGAATCCCCAAGACCATCAAAATGGAAGGAGTCACTTTTGGGAACTCGAGACTTTGCAGAGCATTAAGCTTTCACAAATCACCCTCCAAGAACATATAAACTCCATGCCTCAGCTAGGTCTCCAAGCTTCATGAAGCTTCTCCCTTAATGGAGATCATTTTCTTTGTTCTTTTTAAGTAACCATCCTTTATGAATCCCCTCCTCTTTACAAATCCCCTCCATTAAAGGCTTTATACTTCAGAAACCCCTCTCCTATGCGGCCCTCCAGGCTCATAAAAAGTGATTTCCTGATTCCTAGTGGGGTGCTTCATGTTTTTTCATCCTGCCTTATGCATCATCACATAGGTATTCTAATGTATATTGTTCATCTGAATAGCCATTATAACATGGTCCCATCAATTGACCACTCCTACACCTCATTCATATTAGTAATTTCATATGCATTCCCTTCCCCAAGTGTGGGTTGGTAGAAACTATGTAAGTCCAATGGATGAGAAGGTGGTCCTCATAATCCGAGTTGCATGAAATTATACTGATGAGCATCCACATCATCAACACATGATGTTAAACTATAATGTTCTTCATGTTTAACAAGTCTAAGAAGACCAGAGAGGGGATTGGACTGAGAACCTTTTTTCTTTCCGATTTCACGATCCACTCTCTCTCTCCCCCATTGCTCTTTGTCGTCATGTGTGCCTCAGGCATTCTCCATATAATCCCTAAATTGCCTTATCTAGATTCCCTCAAGGATTAAGTTCCAATCTCTATCTCCATCGACCGCTAGTGTTGTATAATAACGGCACCATCCCTCATGGATGCAACCTTAGTGACATGATCTTCAGGTCTGTTGTCACCTCTTGTTTCTCGCACTGAGAATGACTCACATGGTCTTAGAGTAAACAACAACCATGAAATCTTATTTGGTCCACTAGCCATGAGTATTCCTCAACAAAACTTTTGTCCACTAGCCTTGTGTAATCCACATGCCCCATTCACCCCACATGACAATAAACTACATTCAACTAACTACATGGACTTTGATCCCTTCCTTTTAGGAAGGGTAACTAGAATGCCTCCATGAGGTTCAAGCCCATCACTTCCAACAATCCATCTATCCAGACTATTTCACATTATCTCACCCTCATCTCACATGATTTTAAACTACACTCCCTAAACTATGTGGTTTTTTATCCCTTTTGGGTATGCACAAATCTTCTTTGAGGTTCATTCCCAACCAATGATAAACCCTAGTGCTCACTCCCAGGGATGCACCCTCCTAATATGACATATTTTATTTTTGGGACACATCTATTAGATCAATCCTTAGAGGTGTTCTAATCCACATGGGCTTATAACCATTCATAATCCCCACAAACTCAACCATACTCATCCTGCCATGAGTGATCCTCTTTCAAAGGGTTGTTAACCATCCATAATCCCTTGGCGCGTCTCTACATCATTGTCCTTTTCATACACCTTGATTCTATACACCCATCCTAAACTATGTGGAACTTGATTCATAGCCATTGGGATATGTAGGAAGCCTCCCCGAGGTTCAATCCCATCACCCATTTCCCATCCGGATCTCTCCTTTGAGACTTTGGGTTTTGGGAAGATCGTGCCCCAATCCGAGGGTTCTACTTCATTTGGGTCCTTACCCATGCGCTCCATTCCCAGGGGCTACCTAATTAGGTGTCTTATCTCCCCACCAAACTATATGGACTTTGATTACCACTCACTGGGATATGTAGGAAGCCTCCATGAGGTTGGATCCCAGCACCATTTCCTTCACATCAGTTCCACCTTATTCATTCCACGCACTTCACCCAATCATCTATCATCCATCCCATTTCTCTTTGCAGCACATGAGTAGCTAACCATGCATAATACCCATCCATACAATTGATATTTATAGAAAACGGGAAGCTAACCATGCGAAAACCCCATCCATCCCATTTCTCTTTTCATCACATGGGTAGCTAAGAATTCATAAGCCTTACACATCATATCCATCCAACCAAGAGTTCCCCTCTTATGACAGGTAGCTAACTAGGTGTAATCCCCAAATCAACCCCTGGGGTTTGATCCCTATATTGTAAACATGGTATGTAGGAATCCTCCTCTAGGTCCTATCCCAACCAATGGTAAACCTTAACATCACCATTTTGGGTCGAGCTTCCCTGATCTTTTCTTTTTAAAGTCTATATCATCCTTCACGGTGTGAAACCTTTTATTTTTTGGGCATGCCACCCCAGGATTTTCCTCATTGGGTGTTTCATCCATTCATCTGATAAGCCTTCCATGTGCTCCCTCATAGGGATCTACAAATTGTATTTACTCTCATCAATGTTTTGATTAGTCTAATTCATCTCTTCCCGACATTAAACAGACAACATACCCCAAGTTAAACATGGGAAGCTGAAGAAAACCTCAGAAACAAGCCTCTAACATAGGATACCTCACAATCGATGTGGGATAAATTGGGCTTACATGCCCTCAAAAGCCCTGTAATAAGGGAGAATTTATGTGTACCAATGTTCCAGTTTCCATGCATGCCAGCATTGCCCAACGTGACTGCTATCCTGACTGAAGGTTGCTGCCCTCACATGACCATTTGGAATATCCAGATAGAAGTGTCATAACTAACTAGAATCCACAAAGATATGGCACGAGGGAGAGTTTCATGAACAATGTATGAATATATGGGGCTGACCCAGACTTGGTGACTAATTTTGAGAAGAAATACACACAATGAAAGACTGGCATCCCATCATCTCATTTCGATCAAGGAGAAAACACAATCCAAGAAGCGATGAATGCTTCACACCATTGGAAAGTCAGAATACATGGTACAAAGTGACCCTCACCATTGACAGAATGTGTGGCTGCCACCCCAAGAGGATGGCATCAGAAATAAAAAATGGTGAAACCAACATGAAGCTTTTCTCCTACAACAATATGGATTATTATCATTCAAGACATCGATATATAAGTGTGTCCCCAGATCCAGCTATCCTATTCCAGGTCCCACCAAAAAAATATTGGGACTGGTGTGGAACTCACCAGAATTTGGGGCAGTTAATCATTGGGTATTTCTATTTGCAACATCGTCAGCCTGGATCTCTCTATCCATTCATGTAAGACTGAACAATGTTGGGTAACATGGCACTACTTTAATACTATCCATACTAATAGTTGAATCTACCAAATTTATAGGACCCAAGATATGTGAAACTAGTTTCCTCTATCCTATAGACATAAGGGTAGGGGACATGACAATACAAAAATCCTGCATGGATTCACCACAGCCACAATATTATCCAAAACCATGGATATTGGGCACCCAAGCCCCATCTCACCCTCAAAATATATCCAATGAAGGGTGATAAATAATATTATCTAATGGTATAAGTAGGATTGGATCATTAAAAATTGGATATGGATCACCATGATTTGGAGGCTTTTATGCCTCGCTATCACCTCTACCCACAAGGGCCATGTAGGGAGCCAATACTCCCCTCTCCGATGTCGAACCATTTTAGGAGCCTCTCTCCGAAACACTCTTATGAATTATTCTATTATGCCGATGAGTTAAGGGATGTATGAGTCATCATGATTATAGCTTATATCCAAGATCTACCAAAGAGGGATCCCACTAGGCCTCATTAGTGCCACTAGATTCCAGTCCCCCTCACTGATGAGCAGGTTGTCTATGCCCCTGCTCTACTGGCCCTGGTCTGGTAGACCCGACACCAACGTCAGGTGAAGAATCAGGAATACACCCACCAAGAGATTTATTTTCTATAGCATTAGTGTTCCATGATAGTATTGATGAATATTATCATATATCACTATTATTGAGTAGTGAAACTTCCTTGTCTAATCGGGATTAAGACCCCAGCTACCCCATGGGCAGGTTGGGATGACTATTCCAGTCACTGGCATGAGAAGTAATTGTCATGGGAAGACTTTAGATGATGAAATTAAGTATATAGGACCTCATCGTTTCATTATCAGTTAGATTGGGGGTCCTCTATATCTTTTTAACACCCATCAAGGAGGTTAAACTTTCACCTATGATCCTAGTTATGGAAATTTTACCCATATATCAAGTTATCAATGCGAAGGCCCTCCCCACATAATCACCTTCTCCAGCAATGGTCCTCCTCACTCCTTCACCGACAAGCATGGAGGTCCCACCCCCATGTTCATTCCAAATCCAGCGGAGGATCTCCCCTCAATTTCACTCCCTACCATAAGGTTCCTCCATACAGATTAGAAAAAAGATCCCTTTTAGAAAAAAACTAGATACATATTTTTCCTCACATAGATCCTGCAAGAAGAGACATGAAATATGAGACTATTACCGTTTCATAGGTGGAGGCCTTTAAGCTACTAGAGTTGTTACCGACAGTGTGACGTCTCTAGCCTCCATCGTAGCCTCAGGATCAACATCACCTTTGTTATAATCAATAGGTTCTATCATGTAATGCATTACCGTTGATGAGAAGAGATAATAAGGTTTCACCTCTTTTCTAGGCTTCAACCCCTCTTCAGGGCCATGCTCCTTGGGTCCCTTTCCCATACATGTGGAACCAAACTTACACATTTGAAGAATATGTGGTCCCTAGTAATTTTTATAGCACCCTGGATCAGAGGATCATGAGGTTTATAGACTATAGAAGACCCCAAGTGGCTGATCTCACTAATCTCCCAAACTACTACCCCAGTCACTGATTCCATGGTCATACTCTCAAGAAGTATTATGTGTTCAAGGAATGGCTTCATGACCAAGTCAAAAACAATGTAATCTGGTTGGGTCCTACCTCGAAACATGTGGAATGTATCTCTGTAGAGCTGGAAAATGATAGAAAGGGTGAATAGAAATAGGTATCCAGTTAGGAGTCTCAGAATTATGACAACTGGTTGGACCTCAGGGTAGTCGCTTGTGTTGACGGTATCATCTATCCCTGTTTGAATCAGTCTCATCCTTGTGAAGTTGTCGTGATTCCTCCTACTACCACTTATACATCTACGTATCATCCTTCTTCTTCTTTGGAGAGTAGGCACCATCAGCACAAGGCAAAGAAAATCCCCCACCAGTGTCAAAGTTATCCCGCACTCTTGGAAACTTTATGCCTATAGAGATGGGGATTTCCCCCAAGATTCACTAAGCAATGGAGGATTAATAAAGTGACAATCAAGAGTACTCCTCATTGGATAATATTTAATTGGTGAACCCTTACATGGATACAGGTGATAAAGAGTTCCTGGTTAGTCCTCCTAATATCCCCAGATGGAACCATCATTGATACAGCTATGGTTATGTGAACCATTGAAGTGCTCAGGTCAGTGCTTCCATCCAAGACATGCATGCCTCTGAGACCAGACAAAAGGCTCATTGCAGAACTCAACATCGTATCCTATCTCGATAGGTTCAAACCAAATACCAATTGTGCTACTTGATCAGGTAGAGTTTCTATGACCACATCATGAATAGCCACATCCAATCATTCCAGAACACAATCATCTTATAGTAATCTCGTAGTTATTTTTCATGATTCATCTAGTGGGAAATGATATATCCCCAGAACGAACCAAACTGTACAGGCTCAACTAGTAGTGCCTTTCATAAAACCTACCACGGAGTAGCTCCCTATTAGAAGAAATGTGTAACTAGAACAAAAGTTCAATGTGCTCAAACATACTTCCACCATTCTTGAAAATATATAGGTGCTAGAGTCTCTCCTCCTATAAAAAAATATTCATGAAGCCCTAGAGGCTTCAAAAATCCCCCTCTAGTTTCAAGTGAATATAGAGGCCATGGATGACTTCTATTCAATGGATGTTGAGTGAGAATAATGTCAGGCCTCATCTATTTCTCATGTAAAGATGATGTTTCTCTTTTACATGGCGATATTCGTCCACTGTATATTACTGGATAGTTCAATGGTGTAGAATTCCCTTATTATATTATTGATAATGGTTCTAGGATTAATCTTATCCTAAACTGATGCACCGCAAGCTATAGGCTGTCTGAAGTAGATCTGAGTCCCTCTGACCTAAAAAATAAAGGTTATGATAGGAAAGAGAAAAGGATGTGTGGTTTAAGCCAGCTGAAGACCTTGTTTGGTGTCCTGATTTCCAGTATTGAATTTATGGTCATATCACAAGACTCCTCCAACAATGTGTTGATGGGTAGACCCTAGCTCCATCTGTATGTAGAAGTTACCTCCTCATATCACCAATGCCCCAAGTACTCCTATAATGGTCGAGTGGGAATACTGAATAGTGTGGAATCTCCCTTTTTCTCTTGTTAAGCCTTTTATTTAGATGATAAATACTATAAGGGAAAGGACATGCGGGTTCAAACAAATGATATTAAGAACACTACGGTTGTAGTCGACCCATGGGAAGACCTGGATGATGTAATTATCCTACCAATCCATCAGTTAGAGGCCACAACCCCAGAGATTGGACTTATAAAAACCCAAGCTTTACATACATGTATATTACATTTCATTTGAAGAATACTTAATACATGACACAAAATAATTCCCAAGACCATGTTAGTTTAGTTCCTTTAGAAACATAGAACATAATCTTCTAACTTGGTGATTGATCTTCAACATCTATAATGAATATCTTCTCTTTTTTCCTACCTAAAACCTTTATTTATATCCTGGGGAAATGAAAACATAAAAAGGGTGAGATCAAATGAAAAGTAAGGGTTAAAATGGAGAACATAAAAGAAACCATAAACATAATAATATAAAAACATGAACATAATGTTTAAATATCAAAAATAATGAGTCATGAAATAAATCTTGGCAGTTCATAAGGAATAGATCATAAAGGAACATTAAACATGATAAAATAACATTGGAATAAAAAATTGAATTATTGAAAACAATTAAGAACATAATATTATTTCCATATTATCCAAGGAATTTCTTCAAGACCATCATAGTGTAGAAATCCCATTACTAAACTGAGTTTACTTTTCGTTCCTTCCATGTATTACTGAACTGAATTTACTTTCCATTCTATCCTTGTATTACTGAACTTGATTTACTTTCCATTACAGTCATTTCTATCTCATGAGATATAAATATTTAACCAATGCATTGGAGGGAGATATAGGTCCCACCCATCTCATAATGAAATCATTCTTACTTGTTTCACAAAAACATAAATCATTCATCATAGTATAACCCATGAAATAAAAGGGATTTCTTAAACATAATTCCATCATAATACATATATAATAAATGGATTTCATAAAAATAATTCTATCATAACTATAATGAAATCAAAATAATAATAGGGATATAAAAATAACCCTATGTCATCTTAGATGGAAAATATTTTTTATAAAATTCTTGAACTTAATTCCTGAGGACAATATTCTTCTTTTTGAAAAATCATTTTATTTTCTCAAAATGCCACACAATTTATAAGAAAAGAATTTAGTTGAAAATAATATTTAACTCTTGTAGCAGAATATTCATGTAAATAAGGTGTCATTAAACCATAAGAAAATCTATTCATTCCATATATGTTAAAAATACATTCTTCTCATACTCTTGCTGGGAAAGTTAAAAAGTACCTCTTTTGGAAAACGAAAGAAACATTCCTTCCATACCGTTTAAAAAAAATTCACCAATGGGTAAAATTGAATTTTAAAAATAGTATAAGAATATAAATAATATTATATATTAAATAAATGGGGTTGTGAATGATAAATATACCCCATTAAATACATACGAATAAAAAATATCAGATAATAATGAGATTGCAAAATCATCCCTTACCTTAGGTCTGATATGCTTTGTATGAATCCAAAACTCCTGAATAATGATTTAAATATTTTTTATGATATATTACATAAACATAATAATTTTTATGATAACATTTATGATCATATTTTCATGAATTTGTTAGTAACATTTCATTGTTACTCATTATTCGGGTATTAACTGCCTTTTGTTTTTATCCATGTTTTGTCGGATAAGTTCTTATTCCTATTTTTAGGTTATAGTAATATAATTATGAGTATGGTATTAGTATAAAATATATATATATATATATATCATATTTATTCATTAAATTAATTTATATAATCATTCTTTATTTAATATTATGTAGAATAAATCACATCACACCACGGAGACGGTAAGCCGTATGTACGCACGAGTGATGATATCATTCCCATAATTATTTAAGGGTACTAAAGTTGATGGTTTATAGTATATCAGAATAAATATAATTTTATATTAATCATATATATATATATATATATATTAATTCCATCATTATACCCATCCATGTAAGGTGGTGGTGAAAAATGGATTACATCCTGATGTGGAGACGGTAAGCCGTATGCATGCACGCTTGATGATTTCATTTTTCATAGGATAGGTAAAAGGTGGACTATGATTGTTTCATAATAATAATAAGATCTCCGTATATAATTACTATTGTATTTATTACTTTTCTATGAAACAACTCATGTGGTGGAAGTAGAAGAAGAAAGAAGTTTGAAAGAATTGAAAAATGATATTACCTCTTCTTCGACATGCCTCCTCTAAATCTCCTCTTAGTGCACTAGAGTTGGTTGGTAATAGATGAATACCATGACCTATATAATGTTTATGTTTAATTTTATAAGGGAAATTTGTTGGGTATGGTTGACTTTTAATGATCAAAATTAAGTGAATATTTGAGGGAGGAAGTTCCCTTTTATAATTTAGGTGAGGGGCACTGTTTAAAACCTTGAAAATATTAATTTATAATAAATTAAAAAGAAATCCAAATACCTCCAAAATGAGATATATTTTAATATATGATATTATAATATTTAAATCTATTCATAAAATAATATTTATATAAGATTTGATGCCATTTTAAACATTATCATTTTAATTGAGAATTAGTTATTCTATTTAATTTTATGTAAGATAACAAATGTTTCAATATTAAAAGGGTGAAATATTTACTAATTTGTGATCAATTATACCATATCTTAATAATTTAAAACATTTTAGACCATATTATCATATTTATATATTTTTAAAATTGTCTTATGATTTTTAAATAATTTTATAAAACGTTATTTTAAAAAAAAAATCAATTGTGTCAATTTTGACACTATTCAATTCATGGATTTTTAGAAATATAAAGATAATATGTCATCCAAAAAAAATATATTATATTATATCTCTAATGGGTCAATTACTTTTATAAAATACATTGGATAAATTAATTAACAACAATTATATTTATTTTTATATTTTTAATAACATTTATTTGATATCGCCATTATTAAAATAATCACTACATCAATATTGTGTAATTATTTAATATAATTATTTTTATAAAAATATTTAAAATAAAACACAATGATAAACATAAATTAACTATATTTCATAATAATATATGTTGTAAAATTTATCTTTTGGAAAGTCCAACATTAAAAATGTTATTCTTTTTAAAGTATGAATGTGACAACTTTGACATCACTTTAAATAAAATAAAATAATTGTTGTAATATCTTCTATAATGATCAAAATTGTCACTTTTTCTACTCTTGGATGCTTATGGTTGAGATATAATCAACCAATATTATTTGGTCATGCGTTTAGGCATTTTTATTTTCATTAGTATTCAGATAATTTTTTATGGATTTCTCATCAATTAATTAATTTTTACATTATCAAAGTATATGAATTTAAGGTAATTATTAATTTCCTAAAAATTAAAAATAAATTATCATGATTTTGGAATCCATGTAAAATTTATGTTCAAATATAGTACATGGTTATCCCTATTTTAAAATTATTATGATTATAAGAAATGTGAGTTTGACATTTTTTCACTTTCATTGGTTTTATAAATATCTATGTCATTTTCGTTGTCAAGTAGCCCATAAATGACTATATTTCAAACCTATGTTTTCAAGGGTAGAATAATATTCATACAAAAATATTTTGGTAGGTTTTAAGATCATTTTATTATTCTTATCATATAATTTATTACACTAATTTACCCGATTTACCTTTAACCGCGTTAAATAAAAATTATCGTAGTTACTATTCATCATATAAAAAAAGTAACCTATTAACATAATTTAGAACCACTGAATAAAAATATGGAATAAATTTTTTATATTTTAAAACAAATAATTGGTAGAAATTAATTTAAAAATAATTCCCTTTGTTAAAACCAAAAAGCGGGGTTTTAAGAAGTAAAAACTTATCAAAAGATTGTCATGTGTATATGTTCAATTTAAATGTGAAATTATTTAAAATGAAATTTTTTTGATTAAATGATAAAAAAATACAATTACACTTTAAAACAATTTAAAAATATAATCTAACTATATAAATAAATTATATAGAAAGGAAATTTTGAATTAAAATACAGTATTCTTTTACTATTCATTAAAATATGAATTTTATCATAAAAATACCAAAAAATTACAAAAAAGTAAATTTTTATGTTTCTCTTCCAAATAATAAGTTTATTTTGTCCAATATAATTTATAATATTTTTAAAAACTAAATTTAAAGTGGGTTCTCCAACAAAAGGTGACAAAACATAATTTTTTGAAAAATACTTCTTTTAACTGAAAATTTGGATTTGTTCTTATATCATATGTTGAAAATATATAAAATGAATTTTAATGATATATATAATTTAAAATTTGGTTAATATTATTCATAATAGCTAGTTTATTTCACATTAAATAATAATATTTTAATAATATATTGTTATTTAGTGTAACTTGGTATTGCGTACAATGCAAGCTATCGAGGAAGGTCACTCTTGTGTGTTACACAAGCCATGTATAGTGTTTCATATTCTTCAAGATAATATGGTGTTCGATATAGTTAAGGATAATATTTGTGAAGCATACAAAACAAGGCATCAAATAAATTAAAAAGAATCTATCTCCTAAAATCTTAGGGTGTCACATTCTACCCCCCTAAAAATGAATTTCGCCATCAAAATTCATCAGGGTTATAAATGGTTTAATACTTGAAAGTTTCATTCATGGAAACCCACATCATAAAAAGGAATACTAAAACTTCATTTTAAAAAGGAAATTTTGAAACATAATGGTTACCCAAATTAACTCATCACTGGATTTCAATATATTAGAACATAGGAGGGAAGTGAAAACATGAATATGGACGAGAAATATAACCATCATTTTCTGAAGGCTAGTGATAAAGAATAAGGTTTAGAGAAAGTTAACTACCAGAAATCCATAAATTTGTGATGACTTAAGGGACCATCTGGTTCATTGGATAAGAAGGTACTAGGATGGTATTTTTGGTTCCAAGATCATTTTCCTAAAGTTGATGATTTTTTGCATGAGAACTAATTCTTAATTGATTTAAGTACAATCTCAAAGTTGATCATTACCTGAAAAATTTCCACTTCATCTTTTATTTAATGAAATAAAGTTTAATTTTTCATTATTGAAGTGTTAGTAGATCATGTGATAGAATGATAGGTAATTCCATCTGTCTCAACAAAAAGTTTAGAACAGGTTATAAAATATGAATAAGTCCACCTATAGTGAGACAATAAATTAATCTAAAAAACCTCAAATGAAATATAACTTATACTATTAATAAATGGATAACATTACAGTCTTAAAAAAAATTAAAATATAAAACTTTAGAAAGGGGTGAACTAAATTGACTTAACATTTGTCTCCCATATCTCATTTTCCAGTTCATGGTTGTCACATTCCAAACATGTAAAAACCTTATTCATGTGTTCTCTTGAAACATGGTAATGACATGAATTTCTATAAAAACATAGTGAAAACATGAATTCTGTAAAAATGAACTTATTTCACACACCAAAAAATACCAACAATTCTGTATACTCAAACCATGATATCACTTTGTCCTTATATCAGTCATGATCTCATTAATACTATCAAACATCTCACTATCTCATTATCCCATTATTATGCACATATCATGTGCTTTCTAAAAATATTTCAATCACATTTCATTGTTACCAGTACCATATAACTACGGAAAACCACAATAGAACAATACATAGGTATTTCAATATTCTATAAAACTATAAAAGAGATCCTACGACACAATTTTGGAATCCAATTACATAAACACTGAATCATTCCACTACTTCATTATCATACCCAACATCACCAATAGTGATCCCATGTGATTTTCCTTTGTATTTGTCCTTAATAAGTTTCTGGCGTTGATCATAATTAACCCTTGGATTAGGGAATTGGTTAGAATAATGTCCAATTTACTTTCAATTGTAGAATTGAAGTGTGGGTGGAGCATTGTCTATAGTTTTTTCTCTATTCACATCATTAGTAACCTTTTCCCCGTTACTTCATCACTCAACTACATGGTGAAATTCTATTCCACACTTAATTCATTTTCTACTCCCTTTAAGAAAATCTCCAACATGATTGTTCCCACACACTTATCATAAGGAAAAAATTATCTTATTTTCACCATTTTATTGAGATTTTTCATTGAACATCATCTTTCATTTCTTTTCAAAACTATGGCATCCCACCCTTTTATTACATAACTTCTCATTTCATTTTGCAAACAGAGGATCTTTTAACTCTAGTGTCTTGGATAAAAGGAAAATAATACATGAAAACATAAAATTTTATTTTAATCCCCTTTAAAATTTTCTTGAAATGTGCATCCTATGTACAATTACTACATCTCATAACCTGGAGACATATATCAATGGAAAGGCTACGAATAAGGCCCAGTAAGGGAAAATAGAGGAAATAGTTTACTTGTGAGATCAATAAGAACATGATGGAATACATAAAGACATGAGAAATAGAAAAAGGGGAATATAATAATAAAAATAGCATCAATCATAACATGAATATGTGGCTAAAATAAATATTTTATACATTCAGTAAAATATCACCAATTTCCATCCCCAAAGTGTCATCAAATTACCAAGGTTATTTACCAAGGTATCATTAAAGATGTCATCTCTAGAGATTAATTATTTACCCAATGAATTGGAGTGCTATCAAAGCTAACCATTAATATGAAATTATTTTCATGTGATCCAAATATATCATAGTCACACATTTCATAAATATCCCCAAGAGAATAAAAGAAATGGATTTCATATCAAAATTGAGACGTTTTAAAAAAACTGATTAAAAAAGGAGATTATGTCATTTATAACCCATGGAAAGTGAATAAGGGTTTTATGTATTATAATTACAGAATAAAATATAAAATTGTCATTTCCTGATGAATACCCCTAGATATTAAATAGTTTTGGGTATTCACATAAATAAAATAATATAATTTCTTGAGAAAGAGTGAGAGATTTTGAGATGAAAATTCTGCAGCATAATGGCTATATAACACAGTTTTAGAATACTTTAAAAAGAGAGGGTACAAGGGTATCCCCCTCACAAATAACTCATAATACAGTATAGATAAAAAATAAAATGTAAATAATATAATGGTATGGATATTTTAATGACATACCACTTGAAATGGAAACTTGAATGAAAAGAGAAGATGCGATTTATTTTATGAAAATTCAGCTGCCTAACGACATCACTTAGAAATTTAGAAAATGAATTTATGAGAGAAAAAGGGTATATAATAAAATTTAAATAAAAGTTATATTAATAGGGATACATAATATCATACCCCAACATATGAAAATTTAAATTCAATGACATAACATAAGAGAAGTGTTGACTAAAAAAAGTAGGTGAAAGGTTCTCTTACCTTGAAGAGTAACTTCAAAAACTCAAAGGTTGGGACCTTTGGGGCTTGAGGGAACCTTCGGAGGACTTTTTGTGAGGTAAAAATATTATATATTTGTTGAAAATGAATTTGGAATGAATGTAATGAAGGAATGGGTTGGTATTTATATCAAAAGTGAGGGAATATTTTATTAATTTCCAAGGTACACCTCATTAGTCGTTTTTGAAAAACCATGGGCTTGACCATGGTATTTTCCCATGGTATTGGAAACTTGGGACACCTCATAACATATATTACTGTAAAAAAGTATACAAGAATTATTACACCATTATTACATCATTAATGTTGTCGTTAAACACAATGAAACTGAAAATTGTATTTTTACTATTCACCGAAAAACAAAACATTTTATAAAAATCTCATAAATTCACCCTAACCTAATATCGATGATCTCAATTCAAAAATAAACTCTATTTAATGAAAATAATTTTCTAATTATGACATATTTAATTTTTAAGTAAAAACACAATTTACCCGAAAAAATACTAATACGTAACTAATAATTTCTGAAATAGTAATTTACTTATGCAATTATATCACATTACTAAACTAGATACCTAATATATATTTATACTTTCTTATGTTATCATACTATTCCATTGGTCACATTACTATTCATAAGGGTAATATTACTATTCATAATTTACTATTCACCAAAAATTAATTTGATCTTATTAGAATCCAAATTTCTTACTGATCACAACTATATAAGACCATTTTTTAAAAAAATTTCCCATTATTAATTATTTAAAGTTTAAAAAAAATTATTTTAAAATACCCTTCTTCCAAAAATTAATCAATAATATTGAACTTCTATAAATTCATCATATATTTATCTTGATATTTGAAAGTGACAGATTTTACCATAATAAGAAGTAAAAATTTTATTTATACAAAAGGATTATAAAAATTAACTAAGGCCTCATTACATAGCCCCTTATAACACCTGCATAAGACCTAAGAGTACGGTGTGCTTTGGTGATAGAATCTAGGGGCAACTTAGACCACATTTCCTGAGTAGTGATTTCTATTTTCATGAACTTCTCCCATAAGTGATTCCATTCAAGATTAACATATTGAAGTTCGGCTTGGGCTTGGTCCAGAGCAAAGCCCAATGGTGCTACCTCCTTCCCAAGCTCCCACAGATGGGCTTCATACAGACCAAGTCTACTGGATGAGGCCATTGACTCTTCTTTATGTATTAATTAACCCTGATCATTTTTATTTATAAACAATAATCATAACGTTAAGAGTATAGTTTCCAATGGTCATATTGACCAATGATCATATAGTAGTCGAAACCCAGTGGTCTTATTTTAATTGTAGTCACTTCATTAATAAAAGGATATATTTTTTATGTGTACAAAATAAAATTTCACACAAATTCATGAAAAAAATTGAATTAAAAAGTTTGGGTCATTACATTCTTCCCCCATAAGAAGTTTCATCCCTAAAATTTCAACTCATACCATCAGAAGAAAAAAGGTGTGGGTACTTCTGCCTCATAGACTCATCTGGCTCCCATGTGGATTCTTCATGTTTGTGGTTCCTTCACAACACTTTAATAAGTTGGGTATTATTTTTTCATAGAACCTTGTCTCTATGATCCAAGATCTCCATCGACTACTCCTCATTAGAGAGGTCATGTTCCGGTTGTACTACCTCTTGATTTATTACATGTAAAGGGTTATGTATATACTTACACAAGAAGTATATGTGGAAAGCATCATGAACGTGTTCTAGATTTGGAGGAAGTTCAAGCCGATAGGCCACTGCTCCTAGGATATCAAGGATTTCATATGGTCCAATGTACCTAGGGATGGACTTCCCTTTCTTCCCGAACCTCATAAATATATTCCATAGAGACATTTGATGAAATAATTTTTAACCAACATCAAACTTTAAGTCCCTTTGAGGGTTGTCAGTATAGCTCTTTTTCCAACTCTGAGAGGCCTTAATGTGTTGCTTGATGGCACAAATGTTTTGTCATCTCTTGCACAAGATCTATCCAAAGAAGCATTCTCTCACCAACTTCATCCCAAAAAGTATGAGTTCTACATCGTGTCCCTTATAGAGCTTCATAGGGTTCTATTGGAATACTCGAGTGGAAACAATTATTATAAGAGAACTCAACTAATTGGAGATTTTGATCATATCCACACTTAGATAACATTGATCATGTTCTCAGCATGTCCTCTTGTGTATGAATAGTCCTTTCATATTGGCAATCAGTTTCAGGATGATAGGCTATACTGAAATTCAATTCAGTACTCAATGCATGTTGATTAATTCTCGGTAATTTTGATGTAAACCTAAAATCATGATCAGATATGCTAGAGAGTGGTACCCCATTCATCCTTACCACTTCCCTTAAGTAAATCATAGCAAGTTGATCAAGAGAGAAATCTTCTTGAATAGAGACAAAATGGGAAGTCTTGGAACTATGACCCATATCGCATTGTTTCCTTTGGATGTTCTTGGGGGACCAGTGACAAAGTCCATAGTGATATTGTCCCACTTCCATGATGGTATGGGTAGTGGTTTTATTACCCCTGTAGGAAGTTGTCTCTCTACCTTCACTTGGTGACATACCTGGCACCTTGTAGTGTAGTCAGAAATATTCATTTTCATATTATCCCACCAATAATGATCATGAAGTTCCTTATACATTTTTGTGCTTCCAAGATGTATATAGAATGTAGAGCTATGAGATTCATCCATCATATCCTTCTTTATTTAAATAATATATGTAAAAAATTGAATTGCACAAAATTTTAGTACACCTTCTTGATAAATATTGAACTCAAGAAACATCCCATCCTCCACAGCCTCAAAATTCCTCTGTAACAAAGGATATTATTTTTGACCATTCTTGATATTCTCTGGTAATGACAGTTGAGAATTAATTTGGGTTAGTGTTGATGATGTACCTTTCCTTAAAATTCCAATGTCCAACTTTACTAGGTCACTGATTAAAGGATCACTTTGAATCCTTATCATGGATAGAACAACTTGGTCTTTCATACTTAACGCATCAACGTCTTTGTTTTGTCTTCCAAGATGATAATGAATTGAACAATCATAGTCTTTAAGAAGTTCCAACCATATCCTTTGTCTGATATTCCATTATTTTTGTGTGAAAATATAATTAAAATCATGCGTAGGATAGTTCTAACCATATCCTTTGTCTCACAGTTCTCCCCATAAAGATAGTACCTCCATATCTTTAGAGAAAAAATGACCACAGCCAGCTCCAAATCATATGTATGATAGTTCTTCTCATAAGTCTTCAACTATCAAGATTGATAAGAATTGACTTTTTCTTTTTTCATGAGGATTCACCGAAGACCATTCATAGATGCATTTCTAAAAATAAAGAATTATTCTCCACTTGAGGGTAGAGTTAACATAAGTGCAATAACCAATCTATTCTTCAACTCTTGGAAACATTCCTCACACTCCTTTATCCTGATAAAATTGACCCTTTTCGAGTTAACTTGGTTAATGCATTAGAATGTCATGATACGTTTTTCAAAAACCTCTTATAATATCCTACTAATCCCTGGAAACTATGAATCTCAGTTATTGTTGTAGGCTGAGGGCACTCCTCTACAACCTTTTCCTTTGCAGGGTCAACTGTGAGTCCTTTATTGGTTACAATGTGCCCCAATAAAAACGTGTTGTAACCAAAATTCACATTTTATGAACATTACAAAAATAATATCCTTTCATAGATTTTGCAAAATAACACTTAAATGATCCTCATGATCCTCAAAATTTTTGAAATATATCGTTATATCATTAATAAAAATCTACCACAAAGTTATCAAGGTAGTCCTTAAAGACTATATTCATCAAATACATAAAAATAGCTAGTGCATTATTCAATCTAAAGAGAATAACAACAAACTCATAATGATGATATCTTGATCAGAAGGTAGTTTTTTGAATATCTTTCTTCTTTAGACTCATTTGATGATAACCAGATCAAAGATCAATCTTAGAAAAGAATTGAGCCCCACAAAGATGGTCAAATAGTCATCAATTCTTGGAAGAGGGTATTTGTTCTTCACTGTGATCCCATTCATTTATCTATAATCAATTCAAAAACACATCAATCTATCATTATTCTTCACAAAGAGAATAGGTGCTCCCCAAGGGGACACACTTGGTCAGATAATCCCCTTTTCTAAAAGATCTTGGAATTGTTTCTTTAATTACTCAAGATCTAAATTTTCCATCCTATAAGGCATCTTTGATATCAGACGAGATCCAAGTATGACTTCAATTGTGAAATCTACCTCTCTTTCTGAGGGAGTTTTGAGTAACTCCTTAAGAAATACGTCAATGTATTCTTGGATAATTGAGACCTTTTCTATCATTATACTCTTATTTCATTATTTTTATTTTCCAATCAACTTTATAAAGAAGGATATAGGAAGTTTTTATAGACAATGATCAAGTTGAGATATCTCTCCTTGGAAGATAACTGTATGTTCTCTATTTAAGACTACTAATATTTCCTTTCATATACATTTGATCTTATCATTATACATTAAGAGCCAATCCATCCCTAGTATAATGTCGAATTCCATCTTGGAAATGGATACTATATTTGTGATAAGACAATTCTCACTAAAGAAAATAATAGAGTTTCTGAACACTGATGATTCTTGGATAATCCCACTGAGAGTTTTGACTGATAACTCTACATCTATCAATTCAGTGATTGATTCTAAATTCTTTGAAAACATGGAGGAAATAAAAGAATACGTAGAACCTTAATAAAAAAAGTACTTTTTATATTTGAGATAACAATAAGTGTACCTACCACCACATCATTTGGAGATTCAACATTAGCTGTCATGATAGAAAAATCATGAACCTACTCCCTTGGACTTTTTGGAGGCTGATGGTGGTTCCCCTCTACTACCCTCGAATTTGGAGAGTGATTGGAAAACTACCCAAGCTGTCCACACTTATATCATTGAACTTCAGCTGATGATTGCACCATATTACCTTTATTGTTATTGTTGAGAAGTTGAGGCTTCACCCTGCTACGACAATTCTGCATAATATGACCATCTCTTCCACACTTGTAACACTTCTCTCTCCCAAGTAGGCAGTTCCAAGAATGATTCTTCCCACACTTATTAGACATGGTACATTGCACTTTCTTTCCTTATATTACCTAATTAAAGGCCCCCCCAATCTAGGATCCAATTATCTCTTCTTCTCAATGGATTTATGAGACTATTGTGTCTCACCAAACTCCAACTCGACTTTCATAGCACTCTGCACAATCTCCTCATTTATATCAAAGTCTCAGTTGGCTATATTCTTCCACAAATGAGGTATTATTCCACTAAATAATCTATCAACCTTCACATTAGGATCCATAAATAATCTTGAGGTGTAATGAGAAATTCCTATGATTTTCATCTCGTAGATTATAACAGATTCATTCTTTTTTTTTCTTCAGCTTGAGAAACTCCTCTATTTGTTTCCTCATTGAATGATGGAATTAGTTATTGAAGAATATCCCTATAAACTCTTACCAATCAATAGCTTCAACCTCCACTCTTGGACTTGTGTTTCTAATCAGTTCCCACCACTAATTAGCTTCTCCCACTAAGAGATAAAAAACTAGGGTGACCTTCTCTTGTTACGAACAAAGAAGAATAGAAAATATCTTCTCGATAGAGCTGATCCACTATTCAAAAATCAATGGATCGGTTGATCCACTAAATTTTTGTGGTCGTTAATGCATAAAGAACTCAACAAAATGTTGTTACCTTCACGATGAGATCTGTCTCTCAACTTGATTCAAGTTATTTCTCATAACTTTAGTTAGTTGGTTCATCATTATCAGGAAATTTTCTATTCCGGTTTCCATCGGAGGGCTGCCAGCACATTGTCGATTGTGGTCACCATTTTCATGGCTCCTCCTATTTCCCACCATTTCATAAAAGAATAAAACCTTAGCAAGAATATTATTTAATTTATGAATCTCTCAACTATAAATGATTTTTATGTCTTAAAACTTTAGGTTTTAACATATTATTCTTTAACAATAAATACATTCCTTTATAAATCCTTCGTATTGATTCATAAAAAGCTTATGATTAACCAAAAATATCCCCCAAGAGTGTCAAACCAGGAGTGTATCAAGGCCTGTTGTCATGTACCAGGATACCCCAGGTCAAGCCTAAAACTCCTTGTCAGAGTTTACACTCCTAGGTACATATGTGGGAGATCCACATCCACTTGTTCATAACCAGACAAGGACTTATTTGTTCAGAAACCACTTAATTAATATTTCACCAAAATACCAGGGTGTTTTTATATATGTAAGATTTTATATAGGGTTCTTCAAAAAAATTTCATAGAATAATGTCCATAAAAAACTAAACTATCATTTGATACCAACTATGGTATCCTACCTTTTTATTACATAAATTTTTATTTCATTTTAGAAATAGAGGATCTTTAAAGTCTAGTGTCTTGAAAAAAAGGCACATAATACATGAAAACATAAAATATTATCTTAATCCCTTTGAAAGTATGTTTAAACAGTTCATCCTTAGTACAATTATTTATTCTCATAACCCGAAGACATACAACAAAGGAAAGGCTGAGTAGAAAGCCCAGTAAGGTAAAACAAGGGAAATAGTTTACTTGTGATATCAATAAAAACATGAAGAAATACATAAAGAAATGTGAAATGAAAAAAAATAATGTTATTATAAAAATAAAATGAATCATAACATAATTATGTGTGTATAAAAATTATTTTATAAATTCACGAACATATCACCATGTTCCACCCCCAAGGTGTCATAAAATTACTAATGTTATTCACCACGATATCGTAAAACCTGTCATCTCTGAAGATTAATTCATTACCCAATGCATTGGAGTGATATTAGGGCATACCATTAATATGTATTCATTTTCATGTGAAACAGATATATCATAATCATACATTTTATAAATAAAAAAAGAGAATTAAACAAATGGGTTTCATATCAAAATCTCAACAATTTTAAAAAAGTGATTAAAAACAAGATCATTATGTCATTTATAACCCATGGAAAGGGAATAAGGGTTTTATGTATGAAAATTCCATAATCAAATACATAATTTTTATTTCTTTATTAATACCCCTAGAAATGAAATAGGTTTGGGTATTCACATAAATAAAATAAGATAACTTCTTGAGAAAGAGAGAGAGATTTTGAGATGAAAATTCTGCAGCATAACGACTATATAACATGGTTTTAGAAAACAAAAAATATAGAAGGTACAAGGGTATCCCACCCATAAATAACTAATAATATAGTATAGGGATTAAATAAAATTTAAATAAGATCATGGTATATATATTTTAATGACATAATACAATAAAAGTAAACTTGAAAGAAAAGAGAAGATGTGATTTCTTTTATGAAAACTCAGCAGCCTAACGACGTCACATAAAAATTGAGAAAAAGAATTGATTAGAGAAAAAAGGGTATCTCATCATTTGGAAATAAAAATTACAATAACAGGAATACATAATATCATACCCCAACATATGAAAATTGAAATTCATTGGCATACTATAAGAGAAGTGTTGACTAAAAAAGGAGGGTGAAAGGTACCCTTACCTTGAAGAGTAACTTCTAAAACATGAAGTTTTGGAACTTGGGGGGATTTAAGGAACCTTGAGAGGAATACTTGGGAAGTAAAAGGACAAGATATTCATTGATGAGGAATTTTGAATGAAAGTAATGAAGTAAAGGGTTGGTATTTATAGAAAAAATGAGGGAATATTATATTAATTTCCAAGGGACACCTCATTAGTGGTATTTGTAAAACCATTGGTTTTCCCATGGTATTTTCCCATGGTATTGGACAATTGGGACACCTAATAACATATCATGTTGTACATAAGTCTACAAGAATTATTACATCATTATTAAATCATTAATGATGTCATTAAACACACCAAAACTCAAAACTATATTTTTACTATTCACCAAAAAACAAAACATTTTATAAGAATCTCATAAATTCACCATAACCAAATACTGATTATCTGAATTCAAAAATTAAATCAATTTTATGAAAATAATTTTCTAATTATTAGATATTTAATTTTTAAGTAAAAACACTATTTACCCAAAAAACACTAATACATTACTAATAATTTATGGAACAGTTATTTACTTATGCTATTATACAACATTACCAAACCAGATTCATAAAGGAAATTAATACTTTCTTACGTTAGGTTACTATTCCTTTGGTCATGTTACTATTATTACGGGTAATATTACTATTCATAATTTACAATTTACTAAAAAATTATGTTGATCTTATTAGAATCCAAATTTCTTACTGATCCTAACTGTAAAGACCATTTTTTGAAAATCATTTCCCATTATTAATTATTTAAAGTATAAATGAATTATTTTAAAATACCCTTTTTCCAAAATTCATCAAAAATATTGAACTTCTATAAATTCATCCTATATTTATCTTGATATTTTTAATTCACAAATTTTACCATAATAAGAAATAAAAATTTTATTTATACAGAATGATTACACAATGTAACTAAGGCCAGGTTACATAGACCCTTATAACACATGCATAGGTCCTAAGAGTAAGGTGTGCTATGGTGATAGAATCTTAGGGTGGCTTAGGAAACATTTCCCGAGTGGTAATTTCTATCAGCCTAAAATTCTCCTGTATGAAATTTCTTTCAAGCTTAAAATTTTGGATTTTGGAATGGGATTGGTCTAGAGAAAAACACAATGATGCTACCTCCTTCCCAAGCTCCAACAGATGGGATTCATACAGCCCGAGTCTACCGAATGAGGCCATCAAATCTTCTTTTTGTATTGATTAACCATGATCATTTGTATTTATAAACCATAATCATAATGTTAAGAGTATAGTTTCAAATGTTCATATTTACAAATGGTCAAATAATAGTCAAAACCCAAGAGTCTTATGTTAATTATACTCACTTCAGTAATAAAAGGATATAGTTTTGTTGAGTACAAAATAAAATAACACACAAATTAAAAAAAATGTTATTCAAAAAATTTGTGTCATTACAAAAACCATGATATGGATATGTGATACCATCATCCAGTTCTACCTTGATAGCACAATGAAAAATCTCTTCATATCCACTAAAGTATCTTATAGCTAATGCCCTTTGAAGACTTGGTTTTAAGCCACGAAGGAATCTTTCAACTTTACTTTTAGGTTAGATGATAAAGCTAGAAACATACCTTGAAAGTCTTGTAACAATTTAATCGTATCTACCAATAGATTCATCCTCATTTTTATTAATCCTAAGTAACTAATTTTCTATCTTTTTTTGAAGAATAACAAGGAAGTACTTATTTGAAAACAAGTTCTTGAACTCATCCCATTTCATGGACTAAATTTCATATTACTGCCTTATATTCATAATTAGAGTCCACCATTGGTCTTATTCACCTTCTAGATGATAAACAACCAAAATTACATTTTCATGTTATGAAGAATGAAGGTTGGAAAATATCATTTCAATGGTACTAATCCATTGTTCATTAACAATAGGATTAGAAGACCCAATGAAGGAAGGTGGACGTTTCTAGATGAAGGACTCAATAGAATGATCCCTTCTATGCTCATTTGCATGTCCAGAATGATTCATAGCTTGTGTAAGTATAGAAATAATATTTTTCATTCCATATCCCATAATATTTGATTGTTTAGGAATAAAATCATAACATTTCCCAGTACGTTGTTCATTAACATGGTTCCTTTGGGTTCCAACCATCATCTAAAACCTAAAAAAATAGTGTGAGGTGCAAAAATAATACTAGGAAAAAAAATCAAGGGGAATTACTTTCAATATATAACATATTAGGTTTAATACAAATTTTTTCAGGATTGTTAACATAATTATAGGGATGTAACGTATAGTAAGACTTACCATTAGGGACATCCCTAGACATACCTTAACAATATCTCTATGGATCTCACTAAAGTGTTTGCATCCCATATTCCAATGGTTAACTAAACCTTTGCTCTGATACCACCTATAATAAACCAAGCTTCTTGTACATAGACATTACATTTATTTTTTGGAATATTTAATACATGAAAAAAACCGATGCCCAATATTTTATAAGTTTAGTGCGTTGGTAAACTTGAAACATAGTCATTTAACGTGGAGAAAGATCTTCAACACAGCCCATAAAGATCATGTCCATTTTTTCATACCTAAAACGTTTTTTTATATTCTGGTGAAAATAAAACATAAAATGGGTGTCCTCAAATTCTTAGTAAGGGTATAAATGGTGAACATAAAACAAACCATAAACATAATAATGTAAAAAACATGAACATAAGGTTTAAATATCAAAATCATGAGTCATGAAATATATCTTGCTAGTTCATAAGGCATAGATCACTAAGGAACATTAACCATGATAAAATAGGATTTTAATAAAACATGTAATTGTGAAAAACAATTAGACTCATAATATAATTTAAATAGTATCCAATGCATTGCATCCAAGACCATCATAGTGGAAAAATTACATTACTGAAATGGGTTTACTTTTCTTTCCAACAATGTATTACAAAACTGGATTTACTTTTCGGTCTAGCCCTATTTTAATGAAATAGATTTAATTACTATTATAGTCATATCTATCTCATGAGATATAAATCTTTACCCAATTTATTGGTGGGAGGTACAGATCCCACTCATCTCTTAATTAAATCATTCTTACATGTTCCATAAAAACATAAATCATTCATCATAGCATACCCCATGAAATAAAATGCTTTTCTTAATCATCATTCCATCAAAATCCATGTAAAATAAATGGATTTAATAAAAGCAATTCCATTATAAATAAAATAAAATCAATATAATAACATGGATATAAATATAACCCTATGGAATATTATATGTAAACTAATTTTTATAAAACACTTGAACTCAATTCTTGAGGAACAAATCCCCTCTTTTTAGAAAATGTTTTCTTTTCTCAAAATTCCACACAATTTTATAAAAACAATTAGTTGAAAATAATATCTAACTCTTTTAGAGGAAGTTTCAAGTGAATAAGGTGTCATGAAACTGTAAAATAATCCATTCATTCCATATAAGATAAAAAAACAGTTTTCTCATACTCTTGCCGGAAAAGTACAAAATTACTACATATGGAAAATGAAAGAAAGATTCATTCCATACAATTTAAAAAAAATCACCAATGGGTAAAATTAAATTTATCCAATATTATAATAATATAAATAATATTATATATTTAGTAAATTTGGAAATTAATGATAAATATACCCCAGTAAATACATAAGAAAAACAATCTCAGAAAATAATGAGATTTCAAAATTATCCCTTACCCTAGGTCTGATAACCTTCGTATGTTTCTGAAAATACTATATAATGATTTAAATAATTTTGATAATATATTCACTAATCATAATGATTTTTATGATAACATATATGATCATATTTCCATTCCTTTGTTAGTAAAATTTTAATGTTACTCATTTTGTGGGTATTAATTGTTTTATGTTTTTATGCATGTTTTTTCGGATAAGTTCTTAATAATATTTTTAGGTTATAGTTATATAATTTACATAATTTTACTAGTATAATTTATATCATATTTATTCATTCAATTCATCTATAAAATCATGCTTAATTGAAGATTATGTAGAATGAATCACATCGCACCGTGGAGACAGTAAGTTCTACGTACACATGAGAGAAGATATCATTCCTATAATTGGTGAATGGAATTGAATTGGATGATGTATAGTATTTCAGAATCAATATAATTTAATATTAATATATATATATATATATATATTAATTCCATTATAATACCCATCCATGTAAGGTGGTGGTGAAAAACAGATTACACCACAGCGTGGAGACGGTAAGTCCTTCGTACACACATGTGGTGATTTCATTTTTCATAGGATGGGTAGAAGGTGGAATATGGTTGTTTCATAATAATAATAACCTGTAATTATATATATTCTACTATAGTTATTAATTTATAATTAAACAACTCATGAGGTGTAAGTAGAATAAGAAAGAAGTTTGAAATAACTGGTAAATGATATTACCCCTTCTTCAACGAACCTTGTCTAAATCTCCACTTAGAGCACTATAGTTGGTCTTTGAAGAAAACCATGACCTCTAAAATGTTTCTATAGAAGTTTATAAGAGAAACTGATAGGTTATAGTCGATCTTGAAGACTCAAAATTAAGTGAATAGTTGAGGGAGAAGTGCCCTTTTATAATTGAGGTGAGGGGCACTTTTGGAAACCTCAAAAATATTAATTTATAATAGTTTTAAAATAAATCCAAATACATTCAAAATGGTATATATTTGAATATATGATATTATAATATTTAAATATAATTATCCAATAAAATTTATACAAGTTTTGATGTTAATTTATAGATTATCATTTTAATTGGCAATTAGTTTTTCTATTTAATTTTAATTAAGATAACAAATGTTTAAATATTAAATTGGTAAAATATTTACTTATTTGATTTAAATTATAAAATATATGAATAATTTATAAAATTTTAGACCATATCATAAATATTATATATTTTTATATTTTTATTATTTTTAATCAATTTTATGAAACAATATTTTAAAAATTATCAATTCTGTATATTTTGAAACTACGAAATTCATGGATTTTTAGAAATATAAAGATAAGGATTTATCCTAGAAATAAATATATTATTATATACATAATGGGTCAAGGTAATATATAAAATAAATTGGATAAATTAATTAGTCTAATGTATATTTATATTTAAATTTTTGATAACATTTATTTGATAACTCCATTTTTAAAATAATCATTACATCAATATTGTTTAATTATTTAATATACTTTTTTGTAAAATAAAAATTTTAAATAAAATACTATGATGAACCTAAATTTAGTATATTTAATAATAATATATTTAGTATAATTTAACTTTTGAATAAGTTATCATTTAAAATATTATAATTATTAAAGTTTGAATGTGATAACTTTAACATCACTTTAATTAAAATAATACAATTGTCATAATCTATTCTATAAAGCTCCAAATGGTTACTTGATAAGAAATTTTATTCTTATTCTTGATATATACTCAAAAAATATGATTTTTTCATGTGTTTAGGCATTTTTATGGTTATTAGTATTTTATTAAAAATTGTTTTATGGATTTCTCATGAATTAGTTAATTTTACGTCACCAAAGTATAAGAATTTAATGTAATTATTAATTTCCTAAAAATTAATAATAAATTACCATGAGGTACTTAATTATATTATATTTATATGGATTATTTATTTTTAAATATATCACCATGTTATCCCTATATTAAAATTAGTATACTTATAAGAAATGTGAGTTTGACATTTTGTTACATTCATTGGTTTTATTAATATCATTGTCATTTTCATTATCAAGTAGCCCTTAAATGACTATTTTTTAACCTAATATGTAAAGGGTAGAATTATACTCATCCAATTTTTTTTGTAGGTTTTAGGATTCATTTATTATCTTTATCATATTATTTGTCATACTAATTTACCCGATTTACCTTTAACCACATTAATTAAAAATTACCATAGTTACTATTCATAATATCCAAAAAAATAAAAGTAACATATTAACATAACTTGGAAACACTGATTCAGAACATGGAATCCATTTTTCATAATACGAAATATATAATTGGTAGAAATTATTTTAAAAATAATTCTCAATATTAAAACCAAAAAGTTAATTTTTAAGAAGTAAACACTTATCATAAGATTGTCAAGTGTTTATGTACAATTTAAATTTAAAATTACTTCCAAGGATAAATATTGGATTAAATTTTAAAAACATAATACAATTAGACTTTAAAATCAATTAAAAATATAATCTAACTATATAAATAAATTAAATGAAAAGGCCATTTTGAATTTAAATGCAGTATTTTTCATTATTCATTAAAAAATAATTTTTATCATAAAAATAAAAAATATTCAACAAAAGTAAATTTGTAGGGTACTATTCCAATTAATAATTTTAATTTTTGAAATATAATATATAAAAGTGTTAAAATATAAATTTTATATGGGTGTGCCATCAAAAGGCGACAAAACTGCATTTTTTGAAAAATACTTATTTTATCTAAAAAATTGAATTTGTTCTTAGATCACGTATAGAAAATAGATAAGATTAATGTTAAAGTTATATAAAATTCAAAATGCGGTTAATAATATTCATAATGTCTAGTTTATATCACATTAAATAATAATATTTTAATAATATATCATTGTTTAGTGAAACTCGGTATTGTGTACAATGCAAGCAAAAGAGGAAGGTCTCTCTTGTGTGTAACGCATCCCAAGAATAGTTTTGCATATACTGCAAGTTAATATGGTGTTTCTTATAGTGAAAGATAATATTGGTTTATCATACAACACAAGACATCAAATTAACTAAAAATTATTTATCTCATAAAATCTCATGGTGTCACCGAACACTACTTCGTCATTTTTTAGAAAAGGGGGAAACACAATCTTAAATACAAGGAACACCAAAAGATCACTTTTTTATGCTTACATGAATTAGTATTGAGTGATTTCATATCCCCTTACCCCTATAATATATTGATAATTTCACCTTATGGATATAGTTGTACGTCATAATTTCTTGTTTCGTCAAGCTGGGTTGAGTCGTCATGGACCGATGTGCCCCCACTGCTTTGATATTATCAAGTGCAGGCCACTCGGTTGAAGGCCTAATGGAATTGGGTAAAAAATATTTTTCTCCATGGTTTAGTAGAGTAGGATTCTCCCAGTGAAGATTCTTCCGCTACTCAGACCGGTCGTATCATTCCTCAAGGGTCTTCCAACTCATAAGAATTTTCCTCGACCGGTGATCCTCTCACCTCGACCAATGAAGAAAACATGGAGGATGCTCCTCCCACATTTGAATAAGATGTTTCCACCACATTTGATGAATTGGTGAAGGTGAAACTTAGTACCGAGGCATACCCGAGTCCAACACTGATCATCACAGATATTCCTAATAAAGAACAACAATACTAGCTGAATTTTCTTAAGCAACATCGTGATGTGTTTTCTTGGAGCTGTAGAAAGATGCTAGAATTGGATCCTCAGGTTTTCATCCATCGCCTTGGTTTCCCAATAATTCATTTTGGGTTTAAGTATCCTCCCTAGAATATGTATCGTTCTCATGGTGCCACATTTGAGTCTGATGTTGATAATCTCATCAAATATAAATTCATCAAGGAATAATAGTACCCCAGAGGGTTGGCCTATATCATCCCTGTCAGGAAGAAGAAATGGAAGATCGAAGTCTGTATCAACTTCTGTGATCTCAACTATCACTATCTGAAGGATGATTTTCCCCTTTCTACGACAAAACTATTGAACGATGCTACTACTTTATTTCAATCCCTCTCTTTCATATATAGATATTTTGGATATAATAAAATCCAGATGGACCTTGAGATCTAAGATTCCACCACCTTCAGGGAACCACAAGGTACCTTTTTTTATTAGGTTATGCCTTTTTGGCCTAAGTAATGCATGAGAAACCAATCAGCGTTCTATGAACCACATATTCAAAATGATCCTTGGGACAATGGTGTAATGCTATAAATATTATTTTGTTGTTAAATCCTGTCACTGTTAGGAACATCTCAGAGATTATGAGAGAGTGTGCACTTTCCTCCATTCTTTCCATCAGAAGACAAACCCCTCAAAGGGTTCCTTCAGGGTTACCTCTAAGATGTTTCATAGTTTTTTTATCAGATATAGGGGCATTGGGATCAACTCAAAGAAGATCAAGTCTATCAATTAGAATCCACCACTGAAAAACCTTCAAGATCTCTGAGGATTTTAAGTCCACTTAGCCTATGCATGTCGATTCATCACAAATCTAGATGAAAAGTGTAATTACTTTTCCCGACACATGAATAAAGGTGCTTCCTAAAAATTTCATAAATATTTCCATACCACTTTTGAGGAGATCCAGTAGTATCTGATCTAGCCTCCAGTCCTAATACCACCTGTCTCTGGAAATCCGTTGGTCCTCTATCTGACTTCCCATGAATGATCGCACGGTTCCCTTATTTCTCAAAATAAAAATGAATGGATATAAATTTTTTTATACTATCTCAACTACATGATACCCAAAACCATGAAAAAATATTACAATTTAGATAAGGGTTGTTTCATTCCAGTTTTCATAGTTCCAATATTGGGGCATTACGTAAAACATAATGAGATACAACAGGTGTCCTGTATGGATTTGTTAAAGTATATTATGAACCACCCTATGTTAATAGGTCTTCTAGAGCAGTGGGAAGTGATCCTTTAGTATTTTGATATTAGGTTCTTCTTGAAGAAATCTATTAAGGGCCATGTGTTGTCATATTTTATAGTCGCCCATCCACCCCCCATAGATTAGTCTCTAGATCTTTACATTCCATATGAGTCCATCCACATAGTGGAACATTCCATTCCATGTTGGAAGATACACATTGATAGTGACCCATGGAGCCCAGATGGTATGAGACTCAAAGATCCAAGGCTTAATAGAGTGGAATTGGGTGTCGTCTTCATCATTCCTACTCAAACTGTGTTACCCTATTCATTATTATTGTCAGAAGGTTTCACCAACAATGAGGTGGAGTATCAAGACCTGATAATAAGGCATGAGATATCCCTCAATATAGATGTTCCCCACCTATATGTCAAGGGGGACTCTATAATCAAGTAGATAAATAATGACTACATCGTTAGAAAGAAAAAACGTGTGCCCCTGTTAGAGCGCACCCATCAGTTGATGTCCGAGTTCCCTTCTCAATGAGAGGTTAGTCATGTACTCAGATCATAGAATGGTTATTCTGATGCCTTATCCAGCCTTTTCACATCTCTAGTAGATCATGTCCTGGGTTATTTCTTTATTCACGAGGTTCATCTAAGGGCCATTTATTCTGTCACTCCAGACGATGATGATAATCAGTAAGTAAGATACTTTATTTTTGAATCCTCTACATTAGGACCTCTAGGTCTCCCTACTACAGTGGAATAGATCCCATATTGGAAAACATATTTTTTAAGTACCTCCAACAAACTAATATCTTACTAGATAGAGCCAACGTGAGTGAATCCTTCAGCGTTCAGTGAAGTTCACCCTCTCGAGTGGTCCTAGCCTTGAACATATCTTCATAAAATGTGGTTTTGATGGAATCCTACTCCATTTCATTTAGGGATATGAGGTTCCCTAGGTTATGCAAGAAGTTTATGCTGATTCTTGTGGAGCTCATCACACCGGGTCAAAACTCTCCCACAAAATTCAAACGTTAGGTTACTCTTGGCCCACTATGGTCCATGACTGTATTGAGTTATCCAAGAGGTTTCACATGTGTTAAGTCCATGATAATTTTATTCATCGACTTCCAAATCCCCTCCACACTACCAGGTATTCCAATCCTATTATGGACTAGGGACTCAATGACGTGGGACCATGTCCACCAGCAACATCTCATTAGTGCACTTTCATTCTGACTGCCATGGATTTCTTCTCTATGTGGAAAGAAGCGATTCTACTCAAGGATGTCAAGGCCCATTATATCATTCATTTCATGAGTTCCAACATCATCCATCAATTCAGAGTCCCTCATATTGTCCTCATCAATAATGGGATCAAATTCTTGTGCAGTTGAGCGGAATAAATTGCATACCAAGTACAACATCTGGTTTAACCATTCTTATCACTATTATGAATAGGTGAATGGAAAGATAAAGGCATTTAATAAGACCCTCTATAATTTTTTTGAAAATATGCTTGGTCATAATAATAAAAGTTGGCCTGATAATCTCACTAATTCTCTCTGGGATTATCGGACACCAACTCTTAATTCCACCCAAATGACCCCATATTCCCTAGTGTACAAGAGAGAGGTAGGCCTTCCTATTGATATTTAGTTGTTGTCACTCTATATAGATCTCTAAAATCAGTACATGCCATAAAAATTAGCAGAAGTTCATCTGGATGAGTTGGAATCCCTTGATGAGAATAGGTTTTAGGCATTGCATAACTTAGAAAGGCCCTATAATTTTGTATCCAAGGATTTCAATAAGAAATTTTTTCTACTTTCCTTCCTCCAAGGTGAAATGGTATTGGATCTTAGGAATCTGATGATACATGGTCAAAATCCGCCAAAAAATTCCCAAATTGGAAGGACTTTACATTAATCATAAAGTTTGTCCCAACATTGCATACTTTTTTATCATCATAGATGTCAAACAGATCACTCCTCCCACCAATTCTAATTTCATGAAGAATTACTTCGTGTGAGTTTGTTTTTAGTCCTTCATGATGATAAACTGCAAACTATAAATACATTCACCTTATAGTTCATGCTCTTAGACCATAAACTAAGATCTCTTTTATCCTACATGATTTTAAACTGCTCATCCCCATCCAAGCTACAGGAAATAAAACTTCCTAGCACCTTTTTCTTACATGATGTTAAACTTCCTTGTCCTACATGAAGATAAATTGTTGCTTCATCCTTACTACATGATGTAAAATTTCACAGCATCCAAGAACTATGTGTATCTTGATTCCTCCCCATATTGGATGCATATAATTTCCTATAATTTTTTTGTTCAGTTCCAGCCCCCAATTCCACATATAGTTTCATCTCTTTGTACCCCTTGGCTTCATTTCTCTATGGGGATTTCACGTGTTGTGGTTGGTACCTCTTTGGCCCTTTTTCATGAATGTTTTACAACATCTACACAGTGCACCCCTTCCACTTAAGAGTGTTTATCCATTACTTCATCCTTACTACATGACATTAAACTACATGACATTCAAGAACTATGTGTGGATTTATTCCCATACTTATAGGATACATAAGATCACCCAGACATTTTGTCTTTAGGTCCTGCCCTCAGTACCTCAACTGTTCCTGCCCTTTTGACCCTACCTTATGTTCCGAGTTATATGACATTAATAATAAATTTTTTCCCATCCCATATGACATTAAAATTCTATTTCATGCCTATAAGATAGTAAGCTGCAAAGTGATTATGGTCATTTCTACATGAACTTAAAAGGAAAGTTTCCATTCCATCCCACATAATGATAAACTATTTCTTCATCCTTACCACAAGATGTTAAACTATATGACATCTGAGAACTATATGTGTCTTGATTTCTAGCCATGCACAATATATAGCGATTCTAGAATGTATTTTCCCTGGGCCTCACCATGTAATTGCATATTTTTCCTTTTTTTTCCCTGTTGGCATGAGTTTCCCTTTAAGAATGTGTGTTGTGGTTGGGCCCTCCTTGGTCCTCATTCACGTCAGGATATTTACCATATTATGCATTTCCCTTTTAGGATACCCATGTCCCTAATATCCTAATGATAAACTGAAAAACATATTTATCCTCACCACATGATGATAAACTGCACGGGAATGCCCCATGTGCATGACATTAAACTAAGAACCTATGACCCATACTCTATAACCTTAAACTGAGAGTTTCAAGTCCAAGAGAAATGACCCTTAAACTTTTTTCAATGCCCCTTAGGAACATGATCATTGAGGATGGTTCAGATCCTACCTATGGATATTCGCTATCGTCATGGATAAATGTGTGATGGTATGGGATTTGAAATGTTGGATTTTATAGAGATATCCCTCCAAATTCATTTCTATGCATCATGCATCCCCTTATTTGGGTATTCATCTTCTTTAACTTCTAAAGGGACCCCCTAACAGTATGGATGATCATCGTCATGGAGCATCTACCATCCCAGGCCAATGTCCTGGAGGATTTCGAATGATATTTTGAGTCAAGCCCGTATTTTGAAAATGGGAAGTGGGTGACCATCATTTTTTTGTTACCATCCCAGGATACATGATATGAATTCTATGTCTCGAATTCTGTTTCCAGTCATTCTCCATCATTATGCCACCCCCACTACATCCCAAATATCAGATGTCATGATTCACATTTTCCTACCCTTTTATGTTCTAGTGGATCTCTAATGCTCCTGGTGTTGTTCATTCAGGCATTCATGCATATCGAGTAAGAATGTTGTCATGGTTGTTTTTTCCCACCCAGTGCTTACTTTCCCTTGTTTTTCACTCTCATGTGATGGGGAAATCCTCAAAATAATCATTTTTTCCCACACCAAGCATGGATCATGTGGTTTGATGAGTATTCAGTAGGTTTATACCCGCATATAAAAGTTTTACAACCTCATGGTCTGAGTTCTATGAACATAAACTAATATCTCTTTTTGTCCAAGAAATATGAAATTAAACTATGCTACCTAATCCCCCATGGATTTGAAATACTACATCCTTATCATATAAAATTAAAATGCATGGGTCGGTCCTATCATATGACCTTAAACTACAGTATCCTCATCCTAGCTGCATGATGAAAAATGGCACAACATTGTGGTGTTCTCACTTGAGAGGGCATCACCATTAGCACTGGTCATCCAACATGACACTTGTAAAGACGTACATAAGGATTGATTATCATAGTGACACTTGGACTTTTCATCCTGATCCAGTATCTGAAAAAAAACTAATGTAAAAACAAGAAATATCTAATGTCTCTTCTCTTTATGCATGGGTCTGACCGTCAAAGATTAATTTCCCTACATGAACATTGTGTGGATTTATTTCTATCCTTCTAGGAGATGTAGTGACACTCGTTCATTGATCATGGGTCCAAACTTAGTATTATTTCCCCTTGATTCATCCTTAATTCACAATGTTTAATTACAACCATACCTTGAATTAGTTCTAGACACCCCATGATAATTAAGGGATGTTTCAGCTTCCACATGCCCAAAGAGGACTATCCCCACTAGTGTTGGTCTCTAAAAACACTATTCTTCAAGAAATATGGGCATAATGATTATCATCCTTGTGAAATATGTAGCTGTTCCCAAACAATTAGTCTTTGAGTCCAACTACATGTTCTTTAACCCCTTTTCGGCCCTATAACCCCTGTTTGTCTTAGGTGTGTGTATATAACACATAAGCCTTCTTTGGCCTTATTAATTTCAGGTTTTTCTTCCTATGTCTTTTATGTCCCATGAGACTAAGTGTATTATATGGTCCGATCTATAAGACCTTAAACTATGATCCGCTTCATCATTACTGCATGACATTAAACTGCACGACATTTCGAGAACTATGTTTGGCTTGATTCCTACCTTTATAGGATACGTAGCGATGTTTGAACATATTATCCCCATGCCCAGCTATAGAATTGTAAATTCCATTCTTGTCACTTTTTACTTGGTTACCCTTTGAGAATGTTTGATGTGGTGAGTAACTATTTTTTCCTCATTCACATCAGTTTATGTACCACACTAGACATTTCTTCTTTTGGGGTGCACATGTCCTATCTATATGAGAATAAACTGCATCAAAACTTGTGTACTCATTGTAAAAAATTAAAATTTTTATATAACAACCTGATTGGAATGATGTAAAACTTAAAAACAATTTATGTCCTAACCAGAGAGGTTTGGTTTGTATTTAGGCTTGATTCAGATTCAGACCGATATGCCCACCCAACGTGATTTCATCATAGTGGCGTAATTTCATGTTTGTTGGAATACATTAAAATAACCAATCACTATTTCTCTATGATTTTCACGTCCTTTATTTTGGATCCTAATCCTCTTTCATGTTTTAAGGGACCCCCCAAGTGGCATGGATTCTCAGCCTCATGGCTCTCCTCCCATCCTGGGACAATGTTTCGGAAGGCATCAGATGAAATTTTGAGTTTGGTCCCATGTTCTTGAATTTGGTTAGTGGTTGGACATCATCTATTTGTCCACACTTCATGATAACATGACATGGATGTTTGGTTTTGAATTTAGTCAACTATTGTCCTCCATCGTCAGGCAGACATCACTGTGTTCCATATTTTGGTTTTTGTGATTCACACTTCTCATTCCCCTTTGTTCGGATTGATTCCAACTCCCTTGGGGTTCTCTCTCTTGTGCACTAGAGCACATTGGGAAAGGAAAGTTGGATGTGTTGAGAATATTATACTCTAGTAAAATCCCCATATCGAATCCCAAATACTTCAGGTGTTTGGTCAGGCCTTGAGTGTTCAATGATTGGCTATCACTCTGACATCAAAAGTGAGAAATTAAAATGGTCGTCCCTTGTTTCTCATACCAATCCTGACCCACATGAGCTTATGGATTGATCATTAGTTGTTTTATAGATATGATCAAGATTATGTAATAAAATAAAGTGACAATATTTCCATGCACATAGTCTAAATAAACAAACAAGAATGAAAATATGACTGTGAGTTTGGAAAAACACAGTCCATATAGATTATCTCCTTCGATGGAGCATCTCAAATCTACCTCTATTTGGCGTCCTACATCCAAGATTTTTTTCATCACCTAAGCTCCATTCCTTCAACATTATCAATGGGGATAATTTCATCATCTCTGATCCATACATGATCCAACTCAGCTTAGATATCATCCACTTCATGGGATTCTCACCTCAGCCTCTCTTCGAATTCTACCAACTGGACCTGTAGTCGCGGTATGAGTTTTGATTGGGTGTTGGTGAAAGGAGAGAGAAAATTAATCTATTTTTCTATGTTTTAGATCTTCTATTATGTATCCTAAAGCTTATAAATTCTAAAATACTTCCTTCAATGCTAGGAATCACTGAAGCTGCAGTCTCTCTATTGAACTTTCTCAGCATGGTAATCCCAAATGAGGAGATTTGGACCTCGTGCATCTACCCCTCCAAAATATAGGTTGAATAAATAAGGGATAAGTGATCCCATATGAATAATCCGATCTGATTTTGGGGTTTTTTCAATAAATCTCTTGATCACCTTCCATGATCGGTGCTAGATAGCTCTTCTATCCTCCAAATCAGAATCGGCTTCATCCAATTCCTCTAGGTCATCGTGTTCAAATTCAGAGAATTAATCTAGGAGTTCAGTAGTAGGACCTCCTATGGAATTCTATCAGATGGGTTGGGTTCCATTTTATATGGTTTATCTTCACTACTAGATCCCACTTTTACAAGTTTTTGTTGGACCCTGATAGTGGTTCTACTCATAGCTGTGATTGTCATGGTCTATTCAGCTCTGGCGTCCGATTCAATTTCAATTATAGTTACCCTCAAGAAAGGATCTCTGGGACCTCTGGACATCCTCAATAATAATATGCCCACCACTTTATGGACTTTTTATATAAGGAAAATGTCATTTGGCCCTATTGGGTGAACAACAGTTATTAATCTGTGTGGAATAAGATGTACAAATATACAATAGTTTTATGTTCCCTCATGTTGTCATTATTGGGATCCCAGGAAGTGACCACCTATTTATAGATGGGATATCCTAAGATTCTAAAAGGGCCAACTCTATTTCTGCAGCCCTTCTATACCCTGTACACACCACCGTTCTAGACACATGTCCCAAACCATTCCCCATTATTTCCATTGTCACTTAAGAAGGGGTATTTTCTATTGGGATCTCCTATACAGAACATAGAAAAAATTTCAATTGAGAAACCTAGGTAACATGAGTAAGATCAGATCATAAATTAATGGCTTAGATCTCAACTCAATATTTTTGATGAATTCCCTTAGCTTTGAGGTCGCAACCTAGTTTTCCTCTAGGGGGATTAATCTATCGACATCCTCTCCCTAGGACCCTTACAGTCCCTTGGGAAGAGGGAAGCACTCCTCCATCTTAGTAGTAGATAGTTTGGGTGGAGTCTTTGATTTGAGCAATGAATTCACCTGACCAATCATTGGACACAAGGTTCCCTGAGAGTGCACTAATACTTCCATCTAAGCCACATATTGCTCCCTCTGTATTTGAGATACTATAAAATTGGAATTAATGTATCCGAAACCCAAACGTTCCTTCCCAATCCTATTAATATGGTTCCAAATTTCTAGAGGAATAAGTAATGTCATGTTAACATCCCTGGCTTCCCAATCCTTTGAGTAGACAATGTCTTCTGGTATGTCCAAGCATCGTAGTCATTTCATAGGATCTTGGGAAGGTATTCTGAAGTACCCTCTTGATTGACTCCCTATATTCTAATATTTCCCAATAGGCAGCACTAGGCCTACTACTACAGCTCAACATTCACTTCTGGCCAGTGTGGGCCTCATCATTATCAACCTTGATACTATTACATATCATCTACTACAATGTTCATGAACCCTAGAACTATGAAATTCTCTTGTCATTGTCTGACCTTGACCCCAGGGTTGAGGGGGTACCCCATCATCAACTCAGGTAGTTCATTACTTCATCATATCACTGGGTTAGGCGGCCTACAATCTTTTTACATACTTCTAAACTAGCCCATAAGAAGTAGATGGTAGAGGCAACTTGTAATTCATCTTCCTACCTTCCCATGTGAAAATGAGCCAAATTTTCCTCATCACACATGGGTGATACTCATGGAATACCCCTAGGTAAACATTTTGGGTTAGACTCTACATTCACTAAATTTTCCTCAAAAAGAGATGTGGGGTATATATCTTATAGATATGCCATCAATCTACCCATGCCAATAGAAATATTCCTCGTAAATATATGAGATATTAACAATGTTCCTTGGTTATTATGCCATCATTAGTTAACACTCCCATTGGAAATAGGAACACATGAAAATTTAATTCTTCCACCCTACAAACAATGTTTAGTATTTTTGGAGAGTTCAACTTAATTGGGAAACCCCCACCGCATTCAGGATGGCCAATCAAAAGATTAAATCATGATGAGAAATTGGGTTCAAATATTCAAATTTCCTCGTTTGGACTTCCAGACTTTTGTAGATAAAGTATAATGTTCCACATACACACTGTTTCTTATTCCCTTAACCGATGTTAGAAATCACATTGTAAAACTTTTCCAACACTAAAACTGCATGCTTTATGCACTGACCCATCACTTACATGTATGCCATAATGAATGTGCTCATCCACACACCCATATGCGCATCTCTTACTGGAAACATCAATCCTCAAATGAGTGTGGTGATGATCAAAACCAACATAACCACTGATTGATACTCAATGTTCATGTTTTACCCCCATATATTCCATTGGTTTTCCTCCAAGATCCACCATTAATAACCTTCCTTGTAGCACTGAAAGCCTCTTGGACAGGTAAGAGGCCATATAGGTAGTTTCATGGGTGCCTCCTCTCTCTCAACAGGATGATTTGGGGGAAAATTTTGGAAACATCCAAACCTCTCCATTAAGAGGACATCCCTAATTGACTATTTATCTTTGATCGACACTAGGTTTATCAGTGCCTTTTCTAGACATGTCATTTGCTCTGGATCCACCCATATATTCTATATAGGGATACATTTTTCAAAAATTGTCCCCAGGATTGGAATCCCTAAAATATGGTGGAGGTCCCAAAGGCTAATACTGACCCCCTGTGGTGAAAATTGAAAGTGTTGGTCCTTAACGACCACCTACTCATCAATTTTGGAATTATGTGTTTCAGTTGGTAGGTGTGGAATTGAGAAGCCCACATAGCCTCATATAGGCCTATCTACCTGAAATCTTCTTCAAATTCCATACAAGATGCACTTACCCAGTATTTTGAGGCATATTCATCTGTGAAAAAACCACCCTAGCACTGGTCCCAATTATCAGTCTACCCTTTCCCAAGATTCCTAATCCCACCTTGATAACGGTGTGATATGTTGGTGGAGATTCCTTTGGTTTCAATGCTTTCCCATAAATGTTGTTGACATGGTAGTAAAGGTAGTCAGCAGTGATATGTGTTTGGTCCTTCCAAGGATGGCCATCAGCAGCTTTGAACCACTGATATTGACATGGCATGCCTCTAAACTAGTAATCTGGTTCATCCCTACTCACTTTGGGGAGAAAGACATTTTCCCTCATACCAAATTCATACAACATAAATCTCTTTCATAGGGGGTAATCCATTTTCCTTCCAATAAATTCTCCACCAAAGGAAATGTGGTTGGAATGACTCCACACACATTCCCCAAGAAGTTCATTGTTCATCATGTCCTCCCTTTAAGTGGCGTCTGCTAGTATCTCTCGAGAAACTTCTTAATTGGCCATTTTTTCTGGGAATTTCTCAATTTTTTTGTCTTTGATCATTAAGAATTTTTGTTAATACTATCACGAAGCACGTGATCACTAATCTTCAAAGTACTCGATGCACTTCATGGTGTAAGAAAGGATTGTGGTTCATCAGTTCCCTATGAAGTGTTAATTGACCACCGATATGAGGAACCTGGTTCGCAAAGATAATTCACAAGGGTGATCGAGCTTTATGATTCGAGAGATTGAGCATAGGTTTATAGATATGAGATTTGGAAAAAGGGATTAACTCATGCTGAATTTATTGGTAATTAAATTATGAGCTTCATAGTGCCTTTAGCTTCCCTGAGCTTCGCGGTGATCTCACCCGTGCTCTGCGCACCCTCATTATAAGATAGCTCCACGATCTACTGGTTTTTAGCTATCAACCCTCAAAATATGACAATATATCTTTCATTAACTCCCATTCGGAGGGGGGGGGGATTTTGGAAATAAAATCCATTAAAAATATGAATCAAGTACATACATACCATTTGGGACAACATTCAACCTGAATATCCATAAAATTAACTAAATTTCCTACCTTACAATGATCCTGTAAAGGCCATGAAATTTCAAGGAATTATTTTTTCTTAATATCTTTGGAATTTTGAGAGTCTGTGGCTTCTGATGGCACCTGATTCTGAGGCCCGGTGTGCCTGAAATCTTTTTCCGAAGTCTATCTCGGGTACTTTCAGTGAATGAGTGAGTGGGTTTTTCTAACTTTTGAATCAGTGCTCAGAATCGAGGTCTAAGGGCACCGTTGAAACCGCAACGCCAATAATTGCTTAAGAAGACCTTTTCCAGAGTTGCGTTTTCTCGGGAAGAGTTTAATTTTTGTGGTTAAGTGAATAAAGTTGTGTTAAAACCTTATTTTACTTTGTAGTTTAACTTCCATGTGAGGAAGTTGGGGTGGGACCCACACGATCCCAACCCCTCACATTCTTAACTCTTAAAACCCTCCACCTCCCAAGTATTAATGAGGCAATCTCTCCTCTCTTAATGTGTGCCAACCCATTTAGTTAATGGATTGAATTAATTTTGGTGTTTATAATTCTTTTTGAATTTTAAACCTTTCACCCTCCTCTCTCTATTAAATATGCCAACCCATATAATTAATACTTTTATTAATTATTTTGTGGTGTCAACAATTCTTTAAATTGTCTCTTTTTGCGTGGAAATGTTTTTATTAAAGGGACCTTGTAAAATATTTGTGGAGAAAATATTTGGGGTGGGGGAAAACCTCTGGAGAAATTTGAGGAGAGCTCCCTCTTTCCAACAAAGACCATTCTCGACAAAGAATGCCTTCAGCGAAGAACGTGAAGTCACTAACAACGTGCCTTCCCTACTTCTTCCTCCGCGTCAAGAGAGGATACACCACCGTGGGGAATGTCTCCATCAACGACGACTCTTCCTCTGACTTCAACGAAATCGGTACCGATCTATCGTGACATCCGATCATCACGATTCTTGCCTCTTTCCGAAGATCCATGCCGTACGACGACTTTACTAAGTACGGAATTGTTTTACGTTAGAGATTTATTTGCAATCTCCGTTGTTGTTTGTTAAGCTGTCTATTATCGAATTAACGGGAGGAGGCCAGACCGCACAAACACAGCCGAACCTCCTCCCCCCTTGTTGTTGGTTTACCTTTGTGGCTTGGAACGAATGAAACGCGGTGGCCTTGCACCGTGCGAGAATGAAAGAACCACGGTCGGAGCGGGCCGCGGCGGAGAAATGCGGCGCTGTCACGCCGTACCAGAGAGGCCGAAAAAGGCCGTGGCCAGGAGAAAGCCTTGGCCGGGGAGCGCGGCGCCGTCGCGCTGCACTAGATCACTTGGAGGCCTCGGTCGTGGCGGGCCGCGACGGAGGGGCGTGGCACCGTCATGCCATGCCGGATAGATAGGGGCCACACCCTTTGGCCACGGCGGTGCAGTGAGGGGCGGTCGGATCTGCCGGCCACCGGCACTTCGGAAGGGCGGGACCACGGGGTCCCGTGGCAGCACACCGGTAGGCCAACCAGGCCAGCCGTTTTCTTCTCGGAAGACTGGGGGTCATAACCCTTGGCAGGTGACACAGGCGGGCCACTCCACATGGGGGGCCTCCGTTTTGAGACAAGGGGGCAACGCCCCCCCCCCCCCCCCCCCCGCATTCCGCGTGTGCTCTGCATGCGGGTGCCGCACCATGCAGACCGCCCAGCCGCTGGGCTGGGCCGCACCCAAGTGGGCTGGACCCGAACCCAGGTCAGGTCGACCCGGTTCGGGCCAACCCAGGGGGTCTTGAGTCGGGTCGGTTCGGGCCCAAAACCCCCTAAAATCGGATATCTTCATTCAAAGGACATTAACATTGTCTTAGGACCTCCGATTGATGAACCGTTAGTTACGATGTGATCCTTGGATCGAGGCGGTCATTTTGGTATATTACACTCAAGGTTTCGGAAGACTTTGGGTATGGCCGGGTTAGTTCAAACATGAAACCAACCAGGCCCACAGAGCGGAAACACTTATAACTTGAGCTCCAGACGTCCGATTGACGTGTCGTCGATTTTGTTGGATTCCTCTTAGTGAGATTGTTATTTTGGATTACTCCACTCGAGGTTTGGACGTAGTTGGAGTATAGTCAGTTTGGTTTGGACTTAAAAACTAACCGGGCCCCTGGGACGAAACATGCAATAACTCTCAGACCGGGCATCCGATTGACGCGCCGTATGTCGCATTGAGTTCCTAGTGAGAAGACAGAACTTTGGGATACATAAACTCTGGACTTCGTGTCAGTTCATGTATTGACCCCCTTGGATCGTTGAGCGGACCCTCCCAGAATCAAGCATGCTGTGTGCGGGAACCCTAGAGCTGGCCACAACGCGGATGACTATCGTACTAGGATCCTCCGTGGGTTTGACGAGGAAAACTACCGTACTGGGATCCTCTATGGGTTTCACGAGGACGACTACTGTACTGAGATCCTTAATGGGTTCGATGAACACGACTACCATACTGGGATCCACCATGGGTTCAATGAGGACGACTACCGTACCGGGATCCTCCGTGGGTTCGACGAGGACGACTACTGTACTGGGATCCTCCGTGGGCTCGACTACCATGCTGGGATACTTCGTGGGTTCGACGACGATGACTACTATACTTGGATCCTCTGTGGGTTTGGCAGCTATGACTACTAAACTTGGATCCTACGTGGGTTCGGAAGAGGAGATGACTCAGAGGCTACATCTAATCACTCCACCCCTCTTCGTAAATGGATACCTCTGTGAGCTGAGTCTTGACTTTCAATCATTATCTTCGATGTTATTGATTTGATATCCTGTGTGGATGGGATTATGCTTTCCTGTGTGGATTGGGACTTACTTTCCTATGTGGATTATGTTTTACCTTCCTGAGTGGACTGGTCTGTACTTGAGCTCATGAGTTGGAGCTAATCTGGATTTGATGACAAAGGTATATTTATAGGAATATACCTAAGTAGTGTTGGATGATACTTTGTGACTGTATCTTTTCTTTGTGGTTTATCCTTTGTGGATTTAGGGAGACCTTTTGGGGTCTCAGGGTCCCTACTGAGTATCGTATACTCACCCTTGCACGGGCTTTGCCCACACTACATTGTGTTGGTTGCAGATGACGGACATCACTGATCGTGGTTGAGGCTTGTAGAGCTGGACGGTACCCAGAGAAGGATCTCATGACAAGCCGGTGCCCGGAGGTGGATATCATGTCGAGTCGGTGCCCGGAGGTGGATTTCACAATGAGTCGGTACCCGAAGGAGTAAGATGGACGTGGAGTGCTGAGGAGGAGAACTGCACCTGCCCTTCAGGTAGGAAGCTGGAGGATGATCCAGGAGAGGCTTGTCTCCTTTCAGTTGTTGTCCTTGAGTTGTACTTTACTTTCAGTTGTAGCTATACCTTTCTTTTGGGATTGTATTTCTGGCCCCATGTACCTTCAGTTCGTTCGTCTTACATTTTACTTAGTATTCACTTCAGTTTACATACCCTGTGGTGTTGGTTTTCTTTTATAATGGAAATGCCTTCCTTTTTATCAGGATTTATGCCTTTGGTTCTAGTCGCCATCCCCTGGCCTATGGAAGGTGGGATTGGGGTAGTCACAGCACTAGCCCTGAGGACGGGTCATGACAGATCCATCTCCAAGCCCTCCACCACCACGAATGAAACCAAAACAATTGATATAAACCTCTATATCCACCATGAAGCATTGACGGTCACATCCTCAAGTCGGACGAGCACCGTGACCACTACAGCATAGTGAATGGAGGCTTCATGAGTCTCACCATGCAGTATCTGATCACGGAGTAAAATTTCATTTGCAGCACTCCTCTAAGCATCATGAAACCCAATGACTATTAATAGGAAGCCCAGCCCACCCCAAAGGATCACTACCCTCTCCTTTCTCCTTCCAAGCTCTAATTTCGTAAATCTCCCTATGCTTCTTGAACCATCGAGAAAATGCATCACCCATGTTATTTGATCACCTTAAACTAGATTTACCTTCATTATGATTTACCTCTTCTACAAGTGGGGAGAACCTTTGTGAATACCAACATTCCTCATGAAGGTATGATTCCCTTTTGGGAACTTAGGAATTCTTGGAGCATCCATAATTCATGAAGAACCCTCCAAACACATGCACACTCCATGCCTCAGTTGGGTTACCATTCTTCGTGAAGCTTATCCCTTTATGGAGATCCTTTTTGCCTTTCCGCATAAAGCACCTTCCTTTAAAAATATCATCATATTCACAAAGCACTAGAGATTCAATAATCCCCTCCTACAAAGTAATTCTGCTACGTGAACCCCTCTCCCGTGAACCCCCTCCAGGATCGTACCATGTGATTTCATGGTCCCTCGAGTGGTCCTTTTTGTTGGGTTGTCCTACCTTATGCTTCTTGGCATAGGTATTCTAATGGCTATTGCTTCTTCGCATAGACATGATAATGTGGTCCCCTTAATTGACCACTCCTCCACCTCACTCTTATTAGAAAATTCTTGTGCCTTCCCTTCTCCAAGTTAAGGTTGTTATATGTTATGTAAGTCCATGGGATGATGATTGATTCCTCGTTATCTGAGATGAAGAATGTTAATATGATGGGAACCAATCTCATCAACACATAGCGTTAAACTATTGTCACATGTGTGACAAGTATAACTAGACCAAATAGGGTATGGGACTAGAAACCTTTATATTCCCACATTACTGATCCACACACTCTCTCCCTTTGTGCGTTGTCACAATGTGAACCTCGAGTAGTCTCCACATAATCCCTGAACTGCCTTCTTGGTCTTCCCTCCTGAAGTAATTACCAATATATATCTCTTTGGGATGCTAGAAATGTGTAATCTTGACACCATCCCTTATATAGAACCATTTGTGACAAAATCATTGGGTCTACTATTACATCTTGTTTCTCACACCGAGAATGACTCACATTGGCCTATATTAAAAAAACCATGACATTCTCTAGGGGCCTCTAACCACAAGTAATCCCCAACATTATTTTGGGCTTCTAGCCTTGTGTAAGCTCCATTCCCCCTTCATTCTTCATGATTTGAAATTGAATGCAATGAACTACATGTAATTTTATCCATTTAATTTATGAAGGGTATGTATAAAGACTCCTTGAAATTGAAGTGCATCACTCCCCATAATCCATCCATTCTGACTATTTTACATTGGCCCACATTCATTCTGCAAGATAATAAATTTCATTCTCTGAACAACACATGTTTTTATCTCTTTCAGATATGTAGGTTAACTCTTGGACGTTTAATCCCAACCAATTATAAACCATGGTGATTCATACTAGGGATATACCCTTATGCTGTGACATCTTCCCATTTTGGGACACATCCCTCAGATCCATCCTATGAGGTATTCTAATCTTCATGGATAGGTAACCATGAATAAGGTGCACAAACTTCACCATAATCCTCCAACCAAGAGTGATCCTCTTGTGAAGGGACTTTGACCAAGCATAATCCCATGGTGCATCTTGAGGTCATTGCCCTTTGAATAACCCCTAATTTTGTTCCCCCCATCTTGAAATATGTTGCCTTTGATTACCATCCACTAGGATACATAAGAAGCCTCCTCGAGGTTCAATCCCATCACCTATTTCTTATCCTGATCTCTCCTATGAGTCTTTGTGTTTTAGGTAGATCATACCCCAACCTTGAGGTTCTTATTCCTTCGGGTCCTCACCCATGTGCTCTATTATGATAGGCCGCCTTCTTAGGTGTCTCGTCGCCCCACAAAATTGCATGTACTTTGATTCCCAGTCATCGAGATATGTAAGAATCCTTATTGAAGTTCCATCCCAGCATTTTCACCTTCATATCAGTTTCACCTCATTCATTCAACCCACTTCACACAATAATCCATCATCCAGGCCATTACTCTTTGCCGCACATGGAAATATAGCAATGTATAAGACCCATCCATCCCACTACTCTTTATGGCACACATGAAACTAACCATGTGTAATCCCCATACATCCCATTTCTCTTTGCAGCACATGGGAATTAAACCATGCATAATTCCCACACATCATGTCCATCCAACCAAGAGTTCCCCTCTTGCAATGGGAATCTTACCTTGTGTAAGCCACAAATATCTCATTATAAACATGTGGGTATTGATCCTTGTCTTCTAAATAGGGTATGTAGGAAGCCTCCCTGAGGTTCAATCCCAGCCAATGGTAAACCACGACATCCCTATATTGGGGTGTGCTTACCTAATCCGCCCATTGGGATGTCCAGATTAGCCTTCATGGTGTGAAACCTTACCTTTTGAGGTACTAAATAGGGTATATATGAAGCCTCCAAAAGGTTTAATCCTAGCCAATGGTAAACATTGGTGTCCACTTTTTTGGGGTGTACTTCCCTGATTCATCTTTCGTGATGTCCATATCAGCCCTCATGGTGTGAAACCTTCCCTTTTTAGGGCACGCCATCCCAGGTAGATCCTCATTAGGTGTTTTGATCCATTCATCTGATAAAACTTCTAGGTGATCCATCCTAGGGATATACCAATATGATCCACGTTCGTTAGTGTTCTAATCAGTCAGATCTATCTCCCACAGACATTAAACTCGTGGTGTACCTCGTGTTAAACATGAGAAGCTGAGGAAAACCTCAGAAACATGCCTCTGGCATAGGATGCCCCACGATCTATGTGGGATGTCTCAGGCTTCTGCATCCTACAGAATCCTTCTAATAATGGAGGATTTATGTGTACCAATGTTCTAGAATCTATAAATTCCAAAAATTCCCAATGCGACTACTCTCCTAACCAAATGTTTCTTACCTGACTTTACCTTTTAGATTGTCCTGACAGAAGCCGCATTATTAACCGGAATCCACAAAGAGATGTAACCAAGGATAGTTTCACAAAAAATTCTTTAATAAATGATGGATACCTAGACTATGAGACAAATTTTAATGAGGACTACATGGAAGGAGATACTGACTTCCCATCATCCCATTTCGATCAAAAAAGCAAACATCACCAAAGAAGAGATGGATGTCGCCAACCTTGGGAAAGAGGGATTGTGGGGTAAAATGCAACTGTCACCATAAAAAAGGTTAATTAATTATATAAAATCCATGTAATATATATAGCGACTCAACCTTTTCTTACATTACTATTACATCATTTGAAAGATAAACAACATAATAATATTACACATGGAGGATCCAGAGGTTTAGTGTCTTGGGCAAACTAGGACTACACATAACAAGTACAACATTAAGCATAAAAATTCATTTAATCTCTTCTTCTATAGCTTCTTAGTAGCACTAGTCCTCTCCTTAGTACATGTAGCCACCTGAGGATATACATCAAAAGGGGTGAGCTAAAAGCCCAGTAAGAGGATAGATAAGAACAATATAGCATGAGGTGAGCATAATCATGACATATGAAGAAGATCTTGAACATGAGAGGAGGATAAACAATAAACTTGAAATGTGGCAAAGCATAAAAATGAAACATCATGTATTAGTGGCTAACAACCACACATACTTGTGAACAAATCTAGCATCATTTTCACGCATAATTTCAAATTTACTCATGAGATTCATCACTTTACCCAATGCATTGGAGTGCTATATAATTCCGGGCTCACCCATCACATTTAAACATTCATATTGCGCTATATAATTCCGGGCGCACCCATCACATCATAACATTATCATTATCATGCTTGCCACATAGAACACATATCAAACATGTACATAAGTAACCCATGGAAAGGAATGTGTTTCATCTCATAATAACACATTCATAAGCTTTGGGTCCCCAAAATAAAGAGGGAACAACATACTTGATATAAGAACCATCAACCTTGAATGAGAGGCAAAAGGTGAGATCTTGAAAGAAGAGTTCTTTTGGAAATATTTTGATGGAAATAAAAACCAGTGACAAAAATGTATATCCCAGAAAAGTAAAGTAAATGATGAACAAATGATCTTTGAGGAGTAACCATATCAAAAATGGAGTGAAAGAGGGAGAACCCGAAGGAAGAAAATTGGATTCTAGATTTCCCCTTACCTTGTACTCGAATGCCTCCTTCTCTTTAATGTCCTATATAATGACATTATATTCATTAATTAGAAATTCCAGAACCTTTTATACATTAATAGGGTTCATTATGGTTTCATTATTTCATATTATGTTCCTTTGTATGACTTATAGAGTATAAAAACATTGATCGGGGATGTTCGTTTTCATGGTTTTCTGGAGCGGACCACTTGTATTCTTAATTTGATGTTTGGGTAGATCATGGGTAAACATCCAGAACTGATATTACATGTAATTAATGATATTACAGAATCTTGAATGATTTTATAATGAGTTATATTAGATCCATGTGGCCGAATCATTAGATAATAATTAAATGAAGATTATTTGGGCTAATTTGAGCGGTTTTTTGATCACAACCAACTCATTTTAACTTTTCACTTAGTAGTATGGCCATAGGTTATTTCAAGAACTTAAAATAGAACATAATACATATAAAACATTATGGTTCAACCATAAAAATGGTTTCATGACCAGATTGAAGGTATAAATGGAAGAAGAGAGCATGTTGTTTTTGAAGGTGATAAATTATCACCACATGAACAACGTTCTCTTTAATAAAATAAAAGGAAGATGGAAAGGGTGTGGGGTGATATAATATAACATTAGAATCATAATATTATAGTATATATATAATACTAGATTTACAGAACAATTTGGATGAATATAGGTAGGGAGAGATCAATAAAGGAACTTGAACTTGAATGGAAATTAAAGGAGAAGAGAGGGAGAAATTACCTTTAGAATCCTTCTCTTGAGATCCTCTTTAAGGAAGCTAGTCTTGGTCTTTTGATGAGACCAGTAGCTTTTGGACGTGGGGGACGAGCTAGGGAAGGTGTTTGGGAAGAATTTAGAGAAGGCATGGAGCTTGAGAGGTGTGAGGAAAAGAGGGAGTGAAGGGTGGCTTTTATAGTGGAGGGGAGAGGGGTTTCCTTAATATAAAATTGATTAGTTTATTAATTTCACCTAAGACAAGGAATAGTGAGTCTTGGATGACTAAGAATAGTAAATTTGACTTGTGAATTCGGGATTTGGGTGCTTACATCACTTGTGATTCCTGGAATAGTGGGTTTTAATTAAAATGTATTTATATGATAAATTATTGTATTCTACTATTCATCAAAAATTCAAGTATCTCAGAAAAATCCCAAACTTTTACCGCAACCATTTTTCGAAGTGTAAAATCCAAAAATGAAGTCCATTTTTCAAAAATAATTTTCTAAATATTATTAATTTAATATTTAATTAAAATCATAATTTACTTAAAAAACAGTTTTTAAAATTAAAACTGATTTTGCAATTCTTTCAAAAATTACTTAGGGTCTTATAAAATTATCTAAAAACTATTAGACATTGATTCAATAATTTATGAATATATTTCAGGAAAATAAATATTCTTTTTAAATTAATTAATTAATTATAATTAATTATTTATGACTTATAAAATACCACAATCATTTACTAAGGTCAAATTATCACTTTCTATGATGTCTAAATTTTATTTTATTATTCATAGGTAATGTTACCCCTATTTACTATTCATAAGGATAGGTTACTATTCATAAGGGTAGGTTACTATTTACAAAAAATTATTTTTGTTTCATTAGACTCCAAAAACTATCTTGAACAAAACCGTGTATGTCGGATTTTTAAAATTCCAAACATAGGGGTGAAAAAATTATGTTTAAAGGTCACTTATCACCTAGTAGTTAATTATTTTGTGTTTTTATGACATATATATAAGAAGGGAATTTTCCATTGAAAAACTTTGGGTCGTTACATTCTTCCCCCCTTAAGAAATTTCGCCCCCGAAATTTCACTTTACACAAACAGTTGAGGGTACTTCTCCTTCATTGCCTCTTCCGGTTCCCAAGTTGCTTCCTCAAACTTTTGGTTCCTCCACAACACTTTGACAAGGTGGGTTGTCTTGTTGCGTAGAACCTTATCACTTCGGTACAGAATTTTTACCAGCTGCTCCTCATATGAGAGATCATCTTCCAACTGTACCACCTCTGAGTTTAGTACATGTGAGGGGTCTGGAATGTACTTCCTCAGTAGTGATATGTGGAACACATCATGAACTTGATCCATATTCGGTGGAAGTTCCAGTCGATAGGCCACGGCTCCTATACGATCAAGGATCTCAAAGGGGCCAATGTACCTTGGGCTTAGCTTCCCTTTCTTCCCGAATCGCATGACTCTCTTCCATGGAGATATTTGAAGGAAGACTTTATCTCCAATGTCTAACTCCAAGTCCCTTCGACGATTGTCAGCATAGCTCTTTTGCCGACTTTGAGCAGCTTTGATATGTTTCTGGATGACTTGAACCTTCTCTATCATCTCTTGAACAAGATCGGGACCAAGTAGCTTTCGTTCTCCAACTTCATCCCAACAGGTTGGAGTTCTATATCGCTTCCCATAAAGAGCTTCATACGGAGCCATCTGAATACTCGAGTGGAAGCTATTGTTGTATGAGAACTCAGCCAATGGGAGATGTTGATCCTAACCACCTTTGAATTCAAGAGAGTAGGATCTTAGCATATCTTCAAGTGTCTGAATAGTACTTTCAGACTGGACATCAGTTTGGGGGTGATAGGCCATGCTGAAATTTAATTCAGTACTCTAAGCATATTGAAGGCTCCTCCAGAATTTAGTGAACCTTGGATCACAGTCAGAGACAATCGAGAGTGGAACACCATGCAATCTCACTACTTCCTTCACATATATCCTTGCAAGTTGTTCAATGGAGAGGTCTTCCCAAATAGCGATAAAATGGGCAGTCTTGGTGAGTCGGTCAACCACAACCCATATCGCATTATTTCTTCTTGACGTTTTTGGGAGACCCATGACAAAGTACATAGTAACATTTTCCCATTTCCACATGGGTATAGGCAATGGCTGCATCATACCTTTGGACTTTTGCCGATCAGCTTTAACTTGCTGACATACCAAGCACCTTGATATATATTCCGCAATCTCCTTCTTCATGTTATCCCACCAGAAGTGTTCTCAGAGATCACGATACATCTTGGTACTTTCAGGATGAATAGAGAAAGTTGAGCTATGTGCATTATCCAAAAGCTCCTTCTTTATTTCGGGTGATGAAGGCACACAAAGCCGCTTTCCAAACCGAATCACACCATCATCGTCGATATGGAACTTTTGCAGCTTCCCTTACTTTAGTGCATTCACCCTCTTTTCTATCTCTACATCATCCCTTTGTGCTTGCTTAATCTTCTGTTGGATGGATGGTTGCGCAATCATTTGGGCAAGGTAGGATGTATCCCTTGCCCTTATGATTCCCAAATCCATCCTTTGCATATCCAAGAAGATAGGTTCTTTATCAATCCTCAACATGGATAGAGTTGCAGGTTCTTTCCTGCTTAGAGCATCAGCTACCTTGTTCGCCTTTCCAGGATGATAGTGAATAGAGCAATCGTAATCCTTGATTAGCTCTAACAATATCCTTTGACGCATGTTGAGCTCCTTTTGTGTGAATATATACTGTAGGCTCTTGTGGTCGGTGTATATGTCACACTTCTCACCATAAAGGTAGTGCCGCCAGATTTTTAAGGAAAACATCACGGCTGCCAGCTCTAGATCATGCATCGGGTTGTTCTGCTCATGGATCTTCAACTGTCGTGAGGCGTAGGCGATCACATTATCATTTTTCATGAGTACACAACCCAAGACTTTCTTTGAAGCATCACTGTATATGTCAAAACTTTCTCCACTTTTCGGTAGTGTGAGTACAGGTGCAGTGATCAGCCATCTCTTTATCTCCTTGAAGCTTCCCTCAGATTCTTCCGTCCATACATACTTTACCCCTTTCCTTGTTAACTTAGTTAGCGGGCTTGAAAATCTTGAGAAGTTTCTCAAAAAATGTCGGTAGTACCCAGCTAATCCAAGAAAACTACAGATTTCTGTGACACTAGAGGGCCTGGTCCATTATTCATTGCCTTTGTCTTTGAAGGGTCCACAGAAATTCCCTCGCTTGTGATCACATGCCCCAAGAACGTGACTTGATTCATCCAAAAGTCACACTTTCTGAACTTGGCGTACAACTTCTCCTTTCTCAATGTCGCCAACACAAGGCTTAGATGTTCTTCATGTTCCTCCTTGCACTTGGAGTAGATGAGAATATCATCGATAAACACTACCACAAATTTGTCAAGGTAATTTATAAAGACTCTATTCATCAAATCCATGAAGATTGCAGGGGAATTAGTAAGTCCGAAGGGCATCACCAAAAACTCATAGTGCCCATACCTTGTACGGAAGGCAGTCTTCTGAATATCTTCCTTCTTCACCTTTACTTGATGATATCCAGAACGAAGATCCACCTTTGAGAAGTATTGAGCTCCACTTAACTGGTTGAACATGTCATCAATCCTTGGGAGAGGATACTTGTTCTTTATGGTGATCTTGTTGAGTTCCCGATAATCGATTCACAGCCGCATGGTACCATCCATCTTCTTCACAAAGAGCACTAGCACACCCCAAGGTGATGAACTAGGGCGTATGAACCCTTTGTCTAGATGCTCTTGCAACTGCTTCTTTAACTCCTCCAGTTCGATAGGATCCATCCTATAGGGGAACATTGAGATATGAGTAGCTCCGGGTATGAGTTCAATTGAGAACTCTACCTCACGATACGGGGGAATTCTGGGTAACTCTTCGGGAAATACATTTCCATATTCCCTTACGATGGGCATTTCCTCAAGGTTGGAAATTTACTTTGACTCAAACATTTGGGCAAGGTATGCTTTTTCATAGGGAATCATCACCCACACCATTGAAGGATTTCTCAAATGAGATTCATGATCTTCCTTACATTTGTAGAGGAGCATGGGATGGTTTGGAATATGAAAATATATTTCCTTTTCCCGAAAATTGATATGTGCTCTATATAACGAGAGCCAATCAATTCCCATTATATTGTCGAATTCCACCAAGGGAAGTATTACGAGATTTTCCGGAAGAATCTTCCCACATACGTCAACAGGAGAAGAATCAAACACTTGGGTTGCAATGATTGCACCACTTGGTGTTTTTACAGATATCTCTACTTCAAGGTTTCGGGGCTTCGATTCTATAGTTCTAGCAAACTTGCAAGATATAAAGGAATGCATAGAACCAGAATCAAATAAGACTTTTTCCATTATTGAGTGAATAGGAAGTGTACCTTGTACGACTTCATTATCATGTTCCACCTCCGCAGTAGTGATGGCATAAGCCTTCCCTTGTTCCTTTGGCTTTGGTGGTTGTTGGCGCTGATTACCCTCGAAAGCTCGAGGTTTAGTGCACCGGTTTGAATAGTGCCCTAGCTCCTTACAGTTGTAGCATTGAACCACAAGTGGTTCTCTCCTTTCATTGGATACATTATCCTTCCTTTTCATGTCTCTTCGACACTCGTGAGCTAGGTGTCCTTCTTTCCCACACATAAAGCATTTCACCGTCCCTTTTAGGAAGTTCCCATTGTGCAACTTCCCACATTTTTGGAAAGTGGGTCATTGTGTTTTCTTCCCATCTTTGTCATTAGATCCACCGGCTTGAAACTCCATCTTTCTTTTCTTATCACCATAGCCATGGGACCATTCTCGAAACTCCATCTCCACTTTGAGAGCACACCGAACAACTTCTTTATAACTCCCAAAGTCTCGAATTGCAAGAGCTTTTCGAAGATGTGGTTTTAATCCACTAAAGAATCTATCAATTTTGCTATCATTGTTGATAACAAAACCTGAAGCATACCTTGCGAGCCTTGTGAAATTTGATTCATAGGTTGTGACAGATTCTCCTTCTTTTTGCTTGATCTCTATGAATTCTCTCTCCATCTTCGTGCGAAGAGTTCTTGGGAAGTACTTATTAAGAAACATTATCCTAAAGTCTTCCCATTCCATCTCTTCAATTTCCTCCCTTGGCTTGGTGTTCTTAATCAAAGCCCACCATTGATCAGCTTCTCCATCTAGAAGATAAATGGCTAGAGTCACCTTCTCCATCTCGGAACAGTGAAGAACAAAAAAGATCTTCTCCATGGAGTTGACCCACTATTCCGCAACAAGTGGATCGAAAGATCCACAAAACGTCGGTGGTCGTTGCCGCATAAAACATTCGATAGCTAGTTGCTCCCTCTTTGGTGAAGGAGGAAGTTCCCCATTATTATGGTTATTATTCATAACCCAAGATAATTGGGTAAGCATCGCCATGAATTTTTGAACTCCACCTCCAAAATCATTGGGGATGTCGTTCGGGCAATCATTGCATTGGCCTTCGCAAGAGTTGTTGGCCTGATTTCTCCTGGTTCCCACCATTTTCTAAAATAGAAAAGGTTAGAACAAAACATAAGTAAAAATGTCATGAATAACTTATCCTTTTAAACAATTATACCAAAAAAATAATATATGGGATCCCTAGGTAAATATCCTTGTGTGCATATTTTTACTTAGTCTCATGCTAGAGGTTTTCTTTAGGGTTCACTAATCCTAATTCCCAAATTAACTAAACCTTTCCTCTGATACCAACTATAATGACCCATCATTTTCTTACATTACTATTACATCATTTGAAAGATAAACAACATAATAGTATTACACATGGAGGATCCATAGGTTTAGTGTCTTGGGAAAAATAGGACTACACATAACAAGTACAACATCAAGCATAAAAATTCATTTAATCTCTTCTTCTATAGCTTCTTAGTAGCACTTGTCCTCTCCTTAGTACATGTAGCCACCTGAGGATATACATCAAAAGGGGTGAGCTAAAAGCCCAGTAAGAGGATAGATAAGAACAATATAGCATGAGGTGAGCATAATCATGACATAGGAAGAAGATCTTGAACATGAGAGGAGCATAAACAATAAACTTGAAATGTGGCAAAGCATAAAAATGAAACATCATGTCTTAGTGGTTAACTACCACACATACTTGTGAACAAAGCTAGCATCATGTTCATGAATAATTTCACATTTACTCATAAGATTCATCACTTTACCCAATGCATTGGAGTGCTATATAATTCCGGGCGCACCCGTCACATTTAAACATTCATATTGCGTTATATAATTCCGGGCGCACCCGTCACATCAAAACATTATCATTATCATGCTTGCCACATAGAACACATATCAAACATGAACATAAGTAAACCAAGTAAAGGAATGGGTTTCATCTCATAATAACACATTCATAAGCTTTGGGTCCCTAAAAGGAAGAGGGAACAATATACTTGATATAAGAACCATCAATCTTGAATGAGAGGCAAAAGGTGAGATCTTGAAAGAAGAGTTCTTTTGGAAAACATTTTGATGGACATAAAAACCAGTGAAAAACATGTATATCCCAGAAAAGTAAATTAAATGATGAAAAAAATGATCTTTGAGGAGTAACCATATCAAAAATGGAGTGAAAGAGGGAGAACCCGAAGGAAGAAAATTGGGTTCGAGATTTCCCCTTACCTTGTACTCGAATGCCTCCTTCTCTTTAATGTCCTGTATAATGACATTATATTCATTAATTAGAAATTCCAGAACCTTTTATACATTAATAGGGTTCATTATGGTTTCATTATTTAATATTATGTTCCTTTGGATGACTTATAGAGTTTAAAAACATTGATCGAGGATGTTCGTTTTCATGGTTTTCTTGAGTGGTCCACTTGTATTCTTAATTTGATGTTTGGGTAGATCATGGGTAAACATCCAGAACTGGTATTACATGTAATTAATGATATTATAGAAGCTTGAATGATTTTATAATGAGTTATATTAGATCCATGTGGCCGAATAATTAGATAAGAATTAAATGAAGATTATTTGGGCTAATTTGAGCGGTTTTTGGATCACAACCAACTCATTTTAACTTTTCACTTAGTAGTATGGCCATAGGTTATTTCCAGAACTTAAAATAGAACATAATACATAGAAAACATTCTGGTTCAACCATAAAAATGGTTTCATGACCAAATTGAAGGTATTAATGGAAGAAGAGAGCATGTTGTTTTTGAAGGTGATAAATTATCACCACATGAACAACGTTCTCTTTAATAAAATAAAAGGAAGATGGAAAGGGTGTGGGGTGATATAATATAATATTAGAATCATAATATTACAGTATATATATATAGTACTGGATTTACAGAACAATTTGGATGAAGATAGGTAGGAAGAGATCAAGAAAGGAACTTGAACTTGAAAGGAAATTAAAGGAGAAGAGAGAGAGAAATTACCTTTAGAATCCTTCTCTTGAGATCCACTTTAAGGAAGCTAGGCTTGGTCTTTTGATGAGACCAGCAGATTTTGGACGTGGGGAATGATCTAGGGGTGGTGTTTGGGTAGAATTTAGAGAAGGCTTGGATCTTGAGAGGTGTGAGGAAAAGAGGGAGTGAAGGGTGGCTTTTATAGTGGAGGGGAGAGGGGTTTCCTTAATATAAAATTGATTAGTTTATTAATTTCACCTAAGATAAGGAATAGTGAGTCTTGGATGACTAAGAATAGTAAATTTGACTTGTGAATTTGGGATTTGGGTGCTTACATCACTTGTGATGTCAGGAATAGTGGGTTTTAATTAAAATGTATTTATATGATAAATTATTGTATTCTACTATTCATCAAAAATTCAAGTATCTCAGAAAAATCCCAAAATTTTACCCCAACCATTTTTCGACGTGTAGAATCCAAAAATGAAGTCCTTTTTTCAAAAATAATTTTCTAAATATTATTAATTTAATATTTAATTAAAATCATAATTTACTTAAAAAAAATAGTTTTTAAAATTAAAACTGATTTTGCAATTCTTTCATAAATTACTTAGGGTCTTATAAAATTATCTAAAAACTATTAGACATTGATTCAATAATTTATGAATATATTTCAGGAAAATAAATATTCTTTTAAATTAATTAATTAATTATAATTAATTATTTATGACTTATAAAATACCACAATCGTTTACTAAGGTCAAATTATAACTTTCTATGATGTCTAAATTTTATTTTATTATTCATAGGTAATTTTACTCTTATTTACTATTCATAAGGATATGTTTCTATTAATAAGGGTAGGTTACTATTCACCAAAAATTATTTTTGTTTCATTAGACTCTAAAAACTATCTTGAACAAAACCGTGTATGTCGGATTTTTAAAATTCCAAACATAGGGGTGATAAAATTATGTTTAAAGGTCACTTATCACCTAGTAGTTCATTATTTTGTGTTTTTATAACATAGATATAAGAAGGGAATTTTCCATTGAAATGATTTGGGTCGTTACAATATTAACATGCATGTGAAGAATAATGTTATGAATGTTTATGCATAATATAAACAATTTCCCTTAGAAAATATTTATTCATATACCATCTTTCATCTTATAAATTCAGATTAATATATAGTAAAATTGTAATTTAAGCTATAGTTTGGGAAACTTTTCAATTATTAGGGTGTCATAAGAAATATAATGGGTTTAATTTACCAATTAAATATTATTCAAAATGTTGATAGTATACTTAATACAATTTAGAGGTAATAATTGAAAAAATATAAGTATATAATATATATATTTGAGAGTCTACTCAATAGATTTGGGAACCATGAGTCAATATAATTCGTAAGAAGAGTCTACCAAGATACCTCTGATTAATTTTCATTAACATAGTCAGGGTTATGAGAAGGGGAAAATTTATATTTCCCACTAAAATATCATAGCGATAGAATATTCTAAATACAATGGTGAAGGTTATTGGGATTTGAGAAAATATATGGAGACTAATAAAAAATATAGTTGTTACATGAAAACCTATAATCAAGACAAAGTAATATAATTTTATGACACTTGTTTTAAAAATATTTTATTATTATCCACATAAACATTATAATCATTCCTAGAAAACATAAATTTTCTTACTAGCATAAATTTAAAAGAGTGGAAGAATTATTTTTACTTTTTACTATTATAAGAAAATATGTATTATATACTAGCATACCTTGTTCCTAATTATCAACCTAGGTGGTAAAGTTAAGGTGAAAAGGATATCAATGTGAGATACATAGATGATTCTTCAAAAATATATTTCATCATGTTATCATATATATCAGAAGAATAAAAAATGTAACATAAAGTCATAGAGGAATAAAATTTGATAACTCATCACATAAAACATGAAATGGACACATATTGGGTGAAGTTAAAGACAATCATCACTACACAGTACATGATCCCTCACCCCTCACAGTGAATGAATTGAAAGAAAAGTTTAAAAATCATGTAAAGAGTTTAATATCAATAAATCATTTACAACATCATTCTAAGTGAAAAAATATTCATTATAAGATAAATAAATAGGAGTTCATTTTTTTCACATGTGGAAAGGATGATCACTATAAGGGGAATTATAATGAATTAAAGAAAAATAAAATTGAATATTTTAATTAAATTATAATCATCATCGCATGCAATTTACTTACTTAAATTATTTTGTATTAAAAACAATATATACCTCATATATGTTTAACAAAATATAATAATAAATGTAGTTTAAAAATATTATAACAAGTAAAAAAAATTTCTAAGTAGCTGGAGGAGGGTGATTCCAAAGTCAGCTAAGAGAATGTTAAAAATTAATATTTAAAAGTGGATTTATTCTTCTAAAACTGTTATTTTTTATTTATTAATACCAAAAAAAATTGTCTCAGTTTTAACTTCTAAACATAATGAGATATTAATGAATAAATGAAATGAAATTTGTTTTGGTATATCATTATTAACTACTAGTTTAATAATACATGATTCATAAACAACTTATTTCATCAAAGAATGATTAATATAAAATATAAGTCTCAAACCGAGTTATAGAAATACAATGCTTGGTAGTTTAAGAAATAAAATTAATTATCATGTATATACCCAGAAGAGTGTTTAGAAATTTAGTAGAAAATGATATTATGAATCATGATGTATTTACTTATTATGTTTTAATACAATGAAACATTATGAGATAAAGGTTTTCCTATAAATATTTCAGAATTATTTTATCAAGATAAGTTTAAAATTTTCTATTAAATATTTGGATTTAAAATAATAAACTTCATAATATTCCTTTAAGATATTTTAAGGATAAAAAGTGGATAAATGAATAAAATTTGTAAAATATATATGATACTTTGGGGGAGTAAGTCGATGAATATCATAATCAAGAATTCAATGATCATTGAAATAGATATTTTATTTTTTCTTAAACTCAAATTAACATATGCACATTAGAGTGATAATAGTTTGAAATGGAGGATCTGGATAAGACTTATTAGTATTATATTAATTCTTTAATTACTTTCAAGATGTGTTTTGTATATAGTTTTGTTAACATAGAATCAAATTCCAAGTATATTAAGTAAGTTATATCATATAAGTTATAATATTAAAGAAACTAATACAGTAACAACTTCATGTTTTATAATGATATCTACATGTTAAAGGTGATATTTTCAACAAACATACATTAGGTAAAAACAATGTGAATCTTAGTTAATTATCTTTAAAAGATACTTTGGATATAAATTTATATAAGATAGAAAGCTATTAGTCACATGATTGGATATATAACTATAATATATAAGTACTTATATTTTGATATTGTGGGAGTAAGCTAGACTTTAATGAGGTCAAGGTGAAAATTCACATGAGTGGGAATAAGTACACTAAACTCTATAAGAATATAAGGACTCTACCTTATTACATTAAATAATCCTAAATTTAGTTAAGAAATCAGTTCCTTTCACATTTACGATCATTTCAAGTTTATAGATTTAGATAATTGAGACATAATACATTCATAACATTCCATATTAATACATAGTGGATACCATAAAAAAATTATTCATTTCTTCCAAAATATAAATATTTTCAAATAAAACATGATTTATTTGATAAATATTCATAAAATTTAACATGGATTCCTTATTTGAGTTACATATTCTAATAACCTATGAAAATAATTTAAAAACATGGGATGAGCCCAAAAATCTCAATAAGGGATATAAAAATAAAGAAAGAACACATTAGTCCACGAATACTTCTAACATATGAAATCATATTCAAAAAAAAATTCTTAATAACCGTAAAAACTCGAAATTTGAAACTTGAGATTTCCATGAGATTTCCACAAAACATATATAACATAAATAGAACCATAAATGTATCTTGGGGAATTACTTTAATAATCTTGTAACCCTCTCAGCTACCTTATAATTTGTAACCCTCATGGCTAACATATAAGTTGTATAACCATCGTAGTTACACTTGGAGTAACAATACATTTGACCTCCAATTTACACATACCCAATGAATTAAAGGGAGATATATATCCCACACTTAATCATAAAAATTCCCAATAACTAGAAAATAATAATACAACATGAATAATTGCATAAAATATTGCTTTTGAATTTTGTAAAATAGAATTTTAAAATAGGATTTTAAAAGAAATTCCCCTTAAAAATATAAAATAACAGAATTGAGACTTAATAGAGTTGATGAAACATGATTATACACTGTAAATAAACATAATTAAAAATAATATATACAAAATTCATCGCAAAAAAATTTTAATACCACATAAATAATGATGTAGAAGGTTAACCCAAAGAATGGAAACCGGGTTAAGAATTCCCTTACATCGGGTTTTATTTTATAGAACTTGTTTAAAACTCTTGTATAATGGTCAAAATAGTGTTATTAATATCTTAAAGAAAAATATTTATTTCTATAACACCTTATTATATCATTTCATTACATCATTTTACCCTTTAATTTTTAGTATTTTGTTCCTTCCAATGTTTTGGGTGCATTCTTTACACGATTTCCTTGGACAATTTGTATTTGATCTTCTTGTCGTCTGAAAATGAAATTATAGAAGTGAAATGAAATGTTATTCATATGTTTCTAGAAAATATAATGATATTATAAATCATTTTTTATCATATATGATGATGGAACATTAAATAAAACAATAATGATATTTGATTAAATATTTTTTTGTGGTTCATTGATAATCATGAACTTGGTTCATTATATAATATAATTTAATGCATATAATTTCATTACAGAATATAAAATAGGTTTCAACATACACTTTAAATTCTGTTTCAACCATTAAAAGGGTTTTATGATCATATTTGAAGCATTTAATGGATATCTCAAACACATCGTCCACAATTTTGGTAAATTGGCACATCATGGAAGATGTTTTTAGTTTATGAACAAGATGGAGAGGATAAAAAGGAAGAAGATTAATCTTTTACATGAACATGATAACATAAATAATATATATGATTATTGATATTTCATACCTCCGAGATAAGTGGGGGGAAATAGAGTTTAAGAAAAGAAAGGAATTGGAATGAAAACACATGAAAAAGGAATAAGATTCTAACCTCTTGATCTCTTCTCCTTGAGATCCTCCTTAAGGCCTTTGGTTTTGGCCTTTTGGTGAGACCAAAAGCTCTAGGATGTGGGGGAAGATTCTTGGGGACGGGATTTGTTAGAACATAGAAAATTCTTAAGGATTGAGAGGTGTGATAGGAATATGGTAATGAGGGTGGTATTTATAGTGGAGGAGAAGAGTGATTTTACCTGATTTTAATCATTATTTTAATATTTTGCTCAAGACTATGAATAGTAATTGTTCATGATACCCAAAATAGTAAAAATTTCATGTTATTTCGACAAAAGTGCGCTTACATTAGCCTTGCATCACCTATGATGCAGTAAAACAAGTATTTATCATTTATCATAGTTTATCATATTTTACTATTCATCAAAAATTCATGAATTTCATTAAAATAAAAAAAATTCAACCTAACCATTTTTTTGAAATAAAGAATTCAAAAAAGAAATCAATTTTTCTGAAATATTTTTCTAAATATTATTAATATAATTTTCAATTAAAATCAAATTTTATTTAAAAATAAAATTTTAAATCTATAACTCATTTTTTAACACCCTGAAAAATTAATCAACATCTAATTTTCTTAAAAACATAAAAAAAATAAAATAAAAAAATAATAAACTATTCATTAGGATCATATTACTAATAATATTACTATTAATAAGGGTATATTATTATTCACCAAAAAATCAAGTTGGTTCTATCAGACCCCAAATAACTTATTCATCACAACCATAGGTGACCATTTTTTGGAATCCAAAACATATAAGTGGGAAAAATATGTTTAAAGGCTAGTTATAAATATCTACTATAAAAAGTTTCATGCATTTTAATTTATTTTTGAAACCTTGGGTTGTTTCAATGTCTGCAACTTCCGGAAATTGCATCCTGACAATTTTATTTACTTATTAAACAAGTGAGGGTACCATTACCTCATAGCATTTTCAGACTCCCATGTTGCTTCTTCAAACATGTGGTTTCTCCAAAAAACCATTACCTGGTGGATTACCTTATTCTGCAATACTTGTTACCTTTGATCAAGAACCAGAACTGGTTTCTCTTCATAAGAAAGGTTCTCTTCTAGTTGACTGTATCTGGAATCAAAACATGAGATGAATATGGCACATACTTTATCGACATTGAAACATGAAAGACATTATGTACCTGAGATAAACTCAGAGGAAAATCTACTCAACAGGAAACTGGTAAAACCTTCTCTAGGATTTCATAAGTTATAATGAACCATGGACATAACTTTCCTTTCTTACCAAAATGCATAACACTCTTTCATGGTGAGATTATAAGAAAAAAATTTCACCTACCTCGAATGAAAAGTATTTACTCTTTTTTTTTCTGCATAACTTTGCTATATGGTCTGAGTTATCCTCATGTGTTTCTGGTTCATCATCACTTTCTCAGCCACTTCCTCTAATAATTCTGGTCCCATCAACTCCCTTTCTCCGACTTTATCCCAAAAGATGGAGTTCGACACCGCTTCCCATAAAATGACTCAAAAGGCGCCATCGGTATACTAGAATGAAAACTGTTATTATAAGAAAAATAAAATAATTAAAGATGATGATCCCAACTTCCCTAGTAGTCCATTAAACAAGATCGAAGCATATCCTCCAAAGTATGAATTGTTTGTTCTGACAACCCATCTGATTGAGGATGAAAAGTTATACTGAAATTTAATTTTGTGTCCAATGAATTCTGAAGGCCCTTCCAAAAATTAAAAGTGAACCTAGGATCCTTGTCAGATATAATATAAATAGTAACTCTATGTAACCAGATAATATATTTGAGGTATAGTCGAGAAAGAAGATCCAAAGGCATTATAACTTTAATAGAAATAAAATGTGTAGATTTTTTCATGCAATCAACAACAACCCAAATAAAATTGTTACCTAGAGAAGTATTAGCTGGTAACACCACAATGTCCATGGATACATTCTCCCATTTACACTATAGCACTAGAAAAGATTAAATCATCTCTTTCAGTAATTACCGATCTTCTTTAACGTATTGACATGTCAAACATTTAATGGTAAAATCTGTAATATCTCTTTTAACTCCATCCTTCCAATAATACTCCTGAAGGTATTTGTACATATTAGTACTGCCCGGATGAACTGAAAATGGAGAACTATGAGATTAACATAACAAATATTTCTCTAACTAAGAATCACAATGCATACACAAACTTTCAAAAAATCTTAAAAAAACTTTTATCAATGTTGAGTTTTAGAAACTTACCCATTTTAACCAATTATACATTTTTTGTAGCTCAAAGTCTTACTTCTTTGATTGCTTAATTCTCTTTGATAATGAGGACTGAACTATAACATGAACCAAAACAGAGGTATTTATTACACCAATAACTTCTAAGCCAAAATTTATCAAATAATTATTCATGAGATCATGTTCCAAACATAACATGGTTAATGATGCGAGATGTTTTTGACAATAGTCATCTGCCACTTTGTCTCATCCTCCCAAATGGAAATTGATCGTGTATTCATAATATTTTATTAGTTAAAGCAATATTCTCTAGCTCATGTTTAATTTTTTCTGTGTGAATATACACTTTAGACTTTTAATGTCATTATATATTTGAAATTTGGATCCGCATAAATCATGCCTCTATATTTTCAAAGAAAAAATTATAGCTGCCAGTTCGAAATCACGTGTGGGATAATTTAGCTCATGATGTTTTAATTGTCTTGAAGCATAAGAAATTAACTGATAATTATACATTAGAACATAACCAAGTCCCTTCAACGAAGCATCACAATATATGAAAAACTCACTATTTCAGTAAGGTAAGGCCAAAACTAGAGAATTCACCAATCTATTCTTCAGTTCCAGAAAAAACATCACATTCTTCTATACAAATAAATTTAACTCCTATTCAAGTTAACCTAGTTAGAGGGATAGATAACTATGAATTTTTTTTAAAATACCATTTTTAATAAGCTTCTAATCCAATAAAACTATAAATATCTATAATATTTGTAGGTACTGGCCATTCATCAACCACTTTTGTTTTCGAAGAATTAACTATTATTCAATCCTTATTTAAAATGTACCCAATAAAATAAATCTGTTGCAACCAAAAATCACACTTTATGAATTTTCCATATAGTTTATTTTCCATTAAGGTTTGAAAAAAACCCTTATGTGTTTTTTATTCTCTTATTTACTCTTAAAAAATACAATAATATTATCAATAAACACAACTACAAACTTATCCAAGAACTCAAAAAATATTTTATTTATAAGATCCATGAATACATATGGTGCATTAGTTAACCCAAATGGTATAAAAACAAACTCATAATGCCCAAATTTAGTACGAAAGGCTATTTTTGTGATGTCATCCTCCTTCAGCTTCAACTGATGGTATCTAGATTTCAAGTCAATCTTGGAAAAATACAGATCTCCCAAGAGCTGATCAAACAAGTCATCAATATGAGGAAAATGATACTTTTTCTTAAAAATGATGTTATTCAAAGCTCTATAAGCAATGAAAATTCTAATGGAACCATATTTATTTCTAATGAAAAAATAGGATCACACCATGGTGAAGTGCTAGGAAAAATGAAGCCTTCATCAATCAATTCCTGTTATTGATTTTTCAATTCAAGAATTTCCATTTGAGCCATTTGATATGGGGGTTTTGAAATTTATTAGCATCAGGAACTAAGAAAATTTTGAATTTGAATTCCCGATCAGGTATGAGACTGGGTAACTCATCAAGAAAAGCATCAAGGTATTCATTTACCACTAGCACATCACTACACCTTTTTGCTTATATTCTGGAATCTTTGCATCATTTGGATCTCTCTTTAGGTGGACATTTTCATAATGACCCATCTCTCCACATTTAAAACACTTTACAATTTTATTATTAGTATTAGTATTAGGATAATTTTCATTACAATTATAAGGCCCCAGCCTTAAACCTTACATAATCTTGAGTTATCACAAGATTACACATTGAGGATCTTTTCGGGATTAGAGTTTTAGAGAATTAGATCATAAAACTTGCATTACATTCCATATATAAACAAAGGGGTAACATAAAGATAGTATTCTTCATTCCCATCAAAGGAAACATATTTAAAATAAAACATGGATTCATTCTTGACACTTCCTTGACACTATCATCATATCATGTACCTTTCCCTTGACCTGTGAAAATGTTTCAAAAAAAATTGGGATGAGCATAAAAAGCTCAGTATGGGTTATAAAAATATGGAATGGAAACATGGGTACATATGTACATAAGGATGAGATCATACTTTACCCATAAAACATAAACACTTTAACATACCTCATCAAATCATGAATAAATCATAGAAATCATAAGACATAAAGGTAACTTGAGGCATTCATAACATTTTTACGTAGGGAGTAACCCTCTTGGTTTCGTTTGGAATACCCATCACAGTATATTCCCTAAAATATCTTCAGATAAACCTTAACGTTTCACTCCTTCGCGTTACCCAATGCATTGGAGAGCTATAACAGGCTCACCTGCCCTTAGTTTATCACGGAACCACCCGTCTTCATAATAATGCCCAAGAACCATAACATAATCATATCACATAAAACATGCATAAAGGAAACATAATATTTCCACATTTCAATCACGAGATATCAATACAACACATTGATATAATAAAAACATTATGAAAACCATTTTCAATACCAAAGTAAAACATGGTATTTATTTTTTGTTTTTTAAAAAAAGGTATGGCTTGTAGAGGAAGCCGAAACTCAAATAACGGTCACGACGGCGGAGAAGTCGTTGTCGCCGCATATGTACGACAAAAACATTCCCTTTTGTCTTTTAGTAAACGCTTCGTATAAAAAAGATTCCTTTTGAATAAATGTAAAATTCAAAGGGGTTTATACACCGTATAAAAGAAAGTTGTGTATAAAACACAATATGCCTCAATGAAAGGAGATTGAGACGAAGTCCCATACCTCGTATCCGACTTGACCCGACCGTTCTTTAATCTCCTGAATAATAAACTTGAGTTAATCTATACTTGCTTATGAATCTTTTTCAAGTTCATTATTCCTTTTATACCATGTTATGAACATCATGTAATCAGTTAAGTTAATAATGTTCATTTTGTCGGTATTTGGTTCTTAAGTCAAAAATAGACTTCTTACACTTACATGTTGTTAATTTGGTCAAAGGTTCATTATATCCAGAATGGTATTCATGATGTAGATATCATATATGTCATATATATCCAGTACATACATGCATTTATAATATTACATAATCATTTAGAGGTAAGAAATGAAATGCACCGTTCATGGAGACGGTAAGCCGTACGTACGCATGCACGCTACTTTCATTTCTATTTCGTATTTTATAGAATGGAATCATAATGATATAAAGGTATATTATAATTCCAGTATAATATCATATATAATATAATAGTTCCATCCTTTATATGTCCCACATATGGTATTTAACGAATCAAATCACTTTGAGGGGGCGGTAGTCCGCACTTCCTAAAATGAAGATATCGTGTTTACCCATAATGGAAACCATAAAGGTATTCCCAAAATGAAAAAAACAGAAGCTTAAGGAAAACATAAACATATTATATATCATATATAAAAATAGTGACATCATAATGGCCACCTTTGAAGGTGTTAAATGAGTATTGAACAATCATCATTTCGGGAGGTAGAATTTCGCCATCCACGGAAACCGTATGTTCTTTAACCATTTGATGCAGTTGTGTGAGATTGTAGCTCAAATAAATCTTATAACAACATCCTAGTATATTGAATATACTGGTTTTGTTACAAAATAAGTAAATAAAAATAGTTTAGGGGGTTGGAGAAGCAAAATAAAACAAATGAACATGAGAGAATGAATTACCTTTAATAGTGTAACTCCTTTTGATTTGAGTCTAAAGGCTTCCTTTGAAAGGATTCTGCCCAAAGGGAATCCTCTAGGATGAGGAGAGGGATGTGGAGAGAGTAAATTGTCAGGGGTTGGCCGAGCCAAAGGCTTGATGAGTGTGTGAAATGAGGTAGAGGTGGGGGCCTTTTATAAGAGGAGAGGAGGGGCACTTTTGGAAAGTAAAGAAATATTACTTTATTTGAAAATGTGTTTCGGTTTCAAAAGGTCCCACATTGATATAATTCGTGGATAAGGTGATAAGGGTTCGAAATTCACTCATCCAATTGGTTTTGGCCATGTGTAGTTTATAGATTTTACATTGTCTTTCCATTTTATTTAAATCGTCAAATAATGATGTCATCGCTGCATCATTATTATGTCATAAATAATTTAATTTATTTAATGTCTAAAAATCATAAAAAAATACTATGATGTAGGAAATATTTTTAGATTTCCAATGACTATTTATAATCAAATATCTGATCTTTATAACCCCATGTAAAAATTGTTTTCGTAAAACGTATTATGTTTGTGTCATTTTTACCTTTACATTAAATACAAAGTTATTTATGTCATTTCCCAACCAAAATTTCCCCATGGGGTCCCCAAGTTGACCCATGGCTTTTATTGGTCGGCCATGACACAACCAATAAGGTTGGGACATGTGTCTAGGTCATTTCATATTATTAAAGTATTATTTATACCTTAAACTACACTAATTACCACTAATCGCGATTAAAAACTTAATAAGTTACTATTCACCAAAAAATTATTTTAATCTCATTGAACCACATTTTACTTCTTAATGACAACCATGTATGTCGGATTTTCAAAATTCAATACACATTAGTGGTAAACTTTCATTTAACTGAAAAATCAGTTTGCTTGATTACCACTTAGTGGTTTCACTATTCATCAAAAATTGAAGTTTTTCAGAAAATTACCAAAAATTAACCCTAAGCTATATTTGATATTCTGAATTCAAAAATGAAGTCTATTTTACAAAATTCAAATCATATAAGTCTCATTAATTAATTTAATAATTAATTCCCACTGCCAGAGCAAAAAGCGTGTTTTTACAAAACAATAAGTATCAAAAGATTGACACCAGTTTAAGTCTAATTTCAAAGTGAAATTGATTCCAATTACCACCATTGGAGAAAATGGTAAAAATATATTCTAATTTCACTTCAAAGCCAATTCAAAACATAATCTAATAATATAAATAAATTAGATTAAAAAGCAGTTTCGATGTAAAATGCAGTATTTTACACTATTCATTAAAAATGAACATTGTCAGAAAAATACAAAAATTCACACAAGGTAAATTTTGATGTCCCAATCATAAAGAATAATTTTATTTTGACAAACATAGTTTATAAAATTGTCAAAAGATAGATTCAAAAACGGTTTTCCATCAAAAGGCAGTAAAACAATCTTTTAAGAATATTAATGTATTCCATGCATAAGATTGTATTTATTTTCATTTTAAGCCTCTATAACACTATCTTAATCATTAATAGACATAGATAAAAATATCTATTATTCATTACTTACTTGGGATGTTACATCCTTCCCCCATTTAGAAAATTGCATCCCCACAATTTATTTACTTATCGAATAAATGGGGGTACTTATCCCTCATTGCATTTTCAGATTCCCATGTTGCCTCTTCAATCATGTGGTTTTTCCACAAAACCTTTACCTGGTGAATCACCTTATTCCGTAACACTTTCTCCATGTGGTCAAGAATCTGGACCGGTTGTTCCTCATAAGATAGGTTCTCTTCCAGCTGAACTACCTCTGGACTCAAAACATGAGATGGATCTGGCATATACTTTCTCAACATCGAAATGTGAAAAACATTGTGTACCTGAGATAAACTCGGAGGTAAAGCCACTCGGTACGCAACTGATCCAACTCTCTCAAGAATTTCGTATGGTCCAATGAACCTTGGACTCAACTTTCCTTTCTTACCAAATCTCATCACACTTTTCCAAGGAGAAACCTTGAGAAAAACATGATCACCTACCTCGAAAGATAGATCCTTCCTTCGGTTATCCGCATAACTCTTCTGCCTGCTCTGTGTTTCTGAATCATCTGAACTTTTTCTGCCATCTCTTCTACCAATTCTGGTCCCATCAACTTCCTTTCACCCACTTCATCTGAGAAAGCTGGAGTTCGACACTGCTTCCCATATAATGCCTGAAATGGTGCCATCTGTATACTGGAATGAAAACTGTTATTATATGAAAACTCAACCAAAGAAAGATGTTGGTCCCAAATTTCCTGATAATCCATAAAACAAGCTCATAGAATATCCTCCAATGTCTGAATTGTTCGTTCTGACTGCCCATCTGATTGAGGATGAAAAGCTGTACTAAAATTTAATTCAGTACCCAACGACTTCTGAAGGCCTTTCCAAAAGTTAGAAGTAAACCTGGGATCACGATCCGATACAATGGAGAGAGGAACTCCGTGTAACCTGACTATCTCTTTAAGATACAAATGGGAAAGTTGATCAAGAGAGAAAGTATCTCGTATAGCAAGGAAATGAGCAGATTTGGTCAAGCGATCAACAATAACCCAGATTGCATTATTACCTCGAGATGTCTTCGGTAATCCAACAACAAAGTCCATGGATATATTCTCTCATTTCCACTCTGGCACTGGTAAAGGCTGAAGCATCCCTTTCGGTAACTGTCGCTCTGCTTTAACCTGCTGACAAGTCAAACACTTCACAGTAAATCAGCAATATCTCTTTTCATTCCATCCCACCAGTAATACTCCCGCAGATCTCTATACATCTTAGTACTTCCCGGATGAACTGAAAACGGAGAACTATGAGCTTCACATAACAAATCTCTCTTAAACTGTGAATCCCAAGGCACACACAATCTCTTCCCAAATCTCAAAACGCAATCATTATCAATGTTGAATTCAGGCAACTTACCTTTCTAAACCAGCTCTACCTTTTTCTGCAACTCACTGTCTTGCTTCAGTGCTTTCTTGATTCTATCTGATAGAGATGATCTCACTGATACCTAAAACAAAACAGAAGGACTTCCTGCACCAACAACTTCTATGCCAAAGTTCATCAAATCCTTAACCAAAGGATCACATTCCAAATGCAACATTGTTAATGAAGCATTACTTTTTCGACTCAAAGCATCATCCACTTTATTTGCTTTTCCCTGATGGTAATGAATTGTACAATCATAATCCTTGATTAATTCCAGCCATCTCCTTTGTCTCATGTTTAACTCTTTCTGAGTGAATATATACTTTAAACTTTTGTGATCGGTATATATTTCACACTTTACTCCATACAAATGATGCCTCCAAATTTTTAAAGCAAAAACAACAGCAGCTAATTCCAAATCATGTGTAGGGTAATTTACCTCATGAGTTTTCAACTATCGTAAAGCATAAGCAATTACCTGATCATTCTGCATTAGGACGCAACCAAGTCCTTTAAATGAAGCATCACTGTATATAACAAACTCACCATTCCTGGAAGGTAGTGCCAAAACTGGAGCATTCACCAATCTTCTTTTCAATTCCTAAAAACAATCATCACATTCTTTTGTCCAGATAAACTTAACACCCTTCCGAGTTAGCTTAGTCATTGGACTAGATAACCGTGAAAAATTTCTAACAAACCTTCGGTAATAGCCCTCCAAACCAAGGAAGCTACGAATCTCGGTTACATTTGTGGGTCTTGTCCATTCTTCCACAACTTTTGTTTTTGCAGGATCAACAGTTATTCCTTCTTTAGAAACAATGTGACCAAGGAAAGAAATTTGTTGCTACCAAAACTCACACTTGCTGAATTTCCCATACAGTTTCTTTTCTTTTAAGGTTTGCAATATAACCCTTAAATGTTTTTCATGCTCCTCTTTACTTTTAGAAAACACCAAAATATCATCAATAAAAACCACCACAAACTTATCCAAGAACTCATGGAAAATTCTATTCATTAAGTCCATGAATACAGCAGGTGCATTGGTTAGCCCAAAAGGAATTACTACAAATTCATAATGGCCATATCTTGTACGGAACGTGGTCTTCGGAATATCTGCCTCCTTTACCTTCAGCTGATGGTACCCCGATCTCAAGTCAATCTTTGAAAAAAACTGAGCTCTCTGGATCTGATCAAACAAATCATTGATATGAGGCAAAGGATATTTGTTCTTAATAGTGATATTATTCAAGGCTCTGTAATCAATGCAAAGTCTCATAGAACCATCTTTCTTTTTAACAAATAAAACAGGAGCACCCCATGGTGATGTGCTAGGTCTAATGAAACCTTTCTCTAATAAATCTTGCAATTGCTCCTTCAACTCTAAAAGTTCAATTTGTGCCATTTGATAAGGGGGTTTTGAAATTGGCTTAGCATCAGGAACTAAGTCAACAGTAAACTCAACTTCCCGATCTAGTATTATTCCAGGCAACTCATCAGGAAAAACATCAGGATACTCATTTACCACTGGCACATCACTAATCTAAATAGTTCCTTTATTTTCAACGACGTGTGCAAGGTAACATTCATTTCCATCTTTTACAAGTTTCTCGGCCTCTTGATATGTTATCAAAAGTAAGGGTTCATTCTTGTAAACAAACTGAAAGTCTTTCTGAAAAGAAACTTCTTTAGCTCTACAGTCAATCTTAGCATGGTAAATAGAGAGCCAATCCATACCCAGGATAACATCAAACTCTACTAGAGGTAGAACAATAAGGTTTGCAAGTAGGTTCTTTCCACAGATAAGGATATAAAGATTCCTATAAATTCTTTTTTCCTCAACACTTCCCCCAGGTGTTTTTACCAAAAGTTCAGGAGTCATTTCTTGAGATGGTATTCCCATTTTACTAGAAAAGGTTTTAGAGATGAAAGAATGTGTAGACCCCGAATCAAACAACACACTGGCATAATCTGAAAAAACAAACAAAGTACCTGATACAACTTCATTTGTTGGCCCGACATCTGCTGAAGTAGTTGCAAAGGATTTCACCACCCCTTTCTGCTTGTAGTCTAACTGCTTCCCATCACTCAAGCTCATTGTCGGACACTCGTTTGCATAGTGACCCATCTCATTGCACTTATAACATTTCACTAACTGTAAATCAAATTTGTTCTTACCTTCACCTTGATCCTTTTCAGTGCAATCACAACCCTTATGTCCCATCTTACCACATCGGTAGCGCTTCCTAGAATTCAGAAGACATTCCCCAGCATGGCTTTTGCCACATTTATCACAAACTGGAATCTTAGTTCTCTTACCATCAAACTTTTTTGAAGAATTCTTACCTTTATCCTGCCACCTCGGTCTCTTCTTCTGCTGGTTGTTATAGAAAACTTGGTCATCGAAAAAATCCATTTCCACCTTCTCAGCACATCGAACAAGCTTTTCATAACTTTTAAACTCACGAGAAGCTGATGCCCTTCGATACTTTGGCTTTAATCCTGAGTAGAAACGATTGATTTTACTATCAAGGTCCCGGATAAAATTTGGAGCATACCTTGCCAATCGAGTGAACCTTTCTTCATAGGCAGCCACTGAGTCTTCCACTTGCCTCAATTCCAAGAATTGCTTTTCCATCCTAAGTCGAACAACCTTATGAAAATACTTCTCAAGAAATATACCTTTGAATTCATCCCAGTCAAGAGCATCAATCTCATCGGCATCCCTGATATTTTTAACCATAGACCACCACTGATCTGTTTCACCCTCCAAACGGTAAATAGCAAGACTAACCTTTTGATTGTCTGAACACCCCATGACATCAAAAATCTTCTCCAGTGCTTTAATCCACCCTTCAGCTAGCACAGGGTCAGATGATCCTCTGAATGATGGTGGATGTTGCCTCATGAAATGTTCCACCATTGACATGTTCCTCTGCGGTTGATCTGGCTGATCTCGTGCATGGATACCACCACCATTTATCGCATGAGTCAACTGCGCCATTACTGCAACAAACTGTTCAGTTCCAATTCCGACCATTTCTGGATGCTGATTCAGAAGGTTATTTCCTTCTGTATTCTTTCCTAGCACTGCTTCCCTGTTTCCTCTGCAAAAAACCATTCTGAACAAACATGTCTTAGATGAAGCAACATGGTAATCTTTAAATGCTATATCATTTCGAAAAAAAATATTTTTGGATAATCATTTAATAGAATTCTAACTCCTAAAGTTATCTAAACCGACCTTTGATACCAACTATAAGGCCCCAGCCTTAAACCTTACTTAATCTTGAGTTATCACAAGATTACACATTGAGGATCTTTTTGGGTTTAGAGTTTTAGAGAATTAGATCATAAAACATGCATTACATTCCACATATAAACAAAGGGGTTACATAAAGATAGTATTGTTCATTCCCATCAAAGGAAACATATTTAAAATAAAACATGGATTCATTCTTGACACTTCCTTGACACTATCATCATATCATGTACCTTTCCCTTGACCTGTGAAAACATTTCAAAAAAACTTGGGATGAGCATAAAAAGCTCAGTATGGGTTATAAAAATATGGAATGGAAACATGGGTACATATGTACATAAGGATGAGATCATACTTTACCCATAAAACATAAACACTTTAACATACCTCATCAAATCATGAATAAATCATAGAAATCATAAGACATAAAGGTAACTTGAGGCATTCATAACATTCTTACGTAGGGATTAACCCTCTTGGTTACATTTGGAATACCCATCATAGTATATTCCCTAAAATCTCTTCAGAGAAACCATAACGTTTCACTCCTTCGCGTTACCCAATGCATTGGAGAGCTATAACAGGCTCACCCTCCCTTAGTTTATCACGGAACCACCCGTCTTCATAATAAAGCCCAAGAAACATAACATAATCATATCACATAAAACATGCATAAAGGAAACATAACATTTCCACATTTCAATCATGAGATATCAATAAAACACATTGATATAATAAAAACATTATGAAAACCATTTTCAATACCAAAGTAAAACATGGTATTTATTTTTCGTTTAAAAAAAGGTATGGCTTGTAGAGGAAGCCGAAACTCAAATAACGGTCACGACGGCGGAGAAGTCGTTGTCGCCGCATACGTATGACAAAAACATTCCCTTTTGTCGTTTAGTAAACACTTCGTATAAAAAATATTCCTTTTGAATAAATGTAAAAGTCAAAGGGGTTTATACACCGTATAAAAGAAAGTTTTGTATAAAACAAAATATGCCTCAATGAAAGGAGATTGAGATGAAGTCCCATACCTCGTATCCGACTTGACCCGACCGTTCTTTAATCTCCTGAAAAATAAACTTGAGTTAATCTCTACTTGCTTATGAATCTTTTTCAAGTTCATTATTCCTTTTATACCATGTTATGAACATCATGTAATCAGTTAAGTTAATAATGTTCATTTTGTCAGTATTTGGTTCTTAAGTCAAAAATAGACTTCTTACACTTACATGTTGTTAATTTGGTCAAAGGTTAATTATATCCAGAATGTTATTCATGATGTAGATATCATATATGTCATATATATCCAGTACATACATGCATTTATAATATTACATAATCATTTAGAGGTAAGAAATGAAATGCACCGTTCATGGAGACGGTAAGCCGTACGTACGCATGAACGCTACTTTCATTTCTATTTCGTATTTTATAGAATGGAATCATAATGATATAAAGGTATATTATAATTAAATTATAATATCATATATAATATCATAGTTCCATCCTTTATATGTCCCACATATGGTATTTAACGAATCAAATCACTTTGAGGGGGCGGTAGTCCGCACTTCCTAAAATGAAGATATCGTGTTTACCCATAATGGAAACCATAATGGTATGCCCAAAATGAAAAAAACAGAAGCTTAAGGAAAACATAAACATATTATATATCATATATAAAAATAGTGACATCATAATGTCCACCTTTGAAGGTGTTAAATGATTTTTGAACAATCATCGTTTCGGGAGGCAGAATTTCGCCATCCACGGAAACCGTATGTTCTTTAACCATTTGATGCAATTGTGTGAGAGTGTAGCTCAAATAAATCTTATAACAACATCCTAGTATATTGAAGATACTGGTGTTGTTACAAAAGAAGTAAATAAAAAGAGTTTATGGGGTTGGAGAAGCAAAATAAAACAAATGAACATGAGAGAATGAATTACCTTTAAAAGTGTAACTCCTTTTGATTTGAGTCTAAAGGCTTCCTTTGAAAGGATTCTGCCCAAAGGGAATCCTCTAGGATGAGTAGAGGGATGTGGAGAGAGTAAATGGGCAGGGGTTGGCCGATCCAAAGGCTTGAGGAGTGTGTGAAATGAGGTAGAGGTGGGGGCCTTTTATAAGAGGAGAGGAGGGGCACTTTTAAAAAGTAAAGAAATATTACTTTATTTGAAAATGTGTTTCGGTTTCAAAAGGTCCCACATAGATATAATTCGTGGATAAGGTGATAAGGGTTCGAAATACACTCATTCAATTGGTTTTGGCCATGTTTAGTTCATAGATTTTACATTGTCTTTCCATTTTATTTGAATCATCAAATAATGATGTCATCGCTGCATCATTATTATGTCATAAATAATTTAATTTATTTAATGTCTAAAAATCATAAAAAAATACTATGATGTAGGAAATCTTTTTAGCTTTCCAATGACTATTTATAATCAAATATCTGATCTTTATAAACCCATGTAAAAATTGTTTTCGTAAAACGTATTATGTTTGTGTCATTTTTACCTTTACATTAAATAAAAAGTTATTTATGTCATTTCCCAACCATAATGTCCCCATGGGGTCCCCAAGTTGACCCATGGCTTGTCTTGGTCGGCCATGACACAACCAATAAGGTTGGGACATGTGTCTAGGTCATTTCATATTATTAAAGCATTATTTATACCTTAAACTACACTAATTGCCACTAATCGCGATTAAAAACTTAATAAGTTACTATTCACCAAAAAATTATTTTAATCTCATTGAACCACATTTTACTTCTTAATGACAACCATGTGTGTCAGATTTTCAAAATTCAATACACATTAGTGGTAAACTTTCATTTAACTGAAAAATCAGTTTGCTTGATTACCACTTAGTGGTTTCACTATTCATCAAAAATTGAAGTTTTTCAGAAAATTACCAAAAATTCACCCTAAGCTATATTTGATATTCTGAATTCAAAAATGAAGTCTATTTTACAAAATTCAAATCATATAAGTCACATTAATTAATTTAATAATTAATTCCCGCTGCCAGAGCAAAAAGCGTGTTTTTAAAAAACAATAAGTATCAAAAGATTGACACCAGTTTAAGTATAATTTCAAAGTGAAATTGATTCCAATTACCACCATTGGATAAAATGGTAAAAATATATTCTAATTCCACTTCAAAACCAATTAAAAACATAATCTAATCATATAAATAAGTTAGATTAAAAAGCAGTTTTGATGTAAAATGCAGTATTTTTCACTATTCATTAAAAATGAACATTGTCAGAAAAATACCAAAAATTCACACAAGGTAAATTTTGATGTCCCAATCATAAAGAATAAGTTTATTTTGACAAACATAGTTTATAAAATTGTCAAAAGATAGATTCAAAAATAGTTTACTATCAAAAGGCAGTAAAACAATCTTTTAAGAATATTAGTGTATTCCATGCATAAGATTGTATTTATTTTCATTTTAAGCCTCTATAACACTATCTTAATCATTAATAGACATAGATAAAAATATCTATTATTCATTACTTACTTGGTATGTTACATCAATCTCAGGATATATGTATAAACTTACCACATGAAAAACACTTCCCAGTTTTGGTAAGTCATTCCCGAGAGTGTTTTCTGCCACCATTTTCACAAATTGGGAACTTGAATTTCTTACCATCATATTTCTTTGGTTGATTATTTCCCATAACTTTCCATTTGGACATCTTATTCTCATTATTTTAAAAGTGAATGTGATCATCAAAAAGCTATATCTCTACCCTCTCAACACATCAGACAGGTTTATAGTAACTTTTTAATTCATGGGAGGCAAATTCCCTTCGATACCTTGGTTTTAATTCTGAGTAAAAGTAGTTGATTTTTCTATCAAGATACAAAATAAGATTTGGAGAATACCTCACCAGTAGGATGATGTTTCATTCATACATACCTACTTAATCTTCCTCATTTTTCTTTAATTCAAGGAATTTATTCTCTATCCAAAGTTGCACTATATTAGGAAAATAATTTTCAAGGAATATACTTTTAAATTTATCCCACTCAAAGGAATCAATATCCTCTCTATCCCTGATATTTTTTATAATTGACCACCACTTATCAGCCTCACCTTTAAAATGATAAATAGAAAGACCTCACTTTTGATTATCTGAACATCCCATAACATTGAATATATTTTCAAGGGCCTTAATCCATCCTTCATCCACTATTGGGTCAGAAGATCCATTGAAATTAGGAGGGTGTTGTCTCGAAAAATGTTCTATTATCTTCATGTTCTGTTGTGGTACCTCTAGTTATTCTCTTTCATGGATGCCACCAGCATTTATTTCCTACATTAGATGATCCATTACTATCAAAACTACTCGGTTCCAATACCTATCATTTTTGGTTGTATATTCGGAAGGATATCATTCTATTGGTGCATCTCCTCTTCAGTTTCCCTGTTTCATCGGTGGAAAACCATTCTAAACAAACATATTTTAGTTGAAGAAACATGGTAATATTTAAATTATATATCATTTAAAATTAACAATAAAATAGAAATCATTTATGGTATTCTATTAACACCATCCTAACCCCTAAATTTATCTAAACTGTCCTCTGACACCAACAATAATGACCTTGCCTTATTACATTACATAATCTTGAATTTAGTAAAGAACTCAATTCCTTTCACATTGAGTATGTTTTCAATATTAGAGATTTTGATAATTTGGGAATAATACATTCATAAACTTCCTCATTGATATAGTGTGGATACTATAAAAATAGTATTCATTTCTTCCAAAATATAAAACTTTTCAAATATAACATGATTTCCTTGATAAATCTTCATTACATTTAACTTGGACTCCTTCTTTGTCTTAAAAATCCTTATAACCTATAAAAATAATTTTAAAACCTATTATGCACACAAAAGCTCAGTATGGGATAAAAAACATTAGTCCATAAATACTTGTAATTTATAGAATCATTTTCAAAGAGACATAACTAACACCCATAAAAACATACTTTGTTGGACCAGAATCCATTTTTTTTTGTATTTTCATGTTACACTTTTAAAGGCTAAGTGTAAACCATAAAAATTTCCGCAAATAAAAACCATTAAAAGGAAATAAATTCTAGATTTAGACTATAGGAAATTACCCTCCCCAGTGATTGCATCATTATGTCAAGTCACCACCATCTCAAGACCGCTCGGCTAACTATCTTGTGCAGGGTTGCAAGGACCTAGTACTGATGAAAAATCCATACACTCTTGTTCATCCAAATCTGGATGGTAATGCTCTGGGAAACGCTTCTTGTTCTGAAACCTCATCTAAAGCTATTCCTTGTAGAATGTATAGATGTTTTCACTTTCCAAAATCAAAATATCACAAAATACCAAACAAGCAGTCACAAACCATGAAGAGTCATGCACGAATAGACAAAATGTTAAAAATTCAAAGTTAGAAGGAACTCCAAACTGGAAGCCAACAAAGTTGGACCTTCAACAAGATGTCGATGATCACTCGCTCTCATATCCCAAATACCAATGGAGATCACCAATTGGATCCACCATAGAGAGAGTGGTGTAATCCTAAACCAAGAGCAGAGAATGTGTGACCAAATACCTCCATGTAGATCGTCTCCACGACCCCCCAAAACAACAAAAAATTCTAGGAAAAATCAAACCAATGCTTCCCTATAGACACGAATGAATATAACTGAATGGGACCTCCACCAACACAAAAAAATAAAACAGAGAAGTGCCTTCATGCATGGAAGAACACCAAATCAAACCTTTCATGAGTTGAAACCATCCTGAAACTGAAGATACCCAAAAAACCAAACCCCAAAATGAAATGAAATTCTTGCACTGAAAAGAAAAGCACATCTGAAACAACAATCTTGGATCTTGAGAAGGAAGTCTTGGAAGAACTGCATCCCATTCCACCGTAAGGGAATAAGAAGCCAAAGGCGCCACCTCCCACACCGCTACAATGAAGCGGAAAGCCTTAAGGGATCTGAAATTCCCGTTGCCTTCATTCTTTCTGCCCGCTTCGCCTGGTTACACCTTTGCATAATCTTTGCCTCACCACCTAAAGACTACCCAACCCCATATCAGCCTTTTTGACCCTGCACTATGCTACCGTAAATACATCCCCATCCACAAAAGGTGTCCCGACCAGGATAACAAAAGTTCTATAACTCCCGAATGAGAAGGAAACACCATGGAGAAACCCTAAGAGAATTATGGAGAAAAATAAAATTACTTACCTTGTGAAACGTGAGATTTCCCTGAGATTTCCAAAAACATATAGAACATAAATAGAACCATAAAGGTATCCTGTGGCATTACTAACATAATTTTTAACCCTCACAGCTACCTTACAATTTGTGTAACCATCATAGTTACACTTGGAGTAACCATACAGCTGACCTCTGACATTAAAATACCCAATACATTGTAGGGAGATATAGTTTCCAAAATTCATAATAAAAAATTCTCGAGAACCATAACATAATCATAGAACATGAATAATTGTATAAAAAAATTTCTTTTGAATTGTGTAAAACATTATTTTAAAATATTATTTTAAAATAAATTCCCCTTAAAAATATCATATAACTGAAGTGAGACTTAATAGAGTTGATGGAATATGTATATACACTATAAATATACATATTTAAACATAATATAAACTAAATTAATCATAGAAACAATTTTAATACAATAAAAATAATGGTGTAGAAGGTTAACCTGGAGAATGGAAATCGGGTTATGAATTACCTGAACTCAAGGTTGTCTTACTTAAAACTTGTTAAAACCTCTTAATAATGTTTAAAAAATGTTATTAATATCTTAAATAAAAATATTAATATTTATAACCCCTTATATGATCATTTTATTACATCATTTTACCCTTTAATTTTATGTATTTTGTTCCTTCCATTATTTTGGGTGCGTTCTTTACATGATTTCCATGGATAGTTTGTATTTGATCTTGGTGTCATATAGAAATGAAATTCCAGAAGTGTAATAAAATGGTATTAATATGTTTAAATAATATATAATGATACCATAAATCAATTTTTATCATATATGATGATGGATCATTAAATAAAACATTAATTATGTTCGTTTAGATCATTTTTGGTGGTTCCCTAACAATAAAGAACTTGTTTCATTATTTAATTTAATGTCATGAATATTAGTTAATTATAGAAAATAAAATTGGTTAAAACATACAATTTAAATTATATTTCAACCATTAAAATGGATTTATTATCATATTTGATGTTTGTAATGGATATTGAAAACACATCATCCACAATTTTGTTAAATCGACACATGATGGATGATGTTTCTATTTATAGAACAAGAGGGAGAGGAGAAGAAGGAAGATGGTGACTATTTGACATGAACATTGTAAAATAAAGAATATATAAGATTATGGAGATTTAATACCTCCTGGACATGTGGAGGGAAATATATTATAAGAAAAAAATGAATTGGAAATAAAACACATGAAAAAGGAAGCATATTCTTACCTCTTGATCTCTTCTCCTTGAGATCCTCCTTAAGGCCTTTGGTTTTGGCCTTTTCGTGAGACCAAAAGCTCTAAGACGTGGGGAAGATCATTGGGAAAGGGATTTGGTATATCTAAGACAATGTTCAAGGGTTTAGTTGTGTGAGAGTAAGAGATTAATGTGTGTGGTATTTATAGTGGATGAGAGGAGGGATTTTACATTATTTAAAACATTATTTTAATATTTTTGCTCAAGACTATGAATAGTCTTAATTCATGTGAACCAAAATTGTAAAAATTTAATGTGAGTTTCAAAAAAGTGGGCTTAAATCATAATTTAATTACCTATGATGCAGTAAAATAAGTTTTTATCATTTATCGTAATTTATTGTATTTTACTATTCATAAAAAATTCAAGAATTTCAAAAAAATTCCAAAAATATACCCTAACCATTTTTCAATATGTATAATTCAAAAATGAACTTTTTTTGGAAAATAATTTTCTAAATATTATTAATTTATTTTAAAAAAACCATAATTTATTCAAAATTACAATTTTAAATCTATAACTCGTTTAATATCACATTGAAAAACTAATCAACATTTAATTGTCTTATAACATCAAGAAAGTAAAATAATAATAAAATTTAATATTCATTAGGTTCATATTACTATTCATTTTAATATTCATAAGGGTATGTTACTATTCACCAAAATATCATGTTGGTTCTATCAGACTTCAAATAACTTGCTGATCACAACCATTGATGATAGTTTTCTGAAATTAAAAATCTAGAAGTGGAAAAATTATGCTTAAAGGATAGTTATAAATATCTACATAAAAAATTATCATGCATTTTAATTTATTTTTGAAACCTTAAGGTATTACATAGAATTACTGGGTATATTTTTTCAAGAGACACATATTTCATTGGAAATTTAAAACCAAGGAGATGGTTTAATTATCACCATGTTAGTTGATATATTATTCAATATAAATAATAAACATTATAAGGATGTTATAAATAGAAGCAATTTAATATTTTAGTGTTCATATGAATTTATATATTGATGACATGTTTCAAAATTAATGTTTTTAGTGGTTATTGAAGAATTTAACAGACATGGATGGAACTATGGCTACATATAAGGAACAATTATTTACTAAAGGATTCAATTTATGTCTATACATTAATTATAACAAAAACTTTTCCACATTTATTTAATAAAATCAATTAATTATTTTCCCACACCAACCATCCATGATCATCAAATTAAAAAAATAGATGTCAATACCTCCTTATTCCATAGAAAACTTATAGATGGATTTTATATGACACAACTAGAATGGTTGGTGAAACTATAGATTTTAACTAACTTATTAATATTACCTAAATCCATTTATGGATTGGACCAAGAATCATAATTATAAAATATTTGTTTTTATGGATTCATAATATTTTTTGGTTTAATTAAGAACGAATGTTGGTTTTGCGCCTATAAGATGTTAGTGGGAACGATGTAGTTTTCTAAAAAAATATATTAAAACCATTGGAAAATAGATGATTAATTTTATAATTAGTTGACACTATTATGTGATATATTTCTCTAGTAATGAATTAATATAGAAACCAAAGTTCAATGGAATAAGATCTACCAAGATATATATATATATATGGGGTTTTATATATAAATTAAAAGTATATATGATGAACATTTATTAGAAAATACTGTATAGAATTATTTATTGATACAATAGTGGCATGTGTCACATTGGATGAAATCTATCCAAGATGATGTGTTAATGAATAAGATAATATTATTATGTGTATTATTACATAAAATTAAATTAATTTAATACAATATATATTCCATGATATGTATTGAGATTTTATATTTCTTATGCATAAAACATAATTAGAAAATATCAAACCAAATTAAGAGAATGTTATTAGGTAGTATCATGAACTATCCGAAAATAATTGGGAAATTAAAATGGATGAGTTACAAGTAGTTACAGAAATAGAAATAAAAGTTATCAAAGGGATATATAAGTAATTTTACATTAGATACATTCAATATAGTTTTATATATAGGATATAGAAAATAAGAAATTTAATCTTATAAAAGATTCTAGTAGCCACATGAACATTGACCAAGTTTTGTTATAGCTTCTAATGCATTTTATTAATTAGTTTAACAATGATTTATTATATATTTTAGAATTTTACCAAGAGATTAATGTCTTAACATATTATTATACATTTATGGTTATGGTATTATCTAATATACCAGGTTTATGTTAGAGGAAAAATGGTAAGTACACAATTATTTCCCCAATTAATGGATTTATTAAAGGAGTGAAGTTGTAGTAAGACAAGTATATACAACAAAACATGTAATTATGAAAAAAATACCAATTATATAACATGAAATGAAAAACAACTATATACATACCTAAATAGAATCATGTCCATCATGTGTGAGAAAACAAGTTATCAGTTAATAGTTCGATCTTATGCAAGTGGGAGTCTATAAGATTTGTTTCATAATATCCATATTTCATTTTCACATTAAATCACTAAAATATTAATAAATATATTATCACATGATGATTGTTCTTAAATGTAACATTAATTATAATGTCCTCAATTCATTTATCATATCAAAAGGTAAAAAAATTTCCTTGGTATAATTATAACATAGAGATTCTATAACAGTATACTTTAAAAATATTTCATATAGTCTAGATAACATTAATCTAATGGGATAAAAATGATGTTTTAATATGAAGTATTAATGTCTCATAAGACATTGATACTTATTATCTTGGAGTTTTCACTTAGTAGTCTTCAAGAAAGAGGGTTATGATGATAAACCTCCAATAATAAATCCACATGTTATATGTTTCATTAGATTTTCCTATATTTGAATATGTATATTGGTCCATAGAATTGAAATTAATATTATTTCATATCATTAATCACATACATTAATTTATGGAAGACAATAGAAATAGTATATGATCTTGATGTGGAAGAATATGTTGGGTGTGTCATAAGTGATATAAAATTAATTAAGTAAGGAAAATAATTTCCACTTTGAATTTATAATAAGAACATATTTTTAGTATATAAATGAAAGTGGAACTATTTGATTAAATACATGACCATGAAAGTTCATCTAGGAGTTCATTTTAATGAGTTAGGGAATACAAAAATAGACATATAGAATGATGACATGAGAATGGATCATTCTTGATGAGATATCTATACATAAAGAGATTATATTAGATAGTGGTCCATATAGAAATATTATTTCTTTTTTCATATTAACTTATTTCTCTATGGTTTCATTAATGTGTTTTCAGATTCTGATCTTAGACTCTATGTTAGTTAACTTAAAACCACTAAGAATAAATCCTAGAGGACCACCCACTAAGTATATCTATAATATCATTAAATTATATTATGAATTTAATATTAAGAATAAATATTATTCTTGGTTTGTGGGATAATAATTGTTCAAGTATTATTGATTGGATAAATCTAATCATTAGATATTAGAGTTTTGAATTTGAGAGATTAACTTTGTCTCTTGTTTATTATTAATAAGAAAATACATTATTATTTATATATTCAAGAGTTTTTTGAATATATTCATATAAATATTTAATTAATTAAATGAATATTAAAATAAATATTTATTCATGATTGTAGTGAATATTGTATTTATTTATAACAAGTTAATAATTCTCAAGGTAAGAAATAATTATTTATTTATTCACCAGTTTAGTGAAAAGATAAATATAAATATTTTATTACATCAATGAAATAAAATGAACATTTATTCAACATATTATTTAATATAATATTTATTTTTAATTAAATGAATAATATTTATTTTGAATAAATATTTTGTTATTCATGGTTTGATAAATTTCAAGGAAGTTTAACGGGTCAAGTTAATGGCCCGAAGAAGATGATATATATACATATATTTATATGTATATATCCATGAGTTTAGCACAAGAAATGAGATATTATTATTATCATTATTATTATACATGGGATTTACATAGAATAATTTTTTTAAAAAATGGAACTTCTAAAATTATTAATTTTTTAATCCTAAGTATAAAAACATAATTATATCATTTCATATTGATGAAATAATTTTAAAAAATAAAGACAATCTAGAATCTATTTCATTCCATAAAGATAAAATATCATCCTATCCCCCTCCCAAAAACAATGTAGAACAAGTAAATCCACTAATTATTATAAATAATTAATAATGTGAAGCATATGATTCCTTAACTCTACCTCTGAATTTCCAACGTAATTTTTCAGAGATTTATATATCACATGTAAATACAGATTAAGGAATCTTCACATGAATTATATACTATAATGGTGACACAAAAAAAGAAACAAAAAATTTAAAAAGATTATTTTATCAAGTTTAATATAATTATAATTTTCAATTAATTATAAATTAAATGTCACTCTAAGAAATTTCAAGGTTTACTTTGTCACATTCATTGAATATAAGCCATTCAAACTGATAAAAATATAAAATTGGGGATCCAAATAACACTTAAACTAACCCTCAGAACCTTCACTTATATTACTTCCTAGATTCATTTATCCTTAATATTTTTCTTAGAATCTCCCACTGTAGACCCTAGATTATTCGGTATTGGGGTTAATGGAATAAGGGATTCTGAAGGCATGATTTCTACAAATTCGATCATCCAGGTCAGACCTGATTCTATGTATGTTGGTAATTTGATATACCCATGCATTTCATGAATATTAATTCCATTCATGTAATTTTTTATTTTTTATCAATATATAATAATAATAAAATTTTAATATATTTATAAGATTGACATATTAAAGGGAGATTAATATTCCTTACACAAAGTGCAGGATTTGTCATGTATAACGGAACAAGATTGATATCATCATATGATAATATGATGTAACATGATTCCTTGGAATGATGATCATTGAATTTATAAAATCTTATAAGAGATTAATATGGAGGAATATTCCATGTTATCTATGGAGATCAAAGAAGATTTCAGAGATTATCATTGGATTATTACCTAGTGGAGGACATATATAGTGGAGAAGAACTCTTGAATAGAGTTTACCTTTTCCAAATTAATGCTTGTTTACCCAAGGATAGAGATAAATTAAAAATTTTATCCAAACCCATGGTTTGGTGGAATGACCCTCCTAAAAGAGTGGATTATGAATCCATCCTTTGATGAGGATTTGAGGAGACAATAACATATTTAATGTTCAAATTTTTTTAGTTATGTCGTGTAAAAATTGTTGGGGAGATAATATAGTGATTAACATCATGATTTATATAACATATACTCATCAATAGGATGAAGAAGATATAAAAAGAAGAATAAGGATCAACTTTAAGAATATATTAAGGTATTTTAATAGAATCATGATAAATATTTAAGAATAATATGGATGTTAATGATTGTGGAAAACTACTAAAAAATCATTCAAGTACAGTGATACCCTTTATCAATGTAAAAAAACTAAAATGGTAACAATTTTATTACAACTAACTAAAATAAATAATAAAATTTATCATTATTGACCTTAAAAAAAGAACTGATAGAAGGGAACCCTTTTTCAGTCCATTTTTCCAACAATAATGGTAAGCATTTCTCAGTAATTATTTGTAAGTGAGAGATGTTTTCCATTTATAAGTTCTCATATATCGCTAATAAAGGGTTACTTTCATAGTATATTTTACGTATAAATATTCATATATTTTTAAATATGATTTATATAAAAATAAATATCAAAATTTATAGGAATATGATTGATATATTTTTAATCATTTAACTTTGGATTATTCTTTTATAATAATTTTAAAAAATATATATAATTATATACGTATATATAAATATATTTCATATGTACTATAAAAAAATATAAATACATTTATTATGGTATATGTTTAAATTTACATATTTATCTTAATATTTATATATATATTTTAAAATATACGTATATATTTATAATTATATTTTTATGTGTGTGTTTCTATATAATTATGCATATAATTATATATTTTGATATATATAAATTATGTATTGAAATATTTTTACACATATAATAATATTTTTAATGATATAATTCTACTTCAAAAAAATTATTTTTTATAATATTTCCATAATCTATATCACAAAATTATCAAATTTATGTTATTATTTAAAAATATTTAATAACGTGTTTAAATTAATTATAAATGTATATATTAATATAACATATTAAAATATAATTTAAATAATTAAATAATTATATAAATGAATACATCTTTTTTTAAGTATATTTTTAATAATATGTGTAGAAATGTATATATATATATATATATAACTGTTGGTGTTGTTCCATGAATCTAGATTGATATAGATTCAAAATATTTTGGGGTGATAAAAAATAGTAAAAAAATTATATTTCAACATATATATGTACATAAAATTTATATATGCAATGACCAACACCGTTATAGGTCAGTAAAAATTGGGGAAGACTAGATTTTTGAATTTCAGGTCCCATAGAGGGTGATGTTTTGAGAAATGAAATAAAGGTCAAAATTTTGAGAGTTGGAACACATTCAGGTAATGTTTATGGATATAAAAAATGCCTAAGAAATGTATTGGGTGCTTGAGTGAATGTTTTTAGAAGGTTTGATATAATGGGTTGTGAATTGGGAAATGATCATTTGGATTTAGTTGGGTTGTGAAAGTGTTAGAATTGGTTGTGAATCAAGTCTTGAGAATTTTATCATGCTCAAGATAGTTCCCGATGCTATTTTTCAATAGGTTATGGGGTTTAAGGGGATCTAATGGTACTAATAATAATTGGTAAAAATTTTAACGTATTTAATCATTTTTTTTATTTTTAGTGTTTTCCTGAAATTTTTTTGAACTAAAAACCTTACACATATCACATAGAGGGAAAATATATGTTTCTTATAGGGGAAAAAATGTTATCAATGAGAAATTTTATATTTAATATTTTTTTATCTAATTGAAACACTTTATGTATGAAAAATATATTACATAGGGTAGTATTATATTAAATATGAAATTTAAACTAAGTTAAATATACTACATATTATAGGGTAGAGGATAAGTTATGTCACATATGGAGATTATATTATGCATGGATGAAAATCTCATAAGTATAAAATAATTCTTAAGTTAAAAATGTTATGAAACCAAAATATATTAAAAGTATATTAAATTATCTTACAAATAAATATTTTACTAATAGGAGTATCATACATTTAAAAAGAAAATATCTTACATGCTGAATTTCTTCAAAGGAAAATATAATTACATAAAGATAATATATTATCCATATTTAAATTATGTTAGATATATATATTATAATTAATTAAAATATCACACATATGAAAATAAATCTTATGTATAGATTTCCATTAAAGTAAAATATGTTACATATATAAAATAAATTACATTTAATGATTTTCTAACGGAATTTATCTCATGTATTAGATTTTTATTATGTATGAAAAAAATTTATATGGAAAATATCAAATGTATTGAAAATATATTTCATATCACATATTTATTAATGTAAATATGATGTGTATCAAATTTTGGTCAACTAAAATATCTTACTCATGAATAATATATTACATATGAATTTTTTATTAAGGAAAATATCAAAAATATGAATATATATTATGTATTATATATTTATTAAATAAAATATGTTACTCATAAAAATTAAAATCACATAAATATTTTTTCAATGATAAATTATATTATCCAAGGATTAAAAATATATATGTATTGAAACTACCTATGTAAAATATCATACATATTGAAAATATAATATGTTTTGAATTTTTTTCAAAATAAAATATATTTACTATGAGTAATATATTACTAATGGGATAAAATATAATATGTACAGAAATTATCCTACGTAAAATATATTAAAAATGTCATAAAATGTTACCTGTTGGTTTTACAATAAATATAAAGCATCACATAATGAAATATGACACGAATGGATTAAAATATTAAATTTTATGTTTTACCTAACATAAAATTATTTTATATGAGGAAAATATGTTATGGATGAGGGTTTTAAATGGATAAACCTTAAATATGAATTAAAATATTAAGTATAATTTTTTAATGTAGAAAACTTGTGCAGTATATATTATTATGTATAGATTTTATGCAAATACAAAGAAACCTTAAACACAGTTTCAAAAACCTCATGTACGGGGTTTTCATTTTTGAAAAATATATTAACAAAATAATAATGAATTCAAGGAGTTTTATAATAAAGATAAAGGGGTTCTTTTCCCTATACAATAGGGTATCTTCCCATCTCATTCCACTTGTGGTATCCACTTTATCAATATGGTTTCTCCTGTGATCCTTAATTGAATTGTGTTCTATTTGATATGGGAATTTTCTTGTGGTAAATCAACACTCGATATCATTGATTCCTTGATTTTGTATGACCACATAGGGGTGTTTCCAACATATAGAGGGTGGTTGAATCAATTTTGAAATTTTAAAAAAATAAAACCTTTATCACTTTTCACCTCTATGCTTATTTAATCAATGGATATCTGTATATATCTAATGTATTATCATTTTTATTTATAATTTATTCATATTAACAAGGAATGAACATAAAAGACAACTTAACTTATTAAATGATAACAGCCTCTAAGATGATGACTACATTTACGATGATATGTGGTCATTATCTCACACACAGAGCTTTCTTATTATTATAAAAATGAGAATGGGACAGGTTATGACTTTGGACTAATTACATTGAAAACAATTATATATAAATAAATCGCTAACTCATTTTTCCTTTTGGTATCAAATATTTTTATTCCACTTTATCAAATAAAAATAACTTATGTTAGCTCAAGTCCCTCTCAAAAAATAAAATTTTAACCTTTTTCTTCAATTATAGGAATCAAACTAGTTGAATCAATCATCATCATATATCTACAATGTAAAGAAATTATTTGTTATCTCTAAAAAACTCATAAGCATGAGTATGATTAGAGGTAGTAAAATATGGGAACTCTTTTCATCATCATAGTCATCATCATAATATTCTTCTTTAAACTTTATCATCATCATCTTATTCTTCTTCTTCTTCTTATTTAGTATATATAAAGAAACCACTACATGTATTATTAGATCCATTACTCTTCGATACATTGAATATGTATCTTAAGAATTATTTACTTATACTTATTAATATTCTTCTTCATTTACTTACACTATATTCATTATTATTCTATCATCAATAACCACATTTTATTTTTTTACTTCTAATAATATATATTCACTATGGGAATATATATTATTTCTACCATTATCAGTGCTAAAAATATCCTAAAATCATGGATTTATAAAAACTCAGTGTTCCTAATATTCATTTCCATTTGGTACCCGATTTTTCTTCTACATTCTATAAGACTCAACATTAATAAATTCTCCATGGTATTTATAAATATCATGTTATTCTTCTCAATCTAGATTCTTTATAAAATCCAAACCCTTTAAATCATTAAATATTTCCATATTTGTTCGAGATCATACAATGTGACATAGTACCTTATTCTATGAAGTAGAACTCATCTCAATACCAACTATATCCCTAGTTGAATTCTCGTTAATTATAAACATATAATAATTTTCACTTGGATTGATCATAATGTTTAAAACCTCAAAAATCACTACAATAATCTTCTAAATTGGTTATTCAGTCTTCAAAATATTAGAATTATAGATTTTTAGATTCCTAATTTTATTCATGATCCTTATAGTGTTCATAAAGTATTGATAAAATGTTCCTGGTAACTATACAATGGTTTGACTTAACCATGATATTGTTTGCATCAACCATATAAAGATACTCTATCAACCTTATGACTATGTGTCATAACCTTAAGAGTATATTTCTATAACCTTAAAAATACATACATCACTTGAAATAAATTTACAATGACTCAAATTAACCATTCAATGACATATGATACTAATCGCCACCCTATGATACATTTTTTAAACCTTATGTTTGTGGTCATATAAACCTTATGAATAATTTTATATACCTTATGATGGCAGTTGTTTCATCCAAATGAATCCTAGATCCCTTCCATGTATTAGACATATTGTTTTCATCCCTCTTTCACATTATTTGATAGTTTTCTTATCAATCATGGATTCCAATTCGATATAATCATTTCCTCACCTAAAACAACATTAAAATTTTCATGGATGGATTATCATTACTTCAGTTAGATCTTTCTTCAAAGAGGAATATTTTATTATTGTTTTTCAGGAGATAAAAACCACCAAATTATATAAAATGGTTTAGATATATCTTTCATATAGTAATTAAATATCTATTTTCATGATGATAATATCACCAAAAATCATCACATATAATTAAATCTTTATCAAATTACATTTTTTATAATATTTTACTGATAATAACCGCATGGATTGATCTTCTCAATTGATTTTTTTAACTTTAGGTATCATGTATTTAATATTTCATGAGCTGAATATATATATAAACCATCAAGAAAAAACATCTCAAAATAGTCATTTCCAAGTGAATGGATCTTAAAACATACCCAATGGTATAATCTAATTCATCTCATTAAATATTCTCTAATCATATCTTAGCTACATCCTCTAATTTCCTCATTCTTTTTTATTTGAATAATGAAAAAAACTCACATCACCAAACATATTTTCCATAATTTGACTAAAACTCCATAAATATAATAGAAGAAACTAAAATATATTTCATTTGTTTTTATATTAATAGTAGTGGCATAACATTAAATGTAATATTAATTTAAATGCATCACTTTCATTATTTAATACATTCCTTTGGTCATTAAAACACATGGATTTTGGAATTCATTTTTTCTTATAATAGGCTTTGGAACACCAACTGAAATCTAAGAAATTATACCTTAAAATATTGAAATAATGTTAACACTCAATGATTATAAACAAAAATTACAACAAAAACCAGAGTTTGGGCTCAACAATCAATCCGTTTGTATTTGTTATCAATACCCTTGTTGGATAATGATATGTAAATATATTGTCAGTTTCTTTATTCTTCAATTATTATATTTTTACTCTATCTGAAAATTAATTTAATTTTATAATTTTATTCTCTGAAACTTATTGATAATAAATCCAAAGAACATGTAAAAAGATGGTACCACTTCATTCGTAAGCTATGTTTGATGAATATGGCCACTCAAAGTCTATATGACCCATGCACTATATATAATTCATGTGAGTTTATTTATAAATGTATTTTTTCTATTGATCAATAAAATATGATACCAATTCATTTTAACTCATAATATTCATTTTCAATCATCACTCAATTTTTCTGAAAATGTATTCATATTGTAAAAAAATAGATACAAAATGGAAAATTGTTTTCCTCATTTGAATTTCAACTCGATTTCTTACACTAACTTTAATACATTGTTTAAAAATAATTAAATACCAAGGGTTATATTTTAGTTTTATAAATCTACATTAGAATATATTTAAATTTCACATTTTAATTTCATTATTGATATCAATTTATAACCCTTAATTTTTGAATTTTTAATTGAGAGATCAAGGATGATATGGTATCATGGAGTAAATTTCTAAAAAATATTTCTAATAATATTCTAGAATTAAAATTTGTTCATATAGAATAATTAAATAAACTACTTGGACATATTTAACTTTCCACCCCCCCTCAAAAAGAATCTCAATCAACTACTTCATCAATATTTAACTTTTTATTTGATGCTTCATAGAATTAAATTCGATAGATAATACCAAAATTATAAAAAAATAATTTTTGGAAGTTTAAATATATCTTTATTACCAACTTGTCTTAATACTACAACATTCCTTTAATAGGTTTTCCTTTTGGGAATAGGCTTCAAATTTAATTCACTATATTTAAAATATCAAAATAGAAAAATAATTAGGGAGAAAAGTTGGATCTCATTACTCCACAATGTGGGTAACTGAATTGATAATTTATTCTCAACTAATTTTCCCTTTTCATTTAATCTTCAGGCCACATTTAACTCTTTATTCATTAACATCTTGATGTATTGGAAGTCTTGGGTAGCATGGATACTTTTTATTTCTCATATATTATTTTTTGTTAAGTATGATTTTTTACAATGTCTTCCCTGTCACCTCTATCACTTGATTTTTTCTTCATATTCTTTGGTATTTTTTGGGGTTGGTGTAATTATTAAAAAATTATTTACATTGTTAAATCCTTATTGCACCTAACACATAACACACAATTATATCCTTGGTTATTAACCTTTAATAATCTGTCATGAAAAGTTTCTTCTTATTAATATTAAATATTTCCCATTACTTTGGATAGTTCTACCTCTTTTGATTCCAATATTCTTCTTACTTATTCCAATTAGCCATCCTATATGATAAAAAATTATTTGTGAGAGTTATCATAATTTTTTGTTCATCCATATAGATTCTTAACATATTTCATCACCATATAAATCCATTTACCTTTAGTATAAATTGATTTTTTATTTTTCTCAAGATTTATTCATTTAATACCAGTGGCTTATTTACATGTGTCAACGGTTTTCCCACTTCTTCCATAACAGAATCATCTAACCCTTTTTAGTGTATCTCCATTTTTTTGGTTTTATGGGATTATTTTTAAGGCCATTTATCCTTTGTTTATTACTTATGGATATATTTGCTTTATATCCTCAAAGCATCTTGAGATTCATTTTTTAAATCCTTTTCTTATTTTGTTTCTTTCCTATGGTTGTATTTTATTTCTTATTAATATGTTATTTATATATTTTTTGATATACTTTCTTTAGATAGAGTCGATGTATTCTAGGTGGATTTAGAACAAAAAGTCTCCTTCCTATGACCACTCTAATTTCATGCTTCATAGATATCTCCATAGATTTCAAAACTATTTGAGAAGATAATATTTTTTAATACTTTTTTTAGGTTTACTTCATTCCATCTTTGATCCTCAAAAGAGTATGATTTGTTTACCTCCGTAGGATGAAAAATTATGCTACAAATGACTTGCCTTGTTCAAAAACCTATTAATTCACCAAAAGTGATTACAAAACATGATATATTCCTCTTTAAAACATTCTAATCAGATTTTATTTCATGTTATTTGTGTCAATTTTTATTCACTATATGATCTTATTTGGAGGGAAAACAACATATACACCTATTTCTATCCACCATGTTTGTAGTGGTGGGATTTTATTCATTTTTAAACATTAAATTTTGAATATTTTTTAAATTTAAATTTTTTTACTTTTCAAAAAAAATTCACAATCATTAATTTTTGAGAAGGATGGTGAATTCCCTTTTTAGATACTTGATATTAATCGTCAATATATATAAATATATATATTCAACTATATATGTAACATTTACATGAGAAACTTACATGGAATTTCATGTTGCAAAAATAATTGCCAATATTTTTGAGCATGATCTCAAACTGAAGGAAATATTTATTAAGGATATTCTTCTCATCCTCTAATATCCTAAGTTTTTCTTCACAAATATCTCTCATATCATTATCTTTATAATCCTATATTTGGAATATTATTTGTATCATACAATATTTTTATTGTCTTATATTTTTTTTATCATCAACTGAGCATCATTTAATATAGTCATTTATTTTAATGCATGATTATTTATATCATAGACCTTCATGGATTATTATATTTTGTGGATCGTAATGATATTTTTATTATCATATATGGAATGTTACTCGTTGAGATCCATTGATTATACAATAAAAACACATATATTAATAACATTTTAATGGTATTAAATGTTCATTTTTTATCTTATTGTCCTGAGTTTGTGGATTTTAATTTTGAATGTCCATTCTCATCATTTATGCTCTTCAAGCCTAATATACACCAATATAGGCCCAATGATTCATCAAATTTTAAGGAATATAATTATACATATTTTAATATTATATTTTGGTAAAGGGATATACACTTCAATATAAACATTTTTCATTAAGGGATAAATGGAGGATTCATAAAGGATGATGGGGATATTTGGAAATGAAAGGAAACAATTATGGAGAAGGTAGATTGGACACCAGCCCACTGATGAGAATGTGGAGCCCATAATACAGGCCCCCTGAAACACAAATTTCGTGTGATTCTAGAAGACATATAGAAGAACAAATCATTATTCAAAATACAATTCTAATTCAGCATACATGGTGGTTATTAAGGAAGCCTAAATAGAATATCAAAATCTGGGCCAAAATCTACAGCCCAGAATTTTAGAACACTATTTGGACATAACTCTCAATACAAAACTCCAAATGGGACCAAATTTTATAAAAGTATAGAAGGAAACTAAGGACACAAAAGGCTCATCTATGTCCAACCATGATTTGGTGATATGATTCCCCATACAGGATAATCTTTCTAGGGGAGACAAGGAGTCTAATAAGTAAAGGAGGGAATCAATTTCTCCACTACTTTCCACCACCCTAAAGCCTAAATTAATTTAATAATTGGAAATAAATTTATTGAGGCTTGGCTTAAGGCTTCGCAGTTTCCTATTTATGGAATTGGAGTTAATGGGGAAAATATATCTTGTTTTTTATGTAATGTTATTATTCCAAAGTTCCTTTGTAATGTTTTCAATTTCCATGTAATTTTATTTTTTTGTATCTCTATGTTCTTAGTCAACATCTTTCTCTTATATTCTTACCATTTATTTCATTAAAACTATATAATCACAAATAATAATGATTTCTTTGTGTTGTTGTGAATTATTTTTCAAAATGTGTGAATTTCGTTCACACAAACAGAGGAGTGCTTGTTATTTCCGCAGTTTAAACTTCTTCAATACAATTCTTATAAGCCATATTCCTCCCACCATAGAGTGTATACCATCAATGGAGGGATAAAAATTTCATGGGTTGATTGTAGGAAGATGAAAAGGCTGGATTGATTGTTATTTTATTAACGAATTGTTATTAATTGGCTACCTAATTTAAGACTCCCATTCTTTAGTTATTTCCACTCTTCATCTTCATTGTGTTTGAAGAAGCTAAATCAAAGTACTAAAATGACCATATACCTTTGAGACATCCAGAATTTGGTTCTCTAAGTGTGTATGGGATTATTAATTGAGTATATTTAGCATCAAAAGATAAAATAATGAAGTTAGTGATATTTTTAAGAATAGATTCATCAAGAATTAATAAAACCAAAATTGTCTAAAGAAGTAAAAATCATTCAATCCACCGTGAGCATAATCCTAAGATCAACCCATTTTCATTGAATTGAATTCACTTAGGTTTATTAGTATTCTTTAAAACCACATAAAATAAAAACCTAGTTGGCCACTTTATAGCCGAAAATCCAACTAATAGATTGCGTATCTAAGGTATCTTCTTAGGTCCCAGTGGATTCAACAACCCAAGTTAGACTACAAGGACCATTCTACCTTCATCTCTTGGGATGATTTGAGCATGAATAAAATTTTTGTTCCATTTTCGAGGACCAAGTAAGTAACATAGACAAAAAACATATTTCATCACCCCCATACTTATATTCTCACCCATGATCACTTATATTTTCCCTCTCTCACTTTTTCCCTTTTGGCGCGTGTCTACCTACACTCGTGATAATTCAAACAGACTAGTTAGGGTGGAAAGTCATAGGATAGGGGAGTTAAGTGAACCTAGGGGATTTTTTCCATTAGACCCTAATCTTCTTGATACCTCATAATCTAAAATTGAATCAATTAAAATGGTAGGTCTTCTAAAAAATCAAATTGTAAATCCTGGGGGAAATACAATGGGATACCAAAATCAAGAAGCTCCAAACCTAGGGAATTTTGTCAATCAAACCATGAATGACTACCACACTCCATCATAGACCAATGCCCCCTCATGAATTAGATACAATTCCTGAGGAGATATCAATTACATATTTAAACCCCATGTCCTAAACCACCTTCCTACCTTTCCCAGGATAGAGTATGAGATTCCCTACCTTCATGTTAAGGATTTTATTGATATTGTTGAAACTATGAATCCCCCACATTGTCTAGAATCAGATAATATAAGACTCTTTCTTTTTTCATTGAAGGATCAAGATAAAAATTGGCTAAAAAACTTGATACCTGTATAAATCCACTCATGGGATGAATTTAAAAGGGAATTCTACAAAAAACAATTCCCTCATCACAAAACAATTGCACTTAAAAAGTGTATTCAAAACTTTTTTGAAAAAGAGGGAGAGTCATTTTATGAGACATGGGAGAGGTTCAAAGACACCGTAAACATGGTTTCACCATCATGGGATTTCTATACCTGAATAATTGAGATTTTTTTATGAAGGGTTGGGCCCGAGGAACAAACAATTCATTAACATGATGTGTAATGTAACTTTTAAAAACAAAACCCCAAATGATGCTTACGAGTATCTGGAAATCCTTGCTGAAGAAAACCAAACATGGGTAACTTCACCTTATTCTAGAAAGCCACAATGAACTAATGGAATTCATAAACTTTGAGAAGTGGAAAGCCTTTGGGATAAAATCGTAGCACTCTCTAGGAAGGTTGTAGAGATAGACCTTCAGAAATTCCATGAAATCCAAACTATAGGCCCTGTTTGCACAGTTTGTGATAAACATGACCATAAGGCTGAAAATTGGGCAACCATTACATCCATCAAGGATCTTCTTTTAGGAGGACCCCGGTGAAAGTAAATGCTTTGAACTTTCAAAAGCCTCAATACCAAAAACACCTTCAACCCATGGTATAATGACCACCCATGCTTCTACTGGAAGGATAACCAACAACCTAGCCAACCATGGGGACAAAATCCTTACCCCCATCATAACTACCAAACCATTAACTAGTTCAAAACCCATATTATGAAATACCAACACCCACTAGTCCATTTTCAACAGACCATCCCATCTCCAAAATATCCCCCTGGGATAAAACAATCTTCCCAAGCACCAACCCAAACTGTTCCACAAAGCCTATTATAATAATAGTAAAAATAAATGGAAAGGATGAATTTAGAATTATCTTCCCTAAAACAAGAACTTCAAACCATAAAAACTAGAAAGGAACCTATTTCTACATAAGCCATTCCACAAAAAAATAATAAGGGGAGTGTCATGTTTCACTCAAACAACTCATGAACAACTAAAGGCTATTACTGTTTTAAGAAGTGGGATGTCAATAGAGAAACCTAAACAACTAATTCAGAACCCATCTGAAGATTCAAACTCAGATGAAAATTCAAATGAATCAAATAATCAAACTGAAAATCATGATAAAATTTTCAAAGAAACAAATCTTCAACAACCCCCCCCCCCCCCACAACCTGCACCATTTCCTCAACGCATGGGGGGGGAATCAAGTAAGAATTGAGTGAAACATTGAGGGAAATATTCTCACCAGTAAATTTTAACATTCCCCTCCTTGATGTAATCCAAACCATACCTGCCTACTCATTTTACTTTAAGGACTTGTGAACTTTTAAAAGAAATTTTTCACATAAAAACCATGTCCTTTTGGTTACTAATGTGAGCACCACCCTTCAAGGGACCATTCCTCCTAAGTTGAAAGACCCAGGATTCCCTTACATCAATGTTGAAATAGGAGAGGGAAAAGTTTTCAAGGCCTTGTGTTACCTAGGTTCTAGTGTCAATCTCATACCCTATGTTGCATACTACTAGTTAGGCATAGTATTATTCCAACCCACAACTGTCACACTTCAACTTGCTGATCATAGTATAAGGGTTCCAAAAGGTATTTTAAAAGGTCTACTAGTAATGGTTGAAAAATTAATCTACCCTACTAACTTCATTTTCCTTGAAAACCATTCAAACTTAGAAAATAAAGAAAAAAACCCCAATAATCCTTAGTCATCCTTTCCTTTTGACAATCAACTCTATTATCTGGTATCGAAATGGGAACATGACCATCACCTTTGGAAACTTGAGTCTAGACATAAACGTCTATAAGGAGATCTAACAAATAGGGGATGACGTGGAAATTCATGATGTAAACATGATAGGAAGCATTGATAATGAATACGTAGAACATCAAGGAGTATTTTATGGATGTTAAGTTAGGATGAGATTGATTTCCTTTGTTCACATGAAGGAATTTTATCTCCTTGGCTTGAATCATTTTTAAATTTCTCTTATGATGATGTCTTGGGGTCCAAAAATCAATGAAACCATTCTGGAAACAACTTTCATAGAGGCCAATAAAAATTCCTTCCCTAAATCTGATCAAATCAATATTGTAGCTGAAACTTATACACATGAAGATTCGATTCAATCTAAAACTCTAGTAAACAAAATATATCTTGATCCAATGTCCCAATCTTCTTCTAAAATTCTGAACCAACCTGATCTTGAATTGAACGAACTTCCTACTACACTCAAGTATGCCTTCCTAGTGGACAATCAAACACATCTTATTGAAACTTATTTTTCTCTTGAAGCTAATCATGAGGGGATGCTTCTAGATTTCCTTTAGAAACATAAGAAAGCCATTGGTTGGACCCTGTCTGATATTCCTGGGATTATCCTACTAATCGGAACTCATAGGATTTTTCTAGAATCTGTCTCAAAGACATGTAATCAACCTCAATGTATACTCAATACTAATCTAATTGATGTAATAAGGAAGGGACTTCTGAAATTGTTAAAAGCTAGTATCATCTATCCCATAGCTGAGAGTGAGTGGGTGAGCCCAATCCAAGTGGTTCCCAAGAAGGAAAGAATCATAGTGATAACCAATAAGGATGGAGAGATTATTTAAAATTGGGTGAGTAGTGAATAGAGGGTCTCCATTGAATATAGTAAGCTAAACTCATTCGCCAAGAAGGACCATTTCCCCTTACCATTCGTGGACCAAGTCCTTGAGAGAGTGGAAGTTCATGAGTTATATTGTTTATTATATGGGAACTTGTGGTATAATCAGATTGAGTTCTCCCTAGAGGCTCAGAGGAATACTACATTCACATGTCCATTCTTCACCTTTTCCTTCAAATTCACGACATTCAGGTTATGCAATGCCCCTGGAACCTTCTAGAGGTGGATGATGAGAATCTTCTCTGACTTGGTAAGGGATTTTCATGAGGTCTTTATGGATGGATTATCTATCTTTGGGGATAAATTTGAGGGATGTCTTATGAATGTGGAGAGAGTTTTATCTAGATGTGAAGAAATGAATCTCGTCCTAAACTTTGAAAAATTCTATTTCACGGTTAAATAGGGGTTTGTCCTTGGCCATATAGTCTCAGGTAGGGGGATTGAAGTTGATAAAGAAAAGTTTGGCATCATTAATCACCTTTCATCACCCCTAACTGTTGGGTTAGTGAGATCATTCTTAGAACATGCTGGTTTCTATAGAATATTCATCAAGTAATTTAGTTCAATCTCATATCCCCTTTGTGCTCTCCTAGTTAAGGATGCTCTACTGGTTTGGATAGAAAGTTGTGAGGGTTCATTCTCAACCCTCAAATCCTCTCTCACCTCTCCTCCCATTATGAAATCTCCAAATTGGAATATTTTTTTGAACTTATGTGTGATTCCAGTGACTTTTATGAAGGATCTATATTAGGAAAGCATTATGATAAAACTCCTTATGTCATTACTTATACAAGAAAATCCATAAATAAAGCACAAATAAACTACACCACAACTGAATAGGATTAACTTTCTATTGTGTTTCCTTAGATAATTTTAGGTCCTACCTCTTAGGATCCTCCATTACAGTGTTCACTAACCATTCTGCACTGAAATACCTCTTCCAAAAATAGGATTCTAAGGCTAGACTGATTAGGTGGGTCCTTCTCTTACATGAATTCTTCCTCACTTTCAAGGAAAAAAAGGGTGATGAAAATTTTGTAAATGATCACCTCTATAGGGTGTAATTCAATGAAAAAATTCCTCACCTCTATGTTTCTAATTCATTCCCTGATGAACACCTATACTCCATGAGTGACCACCCTTGGTATGCCGACATAGACATCTTCTTAGTTACAAAGGTTATTCCAAAATTCATAGGGACTCAAGATAGAAAGAAATTCCTTTATGATGTCAAGCACTATATGTTTGATTATCCATACCTTTATAAGTTCTGTCCTGACCAAGTCATTAAGTGGTGTGTCATAGAATTTGAAAAAGAGTCCATCCTTAAATTCTGTCATAGAGATTCTTGTGGGGGTAACTTTTCCTCTAAGAAAACATGTGCTAATATTCTTTAGTGTGGTCTCTTCTGGACCACCATCTCAAGGGACCCCTACACATTTTTTCAAAGCTCTATTAAGTGTCAAAAAGTAGGTCCCATCACTAAAAAGAATAAAATTCCACTCACTCCTATATTAGTGGTTGAAATCTTTGACTATTGGGGAATTGATTTCATGGGACCCTTCCCAAACTATAGGTGATATCTTAACATTTTGTTATCTATTTATTATGTCTCGAAATAGGTTGAGGCCATTCCGAAAAAATCCAATAATCCTCAAACTATGATTAGATTTCTAAAAGAAAACATCTTATCTAGGTTTGTAATTCCTAGGGTTATCATTAGTGATCGTGGAACTCATTTTTTAAATCGTCCATTCTCCTCACTCATGGAAAAGTGTGGAATTTCTCACAAACTGTCCACCGCTTACCACCCACAAAAAAAATGGTAAAGAGGAGATATCAAATTAAGAAATTAAACAAATTCTTGAGAAAACTGTTAGTCCATTTTGGAATTATTGGTCCAACAAACTCTTTTATTCCCTTTGGGACTACCGAACTGCATTTAAAACCATTTTAGGAATGTCCCCATATAGGTTGGTTTATAGTAAATCATGCCATTTTCTAGTGGATATTGAACATAAGGCCTTTTGGGAAATTAAGAAAATAAATTATGACATCTCATTAGCTAAAGAAAAAATGGAAATTAGACATAAATGAACTTGAAGAACTTAGGATAGAGGCTTATGAAAATTCAAGTCTCAATAAAGAAAAAGTACAAGCCTACCAATCTCGAAACCTAAAAAGGATACACATTGAATTGGGAAAAACTATTCTTTTGTATAATTCAAAACATCACTTACTCCAAGGAAAATTGAGGTCTAGATGATCAAATCCATAAATAGTGCAAAATGTGTACCCTCATGGGGCTGTTGAAATTCAAGTTCCCACCAATGGTAAATCATTTAGAGATAATGGTCAGAGAGTCAAAACATTCATAGAACCATTCCAAAAACTTGAAGTTGATGAAGAATTTTGTGAACCTGCCTTAGATGATGAAAATAATTAATCAATTAGGGGTATAAGTCGACCTAACGATGTTAAACAGAGCGCATCATGGGAGGAAACCCGTGGTTTTGAAGTTTCCGATGATTTTTTTGTTTTAATCAAACTTATATTTCAAATAGGATTAATGGATAATTTTGATATAATTTTATTCTTCCTTAGAGTATTGACCTATTCTTAGCTTATGAGTATGGAAGGGTATGAAAGTGGAGAACTATATTCATCTATGTAATGAAGTTTTATCCCTCAGTACTACCCTACCTAGAAATTAAAAAGAAGACAAAGTATCTTTAGTTTGATTTAAAAAAAAAAGTAAAACCTAAAAAATTATGAGACTTGGTATTAAATAAGATTTTGTGATGCTTGTTTTTTCTGGATTGTTCTTGTTTGTATGGTTCAGGGACTATTTTGGGTGATATATATTCAATCAAGGAGGTGACTACATCTCCCATGAGAACAAAGAGTGATTTGGGAGCACCAAAATCATCATTATGAAGCAACCAGGTGAACTTGTTCTATTCCCTTTCCAACTCATCCCCTATCCAATTTATCCTCTCTTTTATTTCTAAGAAACTAGGGATAGTTTTATTCTAAGTTGTGGGTGTGGAAACTAAAATTTTGTTAAAAAATGAGAAAAAAAGAAGTAACATTATTTTATAATTAATATAATATCATCATTTATCACATTAAAACTACATAGAAAATAATTTTTATTTTTTCACATTTAATTTACTTCATGATAAGTTTACAGGCATTGATTTTGGATGTTTGGTTGTCCAATGAGAATTTTCATCTTGTTTATTTCCATCTATTAAATCAAAATGCCACAATGTACTTCCACTAGACTGTGGGGTATGAATTAAAATTCTTAGGGTCCCATAATAAATAGAATATGATGGTTTTTTATGAAATATATGAATATTTAAAAAAATAAAAAAAATAAATTAAAATAAATTAAAAATTTGAAGGTATAGCACTGGATTGATAAAATGCGAGGCTTTCGGCACTTGGGGATCATGACTCCAGAGTTTTCTAGCCCAGATTTTTTTACTCTATCTCTATTTATGGTAATATGAATTTTTTTTCAATTTAACTCGAGATGATGCTCGAGTATGTGGGATTCACTTGGTGCCCTACACCCTTTGATCCTGGGAGTCATCGACAAAGTCTTGCTACATGGGTTAATTTGATTAACTAGAATCTCAATTAATATGGAAACAATGAAAAAAATAAAAATAAAATAAAAAATGAATACTAATATTATAATTAAATGTTATTCCACCTAGCGCTTCCATGATTTGCCCCTATAATGAATATGAACCCCCATATCTATTGTGATTCACAACACATCATTTCACCTAATTGAGTTGGATGAAGTATGACGATGGATTTTATCAAAGGAATGAGATTGGGATTGGGATATTCTTTTAAATTTATCTCATTTTAAATTATTTTTATTGGTTATAAAGATATATATATTTTTTTTATTTTACATTGTGTTCACAGTTTGTTATAATGTGTTTGGAGAAAAGAATTCAAATATAATATTTGAATTATTTTCTCGAGGTTAGAAAATATCAAGTTGTTCGGTGTTATTATCCCATAAAAAACATATTTTAATTACAGTTTTTTGGTATTAAATGTTCATTTTTGATCTTATGGGCTTGAGTTAGTGGATTTTAATTTTGAACACTCATTCTCATCATTTGTGCACTTCATGCCTAATGTACACCAATTTAGGCCAAATGATTTATTTTATTTTAAGGAATGTAATTATCTATATTTAAATTTTATATTTTAGGAAATAGATATACACTTAAATGTGAACATTTTTCATTCAGGGGTAAAAGGAGGATTTATAAAGGATGATGGATATATTTTGCGATGAAAGGAAAGAATTCTTGAGAAGTCAGATTGGACACCAACCCACTGATGAGAATGTGGAGCCCACACTATAGGCCCACTAAATCTCAATATTTGTGGTATGCCAGAATATAGACAGAGTAACAAATAATTCTTAAGGGGACAGTGCAAATTTGGCCTCCATGGTGGTTATTATGGTGGCCCAAATAAAATATCAAAATCTAGGCCAGAATCTGCGGCCCGGAATGTTAGCCTACTAGATAAGACATAACTCCCGATCCACTACTCAAAATGGGCCCCAATATTACAGATGTCTAGAATCCAAATGGGGACACAAAAGAGTCTTCTATGGCCCACCTATATTTGTATATATGCTTCCTCATAAAGTATGATCTTTCCGGGGGTGAAAAGGAGGATTAAAAGTAGAGGGAATCAATTTCTCCACTAGTTTCCACAACCCCAAGGCCTAAATTAATTTAATAATTGGGAATAAATTGATTGAGGCTCAGCCTAAGACTTTCCAATTGACTATTTAAGGTAGTGGTGGAAAGGGGGAATATAGTTTTTTTTGTTTGTGTTATTCTATTATTCCAAAGTTCCTTTGTAATGTTTTCAATTTCCATGTAAGATTCTTTTTTTGTTGTATTTTTATGTTCTTTATCTACATATTTCTGTTATATTTATCCTATTTGTTTCATTAAAACTATATAATAACTAATAATAGTGATATCTCTATGTTTTGGTGAATTCTTTCACACATATGTGTGAATTTCTTTCACACACACAGTGGAGTGCTCGTTATTTCTGCAGTTTTATTTTCTTCAATCCAATTCTTGTAAGCCATCTTCCACGCACCATTTAGTGTATACAATCAATGTAGGGATAACCATTTAATGGTTTTATCATAGGAATATGAAATGTATGTATTTAATTTTATGTTATGAATGAATTTTTGTTAATTGGCTAACTAATTTAAGACTCTCATTCTTTAGTTATTTCCACTCTTCATCTTCACTTTGTTTGAAGAAGCTAAATCCAAGTAAAAAAAAGACAATATACCATGGAGAGATCAAGAATTTGGTTATTTAAGTGTTTAATAGATTAGTAATTGAGTTTAGATAGCATCAAACCATAAATGATGAAGGAAGTGTTATTTTCAAGAATAGATTCATCAAGAATTAATAAAACAAAAATAGTCTAAAGAAGTAAAATTCATTCAATCCACCCCGAGCATAATCTTATGATAAATCCATTTTAATTGAAAAGAATTCACTCAGGTTTATTAGTATTATTTAAAACCATATAAAATAAAAACCATGTTGGCCACTTTATAGCCAAAAATCCATCTCATAGGTTGTGTATCTTAGGTATCTTCTTAGGTCTCAGTGGATTCGACAACCAAAACTGGACTACAAAGAACGTTATACCATAATCTCTTGGGTAAATTTGAGCATGAATCATCCATGTTTGTTTTATTTATGGATCCTACTTATTTATAGTATTTAACATTCATTTTTATAATCTTTTCCAATAATTTTTCTATTCAGTAAATTTTATCTTTAAGTTTAGTGATCTCATCCAACAAGTTTCTAAAAGATCAACATATAAAACAAATTAATACTCTAGGGTAGTTTTATATGATGTATTTATATACATAAATGGTTTAATATTGAAAATTATTAGAATATTCATCATCCCCACTCATTCTTGGCTCCTACATAGGTCAGTTTTTTAAAGAATTTTTTTTACCTTTTCATCATTTAGAGATAGTTAATTACATATGAAAAAAAAAATTATTCCACTTCCTTACTAATGTATTAAACCAATATTAATCCATTGATGATTTATTTTTATTTATAAGTATTGTAGCATGAGAAATCTTATTTTTATTCCTATTTGATTAAGGGTTTTAATTTCTCTTTTCTATAATCTTTAATTGGAATCATATTAACATATGTAATTGAAATAATTACTATTTGACTTCCTCTAAATATTGTAAATTCCATTTATTTTTGGGGACTTTGAAAACCTAATTGAATACATTTTCTTATTATTTATTATTATCTAAGAAGATGTTTTTCCATGATTTTTTTAACAAACAATTTTCAGTCCTTTTAAATCATCACTTCATATATCCCCTAAAAAATAGAAAATTAATTCTTATAATAATTTAAAAATTGATAATCCAATAGAGGTGTTACCTGGACGAATACCAATTATTATGATCATATATAGATCCATCCATAACTAAGAGGGAGATGTTAATATGTTATATAATGTTTAATATAATTTGAATATTTTATCCCCATTAACATAATCCCTTATTCTATTAATATATCTTTCTCTCTATATTATAATATTTCATCATTAGATGACATAAATATTTGGTAAGAAGGAAATCACACAATAAGACACCATAATTTATTAATGACATTAAACTAAAATACTGATTAATATATCCTAGGTGACACATGGTTATTATCCTAGACATGTATCTTCTATCTTAATATAAAAAACCATGGGTAATAGTATGGATTTTGACCCATTACTCCGGAACCAACTAGATACAAAGAGAGCCCCAACATAATATTCCTTTTTGAAAATAAAAATAGGTATGCACATCCTTAATGATAGATTATGTGTGTTAACTTGATCCCCTCATAGAAAATAAATTTTTGTTCTTATTCATTAATTATAGAATGTGAAATGGATGCCTCAATCCTCTTTAGAAAACCACAACATGAGGTTATTAGGTATTATTGATGGTGGAAAAATCAATGAACACTTCATTTAATATTATTCTTATTCTTTATATTCTTATTATTATTCACTATAGATAAAGAAACTAATAAATAAATTAATGGATCTCTCATTATTCAATACTCAAAATTTGAAACTACCATTTTTCATATTATTTTACCTCTACTTATAGTGTTTTAAAGAATATTTAAAAATTATTGAACACCCTTTTCTTCATATGTATATATGAATATATATTAAAAATATTAATAAATATTATTTCCACAATTCTCTGAACATTATATATTATGAAAACTCAATATTCTAAAAATCGCATATTCCCAATCATCAATTCTATTTTATTTTCATTTTTATTAAGTATTCTATAATACATAACCACATTTAAGTCTCCATATTATTTAGAAATGTAATACTATTTTCTCAATCTAAATTCTCCATAAAATGTACTATATTTAAATCCTTCTATGTTCCCATGTTTCCATTTGGTTGTGTAGTGTGACATGGCATACCCTTCAATGATGCGGAACTCATCTCAATACTAGCTATATCATTTATATGATTATAATTTATTTTTAGATTTAATCAAGATCCACTAGAATTTTTCATGATGTTGTAAAAGTTAAATATGAAAACTAACACCATCTAAGTTAAATCTTTAGTTATCAATATATTCAAATAATAGATTCTTAGCTTATTAGTTTTCAAAAAGACACGATCCTTACAGTAATAAATGAGTGACCATATAAAGTCTATGGAAACCATATGATCGTTTTCATTAACCATAAAATGGATTGAATCAACCATATGAAGTTATTATATCAACTTAGTGGATAGATTTCAAATCCTTGTGAGTATATTACCTAAAAATTATAAGGACATGACACAATTTTTATTATGTTTATATGAATCACACTAACCTTAATCATCATACATTGATTCATGTGTGGATAATATATAATTTATCTTGATAATTATTCTATGCATAAGAAATTATTCATGTTTAATATTTATTGGACTCCATTAATAACCATAAAATGGTATTGACAACACATCCAAGTACCTGGTACTCATCTATTTTTATTAGGACCATCTCACAAATAGTCATGACATTTATTTCAAATATCATACAAGTACATTTTCATATAATCATTTATTTATTATCTCCACAAGGATGGATCATCTAAACTAAATTTATAAACTCTAAGGCCCAAAAATTTCAGAAAATAAATATGTATATGAACCATAGAACAAAAACATCTAAAATAATAATTTATAAGTGAATTTAACATTTATTATGGAATGACCTACTTATGATCATAAAGTATGTTATAATCATCTATTAGAATATTCTTCCTACTTCCTTTTGATTTTACTTATAAATAATATAAACAAATCACATCAATTTTTTTTTCTCTTTTATGGTTGAGCCTCCTTGAATCTAATGGAAATAAATGAACAAGATTTCATTCTTCACCACATGAACAATAGTGGTTGATCATTCAATTTTATATAATATAACAGTTTGAATTCCAATATTTAAGATATTAAAATTATCCCTCACACACATGGATTTGGGACTTCATTGTTCTTTTCAATGGTCTTGGGAATATCATAGAACATCCAATTACATCTTTATTAACGTTTTTATATCATGTTAAGAATCAATATCAATTAACAATAAATAAATAAAAATGTGGGAAATTTTTCCCCCTGTTTCTTACTACGAATTTATTTTCTCCCAACTAGATATTAGGTGATTATTCCATTTAATCATTGTGTAATCATCTTTAAATCAATTAGATTTTTCATATTAAAGTTACAAAAGAATTTTGGGTGTGGTTTATACCAATTTTAATAAATAATTAAACCATACAATATTTTTGGTGAGTGATTGTAACTTTTTCCAGAATATTAAACATTGAATTGAAATTATAATAATGAGTATATTAATTATAGTTTTCTTATAATTAATTTGGATGATGGATTCATATATTCAAGGACTCTAGATTATGAATTATAGTTATCAAGTCTTAGAAGACATTTGGTGAGGGAAACTGATCTTAATGTGAAGAGAATAACTATGTCAATGAGATAGGTGTCCCCTTGAATATCTCACTATGATTAGGAATATTATTCTAGTGTTAATTATATATTATAATGAAATGTTGTATCAAATTGTACTAGGTTTTACACACCCCATATATTGGATTTTATAAAAACAACAAAAATGTTTGAGGGGTTATGTATCATGTGATATGTGGTCTCAAAACTTTTTGTGACTAACCTTTTATTTTGACATTAAAATTTTCCTTTTACACCCTTGAAATTAACAAGGTTTCAAGGGCTATGATGGACACATTGACACCAATTTTATTCCTCTTCCATCAATGATCGATATCATGATTATAAATTTGGAAATTATTGTATAATAATTGTAAATAGGTATAAATGAAATGAATGGAACATAGTATACGTAATTTTAGGTGACACTAGTTCCCAAAAAGTAGGGATGAGTTTTATACTAGGGGTTTTCCCATACAGGCCATGCTATAACATTGAGATATCTTATAGTCGTCAGACTATTTATTTAGAGAGTATGACTAGTGTTCCCCCCTCCTTCACTATAATGTGAGAACCTAGTTGTGTATACCTAAGTAGGATTTTGAATAAGTTGGGGACGAGAGGATTGACCTCTGACTTGGTAAGTGATAAGGGGAATATTATATCTCTATAAAGTGATATAGGTGTTACATTCCCAATTAGACTTATGATTCCACAATATGATAATGGTAATGTTGAGGTATGTTATTCCCTCTTATTTTTTTAGTTCATTGATTTAGAAATGAGGTATTGTAACACTTGTAGGGTGTATATGATATGATGTGACTAAAGGGTCCCAAATAGATGGATGAGTCTTGTGTTGACCCTTAAGTGGGGTAGTGTATTGAGGGTATCCTAATTATATCCTAGTATGGATGAAGTGTTGGTGATAGGTTGTGCGCTTGAGCGGATGAACATGGATAGTTGTGGTGGGTTTGATTGGATGGATAACCCATGTAATTATTATAAGAGATAATATCATTTGGATGTTGGACCATGATATTTATATGAAATATTAACAAGTGGGCATTGGACCATGATGTTTATATTAGATATTTTTTGGAGAGATACATTTTCCCTTAATAGTCAATGAATGTGATAAATGAGATAGATCTGAGGGATACTTTCACAAAATGTGATATAAATATAAGGTAAATCGGAGGGACATACTTCCATTGATGAGATGTATATATTATATGACCTAGATGTGATGCACTTTCCCCAAACCCCTAGAGTGATTGTATATTTTAAAATTTGTATATGATATGATCTGGGTGGGATGAAGTACCCCCCCCCCCCATAAGTAATTTTATCTTCTTGAGATATATTTATGAGATGATTCGGGTGGGATGCTCTCCCATCCGAGAGAGTTTTTACACTTGACATGTATATATGAGGGAATCTGGTTGGGATTCTCTACCCCCTGAATGGAAATTGAAAATTATGATGATATTATAGGTTCATATTAACCCAGCCCTTAGAATGGATATTACACATTCTCAGAGAAATATGCCATTGGTTTAGGTAGGTATGGTTGACATTGGTTATTAACTTAGAACACTAGGAATGACAATGATTAATTTATATCAATATCACTTTTATTTATTTAATTATTAAGATCACATCACATGATTGTGGACTACATTACTGGTTATGCAAGGGACGTCATTACTGGTTCCCAATTGAGTTTTACGCACATCCTACTCAAGAGTCCATGTAGTATTATTACCCAAGAAGACCCCATTTTTTATGGGTTTAGGTAAGGAAAAGGTATAGGTTTGAAAATTTTAGATGGATATCTTATATAGAGTCTAAAGATTTAGATGTTTTTATTCTTGGGGTTGTATTTGAGTTTCATTGAATTTAATTTTCTATTTTTATCTCGTATATGTGATCAACCTTTTGGGTAGTCAATTGGGATGTGTGATTCTATACTTCCACAATATATTTATTATTGATTTCTTGTTTTTTTATTATTCATACTATGATTATGGAAATGGTTGATATTTTTTTAATTTTTTTAATATGATATCAGTGTATATTCTCTTAACGATAACACTTTATACCCTCACTACTAGTTGGATTCGTCGATCATAGAGGGAGGTATTTTTGAGGTCATCTAACACCATAGATGCATACATCAGTGAGGGGTCTGATTCTAGATATGTTACAAAGTTATATTTGAGAATTTTTTATTTATATTACTCATTGGGATATGGTAAATCAGAGATAAGACTATTTGGAACATGGGATGGATGTTATGTTGTGCCCTTATCCAACACCTACATGATCCAAAACCCAAGTTACCAGGGGATTGGAATTAAAGTTCTTCCTTTTAGAAGTTACATTTTAGATTATTTTTATTACATAATATATTTTTTATTATTGATTTATTGATTTTAATTTTTTTTCTATTATCTTGAGGAGGAAAGAGGCATGAATTAAACATCATATCAATCATGTAGGTTCTCGTGACATGTGTCAGATTTTTTTATCATGATAAAATAATATTATGAAAAAATTAATATAATAATTATAAAATAATTTTTTACTTAATGAACCAATAATAACCAATATGGTGTTTTCCCATATTGATTATATTTGGACTATACTTACCCTAGTTTAATAAAAAATTTATTGTTGGTAATATTTTTACTATATAATATATGATAAATTAGAGGCCCATGGAAACTTTATAATTTTTAACCTCTATAACCTATTAATGGTTTTAAATTTAAATGAACCAAGATTATGATATAATTGAAATGGGTAATCATATGGTCACAATATTTTTTATATGCACATTCATGAGATCCCGATCCTCAAGGGGGAAGTCTAGCATAAAAAATCCTAGTGAGGATTTATACTCAAGATTGGGAAGTTAATTGAGTATGTTAATATATATATATATATATAAATAAGAAAACTATAGAGTGGGTGTTTTGGAATGTGATATTCCTTATAATATCCGATATATGACAATGTGAGAAGCTCTGTGAGTTAAGGCCTATGTGATATATAGTTATGGAGTAGATCATAGATATTAATAAACATGATATGTGACTTTGGGTATCGTTTGTTGAGTATTATAAATAAAAAATTGGATTCCTTACATTAATTTCCTTACTTGAGTTGTAATGTATAAGAGTAACCCAATAGAGGGGTTAAACCGGGCCTATGAGTACCCTACAGATGGGAAGTATTGGTATATGCTTTAGTTAATGAAATTCATGCATGGCATGTGATACCCTATATTAGAGACAGGAATGGTGATGTAATAGATATTGTGAAAAATAAATCATATGAATTATTTTTATTGTGATAGGTTTAACATGCATGATTGGTGTGATAATTTAGGTATTAACATAGAGATCAAAGGATTGATACAAATGAATCGGGATGGTATGAGTAAGATAGTAAAGAAAAGTGGCACTATATTTTAAATCTTCTTGATTATGAATAATTTTATCAACATGGACCATTTTTCACTTTTATAAATAAATATTTATACAATTAAACGATGTGTGAAAGAAATTTTTTTTATAAATTGGCTTCACTTGACCATGATTGTTGAGTTGGCATTGAAATGGTTGCCTCATATTTTTAGGAGAACGGTTGGTTTTTCATTTTTAGTGAGGGTGAACCATAGAGTTTTATTGGTGTATCATAGTACATTTAGTCCAACCAAATTTTATGAAAAGGGATGACTTGGTGGCTGGGAGTGGCTCAAGTCGAGTGACATGCTTGTAATATTGAAATTATTATTATTTAACTTTAAGGGAAAAGGAATTTTTTATTGTGGGGATCACAATGTAGGAGATCTAATCATGTTGTGGTCATTTTATGTTGGTTATAGTATATATCGAAAAATTCATTATTATAAAATTAATTCAAAGGTGGTTATAGTTTTTCTAAAGGATCACTGAAGAAAACGAGTAGTTTATATCTGATAAATGGAAAATACCTATATGGGGTATCATTTAATGGAATTTTTTACAGGTCAGTATATATGGTATCTGATAGTTTTTAGGCTTAGAATGATAACCATGTTCAATGAATGGGTGTGTGTTTTTAATAAAAAATGTTTGGTGACCAACTTTGGAAGAATTTTCTTGCTTGTAAGTAGTATATGGGCATTTAAAAGAAAGAAGGGACTTTAGTTTTGGATTTGGTGTTAGCTGAGGGACCCTAAATTATATTTATAATAAATTGGTGACTCTAACATGTTATTCTAAGAGGGTGATAAAATGTTCAAACCCTAAAAATTAAATCAATTGGTGTAATATTTGTGATTTAATGATAAAAAATGCCACCAAAAGTGGGGAATTGTTGGGGAATTAGTGGAAATAATAAGTGTCACAATGTGTGGACTAGTGGAATGTTTATTGGACGAGTTAGTTTTGGTGTGTTTTCGGTATGACCATAACCAATGAAAAATATGAGCTTTAAAACATGAATCAATATTGATGGAGAAAATGATTCTTGTGGGATGCATGATGATAATTCTCAAATAAAACAATTTTTATAGTGGGGAGGTTTTAATAAACCACATTGTTATATATGAGTGAAATCAGAGGAAATTTGAATTGTTTTAATTTTTTCTTAAAGAGAGGGTTGTTTTGAGAATTGGAACTTTGTTATGAATTATAAAAGTTTTAAAACCATTTGGTAATATTTTTTTATATGTTTGTAGGCCCATTTAATGCCTTATATTATTAGGTAAATGTTGAGAGAAGGGTCGATGAAATGGACCATGTATGTGGTAATCAAAATTTGGACATGATGCGGGTGTAAAGGTGACAAAATTTGTTAGAAAATAAATTCTCATGAAGTTTTTTTTATCATAGGGATATTCTTGTGGCTGTTTTTTATAAAATAATGGGGATTAAGTATATCCTTAGGTGATATGAAAAACTAATAGGTTTTAGAATTATTTTGTGTATTTTTGAGTTCTGAATGTTTTTCTATTTAACTTTGAATTATAAAACCCTAAAAATCTCACAGAAAGGGAAAGCATATGTAATTTATCAGGAAAAATATGTTACATAAAATTTTCATATGTTAGTTCATCTAAGTTTAAAACCCTACACATGTAAAATTTATTACACATGGAAGTAATATTATATTTATATAATTTAGACTATTTAAATTAAATTACATATCATAGGGAAGAGGAGAAATATTTTATGTGTGAAAATTATATATGTATGTAGTAAAATATCAAACATATGAAGATTTTCTTATGTTATAATTATTATTAATTGAAAATATATTATCCATGGATTAAATTATTTTATATATGGATATTTTACTAATGGGAATATCATAAATATATGAAAAAATATTATGTGTTTAATTTATTTTATGGATAATATATTACCTATGGGTAATATATTAAATGAGCTAGCACAAACATTTGATAAATAAATATTAGATCTTATTAGATGAATATTCATTACATAACATTACGATTCATTATAAAAATGTAAGGGTTTAGTGCCTTAAAAACATATATACATAAATAACTAGAACATAAAAGATAAAAATCATCTTATTCATAGTTCTTCACAACTATCATGCTTCTTATACATATCACACTTAAAAAATTTATTCGTTTCATATGGAAAATGAAACATCATAGATTATGAGCTCGGATGCTTAGTAAGGGTAAACAAGTGAGATATTATTCACCATTTAAGATTATAAATAGATTTTCGATATGATTACATGATATTAACATTTGAAATTTCTACCCAATAATTGATAGATCACAACCAGGATACATGTCATAAATATTTTAATTTCTTAATAAATAAATAACAAGCGAATCAAAGAATATTAACCATGAGAGCATAACATTGGCATAATGTCATTTCATAAAAAAAGTAGAATAAAGTGTGGAATACATATGTAAAGGACACCTACAAATAAATTCATAACAATTTAGTCTTGGGATAACCACCCAAATACCTTCTTCAGGCTTGGATATCTTCCCATGTACCCAATTTTTGGATTACGATAAACTCTTATTTTCCCTCTTTTAGGATAGGGATAACCTCATATATACCCTTTGAGATGAAAAAACATTCATCATTAACCATTTAATTAGAGTTCAATAATAGAACATCCCATCAAAAAAATCACAATCTATTTATGTTTATGTTGAAAGATCATGAAAACATTTTTATTTCATCATAGATGAACTCATGGAAAATAAATTTTTTCATCATTATTTCATCGTAATAAAACTTCTATGTAACACCCCAAGATATCATAGTATGTTACCTCTTCAAAGAAATTGAATAACGTGTGATACAAGCAACACTGAGTTCGAGCACACCACGAATTACCAAACTATCCATTCAAAAAATGTTTATGGATAGTTTGAACTGCATATTTAATTTTATATACTCCATATAATTTTGAAATCTATATTATGTGTTTCTCAGACATAATATAAGAACAAATTCAATTTTTCAGATAAAGGAAGTATTTTTCCGAAAATGCGATTTTATTTCCTTTTAATGGCAAACCCTTTTTTTAAATCCAATATTTGATACTTTTATATATTTAATATGACAGAATAAACATCTTCTTTATAATCGGGACATAACAGGTTCCCCTTAGTCCCTTAAAAGAGGCATTATCCTTAATAAAATAAAAAAATAAGGCCTTCAGGCCATTCGGGTGATAATTGATACATAAAAATTTAGTTTTGATAAATTTTTGGTATTTTTCTAATAACTTTATATTTTGATGAATAGTGAAAAATACTAAATTTTTATTAAAAACAAATTTTTTAATCGAATTTATTTATCATGTTAAATTATGCATTTGAATGTGTTTTATGTATAATTAGATTATATTTTTATCATTTAATAAAATTTAGGTCATTATAATTAATTTCACTTTGAAATTGGACATAAAAAAATGTCAATCTTTTGGTAGATATTGTTTATTAAAAACATGCTATTTGTTTTGACAACGGAAATTAATTTTAGAATAATTAATGAAAATTCTATGTTTTGAATTTGGTAATATAGACATCATTTTTGAATTCAGAATAACAAATATAGCTTAGGATGAATTTTTGGTATTCTTCTGAGAAACGTCAATTTTTGGTGAATAGTGAAACCACTTAGCAGTAGTTAAAAAAACAAACTTTTTCATTTAAATGAATTTTTATCACTTCTGTGAATTGAATTTCAAAAATCTGACATATCTGATTGTTATTAGTAAGTAAAATTTTGTTTATTAAGATAAAAATAATTTTGGGTGAATAGTAACTTTTGACTTTTATTTACCATGGTAAAAGGTAAATAGGATAATTCAATGTAAAAATAATATCAGAATAGAAAAAAATTACCTTCACACATGTCTAAACCTTATTGGATGAGTCATGGACTACCATGAGAATCTTTGGGTCGATTTTGGGACCTCATGAAGCCACCTAAGAGTGATAATGACACTTTATTTTTATTAACATTAAGTAAAGACAAAAATGACATAAACAAATATCTTTTTATAAATGAATTTTAACATGAGGTTATATAAAATATCTTTTCGACTAGAAATATTCTTTGAAAAGATAAAAAGTTTTACTACATCATGGTATTTTTTTTATAATTTTTAGACATCATATAAATTAAATTATTTATGACACAAAAATGAGTTAGTATTTACCTCATTAATAAACGATTTAAATAAATAAGATTAAAATATCAAAATAACATGAAAACCCTATCTAATTATTATTGGATGAATTTATTTAGACCATGAGTCATCTTATATTTTACCTTAAAGAGTTTTGGACCTTTAGAATCATAAAATAATTATACAATAAAATAATATTTTCACACATTCCTAAAGAACACCTCCCCCCCCCCCCCTTATAAAAACCCCTCACTTGTAACACATAACTCACACCTATCAAGCACTTGGATCATCCAAACCATGCCCAAATAAGATCTAAATATCCCTATATTCCTCCTAGAAGCTTAATCTTTGGTATAGGGCACTTCAAGAAGTCCTTTTGGTTCAAACCAAAGGGAGTTACCCGAATTTAAGGTAACCGTTTCTCTTCAATTATTTTCTATTACTTTATTTCTCCAACCAATAAAATATTCTCATTATTTTATTTTTTAAAAACACCCATATCTTAAATATTCTAGTATTTTTTATGATAATTATTCTAACTACACATACACACACCTCCATCTAATGGGTAATGAACATACTGTTTCTCTGGATGGCAAACTAATGCCTCACGAAACCAAGATTGTTCTATTATCTTCTACCACCTCTTATGGTGACCATTATGATTACACTATATTTATATTTGATTTATATTATGTATATGTTTTCTTTATGCCTCTGTATTTTTATTTTATAGCATACCTTTATGATTTCCATTATGAGTAAATGTGATAATTTCATTTGAGAATGTGCGGACTACTGCCCCCTCAAAGTGATATTACTCATTCTTACCATACATAGGACATATAATGAATGGATTTATTGAAATTAAATATGATATTATACTATAATTATAATATAATTATTTATCATTAATTTTTCATTCAATTAAAATATGAAATATAAATAAAAGCAGCGTTCTTGAGTACGTACGTCTTACCATCTCCATGAACGGTGCATTTCATTTCATATCTAAAAAAGTTATGTACTATTATAAATACATATACATACTAGATATATATGATATATATGATATATAATTCATGAATATAATTCTGGAGATAATGGACTCCTGACCACATGGGAAACATGTAATTACAAGGTGTTCTTTTTTGACTGTAGTACTAAATATGGGCAAAAAGAACACTATTAACTAATATGATTACATATTGTTTATAACATGGTAAAAAGTGATACAAATGGAATAATAAACTTGAAAAAGGTTTCTAAATCAATTATAAATTAACATATGTTTATTATTCATGATGAATAAGGAACAAACAAGTCAAGTCAGACACGAGGTAAGGGGTTTCTTATCTCACTTTTAATTCTGTGAGATTTCCATTGTTCGCGACTTATTTATTGCATGTGGTGTATTGTGTACTACCATTTGATGTATATTATAAATATTCTATTTATATTCATGGTATTATATGAATTATTTGGGTTTTATTAACTTTTTGTCTTACGAATCGATTGATTACAACGTGGTAAGGGGATTTCATCTCACTTCTTATTCCCATGAGATTCATGCTTTATTTCCACTATTTCCTTTTGTGTGGTGTATGTACTGTCCAGGATTGCATTACTTGTGTAATATAATTTAATATATGGGTATTTAAAACTTAATTTATTATTTATTCTTTCATGGGGTGTATGTTTTGTGAGTTACCAAATTGGTAAGGGTTAATTACACAATCCCTTCATTATCCAATATTGTTTGTACGTAATTATCTACTAGGACCTCTATATCATCAACATCTATTTTTTCATAAAAATGTATTTCAAAACTTTTTTACTATTTACTAAACTATAGGATTAATTCATTTAAACCCTTGTTTTACATTTTATAAGATGTTTATAAAGGAATATTTTCATCATTTTCCGAACAAGGTACTTTATGACCTTTTTGACAAAATTAATGTAAGAATGTTTAAATATTTTGATGAGTTAGGATATTTTCTGACATTATAACATCGTCGAAGATTCACTTACAATATGATATGAATATTTTCAAAGTAAATGTTTTCTTTATAATTATGTGACTCTTAAAATATTTCAAAATAGAATGATATATTCCTCTCATATAGTTTTGATTTCACCTATGTCAACATCCTTTGATAAATTTTACACTTTTTTGATGTTTATTTATTATGATAAAAATCTTCCATATTGTATTTAAGGTTTTGTGATATGTTCGACTGTGGATGAGTTATTTTTATTCCATTCATGTTTTATGTTTAATGTATTGAAATTTCATATTATAGTTTTTATACGAATGTTTATGTTTTATTTCAACCTATTCTTAAGATGAATGTTTTGTACTAGTATGTTCTGGGTTGGGGACTGGTAAAAGTAAGCCCTTCAGGTTGGGGTCTGGTTAAAACAGGACCTATGGGTTAGAGTCTGGTTATAGAGGCTCTCCAGGTCGGAGTCTAGTTACAGAGGCTATCCAGGTTGGAGTCCAATTATAGAGGCTCTCTAGGTTGGGGTCCGGTTATAGTTAGCCCCTTGTTCCTGGCACGAGGCCTTGACATAGAAATTAAAGTCCATTATTCTACATTCCATCATTATAGAAGTGACTATTGATATTTCATGTGATTATTTTACTAGTAGAATATCCATGCGAGTAAGTAAATGGAATTATTTGATTTTATCCTTGCCATATTGTGCTGAAGTTTAAGTTTAAAAGGATTTTGTTTTAGTCTTATACATTGCCTTAAATATTTAAGCTTATTTATGAATGTTTCTGCTATATTTTTATCCTTACTAAGAATCTGATCTCACCCTTTTCTATGTTTTATTTTTCTCAGGATGTGAAGAAGTATTTTATTATTGGTAAGAAGGGTTAAGCTAAGGGATTAATGGAATTCTCAAAGGATCATTTATGTTATGTTTTATTTTCTAATGTGTAATGTTATGTTCATGTATTTAATCTATCTTCCAAGACTTATAAACTGATCGTTCCTTGTAATAATTCCAATGTATTAAAATAATGCACTGACTCGCATAACTGGAGTCAGGGCATTTCAGTTGATATAAAAGGGAGTTTAGCAATAACCTAGGAAATATATTTAGATAAACTCTGATTAGATAACATTACCATATGATTGACTTTGAGGATAAGTATAGAATAAATTCCAAGAATTTTGGAATTATAGAGATTTTTTGAGTTTTTCGAGTAATACATCCCTGTCTGGATATGAGCATGTAGATGCGGTTCTGGTACAAATATACATAGGGGTTAACATGAAAACACCTCTTTGAGCTAGACTCAAATGAAGGAATATCCCATTTTTGATAACTGTGGAAATAATCTCCTCAGTAAATGCTTGAATGGAATGAGAGTTTGTTATAAGTGTGGAGAAAAAGGACCCCAAGTAAATGATTTCAAGTGTAATAAAAAGGTTTTAAATGTATAATGCTTTATCAGAAAGGAGTTGGGACACTAGGAAAATCACTTTCCAAATAATCATAGTATATCACAAATGATGTTGTTGGATAATAATCATGTTATTATATTACCACAGATGAAGAGTAATGACTAGTGCTATTATGTTGAAAATAAAAATTATGTCATTTGAGTATTTTATCAATGATATACTGGTTATAATAAATATGGAGTATATTAGGATTGTAATGAAGTACTATTTCCTTAAGGACTTGAGATTGTGTGGAACCAAGAAAAGTGACTCAATAGTAGGTTAATTTTTTGGAAAATATAAGGTTGAAGGAAAGGTAAACCATAATATGGTTCTGATACTGAGGTAGTGATTTTTGAATAAGAGATGGTTGATTTGGTTAAATTATATTGGATATTCTTGACTACCTTGGAACAGATTAATGGTTTGTTTATTCCATCATTGTTGGATTATTCAAAAAAATAGATATAAATAATATATCTAGTATTCTATAAGGAATAAGGGAGAATGAATGTAATCAATAATTTTTATAGTAATTCTGTGTGTCTCCATGTTTTAAAATAATACATGATTAAGGTATTCATATGTTATTACATGGAAAAAGAGATCTTCATTTTGTTTAACTTATTTATAAATTTTAGACTATGAGTTTGGACAAAAGTATTTTGGATATCTATAAATGTTGGAATAGATTTAGTTTATCTTTGGATAGTATTTATTAAGATTATTTTTGGAATATTATAATACAATATTTTTAGAATAAGGACAACCTACAGGTCAGGCGATAACCCATCATGTCAGACAAAGCTGTAGGAATTAAACCCACAACCAAAGTGTGACAAGGCTTTATGACCTACCACTAGCCTACAGGAAGTCCCTAGTTATTATAAAATAGTTTTTTGTGGTATATGGATAAATATAATATTTTTGAGTTCTATTATCTTTTGTGGTGAAAGATGAGTTTGTGGTAGAAATTTGTTAAAGGATGGAACTCTACATGTAAAGTATATATATATATATATATTATTCTATGAAGAAATTAACTCTAAAACTTTAGGTAAGGGATATTAAAACCAAAATGTGTTATCTTAATACCTTAGGTTTTGTTGAACTGATGATATTCTAAATCATCTTAGATTGATGGATTTGAGGACATTAATTTTACACTTTTTTGTGATTTATGACCTCAATCACTCCCTATAAATATTTACATTTTTTCACCAACTATGTATCTAAAATTGCCACCAATTTTCTCCAATTTGAAACCCTATGTTGGTGGTGGCTTTTTCATTTCCCTTTCCCTATTATTAAGGCTAAAATTTATTAACCCTATTTCCGATGTGGGTTTTCTACAAAGGTATTTTCTATTTTCAACCTCTTATTTTAGAATAATATGTGAGGACGCAATTCATTGAAGGAGGGGAGAATGTAATACCGCAATATTTTATAGTATGTTATCCCTTCAATGTAATTCAATATCATGCGCTACACGCAACGTTGAGTTCGAGCGCACCACGACTTACCACACTTGCTGTTCAAAAAACTGTTATGGATAGTATTAACTGCATTTTGAATTTTATATACTCCATATAATTTTAACATCCATATTATGTGTTTCTTAGACATAATATAAGTACAAATTCAATTTTTCAAATAAAGGAAGTATTTTTCAGAAAATAAAATTTTACTTTATTTTAATGGAGAACCCTTTTTTAATCCAATATTTGACACTATTATATATTCAATTTGACATAATAATCTTCTTCTTTTGAATCAGTACATAAAAATTTAATTTTGATAAATTTTTTATATTTTTCTGAAAACTTTCATATTTTGGTGAATAGTGAAAAATACTAGATTTTAATAAAAAACTACTTTTTTAATAGAAATAATTTTTAGTGGTAAAATATTCATTTGAATTGTTTTTAAGTATCATTATATTATATTTTTATAATTTAATAAAATTTAAGTCATTATAATTAATTTCACATGGATATTTTACAATAACAAGTGTCAATGTTTTGATAAATATTGTTTCTTAAAAACACTATTTATATTGACAACTGGAAATAATTTTAAATTAATCAATGCAAATTATATGTTTTTAATTTGGTAAAATATACATTATATTTGAATTCATAATACCAAATAAATCATAGGCTGAATTTTTGGTATTTTCTGAGAAACGTTAATTTTTGATGAATAGTAAAACCACTTAGTAGTAGTTAAAAAACACCGACCTTTTCATTTAAATGAAATTTTAATGCTTCTGTGAATTGAATTTCAAAAATAAAACATACATGGTTTTTATTAGTAATTAAAATGTTGTTCAATAAGATAAAAATAATTTTGGTGAATAGTAACTTTTGACTTTTATTTACCACGGTTAAAGGTAAATAGGGTAATTTCAAGGTAAAAAGAATATCATAATAATAAAAAATTACCTTAAAACTTGTCTTAACCTTACTGGATGAGTCATGGACTACCATGGAAATATCTGGGTCTATTTTGGGACATCATGGATCCACTTTAGGTTGATAATTACACTTTATTTTAATTTACTTTAAGTAAAGAAAAAAATGACATAAACAAATATATTTTTGTAAGTTAATTTTTACATGGGGTTATATAAGTTATATTTTTGACTATAAATATTATTTGGAAAGCTAAAATGTTTTCCTACATCATGGTATTTTTTTTATAATTTTTAGACATCAAATAAATTAAATTATTTATGACAAAAATGAAGCATTATTTACCTCATTAATAAATGATTTAAATAAATAAGATTATAAATATTAAAATAACATCCAAAATCTATAAAATTATTATTTTATGAATTTATTTCGACCATGAGTCATATTATATTCTTCCTTAATAAGATTTGGACCTTTAGAAACCATAAATAATTATATAATAAAATAATATTTTTGCACTTTCCTAAAGAACACCTCCTCCCCTTTATAAAAAGACCTCACTTCTAACCCATTACTCACACATCTCAAGCCTCTTGTCTCATCCAAACCCTACCAAAATAAGCTCTAAATATCCCTATCTTCCTCTTATAAGCCTTATCTTAGGCAGAAGGAACTTCAAGAAGTCCTTTTGGTACAAACCAAAGGGAATTACCCGAATTAAAGGCAACAGTTTCTCTTCAATTATTTTGTTTTATTTTACATCTCCAACACCTAAAATATTTTCATTACCTTATTTTATAACAACACCAGTATACTAAATATACTATGATTATGTTATGAGAAGGATTCAGAATACACTTACACACACCTCCATCTAATGGGTAATGAACATACTGTTTTTGTGGATAACAAACTAACGCCTCACGAAATGATGATTGTTCAATTATCTCCTACCACCTCTTATGGTGTACATTATGACGACAATGTATCTATATATGATATATATTTTGTTTATGTTTTTTTTATTCTTATGTATTTTTAATTTATAGATTACCTTTATGATTTCCATTATGAGTAAATGTGATAATTTCATTTGAGGAAGTGCGGACTACCACCCCCGCAAAGTGATATGGCTCGTTCTTACCATACATGGGACAAATAAAGGATTTATTTATTGAAATTATATATGATATTATACTGGAACTATAATATAACTTTTTATCATTAATTTTTCATTCAATTGAAATATAAAATAGAAATGAAAGTATCATTCATGCGTATGTACGTCTTACCGTCTCCATGAACGGTGCATTTCATTTCTTATCTCCAACTGTTATGTAATATAATAAATACATATATATATATACTATATATATATATGATATATATGATATATAAATCATGAATATAATTCTGGAGATAATTGAATCTTTACCACATGGACAACTTGTAATTATAAGGTGTTCATTTTTGACTCAAGTACCAAATATCGACAAAACAACCATTATTGACTTATATGATTACATATTGTTTATAACATGGTAATAAATGATATAAAAGGAATAATAAACTTGAAAAATGGTTTTTAATCAAGTATAAATTAACTTAAGTTTATTATTCAGGAAGAAAAAGGAACAAACAAGTCAAGTCAGACACCAGGTAAGGGGTTTCTTTTCTCACTTTTAATTCCATGAGATTTCAACTGTTTTACACTTATTTATTGCATGTGGTGTATTGTGTAATGACATTATATATATATTATAATGATTCTATTTATACTCATAGTATTATATTAATTATTTAGAAGTTAATAACTTTTTTTCATTCAAATAGATTGATTTCAACATAGTAATGAGATTTCATCTCACTTCTTATTCCCGTGAGAGTCATGATTTATTTCCACTATTTCCTTTTGTGTGGTGTATGTACTGGCCATGATTGTATTCCTTGTGTAATATAATTTAATCTATGTGTATTTATAACTTCATTGAAAAATTATTCTTTCAGGGGGGTATGTTTCATGAGTTACCAAATCGATAAGGGTTAATTACAGAATCTCTTAATTATCTGAGATTGTTTATATGTAATTATCTACTAGGACCTCTTTATCATCCACATCTTTGTTTTCTTAAAACTGTATTTAAAAACATTTTTACTTTTCAATATACTATAGAATAAAGTAATTTAAACCCTTTTTTTACTTTTTATAAGATGTTTATAAAGGAATATTTCCATCGTTTTCCAAACAAGGCACTTTATGACCTTTTGACAAAATTAATGTAAGAATGTTTTTTATCTTATACGGAAGGGGCATCAATTTTCTGCCATTATAACATCCTCGAAGATTCACTTAAATTCTTATAAAAATATTTTTAAAATAAAAAATTTCTTTATAATTATGTGTATCTTAAATGATTTTAAAATATAAAGAGATATTTCTCTCAAATAGTTTTGATTTCACCTATGTCAACATCCTTTAATAATTTTTACATTTGTTTGAAGTTGATTTATTATGATACAAATATTCCATATTTTATTTAAGGTTTTTTTATATTTTTGACTATGGATGAGTTATTTTTTTCCATTCATGTTTTATGGTAAAATTATTGACATTTCGTAAGCTGGTTTTTATACGAATGTTTATGTTATATTTCAACCTCTTCTTAAGAAGAATGTATTGGTCTGATATGTTCTGGGTTGGGGACTATTAAAAGTAAGCCCTCCGGGTTGGGTTTTGGTTACAGTAGACCCTCTGGGTTGGAGTATTGTTATATAAGCTCTCCAAGTTGTCGTTCGGTTACAGAGGCTCTCTGGGTTGGAGTCCTTTTACAGAGGATCTCCAGGTTGGGGTCCAGTTAAAGTTATCCCCTAGGTCCTAGCACGAGGCCTTGACATGGAAATTATAGTCAAGTATTCTACATTCCATAATTATGAAAGTGGATATTGATATTTCATGTTATTATTCCACTAATAGAATATCCATTTGAGTAAGTAAATGGAATTGTTTGATTTTATATTTACCATATTATGCTAATGTTTATGTTTAAAAGGCTTTTTTTAGTCTAATACATTACCTTCAATATTTATGCTTATTTACGATTGTTTCTGCTATATTGTTATCATTACTGAGCATCTAAGCTCACCCCTTTCTTTGTTTTATTTTTCCTAGGATGTTAAGAAGTATTTTCTAATTAGTAAACAAGGTTAAGGTGAGGGACTAATGGCATTCTCAATGGATAATTTATGTTGTGTTTTATTTTCTAATGGGTAATTTAATGTTAATGTATGTAATCTATTTTCCAAGACTACTAAACTGATCGGTCTTGCAAGAATTGATTCCTTGTAATCATGAAAATGTATTAAAATAATGCACCGACTCCCTTAACTAGGGTCCGTGCGTTACATTCTATATGAAGAATAAAAATGTAATCATCATATCATATCCATGGGGATGTATATGTAATATCAATGTTTATTTTCATAGAATAAAATCCCTTTAATATATAACTAGAACATTTTTTGTAGGAAAATTACATTTTCATTTTAAAAATTACTTAGTAAAAATATAAAAATTCACAAAATTTTAAGGAAAATATTTACTTATAAAATAACATTAGAAAATATAAAATGAAAATTAAAATAATTTATTTGTGATGATAGTGTGAAATTTCATCCATGACATAATAATTAAAATAATGATTCTACTCCCACATTGATTAAAATGTAACATGTTCAAAAAAGAACAAAAATTTATTTTATGTTTATTTTGTAAAAATTAAAAAATGGGTAAGAATTAAATTAAAAAATTGGATATTAGTAAAAAAATAGTTAATATATTTTATAAAACATTAATATAGAAGAAAACGAATTTTCCACCAAAAGTGATAAATAAAGTTGGTTATCCTTAAAAGACATTTTTGGTCTCTTAAGTACTTAAGGAAATAAAAATGAAAGGAAACCATATATATCTATAAATATCCTGATTAGAAGAGAATACATGATATCTATGAGAGATTATATAAAATTTCATCATCATAAATTTAAGCATAATGTATCTCAATAAAAATGAAATTATAACATAATACTCTTACATCAAGCCTGATTTACATCGTAGTAGTCTAAAAAATTATATAATAAATTTTTATTTTTTTATAATTTTATAATAAAATCATTTAAATAATTATAATATCATATATGATCCACTTATAAAATTTTAACACAAATTTATTGATAATTTTTTATTAATATATTTGTTTCTAGGTGTTAACTATATTTTTTCTCAAGAATGTTCCAGTTCAGTAGTTCTATTCAATTTAATTTTATCCAGGATGAATCATCTCAAGAAATTTAATCATTAAATAAATATATTATATATTTATTATAAATTTTTTTAAAAAATCTATAAAAATTTGAGAGAGAAAAATAAATTACATTTTTCATGGAATTGTAGTTCAAACGTACACATGAACACATTTTTCATTTTCTAATAAAAATAAGGAAATAAAAATAAATAATATTTTGTCACTGTATAATAATAATTCTATCATAAATATAATATATATATATATATATTAAATCAATATTTATAACCAAACATGAAATATGATTATATAAAATAAATTATATCACTACACAGAGTTCGTAGTATACAAGTACACTCAATTAATATTTTCATTTTCCATATGATGGAAAGGAGGTAAAAAAGGTTATAAAATAAACGTAACAATATATCAGTATATTTATGATACTATATTAATAAATTTTAATTGAGAATTTTTTTATAAAATGTATAATTAGAAATAAAATTTTATGAACCTGGTTAAGAATTATGCCTTCTTTTTTAGAAACATTCTTTGGATTATACCTTAATCCTTGAAAGAATGGTGTTATGATAAAAATATCTTCTTGGATTTCTTAAAAGATGTTATGAAATGACTTATGAAGTAAATTTTAAATATAATAGGCTTTTTATATATGAATATGATATGATACGGTGTTTTTTATAAGTGAGAGGGAGGACACACTTGAAAATTTTCAAAAGATTAAAATAAATTAATATATTGTTTAAGAAAAATGGGTCCAAAATAAATAATATTAAAATATTATGTGACATAGGGATGAAATATGAAAACATAATAGCATTTATATGATTTTAGATTTCCACTATTACCCTTATCTTATAATTTAACCCCTTCCACTCAGTAAACCAATTTTAACCATAACCTTGGAAATAAGTTTTTAGTGCTTTTACAATAAATATTTACTGAAAAAGAATACCGAATCAAAATAAAATTTGGATATTATTATTCCCAAAATTGATTCATTTTTATTAAATTCAATTTCTATTATTATCATAAATTAATATTAAAATTAACCTACAAAATGCGATGAAAAACAGTTTTCCAAAAAAAATACTTTTTTATGTATAAAATTGTTTTTATACAAAATTGAATTATAATTTCATTTAATTTATTTATATTAGATAATTTTTTAATAAAAAATAACAAATTAAATTTTAAAATTAATTCAAAAAAATTTCCTTTTAAAATCCATGAATGGAAATGAATTTTTTTTAATTTTTTTCACTATTCAATGAAACATTAATCATTTCAGAAATATTCAAATATTTCACCTTATGATAATTCTTATATAGTGACTTCAAAAAGGTTATAATTTTTGTAAAATAATACTTCTAAATGTGAAATATATTAATTATAACATTTTTATAAAAATTTAACTCAAATCATTTTTGAAGAAAATATATTTTGGAAGAAGAAAATGAATTTATAGAAAAATTGAGCACTTATTTAATATGCATTAATTATTATAATATAATTGTATTGTACCTTTATAAATTTTTTCTATAATTATTTTATTCTTATTCATATCTATAATTTAATATCTAGTTTATAACATTCAAATTTAAATAATCATTCTTCTACAGTTTATCATGGCTCCTTTTAACTCGGTATTATGTGTAGAGAAAGATATTGAATACTTTATGTTTTATTTAAAAGGAAATGTATATAAAATTTTCAAGAGGTGATATTCTATCCCTATTAAAATTAATTTCTCCCTCAAAATTATTTTACTTTGATATAAAAAAAATTATTATATGTCTACTTCATCACATCTGGAGGTTCTCATGTATCTTCTTAGAATTTTTGATTCCTCAAGGGAACTTTTACTAGGTGAGTAGTCTTGTTCCATAGAATATTATCTCTCCGATTCAATATTTTCACTTATTATTCATTATAGGAATGATCATTTTCCAATGTTATAACCTCTATGATTAGTACTTGTGAAGGTCCATGCATATATTTATTTCTAAGATATACATGGAATACATTGAATACATAAGAGAGGATTTATGGAAGAGCCATGTGTTAAGATACAATACCCAATTGATCAATAATCTTAAACGGAAAATATACCTAGTGGAAATATTTCTATTCTTTTTAAATATCATAAACGTATTCCACATATAAGTTTAGTGTAATGAATTTTCACCAATATTAAATTCTATAACTAACCAACCATTGAAAAAAAAACTCTTTTTTTGAATTTGAGATGCTTTGATGTTTTGATAAATGGATTTAACGCTCAATTACATTTCCTTATTAGGATCAAGTTCTAATAACTTTATTTCTCTATCTTTATCCCAACACATTGGAGTACCACACTTTCATTCATAAAGGTATTCATAATGATCCATATTAATTCAAGAGTGAAATATATTATTATAAAAGAATTTGACTAAAATAATGTTTTGAACCCAAATACCTTTGAAATGCAGACAATTTGATATTATCATGTCCTACATTGTTTTAATATCCCTATTGGACTAATATTTTGTTTGATAATAATATGTACTAATAAAACACACCTATGTATCCATATATTGCTAAATATCACTCTCAAAGTTCGAGGCACACCTTATATTTGAATCAGAAACAATAGAATGTGGTACCCCATGAAACCTTACCACATACTTTACCTATATTCATGAAATATGATAAAGAGATAAATATTATTTCATTTAAATGAAATTTGTTTTTCTCAAATGGTGATTGACTATAACCCAAATAGCATTATAGCCTATAGATTTTTTTGGGGAGTCTGTTGAAATAATCCATGATGGTGTTATCCCATATATATTCTATTATGAGTAATGGTTGTAACAACCCATTATACTTATCCCTCTAAAATTTAACTTACTGACATACAAAACACCATGTTACATGTTTTGAAATATCTCTCCTCATGTTGTCCCACTATAAAACATCCTTTGTTTTTTTACATCTTTAGACCTCCAGGAAGAATAGTGAATGATGAGCTATGAGATTTTCAAATACACCTTTATTTTGTGTGAAGTATTTATACGACACATACTCAGTTACTAAACCTTATCATTCCATCACAATCAATATTAAAATATATAATATTTCATAACTTATTTTTTAGCTCTATGTCTTTCTTTTTTTCATATTTATTCTTCAAATGGACAGATGGATGAACAATAATTTGAGAAAGATAATATATAGCCCATTATTTAAATATTTTGAGTTATATCCTTTGTAAATCCATAATCTTTCATTCTTATATGATCCAAATTATAGATAATCTCACATGATCTTTTCGACTCAGAGCATAATCCTCCTCGTTCAGTTTCCCGAGGTAGTAATGTATTGATAAGTCAAAGTAAATAATAAACTCCAACCATATTTTATAGAAAATATTCAACTCTTTATAGGATAATATATACTTCAAGCATTTATGATAAGTATATATATTACACCTTTCCATATATATATAATTCTTCTATATCATTAATGAAAAAATACAACATCTAACTCAAAATCATGGTATGGGTTTTTTTATAAATCTTTATTTTGTGTGAGTCATAATATATCATCATATATGTACTAATAAGAACATATACCACCCCTTTTTAATTCATAATTGTAAATTACATAACTTTATCCACTATAGGTTAGCGTGAGAATAGGTGAAATAATTAAACCACTTTTTAGTTCCTTAAGATCTTATTCACATTCATTAGACTAAAGGAATGTGACACCCTTAAGGTTAACTTGGGGAGTGGATTATATATTAATGAGTTATTATTTACACGAAATTGATAATATCCATTTAATATCATGAAATTTTGGATCTTAATCAGATTGGTTATTTTGTACAAATGTTAAATAGGTTCTATATTTAATGTATCTACTGGTATCCCCTCTCTAGAAATTATATGACCAAAAAATGAATGTTTCTCTAGCCAAAAAAACCAATTAAAAAATTTCTCATAGAAATTAACCATCCTTAGGGTCTACAGTATAGTCATTAAGTGATCATTATGATCATCCTTGTGATTGTAATATATAATAATATAATCTATAAATACTAAAAAAAATGGATAAGGTAATATCTAAAGACTCTATTAAATAAATCTATGATGATGGAGGAGTAATTTGGAAGTCCGTGTACAATGATTATAAATTCATAGTTTCCATACCTCACACGAAAGGATTCATTATGTATGTATTCAGTTTTAACTTTCAATTGATAGTATCCAGATCAAAGATCAATCGTAGAAAAATATTTATCTCCTTGTAACTGACCAAACTAATCATCAATTCAAGATACATTATATTTAGTCTTGATTGTGGTATTACTATGTTCTAGATAATCAATGTAGAGTCACATTTATCTGACCATTTTCTTTGCAAGAAGGACAGGTGCAACCTCACGATGATGCACATGGGTGACTGAATCCTTTATTAGGATTCCATTGGTGTTGATTATTTAATTCTTGAAACTCAATTAGATTTATTATATATGGAATCCTTGAAATAGGTGAAGCTCCATACATGAGTTCTTTTGAAAACTCAACATACTAATTTAGAGTAAGTCTAGGAAAATATTCAATAAAAACATCATCAAACACCCATAAAATAGTCATATCATTGATATTGAGTTTCTCCCCAACCATCTTAGATAATTACCCCCTTTGAATATGAATCAAGGAGCATACAATGCATGTAATTTCTTCTGTAAGCTCATATTTATACTCACATTGATAAAAAAATCATTGGTTGGTTTATAATAAAAAATGTGACTTCCCTTCCTTAGATGTTGATATTGGGTGTATATAAAGAAAGAAAATTCATGCCCAAAATAACATCAAATTCAACTATAAAGAGAATAAAAATATTATCAGGAAGCACTATCATAAAAAGTTTAATAAGAGAAGAATTATATACTTTAGTTGTGATCATAATACCATTAAGAGTTTTTATTGTTAATTCAATATCTAATAATTTATTAGGGAATATTATATTCTTAGACAATTATTAAAATATAAAATATTTGGTAGATTCTCAGTCAAATAAGACATTAGTTATTCTAGTGTGGATAGTTATTGTACCTTCCACTACCTAAATATTGTACACCACATTTGTAATAGTGATCACATGAGATTTCACATTTTCGGTGGGACTAAGATATTGTTCACATTAATCATCATACTTAATTCTTTAATTTGATCACTAGTTACCATATTTATTACTCACCTTGAATTATAATATCTAGTGTATGGGTGCTACATTTTTTGGAGTATTCTCTACATTCACCTAATGACCTATCATCTTCCCCTCAAAACGATGATACATTTTTGGATGAAATTCCTTTCAGTACTTAATGAATTTACTATTCCCCTAAATAATGTTTCCTCTATATTTATCTCCATTCTTATAGCATGAAGGATTATTCATATTCATCCCTCCATGGTTTTCATTAATATCCCTTTCATTGAATTCCATATTTATTTTCACATCAAAACAATGAGATTTAAGGGTGACTCCATTCTCCAATTCTATAATTATAACACATTAATGGTTTTATTCATAGATACTGACGTTTATTATGGATAACTCACTTTAGAGACTTGGTTTTAAGAAACCTAAGAATAGATCAAAATTACTTTTAGGTTGGATTATAATGAAAGAAGCGCACCACATAAGTCTTGTAAAATGTTCATCATATGTACTAATTGATTCATTATCCTTCTTCTTTAGCTCAAGAAATTATTTATTTATGTTCATATAAAGAATATGAAAAAATTTGTAATGTCCCGGTTCTGGAAGCCACCCAGAGCAACTCCGTACCCGGTTGGTCACATGGCCTCAAGCGCATTTCCCCAAATGCCAGAGGCTGTTGACTAGCAGCGAGGGCCTTGGGTGTGATAGTAGGGAAACTATGCCCTCATTGGCAGAGTACACAGTGGAAGTAAACAAAACATGCAATAGTGGAAGCAGTGAATATACAAGAACAATAAACAATGGAAGTCTAAAATAATAAACAGTTGAAGCACACATGAATATATTAAATGATGCACGATACATATGTCTAGGAAAGCAGAAAAACAAGTCACAATTATGAGTACAATACTAAACCAAAGCACAAGGAAAAGTTAATAGATAAGAAATTCCTCAGCATCGCAAGAGTCGGCTTGGTCCCATGCTCTCCTGCTCCAAAGCAATCAAGTACCAGAAGTTGAAGGGAGCTTTCCCTTGTTTATACATGCAACAACATAGTCTGCTTGGGCCCAAAAATAATAGCCCCAATAGGGTGTGAGACTAAATCCCAGTAGGCAACCACCTGAAGATATGTGCTTAACAGTCAGTGAGCATATGGCAGGTAATAGTACAGTAAGAAGTAAACAGTAATAGAAAACAGCAGGCTGTAAACAATAACCATTAACAGGATGATATGCAATAGTAATCAATCCTCAAAATAACAAGCAGCAGTGAAGCCAATAGCTAACCACAACAGGTACCCCATGTGAAGTACTCGCAGCCAACCCCTTTGGTCCTAACCGAAATGTACCAACAACTCTCTTGTAAGTGCACTCAGCCTAACCCCTCTAGTTTGGTCATATGAAATTATAAGACTCTCTGGGGAAACTCGCTCTATCAATTATCCTTATAGTCTAGGGTAGTCAGTGACTCTCTGAGAAAGATCACTTGGTCTAACCCTCTTATAGCCCCAAGGTTTAGAAACTCTCTGAGGAATCTCGGTCGGTCAATTCCTCCTATAGTCTCAAGTCTATCATGTACTCTCTAAGGAAGCTCACTTAGTCAATTCCTTCTCTAGCCTGGAAAGGTTTTTAAGAAAATCAAACAAAGTAAAGACTCTCTGAGGAAGCTCACTCGGTCTACCCTCCTGTAGTCTATAATATCCAAGACTCTCTAGGAAGCTCAATCGGTGTATCCCCTATAGTCTATAACATCCAAGACTCTCTGAGGAAGCTCACTCAATCTACCCTCCTATATTCTATAATATCCAAGACTCTCTGGGAAGCTCACTAGGTCTATCCCTTATAGTCTATACCACCAGGTTCTCATGGTCCCGTGTCAGTCAGTGCATAATAATTCTATAAGGACAAATTACACATATAGAGCTACTTGGATAACCAATGTACACCTATAGAGCTACTTGTCTAACCAGTCTACAACATAACACACATGTCAAGAATATCATTCTATCCTACAGTCACAAGGTATGTAAAACATGTATAATAACCAAAATCTAAACAAGACCCAAAGGACATAACAAGAACAAGGCATGGGAAAAACATCCAAGCACAAAAAATTATCCTCACACATGATCAAATTACCTCTACACAAGAATACAAGCACGACAGGAAAACAAAAGGATCAAAAAGGTAAACACGCAACACCCCGTTCACGGGTATTGGTGGAATTTGCACATAAAACTCAAAGACTTCAAAAGGTAAGGCACAAACCACCTACCGGGATGCTAGGAGATCAATATAATTGAACCATGGGGCTTGATTCTCCTTATAATAACATAGATCTATGAAAAATCACAAAATGTTCAACCTAAGATAACTTGAGAAAGAAAGAAATCATGCAATGAAACTCAAGGAGAAGGAAGAACTCACCGTTGTTATCCCAACGCAATCGACAAAGATCGATTCAACAAACAGATGGAGGCTCTGGGGATCAGAGGGTGTTTGCGGCCATACATGTCACTCTCGGATGAGGAACCTTGAGAAAAAGGTGTTTTCGTCGATTAGGTATGACCCTGGTCTGTTTAATGAAAAAAATTACACAGCGTGTACATCTGGGGTACATGGCATGTACATGGCATTTCTGTACTCCGCTTTAAGTGTCCTCTACATCGTCCCTACAAACCATGTGTGTGGCATGGACATGACCATCACATGGCCTGGCACTGCATCAAAGTACACGGCTTGTACTTCAAAAATTTCCATATTTTCCTCTTTTTCTCAAAAAGGAAAAGAAAAGGAAAAACATACACAAAATGAAGATCCGGGTTCTTAAAAAATTACTTATTGAAAAATGATATTCTAAACTCATACCACATTTTAGATTCAATTTCTCAATGTTGCTTCATGTTCCTAATTATATTCCATAATTTATCTATTTTTCCTTCCAAACAATAAACATCTAAAAAAATTTATCTTGCTCTGATCATTTGATATTGGAAAATATAGTATCAATGGGATTAATATATCGAACATAAATTAATTGATAAATATACCCCTGAAATAATGTGTATTATTACTCATGAATAACTCAACAAAATGTTGTTCCCTCATTTTCTCATTTGGTAGCTCAACACGATTAATATCTTGATAATTTTATATAATCATAGAAAAATTATTTTTCATTCCATATCCCATAAAATATTATTTCTAAATAGAACATTTATTGAATTTTCTATCACATTTAGTTTTAAAATGTTTCCCTTCATGTTACATCCATTGACTAAAACCAAAAATCATAGTGAAAGAAACTATAATCATTGTGAGATTCTAGATAATCATGAAAATTACTTATTATTTGTCTAAATCACGACACCTTCTTTTAAATCAATTAAACCTTGGTTTTAAACAAGGTAATATATGTTCATCATCTATTCAAATACCTTATAATGGTTTTTAAAGGTAGTGACTTTATTGAAGAATATCCCTTAGGGGTGTCTAACCAGGTGTACAGTCTTAAGCCCACTCATCATGCACTGATGATGAATGTGTTAATACCCAATATACCCCATTAATATTTGTTACCCCTAGGTATATATGTAACCCATGTATATCTACATAGGGAAATATTTTATATTAGGAACACATGTATTTATTTACCATAACATATTCTGTTCCCTAATACTTAGGATTACCCTAACGGTTCTCACTAAAGTTTTCTCATTTTAGTTTCAAAAAATAACTGAACACTCAACTATTACCAACTAAGGAAACCTAGAAATTTCACATATAAATAATAAATATTATTAGTTGAATATTAATTGCCTAAAATTATGATCCATTCCACAGAAATAATGGTTTAGCGCCTTTGGAAACATTGATACTAAATAATCGGTACATAAATGATCTACAACATCTCCAAATTATTTCTTCAAAACTAGCATCCTTATTAGACATTTCATAGTTAAAACCATTATTCATATCCTAAAAAAAGGAAGTGTAATAGGGGGTAAGATAAGATTTTCAATAAGGGTAAAAATAAGATATATCAATAATCATTTAAGCATATCATGAGAATTGGGATATGTGAAAATGAGCATTCCATTTTAAATTTATACCCAAAAATTCAATTTCTATAATCTTGAGTCATGCCATAAATCATGGTAGTTCATTATATATAAATCATAATGTAATCAAATAATATGATCTTAGAAAGAATAAAACCGGATTATGATCGTATTATACAAGAGTGATATAATGTCTAGTATAATCATAATAATATAAGTCATATATCAAGGATTCCCACAAAAATATTCATCACACATTATACTTGGGAAAACCACTTATATACCTTCTTTGGGATTGGAATAACCTCCCATTTAGCCTCTTTTAATCTTTGAATAACCACCCATATACCCTCTTTTAGGCTTGGGATAACCACCAGTGTACCCTTTGAGCTCATAAAACATTAATTTTTACCCAATTAATTAGAAGGATATAGTGGTGTAACCCTTAATATAGTCATAATTCATTAATGTACATTCCATAAGATCATGAAAAAATTTAGTTTTTAATAGTAGCATAACCCTTTGAAAAGGAAATGGGTTTCATCAATATTTCATCATTATAAACCATCCAGAGATAGAATTAATAAAATATCAATGTATAATATCCCTAGTGAACTATATGTAACATCAATGTATGTTTTCATAGATAAAAATACCTAAAATGTATCACTAGAGCATTTTCTTGGAAAAAATACACTTTTAATTTTGAAATAAATTATTTAAAATATAAAATTTTCCAAAAGTTTAATAAATATATTTATTTTAAAATAACTCTGTAAAATTAGAAAATATTATTTAAATCCACGAGTGGTCACAACAAAAGGAAACTTTTTTCATATCGTAATCATTAAAATAACGATTTTCTTTACACCTTCTGTTAAAATTACATTGTTAAAAAATGATAAGAAAATAATTTTTAAACCATTTTATATGAAGTAAAAACATTGTTAAAAATTATTTTAGAGAAAAAATTAATATTATTAAAAACATTCTTGAAATAAATTTAGAATACATGGATATAAACTGAGGAGAGAAATATGTTGGTTTTCCAAAAAAACATTGTTTCGATATCTTGAGTACATAAAGAGATAAGAATTATCGGAAAAATTTATTCTACATGAATAAAAATATGATTATAAAATATTTTAAAATTATGAGAGAAATATAATATGATTACGTCTTCAGAGATTTAAGTTTAAACAATGCTGATAAAAATGAGTTTGTAAAAAAATACTCTTATCACATTTTTGAATTGAATAATAAAAGATATAACCTCCAATATAAAAAATTTATATTTATTATAATTCAATAATAATAACTTTTTACATACTTATAATATCATCTATTATCCTCTTATAACATTTAAATACCCAATTATGAAAAATTAATTATTAAAATCATTGTTTTGGGGTTATTACTGTTTCGTTTCTCATGAATGATTCAGTTCAGAAGTTATAGTCCTTATAATTTATTCATGGTTATGTAATATCTATAATGTTAATAAATACATAAATATAATATATATTTATAATATAGATATTTATAATCATCCATAAAATATAGAAATAGAAAAATAAATTACAACATTTAGGGAGACTATAGTCTGTATGTACACAAGAATATTGTTTTCATTTTCTAATCAAAATAATTAAAGAAATACAAAAAATATTTTTTAATCTAAGAATAATAATTATATTATAAATATAAAATATATTTATTGAATCCATCCTTATAACTAAACATTAAATATGGTTATAGAAAATGAATCATATTGCAATATGGAAGGTGTAGTCCACATGTATACAGAAGCGAAACACTCATTTAACATTTGATAAAAAAATGGTGTAAAAGGGTTTAAAATCAACACAATAACATATAAATATATTTATTATTATTTATAAATCATTTTATGAAGAATAAATAGGTTTATAGATGTTAGTAAAACAAATAAATTTGAAAGGTCTTGGTTAATAGTTATACAATCTCTTTGAGAAACCTCCTTTGACTTACACTGTAACAGTTGAAACAATGGTATTATGATCAATAAATACCATAAATTATATATTAATGGATGATATAAAATTATTTTTGTAGTTATGGTATAATATAACAGGCTCTTTAAGTGTGGATAAAAGAGGAGAGTTGGATTCCTTTTGTAATTGAGGGTGATGGCACACATGGAAGTTTTCAAATGATTAAAATCTATTAATTTATAATTCAATCCAAATACATCCATAATAACTCATATTATAATAGGATATTGTATAAGATCTAAATATGATAGTAAAATAGGATTTATAAATGTTTATATGGCAATATTACACATATATCATAGATAATCCCATTGGTAAACTAGTCATAACCAAAATCATGTTAAAACTATTTTTACAATTTATTAGAGAAAAAAATGAAAGTGTAATCACTAATTACTTTTTATGTTTTGTCCAAAAATTTGGAATACATTTTATTCAATACAATTTCTATATATACTAGTAATTATAGTTAAAATAAAAACATAAAATGTGACGAAAAATAATTTTCCAAAATAAAATTTATTTGAAATATGGAAAAGTTTTTATACCAATGTTAAGAATAATTTATTTTAAAAGGAGATTAATTGGATTATCTTTAATCTTAAATTTAATAACTAAATTTAGAAAATAATTCAAAAAAATATTTTGTAAATACTTCAATAGTAAAGATAGTTTTCTTTAAAATCAACATTATTTCTCTATTCACTGAGAATTTAATCTTTTAAAAAAATAATGAAAATTTTATTTCATATAACTTTGATATACTGACTTGAAAATTGATATTATTTTTTAAAATATAATTTTTAAATTTTTAATAAATAAATTATAATATACACACTAAAACATTTTTTGAACAGAAAATATTTTTTAATCTTAAGATTTCTTTAAAAAAATTGAGTACTTATTTTTTATTAGTTAATAAATAAATTTTCATTATATAATAATTTTATAAATATTTTCAATAATATTTATATTCTTATTCATACCTCCAATTTCATATCTAGGTTATAACAGTCAGTTTGAAATCATTATAATTGAATAGTATATCATGGTTTTTTTTAACTTAATGTTGTATGTAGAGGATGCTATCAAATACATCGTGTTTTATTTCAAAGGAAATTTATATCAAAATTTTTATGTGTTACCATATAAATGGATCAATTATGTTACACGCATATATATTTCTGAAGTAAAATATCATAAATATGAAAATATATCTTATTTATTAATTTTATACCAAACAAAATATGTTACATATGGAAAATATATTACATATATTGATTTTTATAAGGAAGATTTCAAATTTATTGGAATTATATTACACATTAAAGATTAAATATAGAATATATCATACATATTGAAAATATATTACATATTACACATTTCCTTAGTGAAATATTATACATATAAAAATTTGATTTAGGAAATTATCTTATGCATAATGAATATAGTATGTATGAATATTTCACCTAAGGAAAATATCATATATAAGAAAATATAATATGTATAAAAAAATTTCAGGGGTATATATTTTATGTATCAAAATTTTAATAATGAAAATATGTTACCTCTGATGAATTTCAATAGGTATTAATTGAATATATATTATATATTTATACTACCTAAGGTAAATATCACATGTAATGAAAATATGGTAATTATTGAATTTAATATTAGTAAAATTTATTACATATGAGAAATATATTATACATGGGATAAAATATGTTATGTATAGAAATTTTCCAAAGAAAAATATATATAACATAAGTTACAATTTTATATATCATTTTTTCTTCAATAGAAAAAACCTCACATATTGAAATATAATATGTGTGACTTAGAATATTATGTATGATGTTTTTACAAATGAAAAACCTTAATTATGATGTAAATATGTTACAAATAAGAATTTCCAAAGAGGAAAACATTTTGTGTGAATTAAATTGTTATATATAAATTTTATAAAATGATAAAATAATACACATTATATATATATAGATATATTTTTCTTTTTATGAAATTTAGGTGATTGAAAAAAACCTAAGTATGATTTTAAAAATATTACATACATGTTCTTATTTTCCTAAAAAAATATTAACACAAGAAAAATAGATTTTAGAGATTTTAATTTCATGAGACATGGTTTCCTTTTTCTACACTATAGAGTGTCTTCCCATCCTGCACCACTCATGGTCTCTATTATTCAAATATGGTTTCTCCCTCAATCCTTAACTGAATTATGTTTTTCATTATCTAAAATATTTCTTGGGGTAAATCTAACACTCCTTATTGATTATTTTTTTTATTTTAACTGATATTTCACGCTACTAATTTATATTCACCTATATAGGGATTGGGTGATAATTTCACTGATTCACAATAGAATCTTATTATTATGAAGGGTATATTTCATATTAGATGTTTTAATGGATGTTAATGGATGTTAACAACACTTTTCTATGTTATTTAATAAATATAATATTTCGAATGAATTATTATTTATTATTACATAAATATAGAAAATTTAATTAATACTTCAATTATGTGGTGATTAATTATAGTTTTCTTGAAACTCATCTAGATGATAAATTGAAGATGTTTTGGAAAAATGATGATATAATGTTGTTGTATAGGTTTCAAATATATTAATCAGGGGATGTTGAGATTACATTGAAGATAAAAACTCTATTATTGAAGAAGGTGTTCCCTTGACTATCTCCCTATGTTTATGAATATTTTTTATGTGTGATGTGAAATGAATTATCACTAATTTTGTGTGATTGACCATTCATTTTAAAAGTGAAATGTTTTATTTAACATCCACGAAATGAATATGGTTTTAAGAGACATTATGGACCATTGTAAACTATCTTGATTTCTCATCCATTAATGGATGTAGTCTTGATAAAAAATGCGTGATTTCTATTATATGAACCCAAAATTGTTATAAAAGAAATGAATTTATTATATTGTAAATTCTTATTGGTTCTTTTATTTCCCTTATAGTTGGAAATATTGTTATTATATTAGTGAATTTACCATGTATCCCATGATGGAGTCTTGACATATCGTGTATCATTCATGCTATTTGATTAGATAGTGAGGTGAGTATTCCTCCCCCACTAGTATGTGAGAACCAAAGTAGTTATACCATGGGTTGGGTTACATATATCCTAAGAATAAGAGGAATGAAATGTTACTTGAGAAGTGAGACATGAATTATTTTATATCTCTATAGTGATGCTAATATGTCTTTTTAATGAGACCTTTAAGGGCATAATAAAATCATGGTAATATTGTGGGGTTTCATAACCTTTGGTGTTGGGATTGATTCTTAGAGTTATAAATGAGATAGTTAAAGTCTAGTAGTATTTTCAAGATATGATGTTATTTAGGGACATTATGACCTCTAAGTTTAGTTTTTTGGCGATAGAGTTGAAAGTGATATAGATGATCCCATGTAAGGTGTATGAGATATGATGTGACTTATGAGACCTTGTTGGGTTCCCCAAACAAGTTTTAAACCCTAATAAGGGTATTGAATGGATATTATCTCAGTTATATACTAGTATGGATATATTAGTGGTGATTGGTTTTATTCTTGAGAGTACATACTTAGTTATGTGTTGTGAGTATTAAGGAGATGTCTCACACATGTTCTTATTATCTGAAATATTATGGGGTGGATTATTAACTCAATATTTAGTTGATATATTATTGTGTGTACAACGAACTCTAATATTTATATGAGATATTACCGAGAGGGACACTTTTTTTACATTGAATAAATATAATAGATAAATGTAATGAAGGAGATGGAAAAGATGGGCTCAATTCTCCTTAATGAAATGTATATATGAGATGGTCTGCATAGGAAACTCCCCCAATGTGATTTTATGTACTTGAGATGTATATTTGAGATGTTATAAGGAGTAAACACTACCCCAAGTGACAATATAGGCTTTATATTAATTTATGAGATGATATAGGTGGGACACTCTACCCCCTGAGTGATTATTTATACATGATATATAAATAAGAAATGATTTTTTGTGGGATTAATTTCTCCCCCAATAGTGATCATGTATACTTATGATAATATTATGGGATAGAATTCACTATACCATTTTCATGATTTTTACACATGTCAATTACCTACAAAAGATGTAAAAGTAGGTATGGTTGACCGTGAGTTTCACTTTATAACTTGAGAGTTGATAGGGGTTATTTTATATAACTTACACATTTATTTATTTATGTTGAGTATTTCACTTTTTTGTAAACTACATTATAGTTTATGTTAGTAACATCGTTATTAATTTCCTATTGAGTTTTACTCACACCTTACTCAGGTGGCCATAACACCTTGGTACCTGGGTAAACTCTATTGTTCACAGGTTTAATTAGGATAGAGCCACATGTTTGTATAATTTAGCTTTATAGATATGATGGGTTCTAGATATATGAATGTGATAAGTATCAAATATGGTACAAGAATATCCTTGTATTTTCTTTTATTTTTATCTTGTATATGTAATTATCCTAATGGGAGATCAGTTACAATGTGTAATTGTATTCTAGATGTCGTTTTTACAAGACATTATGTATACCTCCCTCTATGCCATAGGATTCATACTATAAACAAGGGTCTATGTTATTGAAATGGGGACACTATACCCACATATCATAATAAAAAATAATGAAAAATAACCAAGCATCATCCATATCCATATTCAGAGTTATAATAAGTCTTTAATATTTTCCACTAATAGTATCCTTATGTGATACCCTTTTAGAAACAATATACATAAAACACTTCTTCATAAACTGGGTAATGGAAACATAAGAAAAGGGAAAGATAAAATGTTTTGTAAGTGGATTTAAGGGATTAAAAAAATATCATAAGTGATCATTATATGATTATATGGTTGTGATAATATAATAAATATATATGGTCATTACATAAGATAATCATATCCAAATAAACATAGATTATAAATCATGATTCATTGACTAAGTATTTTGTTCTAATATAAGACATGAGTTATATGAGTACATAAAAATGAACCATTAATCAAAAAATCCTTAAATAAGAATTAGAATTATGAATATATTCATATAAATATATATATAATAAATGAAATAAAAACAATATAAACATAGGTGATTGTGATTATTTCAACACATAATCAAGTAAATATAGTTACCTAAAATCCTATACATGAACAAACTTTTGGGTAATGTTTTCTACAATCTTGTCCACATACAAACTTTTAGATAAATATGTCACCAATAATGTACATGAAGAATCTTGTGAAAAAATATTTCTTCAATAATGTCCACAAACAAACTTTTAAATAAATATATCTATAATCATGGGTATTAATTAAATTATGATCAAAGGAATCTAAAATCATGTCCATGCACAATAACATTATATCCTGAAAAATAATAATTTACCCAATGTATTAGGTGTTATAATGAACCCATGCATCACATAATGATAAACCATGTATATGAAAAAAATCATAATTCCGTCATATCATAATTAACTCATGGGGAAGAAATATGTTCCAGAAAACATTATTAAGATATTATAACAATCCATCTAAATAAATATGGTAGATAGTATCATTAGTTAATACCTCAATGATGAGTATGAAACATTAAAGGGTTTTAAATTAATGAAAATTATTGTATAAATAAATCGAAACTTTTGTTTAAAATAATAATAAATATCTATAACTGTTGATAACTTTTATTTTAAAATAATATAATATATAAAAAATGGAAATAGAAGTTACATTTTATAACCATGAAATAATTGAAAATATTTTTCTTAAATCAATCTGATGAATATGGTGGTAAAATTCATTCATGTTTATAATGATTAAAAAATATTACTTTCAGGATTTTTTAAATAAGTCAATGTTATAGAAAAAGACCATATAGAAAATATCAAAAGAATATTCCTTTTGTTAAGAAATAAAAATCAATTGAAAAAGACCTTAACTAATCATATAAGTTGATATAAGGAAAACCAATAAGAAAAATAATGAATATAGTCATTGAGGAGAATGATTCCCAAATAACAAGAAAATATAAGGTTGACTCCACCTACAAACATCCTTTAGATAGAATTATAAACCCAGGGGAGGTGAAATTATATGAAGACACATAAAGAATATAAAAAACTATAGTAGATTATAAAATATGTGTATAAAGATATAAAGAACAAAAATTTTAATAAAATATAGGCTCATACACAAATAATCATAATTTAAAATTGAAATAATAAATATACCTTTTCGACTTTGGTGACTTTCTAATTAAAATCCATTAAAATAATGAACATGATATGGATTTATAAATCACATGAATTATATGGTAAATGTGTTATAAAAAATTAATGGGATAATATATAAGACATATAAATAAATAATTTTATGAATATATAATCTATCTTAGTTAGATAAAAATTACATGAGAAAACCCTAAACCTTACTCTTGACTTTCATGAATGTTATTTAAATGTAATAAATTCTCCCTTCAAATTAGTTCCTTTAAAATTAATGATTTAGGTTTCTTGATTGGAACCAAAGTCCACTAATAAAATATATGTATAATTGAGGAGAAGAAGAATGGGTAGGGATTCAAGAAAGATTTCAAGGAAAATGTGGTTTGGGAGGGTCAGAGGAAGGGTCCTTTTATAGATGAGTTTTTAGTGTCATTTCCAAATATTCTCACTCCTTAATATATAAAGATATCATTTTTTAAAAAAATGTGGATAAAAATTGTAAGCATAATGGAGGAGGTAATTTATTTAGGTCAATATTAACCTCATATACATAATTAAATATAGTTTTTTATGATATTTTAAGTCTTCACCAAATCATTTTACCCTTTTTATCTAATTTTACCTTTATCATGGAAACTCAATTTTTTACATCGGAAACTTATTTTTATGTCTTAAAATGAAATTGACCCCTTACCTAATTTTAACATTCAATTCATAATTTTTTTTCAATATAATCTAATTAAATATCAAAATATGATATATTTAAATATTAAATTAATACATAATATATATAGAAAAACTATTTTAGAAGAAAATATATTTTTAGAAATAATGTCCTCTTAATACCATTTCAAATAAATTTCTTATGAAATTAGTGTTAAAATATTTTCTTATAAATTGAAATTTTATTTTAGATTCATCATTTAAAATAGACCAAATTAATTTAATAAGATAAAACTACACAACATAATAAAAACAATTCTTTGATGAATATCCATTTTCACATTAAATAATTTAAATATCACCCCATTAAAATTTATTCTTTATCTTCTAAACATTATATTTTATAAATAAAATTGTATTATAATATTTATTTAGATTTTATAAATTCATTAAATTTTTATTAAAAAATAATAATAACAGATAATTCTTAAAATATATATATTTTATAATATTTTAATTAGATATTGTCACAATAATTTATTCTATATTTTTTTATTTATTAAATTTATTATTTTAAAATTATTACTAAATCTGACACAACTTCAATATACCCATCAAATGAATTCATAGCCATATATTGAATGACATTATTTCCAACAACCATATTTCCAATAACCATATATTAATTTTCCATATTTATGATGATAATATTTCATTCCTACATAAATCATGACAATTATCAATAAAGTAATTCATCTTATTTACTTATCTCTATACATATCTATTATATATCTAATTTTTTTCTTCCTTCCATAGTTTCAATTTGGGTAATGATGTTCATAGAGAACCATGAGGATAAAGATTTTATGTTCATTGTCATTTTTTTGGGATTTATTCCACTTGTACCATTCTTAACGATATTGCTTACAATATTCTAAAAAATTGTAATGTTTATAGTGCATTGTAATGTTCTAATAATTTATATATTTATGTATGTATGTATATATATATGTATGTGTGTGTGTGTGTGTACGTATGTATGCTTGTATAAAAGGATGGTTGTACGTATGTATGTATCACTAATACAAAAAACGGCCTATATCAGTGCTCAAAATGGGCTTTAACAGCGCTAAAAAAGTGCGGATATTGGGGGGTCACTTTTATCAGCGTTCCGAAAAGTGCTGATAAAGGCCCCTTTTATCAGTGCTAAAAAAGTACTGATAAAATACCCCTTTATCAATGTTTCTTTTTAGTACTGATAAAAGGGACCTTTATCAGCGTTTTTAAAAAGCACTGATAAAAGTCAATAAAAAATAAAAAAAATAAAAAAGAATTAAATAATGCGGGGAGATATTTGAACAATGCTTGACCCCCCCCCCCCCCCCTTTATCAGTGCTAGGAGGTTTCTCACGCGCTGCCCTTCCCGCGCATCCTCAAACACGCACACCCCTTTGCGCTTCCACCCAAACTTGAACCCACAAACTCCCGCTTTTATGGCTTCACCATTACCACTAAGATATTTCATTTTTTTCTCTACTTGATGATATATCTATTTATTTATATATATATTGTTATATTTATTCAAATATTGATATAGATTCAGGTTAATATAAATATATTTATTCATATATTAGTATATATATTTATTCGTATATTAATATATATATATATAGTAATAATTTTTTATTCGTATATTTATTTGTATATTAATATATACTTATAAGATTAGTTTTAAATAAATTTATGGAATATGTTTTTTATATGTGTTTATAATTAAATAAATACATACATACATATATATATACAACACACACACAGACACATATATATTTACGAATAAATACATATATATGTGTACTTGAAAAGCCATAGAATGTTAAAAAGACCATAACATATAATCTAGAATCCCGTTTCAACTCCAAAACTAGTCGAATTGAAGAAAATGAAACAATATTCGATATGATATGTGGTACAGGGCTAACGGACATCCATATCATAAGTTATACCTGGTTGAATGTTAACAAATCGGGGTATCCCAACTAAAAAACTCAGTTTTTGAGACCCTATGGGCCTTTTTTGGCCTTAAAAAATGTTATAGAGGCATTTCCTAGGTCACCAGTGTGTATAGCTCATCACAAGCTTCTATTTGATATGTTGTAGAGCTCAAGTAGATACCCTGATCAAAAGTTAGAGCCATTTAATGTTTGAGTTACATTTTCAACTTATTTTATATCTTTTATTAATTTTTGTGATTTTTTGTTTCTTCAAATTATTATTAAATTATTTTTAATCGATAATAATTATCAAATTATTAGTTAATAATATTTTTTTTCAAATATTGTAAATCCATTTTCATTACATTTTTTATATATTAAAATTAATATTCTATTTATATGTATCTAAAACATATTTAAAATATATATATATTATATTTATATAAATATAAATATACTTATATAACAATAATTTATTTTTAAAGATTTTTTTTAAACATAAAATTTATCACCGGTAGGAAAAAGCGCGGATAAATACCCCCTTTATCCGCACTACTAAAAAAAGAACTGATAAAGAGTTGGTGCTTCCCTTGCCCGTTTTTGTAGTAGTGTATGTATGAATGTATGTATGTATGTATATATGTATGTATGGACAAATGTATGTATGCATGGATGGATGGATGCTTGTATGGATTCACGCATGGATGTAAGGATGCCTGGATGGATGGATATATATAAGTATGAATATATGAAAGAAAGAAAGAAAGAATGTATGTTTGTATGTATGTATGTATCGATGTTTTTATGCATGCATGTATGTATGTATATATGTACATATATATGTATCTATGTATGTATGTATGTATGTATGTATGTATGTATGTATGTATGCATGTATGTATGTATGTATGTATGTATGTAGGTATGTATGTATGTATGTATGTATGTATGTATGTATGTATGTATGTGTGTGTGTGTGTGTGTGTCTGTATGTATGTGTGTATGTGTGTATGTATATATGTCAATATGTTTGTATGTTTGTGTGTGTGTGTGTGTGTGTGTGTTTATATGTTTGTGTGTGTGTGTGTGTCTCTATGTATGTATGTCTGTATGTCTGTCTCTGCATATGTGTGTAGTGTGTTTCTTTGTGTGTGTGTGTGTTTGTTTGTCTGTCTGTGTGTATGTATGTATGTATGTCTGTCTCTATGTCTGTGTGTCTGTGTGCGTGTCTATATGTATGTATGTATGTATGAATATGTATGGTTGTATATATGTATGTATGTATGTATGTATGTATGTATGTCTTTATGTTTGTATGTATGTGTGTGTGTATGTATGTGTGTGTGTTTGTATGTATGTATGTATGTATGTTTTTCTGTATGTATGTACATACGTACATATGTATGTATGTTTTTTTTGTTTGTATGTAGGTATGTATCTATGTATGTATCTATGTAAGAATGTATGTATGTATGTATGTATGTATGTATGTATGTATGTATGTATGTTTGTTTGTATGTAGGTATGTATCTAGGTACGTATCTATGTACGTATGTGGGTACGTATGTTTGTATCTATGTACATATGTATGTATCTATGTACGTATGTACGAATGTACGTACGTACGTATGTATGTGGGTATGTATGTATATATGTATGTATGTATGTATGTATGTATGTATGTATGTATGTATGTATGTATGTATGTATGTATGTATGTATGTATGTATGTATGTATGTATGTATGTATGTATGTATGTAGGTGTGTATGTATGTAGATTGCTTCTAGTATAAAATTTGATGTGTGTCCTGCTCTGTAATACTCATGAATTAGTGTGGACTTCCTTTCCAAAGCTGTGTGAACAATGGGGTGTCAGGCTTTGAAATTAATGTCTGTTAAGTGGATGGATGGTCTTGCTCATCATATACTTTAATGGGGACTTATTTCACATTCTAAGATTTTCTTGTAGATTTAAGATTTGTTTGTGAATCCTTCACAAAATCCTTATTTGGAACTGGTTACCCTTGTGCTTGTGAATCATTTGAAATCATGAATTGATATATATATATATATATATATATATAAATGATATTCTCCATCTATGTGACCATCTGTATATATTACAGGTTATCCATCTATGTTAAAATCTATATATATCGAAATTCCTCTATCGTTTTCTTGTCATTTTTTGATGATTTTGTTTAAAGTCGTATAGTAGGTCACTTTGTATTTTATCACCATCCACAGAGGTGGTAGGTGATTATTTATTTCGTATTAGTCCCATAGAAATGGATTCACGCGTATCCTTATAAAGGGATTCAGAAGCCATATATTTTGGTCATACTTAACAGGAAACGTCATACCTTTTACGGTCATCTGACAAGGACCATGTGGTTCTATTTAAGGTTCTTCATCCATGAAAATTTTCAATCAGTTTAACGTCATGTAAAGTGGAATTATACGTGAAAGGTTACTAATAGTTGTTGGTGCTGGAATTACACCTGATTAACACTTTTGGTCATACCCTATCGGTTAGTAACTAGACTAGAAAAGGTGTGATGGGTTTATAGGAGATTATAGCTCTGATGATGATGCATTTTATAATCATTTTTCTCAATGGGAATATGTCCTGATGGGGAGGCATGATATGGATCATAATAAATATAGATTATAGAAGTTAAAACTCTCATAATGAGTATGTCTCTGTAGTGATATGATTTTGAAAATTATGTTTAAACCTATGGGTGGTGTATTATGTGACTAGATTAATAGGAATAAAAATCAACATAGATTTATTTTCATAGATTAAGGTCATTTGTAATGTAACAACCTGATATTTTATGATATTTTTTTCAAATTAATTTAATTTCATCGATAGCTTGCATTGCATGCAACACATAGTATGAACGAACAATCAAATCCTGTTAAAATTTTTATTTAAAAATTACCATTATTACTAATACATTATACTTGGTGGCATGAATAGGAATAACCAAATTTTATGTATTATGTATAATGATTTTATATAATGAAAACATAATGATAAAAGTGGCTAATTTTTATAAAAGTCATCATATGTTTCAAAAATATTTTTTTTTCTAAAAATGATGTTTTTATTACATTGTGTAAGAAAAAATAAATGTAATTTTTCCACTTTTGAAATTTTATTAATTTTTTTTTCTAAAATATTCATATCAATATTTACTTAGGGTGAAATTTTAATATTTTTTAAGAATATATCAATTTGTTAAGGAATAGTAAAAACACATATATTTATAAAAAATTATTTTACTTAATAAAATTATGTCAATAGAAATCACCATTATATTTTTCATATTATATAAATTTACATAATTATTATTTCATTATATTTAATCCACTTAATTAATTTTTAAGCAACATAATGTTGATTTTTAGTATAAGTTTTTTGGGCTTAAAAACAAGATTTATCTGAAAACTCTTTTGAAGTGAATAATGTTTATACTTTATAATTAATTAAAAAACATAAGGAGTAAACATTTAAATTAAAATTATATATTTTACATCACAAAATATTAATTGAAATTCATATAATGTTATTACTAGTCATAGAGTTACTATAAAATCATCATTTTCATCAAAAATGTATTTCTTGAAAAAATTATTTTCATCACATATGTGGGATTAATTTTAAATTAAATACTAATAATTATGTTAATTATATTTTTATAAAGAATTAAATATTTAAAATTATCAAAATTTATATTATCTAATAAGGTAAACTTAATTTTTTGTCATAATGAATAGTGAAAACAGACAAAATATTTTACCACAATTAAAGCAAAAATGGTTTTATTAGGGGGTTAACCTAAAATAGTATGGTATAAATCAAATCAAAACTTATATAAAATGTATTTGGAAGACGTATTTTAACCTTATCATTTATAATTATTGATAATGGATTATGTTTTATCTTGGAGGCATGTGAAAAATGTAGGTACACCTTTTTCTTTTTAAAACATACAAGTGTGTCACTTAGCTAACTTATAAAAGGACAAACACTCTCCGCTCCTATTCACACCATAAATTACCTTTGGATCATATAATCCATACCGAAATATCTTCCTTAAATCCCCCATTAAAATATATATTGCTTATTTTTATGAGAAATATATTCTAATAATATTTTTGGTACTTACCTAAGGACTTTTTCCAAAATAGAAGTATCATATTTAACCGAGCATCTTTTTTTATTTATTCTTATCCCACCATAAATATTATTAAATTTTGATGATATAATAACAAAATTATAGACCATATTATTATATTTTATTAAGTTAATTGAGTAACCTAAATCCATCCCCTCTCTTATCAAATGTTGAACGAAATCATCATTCGTGTGTACGATGGACAGACACATCGCAGACCAATGTTATTCATTTTCCATCACCACCTTAAATAGATGGATATAATGATGTATTTGATATATATATATATAATATATTTATGATATTATTATAATTATATAATTATGATGTCTTATATACCTTTTTTTCATTCTTTGGGGGATACAATAACACTGTTCATGTATACGACAAAGTACCACCTCGCAAAGCGATGCGATTCATTTTTCAATAACTCAACTCATTAATGGTAATTAGGGAAAATTTAATTATTTTATGATAAATATATAACATAAAAATTATTTTTTAAAAGTAATATATTATTTACCTTATTTTCGTTTCATCAGTTGAGAAAATGGAAACAATGTTCTTACATACGTACGATATACTGTCTCGACAAGCAGTGTATTCATATTCTATCTATAAATTTATGGATTAATATAAAAATATATATAGTAAATACATAATAAATTTATATTAGGATTAAAATTATATATAATTTGTAACCACACTAAAATTAAGAGAAATGAAAACACCAAATCAAAACTTACCCAAAAAAGAAGTTATTATGTGAAAAGTGATTCTAACATTGAATTATTAATAAAAGTATAATAACGGGTTATAATTAAATTATATTAGGTATGATATATATATATAATTATGGTTCTAAAAAATGAATATAATAAATTAATATTTACTATATGGGAGTGTTAATCATGTATGAAAGAAGTCAAGACTTAATGAAAGGGGATTTTTTCATAAATTTCCTTCTTTTGGACATAAGTTATGTTACACACCTGTCTACTTATATTATGGGTATATAATACCCCTTTAAAATTTTATACATTTAATATATTTATTTTCACGATATTCATTGTTTCATTTGGGCCTAGGATTCAAAGGATATAAATGTGGTAAAGTTTTGATGTTACAATATCATTGTTAATCAGGATTGTTTATGATTAATCTTTTGATGATGAAATATTATGATCTATTTCTCAAGAAATTGTTTTATTTTATTATAATTTTTATGTTTCATGAAAATACATGTTTTCTTTCATATTAATTTTATTATGTACTTGGTTGACCAAACTAATATTTTTATTAAATAATTCTTTATTTTTCTCTTCGTTCAAAAACCCATTTTATTTCATATCCATGTTTTATAAAAATGTTTTAAAATTTCCCAAAATATTCATTAAAGACATTTTACCCATGTTTTAATTTTTCAGAATATTTTAAATGGAATATTCAGGTCAATTTCTAAATAAAGACCATTTTTATCTTACAAAAAAAGTGAAGAAATAGAAGTTTTAACCTGTACAATATGAATGGAATTTAACACCTTCATATCCTTTATTTTATTTTAATTTTTTTATATTTCCATGGTTATTTTAAAATAAAATTACTTCCAAAATATTTTATGGACATGTAATTTAAAAAAATGTTATTTTCAAATAAGGTTTATTTTCCTCAAGAAACATTCCAAGTGGTTTTTCTTTCAAAATAATTTTCCATCTAATTTTAATTACTTTTATGTTAAATAATATTTATTGGGGATATGATCCAATGATATAATTATTTTTCTTCTCTGGATAGTAAATTTTTCTGAATATAATATGTTTATGAAGTTTTTTATTTTCCAACACGTTAGGAATTGGTGAAATTATCTATGAAACCAATTTATTTTCATGGGTTCTGATATGATTAATTATTTATGAAACCAAATTTTCTTTATGGGTTCTAATATGATGATTTTTTATAATCTTTTTGGAACACATATATTTGATTTTCATTATGTGACATGTGAGACCTATATATCCCCCCCAATTCATTGGGTAAATATAGATATCTCATCCGATAAATATTATTGTAATGAGGAGTGTACCTAGTTTAGTAAGGGAATGTTTCCACTATGAGAGTCTGGGGATTGATCCCTGACTACTACGATCATTTGGGGAGTGAACTCATTCCACTATTATTGCCTTATAAATGAGCCTTCACTACAATGGAAAATATTTTATTATTTTTTATTTTTATTACATTATTCCATTATTCCATGTCTTATTTTAATTTTATTTCCTTGTGGATCAAGATTATAATATTTGATATAAATGGTATTGTTTTCAAATGTCATGTTAATGTTACCATACCCTTATTCTCACATTATATTTGATATGAATGGTATTGTTTTCAAATGTCTTGATAATTAAACCATACCCTTATTATCACATTATGTTAGTGTATCTCCCTTGTTTACCATTACTAAGTATCTATGATCACCCTTTCTTATTATTACATTCCCAAAGTTATAAATAAATTTATTATGTATGATATGATTAAAAATGGTTCTAATTATGCAGAACATGGTGGGAGATGACATAGATCACGTATGGACATGTTTCTTAAGTTTACATTTTTTCAAAGGCACTACAACTAAACACTTCTAGACTGGATAATTATATTTTTTAATGAATATTCATTTAATAATATGTAATTATTATGTCTGAGAAGTTAGGGTATTTACAGTTATTATTATAGGTAAGTTAACATAAATTTGGAAATTGTGATGATAACAATTTAGTCACATACATAAGTATATTTCTAAGGACATTTCTATAGATTATTCAAAGTATATGAAAATGTCCTGCAATTATGGTAAAGGATAGAGTGAGTGGTTTCTATAAAATTACATCAATGTCTAGATAATACAAGTAGATATGGCACTAGCATATATTTATCTAGGGTAAATAACTCAAAAATGATCACATTGAGCTTGACATGATTTCCAACTGGTGCATTATAATGTTCCTCTATGCACACTTGGTGTGACACTCATGGGGGATATACATTGTAATTTCACAAAATCATTGCAAACCATCATGAAGGATTTATATAGATTGTTACTATGAATGAATTATTATAAAACTAAAGTTTCATGGATTCAAAATAATGCGTACTAATTTAGGCATCAAAAAATTGATTATGTTGATTATATAGCTCCTTATTATGATTATTGTTCCCCACACTATACCTTTTAGTTTATTTTATGGATGAAATTCCAATGAACCATGTATATTCTTTGTGTGATGGATAATGAAATGATTTTCCTCTTGATAAATGAAATATTACAAGAGATGGAATGAAAAATATGTTGGTTTTGATCACTCAACTATCTTAGTACATGAATCAGACTAAACATACAAACGAGAGTAGAGGAAAAAATGTTCTATTGAGTCCTTCAAGTGGAAATTTTCACCTTCTTTTATTGGTTCTATTAATCCACTAGTTTCTTAAAAATTTATTACAACAATTGAGAATATAATTTCCATTCTCCAGTGTTCAGAACATGAAAAATTAATTTTGGTTGTCTATAATTTTAATTGATAAGTAGATCAATGGTCGAGTCATACTAGGAATACAAATCAGAAAGATGAAATTGAATCTGCGAAATGGATTGAGTTTAAGAACTTATTTTTCAATAAGTATATTACACATATTCATAATAAAAAAATAGATAAGGAATTCGTAGATATAAATAAGAAGGATTATAGATCTATTGGTACCAATGTGGAAAATTCTTCAAGATGTACAAGGTATGCTTATGGTATTATCATCCAACTTGAATATAAGGCTGATCAATTCTCTAGGGGATTAAAACAAATCCTCTTAATGGTTTTGGACATAAGGGACTTTGGTAGCTTGAAGGAAAACATTCATTGTGCTCTCAAGGTAGAAATAGAGATTTGGGTTATCCACTAATTGCATGGATTTGATAAGAAATGAAAAATGGATTTCAAATGAAACTCTAAAAACCATAAAAAAATAAGATAAGTTTTACTTTATCCTCAATATATAGATGGAAAAATCAGAGAAGTCATTTTAAGGGGACTAGTAAAAGTTTTATGTTTGGGAAGGAAGGTCATTGAGAAATTGATTACCAAAGTGATGGGAAGAAGATATATAATGATGCAAATAGAGAGAAAGATCCATAGAATGCACTACCCACACTCCAGTGTTTCACGTATAAGGATCATGGTCATTATGCCAACCAGTTTCTAAATTTGAAGTTTAATGATGATGATTTATATCCACAATCTCTTAAGCTAAGGGACAAATGGAAATATCCTGTGATCACTATTTCTGATGAGGGTTGTGATAACGACTGGGAGGAAGGTACACATACAATACACTCTAGAACTGTTAATGTCTTATTTGACTCTATATCTACCAATTCATTTATATTTGAATAATTACATATGGGTATTAACATTGCACCAAAACAATTATGTGTATAATTAGTAGTGAAAACCCCTAATTGTACAAGGATTTCATCACAAATTTTTTATTCCACTCTAGTTTTAGTTTGCTGGAATGTGGTTCATATAAATATTTTCATTCTTTATATGGATTAATTTGATGTTATATTAGGATTGGATTGGATTTCACTACATAAATCCTATATTAATTTCCAAGTAAGTGAAGTCACATTTGATATTCCAAACCATCCTATGATCTTCTATTAGTGAAATGATAAATGTGAGAATATAATGGAAATAGAAAATTTTATGGGTTTTAATTTCTATTCAAAAGTTTTATTTCTATTAGATGGATGGGAGGAAAATTAACATCAATGACATCCCTATTTTGTGAATTATTATTGATGTATTTCCATAATATTTTTCTAGTCTTACACCAGAATGTGAAGTTGAGTTTTTAATAGAACTCATACTAGGTTCCACACCTATTTTAAAGACTACCTATATAATAACACTAATAGAGTTACAATAATGGATTGAGAAACTTGAGGAGAACCTTATAAATGGATACATTTAGCTATATTTTCATCTTAGGGTTCACCAATTCTATTTTTTCAAAAATAAATACGGATCAATGAAATTATAAATTGATTATCAAGAGCTGAATGAGATCAAAATAAAGAATAAGTATACACTACCCCAGTATTGATAGCCTATTTGATCAACTATATCGACCTCAATAATTTTCTAATATTGACCTTCATTCTATATATCAGCAATTGAGGGTCAAAAAGGAAGATATACCCTTGGGATAATTTGTTATAGGGTATGGAAACTATGAACATATAGTGATATTATTCGGTATTAATTATTCCCCTCATATATTTATGGATTTAAGGAATATAGTCTTTAAAGACTACCTTGGTTAGTTTGCAGTAGTATTTATAAATGATATTCACATTTATTCAAACTCAAATTAAGATCATGAATATCATGTCATAAATGTAATAAAGACTATATGTAAGGAGAAATGATATGAAAAATTTACAAAATATGAATTTTAGAAAACAAAGGTTTCATTTTTGGGTCATATAATCTCAAGATAGTGTATATTGGTAGATATATCAAAGACAGAGGATATTGAATGTTGGACCAAACCAACCACTTTGAGATAGATATATAGTTTCTTTGGTATAGATGTAAATTATCAACAGTATGAGGAGAATTTATCAAGACTATCTAATCCACTGACCAAGTCAACTCAAAAGGGATCCAAGTTCTTATGGACATATGAATGTGAGGAATATCTCATTGAACTGAAGAGAATAATAGTCTGATAACCTGTGATTACATTACCCTATAATAGAGAAGGATTTATAATATATAATGATTCATCAAAAAATGGATTTGGATGTGTTGTTATGAAGAATGACATGGTTATAGATTTTTCCCCCTGACAATTTAATGTTCATGAGAAAAATTACTCAACTCATAATTTGGAGTTAACATCGGTAATTTTTTCATTAATGACATATAAGAATTATATTTATGGAGAGAAGTGTGATATATATATATATATACATATAATATTCCAACAATTATAAATTATATATTGAGACTGAGGGATTTGAATAGGCAATAGAGAAGACGGTTAGAACTAATTAAGCATAATGACTTCTCAACACATTACCACAATGGGAAAGTGAACTAGGTAGTCAATGATTTAAGTCAAAAGGATCAAGATAGATTATCCATGATGAGGATAAAAAAATATCCAATATTTATATATTTTAAAATGATAGATATATTAAACCTAAAGTAAAGGTAGAAATCATATCTTTCTCCATTGAATGTTTAACCATATATCCAAGTAAATATTAAAGAGGCATGAAAGGAAGATAAAGATCTACAAAAAACATTAGAAATTTTACAGAGTTTATCATTGATCAGGATGGAATGATAAGGCTCGTGAACTTTTTATGTGTTCCATACATAAAAAATTTGAATAAGGAATTTTTAGATATTCTTATAGTTCTCCATTTTCTATTCATAATTTAAGTGAGAAGATGTATAGAGATTTGAAAGAGTATTTTTGGTGAGATGTTAGGAATAGATATATCAAATAGTTTATTTATATGTTCTTGGTATATTAGAATGTTCAGGGTGAAAGAAAAATGTATAAGGGTATGTTACATAAACCACCCATTCTGGAATTGATATGGGAATACATCACCATGTATTCTGTCATCAGACTCTCTAAAACATCTAAAGGGAAATCTACTATATGGGTTTCAGTTGATATCCTTAAAAAGTCAACATAATTGATCACAATTAGAGAATATTTATATCTGGATCATCCTTCTAGGATATATATTAAGGAAGTGATAAGGTTTCATGTATTACCACATTAAATTGTATCTTATTAGGATATGAAGTTTACCATAAAGATCTTGAAAATTTATTAAAAATCTCTTGATACAGAGTTGAGTTTCAGTACTGGTGTAATCCTAAAAAAATGTCCAATCCAAGATAATATTTCAAACCCTATAACATATGTGGATATGTTATTATATGTATTTTATATTTGGTTAGGACGATCACTTTACTCTTGTTGAGGTTTTATAAAACAATATTTTTTACTCGAGCATTCTGATGGATCAGTATGAATCCATCTATTGAAAGAAGTGTATAAATCCATCATAATATAATAATTTTGGAAAAATAAATATATTGAGACATAAGATAATAGAATAAATATCATATAATTTTACATTTATTCAACAATACATAATGGTGGCATTAAATTGATAAGGAATTTATGCTAATAATCATTGATGTGGTCTATAATTAGAAGTTGGTGACATGGTGTTTCTAAGAATTTCTCTATAGAAGAAGGTAATGATATTTGGAAATAAGGGGAAAATCACTACATATATTGGTCCATTTTAAATTATTTATTGTATCAGTATGGTCTCCAATCAGATAGATCTTCCACTAAACCTCCCATAAGTTCACGATATGGTCCATGTATCTCTGTTGAGGAAGTACAAGCATGGGAATTCACAAATACTGAACTTAGAGGTCATAAAATTGGAGAAATATATTTATTATGAAGAACTGGTAGAGATTATAGATCAAATAGAATTTTTTATATGAAACTAGACCACACAGCTAGTCAATGTTTGGTCGTTAAACCACCTATTTGAGGAAGCTACGTGGGAACCTACCTATGTGATGAGGTTTAAGTATCCTCATCCATTTGTATTAGAGTGATGAATTTTAAGGGTGAAATTAATTTAAGTGGGGGGGGATAATGTAACACCCCAATATTTTATAATTTTTTTCAAATACATTTAATTTCTTGGATATCATTCATTACACACAACACTGAGTTTTAATGAACCATGAAAACTATTAATATTATTATTTAAACAAGATCATTATTACAAAGACATTAAAAATTGAATAATTAATTTAACTTACCAAATTTTAAATATTATATATAATGGAATTATATCAAAAAACATAATGATATTTTTTTAAAATTTTTAGTAGTCTTTAAATGATTCAAAAGTACTATTTTCTCATAAAAATGATGTCATTATATTTTTTTAAAAAATAATAAAATTATTTTATGAAAATTTTATCAATTTTTTTTAAAAATAAAATTAATTTTTTAGATAATCATATCAAAATTTACTTAGGATAATAATTTTCCATTGTTTGGAAAATAATTATTTCTTAGTGAATCGTGAAAATTGCCAATTTTTGGTAAAAATAGTGTCATTTATTTTCAATAAATTTTGTAAATAGAAATTAAAATTCCATTTTGAGTATTTTTTGATGTAAAATATGTATTATTTTTTATAATTAATCCACTTATTTAATTTTTAATCAACAATATACTGGATTTGAATATATGTTTATTTTTTGGTTTGAAAACAAGATTTTTCAAAAAACTACTTTAAAGTGTATAATGATTCACCTTTTTAGTTAATTAAAAAAAATAATTATGAATTATTTAAATTTAATTTATAGATTATATATAAATAAATATTAATTAAAATGGTTATAATGATTATTTCTAGTTATATATTTAATATAAAATCATCATTTTCTTGAAAAATTATACTTATTTAAAAACTGCTTTTTCATCACGTCTATTAGATTAATATTAAATTATATTATATATAATATATCAAATAAATTTAGTAAAATGGGTTATATATTTGTAATTATAATAATTTATATTTTTTAATATGTTTAGCTTAATTTTTTTCATAATGATTAGTGAAAATAGAAAAAATCTTTTACCATGGTTAAGGTGAAAAATGATTTGTTGAGGGTTAAACTAAAATGGTATGGGTTAAAAATTACATAAAAAAATGTATATTGTATATTTTCTACACATATTTATAACTTATCATTTCTAAGTCTCTATAATGGTCAATTTTAGAGCCTTTTGTCATGTGAAAAATGTGGGCACACATTTCTCCTTTTTAAAATTACAGGTGTGTCACTCACTACACTTACAAAAGGTAACCCATTATCCTATCCTCTTCACATGATAAAATCACTTTGAATAAAACCAAACCTTACCATATATCTTCCTTAATTACCTCCCCAAGACATTTATTTCATATTTTTATCATAAATCTATATGAAGATGTCTTTAGGTGGTTATCTAAGAAGGTTGTCCGAAGAAGAGGTATTATGTTTAACAGAGCATATTTATTTTATTTTTTCTTCCACATCCTTCTTATATTATTCAATTATGAAGATATAATGACACTATTTTTTTCCCATTTACATATATGTTATTTTTTTATTGTAATAACATAAATCCATCTCATCTTCTAGCAAATTGGATACAAAATCATCATTCTTATGTATTGTGGGTGACCGCCTCACAAACTGATGATCACCACAATACATAGGTTGATATAATTATGGAAATAATATATATTATTTATTATATTATTATACCTCTGGAATTATGACATAATATATACCTTATTTTTTTCTATTCTATGGTGAATATGATAATGTCATTCGTGTGTATGGAAGACTAATTCCTCACAAAGAAATGCAATTAATTTATCAAAAATCCATTCAATGAAATGTAATTATAGTAAATTTAATGACGTTTTGTGATATATATGAAATAATAATTATTTGGTAAAATTAATATATTATTTACATTCCTTTTGTTTCATCCACTAATTAAATGGAATCAATGTTCATTCTTACTTTTGAGCAACCGTCTCCATGAATGGTATATTTTACATTCAATCTAAAAAAATATAGATTTATATAATGAAATAGAAAATGATTGTATATTATATTTATATAATGTTTAACATTCTGGATATTATGGAACTATGATGAAAGTAAGAGGACTGAAAATACCAAATCAAACCATACATGAAAAACAGAGTAGTTATTACCTAAAATGTGATTTAAACATGGAATTATTAATAAACAAGTAATAAATAGTCATAATTAATTAATATATGTTATGATATATATATATATATAATTATGGTTCTATATTATATGTATTATAAACTAATATTTATTATAAAGTTGGTATGAACTTGTACTAAGGAAGTCGAGACTTAAAGTAAGTGATTATAATCTCAAATTTCCTTATTTGGGACATAAGCTATGTTACGTACCTATATTCTTCTATGAGGTGTATATACTAACACTTTTTTATTCTGAGTGATTAAATGATGTTTGGGGTGAATTGTGTAGCCAATAAAATTTTCTTTTAAAATTTATTTAAAACAAAATCCCTCAGGTCAGTTAAAAATGACCAGTTAACAAAAACAATAATTTTTTTTATCAAAGTGGGATTAGAAATCTATTTTAACAATATTTAAAATCACATTATATTTTGAAACTAAATTACATAATTAAAATACTCTATATAAGCATAAATTAATTCTGTCTATCAAATTGAATTTTTTTATTATACATTAAATAATAAATGCATTTTTAACATTGAAATATAAAAAGACAAAACTAAAACACATTGTGGAATAAAAAAAGGGTTCAATATTATGAGGAGACTTAATCCCCTATACTTGGAAATCAACTTCTAAATACAATATTATTGTTACAATAATCTGATCCACAACCTATAATTTTTTTTCAAACAACACACACTGGTTGTCCAGGATGATAGAATCATCCACAGTTATACTTGCGAAGAGAAACAATAAAAAGGTCACAAATAAACTCTTCCATAATTATTATGGGTATGAAAATAAAATGAGTTTGAGAGAATATCATGTATTCTATGGTTTAATAACAAGATTTAGTGTGAAGATATATATAGAGTATCCTAAACACTGCTCAAAAGTTAAGTGTAAAATAGAGTGAGAAAATAAGTAGTGATAAGAAAAGATGTTTCTCCTCAATTAGTGATGCTTTTATTTTTCATAGATCTTTGAATGTTTCATAGATAGGAGCTTGTATAAGTTATTTAGAAATTTTAGAAAATATATTATGGTAGAGTATATAATAACCATCTTCTGTTTTCAGTAAGACATCACACACATGCCACTTGATTCATTGTATAAAATTTTATTGTTATTTTATGTATTCCACACCTTTTACACCCATATATATATATATTATCATATCATCTTCGATTAGCTGTACCTATGTGTTAAGGAGCCCTATGAATATATATCTCAACATATCCAAATTATATTTCAAATAATAATATTAATGATATCTAGGATCCTCGTATTGAACACTAAATCAGGAAACCTTCAACTTTGTATTCAATGCATTAGTGGAATGGTTTTAAGAACAATGGTTAATAAGTCCATGCAACACTATCTTAATTAACCCCCAAAAAATACTCATAGTGAGCATTAAGTTCAAATGAAATACCACAATTGTAGCATACTAAAATTAGATCATATCATATGGTAGTATAAACCAATGGTCAATTAGAAAAATTGTATCATAGTTAACATTTGAGGTTTTAAAAGTATATTATCTATACTGATGGTGGATCTGATCAGTCTTATAACAGGTTTGATGTTAGATCAATCTAGATGTAGAAAAACATTGGTGGTAGCACGACTATGTAGGTAGCAAAAATATTGTGGTAGTAAACTCTAGAGGCAGAAAAAGTCTAATGGTATAAGAAGTTTGGAAGTATCATATATTTAGTAGTAGATTTTCTCATCAGTAGTTACTCTAATTGTACATGTAGTTCAATGGTAGATAAATTTCACCAGTATATCATGATTGAACTAATTGTGGATAATTATATCCATTAGTTGATCAATTTTAACTGATGGTGGATCTTCATAACTAACATTAAATCTATCTTTATCTATATTATATTTTCAAAATGATATACTATCATTAAATAGAAATCGCAATAGAAACATAATAAAAAAGATTTGTGAGCATTAAAATAAGGATATTCCAAAAATCATTCCATTTTTTGGATCACATATCAAATAATTTTAAAAACAATGTATCAAAAAAATAGCGATGAATTTGAAAAGTAATAGTGTTCTTAACATTTTAAATATTTAAAGTGAGATACTAAGTTTAAATGTTGAAATATAATATTCTGAAATATAATTATAAACATAAATTTAAATGTCATCCAGATAATTTTTCTACATTTTGGAATTATCAATAACATAAGAAAATAATGATAAAATACAAATAAATAAATAATAATAAAGAGAGAGATATTTTTTTAAGCTTCAATAACTAAATTTTCATTTGACTATAGCTCAAAATAAATACAATGTAAAAACACAATCCTTATCAATGACTAATCCTAGTATGAATCACTCTCATCTATACATTACATAGTATTAATTGTATATTTTCCTTTTCAAGAGACATGAGGTACTGAGGACGATGATGAGGGTGTAGATATATAGGTAAGAAGTTCATAGATCACCACTGACATGTGATGCCACAAAGTTTCAACTAGTGACATAGTAAAGGGATGGAAATTAGGATGTAAAGGAGCTAAAGATGGTTAAAAGGTGAAGGCTGTTATAGTAATGGCTTCTGGTTCCACCAATTCTATTCTAGAAACAGGAAAAATTGTTTCATTAGATTTAAGAAATCTATAATCATTTTACAAATTTATTAAATTACTTTGAAAAAATCATTATTCTCTTCCATAAATAGTTTGGACATAGTGGTTAACACATTAATCTAGTATACTTTTTCCTTTAAGGACCTAGTTATAGGAGGAATCCACAAATTATTATCAAGAAAATTAAAATGCTAATTCAGATCTTACTTGTGATAAATTATAGAGAGGTACTATTTTATAGCTTAGTGATAGTCTCTATATCACTTCACGCTACATTCAATCACTCCATAACCAGTTTATATATATGCTCACTATTCTATCTAGTCTGCCAAATGTCCTCCTAATGAGATTCAGTGATATCATCCATGAAGGCATGAAAATAAAATCTAACTATGGTTCTTTTCATCCCAGCATCAATAGATAGAGTAAGAGGTGGAATGGTGGATGTAAAATCAATAATAGTAGGTAGGGCCTTCAACACCTCTAAAAATGATACTTTGATTGTAGTGAAACTAGAACACATCTCCTCCATAATATGATGTACAACTTACATCTCATTTTAAAACCTTCTCTAATTAAACTCTACCTATTGAATCATTAAAATAAAGTATTTTTTTGAATATGTATGATGAATAATAAAATGAAATTACTTTTATTAGCTTCACTAAGATGGGAAACACTATGAGCCTAGGATGTAAAAACTCAACTAAAATCAGAAATCAACCTCTATATAAAAGTCTCTAAATCAACTCTAGAAACTTATTGTAAAGGGATATAGGGTCTATGAATAATTGAATGAATCTTTTATGGGATAGATTTAATAGCTTCTCCATCCTCAGTTCCAAATAAAGGGACAAAAGATGTGAAGCCTTGCAATTTCCCTGCCTCATTAATCCTCTCCATATGATCTACCATAGGATCTGATTCAACATCCAATATAACAGTTCCACCATGATCTGTTGTAATTATATGATCATTACTATCAACCTATCCCTCAAAATCTTTGTAGGCGATTCCAAGAAACATGGAACCAGAAGATGGAAGTCCCTTAGATGTTGCTCCATCATCAAATGTGGTAGCTAGTTCATCCCTATGAACTAATATCTGGCTGGAAGAACCTAATGATTCATATACCTCAATAGATACTCTAGGATTTCCTCTAATAGAGGTAACAACACCAATATGATGAAAAAAACTTGGTCTTTCCTTTTATATAGACCTACCTAAAACAGATACAATAGAGAAGGATATGACTATTCCCTCTCAACGTCATCACCATGAAAAAACTCTTATCTTTCACAGCCTTTCTAAATAAGACAAGGTATGCATACTCAACTACCAATATCACCATTGTCATCATGTCTCTAAGCATTCTTATTCTTATCCCTATGGTCATCATTACCACAATATCCATTCTCAAAACTACTAAAAAGCTCCACTAATTCACTTAAGGTTTCATAATAACTCTGAATTTTATTTTCCCTAGAGTCTTTTCTGTCCTTTTCAATTCATTCACTCAATAATATCTCTCCATCATGCATAGAATAATGTTAAATTGCAAGCCCCTAGGATAAAATTGGGATTTTGATAATATCTAGATAACTTCATTCTTCAATAGAAACAACTACTTCGTATTCTAATTTCCAATCATAGGAATAAGTCACAATCTCATATGGATATAATCTATGAATAAATATATACTTAGGACTTGTATGGTGGTCCATAGGATTAAAAACCTCATAAATATTTTCATTAATTTTCCCCCCTTCAACATAAATGTATTCCAATTGAATTTCCATATCATATAGGCTTATTTTCACAAACAAGAACCACCACATTTTACCACTTATTCCTCATCCTCAACAGCCTAGCCTTTAGCTTCCAACTTAGATAAAATTAGATAAGGATAGATTAGAGAGTTTCATCAGGATGTGGTCTTTATCATCTCCATCATATATATCATAATATATCTACATCGATTATTTTTGTCCCCAATTTCATTAAGGAATGAAATAAATACATTCAGATACCTCATTGTAATAAAATCCCTTTTCATGGGACATTGTATAAGCTGGATAAATTTTAACAGGAGTATACTCTCACCATTAATCCTTATAGAATTAGGTCATACAATAGTACCATTTCCATTTAGTTTTAAAAGTGTATCTTCATACAAATAAAATATTACTACCACTCAATGTATAACTTTGATAGTCATCCAATAGACATTTATGAAGAACAATAACGAACATTTTTCGTTTCTTTGAAAATGCTATAACCTATTTTCCATCTATCCTACTATGAATGACATCTTTCTTCTCACCAAAATTGTACTCTTCATATTGGTAAAACCGAAGAACCAACTTTAGATAAAATGGTCTATCATTCCTTGAAAACTATTCTGACAATCCCTTGTCCTGAATCACTTTTAGAACTAATGAATTTCTTGATATCATTTATTTATCATAAATATCTTACATTGTAATTACTAAACGATTTTCATGCTCTGTGTTTTTTATTTGACAGCACCATGGATCAATACTCCATGACATTTATTTGAACGATGTGATATTTAAGAAAGTAACACTAAGGGGAACTTCACTCTCACCACTATACTAAATCGAAGGGTGAAATAAAAGTGTAAGGAAGGTTGAAGGTCTATAGAGAAAAGGGAAGTCGAAATGGTATAAAAGGTAGGAACAAGTGAATGTGTTCCAAAATTTGATTTAATTTTGATTTTATCATTTTAAAATTTTTGATTTTAAAATATAAGAAAATATAATTGAACAAATCAAATAAAAATTAAAGTGATGAGAAATTATAACATGATAATATAATAATAGATACTTGACTGATAGATTGCTAATAGTGTATCTACCAATAGTAGATCTCCCAATGGAGGATCACACAATGGTGGATTTCTAATGGTGGATCTTCCAATTGATGGATTTTATAATTATGGGTCTTCCAATGATAGATCACCAATGGGGGATCTTTTAACAGTTGATCATCCAATAGTGGAATTTCCAATGGTGGAATTCTCAATTTTGGAGATTTGAAGATAAAATATTAACCAAAATTTAACATTCCAAGTTCATGTTTAATATAGTTTAATATCTCATAATTCAAGGCCTTTGTAAAAATATATGTAATATGATGTTCAGTTCCTATAAATTTAAGATTAATATTACATTTTTGAAATTGTTCTCTAAATATGTGATGTCTTACGTCAATGTGTTTTTTACTACAATGAGATAAAAGAATTTTGGAAATATTTATCACCCTTTTATTATCACAACTTATAGTGAAATTTTTGAATTGATATCTATAGTATATAAATGTGTGTCTTACTAACAAAATATATACAAAACAACTTCCAAAATCTAGGTATTCAATTTCAATAGTGGATTGAAAAGCAATATTTTTCTTTTTATTACACTAAGATATTACTGAATTTTCCAAAAGGTAACATGTTACAGACTTTTTTCTCGGTATAACATGAACATCCAAAGTTTTCCTCAAAATAACTTATTTAATAAAATGATTGTCCACTAGGATAAAACACTCCAATTTTTTTTGTATACTTGAGGTGTTTGAAAATTATTTTAACAGAAAATAAATTAGAATATTTATGATTTTTCATGAAAACAAGAACACATAAAAAACTAAATATAATATATTGTTTACTTGTAGTTAGGTATATAAATATTCCAATCATTACTCTATGATTGTATTGATGTACTAAATTTATAGTTTCTTCAAGATCCAGCTTATAGGTTATACTTATGGGAGTATAGCTACATTTTGTGTTATCCAAACCCAAAAAATTATATGGTGTTTAGTATATATAATTTGATTTAAAATAATTTCATATTTATTTTAAAAAAATTTAAAAATATGAAATAAATTTATTTCTCCCAGTAACCTCATTTCTTTCATGACCCGTCCCCTAGGGCCCATGTCGTGACTACCCCAAGCCCGCCTTCCATAGGCTAGGGGTTGGAGACTAGCACCGAAAGGCGTATTCCCTAAAACTGGGAAGGCAATGCCATTATAAGCTCAAAACTCAAAAAACTAAGCACAAAGAAGGATACAAGCAAAACGTAAAACTATATAGTAAGCATGGTGTTTATAGAATGAAAAAGGGGCCACAATAAAAACCCAGCTGAAAAGTACAAGTAAACTGAAAATTAAAAGTAAAACTGAGAATAGCTCCAGTGAACAACTGCCAAGGATTCTACCTGAAGGGTATATACATATCTCGAACGGTCACCTGTGAAGTATGCCTCATCAAATATCCACCTCGAGCTACCTCCAGTAATGGTACTCTCGTCCTCAGTCAGCATTGTCTGTCGTTTGCAGAAAATAGAACAAGGTGTGGGCATAGCCCGTGAAAGAGTGAGTATAACGATACTCAGAAGGGACCCCAAGACCCTCAAAGGTCTCAAAAAATCCACAAAGGATAACCCAAAAATCATGAAAACAACTGAGAACCCAACTTAGGTATATGACCATACATATAACTAAGTTTTCGAGTTTACCCATCTCAATAATGAGGAAACCCAGGGCCTAACTCAAATCCCAAAGATCAACTATTCCACGAAGGAAAGAATACCACAATGGTCACTACCCCAAAGTTAGTAACACATAGGTAACGCCACACTATAAATACCACAAAGGCATAATAACACATAAGTGTACCAAAATGATAAAGACTCACATCACACCAGGTATAACATAGGTATGGTGGAAAAGATGATTAGATGTAACTACTGAATCATCTAATTCTGCTGAGAGTTAGACCCACGTAGGATCCTAAATCATCAGACCCATATAGGATCCCAATACAGTAGACCAACGTATGATCCTGGAGTATTCCATCATGGATTACTAGAGCAGATCCATGTGGGATCCTGGAATACAGACACATGTAGTTTCCCAAAGCACCGACCCTTGTAGGATCCTAAGGCACAGACCCACATAGTATCCCTTTCTCGTATTAAATCCAGTCACAGGGTTCCCGAACTAAGCTCATGTGATTCTAGGAGGGTCCACTTCTCAAGACACAAGTTGATACTCCCACTACCACGATGTCCCATGGAGAAGTATCCCAAAGGACCGCCACGTAATAGGGGTCTCAATGAAATAGATGTTTCGTCAATCGGACGCCTTGTCTATAAGTTATTGGCCTTTTAGTCATGAGGGCTTGGTTGGATTTGTGATCGATCCAACCCGGTCATACCCCGACTTTATCCCAAACTCATGTGGGGTATACCCAAAGGAACATCACGATCTAAGGTTTCTGGTGCCATAGATGGTTCTTCAAACAGATGCTCATGGGTCCAGTTAAAGCTGAAAGAGGGAAAAGGGGTCAAAGTTGACCTGGGTCTGGTCTGATCTAGTCGGACCGACCCGGTCCGACCTGGTCTGGGCTGACCCAACCCGGTTTATGTCGACCCAGTCTGACCCGGGTCTGGCCCTAGGGCCGACCCGGATCATCGGCGTGACCCTGCCCGTATGGCCCGTGGATGGGTGACCCCTCAGTGGGGTCCGCCCTAGCCCCCACCCAAGGGGGAGGCACCCCCTGGGTACCTCGAACGGCTGGTCCATTCGGGTTCGGTGGCTGATCGGTTGGCTCCACGTGCTGCTGACAGCTAGCATGTGGGACCCAGGGTCCAGCTCAGCTCCCCAGTTGGATGGATGGCCAATCCACCTGCATAGTACAGTCATGTGTTCTACCACCAACAGTAGCCAGCAACAAGTCGACCGCCCCTCCTTCATCATCGTGGCCTCATGTGGCATCCCCTGCACTCCTGGTGATGCAGACACGCGCCGCCACCCCCTTCACGCGGCTGGCTGAGCGTCGGCCACCACCCTTGCTCTACCACGGCTGACGGGCTACGACCCTTCTCTGACAGCGCGGTCGCACCGCTGTGGTCATCGTGGTCGGCCCGAGTTCTGTTCACCGCTCTCGATCCCTTCCGGTGCTAGTCAAAGGAACCGGTCACCAGCGACATTCCTCAAGCTACCGGGCACGCCTCGGTGGCCTGTTACTCAATCTGTAGACTCCCGTACTCGTCTCAGGGCATCACCATCGATTTAATACCACCACAGTTGGAAATTTCTCAACCTGAAAACAAGCCATGAAGAACACCAAATTCGACATGGTTTGCGGAGAGGTCATGTCATGTTCATTTGTACAACACTCTCCACATTAGAATGGAATAAAGCAACATAGATGTTCTAGAATCGAGAAGAATGAAAAGAACAGGTAAGTGTTATACAAAATCAAAAATCCCAACCTCAAAGATTCGTTGACTTCAGTGAGGAGAGGGAAATATAGATGTCTGTTCGTCATCCATAAAGTTGTTCCTCATTGGAGATCCTTTGACGGAGTTCTTCATTGAAGAAAATCATTGAAGGAGAAGAGTTCTTCCTCTATGGAGGTTTCCTCCAGAAAGATCCTACACCAAGAGCCCAAACTAGGTGATGAAGAGCCTCCACATTAATTGATAGGTTTAATGAATTCATTTAGTGAGGTCATTAAATTTTGGGGATTTGGCATAATTAAAAAGAATGGGGTTGAATAGGTCAGGTGGTCCCCTCTAAGAATTCAAAATAATTCAAAAGTTAATAAAAATAAAGATAGTTTATGTTTATTTCCACTTTATTTTTATTTTCCTCCTATGGGTAGGAAAAACCAACTTCCACCCTCAACCTACTAAGGTTGTGGTGATGGTCTCCTTAAGAAAATATCAGTGATGCAAGTTCAACGGTGTCCTCATATTTCAATTCTGATCACTGGTTCAAAAGTTACAAAAACCTACTTGCACATTTACTGAATGTACCCGAAAAAATTTCATAAATTCATTCCGGGCACACCAAGCCTCTGAATCATGCGCTCTCAATTTTTGCGGACTCATAAAATTCCCATATAATTAAAAAAAATTGCATGGAAAAGTCAGGTCATTACATTCTCCCCACCTCAGGGCTTTGCATCCCCGAAAGTCACAACACAAACTAAGGAAACAAGTGGGGTTACTGATCACATATCTGAGCCTGCCACTCCTAGGTGCTCTCTTGAAGGTTCCCATGCTTCCAATGTACATGATCCAAAGGTATCAACCACCCAGGACAGACCTACTCCTGTCGATCCTCAATCTCTGCTGGAACCTTCGTAAACATCGCCCCATTGTTGATGTCATGATAACCCCAGTCAATGATATGAGATGGTTCATCCACGTTTCTCCTCAACTAGGATACATGGAAAACATTGTGCACCCGGTTCAACTGAGGTGGAAGAACTAAGAAGTAATCCACCTCAGCAATATTGCTGAGGACCTGAAAGGGTCGACGGAACTCAGAGATAACTTGTCACCCCAGCCAAATATCTGCAAACCTCATCAGGGTGAGACCTGTAGAAAGACATGGTCACCATCCTCGGACTCTAGAGGTCTCCATCTTCTGTCAGCATAAGACTTATGCCTGCTCTGTGCAGTCTTCATCCACTCCAGGATTATCTGCACCATCTTTGTGGTAGCATGTACCATCATTGGTCCCACGAGTGCTGATTTCCCTGGGTCAGTCCAACACAAAGGTGATCTACAAGGTCGTCTCAACAGAGCCTCGTATAATGAAATCCCAATAGTGGAGTGACATCTATTGTTGTATGCAAACCCCACCAAGGGAAAGTGATCCTCCTAGCTATGACCAAAGTCGAGGACACAAGCACGCAACATGTCCTGAGGGTTTGAATGACCCGCTTAGTCTGGCTATCCATCTGAGGATGGAAGGTGGTGCTCAAACGAAGCTGCATCCCGAAATCCTCCTACAACCCATTCCATATCCAAGAAGTCAAACATGCATCACGATCAAAGACAATCATCAAGTGCACTCCATGTAGCCACACAATCTTCTTCACATAGAGGCATCTTAATCTCTCCACTGAACCCTACTATCTGATCGGTAGTAGGTGGGCTGACTTGGTGAGTGGTTTGATGATCAAACAGATAGAATCATGACCACTGGATGTATGTGGAAGTCCTGTCACGAAGTCCATGGATATTCTATCCCACTTACACTCTAAGACCTATAAAGGCTGAACTAAGCCCGCTGGTACATGATTCTCTGCCTTCACTTACTGAAAAGTGAGCCACTAAGAGACAAACTCTGATAATGCTTTCTTCATTCATGACCAGCAGTGTTGTCATCGAAGGTCTGGGTACACTCTCGCCACTCCTGGATGTACCGCTAGACGGGATGTGTGGAACTCTGTCAACATTTCCTACCGAAGTGACACTGGTACCATGATATGTCCTCTGAGAAGGATGTCATGTTCCCCACCTTCAAGAAATCCATCAGGTGATTGTCCTATGCATATCTGAGCATGTCGAGCCTCGCAGTCAGTGTCCCCACTCTACGCCTCCCTGACTCATTGAATAAGTGGGGGAGTGATTGTATGAGACTGAATAAAATTTTCTCCATCTCGTTCCACAAAGGATATCTGGAATGTGGCCAGCTGCTCCATCGCCTCACCTAGTAGTTGTATTCTAGATATCCAACTAATTGTGTATGCTACAAAGTTCCCCTACCCAAGAGTATAGAGTTACTCAAAGTCATAGTCTTGGAGGAACTAAAGACACCACCACTATCTCAGGTTCAGGTCCTTTTGTGAGAATATATACCTAAGACTCTGGTGATCAGAGCAGACTATAAAACACCCCGCCATCAGATAGTGTCACCACATATTCAAGTCTAAGACCACCACTGCTTACTCCAAGTCCTGGATAGCGTAGTTTTTATCATGTTGTCTCAGCTATCGAGAACCATATCTGATAATTTCTCACTCCTGCATCAGGACTCATCCGAGCCCGGTCCCTGATGCGCTGTAGTAGACTACGTACCCACTGCCCTCCTCTGGTAGCGTCAAGATGGGGGCACTAGTCAGCCTCTGCCTCTGCTCCTGAAAAATCTGTTGGCATCTCTCTAACCACAGGAAGAGTTTCTCCTTCTTCATCAATGCTGATAATGGTACTGCAACTCTAGAGAAATCTGGCACAAATCTCCTATAGTATCTGGCCAAACCCAACAAACTATGTACCTCTGTCACACTTCTGGGTGGATCCCAAGAAAGTACCTCCACAAATTTTGTTGGATCCACTCCACTCTAGCCTTCATGAAGACATGTCCCAGAAATTGAACCTCTTGAATCCAGAATTGGAACTTCAAGAGCTTACCATAATGCTTGTGCTCTCAAAATGTGTCCAGATCTACCTGCAAATGATAGCCATGCTCCTCCTCAGTAGCCAAGTCGATCAGAATGTTGTCGATCAAGACTAATACAAATAGATCAAGGTATAGCTAGAAGAACCTACTTATGAGTACCATGAACACTGCTAGAGTGTTGTTCATTCCGAACGACATGACCAAAAACTCATAATGGTCGTACCGACATCTGAAACCTGTCTTCTGCAAATCCTAATCTCGTACTCTGAGATGGTGATAGCCTGATCTGTGGTCTATCTTTGAGAATCACCATGCTCCCTTCAGCTGATCAAAGAGGTTGTCAATCCTTGGGAGTGGGTACTTGTTCTCGATGGTCACCTTGTTTAGGTGCCAATAGTAAACACAATGTCTCAAACTCCCATCTTCCTTCTTGGTGAACTAAATCTGGGCTTCCCAAAGAGAAAGACTGGGCTAGATTAACCCCTTCTCATTTAAGTCCTCCAGCTATACCCGCTGGTCATGAAGCTTTGTGGGAGCCATATGATATGATGGTGTAGATATTGGTGCTGTCCTAGGGTACACGTTAATGTAAAAGTACACCTTTATTCGAGTAGGTAAACCCACAACATCATTAGGGAAAAAATCCGCATACTTTTCCACCATTACAAGATATCTCGGAATCTATACATCAACTGCTTTGAGGGTAAGGCTAGCCAACTGATGAGTGATCGGTTACACTCTCTTTTAGGTAAGTCCATCATATGCTATGAAGGCTCCATTATCACTGGTGAAGGTAAACTTAGTCCCATCCTCACAGATACACTACACTTTTCGGCTAATGCAGTCGATCTGGGCATAGACTGTAGATAAACAATCCAAACACAAGATGACATCGTAAGGCCTCGACGCTACAACTATAAGACCCCAGATGAAGCTATCACCTCCTATATTAAGCTCACACTACTGACACCAGTGCGTAATCATCAAATACTCTCATGTATGAGTATCTAGCCATAAGGATCGAGCCAACGACACCCACAGAATCTCCGAGCTCCGAATGAGGGTAGTGGAAATAATAGAATGAATGGAACCTATGTCTATAAGTACTGCAGCTATGTTGGAGTAGACACATATCGTACCTCATATCATCTCTGGAGCACTATGGTCATAGGCCTCAGGTGCCTGGAGCTATGCTCGCCCTTGTCCACCTGCTCCCTTTGGCCGGGGTGGACCACCTAGTGGTGCTGGTGGTACCACCTTGAATCATCTCCCACCACCAACTACATGACCAGCTCCTCTTCCACATCCACCTGCTCCCTGCGGACCTCCTCATTCAAACCTCTGTCTCTTCCTGGGTGGTGTTTCGACCGTCTGATCTTCATCCGTATGACGGTTTGGGCAGTCACAAGCCATGTGACCCTGCCCACCGCATGCATAACATTGCATGCTCCTCGCATGACTAGCTTTGTCTTGGGAGCCCTACACAACTGACCCTGAATCTTGAGGTCGTCCACCTGTAGGTGGGGTCCTGTTGGACCTCTGTGAAATCTCACTAATAAAAATACCCCTTTTATCAGTGCTGAAAATGGCCTTTAATAGCGCTAGAAAAGTGCTATTAATGCTAGCCAAGATAAATGGGGGGGTGCCCTTTATCAGCACTCCAAAAAGTGCTGATAAGGACCCCTTTTATCAGTTCTAAAAAAACAAATGATAAAATGGGACTTTTATCAGAGCTAAAAAAAACCGCTGATAAAAGGGTCCTTTATCAGTGCATTCTTTTTAGCACCGATAAAAGACCCCTTTTATCCGCACTTGTTTTTAGCGCTGATAAAACTAAAAAAATTAAAAAAATTAAAAAAAAATTAAAAAAAATATTGCCAATCGGGGGGGGATTTTATAGCGCTTGAGCCCCCATTTTAATAGCCCTTTTCAGCCCCTCCAGTACCCACACGCACCTGCTCAACCCTTTATCAGTGCTAGCCCCCCAAATCTACCCCCATACGTGCCCCCTACCTCCACCAGGTTTTGAACTCGAGACCTCCACCCTGCGTGCCTAAGCCCTTACCACTCCACTATTTTGATTTTTTTTCTATTTCATGATATCTTTATATATATATAGTTATATTTATTCATATAGTAATATATATTTATATTAATATATATATATATATATAAATATAGTTATATTAATATATATATATATATTAATATATATATTTATAGTGATATTAATATATATATATAGTTATATCAATATATATATAGTTATATTAATATATATATAGCTAGATTAATATATTGTTATATAAATATTTATATATTAGTATTTTAAATAAAATGGATATTAGTTATTATTTAGATAATGTTAATATATTTTATATGTAAATATATTTTATTATTTATATTTATAATTAAATTTTTATGTGTGAATATATAAAAAATATGTATATATTGTTATATATTTGATTATAAATAGAAGTTCATTACAAAAAATGATAAAATTTCAAAGACATAATATCAATATGAATGTAATACCTTGTAATAAATTCAGTTCCCACCAAAAAAGACAATAATACCCCCTTAAACGAGGCTGAAAATCCACAAAATGTTAAACAAATCGGGGTATCGTAACTAAAAACTCAGTTTTGGAGGCCTTATGGGCCTTTTTTGGCCTTTCAAAATGTGGTAGAGGCTCTTCCTAAGCTTATAGCATGTATAGATCATCGCAGGCTTTGATTTGATATGTTGTAGAGCTCAAACGGACACCCAGATTAAAAGTTATGGTCGTTTGAAGTTTGAGTTGCGTTTTCAACATGTTTTGGATCTTTTTTATTTTTTTTAATATTTTTAGTCTTCAAATTTCTATTAAATGACTATTACACCATAATAATTATCATATTATTTATTAAAAATGTTTTTTTAATTTTTTTATAATCCATTTTCACTAAATATCTTATATATTAAGTGTAACTGTATATGTATACTTATCTAAAATATATTTAAATTTATATTTAATATATATATATATTATATTTATATCAATATAACTATATATATATTTTAAATATTAATATATTTTTTAATGATCTTTTTGGAAGTAGACCCTTTATCAGCGCTTTTAAAAAAAGCGCTGATAAAGACCTTCCTTTATCAGCGCTACTAAAAAAGCGCTGACAAAGGGGTACCCTTTAATAGTGCTAAAAAAATCGCTATTAAAGGGGGTACCTTTATCAGCCCTAAAAAAGTGCGGATAAAGGGGTACTTTTATCAGTGCTTTTTTAGCACTGATTAAAGTACTCCCCTTTATCGGAACTTTTTATTTAGCGCTGATAAAGGCTGGTGTTGGCCTTGCCCAGTTTTGTGGTAGTGTCTATCTGCTGCCAGCTACAGAAGACTCTGCTACGTGATGCTTAGTGGTGGGTCTTGCTGCTAGTGACTACTCACCAAGAACACTCTCCACTATTAAGGATCGTTCTAACACCCCTGCCTGCATTGGGATGCTGAGAGAAAGAATCAAGGACTTGATCTCCAGCCTGAGTCCCTGCTTGAAGGTCTGGTCCCTGAAGAATGGGTCCTGCACTATATCAGTGGAGTAGAAAAAGAGTTTACTCCAACTCACTGAGTACTGAACCATAATCTTGTTTCCCTACTACATCTGAAGAAGCTATTTTATGCCCATTGCACGGAGGGTTGCTGGGAAAAACCATGCCCGAAATAGGTCCTCAAAGTCTGCCCAGAGAAATGTCACCACATCGTTATCCTAGAGCATCATGTTCCACCATCTTCCTGCTCCTGCTTGTAGAAGATTGGTGGAAATGATCACCATGAGATCAGCTAGTGTTCCTACCAGTCGGAAGACTCTCACCACGGCCTCCATCCAATCCTCCGCTGTTTGTGCGTCCATCTCACCCCTGAACCTGGGTGGCATATGGCACTAGAACTTGTGCAACACGCTCAAGCATCGCACACTCTCTGCTTTTGGGGATGGTTTCATTGGTGTCACAATGATTAATGGTATCGCTGGTACCTTTTCCGATGCCTCTACTGATAAAGGGACTTACACCGAAGCCTCATCACTCAGTGGGCCGTCATCACGTACTCTTACTGAAATCCTAGCTGGCTGTCTCCGTGGGGGCATCCTGAAAAGAAATAGGTGTTCCAACATCTATAATTTATACCTGGTGAGCTGACTCAAAGTTATCACAAAGAAAACTTTTCAAAACACGCATGTAATTAGTGGTTTCGGGCTCCGAGTCAGAAATTAGATGTCAGGCTCCGGGTGTATGGATACTTCGGCCGTTTCACCAACACTGGACTCCCCGAACTGAAAACCACACTCATAACACTTAACACTATTGGAACACAGATAGGATCATATTTCTAGTTCATTGGTAGAACTGAACTTCTCGAATACCAATTTTTCATGACCCGTCCCCCAGGCCCCATGTCGTGACTACACCAAGCCCGCCTTCCATAGGCCAGGGGCTGACGACTAGCACCAAAAGGCGTATTCCTTAAAACTGGGAAGGCATTTCCATTATAACCTATAAACTCATAAAATTAAGCAAAAAGAAGGATACAACCACAAAGTAAAACTATATAGTAAATAGGGTGTGTACAGAAAGAAAATTGGGTCAGAATACAAACCCAATTGAATATTACAAGTTCACTGAAAAGTACAAGTAAAACATAGAATATATCTAGTGAACACTACCCAAGGACCCTACCTGAAGGGTAGGTAAAGATATCAAATGGTCGTCTCTATGGTAAATCGCATCTAATGTCTACCTTGAGCTACCTTCAGTGCTGGTACTCTCATCCTCAGTCAGCATTGTCTGTTGTCTACACTAAAAACAACAAGGTGCAGTCATATCCTATGCAGGGGTGAGTATAACGATACTCAGTAGGGACCCCGAGAACCTCTAAGGTCTCTCAAAATCCAAAAAAGGATAAACCACAAAGCATGAAAATAGCAGACAACCATACTTTGGTATATGCCCATACATATACCTAAGTTGTGGAGTATACCCATATCAATCATGAGGAAACATTGGGCCCAACTCAAAGCCCAAAGCTCAACTATTTCATGAAGGAAGGAATACCACAATGGCGAGTACCACAAAGGTAGTAACAAATAGGTAACGCCACACAGAAAAATACCACAAAGGAATCATCACACAAAAGTGTTCCACAAAGACAAGGACTCAGCTCACACTAGGTATAACTTATGTACGGTAGTAAAGATGATTAGATGTAACAAAAGAATCATGTTACTCTATAGATAAAAAGACCCACATAGGATCCCAAATGTTCAGTCCCACGTAGGATCCTAGTACAAAAAACCCACGTAGGATACTAGAGTAGTCCCATGTGGATTCCTAGAGTGGATCCATGTGGGATCCTGGAACACAGACCCACGTAGGATCCCAAAGCACCAACCCACATATGATCCTAAGGCATAGACCCAAATAGGATCCCCTTCTCATGTTACATCCAGTCACAGGGTTCCCGCACTAAGCTCGCATGATTCTAGGAGGGTCTTCTTCTCAAGCCATAGGTCGATACTCCAACTACCACAATGTCCCAGGAAGAAGTATCCCAAATGACCGCCACATAATAGTGGTATCAATGCAATAGACGGTGCATCAATCGGATGCCTGGTCTGTATGTTATTGGCCTTTTAGTCTGGAGGGCCCGGTTGGATTCGTGTTTTACCCAACATGACCATACCGCAACTTTATCCAAAACTCATTTGGGGTATACAAAAATGTTCGGCTCGATCCAAGGTTTCTAGCGCTGTAGATTTCTTGTCAAACAGACACCCATAGGTCAAGTTATAGCCGAAAGAGTGACAGGGGGTCAAAGTTGGTCTGGGTCCAGTCTGACCCGACCCAGTTCGGGTCACCCAGTCCGACTCAAGTCCAGACCAGGGTCCGACCTGGCTCGTTGTATCCGACCCAGCCCGCCGGCGCAGCCTCGCCCGCTTGGCGGCCCGTTGTCTCCCGTGGCTGGGTGGCATCGTGGTGGGGTCTGCCCTAGCCACCACCCTAGGGGGAGGCACCCCCTGGGTACCCCGAACGGTTGGTCCATTCGGGTTGGGTGGCCAACTGGCTAGTGCCATGTGGCACCGAAAGCTAGCACGCGGGACCCGGGGTCCCACTCGGCTCCCCGGCTGGATGGACGGCCTGCCCACCTGCACGACATGGTCACATGGAGAACCACCACCGGTGGCTTGCTACGAGGCGACTGCCCAGCCTTCGCCGACGTGGCCTCATTCTGTGGACCCTGCATGCCCGGCGGTGCATATGTGCGCCGCCACCCCTTTCATGCGATCGGTCGAGCGCTGACTTCCACCCTTGCTCTGTCGCGGTCGACAGGCTGTGACCCATCTCCGGCGTCACGGTTGCACCATCACCATCATCGCGGCCAGTTGGAGTGTTGGCCGCCACTTCTGAGCCCTTCCAGAGCCAGTCGCTGACACCAGTTTCTAGGGACGTTCATCGGGAGTACCCTGTTGGCCCGTTCTTCATTCTGTAGACTCCCACACTCGTCTCAGGACATCTCCATCGATTCAACACCACCATGGTTAGAAAATGATAAACCCAAAAACAATATGCAAAGAACACCAAAATCCACAAGGGTTGTGGAGAGGTCGGTTCATGTTCGTTTGTCCCACACTCTCCACATTAGAATGGTTTCAAGCGGCATAATTGTTCTTTAATTGAGAAGAACAATAAGAACAGGTAAGGGGTATACAAAATCAACAATACCTTCCTTGAATATTCGTTGATGTTGGTGAGTAGAGGGAAATATGGACGTCCATTCATCGTTCTTGAATACATTCCTTATTGGAGATCCTTTGGTGAAGTTCTTCATTTGAGAAAATAGTCAAAGGAGAAGAGTTCTTCCTTTATGGGGGTTTTTTCTAGCAAGATCTTCTAAGAAGACCCCAAACTAGGTGACGAAGAGCTTCCCCCTTAATTGATAGGTTTAATGACTTCATTTAGTGAAGTCATTAAAATGTTGGGGATTTGGCACAATTAAAAAGAAAGGGGTTGAAGAGGTCGGGTGGTCCCCAATGAGAATTCAATATAATTCAAAAGTTAAATAAAAATAAAGATAGTTTTCTTTATTTCCATTTTCTTTTTATTTTCCACTAATGGGTTTAAAAAAACCAAATTCCACCCTCGACCTACTGTGGTCTAGGTGAAGGTATCCTTAAGCGAATATTGGCGCTACTAGTTCAACAGTTTCCTCAGATTTCAATTCCAAGCACTAGTTCAAAAGTTACAAAAACACGCTAGCACGTTTACTGAACGTAATCGAAAAAACCCCATAAATTTATTTCAGGCACACTGGGCCTCGAAATCACGTGCTGTTATTTTTCACAAACTCATAAAATTCCTATATAATTAAAAAATACATGGAAAATCCAGGTCATTACAATTTCAAATTAACTTTGCATAATTTATGAAAAATCAGTATAAAAATAATTTTTAGAATATCCAAAAATAATATCATAAACATAAATTTAATCTACTAAAACATCCTTTGAAAATATATTTATCAAAATTAGGATTATATTTTACTTTTGAAAAACCCCTATAAATTAGAAAATAGATAATCTTTTCATATCAAACTCTATGAGCTTATTTTAAACCATATAATTCTTTTGATAGTTTATAAACATGATTAGAGAAATGCAGATTTTGAAATCTGGGGGGTGGGGGTTGTCTAACAACACCATCCCCAGTTATATAAAAATTTAATAATTAAATTTTTACATCCATTTGATTTATTCTTAAATCCAAATTTTTTAAATTGGAAAAAATTATTCTAATGGATTCATGACTATCCACTAGTTAAAAGGTTTCCCTGTAGTTAGTATCCTCTTCCCATCTATATCATTGTGCAACAAATATAAATTTATTTCTAACTATAGTGTCTGAATAAAAACATTTTTTCTAAACACCAACATAGTTCAAATGGTCATAGTTTCATCAGGTCGATCTACTGGTTCCCAAAAATCATTTCATTCAAATTTATTATTTTATTCATGAATTTACATCACCCATAATTCATCATTAAATTTATCATTAATGTTATCAAATTTAATTTGTGACATGTTTTCTTGATGTTCAACATGATTTCAATTAGAGTCTATAGTTCATGAACCTCTATCTAGGTCTCCAACTAAAACATCTAAATGATTGTATCTATGAGTCATAACATTTCTAGGAAAAGAAGGTTTTGTTATCTCATTGTTCTTATAAGTTCATTTTTAGGTTATTCCATTAATATTATATTTTTTTTCTTGTTTACTAGAATTATTATAACATTTTACATTTATGTTCATATTTCATATATCATATTATAGGATTTATAAAGTGGGTGTAGGCTCATGTAGATCTATTTCATCAGATTTGACATGTAAATATTCTTCCACAATAATTGTTCTATTATTAAACACCCTATATGCTTTACTATATTTTGAATATCCATAGAAAATACCTTTATCAATTTTTAGAGATAATTTTTCAATATTTTAATTCATATTAATAATTAAAACATCATAACCAAAAACTCTAAAATAATTATCCATTAGCTTTCTACCATTTTATAATTCAGAAGAATTTTTCTTTTGGATAGGTTTGAGAGGAACTATATTGATTATACAACAAGATCCATTATCATATTCTGGATGAAAAAATAGGTAATTTATACTCACTGATAATGTTATAGTAAATTTATTGAATGGTTATATTTCTCTTTTCCACTATACCATTTTTATGGGATAATTGGAGTGAAAAATTAATAATATAGCCATTTTGTGAGAAAAACTATTCAAAGTCTTGATTTTCAAAATCACATGCATGATCACTTCTTAAGGTCATAATTTAAAGTACACTAATCATTTATATAGATTTAGAATTCTATTTAAAATAGGAACAAGATTCACTTTTGTGAGATATAAATAATACCAAAGTATATCTCGAAAATTAATCTACTAAACCGTACACGTATTTCTTCCCATATCAGCTAAAACATCAAGAAGAGATAAACAATTCTCTGTAAATTAACTCTAGGGGTTGAGTGGTTGGAACTTATTTATTTTATTTAAAATATATTTATTATTATTTCCATTTTTAACATGGGTTATCGACTTTATCATTTTGGTATTCTGGATTAGGTGTATCCTCAACTAACCCTTTTTAAGCGAGATTTCTAAGTGGGTGAATGTTGAAATTTCATAATATAATATTCCAAATCCATGATTCTTTGTGAAATAAAGATAGAAAATAAATATTTTTTTAAATAAGTAAATCTAAATTAATAATACAAACATTTTCATTTCTTGAATTATAAAATACTAAAGCATTGTAAAAATAAAAATCAGTGCAGAAATTATTTTCAAACATAACATAAAAACCATCATCACATAGCTATGATATGATAAGAAAATTATAATTTGATCTATCTATAAATAAAACTTTCGAAATTAAAATTCTGTCATAGTTATAGATTTTTCTAAGTCTAATAACTGTTCTTTTGGAATTTTCAACAAAAGTGATATGTCCACCATCAAACTTGATCAATTTACTAAAACTATAATATTCCCCATTTAGATGTCTAAAGTACACTATCCAGATACCATAGATTCTTATTGGATATTTTCAAGTAGGTTTCCTAAAAAGAAAATTTTAATCTAAAAATTTATTTATTACCCAAATATTTTTAGGTTCATTAATATTATTAATTAATGATTTCGGTGTCCATAATTTCTTAATTGGTTTCATAAAATAATATTCGATACTTTTGGAAATAAATACATTGTTTGGTATAGAAGAATAAAAACATTTAATTGATTTTTCAGAAATGGAACTTGGAGAAAAATTACTTTTTATGGTCCTTCTCTATCTAAAATGATACTCTATCCCATTAGTATATTTAGGCGTTGTTTTCATTTCATGAATTTGGGTCAAGTTATTTATCACATTTTTAAATATTTATAAATCCTTATTTATTTTCTCATTACATAACTTAAACTCATTGTTTTCTTTTAGTAGTTGATCATTTTTATCGTTCTTTATAGTAAGATCAGTTTTAAAATTATCAGTCAAGGAATGATGCTTCTTTAAAATATTATATTTATCATTAAGTTCATTAAAATTATCTTACATGAAGTCATAGTATTAAAAAATATATTCATTAGAATTTTTTTCATCTCTATTTTCTTATTCAGAATTATTATTAATATGTACAAGATATGCAATAAAAACATTAGATACCAAAGATGTGTTGGTAATAAAACACATGTTCATAATATCATGGTTGAATTCTCTTCTTGAATCAGATTCACTTAAGAAATCTTCTAAAGCACTCCCAGTTTATTTAGTATATTTCTTGTAAATTTTATCCTTATCATCATATTTATTCTTAAATTTTTGATTAGTACATTCATCTTTAACATGAAATTTTCTCTTACATTCATAGAAAATTATCTCATTTATATTACCATCCTTTTCCAATCCTTTATATAATTACCTATATTATTACACATTCCATTTTATGATGGTTTTTAAATAAATGCTTCCTTTCATATAAATTTCAGAATCCAATGGCCAAGTGGTCTATTTATTCATCTATCTCAATAGGTGAATCCTTATAACTTATGTTATCTAATTTGATCTTATCTTTTTGTTTTTAAGTTGTGGTTTTGAAGGATAAAAATTTCCTCTTTTGTTCATCCCATTACTCCCTGTTTACATTGAGTTTCTCTTCATACATCGTAATATTTCTCATCATATTTTTAATAGACAATCTTATCATATCACATGACTCTCAGATTGTAACAGATGTTCCTCTCCATCTATTTTAAAAACATATTAACAAATTCATTACTTGATCATTGTCAAAAATAGGTTTCCTAAATTATTACATTGTGTTCAAAATCTCATTAAACATGATATATATCACAAATAGGTTCACCAATATTTATTTTAAATGTATCATAATTAATAGTATATGTATTTAAATTCATTTATTTGACATTATATGTTCTTTCATGATAAGTACATAATGTATCCCAAATTTAAAAAATAGTATACATGTAGAAATTATGTTAAATTCACCATTATCTAAATAAAATAATAATAAATTCATGGATTTAAAATTACATTAATATTTTGTGTTAGTATAATTAATCCATGAACCTCTTGCAGTATTACAATTCTTGTATTAATCTTTAATTTTTGTCTAGATATCAAAACCCATAATTTCTAAGTCAATCATTATTTAAATCTTCCATTGTGCATATATTGTGGCATGAAAATATGAAGGCCTATTTTTAGAAGATCCCTCTTGTCTATTATTATCTCTAAATAATTAAATTTATAAATAAAAGAAATTTATGTTCTTTAAAATACAACTAAATCACAGTTGAAATGGTATTTGAAAAACTCCTTTTATACCAAATGTTGAATAGAGTGAGTAACTCAAGAGGGGGTTAATTGAGTACCTAATAAAAAATCATACTAAAAAAATTTAAAAATAAACCCAAAATTAATAAAAAAAACACATATTTAATCGAAACAGTAAAATTATATAAGTTTTATATTTCATAAAACACTTCAAAGAGAGATCATGGATTAGTTAAAATAATATTTGAAATTAATTAAACTTTTGAAATTAAATTACTTGATCAAAAACCATATATAATAATCAGTTAAGACTAATAGGAAAATAATAAGTTTTTTTATCGGTTAAAATAATAAATGAATCTTTTAACATTCAAATATTGGAAGATAAAACTAAAACAGAAAGTGGAATAAAACAAGGGGTTCAGTCAAAAGATGAGGCTTAATCCATTCCACTGGGAATTTAAATCATTCTAAAAAAATATTATAACAATAATATTATCCAACACATGGATTCAGTTTTTAGAAAAATTAGCATATAGGATTTATAGGATCAAATATTCATCCATAGTTATACATGGGAATACAAACAATAAATAGATCAAAAACAAACTCTTCTATAATTTTTGTGGGTAAACAAAAAAAAAGAGTTTTAGTGAATACCAAGTATAGTCTAGTTTAAGCATATGAGTCGGTGTGTAATGATAAACAGTGTAAAACATAAAAATTATCAAAATTTAAATATAAAATTGGGAGAGGAAATAATTATAGATATGAAAAGATGATGATGCTCGATTTATAATGCTATAGTTATTCATAAGTCCTTTAATGTGTCTTAGAATGGTGCTCAAATAATATCATCAAAAATTCCAAAAATAAGAGGATCATAGAGTCTAGAAAAATCATTAAATACTTTTAGTAATAACTAACACACAGATGAATTAATTTATTTTATAAAAACTTATTCTTCTTCTATGTATTCCACAATATTTTACACCCACATATATATCTATATATCAACCATTATCAATAGAATCTATCCATGGGGGAGTCCACTGAATATATATCTATGCATATCCAAATTATCCATTTTAGAATAATGTTAAAGATATCATGTATCCTCATATTTAACACTAAATGAGGTTACCTCTTACTTTGTATTTAATTAATATGTGGAGTGGTTTAGGTACAATTATTAATAAATTCACATAACACTAATTGAACTAAATCCCATAAACTAGTCATTGGAAGCATTAAATTCGAGTAAAAAATAGCTTTGGTATAATTCTAGTGGTATATCATATCTAATGGTAGCATAGAACAATAGTATATTAGACTAAAGTAATCGGGATCCAATGGTAGAATGTCAATGGTAGATTATATGAACTAATGGTGGATATGATCAGTGGTAGATCATGTATAAGTTTCAGAACCTGAATTTTCAAACTAGTATGGATCCATTGAAATTCAGAATAAATATTTAATGTGGACCTATTATGGATTATTAATGGGTTATCAGAGGTTTTAAGGGTATTCGGGGCTTGTTCAGAGCCCATGACATATCTTTTTGCAGAAACAGGACAAGTCACATAGTTGGCGCACGGTTTGCCTAACCGTGTAGATGGTTTTTTTCGGATAGAGCAACCTTGTACCATTAGTGAACACCGTGCGACATAACTGTGATAGTTCCCCTTAATCCCAGGTAACCAATCACAGTTTGCGCACAATTTTTCAAACCATTCATAGGCCATTTTTCTGGATAATTTGACTATTTTTCTACTCAATGGTCTAATTAGGATGCCTCGTCTTCCATAATCTAATAACCAGTGAGATTAATATAAATTGCTTTAATTTTGGATCCCTTTGCTGATTTACATTTGGAATAAATATATCTCATTATTCCGAGATCTGATCAAGATTCCATTTGTTATGTTGGATGAGAAACTGTAAGTACTTGAGTCCTCTTGATCCATTATTCTTCTCTACTTCTATCAATCATGTTATTGGGGGTATGAGAGTTTTTCTCATTTAAATAGATCTACTCTAATCCAATCCAAATCAAGGGATAATACCGGAGGATGAGAGTCATACAAGCCTAAGGTGGGTGGTCTATAACTCAACCCTCAAGTTTGTTGATTTAGGATTTTTCATTGGGCCCCACCTATTTCATCAAGTGTCATTTATAGAATTTATATGTCATGTTTATAATTATTAGAACTATATGATTATGATATTTCCCAATATGGGATTAGTTTTTAGTGGTTACACCCACAACTGAATCTTTTCTACGTTGAAGGTTATTCCATAATTGTTGTTTAGTGCTTTGACATGTTTGAGCCACAATTTGGGTGTTCCTTGACTTGAAAATTCCAAGGGTAAAATTTTCTATACTAAATGGATTGGTTTATATTGTGATTGGAATAATGGAAAAAACCATGTATGCCCACCACTTTACCTGGCTAAGTTAAGTTCATCAAGTGGTAATTAAATTTGAAATGTGAATTCAAAAGTATACTAAGTATATGAATTTGCCTTAAATGTAAATGTATATAAGTTTCATATCTTTAGAACCCATTACCACATTATTGGAAGGATGCAGAATGAAACATGAGTATGGATTGTGCTTAAAATGGATTAAATGAATGGTTTCATGCTTCTTGACCTTTTCATACTAATGAAATGAAAGGCTTGAACCAAACGTCTTGATTAAAGGGTTGAATACTACGTGACCTTATCACACTAATTAAAGGAAAGTCATGAATCAAAAAAATACTACATGAAATCATACTAATACATAAATGGATTGACTCAAGCGTTCCTTGGATTCTGATCGGATAATTCCATGGGCACGTAGGAAACCCATTCTGAATCAAGGATTCATCTTGCATATGTTGGGATCCAGCAATATCTCGAACCCTTTCTACTCTTTGGATGCTTGGTATGATAGTATAGGATCCCTGAAATATCATTATAGGATGCCTTGCATACACTCCTTGGATCCATCATTGACATGTAGGTTCCATGGCTACAGCCCATATGGCCCTGTCTCTACTTAGCCCCATTTTACCTTGAACGATAAGCTTGGATTTGGTAGGAAACTTACTGTATAATTCCTTGGAACATGCTACTTGGATTACACTCTTACCCATCCAAAGCTATAGTTATTTCTTAGTTGGAGACCCTTGAGGTATAAATAACCTTGGTTATTACCTTGGGACTTCACTATTAAATATCATTATATGTTTCCTTGTTACATATTAGAACCTTATCTATTATTAACATGTGACTTATTTATAAGCTGGTAATTATCAAATAATGAATTGTTGACATGTTCAGACACCATTTGAGGGATAAAGTTGGCACATGGGTATTTAGTTACATCATACTACTTTAATTTATATATTAATGCTTGCATACTATTACATTTCCATTACACTGGTCGGATGTTAAGACATTGTTGGTGTTGGCCCACTTAGGATTATCTCACACCCTCTCCAAGAACAATTTGGTACATTAAGTAGATTACATGGTTGTAGGTATGGACAAAGGGAAGAATACAACTTCAAACGCTTGATTTCTTGTTCTCTAGGATAAAGCTTGGTAGTAGAGGACATAGTTGGATCTTGGGATGCTTGTGATTGTCTTTGATTTCCTTTATACCTTTATGGAACATGTTATTCCTACTATCTTGTATCCATGTTTTCTAGTTCTATTGTGACATGAAATATCATCAATTGATGAATGTTATTATAATTGTTTCAGTTATTATTACTATTCTCTGTATTATTTTTCCTCTCTAACTTCTATTTACTTATATTTATTCTACTATTTACCAATTTTTACTTCATATTCTACGCTACACTTTGGTAATGAGGGAATAGTGTCCCCACCGATACAACCTAGGCCCTCACTACTAGTCGACAACTATTGGAATTCAAGGAGATGCGCTTGAGCCCTTGTGGCCCACCGGTCTTGGGGAAAATATTATGCGGAATTTGGTTATAGGACATCACAAAGTGGTATTAAATGAGTTATTTTCTTACCTTACTATTTGGAGAAAATATTTTGGAGATCAGTAAGACTGGGGACTTGGTCATGACCCACGCTTAGGCATCATAAACCCATGATTGGGGTACCAACCAAGTTGCCTAAATTCTAATTTTGGTTATTCTTTTGCCTATAATCGTTGATATTATTTCACCATTGAGTGAAGCAAATGTTTTTGGTGTTGTTTATTATTATTCTATTTGAGGATTTTCTTTCATCCTTGGACCAATTATATGAGGGTAAGGAGCATTATTACATGCATAATTATAGGAACCTAGAATTCTCCTGTAATGGATATTTCCATTCCATAGAGGTGCATTTCCCTATTATTTATTCCTTGATATGCTAGTTTTTTTTGAGTGATGATGTGATAGTTACCTTATGATTGTATTAATTTTGGTGGTGATTGAATGATTGCATATCTTAGTTCATGAGGTGTGTGGGCCCTCATGGGCCGAGATGACTGATTAACCGAGTCAAGCCATTTTGTTATAAATAAATGGGGGTCATTTATGTGATAAGGTGAAAGGGAACTGATTCACTAGAAATAGTTATCCATTATAATTTGAATCATGACATAAAAAATTAATAGGTTTCACATCCATATCCCACCTTCCCATGTTTATGAAAGGTAAAGGGGTAAGCCTGGTAATTAAATGTGAAATTAAATGAAAATTATAATCGATAACTTACTGATACCTGGTCATCTAAGAGAGTAGTTGGGGTAGTATGCCTTTGGTAGTGAGTTTTCTTACATTCAAGTTCCACTAGTGATGTTTTCTATCTACTTATGTTTATTATAAGAAATGTTCTTGACATTTTTAGACCAATATTACCATGATGTCCTCGTGTCATACTCCAGGAGTGTGGAGGAGACCATTTTTCGGACGTGGTGGGCCCTAAGCCGCTAGTTTTACCTCCAAGAGTGCCACATAAGGCATTATCTGATATTCCTGATCTGGGAACTGATTCCCAATTTCATGATATTTTTATATATTTGATGCAGTCCATGCATGGTGCTCCATGGCTTGCACCTATGATGGATGATCTGAATTGTGAGTTTAACCAGTAGCATCCTCATACTTTTTAGGGGACGATAGTCTACATGATACTGAGTCTAGGGTATAGTCCACCCTATATGTCTTTGATAATTTAGAAATTCTTCCACAACGGAGATTAAAGCCTTTCACATCCATGCTATGGGATTCGTCCAAGCATTGGTGGGATGTGATTACCAAGGCCAGCCATCATCAGGGCATGTTATTGGTTGATTTCCAGACTGCCTTCTATGATTAGTTCATTCCTCAGATGCTAACAGTTGATAAATCCAAAGATTTCATGTATCTCAAGAAATTTTTTATGTCATTTATAGAATATTCAGTGTGTTTCATAGAGTTTTAGTGCTTTGCACCACTTCTATCCAATGATGAGCTTTTGTGTGCTAGACATTTTAAGGATGGTATTGTGTATGCCATCCATACATAGGTCAATGAATTTCACCTACCTATATTTTCATCAGTAGTCAATCAGGCCTTTATTACTAATCAAAAACTATGGGATGGAAATATTATTGTGTATAGAGGATCAGTGCTGTAACATGCCAGTAGTTCTTCCGATGGTATAAAATGTTCCATTGGAGTATCTTGTTTGGAAAGTGACAACCAGATTGCTCATTTTGATAGTTCTATAGTGTGTAATATGTGTGGAATATGAGGTCACATCAAGCCTCAATGTGATATATACCCAATGGAGTGTTGTGCTTGTGGCCGTATGGGGAATCTTCAACATTTTTATAGGACATTTCCACCAACTTCGAGTGGAAAAGGATATGTTCCAACTCCACCTTTTGGAGTGGGTTCTTTTTTTCCACGTCAAGTGGGGAGTTGGAATTGTAGCAGTAGGTCTAGATGAAGGGGTGTTCATGGACATGGTAGCTAGACCCCTGATCACCAGAAGTGCCAACATAGTAGTTTTGATCATGGTATCCCATCTCTTGCATAGAGCTATGGAATAGGCCAGTTGAATGCACTATAGTCTATACCTGAGGATTAGGATGAAGGGATATCTATAGTATAAGGTACTATCCTAGTAGCCTCCACTATAGTATCTTCTTTATTTGATATTGTTTCTTTGAACTCTTTTATCTCTGTATCTATCATAGAAAATATTAGACTACAAACACAGTATCACTACGGTGTAATGAAACTAGATACGCCTTTAGGGGTAGGAATAGAGGGAATATTCCATTTTAAGGACTGAAACATGAGGTAGGAAGTTACCCTTTCTCATGGAACCTCTTTAGTTATTGAGATGACATGATTCAATGTCATTTTTTGTAGGGACTGGTTGGTTCATTATCATGCTATTGTAGATTTCAACTACTGTAGGGTATCATTTACATCACTAGATGATAACAGTTATCTACATATGGGTGAGTGGGATATCCAAGATGGTAGATCTAAACTAGAACATCAGGGGATAGGTGGAGTGACCCCCCTAATTGAAAATCTATTCATGGAGGATCAAGGTTTACAAAAAGCTGATTTCCCTCCAATAGTGGATCATTTCAAGGATGTATTTCTTGATGAATTTTCTATCTTACCTCCTGATAGATAGGTAGAGTTTACAATTTATTTTGTTCCAAGAGACGATCCAATCCCATACCTCTTTAGAGGATGGTACTTACTGTGATTTAAGATATCAAGTGGCAGTTATTGGATTTAGAGGCCAAAGGCTTTGTACGGACTAGTACATCCCCTTGGGGTTTGCATGTGCTTTTTTCCAAGGAGGATGGAACCTTACATCTATACGTGGATTATAGTAATTTGAACTAGCTTATGGTCATGAATTGATATCCAATTCCTCAAAAAGGTTATATATTTGACCAACTTTGAGGAGACAAGGTCTTCTCTAAGATTGACATGATATTGGGTTATCATCCGGTATGAGTCAGACTATCACACATACCTCGTATAGCTTTCCATAGTAGATATGGTTTTTATGAGTACCTTGTTATTCCATTCAGTCTTATGAACACACCTAGTGTTTTCATATCTCTGATGAATAGGGTGTTCCACCCCTATTTGGATTATTTTATTGTGGTCTTTTTGGATGAAATCTTAGTGTATTATCTATAACGACCCATACTTTACATACATTGTTAATACTTCAAAATTGAAGCACACTTATTACAACATATGACAAAACCACAAAGGACCGTATAGGTATAGTGTCTTTAGAAACTGGGAAACATAAACAACTGGTTCATAAATCTTCTACAGTGTCTCCCATTTATTTCATCATATCTAGGGTCCCTTTTAGCATATTCTACTTAATATCCATCTTCCTGACCTGGGGAAAAGAAAACATAAAAGGGTGAGCTCAAATGCTCAGCAAGGGCAAATAAAGGAAATAAAAATCATATCATATCTTTTTGAAAATCAAAACCTGCAAAAGAGATCATAATATCTTATCATGGAATAATTCATAGAAGTGAAAATGAGATCCCCATAATCATAACATAAAACTTGAAACTTTGTGGCATGCACACATAATCATGGAAATCATTTCTTGTTAGTCATGACTCATTGCCAAGACTATCTTAGTGGACAAAGTCCCTTTCTGAACCGAGTTCACTCCTCGTTTCAGTCCTGTATCACTGAACCGAAATAACCTTCCGTTCCAGCTATGTCTATCTCATGAGATATAAAATCTTTACCCAATGCATTGGAGGGAGATATAGGTCCCACCCATCTTATAATGAATCCTTTCTTATGTGTGCCACATAATCATAAAACATACATCATCGCATAACACATGTAACAAAAATGGGATTCTTGAAACATCATGACATCATAAATCAATTCATATAAGATAAAGGAATTCATAAAAATAATTCCATCACAACATGATCAAATCAATGTAATAATAGGGATAAAAACAGAACCCTTTATTATCTTAGATGGAAAATAATTTTGATAAAACACTTGAACTCCATTCTTGAGGAAAATATCCTTTCTTCTTCAAAAACATTTTTCCTTTCATAACATGTCATATAACTTTAAAATAAAAGAAGTTGATTAAAAATAAACTTGAGAACTTGTAAAGTAATCTTCTTGGAAATAATGTTTTAAAAATATATTCATGCCGTATAAGTTAAAAAAAACATTCTTTGTACTTTTGTCGGAAAAGTCAAAAAGTACCTCGTACGACAAAAGATTCCTTTCATACATATTACTAAAAACTCACCAAAGGGTAAAAATGGATTTAAACAATTGTATGTGGATGGAAATAATATTACATTTTGATGAAACATGGATGTGGATGATGAAATACACCCCAGTAAATACTTACAAATAAACAATCTCGGATAAAAATGAGATTGTGATATTTCCCTTACCTTAGGTCTGATTTGCTTTGTTCGTGTCTGAAGCTCCTGTATAATGGTTTAAATAATGTTATTGACTTATTCCAGAATCATACATATTGATATGATATCATATATGGTCATATTATTAGCTTCTTGTTAGTAATATTTCATTGTTACTTGTTACTCGGGTCTTTATAACTTTTTGTTCTTATGCGTGTTTTGTTGAATAAATTCTTATTCTTATCTTTAGGTTATAGATAATTCATTTCCAGAATGGTATTAGTGTAGTATATACCATATTCATTCATTCAATTCATTTATATAATCATTATGAAATGAAGATCATGTAGAACGAGTCGCATCACATCGTGGAGACGGTATTCCGTACGTACGCACGAGTGATGATATCGTTCCTATGATCGTGGAATTGTATTGGAGTATATATATATTATTTCAGTATCAATATTACTTCATAATAATCATATATAGTTACTCATTACACCATTATAACCATCCTTGTAAGGTGATGGTGGAAAATAGATTACACCACGGCGTGGAGACGGTATTCTGTACGTACGCATGCGCGGTGATTTCATTTTTCCGTAGGATGGATAGAAGGTGAATTAGGGTTGTTTCATATTTATAATAACATATCAGTATGTAAGTAATACTGATGTTATTACTTTATCATGAAACAACTAAAGAAGAAGAAGTTGAAGAAGAAAGAAATTGAAAAGATTGGTAATGGATATTACCTCTTCTTTGGAACGCCTCTTTGAATCCTCCACTTAAGGAACTAAGATTGGTCTTTGGAGAAGACAAGGACCTCTAGGATTATTCTAGGGAAGTTGAGAGGATAAAATTGCAGGGGTTGGCCGAGCTTGAGTGCTCAAATTGGTGTGAGGAGGAGGGGGAGGAGGTGCCCTTTTATAAGGGAGGAGAGGGGCACCTTAGGAATATCTCAAAATATTATTTTATATTAAAGTCAAAATCGGTTTATAATGGTTCCAAAGGGTCTTATTTCGAAGCTAAAGTGGGTATGGGTCGAAATACTATCAACCAATAGGATTTAGACAAGTTTAGGGTATTATTTTAACCTTATCAATTAGATTTAACTCTAAGTTAATTAATTTAACTTTTACCGTGTCTTTTTGTTTTCTTTCACTATATGGTTAATACACTTACTATAACATAACAAACGAACCCCAAATTGTTTATTATTAATATATATATCCTTATCTAAGTCATTTGGCCGAACCTTAGATTTTTAGGAATAAAATAACAATTAGTAATATAATATTTGATTTAAAAACTATTTTGTGTCAATTTTGACACTATTTGATATATGATTTTTGTGAAAGTCATAACAGAATTATATGTTCGAACCAAGTTTATTAAATCAACACTAATATATCATAGTAACCAAGAAAATTAGTGTAATTCATAAAAAGTCTTAAATTACATTTATTTTGGTATTTATATTATCAATTATGTCAATATTTCATTAATAAGATAATTACTGCATCATCTTTTTGTCATAAATAAATTATATTATTTGATGTCTAAAAATTACAAATAAAATACCATCATGTAGGAAATCATTTTAGCTTTCTAATGAATATTTAAAATCGAATTTATATTATGTACAACCCCATATTAAAAATGATTTACTTATTAAACTTTGATTTTAACTATTTTAACCCTTCTTAAAATAAATTAATAATAAATGTCCTAATCTAATCCAAGTGGGCCTAAATGGTCATATTTTATTCATAAGGTTGTTTTTGGTCGAATTACACTTGTCCAATAGAATTAGGACATGTGTTAGGGTAATATTAATATCATATTTACCCTTAGTTACCCTATTTACTATTAACCGCGGTAAAAAAAGTAAAAAGTTACTATTCACCAAAAAATTATTTTTATCTCATTGAACCACATTTTACTTACTGATATCAACCGTGTCTGTCGGATTTTCGAAATTCCATTCACAGAAGCGGTAAAATTATGTTTTATGCAAAATTCAGTTTTTAACCTACCACTTAGTGGTTTCACTATTCATCAAAAATTGAAAGTTTTCAGAAAAATACCAAAATTTCACCCTAGGCTAATTTCAATATTCTGAGTCCAAAAATGAAGTCCATTTTGAAAAATAAAATTTATAAAATTTCAAAAAGTGGTTATTACTATTCATAACGGCTAGTTTTAATAGCATATTGTTGTTTAGTGAAACTCGGTATTGCGTACGACGCAAGCTATCGAGGAAGGTCGCGATTGCGTGTAAAGCAAGCCAAGCAAGTGTTGTGTAGAAAAAGATTCCTTTGATGATTTATATAACATAAAAGTCTCGGGTGTTACATTCTACCCCCCTTAAAAAGAATTTCTCCCTAGAAATTCGTCACTTTGTAACAAATAGATGAGGATACTTCTCCCTCATCATATCCTCAAGCTCCCATGTAGCTTCTTCAAATTGGTGGTTTCTCCATAAAACTTTCACCAAGCGAGTGGTCTTGTTTCGTAGGACTTTTTCGCTATGATCCAGAATCTCTATCGGCTGTTCTTCATAAGAAAGATCTTGCTCCAGCGGTACAACTTCTGAGCTGAGTACATGTGAAGGATCTGGTATGTACTTTCTCAGGAGAGATACATGGAACACATCGTGAACTTGAGAGAGATTCGGTGGAAGCGCCAATCGGTAAGCTACCTTCCCAACACGATCCAGTATTTTGAAAGGACCGATATATCTAGGGCTCAACTTCCCCTTCTTTCCAAATCTCATAACCCTCTTCCAGGGAGATATTCGTAAGAACACTTTATCACCCACTTCAAACTCTAGGTCTTTTCTTCGGTTGTCGGCATAACTTTTCTGTCGACTCTGAGCTGCTCTTATGTGTTGTTGAATAGATCTGACCTTTTCTGCCATTTCATCAACGAGATCAGGTCCTAATAGCTTTCTTTCCCCAACTTCATCCCAGCAAGTTGGAGTCCTGCATTTCTTTCCATAGAGAGCTTCATAAGGAGCCATCTGAATACTGGAGTGAAAGCGATTATTATAAGAAAATTCTACCAAACGTAGGTGTTGATCCCAACCTCCTTTGAAATCAATAGAGCAAGCTCTCAACATATCTTCTAGGGTTTGAATTGTTCTCTCAGACTGACCATCTGTCTGGGGATGATAAGCAGTGCTGAAACTCAACTCTGTATCCAGAGTATGCTAAAGACTTCGCCAGAACTTCGAGGTAAATCTCGGATCCCGATCAGATATAATAGAAAGCGGTACTCCATGCAATCTTACCACTTCCTTTACATATATCCTGGCAAGCTGATCTAGAGAGAAATCCTCTCTAATAGGAATGAAGTGTGCAGACTTTGTAAGACGATCAACTATGACCCAGATAGCATTATTGCCTTTGGATGTTTTAGGAAGTCCTGTGACAAAGTCCATAGTGATGTTTTCCCATTTCCATTCGGGTATGGGTAATGGTTGTAACATCCCCTTAGACTTCTCTCTCTCAGATTTAACTTGTTGACAAACCAAGCATCGAGAGACATATTCAGCAACATCTCTTTTCATGCCATCCCACCATAAGTACTCTTTCAGGTCCCTATACATCTTCGTGCTTCCAGGATGAATAGAGAATGAAGAACTATGAGCCTCATCCAGCAGCTCTTTCTTTAATTCGGGGATGGGAGGAACACAAACCCGATTCCTGAACTTTATTATCCCATCACAATCAAGGTTGAATTCAGGAACATTTCTCACCTTCTTTTGTAACTCGGCATCTTCTTTCTGTGCCTCTTTAATCTTCACATGTATAGATGGTTGAACATTCATTTGAGAAAGATAAGATTTTTCCCCTTCCATTATAATTCCAAGATCCATCCTTTGTAAATCCATAAATATTGGATCTTTTGTGATCCTCATCATGGATAAACTAGTATGGTCTTGTCGACTTAATGCATCTGCCACCTTGTTTGCTTTCCCAGGGTGGTAATGGATTGAGCAGTCATAATCCTTAATCAGCTCCAACCATCTTCTTTGACACATATTCAACTCCTTTTGTGTGAAAATATACTTTAAACATTTATGATCAGTATAAATATCACACCTTTCACCATAAAGGTAATGCCTCCAAATCTTTAATGCAAAGATTACCGCAGCCAACTCCAAATCATGTGTTGGGTAATTTTGCTCATGGACTTTCAACTGTCGTGAGGCATAAGCTATCACCATATCATTTTACATAAGAACACACCCCAGTCCCTTCTTGGATGCATCACTGTAGATCACAAACCTTTCTCCACTACAAGGCAGTGTGAGCACAGGTGCACTGGATAACCTTCTTTTCAACTCCTTGAAATTCTCTTCACATTCCTCTGTCCAGACAAACTTAACTCCCTTCCGAGTCAACTTGGTGATTGGATTAGATAATCGTGAAAAATCTTTTACAAAACATCGATAATATCCAGCCAAACCAAGAAATCTTCGGATCTCAGTTACTGTTTTTGGTCTTGACCATCTCTCGATAACCTCTGTTTTTGCTGGATCCACAGATATCCCCTCTTTTGAGATTATATGACCCAAAAATGCAACTTTTTGAAGCCAAAATTCACACTTGGTAAATTTGGCATAAAGATTCTCCTTTCTCAGGGTCTTCAATATAATTCTCAAGTGATCTTCATGCTCTTCCTTGCTCTTTGAATAGACAAGAATATCGTCTATAAAGACTACCACAAATTGATCAAGATAGTCTCTAAAGACTCTATTCATTAGATCCATGAAGATAGCAGGGGCATTAGTAAGACCAAATGGCATCACTATAAATTCATAGTGTCCATACCTTGTACGGAAAGCCGTATTTGGTATATCCTCCCTTTTGACCCTTAATTGATGATACCCTGAACGAAGATCAATCTTGGAAAAGTATTGAGCTCCGCATAGTTGGTCAAATAAGTCATCAATGCGTGGGAGAGGATATTTGTTCTTGATAGTGATCTTGTTAAGTTCTCGATAATCAATGCAGAGTCTCATTGATCCATCTTTCTTCTTAACAAATAGAACGGGTGCTCCCCAAGGTGACGCACTAGGGCGTATGAATCCCTTATCAAGATTCTCTTGGAGTTGCTTCTTCAATTCCCGCAACTCAATTGGGGCCATTCTATAAGGTGTCTTTGAAATAGGCAAAGCACCCGGTATGAGTTCTATTGAAAACTCCACTTCACGATTTGGTGGAAGACCCGACAATTCCTCCAGAAAGACATCATCAAACTCCCGTACAATGGGAATATTCTTAATCGTGATTTTCTCACCAACCATTTGAGATAAATAACCTTCATTTAGTGGAATCAATACCCATAAGATGGAAGAAATTTCCACTGGAAGGTTATGTTCATCTTTTCATTGATAGACGATCGTAGATTGATCTGGAATATAAAATGTGACTTCCCTTCTTTGGCAATTGATATGAGCTCCATGTAGAGAAAACCAATCCATGCCAAGAATCACATCAAATTCCACTAAAGGAAGGATCACAAGATTTGCAGGAAGCACTTTCCCACAAACTTCGATCGGAGAAGAATTATAAAATTTTGATGCGATTGATGTGCCATTAGGTGTTGTCACAGCTAACTCAACATCTAATTGTTGAGGTAATACGGTGATACCCTTAGAAAAGTCTTCAGAAATAAAAGAGTGGGTGGATCCAGAATCAAATAAAACATTTGCTACTTTAGAGTGGATGGTAAGTGTACCTTTCACCACATCGTTATCGTACTCCACATCGCTGATAGAAATTGCATGTGACTTTCCTTTGTCTTTAGCCTTAAGAGTTTGTTGACGTCGACCATCATCATCAACCCTTGGATTTGGGCATTGATTGGCATAATGCCCCATCTCCTTGCACTTGAAACATTGAAGTGTAGTAGGTTCATTCTGTGTATCCCTTCCTTTGTTTGCATCATTAGACATCTTTTTCCCATTATCACGGCATTCAAATGCCCGATGACCTTCTTTTCCACATTTAAAACATTTACTTGTCCCTTTAAGACAACTCCCTCCATGTTTCTTTCCACACTTTTAGCATAAGGGAAATTTCATCTTCTTTTCCGTGTGCTCTTTAGATTTTTCTTTGAATTCCATATTCCTCTTCTTATCAAACCCATGTGACTGATGGGTTACTCCAATCTCCATCTCGACTTTGAGAGCACATCGAACGATTTCCTCGTAGCTATTTAAGTCCCTTATGGCTAACGCCCTTCGAAGACTTGGTTTTAAGCCACTAAAGAATCGATCGATCTTACTCTCAGGTTGGATAATAATACCAGAAGCATACCTTGCAAGTCTTGTAAAATTTGCTTCATAGGTACTAACAGATTCATCATCCCTTTGCTTCAGTTCAAGGAACTCTTTCTCCATCTTTGTTCGGAGAATACGAGGTAAGTACTTATTGAAAAATAAGTTCTTGAACTCGTCCCATTCCATAGACTCAATTTCATCCCTTTGCCTCGTATTCTTAACAAGATTCCACCATTGATCCGCATCTCCTTCCAAACAATACACTGCTAGGATGACTTTATCATGCTCAGAACATTGAAGAACTGAAAATATCTTTTCAGTAGTACTAATCCATTGTTCAGCAACTAATGGATCAGTAGACCCGCGGAAAGAAGGTGGATGCTGCCTCATGAAGGATTCAACAGAATGTTTCTCCCTCCTTTGTTCGTTTGGAAATCCTGCATGATTCATAGCTTGAGAAAGTTGTGTGAGCATGGCTACAAGATTTTGTATTCCAGCTCCCATATCATTTGGTTGCTCAGGGGGACAATCATTGCATTGCCCATCGCATTCCGCATTAACACGGTTCCTTCGGGTTCCAGCCATTGACTAAAACCAAGAAGAATAGTGTGAGCAACACTAATTATAATAGGAAAACCACATAATTCAAGAATAAAATTTTCATGCTTAAGGTCTTATCCTAGGTTATTCAAGTCCATTTCTAAAACACTAAGATTGTGTTCTATGCTTAGACTTATCCTTAGAGTTTTTACTAAGGCTTTCACATCCTAGTTTCCAAAGGTTGACTATACCTTTCCTCTGATACCAACTATAATGACCCATACTTTACATACATTGTTAATACTTCAAAATTGAAGCACACTTATTACAACATATGACAAAACCACAAAGGACCGTATATGTATAGTGTCTTTAGAAACTGGGAAATATAAACAACTGGTTCATAAATCTTCTACAGTGTCTCCCATTTATTTCATCATATCTAGGGTCCCTTTTAGCATATTCTACTTAATATCCATCTTCCTGACCTGGGGAAAAGAAAACATAAAAGGGTGAGCTCAAATGCTCAGCAAGGGAAAATAAAGGAAATAAAAATCATATCATATCTTTTTGAAAATCAAAACCTGCAAAAGAGATCATAATATCTTATCATGGAATAATTCATAGAAGTGAAAATGAGATCCCCATAATCATAACATAAAACTTGAAACTTTGTGGCATGCACACATAATCATGGAAATCATTTCTTGTTAGTCATGACTCATTGCCAAGACTATCTTAGTGGACAAAGTCCCTTTCTGAACCGAGTTCACTCCTCGTTTCAGTCCTGTATCACTGAACCGAAATAACCTTCCGTTCCATCCATGTCTATCTCATGAGATATAAAATCTTTACCCAATGCATTGGAGGGAGATATAGGTCCCACCCATCTTATAATGAATCCTTTCTTATGTGTGCCACATAATCATAAAACATACATCATCGCATAACACATGTAACAAAAATGGGATTCTTGAAACATCATGACATCATAAATCAATTCATATAAGATAAAGGAATTCATAAAAATAATTCCATCACAACATGATCAAATCAATGTAATAATAGGGATAAAAACAGAACCCTTTATTATCTTAGATGGAAAATAATTTTGATAAAACACTTGAACTCCATTCTTGAGGAAAATATCCTTTCTTCTTCAAAAACATTTTTCCTTTCATAACATGTCATATAACTTTAAAATAAAAGAATTTGATTAAAAATAAACTTGAGAACTTGTAAAGGAAGCTTCTTGGAAATAATGTTTTAAAAATCTATTCATGCCGTATAAGTTAAAAAAAACATTCTTCATACTTTTGTCAGAAAAGTCAAAAAGTACCTCGTACGACAAAAGATTCCTTTCATACATATTACTAAAAACTCACCAAAGGGTAAAAATGGATTTAAACAATTGTAGGTGGATGGAAATAATATTACATTTTGATGAAACATGGATGTGGATGATAAAATGCACCCCAGTAAATACTTACGAATAAACAATCTCGGATAAAAATGAGATTGTGATATTTCCCTTACCTTAGGTCCGATTTGCTTTGTTCATGTCCTAAGCTCCTGTATAATGGTTTAAATAATGTTATTGACTTATTCCATAATCATAAATATTGATATTATATCATATATGGTCATATTATTAGCTTCTTGTTAGTAATATTTCATTGTTACTTGTTACTCGGGTCTTTATAACTTTTTGTTCTTATGCGTGTTTTGTTGAATAAATTCTTATTCTTATCTTTAGGTTATAGATAATTCATTTCCAGAATGGTATTAGTGTATTATATACCATATTCATTCATTCAATTCATTTATATAATCATTATGAAATGAAGATCATGTAGAACGAGTCGCATCACATCGTGGAGACGGTATTCCGTACGTACGCACGAGTGATGATATCGTTCCTATGATCGTGGAATTGTATTGGAGTATATATATATTATTTCAGTATCAATATTACTTCATAATAATCATATATAGTTACTCATTACACCATTATACCCATCCTTGTAAGGTGATGGTGGAAAATAGATTACACCACGGCGTGGAGACGGTATTCCGTACGTACGCACGCGCGGTGATTTCATTTTTCCGTAGGATGGATAGAAGGTGAATTAGGGTTTTTCATATTTATAATAACATATCAGTATGTAAGTAATACTTATGTTATTACTTTATCATAAAACAACTAAAGAAGAAGAAGTTGAAGAAGAAATAAATTGAAAAGATCGGTAATGGATATTACCTCTTCTTTGGAACGCCTCTTTGAATCCTCCACTTAAGGAACTAAGATTGGTCTTTGGAGAAGACCAGGACCTCTAGGATTATTCTAGGGAAGTGGAGAGGAGAAAATGGCAGGGGTTGGCCGAGCTTGAGTGCTCAAATTGGTGTGAGGAGGAGGGGGAGGAGGTGCCCTTTTATAAGGGAGGAGAGGGGCACCTTAGGAATATCTCAAAATATTATTTTATATTAAAGTCAAAATCGGTTTATAATGGTTCCAAAGTGTCTTATTTCGAAGCTAAAGTGGGTATGGGTCGAAATCCTATCAACCAATAGGATTTAGACAAGTTTAGGGTATTATTTTAACCTTATCAATTATATTTAACTCTAAGTTAATTAATTTAACTTTTACCGTGTCTTTTTGTTTTCTTTCACTATATGGTTAATACACTTACTATAACATGCCAAACGAACCCCAAATTGTTTATTATTAATATATATATCCTTATTTAAGTCATTTGGCCGAACCTTAGATTTTTATGAATAAAATAACAATTAGTAATATAATATTTGATTTAAAAACTATTTTGTGTCAATTTTGACACTATTTGATATATGATTTTTGTGAAAGTCATAACAGAATTATATGTTCGAACCAAGTTGATTAAATCAACACTAATATATCATAGTAACCTAGAAAATTAGTGGAATTCATAAAAAGTCTTAAATTACATTTATTTTGGTATTTATATTATCAATTATGTCAATATTTCATTAATAAGATAATTACTGCATCATCTTTGTGTCATAAATAAATTATATTATTTGATGTCTAAAAATTACAAATAAAATACCATCATGTAGGAAATATTTTTATCTTTTTAATGAATATTTACAATCGAATTTATCTTATGTACAACCCCATATTAAAAATGATTTACTTATTAAACTTTGATTTTAACTATTTTAACCCTTCTTTAAATAAATTAATAATAAATGTCCTAATCTAATCCAAGTGGGCCTAAATGGTCATATTTTATTCATAAGGTTGTTTTTGGTCGAATTACACTTGTCCAATAGAATTAGGACATGTGTTAGGGTAATATTAATATCATATTTACCCTTAGTTACCCTATTTACTATTAACCGCGGTAAAAAAAGTAAAAAGTTACTATTCACAAAAAAATTATTTTTATCTCATTGAACCACATTTTACTTACTGATATCAACCGTGTCTGTCGGATTTTCGAAATTCCATTCATAGAAGCGGTAAAATTAAGTTTTATGCAAAATTCAGTTTTTAACCTACCACTTAGTGGTTTCACTATTCATCAAAAATTGAAAGTTTTCAGAAAAATACCAAAATTTCACCCTAGGCTAATTTCGATATTCTGAGTCCAAAAATGAAGTCCATTTTGAAAAATAAAATTTATAAAATTTCAAAAAGTGGTTATTACTATTCATAACGGCTAGTTTTAATAGCATATTGTTGTTTAGTGAAACTCGGTATTGCGTACGACGCAAGCTATCGAGGAAGGTCGCGATTGCGTGTAAAGCAAGACAAGGAAGTGTTGTGTAGAAAAATATTCCTTTGATGGTTTATATAACATAAAAGTCTCGGGTGTTACATTATCACCCTCATAGATACTATTCAAAAAATCTTGATATTTTTCTAAGTACACTAAGAGAGAATCATATTTACACAAATCTGGCTATGTGCCACTTATGGATCATCAAAGTTCACTTCTTGGGTTATTTTACCTCAAATTCAGGTGTATCTATTGACCCAGAAAATTTAGTGCTAAAGTTTCATGGGAGCATCCCAAGAATGTATTTTATATCATAAGTTTCTTGGGGATAGATGGATTTTATAGGTGTTTCATATAGGAATTATCATGTATTGCTTCACCTCTTACTAGTAATACAAAAAGGGTTTCAATTTCATATGATAAAAAACATGTAATAATGTTTTTCAAAAGCTAAAAGGGAGGCCTGTATCGGCACCTATTTTGATTCTTATGAAGCCAAGAATAGGTTATACTATATTTTTTGATGTATCTACCATCAACCTAGGAGTAGTGATGATGTGGGAGAACAATTTTGGTGCGTATAGATCTCAGAAATTGTGGCCTCATGAGATAAATAACCCAATGCACGACCTTGACCGAGAAACAGTTTTCCATGCCTTATGTTTTTGGGGACATTATCTATTGGGTGAGTGTATTTTGGTTTACACAGACCACAAGATCCTCAAATATACCTTTTCTCAGTGTGACATTAACCCCAATAGTGAAAATGGGTTTAATATCTATCATCCTTTAGTATTGAGCTTTCCTATATGCCTGGGAAGGGAAATATAGTTGTAGATGCATTGAGTCGGAAAAATCAAACACAAGACATATGGGAATCCAATGATGAATGTAAGTTAATGAACCTCATTTCTGAGCTAAATCTAGAGTTTCATGAGAGTCAAGATAAATACTATCTCTCATCCTTGATAATTATCTCTTTTCTCCATGAGAAGGTTAATGGTAGACTGTTTTAAGATCTATAAGGCTTGGTTCTCTGTGAGAGTATATCCGGAGATGAACTACCTCCAGATTTGTCTCTAGATAGAGATGACATCTTGTCTCTACATGAATGAGTCTGGGTTCCTACAAACCTGAGTGAGGAGTTGATATAAAAATCCCATACTTCTCAGTTGGTAGTTCATCCATGCATCATGAAGATTTATCAAGGCATGTGATGCCCATATTGGTGGTCTAGGATGAAACATCAGATAGTACGCTTTATCACTTGGTGTTACACCTATCATCAGGTGAAGGTAGAGCACCAGAGACCCACAAGCTTGATACATCCACTTCCTGTCGTAGAATGTAAATGTGAATATGTTTCCATGGATTTCATTGTAGGCTTACCTAGGTCACTGAGGGGAAGTGATGTTATATGGGTATTCATTAACCAACTAATGATATCATCCCACTTCATACCTATTTTGGAAAAATTCTTAGTTGATGGACTGGGAAGACTATATGCTTATGAGATCATACAACTCCATAGGGTCCCTCGTACTATCATTCTAGATAGAGATGTTTGTTTCCCTTCATGGTTCTCGTAGGGTTTTCAAAAATATATCGGTACCCCGGTGCTTCTAAGAAAATATTTTCACCATCATACCAATGGAAAATCAGAATTGAAAATATAGTTTCTAGAGGATATGCTCTGAGCACGTGTTCTTGATTTAGTTGGTTCTTGGGAAAAGCATATCCTTCTCATTATCTTCACCTATAATTACATTTTTCATGTGACCATCCAGATTGAACATTTTTTGTTCTTATATGCCAGGCCATTCTTTTCACCCCTGTGCAGGCTAGAGGTAGGCAAGTTAGACCTTCATAGTCCTTATCATTTTCAGTGGACTTTAGAGTAGGGTTAACTGATTAAGAAGCATCTGGATACAACTCAGTCTAAACAAAAATCTTATAATAATCACCATATAGGACCTATAGAGTTTGAGGATGGGGATTATGTTTTCCTTTGGGTATCACTCAGGCTCTAGAATGTACAGTTACAAATGTAAAGGATGTTGTTGCCTCTTTACATAGGTCTATTTGAGATTAAAGAGGGAGTTAACCCAGTATCCTATCAGTTGATAATACCTCATAGATACCATTCCCTAGATGAAATATTACACGTTTCACTGCTTTTCCAATATCATGCTGATCCATCCCATAACTTTGACCCTAAGGAAGTTGAGATAGATGATGATGGTTCCTTTGAGGAGTATCCAATATGCATCATCCACAGGGGCATGGGGGCTCTCCATGGCTGGTATATCTCTATTTTACGGGTGTTATGGAAGCACGACCACATGAATGATGAGACTTTGGATCATAAGGCTAATGCACGTTCCCAATGAACAGATTTTTTCTCACATAGTGTTTCTACACCCTCATATGGTGAACTCTAGGATGTGTTCTTTTAAAGGGGGTAGATTGTAATGAACCAGTTTTTCACTTAGGTATGGATCCTTTAAATTTTGGTATAAATAATTAATTTGGACTTAATATGGATGGTTAATTGGTTAAAAGAGGTTTTATGGGTGTCAGATGATTGTTTACAGCCCAGAACACATCTTTTTGGGGAAACTGGACAATTTTCACGGTTGGCCTACAATTGGCTCATTGTTTTTCTCACTGTGAGGATGGTGTTTTATCAGACAGAGCCACCTCACACTGTTGGTGCATGGACATGATGCCTAATTGTGAAAGTGACCCTTCTTCCAAGTTAATCATGCACTGTTTTCTCATCGTTTTTCATATCATGCGGAATAACTGTGCACATGCCATTTTTCTAGGAAATTTGACTATTTTTCCCATAATGATTTAATTAAGTCACCTCTTCTTACCTAATCTGAGAATCAGTGGGATTAACCTAAATTGCTCTCATTTTAGATTCCTTTGAAGATATAAGGTATGAAAAAAGAGATACAATTCCCCTTGTACATGATCGAGATTCCGTTTATCATGTTGGATGCGCAATGGTAGGTACTCAAGTCCTCTTGAGTTGTTCTCCTACTCGTTTTCTCTTTACCGAGTTACTAGGGTATGTGATTTTTTCACTTTTCATTAGATATACTATGATATGAGCCAAATAAATGGACAATACCAGAGGTAGTGATTCATATAAGCATTAGGTGGGTGGTCTATAAGTCATCCCTCAAGTTCATTGATTTTAGATTTGTCGTGAGGGCCCCACCAATTTCATCAGCTTCCATTTATAGAATGTATATTCCATTTTTATGATCAAAAGAATCCTTTGGTTATACTATTTATACATATGTGATTATTTGTTTGTGTTTACACCCATAAATCAATCTTTTTGATGATGAAGGTTACGCCAAAAGTTTTGTTTAGTGTTTTCACACATTTGAGCCACCGTTCGGGTGTGCCTTGGCTTGACCATTCTCAAGGTAAAATTTTCTATATTAAATGGATTGATTTCAATTGTGATTCTAATAATGGAAGGTCAATTGTATTATCACCACTTGACCCACATAAGGTAAGTGCTTCAGTTGATAAATAATGTGAAATGTAAATTGGAAAGTATACTAAGTATATGATTTGGCCTTAAATGTAAATGAATAGTAGGATGAATATCCATAGCCCCATACCATATTAATGTAATGTAGCAGAATGAACATTGAATATGGAATGTTCTTTAAATGGATTAAATGAATGGGGTGCATTCTACTTTACCTTCTCATACTAATTAAAGGAAATGCTTGAACCAAATAACATGATTAAAGGGTTGTATGCTACTTGACTTTATCACAATAATGAAAGGAAAGTCTTGAACTGAATGAAATATTATATGGATTCATACTTAAATAGGAATTGACTGACTTGATCTCACATTGGATTATGATCATTTAATTCCATGAGCACTCAGGAAAACTATTCTAATTCAAAGATTCAGCTTTCTTAGGTTGATACCCACCTAGATCCTAGTCCTGGTTTATTCTTTGGATGCCCAGTATGACATCATAGGATCCCATCAATATCTTTACAGGATAACTTGGATAAATTCATTGGATCTAGCATTGAAAACTATGTTCCATGGTTACAACACATAGGGTCTTATCTCTACATATCCTCGTTTTACCTTGGATGATAAACATGGATTCAGTAGGCACCTTATTGTGGAATTCTATAGAACATTCTCCTTGGATTACACTGTTACCCATGCTAGGATACAATTATTACTGAGTTGGTGATCCATGATGTCAAAATTGCCTTGGTTATTACCTTGGGACTTCTCTATTAAAGATCATTATAGGTTTCCTTGTTACATCTTGAAACCTTCGTTATAATTAACCTGTGACTTATTTATAAACTAGTCATTATCAAATAATGAATTGTTGACATGTTCAGACACCAGTTGTGGGATAGAGTAGGAACATTAGTATTTAGATACATTTTACTACTTTACTTTATATATTCGTTCTTGCACACTATTACATTGCCATTACACGGGCCGGATGTTATAGACACCGTTAGTATATTCCCACTGATATTTATCTCACACCCTCTTCGAATGCCATTTCATACCAATAGTAGATTAAATGGTTGCACATGATGACAAAGGAAAGCCTATGGCTTCAAACACTTGATTTTTTGTTGTCTAGGATGGAGCTTGATAGCAGAAGACCGAGTTGGATCTTGAGATGCTTATGATAGTCTTTTATTTCCATTATACCTTTGTGTAACATGATAATTCTTCTCTCTTGTATCCATGTTTTCCAGTTTTCTAGTTACTTGACTTATCATTAGTTGTTGAATTCTATTCTAGTTGTTTCAGTTATTGTTATTGTTGTCTATATTCTTTATCTATTGTGCCTTCTTTTTACTTATACTACTTCCACTTTTTACCAATGTTTGCATTCATCTGTTTCTCTAAACATTGCTAATAAGGGAATAGTATCCCCACGGTCACACCCTAAGCCCCTGGTTCTAGTCAAAAGACACTGGTATTCAGGGATATGTGCTTGAGGCCATGTGACCCACCAGGCTTAGGGCACCAATTAAGTGTCATATAGGTCAGGGATGTCACACTAATGGTAGATCGGTCCAGTGAAAGTATAACTCTAGAAGTTTCATGAATCCGGATTTATAAAAACTCTGGAGGTAGTAGAACACTAGAGGTAATAGAAGTATGGTGGTAGCATATATATTTTGATAGATTTACTCAATGGTATATTCTTCATTAGTATATGTAGTTCACCAGTAGATCAAGTTCACTGGTAGATGTTTATTGAACTAATGGTGGATTGTTATATCCAAGGATTGATCTCTTTGAACTAACAGTGGATCTTCATAACTAATGGTAGATCTGTACTTATCATCCAGTTTTTCATTGCAAAATAATACACTATCATAAAACATTAATCTCCTTATAAAAAGAATGTACATGATTTTTTAGTAAATAAATAAACAGGTTCAAACACTCTTTGACATGTTATATCATGAATCTACTTATTTTAGTGAAATTGAATGTTTTATTTTATTTTATTGTGTAATTGGTCCTATTATTCAAAGGATACCAAAGTAGTAAAGTTTTGATGTTACAATATCCTAACATTTCATGAAAATGTATGATTATTCTTTTGAGGATTAAATTATATAATCCATTTCCTAAGAACATTATGAATTTAATTATCATCTATTAATTTTATAAAAATAAACATTTTCCTTTCATTTTACCCACTTTATGCAATCAAGAGACTAAAATAATGTTTCCAATAAAAAAACATCTTAATTTCTCTCTTCAGTCGAAACCACTTTTTATTCCATATCCATGATTTCTAAAAAAAATAAAAAATTATTTAACATTCCAAAAATTATTTATTAAATACATTTAACCCATGTTTTACTTTATAAAAAGTTATTTAAAAATTAAATTTATGTATTTTTTTTAAACTAGGACCATTTGCCTTTTACTAAAATTATAAAAGGAATATTTATTTTCATGTGTATAGAATGAATAGGATTTACAACCATCAGGACCATTATTTTCATTGAAGCTTAATTTATCATTCAATAATGTTATTATCAAAGAAAAAAATTTAAGAAATATTTTATGAATATTTTATTTTTAAAATAGTGATTTTAAGGGAATGGATAGATTCCTCAAGAAATGTTCCAAGTAATTTTTCTTTCGGAATCATTTTTCATAAAAATTAAATATTCTTGTGTTAGTTAATATTTACTGGGGATATGATCCAATTACACCATCTTTATTATTTATCTATATCTTTATATATATGAATACAGGATGTTTATGATGCTTATTTCTTATCCATATATTTTTTATGATGAAATTTTCTATGAAACCCATTTCCTTTCGTTGTTTTCATATAAAAGGAATAATTTATGAAACCCATTTCTTTTCATGGGTTCTGTTATAATGATTTTTTTTTTGATATTTTTGCACATATATGTGTGATTTTCATTATGTTATGGGTGGGACCTATATCTCCATCCAATTCATTAGGTAAATATAGGTATCTCTTGATATAAATTGGACTAAAATGGGGTTGATAAGGGACTTTTTCCACTATATTAGTCATGGGATTGAACCTTGACTACTATGATAGTTTGGGGTCGAAACCCATTATAGTATGATAGATTTGGCAATGATCCTTGATTACTGTGGAAATGATTTTTTTATACTTATGTGTATTGAAAAATTCCATGTCTTACTCCAATGTTACTCCCATATGGATCACGTTATTTGATTCCCTTATGATTCATGTCTTATGAACTAAAAATATTTATTCTATGACCCAAGATTATAATCTATGATATTTTGGGTGTGGTATTGAAACTTTATTCTCAGGTTCTCTTACCCTTATTCTCATGTTATGTTTATATATCCCTCTTTTGTACCCTTACTGGTCATATCATATCACAATTTTTTATTCTTCCTTTCCCCAGGTAATGAAGAAATTTATTATGTTTGATATGTTTAATAAGGGAGATAGTTATGAAGAATATAGTGGGAGATCATATATCTCACTTATGGAAAAGTTGATTATGTTTCTATGTTTCAAAAAGAACTAGACCTAAAAAATTATGTTATGGATCATCATGTTATGTAATGAATATTCATGTATTATGATATGGTATTTTATGTATGAGAAATTTGGGTATATACATGGAAATACCATACCATATATTTTAACATCAATCTGTTAGGATGACCTCATAGTAAAAGGGATTAAATAAAAATATTTTGTGGGGATTATGAATGAGTGGAAAAAATATTCATTTTGTATGGAATGTGGCCCATTTAAGGAATGATTTGGGGATTCTGCCTATTATTAAGCCCTCAGTGCATGACCTGGTTGATGAATTAGGTGAAGGTATGGAGAGTTCAAGATTGCACCTAGTAGGTGGCCCTTTGGTGTATCTACCTCATACTAGTTAATGGCCTGATATAAGGATGAGTAAATGAGAAGATGTTATGGATCCAAGAGAAAGTGTTAAGTTTTAATACATAGGATTCAAATATATAGCACATGTATATCTCTTAATGATTAAATAATCAATGGGAATATGGATGGTGCTTACACCTAAGAATGGATCCCATGACCTTATCTCCCATTGAGTGGATGAGGGAGGTTACTATTTTCTAGGGATGATAAGGTGTTGGATATGGGTCATCCAAACTAGGAGGTATGATACATGAGGGTTTTAATGGATATCTTCTATTTGGACCAAACCAATAGTCTATCCATCATAATATTTTCTACTTTATGTTGTTAGTCCATCATGGGTTTTATTTCTGAGGGTTACCTACTCAGAGTAGACCCATGGATGGAAAAGGCCTTATGATGGGGAGGGGGGGTCAAGAGAGTTATATTTCATTCCCAAACCCCTCCATGACTTAATGTGGGAATAGGGAGAAAGTTTCATAAAGTGAGACCATATGGTCATGATATGAAACCCTACTAAAAAATAGTACTATTGTTAAAACCATTTCATGGGGTACCTAGTGTAACGACATGACCTTCTATAAGTTACATTTCCATTTTCAAATGAGTAAATTCCTTATTAAAATGAAGTTATTGAAAACACAAGAACTACTTCAGATACATTGAATAATTATATGGTCTTTCAAATGTAAAATACCATTAACCATCATAACCATTGATAATATATCCATTGAACATTGATCATATGACTATTTTATATAAAGGGTTATGTTAAAGTCCACTTGTCATAGAAATAGTATGCGATGGTATCAATTAGTAGGATTGTACCCTATGAATCACATAATTTATGGATTTTGAGGTAGATATGATAAATTTTATTTTCCCTTAACAATGAATAATCCTAGATTCAATAATTAAATCATAAATTAAATCATTTATGGGATAAGTTCAAGATCTTCAAGATCACAACCCAAACCTTGTTCACTGAACCACCCCATGAAAATATCACTACGGCACACATTACCCTTATGGTTTTCACTGGTGTAATAAAGGGTTCTTTATATATACTCAAATAGTATGAATTTTTTACTTTATTTTTTTTATAAAAAATTAATATATTTTTTCTTTTCGAAAATTACTTTTTAAATTATTAAATACTAATTTTGATAAATATTATATTTTGATACCATGAAAAATAAATTATATTTTTTGTAAATATATACATTCAATCAAGATACACTTCTTGTTGAATTTAATATATTTTTAAATAAATTATATTTTAATAAAATATTTATTTATATATATTTTTTCTTAAATTTAAATGAAAATATAATTTCAAGAATTCAGATGTAATTTTTATTATGTTCAAAAAACAGTCATTGAAATAAATAAGTAATTTTTTAATAAATGGGGATTTAAGATTTAAAACTATTAATTATCATATTTATAGAATTATGGTGATAAAATATATATTATATTTGAAATCATCGTGTCAACATTATCCAATGGTTATTTTTTTATATTTTTTAGATATTTTCAATTTTTTGGTAAAATTTAAATATTATATAATTATGTGGTATGTTTTATGATATCATAAAATCCAAAAAGAGATTTGATAGATACTATTGAGGAAATTATAGACCAAAATTAAGTTACACAATTTAATTCATTTTTTGTTATTTTATTAATTTAATTAATCTTTAATGAATCCTCTAAAATGTTTATTATATTTTTCTATCTTAGAATCAATTATTTATAAACTTTAATTATTTCCACATCACCAAGGGTATTATATTAATTAGACTGGTTCGTAAACTTGCAATACAATTTAAATGACTCCACTTTTGTAAAAACTATGGGAAAACATGGGATGGTCTGTGTTTTTATCACATTATCATATAGCTTCCAAAACCTATGTTTTTCCATTAATAAAGAACTCCTCTCTCTTTTTCTATATAAACCAACCCAACATCCCATTTCTCTTCCCTAAAAATACTTATATCTTGATATTACTAACCCATTTCCTCTCCAGATCCCTTTTATGGTTCTCCCAAGCTGTCATAAAGCTCCTCCAAATCTTTCTGTATCCCCATATTCTACCAAAATTATCAAGTGATTTTCCATGCCAAACATTTTTGTTTTGAATTTTTATCCCCATTTATTATCAAGGGTATGCAAAAATATTTTCATATAATTCATTGACTTGGTAAATCCATGTATGTAATACACACTTACAAATATTTGGATTAAATTTTCTGAAATATGTTCCTTATGTTGAATAATATATGTTTCCCACAAGAGTGTGCACATATTATAATGGCTTCACACTGATAGAGATCCAATGCATTCAGTATTGTTTTATTCTCATGAGACAACATTCTTAGAATTTGAAAGTAAACATAATAAACTTTGTTAATCTGTACCATTTTATTTTATTTCTTGGATGTTAGGATTGACTTATGTTTATAATATGATTTATGTTGTCCCTAAATTCCTATGTTGCCTTTATAATTTCATGTTATATGATGATTATTTGTTCAAGATTATAATTTCACCCCTATTATGATACCTCAATATAACTCTTGGCTCACAAGTACTACTTTATATTATTTTATGCTTTGTTTATTCATTTGGTAGCCATTATAGAATTACCCAATCTTATTTATATCCCCAGGTTATCTTGGGAAATTTTAGAATCATGATGTAATTTTTGGATCATGTTAAAGATGTTTTTATAATGTTGTTGTATCCATGTTTAAATTTGATGTAATATATATTTAATTTCTAAAAAACACTACTATCAATTATATTTTGAGATTTTTTATGTGTACCATTATATAATAATTTATGAAATAAATTTTTAAAAAATATGGGTTATCATAGTTGGTATTATAGGAAATTCTCATTATTTATAGGATCAGAATAAAAAACACTAGAAAAATCCATAGGGTTAAGACTAAACATAAGAAAAAATCCCTGATTTTCTTAAATTATAGTGTTAGTGGTTTCCCATTAAATATATCCCTATCTAGATAATATAAGTGGACTTGGATCTAGAATAGAGGTACCTATGAGTAATAACCCTGAAAAAGGTGCATTGAGGTGGACTCAATAGTCGCATGGTGGATTAAAATGGGCTATGATACAAACCTACTTTGACACACCTGGGGGATATGAAGTGGTAAATCCACAATATACTTACAAACCATTGTTATAAGAATAAAAATTTCCATAATATTTTATGTTAGGAAATAAATTGTGGATAAATTAGATTTAAACCTATAATTTCATATGTTAAATAACAAATTTCATTTATGATTTATCCCTTTAATTTTCATGGTTTCTCATTTATGTGTTTAATCGTTTAAAATTACACATCTTAACATTTTATTTTTATTCTAGTAAATGGATGGTAATAGGAGGAACTGAGTAAATAATCAATTTGAATAACAATTCAATGACATACCAAATGAAATTCCCAACTCGGTGAGAGTAGGAAGTGTGAACTTTGTGACAATACATTCTCAAATGACTCAAGTTTTGAACCAAAACTCGAATCAAGAGGAATGTCCCAATCCCTATAAAAAGATAAAGTTAGAATTGAGACCTCTTTTAAACAATGAACTCCAACTATTAATGGATATGTTGAACCCCTAATCAAGGAACAATAGATCAAATCTTCTAATATGATCTTCTCTATCCTTTAATGATCTGGGAAAGAGAGGGTCATGTTTCATGATTATCATATAGAAGAAGAAGATGATAAATGGTGGACATTGGTCAAAAATATATAGATCAAGGGTGAGATCTAAGTGGTGAAGTGGAAGGAATTTCAAAAAATGTTATTCAATTAATATTTTTCTTACACTCTTTAACTAAAAATATAGAGGTACTTCCATGTCCTTAAAGAAAATAATGATGAATCCAATTAGGAGTATGTGGAAAATCTTCACAATACTTGTGTGATACATTGTGGCTTTGTAATGACACCCACAAGTAAATTTTATCACCTAATTGGAGTGATGAATCTATGTATATGAAAGGCCATAAAAATTATATACCTTTATAGATATGAATAATTTTTCTGATGTGCCCTCATTATTGAAATGGATATTAGTGAATCTCAATGTTATCACAGTGATAAAAAGTAGAAAATAGTGTTTTATTCTAGTAGTTAAATGGAAAAATATAATGGTGGAATGAAAAACAAACATTCCACTTGTTTAATGTGTTGGAATAATAATCCTAGAAATTTCCTAAAGGGGATGAGGAGACATTTTGATGTGGGAAGGAAGGGAACCCAATTTTTGAATTCCAATTTGAGGAACCCACAAATGTGATGGTATAATGGAATTTTCTATTCAATCATTATATAGTATTGTGCTTTTTTAATTTAAGGATCAATTTATTTATTAAATATAATTCCTTAAACTGATGGTTTTAGGAGTAAATTAACCCCAACAATCTCAAAGGTAGCAAGGTCTATCTTATTCCATCACATATGTTAAGGGAATCTAAAAAAAAGTATAGAAATGTATGGTTGTTATTCATTCAAGGATAGAGAATTACATTTTTTTATTTTGGTTCTATATATTATTTCATATCACACAATTTTATTAGGCCATTTAAACACCACTATAAATCACAGAAATATAGATAATGATGAAAACAAAAAATGGAGAAATTATAGGATACCCAATATATAACTCCCCCTATGAAAATTTATGAGGTAAAATTCCCATAAAACCTTGTGATACACCATTTAGTATAATTTTATGAAATTATCGATATCTATTGTATTTCCTTACATAGATCCAACATACATGTATGAGAGCTAGAAATCACACTCTATATCACGAATCATCCACCAATTTTATACATGTTCAAGGAGTACGATGAATCTATTTTAGTATTTCCATATCAATCAGGGATATTATTTCCCTATGATAAATAATATCTAGATAAAATTAATTATACTAAATAAAAAATCATCCTTGGTGACATTCCCAATGTAAGGGAATGTTTTGACGTGTTTCCTAAAGAATTATCTACTTTTCCTCAAATCTAAAAGGTTATATTTTCAATAGATATTATACTCAATGATTTACCAATATCAAAGAATCTATATATAATGGATTTTTTACCTTAAGTAGTTAAATAAGAAACTATAGGATAATTTGTATAAAGGGTTCATATTCCTATGTTCTTTACCATAGGGTACACTGATCCTCTTTCTTAAGAATAATAATCGGATAATGTGCCTCTAGATTTAATATCATGATCTCAAAAAGATCACAATAGATAATAAGTATCATCATACCTAGAATGATGACTTATGTAATTCTCTAGGTGGAGCCCAATATTTCTTTATGGTGGATCTTAATTCAGAATACTATCATGTAATGGTGAAGAAGGAGGATATCCCCAAGACTTATTTTCATACAAGTTATGAAAACTATGAGTTTATAGTGATTCTATTTGGGCCCACAAATGCACTATAAATTTTTATGAATGTGATTAATAGAGTCTTTAGAGATTACCTAAAAAAATTAGTATTTTTTATTGATGATATTCTAATCAACTCAAAAATCAAGGAGGAACATAAGGAACATTTGACTCTGTAGTAAAGACCATATGGAAGAAAAAAATGTACTAAAAGTATAGTATATGTGAATTCTAGTTATAACACATAACATTCATTGGGAATGATTTCACTAGTAAAGTGATATCTGTATACCCCTTAAAAATAGATGTAATTGAAGGATGGACTGGACCATCATCTATGATAAATATCTATAGTTTCCTTGTATTAATTGTGTAATGTCATAGATTTGTTAAAAACTTCTCACAGTTCCTGATCCCAATAATCAAGAAAACTAGAAAGGGGGTAAAATTTTCCAGGAATAAAGAATATGCAGAATTTTTTTTAAGATATGAGGAAAAGGTTATTTAGTTCACCTGTGATCACATTTCCCACCAATGGGGATAGATTTTTGATCTTCTTCAATGAAGAGGTACTGGATTGTGTATTCATACAGTATTAAAAATTTATATCCTATGTCCCCCATGACCAAAATATCCATTAGAAAACTACCCAAATTTCTAGAATTAAGTTTTTTGATGTTTTAATTAATGGTTTGGAAACAATATCTATATAGGGATAAGTGTGAAAAATATACATATAAAAACGACTCATGTATATATTCAGACAGAAGGATCATAATATCCACTAAAGAATATTGTTAGAGGTGACCAAGGAAATGGATTTTTCAATCCAGCTCCATCCTGGGAAGGAAAACAATGTGGTAGATGCTCTGAGTAGGAAGGACCCTACAATTCTATTCATGATGAGAATTAAAAGGGATCCAATCTTCTTGGAAATACAAAGGGTCAATTTAGGAATAATAATAGGATCTTCATCCAGACATAGAAAAATAACTTCTAAAAAATTCTATATTGATAGGATCATGGATGATTATAAACATGAAGATGTTCTACAAAATAACGTAGTGAATATTTTAGAGTTTAAATTTGTTGATGATGGAGTCAAAAAGTTTTGAAGCCAAATTTTTGTCCCCTAAAAACCAGAAATGAAGTGGGAATTGATGGATGATGAAAGAATCTCATCCTTCTATATTCATCTAGGAATCAACACTATATATATATTTTAAATGAAAAATTCCTAGTGGGATAACATGAAGGGGAGATTCTAGAATCTACATCTTGATGCTTGGTATGCTATAAATTCAATTATAAATAAAAAAATCCTAAGAGTATGATGAAACCATTACCCATAGAAGTATGAAAATAGGAAAACATAACCATGAATTTTGTTATAGGACTCCCAAGGGAATATAAAGGAAATAATTCCATATGGGTGGTAGTTTACCACCTTATAATGTTAACACATTTCACTGTTATAAGGGATGATTTCTATCTTGATAAACTCCCCCATGATATATATTATTGAAGTTGTAAGACTATATGGTGTTCCACTCTCTATTTTATTTGATCATGATATGATGTTTACCAAAACATTATGGATAATAATTCAATAAGTATTGAATATAGAACTATGATTTAGAACTTCTTATCACCCAAATATGGATCAAAATTTTGAAAGGACCATTAACACTCTAGAGGATATGTTGAGATCATGTTAAATGGATTTCCAAGGATTTTAATATCAACACAATCTCCCAGTGGAGTTATTATATAAAAATATTCTACATTCCAACATCAAAATAGAACCTTATGAGGCTCTATATAGGAATAGGATTCAGGCTACAACATGATGGGATGAATATATAGAATGGAAGTTAATGGGACATGATATTATCTAAGAGAATGCAAAAAAGATCCAAAAATTCTGTGTCATGTGAAAAATGAACAATGTCAATAGAAACATATTTCTAACAATTATGGTTGAATTTTGGAGTCTGAGGTTAGAGAAAAGTCTTCCTTTCTATATCACCATGGAAGAATTTGATGCAGTTTAAGAAGAAGGGAATCCTTATTCCTACATACATCGGCCCCTTTGAGATACTGGATATCATCGGAATGGTGGATTATCAACTAACGCTACCCCGTAACATATCTCAAGTACATGATCTGTTACATGTATCCCTCTTGAGGAAGTACATTCCAAACCCCTCCCATCTATTAAATATATAGGTGGTACCACTAGATTGTGATCTTTCATAGGAGGAAAAGTCAGTGAAGATCTTAGATCAAAGAGACAACATTCTGAAAAACCTATCAATTGGCCTTGTCAAAGTGTTGTAATTGAACCACAACTTTTAAGATGCAATGTAGGAACCAAAAGAGGCAATGAAACAGAATCATCCTCATCTATTATTGAGTCTGATATAAAAAATCCAATGGTTAAATTTCATATGGGGGAATAATATAAAGAACCAGACTATTATAAATGAAATTTCTTTTTCTAAGGAATAATTTTCTTATTTTGAAATGATGTTATAGAAAACACATACACTAATTTCAGTATTCTGAACATTTATTTAGTTTTAAAAATTTCAAATATTTTTAATCATCATATCCATTGATAATATATCCATTAAATAGTTATCATATGACTATTATATATATTGGGTTATGATAAATTCCAATTGACACTGTAAAAGGATGCAATGGCCTCCACTATTGAAATAATACCCTATTAAGCCCATTTATTAGAGCATATGAGGAAGATATCAAAACTGGTATTTTACCTTGACTAAGAACAATTTTATACTCAATAACGAAATCTTGAAAGAAATAATTTATGGAAGAATTTCAAGACCACTGAGACTATGACCCAAACTTTTTCAACAAACTACCCCATAATAATTTCACTATCGCACAACATTCCATCAAGGGCTTTACTAGGGTAATACATGGGTATGTATCTAGACCCTAACAAAATGAATTTATATACTTTATTTTTATAAAATAATTATTATATTTCTCCCTATTTAATATAAATTTTTAAATTATTAAATAATTATATTGATAAAAATTAGACTTTAATATGATGAAAAAATAAAAAATATTTTGGGAAATACATAGATTCAATCAAGAACCCCTTTTTGAGGAATTTATTTTGTTTTTGAAATAAATGATATTTTAATAAAATATTATTATTAAATAATATTTTCTAACATTATATGATAATAAAAATTTATGAAGTATATTTTAATTTATATAAGGGTTAGAAAATTATTATTGTAAAAAAATTAGTGTTTTCAATAAATAAGGATTTTTTATTTAAACCAATAAATTCTCATAATTATTAAATTATTTGTGATAAATAGGTATTATTTATGAAATAATCATGTAAAAATTATCCAACAATAATGTTTTCATAATTTTCTGAGAGAGCTGAATTTTTGGCTGAAAATTAAACACAGTATAATTATATGATATGTACGATGAAATCATAAATTCATAAAAGTGTTGTAATAAATATTATAAATGGTATAATCAACAATAATTATGTTTTCCCTGAAAATAATTAGTTTTTTATTTTATTTTATTAATTTTATAAATAAATAATGAATCCTCCAAAATCTAAATTATATTTTGAGGTTTTAAATTCAATTATTTATAAACATGATTCTCTTCAACATCACCAAGGGTGCCATTTTAAAGATATCAGTTCTTGAATAGGTAAAATAACGATAAACACACCACTTTTTTATAACCCATGGTAAGAATCCATGGGGAGGTTTTTGGTTTTCATTAAATTATCATATAGGATCCAAAACCAATCTTTGGAAATTAATATTGAAATCTCCTTTGTTTTGCTATTTAAATCCACCCAACATCCAATTTATTTTCACTAAAAACTGTAAAATCATAAAATTAGTCTAACCTTACTTCTCTAGATCCCTCCCAAAGTGCCCCTATGCTCACAATAATCCCCTCCAAAGCTTTTAGAAGCACCTTCTCAATGTAGGGGATCCTTTCCTCCTCCTCATTATTCAAGTAATCCCTTTATATTATGTCGTTTGGTTTTATAATTGTTCATGTTGGGAAATTTTTTCACACATAACACTTAACTAAATTATTATTTCCCTATTTTTACAGACATATTTCACTCTCATTAACCCCTCAAATGAATATTTATATATCCCTATTATATTGATGAAATTATCCTTTGATTTTATATGCCAAACATTTGTGTTGTGAATACTCATCCCCATTTCCACTAAAGGTTATTAAAAAAATATACCTATAATTAATTGATTGTTGAATTAAATTTATTTAAACCACACTCCTTAATCATTTTATTAAATGTGATTAAATATGATCCTTATGTTGAATGATCTGTGTGGCACACATGATAATTTACATATTATGATGGAAGCATCCAGCTAGAACTAAAATGAATTGGGTAATGTTTTAGTCTCACGAGACATAATTTATGAGATTAGGGAGTAATTATAATCCATTATAAGACTATATCCACCATGTGATATTTTATGGGTTGTTAAACTTGAATTATTTTTATGAAATTATTTATCCATTCACCACATTCCCATGTTTCATTTATGCTATCTAGTTATATCATTATTCATTTTCCAATAATATGATTCTCACCCCTATTATGATACCATGATTTAAATATTAGATCACACTTATTGATTTACCTTATTATAATCTTTTTTTATTCCCTTACTTTTCTTTATAGATCAAACATTTCTTATGAATGTCCCTAAGTTCTCTTGGCCATGTTTTCAAGAATGGAGGAATTTTAGGAGCATGTTAAGGAAGTTTTAAATAATGAAGTTGTATGAATGTTTCATGTTTATGTGTTATGTACCTAATTATCGCAAGAAAATAGGATTTAGGATCTTATAGGATTGTTTTATTTGTACCTTTATGTAATAATTCAAGAAATAAAGTCTAATAAAATGTGGGTTGTGATACATAGGGCATGAGTTGCACTTAGGTGGGACCTACAATCTCCCCCTCATCAATTTATATAGGGACCCTTGAGTTCTACTTGGATATGATACCACTTATTAGGACAAAATAAGTAGTCCCTTCATCACAATATCATTCACTTTAGGCTACTATTCCTTCAAATTTTTTGTTTCTTAGGGTTAGTTATACAAAGCTCACATGTGGTTTGAAAATTCTTGATAATAAGGATGGGGACTCAGGGTACTTATATTTATTTCCCAAACCCATTCACTCCCAAATATGGGACATGGGAGAATGCTTCACAGCATGCCACCCAACTTCAAGAAGCATGGATATTAAATGCATTTCATGGGGTACCTAGGTCATGAGATGCACTCATATGAGACCCATGATATCCCTATCAATTATTTTCCTAGGGACTCGAGGCTATCCAAGTTAATGGGTCAGCCTATCCCATTGGGTTTATGAAGGTTATCTAGGTTCCCTCCCTAATGTCGTAGATCAAAGTGGTAATGGAATATTGTCATTTATTAATCAGTCTAAGATTGCATGGAGATTCATTGTGGGACATGGAAAACATTACATCACTTTAAAATGATATAGATATAAGAATAACCATTCAATGAATTTGATATGGTCTATCTGATCACCATGAGATTCATATTCTACCTCAAGTGATGCCTTATGTTTTCTAACCACCAATGTATATTTTCAGAAAACAATTTATTAATTATAATGATAAAAAGGTTATTCTAAATCTATGTTTTGAGGTAATTCATTTAAGAACATTGATGATTTCATAGAACACATTTCATGAAAAGATGTGTTTGAAGAACATGATTCGACCATGTGAAAACAAAGTTGCAGAGTTTATTTCTTATGTTCATAATAGATGAGTTCGATCTTAAAAAATAATAATCATGTGATATAAGATTTTATGAATGTTTATTAAGGATGATATATCATTAAGGGACCATATTTTTATATATTTGTCTATAAGAAATTCCAAAAAATAGTTTATTAAAATTCTGTGACATGGAATATTTTTAGAGGATCAAAATGGCATGACAGTCAGTTTAGAGGTGGTAAAAAATCTCATATATAAAAAGAGATAGGTTCAATAGGGATTTTGTTTATTTTTTTATTAGATCTATTATCTGATGAATAAATCTAGAGTGTCAACAAAACATCAATTTCATGAAGAGAAGATTCAGTGAGCCTCTTATGTCATGAAGAAGAAGATATGTAGACCTTTAATATGTGTTTATCATACCCAAAAAGCTTTACAAAGAATCTATTAATAAACTCACTTCAAGTATGTGTGAAGAAAATGGAAGAAAGGGAAAACCCATTTTTTAATTTAGTATGAAATTGATATCTCATGAACCATACTCTTATATAGATATAATTTCACGAAGAATAAGTAAGAAGTGGCAGTACACTGAATGAGAGTTGCATGAAATGTGTGAGTAGTCCATGTATAAATTATAATTAATGTCATGTGATATACCTTCACAAGAAAAGTGTGTATAGTACATTTATTACTTGAGATTAAAACCCAAACAAGATAAATGGGAAAATAAAATAATAGGGGTAAAAATTTAATATGCAAGTGTATATAAGGGAATTGTATAGATGGACGTTTTTCCTACTATTGGGAAGGAAAGTAAAGAAGAAACAATAAATTTTTTAAATATCAAGTGTGAAGAAATATAAATATTATATTGAAAACACACTGAACCCTATTGGTGATGGTTTCATACTATTTTTATAAAAAACATTTTTTTGTATTTATCAGTATGGAGAGTATAAGCCAGAATTTTTTTATCATATTGAAATACAAGTGAAATGTTATTCACTACTTATTGTAACCAAATTTAAAGGATTTTTTTCTAAAATATCAATTGTATTGGATTATTTACAATACCTTCCAAATATTAGATACACATATTGATTAGTGGACTGAATAATTAAAAGTCTTATTTTGGTTCTACTTCTATGCTTTTTTTCAATTAAGTAACATCTCTTTGATAGGAGGTGAATATTGATTCATAAGGAAGAAAATATAAAAATAAAATATAAAAAATTCATTACCACCCCCCCTCAGTGATCACAAAAATATGTTTTGGTCCATTCATCCTCAATATAGGATCCTTTATTATCCGGGTAATAAATTATCCTGATTAATAAAAGGGTCTTACTAATATGGGAATAAAAATCATGATTGGAATTTTATTAAGAGAATACATGATCAAAAAGCTATGTGTTTATTTTCATATATTGATCATGTACATTAGGAATCCTTGGAGGAGGTATCACTAGGAGGGAACTTTCAGAGTGTTGACCTCAGCGAATAGAGGCTAAGAAGTTAGTTTCTATTAATATTTTTTAGTAGGTTACTTGGATGGAATAAAGGATGTCAAAAAGGCCCAATTATTTATCAATGATGATTTTATAAGTGATAAAATACATGTCATATGATTTTTACATGGGTGATACTAGGGAAAGGTAATTTACTACCCTATAGATCCTTTATCACCTAGGAGAATTTGATACATGAAGTCTTGGATTTATCTATTGGACAAGATCAAATGACAATATTCAAAGGACCCTAGCTTGCCTTATGTTCATGAAATGGGTTCATGATTACATTCCCCCCCATGTTACTGAAGGGTCTCCATATATGCTTCTGGTTTATGAAGGGGAATCACAAACCTATTATTCCTCATGGGAACACATGGGCCTCTCATTCATGAGGAGGACTCATGGGTTTTTTACATTATTGTTTCTTTCTTTTGGATCCAAATTTATTTAGGGATTCCTTATTGAATGAATGATCTATATCTCCTTGATTTTTTAAATGTGATAAGTATCCCTTGGGGGGACTTTATCATTCAATTGTGTATCCTAATGAAGTGGATACCAATTATTTATAGGTAGTTATGAATAAATTTTTTCCTTATTTCCATGTTTCATAGTGTATCTTCCATGCGTCTATAATGGTCAAGGACTCGCCAAGGGGCTTTGTAGGTTGTTTAAAATTTCCACCTGAACAATATCTTAATGAATGTATTTATTATTTATGAACCACATCCTAAAAACTATGTGGTACTTGGTAAAGGACTTTTTCATGAACTGTGGGGTTCTTCATGAAGGTAGAAACAACATTGAGATTGCATTTATCTTTTTAATTTAATCAATTCATAATTGGATCACTTATTAATGTGATTTATAACTTCATGGTCATCAATACCCCCACCCAGTATTGGTCCAAATTATAAATTTGATGAGCTAGTTATATTGAAGTTAGATAAACCATATACATTTTATATGGTCCATACCAAGAATATTACCCTTATATAATTCAATGTGCTCCATCCCATAATTTTCTCTTTTCTTCAATTGATAATTTAGTCCTCTTGTGTTAATGAATGGAAGCTCATGATGACCTCATTTGAAAATGTGTCCCATTCACATAGAAATTTCCCTTCATTATCTTCTTTTTGAGAAAACATCAAACTGGAACAAAAATTTTGATACTGAATCACAAAATGCTATACGACCATTGTATTTCCCATGTGATTTGATTATGAGATATACAAAAAGAAATAACATTTCATTTATATGAAGTTTGTTATTTTTAGTCCATTAAAACCTATTTTTATTCATTTCAACATAGAAAATGACTCTATAAAAGATTACATTAGTTTATGTGGAAATGATATTAGAAATGGTCATTGAATATCATGTTAGTTAAAATTACGTGTAGCAACCCAGATTTTTATAATTTATATTCAATATTTGAGTAAAAAAATAAATCTTAATTAATGAATTTATAGAAAACAGATTCAGTACTCTAGTTCCATTAGACCAAAATAAATTACAGTCAGTTAGATTTAAAAGACTATTAAGCATCTTAACCATTGATAATATAGTTATTGTAAAGTTATCGTTAATACTATTATATATTAAATGGTTATCATAAAAACTACTTTATGCATATGAAATAAGAGATGGCCTCAACCTGTAGGTTATTACCCTATAGATCCCATCTATTGAATAATTTAAGGGATATTTAATCACTTTAATTTTACCTTGATTAAGTTCAATCTTATATTCAACAAATAAATTTCCAGTGAACCTATTTATATGAGATATTAATTCCCAACTAGATCACATCCAAAACCATGTTCACAAAACAATCCCATGAAATAACTATCATCATTCACTATACCCTTAAAGAACATACTAGTGTTGTAAGGGATTATGTATCTAGACCCCAATAATATGAATTTCTATAGTTTATTTTAAAAAAATTATGATTAAAATTTTTTCCATTATATTATTACATTAATAATGATTATATAATGAGTTTGATAAAAATTATAATTTTGAAATAAAGAAATATTAATATCAATTTTTAAAATATATAGTTTTAATTAAGACAATAATTTGATAAATTCAATTATTTTTTAAATAAATTATATTTTAATAAAATATTTTTATAATATAAAATACTTGTAAATATAAATGCTAATTTAATTTAATTATGTATAATGTAGTATTTATGAGGGACACAAAGTGGCTGATATCCAAAAAACTAGTATTTTCTATTAAATAGAGATTTTTATTTAAAATTAAAAAATATCATGTTTTGGAAAATTATTTTGATAAAATAATTATATTTCTAAATAATCACATATAAATTTTCCAATGGTTAATTTTTCATAATTTTATAAGACAATCAAATTTTTGGGTTAAAATTTAATATAGTAAAAATATACAGTTTATATTATGATATCAAAAGAGACTAAAATTGATGTAATAAATTCTATAAAAAAAATCTAGTACCAAAAAAATGATTCCCATTTTAAATAATTAGTTTATATTTTTATTTTATTAATTTTATAATCCTTTAATGAATCCTATAAAACCCATATTATGCATCAAGGTTTTAAAATAAATTATTTCAGAACATGACTCACATCCACATTACCAATTGTATTATATTAATGATTTTAGTTATTAGACTTATAAAATATTTAAAACCACATTTCGTTAGTATAAAACATGGGAAGGTGTGTAGTTTTTATTATTTTACCATATAGAGTCCAAAACTATGTTTTAAAATTATTAAAGAATTCCCCTATATTTTGGAATAAATACTCACCCATACTCCCAATACTCTTCAATAAAAGCCTATTGGGAATGAATTTCATCTCCCTGTATCTATCAAATTCCCTCCCAAGGTTATCCCAAGCTCTTATAAATCTATTTCCTTTCTTTTAGAAGCACCCTTCAGCCTCCCCTTTGTTCAAAAAATTCCTTTGTATTATTCCATATAATATTTAATTTTTCATATTGGAATTAGTTTTTATAGATAAATTTTTCTATAATTACGATTTTCATGTAATTATAGACCATATTTCCTTCTCATTAAACCCTTTAATGAATCATTATGTACACACATTATTCTGTTGAAATTATCTTATAATTTTTCCATGCCACATATATGTGTAGTGATTACCCATACCTGTTTCCACTCATAGGAATTCGACTATATATTCTTTTTTTTGGACTTACTTGTATGTACATCACACTCTATAATAGTTGTAATAAAATTGATTAAAGTAGTTATTATATTTTTTGATCTATGTGGAATACTTATTCATGTACAAGATATTAATGTAATGGGTAGACCCAAAATTATATAACCCTCCAATCTATTGGTTCATGTTTTTATCCCATGTGATACAATGCAGGGTGCACATGATGTTATCCTTATCATACTATGTTTTTATGTATCATTAGTTATCCTTGAATTATACTTATAATGTTTTGTTTTATGTGGTTTCCACATTCCTATGTTTCTGTACGGTTGTCATCTTATATCAAGATTTGATGTTCATGTCTATTATTCTCAGCCCATTTATATTACCATGATATGCCTCTTGAATAAAACATATTACTTTTATCATGATATGTTTTGTTTTTTACCTTACCAGTATTTTCTACTCACCACTTTATTATGTATTTTATTAGGTTATCTTGTGTAGTATTAGAAGATCATTTTAATATAAGGTATTATTATTCATTTTAAATAATGTTGTTATACCCATGTTTCAATTTATTTTTATAAGTATATAATATATGAAAGACACTAGGAATCACCATATTTTTTGTATTTATTAAATGTATCTTCATATAAAAAATCATGAATTAAGGTGTATTAAGGATATTTGTTTTCATAGTTGGTATTAGCGTAAGGTCTAGTTATTTTTAGGGATTAGGATTAGAAAAATTTAGTGAAATCCTTAGTCATAATAATAAACAAAGGAAAAAAATCCATGAATTATGTTAAGGTAAATTTTATGTGGTTTATAGGAAAAAATACACATATCAACACTACCTGTGGATATGGATATCTCATATTTGTACCAAGGGGTAATAATCTAGAAAATAGATAATTGGTTATTTACTCAATCGTCACCTAGTGTACAAAAAAGAGTCCTAGATTCACACATGGTTTGAAATTGTTGAGGGAAAATATTTTATAAATTCATAGGCTATTTATGAACCATTATAATGGGAACAAAATGACTATAATATTTTATATTAGGAAATAGACCAAGGATAAATTAGATTTAAACATTGAAATTATTAGGTTAAGTGGAATATTTCATTTATGAGTTTTTACATCAATTTTCAAATTTTATATTTTATATTATTTATTTTTTGGTAATTACCCTACCGAATTTTAACCTTACTTAAGTCAATGTTTGGAAATCATAGGAAAAGATTAAAAAACCATTGTGATGGGAAATCCATAATGATTTTCCCAACCCAATAGAAGAAGGATTTAATAAATTCATGATAATAATTATCAATTAACTCATGTTATATATAAAAACATGAATTTGGGGGAAATTCATCATCCCCTAAAATAAATAGAATTTCATTATTGAGACCATTATGTTATAAATACATCTAAATTTCAATGGATATTCTGAACCTTTATTCATTGAAAAATGTATCAACTCGAATTAAAATATATCATCAATCCATCAATTCTCTAACCAAATGAATGTTTTGCTGGTTTTTTATCATATAGAGGTTTAATTTGATCAATGGTGAAAATTAATAAAAAATATGAAGCATTATGAGGATATTGAAGAGATGGAGTGTAGTGAATTACATAAAATGTATATGTATAAATATTTTCCTCACACTCTCTAACATAAAACAAAGAGGTATTTATTTTTCTTCAAGAAGAAGTACAAATAACCTATTAGGGTGTATGAGGTGAACATTTAATGAATATTATGATATGCCTATTGAATTTTCAGGGACCCTAAATGTAATGTTAAATAGTTGTTTTATGGGATAAAGCTTATTATGTGAATAGTTTTGGTGATTTGAGGATTTTAAATCTATGAGAAAATTGTAAAATGTTCCATTGATGTCAAAATGGATATCTTTGAATGTCATAGGTCTCATGGGTCAAGAGATCAAAATAAAAGAATGGATTTTAATTTTATAAGTGAAATGGATAAATCTTATGGTGGGATAACATTGCAACACCATATTTGTCAAAAATGTGGGAAGAATCATCCAGATATTTTCTTTAAGAGGATATGGATTTGATTTAGGGGTGGAAAGGAAGCACACATAGATACAAAATTCCAATGAGAGGAACCCAAAAATTGGATTTAAGAAAGGAATATATTATTCAACCCTCAACCTGTTGTCCAATATTTCATGTACAATGAACAAGGACACTATACGAATCAATTCACTAAACCAAGGGTTGTTGATTAAAACATATTCCAACAACCTATATGGCCTATAGACTAAGGGTGATCTTATATTATCCCAAATGATGAGGTGTTTCTTGATAATTATAACGTGATTGGTACACCAGTTATTCATTCGATGATAGTGAACATACAATTTTATTATGGTTCTATGCATCATTAAATATCACTCATGTTTATTAGAACTATAAAAAACCACCTAAAAATATGAAAGTGGTTATATTGGTTAAAATTGAGAATGAGATATTTATTTCCTCTCAATTTTATAACTCTCCATTATCCATATTTGTGAGATTTATTTCCTGTATAACTATTTGGTACTCCATTTAGATAAATTTTATGTTATTATATGTGTGTATTGCCTATAATTTTATTGTGAAAAAATTAATTTTCATGTTAAGAAAATCACCATGCATATTAATAATTTTCATCTTGTTCTATACAAGTCCACATAGGAGGTTGAATCACATTTTTTAATCATCATCTCAATATTTGATATTATTTCTTTATCAATAAAAATATCTTGTAAAATGATTATGATTATGGAAAATATCATCATTGATGACATTGACATTGCAAATAAATATACTAACATGTTTCCATAGTAATTCCATGGTCTTCCTCCAGGATGTGAGGTTGAGTTATCAATTGACCTTATACCGAGTTCTTTTCCAACATCCTTGACTTCATATTGAATAACCACTGTTGACCTTGAGAAGATAAATATGAAATTGTATGTGAATATGGATAAATGTTTTATACACAAAAAGTCTTCAATTGGAGGTTCGGTAGTCCTTTTTGTTACTAATAAGTATGGGTCAATTCAACTCTATATTGATAATCATGAGCTTAATAAGATCTGGGTATAGATTATTTATCCTATACCACATATTGATGACTTGTTTGATCAGATACATGGATCATTAAACTTATATAAAGTGGATCTATGGTTGAGATATTATAAAGTAAAGGTGAACAAGGATGATATTCCCCAAACAAATTTTTTATAAAGCACGGTCACTAAAAGTTCATATTGATTCAATTTGGAATAACTAATACTACATTTATCTTCATTGAATTAATAATTAGATTCATTAGTTGATACCATGATAAATTTTTGTTAGTATTTATAGATGATATTCGTATCTACTCTAAAATAATGGAAGAATATTAGGTCCATTTTAATGTTTTATATAAGACCGTTAAAATGGAAAAGTTACATGTGAAGTATAGTAAATAATTTTTTTCATAGATTAAGTAACATTCGTAGGGAATGTTATCACCAATAAAGATATTTTATTAGAACCTTAAATAATATAGGGAATTGATGGATGGTCCATACCATCTACTTTGACATAGATTCGTAGTCTCCTTGGATTAATTGGGTAGTATTATGGATTTTTGAGATACTTTTCACAATTTTCACAACCATTAACCAAACTAACATAGAAAGGGGTGAAGTGTTTCTAGAATTATGAATGTGAATATGGATTTAATGATTTATAAATGAGGCTAATCAATGCACTTTTTCTCACACTACCCACCAAGGGGAAGGATTTGTGATCCTTAGTGATCTTTCTAGAAATGGATTGGTTTGTATACTCATGAAATATGAAAAATTAATAGCCTATTCCTCCCTCTAATAAAATATCCATGAAAAGAAATATAAAACTTATTATTTGGAATTGTATTCAGTGATACTTTCATTGTTGATTTGGAGAAACTATCTACATGAGGATAAGTGTGGAATATAAAAAAATAATAAATTCATCTATAATATATTCACACAAAACGACTACTATATGTGAAAAAGGAGGTGGGTGAAGATGATAAAGTATTAGGACTATTTAATTTATTACCATCCTGTGTTGTTAAACCATGTGGAGATTCTGTAAGTATAAAGGATATTTCAACCCTAACCATGATAAGGATTTATAAATAATTTATCTTAATGGACATGTGAAGGGTGTACATGGGAATATTGAATGGACCTACATCATGGAACTCGAAACACCCTAAGAGGGTAGGGGTGGATTAGGGTGTCAACATTTTATTTTAAGACAAGGATCTCGTTCCCACATTGGTAGGAACTTTTTTAAACCTACATGATGGATAAGTGTAGTAATTAAAACACACATAAGGACACCACAACACTTTTTTACTTCATTCACCACTAAATACTATGTCTAAAGAAAAAACACCGACATGTTTCTAGTAATACAAAATTACCCTAATATTAACTAGATGTGGATTAAAAATGTTGGGGTAAAATCACTCAGTCCCATGAACACTTCCTAAATGTTCTGGGATAGCTCACTGCTTCCCTCGGGTCACTCCCGTTAACTCCCCCTGGCTCACTACCTTGGTTGAAGTCCCAATCAGTTTATAGATGTGAAGGTCACTTCAAAAGATTTTCATTGAAGTCTTTGTATTAGTCCAGCATGAGACACTTCTTGCATCAATGTCCTATATTGATGCTCTTGAGTGCACTAAACACAAAAACTATATACTCCAAGAATCATCAGAATAGTACTTCCCTGAAGAATTCACAATATTTAGTTGGGTACACTCTTTTCATATTCTTATTCTCATCCTTTAATTTCCAATACCAACACCTAAGTGTATTGGTATAACTCTTTATTTTTGTTTAGATCTGATTTTAGTTTCACTTATTGTTCTTCTTCTCTTCGCAAAGCACAACGAGGGTCTTAAAAACCAGTCATGTGTGTGCGGTACTACTTCTCTTTATAAAACTGAATGGTTAATTGTAATTCCTTCTTCACAAAGCTGCTTTGAGAGTGCTAAGAACCTATCAAAGGCCTGTGGGACCCCCAAATTTTTCACACACCCTTCGTGGTGTCTTATACGTAAAATTCAAACCTTGCATGTAAAAACACCTTTCGATGTGAAAAAGTCTTTTTGTGCAACACTTTTTTTTTCACGCAGAACTTCTCCTTTTTTCACGCAGTGCTTTCTTTTTCACACAACACTTCTTCTTTTGACGCACTACTCTATAATTCAATTTTTATACATTTCATAGGTTAGGATTTGTCTAAGTGTTGAGCTTTGATTAATGAGAGGGGGTAACTTCGTATTTATAGTCTTTTTGACCCTGAACGAAAAACACTAATCCATGCATAAAAATCATTTCAATAACATAAAAAATATTTCATAAAAAAACATATTTCATGAACTTTCATGAGTTTTTTCATGTGCTTAATGCATTTTCCATTTTTCTCCATTCTGACCTCAAAACACGAATTGCACGCAAAATTGTAAACAGTGCTCCATATTGCCTGCAAAAACCAATCTTTCACGCAACCTCGTTTTTTTCACACATTGACCAATATTTCACGCACTCCATGCCTTTTCTAAATTTCAATGTACTGATCCTAAAACATCAATTTTGTGCAGAAAACCCTTTGAAATGATCGCACAACTTTCTCAAACAAAAAAATGTTTCTCTCATCTTTCGATTTTTAGGCCCAAAATTTTGGAAAACACTGGAGAACAACACCACATTAAATATATGCTTTGGATATAACCGTAATGATTATTTTCTCCAATTTTTATTCTCAAACAACTCGTATTATTACATCACAAACTCTACTATCATGATATATATCATTTGATAGATCAGTATTAACATCATGAAAGTACTACAACTTCCCTATCTTCCACAAGCATATTTCTTTCCAATCAAAACTGTATATGACTGGTAACACATTTAATCTCCCTTTCCTTCATAATACTTTCATCATAAGTTCTCCTAACTCAAGTGATTTGTGAAATAAAAATTAGAAAAGCATCATCTGATTTAGATACAATGTGAAGTGAATGACCATCTCAGAATGCCAAGAACTTCTACATTCTCTCTTCTTCTTTAACCATCATTCTATAATTCATTAATATCATATGATTCTATTATTCAAGTTTTCCCTTACATAGTTTCCATGCAATCATTAATAATTACATGGTCTTCATCAAATCATCATTCTTCTTCAGTCATCCTCAGATGGATGATACCACACCATTCCTCTATTTCATTGGAGTTCTTGTTCATCTCCTTAATTTTGATCTTAATTGATGACTATTGACAACAAATAAAACCTTATACACAGAGTGGTATCAATACATCTTACTGTGAACAATAATTTTCTAACCAGCCATTAATGAGATGATCAAGGAGGACTAAAAAGATGATGTTGAGATGAAAAAAAAGGTAGCAAATATTTTGAAGTTAAACACTTCTAAATATGGATTTATATATATTGGAGCCCATATATGGGTCCCATAAAAACTAGAATGAAAGGGATAAATTTTGGATGATGTCCATAGATCATCTTTATCTACTCATCCATGAAGCATTAATATGTGTATGGATATAAATAAAAACATTTGGTGGGATATAATGAAGTGGGAGATTCCAAATTTTGCATCTCGATTCTTGATATTCCATTAAGTAAAGGTTGAATGATATAAGTCTAAGGGTATGAATAAACCATTTCATGTAACAGTACGAAATGTGAAAACAAAACCATATATTTCATCATAGGAATCCTTGAGACATATAAAGGAAATAATTCCATATGGGTGGTAGTCAATCATCTTCCAAATTTAGTAGATTCAGTTTATATTAAGTAATATTTAACTCTTGAACAACTCACTGGTATATGTAGTGTGGAAATGGTAATACATCATAGGTCACCACTCACTAGTATACCTGAGCATGATACAAGGTTTACCTCGAGGTTCTTGAAAATCCTTTAGTATGAATTAGATATAGAGATGAGTTTCAATACTATTTATCACCCTCAAACGGGTGGTTAGTGTTATAGGACCGTTCAAACTCTATATGATTTGTTGAGATCACATTCAATAGATTTCCATGAATGTATGGATCATCATATTCCACATTGGAGTTCATATATAACAACAATATTTATTAAATCATTCAAATGGAAACTTATGTGGAACTGTATGGGAATAAGTTTTAGACCCCAATATTCTAGGATTAAGTTTGATACTGAAATATTATGGGATATAATCTTATCCAATAGATGGCAAAGAAGGTTCAAACCATTCAATGTTTTATGAAATCCTTAAAAATATGATTACAAATTTATGTAGACATTTCTTGTTGAGACATAGAGTTTGAGGTGAAAGATAAGGTGTTTCTTTGTATACCTATATAGAAAAAGTCATGATGTTTAAGAAAAATGGTATACTGAATCCAGGATACATCATCCCATTTTACATACTTGATCAGGTTGGAGCTGTGGCCTATCTACATTCACTCCAAACTATCACATTTACCTGATGTGTTCCATGTATCCAACATAGGAAATTATACACCGGACCCCTTTCATGTATTGAATATAGAGGTGGGTTCCTTATAGAATGATATTTCATATGAGTAGTACCTATTAAAGAATATAAATCATAGATATAATGTTATAGGATACAAGAAAACTAACCTAGTCAAACTATTACGGTGGAACCACAAGTTTGGAGAAGGAACCTGGGAACCGAAAGAGGAATTATAAAAGTGTCATCATCTGTTTTAGTGTATCTAAGTGAGAAATTCATGAAGTGGATAATAAATCAATGAACCAAAAATTAATAAATTAAATTATTTTTTTAATTAATAAATACCTTATTAATAATGTAGATATAGAAAACACATGTATTTTTTTTACTTTGGACCATTATAAAATATAACATGTTTGAATTAAAATACCATTAAAAATCATAAAAATTTAAAACATACCCATTATACAGTGATTGTGAATATTGGTATATTATTAGGGTTATGATAAACTCTATTTGATACAGAACGAAGAAGGGATGTCCTTGTTTAGCCATATCATAACCTATGAATCCCATCTCTCTATGCTTTTAAGGGAGATGGAATCATTGAGTTTTTTTCTTATCCAAACCCAAATTGAGATTAAATATCTAAATCTCAATAAAACCTATTTATTGGATATGTTCAATTATATTGAAGTCATGTCCCAAACTATGTTTGCATAACAATTCCAAGATAACCACCATTACACCCCTTACCCTCGGGGCATATACTAGTGTAATAAGACATTATATATCTAGATCCTAGAAATTCGATTTTTTATATTTTATTTTAATAAAATAATGATTATATTTATCCATTGTTTATTACTTTATCAATGATTATATAATTAGTTTTACATAAAATATATTTTTGACATGAATAAATCAAAATTATATTTATGGGGAATATATAGGTTCAATTAAGAATCTATTTTGATAAATTTAATATTTTTGGAAATAGATTTTATTTTTTTTAAATAATTGTATTATACAATAATTATTCAAATATAAATTTTTATATAACATAATGAAGACCAATGTAATTTTTATAATGTTCAAAAAGTAGTTGATATCATAAAAACATGTAATTTCTAGTAAATATGGATTTATTTAAAAGTTAAAATTATCATATTTACAAAATTGTTTGGATAAAATAATCTCATTATTGAAATCCAAATTTCACAATTATACAATGGTGATTTATTCAATATTTTCTGAGATAGTTTAATTTTTGGATAAAAAAATAAATATAGAATAAATATTTTCAACATTATGAATTCATAATATTCCAAAAGTTATTTCATAAATTCTATAAAATCAATCTATGAACAAATATAAAATTTTCATTTAAAGTAAATATCCTTTTATTTTACTTGAATAATTTTATAATCCATCCATTAATCCTCCAAAAAATATTTTATATTTTTAGTTTCAAAAATCAATTATTTTTTATCTTTAATAACTCCCACGTCACATATGGTATTATTTTAAGAATTCCAGTTATTATCCATAAAATAATCAAAACCACTCCACTTTTGTATAAAAATTTGGTAATACCATTGGATTTTTTATTTATTATTTTATCATTAAGTCTAAAACCCATGTGTCAAAATTAATAAATAATTCCATTCTATTTTGTTATAAATACCCACCAAAACTATCACTCATATTTACTAATAACCCATTGAGTATGAAATTACTCTCTATATCCCTATCTTAATCCCTCCCAATGTGTTCCCAATCTCTTAAGAAACTCCTCAGAAGATTTTAGAATCACCTTTTCAATATAAGGGATTCTTTCTTCTTTATTAAAGCACTTACATTGGATCATGCCATTTTATTTTCAATTTTTTATTTTTTAATGTGCTTTTAAACAAAACTTTTACTACAATTATGATGTCAAATTAGTGAGATACGACCTTTCAGTTTCATTATACCCTTCCATTAATCGTTATTTATAGATGTTTTTCTAACAAAATTGTCCTTCAATTTTTCCATGACAAACATTTGTGTAGTGAATACCCATCCCCATTTAAACACAATTGTATTCACCTAGATGTACCTATCATTAATTTATTGGGTAATTCCTTGAATTTAACCAAAACTATTTAATTTTTCGATTAAATTTTATGAAAGGAGTTCTTATATTTTATGATCTATGTGGCACACTTATGCATGTAGATGATACGAATGTGATGCGTGGTCCCAAAATTATATTAACTTCCAATGAATTGGGTAATGTTTTATCCCATGAGATACCATATATGGTTCATGTGATGTTGTATGACAGGTTATGATGTCTCAATAATTATCCTATAATTATTCTTATAATGTCATGTGTTATGTTGTTTCTACATGTTAATATTTCTTTGGCGTTGTCGTATTATATCATCATTCAATGTTTATGTTTGTTATTTTCACCCCTTCTATGTTACCTTAATTTTACCACTGACTAAAATATGTTACATTATTCATTTTCTTCACTATTTTTTTCATTTAGTTTCCTTTATATCTCATCCCTTTATTATGTACCTCCCTAGGTTATCGCATGTAGTGTTAGAAGATCTATAAAAAATGAGGACATGTTTTAAAGATTTTAAATTATATTGTTATAACCATGTTTGAAATTATTTTTCTATATACATGATTACCCAAATACACTATGAATAATTATCATTTTTCATTTTATTATGTGTATCATCATGTAATAAATCATAAATTAATGTGTATTCAAGATGTGGGTTGTCAATTTACACCATTCTCCCAAAGCACTATCTTCTTTAATTGATGATAGGAGGTGTTATTAAAGACTAAAAAATATTATAAAGGATTCCTATATATGGTTTTATATTTCTAACTAATGCACCAATTTCTACTCTATTCTCTAGGGACTAGATGATTAACTAGATCCATTATCATTGGGAATTTTCCCTGGGTGACATTTCAATGGGAGACATTTTATTAGATAACAAGATCCCACAAAATGATAAATCTTAGGATATAATATCATGATAATAAATTTATAATGACTTATTATATTACAATATTTTTATAGTTATGAATATTTTCTAAATAAATCCATGGCGTATCACAAATTAGGTTTGTTATCCAGCTGGGATCATTGCTCAAGCGGCACCATCAGCATGGGCTGGAGCTATCCTTTCTATGTACGATAGTGTTATGTTGATTTTGGGAAATATCTTTGGAATTTTGGGTTATATAAGGCTATTATAGGTCCTGTAAATTTTTTTTACACTGTCAAAAACATATTCACAAATCTGATCAATAGATGGATCTTAGATTCAAATATGTTATATCTGGTGCATAGAAAAGTCAGGATAAGACCATGATATGTAAAAATTAAATTTAGAGCCCTAATAATTAGGGATATATATATATATATATATATTGATATTTCCATCCTCCCTCTATTTTGGACAATATAGAAAAAAAATCCTCTAATTGAAAGGTAGTTTCTTGTGATGGTACAAAATTTCATGGGGAGATATTTGCTCAAGAATCGATATCCATTTTGATGAATTGGTAAAGACCCACATGTTAGGTGATTGATGGAATAACTAACCCATAAGTCTCATGGTATTCTTAATTCATAATAGGTGATGTTTTAAGAAGAATAACACACCAAAATGGTTAGGGAGGTCAAACCCGAAATTGATTGACTAGTCCATCTGGCATCATTCATTACGATTTTATTTAGAATTTATATTTTTAAAATAAAAGGGTAACATATTGAAGTCTGATTTGGGATGTTCATAACTTCTTCCCAACTAGTAACTAAGAAGTAGGTTGACCTGGTGATAGTAGTGTTATAAACTTTCTACTGCCTATTTGAAAAAATATGCAAGTGAAATTTTCCAATAAAAAGTTTAGGCCCTTACATGTATGACAAAATTGGATCAAAGCCCATATGAGGGGCTATGAATTTATACACAACCGAACCATTATAAATACTTTTTTAGACCCCATCTACAATGATAAGGTGGATTCAAGCCACTTACATTGAATAAAAGAAACATAAATTTCTTGTTTAATGAAGACAAAAAAATTCATCTTCACGCAGTATTAAACTCCCAATAGCATAATTATGAGTAATGAAATTAGAATCCATGAGTAAAGAGCATATCTAATATCTTTAAAGGAAGATATATTGACTTCATAGAATATTGGGAAGTTGATCTTTGAGGTGTATGATCCTTATAGGTTCATATGAAAATTAAATTGTTTTAGATAATAAATTTCATTCTCCTTTTATTACTATGTTACCCAAATAGCATCCCATAGACATACAATAGTTCTATTTGATTCTAACATGATACGAGTGAGGGAGTCAGAACATTCTCCCACTAGTTTTAGTTAACATCGGGCTCAGGGATGGATAAGATGAAACCTATATTTCATCAAACCATGATATATAACAAGTCAGTCTGGTACATGATCTCAAGGTTCTACCAGTGACTGAAGGTGAGGAGTAAACAAATGTCCTAGTTGATGTGGAATGACCTATTAAGTGGATTTCCCCACGAAACACTATATTTTCCATGATTCTAATGAAAATTGGTAATCTAGATGCTACACCCTCAATTTTTCAATTTCTTCCCTGACCATCCTTCCATGTCATGGATACATTTTATATAGCTTGGAGGGAATGTGAGGCTTGGATAAGCACCATACATGCTGAGAATGTATGTAGTTTTCTTTGAGTGGATGAGATCTTATTAATATTATTTGAATGTTTTTTTACACCTAAGAGAACCTCTTGGGTGAATTAACATGGGGAAGTGGAAATCCACATTTTTAATCTTGATAGTGTAATCCATTCAGTCAATTGAAATTTATTTCATATCGATCAGTTATCTAAGATGATAATTGTTTATGCTAGCACAACCGAAGAAGAATGTTCTAGTCATATCACCACTTGCAGAGAAGTAAGGAAAAATTTCTTTTATGGTTGTCTCACATTATTATTGATTTTATTTATTTTTTACCTATTAAACATCTCCTCCATCTCATATAGGTGGATAAAGAGAATGAATCACCAATTTTGTCCCGATAATATCCTTTTTGAGAGACATAAATTGGACTACATGGTCACCCCAATGCGAAAACTAATTAGAAAGCATCCACTAACATAATAATAAATATGAAAGTGATGATATATAATCTTTTTAAGGTTCTAAAAATTCTAACATCCATGATTCCTCCCAAAGGGTTATCTATATATGAAATTAAAAAGGGAATGTGGAAAAAAACATTTATGATATGTATTCACTCTGGGGTGATGTGTAAGTATCATATTTTTTCATTTAGATTTTGATATATTATTGAACTATCATATTAATATACTAGTTGTTTTCAGATATTGGTCTGAGTCTCACATACATGAGGCTATTAATATAAGGCCCCAACCTTAAACCTTACTTAATCTTAAGTAATTACAAGATTACACATTGAGGATCTTTTCAGGTTTAGAGTTTTAGAGAATTAAATCATGAAACTTGCATTACATTCCACATTTAAACAATGTGGTTACAAAAAAGACAATATTCATTCTTCCCATCAACGGAAACATATTTAAAATAAAACACGGATTCTTTCTTGACACATCCTTGACACTATCATCACATCATGTACCTTTCCCTTGACCTGTGAAAAACATTTCAAAAACTTGGGATGAGCATAAAAAGCTCAGTAAGGGTTATAAAATTATGGAAAGGAAATATGAGTTCATATATACATAAGAATGAAATCATACTTTACCCATAAAACATAGGCACTTTAACATACCTCATCAAATCATGAATAAATCATAGAAATCATAAGACATAAAGGTAACTTGAGGAATTAATAACATTCTTACGTAGGGAGTAACCCTCTTGGTTACGTTTGGAATACCCATCACAGTATATTCCCTAAATCTCTTTGGATAAACCTTAACGTTTCACTCCATCGCGTTACCCAATGCATTAGAGAGCTATATTGGGCTCACCCGCCCTTAGTTTATCATGGAACCACCCGTTTCCATAAAAATGCCCAAGAACCATAACATAAACGTATCACATAAAACATGCATAAAGGAAACATAAAGTTTCCACATTTCAATCACAATATAACATTTTAGTATATTGAAATAATGAATCCATTCAAAAAGAAACCATTTCCAAAACCATTTAAAACATTTAATAAAGATATTTTTTAATCAAAGTGTCCCATACCACCATGAAGCTTTTAACATTTTAAAACATTAATATCCATATAAATAAAACCTTAAAACCATTTTGAAAACATGGATATTAATGGGAACCATTTATAATAATAAATCATTAAAACATTTAAAATGATATTTTATTTAAAGTGTTTTTAAGAAAATGAGACACACTTGAATACAATAATTGAGGAATAAAATTTAATCAAAACTTTATAATATCATGAGAATAAAGGAATTCATGATATAATATTCCAAAGGACAGTATATACACCATATAAGAGTGAATTGGTGCATAACAACAATGAAGTCTCAATAGAAATGTAAAATGAGATGAAATCCCCGGTAAAGAAGGTACCCTTAAATTAAGGATAAATCAATCTCATAATTATGTGTGACAAATATAAATACACCCAATATAAGTGGATGATAAGTTTAAAACACTCAAAGGTCATTCACACATATTCAAATGAGGACATATTCAATGACTACATGTTGAACCCAAATAAATCGAAATTGGGTTAAAAAGATCCATTGGTAAAATTCGACAGCCTAACGGCATCACTTCAAAAATCAGAAAATGAGTTGATGAGAGATAAAAAGGGTATCTCATCACTTGTACAAAAAATTTAAATCAATAAGGATATAGAAGAACATATCCCAACATAATATTATGTTAATTAAAAGACATAACAAAATAAGTCTTTTAAAAAGAGGAGGGTGAAAGGTGCTCTTACCGACAAGGGTATCTTTCAAAACATACGCCCTGTGAAAGAAGGAAAATACAACATTGATGTAAATACTCATAAACGAAATTATATTACACAAAGAGTATAATAATGGATAGTAAATACACCACTCAAAGGAAATTGTGGCAAATGTAGCATAAATCTCACGGGAATAAAAGTGAGATGAAAAATCCCTTACGAAAACTAGGCAGCCTAACGACGCCACTTAAAACTTTCAAAAATGGATTGATGCGATCAAATAGGGTCTATCATCATATTACAATAAAATGTACAGAAATAGTAATATAAAATAACATCCCCCATCATAAAAAAGGGGAGATTAAAAGAAGTGACATAAAGGATAGTACTTAAAAAGAAAGAGAGAGGTTAGATCTCTTACGAAAATTCGGCAGCCTAACGGCGCCACTCAAAAGTTCCAAAATGGATTAATGAGAGATAATAGGGTCTCTCATCACATGAAAATAAAATTACAGTAATATTTATATAAAATAACATCCCAATAACAAGAAATATGAGCTTTAAATGGAATGACATAAAAGAGTGTACTTAAAAAGATAAGAGGAGTAGGATCCCTTACCTCGGGTCCGACTTGACTCGATCGTTATTTAACATCCTGAATAATAAACATGATTTAATATCCACTTTATTAAAAACCTTTTTATTGTTCATTATTACTTTTATATCACTTATTTCCATGTTATAAACATTATGTAATCATTTATGTTAATAATGTTTGTTTTGTCGATATTTGGTTCTTATGTCGAAAGTGGACTTCTTACAGTTACATGTTGTTCGTGTGGTCAAATGTTCATTATATCCAGAATCATATTCATGATTTGGATATCATATATATCATATATATCCAGAATATACATGTATTTATAATATTACATAATCATTTAGAGGTAAGAAATGAAATGCACCGTTCATGGAGACGGTAAGTCGTACGTACGCATGAACACTACTTTCATTTCTATGTCATATTAATGGAATTAAAACTAAATGAGAGGTATGTATATTTTAATTCCAGAATTATATTCATCATTTAGATGTATCATTCAACATATCCATTATATACATGTACTTATAATAGTACATTACATTTGGGGATAAGAAATGAAATGCACCGTTCATGGAGACGGTAAGCCGTACATACGCATGAACGCTACTTTCATTTCTATTTATTATTTTTATGGAATGTAATAATAATGAAAAAGAGGTATATTATAATTCTAGTATAACATCATATATAATAACTTTAAATCCATTCTTTATACGTCCCACATATGGCATTAATGAATCACATCACTTTGAGGAGGCGGTAGTCCGCACTTCCTTAAATGAAGATATCGCGTTTACCCATAATGGAAACCATAAAGGTATTCCAAAAATGAAAAATACAGAAGCTTAAGGAAAACATAAAAATATTATATATCATATATAAACATAGTTTCATCTTAATGGCCACCTTTTAATGTGTTAAAAGAATGTTGAACAATCATCGTTTCGGGAGGCCGAAATTTTCCATCCACGGAAACAGTATATTCTTTAACCATTATATGTAGGTGTGTGAAAGTGTAGCTCGAATAATTCTTATAAAAAAATCCTAGTATATTTATGATACTGGATTTGTTACAAAATAAATCAATAAAAAGAGTTTACGGGGTTGGAGAAGAAAAATAAAACAAAAGGACTCAAGTGAAGAGATTACCTTAAAATCGGGTAACTCTCTTTGGTTTGAGCTCAAAGGCTTCCTTGGGAAGACTTCTACCCAAAGTGAGGCTTCTAGGAGTAATAGAGAGAAGTGGAGAGACAAAAAGGGCAGAGGTTGGCCAAGCCAAAGGCTTTGGGAGTGTGGGTAAGGAGGTAGAGGTGGGGGCCTTTTATAAGAGGAGAGGAGGGGCACTCTTGGAATGTAATGAAAATTCACTTTATTTTAAAGTGGTATTCGGATTTAAGAGGTCCCACATTGATATGTTTTGAGGATAAGGTGATAAGGGTTCTAAATACACTCATCCAATAGTTTTTGGACATTTTTAGGTCATAGATATTACATTATCATTCCATTTTATTTAAATCGTTAAATAATGAGGTCATCGCTGCATCATCATGATGTCATAAATAATTTAATTTATTTAATTTCTAAAAATTATGAAAAAATACTATGATTCTGGAATTCTTTTTATATTTCCAATTAATATTTATAGTCAAAAATCTGATTTTTATAACCCCATGTAAATTTTTTTTACTAAAACATTTCATGTTTGTCTAATTTTTACTTTAACTTTAAATAAAAAGATATTAATGTCATTTTCCAGCCAAAGTGGCTTCCTGGGGTCCCCAAGTTGACCCATGGGTTGTCTTGGTCGGCCATGACACATCCAATGAGGTTAGGACATGTGTCAAGTTCATTTAATATTATTAAAACATTATTTTTACCTTAAACTACACTAATTACCTCTAATCGCGATTGAAAACATAATAAGTTACAATTCACCAAAAAGTTATTTTTATCCCATTGAACCACATTTTACTTCTTAATGACAACCATGTATGTTGGATTTTTGAAATTAAAAACACAAAGATGGAAAAATTTCATTTAAACGGAAAAATTAGTCTTTATAAGTACCACTTAGTGGTTTCACTATTTATCAAAAATTGATGTTTTTCAGAAAAATCCAAAAAATTCACCCTAAGCTATATTTGATATTCTGAATTCAAAAATGAAGTCTATTTTAAAAAATTCAAAACATATAATTCACATTAATTAATTTAATAATTAATTCCCGCTGTTAGAGCAAATAGCGTGTTTTTATGAAACAATATGTATCCAAAGATTGGCACTAGTTTAAGTCTGATTTCAAAGTAAAATTAATCACAAATACCACTATTAGATTTAATGGTAAAAATATATTCTAATTTCACATTAACAACAATTCAAATGGTAATATAATCATATAAATAAATTATATTAAAAAGAGTTTTTGAATTAAAATACAACATTTTACACTATTCATTAAAAAATGAACTTTATCAAAAAGATACCAAAAATTTACACAAAGTAAATTTTGATGTCCCAATTCTTAAGAATAGTTTTATTTGGTCCAAAAAAATGTATAATAGTGAACAAAACTATATTTAATGATGGTTCTCCATCAAAAGGCGATAAGTGAACCTTTAGTGAAAACTAGGGCATATAGGCCTAAAATTGAATTCTTTCCGTATTTTATGCCTTTATCTTTTATTGGATAAAAGTAAAAACATTTAAAAACATATATAATCATATTTTAGTTATTTCTATCCATTACCGCCAATACAACGGCTACATGTTAACTACCATTTAAAATAATATTATTTTATTATTAGAGTCCAACGTAAGATTCCCAAGAAACTCGTTATTTTGTGTTGGGTACACCATCGAGCATAGCATCCCCTTTAAAGTCATATTAATATTTTATTCACAAATATGGATAAATATGAAAATGTCATATTCTTTATTTACCTGGGGTTTTACATCCTTCCCCCTTTTGGAAATTGCATCCTCGCAATTTTTAAAATTGAGCTTGGAAACATCCTTGAAAGTCCCACATCCGAACCAGAGTCGGTAAAACAATCACTTTAAAATAAAGGAAGATAAGTACAGAGGTCACCCAAGTTAACCCATATTAGGATTCCATGTAGAAAAACATGGACATGGAAGGAAAAGCAAAGGGTCATGTTCCTGAGGGAGAGTGATAATAAACATGTCTAGGAGAAAGTTAACCATAAGAAAATCACAAACTTGTGATGGGTTAAACGGTATTCGATTCCCCAGTATGAAAAGTTAATAGAAAAAAAAATTTTAAGTTACTTTTTATTGAGGAATTTATTCATAAGGAAACATAATCACTTATCATGTTGACTTTCAACTTTTACTAGATTCCTTAATCAAACTCATATTTTTTCAAAAGACGAGTATTTAGGGAGACTTGTTCGCATTAAGTGTACTATAATCAACTTCTAGAGAATCACCTAATCCACCAAAGAGAACTATATACATCACATATCTTTAGGCATTAACAAAAACCAAAACCAAAAAGGTCAGTACAATGTCAGATAATCCAGAAAAGGATAACCCATTAAAAATAAAATCTATACTTAATCTCCAAAATTTGTCCAACAAAACCCAAAGTTCAACGAGGACCATCCGATAAACAATTTGTCCATAAAATTCTTCAAAGTAAACCAATCTAAGATTGAAAACCAAATATTTGAAGCATTTAGTCACATAGTCTTGTAAGTTAAATCGTAACATTTATCTCCAAACAACATCAGTTGCTCCTAAAGTCTTGTATTGAAAATTAATTAACATAATCACATATTCTCCATGGTAGGTTAATAATTTTCATAAACAACCCAAAATCAACTTACTCTTAATTCATAAAATCATATAACTAAAAAGAATCGGTCAAAATAACCAGGGACTTTACATAGTCCAGTGGTAGGCGATAAATACCAGTCACACTTTGGTTGTGGGTTCGATTCCCGCATCTTTGTCTGATGCGACGGGTTGTCACAGGGTCTGCGTGTTGTCCTTTTTCCAAAACTATATAATTCTGAAATAATTCCCCAGAAAGAGATAAAATCATAAAAAATGATCATAACATATTTTAACCTTAAGTTTATCTCATGCCTTTCATTTTCCAGCATATCATATAATAACCCATAATTACCTCAAAATTAAGGATCATATAAACTCTAATGGTTACCTTTATAATTATTACCTGAACTTCCACATCGATTGGTCATCTCGTACATGATGCATTACAGAACATACCAAGGTTCAAGTGGTTGATCATGACTCCTTGATTTTTGGTTTAGAACAACCGCGAATTTCTTCATTGAATCCTCCATTTTATCTAGTATCTTAATCAGAGAACCACCACAGTTTCCTTCAAACCTGTTGTCTCTTTGGTGCCTGCTAGAACCATCCATTCATTAATAACAGAAATGCCAGTGTGAGTATATCAACAAAACCATCATGTACTAATGAGGAAGGTAAAAACTAAGATATACTTACTCATTCACTTTATCTAAAACTAGGGCTCTTTCTGAAATCCTAACCATTACGGTAATGTAACTTATGCTTAAAGAATACCCTAACCTCTAAAGTTATCTAAACCGACCTTTGATACCAACTATATGGCCCCAGCCTTAAACCTTACTTAATCTTGAGTTATTACAAGATTACACATTGAGGATCTTTTCAGGTTTAGAGTTTTAGAGAATTAGATTATGAAACTTTCATTACATTCCACATTTAAACAAAGTGGTTACATAAAAGACAATATTCATTCTTCCCATCAACGGAAACATATTTAAAATAAAACACGGATTCTTTCTTGACACATCTTTGACACTATCATCACATCATGTACCTTTCCCTTGACCTGTGAAAAACATTTCAAAAACATGGGATGGGAATAAAAAGCTCAGTAAGGGTTATAAAAATATGGAATGCAAACATGAGTTCATATATACATAAGAATGAAATCATACATTACCCATAAAACATAGGCACTTTAACATACCTCATCAAATCATGAATAAATCATAGAAATCATAAGACATAAAGGTAACTTGAGACATTCATAACATTCTTACGTAGGGAGTAACCCTCTTGGTTACATTTGGAATACCCATCACAGTATATTCCCTAAATCGGTTTGGAGAAACCTTAATGTTTCACTCCCTCGCGTTACCCAATGCATTGGAGAGCTATATCGGGCTCACCCGCCCTTAGTTTATCACAGAACCACCCGTTTCCATAACAATGCCCAAGAACCATAACATAAACGTATCACATAAAACATTAAGAAAGGAAACATAACATTTCCACATTTCAATCACAATATAACATTTTAGTATATTGAAATAATGAATCCATTCAAAAAGAAACCATTTCCAAAACCATTTAAAACATTTAATAAAGAGATTTTTGAATCAAAGTGTCCCATACCGCCTTGAATATTTTAACATTTTAAAACATTAATATCCACATAAATAAAACCTTAAAACCATTTTGAAAACATGGATATTAATGGGAACCATTTATAAGAATAAATCATTAAAACATTTAAAATGATATTTTATTTAAAGAGTTTTTAACAAAATGAGAGACACTTGAATACAATAATTGAGGAATAACATTTAATCATAACTTTATAATATCATGAGAATAAAGGAATTCATGATATAATATTCCAAAGGACAGTATATACACCATATAAGAGCGAATTGGTGCATAAAAACAATGAAGTCTCAATAGAAATGTAAAATGAGATGAAATCCCCTGTAAAGAAGGTACCCTTAAAATAAGGATAAATCAATCTCATAATTATGTGTGAAAAATATAAATACACCCAATATAAGTGGATGTTAAGTGTAAAACACTCAAAGGTCATTCACACATATTCAAATGAGGAAATATTCAATAACTACATGTTAAACCCAAAGAAATCGAAATTGGGTTAAAAAGATCCCTTGGTAAAATTCGACAGCCTAACGGCATCACTTCAAAATTCAGAAAATGAGTTGATGAGAGATAAAAAGTGTATCTCATCACTTTTACATAAAATTTAAATCAATAAGAATATATAAGAACATATCCAAACATAATAGTATGTTAATTAAAAGACATAACAAAAGAAGTCTTTTAAAAAGAGGAGGGTGAAAGGTTCCCTTACCGACATGGGTATCTTTCGAAACATACGCCCCGTGAAAGAAGGACCATACAACATTGATGTAAATAATCATAAACGAAATTATATTACAAAAATAGTAGAATAATGGATAGTAAATACACCACTCAAAGGAAATTGTGGAAAATGTATCATAAATCTCACGGGAATAAAAGTGAGATGGAAAATCCCTTACGAAAACTCGGCAGCCTAACGGCGCCACTTAAAACATCCAAAAATGGATTGATGAGATCAAATGGGGTCTCTAATCCTATTAAAATAAAATTTAAAGCAAGAGGAATATAAAAGAACATCCCCCATCATAACAAATAAGAGCTTAAAATAAGTGACATAAAGGAGAGTACTTAAAAAGAAAGAGAGAGGTTAGATCTCTTACGAAAATTCGGCAGCCTAACGGCGCCACCCAAAACCTCCAAAATGGATTGATGAGAGAGAATAGGGTCTCTAATCACATGAACATAAAAATTACAGTAATATTAATATAAAATAACATACCAATAACAAGAGATATGAGCTTTAAAAGGAATGACATAAAAGAGTGTACTTAAAAAGAAAGAGAGGAGTCGGATCCCTTACCTCGGGTCTGACTTGACTCGATCGTTCTTTAACATCCTGAGTAATAAACTTGACTTAATTTACACTTTATTAAGAACCTTTTTCTAGTTTATTATTCCTTTTAGATCACATATTTCCATGTTATAAACATTATGTAATCATTTAAGTTAATAATGTTTGTTTTGTCGATATTTGGTTCTTAAGTCGAAAGTGGACTTCTTACAATTACATGTTGTTCGTGTGGTAAAATTTTCATTATATCCAAGATTATATTCATGATTTGGATATCATATATATCATATATATCCAGAATATACATGTATTTATAATATTACATAATCATTTAGAGGTAAGAAATGAAATGCACCGTTCATGGAGACGGTAAGCCGTACGTACGCATGAACGCTACTTCCATTTCTATGTCATATTAATGGAATTAAAACTAAATGAGAAGTATGTATATTTTAATTACAGAATTATATTCATCATTTATATTTATCATTCAACATATCCATTATATACATGTACTTATAATAGTACATTACATTTGGGGATAAGAAATGAAATGCACCGTTCATGGAGACGGTAAGCCGTACGTACGCATGAACGCTACTTTCATTTATATTTCATATTATTATGGAATGGAATAATAATGATATAGAGGTATATTATAATTCCAGTATAACATCATATATAATAACTTTAAATCCATCCTTTATACGTCCCACATATGGCATTAACGAATCACATCACTTTGAGGGGGCGGTAGTCTGCACTTCCTTAAATGAAGATATCACGTTTACCCATAATGGAAACCATAAAGTTATTCCCAAAATGAAAAATAAAGAAGCTTAAGGAAAACATAAACATATTATATATCATATATTAATATAGTGTCATATTAATGGCCACCTTTTAAGGTGTTAAAAGAATGTTGAACAATCATCATTTCGGGAGGCCGAAATTCGCCATCCACGGAAACAGTATGTTCTTTAACCATTAGATGTAGGTGTGTGAAAGTGTAGCTCGAATCCATCTTATAAAAACATCCTAGTATATTGATGATACTGGAGTTGTTACAAAAGAAATTAATAAAAAGAGTTTAGGGGGTTGGAGAAGCAAAATAAAACAAAAGGACTCAAGTGAAGACATTACCTTAAAATCGGGTAACTCCCTTTGGTTTGAGCTCAAAGGCTTCCTTGGGAAGACTTCTGCCCACAGTGAGGCTTCAAGGAGTAATAGAGAGAAGTGTAGAGACAAAATGGGCAGAGGTTGGCCGATCCAAAGGCTTTGGGAGTGTGGGTAAGGAGGTAGAGGTGGGGGCCTTTTATAAGAGGAGAGGAGGGGCACTCTTGGAAGGTAAAGAAAAGTCACTTTATTTTAAAATGGTATTCGGATTTAAGAAGTACTAAATTGATGTGTTTCTAGGATAAGGTAATAAGAGTTCGAAATAAACTCATCCAATAGGTTTTTGACATGTGTAGGTCTTATATATTACATTATCCTTCCATTTTATTTAAATCGTTAAATAATGAGGTCATCACTGCATCATCATGATGTCATAAATAATTTAATTTATTTAATGTATAAAAATTATAAGAAAAATACTATGATGTTGGAAATATTTTTATCTTTCAAATGAATATTTATAGTCAAAAATATGATTTGTATAACCCCATGTAAAAATTGTTTTAGTAAAACATTTCATGTTTGTCTCATTTTTACTTTAACTTTAAATAAAAAAATATTAATGTCATTTTCCAACCAAAGTGGCTTCATGGGGTCCCCAAGTTGACCCATGGGTTTTATTGGTCGGCCATGACACATCCAATGAGGTTAGGACATGTGTCAAGTTCATTTCATATTATTAAAACATTATTTTTACCTTAAACTACACTAATTACCTCTAATCGTGATAAAAAACGTAATATGTTACTATTCATCAAAAAATTATTTTTATCCCATTCAACAACATTTTACTTCTTAATGACAACCATGTATGTCAGATTTTTGAAATTCAAAACCCAAAGATGGAAAATTTTCATTTAAACGGAAAAATCATTTTTTATAAGTACCACTTAGTGGTTTCACTATTCATCAAAAATTTAAGTTTTTCAGAAAAATCCCAAAAATTCACCAAAAGCTATATTTGATATTACAAATTAAAAAATGAAGTCTATTTTACAAAATTAAAAACATATAAGTCAGATTAATTAATTTAATAATTAATTCCCACTGTCAGAGCAAATAGCGTGTTTTTAAGAAACAATATGTATCAAAAGATTGACACTAGTTTAAGTCTGATTTCAAAGTGAAATTAATTCCAACGACCACTATTGGATTTAATGGTAAAAACATATTCTAATTTCACTTTAAAACCAATTCAAAAAATAACCTAATCATATAAATAAATTAGATTAAAAAATGTTTTGAATTAAAATACAACATTTTACACCATTCATTAAAAAATGAACTTTATCAGAAAGATACCAAAAATTTACACAAAGTAAATTTTGATGCCCCAATTCATAAGAAGAGTTTTATTTGGTCCAAAAGGATGTATAAGAGTGAACAAAACTCTATTTAATGACGGTTCTCCATCAAAAGGCGATAAGTGAACCTTTAGTGAAAACTAGGGCATATACGCCTAAAATTTAATTCTTTCTGTATTTTATGCCTTTATCTTTTATTGGATAAAAGTAAAAACATTTAAAAACATATATAATAATATTTAAGTTATTTCTATCCATTCCCGCCAATACAACGACTACATGTTAACTACCATTTAAAATAATATTATTTTATTATTAGAGTGCAACGTAAGATTCCCAAGAAACTCGTTGTTGCGTGTTGGGTACGCCATCGAGCATAGCATCCCCTCTAAAGTCATATTAATATTTTATTCACAAATATGGATAAATATGAAAATTCCATATTCTTTATTTACCTGGGGTGTTACATCCTTCCCCCTTTTGGAAATTGCGTCCTCACAATTTTTAAAATTGAGCATGGAAACATCCTTGAAAGTCCCACATCGGAACCAGAGTCGGTAAAACAATCACTTTAAAATAAAGGAAGATAAGTACAGAGGTCACCTGAGTTAACCCATACTAGGATTCCATGTAGAAAAACATGGGCATGGAATAAAAAGCAATGGGTGATGTTCTTGGGTGAGAGTGATAGTAAACATGTCTAGGAGAAAGTTAACCATAAGAAAATCACAAACTTCTGATGGGTTAAATGGTATTCGATTCCCCAGTATGAAAAGTTAATAGACAACATTTTTGTTTTAAGTTACTTTTTATTGAGGAATTTATTCATAAGGAAACATTATCACTTATCATGTTGACTTTCAACTTTTACTAGATTCCTTAATCAAACTCATATTTTTTCAAAAAGACGAGTATTTAGGGAGACTTGTTCGCATTAAGAGTACTATAATCAACTTCTAGAGAATCACCTAATCCACCAAAGAGAACTATATACATCCCATGCCTTTAGGCATTAACCAAAACTAAAACCGAAAAGGTTAGAACAAGGTCAGATAATCCAGAAAAGGATAACCCATTAAAAAGAAAATCTATGCTTAATCTCCAAAATTTGTCCAACAAAACCCAAGGTTCAACGAGGACCATCCGATAAACAATTTGTCCATAAAATTCTTCAAAGTAAACCAATCTAAGATTGAAACCCAAATATCTGAAGCATTTAGTCACATAGTCTTCCAAGTGAAATCGTAACATTTATCTCCAAACAACATCAGTTGCTCCTAAAGTCTCATATTGAAAAGTACTTAACCTAATCACATATCCTCCATGATAGGTTAATCATTTTCATAAATAACCCAAAATCAACTTACTCTTAATTCATAAAATCATATAATGAAAAAGAATTAGTCAAACTAACTAGGGACTTCACGTAGTCCAGTGGTAGTTGATAAATAATACCAGCCGCACTTTGGTTATGGGTTCAATTCCCACAGCTTTGTCCGACGCGATGGGTTGTCACACGGTCTGTGTGTTGTCCTTTTTCCAAAACTATATAATTCTTAAATCATTCCGCAAAAAGAGATAAAATCATAAAAAATGATCATAACCTATTTTAACCTCAAGTTTATCTCATGCCTTTCATTTTCCAGCATATCATATAATAACCCATAATTACCTCAAAAATAAGGATCATATAAACTCTAATGGTTACCTTTATAATTATTACCTGAACTTCCACATCGATTGGTCATCTCATAAATGATGCATTACAGAACATACCAAGTTTCAAGTGGTTGATCATGACTCCTTGATATTTGGTTTAGAACAACCACGAGTTTCCTCATTGAATCCTTCATTTTATCTAGTATCTTAATCAGAGAACCACCACAGTTTACTTCAAACCTGTTGTCTCTTTGGTGCCTGCTAGATCCATCCATTCACTAAAAATAGAAATGTCAGTGTGAGTATATCAACAAAACCATCATGTACTAATGAGGAAGGTAAACACTAAGATATACTTACTCATTCACTTTATCTAAAACTAAGACTCTTTCTGAAATCCTAACCATTATGGTAATGTCACATATACTTAAAGAATACCCTAACCTCTAAATTTATCTAAACCGACCTTTGATACCAAATATAAGGCCCCAGCCTTAAACCTTACTTAATCATGAGTTATTCCAAGATTACACATTGAGGATATTTTTAGGTTTAGATTTTTAGTGAATTAGATCATGAAACTTGCATTACATTCCACATTTAAACAAAGTGGTTACATAAAAGACAATATTCATTCTTCCCATCAACGGAAACATTTTTAAAATAAAACACAGATTCTTTCTTGACACATCCTTGACACTATCATCACATCATGTACCTTTCCCTTGACCTGTGAAAAACATTTTAAAAACTTGGGATGAGCATAAAAAACTCAGTAAGGGTTATAAAAATATGGAAAGGAAACATGAGTTCATATATACATAAGAATGAAATCATACTTTACCCATAAAACATAGGCACTTTAACATACCTCATCAAATCATGAATAAATCATAGAAATCATAAGACATAAAGGTAACTTGAGTCATTAATAACATTCTTACGTTGGTAGTAACCCTCTTGGTTACGTTTGGAATACCCATCACAGTATATTCCATAAATCGTTTTAGAGAAACCTTAAAGTTTCACTCCTTTGCGTTACCCAATGCATTAGAGAGCTATACTGGGCTCACCTGCCCTTAGTTTATCACGGAACCACCCGTTTTCATAACAATGCCCAAGAACCATAACATAAACGTATCACATAAAACATGCATAAATGAAACATAACATTTCCACATTTCAATCACAATATAACATTTTAGTATATTGAAATAATGAATCCATTCGAAAAGAAACCATTTCCAAAACCATTTAAAACATTTAATAAAGAGATTTTGGAATCAAAGTGTCCCATTCCACATTGAAGCTTTTAACATTTTAAAACATTAATATCCATATAAATAAAACCTTAAAACCATTTTGAAAACATGGATATTAATGTGAACCATTTATAAGAATAAATCATTAAAACATTTAAAACGATATTTTATTTAAATTGTTTTTAACAAAATGAGAGACACTTGAATACAATAATTGAGGAATAACATTTAATCAGAACTTTATAATATCATGATAATAAAGGAATTCATGATATAATATTCCAAAGCACAGTATATACACCATATAAGAGTAAATTGGTGCATAACAACAATCAAGTCTCAATAGAAATGTAAAATGAGATGAAATCCCCTGTAAAAAGGTACCCTTAAATTAAGGATAAATCAATATCATAATTATGTGTGACAAATATAAATACACCCAATATAAGTGGATGTTAAGTGTAAAACACTCAAAGGTCATTCACACATATTAAAATGAGGACATATTCAATAACTACATGTTGAACCCAAAGAAATCGAAATTGGGTTAAAAAGATCCCTTGGTAAAATTCGACGGCCTAACTGCATCACTTCAAAATTCAGAAAATGGGTTGATGAGAGATAAAAAGGGTATATCATCACTTGTACATAAAATTTAAATCAATAAGGATATATAATAACATATCCCAACATAATAGTATGTTAATTAAAAGATATAACAAAAGAAGTCTTTTAAAAAGAGGAGGGTGAAAGGTTCCCTTACCGATATGGGTATCTTTCGAAACATACGCCCTGAGAAAGAAGGATAATAAAACATTGATGTAAATACTCATAAATGAAAATATATTACACAAAGAGTAGATTAATGGATAGTAAATACACCACTCAAAGGAAATTGTGTCAAATGTAGCATAAATCTCACGGGAATAAAAGTGAGATGAAAAATCCCTTATGAAAACTCGGCAGCCTAACAGCGCCACATAAAACTTCCAAAAATGGATTGATGAGATCAAATAGGGTCTCTCATCATATTACAATAAAATGTACAGAAAGAGGAATATAAAAGAACATCCCCCATCATAACAAAGAGGAGCTTAAAAGAAGTGACATAAAGGAGAGTACTTAAAAAGAAAGAGAAAGGTTAGATCTCTTACGAAAATTCGGCAGCCTAACGGCGCCACTCAAAACTTCCAAAATGGATTTATGAGAGAGAATATGGTCTCTAATAACATGAACATAAAAATTAAAGTATTATTAATATAAAATAACATCCGAATAACAAGAAATATGAGCTTTAAAAGGAATGACATAAAAGAGTGTACTTAAAAAGAAAGAGAGGAGTAGGATCTCTTACCTCGGGTCCGACTTGACTCGATCGTTCTTTAACGTCCTGAATAATAAACATGAGTTAATTTACACTTTATTAAGAACCTTTTTATAGTTCATTATTCATTTTATATCACTTATTGCCATGTTATAAACATTATGTAATCATTTAAGTTAATAATGTTTGTTTTGTCGATATTTGGTTTTTAAGTCAAAAGTGGACTTCTTACAATTACATGTTATTCGTGTGGTCAAATGTTCATTATATCCAGAATTATATTCATGATTTGGATATCATATATATCATATATATCCAGAATATACATGTATTTATAATAGTACATAATCATTTAGAGGTAAGAAATGAAATGCACCGTTCATGGAGACGGTAAGCCGTACGTACGCATGAACGCTACTTTCATTTCAATGTCATATTAATGAAATTAAAAATAAATGAGAGGTATGTATATTTTAATTCAATAAGTATATTAATAATTTAGATGTATCATTCAACATATCCATTATATACATGTACTTATAATAGTACATTACATTTGGGGATAGGAAATGAAATGCACCGTTCATGGATATGGTAAGTCGTACGTACGCATGAACGCTACTTTCATTTCTATTTCATATTTTTATGGAATGGAATAATAATGATATAGAGGTATATTATAATTCTAGTATAACATCATATATAATAACTTTAAATCCATCCTTTATACATCCCACATATGTCTTTAACGAATCACATCACTTTGAGGGGGCGGTAGTCCGCACTTCCTTAAATGAAGATATCGCGTTTACCCATAATGGAAACCATAAAGATATTTCGAAAATGAAAAATACAGAAGCTTAAGTAAAACATAAACATATTATATATCATATATAAATATATTATCATCTTAATGGACACATTTTAAGGTGTCAAAATAATGTTGAACAATCATCGTTTCGGGAGGCCGAAATTCGCCATCCATGGAAACAGTGTGTTCTTTAACCATTAGATGTAGGTGTGTGAAAGTGTAGATCGAATCCTTATTATAACAAAATCCTAGTATATTTATGATACTGGAGTTGTTACAAAAGAAATGAATAGAAAGATTTTAGGGGTTTGGAGAAGAAAAATAAAACAAAAGGACTCAAGTGAAGACATTACCTTAAAATCGGGTAACTCCCTTTGGTTTGAGCTCAAAGGCTTCCTTGGAAAGACTTCTGCCCAAAGTGAGGCTTCAAGGTGTAATAGAGAGAAGTTTAGAGACAAAATGGGCAGAGGTTGGCAGATCCAAAGGCTTTGGGAGTGTGGGTAAGGAGGTAGAGGTGGGGGCCTTTTATAAGAGGAGAGGAGGGGCACTCTTGGAAGGTAAAGAAAAGTCACTTTATTTTAAAATGGTATTCGGATTTAAGAGGTCCCAAATTGATGTGTTTCGAGGGTAAGGTGATAAGGGTTCTAAATCCACTCATCCAATAGGTTTTGGACATGTGTAGGTCTTAGATATTACATTATCTTTCCATTTTATTTAAATCGTTAAATAATGAGGTCATCGCCGCATCATCATGATGTCATAAATAATTTAATTTATTAAATATCTAAAAATTATAAAAAAATACTATGATGTTGGAAAGCTTTTTATATTTCCAATTAATATTTATAGTCAAAAATATGATTTGTATAACCCCATGTAAAAAAATTTTTAGTAAAATATTTCATGTTTGTATCATTTTTACTTAAACATTAAATAAAAAGATATTAATGTCATTTTCCAACCAAAGTGGCTTCATGGGGTCCCCAAGTTGACCCATGGGTTTTCTTGGTCGGCCATGACATATACAATGAGGTTAGGACATGTTTCAAGTTCATTTCATATTATTAAAACATTATTTTTATCTTAAACTACACTAATTACCTCTAATCGCGATTAAAAACTTAATAAGTTACTATTCACCAAAAAATTATTTTTATCCCATTGAACCACATTTTACTTCATAATGACAACCACGTATGTTGGATTTTTGAAATTCAAAACACAATGATGGAAAAATTTCATTTAAACGGAAAAATCAGTTTTTATAAGTACCACTTAGTGGTTTCACTATTCATTAAAAATTGAAGTTTTTCATAAAAGTCCCAGAAATTCACCCTAACCTATATTTGATATTCCAAATTCAAAAATGAAGTCTATTTTAAAAAATTCAAAACATATAAGTCACATTAATTAATTTAATAATTAATTCCTGCTGTCATAGAAAATAGCGTGTTTTTATGAAACAATATGTATCAAAAGATTGACACTAGTTTAAGTCTGATTTCAAAGTGAAATTAATTCCAACGACCACTATTGAATTTAATGGTAAAAATATATTCTAATTTCACTTTAAAACCAATTAAAAAGATAATCTAATCATATAAATAAATTATATTAAAAAGAGGTTTTGAATTAAAATACAACATTTTACACTATTCATTAAAAAATGAACTTTATCAGAAAGATACCAAAAATTTACACATAATAAATTTTGATGTCCCAATTCTTAAGAAGAGTTTTATTTGGTCCAAAAGGATGTATACGAGTGAACAAAACTATATTTAATGATGGTTCTCCATCAAAAGGCGATAAGTGAACCTTTAGTGAAAACTAGGGCATATACGCCTAAAATTGAATTCTTTCCGTATTTTATGCCTTTATCTTTTATTGGATAAAAGTAAAAACATTTAAAAACATATATAATCATATTTTAGTTATTTCTATCCATTCCCGCCAATACAACGACTACATGTTAACTACCATTTAAAATAATATTATTTTATTATTAGAGTGCAACATAAGATTCCCAAGAAACTCGTTGTTGCGTGTTGGGTACGCCATCGAGCAAAGAGTCCCCACTAAAGTCATATTAATATTTTATTCACAAATATGGATAAATATGAAAATTTCATATTCTTTATTTACCTGGGGTGTTACAATTAACAACCGAAGGGTGTACACCCCCTATGCTTTCAGAATGGGAATCCATAGAAATGGAGATGGAGGAAGTTCAAGGAATGTCATATCCCACTGAAGGCCTAGATGAATTATACATCACACCTATAGACCCAAGTACAATGGATAACGTCATAGAGCTTCTAGACTAAGTGGTATCTACTCTCCAATAACATATATCACAAATGCTTCCAAAATGGACCTCTATAGGGGTGGCAGTGGACAAATTTCAATAGATATTAGATACATCTCCTCATATAGATGTGTTTTACATTATCCATAATGTCCTAATGTTAGTATATGTCCTCATAGAGAACCAAGACATGATGACTTATATTTCCTCTAACCAATTCAGGATTTCTGTAACTATACATGAAGGTTAGTGACCCTGGGGATTATAGTTTTCCTTTTTAAATTACACAAACATATATTTATCTCGATGTGAATCCTTTAATAGTGATGATTCGAGGAGGTCTAGATTAGATATTACTTTTGTGATTTAAAATCTAATGGATGATGTGATTACCTTAGTAATGGATATTGTATATTTATGTATAGAGTTTTATTTTCCATAATAAAACCAACTTATTTCACACGCTGATAGGGAAACAACAGTCATGATGACCAAAATTCCAAAAATTAATGTTTTTATTCCCATATTTAATCAAGTAACTTATATTATTTCATATTTTATAACATTTTTAGCTATGAGTTTCAGTGAACCAACTATGGGTTACAAAATATAGAGTTTCATTAATCTAGTGTTTGAATCAAATTTTTTTTTGGATATATAGACTCATCTAATGATAGATTAATCATGGGGAATTAAAATTGATCCTTCCATCTGTTAATTGTTTTGGGATTATATTTAAGACCATTTAAAAGATCTTAATTCATACCCAATGTATATTTCATTTCAAAAAAATCTTGTGTAGTGGTTGTAGTGGATAATGTCATGGCTAGTATGTGAAGTTCCATATAGCCAGATTTTTGGTCAGTTATATCGCCTTCGCTACATGTTCATCTACCTAGTTAGTGATAAATATAATAAGTGTGTGTCCTATGTAAAGAAGGGTGGGTTTTCAAGGGTAAATGCATCGATTCTCGATAAAGAAGCATAATATATCATGTTGGTTGAGCTATTCCTAGAAATGAATAACTTAGAGTGAACAATGATCCATTATTTATAGTAAAACATTAAAAAATATATTATAATATTTTCTTAAGATTTATTTTATATATATGTGAGAGAGAGAGAGAAAAGGGAAACTCTATAATATCGATGTTCCTATATTATTTTTAATAATGAGTAAAAAATTATTACTAATAATTATGACTTGTATATATCTTGTTCCATACTAATCATCAAATTATGATAATTTTTTAAACTATCTAAGATATGAACCTAAGATAATTAAACACATCAAAAAATTTTATGAAAATGGATTTAGTCAAATATTATCCCTAACTAGTTGAACAAATAAAAATTTATCATATACATGTTATCATATATGGTTATAGGACTATGTATCATCATCATAACCATATAGTTGTTGCATTTAGATATGAATGATGGTTTCAACCTTAAAATTTTATCATAGATGTGTATGAGCATGTGTAACATCACAATAACACTAGTATTAGTCTATTAAAATATAGATGATTTTCCCTCTTGTAAATTAATTGAACAACGTTTATAGACATATGTATCATCACCATAAGACTAGAGTTAGTTCATATAGATATGGTAGGTTGTTTCTTTAAGGATGTTTTCTTATAGATGTGTATAGGCATGTATACCACCATAATAATGAAATAGTAGGCCCATTTGGACATGGATGGTGGTTTCCTCCCAGACATGTTCTCACAGATGGGTATTAACATATAACTCATCACCCTATTACTAGATTTGGCCCATTTTCATATATCTAGTAGTTTTCTATTGGACATGTGTGCATAGATGAGCATATGAATGTGTACCATGACCATAATACTAGAGTCGGGCCATTCATATATAGATATTAATGACTAATTATGATGTTTCTCATGAATGTAGAATTTGGAATGAGGATTACAATGTTGAAAAGTGATTAGGTACTTTGAAATCACTTCTCTCATTTTTCATTGATCGTTTAATATAATATCTTAGTGGAATATAAAGATTCCCTAATTGTATTTTTCTTAGGTCAAGGGATCTAGAATGCTCATATTTATATTTTCTAGGATTATATAGTGGACCGCATAATCATTTTGTCTTTTTTATCACACTAATTTCATCATTAAGTCTTAGATGGGGGACATTTAATGGGATGGGACTCAAGTTTTACTCAAGCTTAGCTCTATGGGTTTTTAACTCATAAGTTTGGTGTCTTTTAATTTATCAATCACTAAATTTTACATAGATCATAAAGGATGTATAACCAAAAATTATATAATTGTATTTTTCTATATATTCCCTTTATATGTTTTTATCTTGGATATTTCTATGTATCTTTCCTTCAGTAGTTTATGGCCTACCTTGTCAGACTAAAATAAATAGAGTTTAGGGTTGAAGTTCAATTTAGATTATTTTTGAATGGTTCTTCAATGGATAATTTCAATATATTTCATGGTTGAACGTTTTATGTAGTTATTATCCACCTATTGATGATAAGAGGATTCCCATATATTATTAGTAATGGTGTAATGTCATATTCCATTATATATTGGAATGAAGTATGGATTCTACTTGAATAATTTCGTTTCATAGATTGAAGTATCAAAAATATTTTAGAAGACTGATAAATATATTCCTCAAGTAACTGAATTATGATGAAGTGTTTTGGTGTAGTCAATAATAATTCTGAGAAGTTAGAGTGAAGGTCACTAAATTTGGAGATTGTAGACCGGTGTTCCGAGTAAAAAAGGCTTGTTGTGGTGATGGAGACACCATACTTTTTTAATGAATCATAAATATTTTTAAAAGCAATGTTACAAAAAACTTGGATACGTGATTTATTAGAAATAAATTATGATACAAATAAAAGGATAGTGATGATTCATAGAATACTATATTTGATTACTTAGATACCTCAAAGGTATATGGAAGTGATCTCAAATTGTTTGGAATAATTTTAATAATTATAATAATTATTTAAAGGTGGTATAAGTTGGTTTCAATATGTTTTCTATGTCCCTGTGATGAAACTAGTTTATTCATATTTAATTTTAATATATTTAATTTTGATTAAAAAATATTGTAAAGTATAGACATCATATGATTCAATTTATATCATTTTATGAGTCATTATGGGATTTATATGAGTCTACGTATGTACCATAAAAAATTAAGAATGATTAATTAAATCCTATAAAGTTATGTGTATGAGTGATATTGAACTATATATGAGTCATTTTATTATGGTATGTGTCATTCTTTAGTTTTGTATGTGTCAATCAAGGCCTATGTATATTTCACTCCCTACACTATATATGTGTGTTTTTCATAAATTTATATGTGAAATAAAAATTTTTATATTCCAATGGTATATATTTATGTGTTAATATAAGTAGTGTATGTATCCTAATACCACTACATAAATGTAATGAAATACTTAGTCAAAATCATAAAAAGTTTCATATTGAGAATTCTAATTTCAAGATTTTATATTTAAATAATAATTTTTTTTTGATAATTCTTGTAATTTTATTAGTGGATCAAGTAAACATACAATAAGTATTATAAAATCTCTAAACTTTTTAGAATTTTTTCTTTAATTTATAAGAAATAAGATCAAAGAAATAATAAATTCATGACTATTTAAATTATGATTAACTTGGAAAATTAGGGAATTTTTTGAAAATTACACAAAGGTTTCTTCATTCAAATATCAGTGTAAAAATATTCATGAAATAATGTGATTCTTGTTTCCTCATTGTGAAAAGATAATAATTATGGAATGAGATATTTCTAATTAATATCTTCACACTAAAGTTAAAATTAATGAATTAAATATGATAATGTAACAACTAAACATAAATGTTATAAATATCACAACAAACCATTAAAGGGGAGTAAATGGCTCCGTTTTCTCCCAACATGGTCTATCGAGCACACATCTTCCCATCTTCCCCATCTAGGGTTCCTCCCCCTAGCACGGAGTGGCTCGTCTCTTCTTGTTTCCTGTCTTCGTGATTCACTCTCTATTCTTTCTGATCCCGTTTCTTCCTCAGTTTTTTCTCCCTTATTCGGTGTCCTTCCCCCCCTTTTCCTCCATCCCTTTTCTTCCTTGGTGCTCCCACATCTCTTTTCTGGTGTCGGATCTCGAGGAGTTATTGTTTCTTTTGGCGTATGTTTTTGCTGGTTATATTTTAGTAGTTTGTTTGTTGTCGATTCGTGGTTGCCTTAATCTCACTCCTCTCCTCTTATTAGAGGAAAATTTGTGATAATCCCCATTTTGTTTTACCACGAAGGCACTCTGGTTGTTTGGGAATGTGTTGGTGTGATGGTCGTCGGGTTTCCCCTTTTCCCCTTCGCCCTCCTCTACTCTGGCTCCCACCCCCTTATTCTTGTCTATTTCGGGTCAGTATGAGGGTTTTGCGGGGGTTTTGGGATGGTTTTGGTGGTTGCGAGTCGGTGGCGGGGGCTCTTCTCGGCTGGCGATATCTACTGATTTGGTTTCCTGTTTATTCAAACGTGGTGCTGGTTTGATTTTGATGTTTTCGGTGGTATTGTTGGTGTCGGCTTCATCGTGGCTCGCTATGAAGATCCAGCACGCTCTCACGATGATCTGGCATCCAGGTCCACTGATCCATTCTAGGTCGGTCGAGTGATTTGGATTCCGAGGTGGCTTTGGGATGTGTTCGTGCGAGTGGGTGGGTGTTCCAGGAGGCACATCTGTTTTTGTCTTACCCCTTTTTCTGGGTTCCATCGATGTTGTTTCGCCATTTTTTTTGATTCTGTGCAAGTTGATTTCAGTTCTCCTCTGGTATAGACGATGGTGGTGTGATCTGTTTTACGGGTATGTGGGATATTCTTCTGACGGCGTGGTCCATGAAGGGTGACGGTGATTCTATCCTAGAGGTGCTGAGGCCATCCGATGGCCGGTAACTATATGGAGGCGGTGATTAGATGGATGTTCTGTTTGGTTTGACGATCGAGGTTCCTGCTACTCGTGCAGTTCGTGGTTCTGCTTACTAAGGTGGTGTGATATTGGTCTATTTGAAAGTTGCAATTTGAATTTTGAATCTTGAAAGGTGGTTCGTGGTTCGATGCTTTTCAATATGATTTTGCAGTGGGCTCGAGGCTGTTCCCCGTTTTGTCTTTGAATTCTTCTTTTGTGTTCTTGTTATATTTAATGTGAGGTTCCCACTTACCGAAAAGTGGTTTATTCAGAAAAAAAAATATTACAAATGAATGTGATTAATATTTGGAAATTAGTTGGCTGTAATAAATCTCTTTTATCATATACCTGATTATTTGGGCTACTGAGTTATTTTAAAGTGTCATGTGATTCTTGTAGAAGAAGAAACTGAGAAACTTCTTCCTCTTTAGTAAAAAGAATAATATGGGTATTTCATGAATTCATAAATATTTATACTTATGAATTATATTTTTATAGTGAAATTTTCATGTAGTTATTATCGTGAAATTTCCAGATGAAGATGATTAGGAACTCAACACTATAGATAGAAGACTCTAGAATATTTCTTTATTGACACAAGTGAGGAAGAAAGGAAAAAAATAATGGGCACTCCTATAATTTACCAAGAGATAGCTGTTATGGATAAAAATGAATATATGATCATAGATAATTTCTACATAATGAAAAAGTGAGAAAATTTTCAATGATATCATGGGAACCAAATATTTATGTGATACTCTATTTAAAATAATGAAAATTTTATTTAGAAATATATAAATAAAAAATAATTGTGATAAAACAATTCTAGAGTTTTAAAACTGAATGTTTTATCTAAGTTTATAGATTAAGAGAACTCTGTAAGGTGAGAAAAGAGGATTTGATAATAAACTGAATGCAAGATCATCTGGGCATCGATGCTTAAGGTAGAATAGTAGACTATGTATTTAGTGTTTCAAAATCATCATAAGAAGAAACTGAAAAGATTCTAATATATAATTACTATTTATAAATATGTTCAGATCCTTTCAATGATTATGAAGTGAGCTATTTTTATTGAATAATTGTGATGTTAAGAAGGATATGAAGCTAATTTTCATGTATTTTTACCAAATAATCTATGGTATTTAAAAACATTGTTTTTTGGAAGAAGAATGTAAAATATGATATTGAAATAGCATCTTAATCCAATTTTTTGATCTACATCAAAATTATAGGGATAGAAAAATCATGTATATAAATTATGGGAATATATAGAACCTATGTGACTCAGGTATCCATATATATCATAGAGTGAAGCTATGAATACTATGTGAATATATTCAAGGAAATCTTCTGAGAAGAAAGTAGTTGAATGCTTGGTGATAATTTGTATTGGTGTGGGAAGCACCATCTATTGTACTCAAAATTTTATAATAGTATAGAATCTTTTATTGTCTAGAATAACTAATCAAGGTAAGGAGTTGGTATTTTTAACTAAAAACTGTAAATATCTTATGGTAATACCTTTATTTACAACACTATTTGAGTAAGGTTCAGAGACACCAGAAAGAGTGGATTGAGACCATGAGTAGATTATGAGTTGGAATTAAATAGTGTAATAATTAATAACCTTCTTACGTGACCAATTATTCACCCCTACCCTCTCAACGATTCATAGATCTATGAGGAATATAAAATGGTATTAGGGTAGATTATAGTTTAACTATGATAAGATCTAAATATCCTATAGATAAAGTGAATATATGAGATACTTGAATAAGAATATGATATTAAGAATTCTATCTCTAATGTTGATGAATCAAAAATTCTTGTTTTAGTCAAGGAAAATAATAATATGAAGAAGGATGATTCAAGGAAGGAAATAAAGATATAAACAAGGAGAAGGGACAACGACTACTTGACTCTATTCAATGTGTCAACTCTTTATTTGTTGAATTTATTTACAATGATAATTTTGATAACTCTAGTACAATATATGGAGTATAAAAATATATGAAAATAGTATAAGAATTATATTATTATATTAAATATTATTTAAAGACAATTACTGTTTCATTTATACCATGCACTATAAATTTTATTAAGGATCTATTTGATACATCTAGAGGAAGATGATAATTCCTTAGAACATGTGTTATCTAAAAATTATGGTATATGAAACACCCAAAAAACTGGTGATATCAATGTATGAAACTACTTTTCTTTCTAGTGGCATATATTTTAATGTTGTTGAATACATTAAAAGAATAGTCCATGAGAATAATGTGTTTAAAGATTGTTTCAATTAGGAAATAAATGCTTTACAAAATCTTCATACAATTACATTTAATTTCCAGGATGAACAACTAGAAGTGAAAGAAAATAATGTTTAAAGGCTTGATATTTCACTACAATAGACTAAAAAAATGAACAAGGAATAATTATAGAAGTTAAATAGTGATTGGGAATAGATATTGAAATCAGTTTAAGAAGATAAATATTCCCTCAACATGAGATCCTTATATCTTAAAGAAAAATTGATTTATTTTGTATCAACTAAAGTTGGTTATTCCTAGAGAGGTGAGAAGAAATTTGTTTCCATTAATATTTTAGAGAATATTTTCCCTTAATAAGGACTCAAATTGGTCATAAAGAGAGTGTGAGATCGTGTGTAGAAGATTATACATTATACTCATGGAACACGGTAACCCACGTCTACAAAAAATTTTGGATTGGAAAATCTATTTTGAAAAACCAAACTGCACAAAAACAAAAATCTAAATAAAAAATGATTATTAAAAATTCTATGAAACCCACCAATACATCAAGGGTGGTTGTTAATAGGGTTTAAAATCATTTTTCCCATAATAAATACAAAAAATATCATTAATCTTTCTAAATATAGTAATTTGGTAAATCTGGAGAAATTGATCCAACCAAAAAAGGAAGAATATTTGTTGGCCATTATTAGTGTTATTTGAAATTTGGGCATATGTACATTTGTTTTTTTATAATATTTAAACTCATAAAAGTGGTATAAGTGCAGAAGTTAGGGGTAGAAGAGATGAAATATATATGGAATCATAAGAATAAAATTTGAACTCACGAAAGAAGAAAATTATGACTACTTTGAATAGATTTGGTTATTTGGATTAATTATACGAATATTTCAACAAGTATGGACATATATATAACAGATTTTTGTATGTTTAAACCACATAAAATTATTGTACCAATTCAAAAAGGATATAAAAATAAAAGAAACCAAAACCTAAAAATAAGGATTCCTTGAAGAGTGAAGAAATGAATTAATATGTTGAGAATTATACAAATAAAGATAAATTGATAAATGTTGTTAAAATTTATCATACCAAAGAAGAAAATTTTAATATACTATGTTAGGAGAGGTCACATAAAAAACCATTCTAAAGTGGCCATAATGATTCATAAATCTAATTAAGGTCCTCTTGAATAAAATTGTTAGTTAATCAATGAAATGAATAATAAAATTGGCATAGTGGAAGACATTACTGATGATGAGATTGAGAGTCTAGAAAATAATGAAATCTTAAATATTGAACAAATTGTATTTCGATGGTCCAAGAAGTCAAGACACAGATCTAATAAATTCCTAACATGCTTTTTTGGTCAAAAGAATCTAATTAGTGAAAATGTGATGACACCATTATCTCCCTATATCAAAAAGGCTCTAGTGAAGAGATATTATCAACCAAAGGAGATGTAAGATCATATACCTAATGTCACATTTGTAATATGGTATGATCATATTGAAGAGGATTAAAATTTTGAGCAAGTATGAAAGAGTGAAAATTTTATGCCAACTCAAGATAAAAAATATATTCCAACTAAGAAGAAAATAAAGAATGAAAAGAAATCCTTAATTCCAAAGGAAGTGAAAAATTGTAACATGAAGAAGGAAACAAATAAGATTAGAAAATTTATATTTCAAGGAAAAGTGATACTGGTTTGGGAAAGAATTATCAACCTTGTACTACTAAAGAAGAGCAATGAAAGACTCACCATATTCCGAAATTTGGGTGGTTGTGATTTGAAGATGAGGTTAGGGGACTGGATAGAAGTAATATATCCATTATAGATATTGATTCAATTAATATTAATTTTATAAATATATATTAGAGATAATTTCTAGAATAATTTTGAAATGGTGATGATATTTGGATATCATTGTGTGAGTGGTAAATGTCACAGAACACCATGCTACTAGAGATTTGGTATTTCTTATTTAAACTAGAAATTTATACAACCCTTGTAAAATATAATGTTTAAGGTATGGTGTTGAATCTACCATACTCATTATAGTTTATGTTTTTTATAATCATAAAGGGGGTGATTATATAACAAATGATGACGGTATTTGTAATAAATTTCACATAAATGTTTTGATGGGTTTTCTAAATTATACTAAAGGTTTACAAAAATTCATGAAAATCTATTTTATAAATCCCTATTGGTGCCAAAATTTGGGAAGAAAAATATCAAACAGAAAGCATTAGGAGCTGCTTTGCGAAGCCTGTTCGCGGAGACCCCATAACCCCGCTGATTGCGCAAAGCTCCCCCTTCACAAAGCTGTTGCGGAGCAAGGAGGCGGGATGCTCTGTGAACCCATTTGACATTCACGAAGCCTCCATAGAGCAAGGTGGCGAGAAGCTCTGTGAACTCATTTGAACTTCACAAACCCGCCATGTTGCAAGGAGGTGGGAGGCTCCACAAACCAATTTGATGTTCAGAAAGCCGTCATGGAGCAAGAAGGTTGGATGTTCCGCTGTTACGAAAAAATGCCTCGTGTCTTCATGCCGAGCGAGTTCTGCTTCGCGGCGCCCATTTCCTATAAATACCAGGAACATGGCTATCCCAAAGGATATATCCTACAACATTTCGCCTTCTTAGTACCCAAATTGTGAAGTAATTTCTTCTCTACGAACTATTAGTTTTTCATGGTACTTTTGCATCGCGAAGTGCCCCCCATTTTCATGAATTCAACCCCTCTTTAAATATTGATGGCCTTTGTGGAGCCCATGGGCCTCTGCGAAGGAAGGGGATCTACAAAGGGACTCAGGTTATGGTGGAGCACTTATGCTTCACGAATTACCCTCTATGAAAATGGGACCCACATGCTATGTCAGGGTCACTATGCTTCGTGAAGCACATTACTTCGCAATGCTGCACTTCACAAGGCACCCTTGCTTCACGAAGCACTACTCTGCAAATGCCTTTTCACTTCTTGAAGCACCTTCTATATGAACATATTCCTTATTCATAGTCTAGTTCACTTCACTTTGCAAAGCCCCTATACTACATAGCGCACAAGAGCTTCACGAGGCTTCTACCTATGAACCACTTTGCTCTGCAACTCACTTTCCCATGTGACCCTCCAGGTTTTCACGAATTGATTTCAAAGTCTCTTGGGTGGTGCTTCCTATTGTATTGCTTTGCCTCATGCTTCTTTGGATAGGCACACTAATGACTATTACTTCTTTGCATAGCCACGCTAATGTGGCACCCTCAATAGATCACTCCATAACACCCCCTAACCATGAAATTACAGATGCATTCCCTCCCTTAAGGGGGGGGGGGGAGGTTTCAGTTATGTAAGTCCTAAGGGGTGCAGAGTGAACCCACCTTTTCCAAGTAGTAGGCTGTTAAACTGCCAAGCGCCATCATCCTCAGCACATGACATTAAACTGTGACCTCACCCCATGTGTCATGCATGGGGTTCCCCACCTTGGACATTATGCATTCCCACTAGTCTCCATGGGAGTGAAATCATTCCTCACATGTAATGAGATCCTCTTTATTGAAGTGGAGTTTGTTCGTGGGGAGAGGGAAACCACCTTGGTGTAATCCCCTAGAATTTCTTGCCGGAGGTAGTATCTCTGCTCCTCCTATCTTCTTCCTGGCCGAAGACTAGAGAGAGCGGGATGGGCACCGGATCCCTCTTTTATTCGGTGCCAAATCTCTCTCCCTTTGGTCTTTTTCAACACTGGGCCTCCCTCCTTGAGTAATTCTCAGTCTCTATCTCCCTAGGTTGCTAACCACATGTAAGCCCATATTTCCTATTTGCGTCGCTAACCACGTGTAAGCCCCATTCCACTTCCCACTAACATACCTTCCATGATGTTATTGTCATCCTTTGCTTCCTCTTGTTTCTCACACTGAGAATGGATCATTTGGGCTTAGGGTAAGTATCGACCATGAAATCCTCTCATGGAAGCTTCAAGTGTAATCCCCAAACACCATCTGAACTATTTGGACTTTGACCCTTGCTAAGGCATGGTACATAGGAAGCCTCCCTGAGGTTCAATCCCACCATCTATTGGTCCAGACTCCCTTCTCATTGGTTCACCAACCCTACCTTGAACTACATGTACTTTGATCTTTGCCAAGTCAAGGTACGTAGGAAGCCTCAATTAGGTACATGCCCAACAACCATTAGTCCTGATTCCCTTCACGTTGGCCCAACAACCCCTTCAGAACTACGTGGACTTTGATCCCTGACAAGGAAAGGTACGTAGGAATCCTCCCTGAGGTTAAAGACCAAAAACCATTAGTCCCCATCCCCTTCGCATCGGTCCATCCCCTCCATGCATGACGTTAAACGTTTCCCCCCTTTTCATCCCATTCGACATTAAACTGTACCCACTCAAACTACGTGAGCTTGGATCCTTGTCTCCTAGACAGGGAACGTAGGAAGCCTCGATGAGGATCGAAACTAACCAGTGGTAAACCATTCTGACCACATCAAGATGTAAGCCGTTGTGACCCCATCCAGCGGTAAGCCGTTGTGACCCCAAACAGCAGTAAGCTTTTGTAACCCCTACCTGTCGTAAGCTATTATAACCCCTACCAGCGGTAAGCCATTGTGACCCCATCCTGTAGTAATTTGTTATGACCCCATCCAATGGTAAGTTGTTGTGACCCCATCCAGTGGTAATTCTTTGTGTCCCCATCTAGAAGTAAGCTGTTGTGACCCCAACTAGTGGTAAGCCGTTGTAACCCCATCCAACAGTATGCTATTGTGACCCCATCTAGTAGTAAGTAGTTGTGACTCCATCAAGTGGTAAGAAATTGTCAAACCCAACTGACGTTAAGCCATTGTGTACCCCAATCGATGGTAATCCATTATGACTTCCAACCAGTGGTAAGCCGTTGTGTTTCCAATCTAGTGGTAATCCATTGTAGTCCCCTTTGTTGGGACCCACATACCTGGTCTCCCCTCAGGTGTTAGACCAACCCGGGCTACTAACCATGTGTAATCCAAAGTATATCATTGGGTCGTTGTCCTCTGTGCACACCCCAATTCAATCCCCCTATCCATAACTACATGGACTTTGATCCCTACCAAGGAGAGATATGTAGAAAGCCTCCATGAGGTTCAATACCATCACCCATGTCATATCATGGTCTTTCCACTAATCCTATGTGATTCAGGAAGGTCATGACCCCATCTCAGAGGTTCAACTTCCTCCGGATCCCATCCATGCATCCATTCCCATGGGCTGCCTCCTCAAGTGTCCCATCACCCCACCGAACTACACAGACTTTGATTCCCTTCCATGGGGATAAATAGGAATTCTCTTTGAGGCACAATCCTAACATCAATATCATCCTAGAGTCGACTTAATATCATTCTCCATCCACTTCACTTAACCATCCATCACCCATCCTAATTCTTACCCGGGCTGCCACATCCTGGTGAGATTACACCAATTCACATCTTCACTTCTCCTAGATGTAACTGGGTAACTAACAACGTATTAGCCCTGATATCAGTGTTCCCTCCAGGGGTTTCACACATATGATCCACTCTAGTTAATATTATGGTCAGTCTAATCTATCTCAGTTAGAAGTTTAATATGTATCATACCCTGTGTTAAACATGGAAAGATAAGGAAAACCTTAGAGATATGCATGTGCCATATAATTCCCCTCATTTGATGTAGGATGCCTCAATATTTTGTGCCCTTGAGAAGCCCTATAATAAGGTGAAGAAACCCAGACATCGTAGTGTTCTAGCATTCAGACATTCCAGTGATGTCCAACATGACTACTCCCCCAACCAAAGGTTGCTGCCCTGGCAGGACCCTTTGGAATGTCCCGACAAAAGCAGTGTAATTAAATGACGTCCATAAAGATATGGCACAGGGAAGAGTTTCACGAACAATGTCTCAATCTATAAGAGAGACCTAGAATAGGTAATGATTTCCAAGGAGGAAACCATAGAAAGAAGAACTGACATCCCATCATCCCATTTTGATCAATGAGCAAACATCCCTAAATAAGCGACGGATGCTGCCCTCCCTTGGAAAGAGGGAATGTGGGGAAAAAGCCTTCGCATCCTAATCATCCTAAAACATACAGAGGCACGCACCCCAGAAAAAGCATCAGAAACAAAAAAAAAAGTGAACCTGATGTGAAGTTATTCTCCACAATGTAGATATTAGTAGCCTTAGAGACATGAGTGGATTAATGTGTCACCTGATCTAGTTAATTGGCGTCGGGTCCATCCAAAAAAATAGTAGTCCTGGTGTGAAACTCACCAGAAAGAGTGGATTATCCTGACCTGGGATATGGCCCTACAAGATTTAGATGTTTCTGTACCTTGTCGCCACCGCCACCCCCAAGCGCCGCACAGGGATCCACTGCTCCCCAACTCAATGTACAATAGTTTTGGGAGCCTCTCCTCGGAACGCCTCGACGACTCCCTCCCCAACGTCGATGATGTAAGGGATGTATGGGATAGCCCTACTAGGATCCTGTTCCAAGGGCCCCCATTGGTCGTGCCAGCACCACCACCCAGTCCTAGGGGATGAAGATCAGGTAAGCTATGTGCCTGCACCACCGGCCCCGGTGCGGCTGACCCGACGCCAGCGTCGGGCGTAGGCTGAGGAGGACGCCCACCAAGTGGTATCAACGTAATCAACTACTATGTCCCGAGCCACCACCGACGTGTATCATCATCCTCCTGTGCACACTGAGCATGGGAACTTTTATACCCAGCCTAGATCGAGGCCCCAACTGCCCCATAGGCAGGCTGGGTCAACTCTCTCGGCTGTCGGTGCAGGGAGCACCCGCTGCAGACCGACCCGCGGCAGCAACACCTCGTATGTCCTCCCTGTACCTCCACCATAGAAAACGTAGGTCCTCCTTGCTTCCAAGCCTAACCTGGATGTCTTCCCCATGCTACCTTCAATCTGAATGAGGGTCCCCCCCATGACAGTGACACTCAGTACGGAAGCCTCTCTCACACTCATTACATCAAGTATGGGGTCATTCCTCCTACCACGGACCACCGATATGGAAATGTTATACATCCATTCAATATCTAATTTGGGGGGCTTCCCCCTGTCCTTGAAACATCTTGTGAAGTTCCTCTTTGCCTCAAAAATCAGTGGAGTGAAGGTCAGTTTCACTTCACCATCACCCAGCAAGGAGGTCCTACACATGTTTGGCATGACCAGTACGAGGACCCTCCTCTCATTGATACTACTAGGGGAAGCAAGCATGGAGGTGCCACCCATACTCCTATCAGCTCTAGAGAATGTCCTACCTAATCCATCATTTCTGGAAGATGTCACGTCTGCACACCAGCTGGTGGGCACGGAGGTCCTCCCCATATTCACTTTGATATCTTTCCAGGTGATCCTTGCACCCTAGCTCACTCAGGCAGAATTCCTCCCCGCCCCAAAACTAGTAAGACTAAAGGAAATCCTCGTACTAGAAATCTACCATGTCTCATAGAACCATACCAGGGATGGAGGTAGGCTCATCACCTCCATAAAAAAATGTCGAGAAGATAAAAACTGAGATTAAACTAGTCTGTTTCTCATATTTGGAGGTGTAATACGACTCAACGATGGAACCCTCGCCTAGATCCTCTGTTTCAAGGGATGGGGTAGGAAAAAGGTGTATCAGCCTCATAATTTTAAAATGTGAGTTCCATGAGATTCTACCTCCCTCTATAGGTATATCCAGGAGGACTAGAATTTGGAAACTCCATAGGTTACAACCATGCAATCTCCAACATCACTACCAGAAGCACTCTCTACCTCGACGAGAGATCACTGAGAGATATTCTAGGGACCAATAGATGACGATCAATATTGTAGTCCACTACGAGAATCCATATTACTTATGCCAGAAATTTCGGTCGCCATCCTGTCTTACCGCGATGTGGTGGCTAAGTCATTACACTCTTTGGAGGATAGCCCATGATTTGGTGGTTTGTCAACTTTCTCGCCGTATTCTCTGTCAGTCAGCCCACTGTCCCAGCAGTCTACCTCAGTACCGCTATCAGATCCCCAACCTCCTTCAATTGAAAAGTGGGGTAATGAAGGGCCAGACCCCAAGTTAGAGCCAAGGAGATTGTGGGCCATTCTTGTAGCAGACCATTTCCCTGAGATGTTTTGGCCATTTACAGCACTAAATTTTAGTGCACTTGAATCACTCACCCAAGAAGAGGTCGAGTTTTTCCACTAGACTCTCTGGGAAACTCATTTACATCTTCTTCATCGATGAGTGGACTATCCCAAGATTCAGGTGAAATTAGATGATATTGGCCAACAATGCTGATTGGTAGATTTGGTCGCAATCCCCGTGGCCCAGCGCCCTGAGTCACCAGGATGCCATAGGTCCCTCTAACAACGATGTTTCTATATCATTAAATTTATCAACAAGATAATCATGGTGGCTTCTCCCCATGTGAAAATCTGTTACTGGGGGTAGTACGCGGCCCTCCATTTTAGTTCCATCTGGTGAAGTCACGATTTTCCAGGTGACATAGATTATATACCAATAGGCAGGGTCACGATTAACTTGGATGACCTATTAGAGGGATAGAACAAGATATAGATTCTTGATGGGGACATACCTCCTACGGGAGTTCCACAGCTCTTGGATCCATTGGGAAGGGTCAGTCAGCAGCAGAGAAATCTACTGGGTCTTCTTGTGCCCACTGAGGCACTAGTCCTTAACCGAAATCACAACAAGGTCAAGGAAAACCTCAGAGCCATCAAACCCTTTGAATTATCTAGATTTGTGAAGAAGGTGGAAGATTATCCAAAAAAATCCGTGTTTCATCAGCAACTCACCGAAAAGAAGAAGATGGTAGACAACCTCCATGCCGAACACGTTGTGAAGAGACAGACGGACTACGGTGATCCTCGGCTGGGGCAGCAGGGGCAGGCACAACTTTCCCTTGGTGAACTGCCCCTAGGTGACCCTGACCATCCTACCCACATAGACAAGGTTGAGGCAGGAATGTATGGCATGAGAAAGCGATATGTGTCTCTAAATCCTCCTGAATGGCATGACAATCGTCAAGACCTGGCTCAGGTTCCCCCACCTACTCCACATGTCGTTCCACCAGCCGCTCCATGAGCTGTAGGGACAATTTATCATGTTGAATAACCCACCAATGCACTGGTGGTCATTTATCCCATTCATGATAGGAATACCCACCCCGATGATCCAATGGTGGCACTCATCTCCTGCCTCTAAGCATTAAAGACTCGATAGGTGACAATCCTGCCTAATGGAAAGCCATACCCATCATGGGTGGATAACAAGCTTGCACCCCCAGGTTTTAGAAATCCCCCCTTCTCTCCCTTCAACAGAACAGGGGACCCACTGCAGCACTGACCCACTTTATCTCAAGGAGTGGAACCATGTTGGGATCTCCATCACAGGAGGAAGCCACCAAACTCCAGTGTTTTGTACAGACATTTTAGGGACCAATATTCATCTATTACAGCCAGCTCCCCATCGTATCGGTAGCTGGTTGGGAATTTATTCATTGGAAATTCTTTTACCAGTTCAGTTACACCACTCAGAAGATGAGTATCATGAACCTCATCAAGTGAAAGAAGAGGCCTAATGAGCACGTTGCATACTTTGTCGCCTGGTGGAAAGGGCTCACATACTCTCTTGACATTCCGCTGACTCAGGAAATATTTCTTATGATGTGAATAGGGAATTTCAAGATAGAAATGGTACCCTCTTTGATCACCCAGAACTACCCCGGGGGATTCCGAGACTTCTATGATAAGGCCCATCAACTAGAAGAATCCTTGCAACAGGCCAGACAGTCAAGCCCACTGCCTCCTACAATCCCCGCGAGAAGGGTCACGAGGGCAGAGCCTACCAAAATTTCTCAAATAGAGGCCCTCAGGAAACTAGAGTTGTTACAAGTAGAGCCACCTCCATAGCCTCACAGAGGCCCTCCACCTCAGGCACAACCTCTCGCCTAGCAGTGCCCATCTCAGAATCGGCAGGTGCCGCCACGCAATGTGCCACCACTGCCCAGGCGAGATAACCAGGATCCACCTCCTCAATAGGCTCCTCCATCCCCTTGTCAGAGTCATGTTCCATGGGACCCCTTCCCATACAGGAGGAACCAAACCTACTCTTTTAACGAGGCTCAACTCCCCGGTTATTTCTGAAGTGCCTTGAGCCGGGGATTGCATGTTTTTCTGAATACAGGAGGATATTAGAAGAGAAACTCACTGATCTCCTAAATTACTGCCCTGATCACCCGATCGTGGGGAACACCCTAAAATAGTGCTATGTGTTTAAAGACTGGCTTCAAGACTAGGTGGATAACAACATATTCTGATTAGGCCCAGCTCTAGAACAGGTGGCATGTGTCTTCTTGAGTCCAGACAGCAGCAATGACATCAAAGGTGAGTGGCATCGGGTTTCTAGTTGTGTGTCCCATAAGTATAATAATTGGATGGCTCGTAATGTAGTCTAACATGCCAATGGTTTTATCCATGCATGGATGAATTGATCAAAAGCTACATCTACTACTTCTTCATCGTCATATCAATAGTCCCCTTCTTAGAAGAGAAAATGCCAGTGGTGCAAGGGGAAACAATTCCCTCCCCAATGCCATCATCATCTCGTACTATCTGCGATTTCATGCCCCAGAGAAGGAGATTCACCCCAGAATCCATCTAGAATTGGATGAATCTTCAAGAGATTGTCCAGGGTACGCCTAAGTTAATTCCATAGAGCTGGTAAACCAGTACAATATTCCTGACGATGAGGAGCACCAGGTGGGTACTCCCAACATCCCCAGTCAAATCTAGTGTCGATAGAGTCATGGCTATATAGGCTATTAGAGTACCTCGGTCTGCACTTCTAGTTAGGCTGTGCAGGATAAAAAAAGTAGGCAGTAGGCTTAGCACAGATCTCAGCATGTGCAACCTTCTCATCTGGTGACATAAAGTTCCCCTTTACTGTTGTTCATGTTGTTGGATTAGGCAGAGCCACCTCGACTGCATCATGATCAACCACACATTTCTCCAGAATAGCCTTAGTCTTCGAAACCTCATTTGGTAGTCACTCTTCAGGATCTGACTAGTGAGCAGTGGGATATTCCTAGAACCAGGAAGCAGTCGGCCCAGCAGGTAGGGCCCACAATACCTTCTGTCATAGAGTGACCTCCTATAAGTAGAATTTCACACCTAGCATAGAATTATGATGTTCTCATACATCTTTCTAGAATTCCAAAAAAGCGCTCCATCCTTGGAGCACTTTTCCTATCATTAGATATGTGTGAGGCCCTCACTGAGGCTTTAAGAAGCCCCCTCTAGATTGAGATTGAGATAGCAGCCGCAAAATCCATTCATGCTGAGGTGGTCAAGAATGCTGAATGTCAGTCCATCATCTCATTCTCTGTAGAAGATTAAGGCTCTTTTATACAAGGGAATATTCACCCACTATACATCACCATCCAGTTTAGTGTTGTGAAGGTTCATCGCTGCCTTGTCGACACCTGCTCTAGGATCAACCTAATCCTGGCTCAGACACTGTGAAAACTGGGATTGTCTGAGGATGATCTGAGTCCCTATAACCTAAGAATCCAAGGTTATGACAAGACAGAGGAGACATTGGTCAGAAATATCCATTTCAATACCCAGTTCTAGGGTCTAATTTCCATCACCGAGTATATGGTTGTCTCCCAGGACACCGCCTATAATGCATTGATGGGTGGGTCGTGGCTCTACTTACATGCAGCGGTTCAATCATCGTATCACCAGTGCCTCAATTACTCCCTTAATGGTCAAGAGGGAGTTCTTTAAGGCGACACATCCCCCTTTGTCTCTTTTGAATCCCACTATTTGGATGCTGACTATTATAAGAGCAAGGACAAGAAGATTCAGGCTAACGAGGTCGAGCGGGCTATGGCTGCAATAGACCTGTGGGAAGATCTAGATGACCCATACGTCTTTCTAATCCATTGTTAGAGGCCAAAACACCATAAATGAGACAATTCATAGTTTTTTCTTGAATGATAGGGGAACATATTACCATGTCTAAGTGATTCCATAATATCACCTCATACTCTTACACAAACCAAGATTAGGTGATCCCGGATCCTCCTACTCCCATAAGGTATCAGGATGTCCACCCCATGGCTTCGGAAATACGTCATACTTGATTGTTTCTCGGATCCAGAATTAATTGGATCAAGAAGATGGGCCACATTTTCTTCTATATCATCTAGAGTAGCCCCTTGGGTCGAAGACCAGATGGGATCAGATCAATAGCCTTTATTGTTATGGTTGCGGCATCACAGGAGTCCCCCAATTCAATGTCCATGACCACTCCGGTTGGTACCAGATTCCCATTGGAAGCTATTGACTTAGAAGAAACTCCTCCGACTGAGGACCCCCCTCCATAAGTGAAAAAGAGGATTTAGAGGATGCTCCCCACGCCATTAAAGAGGGTGTATCTGTCACGGTTTATGAATTGGTATAGGTGAGCCTCGGTAGTGAGGCATACCCAAAACCCACATTGATCAGTTCCACCATGAACCTCAAGGAGTGACATCAGTATATAGTCTTCCTTAAAAGACACCATGATATATTCTCCTGGAGTTATGATGATATGTCCAGACTAGATCCTTAGGTAGTCGTCCACCACCTCGATCTCCTGGAAAATCATCACAGGTTCAAGCAGCCTCCCAGAAAGATTCACCCTTCTCACAATGCCATGGTTGAGGTAGAAGTTTATAATCATATCAGAGACAATTTCATTAAGAAGGTATCATACCCCAAGTGGCAGGACAACATTTTTCTAGTCAAGATGAAGAACAGACAGATCAGAGTCTGCACTGACTTCCTGGATCTCAACTGTCACTGTTTGAAAGATGATTTTCCACTTCCAATGATGGAATTGTTGATCGACACTACAGCTGGGTTCCAAGCCCTCTCCAACATGGATGGCTACTCTGGGTATATCTAGATCTGAATGGTCCCTGTGGATGAAGAGTTTATAACCATCAGAGAACCATAATGTACTTTATGTTACCAAGTCATTCCATTCAGTTTAAATAATGCAGGTGCCACCTATCAACGGGCTATGCATCGCATATTTAATCCAATACTTGGAACATTGGTGGAATGTTACATGGATGACCTGGTGGTCAAATCTCGCGAGTGTCAGAACCATCTCAAATACCTTTAGAATGTTTTCATCCTCATCCGTTCTTGTCACCTAAAGATGAAACCTTTGAAGTGTGCCTTCGGGGTCACCTTTGGAAAGTTTCTTAGCTTCATTGTTAGATACAGGGGCATTGAGATCGACCCAGAGAATATTAATTCCATTGTCTAGATTTCTCCTCTAAGCAACATTCGGGAGCTTCGAGGTTTCCAAGGCCACTTAGTCTACATACACCGATTAATTTCGAATTTGGCCAAAAAGTGTAAGCCCTTTTCTTAGCTCATGAATAATGGCACCATCTATGAGTGGGACAAAGAGTGTCAGACTGATTTCAGGGAAATCAAGTAGTATCTACTCTAGCCTTCGGTCTTAATTCCACCCATCTCCGAAAAGCCTCTGGTTCTTTATGTGACCACCCTAGAGGGATCTCTCTACAACCTTCTTTCCTAGAAGAACAATGAGGGAATGGAGAATAGCCTATAATACCCCAACCTCATGCTCCTCGATATGGAAACAAGATACTCCCCTATCGAGAAAATACACCTTGCACTGGTATTCACAGTACAAAAATTGTGACATTACTTGCAGCACCATGATGTACAGTTGGTATCCTGAGTAGATCCGCTGAAGTACATTCTGAACCACCCCATGTTGACAGGCCATCTAGGTCCGTGGGAGGTAATCCTTCAGCAATTTGACATTAGGATTGTCCCTTATAAGGCTATTAAGGGGAAAGAATTGGAAGACTTCCTTTCTACTCATCCAGCTCTCATTGACTAGTCATTGTACCTTGATTTTCCTAATGAGGCAATCCTCTCGGTAGACCAAGCCATCCCGTGTTGGAAAATTCACTTTGACGGTTCTTCCCGAATCCCCACTAATAGAAGGTTTAATAACCCAATGCTCAACAGAGTTGGCATGAGTATTGCCTTCATTGCCCTAGCAGAATCCATTCTGCCATACTCATTCAAGTTGTCAGAAAGATGCCCCAACAATGAGGCAGAGTATCAGGATGTCATTACCAGCCACGAGCTGGACCTCGAGATAGATGTTCTCCATTTTCATGTGAAAGGGGATTCCGAACTACACATCAAGAAGATTAATGGTGACTATGTCATAAAAAATACAGTGCTCATACCATTTCTAGAAAACACTCTCTAGCTAATGGCCCTGTTCACATCTCTCCCAGAAGTCACTCATGTCCCTCGATCTCAGAATGGTCGAGCTAATGCTCTGGAAGACCTAGATAAAACACTTGTAAAGACCAAATAGGATGATCTGATTATCCACATGGAACACTAGAGGGTCATTTATCCTCTCACTCTAGATGATGGTGATAGCACGTAGGTAAGACACCTTACTGCTGGGGAATCCACATTCAGACCCCGAGGTCCCCTAGATGTGATTGAAGTAAATCCTGAATAGATAACCTCATTTGTTGAGTACCTCCAAAAGCCTAATCTCCCAACAGACCGGGATGAGAACGAGCGAATCAGACATTTCGTGTTACATTTTACCTTCTAGGACGGCCCTGGTCGTGAGAAGATCCTCTATAATGTGCAGGTTTTATTGGGTCCTCCTTCGTTACATTCAAGGATTTAAGATTTCCCAAGTCATGCAAGAGGTTCTTACTGGTTCCTGCGAGGCTCATCAGATAGGGCCAAAGTGGTCTCATCAGATATATAGAATGGGGTACTTTTGGCCCTCCATGATCCATGAATTCATCGAATTCACCAAAAGGTGCCATTCATTCCAAATTCATGATAGCTTCATGCATTGACCACTATATTTTCTCCACTCCACCACATACTCATTTCCATTTTTGGAATGGGGACTCGATGTTGTGGGACCATACCCACCAACGATAGCTTGCCAGTGAAAATTTATCCTGACTACTACAGATTTCTTCTCCAAGTGGGCATAGGAAGTTCCACTGAAGGAGGTCAAGGCCCATTCCATCATTGTCATTGTGATCTCCAATATCATCTACTGATTTGGAGTCCCTCATGACATCCTCACCGATAACGTTTTGAACTTCTGATAAATTGAGCTGAAAAATTTTTTATGCTAAGTACAACATCCATTCTAACCATACATCCCAGTATCATGCGCAAGAAAATGGATAGATCGAGGCGTTCAACAAAACCCTCTATAACATTCTACAGAAAATGGTTGGTCATAATAATAAGAGTTGGCCATAGAAGCTCCCCACACCCTCTGCAATTATCAGACGGTGACTCATAATTCCACCTAGGTGACCCCATATTCCCTGGTGTATGGAACGGAAGCCATCCTTCCCATTGAGATTCAATTTCCCTCATTGCGCAAAACGTTCTATGATCAAAAAGTGCATGATAAATTACCTAAAATCCATCTGGATGAGTTAGAAATGATAGACGAGAATAGGATTAATTCCCTACACAATCTAGAATGGAATCATAACAAGATAGCTAGAGATTTCAAGAAGAATGTTTGCCTCTAATCTTTCCTGCAAGGTGACTTGGTGTTATTAGCCTTGAGAACACCAATGATACCTAGAAAGAAACCACCCCTGCTGGAGCCCAAATGGGAAGTACCTTACATCATTCACAAGGTTTACTCTAATGGATCATACTCACTAGTTACCTTGGATGGTGAGTGTATAAATCATCCCACCAATGCCATGTTCCTCAAGAAATACTTTTCTTGAGTCTCTATGACCCCGCATGACCTCACACGATATGGTCCTACACGACCCCAAACTGCATTGTTGTCCTACATGACCTTAAATTGTTGGGTCCTACATGACCATAAAATTACAAGACCTACATGAAATTAAACTATAAAATGTCCCACATGACGTTAAAATGTATTTCATCCTACATGACGGTAAACTGTGTGTCTCCCTACAAGACGTTAGACAGTCATAACTACATATGTCTTGATTCTCATCCTCAGGGGATATATAGGAATGCTCAGACACTTCATCTTGAGGCTAACCGCAATTTCCACTTTGACTATCCCCTCATGGTTATAGATCTTTTGGAGGATCCCACATGGTGTCACATAGGATTTGTTGTCCCCACTCATGTCAGGATTATGATGATTGCGCCATGTGCCCTCTCTTATTCTTCTCTCCTCCCACATCCTCACTGCACGACGCTAAACTGCATGGTTGTCAGAACTACATATGGCTTGATTACCATCTTTATGGAATATGTAGGTTTGACCAGAAATTTTGTCCATAGGCCCAACCCCAAACTTAGGGATCTCCCATTTGGTCGAAGCACATGGTGTGGTGCAGGATTTTTCTATCATTCACATCGAGTTCATCATGACCGTACCATGTGTCCCTCTCCCTTGAATATCTCCACCTCTTCTTCTATCTATCTTTATTTGAAATTGCACGGGCACATTTATTCTCCACACACACCATCATTTTGGTTTCCATTATCTTTCACATCCAAAAGGGTGCCTGAACCATAAGGATACCTAGACTAAGGGATATCCTATCATTTCGGGCCAATGCCCTCAAGGATTTTGAACAAAAAATTGATACAAGTCCCACATTGTAAATATGGTCTGCAGTCAACCCTCTTTATTTTTCTCAATTCAGGTTACATGATGTGGATGCTGTGTTTTGAACCTGGTCAACAACTATTCTTTGTCATTTTCACCACCCCCATATGTCCCAAACAAGGAGTGTAGTGGTTCATTCTACCTACCATCTCTCAAAACCTTGACCTGCCTTGAGCAGGAGTGTAATTCGAGCTGTCAGACCCTTATGTGATGTGGAGGTCCTAGAACTAATCCTTGTTTCCCAAACCAAGCATTGCTCATGTGGGATTTGAATATTTGATGAGGAAATTCCGGTATGAGAGGTCATATGGAAACTGTTGGTCGGGACACCCATCCTCAGGTCCATCGACCCCTTTGGCCCCCTATCTCGTGTTCTCATTTGGGACTGTACGATGTGGTATGGACTCACATCCTTATTTACATCAGGATATTTTTCCATGCCAAACATATCCCATTAAGACACCCCTACCCTCATTTATCATCCGTCCCACGAGCACCGGCCATACCATGCTTCATGAGCCCCATCATTTAGGTTTCTGTCATCTTCTATATTCAAAAGGACCCCATAATGGCATGGATACTTAGACCAAGGGCACTCCTACCATTATGAGCTAACATCCTTGAGGATTGAGAGCAACAAATTGATACATGTCTCATGTCGCAAATATGGTCAATGGTCTATGCTCAATTGTTTTTCCTGAACTCCAGTCACACAAGGGCAGAAACTGTGTTGTGAACCTTGTCAACATTTGTCCTCCATCATCATTGCCACTTTGCGATCTTCCAGATGCACGATGATTCACCCTCTCTGCTCAGTTGTCCCATACATATGACATTAAACTAGGTATTTATGGTCTAAGCTCTATGACCATAAACTAAGATCACCATCTTCCTCACTACAAGACGTTATACTACCAGATGGATGTGACTTTTTTTCCATGGCCTGGACTTAGGTCCCTCGGCCTTCTCGGCCACCTGGCCTAAGTTCTCACTTAATATTGTATGGTCTGGTACAATATTATGTCCTTATTCACGTCAGGTTACTCGTTGTGTCATACACGTCCCTCATTGGGATATCTTTCCCTTATTTGCATCCTTGTTTCATGATGATAAACTTCACAACAACCTAATCAGAACTACATATTTCTTGATTCCCATCCTTATGGGATACGTAGGACCACCTGAACATCTAGTTTTCGGGTCCCGCCCCATCTCTTAAAAACCTCCCTATCATCTTGGCCCCCTGGCCTGCATTCTTCTTGGATAGGGGTATATAGTGTGGTATGAGCATATTTTCCCATTCTCGTTCGGGTTAATAACAACCACAACATGTACCTATCTCTCCTGAGAACCCTTCTCTCCATTTCCCAATACTCATATTTTCAAGTCGGCTTCTCTTAAGTTGGGTCCCTCGACCCTTTTCGGTGATTTTCCAGTGTGCATAGGAGTACTCAGGTTCAGAGCCTACAGTGTCAAATTCTACCTGGATATGCTTTCACCCATTTTTTGGGCTTCTTGTTCATCTTAATTTGGGCTTTCATTATCTTTCTCATCTGATGGGACCCTAATATGGCATGGATTCTCATCCTAAGGGCTCTCCAACCATTACGGTCCAACATTCTCAAGGGTTTCAGACAACAAATCAATACAAGTCCCGTGTTATGAATAAGGTCAATAGTCGATGCTCATTTATTTTTCCAATTTTTGGTTAGACGATATGGATGATGTGTTTTGAACACGGTCAATAGTTATCCTCCATCATCATGCTAACCCCTTCAACACTTAAATTTTAGTTACATGATTCACATAATTTTTTACCCCATCATGTCCAAGTGGAATTTCAACACTCCTGGTATTATCCCTTAGTACCCATTTGAGCTTTAGGAGAACAAATCAGTGGTAAGGTGTCATTCTGAACATTGCACCGACTTCCCCTTCATGTGTATACCATGTGTTGAAAATTCCTCTTATGCCCTTGTTTCCCACACCGAGTTTTACTCATGTGGGATTATGGACCAGATCGAGGTCTACACTTTCTTAGAAGAGTTTCATTTCTCCATTAGTCTGAGCTCTAAGACCTTAAAATAAGATCCCCTTATACATCATTTTCTAGAAATACGTCTAGCTTGATCCCATTATCATGGGATACATAGGAACGCCCAAACATATCGTCTGTGGGTCCAGCTCAACTGAGAGCTAGTATCTCCTACCCCATGTTCTCTAACATTTTCTGGCCCCCTTGGCTAGAGGTTTCTTTCTTGTAATTGCATGTGGTGTGATGTGAACTTTGTCCTTATTCACGTCGGGTATGTTTTATCATGCCATGCAAGTTCCCTTTTTAACACATCTCTCATGTATATGTCTGAGCCATAAGACTCTAAACTATGCTTTCTAGTCCCACATGAATTTAAAATGTTACGTCTATACTGCATGATGTTAAAGTGCATGGTTGGTCCCATCAGATGACCCTAATCAATGGAATTATCATTTTGGATGCATGACAAAAAACAACATGGCATCGTGGTGTCCTCACTTGAGGGGACATCATGTTTGGTATCAGTCACACAACATACCCTTTTTCTATTTCTGCATACAGATTAATTCTTGTCGAGATGCTTGGACTATCCATACAAGTTCCATTTCTTCACCAAAAAAACTTTCACACATTCGTCCTAAAGGACAAACAAGATCTATCAAATGCCTTTTTTTAGGTGTGAGGGCCATACCCGCATAAACTTATCATCCCTGGAACTGGTACCTTACTATTACATCCCAAGAACTACATATGGATTGATTAATATTATTATAGGATACATATGAATTCATACACACTCTTCTTTGGGCCCAGTATAACTTTCGTTTTCGGTCCCTCGGTTTAAAACCTCCCCAGGAAACACATGGTGATCCAAACTCCAAGTCCTTATTCACATCAATTTTTATAATTACCTAACAATGTGTCTCCCGCATTACCAAACATATCTGGTCTGAGCTCCATGAACATAGACTAATACCACTAAATGTCCTTCCAGTAAGATGTTAAATTGCACTACATCTTCCAGAACTATGTATGGATTGATTCCCATCCTCATGGGATACGTAGGAGCGGCTAGACATCTCGTCTTTGTGTCCATCCCTAGGAATCTAAAATCTTGTCCCCCATCTTTCATCCCCTAGGCCAAAACCCTTTGGGGAATATGTGGTGTGGTGAGTAACTTGTGGGTTCTCATTCACGTCGAATTTTGCAATAGTCGCACCTTGTGCCTCCCAAGTCTTTTCCCAACCTGGTCCGAGTTCTATGACCCAAAACTAAGATCACCCTATGGGAACTACACATCAAGTTTGGATACTTCGCCACCCTGTGCACAATCCATTATATCAGGTCCCCCATAATGGCCCATCCTATGACTGCTATGTTGGAAGCATGAAAACTCAGGACCCTTGTACTTAGAGGGGGACTTGACTCCCTCTATCTAAAACGTCTTATTATCATACTCATATGTTTTGCGAAAAAGATCCCAAAGTGTAGAATTTTCATAGGTACATTCCCTCATTCCATGTCCAAACTTCATGATCATGTTGTTTGGATTCTCATCCTCCTCCACATCTGAAGGAACTCCAATTTACAGCTTGGTCTCATGCTGCATTGGCTTACCTACCATATTGTTCCAAAGTCCCTGAAGACCTCAGATGACATTTGTGACAGGTCTCATGTTTCAAAAAAGGTCAATGGTCCACCCTCATCTTTCATTCCCCATATCAGGCTAATGTGATATGGATACTATGTTTCGAACACGGTCAACAGCTATCCCCTATCATCACACCACCATCATTGTGGTCTAGATCTCGAGCATCATGATTCACATATTTCCACTTCCTAATGTTCAAGTGGAATTCCAACATACTCGTATTTACTCCATCGCGCATCTATGTGTGTTATATAGGTGGGTCAACATCATTTGGAGGTCATTCACCTAGCATCCCATTGCCCCTAACATGTTCCTTTCAATGTCAGGAATGTCCCATCACTACTCCTTGTTTCCCACATCGGGTATGACTCACGTGGGCTTAGTGGTTTTGTTAGGACGTGGACTAGTGCAACCATGTCGCACATGTCTTTTGTCGCCATTCATGACATTAAACTTCACTCTTAGAACAATGTATGGCTTGATTCCCATCCTCATGGGGTACGTCAGAATGCCCGAATACTCTACCTCGAGCCCATCCTAACTTTAACATTTGGTCCCTTGACCTAAAGAACTTCCTATGGGGATATGTGGTGTGGTGTGGACTCCTTATCTCCTCATTAACATTGGGTTTATAGCTACTGGACCACGTACTCCCTTCCTGGGATCTCCCCTTTCACTCTCTGTCCTATCTTATGGCATTAAACTGCACGAGTCCACATGTTATCGATGCATGACATTAAACTGCATCTCTACCCTGAACTAGTTTAGGATGCCCCATAATAACTATGGGATGCATCATATCCACCACCAGAAAGGATTTCCCCTATCTCTATCCATCTTTGACCACACCATGCTATAAGAACTATATTTGTCTTGATTCTCATCTTTGTGGGATACGTAGTAACACCCAAGCATTCCAACTCAGGCCCAGCACTAGGGTCATTAAACCTCCTGGACCCTTATCCCCGACCACCGTCTAATCTCTATGACCTTAAACTAGGATCCTATGGTCCATATACCTTGACATTAAACTATTAACCTTGCTCAAGGAAGTATGGACTTAAAACTATGTGGACCATCCTCACTGTACAACATTAAACTACGTGTCTATCTTCCTCATTTGTATTGCATAAAACTACATGCATTCCTGGTCCTTACTAGAGATATCCTGTTCATATGTAGTTGTGATCCCTGATCAAACCGATGCTCCCACCTAAGGTTTTTTCATCACAGTGGAATAATTTCTAGAGTGTTGGACTCCATGCGAACAACCCATCACTCCACACTCCACGCTTTTCATGCACTTTATTCGGACCCTCATCCTCTTTCACGTCTAATAGAACCATCTAATAGTATGGATACTTGGCCTATGGCTGACCTACTCTCTTGGGCCAATGTTCTGGAAGACTAATGGATGACATTTTGAGTCAGGCCCTGTGTTTCGAACATGGTCAGTGGTCGGACCTCATTTGTTATCCCAATTTCAGGCTAATGCAATAAGGATACTGTGTTTTGAACATATTCAACAATTATTCTTCATTGTCATGCCATCCCTATGGTGTTCCGAATTTTTGGTACCGTGATTCACACCTTCCACTCCTCTATGTTCGAATTAATTCCAATGCTCCTGGAGTTACTTTGCCCGTGCACTAGAGAACACTAGGAAAGCGATGATTCGACTGTTTTGGTAGCCTCATCCTCCAGTTGAGCCTCTCCCTTTATTCTTGGAAATTCATATTGGTTGTTAAATCCTAGGATGCCCAGATCTTGTTCCGTGCTCTTTTATTCAGGTGGAATGATAAGGTGGTCGTCCCTTGTTTCTCGCATCAGGCCCGACCCACATGAGCTTAGGGACTGATCGCCTGATGTTCCATGAATATAACAAAAATTAAATAGAAAAAAAAACAAATAACCGAACTCATGCATGCATCTATCATAAATAGTCATAGCATGAAAGTTTGTTCCAAATTTAATGAATACCAGTACCCGATGATCTACACCTCCCATGGAATGGTTTACCCCGTCAAAAGAGCATTGCAGCTCTTCCACCCTCTGGCTTGTGGCGTCCAGGACTCACTGTTTCCTATTCAATTCTCACTCCTCTTCGGTGGAGTGGGTGAGTAGTTTGTCAGATGTGATCCAAGCCCACACCTTGTTGGTTCGGATAACAGTCATCTCCTCAGAGGCTTGCCTCATGCACTCTTCAGCCTCCGCCAGTTGGGCCTTCAGTGGTAATATAATCTCCGAATGCCCGTTGAGGGAGGCTGAATGTTCATATACCTAGATGTGCAGTCGTTGAATCTCTTTTTCTGCCTCATGGAGCCTTTTGATCTCACCGCTTTTCTCCACTGCCAACCCATGCCAAGGATATGGTTATACTCATGAATCTTCTCCACCATGAGATCTTGGATAAGAATGTGGGGAGGTTGTGCATTCACCCCCCCCCCCACACACACACAATTCACGTAGTCACAAATGAAGTCTCTCCATCTGGTCTACCCATTGTGCTTGAGCGGTGTCATAAATGAAGCGCTTGATAAACTTCCATGATCAGCGATAGAATATCTTTCTATCCTCTTCATCAGAGGTAGTTTCATCCAAGTATACGGGGTTGGAAGGCTCATATGCAAAGAACTACCCCAAGAACTCATCAGTAGGGTCCGCATCCGGTATCTAATCAAGTATGGCAGAACCCACTCTACCCGATCGACCTTCATTGTCAGATCCCACCTCAATAATCTCAAGCTCAACCCTGCCAATGGTCCCAATAGTGATTGAGAGTGCCACAACTTGGTCAGTCTGGATATCTGCCTCCATGAACACCAGAATTCCACTGGGAAAGGCACTGCCTGAAGTACCATCCAATCTCACCAATCCAACCCACACCATTTGAAGAACTGTGCAAACTAAGAAGTGCCCGGATGTTAGTTAACCCGATAAATGGGTGGAAATCATGAATTTTGTATAGGATACTCAGAGAGATCGAATTATTAGTCTTGTTCCTGGGTTGTTGCCATCGGGACCCTGAGGCATGGATCTCCGTATATTGTCAGAAGGTCTGAAAAATCTGGAGGATCCACCTTAGGTGTCTAGACCCAAGGGGGAGCGGTAATCGCCATAGTCGCAGGCATGGATCCTAAAATCCCCACATATGCATCCACTGAGGTATGAGAACGGGTTCTGTGAATGAGTTTCTCTTATACATTTTAAACATTTGTGAGGGGTCCAATATAGCTTGGAAGCGGATCCTAGAGAAGGGAATCATAATTTTACCTTGAAAGCCTCTACAAATTCATTATGCTCTGGGTCTGAATCACCAACTTCACACTCCTTCAATGGGCTTCCTCTATTGAACTCCTCCCCTTAGGAGGACTCATCTGATTCCTCTGGAAAAGGGAAGTACCCTCTCAGTTCCGCATCTGACAACTACGGAGGGGCCGTACGATCCAACAACACCTTTACCTGATCTTTAATAGGACGTGGAACACCTCGGGAGTGCATGAAGTCCTCCAACTCATCCAGTTATTGCTCCGAATCCTCCTAGGATACTACAAAGTGGTCCCTAACAGGGCCGATTCCTAGAAAATCCATCCCAAGGCGGTTCAAGTGTTTCCACATCTCGGACGGGCCAAGGAATTGCATGTTGACATCCCAGATGTCCCATGCCTTTGGGAAGGAAACATTCTCTGGAATGACTATATGGCACAAATTATTCCCCATATCCTGAGTGGATATTCTATGGAATCCTCTTGGTGGCCTCCCCTCTAGATAAATTTTCTCTTCTAGGACCGTTGGGTCTGATACTGCTGCTGGATCTGCTGCCGTTTCCCCCCCTAAACCAGTATGGGCCTCCCTGTAATGGAAGCCCCACCACCATAGGATATCCTTGCTACCTTTTAACCCCAACCTCGATATTGGTGAGGCACACCATCACATGCCTAAATAGTTGGTTGTTTCATCATCTCTCCTGAGTAGGCCGCCTCCCAGCTTTTGGCGTACTCCTTCACCAACCAAAAGATGGATGTGGGCAGAGGCAGCTCATTCCACATCATCCTGTCTTTCCATGTGAACATGAGCCACAATTGTCTCATCACGCCCGAGTTCTCCTCGAAGCACACCCCCAAATAGACTTGGGTGGTCAGTCGTTGCATGCACCAAAATTGCATTGTGAATTGGTGCGGGTGTACGACTCACAGAGGGGCTCACAGTCCACCCATGCTACTAGGACTCCACCTAGAAAGTCCAAGAGGTGGGACGGATGCTCTTCCATTCCTTGTCCATCATCAGTGAATACACCCATTGGAAATGGGAACAGATAAAAGTTGAAATTTTCTACCTTCCAGACCTGGTTTAGTATCGACTGCAAGATTAGCTTGGCCAGAAAGCTCCCTAAGGCATTCGGAATAGACAAGCAGAATTTTGATCCCAAAGGGGATATGGGGTTCTGGTATTCATATACCCCCCAACGTGTGCCGTTATCCACCCATATAGGAGGTGGAATGGCCTACATATTCTCTATGGCTTCTTCCCCTCACTGTTATGCCACAACATCTTGTATAGCTTGGTGAGAATCGGGATCTTGAGGATGAACTGCCCTCATGTCGCCAGCATGGATGCCATGATAAACATTCTCGGCTGCATTCCAATGTTTGTGTCCCTCACTGGAAGGATCCAACTATAGATGAGCACCACAATAAAGGCATCCAACCTCACTACCAGTTTCTACTCGTTACTGATGCTTCATCCCCACGTCATCCACTAGCTATCCTCCATGCACCGCTAGTACAAGTACTCCTTGCCTCATTGATCACCCTTCAAGAATGTTTGATGCCTCATTAGAAACTGCCTATCTTTCTAGAAGTTTAGAAACTGCTTGAACCGTCATCTGAAATGGACATCCCTCACTGCTTCCTTGTCTTCTCCCAAAACCAAGTTCGTTAATTCCATCACCAGCAGTGGCGTCTGCTCTGGGTCTTACCACACACACATAACGGGGAGGAACTCATCATACATTTACCCCAATATTGGGACCCTCGAGATCTGATCCATATCCCATAGACTGATTCCACCTTGAACCACTGGTGCTGACATAGAGTACTCCAAAACTAGTAGGTTGGGTCATCCCTGCACGCTCCAGGGATAAAGACATCATCCCTTAGGTCGGAGCCATACATAAGAAACCTTATGCACAGTGGATTGTTTTCTAGATTTCCGACAGTAGCTCCACTAGTGATTTTTGGTCAAAATGGATTTGAATGGACTCCCCAAGACCCAAGATATTCTCCATATTTTCCATCTATTCAGCATCTGCATGGACCCCCTGGTAGCCTCTTGGTGAGCCATTTAGTTTTCAATATTTGGACATGTTTTTGTTCTTGATTGCAAAGCTCTTTCACGTTGCTCATTTTTGGATCTTGTTTGCGGAGACAATTCACGAAGCCCTGCCCTGACCATCCGACGCAAGTTGTAGAGCACACATATGCAAATCCAGAGACTCATGGTGCGCTGTAAAGTAGAAGGCCTGATTCACGGAGAGAAATCGTGGAGTACGCGGAGATTCACAAATCAAGAGCGCTAAATCCCAAAAACGAGGAGAAAATAAAGGAAAAATAGAGGTCAGATCCCCTATTTATAGGAAAGGACCACAGGTGATTCATGGAACATCCAACCATGGTGAGATTCGCGGCGTGCTCATCCCACACATCTCTACTCTGTTTCACGAACCTCCTATATGAGTCAGCTTCATGATTGATCGAGGGTTTTTGGAAATTGAACCTCAGACTTTGACCCTCACTTTCTCTTCAGATCCTAGTCTGAGGGAGGCATTTTTGGCAGAATAATTTTGGAAGAAAAACATCAAACAGAAAGCATTAAGATCTTCCTCACGAAGCTTGTTCACGGAGCCCCCATAACCCCGCGGCTGGCTTAAAGCTCCCCCATCACGAATCTGCTGCAGATTAAGGAGGCAGGATGCTCTGTGAACCCATTTGACATTCTAAAAGCTAACATGGAACAAGGAGGTGGGAAGCTCCATGAACCCATTTGATATTTGTGAACCCACCACAGAGCAAGGAGGTTGGAGGCTCCATGAACCGATTTGACGTTCGCGAAGCCACTGTTGAGTAAGGAGGCGGGATGCTCCACAGTTTTGAAAAAATTATCTGTGTCTTCGCGCCGAGCAAGCTTTTCTTCATGAAACCCCTTGACAATAAATACCAGGCTCTTATCGAGCCCAAAGGATGGATCCTATAACCTTTTGCCTTCTTAGCTCCTGGATCATTAATCAATTTATGTTCTGCAAACCATGAGCTTTTCAAGGTACTTTTTCATCGCGATGTGTGTCCCCCTTTTCATGAATTCATCCCCTCTTCAAAGAGGGATTCCCTTCACAGAGCCCACAATCCTCTGTGAAAAAATGTGATCCCCAAAGGGACTCAGGTTTTCATGGAGCATTTATGCTCTCTGAATTACCCTCAATGCAAATGGGACCAACATGCTAAGGAAGGGTCACTATGCTTCGCGAAGCATATTTCTTCGCATTGCTACACTTCACAAGGAACCCATTATTCATGAAGAACTACACCACGAATGCCTTTCTCCTTTGTGAAGAACCTTCCATATTCACTTATTCCATATGATTAGGCTAGGTCACTTCACTTTTCAAAGAACACCCCTTCGTGAAGCCCCTCTACTACATAAAAAACCACAGCTTCACGAGGCTTCTACCTGTGAAACCCTTTTCTCCGCAACTCCCTTTCCTGTGTAACCCTCCAGGTTTTCATGAAGTAATTTAAATTTTCTCTGGGTGGTGCTTCCCATTGCATTGCTTTACATCATGATTATTCACATAGTCACACTAACAACTATTGCTTCTTCACATAGCCATGCTAACATGGACCCCTCAATGGATCAATCCATAACACCTCATAACCACAACATTACTGATGAATTCCATCCCTCATGGGAGGGGGAGATATCAATTATGTAAGTCCTAGGGGGTGCAGAGTGTACCCACCTCATCCGAGATGTAGGATGTTAAACTACCAAACACCATCATCCTCATATCATGACATTAAACTGTGACCTCTCCCCATCCAGCATACGCGGGGTTCCCTGCCATTGAAAGTTTTCATGCCAACTGGTCTCCATGGGAGTGACATAATTCCTCAAATAGAATGATATCCTCTTTATTGGAGTGGAGTTTGTCTGTGGGGAGAGGAAAACTGCCTTGGTGTAATCCCCTAGCCTTTCTTACGGGAGGAAACATCTCTGCTTCTCCATTTTCTTCTTGGCTGAAGACCAGAGGGGGGGGGGATGTGCACTAGATCCCTCCTTTATTCGATTCCAAATCCCTCTACCTTTGGGTTTTTCACCACCAGGCCTCCCTCATAGAGTAAGTCTCAATCTCCATCTCCCTAGGTTGTTAACCACATGTAAGCCCCAGTTTTCTCTTTGGTCCTATAACCACATGTAAGAACCATTTCACTTCCCACTAACGCACCTTTTGTGATGTGATCATCAAGCCTTATCTTCCTATTTTTTCTCACACCGAGCATGACTCACATGGTCTTACATTAAGGATCGACCATGACATCCTCTCAGGGTAGCCTAGAGTGTAAGCCCCAAACACCCTCCGAACTACGTTGAATTTGATCCTTTCCATGGCAAGGTACATAGGATGAATCCCAGAGGTTCAAGACCACCGTCTATTGGTCCCAAATAACTTTACTTCAGTTCACAAACCCCATACTACACTACGTGGACTTTGATCCTTTTCATGGAAAGGTACGTAAGTAGCCTCCCTGAAGTTGAAGCCCAACAACCATTGGTCCCAAATCCCTTCATGTCAGCTCACCAACCCCTTATGAACTACGTAGAATTTGATCATATCCAAGGAAAGGTATGTAGGAAGTCACCTTGAAGTTCAAGACCAACAACCATGGGTCCTGATCCCCTTCACATCGGTCCATCCCCATCCTGTATGAAGTTAAACTCTACGCCCCCTTTTTTCAAAATCGGAATTAAACTGTACCTGCTCGAACTAAGTGAGCTTTGATCCCTGTCTCCTAGATAGGGTACGTAGGAATCCTTCATGAGTTTTGACCAGAATCAGCGGTAATCTGTTGTGAGCCCATCCAGCGGTAATCTGTTCTAACCCCATCTAGGGGTAAGCCGTTGTGACCCCAACCAGCAGTATGCCGTTGTGACCCCAACCAATGGTATGCCTTTGTGACCCCAACGAGCGGTAAGTCATCATGTCCTCATCAAGCGGTAAGCTGTTGTGACCCCATCTAGTGGTAATCCATTGTGACCCCATCCAAAGGTAAGCCGTTGTGACCCCATCATGTGGTAATCATTTGTGATACCAACCAGCAGTAAGCCGTTGTGACCCCATCCATTGGTATGCCACTGTGACCCCATCCATCGATAAGCCGTTGTGACCCCATCTAGTGGTAATCTATTATGACTCTATCTAGCAGTAAGAAATTGTCAACCCCAATCGACATTAATCCATTGTGTACCCAGATCGACAGTAAGTCATTTTTAGTCCCAACATGTGGTAAGTTGTTGTGTTTCCAATCCAGCAGTAAGTCATTGTAGTCCCCTTTTTTGGGACCCACATCCATGGTCCGCCCTCAGTCATCAGACCAACCCAAGATAACAACCACACATAAAACCCAATATATCATCAATTCATTTTCCTCTACACACACCCCGATTCTATGCCCCCATCCGAAACTATGTGGACTTTGATCCTTGCTAAGGAAAGATACATAGGAAGCCTCTATGAGGTTCATGCCCATCGCCAATGTATCATCCTGGTCTTTCCCCTGAACCAATGTGCTTTTGGAAGGTCATTCCCCTAACATAGAGGTTCCACTTCCTCCAGATCCCATCCATGCATCCATTCCCATGGTCCACCTCCTCAGGTGTCCCATCGCCCCATCGAACTACACATACTTTGATTCCCTTCCATAAGGATACATAAGAAGTATCTTCGAGGCTCAATCACAATGTCACTATCACCCTAGAGTCGACTCCATCTCATTCTTCATCCACTTCACTTAACCATCCATTACCCATCCTGATTCTTACCCAGGCCGCCACATCCCAGTGAGATTAGGACAATTCTCCTGTTCACTATTCCTAGCAGTAACTGGGTAACTAACCATGTACTAGAAATGACATCAGTGTTCCCTCCAGGGGTTCCATCCATCTGATCCACTCTATTCAGTGTTCTGATCAGTCTGAGTTAACTCTCCTAGACATTAAACCTGTGACATACCCTGTTTCAAATATGGATAGATGAGGAAAACCTCAGAGACATGCCTATGGAATATAATTACCTGCATTCTAAATGGGATTCCTCAGGCTTCCGCCCCCTTGAGAAGCCCTATAATAAAGGGAAAAATCCCCGAAGTGTAATTTTTCCAACATCTAGACATTCCAGTGATGTCTAACGTTACTAATTCTCTGACTGAAGGTTTCTACCTTGGATGAGTCCTATGGAATTTCTCAACTGAAGAAGTGTAATTTACCGGTGTCCATGAAGATATGGAACTGGGAAGAGTTTCACAAACAACGTCTTAATCTATAAGGGACACCCATACAAGGTGACGATTTCCGAGGAGGAATCCACGGAAGGGAGAACTGACATCCCATCATCCCTTTTTGATCAAGGAGACAATATCCTTGAATAATAGATGGATTTTGCCTGCCTTTGGAAAGTAGGAATGCTAGGTAATAGCCAATGTGTCCTTATAGTTGTCAAACAGACAGATTCGCATGCCCCAGCGAAAGCTTAAAAAACAATCCCCTCGAAATTTAAAGGCAAAGATGGTATCACTTATTGAAATCTTATATACACCATTGGTTCCATGGTTATGAACTCTTGATTTCTACAACAAGTTTTCCCACATTGAAAAAGAGTAATTAACAGAAGTTTAATTTAAAAAAAAATGAGTTATATCAAGACTCTCGTAGGTGTGTTTCCATTTATATTAATGAATATAATGGGTAGAATATATGTATTATTAGAATCATTCCCCATCATCTACGATATCAATGGGGGTGGGGTGGTAAACCATTATAATTTTTAATTATTATAACTAAAGGATAAGATAAAATTTAAATTTAAATTTTGATATTGAAAACTATAACTAGTATTGGGAAGTAAAATGTATTCAAAAAAAATCCAAAGGGGGAGATCAAAGTTTAGTTTTTTCTCAACAAATCATATTAATATATGTCATGGATTGCTGGTTGATGTAGTTAGTATCCAATAAATTAATATTCATTGTATTCCCATGAATTAGGAGTAATAGAGAAAATATATAATCCTACATAAAAGGAAAAGGAAGAAACTAGTATGCTTGGAGAATTTGGATGGATAGATTCATGTAAGAACATTACATCATAAAACTGATATTGTCAATCCAAAAAAACTAACCTATGATGAAGTAAGTGCTCCATTATAGTTCAAAACAAGTTTGATAAGTGAGAGAGAATATGGATACATGGGGAGATTACAAACATATATTTTAAGTAAAAAAATGTGGTTCATAGTTTTGGAGACACCATCCTTCTGTAACCACTCATGAATACTATTGAAATAAATGTTATAAAATACTCGGATGAATGTATCATGAGATTGGAATAATCATGAATGTATAAAGTCATTTAAGGTTCATGGAATACAAAATTTCATTACTGAGATGTTGTAAAGGTATTTTTATGTGACCTAAATGGGTTTGTAATTAGTTAACTAATTCTTAAAATTATTTAGAGGGTTTTAAGATGGTTTGAGGATGTTTTATAAGGACATAAGATTTCTCTAAAACATCTTGATTTGATTTTAAAATGTTATATTTTGATGAAAAATAAATCAATTTCAAGACTATATATGATTCAAACTAGAATTTTATATGATTCATTATTGAATTAATATTAGTATGTGTATGTATCATTTTGATTTCAAAATGGTTCACTCAATCATATAAAGTGATACATATTATTTATCTTAAAATGCATATGTGTCATTCTGTAGTAGGGTTTGTTTCATTTCATACACTACATGTGTTTGTTATTCATCTATGTATGTTTTATATAGACCATTGTATATGTCACTAGGAGTTGTGTATATTTAAAAATTACCTATGTATGTGTCATCATACCATGGTGTTTGATTCATTCATCAGTTAGTGAATTTTTAAAAAAAGCTATATATTGAGAATTTGAGTTTCAAGATTTTATATATGAAAAAGAAACTAATATCGAATAATTTTGGATTGTTCTTCATGTATCAAAATACAAAAAAAATATGTGTGATATAAGATCTTAATTTTTAATAATTTTATCATCATGTTATGAGAAGTATGATCAAAGAAATAGGAATTTAAATTCTTATTGAGTGTGAAAATTGATGAATTTGGTAAAAATGATTCAGAGGTTTCTTGAGTCAAATATAAGTTTCAAAGTTGTTATAAAATGTTGAGATTAATTTTGGTTCATTGATAAAAGGAAAATATTAAGGTAGAGAATATTTTTGATAAATATATTAAACCTGAAGATTAAATTATAAATTAATTGTTAGGTCCACTAGGTTGAGTACCCTGAGAGTGGGGGGGGGGTGAATCAGGGTATGACTAATTCAAAAATAATGTCCGTTATGATCTTTTATCACTGTTAAGATAAAAACTATTCTCCCACTTTCCTGTTGCACAATATAAACAGAAGGTAAATCATGCACAAGACACAAAAATTTTACTTGGTTCACCACTAAGGGCTACGTCCAAGGAGCATACGCCGACAAGTTTCTGGTCGTACCAAATTCCACTATTCTTCACTAGATGTGTATTAAAATGTTCGGGCACAGTAACTCTATCCTAGGATCACTGCCTTTACAAGGTTTAGGGTCATCTCACTACTTTCCCAAGGGTCACTCCCTATTTCTCTCTCTCTGTCTCACTACCGGTGGAGAGGATCACCTACTTCCTCTTCCTTTTCTCACTGCGTTGGAAAGGATCAACTCACAGTTTATAGACCTGTAGGTCTCTTCATTTTCATGAAAGAATGCATCTTCCTCTGTATGTAGATTCTCTGTTGAAGTACACCTTTCACCCGTAGATGAATATATCTTTGTACCGAAGGTATCAGGAAAACTTCCAGCTTCCACGTAGCCCGAAAATCACTGTTGGAAATAAACCTTACTGGGCGCGGTAGTCTATCTCGGCGCACAAGTATCGGCACACAAGTCACAACGGGCGCGCAAGTCCACCTTAGACACTTGCGCGCTAAAATATTCCCCAACTCCAAACTTGCGTGACTCTCTTCCTTTTACGCCCAAACCAACATTGGTGCGCAACTTCCAACCGACGCACAACTTCTCACACTCGCGCGCAAATTCAACCATCGACGCACAACTTCACTTGCGCGACCCACACACCACTTGAACGACCACCACACCTGCACGACGGGAGCTCTGATTTCTCAAATTGTTGAACTCTGATCAAGAATGAAGTGGGGTGGTCCAGTATTTATAGGCATCTGGCCACCCCTGCGCGATGGCACGCAAGTATCTCCTCAACGCACAAGTCTCGGCGCGCAGGTCTCTTCCCCTGCAAGTCACTTTCGCGACCCACTTCCAAACTTGTGAGAACCTCTTTACTTTGCCATATTTTGATCTTATGATCTTGAAAAACCATAGGTGCGCAAGATCTCAAGCTTCCAAGGCATCGACGCACAAGTCTCTCCACGTCACGCAAGTCACCTGCATGACACCACCAATACTTGCGCGACACTTATACCTTTTCCATATTTTGATGATCTGATCTTTAAAAACATATGGCGTGCATGTTTCCAAGCCTTCATGTACACGTCGCGCAAGTCCTTTTGCCAAAAACCACTTTTCGTCATTTGTCGATTTTCAGGCCCAAAAATTTGGCAAACACTAGAAAACGGGGCCACCTTGTATCTGTTCTTTCATACCGCCTCCAGATCATCCATTCCTTTTGTCGACGTTCTTGAATCAAACATGAATCATTGACCTCAGCTCTTGAACTCGACATTCCATCATGAAATCCACTTTGTCAACAAATTTGTATGTCATGGTTTGCATTGTCAACAGTCACAACACATATGTTCACTTTCTCAACAAACACAATCACCTCAAAAATACTTCAATGATGGCTTGAGGGATTTTTGCCCAAAATTAATTAAATATAAAAAATATATGATGACTCCTGATCTAAGATTAAATTTTATAAACATCGCAAGTTATAGTGATTCATGTTAGGGATTAGTTAGATGAGATGCATTACTGTGCTAATGTGATTGGTGGTTTGGGATGTTGAGTTGTTTTGAATACCAAATATGTGATTCAAGTAGACAAAGAAAATAAGATACAAAAAGTGCTTTAGTAAAAATAAGAAGATGGGTATTTATGGATTTCAAAATATTTGTAATTATGAATTATATAATTATAGTGAAAGTTTCTTGTAGGTGATATGGATATATACCAAGATAAAGATGATTTGAAACTCAAGCATACTCATAGAAGGCATTAGATTATTCATTGGCCTAGGAAAATATGGATATAGAGAAATAATCCTGGTATGTCCTATCATTTACTAGGAGATAATTATTGTAGAGAAAAAAGTAAAATTAGGATCATGGATCATTTTTAACTATATAAAAAATTATGAAATAGTTAAATCAGATCTTGGGAACTAAAAATTGATGATATATTCTATATTTCAAATAAAAAAAATGGTTGTGATGTTTAAAAAATAAGAAAATTAAGTTGTGTGAATGATTATAGTGTAATAAAACCATGATCTATAAGAGACTGTGATGATCAAGAGAACTCCCTAAGAATAAAAATTAAGAGTATATGATATTAAAATAAAGTAAATATTATCTGGGAAGAAATGTTCAAGGAACAGTAGGATCATGAGACTACCAATGTTAATCGGTTTGAGAAGAAGAAGTTAAGAGGAAGTTGATCTACTATTAATATTCAAATATATGTGTGAATCCTTTTATTGATTTCAAAAGTTACATTAAAAAAATATTTGAATTTTTTATATTGAATATTTATGAAGAAGAGCTAGAGTAGAGACCGAGTTACATGTATTGTTCCTGAATAACCTATGGCTTTTGAAGACACTACTACTGAGAGGAAAGAGATCAAATTTGAAGATGCGTAAGAATCTTGGGATGGTGTATTGGTCTAAATTAATAGTATATTGGTAGAAAATAATTTTATATACATGTTAGTAAGTTGTTGAAGTTGTGTGAATTAGGGTATAAAAGTATATCATAGTGAAATGTTTTGAATATATTGTGTAATTTTCATAGATATCCCATGAGAAGAAGGTAGTTGTATACATGGTGAGATATTTTGTGGGTATGGGAATCACAAACCATAATATTCAAAAGTTTTTATACTATAGAATCATTTATTGGGGTGAATAACCAATCAATGTAATGGGAAGGAATTTCTAACCAAACCTTATAAATATCTTATGTTAAACAATTTATTTACTACACTATTTTGGTAAGGTTGAGAGAAAGAATAAAGGAAGGATTGCTACTAGAATCCATCTAGAAAATTTATTAAAAAATATAAATAACTCATAAATGTTTTCACTATCCACTAAATTATCCCTCCCATCTTAGTGGTCTATAGTTCCCTAGGTTACATCAAAGGTTGGATATATTAAGCCTAAAAATGATCGTGGCATAATTAAGAATATGGGATAAGAAAACCTTACATGAATGAAGATTCAAGTGTTAATGATTTAGAAATCCTAAGTGTTAGGTTCATATAGTTTACATTCATGTTTCTTAAACCACAAAGATGATATTTTAGATCATAAACCTTTGACCAATGGAAGGGATAACTTATATATCAAGAGAATGGTAACAATCCAATGTGAATGAGAACCCAATAACAATATATATTGAACCAGAAATAGGGATAGATAGTTTAAGGTCGTGGTTCTTAGACAAACGTGACATGAGGTTAATGATCAAATGATGAGGACCAATAACGGTTTAAGATTATTATGTCAAACTTTTTTTGAGAATGGGTGCTATGAAATTTTTTTTAACATTAAAGGTATTTGATTCCACATTACAGTTTATATTGTGGAATGTGTAAACCAAAACCCTAGATATTTCAATCAGGAAATTGTAGTATAAAACTAGTTTTCGAGGGATGATCATAGACTAAATTTTAATGATGGGTTCTTTTGTGTTGTTATTGAGCCATATAGATATTAGTGGGAAATAACATTAATATAAAAATTCCCCATGTTGGTATTATTTCATATGAAGGTATGAAGAATACCTAAAAGAGTTATCCCTTATAATTGAAGAAACTCTTTAATGAGGACAAATAAAGGGTTCAAAAAGATTAAAATACCTAATTAATGAAGTATTCTTATATAAAAAACAAAATTGAAGATGGTTTCAAGTACATTGATGTTTATGTTACCATGTATTGAACATAGATTTCAGGTAAATAGACCTGACATAAAATTAATATTAATGTTTCTTAGACTTGAGGATTCACCAAGAATATGTTGGATTTTTCTAGAGACATATGGTTGACCCGATATACTTTATACCTTCTTTTATTTACAGTCTTACTTGTTTTAGGTCAAGAAAAGTACGGCCTTATGATTTTAGACTTGAATTATTCAGAATCCCCCCTTTATAGTTTTTTGACATGAAAATTTTTATGTTTTTTTTCATATATAGTATATGGGTCATGAAACATGGTCCATTGGGGATTGATTTTATGGTCAAATAACTTTGATTAGATGTTTCTAGTGTTTAGAACCATACAGATTTCAAAAAAAGGTATTATATTCTTAATAATGAGGGAATAATGAATCAATATGAGAATTACGAGCTCAATTATATTATGGACCATCAAGAAATGGGATGTACATAGTTAAAGATCATATCACCTAGAAAAAACTAAGTGAAGTTTAATGTCATGTGGAGTTAAACAAAAAATGAGGTCATTTATCTAATGATAAGGGAAAGGTCGACCTGAGGTGAATGGAGGATCATATTTACTGATGTGGATGACCTTGAGAGAGTTGAGAAAATTTTAAGTTCATAGTGTTAGGACCAACGATATGGAGTGTGATGTTACATCCTAGATCCTGATGACACCGAACTAGTGCTCTATACCCAGTTGGTCACATGGCCTCATGTACATTTTTCTAAACACCAGAGGCTGCCTACTAGTAGTGAGGGCCTAGGGTGTGACACTGGGAAAACTGTGTCATCATTGGTAGTATGTAATGTAGCTTTACAATAATATACAATATCAGAAGTAGTGAATAGAATAAAACTAAATCAAACAATAGAATACTGATAAAAAATATATCCCGAAGTCATAACATGAAAAATATAATACTTCCTATCACATGTTCTAAGAATGCATCCAAAATAGGATATGTATAGTTAGATACAAAATACATTACCAAGGTATTTAAATAAAAAATAAAACATAGAAGAACCATAAGACTCTCCATAGTCCCATGATCTCAAGCTCCTAAACAAAAATTCAAGTACCTGTAGAAGGGAGATTTCCCTTATTGACACCTGTAGTAATATATTCTATTTGGACCCAAAAGAAACACCCAAATAGGGTGTGAGAAATAAATCCATGTAGGCAACCACCCAATATCTTTGCATATCTTTCAGTGAGTATATGCAATAGGTAACATACAAAAGTGAAAAGCAGTAAACTATGATGTACTAAACAAACAATCCTACAGGTCCTATTTCAATTTATAATCAGTTCATGTTCATTAAAAATTATCATTACACTAAATTGTAAACATCTTGAGATCCGAACTTATCCTGATAATACACTGTATTAAGTAAGCTTGACAAATGTCTCGAAATACCAACTAAATAGTTATGAAGGGAGATTGAATACATGGTTATTCTTTGTCTTGGCAGAAACTTCATAAGGATTTTCTATAATATATTTAGTTTAAAAACACATCCGCAGGCAAAGAAAAATCTTCCTACATGCCTATAACAACCCTACTTATAGGTATAACTAATCCTCGCTCGTAGGCATAACCAATCCTCTCCTACAAGAATAACCAATTCTCACCCGTGGGCATAACCAATCTTCCCCCATAGGCATGACACAACATCACCTGTGGGCTTAACGCCACCTCTTCCACAAGAATTACACAACATATCCTATTGGTATAACACACAATAAGAACACTTGTAGATTAAACTATTACATGGAAAACATTGATCAACTCATGTTGGAAATTCATAATAAAATCCTAACATGTAATCTAACAATTAAAATGATTAAAATATTTTAATCTCATGTGGGTAAACATTTAACTGACCAAAAATAATTTTAAACAACCCTTAAATGAAAAAATGTGGCATACCCATAGGAATCCTAGGCCGAAATGGATAAATATTAGTTATTTGAAGGAAGTTCACCAACGGGGTGTCCCTTAATCAAAACCAACAACATCAAAATTATTCAATTCATATAATTAATCACCTAAATTTTTTTAAGTATAAAAAAATGTCAAAAACTCAATAAAGAGAAACCCAAAAAATGGGTGTGTAGAACTCCGACACATATGAACAACTCGATAATTAGCGAAAGTCACAAGACCAGCTACCTCAGCTTGACAGTAGAGTGATCATCTAGTATCAAGTCCCAATTCATCCAAGTTTGGATGAAATATAAAGAACATACAATGAATGAGAAAATAGGGCATATGAGGCTAAATCTGAATAGCAAAGTCATTTTTCTGAATAATAAAAAATGACTAAAAATAAATCGTGTACATATTGATTCTGTTCCAATGAGAAAAACCATTCTAGGATTAAAGTCTGGACAACTTCTAAAACTGAAAAACCATTTAAGATGGTTTTTGGGTTCAAAAAATAAGAGAAAAACTATTGCGCATCAAAATATGAGGTTATAGACTCTTTTATAAAAAGAAATTTCACTGGACAAGTACATGACATGTACCCCTATTACATGACATATACCCGGCCTGCATTCATATCTCTTTAGTTTTCTCACCTTCTTTACCAATAACAAACAAATCGGGCAATTTCCAAACTTAGGGTTTAATCCAAAAGAAACGATCCATACCATAAAAGAGGAACCATGTTCTTACAAACATCCTCTTAAAGCAATTTGTTTCTAAATTTTCCTTCCATGGGTGGTAAATAAATATCTAATAATAAATCGGGCCACTGAGAACGTATGTCAGCCTCCCACTCCCAGGTCTCATCCAGCACTTGGCCATGCTGTCATTATCATGACCCCTCCCCATAACGTGTACCCCTATTATGTCGGCAATGTGAGAAGGGATATGGTGACCCCCGATTCCTGCTTCCAATAGACCCCAAGTCAGTGACTAGAATTGAGGGTATATTAAACACACAAATGAGAGTACTTACCCAATAAGAGACCACATAAGAACGAGAGAGATAAGACAGACACCAAACAACTCCAACTAAGAAAACTGTTTAAAATAAATCCTAAGTACACATATGTAATGTCATGAAAAAACTACTACAATTGAAACGAAAAACTGCAAGTATCCAAATAAAATAAAAACGGTAGTGACCACGAATCCCAAACAAATCCTACAACCCCAAGCTAGTAGTAACCATCCCGATATCCAACCTGATCCAAGTGACCTGAAAGCCCATTTATATATATATATATATACATAGGGTTAGTATAACAGTATACTTAGCAGGATCCTCCCCAGCGCCTCTGATGAAAAAGTAAAGAAATCATGCTAAATCACAGTGAATAATAAGTGAAACTAAATCATCAACTAAATATGTATACTAATTTAATATCCTCACCATGTATAATCTCACAAAATATCACACACAATAGTATATAATATAATAAAGAATATCAAGGGTCCCCCGTTACTATTTTCCCACTAGTTTTCCACCTTTTCCCAACATCGCACGTCTTAAGCATCTCTTTTCAGAAAGTCATTCCCACAGACACCTGGTAAAAGCACCACAATATGCACCTCACGCAACACAACCACTATGTACACATAACCAATGTGACCAGGTAGTTTCTGGCAGTCACCACAACTCGCATAATGTGTATCATACATGAGGCATTATACTACAATCCACCACAGCCCATACACTAAGTAAGGATCCTCAATCCATCAAAACAAATACATGTTACACCTATAGTAGTCCATAGGAAACTATATCCCGAATATATGTGTGTGAATAACTACAAGCCAATACATCCCACTACACACATATATATGGAAAACTAATAGCAGTGGCTATCATCACTATTAACTACCAAGAGAAGAGAATAGAGCCCAAGGGGGTAGTCATCAATCCATACTCCCACCGGAATGTTGGGGAAAACACCCCATAGGGCTTAGAATCCCTAGGGTGTCTATTTCCCAAACTTATGGGGTGGAGTAACATATAGAAACAAAAAATGTACAGAATATACTATAACTCACAACTACACTATGGGAATAACCTAGTCTTTTACTCAAATACAACTAACATCTCTCAAACTCTTGACGTCCACTACTAAGACTGAGTATCCTATAATCACACAAACATTTAAATATCTTTATTACATTGCTAAATTCCCTTTTTATCAGTCTCACTTTACATTAATTAATTCTTTAAACATTAATTAAACCTTAAAAATTCCACATTATATTTCATTAGCATCACACCCAAAGTCCACTATTCTTTTAAATTGTAATCTTGTCAATTGTTCCTAGCAAGCTCCAACCCCATGGGTTAACATCATTTACTCAATCATTTAATGAAAACATTATTACTTTCCCATATTCTTAGGCATTCTAGAAAAATATTATAAGCTTCTAAACACAAGGGGCTCAACCAGGCGAGTAGATGAACCACTTGTCAAGTCTTTTCCACCTATACCAAGAGAATAGACCAATCCTCCCTCAAGAAGCTAATCATAGAAATAGCATGGCATACCCCGCCCATATTCACCCCTTTTGGATGGAGGGTAAGAAATACCAGCTACCTTGAGAAATGGAGAAAGTAAAGTAGATAAACAACCAAGAAGATTCATAAAACATCCAATCATTCTCATCCAACCCATTTCATCATCTTTAGAATCCTCCCCGACACCATAATACATAAAATGATGCATCTCACCACTCTATGTGTCAACTATTTCCATAACCAATGGGTCTCTTTCCCCCCACATCTTAGAACATCCAGCCAGGCTCATAACTAAACATAAGCAATAGGGAAAAACATCATATCAATTAGTCTCCTAGCCCTTAAACAAGGCATCAATCCTTCATAAGTAATGATAACTCATGCCTCTCAAGCATAAGCCACTCAACCTTATAAGTAAGAGGGTAACTCAAAACTCCACTAGATATTATATTTTATCAAACAATCAGTTCATTAATCAATCTTGAATTAATTGATTCATCAATAGTAGGTTCAAACTATGGGAAACCTGAATATAAAAATATCATAAATATCATAAATTAATCAAACAATTAATTTGACCATCCTTTAAACTACACGCACCATCATGCTTCAGGTTTAACAACAAACTGGAATAGGCATGCACATCTGCATCAATTTAATTAACATAGAATTACAACAAAAACAACCGGATTCAATTACAAGTGTATTTATATTTATCCATTTAATTATAAATTAATTCTAGCTTTACATTCTTTACCAATTTCATCAAGAACAACATGTTAACAAGCAAAGCATTCATATCACACAATCTAGAAAATCAAGAGGCAAACTGTTATCATGGTTAAAAGTGAAAACATCCGATCAAACCAATTATTATAATCTGGTAAAATTATTTAATTTTTTAAATTACATTGTGATTTAAAGGGCTGAACTATTCTAAATCTACAATTTCATGTAAAAAAATAGTGAATAAATGAATCCCCTAACTCAAAAGGTTTACAAATTTCTTTACTCAAGAACAGATCATAGAAAAAAATCATAGTCACCTTCCCCATAGCAACTGCATCCACCTGAGGATGTCACATCACAACCGGATCAACAAAAACCAAAATAAAATCCCTTAGAACCATGGATATCAAACTCCCTAGCATGGAAAATATAAACAAGAGAAAACAGATTGAAGAAAAGAAAAGAATGGAGGTATATCTTACCTCAGATTGAAGATGGATCAAATAAGAAAGCAGGGAACCGATATATGATACATAAATCCCCAAATGTTGAAGAGGGAGGTGTCTAGGTCAACTGGGTTTATGATGAGGGTGCACTCAAGCGGTAGGTTTAGAAAAACCTGAGTGGATTGGTGTCTTTAAAACACCCTATGGTGGGGAAGTACACGACTTGTACCTCCTTGTCACGTCATGTACCACCTCAAGGTGAATTACGCTGAAAAATTGATCACCTCAGCACTTCGTTTTGTTTTTTTGAATCCCATATTATATGCATCGTTCATCCCTTGGTCACATCATGTATCCCATATTTCCATATTCTTGCGACCAAACTCCTCCAGACTTCCCCTTAGCCATCTCCAAGAACCACAGTCTTTGAAAACATTCAAAGGGTCAATCCATGTGGATCTAGGAACTTACAGTCATAGTACCTATACTTGAGGAATTGACTAGCATCAATGAAAAATCATTCTCTCATAAACGATATGAATTAGATGCTCCTCAAATGATGCATCAAACTGAAGCTCGAAATCCTCAGGATGAAATACATGAGAGAAGTCTGAATGATAGTGGTATAGCTGAGATATGTGGAAGACATCATGCATGGATCAATATCTCTAAGGAAACTGCAGCCAATAGAAACAAATACAACTCTCTCCATAATCTCAAATGGCCTAACATATCATAGTGAAATTTTACATTGTCTATTGATCCTCTTGTGTCCCAATCTCAGTGAAACATGGAAAAAAAGATGATCCCTGAACTTGAACTCTGGAGGTCATCTACAGTGATCTAAATAAGATTTCTAACAAGATGCATATTAGCCATCCACTTCTAAATCAACTAGACCTTCTCAAAATCCTCTTTCACAATATGTTGTCCCAGTAAAGCGACCTCACCTACCTCTAGTCTGAATAAGGGTGATCATCATGGCCTACGGTACAAGTCCTCATAACTCATCATCTCTATAGTCTCATGGAAACCGTTATTGTTGGAAAATTCAACCTAGGTGATATGCTTCTCTCAAGATCCCCCAAATTCTAGGATGCATGCCCACAATATATCTTATAACACATATACCATACACTCTGACTATACATCAGTATGAGGGTAATATGTTATGAACAAAAACACTTTTTTACCCAGTGCCCTCTGAAAAATTTACCCAAAATGATTTAAAGTGGGCATGCCTATCTGAAATGCTAGTATGAGGGACCCCATGAAGTCGTATCACCTCACGAATATACAGCTTAACAAGATCATCAACACCAAAGGCCTCATTGCCTGTTAAGAAGTTATAAACTTTTGTAAGTCTGCCAACCAACACCCACAGAACATCATTATCTATGGGTGACCTCGGTAACCCAGTCCCAAAATCCATCGCAACATCATCCATTTCCACTTTGGAAGAGGTAACTATTGAAAAATCATGACTTTCCACTGATGTTATACCTTCACCTACTGATAGGTAGAACACATCATAAAAAAATATCCATGACTATCTTCATACTCGTCCACTAGAAGTAATGGTGGATGTCACGATACATCTTGGTAACTCTGAGATTCACTTCCCAAGCTGAATCATTAAACTCCCACATCATCTAATAAAGTATTTCCATTGAAACCCAGACATTTCTATGGATACACAAGATCTCATCTTCACCAACCGTCCAACCAGGATGTGGATCCTCACCTGCTATAATATCCCACAGGACTAGGCCCTCATAATCTAATAGCTGCGTCATCCTCACTTTGTCAAGGATGGTAGAAGTCATAGCTAAAGAAGAAAGGAGAGTATGCCCTTGACTATCTTTCACCTCTAAATGAATCTCAGAGAAAAAGGACATAAACTTCCACTCACCCCTAGCCTCCTGAACTTCTTGTATCTAATTCATCTTGCCCAAATAATCAGCCACTACATTTCATTTCCCAGGTGTGTAGGCAAGCTCAAAATTGAAACAATGAAGGTATTCCGACCACCATTGCTATCTAAAATTCAGGTCATGTTGAGAAAAGATGTATTAGAGGATTTTGGGGTCTGTGTTCACCACAAAATTCACTCCACATAAATAGTGTCTCAAAAAACACAACACATGCACAAGAACAACTAACTCCAAAGCATTCATTTGGTAATTCCTCTCATGAGACCTCAACTACTAAGACCCGTACACCACAAATTGATCTCCCTGCATCAACACTATACCCATCCCAATACCTAAATCATCATACTAGACTTTATAACTCTTTCCCTACTCCAGCAGTATCAGAACTAGTGTTGATATTAGTCTCCCATTTATCTCTTGAAAGGATGTATTATAAGCATTCAACCACACAAAAATCACACCATTCTAAGTCTATCCCATCAATAATGATACTAAGAATGAGATTTCCTGTATAAAAAACCTTTAGTACCCATCTATCCTAAAGAAACTCTATATATAAAACATGTTCTTGGGATATTCTTAAGAAACTACTACCCTCACCATATCAGGGTCCACAAAAACTCTTGTCTCCGAGATAATGTGACCTAGGAAGTGAATCGTTTCAATCTAAAAGTGACACTTTATGATCTTAGTGTATAATTGATGCTCTCTCAGTGTGTTAAAAATGATCTCAAAATGGTTTGCATGTTCAATTCGACTTTGAAAATACAACACAATATCATCCAAAAAAACCACTGCAAAAGAATCCATGTATGGATGGAACATACGGTTCATCAGTTCCATGAAAACTGCTAGCGCGTTCGTGAGACCAAACATTTTTAACCACATACTCAAATAGAACATAAATTCTACAAAATGTGGTATGAGGTTTGTCTGTAGTTCAAAAACATACAAAGTGATATCCTTACCTCAAGTAGATTTTCGAGAAAATTCAGGCTCCTCAAAGATAATAAAATAGGTCATCTATCCCTGGAAAGGTATATCAGTTTTTAACCATCCTATAGTTCAGTTTATGATAGTGCACACATAGCCTGAGGGTACCATCTACCTTTTTCTAAAAAAGGACAAGAGAACCCCATAGAGAGGTACAAGGTCAGAGAAACCCCTTTGCCTCTAAAGCCTCTAGATGCATCTTGGGCCCCTAAATCTCCAATGTAGTAATACAAGGAGGAATGGATACCGATACAGATCCTAGAACTAGCTCGATCATGAACTCCGCCTCTCTCAATTTAGGTAACCCTAAAAACTCATCCAAGAATACATCCCAGAAACGATAAACCAGTAGGGGAAATCTATCTGACATGTACCATGGTTATCTAGATATAGACTCACAATCTAGGTTGTCACTCTACCCAACCCATGATGTTGGGGTCTAGCTCTGCCCACCTAGATATCCTATTCACCTTTTTGTAGAAATGATCCTCCCTATGGTGATGTAAAACCCACCCAACATTGATATCAATCGAAGAAGGTTAAAAATGAACCAAACAATATATTCTAAGAATGAAATCAAACCCCATCATCTCCAGGACATATAGATCCCATAAGAAGTGAAACCCAATAACCTTAAGGGGGAACTCATTACACTGATGCACACCTGCCATTATTTTAACTAATGGAGTTTCTTGCTTCATAACATCATCAGAAGAGAAAACATAGAGCCCAATTCTCTCTATAATAGGTGAAAATATAAAACTATGTGAATCCCTTATGTTAAACAATGTTGAAGATAAAATAGAGGCGACTAGAATAGATCCTCTGACATTAGGGGTTCTGGTATCCTGATCATGGTGGGTCTATTTCACTACATAATTTTGACTAATAGCATGGACCTACAACACTCTATGGCTACCCTAAGCTGATCCACCCTCCTATCACTGAAACCCTGGGGTCCGGCTACCACATCCACAACCACCTCCTCCACATGAATGACCTAACACAACCCAACTACCAGTCTAATGAGAATCCACTGACCCTACTCCTAAATGTGGTTTTTGTGAAGAAACCCTCTCACAAGATATTAGTGGAAACACCCTACAAAATCATTGTAGATGGACAATCTTACCACATGGTTTGCACTTGAATGGGTCCATCAGACACTACTGTCTAATATTCCCATCTCTTCCACACTAGTATCATCTCACTTGGATACCTAATGAAAAATTACGAGTTCCTTTATCCCCATAAGAAAGCTCCATATGATTCTTCTTGCTCCTGGTCAAGACAATACTAGATCTTGATGCTAAACTGACATGGTTCACACATATATATTCCCATAGATTACGCTTTTTAATCAGTTCCTAATTCACAATGGCGTATACAGAACACGACCTAAAAATGTTTACCTATGATCAGATGTTATACTCAAGACCCTCATCGAATCGTCTATCCCTCAATGTTTCATAACCCATAAAAATATGTGCAAATATCTAAAGATTAGTGAAACAGGAAGGGTAGTCCATCGCTGATATAGCACCCTGCTCCAGATGCATGAACTCATGGGCTATATCGGTTCTCAGCATCTTGGTAAAATAGTAGACATAGAAGACCATCTAAAAATATCCCCATTCCATATCTCGATGATGCTCTGTCTGAGAGGTAACATCCCACCACATCTTGGTCGAATCAAGTAGCATATAAGTCCTGAGCTTGACCCTCCTCTCAAGAGGTGTCTCCATATGTTAGACGAGAGAAAGTATAGCTTCCAACCATGTCTCTGCAACATGTGGTTCACCATCCCTTGAAAACTTATGAGGTTGTTGTTACTGGAATACTCGAGTCAGTTATGCTATAGATGTGGCAGGGTGAGGTACTCCCTGTAAGGTCTGTATAAACATCATGAATCCTTCAGAGAACTATTCTTGAACACCTGTGTATGGTATAACAATTGGTTTCACAACTAGAATGATTAGAGGATCCACTGGTAACCTATGACCCACCATCCCTGATGTATGGTCATCGCCTTCCTTGCGGCACACCTCCAGAGGTCATCATGGTGGAAGGTTTTTACAATTCCAATCACAAGCCTCAGAAAAGAATAATCATCAAGGAACACAACTAAAAAGCGTAGGATAGGTCAAACACCTCCTGAAATCTACGTTAACCCACAACCTTCTCCTAAATCCATAACTGTATAAATAATTTCCAAAGAACCACTATAAATTTTTTCCCTTTCCCACTCAAAATCTAGGTCTAGGTAAAGCCTATATCCATTAGTTCAAGTTTTTCATTTCAATTTCACATTTTATTATTCAAGAAATTCCACCAAGGGTTTACTAATTCTGAATCCATGAGTTCCTATAACACCTCATTAACCCAAAACTTGGATCCTATTCAAACCATACATATAACAAGTTCATTTAATCGTTTTCAATTCATTTGTGAATCATTTCACATTTTATAGAAGACCATAATCCTTATGGATTGAAATATGACATCACATTTTTATCTACTACACCCAACTAACACCACAATAGACATGACTATCACATCAACTATCACAACAACATGCGATAAATAATTCATCCTAAGTGGCATGACATCATGCATGTAATTTGATTCTAACAAGTGTATAAATGATGCATTATATGTAACACCCTCGCCTAATTGGGTTTTAACTAGTATAGAACCCAAAATTGTATCAACATTAATAAAATAAATCAAGCGAATCACCCAATGGTGAAATTGAATAAACTTTAACAGTCAAACTCTAGAAAATCAGAGCTCTATTTGAGGCAATTTATTTTTCCCTATACAAGGGATAACTACTCCCAAACATAGTTCATTACTAAATCACATTTCCTTATTATGCATATCTATTGCCTCCAAATAGTAATTCAATGCAAAAAAGAACTCCTCTAATACCACTTTGTAACTTCTCGAATCTGGATTCCACTGAACTGGTGCTTCATACCCAGTAGGTCACATGGACTCAAGTGCATTTCCCCAAATTCCAAAGGCTTCCGACTAGTAGCGAGGTTCTAAGGTGTGATAGGGGGGAAAATATTCCCTTATTAGAAGAGTGTAACAAAGTTGAATAATAATATTCAACAGTGGAAACAGAAAATACTATAAACCTAAAAAAATAACAGAAGAATGGTAAAAAAGATATCCAGAATTCATAACATACAAAAGATGATTCTTTCTATCACATGTTCTAAGAAATCGGACAAAATAGGATAATATATAGTCAAATTAAAAATAAAATACCGAGGAACCAAAATAAAAAAGAAAACTCAGATGCATCGCAAGCCTCAGCTTGGTCCCAAGATCTCCTGCTTCTAAACAGCAAACAAGTACCTATAGAAGGGTGCTTTCCCTTATCGACACTTGGAACATTATAGTTTTTTTGAGCCCCAAAGCATGACCCAAATAGGGTGTGATAAATAAATCCCATTAGGAAACTACCCAAGATATGTTCTTATCTGTCAGTGAGTATATGAAATAGGTAGCGTATAAAAATAAAACATAGTAAAATATGAAGTAATAAATAGTAAACAATCTTACAAGTCATGATTCTATTTACATTTTGTTCATGTTCATTAAACAATTTGATTACATTGAATTGTAAGCATCTCGAGATATAGACTTACCCAAACAACCCCCCATATCATGTAATCATAAAAGATGTCTTGAAAGACCATCTAAATAGTTATAAGGGAAGACTGAATCCAAGCTTATGATTTGGCTTGGCAGATGCGTCATAAGGATTTCCATAAGATATTCAGTTCAGAACAATGGTCGCTGGAAAAACATATCCTTACCCACATGCATAATAAATCTTCACCCACAGGTATAACCAATCCTCACCCATAGGCATAACCAATCCTCACCTACATGCATAACATATCCTCACCCGCAGCCATGACACAACATTACCTGTAGGCATAGTAGCACCTCACTTGTATGAATATCGTAACATCACCCGTAGGCATAACACATAACAAGTTAACATTTAGATTAAAATATTACATGGAAAACATTTATGAACTCACATGGTCAATTAATAATATAATCCTACCATGTAATATAACAATTACAAGGATTAACAATTGTTTTTCTCACATCGTTAAACATTTAATTGATGAAAAATCATTTTAAACAACCCTAAAAAGGGACAAAGAGGTATGCCCAAAGGCATCCTAGGTTTAAATGGATGATCATTGGTTATTCGATGTAAACACACCCATGAGGTGTCCCTTAATCAAACCCAATAAGATCAAAATGCTTCAATTCATATAATTAATCACTTAAACAACATTAGGCATCAACACAAGTCAAAATAAAAAGAAAGTGATACCCTAAAAATGGGTGTGTGGAACTCTAGAATATATAAACCACTCTATAATTAGAGAAAGGCACAAGACCACCTACATCATCTTGGAAGTAGATAGATTGTCTAATGTCATGTACTGATTCATCTTGGTTCGGAATAAATCTAAAGAACAGATGAAGAATGAGACAATAGAGCACACGGTCCTAAATCCAAATAGTGAAGGCATTGTTCTAAAGAATCAAGAATGAAAAAAAAGAATTGATTAGTTACCATTTTAGTTCCAATAAGACAAACCATGTTTGAATCAAATTTTAGATGGATTCTAAAACAGAAAAACCATTTTAGATAGTTTTTGGGTTAAAAAAAAGAGAAAAATAATTGAACGTTAAAATATGTGGTTACTACCTCATTTATTAAAAAATCCACTTGGAAAGTACCCAATGTGTATGTAAACGATGTGTACCCCAAGTACACAACATGTACCTGATCTGTATTCATTTATTTTCATGTTTCTCCCCTTTATTCCCAATACCAATCCAATCATCCCATGGACCTACATAGGGTTTAATCTAAGAAAAAATATCAACAACTAAAAAAGAAGAATCAAGTTTTTACAAGTGATATGATAACCCACATGGGACTCAAGATCTAAGATCATCAGAACACCTTTTAATGTGAAATGACAAAAATAAAATCATTATATAAATTATTTGAATAAGGAATTTGAGATGGAAAAAATATGACAAGGGTGAAATCTAACCAGAAATAAAATGGTGGGATCTATAGTAACATTTTCAAAGGTGAATAAGATTAAAGGACCTTACCATCAGGAAGAAAGTGCCTTTGGTTAGTAGTGTTGGTAATGATAGAATGAACATTACCAAGTAGGTGTATCCCATGAATTCAAATAAACTCCTTACTTATATCCATTAAATGTTTATATCTATTAAAAAACATAAGGGCTAAATTGTGATATATGGAGGGAAATATATAAGAGGTGGTTGAAATTTTATATTTTTTAACTAACCTTATATCAATTCATCCGAGGATGATGAAACGAGGGTGGATATGGATGAAGATTTGTAGTTGGGCCTAAGATATGGGATCTATGTTCCACTACATATCCTATGGTGATATAAATCAATCCACTAATATTTTTTATAACATGGGTACCTTATTCCGAAAAAAGGTCAGTTGAACCACAACATTTGTAGATGGAAATGTGACCATATCCATAGTATCCCAAAATAAATAGGCATTTGTGGATGGGATAATTTTATTAATTGGTTCATGGATAAATAAATCTATGTTGAAGACTCATACATAGATCTAGAACTTATATAAAAGTGTGACATTTTTTTCAATTTGGAATCATATATAGGGATCCATGTAATGATAAATATCATACATGAATCAATATATTTTTCAAGGAAGTTAGGCTATATAAAGTAGTATTCTCAAACTATTTTAAGGACTTATAGGATGGAAAATATATCATACATTTTATTCTCATGTGATAATTATTATGTGTTACCAAGATTATAGTCATGAAAATAGAACATGGATGACATATAGTTTAAGGTCATAGGAGTAATCCAAAAAAATAGAAAAATATTACCTAGGAATAGGTTTACATATGAATACTATAAAATGAGGTTCTTATATGGATATGTATTTTTTATATATTAAAATGGATTCATCATAATATTGAACCCATTCAGGGGAAACCCGACATGAGTGAAGAGGATCCAACTATGAAGAAGAAGTGGGGAATTGATTAAGATTTGTGGATGGGATCAGTGAAAGTTATTTGTTCATCACAAAATATGCTATAGTAATAAAAATCAAGCCACATATAGTTTTTATAAAGTACCCCAATGTCAATCAAGATCTCAAAAAATGGGAGGGGCATTATATTTTTTCAAATATCCTTATGTAATGAATTATAAGTTGGGGAATCTTATGTAAATCTAGATTTTATTTAAGGACAAAATATATCATCAGTAGGATTTCCTCAATAGATTAGGATTTCATTTATTGTATTCCATACATCATGTAGTTTAACATCACATGATAAGAAAAAATTAATTTTATATTTTAAGGTATCATGATGAGTGCTAACATATAGGGGGTTTTATGCATGTCTCACTCATGTGTGAGACTAAATTTCATTACCATAGTGATGCCATTCTGGAAAGCCACATGACATGAATGAAGAGTTCTAATCATATGGATAAAGTGAGGGATTGAAAAGAAATCATCTTGAACCAAGATAGATGATTTTGATATCACTATATATCTTGAAACAATAAGAATAAAGTCAGACAAAGTTCCTATAATATGGGTTCAACTATACAGATCTAGATTATGTGTAGGAGAAGAGGTGTTAAATGTGTGGATTTCTATGTGAGAGAAGGAGGGACGCAACCTGATATGAATTAATGAGGAACTCACTATCAAATATTAATTAGTGTTAGTAGATTATATGGTTGCACCTTGGATAAGAGATCCATGAATCACTTTTTATCTTGTATTAATAGTAATCAAGTCACAAATATTTCTTAAAAAGCAATAAAAATGGGATCACCTTGTCTTAGTATTAAAACTAGATAGGAAACATGATATAAATAGAATAAGGATTTTGGAAACAAGATAATGTGGGGTAATAATTGACATTGAAATTGTTGTAAGTTATGTTATTTCCTATATCACTCTGTATCCTACAAAAACATTAATCCATCCACACATTGTTCTTATAAATGGAATTTAATCTCAATGTCAGCTAATAGATAGAGGAAGGGGACACACACTAAGAACACATGAACATATCTTTATCTCACATAAGAAGAAAAGGGATCAAATATCTTCCTAAGTGGCCAAATATATTATGTAGGGTTGACCTTATGTAATATAGTTTTTAGTCATAAGATCCGGACTACTCTCTCTACCTTAAAATATTACAAATCTCAAACCTTATAATTTGGGAAATCATCAAAATCCATAAACATAACATGATTCATTCTTAGAGTGAGAAATAAAAGGAAATTGGTAGATTACATATATCACACAAAAGAACATGTCTGTGGGATTTATAAAAAAACATTGTACCATTTTACACCATTTGAAATGGATGATAGTGTGAAACTTTACATCATCTGAAAACAGTGTAATTCTATATAATTTAACCTCATTTTACCAGGAAGGAGTTCCATATAGTTTAACATCATGTGACAAGGATGAAACTTTAAGTAGTTTAATTTATTATACTTTACATTCAAATATCTTGGAATAGGTTCTTGTTGTTTAAAGCCTTTCAGTGAAGATGTGGTGAATCAACTGTGAAGCTATACAAATTAATTCTTGATAAAACGTTCATTTATGGTTGGAATAATTATCTATATATCAATCATGATGAGGTAACACGATCCATTAAAGTATAAATTGTGTATGGTGTATGGTCCCTTCCATTTTGGTAAGAGCATTGAAGTATCCATCCAATATATCATGGGAGTTCTAAGAGCTATCAACAATTACCCTTTGAGGTTGAGTAGATGAAAAATTTAATATTTAATTCTCATTCTAACTGGGTCTAATAGATTTCAAGGTAGTTTGGTGTGCATGAAAATTTTTCAACAATCTATTCTAACTCATATATGAATTTATTGAATTTTTCTTCTTTTAATAGATGATTGCATATAGTGGTGGAATGCATGGGAAGATAGACCATATTCTGTAGGACTACTTTAGTTACTTATGTAAGAAAATATGGTGTATCTTCTATAGTGTTATGGGTTGTGGTGTGATAATACCACAAATCATATATGTTTTTTTCTTTATGGAATTTTATATCTTCATCAACCAAATTTTGAAGGATATTATATAGGTTCTTGTGGAAGGCCTTTTTCTATCCATTGTTTTTTTTAATGGTAGTATGATGAGTGGTTGGACTAAATATTATACTATGGATATAGAATTTTCAATTCATAAGAGTGTAAATTGGTTTTTTAGTCGATTAATATTTTTTTAGGGTTACCAAAGATGGTAAACATGATTAACAACATTAAATAAATGATAGCTTCTATCTTAAATTCTATGAGGGATATAGAATTGTTCTATTTGGAGAAGAAATTTGGGCAAGTAATGACATACTTAAAATTCATGATTATAGCTTGGGGATGTGACCCCATGATATCCATAAATCATATAGAGAACAACCAAGAATATTTGGTGGCATGAAATAATTGTGATGGTTGATATATAGAGTTGGAATATATCTGGAATTCATGGAACTAATTTGTGAAATCCATGAAGCCTTTTATCAGTGATGGATAAAAATATCCAAGTGTCATGATTTATTAGAAAGTAATAGGTCCTGAATGATGAGGATCACACGAACTAGTATAAACATCCTACATAATGCCAAGAGTCTCACCCAATTCAATAAATATGAGAAGTAATTCACCAAATACTAATTTGTAGAGGAAATTATAGGATTTCATGTTTTCATAATGGATGAATTTTATTATCTAATGTTGTATCTCTTCCTTCTTGTATTTTTTGGGAAGAATAATTCCACTTTATAAGTAGTTCACTATGAGAGTGATCTGTCCAATTATGTTTTATATTTGAAAGGATATCAACTATCATTGCTCTAGGGTTCTGTGGATCTCATTGACCTCCTCTATGTCATCATGATGAATAGAGAGACCACTATACAGTGAGAAATGAATATAACTACTTTATCTAGGGCTAGATCTTTTAGGGTTGTGGATGTATTATCCAATGCATCTAAAAGAGAATTTTGTGAACATAGAATGTGAGACAATATTGGATTGGAGGGTAATTATTCCATCAACCCTCACATATAATCAAGTAGATGGATATATTACCACTTCTTAATGGAATATTAACCATTAATTTACTTAGATCTAGCAGCAAGATCCCAACTGTCTTAGTGAATATATCTAAACATTAAAGTGAAGTAGAAAAAAGAATCATCAAGAAGAGATATAGAAATATTGATACCATCACTTCCATTAGATTCTCCAAAAGACACCACTGTGAGAGTCAAACCAGCACAATCACTAGCAGACTACCACTGAAAGCACGATAGAAAAACCAGAAGAAAGACACCTGCATCTAAATGAGAAAAACTCATAATCACTTGAAACCTCCTCCCCCCGAATCTATTCCCTAATTAATTATTCTGAGTGACATTTATCCCAAGTGATCCATCTAAGGATTACATATACAGAATGTGTGGATTTCCTTATATGAGTATCATCAATATGAGCAGGTTCAAGATATATTTCTTGAGATCACCAAAGGATCTATGAAAATATTCATCCAACTAATATGTGGATTATTTCTTCATCATATTTTTGAAGAGAAGACACTTTCCTATAATGATCCATACTAAGAATCCAACATAGGTGAGGCATCCCTGAATCCCTATCAACTATTAGATATTTCATTGTGGGGGTATGTTGAGTATTTTAATAGTGTTCTCAGTGTTGAATTTGATTTAATGACAACCTACTATAAATATATGTAATTTCCATGATTTCACACCAAACTCACATTTTGGATATTCCTCTTCAGGATGTGTGAAGGGAGTTTTTGTTGATTCTCTCTAATGATGTTCAGTTTTGTACATAGGTATAGTGGAGTGGCTAACAACATTTTCTCTCACAAGGATGCTATACATAAAAAAATATAATAGGTTTTATTAAAATAAAACAAAATATATAAAATACTAATAAGAATTGGTTTATTTTATGCTTATAACACAATAATAATTATATTGGAATAAATTTTTTTTAACGTTAAATGATAACAATGAAATGAGAATATATGATTTTGAGAAAATATTTTTAGAATGTATAGCTGATTAAACTATACCACTTCAATAATTTATTTAACATTATCATTTTAACTCAAATTCTTTAAAATATAATATCCAAATTTCCAAATATCTACAGGAAATAGAAATTTACATATACATTAAAATTAAAGTGATTAAAAATTTACTTTCCTTAGAAAATTAAATCTTAGGACACTACCTTGATTTTCATTTCATGGATAACTTATTGTCACTATTTAATTGATGAAAATATATATACTATGATTGTGAATAAATAAAGTTTATAGAATATATTTTAACTCTATAAAATGATCATAGGTTGTTTTGTTTTTATGATTAAGATTGTGTTCTCATAATTCACACATTACTTAACTTCATGTGTAATGTGTTTATCACTGGTATGATTTTGAAATTAATTCCTAATTAATATATTATAACTATGTAAATTAATATAACATTACATAATTAAAATAAATCACATACTGTGGTGATAATTTGATCAATAACTAAAAAATATAGTCATCCATTTGAGAACTAGTCATAACATAAACTAACTTTATATGAAATGATCTAGAAAAGCTAGAACAAAATAACATTTTTATTCCATATTTATAACCAGAGTAGAGAATGAATGATGGATAAAATTAAAAAAAACATAATAAATATATGGTAAATAGATAATTTATTATAATAATATAAACATTACAATAATGATGAGGTGGAGAAGATCATTATAAATGAGAACCTAGCTAGTCATATTCTATCCTCCAATAGTGTAGATAAATGGAATGAAAGAGTTTATACTCTGATAAAAATTATATAACTCATATAAAACCCCCTAAAATGATAAAATTTCACATTTATATAGTGGATGAGAGGCTCGGGTTATAGGAGGTTACAAGTGTGCGTGTAAAATTCAGCCAAATATTATAATCCAATTAGGGTTGACTTGTTAACATCTAAAACTCATGAATCATTTTTCTTTATAGAATTGTGATTTTTGTATAATTGGATACTTTATATAATTTACACATTTGATCCAAATAAAATAAAAAATAAAGATTTTATGTCAAAATAATTTATTGGTTTCCATACTTATGAAAATAGACCATCTTTGACATCATGGACTATTTTTTCTCACATAAAATATGAGATCAGACAAGGTTGTTCCAAATGAAAATTGTGTCCCATAGTGTAAATAATAATTCCTTGTAACTTAATTTCTAAATAACTTCTAGAAAAATATTTATGTCCATAATAATATAGAGTAATTCAGAGGGCTAAATCTATAATCTCCATGAAATTTTCCAATTAATGAACTAACCACATATTTTCAATAAATAAAAATATTTATCATAATTTGAGGAAAATATATCATTTTTTAAAAATTAAATATTCAACAAAAATGTGTTTTATCAACTCCCACACTCTTAACCTTTTTCACTCATAAGAAAAGTCACATGTTATATATTCTAAAATAATTTTCATATGTTATTCATGTTAATAATTCTTAATCTATGATAAAAAATCATGAAAAGAGAGAATCATATGAAGAAGTAAATCTAAGTAAATTTGAAACCTATTGTCTCATAAATTGTATCAATATTAAATACAATTAGAATAATGACACAAATCATATTGAAACAAGTTATGGGTACACAAGTCCACTAATTATTTACATGTGAGTGTGAAAATCACATCTGGAATTTAATTCCATCCCTTATTCATTATGTTTATGTCATGTAAAAAATATATACTTAACTTTTTCTTCCCAATTGAACCTATTTTACATAATTTATAATCATATTTAAAAACATACTAACTTAATAATTATTGAAATTCAAACCTTATGCTCTTAAACTAGATATCCCCATATGTTATTCATTTCATCACCCCCATATTAATTATTATTATTTTTTATTTTTTATTCTTTTAAATTTTTGACGCAATAAAAAATTCAGATATTATTTACACATACATAGTTAAATTTGGCCCTGTGATGAAATTTATTATAAGATAGATAACAATTAGGAAAGAAAATGTTTATATGATACAAAGATCACTTCACTAGATTATACCACCAATTAAATAGGGAACGTTTAATATGTGATGGTTTTGTGTAATGTTATATAGAGAAATAAGTTAACATAATTTACTATAATCCAATATCACAAAGAATGTTTCTATAATGATACAATTGATTGTATCCTTGATAATATTCCTTATTACAAAAATTGACCTTTTATGAAGAATTATTTATCATTGTTAACATTATTCCAATGATATTAGGAAAATCAAGCATATATTTTATATAAGTACCACACATAAATAATCACCAATTCCCCTTGATTAATTAGTTACTAAAATTTTTAGAGGGTCCACCATTTTTGGTATCTTTCATAGGTTTTTTTATTTATGAATTCTATGTTATTTTTTAATAATACCCAAAAAACAAAACTAAAACTAAAAAATAGAATCATGGTATAGGATCATGTGTATGTGGTAATTATATAAAATTAATGTTTTATTTTCCTAATTTTATTTTTATCATGTTAATAATGATCATGATTTCATCATTGATGGATGATTTTTTAAAATGAAATTTTTTAATTATATAACCAGTTGTTTCATTATAAATGTATTAATATTTTAGCACCATTCTATAAAATATTGGTTTATGAAAAATAAATTTATTTTATTTCTATAATAAAAATAACACACTACCATTTTTTTATATTTTTCCTATTAAATTCATTGTATAGTAAAGTGAATTAATTTTTTTAATCTTACAACAATTTTATTTTAATGTGTATAGTTCTCTTCTTAATGATTTCATCACTGTAATAAATTTCTCTATGTGTGTGGTCATAATAATAGAATATTTTATTCCCTTAAAAAAATAAATCATAAAAAAATAAGATGAACAATATAGCAGGGATGATGAAATCTACAACATATGGGGATATCTTAGTTGGGACCTTGTGTTGATTCCTTAAAAAATTCTTAAGTGAGCGGGTTAGGAAATTTTAATTACAAAGGATTTAGAATAGTTTTGACACAAAATAAATGAGAAATAAAAAATATTTACATGAACTGAATATAGAAAATAAACGATGAAAATATAGGCTTCATTTGGTTAGTATATACCCATATGGAGAGCAAGTGGAATAATGTACACATAACTTTTTCTACATGGTTAGTTTCTTTAATATCATCGGATTTTATTTTAATTTAATTTCTAAAAAAATTAATTTCAAATTTAGTGACATTTAATTCTTGATGTGATTCTTTATTTACTTAAATTTTTTCCCAAAATAAAAAAATTAAAACATGAATACCATATCATAATTCTTGTATAACAGATAACATATATCTTTTCCAAGGAGTGAATAACGGTAATTGTGGGGGAGTTGATAAAAGATTTTTTTATTGAATATATTTTTGATAATAAATGATATATTTACCCCATAATTTTTTAAATATATATATTTATGGAAAATATCGGATTAGATCAATCTTTTTAAAATCTGATGAAAAGTTTAGTTTTAAATTTTTAAATTACACTCTATTATTTTTTACATAATTTTTTATGGGACTTATTTAGACTTAAAATTTCATAAATTATTTTTCACTTTGTAGGTCATGATGTTAATTTGTAAAATCAATGTACTATATCATATTTTCATGGATAAATTTTTCTATGGAGTCAAAGATATATTAGTCATTTAAACATGGACACCACTTCACCATCTGGGCTATAACATCATCATTTTTTATTTAATCATAATGAAATTTGAAAATTATATAGAGGATATAATTATTCACAAAAAGTTATTTTAGAAGGATAGTTTGTTTCATTGTTTTAGTAGTAAAAATTTAGTCAAATTAGGAATAAAATATTTATTCCAGTTTACCATTTACACTTCTAATCTAATGTTAACCTATACTTCCCTCCACTCTATAAATATTTCATTTTATCATTTATATGGATTATTTATGAATACGAGGATCTTGAAAAGATAAGATGTTATTATTTTATATTTATTAGCACAATTGGAGGATATAATCTCTCATGTTAGTATTTTAACCATAATCATATTCTCCTCATCTTATTTGTTATAATGCCTATGTTTCTGTAATACATTATTTATTTCTCTTGTTTTACTTTTATTTTATTCAATTTTACACTTATATAATTCACTAATTTGGTTATAAATCAAGAATAGTAATGTAATTAGTTTATACCATTTCTAGACCATTTCGTATGAAATCCATTTTTGATGACTAATCCACCCATGGAAGAGCCTATTTTCTTAGTAACGGATCTATTTATAACCTCCTTCAATGATTTTTCTTGAATTCAAAAACTCATTATAAATCACTTAAATATAATAATTGAATTTATTATTAATTTCACAACCATTGAAATGGTAAAAACGTTTCATGTGAGTTTATTTATTTCTTGAATTAATAGAATGGAATCTTAATTGGAAAAACAAAACAACTTGGGATCAATTTATCAAGTTCAAAAATAATCCATGTAATAAATTATTTAAAAATTATAGTTTGGGTTTGTGACTAAATTAACCACTAACCATAGTTTATCCTTTGAATTAATATCAAGGAATATTTATATGATTGTACTTTTTTTAAGTGTCCTAAGTTTGTATCACTTTCATCTTAGTAGTTTTATCAATTTAGTTAGGGTTTAAAAGTTGGAACATTAAAGGAATATATTTTAATTAATGTTTATTAGAATTATAATAATTAAGGAATTAATAAGGTGGTATAGTTAGATCGATTATGTCTTTTAAAAAATTTCCTAAAAAACACATCTTCTCATTTAATTTTTATCGATTAAATTTCAAAAAATAATATCCATCTGAAATACATATTCTTATACAATAATCTTTAAATGATGTGTACTTTTAGTAATTAGGCGCAATATAGTGGAAGGATAAAATAAATCTCTCAATGAAAAAAATATATAAAATAGCTTTTGAGATGTGTTATGAAAACAAAACAAAATAAATAGGCTAATAAAATGGATGGGTATTGTTTAATGTTTAGAGAATAAGAAAAAGAATGTTGGATGATTATTTTTTAAAAAATTAATTAATAATAGTGAAACGATAATATATATTTCCTTTAAAAAATAATTTTTAATGAATAATTATTCTAACTATACCACATAAATAATACATTAATCATCATCCTTATATTAAAATTAGTTAAAATATATTACCCTAGTTTATCAACTTTAAACCCCAAACCAAATTGACACAATCACTAATATAAAAGTGATTAAACCTTAAGATACCTCAAAATGTGAAATATTATCACCCTACCTTGATTTTAAATCATATCATATATTTTTATTGTTGGTTAATTTGCTGAAAAACCTACACTATAATTTGGAATCTTTTTAGTCTAAGGATTATATTTCAAATCTTGAAATATTTTAAGTTATTTTTTATTAACGCCATGTTCTCATTATTTACAAATTACTAGACCCCACATGTAAAGTGTTTATAATTTCAATGTTTTTTAAATTAAAATCCAATTCATATATAATATTTATTTGAATTAAATTGAAATTATATATTTAAAAAATCATTAATGGTGGAGGGAATAAGATCAATTACTAAGAGAATATACTCTTCAATGGGTGGAGTAGTCGTAAAAGAAATAACATGAATATGTAATGACCTAGAAATGGTAAAAATATACAATTTTTTATTCCTTATTTTTCTATAATTTAGTATATTAATGATGAATAAAATTTAACAAAATAGAAGAACTTTTATAGAAATAGTTAATTTGTTACAAGAACCTAAATACTCCATGATGGAAGAGAAAGACAAAAGAATTATGGAGATGATCATAAAATGAGTTATTACCTCCTAAAATGGTGTTTAAAAATGGAAAGGACCCACTTCTACTCCACTCCCAATAACATAATTCATGGTTAACCCCTAAAAATGTAAAAAATAACCATTTATAGAGTGAAGTGGATGCAAGTATAACAAGTGCTTATAAGTGCAAATGGGAATTACAGAAAAATATTTTGTCCTCATTTTTTGGACCTCATTAACTCAATAATGCCTAAACCAAATATCATTTTAAATGGATTATTTTTGTTGAATTCTATCCACAATATACTTTAAAATTTTGAGCCAAATCAAATCCCTTTAAAGATTTTATGGCCTAAATGTTGAAATAGTTTCATGACAACTAGTCTATTTTTCATTTATTTCATGGCCCAATTTTACACATAAAAGGTGGGATTTAGAATGATACTATAAAAAAGATTTTTTACTATATAGTGTATAAAACTTTCATAAAACTTAATGTAGAATTAATTACTAAAAAATATTTATGTAAAAAATAATAGAGTGTACTTTAAAGGGTTAAATTTTTTATTTTAATCAAAATTTTAAATTCATGATATGATATCATATTTTCCCAAAATCAAAAATATTTTAAAAAAATATGTGGAGTATATATCATTTATTTTTAAAATAATATTTCAATTTTTTATCAATATGTTGTCTTAGTTTGTTGAAAACTATCTCAATATCATCAATATGATGACAATGTCATTGCGATTTTACCATTAAGTCATTAACATATAATTCCATAATTGTACTCCTTATGGGATTGAAGATATGGTTTCATGATTGTTGGTATGTGGAATCTGAATTGTTATACATAATGAACATTAATTGATAACAATATTCCCCTTGGGTGCCCTAAAATTGATAGTCCCATCATATTTATGGGCTATCCAGATTTGGTGGGGCCTTGAATAGCCATCCATAATGGTAAGGGTATGAAATACATATATTCATAAATATAAAGTTTCATGATTTGGACCAAGAAAATATCCTTTCATAAGTTCCAGTTGATAACCTTGAAGTTAATACAGACTCAAAATTTCACATTCTTTTACTTGATATGGAAAATATTATATATCCACTTTAGGTGTTAAGCCTCTCAAATAAAGATGGATGTGATAATATTATCTTATTTTACTTCCACCTTGGAAGCATGGATTAGAGTAATTCCCCTAAATTCCTTCCTATAGCTATGAAGATAAACTAGAATACCCAAATGATGGGTATCTATGTTGGGATCTGACCAGATCATCTTTGTACAGTTTCTGAAAAATATATTTCGATGTTGCTTATTGAATGAGATATATATATCTTATTCTTATAGAATCTGGGAAAAAACTGATCATCAGGTTCCAGGGGTCTTCTATTATACCCCAATTAGCTTTTCAGATATCATAAATTGTTATATATAGACCTTACTAAAATATAAAATAAAAACCTATGAGATCTTCTTTTGGTCCTTACTATGATTCAATATCAACAGATGTTGGATATTAAGGTGAATTTAAGGACCAAAACCCTAGGGTCGCAGCCATAGAGGTACTACATGACATATGACCATCATAACTATAAGGCGTGTAATTGGGATTTTCCTAGAATCTATTATCTGTAACCCATGCATTCATATCTGGGAATTCTTCTTTGAAAATAACCTACATTCCACATGAAATCGTAGGGTTATCTTTTTCTCATCATTTCCAACCGTCTATCGGTTGAAAAAAAATCATTGATCTTAACAATCCCCACACAAAGATAAAATCATTTCTATTTCCCTTAGCCTCACACTATATCTTATAATCCATGTAATAATCACCCATAGCCCACAATCCAACCTAATCAATATCTCATTTGTCAATCTGTTCATCACATGTGACTCTGCCATGAATCTGGGGGTCAAATTGGGCTCAATACCACCCAGTAATGTTGAAATGATACCCCATTGGCCAATAGGGAAATATCATAAAGAATATATGGGAAAAGGAACACTTAAAATATGTTAAATAAAAATTTTCAAAGCGTTTTGGGAAAAAAACCATGAATTAGGAGACCTAGGTGGTGAGAAAATTGAAAAAACAATACGTTCAGAGGCTCATGTAAAGGCTCAACTTGAATAAAAATCGAAGAAACCGTATGATCATGCTCAATCATTTAATCAATTGGGGTAGAATCCAAAAATATAAATTTCATCACTAAAACTATGTTTTTTATCAATGAATAATCTGCTCACCAATAAATGAGATAACTCATTGTGTTTTTTTCCTCAATTCACTTGGATTCACAAGCTCATTGTCATTTGATCTCAATTCTCCAAAAGATGGTGAAATAAATCCCTCTCAAATATATTAGTGTTCTAGTGCTAAACTTGGAAAACTCCATAATGATGAATTTTTATAGGAGTATAGGTCTAGATAATTTAACAAAATAAACAATATTAATTTTTTAATTTTAACTAAACACACCCAGCGACAACTTCTTTATCTGAACATATCCTACCGACCAACATTAGGGAACAACTATTGTAAAACACGCATTACATATTCAACCATTGTCTCAGATTTATGATTAAATAATTATTTTAAGATATATACCATTTACATTAAGAGACTATGTGCATGTAATATTAAATATTTATTAAAAATTAATTATGGGCTAACCGGTCCTTGAAATCAAGCGTCATCTTCTCTCCTAGATCCAAAAATATTTTTGAATATATTCCAAATTTTTACCAGGAAAGAAATGTCTCCATATTATTCCCTCCTTAAATATTTTTATCCCCAAAAAAAATAACAAAATATAAATCTGAGGATATTGGGCTCACATCTACCTCACCCACTCCAAAGAGCACTCCATCATGCTATCATGCTTCCACAAAACACAAACCAATGGGATGGTCCATAACGAAGGTTCCTTTCAAGATGATCATTGATAACGACCATGTTCTCTACAAAAGTGGATCCATCCCCAATGTGCATCTCAACCAAGACAATAACATGTGTCAGTTCATGAATGTACCTCCTCAGCTGCTACACATGGAAGATTTCATTCACCCACTCTAACTGTGGGGGTAGGGAAAGGTGATTTGAAAACATTCTAACCCTCTAGAATATATTGAATGGCCCAATTAACCTTGAGGATAGATTTCCACCTCAAACATATCTCCATTATACTTTTAATGGGGATACTCTAAGGAAAAATTAGTATCCATACGTTAACTACACAGGCATGTGACATCGATCTGTATAAGATTAATACATGCTCATGGCTATCCTCATCCACTCTTGAATGACTAATACCTTCTATCTCTTCTGATGCACCATCTACGGCCTAATAATATATGGGTTTCTTATCTAATTCAAGTATATGGTCTAACTACATGGTATCCCATATAGAGACTCAGAAGGTTCCATATTGATATAAGAGTGGTAGCTATTATTTTATGAAAACTCTACTAGTAGAAAGTGATCCTCCCATATCATTCCAAAGTCTAACATACATACCCTTAGAATATCCTATAGGATATAAGAACCTACTTTTTTCCTTTAGGTATGGATCCATTTAGTTTCTACATTAAACGTTTGTAAAGTTATCCTTTTGGTATAGACCCTTAAGCTGAGTGGTGGGCCAGTTGTTTTCTTTTTTTGAAGAGAATAGAATTGGGGGGATGTAGGTTGGCTATAATCCAATTAAATGACATGTAATGGAATGGTATTGAACTTTCATGAAGTGTAAGGGTTTTTACAAGGGGAAATATTATTATCTTTACACAGAATGTAAATCATTTACACATCATGTAAATGCTTGAGCATTGTTTCTAAAATAGGAGGCAAGGGATCCTTTTTCAGTCATAATCCATCACCTCCCTCTCTCAGATGTAAGAGCACCCCAAGGATCCATATGATAGGTTCTTCAATAGTTCCTCTATCTGGGATCCAATTATATATTCATATGACATGTTGTAATCACACTGGTAATTCCTCCAGTCCTTTATCTCCTTTCACAGTTCTTACTTATATCAGTGATGCTCTTTAGATACAAGAACATATGCCCCAATTTTAGGGTATTTGTCTATTATTCATATCTCCTCCAATTTAGGAAAAATTATAGGATGATACTGGACTAGGAGAGTTGTATAAGGCTAAGGTAGGTGGTCTATAACTCATTCCACAATTACTATCATATTATAAATTAGCTTATTGTCACACCTATTTCATTATGCAGTGTTTGTAAAATTTATATGCCTTTCTTATAGTAATTATAACCATTTTCTAAGACTATCATTAATTATTTTTTTCATCTTTGGTGGTTATATAAACTATGATGACCACCCCAGGTAGGATTTTATTCAAAAATGGATTTTTAATGCTTTGACATGTGTGTATGTGCCATGGTTTGGGAATGCCTTTGCTTGACCTTACTAATTGTAACCCTACTTGTTTAAATGTCTATAAAAATTATAATGGTTAGGTTTGTTATTCTCACTTGACCCTCCTCTAGTATTTTCATGAAATTTATTAATTAGTTTTAAATGGAAATGGAAATTATATTGTATATATATGACTTGGACTAATGAATATCAATCCAACATCTTGGTTGCATGTTTGTAGCACCCATTTCCTTGTATAATGGAAGGTATCAGAGTGAAACATATTAAAATATTATGAATTAAATGGATTTATTAAATGGATGAATTCTCAATTGGGTTTTTCACACTAATGAAATTCAATGCGTTGAACCTTATGATGTATTAAATGGATTGATTATTGAATGGTCTAATTGATTAAATGAATTAAATTTAAGGTGCCTAATTATACATATGGACCTTGAAATTCTTACAGGAGTGTTCAGACTCAGGTTATATTTTGGATTCCTAAGGGAATTCCTTGGGAACTCATGGATGCCATTTCGATTCAGGGATGTTGTTTTCCTTAGTTTGGACCCACCTTGGAACCCATTCCTCATTTATCCCTAGATGTTCGGTATGAAATAATAGGATCTCTCCATTACTATTATAGGATTCCTTGGATACAATACTTATATGTAGCTCGGTTTATATAGACATGAGGTTCCTTGGTTTTATCCTAGGTTGAAGCCATATCTTATCCTGATGTATTCCTTGGAATCAGTTACATCATACTATTGTGAAATTCCTTGGACAATGCTCCTTGGGTTACACTCTTACCCCTTACCTATGATGTAATTACTATTGAGTTGGAAATCCTTGTGGTCTTGGTTGCCTTGTTTATTACCTTGGAACTCTTTCATTATTAGTATCAACATAGGTTTACTTTTCATATATTGGAACCATAAATGTTACTACCATGAGGTGAATTCAATGATAGTTATGCCCTATGTGACATAATTATATAAATGGAACCTAATTAATTAATGATCTGGTTACATGTTCAAAGACCACATGAGGGATTAAGTAGGTACTTGGGTATTTATGTTTCTGTACTATTATACTTCTATATATGAATGTTTTCACATTATTTTTTATTATTTTTCATGGATTGGATGTTGAAGACACTTATGAAGGTGGCCTACTAATATTAATCTCATACCCTATCTAGGCCACCATTGGTACTCAAAAAGCCTACATGTATGAATGTGTTGATAAAGGGAAGTTATTATCTTCAAACACGTGATTTCTTGTTATTGTAAGATGGATATGGTAGCAGATGACCAAGATGGAGCTCGGGATTAATGGATATTTTTTGTATTCTTTTTTGATAATTTTGTATATAATTCTTGTATGCTGCATTGTATCCATGTTTTCTAGATTTCTAGTGATATTACATATATCATCATTCATTGTTTTATGTTTATAACTATTATTCATGTTGTTTCAGTTATTGTTGATCTTGTATCTTTTTGTTATGCCATCTAATTACCAATATTATGTCCCCTATTTGACTATACTTATACATTATCTATTGAGATACACTGTGGTAATGAGGGAATTTTCTCCACATAGACACACCTGAGGACCTCACTGAATGTTGGAATCTTCTGGTGTTTGGGGAGATGCACTTCAGGACATGTGTTTAACCGAGTTTGGGGAACCTTTAGAGGAATCTGGGTTTGGGACACAAAACAAGACTTGGATAGTAAACCATCTTCCCTTATATATAGGGGTGGAAGGTTTTACTCATCCTCATTTGGTTCATGAATGCCTCCTTCTAAACTCTACAAAATTGTTACATGAACGGAATATCACGGTAAGAGACAATGGTCAAGGGTACCCCATGAAGGAGAATGATCTACCATATATAAAACATCCCCAATCTCTCAACCTAATGACACTCCTAGATATCAAGGATGTTTTTTAACTTTGTGATTCACTAAACAATCATCCAGATGGAATCGTGGCCTCTCACTGTCTACAGATGACCCAACACAAATTCTACGGATATTCCACCAAATTTCCACTTTGAGATCTCATGGGACTGCAATAAACCTTTAAAACCTAGTTCTCAACCTTCACCTACTAACATGTGTGTCACTAAGATATATACTCTATATCATGACATCCCACCAAAACAACTTTTTGTGGTCTCTATACATCATCCCCACAATGATATGTACAACCAAATTATAATTGTAAAACTCTCACATCACCTCCTCTTGCATCATGAATATGACCACTATCCATACCTAAATAAGGATGATGGGATTACCTCCTTACAAAAGTCCATATAGTGAAACATATCAGGATATATAATCCTCATATTACTAACAGTTGATGTTAGCCTACTAGGACTCTCTCACACACTAAAGGAGAAGAGGAGTCAACTCCATCGACTGAAGAAAAACTACACACTCCCACTCAACTAGGTTAATCTAAATGGAATCTAACTTCTTATAATCCTCCTTCACTAAACAAATGAGAAACTTCATTTTAAGGGCATCTGTCCCCATGTTGATCTTCCTAGGATTATAGACTATCTCAAAGTCATAAACCTGTATGATCTCCAACCAGTGCCTCGACCGTAGGTTCATGTCTCTTTGTGTGAATACATACTTGAGGCTCTAATGGGTTAAGAAAACCACAAATAATTATCCCTTATGATAGTTAATACACATCCTCAGAGTGAGGAATTTAATTTCCAACTCTAAGTCAAGATTCATGTAGTTCTTCTCATGGGATCTCAAATGCATCTACCCATATGTTATAACATTCTATATCTACATCAACATGCAGCCAAGCCCTGCTCCCATGGAATCTAAATAAAAACATAGTCCATATCCTTCACCAGTATCCTAAAAAAATAGTACTCTTTAGCCTCATTGATAAGTCCTTAATGATCTATGGAACTGCTCTATCGAGGTAAAAGGCTACAGTTTCTGTGATAGGTTGGTGGAAGGGGTTGCAATTTTATAGAAGTCTTCTACAAACCTCTTATTTTCCCCTACTAATCCATGTAAACTCCACACCTATGACAAGTTCTTGGGTGACTCCAATGAAATCACTACATCGAAATTCACTAGGTCCACAACTAATCCATGCTCATAAATAAAATTCCCTAGAAAGATAACCTCATGGATCTAGAACTACAACTTCAAGATATTACCATAAAGATAGTTCTCTCAAATAAAATCTTGGACCATCCTCATGTGATATTCATGCTCTTCATCTGATGTATAGTATATGAGTATGTTTTCGATAAATAAAACCACAAACTAGTCCAAGTACGGCTGGAGGATCCAACTTATCAAATCATTTAACACAGTAGGGGAATTTGTCACATTTAAAGGAATCACCATGAACTCATAGTCTCTATAGTGACATCATAATACCATCTTCGAAATATCAGCCTCACTAACTCTCAATTAGTGGTATCCAGTTCAAGGATCAATCTTTTATAACCATCTCACACCTCAAAACAGATCAAAGAGTTTTTAAGTCTTCAAAATGTGTATTTGTCTTTATCATGTCTTGGTTTAGGTGACAATTATCCACAAATATCCACTGACCCCTATCTTATTTTTTCATGAACAACACTGGAGTTAACTGGGGGGGCACACTTGGTCTAATAAAATGCTTCTCTCAAAGAAAATCCAAAAACAACTGGATCTTCGAGAACTAAATAGGAGAAATCTGGTATGTTGTAGAATATAGTAGAGAGATACCATGGTGTAAGACAATGAAAAACTCCATATCCCACAAGGAGGTAGTCACCAAACATCCTCATGGAATGCGTCTATATAATCCTCCATGAATGAAGGGATCTATATTGCTGAAGATCCTACTACACCAGGGGCTACACTCAACAACTAATGGGTAATAGGCTATAGCCTTCTTCTAACCAAACCTTATCTCCCTTCTATGAGATCTGTCTCACCCATAAAGGAGAATCACATCCCATAAATGTAAAGGATCCTGACTTGTCTTTGGTGAAAGTAAATTAGGGATCGAACCATGGAAAAAAATCCATACCCAATATGACATCATAGTGTTCCATCATGATAACCAAAAGGTACCATGAGACCCAATCTCTACTAAAATATATCTCAAACTACCGATAGATAAAAGATATAGAAGAGTCATTTCCCGTAGGAACCTCAAGACAATGTTTTTGGGATAAATACTCACTTGGGATCTCCATCCTTCACATCAATAAAAAAGAGATGAAGGAATGACTCACACTTTTTCTACTAATACTAAGGAAAGGGTTGAATAATAACATATAACACCTGTAATTATCTCATGTTTCACTAGGTAATATTCCTCAATATCATATAGTTTCCTATAACCCCGATGGTCGGCTCCCTGAGCATGGAAGGACCTCACAACTGTGGTGGTGGAAGAATCTCATAGTATCATCCACCACCCAAAGATCCTTCTCATGGATCCCCAACTTCTTCTAATCTATATGTGCCTCCTTGGGGCCACCCTACCCTCACCTGGACCCACCTCTGTCATGGCGCTCTATCTTTTATCTTCCTATACTCCACAACACATTTTGTTTTGAAATAAGACACCTTGTGGCCTAGATCATAACATTAATAGAATCTACCCTCTCCAATAAACCTTGTTCTTTTTTCCTATCCCTAACCATGTCCCTCATTCTAATCTTGGAATGATCAGCTATGCCAAGATCCTATCATATGGTTCCTGCTAACTGCTGCAGATGACTCAACCCTATAACACCCACTACCATATTTGGCTATTTGGAATCCCTCTAATACTAATATCTCTATAACTAGAGCTTAATACAACACCACATCATAGGTGGGAATGTATAAGGGTATCACACCATCACATATATATATACAAAGACCCTTCTCAAACATCAATGTCTAAAAGTATCCATCCCAAATCATGTTGAGGGATTACTGTGTTTTGTTTGTGAACCTCTCCACATACTCATCCACTATCAACCCTCCTTAATGTTTCTAATGAACATAAATCGAGTGCATGAATGTGGGTTAATACTTCTCAAGGAACAACTACTATGATTCGGTCCATGACAGTATGAACGCCTCATGTATCTGTGTAACTAGACTCCACCAATGCCCAAATTCTCTTTGGAAAAGGCTAGATACCAGCCCAAATACCTATTAATTTGGTGTCTAGATAATCCTAAAAACATGGATCACTAAATCTATCCAATCCTATAACACCTAGGGAGATGGATTACCCTATATCCTTAGTGGTCGTTGGAGTTTTAACTCATATAGTATTTTAATCTAGCAAAAATCCTTAGTATGCTCTATTAGCATGGTCTGCTACTCTACAGGTGGTTGTGATGGTGGGAACTATCCACATGGAAGAAGAAAATTTCAGGACAAACCTTAAATTGTGGCCTCATCACTCATCAGATCATCTCCATGAACCAAAATCAGAAACATGGATGGCTGGTTTTGTAGAGACATCTGGAAAATTTAATCCAGAAACTCCAATGTCACATGAACATATATATATATATATATGCATAGATGACTCTAGAAGGACAATAAAATGACTCATTCCAATATGATACATGTACCATTGATCCTTGCACCCAATTTCTCATTATGATGAGTCAACAAGAAGGTATTCTAGGTCTTGGTGAATGGATTTGAAAACCGCTACACCAACGCTTGGTTCCTAGGCCTAAAATCCACACTCAAGAAATATTTACACTATTTCTATAAATTCCAACGAAATACTCTCAAGGGGAATACTCTAAAAACCATCCCACAGAATTAACCTAGCATTCAATACAAATATTTCATGACCTGATCCAAAGGGTCTTGGGTTAAAACTATCCCAAGACCTCCTCTATAGGCCAAGGGGTGGCGGCAAGAGCAATAATGAATAAACTAATGTGGGAGACTTTTCCTAATTTAAAAATGCACACCCACTCAACCATCATCATATAGAATTAAATAAGAATGATAATAAATGATGAAACATATCGATAATAAAACACGTGTGTAAAACCTATAAGCTGTACAAGAGTACAGAACTGTAAACTAAAAGTAAAAGAGGAAAAATACACACAAAACTAGAATGATATCCCAACCATAAAAAACTAGAATGTTAATTCTAAGGGAGTCGATCTATGCTTATTAGAGATTTGACCACTGAACATGGTCTAATACACCATGTATCTCTATCCTTCACTGTATTCACTTCTAAACTATTTGTCATCTGCATAAGATAGAAAAAATGAAGGAACATTCCATGCATGGGTATGTATATAAATACCTAGAAGGATTCTCCAAAAGCTGAAGGGAGAGCCGAAGAGACGTGATAGGAAAATACACCTCAACCCAAATCAAGAGAGTAAAAAAGTCCAACAACATGGATGTAGATATATATATATATTCTAAAAAAATCATAAATGGGAGATAAGGATGATTTCTATCTCATAGCCTAGTCTAGTAAAGAGTGAAAATGTTCTATTGGTTCCTCAATGATTCCCACCATCTCGCACATCATCCCAGTAGAAACATCTTTGTCAAGAAACACCTATTCACTACATTGCAGAGTCAAGGGGACACAATATATAGGTAAAAGGACCCATACACTGGTATAACAAGAGGGTTCCACTCTGGTGGTAGACGACCCATGCCCTAACTCCATGGGTGGGTTCTACCCAATGGTTGATAAAGGATACACCGACTATGTGGGAGGGTGCCACTCGGGTATCAGATAGAGGACACATACCCAACCTAGTAGGAGGGTACCGGTCTAATAGTCAGTAGAGAACCCATTCCATAAATAGTAGGATGGTTCAAATCTAGTGGTTGAGGACCCATAGCCTGATACCATAGGAGGATACCCCTTGGAATGGAGATACATGACCCATGTCAGGTCCAGTAGGATGGTACAACTCTAATGGTGAATAGAGGACACATTACCTACCTTGATGGAGGGTTTCACTTCATAGATGGATAGGGGACCCATTACCTATTCAAGATGGAGGTTATCACACTAATCTGTCTCTAATGGTCATAAATGTTCTCTACTATCATCAAGAATCTCTTAAAGAAGAACCATGCCTAGAACATCTCACATCAAATCTCAAAATCCATCCCAAATGTTACCATTGTGCTATATGATGAAAATAAATATAGATTGGATACTTATGGGATTAATTATGAGTCCAAAAAATGGAGATATTAGTGGTATAAGATTTGTCAAAAAGAATTATGGGTACATGATGTGTTTGGGTACCTACACAGCGTGTTGTCCAACTCTGCTACCTGGTTGTGTCCCTATCGGTAAATGTATAACTAATCATGTATCATTAAATACTGGTTAATGGAACTACGCAGAATTCATCATCCACCTGGGGTCCTTCCCATTATCCTGGCCATGTCAGGGTATACTGGTCATGCTTATGTGCTCTGGTACATAGCATGTCCTCCCGCATGAGGTCCTTCCTGTGTGCTTTTCCACATATCTTGTCTACCCAGGGAGGGTCACATAGAATGTGTCCTATCCATATGACATGTTATCCTTAAATTTTCTCAAAACCCAATCACCACAGCCATAGAGGCACCACACGACATGTTTTCATCTGATCAGAATGACATGTAGTCATGATTTTCACAGAATCTTTAATCGGTTCCATGTACATTCATTTCTATGAATACTGCTTCAAATAACACCTCTAGTCAATCAAAAATCAAAGATTAAACCTTGATTCATATTTTTGAAAAATTCTTGGGATTGAAAACATATTTTAATCGATCCATGCAAACCCTGTACGATCACATCGAACTGATACCTCATAATCCATTCAAAGAACATCACAAATAATGGGGGGGGGGGAAGGCATAAGAAATAGATGTGAAAAAGTCCTTGGATAATAATTATTGTCAAAATAATTCAAATTGGGATTTTTGGTGGTGAGAAAACTAAATAAAAAATTCAAAATTTGTTCATGAGCTCAAGAAAACGATCAAATTTATCACAGTTCAATGAAACAGTTTGATCATAATCAATATTTGATCAATTGGGGAAGAATCCAAAAATTTATACATCCTACCTCAAATTGGATCATTCTTCTATAAATAATTTTCTCTCTAATGAATGATATAATGAATTTTTTTCATTCGTTGTACCTCAATTTTCCTAGATCTGGAGCCTCTTTATTGTTTGATCTCGATCCACCAATGGAAGGTGGAATAAACTCATCTCAATGATCCTAGGGTTATGTGGATACCCTTGTAGACATGTCATAATTGAAAATTTATAAAGGATGTTAGGTCTTGGTCATTTAATAGAATATAAATAATTAATTATTTAATTTAATTAAATGCACCCACCAATGGCCACTTTATACAAACACACCATGCCAACCAATTTTAAGTCTTGGCTAGGGTAAACCTCGAGTTCCAAATTCAACTATGGTATCACATATCCGATATGAGGCTCTTTTTATGAGATATATTATGTTCCATAATAAATCATGCACACATAATATAAAATTTATTTAATTTTTTTATAAAATTAATTTCAGGCGTACCAGGCCTCAGAATCACAGGTCATCTCAACACGTGGCTCTAGAAATATTTCTACATATACTACAAAGTCTTACAAGGAAAAAACAGGGTCTCTACATAAAATATATCCAATAATATTTAAATATATTTTTATATTACTGATGACTTATGTATTGATATACTATTGTATAATTTTTAATTTATTGTAAATATTTTATATTAGGATATAATTTTTAATTTATATTCATTTTAAATATTTTTTAAATTTATATTACAAATATAATATATTAATTTTTTAAATATATTTTTTGTTTATGAATTTTTTAATTACTAAATTTTATTCATTTTTAAAATTTATTCATTTTTTTATATTTTTATAATTTATTTATTTTTAATGTTTATTTATACTTTTTTGTATAAAAATATTTTTTCTTTTTAATATATTTTAAATATACAAAATTAACATGTATTCATTTTTTAATTATAAACTTATTGGGTATATTTGTTTATTTTAATGAAATTTTTAATATTTATTAAATTTTAATATTTATTAACTATTTATATTTATCCATTTTTAATATTTATAATTTATTCATTATTACTATTTATTGATTTAATATTTTTGATGTTTTTTACTTTTTTAATTTTTATTCAAAAATTTATAATTTATTAATATTTAATATTTTTAATTTATTTTTAATTTATTTTTAATTTATATAACCAATACTGAATATTTTTTAAATTTATTTTTTTACATTTACCTATAATGAAAACAATCCAACAAATAGAGTTTTTTATTTTCACAACTATGGGACTTACGATTTTTTTTCATAGCAATGCTACCTTTAACTGTTATAAAATTTTACTTTATCAAGGATAAATATATCATTAATCAAAGATCACTCTCTATAAGTTTTAGAACTAATAAATATACTTTTGTCAATGTTTTTTAGTGCTGATAAGAGATTTAATTATCAGTTATTATCTGTTTAACAATGATAAAGGTTACTTTTATCGCCACTTTTTCATTAGCACTGATAAAACCCAGTCTGTTTTATAAAAGAACGCTAATAGTTATGCCACTAATTCCTTCCCCCCTGATTTACGCATAAGCCAATATTGGTTATGAATTTTTGGAACATTTTTTATGAATCAAGACCCTCAAACCCAAAGGTATGTTATTCGAATCTTGTTTTAAAGTATTTTTCAACTGACCGTGCATGAATTTGAATGTTTTGTTGTTGTTATTATTAAAAAATGGTGTCTGAGGCACCCCTTTTACCTTTTCTATAATTATTCCTAAAAACTGTTATGTGTGGAACTCCTAGATTCTATTTTACAAAGTATCATAATCTGTACTGCACTACACCATTACTCATCTTCACTTCTCACACCATAGATTTCTAACACTTCTCATGCTACATCCTGACTCAACCCTTTAGAGGTTTCAATTTTTTTTTTCAAACACCAATTATCTATTTAATGATTTAACACTATTTAAATTTATTTATCTCTTTTATTTACTTATCAATGATAATGTTATTATTTTCTTAAAATTATATCACATTTAATCTTGATTTAATTAAATATGGTGTAGATTTGTTGTAATATTTTTTAATATTACCGTGTAATTTTAGAATGAGGTGATTTTATTATATAATTTAATTTTGGAATTATGTTGTGTATACTTTAATTTTATATATTCATTTTTTGTTTTTTTATATCAATTTAATATGCGTTGTGATTTACTTTTAAAATTTTTAATTTCAAAAATGTTATAAATGAAAATTCAATCATTTGGGAGATGTTTTTAAAAATATAATCATAAAAAAATAGTTGATTTAGTTAATAAATTATGAATGTATTATTTACTATAATATAATCATCATAAATTATTTCAAAATATAGTTATTATTTTCTTTCATCATGATAATAAATTTTACATAACTCTTATTAAGAATTATTATATTCCAAAAAGCATTCATTTCAAATTTCATAATTTAGAAATAATAAAATATATTTTTATTTGAATTATTGTTTTCATACATTCATGAAAATTAAAAGATATTGATATAAAACTATATTTCATTACGGTTTTCATTATGATGTTGTGAAAATCATAAAAAATAAAAAAAAGGTGTTTGAATCCAATAAAGTTTGAAAGTTTGATATCAAAAACACATAATCAATAGTTTTTATATTTATTTTTATAATTTATTTTTAAATAATTATTTTCAAATCCTTATTCAATTTATGAACAATTATTATGGTTAGATAAATGATAAAGTGTATATACATTCTATAAAAAGTAAAATGATAATTTTAGTACAAGGTAAAATGGTGGGGTCTTTCTTGTGTATCAAATAATTTAAACCATAAAAAATTGATGGAGATATAATACATAATAAGAAACCTAAAAAAAAGTTGTGGGGAAACAAAAAAATATCCATATGGTATACTGTAGAAATAAAATGCAATCATTCATCTCCAAAAGCCTCCCATGTCCAACAAATATATGACTAACGCCGGCACAAATATGATCTGTGAAATATTATAAAAGTTATATATAAAATAGAAGTGGGAATAAACATAGTTAGTTTGTTACTCTACTAGAGAAACAAGTTTCAATGTATAATACTATTCTTATTCATCTATTATATGATGAGAATAAACATAATAATGCAACTATGAGTTCAATCAATCAATTACTAGCTATTTTTAAATTTTTATAATAAAATATATAAAACCAACATTAATATTTTAATATTTAGATGTTCTTAAAAGAAATAAATATATAAAGATTATTGGTTATTCTGAAATTAATAAATCATATTTTTTTGTAATAATTAGTTTCATTATATAGCTTGATAAATCCATTCCAAAAAACAATGAATTATTATACGTGTCTTCCTGGGATAAAAATTAAGTGTTATTTTACTTTTTGTTCAAAAAATTCTTCATCCTCTTGTATTTAAATTAGTATTTTAGGAAATAAAAAATTATATAAAATATGATGACAATTAAATATTGAATGTGATTATCTTATTAAAAGGAAGAAATGTAGTGTTGTAACTTGATAATACAAAACATATTAATCTAAAAAATTTAGAATAATTTTATTAAATATAGTTCTAAGTATTATTATATATATATATTAATATTATTGAACCAAATAAGATGAATTTTAATTGAAAATAGATGGATGTAAATCATATGACCAATGTTTATAAAGATGGGATTAATAATTTCATCACATTTTCAACAGATCATAGAATTGAACATTCTCAAATCATTTTCCCAAGTTTGAGTTTTTGTTATTCATGAAGAAATTTTCTAGGGGAAATAGAAGAGAACTTGGTCTATCTTACAGCATATAAATGTAATAAACGTTGGTCTAAAAATAATGAATAATTAAATATAACTAATTATTGGGATAACACCATTGTTTATGGATCACCTAATATTATTAAATCAATAAAAGAAAATTGATATTATATTATGGAATTGATAATAGTGGTTCAATATAAAATTTTTGAATCTACAAATTAATTTTAGAAGTTAAAGAGAAATGAAAATATGTCATTGTATACTATTAGTACTATGTATTGTACATTATTAGTCATAATAAAGATATATTATTTTGAAGCTGGCAGTGAATGGAGAGAAACCATATTTAATTAAATGCTTTCCTTTTTGAATGATATTTTACTAGAAGATAATGAATGTATTTATTGAACTTATGAAAATAAAATGCTTCTTTTTTTAATGTGTATGATATTTAAAATAATAAACTTATATCCAAAAAATTGTATGTTATTTTTGAAGGACCATGAATCACTTAAAAATACTATAAGTGCTTCATGACTCGATATGTGACGTCCTGAACCTAGGTGCCACTAAGATGTGTCCCAAGCCCAATGTCCCGCACAACCTCAAGAATATCTCCCCATATAAAAGGTGTTGTTGACTAGCAGCGAGGGCCTAGGTTGTTTTTTTGGGGAGACTATTCCCTCATTACCAGAGTGTAACAAAGTGGATATATAGGATAACAGGTAAGTACCAGAATCATTATAAACCGATGTAACAACATAAACAGAAAAGAATAATACATAACTGATGCAACTAATAATCATATAAAAAATGATGATACATGTTATGCTCTATAAATCTAGAATAAATGAATAGAAATCAGCAGGTAGCACTAAAATACATGCAATACAAAAGTAGCCAAAAGAATTTAGAAAATATCCAAGAATCTCGAGCTCTAACTTGGTCATCTATAACCCAGATCTATCCTAATGCATGCAAGCAATAATGTATCCAAAGCAGAACACTTCAATTTGTCAAAACCTACATATACTTAATATTTTTTGGTACTAATGGAGTCAAAGATATGAAGTGAGATAAATATTAATAAGACACCACAAATGGAATCTATAACATCTGTTCTGTGAAATATAAAATAAATCTATGTGATAGCATGCATATATAAATGTAAAGCAGTACAATGACATAAAAACCCAGTACCTGCTTCAGCTTCAGTTGGTGTCCAAACATATAACCATTTAATTTATTAATTCTGTTCCAGTTTATATAAGTATTCCAAGTGATGTATAATCAGATCTAACATCCTAACCTGATAATGAAAATAGAATAGGATCCAATATATAACAAGACATACTATTATGATTATAGTAATAGAGGATTCAATGTAATACCCAATGTATTCTTGATAATTATATGAATAAAAGGGATCTAAGGTAATAAGCAAGGAATCCATGACCTCAATTGTTGATCCAACATTGTTAACAAATGGTATCCCAGCTATAAGGATAAGAGTGTTGAAAAGACCTGGAAATTAAATATAATTTTTTAAATTAAATGGAATTATTATGAGACTACAAAAACTGACAGCACATGATTCTGAAGACCGGTTTGCCCGGAACAAAATTTTAACATTTTTTAATGTATGTTCAGTAAACGTGCGGATGTGGTTTTCTATCTTTTGAGATGGTGATTGGATTAAAAATATGAGGGAATCATTGATTTAATAACACCTGGAATCACATAAGGTAATCTTAAAATCGACTAGAAAGGGTCATATGAAAATGTTAATTTATGAAATTTTCAGAAAAATAAAAAAAATAAAAAAATAAGTTATTTTATTCTTTGTGAAACAGTTGAGCCACGAATGGACGGACCATAGAGTAATGTCAAGCGTTTAATGAGATTCATTTAATGGCATGAACCATTGGTTACATAACTGTGACACTTGTAGGATTAAATGGAACATTAATTGTGTTTCATTAATGGACCACATTAAGGAATGAAAGGTGGGTGGTTAATTTTCTTTTATTTAATCAAATCATTGGCGTGGGTTTTGAGAACCCCCGAGAGGACTCTTGATGAAGTGCTGGTGAATTCTTCCTCCAATGAAGAATGGGTATTTGACGATTCCATTGAGTATTCAAACCAAAAATCAATGAGCTACGATGAATGCCGACAAACATCTTCGATCAATGGATTATCCTCCTCTGTCTTCAGCGAATCTAGAAAGTTCAAGGCAGGGGGTTGAAATTGTTTATGCATTCAAATGACTTCCTCTCCCCATTACTGATTAATATAGAGGATGTTGTTCAACCAAATAATGGGTTGATCTATGACTCATTCATTTTTTCTAGAGGTTGTCATGGGGATTAATTTTAGAGTTTTATTAAATATTTTCATGATTATTGTTTCACTCACATGTTATAATGCTAACGTAGAGGGTGCATGCCAATCTGAACAAAGCCCATACCCTCATTCAAATGTTTTCTTGATGTGTTATTTATGGGAGAATGTTCAATTTTATAGTAATGTGAAACCAGAGCCTATGTAGTAATGGTGGAATTCCGTGAGGCCTGTAGGCGTAGACAGGAAGAGAATTGGACCACTATAGCTTCACCGGTGGCCCGTAGAAGTGTCGTTGGTGCTACACCCCCAGTGTACCACTGCCGATGACTGGTGGTGGTGGACGGCTCTCACTAGCCACAAGGAGGTGGCGATGCCCACAGGCTCTGCGGCGAATAGGGGTGGCCGACCAACGACAGCCGCATCGAGGGCGGACAATGTGCCCTGAAGAAGACATCGTGGCCCCAACCGAGGAGGAGAGGCAGTAGCTCCGGTCATGGGGAAAGTCAACCCGTGCTCACATGGCCCACCCTAGACTGGTCAAATGAAGGGGGCGGAGTGAGCCTGGCGCCATTGGTTGAAGACCAAATTGATAGAAGTCTGTTTGGTGGGGAACTGGGACCACGCCCACCTGGCGATCGCACCCATCTGGCGGACCGGACCTTGTCCAGCCAGTCTGGGCTGGATCCAGCTGGTCCAGGCTAGGCCCTGCTAGTTTGGGCTAGGCCCAGAGGGCTAGGTCGTCCCGGGTTAGGGAAGACCTGGGCAGAGTTGGGTCGACCCAGACCAGGTCGAGTCAAGTCGGTCCGACCGGGTCGGACCGGACCCAAACCCAGTTTGACCGAGTTATGATTAAAGGGCCATAACTCCGAAACCTGATTTACATTTGAAGAACCATCTACAGTAATGGAATCCTTAGGATGAGGTGGTTCTTTTAAGATACTCCACTTGTGTTTTAGAGAATTTTCTTGTACATCAGCGTGGAATCGAACCCAAATATATCTAGGCCCTTAGAATTAAAATTCTTATAACATACAGACTAGGTATCCAATCAGTGCACCGTCTATTTCATTGTAACCCTTATGAAATGACAGTTCTTCAGGTTACATATTTGTTGGACTTCATGGTGATTTATGTATGACTGATGGCTTGAGGAGCAGATCCTCCATGAGTTAAATGTGCTATGTGCGGTAATCCAGTGGCTTGTTGTGACATAAGGAATCACCTAGAAATCCTATATGGGTCAGAACCTAACAATCTTATGTAGGTTAGTAGTTAGTGATTCTCTATGGGTCAACAATTATCAATCCTCTTTGGGTCAGCAGTTAGCGACCCTCTATGGGCCAGCACCTAGCAACCCTCTATGGGTCAGCACTTAGCAATCCTCTGTGGGTCAGCATATAGAGATTCTCTATGGATCAACACCTAGAAATCCTATGTGGGTCAGCACCTAGAGATCCTCTATGTGTCAACACCTAGAGACCTTGTGCGGTCTATCATAAAAATCCTCCCCAAAAAATAAAATGATATGTCTCTATGACTAATCATATATATTCATGTTCATTAAGTTATATAGCTTTTTTGAGCTGAGTCTTTAAATTTTTCTTTGTTATTGGGATCATGCATTGTGGTTTTACATTTTTGGAATTCTAGGAGACTTTCGAGGGTCTTGGGGTCCCTACTTGGTATTTTTATACTCACCCCTGCACAGGCTTTCCCCGTCCCTTGTTGGGTCCTGTGAAGAAGAAAGACAACTTTGATTGAGGTTAGGGAGCCAAGACTAGATGGTGCACAGAGGTGACTAGTTGACATGGTGAGCCGTAGTGATAACCTGTACCTACCCTACATGTAGGATCCTTAGTATATTACCTTAGGAGATATTTCCAATTTTTATGTTTTTTATTTTAGTTGGGTTTTTATTCTAATCCATTCCAATTTAGTTCACACTTTTACTTTAAGTAGTTATACTATGTGGTTTGTTCTTATTGTGTACTTGGTCTATGTGTTTACAAGTTTAAAGGAAATGCCTTCCCTTTTTAGGGACATGCCTTACTGGTGAAACTTGGAAACCCATGTTCTATTGAAGACCGGCTTCGGGTAGTCATGACACATTCCCCGGGGGACGGGTCGTGACAAAGTGGTATCAAAGGACAATCTGTTCTCCTAGATGAACTAACAGTCTATGGTTTAAATAGAGAAATAGTGTTAAGTGTCTTGAGATTGGGTTTCAGTTAGGGGAGTCTAGTGTTGGTGTGGCTACCTAAATATCCATACACGAGGACCCTAAATTATGATTTCTGATTCGTTAATCGAAAACATTGTTTGTATGTTTTTTGAAAATGTTATTTTATTTTTGATCTTTTTGAGTCATCTCACCAGGTATAACATATTCACCATGGAACATCTGTTTCTTTATAGGATGTCTCCTTTTAGAAATCCACCAAGTATTCCAATGAGAGATCATGATGACCACCCACCGAGCGATAAGTCTTTGGTGAAGGGCCCTAGGACAATGATGGTACCTTCAGGTGGTGTACCAGTAGCACCACTATCAATAGGGAAGAAGATGCCACCAGACCCACTAGTAGACCATACACATCAACAAAGTGCATTTCATGAGTTCTATAGATAGAGTCCTCCATGGTTTTGAAGTGAGATAGATCCCTAGGCCACTGAGGACTAGATGGAGGTCGTGGCATGGGTTATATTCTTGGTTGAGAAACCAACAAACCAGATGGTGATCCTAGATGCTATCCTCTTCCATGTAACAACAGGGAGGTGGTGGGTCCTGATGCTCTAGACACATAAAAAGGCAAAACTCTCATGGTTGGTCTTCGAGAGACTCTTTAGGGTGGAGCTCGTACCAGAAACTTTATGCTTTGTGCATATTTAGGAGCTCATGCACTTACAACAAGGCAACGTGATAATAGCTCAATACTCGAAGAGATTCACTAACCTCTCTCGCTACAACACCCACATGTTACGCGACACTTTCATTAGGGATCGGACCTTTGAGAAGGGTCTCCAATGAGAGATCAAAGCATCAATGATATCTCTCAACATCCCAATGCAGGAAGGAGTGCTAGGGCGAGTACTATTGGTGTGGGGCTTCCTTTTTCAGAAGGCACCGACAACAAGAGTTACCACCAGATGACTTGTAGCTAAGTCATCTACTGCAGGCAGTAGGCAGATGATGCAGAGGCCCCAATGGGCCAGACCTTCTAGAGTATGACCCTAGGATGTAGGGTCTGAGGTGTAGAGATCACAGGGAAGAGGAGGTCATCTAAGGACTAGAGTCTGTTACTCTTACGACAGACAGGGGAACATGGATCGAGATTTTCTGACTCCCCATGTGAATGATCAGTAGATGGTCGAGGGACCACTGAGTCATTAATAGTGGTTCAAGCAATGAGGTCTGTAGGGTGGCATACATGGAAGAGGAGAAGGCTGTCTAATTGGTGGTGGGAGATTGTTTGAGGTTCTACCACCACCACCTCCAGGTGGTCCACCTCAACCTCAGGGAGCAGGTGGACAAGGACGTGATCTACTTCAGGATGGTGACACTTATTACCATTGCACTCTAGAGATGATACAATGCATGAATTGTTTCTACTCCACCCAAGCTACAGTTCTTATAGACATAGGTTCCATTCACTTTGTTATTTCCCTAACTCTCGTTCGGAGCACAAAGACTCTGGTGGAGCCATTGGCTACCTCCTTACCATTAGAGACTCTTGCATGAGAGGATTTGATGATTACACACTGATGCCAGAAGTGTGAGATTACTCTAGCAGATGAGATATTTGGTTGGGATCTCCTAGTATCAACATCGATGCCTTACGATGTCATATTGGGTATGGAATAGCTATCCATAGTCCATGCTCAGATCGAATGTTTTAATCACAAAGTGTCGTGTGACCATGAGGATGGGACCACATTTTTCCTTACTGGCTAGAAGGGAACCTTTACATCTTAGGATGGACTCTCTCAGAAGAGGGTGCAACTAATAACTCATCAGATGACTAGCCTTGCCCTTAGAGTAGTTAAAGAGTGAAGTCGGATTTATCATATAGTGGTGGACCAGTATGCTGATGTCTTTTATGATGATATTCTGAGACTACATCCTCATATAGAGGTATAATTCTACATCTTCATGCACCCTAGGAAGACACCGATAGCTACACCAGTATATCGGATGGCTCCCACAGAGCTTCGTGGGTTGAGGGTACAACTGGAGGAATTTTCGGGTAAGGGGTTCATAAGGCACAATGTTCCTCCATGTGTAGCCCTGATTTTGTTCACCATGAAGGCATACGGAAGTTTGAGTCATTGTGTGGACTATCAGTTCCTAGACCAGGTGACCATAAAGAACAAGTTTCTACTCCAGAGGATTTATGATCTCTTAGATCAGCAGAAGGGAGATCAGTGGTTTTTGAAGATAGACCACAGATCAGGCTGTCATCATCTTTGGGTATGGGATGAGGATGTACCGAAGACAAACTTTTTATTTCAGTATGGCCACTATGAATTCTTGATTATGCCTTTTGGAATGACCAATTCCATAGAAGTGTTCATGGGACTCATGAACATGATCTTCCAGCCTTACCTCGATCACTTCATGGTCGTCCTCATTGACAAAATCTTAGTGTACTCAGCATTAGAGGAGGATGATGCCACTCATATGCAGATAGTTCTGGATACACAACGAGAGCACCAACACTCTGGTAATGTAACACCCCAAGATTTTATGAAAAATATTCTTTTAATTTCATTAATGTCTTGTGTTGTATGCTACACCATGATTACCTTGCGCTATATGCAACACCGTATTAGCTTGCAGTATACGCAACACTATTCTTGGATCGTGTTACACAAAATTTTGACAACAGTTATTCTACGAAATAATGTGTATATATATATATATATATTCAATGTATAAATGAAATATGGTTGGATTCTGTTATACAAAACAACAGAGGATTCTTGCACAACACACAACTCTGACTTGGCTTGCATTACACGCAATCACGACCTTCCTCGATAGCGTGTGTTGTACGCAATACCGGGTTTTACTAAACAATGATATATTATTATAATATTCTTTGGAACTAGACGTTATGAATATTATTAACTAAATTTTTAATTTTATAACATTATTATTCATCTTACACATTTTCTAGAACATGGTATAAGAACAAAATAAATTTTTCGGGTAAAATAAGTATTTTTCAAAAAATGTAGTTTTGCCGCCTTTTGATGGTGCACCCACATTAAATCTAGTTTTTGACATGTTTATAAGTTAAATTTGACAAAATAAAATTCTTCTTTGGAATCAATAAAAAAATTACTTTGGATAAAATTTTCAAATTATTCTGGTAACTTTCATATTTTGATGAAGAGTAAAAACACGCTATATTTTAATTAAAAACAAGTTTTTTCATCGCAATAATTTATATGGTTAAATTATAATATTTAATGGTTTTAAAGTATTAATATAATATATTTTTACCATTTAATATAATTTATGTCATTATCATTGATTTTACATTAAATTCGTAGGTTAAATCAATTCAATCTTTTGCAATGTTTTAAAGAAAAACCCGTTTTCTTTCGACAACAAGATTAATTTTAATTTAATTTATACAACTTTTGTGTATTGTATTTGGAAAAATGGATTCCATATTTGGAATAAGTGGGTCCAAATTATGTTAATAAGATACTTTTTATTTTTGGGAATTATGAATAGTAACTACGGTAAATTTTATTTACCATAGTTAAAGGTAAATTGGGTAATTAAGGGTAAATATAATATTATAAAATTACCCAAACACATGCCAAAATTCTATTGGATGTCTTAAAGTAGACCCATATAACCTAAGGGTCGGATTAGATTCATTTTATGGACTTTTGACCATGAAAATAATATAATTATTATTAAAACCAAAGAAAGTGACAACATGTCACTCTCTTAAATCTTATAAGTATAATAATTTTAATTTAGTGGTAAAAATCATAAAACTTCAAACATGAATAGTCTCCAGAAAGTTAATAAAATTATCTACATCATGATAATTTATTTAGAATTTATAGGTATTAAATATTTTCCATTAATGGGGATACATTAATGATACATAAATTATTTATTAAATGGAAAATAAGTAATATAGCTTTTATTGAAATAATAATACCCATTAAAAGGCCCTCAAACCTGACCAAAACTTAATGGTAGTGTATATATACTCCGTAAAAATCCAATTAACCTATATATGACCGTTTGGAGACTTATAAAAGTGATTATGACACTTATATTATTTTATTTTAAATGATGTCAAAGTTGTCACCTTCATAATTTAATAAATATAACAATTTAAATATTGTGATTTTACGATGATAAATTCGAGTAAAATTATTATTGTGAAAGTTAATAGATTTATATTCATCATTGGATTTTATTTTTAATTTTTATGCAACAAATCAGTATATTAAATAATTATACAAAAATGTTGTAGTAATTATTTTATTAAGAGATAAACCAAATAAATGTTTTTAAAAATAATAAAATAAATATTATATGAACTATTTAACGTGATCCACTAATTTTATAGATACATATGACATTTTATGAATCTATTATAGATTTTAGTTCGAACATATCTTCTGTATATATTTTATTTAAATTCAAATAAATGAATAGTGTCAAAATTGACACTATTGTTATTTTATAAAAATAACATATTATAAAATTAATTAAAAATCACAAAAACATTTAAAAATTATGAATATAAGTTTATATGGTCTATAATGTTATAAAGTAAACAATCAAGGAAAATTAACAACAAATAAGTAATTATTTTTTATAATTTAGAATTTAGAATTTTATTACCACAAATAAACATAAATAGATTAAATAAGGATAAATCAAAATGATAAGGTTTAAAATAAGATCCAAAAATGTCTAAATTTAATTGGTTGATGATATTACAACCCTATCTCATCTAATCATCAGATATGAGTCATTTTTGGAGGTTTTAATGTGGGGCTAGATTTATTATAAATTAATATGTTTTAGAATTCCAAAGGTTCCCCTCTCCTCCCTTATAAAAGGGCACCTCCTCCCTCTCTTCCACACACCACTTTGAGCCTTCAAGCTCGGCCAAAACCTGACCGATTATCTTCTCCACTTCCCTAGAAACATCCTAGATGTCCTGGTCTTCTTCAAAGACCAATTTTAGTTTCCTAAGAGGAGGTCTCAAAGAGGAGCTTCAAAGAAGAGGTAATTTCCGTTACCGATTATTTCACCTTTATTTCTTCTTCCACTTCTTCTTTTTAGGTTGTTTCATTATGAAGTAATAACATCAGTATCACTCATATACTGATATGTTATTATAAGTATGAAACAACCCTATTTTACCATCTATCCAACCTACGGAAAATGAAATCACCGCTCGTGCGTACGTACGGAATACCGTCTCCACGCCGTGGTGTAATCTATTTTCCACCACCACCTTACATGGATGGGTATAATGGTGTAAATAATAAATATATATGATTATTGTAAAGTGATATTGATTCTGAAATAGTATACATACACTTCAATACAATTCCACAATCATGAGAACGATATCATCGCTCGTGCGTACGTACGGACTACCGTCTCCACGACGCGATGAGATTCATTCTCCCCGTTAACCATTCATTAATGATTATAAAGTATATATAATAAGTAATCATGAAATATATGACATAATAATGATATTGTATTTATGTGTATATATATTTATGTCATCTACTTAATTCCATTCAACTCAATAAGGAAACGAAAACAGCGTTCATGCGTACGTACGACCTACCGTCTCCATGAACGGTGTATTTCTTTCCATTTACTGATCTATTATACATATGTATATTATGAATATATATTATATATAAATAATTTTTTATATTTTGTAATTAAGTAATCATGATCTAAGTAATCATATGAATAATTACAAGTCAAAACATAGACGAGAAATGAAACGATTTTACCCAAAACGCTGTTTAACATGGAATTTACAAAAGAACGGGTAAAATAAAGTCATAAGTGAACCAGATATGATATCATAACAATGAATATGATTCTGGAATAAGTAAATGACAATATTTAAATCATTATATAGGAGGTTCGGACACTTACGAAGCAAATCGGACCTAAGGTAAGGCATAATTTTTCAATTCTCTTTTTTATCTGAGATTGCTTATTCGTAAGTATTTACTGGGGTTATTGCCATCATCCGTGTCCATGTTTTATAAAAGTGTATTAATGTATGTTTAAAGACCTTTTTACCCATTTTTGTCTTTTACTACATGGTATGTATGGAATATTTCTTTTACAAGGTACTTTTTGACTTTTTCGACCAAAGTACGAGAAGAATGTTTTTTTAACCTATACGGCATGAAAGGATTTTTATGGGTTTATAAAGCCTTATTTTCATGAAGCTTACTCCAAAATATTTCATGACTATTTTCAACAAAATCTGTTTCTTTTAAAACAACATGATGTTTTGTGAAAAGAAATTGATTTTGAAGAAGAAATGATATTTTCCTCAAGAATTCATTTCAAGGGTTTTATCAAAACATTTTTCCATCTAAGATGACATTATTTTATATGTGTATGTTTCAAGTATAAAGTCTATATGATTTACATGGTTTCACTTTTCTTATTATGAAATGATAACCATTTCTTTTATATGGATTATGTTATTATGGGATGATGTTTATGAAACCCATTTTATTTATTAGGTTATTATGAATGATGTATGTTTATTTTGTGGCAGAAGTAAGAATGATTTCATTATGAGATGGGTGGGACCTATACCTCCCTCCAATGCATTGGGTAAAGATTTATATCTCATGAGATAGACATGTCTGGAACAGTAAGTAAAACTAGTTCAGTAATACAGGACTGGAACAACGAGTGAACTCAATTCAGAAAGGGACTTTGTCCACTAAGATGGTCTTGGCAGCAATGCCTTTGCTACTATGGAAATCATATCATGTGCTTAATGGTTTCCACAATTACAGGTTTTATTCCCATGCTATTATATAATTCTTAATTATTCTTTATGATCTATGCCATACGTACTTCCATGTTTTATGTCATTGCTCAAGATTTTTATGTTTAAACATTATGTTCATGTTTTTATGTTCAAATGTATATGGTATGTTTTATTTTATCCATGCTTACCCTTACTGAGCATTTGAGCTCACCCTTTTTATGTTTTCTTTTCCCCAGGATATAAAGAAAGGTTTTAGGTAAGAAAAAAAAGGGGGAAGATCTTTATGGGAGATGTTGAATATCTTTAACCACGATTAGAAGATTACGTTCCAAGTTTCCAAAGACACTAAACTATTACGGTCCTTGTGTGTCTGTTTTTGTTATGTATTAAGTATTCCACAAAATTAATGTAATGTTCATGTACGTCAAGATTCGGGTCTCTGCATTTGGTATCAGAGGAATGTTTTAGTCATCCTTTAGAAACTAGGATGCGAAAACGTTAGTTAGATCCCTAGAGATATTTCTAAGTTATGTCTATGGATGTATCTAAGGATAAGTATACGTATAGGTTATAATCCTATAATTCAGCTAACGATCCTAGAATTTAACCTAAGATGTTGATATTGAAGTTACTCCCCATTTTTTATGATTTTTTCTTTTCATAGTATTCTTTTTGGGTTTTAGAAAATGGATGGAAACAAGATGATTCATGATAATGGAGGATATGATGGACAATGGAATGATATTATTCATGAGAAACCAAATGAAATGGGATTTGGAAGTCCAAACATAATTATTATGCCGAATCAGAAATCTCATAATATGATCAATAAAGTAAAATTTGGTCAGTTTCCTGACCCGACTAATAAGAGAAAGATGGAGTTTCTTGATGATTATAGAGGAAATAATGTTCAATTTCCCCTATGTAAATCATGTTGTAAGAGGCATCAAGGAGAATGTTTCAAAGGAAGTGGAAGATGCTTTCGGTGTGGAAAAGAAGGACACCAATCCAGTAAGTGCAAAGTAAAAGGTTCATTTAACACCATGGACAAGGATAATGGTATTGCTACGACATCAACAATGATTAGATATTTTAAATGTGGAATGTATGGGCATTATGAAAACCAATTCCCTAAGGGAAAATCTCATGAAGAGAATCAGAATGGTCATACGGGTAGTATTTATGTGGATGATGATGAAGAGACTACAAATGAAATATGAGTTGAAATAAATGATGAAGCTCAGCTAGTGGTTTAAGAAGTTAGTGGAACGATTGTATGTTTATAAAGAATAATGTATGGTACTATGGAATAAAGAATCATCTAAGGATTGTTACACTATTGTTTTTCCTAAAGTATATGAAAGTATATGTTGAATGGTACCGGTAACCATGGAAGGTTATTCAGATATTTTTGGAAAGTAGATGATATGTGCATAATGAAGGGATAATAAGATAATGATATGTTTTATTGTATTCATGAGCTCATGACTGATATAAGGACTGAGTGATATTATGGTTTGATTATATAGAAATTTTGGGATTTTGGTATGTGGAAAGAGTTAACTTTTGACAACATTCATGTTTTCACTAAAGTTAAACGGGTATTCATTTTTCAAGAGAATATATGATTAAGGTATTCACATGTTTGTATTTTGACCAACAAGATATATCTTATGATATATGGGGGATAAATGATGGAATTCACGTGATTGTTATGTGACATTTCAAGTAATCATTTTCTTTATACTATGAGCTTGGATCGATGAATTTTAGATAAGCCTAAAGATTGGAATGGATTATGTTGGACATAAGTTAGTATTGTTTAAGGATAATTTTTTTGGATATTATTGATCGGATGTTATAGTAATGTAGTTTTAGAAAAAGGACAACCTGTAGGACTGGCGACAACCCATCGCGTCGGACAAGGCTGTGGGAATCGAACCCACAACTGAAGTGCGACTGGCCTTTATCACCTACCACTGGCCTACAGGATGTCCCTAGTTAGTAGAAACTAGTATTATATTATTAGGCGGTATGATATATGATGTATAAGTTCATTTTTGGAACCATATACGATTAATCTAACCATAAGATGGACTTATAACTTTTGCTGACCTTTTGTTTGAAACAGATGGAATGAACCATCATTCTATCACATGATCTGCTAACACATCACGAATAAAAAATTCCACTTTATTTCTTTAAGGGATGAAGTAGAAATTGTTCAATTCATGAACAACAGTGATTTTGTACCAAAATCATGCAAGTATTTCTTTTAATTCATCAACATTAAGGAAATGATATTGAAAACCAAAAATGTTGTCCTAGTTCTCTTATATCCGATGAATCAGATGGTACCTTAGATCATCACAAATCAATAGCTTTGTGATTGTTGGCTTTTTTCATAGCCATGTTCTCTACCACTCTCCATCAGAACTTGATGGATAGATTTTTTCTTCCATATCCATATTTTCACCTATGTTCTCCTAAGTGGAATGCCAATGATGAGTTAATTTGGGTAACCGTTACATTTCATACTTCAGTTTTTAAAGCCTTGTTTTGGTATTCCTTTTTACGATGTGGGTTTCTATTAAACAAAATTTCGAGTAGTAAACCATTTATAACCCCGAAGGATTTCGAGGGTGAAATTCATTTTAAGGGGGTAGAATGTAGAAATCCATGATTTTATGAAAAATATTCTTTTAATTTCATTAATGTCTTGTGTTGTATGCTAAACCAAGATTACCTTGCACTATATGCAACACCGTATTAGCTTGCAGTATACGCAAAACTATTCTTGGATCGTGTTACACACAATTTTGATAATATTTATTCTACGCAACATTGAGTATATATATACATATATATTCAATGTATAAATGAAATATGGTTGGATTCTATTATACGAAACAACAAAGGATTCTTGCACAACACACAACCCTTACTTGGCTCGCATTACACGCAATCGCGACATTCCTCGATAGCGTGTGTTGTACGCAATACCGGGTTTTACTAAACAACAATATATTTGTTGTACCTCTCGTATCCCCTCGTGGTTTAATTTTCATGATCACAATCACTTTCTTATTTGTCTAACCTTGTTTTTAAGTGTTGTGGATGATAGGCAAAATACATCCAAAGGATTGGCCCAAGAAAGCTGGCAAAAATGGACTGAATTGCAGTCCACCGGCCAACCGGTGTGATAGCACCGGCCAGCCGGTGGACCTGGCAGAGGCATTGCCCACTGCCAGGTTCCACCGGTCAGCCGGTGGCTCTGTCACCGGCCAGCCGGTGGCACCCAGACCAATGGGGCAGCTACTGTCTCCCCACCGGCCAGCCGGTGGCTCCTCCACCGGTCAGCCGGTGGAGCCTGGACCAAAATTCTTCTCCTCTACCAAGGCACCGGCTGGCCGGTAGCCCAGTCAAACTAGCCGTTGGCTTTGACTAGTCAACCCTCTTTTGGCCTCCAACGGCTCCGAGGCCTTTTCCAACGGCTCCGAAGACTCCCCAAGGGTTCCATGCCTATAAATAAAGGCCAAGGAAGCCCCGGACACTAACCGGAACTTAAACCAAGCCCAAGGACACTTTGTTGATCATTCGGCAATCCTCCAGCGAGCCACCTCAAGGAACCCCAAGTGCTCCAACAACTTCCACATCCAAGGAGCTCCTCCAAAGAAGCTTGGAAGCGGCCTTCAACATCTCCAATCAATCAAAGGCGCCCAAGGCTTCTCAACATACGGGTTTTATTGTTTTATTTATTTTGAGCTTTAAATTGGGTTTGTGCCTACAAACCCCAAACTATTTCTCATCCCCTCCTTCTTTTGGGTTTCACATCACCATTAAGGTGTGAAAAGGTTGTCAAGATTTCCTTTAAATTGCTTGAGACAAAGGTGATCTATCCTTCACCTGTAAGAAGGATAGTGGGTTCTTGCTAAACCATTAAAAGCAAGTGGGTTCTTGCTCAACCATCAAAAGCAAGCTGTAATAGGTCCTAGTGCTACCTCAAAGCCTAGTGGGTTTCTTACTAAAACCATTGAAAAGCAAGCGGTAGGAATCTCTCAACGGTTGAGTTGGGAGCGGAGACGTAGGCCGGGTTTTAGGCCGAACTCCGTTATCAATTCTTGTGTCTTGCCTCTTTATTTTCCGCTGCACTTTCAACTTTTATTTTAATTTGTTAATTATTTTTTAAAAGGCAATTCACCCCCCATCTTGCCATCACTCCCTTTTTCTCCGCCCAACAATTAGTATCAGAGGGATAATTTGAATAATCCCCTAATCGGTTTCAAATTAAAGATCCTTTTTGATGGCTTCTACCGCTTCTTCTTCTCAAACTCTCGAAGGTCATTCATTGGGTCGTGCTCCATTGATTGATGGAACCGACTATTCTTTTTGGAAAACCCGCATGACCACTTTTTTAAAAAGTATTGGTTATCCAATTTATAAAATTGTTATGCAAGGATTTTCCCTCTCCTCTCCCGATGAGTCTAAATGGACCCCCGATGACATTGCTTATTTTGAGCTTGATGGCAAAGCCATGAACGCTCTTCATTGTGGTCTTGACCGTAATGTTTTTAATTGCATTTCTACTTGCTCTACTTCACACGATCTTTGGAAATTTTTAGAACTAACCCATGAAGGTACTAGCATGGCTCAAAAGCAAGAACCCGCTCAAAAGCTAGAACCCGCTCAAAAGCAAGAACCCGATGCAAAATCCGTACCCGCTTGCCCACTTCACAAGAAAAGGGCCAAAAAGAAGAAAAAGAAGAAGGCTTCAAAGGCAACATGGAGTGATAACTCCACCTATTCATTCTCCTCCTTCTCCTCGAGCGACCAAGGTAAAAAATGCCTAATGGAAAATCATGAGGTATCATCTTCCGACTCTTCTTCCTCGTCTTCTAGTTCTTCAAATTCTTTCAATCATTTGTCATATGAATAACTCCAACACGTTAGAGATCAATCAGAAAATGGTTTTCATGAGCTTTCTTCAAAATTTGTCGCTTTGAAAAAGGATTTCAAAAAGCTTTCCTCCGAAAAAGACCAACTTCACAAAGAGAAGGAGGAACTCTCCCTAAAAATCCAAAATTTCCCCAATGTTGATTCTTTGGAATCAACCATTAAGGACCTTAGGGAATCCCTAGCCAAGTTCACCCAAGGTGAAATTTTTTTTCCAAACTCTTAGGTTCTCAACGAGTATCTAGAACCACCAATGGACTTGGCTACACCAATATAGCTTCCTCCTCCCATGCACCCACTGTTTTTGTAAGGGGGAGCTCTAGTTTTAAATTTTGCAATTATTGTAAAAAACCAGGGCACCTAATTTATGAATGCGATTGCAAAAATGCCCGTTATGGTATGCCTAAATCTATTTACTTTTCGGATGAATTTTATAGGAGAAGACCCGCCATGAAACAAATTTGGATTGAAAAATCTCTTTTGGCGAGTCTCTCTGGGCCAAAATTAGTTTCGGTTCCAAAACCCTTTCCCTGATGATTTTTTGTTTTATTTAGGGGGAGAAAGTTTCCTTATTTGTTTTCAAACTTTCAATCTTTCAATTTCAAAACTTTCAATTCATTTTTCAATTTAAACTTTCAATTCAAACTGTTTTTCAAATTTTTCAATTCAATTTTCAAAAATTCCAATTGATCTTGATTTTCAATTTTCCCTCAATCAAGTTTTATGCCCCGAGCTATTTTGATAATCACAAAGGGGGAGAATTTCTTGATTGATTGGGGGAGAAACCTTTTTAGCATTTATTTTCAATCTATTAAAAGCATGCCTTTAATTTATGTTTTTACTTTAATTGTTTTGGTGATTGTGATCATCAAAATAGGGGGAGATTGTTGTACCTCTCGTATCCCCTCGTGGTTTAATTTTCATGATCACAATCACTTTCTTATTTGTCTAACCTTGTTTTTAAGTGTTGTGGATGATAGGCAAAATACATCCAAAGGATTGACCCAAGAAAGCTGGCAAAAATGGACTGAATTGCAGTCCACCGGCCAACCGGTGTGATAGCACCGGCCAGCCGGTGGACCTGGCAGAGGCATTGCCCACTGCCAGGTTCCACCGGTCAGCCGGTGGCTCTGTCACCGGCCAGCCGGTGGCACCCAGACCAATGGGGCAGCTACTGTCTCCCCACCGGCCAGCCGGTGGCTCCTCCACCGGTCAGCCGGTGGAGCCTGGACCAAAATTCTTCTCCTCTGCCAAGGCACCGGCCAGCCGGTGGCCCTGCACCGGCCGACCGGTAGCCCAGTCAAACTAGCCGTTGGCTTTGACTAGTCAACCCTCTTTTGGCCTCCAACGGCTCCGAGGCCTTTTCCAACGGCTCCGAAGAATCCCCAAGGGTTTCATGCCTATAAATAAAGGCCAAGGAAGCCCCGGACACTAACCGGAACTTAAACCAAGCCCAAGGACACTTTTTTGATCATTCGGCAATCCTCCAGCGAGCCACCTCAAGGAACCCCAAGTGCTCCAACAACTTCCACATCCAAGGAGCTCCTCCAAAGAAGCTTGGAAGAGGCCTTCAACATCTCCAATCAATCAAAGGCGCCCAAGGCTTCTCAACATACGAGTTTTATTGTTTTATTTATTTTGAGCTTTAAATTGGGTTTGTGCCTACAAACCCCAAACTATTTCTCATCCCCTCCTTCTTTTGGGTTTCACATCACCATTAAGGTGTGAAAAGGTTGTCAAGCTTTCCTTTAAATAGCTTGAGACAAAGGTGATCTATCCTTTACCTATAAGAAGGATAGTGGGTTCTTGCTAAACCATTAAAAGCAAGTGGGTTCTTGCTCAACCATCAAAAGCAAGCTGTAATAGGTCCTAGTGCTACCTCAAAGCCTAGTGGGTTTCTTGCTAAAACCATTGAAAAGCAAGCGGTAGGAATCTCTCAACGGTTGAGTTGGGAGCGGAGACGTAGGCCGGGTTTTAGGCCGAACTCCGTTATCAATTCTTGTGTCTTGCCTCTTTATTTTCCGCTGCACTTTCAACTTTGATTTTAATTTGTTAATTATTTTTTAAAAGGCAATTCACCCCCCCTCTTGCCATCACTCCCTTTTTCTCCGCCCAACAATATTATTATAATATTATTATGAACTAGCCGTTATGAATAGTATTAACTAAATTTTGAATTTTATAACATTATTATTCATCTTACACATTTTCTAGAACATGGTATAAGAACAAAATAAATTTTTCGGGTAAAATAAGTATTTAAAAAAAAATGCAGTTTTGCCGCCTTTTGATGGCGCACCCACTTTAAATCTAGTTTTTGACATGTTTATAAGTTCAATTTGACAAAATAAAATTATTCTTTGGAATTAATAAATAAAAATTTACTTTGGATAAATTTTTCATATTATTCTGGTAACATTCATATTTAGATGAATAGTAAAAACACGCTATATTTTAATTAAAAATAACCTTTTTCATTGCAATAATTTATATGGATAAATTATAATATTTAATGGTTTTAAAGTATAAATAGAATATATTTTTATCATTTAATATAATTTATGTCATTAGAATTTATTTTACATTAAATTCATAGGTTAAATCAATTCAATCTTTTGCAATGTTTTAAAGAAAAACCCGTTTTCTTTCGACAATGGGATTAATTTTAATTTAATTTCTGCAACTTTTGTGTATTGAATTTGGAAAAATGAATTGCATATTTGGAATCAGTGGGTCCAAATATGTTAATAAGATACTTTTTATTTTTGGGAATTATGAATAGTAACTACGGTAAATTTTATTTACCATAGTTAAAGGTAAATCGGGTAATTAAGGGTAAATATAATATTATAAAATTACCATAACACATGAAAAAATTCTATTGGATGGATAAAAATAGACCCATATAACCTAAGGGTCGTATTAGATTCATTTTATGGACTTTTGACCATGAAAATAATTTAATTCTTATTAAAACCAAAGAAAGTGACAACATGTCACTCTCTTAAATCATATAAGTATAATAATTTTAATTTAGTGGTAAAAATCATAAAACTTCAAACATGAATAGTATCCAGAAAGCTAATAAAATTATATAAATCATGATAATTTATTTATAATTTTTAGGTATTAAATAATTGTCATTAATTGTGATACATTAATGATACAGAAATTATTTATTAAATGGAAAATAAGTAATATAGCTTTTATTGAAATAATAATACCCATTAAAAGTCCCACAAACCTGACAAAAACTTATTGGTAGTGTATATCTACAGCTTAATAATCCAATTACCTAATATATGACTGTTTGGAGCCTTATAAAAGTGATTATGACAAATATATTATTATATTTTAAATAATGCCAAAGTTGTCACCTTCATAATTTAATAAATATAACAATTTAAATATTGTGATTTTAAGATTATAAATTAGAGTAAAAGTATTATTGTGAAATTAAATATATTTATATTCATCATGGAATTTTATTTTTAATTTTTATGCAACAAATCAGTATATTAAATAATTATACAAAAATGTTGTATTAATTAATTTATTAAGAGATAAACCAAATAAATGGTTTTAAAAATAATAAAATAAATAATATATCAACTATTTAATGTGATCCAATAATTTTATAGATACATATGAACGTTTATGAATCTATTAAAGCTTTTAGTTCGAACATATCTTCTGTATATATTTTATTTAAATTCAAATAAATGAATTGTGTCAAAATTGACACTATTGTTATTTTATAAAAATAACATATTATAAAATTGTTTAAAAATCACAAAAATATTTAAAAATTATAAATTTAACTTTATATGGTCTATAATGTTATAAAGTAAACAATTATGGAAAATTCACAACAAATAAGTAATTATTTGTTATAATTTAAAATCTATATTTTTATTACCACAAATAAACTTAAATAGATTAAATAAGGATAAATCAAAATGATAAGGTTTAAAATAAGACCCAAAAATGTCTAAATTTGATTGGTTGATGAGATTACAACTCTATCTCATCTAATATTTGAATATGAGTCATTTTTGGAGGTTTTTAAGTGGGGTTTGATTTATTATAAATTAATATTTTTAAGAATTCCAAAGGTGCCCCTCTCCTCCCTTATAAAAGGGCACCTCCTCCCTCTCTTCCACACACCACTTTGTGCCTTCAAGCTTGGAAAACCCCTGAACAATTCTCTTCTCCACTTCCCTAGAAACATCCTAGAGGTCCTGGTCTTCTTCAGAGATGAATTTTAGTTTCCTAAGAGGAGGTCTCAAAGAGGCACTTCAAAGAAGAGGCAATTTCCGTTACCGATTCTTTCACATTTATTTCTTCTTCCACTTATTCTTCTTATATTGTTTCAGTATGAAGTAATAAAATCAGTATTACTCATATACTGTTATGTTATTATAATTATGAAACAACACTATTTCACCATCTATCCATCCTACGGAAAACGAAATCACCGCGCGTGCGTACGTACGGAATACCGTCTCCACACCGTGGTGTAATCTATTTTCCACCACCACCTTACTTGGATGGGTATAATGGTGTACATAATAAATATATATTATTATTGTAAATTGATATTGATTCTGAAATAGTATACATACACTTCAATACAATTCCATGATCATGAGAACGATAACATCGCTTGTGCGTACGTACAGACTACCGTCTCCACGATGCGATGAGATTCATTCTCCACGTTAACCATTCATGAATGATTATAAAGTATATATAATAAGTAATCATGAAATATATGACATAATAATGATACTGGATTTATGTGTATATATATTTATGTCATCTAATTTATTCCCTTTTAACTCAATAAGGAAACGAAAACAACGTTCATGCGTACGTACGACCTACCGTCTCCATGAACGGTGTATTTCTTTCCATTTACTGATCTATTATATATATGTATATTCTGAATATATATTATATATAAATCATGTTTTATATTCTGGAATTATGTAATCATGATCTCGGTAATCATATGAATAATTACAAGTCAAAACACGGACGAAAAATGAAACAATTTTACCCAAAATGCTCTTTAACATGGAATTTACAAAAGAACGGGTAAAATAAAGTCATAAGTGAACCATATATGATATCATAACAATGAGTATGATTCTAGAATAAGTCAATTACATTATTTAAATCATTATACAGGAGGTTTGGACACTTACGAAGCAAATCAGACCTAAGGTAAGGGATAATTTTGCAAATCTCATTTTTATCCGAGATTGCTTATTCGTAAGTATTTACTGGGGTTATTGCTATCATCCATGTACATGTTTTATAAATGTGTACTAATGTATGTTTAAAGTCCTTTTTACCCATTTTTTACTTTTACTACATGGTATGTATGGAATCTTTCTTTTACGAGGTACTTTTCGACTTTTCCGACCAAAGTACGAGAAGAATGTCTTTTTAACTTATACGGCATGAAAGGATTTTTATGGTTTTATAAAGCCTTATTTTAATGATGCTCACTCCAAATTATTTCCTTACTATTTTCAACAAAATCTCTTTCTTTTAAAATAGCATGACGTTTTGTGAAAAGAAATTGATTTTGAAGAAGAAATGATATTTTCCTAAAGAATTCATTTCAAGTGTTTTATCAAAACCTTTTTCCATATAAGATGACATTATTTCATATGTATATGTTTCAAATATAAAGTCTCTATGATTTACATGGTTTCACTTTTCTTATTATGAAATGATATCCATTTCTTTTATATGGATTATGTGATTATGGGATGATGTTTATGAAACCCATTTTATTTATTGGGTTATCATGAATGATGTATGTTTATTTTGTGGCACAAGTAAGAATGATTTCATTATGAGATGGGTGGGACCTATACCTACCTCCAATGCATTGGGAAAAGATTTATTTCTCATGAGATATACATGTCTGGAATGGTAAGTTAAACCAGTTCAGTAATACAGGACTGGAACGAGGAGTGAACTCGATTTAGAAAGGGACATTGTCCACTAAGATGGTCTTGGCAGCAATGCCTTGGCTACTATGGAAATCATATCCTGTGCTTAATGGTTGACACAATTGCATGTTTTATTCCCATGCTATTTTATCATGCTTAATGTTTCTTTATTATCTATTCCATATGTAGTTCTATGTTTTATGTCTTTTCTCAAGCTTTTGATGTTTAAACATTATTTTCATGTTCTAAAGTTCAAATGTATATGGTATGTTTTATTTTATCCATGATTACCCTTACTGAGCATTTGATCTCACCCTTTTTATGTTTTCTTTTCCCTAGGATATAAATAAAGGTTTTATGTAAGAAAAAAGGGGATGATCTTTATGGGAGATGTTGAAGATCTTTCACCACAATTAGAATATTACGTTCCAAGTTTCTAAAGACACTAAACTATTACGGTCCTTGTGTGTCTGTTTTTGTTATGTATTAAGTATTCCGCAAAAGTAATGTAATGTTCATGTACGTCAAGATTCGGGTCTCTACAGGTAAGCTCTAGAAGTGCCAGTTCCAGATATGAGAAGTCCACTTTCTAGGACACATTGTCTCGAAGGCTGGAGTTGCGGTGGATCCATCAATGATAGAGGCAGTTCTTTCTTGGGAGCCACCAGGAGCGTGACCGCGGTGTGGACTTTCCTAGGGTTTAATGGGTACTACTGGAGATTCATACCTAACATTTAAAGAATTTCATCACCCTTGTCAGCTTTGATAAAGAAGGGGAAATCATTCATATATAAGCAGAGATTCTAGGAAGGTTTCTAGAAGATGAGGTAGAGATTGACGAGTGCCTCCATCTTGAGGCTACTAGAAGAGTGCATTGGGTATGTAGTCTATTGAGAAACATAAGGGACCGGACTAGGATGTGTCTTGATACAAGAGCAAGCAGTCATTGCCTATGGCTCACAATTTCTAAGGAATCATGAGAAGAAGTACACAACCCATGACATGGAGTTAGCAGTAGTGGTATTTTCCTTGAAGATGTGGCAGCACTACTGGATGGATGAACAATTTACTATTTATTATGATCACATGAGTCTCAGGTATATCTTCTCATAGAAGGACCTAAACTTGAGACAATGATGATGGTTAGAGTTCCACCAGGACTATGACTTTGAGATAGTCTACACCCATGGGAAGGGGAACGTGGTGGAAGATGCACTCTGCAGGAGGTCTGGTTTTTAGTTTCTGAGTGAAATGACAAAGAAATTAGTCGTTTTGCAGTTCTCATTCATGGATAGTGATAGAGCATCTTACCTACAGTCTATTATAGTCACTCCCCCACTCCTTCAGTGAGTTAGGGAGGCACAACCTGGGGACATTGACTGTGAGACCTGATGTGCTAACATATCCATAAGACAGACTCCTAAAGGATTTTATGAAGTTGGAGACCACGTCCTCCTTTTTAAAGGACGCACCATGGAACTAGTGATTCTACGGGAGGAGGTTTGGAGGGAGTTCCATACATCCCCATTGGCGGTACATCCTGGTGTGGAAAAGATGTACCAGGACCTTTGGAATCAGTACTAGTGGAAAAGGATGAATAAAGCAGTGGTAGATTTCATTTCATGATGCCTCACTTGTCATAAAGTGAAGGCCAAACACCGGGTACAAGTAGACTTGACTCAGCTATTTGAGGTGCCATAATGGATGTGGGGTGGAATCTCCATAGGCATCATGATAGAACTACCATGTACATCCAAGGGCCATGATTCCATCTGGTTGATCGTTGATCATCTCACCAATTCGGCCCACTTCCTACCCATCTGGGAGCTGGGATCTGTAGAGGGATTGGGCTGCCTCTATATACAGAAGATCGTGTGACTTCACAGGGTTACATCAATGATAATCTCTGATCGTGATTCTCATTTTACGTCCTGGGTGTGAAACGGATTGTAGGAGGCATTCAGGACTCATCTACGTTTGAGCACTGCCTTTCATCCTGATACAGATTGTCAGATAGAGTAGACCATACAGATGATTGAGGACTTTATTTGTGCTTGAATTCTTGAATTTTTCTATAGTTGGGAGGATCACCTGCCAATGGTTTGTATACAACAATAGTTATCAGTCCACCATCATCATGGATGCATTTGAGGATTTGAATGGACGACCATATAGATCACCTCTATGCTGGACACACCCAGGGGATTTAGCACTTATGGGTCCAGAGCTGGTACGGGTTACCACTGAGAAGGTGCAGGTCATCCAGGAGCAGATGAAGACTACACAAAGCAGGGATAAGTCTTATGATGATTAGATATGGAGTCCCATGGAGTTTGAGGAGGGTGGTCATATTTTCCTTTGGGTCTCACCTTGACGAGGATTACATATATTTGGATGGGGAGGCAAGCTATATCTAAGATTCATCGGACCATTTCAGATTCATAGTAGAGTTCTTGAGGTGGCATACCTCCAAGATCTTCCCCCACAGGTGCACAAGGTGCACAACATTTTCCACGTATTGCAGTTGAGGAGATACGTTCATGATCCATTGCACATCATCAACTGGGGCGAGCTGGACATTGACGATGGGGCGATGTTTTGAGTGTTCTTAGTGGAGATAGAGTATCGATAGGACAAGGTCCTTCATGGACGATTGATTAATCTATTGCGAGTTTGGTGGCAGCACGGGATCCTCTAGGAGATCACATGGGAGTGGGAGGCTCAGATTCATGCTCAATACCCCCATTTGTTTTCTTAGCTTTTGTTGTGGATTTCAGGAACGAAAATACCTAATGTGAGGAGAATGTAAAGGCCCATAAATTCTGTATAAATTTTTTAATTAAATGGAATTATTATGAGACTACAAAAATTGATCGCATGTGATTCTAAGGCCCGGTATTCCTAGAAAAGAGTTTTAATTTTTTTAAGGTACGTTCAGTAAATGTTCGGAAGGGGTTTTCTATCTTTTGAACTGGTTCTTAGATTGAAAATATGAGGGCACTATTGAATTAGCAGAACCAGAATTTACTTAAGGGAATATTATCATCATCCGACACGGTTTGGTAAAAATACATAATTGTTGGACATTTCAGAAAAATAAAAAAATAAAAAAATAAGTTATTTTATTCCTTCTGTAATAGTTGAGTGGTGGATGGAGGTACTGTAACGTAACCTCATGCATTTAATGAGAGTTATATAATGGCATGAACCATTGTTTTAATAACCAAGAATCTTGTAGGACAAAACAGAACATTAATTGTATTTCATTAATGAAACACATTAATGAACGCAATGTGGGTGGTTCCTTTTCTTTGATTTAATCAAATATTTGGTGTGAGTTTTGGGAACCCACGGGAGGAATCTTGATGAAGTGTTGGCAATTTCTTCCTCCAACAAAGTTTGGAGATTTGATGACACCATTTAGGATTCAAAATGGACATTGATGGATGATGGAGACCGCTGAAGAACATCTCCGAATAGTAGATTCTCCTCCTTCATCTTCAGCGAATCCTGCAAGATCATTGTAGGGGTTAAATTTTTTTAAGAATTTAAATGATTTCATCTCCCCGTTATTTATTAATAAGAATGATGTGGATCAAACAACTATTGGGTTGATCTGCTACACATTCATTTTGTGTGGGAGGTTTTCATGGCGATTCATTTTGGGGTTTTATTAAATCCTTTTATGATTATTGTTTCCCCCTCATGTTATAACACTGACGCGGAGGGGGCGGGCCAAAACGAACTAAGACCGGACCCACCGTTGAACTTGTTCTTGATGCGTTCTTCATGAGAAAATGTTCAACTTCATGGAAACACAAAACCGAAGGCCACATAGTAAAGGTGGCATCCCAGGAGGCTCGTAGGCATAGACATGAAGAGAATCAGACCACCGGAGCATCACCAATGGCCCACTGAAGTTTCTTCGGTGCGACACCTTCCAACGGCACTGACCGTGAGGAGGTGGTGGTGCTCGCAAGAACTATAGAGAATAGGGGCGGTCGATAGATGTCAGTCACGTCGAGGGAGAATGGCGCGCTGTGGAGGAGACGTCGCGGCTCCGGCCACGGGGAAGGAGGACTCGCACCCGTGGGTCCCACCCTAGATTGGTCCACCAAACTGGTCAACTGAAGGGGGTAGCACTAGCCTGGCACTGTCTGTTGAAGTCCAAATGAATTGAAGTCCATTCGGTGGGGAGTTGGAACTGTGCCCAACTGACAGTTGTGCCTAGCCGGTGGACCGAACCGAGTCCAGCTGGTCTGGGGCCGGATCTAGTGGGTCTGGGCCGAGCCCAACTGGTTCAAGTTGAGCCCAACGGGCCGGTTCATCCCTGGGCGGGTCTAACTTGGGTCGAAACCGAGTCGGGTCGGGTTTCCCCATACCAGGTTGAGTCGGCCGAGATAGGGTTAGGTCGGGTCGGTCCGGACTCGGACCCAGTTTGACCAAGTTACGCTTAAAGGGCCATAACTCCAAAACCAGATGTTTATTTGATGAACTGTATACAGAAATCGAATCCTTGGGATTAGGCAGTCCTTTTGAGATACTCCACTTGGGTTTTGGAGAAAGTTAGAGTATGGTCAGGTAGGATCAAACCTGAATCCAACCGGGACCTTGGTACTAAAATGCTTATAACTTGCATACTAGGCATCCGATTGGAGTGTTGTCTATTGCGTTGGAACCCTTATGAGATCGCGGTTCTTAGGGTTACCTAATTGTGGGAATTTTTGGTGGTTGAGTTATAAACAATGGCTTGAGGATCATATCCTCCCAGAATCCAGCGTGCGAAGTGCAGGAATCCAGTGGTTGGCTTTGATGTGACAAAGCACCCAGCAATCCTCTGTGGGTCAGAACCTATCGATCCTCTATGGGTTAGAAGTTAGAAATCCTATGTGGTTCATCACTTAGTGAGACTCTTTGAGTCATTCTTTAGCGATCCTCTTTGGGTCTGCACCTAGAAACCCTATGTGGGTCAGCACTAAGGGATCCTCTGTGGGTCAGCACTCAGCGAACCTCTGTGGGTTAGCACATAGCGATCAACTATGGGTCAGCACCTAGCGATCCTCTGTGGGTCAGCACCTAGCGACATTGTGCGGTCTAGAATCAAAATCCTCTCAACATAATAACATGATCTATATCTATGACTAATCATTTATATTCATATTCTTTAAGTTATATGCCTAGTTTGAGCTCAGTATTTTACTTGTACATTGTGATTGGGATCATGCTTTGTGGTTTTTCCTTTTTGGAATTCTAGGAGAACTTTGGGGGTCTCGGGGTCTCTACTGTGAATTATTATAATCACCCATGCACGAGATTCACCAACACCTCTTTGTGTATTGTGAATATGATAGATAGATTTGAACGAGGTTAAGGATCTAGGACTAGATGGTGCACAGAGGTGACCGGTTGACATGTAGATCCGCAGTGGAAAACTGTACCTACCCTTTAAGTAGGATCCTTGGCGGATGACCTCAGAAGAAGTTTTCCCTTTTGCTGTATTTTATTTTAGTTGGGTTTGTATTCTGACCCATTTTACTTCAGTTCACACTTTTAATTTCAGTATTCCTACTACGTGGTTTGTTCTTTCTGCATACCTGGTCTGTGTTTTTGCAGTTTTAAAGGCAATGCCTTCCCATTTTAAGGACGTGCCTTTCCGGTGCTAGTCGCCAACCTCTGGACTATGGAAGGTTGGATTGGGGTAGTCACGACATGGGCCCCGAGGGATGGGTCAGGACAAATGTAATCTAGGGGAATATCCCAAGGAATTCTATAATAACAAAATTCTAACTTAGTCTATGTTAATTATCCAATGTAAATGTGATAATAAGTGATTGAGCCCAGGGATGTATCTAAGGTGCCTCATGTCTATATATGTCTTGTTGAATCTAAAGGGTGTATCCATGTTATCCTATAATGAATGTGGAGGGATCTTAAAGTCTCACACTAGGCATCCACTAAGATTCAAAGATTGGGTTCCAATGTGAGACTCACCCTTGGAAACCCACATCCATGAATCAGAATAGAATCCATGAGTGCACAAGGAATTCCCTAAGAAATCCAATTCTAAATCAGGTTTGGACACTCCTATGATAATTCCAAGGTCTATATACAATAAGAAACATATTCTTGATCAATTAATTAATTAATTATATGTAACAATCATACCATTTAATTATTACATGGATCGTTTCATACCACTCATTAGTGTGACATGGTTAATAGGACATGAAACCATTTCTTAATTCATATAATTCATAATCATTTTATTAGTTTCACTCCTCTACCTTCCATTATAATTTTAAATGGGTTCTACATATGTCCAACCAAGTCATTAAATTACAATAAATTTATCAAATTCATATGTGTAGTATAATTTCTAAATTAACCATTTAAAAATTCATTATTTATGTGGAAAAAATACCCTAGAAGGGTCAAGTGACATTTACATAATCAAGGGATAGAAAAAAACTAATTCAATATCCATTTAATTAAGGCGGGCTTACCATTAGAAGGTTCAACACAAAGCACACCCGAATGGTGGCATAAATGAACATAACAAACCTCAAAAGTAATATTCTAGGGAAACACCCAACTTGGGGTGGTCGAAGTTGAGGATGTAACCTCCAAAAATGGATAAAATTTATAAAAAGAGTCTTAGAGTATGGTTCTAATGACAATAAGCAAGGAACATTAATTAAAAATGTAATGCCTGATGAAATTGGTGCACACACATAAAAATTTATAAAAGAAAAAATATTTAGGGATGAGCTATAGAACGCATACATCACACTCCTATGAATCTCATAATCAAGTATCAGCCTCTATTTTGGCATAGATTGGATGATATCTGAAGAAAAAACCAATTCCTTGAAAAATTGGGCATATTAGCCCATATCTAAATAGTGTCTTCGATAAAAAGAATTATTATGAACATATGAAAATGAATTGAGTACTTAACGATGCACATCAAATGAGATGAATGGGGATCAAATCAGAATTTGGATGGTGATATGTGATAGAATTATACCAAATATGATTTGAGAGATCCAAAAATGGATAAGAAAAGGTGTTTTCTGTTGGATTGACCAAGGGAGAAATAAATAGGTTTTAAACATTTAATTAATGGAGAAAGGTTAACATGTCCCAAAAACATGGGGTCACATGGTTTGGCCATATAGTTTTCCAAACCATGCACCAACAATGACTATGTTACTACTTAAAGGGTAAATTTTCATAGTTAGGCTATGTGGTCCGAGAAACCATGCACCAACCATGAGAAATGTCTCCACTCAAAACTACAGACCAACCGCATAGTCATGTATTCCAATATTTATGGTTTCCCCAAACCATGACACCTCATGGTTCTCACTGTCCTGCCCTGTATAGTTATAATAGACCATACAGGTTTGGCTCATGGTTTCTGCTAACTCTGTGGCCCATGTTTTTCTCCACCAGCTGGGTTTTGGGGCTCAGAATAGGCCCTAGACCCCCACAAAAAAACCTTTATAACCATATAAGGGATCCATATTAGGATAAAAATATAGAATTTTGGAAAATTTAAAATGATTAATACATAATATAAAAATCATGTTCTTACAACCTTCCCCATTTAAAGGAACTTGTCCCAGAGTTCACCTTCCAAGGGTAGTGGAGCACTGTCTGGGAAAAACTCTTTCCACTGGGCATGTACACCAGCCTCCCGCACCCAAGTCTCATATAATAAACATAAATTCTACCATATAACCAATAATAAAGGTACACACATTCCTCTGAGATCATTCGTTCTCTATTCAATGATGCGTATAAGATACTACTTAAAAGAATCATCTACATCTATCTCAACATCCTTGGTATCAAAAGTATGAGACAGTTCAACATGATATTGGGGAATATATGAAACATGGAAGAAATTTTATATTTCATGGAACCTATGAGCTATTAACAACCAATAGTCTACTATAAATAATCTCTCCAATATCTAAAATAACATTATATAACGAGGAGACAACTTCCCTTGCCTCTGTATCCGTCTATGCCCAATCATGGGCGATACCCATTGGAAAAAATGACCCTCATCCCTTAAATCTGGAGGTCATATGTGGTGACATGAGTACGATTATTATCTATACTAAATAGTAGACATACACATATATATACGCCAAACATACTATGAAGTCACCTTCATGAGACAAGGATCTAGTAAGGCAGCCTCTCCAACCTCTATTAGTCATAAGAGTGAACGACATGGTTTATAATACAAGGCCTCAAAAGGATCAACCTGAATTGTTAAATGAAATATATTATTATAGGTGAAATTCAATAGAGGTTTATGATTTTCTCAAGGCCTGTAAAAATCAATGGAGCATGGTCGGAGAGTATCCTTTAGAACCTATACAGTCCATTATGATAGGCTATCAGTCTGAGGGTGAATGCTTGTTCTCAGAATCACCTATGCATGTATAGATTTATAGAATCCCTTATATAATGTGATGTGAAATGAGTGTACCTATCTAAAATGATAGTATAAGGGACCCCATGTAGTCATATTATATCATGGATATACAATCTTCTAATATCATAAACAGATAATTTCTCTCGGATACGAAGGATTTGGGTTACCTTCGTTAGTTTATCAACAACAACCCAAACTTTTTTTCAACCTTGAGGAGAACTCAGTGATCCAACAAAAAATTCAATGGAAACATATTCCCACTTCCATTCCAGAAAAAAAAATATTATAAGCCTAAATTTATCCGGTGATATACCTTCACCTTTTGATTGGATGAACACCTAGTGATAAATCCCACTGTCTGATGTTTCATCCCAGACCACCAATAATGGTGTCACATATCTCAATAAATCTTGAAGATTCCTAGATGAACATCCCATAGAGAAGCATAAGGATCGTGCTTCAATTCCTTTATTATATCCATAGGAACCCAAAAAAATCCATGAATATGTAGGATATCATCTCCATCCACAAACCAACCGGGAGGTGGGTTATATCCAAAAATACTCTCATAGATAATCAAGCCTTCGAGAGATAAAAATTTCGTACACATAACCATATAATGGAGGGAAGAGGTAACTATAAATTCTGAGAGATAAGAATGATTATAACTATTATGAAACTCTAGATTCATTTTAGGCAAGAAGGGTAACAATTTCTATTCATCACTAACTTTCACATCAACATGTTCCTATGTTTTCTGGCTCAACACATCAAGAACTACATTTATCTTTCCAGGATTATAGAAATTCTCAATGTCAAAGGAATGGTCATATTCAAATAATATTCACCATCTAATGTTCAAGTCATTCTGTGAAAATGATATATTTCCTGTCCTTGTAGTTTTTATAACCCACAAAACACTCACACAAAAGATAGTGTCTCCTGAAACGTAAAGCATTGACAACTGCTGCTAGCTCAGGATCATACGTCGGGTAGTTTCTATCATGATGCCTCAACTATCAATATCTATACATTTTCAATATATACATAAAAATTAAAACTACTCTCAATCCAATGATTGATTCATCATACAATAGAATACATCCTCTTCCAGGCTCTGGAAGAATCAGAATTAGAGCAGATACTGTAACAACTCAAGATTTTGAGAAGTTTTTTTAATTAATTTAATCTGTTTGATATTTTTCATTTCAAAAAAATACTAAAAATAGATTTTTATTGGATGACTCAGTATGTCTTGTTTATATGAAAAACCAAGTTATTCATGCACTACATGCAACAAAATGTTTATCATGCTCTACATGGAACATAGAGGTTAGCATACATTACACACAATATTGACTTTCCTTAATGGATTGTGTATCACGCAAGAGTGAGTTTTACCAAACAAAAATATATTTTTAAAAATATTATTATATTATATAGGAAGATATAAAATATCCATTAAGTTAGTGGTTATTAATAGGATTAACTAACTTCTGAAAATATGTGGTTAAATTAATTAGTTATGAATTATTTAAAATGAATATAATAACCCATTGAATATAGAGGGAATTTTTTTATAAGAACTACTTTTATTAGAATAAATAAATTTTATCATAATAAATTAATTTAATCAATATTGGGGAATGGTATTAATGAAATATAAATTTTAAATATTCAATAATTTTTTTTTGGTATTCATCCAATGGATTTGACAGACATATGATACGAGCTAACCCATTTTTGTACATAAAATCCAATATTCTTATAAAGGTAGTTTTACCCCATTTTAAAGAAGAATCCATTTTAAATCCAATTTTGGGCACATTAATAGATTTAATATGTAATTATAAACATATAGTTTGAAAAATAAAATAATAATTAGTTTAGGATGGATATTTTTTTATTTTTCTCTGATGTTTCATTTTTCACTGAATAGTGAAAAATACTATATTTTAATTCAAAATATCTTTTTCATATAGTATATTTTTTGGTTTCATTTAAATTTTAAATACTTTAAAAGTTTTAATATATCATACTTTTATCAATTAATCCAATGAAGTTCATTGTAACCTAGTTTAAATTGAAATTGGATATAAAAACTTAACAAAATTTTGATCATTTATACTTTAAAACCCATCATTATCATCTCGTCTGGTAGATTAAATTTAAAATAATTTCTACCACATATATGATTTGAATTTCAAAAAATTGATTCCATATTTTTAATAATAATAATTTTTAATTTTTAATACGGTCAAATTATTTTTTGACCGAAAATATTAGTGACAATAATTAAAATTAATTATAATGATTAATGTAAAATTAAGCTCAACAAGTGAATAGAAATTAAACTCAATAGCCCAAATGACATAGATACTTGTTCAGAACCCATTTTATACCCATTATTTTTCCATTAACCTTCCATTTTTTCTTTTTTTTGTGTTTTTTATGACTTTTTTCTGGTAAAACATGGGTACACCTAACTATTTTTTCAAAAATACCAAGTGTGTCCTTTTCCTCCCCTATAAAATGCCACCACCTCTCCCCTTCCTCAAACCTATAAAAAAACATTGGTTATGAAAATATCTAACCAATAAACCTCTAAAAACTAATAAAATTATTATTAAAGTCTCTCATTGAGAATAAATCATGTAAAGGAAGTCCTTTGGTGGAAACCAAAAAGAGATACCCAATGAAGAGGTAACATCCTTTCTGATGCTCCTTTATCATTTTTTTTATTCTCCACCCCCTCCACTCTAATTATTACATGATTATAAAAAACACAAGTATCCTATATATATATATATATGTTTTTATGATAAGGGTTATATCTACACTTACACACACTTCCATCTAATGCGTAAAGAACACATTTCTTATCATTATGATGAACTACCGCCTCACAAAATGATGATTGTTCATTTTTCCATTACCATATTTCATGGTTGGGAATTATAATGGACACACCATTTATATATGATATATATGATCCTTATTATTTCATTAATATTATTTAATTATTTTAAAAAACATATATTTATACTTTCCATTTTTGTGTAAATATGATAATTTCGTTTGAGGAAGTGTTGACTACCCCCTCTTCAAATCGATGTGATTCATTCACACACTACATGTAATGTATTTAGGATGAGTTTAGTGAACTTATATTATATACATGATATAATAATGATACCTTAATAATGGTATATTTACATATATATATACATATATGTCATTTACTTTCTTTCATTCAATGCGACAATCAAATTGAAACAACGTTCATGCGTACATATGGCCCACTGTCTACATGAAAAGTGTATTCCATTTACTACATATATACTATATGGATTATCATAATACACATATTATGAATATATATGATATTTATATCATGTTTTAGATTCTGGAAATCATGATATAAGTATAATAAAAACTGATATTATAAATTAAGACACTTACAAAGAACAAAGCGGATATTACCAGAAGTGAAACATTAAAATACCCGACCCGAATAGACCAAAGGCCTTAATTTTTATTGATTTTTGATAGCCCCCATTTCAAGGGATGATGGGGAACCTTTAAAAGTCCAATAGTATTAGATATTATAGGCTGTTAGGCTTAAGAGACATACATTACCTGAAGGTCTTAGGGAATTCAACCAACCTATAAATACAAGGAGCTTCCCCTCCCAAAAATCTGCATCATGATAATTGCTCTCCACCTTTGTATGGTCATCTAGATATGCTTCTCATGCAAGCATAGGGTATCCTTGATGGCATATCCATACCCTCTCATTCTTCAAAATCCATTGGTTCTACTTTGGTGAGTTCAACTATTCTGAATCCTCCTTTGGGGATGCTCTTTTTTTTGTAGAATCTGTCTGGGGAAATTATACCAATCATGTGGCCTGAAATCCTTGAGGTGTCCCGAAGGCCTTAAATGTGGCCCGAAAGCCTTACTAACCTGAAGGCCTGGGTGACTAGAAGGCCTTAAGGACTCCAAACCCAAACCGGTGGCCCAAGTTGAATAGTTCCGGTTGCTACAGTATCAAACACTACCTGCCATAGTACCTAATACAGTACCTGCTAAAGTACTTCTACTATGCTAGAATTATGCCTCCACCTGGTTTTGAACCTTGGTCTCATGGATGCACTTAGATAGACCTCAACAACAGGGCTGAGCCTCATGTTCTTAATAGATAATTGTTACCAAGAAGGTTATATAAAGTCATAATCAAACCATATATGGTATTATATATAATAATATGGTTCTTTGATAGGTTTATAATAAACCTATATTTATTATATATTAATTTTTTTTACTACAATGAGTATCAAGAAAAAAAGTAAGGTAATTTCATCTCATTTATCTCTGTGATACATGCCATGTTCACCACTCTTTTCTTTTTTGTTTTGTATATACTAACTATGAATTTATTATATAATTATTATTCATTAATATATGTTTATATAAATATCCATTATATGATCTTTTTTCATGGGGTTTATATTTCAAAATTTACCAAATCAATAAGATAGTTTCATCCCAATTTACCTTCATTGATATTCATATTTTTTTATGCAACAAAATTATTTTTGAGGTGTATATACTTCAATTTGAAAGGTTTTATCATAAATATCCTTATTTTCATTATTGTTTAATCATCAATTAATTTCATTTTCTTACATGGATATTATTATCCCATGTTACCATGTGGTAAGAATTTATTGAAACAATTTCATCGTTTGTCGGGATTGTTTGTGGTTTTGCTTCCATTAAAGAAATATTATAATACATCTCCCATGAAAACTCATTAGCTTCTTTATCCACGATTTATTCATGATATCTCCATGTATTAGTACATTTTTCCACTATTTAATACTTCATATAATTAATAAACATTTTTAATAAAAATTTGAATTTATTTCTCACTTCAGTATAAAATCTATTTTATTTTAAAAACAATTTTGTAAAAAATATTAATTTTTTTAAATAAACCTTTTATATCTTTTTTAGGATAAAATTATTTTAAAAATGGCATACAATTTACAAATAATTTTTTATAATTTCTCAAAGTTATTTTCAATGAAATGGTTTTCAAACCCTTTTCAATATTTTTTTATATCTTTTCATAGTGTTCTCAATGAAATGGTTTTCAAAATGTTTTCAAGCTTTATTTATAAGTTATCAATTTTATTTTCAAATATACGGTTCTCAAAAATGTTTTAAAAAATTCTATATAATTTTTAAATGTGTTTTAAAATATAATGGTTTTTATAATGGTTTGAACCATAATTTTTATGCTTTCAAAGAAAATTCTTTTCAATAATGTTTTTAATCTTCTTTTACATGTTTTCAAGGTAAAGGGTTGTCAATATTATTTAAAGACTTATTTTTATGTTTTCAAAGTATTTTAAAATAATATGGTTTTAAAAAGGTTTTTGTTAAAAAAATAGCTTTTCAAAGAAGAAATGAAATTTCCCTCAAGAAATGTTTTTGGATTATTTTTAAAAATTATTTTTCCTCTATGATGTCCTATATTGATGTTACTCATTCCTTTTTTGGGAATTATCCAAAGGTTCAATTCATATTATTTCAATAAATTTTTTATTTCATGATAGAATGATTCCTATTAAACCCTATTCTCTTTCACAGGTTATATTGTTTTGAATCACTCTTCTTTTCACAAGTTATTCTTTTGATGAAATGATATAAAACCTATATCTTTTCCATAGGTTATGTTATGATTACATTTTTATGAAACCCATTTCATTCCATGGGTTATGATATGATTGTTCATGATTTTTCTATCAAATGTAATTATGATTTAATTATGATATGGGTGTCACCTATATCTTCGTCAAATGCATTGGGTAATGATTTATATCCCATTAGATAGATTAAGATGGTCATGAGTGTGAACCTTGAACTAAGATGACCATGGGAATGAACCATGAATACCAAGATGGTATGAGGAGTGAACTCATACTAATATTATGGATATGGAAGTGAAACATGACTACCAATATTGTATAGGGAGAGATCCCATACTAATAACATATCCATGGAAGTGATGCCTCTACTACTAGGTAAATAATTTTTATATGATTATATGTCTTCTACAATTCCATGTCCTATTCCTAGGTTATGCTATCATAGATTATGTTCATTATTTCTATATTATTAATGTCTTATGAACAACTAAGATTTATTCCATGGTTCATGTTTATAATTTTTGATTTACAGGGTATGATATTCTAATGTTCTGATAGTGTTATCATACCCCTATGCTCATGATTATTCTTATATGTATCCCTTATTTTCCCCTACGGAGCATTTTAGCTCAGCATTTTTTATGTTTTATTCCCTATATTATGAAGATATATATTAATTATTATGTGTCTAATAATGTTGATAGTCATGAAAAAACCTAGTGGTAGATAATGTAGATCACTGATATATCAGTGTTTACGGTTCTCTGTTTCCAAAGGAACTAAACTAACATGGTATTTGGGAATCTGTTGTGTATTGTATTAAGTATTTCCAAAAGTTATGTATTGTTTATGTATCAAAATATAGGGTCTATATAGTTGGTATCATAGAAAATGATTAGTTTCCCTTTTTATACTAGGATGATGAAACTTTAGTAAGATCCCTTGGTATATTTCTAAGGATATTTCTAGGGATTTATTTAAGGATAACTGTAATGATGAGTTAACGTTTAGGAAAATGTATTCGAATTTTGGTAAATGATAGAGTGAGTGATTTCATAGCAATGAATCCCAACCTTGATACTACAAGTATATGTGGCTCTAGAATAGATATACCCAGGGGTAACAAATCCAATAATGTGTGTCAATCCATACTTAGTGTAACCTCATACATGGAAACATGCCCTTCCACAGACTTAGTTTTACACTCATAGGGAATATGCTTTGGAAATTCACAAACAATTCATGATCCATCCGAAAGTATTTAAAAATAATATGAATATTAATAAAACAATATGAAACTATGATTTCATATATAAAATAAATAGGATTCATGATTTAGGCATCCTAAAAGTAATTTTCCATGATTATGTGGTTTAGGGGTTGATAAGTTTTTATTATGCAATGAATTATTATCTTAGTCAATGGAAAAAATAGAAGGAAGATGAATAACATTGAATTTTTTATATGTGGAATGTATGGGAATTATAAAAGTTTATTTACCATGTGTAATTTTCTTAAAAATAATTATGAAGGTGGTGTCAGTAATGGTTATACTTCTAAAGATAAAGGGACACTAAATGAAATATGAAAGGCATGTGATGTTCTTCTATTATTTTTTACATTAAACATAAGGAGCCTAATTAGATTAAGGTTTCCGAACCTTAATATATGATTCATATTTCATATTCTAGGAAAGAGGTATTATGGAATAAGTTTGTGAAGAATGAGTAATGTTTTAAGAATAACGTTAGATGAATGAAGTATTTATGTTTTTTAATTACAAGAATATGTCATATAAATCATGAAATATATATAATTATTTTTAGTATGATTTATCATTTTGGATTAAAAAGGATATGTTTAATGGTTATGAAGATGTAGAAAATTTATTTAATGAAAATATGTAATTTTTATTTAGGGAAAGTAACCCTTAATGTGCTTAATATTAAGAGAATATTGTGTTTATCATGGATAAATAGATGTTTAATTTGTATAAAATAAATTGGATAGAACTGATTACACTGGAACTAATTATTGACTTGTTGACATAGTGGTCTATGTCATTATGTATAAAGTCTAATACTTCTTGGATTTAAAGAATATATACAGTAACCTTTGGAATGATGAATCATGCATGTTTTCCAAAGGTAATTTTGTAATTTTGGTTATTACCATGTTTCAAGATAATATATGATGAGGGTATTCACATATTTGGAATGTGACAACCAATATATAATTTGGGATATATATGGGATCAATGTTAATATGACTTCAGGACTTTCTTTATAATTATTTGTATTTTCATCCTTTGAAAGTGTTATAAGGTTAACCATTTATGGAATGTTTAAGTTAAACATTATATAAAAAATTTATGTATTGATGTTGTATTTAAAACCTTATCTAAAAGGGTATTTAGTAAATAACCTTATTTGAATGATGCCCATCATATTTATTATTGGAAATTATATTAGTGTGGTTTTAGAAAATGGAATCTTTATTGTCTGGTGACAACCAATAAAGTCTGGCCAGGATATGGGTCTTAAACCCATGACTAAAAGAAGATAACGGTTTTACACCTACCACTGGACTACGATATGTCCTAGTTAATGTGTAATTATTTATTATGATTAAATATTAATGATGAACCACTAGTGTTAATTTTTCATAGATTAATATATTAACAATATTTATTTTAAAGAATAGTTAGAGACATATAGTTAGACTTTTCATTCTTTTCTGGGCCTTAAGATCCACTAAATGTGCATTTTAGTGCTTGAGACATAAAAGTTAATTTTTGGACATCCATTTCATAATGTAATGGATGAATTTGAAATTGAAAAAAGTTGAACCAAAGAATAAAATTTTATTTATAGAAATATATCATGTAAATATATTTCAATATATTCTTGGTCAATAAAATAATTAATAAATGTTAATAATATGATAAAACATGTTTTCCTAAAACCTTTATTTTTTTTGAACCAGTGACCTTTTAAATCATCACAGATCTATGAATTTTAGGTCCTTAACTTTTCATTGATCATTCAATTATTTTTTACTGATGACCACAATCACTCCCAAGGAATATTTAATATTTTCCTCTAATTTCATATTTTCACGTCTCACCTATGTTATCATATTTTATAATCTAGTTATGATTTACTTTTGGTAACTATTACAACTCCAAATTTCCCAATTTAAAGTATTTTTTGTATTCATTTCTATAATGTCAGCTTATATGAAAGAAACATTAAAGTATTAAAACATTGACAAAACAAAATATTTTTTAGGGAGAAATTCATTTTAAGGGGGGTAGAATGTAACACCACTTGATTTTGTGATATATTTTTCACGAATTAATTTTATCTTTTTAATATTTTTCATTTCAAAACAACATTGAAAATAGTTTTTTATTAAATCACTATGGTTGTCTTGTGTTATATGATACACCAAGTTAATCATACATTACATGCAACTTCAATTTTATCATTCTCTACATGGAACAATGAGATTATCATACATTACACATAATATTTACTTTCCTTGATGGCATGCATAACACATAAGACCTAGTTTTACCGAACAATAATATATTATAAATAATTTTATTATTTAATATAATAAGATATAAATTAGGTTTTATGTTTGATTTTATGAATAGGATTAAATAACTTAAGAAAAAACATGGTTTAATTAATTGGTTAAAAATTAATTATAAATGAATATAAGACCCAGTTGAATATAGAGGGAATATTTTTCTAAAAACTAATTTTATAATCACAAATGAATTTTATACTTGTAAATTAAATAAATTATTATTGGTTAATGGTATTAATAAAATATATATTCAAAATATTCAATTAGATATTTTTTATTTTCATCCAATGGATTTTAAATACATATTATAAAAACACACCAAATTTTACTCATAAAAACCTATATTTTTTTAAAGGTAGTTTTATCACATTTTAATGAAAAATCCATTTTAAATCCAATTTTCGGAACTTTTATATATTTAATATTTCTAAATAAACTTTATATTTGATATAGAATCATAAAAATTATATTAGATGGAATTTTTGGTATTTCTATTTGAAGTTTCACTTTTTTATGATTAATGAAAAATACTGAATTTTAATTCAAAAATAATTTTTTGTATAATTTTTTATAGAGTTAAATTATATATTTAATTGGTTTAAAAGTTTAATTAGATAATTTTTTTTATCAACTAACCAAATATAGATCATTGGATCCAATTTCACATTGAAATTGGATATAAAAACTCAGCAAATTATTTTCATTTTTACATTAAAAACTCACATTATCATCCCAATTGAGGGAATAAATTTAAATTTAATTCTTGCACTTATTTGAATGGAATTTTTAAAAATTAATTACATATTTTGAATTATAATAATTTATAATGTATAATAAAGTCAACTTTTTTTACCAAAATGGTTACTGAATGTAATTATTATTAATTACAATGATAAATGTGAAATTTAGTTAATAAGGGAATAACCATTAATCTTAAGTGCCCAAATGAACTAGCCACATGTCCAAATACCATTTTATAGACATGTAACTTCTATTATGTACGTGGTTTTAGTTTTAGATGACTTTTTTTGGTAAAAAAATGGGTACACCTAACTTGTTTTCAATTATACCAAGTGTGAACTTTTCATCCCCTATAGAAGGCCACAAATTATCCCCCTTAATAACTCCTCTAAACCCACTTATATTCTGAAAATATATACCAATTTCACCTCTCAAAACCCATACATTCCTCCGTGGAGGCTACCTTTGGAAAAAAGTAATCCAATGTATCCCTTTGGAGAAAATAAAGAAGGAGTTACCCAAAGGAGAGTTAACATCTTTCCTCAAGCTCCTTTATCTTATTTTAATTATCCACCCCTCCACTCACCTTTCCATTATTATAAAACAATTTTAGTATCCTAAATATACTAATATGTTGTTAGGATAATGGTTTGATATACACTTACACACACTTCCATCTAATTAGCAATGAACAAAATGTTTATGTGTATGAAGAACTACCACCTCATGGATTGATGATTATTCTCAAGACTCTCTAGTCGACACACTAGGCCTACTACCCCTTTAATTATATCCATATTGAAGTAACTAGGTAACACTCTGTAGTAAATTCAATATCTACACTAGGGTTTTCCCTTAAACTGGTCATCTACAATATTCTCATGACTCATTAAAATTAAAACAAATGCGAGCACAAATAAACTCTCACAATTAAAATATAAATCATTTTAAATAACTAAAACCTCACCTACTACAACCTCACAATAATCATTCCAAATAATATAACATTTTAAGAATAATATACATATAAATCAATATAATTTATCCCCTAAAATGATCACAATCCACTAAAGGAATAACAAAAATCACACAGAGATCAAGTAGTTCTCACACCTTTAATGAAAAATCATTTTTCATAAAGTGAAAAATGAGTATTTTCTAGAACATGTTTGGAATGAAATTCAAACTGTTATTATTTTCAAACCCACCCCAAAAATATCTAAGGAATATGTTTTATTAAACTATTCTTTGAAACAAATTTGGTAACCCGATCATCCCTTTAAACAAGCTTTGAAGACATCTAAACCTGCCGACGATTTTCAAAACATCATTCACATGAGACAGAACTCCCCTTAGAAACCAAAAAAAAAAACATTTTTATAATATAAAAATATTTATACACTTCAAAAACATGATTTAAATATAATAAGTTAAAATCGCAAATTTACAACCCAGACTCAGTTCTCACCACCACTTTTAAATCCCAAATAATCCATCAAAATCCATTTATCCATTTTCATAAAAAATTGTAAATGAATAACATTCCATGAAAAGGGATAAAACCACATTAAAAAATATTTTCCAACTCATGGGTTGTACATATATACCAAATTTGAATTAAAATTCATTCTAAAATCATCAAACATTTCCAGGCATGAAATAAAATTGATGTAAAAGAAACATCAACCTCAGTTCCTTGGAAACCACATTAAATTCATCTTCTATTATGGATAATTCTTCCACATAGAAAGTAATTACCTATACAACCTCAACATGTAAAAATAACCATGATTTGGACCAACAAAAACCTAAAAATTTACTAATATTAAGATAATATAACATAGGAATGAGAGAGATAAAGTTAAAATGGAGAATATAAGGATGGTTGGGGTTTTGGGGGACATAACATGGAGGATTCCATTTGAAAATAAAGAGGATTACCACCAAAATAGAGAGGAATAAGGGAGAAGTAGATCACTAAGGTTGACTAGTCCATTTGTGTGAGATATAGAAAAGAAATAGAGGCCAAGAGAGCTAAAGTGATGTAGGGGAAAAAAGTTACACTTTTGATGAATTTGGTGAAAGCACACAATTTACCAAATTATGAAACAACCCTATGAAGGCCACTTTCTTGACTAGACTCAATTTAATAGTCCTGCGTGGGGATTCTTCATGGTTGGAAAAACCATTTTACAAATATTCCAAATGGAACTACCAAATTTCAAATCCTTTTTATACATTTTCTGCACAATTTACTAACCCATACACAATTTATATGACCTAAACCTTACATACTAAAGGTATACCATGGTTTACCCTAGGATATGAATACTTTAAACTTATTAATGTGCTACAAATACATACTAACCATGCCAAAACAATTTTAATTGAAAATTAATCTATGTAAGGGTAACTACATGTCACGAACCAACCTGGGTCGACCCTGAACCGGTCACCCGAGTTGGTCCACGACATGGCCCAAGAGGCGTTCCCGATCCTCTCGGGCTAGCGACAAGTGACAGGGCATCAAAAGAGGCTATGGTAACGATTTAACCCAATATAAATAAATAAGACAACGAAAATAATACAGAGCAGCGCAGAAAAGATAAACCAAATAAAGTGACTAAAAAGGAACAAACAGGAATCAAACTAACCAAACATGACGTCCAAACAAACTCCGTGCGACCTCGCGGGTCGCTCTCCGACTCAACGATCAAGCGTCGCCCTAGGCGAGCGCACTCAAGCTATATCCTGCACAAACACTAAAAAAAGAAAAGAACTATAGGCATAAGTATTAAAAATCAGTAGGCTAGCCCGATATCTATTCCCAATGCACTACCTTTAAAATAAAAGAAACATCATTTCAAGTTTGAACTACAATTTATAAAATTATGTTTTTATAAGAATTTTACTTAAAAAAAGTATGAACCATTTCCCTTTTACCATTTCCAAATTCGGGTTTATTTCATTAGTGTCAATGACATTCCAGGAAAAGGGAAAGTGATGTTTAAATTTTCAAATTTGTACAAAGGGGATTAAACACTTTCATTTGAAAACAATTTTTAAAAACCTAATCAAAATAAATTTACCATTTTCCAAGGAAAACAATACACTAGAATACACAAATTAAAACACATAGCAAGGGCAATGTAGGTATACATGTGAGAATCATAATCATTACTGCAAGATACAAAAGCTGAATAGACATGGGTGAACCTAGGAGATCGAGAATAAACCAGAAGACACCAATACATGAGAAATCATCCTTATCGACATGTCATGATGAAATAAAAATGCACAATACGCTCGACCATCCACTCTCGGGCAGGTCGAGGGAAAATCCCATAGTAATAAACACAATATATCCACCTACTATGGGCCACTGGTCAGTACCATAACCTACGCGTGCAACAATCATTCTTAGAATATTCTCTCAATATTCCAGATTCCCAGGTCTCAAGTGTTTGGAAAAAGGGGTGAGCCAACTGACGCCAACCAAGCATCCAATCATATACATACATATATATATATATATCAAGCACAACAAGCATCACCTCGAGCCACTCCGTGGAACAACCTCATGCCTTTAACTACTCAAGCACCTGGGAGCCTCTAAGCGCGGCCTCCCAAACAATCAATTAAAACCAAGGCATGAGATTCATCCTAAGAGGGTTTTTATCAAAACATTTCATCACTTTTCATAAAGTGCTAAACGGGTATTAAATACATTTTACAATCACTACTCAAGCGAAGGTACAACTTCTTTATAAGAAAAAACCCAGTTTAAAACCATTTAAAGAACCGCAAAAACAATACGTCATAGGCTGACAATATTTTTATAAACCAAACCTAAAACAAAACATTTTTTTCGAAATAACCTTTAAGAGCCGACCAGACAGCTTCTTAAAAGAACCAAAGTACTTGTTCGCGCTTCAAAATAAATCATTTCTCCTTAAACCAGAACTCTATTTTATATCCCGTAAATTATGTTTAAAAGCCAAATGGGTATTCTTTCATTATTGGGTGTCCACTCGTCAAAAGGATGTTTCATGTGTCGTGTATAAAATAAATGGCTCCTTTTTTACACTAAATAACCATTTAAAAATTAACTATCTTATATGAAAAATTAATTATCGTATATTATCTCATATCTATTAAAATTAATAAAATATTTATTTTGAACAATCAGGGTGTGCAAGCAGCATGAACTAATATAACTTAAATTTTAAAAGCAGTGCAAAGGGAACCTACCTCAAGATCAAAGCGCGATGACAAAACAACTTTGGAACCAATGCGTGATGGCACAACGTGTGTCCGAAGCCACGTGATAAAGTACGACACTCTACATAGTAAATACCAATGACTTAGACACATACAAAAACTCACTAGTGCATTCTAAACCAAGCGGCGGGAATAAACGCTCACCTTGAAACTAATGTGCGGCGACGGCGGAACCTCGGAAACAAGGCGCGGCGGTGGCGCTCACTTGGAAACGCCCTGAGCGGGTCCTCAAACAAAAATCCTACCAAAACAAACATAAGATGATAACCCCCAACAAATAAAAGGCCAAAGAGAGAATAATAATAATAATAATAATAATAACAATAATACGATTAATAATAATAATAATGAGAATAATAATGAGAATAATAATAATAATAGTAGTAGTAATAGTAGTAATAATAATAAAAAAAATGAATAATAATAGTAATAATAATAATAATAGTAAAAGGAATAATAATAAGAATAATAATAATAATAAAATTAGTATTAATAATAATAATAATAAAACTAATAATAATAAAAATAATAATAATCATAATAATAATAAAATTAATAATAATAATAATAAGAAGAAGAATAATAATAACAACAAAATAATGTTAATGATAATATTAATAATAATAAAAATAAAAATAATAATAATAATAATAACAATAAGAATAATAAGAATAATAATAATAATAACACTAATAATAAAAAAATAAAAATAATAAAAATAATAATAACAATGATAATAATATGAACATTAATAATAATAGTAATAAGATAAAACAAAATAAATAAATAAAAATAAAGAAACCTGGCCATGGGTATGTGCTGCAAGGGGCCAGGCGGAAGGGAGGTCGGGACCAGGTCACTGCTACAGATAGAGGGAAGGCGGCCGAGCGCCAGTGGAGGGAGGAGCCGGCGGTCGGGAGATGGAGGGAGGAGCCGGCGGTCGGAGGGAGGAGGCGCGGCCGGAGGGAGCATCGCCGGAGGGACGCCGGACAGGAGGCGAAGGGAGGCGGCGCGGCCGAAGGGAGCACCACCGGAGGAGGGTCGTCGGAGTGCTGGTGCAGAGAAACAGCGCTGGAGGGAGCCGCTGGGGTGCTGGCGCAGTGACGGGAAGCTGGGGCCGGGACCGGTGGTCGCCGGAGCGGAGCAGGAGGGAGCCGCAGCGGCCGGAGCGCCGAGGTGAGCAGAAGCCGAAGAAGGGGGGGTTCAGCAGGGGTCCGGGGGTGTTACGTAGGGGAGGTGGAGTGAGGCTGGGGAGAGGGGAGGGGGAGCCGCACGGGGAAGAGAGAGAGAGATGGGGGGTGGCGGCCGGGAGAGAAGGGATGGGTAAAAAAAGAGAGGGTGGCGACCCACTAGGGTTAGAAGAAAAGAAAAGAAAAGATAAAAGAAAAAAAATAAAATTAAATAAAAGAAATCAGAATCATAATAATAATAAATTACAATAATAATAATAACAATAATAAAGATTAATAACAAAGCATATTTAATAACGATTATACTATTATCCGAAACATTAACAATTTCATTAATTATTTATTTATAACATAATGATAAAAATAATAACGATAATAATAATCATAATGATAAAAATACAAATGATAAAAATATTCATTTCGTCTTAAATAATAAAAATAATTATTAACTGATAACTATAGATGTGTTTGTTAAATATAAAGACTCTCTATTTAAATTTTTTCAAAGACAATGGGATGCGCAAATACATCGGGCAGGGATGCGCGGGGCTTCCAGAACAGGCTCCGCTCACGCGCCCAACGACGTCGCGTCAAAAAGCACACTTTTTAACAAAAACTAAAGAACCTAGTCCGATACTGAACACGAACCACAGAAAAATAATTTAAAGCCAAAGAAATCATAAAATAAAATAAACACACGTGTCGGGGTGTGACAATTCACCCCACCATAACGCTTTCCGCCCCCGGAAAGCCACAACACCATCCAGTAGATCGATCAACACCTAAGGATTCCACACAAAACCATCCAACCTCTTAACCCAAGGACCTCACAACGACTACCAGCGAGACTAAACCTCATTTCCCAAAATAAATCACCAATAGAGGGAGGCCCGAACGGGCTCCCCACCATAAGAACTCCACTAGAATTCGATAACGATTTAAGAGAAAACCCAAAGAGACTCATGGTGGGTCTCCCCATCATAAAGAACTAACCTACTAGAGCACAACTAGAAAACCAACTTAGGCCAGAACCGGGCCTTACTGAAGCTATAAAAAACATAGAAAAAACATTTAAACCACTTACTCCCGTACAAAAGTGATAGGAGTTGATCTGAAAAGTTTGCGCAAACCAAAAACCCTTACCCCAAGGGTGGGGAGGGAGGGCCCAAGGACTGGATCAATGAAACTACGACGTACGACTATTCAAGACCCATCACATTGTGATAAACACAACCCAAATTTGCAACTGATTCACATGGGTTGTCCACACATGACCACCAAATGACACCTCGCATCCAAACAAAAAGACACAATTATCGACATTGTGTGAGGGTTAAGTTCATCGCGTGCTTTGTGACGAGAGAAAACTACAACGACAGAGGAACCAGAGAAACAACACCAAAACTATCTCACTACGACGATAGAGGCACGACTTTAACCAGACTCTTTAAAATTTCCCCCGATGGTTCCTGACTACGCGCCAGATTCACTCCGAGACCTTTTGGCTGGAGCTCTGATGGATGAAGCATCTCCTGCCTCGCAGTCAGGTTCTGATAATCCCAATAAGAAACATACATCTTTTGATCTGACAAATTGAAGGATAATATTTTAAAATTAAAAACACACCATCATTGAAAGCCGTGGTTCATCAAAAGACTCCTGAAGTTCCCATACATTTCAAACCCAAAACAACACCCATACATAGGCCACGATAATAGACCACTTACACTGAAAGGAAACTTATACTGGAAACTTTGAACAAAGACCCTAAAACACATTACTTCTGAGAACTTCCTCTGTGACGCTTCCTTGCAAAACCCCGACAAAATCGTCACAAGTGACCCAGGCCTCCACATGCATGGCAGGGCTTCGGAGTGCTTGGGCACGATGACTTCTTGTGACCCCGCTTGCCACACTGATAACACACAATAATCTCTCACTCCGAAGAGGTTGATGAAAGATCTCGAGGCCTCTTGATCCCACAACCTGATCCATCCACTTCCATTTGCTTACTCATCTCCTTTCCAGAATCATCACTAGTGCTCGTAGGGATCGAAGGAGGGAGAACTACTTCGAGCACTCCTACCATCGCAGCTTCTACATGAAATGCTTGTCTTACCAGATCGATAAAAGAAGTTAGGTTGGACTCTGACACCTTCGATTGTAGATCAGGGCGGAGACCCTCCTTGAAGTGTCGAGCCTTCATGGGGTCATTCGCGGCATATTTTGAATCATAAGGGACTAGCTCCATAAAGCGATGGAAATATTCTAACACGGATCAGTCGCCCTGCTGCAGACAACACATCTCCATCCCCTTTCTCACCCTTTCTTCCTTAGAGAAAAACTGGCGAATGAACGAGGCCTTGAAAAACTCCCAAGTAATCTCTTGACAGGGCTTATTCCGAGACACTGACTTCCAGCACATCCACGGTGAACCTTCAAGCATGAAGGTCACAAACTTGACCTTCAACGAATCGGGCAACTCAATGAGGCTAAAGTCCCTTTCAATCTTCCGCATCCACTCTTCTGCCACAAAAGTTTCTGCTTGACCATAGAAGAGAGGTGGATCCAACTTCCGAAACTCAAGCATAAAATCCTTAGGTTGATCAACCGTACTACGATCACCCATCGAAGCTTCAAAGGGATAACCGCTGGACAAGGAAAAGTCAAAAACCCAATCAAGGCCAACTCAGCGAATGAATAAAAACCTCGAAATCAAACACTGCATAGGTGACAAGCTCGAAATCCTAGAAAACAAGTTATCATAACATCAAAACTTTTCTCTTTGAAAACATCTTTAATTTAGAACAAGCTTAGTGGGTTAAACCTTTTCCATTGGTATTCTTTCAAGCCTCACTCACATGCATGTATCTGTGCCACCCAGGGCATCCATCCACCATACCAGAGATCCATCCACATTTCCAACATACCAAAATGCATGTGAGTACTCATCGGAACACCAAGGCCAAAACAAAGCAACTTCATTTTCCAAAAACAACTTATTCATACCACTTCTTTTAAAATAATATACAAATCAAACATGTTATTTCAAACATCCATTTTTTTTTTCAAAACCAGCTTTTTTGATTCAAACCACTTTCCAAAATAAAGGGCAACCCAAAACAAATCAAACAGGGGACTAGTGTAAGTGGGTGACTTTACCATATGGTTGGCGGCTATATGCCAAACACGTCACTAACACAGAGAGCCTTCTTGGACCATGCCCCCAGCTCTGCATGGCTTGCCAGGCCATGCAGGTTAGGAGGACTAGTGGCCCAAAACCCCCTTGGTGGATCCCAATCACAAAACATTTCCATAAAAACCAAAACAAACAAATTAAACAAGGCTTCCCATGGAAACCTGAGGATCTGTACAGGCAAGAGTTCGCGACGCTCTTCTCGCACCTACCCCTAAAGTCCTGACAATCCTACTCCCTCTACCTTGACATCCCAAATAATAAAGGGCGCTCTGAAAAGTGAGGTCTGCTAAGATCAAACCCCCTATGATACCATTTTGTCACGAACCAACCTAGGTTGACCCTGAACCGGTCACCCAAGTTGGTCCGTGACATGGCCCAAGAGGCATTCCCAATCCTCTCGGGCTAGCGACAAGCGTCAGGGCATCAACAGAGGCTATGGGAACGATTTCTCCCAATATAAATAAATAAGACAGCGAAAATAATACAGAGTAGCGCAGAAAAGATAAACCAAATAAAGTGACTAAACATGAACAAACTAGAATCAAACTAACCAAACACGACGTCCGAACAAACTCTGTGCGACCTCGAGGGTCGCTCTCTGACTCAACGATCAAGCATCGACCTAGGCAAGTGCACTCAAGATATAGCCTGCAAAAACACTAAAAATAGAAAAGAACTATAGGCGTGAGTATGAAAACTCAGTAGGCTATCCCGATATCTATTCCCGATGCACTACCTTTAAAATAAAAGAAACATCATTTCAAGTTTGAACTACAATTTATAAAAGTATGTTTTTCTAAGCATTTTACTTAAAAATAAAGTACGAACCATTGCCCTTTTACCATTTCCAAATTCGGGATTATTTCATTAGTGTCAATGACATTCCAGGAAAAGGGAAAGTGATGTTTAAATTTTCAAATTTGTACAAAGGGGATTAAACACATTTATTTGAAAACAATTTTTAGAAACCTAATCAAAAGCAATTTACCATTTTTCATGGAAAACAATACACCAGAATGCACAAAGTAAAACACACAGCAAGGGAAATTTAGGTATACATGTGAGAATCATAATCATTACTTCAAGCTACAAAAGCTGAATAGACATGTGTGAACCTAGGAGATTGAGAATAAACCAGAAGACACCAATACATGAGAAATCATCCTTATCGACATGTCACGATGAAATCAAAACGCACAATACGCTCGACCATCCACTCTCGGTCAGGTCGAGGGCAAATCCCATAGTAATAAACCCAATATATCCACCTACTATGGGCCACTGGTCAGTACCATAACCTAACAGTGCAGCAATCATTCTTAGAATATTCTCTCAATATGCCAGATTCCCATGTCTCAAGTGTTTGGAAAAAGGGGTGATCCAACTGATGCCAACCGAGCATCCAATCATATACATATATATATATCAATCACAACAAGCATTACCCCGAGCCACTCCATGGAAAAACCTCATACCTTTAACTACTCAAGCACCTGGGAGCCTCTAAGTGCGGCCTCCCAAACAATCAATTACAACCAAGGCATGAGAGTCATCCTAAGAGGGTTTTTATCAAAACATTTCATCGCTTTTCATAAAGTGCCAAACGAGCATTAAATACATTTTACAATCACTACTCAAGAGAAGGTACAACTTTTTTATAAGACAAAACCCAGTTTAAAACCATTTAAAGAACCCCAAAAACACTACGTCATAGGCTGACAATATTTTTATAAACCAAACCAAAAAAAAACATTTTTTTCCAAATAACCTTTAAGAGCCGACTAGAAAACTTCTTAAAAGAACCAAAGTACTTGTTCGCGCTTCAAAATAAATCATTTCTCATTAATCCTGAACTCTATTTTATATACCGTAAATTATGTTTAAAAGACAAACATGCATTCTTTCATTATCGGGTGTTCGCTCATCAAAAGGACGTTTCATGTGTCGTGTATAAATAAACGGCTCCTTTTTTACACTAAATAAACATTAAAAAATTAACTATCTTATATGAAAAAATAATTATCGTATATTATCTGATATCTATTAAAATTAATAAAATATTTATTTTGAACAATTAGGGTGCGCAAGAAGCATGAAATAATATAACTTAAATTTTAAAAGCAGTGCAAAGGGAACCTACCTCAAGATCAAAGCGTGACGACAAAACAACTTTGGAACCAATGCGTGATGGCACAACGTGTGTCCGAAGCCACGTGATAAAGTCCGACACTCTACATAGTCAATACCAAGGACTTAGACACATACCAAAACTCACTAGAGCATTCAAAACCAAGCAGCGGGAATAAATGCTCACCTTGAAACTAAAGCGCGGCGACGACGGAACTTCAGAAACAAGGCGCGGCGGTGGCGCTCACTTGGAAACGCCCTACCCGGGTCCTCAACCAAAAATCCTACCAAAACAAACATAAGATGATAACCCCCAACAAATAAAAGGCCAAAGAGAGAATAATAATAATAATAATAATAACAATAATAAGATTAATAATAATAATAATAATAATAACAATATTGAGAATAATAATAAAAATAATATAAGTAGTAGTAGTAATAATAATAAAAATATGAATAATAGTAGTAGTAATAATAATAATAGTAAAAAGAATAATAATAAGAATAATAATAATAACAATAATAATAATAATAAAATTAGTATTAATAATAATAATAATAACACTAATAATAATAAAAATAATAATCATCATAATAATAACAAAATTAATAATAATAATAATAATAAAAATAATAATAATAACAACAAAATAATGTTAATGATAATATTAATAATAATAACAACAATAAAAATAATAATAATAATAATAACAACAATAATAATAATAATAATAATAATAATAACACTAATAATAAAATAATAAAAATAATAAAAATAATAATAAAAATGATAATAATATGAACATTAATAATAATAGTAATAAGATAAAACAAAATAAATAAATAAAAATAAAGAAACTTGGCCATGCGTATGTGCTTCAAGGGGCCAGGCGGAAGGGAGGTCGGGACCAGGTCACTGCTGCAGATATAGGGAAGGCGGCCAGGCGTCGGTGGAGGGAGGAGCCGGCGGTCGGGAGATGGAGGGGGGAGCCAGCGGCCGGAGGGAGGAGGTGCGGCCGGAGGGAACACTGCCGGAGGGACGCCAGACATGAGGTGGAGGGTGGTGGCGCGGACGAAGGGAGCGCCGCCGGAGGAGGGACGCCGGAGTGCTGGTGCGAAAAAACGGCGCTGGAGGGAGCCTCCGGGGTGCTGGCGCAGCGACGGGAAGCCGGGGCTGGGACCGGCGGTTGTCGAAGCGGAGCAGGAGGGAGCCGCAGCGGCCGGAGCGCCGGGGTGAGCGGAAGCCGGAGAAGGGGGGTTCAGCGGGGGGCCGGGGGTGCTGTGCAGGGGAGGCGAAGTGAGGCTGGGGAGAGGGGAGGGGGAGCCACGCGGGGAAGAGAGAGAGAGAGAGAGATGGGTGGCGGCGGCCGAGATAGAAGGGATGGGTAAAAAAACAGAGAGGGGCGGCCCCTAGGGTTAGAAGAAAATAAAATAAAAGATACAAGAAAAATTAAATTAAATTAAATAAAACAAATCAGAATCATAACAATAATAAATTACAATAATAATAATAACAATAATAAAGATTAATAACAATGCATATTTACTAACGATTATACTATTATCTGCAACATTAACAATTTCATTAATTATTTATTTATAACATAATGATAAAAATAATAATGATAATAATAATCATAATGATAAAAATACAAATGATAAAAATATTCATTTTGTCTTAAATAATAAAAATAATTATTAAATGATAACTATAGATGTGTTTGTTAAATATAAAGACTCTCTATTTAAAATTTTTCAAAGACAACGGGATGTGCAAATACACCGGGAAGGGACGCGTGGGGCTTCCAGAATAGGCTCCGCTCACGCACCCAATGACGTCGCATCAAAAAGCGCTCTTTTTAACAAAAACTCAAGAACCTAGTCCGATACTGAACACGAACCGTAGCAAAATAATTTAAAGCCAAAGAAATCATAAAATAAAATAAACGCACGTGTCGGGGTGTGACACTACATGTATTCTAATAAACCATGTATGTAAACCATACATTACTTGAAAAAATAAAAAAAATCAATGTCTTTAGGATGAAGCCTCTTATAATCATAAAATTACATCAAAATAACATAAACAAATAATAAATAAACCACACTATGACATAAATGTTGTCCAAATTTTCTACACTATTTCATTTTCCCACAAAGAATCTAATGTCCGAGTAGAGGACATCCAAAATAAAATTATAAAAAAAATACCGAAGATAAAAATATTATTCCTAAATAACCATATAAATTCTAGAGTACAATTGAACATCATCATGTAGAACCAATCAAAAAATAACTTAGAGATAATATTTAATAAGGTATCAATCTATAATAGTTCTCCCCACCATTTAGAATCGATCTGTAATGGTGGAATAACAAGGACCCACTTATTCATAATGTAAGAGGATGCCCCCAAATAATGGAATTTACAAATATCCCTTTGAATTTATAAAGCACTAATTTCCATATAATCTCCATGAAACGTTGGCTCAAAATCACTAAGGGGGCTACTAGATCAAAAAGCATCCTGATAAACCATAAAATTGGATCATAAAATTCAAGGCATCTTAAAGACATGAAGAAAAAATAATTTGTAAATGTGCTATTATGAAATGGAATGAATCTAAAATTATGGTCATATAATATGTATAAGGGATAATAAACCAAAATGTATAGAATAACTTCCAATGGTGACTCTAATAGGATAATAATACCGGTATTATCCATGGTTCAATAGAAAAAAACTATACCATTGGGTATCCATTCACACACCATATATTTTATATGTACAAAGAAACAAGATAATTCTATCCGATGGTCTATCCCATGTATGGGAGAAAAAAATCATCAAGAAATTAGGCATTAAAATTACCCAAAAAACCACCACTAATAAGGATCAACTAATGGGGAACCCAAGAAAACATTGGGATAATATTTACTCAAGAAAAAACAACTCCTAAATCATCGAACATATACCCAAACAAGGTTCATAATCCAAAAAAACACACAAATAAAATCCAAACTACATAGAGAATAATTTAAATTCTATAAAATCTAAATATTCTTTAATATTAATTAAAAATCATACCAAACGAGATCTCATATAAGAGTCTCTAACAAAATTGAACTTCACTGGTCCTACTATCAAACCGGGGACCACATTTCAAAACTATTTGACCCGTGAGATTCCAAATCAAACTATCTCAACCAAAAAATCCTTTAATAAATCCAATGAAACTGCTATGAAGAGAAAAAAACATATTCCACTACAATTGGAGACTAGAAAGTGTTAAATCCAAAAAGAGTTAAACCTCGAAAGACCAACGATCTACCCTTATAATAGAACTTTTTGGGATCCCTATACCCGACTATGCATGAAATGATCCAAAACTAGTAATTTATTTCATTTCACAATATATAGACATAAAATCATATAAGTGATAAATCCAAAAAAAATCCTTAATAAAATAATAATATATCTTTTTAAAACCATGTCCCCTTTATAAGAGTCCAAAAACCCATTTTAAAACCCCAAAACCCATTAAAATCAGAACTTATTTAAAAAAATTCTAACAAAAAAATTTATAATGTCAATACCAATCCAAAACATGACTTGGTTAAATTTAAACATTTCTAAAAATAATTTGAAAACTAACATAGAAATGCGTTTTTAAACCAAAACACCATTTTGGGTTTCGTAAAAAAAATTATAAATAGAATCAATTTTAAATCATTTAACCCTTTTAAACACAAATCAAGGGTAAAAAATCAAACAATCCAAAAAATATTTCGAAATTACTCTTTGTCTCCTCATAAAATGAGATCCCACTTTTTAAAATTCACAATTAAATGAAAACAACTCGTTTATTGAAACCTTTCATAACACTATGTTCATTTAGGTAGAAAATAAATTAAACTAAAAACAATTATTAAGTTTCAAAATTTAATCAACCATCTCATAAAAATTCATGAAACCTAATATTTTTTTTTCAAAAAATCCCTAAGACCTTGTCTGAAAACTGGATACACTTTTCTCATGAAATATATTTTTCTTGCAAACAAAAAAAATTTCACATCACAAGTAGATCTACATAAACTAAGTCATAATAAAAGACTAATAAAAATGTGAACCAATGATTTCAAAATATCACAAGAGAAATTTTGAACCCTTTCCCATTTTCTTAAAATAGTATGAAGTCCATGTATCAAGGGGAAAAATATAAAAAACAAGAGGGATGAAAAATTATACCTGGTATAATAACCCTATTATTCAATGAGGTACATATCATTTAATTTTAGTATAATTATTTGGTTTTGACCAAATATGGATACTTAGTGAAGCTATAGAGTAAATGAGGTTTTCTAGGGCATTTTTGGAGATAAGAACCCTAGACGGTGGAAGGGAATTCTAGGCCACACAATTAGTAGAAACTATGCTTCCATGTTTTCATAGTTTCTCCTTACTATGCAAGGAGTTTCAGCGGGAAATAGTGGTACACATGATTTTCCCTAACCATGTAAGCTAGGGTACATGCACATATATAGGCTCTATATTTTATAGAATAGAAATATCACATGGTTTGGGAATGGTTTCCCTAATAATGTGCATGGACCATGAAAGCCCTCTATTTGGGCAGAGGGAAAAGTATGGGTGGTACAACATTTGGAAAACCTTGTTGCCAAACTGCAAACACATAATTTTCGGTTGATTTTAACAAATTTTCCTTTATGGATTATATGTTTAATCCCACAATTTTTGGTTTTCCTAGTGGATAATAGATCATCTTCCAAATTGAGCTCCTCCTCACATCAATCTTGGTTCTGGGATAAATTCTCCATCCATAAATTGATTCAGAATATATTCATCTCATTGTATGTGCGCCAGTGAGTTCTTTATTAATCTTTCACCTTTAATCATTTGTATTTCTATAAACATATATATTGAGGTGTAGGATCATATTCCCTATTTCCATGGTGTTCATCTATTTTTCCCTTTTCTTTTAGTCTAGACCAAACCAAAGGGTGATACTAGACAAGTGATCCTCTACAGACTGAATGTAGGTGGTCTAGTATTTATCACTCAAATTCGAGATGCTTTACATTATGTGTAATTGTGCTACACACATGTTCCACCCTTCATTTTACCTAAATTTAATCTTCCTTAAATTTATTTCCCTATTCTGGAACTTAATGGTTGTATCAGATCCTAAGAGATGTTTGTGTTTATCAATCTCAACGTGTGACACCATATTGGGTGTGACAATTAAATAACTATTCATTATTCATGGTTGTATATCCAAAACAACTATTTATGTGTTTGGATGTACTTATAAATGTTGATATCATAATTGATAATGAATGATTGTAGTAGTGTAGCATGGCTAGCACACTTACCATACTATATAGAATTAAATCGAAAGTGAGTGGTATGACCATGTAACCTATTTTAATGGAAAAATGTTTACACCCTTGTAATAAGGAATGTTAATTAACTATGAATTATCTGTAGGCTCCAATTAAATACATCGCTTATTATCACTATTATGAGAAATGGGAAAGACAACCCTTGTTCTTTATAATATATGGGCATAATGAAGTCATGTTCTTGAGATATGGGCATGATGATATTATATGGTGATATGGGCATCGAATCCCTATAGTATGACAGTTGGTAAAGGATTCCCTTATTATTCTATATGGGCATGAAGCCCCTTACTATTATATACGATCATAATGACACTTACTATTATATACCAGAATGATGAACCTTACTGATATGATATACAAGCATGATGGCCATTACCATTATGATTTATTTATGGAATCCCTATTGATATGATATTGGGCATGTTGATCGTACTAATATGATACTATTCATGGCTTCCCTATCCTTTTGATAATGGGAATGGCGTCCCTCGACACTTTTCAGACACATGCTATAGCCCATGGACACCCGAGTTACTCCTTGGGACCAAGCTAAAAGCTATATCCATACATATGGTTGTAGAAATCGCTATGTATATAGACCATATATATGTATACACATTGATAATTTTTCATAGATCATCTAGCATAGGCCAAAGAAGTTAGTGTCATCTTGGTGTCCTTCATGAACCAGAATACACCCTTCACATCTTTTATTACTGCTTACCATTAAATATGAAAGCTTTTTATATTATATGCAATATCTGGATATTAATAGACACTATTGGAAGGGGACTACTGAGTTTATTTCTCACCCTATTTGGGTCGCTGATGCTACTCATGAAGAATATGTGGATGTAGGTAGGGATAGGGGTAAGAACCCATCTGTCGATACTTGATTTGTTCATTGCATGGGAGTGGGGAAGCATAGGAATGCGATTTGACTAATAATATTGTTAGAGATATAATTTTTTGTCTTTTCGTACTTCAGATACATGTTCTATATTGTATGCCTACTGAATTTTTATAGATACATGACTTTATAAAATTTGGAATATCATGATGGATTTTGATGATGTTGGTTATTTATTACATAAGGATGCATTACATTTTTCTCGAAGTTATTTATTGTTCTTCCACTATTTAAATTTTTATTTCACCATTGTGATACTCTTATAATGATGGTATGGTCACCCTATTATACCACCTTGGACTCTCATTTCTATTCAGTGGCCTCTAGCTTATGGGGAGAAACACTTTAGGCCATGTCGCACACCAACTCGGGGCACCGTTTAGTGTAATCCATGTCTTGAAGTCATAAAGTTCTATCAGATAACACTATCACAAAATGAAGTAGGAGAAGCACCTTATTTTATCAATTCTAAGAAGAAAGCGTTGATAGGGGGTCTTTATCAGTGCTAGATAAAAGTACTGATATATGTATCCTTTATCAGTGCTAAGAAAAGCACTGATAAAGTGTACACATTTATCATCTCCTTTCATAGCACTGACAAATGATTCATTTATCAGCACTATATTTAGCGATGATAAATGTATTTAACAATTTAAATAAAATTATTATATTTATATTAAAAAATAATGTTTATTTGTATACAATAACTAAAAAACGCTTGTTTATAATTAATATATATATTATAATAATTCAAATACATATATATATATATATATATATATATAATTTTTAAAAAACGTATTTCTAAGATTATAAATAAATATATATATATATATATATGTACTTAAAATATTATAATAATTTTCATTAAATACTAAATATATTTGTTATATTTATTAGATTTATTAGATTTAATAGATTTACTAGATTTATTGTATTTTTTATAGATTTATTAGATTTATATTTAATATATTTATTAGATTGAGTAATTAGATTTTTTTAGAATTATAGGATTTATTATATTAGTAGATTTATTAGATTCATTATATTTTTTATATTTTTTATATTTAATATATTTATTTTATTTATTTTATTTATAATTAATATATATAAATAAATTCTTAAATATATATATTTAAATAAATTATTAAATATATATTTGTTTCCAATGAATTTGGTTAATAAATATTTTGATCATGCATGCATATGTTATGTATCATTTTGTTCATTTATACATTAAACCCTTTATTATTATTCATGTTGTCCATTGTTGGTTCGTTTTTTGTTAGGTATATTTACTAGGTGTATGATTAATTCATGTTACCCATATATACTATTATTTTGTCCAAAATATTTATAAAATGACATTAAATATATTTAAAAAATAAATATACTTATTATATTTATAATTATTAAATTTCAATTATATATAAATACTTTTTAAATATATATATTTTTAATTGTAATTACAACTATATATATATATTTAAATAATTATAAAATTAAAATAAATACAAATATTATAATTTTATAAATAAATATATTTATAAATATTTAAAATTATTTATTTATAGTTATTATTATAACCATAAAAAACAATATATATGTAAATAATTATAAAATTATAATTAATATATTTATTATAATACTTATAAAGTTATAATATAATTAAATAAATATATTTATAAAAATATACTATTTTTAATAAATAAATACAAATATTTATAAGTATAATTCCTAAATGAATATAAATATATTTAAATAATTAATAAATTACAATAAATTTATTAACTATATATGTTTTTTTGAAAAATATTTATAAATAAATTAAAATTGTTATAAATATAATTCTATATAAATGTAGACATATTTAAATAATTAGAAAATTGTAATAAATATATTTATATGTATTTATAAAATTATAAATATATTTTGTACAATTTTATAATTATATATATATTTATAATTATAATTAAAACTATAAATAAATATTTATTTATGGTAATTTTTAATTAAAAATAAATATATATTAAATTTTTAGTTATAAATATAAATAACTAATTTATTAAATTAATTACTAATTTATAAAAAAAATATATTTATTGGTTTCATATATAATGTTATATATAATTAAATAAATATATTTAAAAATATATAAAAATATTTATAAATAAATCAAAATATTTATATTTAGAGTTATAATTATATAAATATTTATATTTAAATAAATATAAAATTATAATAAATATATTTAATATATATTAATAAAATTATAAAAATTAGACATATTGATTTGTTAAAAAAATTAATTATTTAAATATAAATATATTCATTTATAATTTTAATTATAAATAAATATATATTCGTATAATTATAAATAAATATATATTCATATGAAAAATTATAGAAATAGAATAAATATAGTTGTATATATATATAATCTTATAAATATATATAATAAATAAATTTATTATATATATTTTAAGACTATAAATATAAGAAGTATATTTTTTATAATTTTATAATTATTGAAATTATAATTTTATAAGTATATATATATATTTATAATTATATATATATATATATCATATATATACTTTTATAAATATATATATTAATATTAATATGAATTATTAACAAAATATCTTTACTTGCGCTTTTTAGCTGGTGCTGATAAAATGTTCACCAGGTTTTATAAAAAACACTAACAGTCTCGTTCATTCCCGCACCCCTCAACCTCTCATGGAAGTTGAGCCCTATGCCGCCGACCTCTACTCTGCCCCGACCCCAACTTCACCATCACCGACCCTCCACTTTCACCACCTCTTCCACCGTCGCAAACTCCTCCTCCACCTCAAAGTCACCTCCACTATGAACCCTCATTCGCTAATCCTTCGTTGCTCCTCTACTACTAACCCACCTCTGCATCAAACTCTCATCCACCGTGAACCCCACCTCTACTGTGAAGCTCTCTGCTACCAATACTGCATACCCCGTCTCTACCGTCATTGGACCCTACTACTGACACCAGAAGGGTATGCAATCATTTTATTAAAAAAAATCCATTGTAATTTTATCACACTTACTAGGAAATGCTTGGGATAGTGTTTTCTATAGGTTATTGTGCTTTTATGGGATGTGTATTGATTGTTACTATCTAATTCTTGTATGATGTTATTGGTGGATATTTCATTAGATGGTGTTGTAGGTGAGATTTGGTTTATTTATTATGTTTTATTATCAATTTATATATTGATCTTGTCCAAATTTTTTGTTATATCCTCTTTTACTATGCCATTCAAACCCAAGGTGACTATGTTACAGATATTTTATGTGACATAATGGCTGAAAGTGATTCCCTTATTTCTTTTCCAATATAGTTAGAGATGAAATTCCCATGATTCTTCACATATAGTGTTAGGTATGTGATACACATATCTCATTGTCTGATGGTGTTGGTATAAATGGGAACCATTGAGTTTTTTATTCTTCTGGAATATGTCTAATATTTTCACATCCTAGGATCTATTAATATTCTAATAATGCCTTTTTATTTGATGATATTAGCATTTAGAGCCCCATAACATACATTCTTTCACCACTCTTTACATTTCCTGGACATGATACATCAATTTAATTTTGTTTTCAGTTATTAATGATAGTTCCACCAATTCTCCAATAATCATGTGAGCATTACAGTCAAAACATGTTGGATAAAACATCTTCTTCTTTTTCATAGATGTTAAGAGTGGTGATAAACCTGAATCCGACTAACCTGGATTATGTGGGATGACAAAAACAAGTTATAAAACGAGCCATCATTTTCCATCAATGGGAATTTAAGAATATTTAGAATGTTTTCCTTTCAAAATGATCCTTCCAATAAAATCAATTTCATGTTGAATCCATTAATTTCTATAATGATAGATTTGGAACTAGGATATTTGTATACCTAGTGGGTGGGGACTTGAATTTTTCCTATGATTCCCTTTGAATTATTATAATAGGGTGAGTACTATGTCTCTTTCCTTTCTGATTTTGATTTCATGGAAGCTGGACTAATGAAACTGATGTTTACGATCAAACAACTTCGACCAAAATGAGTATAGTGGTTAATGTCAGGGTAATTTTATAAAATTATATGTGGTGATCTATATAATAACATAGTTTAGGTAAACATTTCATGATTTTATAACCCAATACTAGTGTGGAAATTATTTAAGATAGGTTCACATAGTTTCTGGTTATAGTTCTTGTTCTAAAAAGGTGAGGTAGTTTATTTAATGGTATGTGCAATGTGATAACTCGACATGAATGAGTAGTGGACTATATTAGTATTAACAAACTTAGAAAGGGGTGCATGGAGTTTATGTACATAGTACACAACCCAACGATAAAGGGTATGATGTTACTACCAAAATAGGCCTCAAGATCTATGAATTCTCTAACCACTTCAAACAAGGAATGACAATAATGTAAATAATAACTCAAGTTATTTTAATTTGAATTTAGTTTTAATTAAATATATTTTATCCTTGTTTAGTGTATAATATTTCAAGACCAGATATTGATAATGTGACTATATTATGGGTAAAGGGGTATGAATCTTATAAAGTCATTGAATGGGTCTAATATTGGTGGTTGGGATGTCAGGATATCTCAAATAGGCATATCTAAAAAGTTTAAAGGCCATCTAAGATGAACCATATTTGATGCAATTAAAATTTATTTGAAATGAAATTTTATTAAGTGAAATTTAAGATCATATGGTGAAGAAATTTATCGAAAGGTATTTTCATAGATCTAGATCTTACTTAATATGACATTGTCTTGTCTTAGTGCCGAGTTAGTGGAGAAAACCCCACATGATTTGATGAAGTCCCATACACCATGTTTAAGTTAGAGTTTAATTAGGGTCAAACTAATGAATGAGTATAAAATGATAAATCTTGATGTTATTAGTGGGGAAAACCCTGTATGAGTTGATGATTGAGTATACAATAACAAATCTATATGTTGTTTAATTTGGGGATAAATTGAGTTATAAGGGAAACATATCTTTGGGTAGCCCTTCCTATCCAAAGCTACATGATACACTTTCTGGACACCATAGTCAAATAACTATAACAACACATTTAATGAATCCTTCCACCCGCAAGCACTTTATGGTGAATCCCCTCAAAGGGAAAAATATATAATTCAAGTGATTACAAATAATATTTTCTTCTTATCATATTTTGAAATAAATATATATAAATTATTATTTTATTACAACATTAACAAATTATATAAATGAATTATTAACTATTTATATTCAATGTTATAAAGTGGTCATGGCATTTAGGTTGATGCATCCATCAAAGGTACAAGACCTGGATTTTCTTTATGAAATTGCTTTTAAAATTTTATAGAATATTTTGGGACTTGATTTTGTTAACCTCATGAATGAGTTTTGGAGAGTTATGAATTCTATTGATACTTATGATGATACTCTCATCACTTTGAATATAGAGGTTACTGATATGAGTTCAGTTAAGAATTTTAGAATGACTAGTCCTTGTAATGCCATTTATAGTGTATTCTTTACATATTTTAGAAAATTGAATATGGAAAATAATATCATCTTTTAGTTTAATACAATAGTTATTTTCTTATTTTTTACTTGAGACATGATGTACTTAAAATGATTAGAAAAGTAATATAGTTTCTTCTTATGATGAGTGTCATACAAAAATTCTTTGTGCGAAAGGAATGACACTTGAGAATATTTTTATAATGTAATGGGTTCGTGATTATATATTTTCTTAGGTGAGTTTTTAAAACGAAGGAACCAATAGTAGTTCTTGTGAGATATATATACATTGTTCTTGGGGTGTACAACCAATTGATTTGGTGTGATCCAAGGATCACTAGGATAATGCAGTGTTTGTAGTAAACTGGAACACAAGTGTTTCATGGTTTTGAGTGTTGTCATTGACTATAGAAAATATCCATTGGGACTCTAGTGTTATGGTGAATGATAATTGATATAACTCGAAAATGAAACATGGATAATGGATATCCAATGGTGGGGAGAACAATATCAAATGCTTTTATAAAATATTATAATTACACATACCTTTGGAATAATGTGCTGGAATCATAAAAAATTGATTGATTTGGGATGAATCAAGGTATTTTCTATTTATATTTTATAAAGTGCCTCTATTGTGATCTATGTATTTGTGAAAATTATTAATTGGTTCATTAAAAATGATTAATATGTTTTGAAATGTTTAATAGATGGATGTATCTCATTTTAAATGATTATGATTGTTTGGTCATGATGTTGTCTTAAATGATTTAAAAAAAGGAATTGTGGTTTAGTGAAAGAGTGTTTGGAACTGTTTGATTTATTTTAAAAGGGAATGTTAATTTAAATAGGAATTTGTGTAAATGGCTGTTTTCTTAATGGTATTTTAAGTGTGTTTTTTTAAATATTTTTCAAAGGACATTTGAACTGTAGTTTTTTCATAATCTGTTCAGTTTATATTTTTATAGAATTAGGAAAACCATTACATTATATTAATATTTTGTTTATTTAGTTTCTTAAATACTAATATCACCAAATCAGATGGGATGGATATGAATAAAGACTAGATGAATTATTATCGTTCGACAAGAGTGTATAATGATGCAGTGAATGACTTCATCAAGTTTTCAAAAGATCATTAATATAACCCTTCTCAAATCATTTGTCTATGTTTTTGCTATTTTTATTCAAGAAACATTAGTCCAAAGGAGTTGGAAGAACACTTGATCTGTCGTGGAATATATTGAAGTTATAAATGTTGGAGCAGACACAGGGAAAAATAAAATATAGCTAGTGGCTAGGATGATAGATCATTTTATGGATCATATGATATGATTACAGGTGGGGAAAAGAAGACCATATCAAGGACATGATTAATGATGTAAATTATGATGAAGATCATATTGAAGAAATGACAAGGACAATTGAAGATGAACTTCGTGATTGCCCAAAATTGTATTAGTTGTTAAAGTGTTCTGAAAATACTCCTTTGTATGGTGGTTTCACTAAATATGAAACATTTTCAGCCATATTAAAGTTGTATAATTTGAAATTAGGAAACTAATGGAGTGACACCAGTTTTACTGAATTACTTGCTCTCTTGAATGATAGGCTCCCAGAAGATAATGAGCTCCCAAGAGAAACATACAATAGAAAATGAATGATAAGTTCGATGGGAATGATCTATGAATGAATACATGTCTACCCAAATGATTGTATATTGTTTCACAGGGACCACATGTCACTTATAGAATTCCTAAAATGTGGTGCTTCTCTATACAAGAAATATGAATCTGGTACCACAAAAGTTGTATGGTACGTTCCAATCATTCCAAGGATTATGCACCTATATAGAAGTAAGGAGACTGTAAGGCAATTAAAATGGCATGTAGACAGAAGAAATAAATATGGGAAACTACATCACCCAAAAGACTCTCCTTAGTAAAAGAGAATCGATCATGAATATCCTAATTTTGGAAACAATCCGAAAAAACTTCATCATGCGTTATCTACAGATGGAGTGAATCCTGTTGGTTTTTAAATAATCACTCATAGTACATGTTTGGTTATGTTTGTAAATTATAAATTTACACTATGGTTATTCTTGAAACAAAAACACATCATGATATCTATTCTAATATTAGTACGGAAACAATCATGTAATTATATTGGTGTTTATTTGGATCCATTGATTGAGGATTTGAAAATTGTTGTGGGATTCAGGAGTCACATTGAATGATGATTATATAAATGAAGATTTCATGTGGTGAGACATGTTTTATGAGACGATAAATTACTTTCCAACTTATGGGAAATTGTCAAGATATAGAATTATAGTAATTCATGGATGTCTTGTATTCGAACAAGGAAAACAATAAATTGAGTTGAAACATTCCTTAATATACATGTTTTTAGGACATCGTAGATTTCTACCCCAACGACATACGTACCGATCTTGGAAAACATCATTCGATGGAAGTTCAAAAGAATGTAAAACACAAACTCTAGTAACTTGTTATCAACTATCTAATAAAGTAAAATATGTGGACACTCCATTTATTAAACCATTTTTGAAAAATAATATGAAAACCAGTTTGAAGAAGTGATCAGTTTTTTTGAATTACCATGTTAAAATTTTCTATATATCAGATACATTATTAATGTTATTAATGTTGAAAAAAATGCATGTGACAAAGGCATCGACACATTGCTAAATGCACCCGACCAAACAAATGATGGAATTAAGGATAGGTTGGACATGGTTGACATGGGAATACGAGAATAGTTGGCACCAGTGAAGGGTGAAAAATGAACTTTTCTTCCTCCAGGTGCTTATACTATTTCCAGGTAGAATATATATCATTTTTTTTAACTTTTTGAATGATATGAAGGTTCCAAAGATGTATTCATCGAATATCAAGAATATCGTGTCAATGAATGATTAACAGTTTAAGGGTATGAAATCACATAACTTATATGTTTTGATGCAATATATAATTTCTATAGATTTACATTTTATTTTTCAAAATAATTTGTCTTATACATTAATTAAGATCTATTTTTTTCAAAGATATATGCCACAAACTTATAGACCCAAAAAATTACTAAGTATGGAAAGAGAAATTTTAGTCATATTATTTGAATTAAAAATGTTCTTCCCACCAACATTCTTGGATATGATGGTTCATTTGATGGTTCACTTGGTGAAAGAGATTCGACTATATGGTCCTATACACTATAGATTGATGTACCCCATTGAATGGTATATGAAGATTTTGAATGGGTATGTGTAACTCCCCTACCCCAGTTACCCAAAGTCGGTGCATTAATACATAACATTGCCATCATCACAAAAGATCAAGTCTCGAAAGGCCTATTAGTTTTGTAGCCATGGAAGTACTAGATACATTCATAAGGTTTACATTACATCATAAAATGAAAAAAAACTACAACAAAATTGTTTCCATAGAATAAACTCATATCCCCTCAGACTATCCCTATAGGTAAATCATAAAATACTTTTTCACATCTTGGGAAAAATAAAACCTAGAAAGGGGTGAGCTCAGATGCTCAGTATGTATAACAATATAGCGAAAAATTTCATAAATAAACTTAAAAATTTAAGGAAATATATAAGACTATAACAAAAGACATTTAAACATTAAATTCAGCATAATATGGAAAAGATAAAATCAAATAATTCTATTTACTTACTCACATGGATATTCTACTAGTCGAATAATCACATGCAATATCAATAGCCACTTTCATAATGATGGAATGCAAAATTACAGAATTTCATAACCACATAGTCAAGGGCTTATTCCAAGACTACAAATAAGATTTTTTCAAGGCCTTGTGCCATGACACTAGTTTGTCTCATGACACCTACTGATTCATCGAGGAGCTATAGCGGGCTCCACCCATTACATACTAAGTCCAATTCATTCCTCATATGAAAAGGTTTAAATATAACATAAACATTGGTAATAAAACATACATACGAAATGGAAATAATTTATCTATAAAACATGAATAGTATAAAAATAACACATCCATAGTCAAACATATCAAAAAACCTTCAATTCAATATAAAAGCTTGGTATCATAATAAATCAACATCAAATAAACTTAAAATCCATTAAAGGATGTTGACATATATGAAATAAACACATTTTTTAGAGAAATATCTCTTTCTATTTTGAAATAATTTGAAATTCATATATTTATAAAAGAAAACATTTATTTTGTAAATATTATTATAATATTGTAAGGGAAGCTTCAATGCTATTATAACGGCCAAAAATATCCGCACCCGCCGTATAAGTTTAAAAAACCATTCTTGCCTTAATTTTGTCAAAAAGGTCATAAAGTACCTTGTTTGGAAAACAACGGAAAGATTACTTTATAAACATCTTATAAAAGTCAAACAAGGGTATAAATGACTTTAACCCATAGTCTATCAAATAGTAATAATGTTTTGAAATACATTTTTAAGAAACATGGAATTTTATGATAAATAGGTCTCAGTAGACAATTACATATAAACAACCTCAGATAATGAAGAGATTGTGAAATTAACCCTTACCTTGTACTTTTCCTTAGTCAAGGGTAGGTTAACCTCTTATATAATGCTGAAATAATTTTTATTAAATTATACAAGAATCATATACATTAATATGATGCCATATTTGATCTTTTAACATTGATTTGTTAATAATATTGTAGTATTGTCGTTGTTTCAAGTGTTAACAGATTCGTTTTCCTTTATATTATTTGTTATTTGAGTCATATGTTTTATGGATGAGATGTATATTATTAATATACATAATTATATCAAGTAATTAAACATAATTTCTAATCATCTAATGAAAATTATTCTTTTATGGATACGATGGGGAATGAATCTCATCACGTTCGTGGAGACGATAATCCGTACGTACACACAAGTGACAATATCATTCTATTGATGTTAATATAATATATAATTGGATGGTATATCATATATACAGAATAATTATCATTTTATATTTATTATTTAAATCAATTACACATTATTATTATACCCACCCAAATCATAAAGTATTAAATAACAATTACACCACATCGTGGAGACGGTAAGTCATACGTACGAACGTATGAAGACATGTCATTAAAAGGATGGGTATAATAATGAATATTGTTGTAAAATATTTATAATAACATCACAGTATATATAAGATACTTGATTTATTATTTTATAATGGAAAAAACAAAGAAAAAGTAAGTGGAAGAAGAAATGAACTTGAAAGAGGTGATTAAATATTTACCTCCTCTTCTAGTTCTTCCTTTTGATTTGATCAAAAGGGCTCCTTATGATGAATTTATGACTAAATTAAGGCCTCTATGATAATGTCAGGACAGTTTATAGGTTGTTTGGGTAGGGTTTGGATGAGAAAAGTGGCTTTGATGGTGTGAATTAGGGAGATGGGGGAGCTCCCTTTTATAAGAGGGGTGAAGGGCACCTCGGAAAAAGCTAGAAATATTATTTTATAATAAAATATTTTTTGGTTTATAATGTCTCCAAAATTTATTATTTAAAGGAAAAGGTGGGTATGGGTCTAAAACCAATCAACTTATAGATTTTATACAGGTTTGGTACACTATATTAACCTTATCTTTTAGCTTTAACTCTTAGTTAAATAGTTTGACATTTACTATGTCTCTTTGTATATTTATATTATATGGTTAATAAAAAACTATATACTTTCAAGAGAACCCAAAGTAGTTTATTAATGATAAAACTATCATTATAAAAGTCTTTTTTTCGATCTTTATATTTTTAGGAATAGAATATCAATTAATAATATAATTGTTTTCAAAAACTCTTTTATCTCAATTTTGACACTATTTGGTATTTTGTTTTTTCTAAATTCATAACAACATTATTACTTCGAAACAAATTCATATAACCAACCCTAACATGTCATATTGACCTATAAAATTAATTTAATTTATAAAAAGTCTCAAATTACATTTATTTGGATATTTAAAATATCAATTATTTTAATATTTCATTAATTTAGTAATTACTACATCATCATTGTGTCGGTAATAAATTAAATTATTTTATTTCTAAAAAATATAAATAAAATACCATTATGTAGGAAATATTTTTATCTTTATAATGAATATTTATAGTCTAATTTATCTTATGTATAACCCTATATTAAAAATGTTTTAGTTGTTAAAATGTGATTTTAACTCTATTAACTCTTCTTTAAATAAAAAAATAATAAATGTCTTAATCTAAACCAAGTGGACCAAAGAGGTTCATATTTTATTCCTAAGTTTGTTTCTGGTAAAATTACACTTATCTAATAGAATTATGAAATATGTTAGGGTAATAATAATATCACTTTTACCCTTAAATACCCTATTTACTTTTAACCGTGGTAAATAAAAGTTAAAAGTTACTATTCACAAAAAATTATTTTCATCTAATTGAACCACATTTTTCTTACTGATATCAACCGTGTCTCTCAAATTTTTTAAATTCCACTCATAGAAGCCGTAAAATTATGTTTTATGTGAATTAACATATTCTCCTAGGAGGGGGGGTAAAAGACGGTGAAAAGTTCAATATAATTTTTATATACCTAAAATTATTATAGACTGACTCTAATGAATTACATTGAAATTATATATGTATTATGTATCTATTTTGACCTAAAATTAATTTAAATAAAATAAATAATTATTTAAATAAAAATTCGTTTTAAAACTATAACTTAGTGTTTTTCACTATTTATAAAAAATTGAAAGTTTTCAGAAAAATACCAAAAATTTACCCTATGCAAATTTTGATATTCCAAATCCAAAATAAAAAATTCAATTTTGAAATATAAAATTTATAAAATTTACAAAAGTGGGTATTAATATTCATATCGACTAGTTTGATTGGTTGTTGTGTGTTAGAACTCAAAGTTTCGTACAACACACACTACTTTATTATTCAAAGAGAAGCGTACCGTGGAAGCATGTGGTGTTACATTCTCCCCTCCTTAAAATAATTTTGCCCTCGAAATTTAAATTATATTACTGCATAAAAATACTCATGTGGTTCTTCATCATAAGTTCCTCGGGTTCCCACGTTACCTCTTCCATCTTTTGGTTTCTCAATAGAACATTTACCAGATGTGTCGTCCGGTTTCATATCACTTGTTCTTTTGTATCAAGAACGTTGACATGCTATTCAAAATAAGACTATTCAGGTTTCGGTTCTAATTCCTCATAGGTGAGTACATGCATTGGGTCAGGCATGTATTTTCTCAACAGTGATACGTGGAATACATCTTGAACTTTGGAGAGACTTAGGGGCATTGCCAAATGGTAAGCTACAACCCCAATTCATTCTAAAATTTCAAAAGGTCTTATGTACTTGGGACTTAATTTTCTTTTTTTACCAAAATGTATAACACCCTTCCATGGAGATACCTTTAAGAAAATATGATCTCCTATCCGAAATTCCAAATCCTTACTTCAGTTATCGACATATCTCTTCGACCTACTTTGAGCTTCTTTGATGTGGGTTTGGATTACCTTCACCTTTCCATCGTTTCCTCCACAAGTTATGGGCCTACGAGTTTTCCTTCGCCAACATCATCCCAATAGGTTGGTGCGCAAAATCTCTTTCCATATAACGCTTTATATGGTGCCATCTGATTACTTTAATGGAAGCTATTGTTATAGGAAAATTCTACCAGAGGTAAATATTGATCACACATTCCTTGAATGTCAAGTGAGCATGATCTCAACATGTCTTCTAAGGTTTTAATAGTCCTCTCTGATTGTCCATTTGTTTGGGAGTGGTAGGCAATGCTCAAATGAAGTTTAGTATCCTTCTATTTCTGAAGACTATTCTATAATCTTGATGTAAAATGGGGATCATGATCAGAAATAATCGATAGTGGTACTCCAAAGCATCTTACAACTTCATTAATATATAGTCTTTCTAAACGCTCAATTGGTAAATCTTCTCTTATATCCAGAAAATGTTCTAACTTGGTAAGACGATCAACAATGACCCATATTGCATCCTTCCTTCTGGGAGTGTTTGGTAGTCCCATGACAAAGTCCATTGTAATATTATCCCATTTCCACTCAGGTATGGGAAGAGGTTGCATGACTCCTCCAATATATTTCCATCCAGCTTTCACTTGTTGACAAACCATACATCTTGACACAAAATCAGCAATCTCCCTCTTTATGTTGTCCCCCCAAAAATGTTCCTTCAAATATCTATACATCAGAGTGCTACCAGGGTGTATAGAGAAATTAGAACTATAAGCATCATCCAAAAATTCCCTTTTTAGATCAGGTATATTGGGAACACAAAGCCTCTTCCCAAATTTCAAAATTCCATCTTCATATACAAAGTCACTCAATCTCCCATCATTCATAGCATTAATCTTCTTTTGAAACTCTTCATCACCGGTCTGAGAACTCTTTATCCTTTCTAGTAAATATGGTTTGGCAGCCATTTGAAAAAGTATTGATATTTCACCTTCCATGGTGATTACCATATCCATCTTTACTAGATCCATATATATAGGATCTTTTTCAACTCTCATCATGTTCAAAAATCCATGATCCTTTATACTCAAGGTATATGTCACCTTATTTTCCTTTATCAGGTGGGAGTGTATAGTGAAATCATAATCCTTGAGTAGTTCAATCCATTTCCTTTTCCACATGTTGAGTTCTGTTTGTGAGAAAATATACTTCAAACTCTTATGATCAGTATATGTGTCACATTTTTTACCATAGAGATTATGTCTCCAAATCTTCAAAGAAAAGAATACGGCTGCTAAATCGAGATCATGAGTAGGATAGTTTTGTTCATGAATGTTTAGCTGCCGTGATGCATAGGCAATAAACCTATCATTCTACATAAGGACACAACCAATTCCTGTCTTTGAAGCATCACTATAAATAAGAAACCCGTCATTCCCTGATGGTAGAGTTAATATAGGAGCATTTACTAATCTTCTCTTCAGTTTTTCAAAACATTCTTCACACTATTTTCTCTAAACAAATTTAACCACTTTTCGTGTGAGCTTTGTTAATGGGTTAGCCAAGTGGGAAAATTTTTGGATGAAACATTGATAATAACCTGCTAAACCAATAAAACTGCATACCTTAGTTATACTCGTCGATGCTGTCCATTCATGGATTTCCTTGGCCTTTGATGGATAAACAGAGATTCCATCCTTAGATACAATAGGTCCCATAAAAGAAATCTACTGAATCCCGAATTCACACTTGCTAAAATTCCCATATAATTCCTGTCTTATAAGAGTCTTCAAGATAATACACAAGTAATTTTCATGATCTTAATAGATTTTTTAGTATACCAAGTTATCATAAATAAATACCACTATAAAATCATCAGGATATTCCTTGAAAACTCTATTCATTAGATCCATGAAGATAGAGGATGAATTAGTCAATCCAAAAGGCATTACTGTAAACTCGTAATACCTATACCTGGTTTGAAATTCCGTCTTCAGAATGTATTCCTTCTTCATGAAAAACTTATGGTATCCATATCTAAGTTCAATCTTTGAAAATATTGAACTCTAAGCAATTTATCAAGTAAATCATCAATGCAGGGCAGGAGATACTTATTCTTTATTATTATAGCATTGATCTCCTTGTAGTCAATGCACAACCTCATAGATCCATCTTTCTTCTTAATAAAAAGGATAAGGGATCCTCATGGAGAAAAACTAGGGCAAATAAATCCTTTATTACTCAATTAATCTAGTTTTTTATTTAGTTCCACTAATTCCATAGTGGCAATTCTATAAGGGGTCTTAGATATGGGCCTTGAACTAGGAATTTAATCAATAGAAAAATCAATTTCCCACTCTGGAGGATTTCCTGGTAAATCCTTTGGAAATACATCAACATACTCTTTCACAAAAGGTACGTATTATATTTGAATATTCTTTTCCTCACCCACAGTTGTTTCATAATCTTCCTCCCCAATAATGGAATTTAGTTGAGCTACTGGAGGTGGATCTAGATAAGAATTAGGTGGTGACGATTGTTCTCTAAATAGAAGGTGTTCTTTATCGTCATCATAAAAAATTGTATCCCCCTTATTCTTACAATAAATATTCGCATCATGTTAAGAAATACAATCCATACCGAGGATTATATCAAATTCAATCATGGGTATGATGATGAGATCGGCAGATTAAGAACATTTATATGCTATAATAGAAACTAATTCACAAAACGTTGTTGCGATGATACTTCCCTTAGGAGTTTTGACTGAAAAATCCCTTGTTAAATAAAATTGGTAATATCTAATTTTCTTAGAAAACTGGGAAGATATGAAACAATGCGATGATCTAGAATAAAATAAAGCATTGGATAAACTAGAGGAAACTATTAAATTACCTGCCACCACGTCTTTGGGAGCTCCAACCTCAGCAATAGTGATAGTATAAGCTTGGCCTTGATACCTTCTCATTTTCTGAGGTTTGTTCCCTTGGCGCTTAGGAAATTCATTCACATAATGCCCCCTTTATCTACAATTGTAGCATTCAACATCGAAAACCTCTTTCTACCCCTTGCAATCACGAGCTTAGTGGCCTTTTTTCACCACACTTGTAACAGAATCCCATTCCCATTAGGAAAGTAACAGGGTGTTTCAACCCACATTTACTGTAGGATGGATATTCAAATTTTCCTTTATTCCCCTTATTTCCATTTCCAGAGTGTTCACAGGATCTCTTCTTCTATTTCTTTGATTTAAATCCATTAGACTTAGAGAATTATTTTTATGTCTTGATAGCACACGAGACAATATCTTCATTCGACGAGAAGGATTGTGAGACTAATTATCAATTGAGAAATGGTTTTAAACCATCAAAGAAACGATCAATCTTACTTCTTGCATTGCTAATATAATCTGCAACATGCCTTTCTAACCTTGTAATGTTAGCTTCATACTTTGCGATATTATCATCCTCATTTTTCCCCAGACTCATCAATTGCCTTTCCATATATGCTCGATGATAACGAGGAAGGTATTTTTCTAAGAAAAGATCTTTAAACTACCTCCATTCCATATTTGATAATTCCTCATCTTCCTTTGTGTTTTGAATCAATGGCCACCGTTGATCAGCATCTCCAGTGAAGCGGTAAACTTCCATGACAACTTTTTCCCTTTTTCTACTCCCCAAGGCGTGCAATATTTTCTCTAAGGAATTTTTCCATTTCTCAGCAACTAGTGGATTTTTACCCCATAGAATGTTGGTGGTTGTTGCCTCATGAAGTGATCTAACATTGACCCTCCACGCTGCGGACCTAGGTGCTCCATACAGGTAAGGTTATTATTCCTTACCTAAGTGAGTTGTCCTACTATGGTGATTAGCTGATCAACACCAGTTGCATCACTAGCTCCACTATAATTATCTTGAGTAGGAGGGACATCCCAACATGGAGTGCATGCATTGATATGGTTTCCATTCCATCCACTAGGTGACATTTCTAAACAATGGAATAAAATAGATTAGTTTATAAATTGAAATACATAATTCTGAACTAGTAAAACACTTAACATAAATTGAACAGTTTATGGATATAATCCATAATCATAAAAAAATTCATTGAGGAAGTATATACTCATAAACCCTTCATAATAGTTTGTAAAGAAAATGATAATTATCCTATGCATATCCTCCGGGAGTGTCATAACCAAGAGTGCAGCAATGCCCATTGTCGTGCACCAGTTCCCGTTCAAGTCTAGCTCAAAGCGGTGTTTTTGGGTTTTACCCCTAGGTACATATGTGCCAGAGCTGCCTCTACCTACTCATATCCAGACAGTGATGTATTTATTGAACAAATTACAAAATCTCTACAATACCAAAATTCTAGGATGTTCTTCTATACTAATCATTAAATTATATATTAGGGTAAAGTGATCTAATCAGAGTTTACCTAGATCTAGATTCCAAGGTTTGTACCAAAATTCCTCTGATACCAACTGTAACGACCCAACCCCAGTTACCCAGAGTTGGTGCATTATTACATAACATTGTCATGATCACAAAAAATAAATTCTTGAAAGAACGATTAGTTTAGTAGCTTTAGAAGTACTAGATACATTCATAAGGTTTACATTACATCATAAAATGAAAAAATAACAACAAAATTGTTTCTATAGACTAAACTCATATCTGCTCAGTCTATCCCTACAGGTCAGTCATAAAATACTTTTTCGCATCTTGGGAAAAATAAAACATAGAAAGAGGTGAGCTTAAATGCTCTGTAAGGATAACAATGTAGTAGAAACATTCATAAATAAGCATAAACATTTATGGAAATGTATAAGACTAAAACAAAAGCCTTTTAAACTTTAACATCAGCATAACATGGAAAAGATAAAATCAAATAATTCCATTTACATACTCACATGGATATTCTACTATTTGAATAATGACATGAAATATCAATAGCCACTTTCATAATGATGGAATTCATAATACAAGACTTTTATAACCACATAGTCAAGGCCTTGTGCCATGAATTAAATAAGATTTTGTCAAAGACTTGTGCCAAGACACTAGTTTGACTCATGAGACCTACCGATGCATCGAGGAGATATAGTGGGCTCCACCTGTCCCATACTAAGTCCAATGCATTCCTCATATGAAAAGTATAAACATAACATAAACATTCGTATTAAAAATAGCATACTAAATGTCAATAAATAATCCATAAAACATGAATGGTATAAAAATAACACATTTAAATGAAAACATATCACAAAACCTTCAATACAATATGAAAGTTTTTTATCATAATAAACCAACTTTAAATCCATCAAATGATGTTGACATAGATGAAATCAAAACCTTTTTTTGAGAAATATCTCTTTCTATTTTGAAATCACTTAATATTCATATAATTATAAAAGAAAACATTCATTTTGGAAATATTTTTATAATCTTGTAAGGTAAGCTTTGACGATGTTATAATGACTGAAAATAGTTGTACCCGCCGTATAAGTTTTAAAAAAACATTATTACCATAATTTTGTCGAAAAGGTCATAAAGTACCTTGTTTCGAAAACGACAGAAATATTTCTCTATAAACATATTATAGAAGTCAAACAAGGTTATAAATGACTTTAACCCATAGTCTATAAAATAGTAAGAATTTTTTAAAATACATTTTTAAGAAACATGGATGTAGATGATAAAGAGGTCCCAATAGATAATTACATATAAACAACCTCATATATTGAAGAGATTGTGAAATTAAACCTTACCTTGTAATTTTCCTTGGTTGAGGGTAGGTTAACCTCCTTTATAATGGTGAAATAATTGTTTTTAAATTATACAATAATCATATAAATTAATATGATATCATATATGATCTTTTAACATTTCTTTGTTAATAATATCTTAATATTATCGTTGTTTGAGGTGTTAATGGATTTGTATTACTTTATATTATTTGTTATGTTAGTCATATTTCTTCAGGATGGGATGTATCTTATTTATATATAGAATGATATCAATTATTTTAAATAGTATTTTTAATTAGCTGATGAAAATTTGTTTTGATTGGATAGGATGGGGAATGAATCTCATCCCGTTCGTGGAGACTGTAATCGGTACGTACGCACGAGCGATAATATCATTATTTTGATATTAAAATAATATATAATTGGATGTTATATCATATATAAAGATTAATTATCATGTTATATATAATATTTAAATCAATTAGACATCATTATTATACCTATCCAAAAAATAATGTATTGAATAACAATTATATCACGACGTGGAGACGATAAGCCGTACGCACGCACGTATGTTGACATGTCATTCAAATGATAGATAGAATAATGAATATGGTTGTACAATATTTATAATAACATCACAGTATATATAATATACTAGATTTATTATTATATAATGGAAACAATGAAGAAAAATGAAGTGGAAGAAGAAAGGAACTTGAAAGAGGTGAGGAAATATTTACCTCCTCTTAGGGTTCTTTCTTTTGATTTGATCAAAAGGGATCTATAGGTTGGCTTTCTGACTAAAGGAAGGCCTATATGATGATGGTATGTCCGTTGAGAGGGTATTTGGGTAGGTTATGGCTGAGCCAAATGGGTTTGAAGGTATGAATTAGAGAGAAGGGGGAGTGCCCTTTTATAAGAGGGGTGAGGGGCACCTTAGGAAAAGCTAGAAATATTATTTTATAATAAAATCATTTTCGGTTTATAGTGGCTGAAAATGGATTATTTAAAGGATAATGTGGGTAGTGGCCAAAAACCACTCAACAAATAGTTTTTAGACAGGTTTGGGTCAATATATTAACCTTATCTTTTAGATTTAACTCTTAGTTAAATAGTTTGACATTTACCATGTCTCTTTGTATTGTTATATTTTATGTTTAATAAACATACTATATACTTACAAGAGAAACCCAAGTGAATCATTAATGATGCAACTATCATTATATAAGTCTTTTTTATGAAACATAGATTTTTAGGAATAGAATATCAATTAATAATATAATATTTGTTTTAAAAACTCTTTTATGTCAATTTTGACACTATTTGGTATTTTGTTTTTTCTAAATTCATAACAGCATTATTACTTCGAAAAAAATTCGTCTAACCAACCCTAACATGTCAAATTAACCTATAAAATTAGTGTAACTGATAAAAAGTCTAAAATTATATATATTTGGATAATAATAATATAAATTATTTTAATATTTTATTAAATAGCTAATTACTGCATCATCACTGTGTCATAAATAAATTAAAATATTTAATGTCTAAAAAATATAAATAAAATACTATTATGTAGGAAATATTGATTTCTTTATACTGAATATTTATAGTCGAATTTATCTTATGAATAATCCTATATTAAAAATATTTTAGTTATTAAACATTGATTTTAACTCTTTTAACTATTCTTTAAATAAAATAATAATAAATGTCCTAATCTATACCAAGTGAACCAAAAAGGTTCATATTTTATTACTAAGGTTTTTTTGGGTCTAATTATACTTATCCAATAGAATTAGGACATGTCTTAGGGTAATAATAATATCACCTTTACCCTTAAATACCCTACTTACTTTTAACCATGGTAAATAAAATTAAAAAGTTACTATACACCAAAAATTATTTTCATCTTATAGAACCAAATTTTCCTTATTGATATCAACCGTGTCTCTCAAATTTTTGAAATTCCACTCAAAAAAGCGGTAAAATTAAATTTTATGTGAATTTTCAAAATTTTCCTAGGAGGTGGGTAAAAGACGGGGAAAAGTTCAATAAAATTTTTATATATCTAAAATTATTATAAACTGACTCCAATGAATTACATTGAACTTATATAGGTATTATGTATCTATTTTGACCTAAAATAAATTTAAATAAAATAAATAATTATTTAAATAAAACTTCGGTTTTAAACTATAACTCAGTGTTTTTAACTATTCATCAAAAATTGAATGTTTTCAGAAAATCACCAAAAATTCACACTAAGATAATTTCGATATTATGAATCAAAAAAAAGAAGTCCATTTTGAGATATAAAATTTATAAAATTTTAAAAAGTGGGTATTACTATTCATAATAGCTAGTTTGATTGGTTGTGGTGTGTTAGAACTCGAAGTTGCGTACAACACACGCTACTGTATTATTCAAAGAGAAGTATGCCGTGGAAGATTGGGGTGTTATAGTATGTCAAAAACTAATGTCATCCAGGGTGTTGTAATGTAAAGAAATATAATGTTGAGGAATCCTTTGAATTATGTACTGAATACCCGTCTGGTGTGGAAAACATTGGTTTAAAAAAATCTTGTCACACTGGGTGTCTTACGGGTGAATGAATTTCTGGATGAGAGGTTTTCACAATCAATATTACAAATTTGGAGTAGGTCAACCTTTACATTTTTCATAACAGTTTTGAGGTTGACCGATATGTCGAAACCCACAAATAATTTCTTAGGCATTTGATTTCATAAAGGGATAAAAAATAGATAAAAAATACACATAATCGATAGTTTATAGGATTATTTTTGGACCATATATTTAAGGAGTCTGATGATAATCTGTACTCAATTTCAGAATGACTTTGATAGCTATTCAGAGGACCATGTATGTCTGTATTACCTTTTAATTCTTATGTAATTAATAATTATACATTCTATACTAATGAACATGATGAAGACAATATCATGCAGAATAGTGGAGTTGTAATTCTGTCTAAAGCAAAGCATATTTCTGGCGCTAAGGACATAAATAAAATTTATGTGAATATGTAATACTTTGGAATAATTAAACAAATATGGGAGTTGGATTATAAAAACTTCCAAGTGCAGATTTTTCAATGCAAGTGGGTTGATAACATGATTTCTGTTAAAATAGATTAGTTGGGATTCTTGAAAGTTGATTTCAATGAGGAAGGGTGCAAAGAAAACCCATTTATAATGGAATCATAGGTAGTACAAGTATTTTATGTTCTAGATCATGAAAAACCAAACTTTTCAATTGTTTTATTATCCAATAAAACCACTGAAGGGTCAGAAGAAAATTCAATAGAGGATGACATTTTCATTGGGATGTCCCAATCCTTTTGTATTGGTCCCAATGTCGAAGACATTTTGTATATTATAGGAGACAACAATGAGGGGATTTGGATAGCCGATAAAGGAGTCAAATCACTTCATCCTTTAAAAAAAGAGAGTTCAATAATCCGGTTATATTTTTTTTGTAAATTACTTTACGTTACCTTAGGTTATTATCTATTATCTACTGATTTTATGTAATCTAAATTAAATGTTAAACCACGTCTGCAGATAATGAATTATTAATGTTATGATTCTCTTAATCCCGAGGAACATTAGTTCTCTCACCCTAATACTGCTCACCATGAAGAGGACCAATAGGAATCTCAACCTGTTGTTGCTGCTTCTCCCAGTGCAGAGGTACTACCACCATATGTACATGCCAATAATAGCACTCTGGAGGAACATATAGAAGATTTTGAAACTGAGGAAATGGTTGCAAAAAAAATTGGTGGTGTAGAAAAAATAAGAGCATCATAGTTTGATGTTGTTAACATAACTCCTAGCATCAAATACAAAGAGAGATGAAATATGTGGGGAGAACGTGTTAACCCCAATAAGGCCATGTTCAGTAGTTACATTAGAATCATCACTTGATAACATGTGATGATTAATGTACAGTAGTGGCACCATGTCATCACTGGTATTAAGACACTGATGTAGGGAGATATTATAGTAAAATTATAATATCATTTCTTTAGTTTACTACAAAATAATATAATGAAACATTTACCTACTCTTCATTATCCCTTGTAGAGTGAATATATAGTGGATGACTCACACATGGAACATGGATTAAAAGTTTCTAGAAGTATTCACAGATACCTTGGAACAATTTTAGTGAAATATTTAGTAGAATATGTTGAAGGGAAAATAAACCTGCACCCACCTCTTATTTACGCACACCTGATAACCCAAGGAGCGTGGGATGCATTTACTACCTATCATGTGAAGTAGTAATTTCAAGTAAATTGTGTTTGGTAATACCATGTTTGAAGATACATGTATTTATCACTTTGATTGACAGTTTTTTATTTATAGAACAACAATTAAGTGATGAAAATATGTAACGAGTAGAAAAATCAGCATATCTGTACCATAAAGAAAATGTGGGGTATACTTCACTTGAAAAAAATTGGTATGTATTTTAAATATACCATGATACTTTTATGTGACATAAAACAACACCATAACTATGTTACTCTATTTATATGCAGATTGATGAATCCAAATCCAATGTCACTTCCATCCCATGCCATGTGCTATGGAAGGAGAAACATGTGAATTAATATGGGATACTAATAGACGAAAACACATAAAAAGTGTGGGAAACATGTTAAAGTATGAAATAATAAATATCTATTTTTATTGAAATCAATATAACATAATATTGATTACTTAATTTACTATATTTTCTATATGAAATATTTATAGGAATCAAAAACACCAAAACTAGAGTTGGACATACTTTCAATGGCCTTGAAGTAGCCAAAAAAGTATGGTTGCGTCAGAGGTGCAGGTTTTGGGGTGACCCCCCGTACATTTTTTGGATAAAAAATAGGAGGTTCAAAGTGAATAAATCAGAATTAATAGAGAAATAATATCTATCCCTAAATAATAAATGAAATTTTATAGTGATTTTGTGGAAAATATGATGTTGGGGGGGGGGGGGGGGAGAATAAACAACTTAAGAATAACCAACGCGTTAAGATCTCCCCCCCCATTAGCATTGAGGCAATATATTCCCCTCAGAAACCTATCTCAGCTAAAGTAATCAATGTTTAAATAATTTTTTATATGAATTTTAAATCAATTAGGCATTGATACAATTCTTGTACTGATATTTTCCAAGGTGAAAATGACTGCGATTTATATCTATCAACACTCACCCATCGTCTTGTAGAAAGGGATACAATGTTCAATGTTCATAACACTACACAATATACCACTTACAACAAGTCATATCAATATGTGGGTTAACGTATCCTATGAGACCATTTCAAATATAACTATTCCAATTGATGATAAATATATTCATAAAGTTAAACATGCTTTTGGAAAATTTGGTGTATCTCCTTCACAACTAGTAAAAATCATGTTAACAAGGAGTTATTCATTTCCAATTATTTTTCAATATAAACCTTTAACATTTAATGAAAAAATTTCTAAACTGATGAATGCTATTATAGAAAGATACATGGAAGGGGGTAAAAATAATAACCAGCTAAAGACTATCTCAAGGATCAACCAGCTGATCAAAATGATCTACCAAAATCACCATAAACTTGCCCATTCTATATTCACATTTATTATCATTGTAGGCTCCAGTGAATATGATTTTTTAATGATTATGGGGTTCACATAATTATTTTTGATGAAAATATGCATAATGGGGAAGATCCAGATTTCATCAGTGTTGGCAATGACAATGAAATCTAGGAGCACGATTGACTAGGTGAATCAGCTGTAAATGTATACATGAGGTATGTTTTCATGATCTGATTTTCCAAAAACTGATATACTATGAAAATTATGACTAAATAAATATCATATTTTTCATATGTGTATATATGAAAAAAAATTAAGGGATTTCCCCGTGAAAAAAAAGTTGGGCTCATTAGTCCCCATGTCACCTCAATAGAACAAATAGATATAGAATCCAAGAAAGAGGGTGAAATAGCAGTAGGCCTATTCAAATTGTTTAATAGTCAAAATATAGATGACAGAGTCTTCTTAATACCAATGATTTAAGGGTAAAACTGTACCATTTAATCAAATAAAATATATTTTAATTTCCTTCATTACTTATTCATTTCTGTGTGTTTAGGCATCATTGAATGATTATTAATGTCATTTTGACTACTACAAAGATTTATTTCTTGGATTCAATGAAAGGATATCCAATAAACCGACCACAAATGATTAATGATTTTGAATTTTAATACACTACATCCAACATCTTAGATATAATCATCTAGTTATATAATTTATATAATCTAATAATGAGGATTCTGTTATGATAGGTAAGTTCATGAATATATTCTATATAATGGCTCATAAATTACCTGTAAATATTACTTCAATATTGAATAATTTTTATTACATAACATAATAAAGAATACTCTAGGACCATATAGGGTTAGTGTCTTTAGAAACTCAGAAACATAAACAAATGGTTCACAAAACATCAACATTGTATCGCGCTTATTTCTTCAAAACTAGAATATTTTTTGACATATCTTACTTAATACCCTTTTTCAGGACCTGGGGAAAGGAATTATATGAATGGGTGATCTCAAATGCTCCATAAGGGTAAACAAGGGAAATATCAATCATATTATAAGAACATAACATTTGAAAATATTATCCTACATATAAAAGATCATAATATCATGTCAATGGATAACTCATAAAAGTGAAATTTAATCTCAATATTCATAACATAAGACATGAAATTTCATGTAATGCACAGATAATCATATAAAATCATTTCATATTTGTTAAGTCTCTATGTCAAGACCATTATAGCGGACAAAGTCCATTACTGAACAACATTCAGTACTCGTTCCAACCCTGTATTACTGAACCAGATTTACATGCTATTCAAGTCATGTATATCTCATGAGATATAAGTATTTACCTAGTGAATTATAGGGAGATATAGGTACCACCCATCTTATAATAAAACCATTATTATGTGTTCACAAAAACATAAATCATTTATCATAGCATAGCCCATAAAATAATGTAGGTTTCTTAAATATCATTCATTCATAATCCAAACAAAATAAATGGATTTCATCAAAATAATTACATCATAAAAAATCAAATAAAATTAATAATATGGATAGAAACAAAACCTTATGTCATATTAGATGTAAAATAATTTTGATAAAACAGTTTAACTTAATTCATGAGGAAAATATCCTTTTTTTTAAACGTTTTCTTTTCAATAAATGCCACACAATTTTAAAAGAAAATAATTTAGTTGAAAATAATATTTAAATCATTTTTAGGAAGCTTCATGAAAATAATGTATCACAAAACCTTAAATTTACAATCATTCAGTTTAATTTAAGAAAACATTCTTGTTGTACTTTTTTAGGAAAATTCAACAAGTACTTCAAATCAAATAATGACAAAAGATTCATTTCTTACTGTTTACTAATATTTAACCAAAGGGTACAATTAACTTTAAAAATTTAAGAATAATATAAATAATATTAAATAATTAGGAAACAAGGATTTGGATGTTAAATATACCCCAGTAAATACATACGTGTAAACAATCTCGGTTAAAAATGAGATTGTAAAATTATCCCTTACCTTACGTCAGATATTCATCGTATGTATCTGAACCTCTTGTATAATGATTTAAATAATTTTTCTGACTGATTATAGAATCAGAATAATTTTTATGATATCTTATATGATTATATTGTCATTTTTTTGTTAGTAACATTTCATTTTCACTTGTTATTTGGATACTAACTGCTTTATGTTCTTATGTGATATTTGTTGGATAAGTTCATGTTCCACTTCTTAGGTTATAGTTAAAAAATTTAAATAATGATATTAGTATAATATATATCATATTTATTTATTAAATTCATTTATATAATCATGCTTTAATAAAGATCATATAGAATTAACCACATCGCATTGTGGAGATGGTAGGCCGTATGCACACATGAGTGATGATATCATTCCCAAAATTGTAGAATTGTATTGAAGTGGATGTTTTATAATAATTCATTATCAGTAAAATGTTAGAATAATCATATATAGTTACAATTTCTATCATTATACCCATCCATGATAGGTGGTTGTGAAAAAAAGATTACACCTCAACGTGGAGACGGTAAGTCGTACGTACGCCCACACAATGATTTAATTTTTCATAGCATATATGGATGAGGAAATATGGTTGTTTCATATTTAAATAAAATGTCATTATTATGGTGATACTAATTGTAGTACTTTATAATGAAACAATAAATTAAGATGATGTAGAAGAAGAAAGATGTTTGAAAGAATCGGTAGAAGTGATTACCTCCTCCTCGACATGATTCCTCTAAGTCTCTTTTTAAAGCACTAGTGTTGGTCTTTAAAGAAGACCAAAAACTCTATAATGAAAATATGCAAGTTTATAAGGAAAACGGCCTAGGTATTTATGAGCATGAAGTCTCAAAATGAAGTGAATAGGTCAGGGAGGAGGTTCCCTTTTATAATTGAGGCGAGGGTCACTTTTGGAATCTCCATAAATAATAATTTATAATAAAATCAAATCCTACCCAAAAACTCTAAAATATTCCAATTTCAAATATGAGATGAAATAGGGATGTAATATCATAAAAAAATAAATTTCAGACAATTTAGTTTTTCAATTTAAACCTTATATTTCGAATTGACACTTAGTTATTCTTTTTAATTTTAATTGTGGTAATAAAATTCTAAATATTTTATGGTTATAAATATTTAATTATATTGTGTTAATGGCCCATAAATGTATATTTTATGAAATATTAGACCTTATAATTATCACTTTTTAATTTTTAAAATTTTAAGTTATTTTTAAATAATTCAATAAAATGTTATTTTTATAAACTACCAATAGTGTCCGTTTTTATAATATTTATTAATTGGACATTAAATTAAATCCACACAAAAGATAAATTCGAAAAAAATATTTCATACATTCCTAAAATGTCATAGTCACCTATAAAATTTGTGGAACACATTAATTAGTTCATATTAATTTTCTTTTAATGTTTTTAAAACTATTTTTTTGATATTTATATTAATAAAATAATTTCAACGTCACTATTGTGTCATCATTAATGGTAATTATTTAATCTCAAAAAATTATAAATAAATTTATATTATGTAGGTAATTATTTTATATTTCCATATACTATCTATAGTCAATATTTACTTCTGTATATCTATATATTAAAATTAATATACTTATATAAAATGAGATTGTGACATTTTGTCACATTCATTAGTTTTTATTATATTCATGTCATATTCATAGGTAAGTGGCCATTAAGTTATTCCATCTCAAAAATATAAATTATAAGGTAATAAGTTAGTCATAAAATAGTATTTTTACAAGTGTTAATGTAATTTTATAATACTATTTTTACCTTTAATTACCAAATTTACCTTTAACCATGGTAATAAAAATAATTACAAAAGTTACTATTCATAATTCCCAAAAATAAAAGTTTCTTATTAACATAGTTTTTTCCTAATGATTCCAAATTTGGGATCTATTATTCTAAATTCAAATCATATAAGTTTTCATAATTAATTTAAAATTAATCCTACAATTGAAATGATAAAATGAGTTCCAAAAGTTAAAATATTGAAAAATATTGAAATGTTTTTACATATGAATATAATGTAAAATTAACTCCAATGAGCTACATTATATTAAATCGTAAAAATATATTAAATTTATATTTTTAATACATTGAATAATATAATTTAACCATATAAATTATTTCATTTAATAATGTTATTTTCAATTAAAATTTAGCATTTTTTTACTATTCATCTAAACTGAAAGTTATCAGAAAAATATCAGAAATTCATCCAAAGAAAATTTTTATATTCCAATTAAAAATAAAATATTTATATTTTCATATGAAAATTATTAATATATCAAAATCAGAAGTTAAAAGGGGTTCACCATTCAAAATTGTAAAATTAAACTTCAAAAAATAGGTTTTTATACATCAAATTGGGTTTTATTCATACCCTATGATAAAAATATCAATTGGATGAATATAAAAAATGTTATATTAATTATATAGCACACATATATATTATTAATTTCATTAAAAAATTAATTCACTTAAAAATAAAAATATTTAATTAATTTATATAAATAATTGATAGCCAATGAATTCACAATGGATTTTCATAAGTTAGTTATAATTAATCCCAATAACCTAATAGCTAGGATATAATGGAGATTTTATAATAAGGGAATATCATGGTTCCTTTAAACAAACAATTTCACTCAAATCAAGCTATTTAAGAATAAAAATTATTTAAAAAAAATATTTCATAAAAACATCTGGGTGTTAAATTCTACCCCCTTAAACTGAATTTCACCCTCCAAATTCATCACATTGAAACAAACAGATTAGGATACCTCTCCGTCATCATATCCTCAAGTTCCTATATAGATTTATAAAATTGGTGGTTCCTCCATAAAACTTTAACCAAGCGTGTGGTCTTGATTTGTAGAAAATTTTTGCTACGATCCAAAATCACTATTGTTTGTTCTTTATAAGAAAGATCTTTCTCCAGCGGTACAACTTCTGAGCTTAGTACATGATAAGAAATGAGTATGTATTTTCTTAAGAGTGATACATGGAACACATAATGAACTTGAGAGAGACTCTTTATAAGTTATAATTGGTAAGCTACCCTCCCAGAACGATCCATAATTTCAAAGGGACCAATATACCCAGGGATCAACTGTCCCTTCTTTCCAAATATAATTACTCTCTTCTAGATATATATTTGTAAGTACACCTTATCACCCACATCAAACTCTAGGTCTTTTCTTTGGTTGAAAGAATAACTTTTTTTTTTGACTTTAATCCTCTCTTATGTGTTGTTGAATATATATGACATTTCTTCCATTTCATCAACAAGATAAGGTCCTAAAACCTTTATTTCCCCAACTTCATCCCAGCAAGTTGGAGTTATGCAATTTTTTTCCAAATAGGGATTCATAAAAGGGCCATATGAATACTGGATTGAAAGAAATTATTATATGAAAATTACACCATTGTTAGGTGTTGAGCCCTACCTCCTTTGTAATCCTTAGAGAAAGCTATCAACATGAATTCCAGAGTTTTAATTGTCCTCTCAGACTGACCATCTGTCTGAGGATGGTAAGCAGTGATGAAACATAACAATGTATCCAGCACATGATGAAGACAATGCCATAACATTGAGGAAAACCTCAGATGCCGATCATATATAATGAAAAGTGGAAATACATTCAATCTTACCACCTTCTTTACATATATCCTAGAAATCTTATCAATAGGTAAATCCTATTTAATAGTAATAAAGTGTGTTGACTTTGTATGGAGATCAACTATAACCCATATAGAATTATTTTCTTTGGATGTTTTGGGAAGTCCAATAAAAAATTCTATAGTGATGTTTTCCTACTTCCATTCCTATATGGGTAATTGTTGTAACATACTCTTAGACTTTTGTCTCTTTTTCTTAACTTTCTAACAAACCAAGCATTGAGAGACATATTCAGAGACTTCTCTTTTCATTCCATCCCACCAGAATTACTCTTTCAAGTCCCTGTGCATATTTGTACTTATAGAGTGAATAGAGTTTGAAGAATATGAGCCTCATCCAATAAATCCTTCATTAATTTTGGAATGGGAGGAATACAAACCCGGTTCCTGAACCTTATTATTTTATCACAATCAAGGTTGAATTTAGGAGCATTTCTCACTTTCTTTTGTAGCCCTACATATTTCTTCTCTTCCTTTTTAATATTCATAGGAATTAATGGTTGGACATTAATTTTATAAAGATAAGATTTACATTCTTCCTTTAAAATTTCAAGATCCAGCCTTTGAAAATCCATAAATATGTGATCTTTTGTGATCCTAATAATGGTTAGGCTAGCATGGTCTTTTCAACATAATGAATATTCCACCTTGTTTTCTTTTCCAGGGTGGTAATGTAATGAGAATTTGTAATATTTAATAAACTCCAACCATCGTCTTTGGTTCATATTCATCTCCTTTTGTGTGGAAATATACATTAAACTGTTATGATCAGTATAAATATCAAACGTTTCTCCATAAAGATAATTCCTCTATATATTTAATGCAAAGATTACCACAACTTACTCGAACTCACGAGTTGGATAATTTTTCTAATGGATTTTCAACTGTCATGTGGCATTAACTATCACCATATCATTTTTCATGAGAACACATCCCTTCCACTTCTTGGATGCATCACTGTATATCACAAACCTTTCTCCACTACAAGGTAGTGTGAGCACAGGTGCACTGGCTAACCTACTTTTTAGTTCATTGGAAGTCTCTTCATATTCCTCCTTCAAAATGAACATAAATCCTTTCCAAGTCAACTTGGTGAGTGGATTAGATAATCATGAAAACTTTACACAAAATCTCATTAATATCCTCCATACCAAGAAAACATTAGATCTCAGTTACCATTGTTTTTCTTGACCATTTTTTAATAACCTATGTTTTTTCTAGATCCATAGATATACCCTCTCTTGAGATTACGTAACCCGAAAATGAAACCTTCTAAAGCCAAAATTGACACCTGATAAATTTGGAATAAAGCTGCTCCTTTCTCAGGGTATTCTATACAATTCTGAAGTGATCTTCATGTTCTTTCTTTATCTTTGAATAGTCAAAAATATCATTTATAAATACATCCATAAACTAATCAAGATAGTATCTAAATACTCTATTGATTAGATCACTGAATATAGTAGGGGAATTAGTAAGACCAAAATGCATAAATATGAATTAATAGTGTCCATACCTTGTACAAAATTCTATCTTTGGTATATCATTCTTTTTGAACCTTAATTGGTGATATTATGAATGAAGATCAATCTTTGAAAAGTATTGAGATCCATGTAATTGGTAAAATAAGTCATCAATGTGGGGAAGATGATATTTTTTCTTGATAGTGATCTTGTTATGTTCCCAATAATCAATGGAGAGTCTCATTTATCCATCTTCCTTCTTAACAAACAGAACAGGTGCTACCCAAGGTGATGAACTAGGGCATATGAATCCCATATCAAGATTCTATTAGATTTTCTTATTCAATTCCTGCAACGCAATTGGGGCCATTCTATATTGTTTTTTTTGAAATAGGAATAGAAACCGGTATAAAATATATTGAAAACTAAACTTCCTGATTTGGTGGAAGACCTAGTAATTCCTTTGGAAATATATCATAAAACTCTCATACCATGGTTTTATTCTTAAACACGAGTTTCTCTCCAAAACGTTTAGATAAATAACCTTTATTTGTAGGAATCATGTCCCATTACATGAACGAAATTTCTACTAGAATGTTATATTCATCGTTGTATGATAGATGATCAAAGATTGATCAAGAATATAACATGCGACTTCCCTTCCTTAGAAATTGATATGTGAACCATATAAAGAAATCCAATTCAATCCAAGAATCACATAAAATTCCAATATAGGAAGGATTGCATGATTTTTAGGAATCACTTTCCCCCAAACTTCAACTGGAGAAGAATTATAAACTTTTGGTGCAACCATTGCTCCCTTAGGAGTTGTCATAGCTAACTAAAGATCTAATTGTTGAGGTAATATGACCATAAATTTAAAAAATTCAACAAAAAATAAATTAGTGGAAAGATCCAGAATCAAATAAAAAATTTTCTAATTTAGAGTGGATGGTAAGTGTACCTTTCACCACTTCATTATCATACTCCACGTCCCTGATAGTGATTTCATGTGACTTTTTTTTGTCCTTAAGAGTTTTTTGACATCGACCATCATCAATAGCCCTTGGATTAGGGCATTGATTTTCATAATTCTCCATTTCCTTTAACTTGTATCATTTACGTTTAGGAGGTGTATTGTGTGTATCCTTTTCTTTGTTTGCATCAATAGACATCTTTTTACTATCAATTTAGCATTCAACTAACTGATGACATTCTTTTCCACAATAAAAAAATTTTCTAGTCCGTTTAAGACAATTCCCTCCATGTTTCTTTCTACACTTTGATCATAAGGGAAAAATTATATTCATTTCAGTGTGGTCTTTAAATTTTCCATCGAATTCCATTTTCCCTTTTTATCAAACCCATATGACTAATGAGTTACTCCAATATCCATCTCAATATTGAGAGCACATCAAACAATTCCCTCATAGCTTTTGAAGTCCCTTATGGCTAATTCTTTTTGGAGTCATTGTTTTAAGCCACTAAAGAATCAATCAATTTTACTCTCAGGTTGGATAATTATTCTAGATGTGTACCTAGCATGTCTTGTAAAATTTCCTTTATATGTACCAACATATTAATCATCATTTTTTTATGTTCTATTAAATCCTTCTCCATATTTTTTCGAATAATGTGAGTAATGTTCTTATTAAAAAATAAGTTATTGAACTTTTTTCATTCCATGGACTCATTTTCATCCATTTTCCTCATATTCTTGAAACGATTCCCCCATTGATCAGCTTCACCTTCCAAAAAATATACTTATAAAATGACTTTATCATGTTCAAAACATTGTAGAACTGAAAATATCATTTCAGTGGTACTGATCCATTGTTCATCCACTAATAGATCAAAAGACCCGCCTAATGAAAGTTTACACTGCCTCATGGAGGATTAAATAAAATATTGATCCCTCTTTTTCATGTTTGGAATTACGAAATGATTCATATCTCAAGAATGTTGGGTGATCATGGATATATGATTTTTTATTTCAGATCCCATAACATTTGGTTTCTCAGGGGGACAATCATTGCATTTCCTGTTGCATTCGACATTGACATGGTTCCTTTGGGTTCTATCCATTGACAAAGAGTAAGAATCATAGTGTGAGAAACACTAATCATAGTGGAAAAAAACATAATTCAAGAATAAAATTTCAATTTATGATACTTTAGGTTTTATCCTAGGTTATTCATGACCATATTTAAAACACTAGGATGATATTATAACCTATACTTAGACATATCCTTAGGGTTCTTACTAAGGCTCTCTCATCCTAGTTTCCAATGGTTAACAATACCACTGCTCTGATACCAACTATAACAGCCCATACAGACATGTAGATATTACATAAACATTGAATAATATTTATTACATAACATAACAAAGAACACACCAGGACTGTATAAGTTTAGTGTATTTAGAAATTAGGAAACATAAAAAACTGGTTCATAAAACATCTACATTATCTCCCTCTTATTTCTTAAAAAGTAGACTTTTTTTGACATATCTCACTAAATAACCTTGTTCAAATCCTGGGGAAAAGAAACATATGAATGAGTGATTTCAAATTCTTAGTAAGGGTAAAAAAGGAAAATATCAATCATATTATAAGAACATAACATTTTAAAATCTATTACTACTTATAAAATATCATAATATATTATCATAGGATAAATCATAAAAGTGAAATATAATCCAAATTATCAAAACATAAGACATGAAATTTTGTGGAATACACATATAATCATAGAAAATCATTTCATATTAGTCAAGTCTCATTTGAAATACCATCATAATGGACAAAGTCTGTTACTTAACATATTTCACTCCTCGTTCCAGCCTTGTATTACTGAACTAGATTTACATTCCATTCTGTTCGTGACTATCTCAAAATATATAAATCTTTACCCAAGGCATTGGAGGGAGAAATGGCTCCCACCCATCTCATAATGAAACCATTCTTACGTGTTCCACAAAAACATAAATCATTTATTATAGCATAACCCATTAAATAAAATGTGGTTTTTAAGGATCATTCCATCATAATCCATATAAAATAAATTTATTTCATAAAAAAATTCCATCATAAACACAATAAAATAAAATTAATAATAGGTATAGAGACATAAACCTATGTCATCTTATAAGGAAAATAATTTTGATATAGCACTAGAACATAATTCCAAAGGAAAATATCCTTTTTTCACAAAATGTGTACTTTTCTCAAAATGCCACAAAATTTTAAAAGAATAGATTTTAGTGGAAAATAATATTTAAAACATTTATAGGCAGATTAGTGGAAATAAGTTGTCATGGAACTATAAAATTATATTCATGCTCCAAAAGTTAAGAAACAAATTCTCCTTATACTTTTTCCGGAAAAGTCAAAAATTACTTCAAATCAAATATTGACAAAAGATTCTTTACATACTGTTTAATAAAAATTCTCAAAAGGGTAAAATTAACATAAAAAAGTTTTATGAGAATATAAATAATATTACATAATTAGGAAAAAAGTATGTGGATGAAAAATATACCCCACTAAATACTTATGTATAAACAATATCAGATAAAAATGAGATTGTAAAATTATCCCTTACCTTAGGTATGATATCCTTCATATGTATCCAAAAATAATTTATAATGATTTTAATAATTTTATTGAATTATTATGGAATCATAATCATTTTTATGATATCATATATTATTATATTATCATCCGTTTGTCTGTAACATTTCATTGTCAATCATTATTCAGATATTAACCGCTTTATGTTCTTATGCAAGATTTTTTTGGATACGTTCATGTTATACTTATAAGGTTATAGTTAAATAATTTACATAATGATATTAGTATAATATAAATCATATTTATTAATTCAATTCATGTATACAATTATAGTTTAATGAATATCATGTTTAATGAATCACATCACATCGTGGAGACGGTAGACCGTATGTACCCACAAGCGATGATATCATTCCCGAAAGTGTTAAATAGTATTGAATTGGATAGTGTATAATATTTATGGATTAGTAAAATGTTATAAAAATAATATATAGTTACTATTTACACCATTATACTCATCCATGTAAGGTGGTTGTGAAAAAAGTATTACCCCACAACGTGGAGGCGGTAGGCCGTATGTACGCACACACTTTGATTTAATTTTTCATTGGATGGATAGAAGGTGAAATATGGTTGTTTTATATTTATAATAGAATATCAGTATATTAGTGATACTTATGTTTTTACTTTTTAATGAAACAACTAACTAAGTGAATTTAAGAGATTAATGAAGTCTGAAATAATCGGTAGAAGAGATTACCTTCCCCTCGATATGCTTCCTCTAAATATCTTCTTAGAGCATTAGATTTGGACTTTGAATATAACCAAAAACTATAGAATGAAAATAGGGAAGTTTATAACGATAAATGGGTAGGTTATTTCCAATATTGATGGCTCAAAATTATGTTAATATGTGAGGGAGGATGTTCCCTTTTATAATTTAGGTGAGGGGAACTTTTGAAAGCTCCATAAATAATAATTTATAACAAAATCAAATCCTACCCAAAAACCACAAAAATATATGAATTTAGAAAATTATATGATATATGGTGGTAATATCAACCAACATTAAATTTTTTACATTTTATTTTGTCAATTTAAACCATATCATTTTAATTGACACTTAGTTATTCTAAATAATTTTAATTGTGGTAATAAATTTCTAAATTTATAATGGTTTCAAATAATTACTTATAAGGAGTAAATTGACCATAAATGTATATTTAATGACATTTTAGACCTTATTATTATCAATTTTTAATTTTTAAATATTTTTATGATTATAAAATAATTTAATAAGATGATATTTTTATAAAATATCAATAGTGTCAATTTTGACACAATTCAATTATTTGACTTTAAATAAAATCCATACAAAAGATAAATTCGAAAAAAAATATTTAATACTCTCATAAAATCTCATACTTACCTATAAAATTCTTTAAAAACATTAATTAGTTCATATGAAATTTCTCTAAATATTTTTTAAACCATTTTTTATATTTATATTAACAATATAATTTCTACATCAATTTTGTGTCATCATTATTTAGAAACCATAAATGATAAAGGTCGAATATATTCATCCAATAGGATTTTTACAGGTGTTAAGGTAATTTTATAATATTATTTTTACCTTTAATTACTTGATTTAACTTTAACCATGGTAATAAAAATAATTACCAATGTTACTATTTGTAATGCCCAAAAATAAAAGTAGCCTATTAAAATAATTTGGATCTACTAATTAAAAATATGGAATCAATTTTTCAAACTTAAAAACACCGAAGTTTTTGTAAATAATTTAAAATTAATCCCATTATTGAAATGAGAAAATGGGTTCTAAAAAATAAAATATTGCAAAATATTGAAATGTTTTTACATTTGAATTCAATGTAAAATTAACTCCAATGACCTAAATTATATTAAATGTAAAAAATATATTTTATTTATACACTGAAAACATTCAAGAATATAATTTAACCTTATGAATTATTTCAATGGAAAAATTTATTTTCAATTATAATTTGGTGTTTTTTTTTTATTTATCAAAACCTGAAAGTTATCATAAAAATATCATAAATTCATCCAAATTAATATTTTATACCCCACATAAAAATAAAATGTTTATGTTCTCATATAAATATTATTAATGTGTAAAAATATTAATTTAAAAGGGGTTCTACATTCAAAAGAGTAAAATTAAAATTTTAAAAAGCTAGATTTTATATATCAAATAGTGTTTAATTCATGCCTTATGACTAAAAATATCAATTAGATGAATATCAAAATTATTTTATTAAGTATATAGAACATATATATAATATTAATTTCATTACCAATATATATTCACTCAAAAACACAAAAATCTAATTGATTTATATAAATAATTGATAGTCAATGAATTCACAATGCATTATCTTAAGTTAGTTATAATTATTCCTACTAACCCAATGAATAGTATATAAATATAATTTTAAAATAATTTCATCTCGCAGTTTGTTAAACTCGCGATAGCATGAAAAGAAAGATACTAAAGAATAAAAATTATTTAAAGAAAATATTTTTTAAAAATATCAAAGTGTTATAGTCTACATTATGGAATGAGGCCATGGGAAAAGGATAAGAAAAATCACAAATTCTATGACTAGATACAAATTAGGGTATATATAATAAGATTTCACTATCCAAACACATATAAAAAATTACTTATTTTTATCAATTTTTCAGTATTTTCTAAAACAAACAAACGATAAATATTGTGGTTATTATGTTTGTATATTTATGAAGGAGATCGTATTCCATGAACAAACCGACATCCTTGAAGAGTTATTTTTGAAGATAATTACTATTTAATTTAAAATATTTATTAATACATTGTTTATATATATTTTTTCAGTACTACCATGATTTTCAAAAAGAATCCTATTTAAAAGATGAGATAGATTTGTTTAGAAAAAAATGGGAAGCATATTTGATGGATGAATCTATAGAAATATAATGAAGATGTGGCCGGTATGATTCGAAGTGTATATTTTTATTTAATATTGTTTGTATTTTTTGTAAAACGAACAAGTTATATTTTGAAAACCTAGAAAATTTATTAGGATTTTTTTTATACTTTTATACAATGATCCATAATTCATTAGGGATGTGTGGGAATCAACCAACCCAAAATTTGACACATGGTGCTACCATTATGATTTTAAGTGTGTATTTTTAATATAAATTTATAATAAATTTAGAAAAAAGAACAACTGATATACTAAAAACATAGAAAACACATTTATATTATTTTGAAACCTTAGGAAAATGATCTATCAATCATTTGTGACTTGTAGGAATCTACCGGAACTAAATACGATGAACGGTGTGTCCCATATGACTAAAAGTGTTTCTTTTCTGTTTAAAACTAACATTTTAGATCAAAACACATCACTCACTATAAACCAATCAAAATCGATCCGATTGACTTAATAATTTTGGATAACAATTTATATGTTCTTTGTGACATGTGTGAAGCAGTATCATGTCAAACCAATATACGATGCGTTAAGTATGACTCAAAATGAATGTTTCCAGTTTGAAATTATATTTTAATAAAAAACACAAATGGTTTAATAAAAACTAAGAAAACACATTCAGATTGTTTTCATGCTATAGGAAAATGACATATAATTCATTTGAGACATGTAGGAAAAGACCTCACCTCAATCTGACGCACAGTGTGAGTAATATGACTCAAAGTGTCTCTTTTTATTTTTAGTTTACAATAATTTTAGTAAAAAACACAACTGGAATACTGAAAACTAAGTAAATACATTCATACTGATTTTATAATTCACGAAAACGATCTATGAGTCATTTTTGAAGTGTATAAATCAACGCCACCTCAATACAACGCATGATGTGACTGGTATAAATCCAAATGTGTATTTTTTATTTATAAATAAATTTAATTTGAGTAAAAAAGATCAATTGAAATACTGAAAAAAAAGGAATAACATTCATATTGTTTTGATACTTTTGGAAAATGATACATGAGTCATTTTTTATGTTTATGAATCAACTAAACCTCAATCTGGTGCATAGTTTTACATGTCTGAATCAATGTGTTTGGTATCAGTTTAAAATATACATTTTTTTCTCAAAATGGTTCACTAATTAAAAACCAAGAAAATTATTTTTGATTGTATTCATAAATTAATAAAGTTATTCTTATATCCTTTATGATGTGTATGAATTAGCCTCACATAAAATCAATGCATGATGTGAATGTAATGACTCAAAGAGTGTGTTTATGATTTGAAATGATATTTTAGTAAAAGAACACACTAATATACTGAAAACTGAGGAAACATACATGGATTGTTTTGATACCTTAGAAAAAAGATCCATGAGTCATATGTGACATGTAGAAATAAAACACACCTCAATTCGATGAACAATGTGACTGATATAAATCCAAATGTGTTTTTTTTAAATTAAAATTAATTTAAGTAAAAAGAACCAGTGACATACTGAAAACTTAGAAAACGAATTCATATTATTTTGATACTTTAGGAAAATGATCCACCAGTCATTTGTGATGTATGGGAATCAACCAAACCTTAATTCATTGAACGATGTGACCAATATGACTAAAAATGTTTGTTAACTATTTGAAATTGACATTTTATAGCTCAAAACATGTCACTCACTGAAAACCAAGCAAACTCACTCCAATTTACTTCATAATTTTGGACAAAAATTTCTATGTTCTTTGTGATGTGTATGAAGCAGTCTTATGGAAAACCAATGCGTTATGTGACCAGTATGACTCAAAATACGTGTTTCTAGTTTGAAATGAAATTTTAGTAAAAAAAAACAATTGGAATACTAAAAACTAAGAAAAAACATTTGAATTGTTTTGATACTTTAGTAAAACAATCTATAAGTCATTTTTTAAAGTGTAAGAATCAACTTCACCTCAATAAAATGTATGGTGCGACTGGTAGGACTCAAAGTGTCTCTTTTTATTTAAAGTTGACATTAATTTTTGTAAAAAAAACAAATGGCATACTAATTACTGAGTAAATGAATTATTATTGTTTTGATAATTTATAAAAACAATAAAAGAGTTATTTTTAACGAGTACGAATCAATACCACATCAATAAAATGCATTACGTGACAAGAATAAATCAAAATGTGTATTTTTATTTACAATTCACATCAATTTAGGTAAAAAGAATAACTAACTTACCGAAAAACAAGAAAACACATTCAAATTTATTTGGTATGTTAGGAAAATAATAAGTGAGTTATTTTTGAAATGTAGGAATTAACCACACTTCAATCTGATGCACGGTGTGACTGATATGAGTAAAATTGTTTGTTATCATTTTAAAATTTATAGTTTAGCACAAAATGTGTCACTCAATAAAAACAAAGAAAACACATTCTGATTGTCTTCATAATTTATGACCACGATTCTCAAGACCTTTTTGACATGTATGAAGTAGTATCACATAAAATGGATGCATGATGTGACCATTATGAATCAAAAGTGTGTTTCTAGTTTGAAATTATATTTTAGTAAGAAAACACAACTGACTTACTGAAAACCAATAAAACGCATTTTGATTATTTTGATACCATATAACAATTATCCATGAGTAATTTGTGACGTGTAGGAATCAAAAACACCTCAATTCAATGATTGACGTGAGTAATATAAATCCAAATGTGTTTTTAATTAAAATTGACATTAATATAAGTGAAAAAGAACAAGTGACATACTGAAAACTGAGAAAACACATTCATATTTTTTTGATACATTAATATAATGAACCATGAGTCATTTTTTATGTATAGGAATCAAATTCACCACAATCCGATACATGGTGTGACCATTATGACTTTAATTGTCTGGTATCAGTTTAAAATTGACATTTTAGCTCAAAACATTTCACTCACTGAAAACCAAGAAAACTCCCTCTGATTGTCTTCATAATTTTGGAGAGCGATTCCTAAGTCCTTTGTGACATGTATGAAGTAGTCTCACCTCAAACTTATACCTGATGTTACCGGTATGACTCAATATGGGTTTTTTGGCTTGAAATGATATTTCTGTAAAAAACACAATTATCATACTGAAAACTGAGAAAACCAATTTATATTGCTTTGATACTTTAAAACAATGATCCATGAGTCATTTTTGATGTGTAGTAATCAACCACATCTCAAATAGATGAATGGTGTGACTAGTATAAATCCAAATATTTCATTTAATTTTGATATTAATATTAGTAAAAAACAAGGGACATACTCAAAACCATGAAAACCCATTCAGATTGTTTTCATATTTTAGTAAAATGATCAACAACTCATTTGTGAAGTGTAGGAATCAACCCCACCTTAATATAATGTACGATGTGACCTGTATAACTCCAAATGTTTCTTTTTTTTAAAAAAATTGACATTTTATTAATGTATTCTTTTATATTAATGTTTAAATTATTTCATTATAGTACTAAAAACATAATATTTTTTTCTTATATAGTTGGAACCTTTTTCTTGAGTTGGGGTGATTTTTTTGGCAACTAATACCATGGGAGGTCATTTTTTAGAGGGGTCACAGATGTCAAAGGATAAAAAATTAATGTTTTTGACTATTTTTTTGATAATTGTAAATGTAATTATATAAAATATTATTTTAAATGTATATATCATTGTTTTCCAAACCCTTATGTGCACTAATTTGTTCTTTTGTGCACTTCTTTGTTCTTGTCTGCACTGTGAAAGTGTTGTTTTCTATAGGTGGTGTGTGTGTGTTGTGCAGCTGCATGTGTGGCTGGTGGGTGTGTTGTTATATAAACACCACATCACAATCAGTTTAGCCTTTATCAGCACTATTTTAAGCATTGATAGAGGCCTCCTCTATCAGTTCTACTTCAACCAATTATGAAGTAACCCTTTATCTGTAAGGACCCAGCCTTAAACATTACATAATATTGAATTAAATGAATAATTCACATTGAGGATCTTTTCAGGTTTAGAGTTTTAGAATATTAGGCCATAACTATTACATTACAACTTTAATATGACAAGTAGACACTACTACTCAATCTCCATTTTTTCATAAAATAAAAACTCTTAAAAAGAAACATGTATATTTCCATGTTTTAGATAGCATGACTTCTCCTTGATCCCATCCTTGACCCTATTCATCTTTAAGTCCTATGGAAAACATTTAAAAAACTTGGGATGAGCATAAAAATCTCAGAAAGGGTTATAAAATAAAGAAGGAAAACGTTATCCCATCAATAAATATAAATCAATGAAACCATACTTTTAAATCATAACATACCTTATGAAATCATGAGATTTATTAATAACACACTCAAATCATAATTCATAATGGTTACTTATGGAATATATAACAAAATTACATTTTAGCTATCACAGCTACATAGGGAGTTACACTTGGAATACCAATCACGGTATATTCCCTAAATCTCCTAGAAAAAACATCACATTTACCTCTGTCACGTTGCCCAATGCATTGGAGAGCTATCTCGGCCTCACCTGCCCATGGTTTATCACAAAACCACCCATAAAAGAAAAAAGTTCCCAATAACCATAATATAATAATAACATATAACACATGTATAAAGGAAAGATAACATTTCCACATTCCAATATATCAAATCAAGATATTTAAATAAACAAGGTTTTGTCAAATCATTTTCAAAACCATTTAAAAAGTGATTTTTGAATCAAAGAGTCCCATACAACTTTGAATCTTTTAAAATAATTATTATTTGAAAACATTAAAGTCCATATAAATAAATCCTAAAACCCACTTTTAAAACACAGACATTAATGAGAAATATTTATAAGAATAAATCTTTAAAACATTAAAAACGATATTTTAGTTAAAGAATTTTTAACAAAATGAGAGACTCTTGAATACAAATAATTGAGGTGTAACATATAATCAGATGTTTATAATATCATGAGAATAAAGGTATTCATGATATAATATGAAAAAGGAAAGTATATACACCATATAAGGGTGAATTGGTGCATAACAACAATGAAGTCTCAATGGAAATGTAAATTGAGTTGAAATCACTTATAAAGCCCGTATACTTAATTTTAGGATAAATCAATCACATAATTATGTGTGAAAAATATAAATACAACAAATATAAGTGAATATTAAGTGTACAACAATCTTAGGTCATTCACACACATTCATAGGATTACATATTCAGTAAATACATGTTGAACCCAAAGAATTGAAATTGGGTTAAGAAGTAACCTTTTAAAAATTCGACAGCCTAAAGAAGACACTTTAAAATTCAGAAAATTAGTTGATGAGATAAAAAGGTTATCTAATCATTTGGACATAAAATTTACATCAATAAGGATATATAAGTACATATACCAACATAAGAAGATGTAAATTAAAAGACATAACAAAAAGAAGTCTTTTAAAAAAGAGGAGTGTGAAAGGTTCCCTTACTGGTTTGGTAACTTACAAAACATATGCCACAAGATAGAAGGATCACACAATGAAGATGTAAATACTTATAGATGAAATTAAATTACACAAAGAGTACAATCATAGGCAATACATACACCACACAAAAGGAAATAGTGGAGAATATAGCATGAATCTCACGGGAATAAAAAGTGAGATAAAATACTTTACCACATTGTAATCAATCAAGTCGTAAGAAAAAAAGTTAACAACCAAAAAATTAATCATAGAATACCATGAATATACATAGAATCATGATAATATATATCAAATGGCAATATACAATACACCACATGCAATAAATAAGTGGCGAACAATGGAAATCTCACGGAATTAAAAGTGAGACAAGAAATCCCTTACCTTGTGTCCGACTTGACTCGATCATTCATTAATCTCCAGAATAATAAACTAAAGTTAATTTATACTTGATTAATAAAATTTTAAATTTTTATTATTCCTTTTATATCACTTATTATTATGTTATAAACATTATGTAATAATTTATGTTAATAACGTCCATTTTGTCGATATTTGGTACTTGAGTCAAAAATGGCCTTCTTATAATCACATGTTGTTCATGTGGTCAATGGTTCCTTATGTCCAGAATTATATTCATGATTTTGATATCATATATATCATATATATCCAGTATATACATGTATTTATAATAGTACATAACATTTGGAGGTAAGAAATGAAATGCACCGTTCATGGAGACGGTAAGCCATACGTACGCATGAACGCTACTTTCATTTCTATTTCATATTTTAATGTAATTAAAATAGAATGATACATAGTTATATTATAATTAAATAATAATATCATATATAATATCATTTACTCTATCCTTTATACATCCCACATAAAGCATTAACGAGTCACATCACATTGAGGGGGTGGTAGTCCGCACTTCCACAAATGAGATTATCGTATTTACCCACTATGGAAACCAAAAGGTGTGATATAAATGCGAAGTATAGACACATAAGGAAATAATAAACATAATATATATAATATATAAATATATTTCCATCATAATGGCCACCATGAGAGGCAGTTGGTGATATTAGAACAATCATCGTTTCGTGAGGCGTTAGTTTTCCATCCACAGAAACATTATATTATTCATCAATTAGATGGAGGTGTGTGTAAGTGTAGTTAGAATACTTCTAATAAAGACATAATAGTATATTTAGGAAACTGTTGTTATTACAAAATAAAGTAATAAAAAGAGTTTAGGGGTTGGAGAAGTAAAATAAGAGAAAAATATTTAAAAGAAATCGTCACCTTTAATTTGGGTAACTCCTTTCAGTTTGAACCAAAGGACTTATTAAAGTACCTTATGCCTATTTTAAGGATTCTAGGGGGAGGAGAGGGATGTAGGGAGATTAATTGGGTAGAGTTTTGATGAGCCAAATGGCTTGAGAGATGTGAGTAATTGGTTATAAGTGGTCTCCTTTTATAAGGGGGAGGATGGGTTCTTTAAGAAAGTGTGAAACTATTATTTTATTATATAAGTGTATTTGGTTTCTAATGGTACAAAAATGATTAAAGATTAAGATAAGATGACTCATGGTCGAAATAAAATCATCCAATCCGAATTGGACATGTTTTGGATAATATTTTAATCATTATAATCTTATTTATTAAAATGATTTATTAATGAGGTAAACACTGCATCATTATTATGTCATAAATAATTTATTTTATTTGTTGTCTAAAAATTGTAAAAAAATTATAATCATGTTGTAAATATTTTTATATTTCCAATGAATATTTATAGTCAAAAATAAGACTTATATAACACAATATAAAAATTAACTACTAACAGATTTTTGTTAATGTTAATTTTGTCTTCACATTAAATTAAATAATCTAAATTGTCATTATCACTCCCAAGTGGATCAATGGGGTGCCAAAATCTACACAAAGATTCCAATGGTCGTTAATGACTTAAAAAATAAGTTTTGGACAAGTTTTAAGGTAATTTGGATTTATTATAATATTATTTTAACATTTAATTACCCTATTTACCTTTAACCGCGGTAAAAAATAAAAGTCAAAAGTTACTATTCACCAAAAATTATTTTCATCTTATTGAACCAAATTTTTCTTCTTGATAACAACCATGTATGTTGGATTTCATAAATTCAATTCACAGAAGTGGTAAAATTTCATTTAAATGAAAATGTCAGTTTTTTAATTAACACTAAGTGGTTTCACTATTCATCAAAAATTGATGTTTTTCAGAAAAATACCAAAAATTCATCCAAAGTTATATTTGATATTCCAAATTAAAAAATGATGTTTATTATTACAAATTCAAAACATAAAAGTGTCATTAATTAATTTTAAAATTAATTCCCGTTGTTAAAACAAATAGCGTGTTTTTATGAAACAATAACTATCAAAAGATTGACACTGGTTTATGTCCAATTTCAAAGTGAAATTAATTCCATTGACCAAAATTGGATTAAATGGTAAAAATATATTCTAATTACACTTTAAAAAAATTAAAAAGATAATCTAACCATATAAATAAATTAGACTAAAACACAGTTTTGAATTAAAATACAATATTTTCACTATTCATTAAAAATGAACTATATCGGAAAAATTCCAAAAATTTACACAAATTAAATTTTGATGTACCCGTTATAATGAAAGTGTTTTATTTGGTCATATATCATGTATTAAAGTAACCAAAACTATATTTAAGGAGGTTTCTCCAATAAAAGGTGATAAATCAGCCTTTTAATGTAAATTTTGCTTAATATTAGATTCATTGACATTTTAAGCCTCTAACATTTATTGGATAAATGTAAATACATTAAACAAACACGTATAATAATATTTTATATATTTTTGTTCATTCCACCAATAAAATGGCTAGGATTTTACTACCATTAAAAACAATAATATTATATTATTAGTGTGCAGCATAAGATTTCATAGAAACCTGGTGTTGCGTATCGGGTACGATATCGAACAATACAACCCTTTTAAAGTAAAATTAATATTTAATTCAAAAATATTAATAAATATGAAATATGTCTTATTCTTTATTTACCAGGGATTTTACATCCTTCCCCCTTTTGGGAATTGCGTCCTCACAATTTAAAAAAAGGGCTCAGAAACTTCATTGAATGTCCCACATCGGAAAAAGAGTCAGCAAAACTATCAAATTAAAAGAAATAAAGAGAAGCACAAAGGTCATCCGAGTTAACCCATACTAAGATTGAATGAAAAATGGATATGGAGGAGAAAACAAAGGGTCACGTTCTGATGGAGAGTGTTAGGAAACATTTTTAGGAGAAAGTTAACCACCAGAAAATCACAAACTTGTGATGGGTTAAATAGTCTTTGATTCCCCAGTAGGAAAATTTAAAAGACAAGGTTTTTGATTAAAGTTAATTTTAATTGAGTAATTTATTAATGAGATTAACCAAAAACATAAGGAAATATACTTAATTATCATGTAGACATTTATCTTTTACTATATTTCTAACAAAAAATCATATTTTCACCAAATGATGAATATTCATGATGACTTTTTTTAATGTTAAGAGTGCTATAATAAACTTCAAGAGAATAACATAATCCACAAAATATGGACTATATATTTCCCATGTCTTTAGATATTGACTACAAAAAAAATGTTTAGTATAAGATCAGATAATCCCCCAAAAGGATAAACTTTTACATAAAGAAAAACTACTCTTAATCTCCAAAATTTGACTAACAAAAACCCAAAGTTAAACAAAGACCATTCAATAAACAATTGTCAATAAAATTATTCAAAATTAATCCAAACTATGATTGAAATGAAAATCTCATGAGGATTTAATTATATAGACTTCCAATATACAACTTAACATTTATCTCCAAGAAACACTAATTACTCATAAAATATCATATTGAAAAGTAATTAACCTAATAACATATTCTCCATGATAGGTTAATCATTTTCATAAATAAATAAAATCATCATGTGTCTATAATAAAACCATAGATTCTTCCAAGCTAATACTTTAACCATTATTCCATAATTGATCTCCCATAGTATTCTATCTTCTATAGGCATATAGTTTTTTCTCAAAAGAGAGAATGTCTTCCTCCACAAACTTTATCAATTAATCAATAAATAATTTTTTCTATACAATTTATATCCATTTGATAAAACATAAGTTCCAAAAATAAACTTATTCTTATTCTGTATAGTACTTTTACTAAAATAATAAGTCATACTAACCAAGGACATCAAGTAGGCTAGTGGTAAGCGACGCACCCTTATCACCCTTCAGTTGTGGGTTCGATTCCTGCAGCCTTGTCGGATGAGACGGGATGTCACCCATCCTACGGGTTGTCCTTTTTATAAAACTCAAAAATAACCCTAACATGTTTTAACCTCAATGGTTTCCCTATACCTCTCATTTTCGTCCAAATTCAATATGATATCAACATTTTAATTCTTTAATTATTATTTCACAACCATATAATATAATTAAAGAATCCCCAAAATGAAGAACATCATACCTTGATCATGGTGTCCATTTGGTTTCATCGGCATCTTGTTCACATAGGTAGAATGTCCATGCATTAAAACAGTGATTTAGAGATCCTTAAAAATCAATTGATTCTTCCATCCAAATACACCTTGTACAACATGGTTCATAGGGGTGTTTACATAAAAATAGTTTTGGAAAATAATCATGTATGACATATAATTTCAAAACATCTCAGAAAACATGATTTCTATAAAATAGTCAAACCAAATTTGAGTTGAAACTTTAAATTAACGGCCAATTTAAAATACCATTAAGTATGTGCTGAGAGATTATATTTTAAAATCAAATATAAATAGGATGGGCAAGGGTCTACTTCTATAGCACCTTTTTTTTAAAATCATAACATGCTTCAAAATATTGTGATAAGGTAAAATATTTGAAAATGCCTTGATAAAATTTATTTTTCTTGAAAATATGAGAATATTGTGAAAATAGGATTTTTCTAAATACAACCCATGATCCACGATGATAACGAGGTATAGTGGAGGTGTTTGATATCTCAAACAACTATTTTCAAGTGATTTGTATTCTAGAAAAAGTTTCACAATCATCCGAAAATGACATTGCAATAATTATTGCAAGCATATGTCATTAGGAAGAGATAAGAATTTCATTTGAGATCCTCCTCCTTCCATTTTTAACTGACGTTCCATGATCTAAAAATGTTATAAAATAAGGATTTAACTGAAATAATAGATAGCGACTAACCATATGTCTAATGAAAATTCCTAATACCTAAAGTTGTCTAAACCGACCGTTGATACCAACTATAGGGACTCAACATTAAACATTAGATAATATTGAATTAAATGAATAATTCACATTGAGGATCTTTTCAGGTTTGGAGTTTTAGAGAATTAGGCGATAACTATTATATTACAACTTGAATATTACAAGTAGAAACTACTACTCAGTATCCATTTTTTCATAAAATAAAAACTCTTAAAAAGAAACATGTCTAGTTCCACGTTTTAGATAACATGGCTTCTCCTTGATCCCATCCTTGACCCTATTCATCTTTAAGTACTATGGAAAACATTTCAAAAACTTAGGATGAGAATAAAAATCTCAGTAAGGGTTATAAAATAAAGAAGTAAAACATTAGCCCATCGATAAATACAAACCAATGAAACTATACTTTTCAATCATAACATACCTTATAAAATCATGATATTTATGAATAACACACACAAATTATAAATAAAAAAGGTTAATTATGGAATCCATATCACTCTTACATTTTATTTATCACAGCTACATAGGGAGTTACACTTGGAATACCCATCACGATATATTCACTAAATCTCTTAGGAGAAACATCACGTTTACCTCCATCACGTTACCCAATGCATTGGAAATCTATCTCGGGCTCACCCGCCCTAGGTTTATCACGGAACCACCCATATACGAAAACAATGCCCAATAAATGTAACATAATAATAACATATAACACATGTATAAATTAAAGATAACATTTCCACATTTCAATATATCAAATCAATATATTTAAATAAACAATGTTTTATCAAATCATTTTCAAAACCATATAAAAAGTGATTTTTGAATCAAAGTGCCCCATACCACATTGAAGATTTTAAAATAATTATCTTATGAAAACATCAATGTATATATAAATAAATCCTAAACCCCATTTTTAAAACATGGACATTGATGAGAAATATTTAGAACAATAAATCTTTAAAACATTAAAAATGATATTTTAGTTAAAGAGTTTTTATCAAAATGAGAGACTATTGAATACAAATAATTGAGGTGTAACATATAATTAGAACTTTATAATATCATGAGAATAAAGGGATTCATGATATAATATGACAATGGACAGTATATACACCATATAAGGGTGAATTGGTGCATAACAAAAATGAAGTCTCGATGGAATTGTAAATTTAGATGAAATCCATTATAAAGATGGTATACTTAATTTAAGGATAAATCAGTAAAATATTTATGTGTGAAAAATATAAATACACCCAATATAAGTGAATATTAAGTATAAAACAATAACATGTCATTCACACATATTCAATAAATACATTTTGAACCCACAGAATTAAAATTGGGTTAAGAAGTTCCCTTGTAAAAATTCGACAGCCTATCGAAGTCACTTTAAAATTAAAAAAATGATTTTATGAGATAAAAATGGTATCTCATCATTTGGACATAAAATTTACATAAACAAGGATATATAATAACATATCCCAACATAATAAGATGTAAATTAAAAGACATAACAAAAAGAAGTCTTTTAAAAAGGAGGAGGGTGAAAGGTTCCCTTACCGGTTTGGTAACTTACAAAACATATGCCACATGATAGAAGGATCATAAAATGAAGATTTAAATACTTATAAATGAAATTATATTACACACATAGTACAATAATGGGCCGTACATACACCACACAAAAGGAAATAGTGGCGAATATAGCATGAATCTCAAGGGAATAAAAAGTGAGATGAAACCCTTTACCACATTGTAATCAATCAAGTCGTAAGAAAAAAAGTTTATAACCACCAAATGAATCACATAATACCATGAATATACAGATAATAATGATAATATATATCAAATTAAAGTATACAATACCCCACATGCAATAAATAAGTGGAGAACAATGGAAATCTCACAGAATTAAAAGTGAGATAAGAAATCCCTTACCTTGTGTCCGACGTGACTCGATCGTTCTTTAATCTCCTGGATAATAAAATAAAGTTAATTTAAACTTTATTAATAACCTTTTTAAAGTTTTTTATTCCTTTTATATCATTTATTACCATGTTATAATCATTATGTAATCTTTTAAGTTAATATCGCTCATTTTGTCGATATTTGGTACTTGAGTCAAAAATGAACTTCTTATAATCACATGTTGTTCATGTGGTCAATGGTTCATTATATCCAGAATGATGTTCATGATTTGGATATGATATATATCATATATATAAATGTATATAAATGTATTTATTGTAGTACATAACATTTGGAGTTAAGAAATGAAATGCACCGTTCATGGATATGGTAAGCCATACGTACGCATGAACGCTAATTTCATTTTTATTTCATATTTTAATGGAATTTAAACAAACTTATAAATAGGTATATTATAATTACATTATAATATCATATATAATATCATTAACTCCATCCTTTATACATCCCACATAAGGGATTAATGAGTCACATCACTTTGAGGGGGTGGTAGTCCGCACTTCCTCAAATGAGATTATCGTATTTACCCACTATGGAAACCAAAATTCATGCTATAAATGGAAATTAAAGAAGAATAAGGAAATAAATAACATAATATATATCATATATAAATACATTCCCTTCATAATAACCACCATGAGAGGCGGTTGGAGATATTTGAACAATCATCGTTTCGTGAGGCGTTAGTTTACCATCCACAGGAACATTATGTTCTTCATCCATTAGATGGAGGTGTGTGTAGGTGTAGTCAGAATATTTCTCATAACAACATACTAGTATATTGATAATACTGGTTTTGTTACAAAATAAAGGAATAAATATGTTTAGTGGTTGGATAATTAAAATAAAAGAAAACAATTTAAAATAAACTGTAACATTTAATTTGGGTAACTCCCTTTGGTTTGAACCAAAGGACTTCTTGAAGTGCCTTATGCTTAAGGTAAGGCTTCTAGGGGGAGTATAGGGATGCAGGGAAATTAATTTGGCAGAGGTTTGATGAACCAAATGGCTTGAGAGGTGGGATTAATTGGTTAGAAGTGGTCTCCTTTTATAAGGGGGAGGAGGGGCTCTTTAGGAAAGGGTGAAACTATTATTTTATTATATAATTATATTCGGTTTCTAATGGTCCAAAAATAGTTAAAGATGAAGATAAGATGACTCATGTTCTAAATAAAACTATCCAATCTGAATTGGACATGTTTTGGATAATATTTTAGTCATTATAATCTTATTTATTTAAGTGATTTCTTAATGAGGTAAACACTGCATCATTATTATGTCATAAATAATTTAATTAATTTGTTGTCTAAAAATTATAAAAAAATACTACCATTTATGAAATCGTTTTATCTTTAAAATTAATATTTATAGTCAAAAATAAGACTTATATAACACCATATAAAAATTAATTACTAAAAGATTTTTGTTAATGTCAATTTTGTCTTCACATTAAATTAATTAATCTAAATTGTCATTATCACTCCCATGTGGATCCATGTGGTCCCAAAGTCAACCAAAAGATACCCATGGTCGTTAATGACTCAACCAATAATGTTTGGAAAAGTGTTAAGGTAATTATGAATTATTATAATATTCTTTTAACCTTGAATTACCCTATTTACCTTTAACCATGGTAAATAAAAGTCAAAAGGTACTATTCACCAAAAATTATTTCCATCTTATTGAACCACATTTTACTTCTTTATAACAACCATGTATGTCGTATTTTTGAAATTCGATTCAAAGAAGTGGAAAAATTTTATTTAAATGAAAAAGTCAGTTTTTTAACAAACACTAAGTGGTTTCACTATTCATAAAAAATTGAAGTTTTTCAGAAAAATACCAAATATTCAGCCTAAGCTATATTTGATATTTCAAATTCAAAAATTATGTTTATTTTCCCAATTTAAAAACATAAAAGTCTAATTAATTAATTTTAAAATTAATTCTTGTTGTTAAAATAAATAGAATGTTTTTTAGAAACAATAACTATCAAAAGATTGACACTTTTTTATGTCCAATTTCAATATGAAATTAATTCCAATGACCAAAATTGGATAAAATGGTAAAAATATATTCTAATTAAAATTTAAAAACAATTAAAAAAATAATATAACCATATAAAAATTTTATATTAAAACACAATTTTGAATTAAAATATAATATTTTCACAATTCATTAAAAAATGAGCTTTACCGGAAAAATTCTAAAAAATTACACAAATTAAATTTTGATGTCCCCATTATAAATAAAGGATTTTATTTGGTCATATAGAATGTATTAATGTAACCAAAACTAGATTTAAGGATGGTTCCACATTAAAAGGCAACAAATCGGCCTTTTAATGTAAATTATGCTTAAAATTAGATTCATTCATATTTTAAGCCGCTAACATTTATTGGATAAATGTAAATACATTTTGCAAACATGTATAATCATATTTTATTTGGTTTTGTTCACTCCAACCAATACAACGGCTAAGAGATGACTACCATTTAAAATAATAATACTATATTATTAGTGTGCAACGTAAGATTTCATTGAAACCCATTGTTGCATATCAGGTACGCTATCGAACATAGCAGCCCTTTTAAAGTAAAATTATTATTTAATTCAAAAATATTATTAAATATGAAATATTTCTTATTCTTTATTTACCTGGGATGTTACATCCTTCCCCCCATTTGGGAAATTCACCCTCAGAATTTAAAAAATGGGCTCGGAAACTTCATTGAAAGTCCCACATCGGAAAAAGAGTCAGTAAAACAATCACTTTAAAAGAAATAAAGAGAAGAAAAAAGGTCACCCGAGATAACCCGTACTAATATTCCATGAAAACATGGATATGGTGGAGAATAGAAAGGGTCAAGATCTGATAGAGAGTGTTAGGAAACTTGTTTTGGAGAAAGTTAACCACCAGAAAAACGCAAACTTGTGATGGGTTAAACAGTCTTTGATTCCCTTGTAGGAAAAGTTAACAGACAAGGTTGTTGTTTAATGTTACATTTCCTTGAGGAATTTATTTATTATATTAACCAAAAACATAAGGAAATATATTTACTTGTCATGTAGAAATTTATCTTTTACTAGATTTCTAACACAAACTCATATTTTCTCCAAACGATGAATATTCAGGATGATTTTTTTCACATTAAGAGCATTATAATCAACATCGAGAGAATCTCATAATCCACAAAATATGAACTGTATATTTCCCATTTCTTTAGATATTATCTAAAACCAAAATGTTTAGTATAATATCTGATAATCCCCCAAAAGAATAATCTTTTACAATAAAAAACTACTCTTAATCTCCAAAATTTTACTAATCAAACCCCAAAGTTCAACAAAGACCATTCAATAAAGAATTGTCCCTAGAATTCTTCAAAAGTAATCCAAACTGTGATTGTAACCCAAATATCATGAAGATTTAATTACATAGACTTCCAATATACATCTTAACATGTATCTCCAAGTAACACCAGTTACTCGTAAAATCTCATTTTGAAAAGTAATTAACCTAATAACATATTCTCCATGATAGGTTAATCATTTTCATAAATAAATAAAATCATCATGTATAAATAATAAAAACATAGATTCTTCCGAACTAAAATTTCAACCATTATTCCACAACTAAAATCCCATAGTATTCTATATTCTTTAGGCATGTAATGTTTCCTCAAAAGAGATAACGTCTTCTTCCACAACCTTTATAACTTAATCACTAAATCATTTTTTTCTATACAATGTATATCCATTTGATAAAACATAAGTTCCAAAAATAAACATATTCTTATTCTATAAAATCATTTTACTAAAATAATATGTCATAATTACCAGGGACTTCAAGTAGGCTAGTGGTAGGTGACGCACCCTTGACGCCCTTCGATAGTGTGTTCGATTCATGTTGCCTTGCCGGATGCGACGAGATGTCACCCATCCTATGGGTTGTCCTTTTTATAAAACTCAAAAATAACCATAACATGTTTTAACCTAAAAGGTTTCCTTATACCTCTCATTTTTATCCAAATTCATTATGATCTCAACATCTTAATTCTTGAAGTCTTATTTCACCACCATATAATATAATAATACAATCCCCAAAATTAAGAACATCATACCTTGATCATGGTGTACATTTGGTTTCATCGTCATATTGTTCACGTAGGTAGAAGGTCCATGCATTGAAACAATGTTATAGAGATCCTTAAAAATCATTTTCTTCTTCCATCCAAAAACACCTTGTACAACATGGGTCATAGGGGTGTTCACAGAAAAATAGTTTTGAAAAATAATAACAGTATGGCATATAATTTCAAAACATCTCATAAAACATGATTTATATAAAATAGTTAAACCAAATTTTAGTTGAAACATTCAATTAACGGTCCTTTTAAAATACCATAAGTATGTGCTGAGAGAATATATTTTAAAATCAAATATAAATAGGTTGCGCAAGGGTCTCCATCTTCAACACCTTTCTTAAAATCATAATATGCTTCAAAATATTGTGATAAGGTAAAATATTTAAAAATTCCTTCCATAATATTTACCTTTCTTGAAAATATGAGAATATTGTGAAAATAGAAATTTTCTAAATACAACCCATGATCCACGATGATAAAGAGGTATAGTGGAGGTATATGATATCTCAAACAACTGCTTGCAGGTGAGTTGTATTCTAGAAAAAGTTTCACAATCATCCGAACATGACTTTGTAATAATTATTGCAAGCATGTCATTAGGAAGAGATAGGAATGTTGTTTGAGATCCTCCTCCATAAATTTTTACCTAACCTTCCTTGATCTGAAAATGTTATAAAATAATTATTTAACTGAAATAATAGATAGGAATAAACCATATGTCTAACGAAAATTCCTAATACCTAAAGTTGTCTAAACCGACCTTTGATACCAACTATAAGGACCTGGCCTTAAACATTGCATAATACTGAATTAAATGAATAATTCAAATTGAGGATCTTTTCAGGTTCAGAGATTTAGAGAATTAGTCCATAACTATTACATTACAACTTGAATATTACAAGTAAACACTACTACTCAATATCCATTTTTCATAAAATAAATACTGTTAAATAGAAACATGTCTAGTTCCATGTTTTAGATAGCATGACTTCTCCTTGATCCCATCCTTGACACTATTCATATTTAAGTCTTGTGGAAAACATTTCAAAAACTATGGATGAGCTTAAAAAGCTTAGTAAGGGTTATAAAAAAAGAAAGGACAACGTTAGCCTATCAATAAATACAAATCAATAAAACCAGACTTTGCAATCATAACATACCTTATAAAATCATTATATTTATGAATAGCAAAAAAAAATCATAAATCATAAAGGTTACTTATGGCATCCATATAAAAAATATATTGTAGATTTCACAGCTACATAGGGAGTAACACATGGAATGCCCATCATGTTATATTCCCTAAATCTCTTAGGCGAAACATCACGTTTACCTCTGTCACATTACTCAATGCATTGGAGAGCTATCTCGGGCTCACCCGCCCCAGGTTTATCACGGAATGACCCGTATATGAAAACAATGCCCAATAACCATAACATAATCATAACATATAACACATTTATAAATGAAAGATAACATTTACATGTTCCAATATATCAAATCATGATATTCAAATAAACAATGTTTTATCAAATCGTTTTCAAAACCATTTAAAAAGTGATTTTTGAGTCAAAGTGTCCCATACCACTTTGAATATTTTAAAATAATTATCATTTGAAAAAATTAATTTCCTTATAAATATATCCTAAAACCCATTTTGAAAACATGGACATTAATGTGAAATATTTAGATGAATAAATCTTTAAAACATTAAAAACGATACTTTAGTTAAAGATTTTTTAACAAAATGAGAGACTCTTGAATACAAATAATTGAGGAGTAACATATAATCAAAACTTTACAATATCTTGACGATAATGGTATTCATGATATAATATGAAAAAGGACATTATATACACCATATAAGGGTGAATTGGTGCATAGAAACAATGAAGTCTCAATGGAAATGTAAATTGAGATGAAATCCCTTATAAAGACGGTATACTTAATTTAAGTATAAATCAATCACATAATTATGTGTGACAAATATAAATACACCTGATATAAGTGAATATTAAGTGTAAAACAATCATATTTCATTCACAAATATTCCTAGGATGACATATTTAATAAATACATGTTGAACCCAAGGAATTGAAATTGGGTTAAGAAGTTACCTTGCAAAAATTCGACAGCCTAACGAAGTCACTTTAAAATTCAGAAAATGAGTTTATGAGATAAAAAGTGTATCTCATCATTTGGATATAAAATTTACATCAATAAGGATATATAAGAACATATCCCAACATAATAAGATGTAAATTAAAAGACATAACAAAATTAAGTCTTTTAAAAAAGAGGAGGGTGAAAGGTTCCCTTACCAGTTTGGTAACTTACAAAACATATGCCACATGATAGAATGATAATACAATGAATATTTAAATACATATAAATGAATGTAAATTATCCAAATAGTACAATCATGGTCACTACATACACCACACAAAAGGAAATAGTGGCAAATATAGGATGAATCTCACGGGAATAAAAAGTGAGATGTAGCCCTTTACCGCGTTCTAATCAATCAAGTCGTAAGAAAAAAAGTTAATAACCACCAAATGAATCAAATAATAACATGAATATATATATAATCATGATAATATATATCAAATGGCAGTATACAATACAACACATGCAATAAATAATTGGTGAACAATGGAAATCTCACGGAATTAAAAGTGAGAAAAGAAATCCCATACCTTGTGTCCGACTTGACTCGATTATTATTTAATCACAGGAATAATAAAATAAAGTTAATTTATACTTGATTAAGAACCTTTTAAAGTTTATTATTCTTTTTATATAACTTATTACCATTTTATACACATTATGTAATCATTTACGTTAATAGCATCCATTTTGTCGATATTTGGTACTTGAGTCCAAAATGGACTTCTTATAATCACATGTTGTTCATGTGGTCAATGTTTAATTATTTACAAAATTATATTCATGATTTTTATATCATATATATCATATATATCCAATATATACATGTATTTATAATAGTACATAACATTTGGAGGTAAGAAATGAAATGCACTGTTCATGGAGATGGTATGTCGTACGTAGGCATGAACGCTACTTTCATTTATATTTCATATTTTAATGGAATTAAAAGAATATTATACATAGGTATATTATAATTAAATTATAATATCATAAAAAATATCATTAACTCAATCCTTTATACATCCCACCTAAGGAATTAATGAGTCACATCACTTTGCGGGGGAGGTAGTCCGCACTTTCTCAAATGAGATTATCGTATTTACCCACTATGGAAACAAAAAGGTGTTCTATAAATGGGAAGTACATAAGAATAAGAAAATAATAAACATAATATATATCCTATATAAATACAGTGCCATCATAATGGTCACCATGAGAGGTGGTTAGATAAATTTGAACAATCATCACTTCATGAGGCGTTAGTTTCCCATCCACAGAAACATTATGTTCTTCATCCATTAGATGGAGGTGTGTGTAATTTTAGTTTGAATCCATCTCATAACAACATCCTAGTATATTGAGGATACTGTTTTTGTTACAAAATAAAGGACTAAAATTGTTTAGTGGTTGGAGAAGTAAAATAAAAGAAAACAATTTAAAAGAAATTTTTACCTTTAATTTGGGTAACTCCCTTTGGATTGAACCAAAGGACTTCATGAAGTGGCTTATACCTAAGGTAAGGCTTTAAGGGGAGGAGAGGGATGTAGGGATCTTAATTGGGAAGAGTTTGGATGAGAAAAATAGCTTTAGAGGTGTAAGGAATTGGTTAGAAGTGGTCTTCTTTTATAAGGTGGGGAGGGGCTCTTTAGGAAAGTGTGAAACTGTTATTTTATTATATAATTATATTCGATTCTTAATTGTCCCAAAATCATTAAAGATGATGATAATATGAGTCATGGTATAAATAAAATCATCCAATCCGAATTGGACATGTTTTGTATAATATTGTTTTCATTGCAATCTTATTTATTTAAATGATTTATTAATGAGGTAAACACTGCATCATTATTATGTCATAAATAATTTAATTTATTTGTTGTCTAAAAATTATAAAAAAATACTACCATGTATGAAATCGTTCTAGATTTCCAAAATAATATTTATAGTTGAAAATATGACTATTATAACACTATATAAAAATTAATTACTAATAGATTTTTGTTAATGACAATTTTGTCTTCACTCTAAATTAATTAATCTAAATTGTCATTATCACTACCTAGTGGCTCAATGGGGTCCCAAAATCGACCCAAAGATGCCCATGGTCGTTAATTACTCAACCAATAATGTTTGGACAAGTGTTAAGGTAATTTTGAATTATTATAATATTCTTTTAACCTTGAATTACCCTATTTACCTTTAACCGCGGTAAATAAAAGTTATAAGTTACTATTCACGAAAAATTATTTTCATCTTATTGATCCACATTTTACTACTTGATAATAGCCATGTATGTCAGATTTTCAAAATTCAATTCACAGAAGTGGTAAAATTTCATTTAAATGAAAAAGTCAGTTTTTTAACTAACACTATGTGGTTTCACTATTTATAAAAAATTGATGTATTTCAGAAAAATACCAAAAAATCAGCCTAAGATACATTTGATATCCCAAATTCAAAAATGATGTTTATTTTTTCAAATTCAGAAAATAAATGTGTCATTAATTAATTTTAAAATTAATTCTCGTTGTTAAAACAAATAGCGTATTTTTTAGAAACAATAACTATTAAAAGATTGACACTTGTTTATGTACAATTTCAAAGTAAAATAAATTCTAATGACCAACATTATATTAAATGGTAAAAATATATTCTAATTAAACTTTAAGAACAATTAAAAAGATAATCTAATCATATAAATAAATTAGATTAAAACACAGTTTTGAATTAAAATAAAATATTTTCACTATTCATTAAAAAATGAACTTTATTGGAAAAATCCCAAAAACTTACACAAATTAAATTTTGATGTCCCTTTTATAAAGAAAGGATTTTATTTGGTCATATAGAATGCATTAAAGTAAACAAAACTAGATTTATGGAGGGTTCTCCATTAAAAGGCGATAAATCAGCCTTTTAATGTAAATCATGCTTCAAATTAGATTCATTCACATTTTCGGCCTCTAACATTTATTGGATAAATGAAAATATATTTAACAGACATGTATAATCATATTATATTTAGCATTGTGCATTCCTTCCAAAACAACAGCTAGGAGTTAACTACCATTTAAAATAATAATATTATATTACTAGTGTGCAATGTAAGATTTCATAGAAACTTGTTGTTGTGTATTGAGTACTCTATCGAACATAGCATCCCTTTTATAGTAAAATTAATATTTAATTCAAAAATATTAATAAATATGAAATATTTTATATTCTTTATTTACCTGGGATGTTACATCCTTCCCCATTTTGGGAATTTTGTCCTCGCAATTTAAAAAAAAGGGCTCAGAAACATCATTGAAAGTCCCACATCAGAAAATGAGTCAGTAAAACTATCACTTTAAATGAATGAAAGAGAAGAAAAAAGGTCACCAAAGTTAACCTAGACTATGATTCCATGAAAACATGGATATATAGGAGAAACAAAGGGTCATGTTCTGATGGAGAGTGTTAGGAAACATGTTTTGGAGAAAGTTAACCACCAGAAAATCACAAACTTGTGATGGGTTAAACAGTCTTTGATTCCCCAGTAGTAAAAGTTAACGAACAAGGTTTTTGTTTATAGTTACTTTTCCTTGAATAATTTATTTATGAGCTTAACGAAAAACATAATGAACATACTTAATTTTTATGTAGACATTCATCTTTTACTATATTTCTAATACAAACTCATATTCTCTCCAAATGTTGAATATTCAGGATGACTTTTTTCCAATTAAGAGCGATATAATCAACTTTGATAGAATAACATAATCCATAGAAGATGAACTATATATTTCCCATGTCTTTAGATATTAACTAAAACCAAAATGTTTCGTATAAGATCAGATAATCCCCCAAAAGGATAAACTTTTACATAAAGAAAAGCTACTCTTAATCTCCAAAATTTGACTAACTAAAACCCAAAGTTCAACAAAGACCATTCAATAAACAATTGTCCCTAAAATTATTCAAAATTAATCCAAACTGTGATTGAAAACCAAATCTCATGTGGATTTAATTACATAGAATTCCAATATACATCTTAACATTTATCTCTAAGTAACACCTATTACTCATAAAATCCCATATTGAAATGTAATTAACCTAATCACATATTCTCCATGATAAGTTAATCATTTTCAAAAATAAATCAAATAATGATCTGTCCATAACAAAAACTTATATTCTTACAAACTAAAATTTCAACCATTATTCCACAAATGAAATCCTATAGTATTCTATCTTCCTTAGGTATATAGTGATTCCTCAAAAGAGAGAATATCTTCCTCCACAACCTTTATCACTTAATCACTAAATCATTTTTTCTATACAAAGTATATCCATTTCACAAAACATAAGTTCCAAAAATCAACTTATAATTATTCTATGAAATCATTTTACTAAAATAATAAGTCATAATAACCAAGGAATTCAATTAGGATAGTTGTAGGAGATGCGCCCTTGTTGCCCATCGGTTGTGGGCTCGATTCCTACAGCCTTGACGGATGCGATGGGATGTCACCCATCCTATGGGTTGCCCTTTTTATAAAACTCAAAAATAACCCTAACATGTTTTATACTCAATGGTTTCCTTATACCTCTCATTTTCATCCAAATTCATTATGATTTAAACATATTAATTCTTGAAGTCTTATTTCACCACCATATAATATAATAAAACAATCCAAAAAATAAAGAACATCATACCTTGATCATGGTGTCCATTTGGTTTCATCGTCTTCTTGTTCACGTAGGTAGATGGTCCATGCATTGTAAAAATGATTTAGAGATCCTTCAAAATCATTTGCTTCTTCCATCCAATTACACCTTGTACAACATGGTTCATAGGGGTGTTCACAGAAAAATTGTTTTGGAAAATAATCATATAGGACTTATAATTTCAAAACATCTGATAAAACATGATTTCTATAAAACAGTCGAACCGAATTTGAGTTGTAACTTTCAATTAAGGGTCATTTTAAAATACCATAAGTATGTGCTGAGTGACTATATTTTAAAATCAAATATAAATAGGTTGTGAAAGGGTCTCCTTCTTGAGCCCCTTTTTTAAAATCATAAAATGTTTCAAAATCTTGTGATAAGATAAAATATTTGAAAATTCCTTGATAATATTTACCTTTCTTGAAAATATGAGAATATTGTAAAAATAGGATTTTTCTAAATACAACCCATGATCCACGATGATAACGAGGTATAGTGGAGGTGTTTGATATCTCAAACAACTTCTTGAAAGTGAGTTGTATGCTAGAAAAAGTTTCACAATAATCCAAACATGATTTTTCAATAATTATTGAAAGTATTTCATCCGGAAGAGATAGGAATGCCATTTGAGATCCTCCTCCTTCCATTTGTAACTGACTTTCCTTGATATGAAAATGTTATAAAATAAGTATTTAACTGAAATAATAGATAGAGACTAACCATATGACTAAGGAAAATTCATAATCCCTAAAGTTTTCTAAACTGTCCTCCGATACCAACTATAAGGACCCAGCCTTATACATTACATAATGTTGAATTAAATGAATAATTCAAATTGAGGATCTTTTCAGGTTTATAGTTTAATATAATTAGGCCATAACTATTACATTACAACTTGAATATTACAAGTATACAATACTACTCAGTATCTAATTTTTCATAAAATAAAAACTCTATAAAAGAAACATGTCTAGTTCCATGTTATAAATAGCATGACTTCCCCTTGATCCCATCCATGACCCTATTCATCTTTAAGTCCTGTGGAAAACATCTCAAAAACATGGTATGAGCATAAAAATCTCCTTAAGGGTTATAAAATAGGGAAGGAAAACATTATCCCATCAATAAATACAAATCAATGAAACCATACTTTTCAATCATAACATACCATATGAAATAATGAGATTTATGAATAACACACCCAAATCATAAATAATAAAGGTTACTTATAGATTCCATATCAAACAAACATTTTATCTATCACTTCTATATAGGGAGTAACACTTGGAATACCCATCACGGTATATTCCCTAAATATCTTAGGAGAAACATCATGTTACCCAATGCATTGGAGAGCTATCTCAGGCTCACCCGACCTAGGTTTATCACAGAACCACCTATATACGAAAACAATGCCCAATAACCATAACATAATCATTACATATAACACATGTATAAATGAAATATAACATTTCAACATTCCAATATATCAAATCATGATATTTAAATAAAAAATGTTTTATCAAAACATTTTCAAAACCATTTAAAAAGTGATTTTTGAATCAAAGTGTCCCATACCACTTTGAAGATTTTAAAATAATTATCATTTGAAAACATTAATTTCCATATAAATAATTCCTAAAATCCATTTTGAAAACATGTACATTAATGTGAAATATTTAGAAGAATAAATCATTAAAACATTAGAAATGATATTTTAGTAAAAGTGTTTTTAACAAAATGAGAGACTCTTGGATACAAATAATTTAAGAGTAAAATATAATAAAAACTTTATAATATCATAAGAATAAAGGGATTCATTATATAATATGACAAAGGACAGTATATACACCATATAAGGGTGAATTGGTGCATAACAACATTGAAGTCTCAATGGAAATGTAAATTGAGATGAAATCCCTTATAAAGATGGTATACTTAATTTAATGATAAATCAATCACATAATTATTTGTGACAAATATAAATACACCCAATATAAGTGAATATTAAGTGTAAAAACATCATAGGTCATTCACACATATTCATAGGATGACATATTAAATAAATACACGTTGAACCCAAAGAATTGAAATTGGGTTAAGAAGTTCCCTTGTAAATATTTGACAGCCTAACGAAGTAACTTTAAAATTAAGAATATGACATGATGAGATAAAAAGGGTATCTCATCATTTGGAGTTAAAACTTAAATCAATAAGGATATATAAGAACATATCCCAACATAATAATATTTTAATTAAAAGACATAACAAAAAAGAAGTCTTTTAAAAAAGAGGAGGGTGAAAGGTTCCCTTACCGGTTTGGTAACATACAAAATATATGCCACATGATAGAAGGGTCATACAATGAAGATTTAAATACTTATAAATGAAATTATATTACACAAAGAGTAAAATAATGGGCAGTACATACACCACCCAAAAGGAAATAGAGGCGAATATAGCATGAATCTCACGAGAATTAAAAGATAGATGAAACCATTTACCACGTTGTAATCAATAAAGTAGTAAGAATAAAAGTTAATAACCACCAAATTAATCATATAATAACATGAATATATATATAATCATGATAATATATATCAAATTGCAGTATAAAATACACCACATTCAATAAATAAGTGGTGAACAATGGAAATCTCACAGAATTAAAAGTGAGATAAGAAATCTCTTACCTTGTGTCCGACTTAACTCAATCATTCTTTAATCTCCAGAATAATAAACTAAAGATAATTTATACTTTCTTAATAACCTTTTAAAAGTTTATTATCCCTTTTATATCACTTATTACCATGTTATTAACATTATGTAATCATTTAAGTTAATAACGTCCATTTTGCCGATATTTGGTACTTTAGTCAAAATGGACTACTTATAATGACATGTTGTTCATGTGGTCAATGGTTCATTTTATCCAGAATGATATTCATGATTTTGATATCATATATATCATATATAGCCAGTATATACTTGTATTTATAATATTAAATAACATTTGGAGGTAAAAATTGAAATGCATCATTCATGGAGACGGTAAGTCGTACGTACGCATGAACGCTAATTTCATTTCTATTTCATATTTTAATGGAATTAAAACAAAATTATACATAGGTATATTATAATTACATTATAATATATTATATAATATCATTACCTACATTATTTATGCATCCCACATAAGGAATTAACGAGTCACATCACTTTGAGGGGGCGGTAGTCCGCACGTCCTCAAATGAGATTATCATATTTACCCACTATGGAAATCAAATGGTGTGATATAAATGAGATTTATAGAAGAATAAGGAAATAATAGACATAATATATATCATATATAAATACAGTTTCATCATAATGGACACCATGAGAGGTGGTTGGAGAAATTTGAACAATCATCGTTTCGTGAGGCGTTAGTTTTCCATCCATAGAAACATTATGTTCTTCATCCATTAGATGGAGGTGTGTGTAAGTTTAGTTTGAATACTTATCAAACAAACATACTAGTATATTTAGGATACTGGTGTTTTTGTAAAAGAAAGGAATACAAAGAGTTTAGTTGTTTGAGAAGTGAAATAAAATAAAACAATTTAAAAGAAACCGTTAACTTTAATTTGGGTAACTCCCTTTGGTTTGAACCAAAGGACTTCTTGAAGTTCCTTCTGCCTAAGGTATGTATTCTAGGGGTAGGAGAGGGATGTAGGATGCTTAATTGGGTAGAGTTTGGATGATCCAAATGGCTTTAGAGGTGTAAGGAATTGGTTAGAAGTGGTCTCCTTTTCTAAGGAGGAGGAGGGCCTCTTTAGGAAAGTGTGAAACTATTATTTTATTATATAATTATATTCAGTTTATAATGGTCCAAAAATCATTAAAGATGAAGATAAAATGACTCATGGTCGAAATAAAATCATCTAATTCGAATTGGACATGTTTGGGATAATATTTTGATCATTATAATCTTATTTATTTAAATGATTTATTAATGAGGTAAACACTACATAATTATAATGTCATAAATAATTTAATTTATTTGTTGTATAAAATTTTTAAAAAATACTATCATGTAGGAAATCGTTTTATATTTCCAAATTAAATTTATAGTCGAAAATAGGACTTATATAACACCTAATAAAAATTAGTTACTAAAATATTTTTGTTAATGTAAATTTTGTCTTCACATTAAATTAATTAATCTAAATTGTCATTATCACTCCCATGTAGCTCAATGTGGTCCCAAAATCGACCCAAAGATGCCCATGGTCGTTAATGACTCAATAAATAAGGTTAGGACAAGTGTTAAGGTAATTTGAGATTATTATATTATTCTTTTAACCTTGAATTTCCCTATTTACCTTTAACTGTGGTAAATTAAAGTCAAAAGTTACTATTCACTAAAAATTATTTTCATCCTATTGAACCAAATTTTACTTCTTGATAACAACCACGCATGTTGGATTTTATAAATTCAATTCACAGAAGTGGTACAGTTTCATTTAAATGAAAAAGTCAGTTTTTTTACTAACACTAAGTGGTTTCACTATTCATCAAAAATTGAAGTTTTTCTGAAAAATACCCAAAATTCAAACTAAACTATATTTGAAATTAAAAATTCAAAAATTATGTTTATTTTTCAAAATTAAAAACATAAAAGTGTCATTAATTAATTTTAAAATTAATTCTCGTTGTTAAAAAAAATAGCGTGTTTTTAAGAAACAATAACTATTAAAAGATTGACATTTGTTTATGTCCAATTTCAAAGTGAAATTAATTCCATGACCAAAATTGGATTAAATGGTAAAAATATATTATAATTAAACTTTAAAACCAATTAAAAAGATAATCAAACCATATAAATAAATTAGATTAAAACATAGTTTTGAATTAAAATACAATATTTTCACTATTCATTAAAAATGAACTTTATCAGAAAAATTCCAAAAATTTACACAAATTAAATTTTTATGTCTCCATTATAAAGAAATGATTTTATTTGGTCATATAGAATGCATTAAAGTAAACAAAACTAGATTTATGGAGGGTTCTCCATTAAAAGTCAATAAATCATCCTTTTAATGTAAATCATGCTTCAAATTAGATTCATTCACATTTTCGGCCTCCAACATTTATTGGATAAATGAAAATATATTTAACAGACATGTATAATCATATAATATTTAGTATTGTTAATTCCTTCCAATACAACGGCTAGGAGTTGACTACAATTTAAAATAATAATATTATATTATTAGTGTGCAATGGAAGATTTCATAGAAACCTGTTGTTGTGTATCGAGTTCTCTATCGAACATAGCATCCCTTTTATAGTAAAATTAATATTTAATTCAAAAATATTAATAAATATGAAATATGTCTTATTCTTTATTTACCTGGGATGTTACATTATCAGTGCTACTTTGAGCACTGATGAAGTCCCCATTTATCAATGCAAATTAAAGCACAGATAATGTAGTCTTTTATCAGCACTAAAAATAGTGCTGATAAAAATGTCTTTTATCCACATTAAAATTGTGAGAATAAATGGGGTTTCACATCCACGACTTCTTTTTAATTTATTTTTCACTTAATTTTTATTCATTCTTTGTTTATGGGGGTTTCCTATGTGCTTTTTGAGAAATGGGTGTTTTCATCATGATTTGGACCAAACCGTAAGCTCATTTCAATATTTAAAAACACAATTTGTTTCATTTTTAAATCCTTTATTTTTTACATTTTTCATCCATTCCACTTCCCACTTGGACTCCCCCAACCTATTAAATCCACCATATCCATTTGGACCCCTTAGGAAATCATTATCATGGTGGGTTTGGGTGATTTATTCAGGCGTTGGGCCAACCCATGAGCCCATTTACTATTTAAAAAAATTCATTTCTTATCTATATCATTAATTTTTAATATTTTTGGTGATTAGACCTATAACTTGATGCTAAAATCCCTAGGAACACCCCCATCTACCATTTTTACTCATTGGAGATCATATCTATCACGGATTAGGGTGAAATTACTCAAGGTTTCTCAAATCGTCCATATTTGAGATATTAATTTGTTTCTTTCATAAATCATTTATTCTTTATTCTTTTTCCCCATTTCATCCCCCACTTGAAATAATTATCTTTATTCAAACATCCCTATCAGTTTTGGTAGCTTGGAGATTCACCTATTGGGGTATTTGGGGAAATTTCTTCATGATATATCAAGTAAGTGGGTTTCCTTCCTTCCTCCTCCCATTTACTTTGGGTTTCAACCATTTTTCTTGAAGTTCATAATGTACAGAAATTAGGGCTTTAACCTAGTGTTTTACCATGATTTTCTTGGTCCAATATTCTTGTTTAGGTTTGTTTTAACTCCCTTGTGGTTTGTTGGTCATGCAGTTGAACTAATTTTGCACACAGATTGGGTGTATTTGACACACTTGGTAGGTGATTCCGTCGGTAAGAACTACTAGATGAGTTATCCATTCTTGATTTCTAATTTTATCCTACTCCTACATCAATTTTCTTGATGAAAAAATTATTTTTAGCATAATTAGTTAAGTAATTGATTTTATTAGTGCCGTTTTTTGTGTAAAAATGGGTGTTTTAAATGTGCATTCTATGTTGTACCAATTGGATATATTTGATAATTCTTGGGAAGGTTGTATTAAAATAATTTTCTACTGCAAATTATAGTTTGGGGTAATATTGGTGTGCATTTGGTTTTCAACGAGGGATTTTAGATGGATGTTACGTGAAAATTTTGGTTATATTCCTTGAAAATATTTTATCAAAATTCTAAAGGGTTTATTGAGTTATATAAATGGTGTAAAGCTTCTGTAGCTACTATTTTGAGTGTGTATGACAAGAAAATGTGTTTTAATATGAAATTAATATTTGGAAACATGTGTAAATTTGTTGTTCACAAAATGGGAAACCTCAGTATCAATGTGGGTGGATGTGTACTAGTATGCTAGTGACTGAAAATTAACCTTTTTATTATCAAAACACTTTTGATGAAAAAGTGAGAAACCACAAAATCTATCATTACTACCATCAAACCATTAAAAAGGATAATTCAGATCAGGGATACATAATATTCCCCTCCCTAGTGATTACACAATGGTGGAAAGATTTCACCATCACAAGACCATTCAACTAGCAATCCCGTGAAAAGTTGCACAGGCATGGAACCAATGGCAGAGCCATACCCTCTGGAACATCCAGATCCAAATTCCATGTGCAGGTGAAAGCTTCATTCTCTAAAACTCATCTAGAGAATATACATGTAGAATTTCGGTTTCAAGTGCATCAAAACATCACATCGGATTCAAACAGATTTCACCCGCAAATAGATTACTAACAAAAGAGGCAGTATCCCGCCTTAACCATACACACTGAATCGCAAAAAAATCTCTATTTCGATGAGATTAAAACAAATTCAATCAAAAAAAAGACCCAAAATCTAGATCTTGGTGAGAAGAAAATTCCAACCATAGACTGCTCAAAACATTATTGCCTCCATAGTCTTCAAGAAATTAAATAAAACAAAGTGAACCCAAGGGCCAGAAATCACCGCGACAACAACCACAACAGCTCCAGATCCAAAACCACAAACACCCCAAAAACCAAATCATGAACATCCAATTCCCTTATCCCAACTAGAAAATACCAAAGAAAAAAACAACAAAAACAATAGCCAAAACATCCTAAAATAAAATGAAGAAAAAATTTATGAGAAAAAATCCATCACCAGAACATTAGCAACTCGATCATCAAATATTTAAGAAAATGGATGTCCCATCACCGCCATTCAAAAAGCCCTTGGATACCACCACAGACCACCCAATGAATCAATAGAAGATGATGATGAATACCTCAATCACGGAACCTGAATCTTAACCATAGAACCATCATCGTGTAGCTAGATAAAGCCCTATCTAGATGATATAGAGTGAGGATGGAACAAGCCAACAACGAAGATAAAGGTCATGTTGGCTGAGTCCACAAGGTCGTCAATGCCTCATGTAAGAGAACCTATAGCCACAATATCTCCGAGGAAACATCGAGGAGTAGATCCGAGCTATGCTGCAGTAGAGGGAGGTGGGGACGGAGTGAAACCCTGGTAGTGATATCCCTTACACGTGCATCCTCTTACTAGTATGCTAGTGATCCGTAGTGGTTTTTCCCTATTTCACAAAGAATGTTGGACATTTAAAACACTAAAAAACTATAATAATAATGAATGAGGAACACTAGGTATGGGTATGTTCCATACTACTGGATCATGTATGAGAACAAATATTTTTATGGTTACATTACATCGGGATACGTGGTAAATGGGGCCCAAAACTAACTAGTTCCTATGGATATTCCCAAGATTATTGATCATTGAATCTTTCATACATATCAATGGAATGTAGAGTGTTTGGATAGAAAATTTAGTAGTTTACCTGTTTTATTGAAATTTTTTCATCCTTTGAAATCATCCTTTGTAAACTAATTACTTTTAAAAGTTTTATTCTTTAGAAATTATTTCCACAATTTATTTTTTATTAAAACTTGTTTGCTTTTTTATCTTGTAATTCTTACCATAGAGAGTATTTTGGGGGGTATCCTATTGGGATTAGTATCACAATATACTTACAACCATGGGTGTTTGTTGACATGATCATGTTTGACATAGGAAAAGTCAAGGCCTTGGGTGATGGTGGTTCGGGTTGTTAGTTTCCTTCATGGTGCAGTTTTGTGGAGACGGATCGAGGGTGATGACACATTATCATGTGGTGTTCCATGGGATATTTTGATGATAATTTTATGTACCATTGGACATATTTCTTAATGTTTAGACCCACGAATTCAGTTCTAAATTTCCTTTAAGGCTTGTTTGGCATGAATTTTCAGATTCAGTTTATTGATTGTTTTTTATTGTTTTATGTATCCATACTCGGGTAAATCATTACCAATAAAATATTTATGATACTCGAGCACTTTTTCCTACCATACTGAAGGGTTAGTGTGAGAAATATATTATGATACTCTCCCTGCACCTACATTTCGAGTCCTGACATCTTCATCTATAAACTAAAAACTCCACAAATATTAAGAGAGTTATTAAAAACATAGCACCCACTAAGATCATAGGATATGATACCATTTTTATCAAAATAAACTAGGTTAAAACCTAATATGACAGCCAAAATGGTCTATCATAGGGCCTAAATAGTGTTCCCAATCCCCACAGGATGGAAACAAGTGCCTAGGAATCACATAAAATACATTGGGAATGATTTATCCCTCATGTAAAAACATGTATAAGCATTGGAATGAAAAAAATAAACCAACGCAATATGAGATATACATATCTAATCATCAAAACCTTATATACAACTTAATCCATAGATATAGAAAAAGAATCAGCATATAAAAACAAAACTGAAGTATAAATACAATAGAAAACAAATAGACCATATAAAAAAGAATAAAAAACTACAACCAATCTCATAATACTTTTTATAAACCACAATTACTATGTTAAAGAAAAATATCCCTCAAAAGGCCAAAAAAAATCAACATGGAGAAACCCATATCCAGTTATAACATGGTACCTATAAAACATAGTTCAGAGCAATACAAACTTGTATATCACCACCCACCGAATCTATGAAATCGTTTTCATATTAAATACTAAAAAAAATTCTATTTTTAAATACTATAGGAAAATATACATTTCTCATAATCCTATAAATAAAGAAATAAGAAACCCAGGAATGAAATTTTAAAAATCTATTTCTCATTTCTTTATAAGGAAAAAAATCACTCTGAAATCACTTTTACTCATCCAAATCCCCATTTTAACCAAAACACCATTTTAATTTCCCACTTTAAATCCATCTCATAAGAACCTCTTTTTTAAGGCACAATTTAAAGCTCAAATGTGTTTTTAAATTTCAAGCACTTTTCTAAAACATCTTTGAAAAGAAAATTCCAATGTAAAACATGCCTTGTAATCCTAAAAAATATTTTCTAAAACCCAAAGACATACTAAAGATTCAAAAAGAAACGTTTTTTACTTTTTAAATAAACACCCCAAAAATTATTTGAAAAAAACCTTAAAATTTATAGGAAAACCCTTCCATAATCATTATATAATGTTTTCAAAGAAAATTTAAATCAAACAATAACATTACTTATTTTAAAAACGGTTCAAAATGCCCTTTTTAGATCAATTTAAAAATAAATCTAAAAATGAAAAAAGAGGAAATCTCACAAGAAAGCACCATTATATCAATTTCAAAAGACAAGGAAAAAAACTACATGTACATGGGCTCCAATAAAAAATATATGAATAAGTAGATATAATTAAAATAAAATGATTAATCCATTTAAAAGATCCTAAATAGGATCTTATCATCTTGATAATCATCATATAGATCTAGTAATAATGACTTGGACTTGTGATAAAGAAACAAGGCAGACACTACTGAACCTATAAATATCCCTAATACTCATCTAAAACTATCTAGAAATAAATTTCATTGGAGTAACTTTTCTTACAAAAAACAAAATGGGGGTCTATGTATCACAAGTCTGGTCACCCCAAATACAGTAACCATCCATGAGTAATAGAGATATAATCTCTAGTTAATACACAATTTATTCAAGGGTCTTCCCTTATATAGGTTATATATTGTATTTCCAAGACTCTCATGACAACTTAAATTGAGTTGAGCACAAATATAGTCCCACAAGACATATATTAAGAATTTTAAATAAATAATTAATCTCCTCTTATTCCTTAACATGAATTATCCCCATCCATATAAAATCATACGAAGTATATATAGATGAATCAATATAAGACATCCCTAACTATATTACCAGCCACCACAAGAATACAAAGATCATACAGGGCTCATGAGGTTCTCACATCTTTAATGAAAACAATTTTTCATAAAGTTTAAAATGGGAATTTTTCAAGAACACACATGGAATTCAAAACCAACTCATTATATTTTCAAACTCAGTACAATAAACTTATGGTATTAATTTTATTAAAACATTACTTGAATCCCATTTTTTAACTCACACATCCCTTTAATCCAACTTTGATAAAGTTTATTTCCACCAATGTGCTTCAAAACATCATTCATACAAGATAACACACCCCTTTGAAATCAAACTATTTTGATTATTTAAAAATATTTAGAACCCCAGAAACTTAATTTAAATTTTCTTTATGGAAAACCACATATTTTAAAACCTTGATAATATGCTCTCTGTATCTTTTAAAACCAAAAGAATACTTGAAAATATATTAAATCATTTTCACATGTACTTTTCATGAATACTATTCCATTCCAAGTGATAAAATAACTTTAAAATTTTTTAGACCCTCATGGGTCATATGTGTGAGTCTGTGTATATATTTAATGAAAACCCATTAAAAATAATAAATAATTTTAAGTAATGTAACATAAATAAATAATATATACTACCTTGGTTCGAGGAATAAGCTAGAATCCATCACCTATGATGGAGAATGCTCTTATAAGATAAGGATTTCCCAATAAAACACATAAATGAGAAAATAACCATGATTAGAACAATCCATAACCCTAAAATAGGAAAAAATTAAGATTATAGTTAATTGTAATGAGTCAAACTAGGTAATAGGGAGAATAGATGGGAGGAATTGGTTTATAGGGACTTACAGTGAAGGAATCCTACAAAAACCATGGATGAGGACCACCAAAATGAATGGGAAAAAGGGAGTAGAATCTATCTTGGGGGTTCAGGTCTATTTGAGTGAGAGAGGGAATGAATTGAAGGTAACATTAATGAATCCTGTAAGTTCATACTATTTTCCAACACATTTTACCAAACTGTGCACCAACCACTCACTAGACACTACTTAAACCAAACCCACCCATGGTCTTACATGATGATTCTACATGGTTAGAAAAAATGTGTTACAAACACTCTAAATTGAACTACAAAATTTTAGATCTCATTCAAATTCTTGTATCATTGTTTTCCAAAAAATGAATAAGTCATGCACCATATACATGATTCACCAAAGGCCCTTCATGGTTTCCCCTAGGATTCGCATGATTTGAACTCAATCTTGCACTAACCCTACTAGAAACAATTGAAATAAAAATTTAGATACTTAAGGGTAACCAAATTGATTTCTCTAAACCATGTATGTAAACCATTAATAATATAAAAAACTTTAAAATTTTAAATTTTTAGATTGATTCCTATCAGAAGATTAAAACACTAAAAAATCACAAGAAATAATATAAAATAATCCACTCAGTGACATGGAATGTTTCATAATAATAATAAAGTTATTATTTTACATGGGGTTTATTTAAAGTCCCAAATTTGATAAGGTCCATGTTATAATTATTAATTTTCCAACCCTATGTATACTACCAAACTTTTATCATTTCTCAGATCATACTTAAATTGTAGTGGGAAATGATATTCTATCAAGAAAACTCTCTCCTGACAGAGGAAACCTCCCAATAATGGGGAAAAATCCTCTTACACCCTCTCTAGATTTATATTAAAAGTGAAATAATTATTTCACCCTAATGGAAATTATATAAAGGTCAATGAATAATAGTGAAATATAGTTGATACATCTTCTGTCACACTTGGAGATACATTATTTTTGCTTCCATGATTTATAGAGAAAGTGTTGATACCGGTAGAGGTATTATTATTTATATTAGTTATATAAATTACTATAATATGATAATGTAGATCCAATTCATCAATGAAGAAATAATTTTAAAAATAGGGTAATTATTATTCATAATCTAATTATATATTATATGTGAAAAAATACTCTGTATAAATATTTTGAGGTTGCATTCATCCTATTCTAAGAAATTGTCTGAAGAAAAAAAATTAACTTTTAGGAATATGCTCAGTCAATAATTGTTATCCATAAAACATTTATTAACATGTTTAGAAACCTCCATATTGAACTATATATATATGGAATATATTATTTTGGTGTTCTAAGTAGCACTCATTATACATGGATGGTTATATTGGTAAATTATAACTTGTCACTTTGTTTATGTATAAAGTAAAAAATAATTTTGTTGTATGTTCTAATATCATGATAAAAAATAAAATAATTATATCGATAATAAATTTTCACCATTTAATGAAGACCTAAAATTATTGTTAAATTAAAGTTTTATGTTCAATGATTCTAGTAGAAATGAAGATTTCAAGTTCAAGTCTACATTTTTTTACATAATAACCGACATTCATACTTATGAAAACATCTATGATATAACATCTAATGAACATTAGTGTCCCACATTTGGGAATAATGTAAACTCATTTAGATAAAAACATTCATTAAATATAGTGTTTCTAAGGAATCATAAATGTTTTCCCTGATAACATAAATACTACTCGTGGAAAACGTCATCTTATGGGAATTTAAAACAAGACATGGTAACATCTCTATTAAAAGGTGATGAACAATTTGAAAAATAAAAGAATATTTTCATCATTTTTTGTAAACCCTTTTTAAAAATCCATAAAAAATGTGTTTTTAAAGATAGAATATTATTATTTTGAATTAGCGTATTATAATTCTTTATATTTTTTGAATTTTATAGATGTTATAAATATTGGAAAAAATATGTAATGTGGGATTGATATTTTACTCATTGAACTTGAAAAAACAAATTATGGAATTATGGTCAAGATAGATATTATTGATATTGGGATAAGGAAGAGTTTTTGCTAGTGAATGATGAAAATGGGATTTTATTCCTCTAGTGGATTAAAATTTTCATGGAATATAGAATTATATTTTTAAATTTTTTTAGTGGTTGAAAGGTTCAATAAGTGTCATCATTAAATATTAAGAGTATTATTTTGACAACTAATTGGAAGTTAAATTTCCCAAAAACAAATTATAATTACTATTGACCTATATTAAATTGTACCTAAAAATGTTTAACACATATTAATAAGGATTTATTCTTTTTCAATGCTTTATACAAAAATGTTATAGACTCGATAGAGTTTCTAACTATGTGAATGATAAATTATATCATATTAATTAAATTATAATTGTTCTTCCCACCATCATTCATTTATATAATCATCCACATGATTGTTCACTTGGATTAAGAGATCTGACTATGTGGTCTTACATATTATGGATGAATTTATCTCATTCAATTGTATATAAATATTTTGAAAGGGTTAATTAAAAATAAAATTAATTCATAATATTTTATTGCAGAGATATATATTATTGAGGGAGAAAATGGATTTTTCATTTAATACCTATCTAATTTTGATAGAATTGGTCTATAAAAATCTCATATGTGAAAGTTCCTTATGGGAAAATGGATTTTCAAAAGTGATTGTTGGGTCCTGAAAATTTTTCATATAAGAAGAAGAGAATCCCATAGAACTTGGTATTTGGTAGAAATAAGACCTTGATGAATAATTTGAAAAAAAATGTTCAAAGGGGAGAGAACATGAAGGATAGATTTATCCCGAGAAGCACAAATAACCTTCTCAACCATCACTTTGCATTTTCTTCCACCATTTTGAGATACCCCCTACATAGAATTCTACCATTCTGTGAAGCGCCCCTCAAAAGAAATTGTTTGTGGGAGGAGGTGGTGCAGCCGAAACTCGTGAACGAAGAAAATTCATTTATGAGGATGCGATTGTGTTTTTCTCCCCCACGAAGGCCTATCTATTTGAACTAAATAGTGTGTAGGATGAGGAAGTACCAATAGAACTTTCAAATAAACTAAAGACGTTTATGGGGCCAGGTGGTGATTTCTTCCCCAAAAAAATTCCCCCCACGAATAAGTATTTCTTAGCCAAATACATTCTACTTGGGATCCTAAAAAAGAGTCCCTATAGCCCATTGCGAACATCCAACCATGTCTGTATCCAGTTACATTGCTCTTCTATACATATAACCATATGGGGGAATGTAGAGATTAATGGAGAAAAGGGAGTCAACGGAAAAGCAATGAGGGAATAAAAAAACATGATCCTCTCTATCAATTAAAAGTTGGTAAAAAACTTCAGCATAGAAGTATGGGTGAAATAAAAAATTGACTAGCCATTCATGAACTCAAAAAAAAATTTCAGAGACCATTTTATGAGGCCTAAATGGATTTACCCTTTACAAAAAAAGTTTCCTTTGTTGAAAAAAATATACAGGTAGAACCCTAACCCATATAGAAAAGAACAATGTGGAAGGAACTTGGCCCTTCATAGCGACACACTATGTGGGCGTAACCTATTCCCACGTTGAAACACACTATCAGGAAATATGGACATACTGCATAGCACGACACTATGTGGATGGTACCCTCACCCATGTAACAATATGCTTCATGGGGGGAACTATGTCCCACTAAAGAATTTGCTTCATAAAATGTGTAATTTTAGAGAATTATACTTTTCACCACTCATCACTCTCTTCCCTCTCTTCTATCATGTCATCAAGCCCCATGTTTGTCCCTCCATGAACCATTCTACTATAATTAGGAAAAATGACCCTTTAAAAGCCACCCGACATGTTTGATAACAAAATTGGGAACATAAAAATTACCTTTTTTGTTTACATACATAGGGTAAGAGGAATCACCTATTCAATCTACATAATAAAGTGGGCCTTCTGAATTCCCTTGGGTTTAAATTCCCATGGAAACCAGGTTTATAGCTTTAGGATTCCCACATAAACCCTATTGTTATAGGGATTTATCAGAACCACTAGCCAGTCCCTTCGATGAGGTTCAGTTTCAGACATTACTCTCTTCTATGGAACCAATGGTACAAAATCCCTCCTCGACACTATACATTCTTATAGGAGGTGGAACCCTTTCTTCTATTCCCCAACCTATGACACAGCTGGATGGATCACCATATGTGACTATACTAGATATAAAAATAAACAAGGATATGGGAACAATAAATTCCCTCTCCCTCTCAATTTGGGCTTCAACAACTCATCCACTAGTGAATAGTGTAGAATAATGTGATCTTCATATAAGCTACATCATCTTGTTTCTCACACTGATAATTAATAGTGTGGGATTAGAGTTTAGTGGTGATAATGACATCCACATGGTCCCAAAACTGATATGTGTATCTCCCATGCATAATCCCCAACAAAAAAACTCAAGATGGGCCTCCTCCTTAGGCATAATAATGAATCATGTTAATGGGATGATTCTATGCGTAAGCCCCAACCATATATACTAGTTGAGCCTCATATGCATTGTAATCCACAAAACCATACATTAACATTCAAAGGGACGTATTCACAATTAAGAAACACCATACAAGCCTCCACCTTTTGTATAATACCCAATCATATTAATTGGACACTTCCATGTGTAATCCCCAATAATTTCCCCTCAAATGGGAAGCTTCCATGCTTAAGCCCCATCATTGGGCCTCCACCATAGGTTTGATCCCCAAACATACCTAACTACATGGGATCTGATTATCCACGGACTGGGATACATATAAAGCCTCCCTGAGGTCCAAACCAAGCACCCAAATCCACCTAAATATTCCATGGGAAACATCCCTGATAGGTTCATATCCCCAAAGGAGACCACATCTTCACTATCCCCCTTGGGCCACCTCGGTGTAAGTCCCCCACCATCCTTGACTATGAAACATTAAACTGGACGTCCTTGTAACATGCCGTTAAAATAAATGGTTTAGCCTTCATATTATGACATTAAAATTTTATTGTCCCTACTAAGTGTCACAAAACAACAAGTTTTATAATTCTATCCATGAGGATAAGTAGGAATCCCATATTATGAGTTCGATCCCTACACCAAAACATCTTCTGTATTCTTGGATGAAACCAAACTCTTGAGAGCCCCGCCACATGGACTAAATCTAGTGTAATATTAATAGGTGACCAAGGAATACGTAATCTATCCATAAAACGGTAACATTGATGATGAGCCTCATATACATATAAGTCCCTTTCATTGATATAGAAACTAAGATACATAAGATGATTCTGGACCCATGCACATTCATAATATTTCATCAATTCTGGATAATCTAGGATATAAATACTTGGGAATAGAAAAACGATTCATGAACATCTCTTAAAACTATATGAGATTTCAGAATAGGAAATAATTCCACCATAAATGGATGTGATGATCCCAAATTCCCTTCCTCTCAACCAATGTAAGTTCTTAAGTGTCATAAGAAAAGCTACCCAAAGAATGTGTGCCTTTAAGAAGTAGGTCCATGATTCATCATGAATGTCAGAGATGTTTGGTGTTTCTAGATCCATGAAAAGAACTCATTGGATACTATTCAATGATTTTGTACCTGACGTATGTGATTTCACACCATTCAACCCCTTAAAATCAATGCCCCATGAACAAAATGTTTTCATTTGAATCAAAATGATGAATCTGACATGAAACCACTTAACTACGTTATCTCCTCCACTAAAAAAAATTATGTACTACCCAATTATCATCAGACCATTTTTTTCTAACTGATAATTTCATTGATGGAAATAGATATGTAATCCCAATTACAATTAAAAAGTGGGAGAAGGATAACCTTTAAATTTTATATAAATTTATAATGGGTTTTCTATGTGTTGAAACTCCCAATGAAATTTTTAGTTATTTTAATCCATCAAGGGATAAATGAGGGGTATCAAATACAAATAATTAATGGTTTATAAGACAGTTTCGAACCCATATTTTTAAGGGCTCATCTGTAAATATGAATTAAATTTAAAAATAACTTTTATGTATATCCATAGGACCAATTGAACATGTTTTATCTTATAATAATAAGTATTATATTTTCTTCTAAATAGAAAGGGGTAAATAACTCCTTTTTGAAGAAGTATGAAGATTTGTTCACTTGCAGCTACACTGAAATGTTGTGTCTCAATCCCAAGGTGTCCACTCATCCCCTGGGCCAACTAAAGGACCACTGAGGCTATAAATAGTAATCCAAGATGGAAGAACAAACAAATAATTATAAGATAGAGGCTAAAGTAGCAAGATCATTAGATACAACTTCATTTGGAAGGTCCAATATGTAATTTAGTTTTCCAAAATAATCCCCATTAAGAAGAATACTGTGAAAATTAGAGTTTTAATTGATTTTAGGGATCTCAACTAACACCGCCTGAAGGGTGATTTCTTAGTCCCAATCAAAGAACAACTGATCGATGAAACTACTAGAAAACATGATCTCACCATCATTGATGGATATTCAGAATATAATTTAAAATTAATGGACCAAGAAGATTAAAAATAAAACACCTTTAGGGACCCCATGGAGTATTTTTCTATCAGGTAACACCCTTTTTTGAAGAATATTAGCGCTACATATCAACTCCTCATGCATCAAATATTAAAACCTATCTTGTTAATGTTTGTTGACTGCTATGTTGATGAAATTGGGTTAAAATATTGAAAAAAATCAAACCACAAGGAAGATCTTGAAATTGTATTGAATAAATTGAGAGTGAACACCATGAAAATTAACCCCATAAATGTTATTTCAAAATTACCATAGGTAAATTCTTTACCTCCATCATAATCCATGAAGGAATCGAATTTAACCCTGAGAATAAAAAGGATATATTTATTATTCTACCCCCTAAAAACATCAAATATTTGAGATTACATCATGGAAACTTTGCCTAAATCTGGTGATTCATATCCATCCTTGCTGAAAAATATTTTCCCTTTAACTGGTTGATGAAAAATGGGGTTACATATCAGCAAACCGCTGATTGCTAGGAAGAATTCAACAATCTCATGAAATATATCTTAATCCCTCCATTTTTGATGCCACTGATCAAAGGAAGGCCCATTATATTGTATATGAAAGACTTAGTGTGATAAATGGTTACCATCCTCACATAGAAGAATGATTATGGTAGAGAAAATACCTTTTATTCTCTTAGTCGAACCATTTTTGATGCAGAGACTTGTTTTTCAGATATTGAGAAGAGTTTTTGGTGATAATATTTGTATTCCATAACCTAAGAGACTACCTGTAGAATCACGAGGTCTGTTTAGTCTCTTTTAGTATCCCTATAAAATATATCTGCATCTATATGATGTTGACTGAGTTTCTGTTTCAGTGGGTTCTCATTCTATAATAGTTTGATAATCAATTTGTACCTTAAAAAGTAATCAATTTAAAAGTACTTGAAGACTTTATAGAAGAGAACCCCTCCATATAAATGACTCCATTGGAAACTTATCTACAAGAGAATAGGTTTTATCTATTCAAGATAACCCTTGGATATAGTAAATTCACTTTTACAATGCATCTAAAATCCTTATAAGAAACAAGATAGAAGTCCCCAAGATCAACAAAGTGGGGCGAGGGGTCAGGTTCATATACCCAGAAAAGTCATTTTTATTTACTTATTCTTTAAATCAGAGGGGTTCATTAACAATGAATCAGAATATCAAGCTCTCACTACAAGTTTAGAGTAAGAACATCAAGTAAAATTCAATCACTAGAAGATAAAAGAAAATTCTGAGTGGGTTATAAAGAAGGTCAATGACGATTATACTATCAAAAAGGAAGTGATAATCCCCATTAAAAACCACATTCTAGGATTAATGGTTAAATTACCTATGGATCCAACATTGAATCATCTCCCCAGTCAAAAAAATCCTATGGGGTTGTAATAGAAAATACAACCACATCTCTAGCCAATCCAGACATGGATGAAACATCCATCCACATTGCAGACCACTGTATGGTCTCCCATTTCATTCAATCCCACATAGAATAGATCAATGAGATTATTCTCATCCTTGAACATTATTATCCTACCATCAGATGGATGACACCAATTATGGAATACCTTTAAAATAGACAACTCCCACAAGACAGAGCTGTGATTCAGAATATCTAAAGAACAGTAATTAACCTTGTTCTATGTGACGGCACAATCCATCAAAAAGAACTCTATAAGAGGAACCTCAATAGGGTCCTTCTCAAGTTTATTTATAGACTAGAGACTACTTCTATCACGAAGTAAGTACATGCCAGAACCTTTGGTTCTCACTAGTAAGGACTCAAGATTTCTCACCAGATCTAGAGGATTGGGTACTAGTTTCCCTCTCTAACACAGGATTGAACTAAAATCACTAAAAAGAACCATTACTTCCAGGTTCATGGAAATTTCATTCACCAAACCCCTAAAGTTTTTTCTCATATCCATGCAATATTAACTGTTTTATGAATGAAAAATGAACATCATAAGACAACATCCTCTAACCACATCCAAGTTGTTCATGTACCTTATTACAACAACCAACTTCTTCTCTAACTGGGTTAAATCCATACCCCTCAAAGAGGTTAGGGAAAAGAATATTTTCATCTTTGTGAATGTCAATATCATCACCAGATTTTGTGTCCCTCATATAATACAGATGGAAAATGACACCAATTTCTATTCTACTAAATTAGAGAAGTTATATTAAGATCATAAAATCATGTCCAACCATTCATCCTATTATCAAGAAGTGGATAATAGACAAAAAGTGTCCCTCAATAAGATCCTATCAAATATACTCTATAATATGGTAAATAAGGATAACAATTTATGGTTGGAAAATCAATTGCATACATTGTTGGATTACGGGACCATGACCCACACTACCACACATGCCACCACATAGTCAATGTTATAAGGAACTGAGGCTATCCTACCCATAGATGTTCAATTTCGCAAGCACTGTATGGCCATCGACAAACAATTATCCATGGATGCGAAATAAAAGAAAATTATGGATGAATTGGAGTGACTAGATGAGAAAATAATGAATACCATGAATTATTATGAAGTCTACCAAAACTGTATCACATGATCCATTAACCAAATGGTCTACTCTAGTCTTTCGTCAAATGAGAAATGGTGTCGGTCCCTATGAATTCGATGATACCTGAAAAGAAAACTCTAAATTTGGAACCTAAATGGGAGGGAACTTACAACATACATGAAGTCTACTCTAAGGGAGTTTATTATTTTATTTCAATGGATTTACAACTTACCATTTCCCCCACCAATACAAGTTTTGAAAATAAATATTCCATGTTGTCAAAAAACACATTCATCTTGATCACATGATGATAAATTGCACGATTATTCATCTGGATCGAATGATGTTAAACTAAATTTCACACCTTCCTCATCATATAATGATAAAATACATGAAAAAGTATAATAGTCGTATGACCAAAAAACTATAATACACTATTCATCCTCACCACATTACTTTAAATAGCATGGTTAATGTCCTAATCATTCATGATGGAACTAAGGATGGTCTTTAATGTAAATGGAGTATGGTTCGAGTTTATTGTCAATACTCACATGAAAGATCAGGGATATTATAAGAAAAGGTATCTTACATTTCAATCAGACAATAATATTTAAGGTCGAACTATTTCCCAGTGTTCTCCAAATTTTTGAGTCCCAAATTGGAATATGGAGAAAAGTGTTTTTAGAAAAGGGAGTGGCACGCAAGAATTAAAGAGGTTTGGAAACGTACATGTATGGCTTGTTTTGGGATCAATTCATCAAAATACGGAAAATGAGAAAGTGTGTGAATGATTCAAATGTCCATGGAATATGAAGTTGCGTAGAAGAGTCTAACACACCCAATGTTGTGTAAAATGGGGTTTTGGGCACTCAAAATAAAACATGTGTGCACTGATGAAGACACATCATAAATGCATACACAGGGTCATCAAGGCCTATAAATAGCTGACTACCCCCTCTCATGAATTATAATTTTTCAACAAAGATCTAGTTCCTCCTTTGCGTGAAATAACTGCATGTGGAAGAGAATTTGAGAGAAAAAAGTCACGCAAAGTGTTCCTTTAGTATAAAAATACCAAGTAAACCTTGTGGTGTAGCTATGAAAAGTATAAGCAGTGCACAAAAAATAAGGGTTTCATGAAATCTATCTTACACAAAATTCCCAAATCTTGTGTACAAGGGTGAGTGTTGCATGCATGTGTCAGTGTGTTATTCTAGAAAGCTTTGAACATATAGCATGTTTGATTAGTGCTTTTATGTTCATCAATTAATAAATTTAATGCATGAAGTGTCTCATGTTGGATAGTGACTAATACTTTAATTCCAATATTGTGAAGAAACCTTCTTGTAGATAAAATGAGTAAGTCATCACCCACCGAAGTGAACAAGGGGGAGCCTACATAAGTGTTCTGAGAGATGTAATGTGTTATCCCTAAAATCATTGTAAAGGAAGTGTGCCTAGAATAGAGTGAATCTGTCTGAACATTTTTACTCCACAAATATTTACGTTTTTTGGACATTGGTATGGATAAAAACATATTGGTATATTCTATTTATACTAGACCTTATTGGTGAACCAATTGAAATAGTTGTGTCATCTCTTTTCATGTGATTGTTTGTTTTCTGCACATTCACATCAAATGGGTTTAACAGGTTCATACCATCATGGGATCAAGATCCATCTATTTAAAAAGAAAAAGTTGACATCCTGATTCACCCCACCCCTCATAGGGTGTTCTGAGGACCTACAATTAGATGTTATAAAACTTATGAAATACCATGGGCTAATACACTTCTTATAGTCTATTAAATGAATGCCTCTATATTAGGTACAATCCCCAGTCATGACCCTCTAACCCCTTATCATGTCGAGATACCCTCTTGACCAGACGTGATGATGAAGCGAGGGAAAACTTCTATGAATAATCCCCATTCATACCATCTTTACCACACAATGATAAACTTCATGGCATCAACATCCTCACCACATGATGTTAAACTTTCTGGGAATCATCATTTTAATCAATGATTCAATGTACATGAGTTATATCTATACAAGAGAAATATAAAATTCTCTTATCCCTATGTGAGAGTTAGATACATGAAGCGCGTCTCTTTCCCAAGAAATAAATTTGGCTGGATTCATATCATCAGAGGATATGTAGTGATGTTTGGGCCCTATTTCATGGGCCCCACCACAAAAAAGGAAAAATACCCCTATGTGTGGTTCAGAACATCATGGAGAATTATACTCTAGAACTACATATGGCTTGATTCTAGTAATCATAGGATACATAGTGATTCCTAGACCACTTGTGTTTGGGCCATCATAAAATATCCTTCAATTCACAAGATGAGTTCCTTACCAGCAACTGGCCATAAAGACACTTTTTTTAGTTTAGGATTATGTATCATTCTACTCTATAGATTCATCCTTTAAATAAATAGAGAACAAAATTATCCTTATCGCGTGATGTTAAATAGAATGGTACATCTTCTATATCACAATACAATAAACTGCCTGACCCCAATGTCCACACTATATGACATTAAACTATGTAGCACCATAATGTTCTCACTCGATAGGATGTTTTTCCCCAACATTAATCATTTACCATGTTTTATCTAAGAACTATACACATATTGATTCCTATCTACATATTATAAGCATTGACACTGAGATTATATATCATGGTCTATCCACCCAAAAAGTAAAAAATCCCCCCTCTCGAGGTATGGGCCGTACCTACATATATAGCTTTCATCAAGAACTACATGTTTCATATTCTAATTATATTGGATACGTACTGATGCCCAGCCCTCATGTCATGGACCCAGTTATGAAAAACCAAAAATGTACCCCACCACTACATACAAACTAGATCTACGTAGGGGACTCCAAAAAAGGTCCTACTGACAGGTCCTTTTTAAGAATAAATTACCCCTTGCAATATGTAAGTAAGGTCTTTGCATGGAAGAACTTTGAGAACTATCTACGACTTGATTCATGCCCATGTAGGATAAATAGTGACATTTGGGACTCTGATTTTGAGTCTAGTAGAAACTTTTAGATTCCATCTTGTTGGGTCACCCTCATCATCCCCACATAGTGTTAAATGATGCAGGGTTGTAGAACCTTGTGTGGATTGATTTTTATCAACACAAGATACAGAGTAATGGCCAAATCTCTAATCCTATGACAATTTGAATGGAAGGATAAAAATACCCACTTCTTTGTGTATGGGTTCAATAAATAAAGGTATTTTTCTAAGATATACATATGTATTGATTCCTTCACTCACAGATATGTAGTGACATCCAAATTCTACACCCTGGTTCAGCTGCCATAAATTAAGAATTCCCATATTCGTCATTTTTTCAGCTCTATGTGGTGGAATTAACCTTTATTGCCCCTTGTTTCTCAAATAGAGAATAGTTCATGTGGTCCTTGGAGTTTTGGAAGTGGATTCCCCTCAAGATCAGGGAATATCAAACCACATCATGGTTACCATGGTCCTGGTACTAAGACCTTAAATGCAACACCAATTTTCCTTACCGCATGATGTTGAACTACACAGGTCTTCAAGAACTATGTGTGGTTTGATTCTCATTTTGATGAGGAACATAGTGACAGTTAGGAAAAGTGTCATAGTCGCATCCATGAGGTAAATAAAAAGAAAAATTTCCCCATATTCTATATTCATAAAAATATCTATGCAGGATATATCAAATTTGGGTTCCTCATTTAAGAATCTATCATGGATACATAAATAATCACACAAACATATGATTTATATCTATTTATGGAATTTCACTCTCCATGTATAATCATATTTTGAGTGATTCTTATGTACATAGAAATATTCCTTCCATTCATCACACTCTATACCCTATCACTTTTGGATCATCATAAACTTCTTATGGCCATTAGAAATGGGAGGGATTAGTATCCTAATGACACCTTTATTTGACTATGCACAATATTCTCTAGTTGGATCTACATAAGTTTCCCACAAAAAGTATTGTAAACCAAAGGCAAATGCATCCCCATGAGAGTCTTTTCCTATCGTGTTACACCCCAATGGGTTTCATGTCCCATATCATTTCTTATAATATAAGAATCCATGTATTCATGGTTTACACATTCTTCTACCTTACATCTGAAAGAATTCAGAAAAACCCAACCTAATAAGCCTCCTATTACTCATTATATCCATGAAATATGGCCATAAACATATGATCCCAAAACTACAATACCTCATGTCTCCCTAACCTCATAATGTTAAACTACCTGGCTGATGTATTAGTCACATGACACTAAACCATGTGATTCCAAAGAACAACATATAGCATGATTCTCATTTAAATGGGATATCCTCAATAGTATATCCATCTATGATCTAAAAGTTTCTCATTTTTCCTATGTATGTTTGAAACCTACATAGTAAAAATCAATCATTAAAACTATATAACACCCAGAACATTGTGTGGCTTGATTTGTACCACAACACGGTACTTAGTCACACCCACATATCCAATCCTGGGTCCAACTGTAGAAAAAGTTAAAAGTTTCCTTTCTAATGTTCATCAATCAGACCTATAAGGGGAACCCCATGAGAACTACATATATCCTGATTCTTACTTTGATGGGGTATGTAGTGACACCTGGATCCTATATCTCAGTCAGGACACAACCAACAAAAAAATTCCCCTCTATCCTATACATGATGTATATATATATATTCTCAAAAGAGTCTAATATGAGCCTCATTCCATTTGTGAGATAATGTCCAAAATTAAATTCCCCTCCGCACACAATAGATTGATCAGCGGGTGTGGAAACCATACTATAACTACGTATGGTTTGATTCCTTCTCTTGTAGGGTACATAGTGATTCATGGGACTCCAATACTAGTTTCATCCAAAAATAATTGTCCCTTACCTATACAAAAAATAGACCTACATAGTGAACCTCCTCATAGCTATATAGAATAAAATTTTCATTCCATTTTTGGGATGTTTTGACATGAAGTGTTCATTTCATTTTCAGGTAATTTCCCTTCAAAAACCCAACAACATCTTCAGAAAGTTCTAAATCCCCCAAAACCTCCTCATCCATCAAAAATGGAGGTTCACTGTCTCGAGGAAACTATGGTTTGACTATGCACAATATTCCCTAGATGAATCTGTATAAAGTTGCCGAAAATTTTTTGTCAGCCAAAGGAAATTTTATCCCCATGAGAGGCTTTTCATATATCTATAAAACCAAATGACATTTACATTCCACATCAATCCTAGAATTTAGAAACCCCCTAGATTATAGATTATAAACATCCCCCTTTCATAAATGAAAATTATAGAATATTATTGGATAGATTACTATAAAAAGGTAAAATATTTTATCCCTTTGTCAAAGATAAGTGACCTTAAACCATACCCCTAGAACATCATCCCTGTAAGACATTCAACAGAACAATCCTTGTCCTAGTTTAACGACATTAAATTGAACCATAATACATTCATCACTTACACAAGACATATTTGTATACGAGTGGTTTCTCATTCATGGATAATACTGATTCAAGTTCCCTTTTCATTTTTAGACATCATTACCTTAATAAGACACCCCCCATGGTCATGATAAATCTAAATCTTTACAAATCACCTGAACATTATAAATGGAGGGTCAGTGTCATGAGGAAACCATTGTTTTACCATGCTCTGCATATGTTACCAACAAAAGAGAAATGTCAAGAAAAGGAGAATACTTTTTCATGAGAGGAAATTAGTATCTCTGTATTCCCCAAACAACATCATGTTGGATACTGTTCTTACATTTATTCCTCTTATACATTACCTTGATCATGTCTTGGATTAAATAAATTAAAAAACATTGTCATGAAAAATCCCTCATCCATGTCTAAAAACAATCAGTACATTCTCATTTAGTGAGCTCTATTAGATCCCTCCATCCATAATTTATATTCAAATACATTAAACCTAACACATCAGTTGCATTAGTCTGATTTTCAAGACTCTAAACAATCCAAAAAAGACACAAAAAACTCACCAGGTAGAAAACCTGCAAAGGGAACCCTAGACCAAAGTCAAGTTCTGGATCGCGAAACCTATTTTTTATATGGTTTAGGTAAAAATAAAGAAATAAAATATTAAAATAGGCACTAAATCTTATTAGGACGAAAACCCTTAAGGGGATACCTATGAAAAAGTAATGTAATATCTACTAAGAGCACACCACATTGGGCTTAAGAATGAATTTCGGTGATAACAAAAAAGACACAATGTTTTTAGGGTTTTCTATTTAACCCAAAAATAGTTAAAATATTATCAGTGATTCCCTTGGATTTTGAAAAAATTAGAGGAGTATATGATCTTTCATGGAAATCATGATCGGTTCTTTATCAAAACGGGTTCCTATTCAAGCTGATTGGAGAAAATTTATATGGATAAAATTTTTTAGGTCATTAAAATTATGCATAAAAGAAGAATGGAATCCCATTAAAAATAGAAAATGATATAAATTAAACACTAAAGAATAATTTGACAAAAATGTTCATAGGGGAGATACCATGAAGGATAGATTTATCCCACAAAGCACAAATCACATTATAGACTGCCATAGTACATGGTGTTCCGTAATTTCATGATGCACCCCATGAATGAAATATCCCATAAGAGAAGGCAGTGTTTTCAGTGCCTAAAAATAAATAAAAATCATTTTCAGGGACGAGGGGGTGATTTTCACCCACTCGAATAACAAACTCCAAGAAAAAAATAGTTCATGTGATGAGGTGGTGCCACCAGCACCCATGAGCAAACTGAAGTTATTTTTATGGTCAAGAAATGATTTCATCCCCCAAAAACAATTTACCCAACTGACTAAGTAATTCATGGGATAAGGATTTCTCATTTTTCTCCTTCAAAAGAAACCTTGTGGCCCAACAACGACGATCGAACATGTTAGTCTCTAGTCCCTCTACTCTTCTATAAATATACCCTGACGCAGTTCAAAGATAGGACCGAACTAAAGAGAGACTAAGGAGAAGCTATGGGTAAATATAAATATTGGAGCCTCTCTATCTATTCCTAGTAGGTAAAAATATTCCTCATATTAGTAAGGACGAGATAATAAATCACCTAGCCATCTGAAAACTCAAAAACTATTTTCAGAGACTATTCTGCGAGGAATAAATGGATGGACCCTTTGAGGAAAAGAACCCCACATAGAAAAATTCTATGTATGAAGAACACTTCCCTAGGTAGAAAAATGCTACATGGAAGGAACTCGGCCTTGCATAGAAAAATTCTATACTGGTGTAACCCAGTCTCCCATATCAACATGCTACACTGACCTAACACTAGATCCCATAAGAGAATGCAATGTTGATGGTTCCCTCACTCTTATAGAAACATGTTTCATAGATGGAACCCCAACATTCCAAAGAAACTGCTACGTGGAATGGGGAATCCTAGGGAATTCCTCACTTCACCTCCCATCACTCTCTTCCCTTTATTCCATTGTGCCACTAGGCCTCATGATAGACCCTTTGTGAACCTGTAAAATGACATCAGGCCAAGGCCACTTCCTAATCCACCCAACATCTATAATAATATAATCAGGCACAAAAATGTGTCCATTCAATTTTACATACCTATGGTAAGTGAATTCACATGTGTAAACTTGTAAATAAGGTGGGAATTTGGAATTACCTAGAGTTTACATTACTGTGGTAATGATGGTTCTGACATTAGGGTGCTCGTGTGAATCTCCCCATTCAAGGGATTGAGGGGAAACACTGCACATTCCCTTATCTTCCCCAAACCCAAATATAGGGAATCCATACTACATTAATCCCCAAAATTTCTTGAAGGATGCAATTTTTTTTCCTGTTATCTTGTTCAGAACATAGAAAGATGGATCACTAAATGATACTCTCCTAGAAATGAAAATAAATGAGGTGATGGGGACACTCAACTCCCTCTCCCTCTCCCTTTGGATTTAGCTTCTATTCTCGGAGTGGATAGAATAGAATCATGTGATTTTCATATATACTGCTTCCTCTTAATTCCAACACTTGCCATGACTCACATGGGATTATAGGTTTTCAATGATCATGAATTCCACATGGTCCCAAACCTCACATGGGTAGGTCCCATGTGTAAAACACAACCAGAGACCCTAGATGGGCCTCCTCGTTGTGTATAAGCCCTGATAATATTAATGGTCCACTTTTATTTGTAATACCCAACCATATGAACTACATGGGCCCCCTAAATAGTGTAATCCCCAGAACCATACCGTATCCTTCAAAGGGACATATTCCCAATGAAAGAGAACTAGACGGGCCTCCTTATAAGGTATAATCCACAATCATAAATAATGGTTTGATTCCATGTGCAATACCTAATCATGTCCCCTAAGATGGGAACCTTCAATGAATATGCCCCAACCTTGGGCCTCCTCCATAGGTGTAATCCCTATTCTTACCAAACTACATGGGATTTGATTCCCAAATTACTATGACACATTGGAAGCCTACCTAAGGTCCAAACTTATCACTAAAATCCTCCTTAATGTTATTCGAGACAAATCCATGGTATGTCCATATCCACTCAAGAGACCACATCTCTTCTGGTCCCTTTGGTCCACCTCAGCATAAGTCTCACACCATCCATGAAGAGGCTCCATTCTCCAAGAAATCCATTCCACATGAAGTTAAACTGCATGGTTAGGTCCTAACCACATGACCTTAAATGGTGCTTCTTTCTGATAAGTGGCACCAAAATATGTGGGTTATAATTCCTCTCATGAGGATACATAGGAATCCTATTTTATATTTTTGATCCCAACACTAAAAAACTTATGTCTCCCTAGATAACTAAAACTCTAGAGAACCCCACCAAACAGCTTAAAACCAACTTCATCTTAATAAGAAACCAAGGAATCCCTAATCTATCCATAAAAAGGTAACATTAATGAAGATCCTTGGAAACGTACAAGTCCCTTCATTTATGGAGAACCTCAGATACATACAGATGATTCCAGACCCATTCCCATTCATAATAGATCATTAATTTTAGATAATCCATAATATATATACTTGGGAAGGGAAAAAATATTCATGAACACATCTTAAATCTATAAGATAATCGTATAATAGGAAATAGTTCCCCAAAAAATGTGGTGATGAGATCTACTTCCCATTCTATCGAACAATGTGAGTTATTAAGTGTTGTTGGGAAAGTTAACCAATGAACTCCTTCAATTAGAAATTTTTTCCATGGGTCATCAGGGATATGAGAGTCATTGGGTATTTCAATCTCCATAAGAAACCTTTTTGAGACTATTATAAGATATTGTACCTGACATATGTGATTGCACACCATTCAACCCCTTGAAATCTACAAATTGTGAGAAATTTTTATTGTCAAAAACAAAATGATGAATATGATGTAAAACCACTTAACTATGGTTTATGCTTCACCAAATAAAAAGAATGCACCTGACAGTTCTTATTGGACCATTTCATTTTGGAACCAAATATTCCTCAAAATAAACAAATATTGTGTCCCAGTTACAATTACAATGTGAGAGAATGATCACCATTATATTTTATTTAATAGTATAGTGTTTTTTCCATGTGTTGAAAATAACAATAGAATTTTTAGTTATTCGAATCCCTAAAGGGTTAAATTATGGATATCAAATACATATAATTAATGGATTATATGATAGTTTCAAACACATATTTTTAATGATTCATCTAGAAATATGAATTCAATTTCAGAATAACTTTTATGGATATCCAAAGGACCAACACCACATGTGTTATATTAAAATAATTACGTCATTAATAGATATATATTCATTACAAAGGAACATGAAAAACATATTAATATGAAAAATTATGTAGATAATAATTTGGTAGAAATTATTTATGTATTTAGTAACAATAATAGAAATAAAAATTTCAGGAATTTTTCATACTTTTGCAATGATCAAATAAAATATGTGAGTTGGATTATAAAAAATTCCATGTGCTAATTTTTCAATTCAAATTATTTAATAATAGGAATTTGGTAGTATCAATGAAATAAGATTATTGAATCTAAATTTCAATAATGAAGGGTATAAGGATGGACCATTTATTATAGAATCATTCACAATACATGAATTTTATATCTCAGGTTATAAAAATGTAAATTTTCTTATTATTCAATTGTTGATTAAAAAAACTATTGGGTTAAATAAACATTACATTGAGGATAAACATTTCATTGGGATATCATAATAATTTTATGGTGGTATTAATATTTAAATTGTCAAGAATGTTAGATGGGATTGTATGAATGCTACTTTTTTCACGAACCAACATAAGCTAACCCCGAACCGGTCACCCAAGCCCTCCCACAACTAGGATTGATAAAAATTATTGATTATATCAGGAAGGAAACTAGTGTTTGGAATCAAGAATACTTAGTTGAGAACAATTTCCCAATATAATATGTAAAAATAAACTAATAAAAATTGAGTGATAAAAAACACCAGCATCGCAGAGAAGTAAAATTGGACATACCTACATGTGACCCTGTATGTCACCACTAACCGCTAAACCAAAGTCACTCCAGAGTGATCGAGACAGAGGTGGAAACCACACCAGAACCTAAAAAAATGATAAATCTTTAAGCATGAGTATTAAAACTCATTAGGTGTTCCTAAAGAAACTTTTCTGTATTCCTTACCTTCAATGTGAAACCCATTTCAATCTAGTTTGAAAAAACAACTATATGAAAATATGGTTTACAAATTTCTTTTTAAGAAAAGTAACAAGATGAAATTTATTAAATAATTCCCCCTGTTTTAATTTGAAAACCATTTCTAAAGAATAATACACATTAAATAATCACTTTATAAAAAGAAGAAGGTAGTGAAGGAAACATTTCATTATGAAAGAATAACATCAGGTGCTATAGAATAGTGGTAATTAAAACACGTTTTTTATGATTTTTCACATGAATAGGAAACTTTGAAGGGGAGAACTATAAAATAATACCATAAAAACAGATGTTAAAGTGAGAAATCCCCAAGGGAAATCCCTAGGTATCTAGGGTTAGTGGGGTCCTAGGGTCCTGGTACCTTAGTGATGAATGTAACCAAAAACCCATAGTGTCGTCATGCATGATCCAATAGTGTAGAGTCACATCCAATGTTTAATTGGTCCCCAATCATCAAAAAAGTGTGGTTAGTGTTGTAGCATGAACCCTGATAGGTGATCAAGGACTCAGCCCTACCAGACCACATGGTGTACTAGGCCCAGCCTTCACACATAGGTACCTAGGGTCCGATGTGCTTATTCTAAATGGAGTTGAGTCTTTATCAGGCCATAATATGCATACATATCACATTAATTTCCCAAAACCCGTCTAACTTCTCACCAAGGATATCCTTCCTTATTTACACCCCCTTCTTCAAGTCAGAAAATAATGTACAAGCCTATTCACTATGCATATGTCAAAAATCACACATTTAATGTAAAACCCGAGACTTTTTTGAGAAATATTTTATTTTTATGTTATATACATCATCAGAGAAATCATTTCACTACACACAACACTAGTTGGGCTTCCTTTACACGCAATCTCGACCTTCCTCAATAGCTTGTGTCGTACGCAATACCGAGTATCACTAAACAACGATATGCTATTAAAATATTATTAAAACTAGCCGTTATGAATAGTAATAACCACTTTTTGAAATTTTGAAATTTTTATTTTTTAAAACGGACTTCATTTTTGGATTCGGAATATTGAAATTAACCTAGGGTAAAATTTTGGTATTTTTCTAAAAACTTTAAATTTTTGATGAATAGTGAAAACACTGGGTTACTACTTAAAAACCGAATTTTTATTTAAATAATTATCTATTTATTTAAATTTATTTTATGTCAAAATTGATACATAATACCTATATAAGTTCAATGCAATTCATTGGAGTCATTTTATAATAATTTTAGATATATAAAAATTTTATTGAACTTTTCACCGTCTTTTACCCACCTCCTAGGAGAATTTACAAATTCACATAAAACATAAATTTACCGCTTCTCTGAGTGGAGTTTCAAAAATCTAAGATACACAGTTAATATCAAGGACTAAAATTCGGTTCAATGTGATGAAAATAATTTTTGGTGAATAGTAACCTTTTACTTTTTTTACCACGGTTAAAAGTAAATATGGTAATTAATGGTAAAAATGATATTATTATTACCCTAACACATGTCATAATTCTACTGGATAAGTGTAATTCGACAAAAAACAACCTTAGGAATAAAATATGACCATTTAGGCCAACATGGATTAGGTTAGGACATTTAATATTAATTTATTTAACGAAAGGTTAAAATAGTTAAAATCAATGTTTAATATGTAAATAATTTTTAATATAAGTATATAAATAAGATAAATTTTACGATAAATATTCATTAGAAATCTAAAAATATTTCCTACATAATGGTATTTTATTTATAATTTTTAGACATTAAATAATTTAATTTATTTATGACACAATGATGATGCAGTAATTATCTTATTAATGAAATATTAACATAATTAATGTTATAAATACCCAAATAAATGTAATTTAGACATTTTATGAATTAAACTAATTTTCTATGTTAATATGACATGTTAGTATCGATTTAATTAACTTTATTAGAACTAATATTTCTGTTATGATATTCACAAAAATCAATTACCAAATAGTGTCAAAATTGACATAAATTTTTTTTTAAAACAAATATTATATTATTAATTGTTATTTTATTCTTAAAAATCTAATATTCTGCCAAATGACTTAGATAAGGTTTTATATATTATTAGTAAACAACTTGGGGTTCTTTTGGCTTGTTATAGTAAGATTATTAAACTTATAGTGTAAGAAAACAAAAAGACACGGTAAAAGTTAAATTATCTAACTTAAAGTTAAATCTAAATGATAAGGTTAAAATAGATACCAAAACCTGTCTAAATTCTATTGGACGAGAGGATTTCGACCCATACCCACCTTAGATTTGAAATAAATCAATTTTGAGCTACTAAAAACCGAATATGACTTTATAATAAAATAATATTTTTAGTTTTTCCAAAGGTGCCTCTCTCCTCCCTTATAAAAGGGAACCTCCTCCCTCTCTTCCTCACATAACATTGAGCCTTCAAGATCGGACAACCCCTGCCTAATTATCTTCTCCACTTCCCTAGAAACATCCTAGAGGTCCTGGTCTTCTTCAAAGACCAATTTTAGTGCCCTAGGAGGAGGTCTCAAAGAGGCGCTTCAAAGAAGAGGTAATGTTCGTTACCGATTCTTTCAACTTTATTTCTTCTTCCACTTATTCTTATTTAGTTGTTTCATTATAAATTAATAACATCAGTATCACTCATATATGGGTATGTTATTATAATTATGAAACAACCCTATTTCCCCATCTATCCATCCTACAGAAAATGAAATCACCGCGCGTGCGTACGTACGGAATACCGTCTCCACGCCGTGGTGTAATTTATTTTCCTCCACCACCTTACGTGGATGGGTATAATGGTGTAAATAATAACAATATATGATTATTTTAAAGTTATATTTATTCTGAAATTGTATTCATACACTCAAATACAATTCCTCAATCATGGGAATGATATCATCGCTCGTGCGTACGTACAGAATACCGTCTCCACGATGTGATGTGACTCATTCTACATTATCTTCATTTCATAATGATTATATAAATGAATTTAATGAATGAATATGATATATATTACACTAATACCATTCATGAAATGATTTATATATAACCTAAAGAAAACAATAAGAATTTATTCGACAAAACGGGCATAAGAACAAAAAGTAATAAACACCCGAATAACAAGTAGCAATGAAATATTACTAATATGAAGCTAAGAATATGGCCATATATGATATCATAACAATTATTATGATTCGTTAATAAGTCAATTACATTATTTAAATCACTATACAGGAGGTTCGGACACTTACAAATCAAATCGGACCTAAGGTAAGGGAAAATATCACAATCTCATTTTTATCGGAGATTGTTTATACTTTGGTATTTACTGGGGTGTATTTTATCATCCACATCCATGTTTAATCAATATGTAATATTACTTCCATCCACCTACAATTGTTTAAATCCAATTTTACCCTTTTTTCAGTTATTAGTAAAAGATATGAAAGGAATCTTATGTCGTTTTTCGTATGAGGTACTTTTTGACTTTTCCGACAAAAGTACGAGAGGAATGTTTTTTTAACTTATACGGCATGAATGGATTTTTAAAACATTATTTCCAAGAAGCTTCCTTGACAAGTTTTAATGTTTATTTTTAATCAACTTCTTTTTGTTTGAAATTGTATGACATGTTAAGAAAGGAAAATGTTTTTGAAGTAGAAAGGATATTTTCCTCAAGAATGGAGTTCAAGTGTTTTATCAAAAATTATTTTACATCTAAGATAATATAGGGTTCAGTTTATATCCCTATTTTTACATATATTTGATTATGTTATGATGGAATTATTTTTATGACGTCCTTTTTTCTTATATGGGTTATGTTATGATGGCATGATGTTTAAGATTCCCATTTTTATTACATGGATTATGCTATGATGTATGATTTATGATTTTGTGTCACACATAAGAATGGTTTCTTTATGACACGGGTGGGACCTATATCTCCCTAAAATACATTGGGTAATGATTTATATCTCATGATATAGACATGGCTGGAATGGCAGCTTAAGCCAGTTCAGTGAAACAAGACTGAAACGAGGAGTGAACTCGGTCCAAAAATGGACTTTGTCCGCTAAGATAGTCTTGGAAATGAGTCTTGAGTACTAAGAAATGATTCTCTATGATTATGTGTGTATGCCACAAAGTTTCATATTTTAATTTATGATTATTGGGATTAAATTTCACTACTATGATTTATCCCATGTTATGAAATTATGATCTCTTTTTCATGTTAAGATTTCCAAAATGTTATGTTCTTAGAAATATGATGTGATTGATATTTCTTTTTCTTACCCTTACTGATAATTTGAGCTCACCCATTTGTATGTTTTCTTTCCCTAGGTTAGGAAGAAGGTAATTAAGTAGGATATTCCAAAAGGGACTCTAGATATGATGAAATAAATGGGAGACAATGTAGATGCTATATGAACCAGTTATTTATGTTTCCCAGTTTTCAAAGATACTATACCTATATAGTCCTTTCATGGATTTGTTATATGTTGTAATAAGTATGCTTCAATTTTAAAGTATTAACAATGTATGTAAAGTATGGGTCATTATAGTTGGTATTAGAAGAAAGTTATAGTCAACCATTGGAAACTAGGATGTGAAAGCCTTAGTAATAAACCTAAGGATATGTCTAAGCATAGAACACAATCATAGTGTTTTAGAAATGGCCATGAATAACCTATGATAATACCTTAAGTGTAAAATTTTATTCTTGATTATGTGATTTTCCTATTATAATTAGTGTTGCTCACACTATTGTTCTTGGTTTTAGTCAATGGCTAGAACCCGAAGGAACCGTGTTAATGTGGAATGCGACGAGAAATTCAATGATTGTCCCCCTGAGCAACCAAACGTTATGGGAGTTGGAATTCAAAATCTTGTAGCCATGTTCACACAACTTTCTCAAGCTATGAATCATAAAGGACTTCCAAACGAGCAAAGGAAGGAGCAACATTCTGTTGAATCCTTCATGAGGCAGCGTCCACCTTCATTCAGCGGGTCTTCTGATCCATTAGTGGCTGAACAATGGATCAGTACCATTGAAAAGATATTTTCAGTTCTTCAATGTTTTGAACATGATAAAGTCATCTTAGCAGTGTGTTGTTTGGAAGGAGATGTTGATCAATGATGGAATCTTATCAAGAATAAGAGGAAACAAGATGAAATTTAGTTTATGGAATGGGACAAGTTCAAGAACATATTTTTTAATAAGTACTTCCCTCGAATTCTTAGAACATAGATGGAGAAGGAGTTTCCTGAACTAAAGAAAACGGATAATTAATCTATTGTTACCTACGAAGAAAATTTTACATGACTTGCAAGTTACACTTCTGGTATTATTATCCAACCTGAAATTAAGATCGATCGATTCTTTAGAGGCTTAAAACCAAGTCTTCGAAGGGCATTATCCATAAGGGACTTCAATAGCTACGAGGAAATCGTTCGATGTGCTCTACAATTTGAGATGGAGATTGGAGTAACCCATCAGCCATATGGGTTTGATAAGAAGAGGAAAATGGAATTCAAAAGAAAAATCTAAAGAGCACACTCAAAAGAAGATGATTTTTCCCTTATGCTCAAAGTGTGGAAAGAAACATGGAGGAAATTGTCTTAAGGGGACAAGAAAATGTTATAAGTGTGGAAAAGAAGGTCATCAGGTAATTGACTGTCATGATAATTGGAAGAAAGTTTCTAATGATGAAAACAAAGGAAGGGATACACAGAATGAACCTACTACACTTCAATTTTTCAAGTGCAAGGAGATGGGGCATTATTCCAATCAATGCACAAATCCAAGGGTTGATGATGATGATCGACGTTAACAGACACTTAAGGATAAAGACAAAGGAAAGACACATGCAATTACTATTGGAGATTTGGAGTATGACAAAGAAGTGGTGAGAGGTACACTTACCATCCACTCTAAAGTAGAAAATGTTTTATTTGATTCTAGATCCACCCACTATTTTATTTCAGAAAAATTTCTAAGGGTATCACCGTATTACCTCAACAATTAGATGTTTAGTTAGCTGTGACAACCCCTAATGGCACAATAGTTGCATCAAAAGTTTGTAATTCTTCTCCGATTGAAGTTTGTGGGAAATTGCTTCCTGAAAATCTTGTGATCCTTCCTATAGTGTAATTTGATGTGATTCTTGGCATGGATTGGATTTCATTATATGGATCTCATATCAATTTCCAAATAAGGGAAGTCACATTTCATATTCCAGATCAATCAATGATTGTTTATCGATGCAAGGATGAACATAACCTTCTAGTGGAAATTTCTTCCATATTATGGGTCTTGATTCCACTAAATGAAGGTTATTTATCTCAAATGGTTGGTGAGAAACTCATGATTAAGAATATGACCATTGTACGATAGTTTGATGATGTATTTTCAGAGGAATTACTAGGTCTTCCACCAAATCGTGAAGTTGAGTTTTCAATATAACTCATACCGGGTACATTACATATTTCAAATACACATTATAGAATGGCCCCAATTGAGTTGAATGAATTGAAGAAGAAACTACAAGATAATCTTGATAAGGGATTCATACGCCCTAGTGCGTCAACATGGGGAGCACCTGTTCTATTTGTTAAGAAGAAAGATGGATCAATGAGACTCTGCATTGATTATCGAGAACATAACTAGATCACTATCACGAGCAAATATCCTCTCCCATGCATTGATGACTTATTTGACCAACTACGCAGAGTTCAATACTTTTCCAAGATTGATCTTCGTTCAGGGTATCATCAATTAAGGGTCAAAAGGGAGGATATACCAAATATGGCTTTCCGTAAAAGGTATGGACACTATGAATTTATAGTGATGTCATTTGGTCTTACTAATGCCCCTTCTATCTTCATGGATATGATTAATAGAGTTTTTATAGACTATCTTGATCAGTTTTTGGTAGTCTTTATAGACGATATTCTTGTATATACAAAGAGCAAGGAAGAACATGAAGATCACTTGAGAATTATATTGAAGACCTTGAGAAAGGAGAAGCTTTATGAAAAATTTACCAAGTGTGAATTTAGGATTCAAAAAGTTGCATTTTTGGGTCACATAATCTCAAAATAGGGGATATCTGTAGATCCAGCAAAAATAGAGGTCATTGAAAGATGGTTGAGACCAACAACATTAGCCGAGATCTGAAGTTTTCTTGGTTTTCCATGATATTATCGATGTTTTGTGAAAGATTTTTCATGATTATCTAATATACTCACCAGGTTGACTCGAAAAAGAGTTAAGTTTGTGTGGACGAAGGAATGTGAAGAGAATTTCAAGTAGTTGAAAAGAAGGTTATCCAGTGCACCTGTACTCACACATCCATGTAGTGTAGAAAGGTTTGTGATCTACAGTGATGCATCCAAGAAGGGATTTGGATGTGTTCTCATGAAAAATGATATGGTGATAGCTTATGCCTCACGACAGTTGAAAATCCATGAGCAAAATTACCCAACTCTTGATTTGGAGTTAGCTGAGGTAATCTTTGCATTAAATATTTTGAGGCATTATCTTTATGGAGAATGGTGTGATATTTATACTGATCATAAAAGTTTAAAGTATATTTTCACACAAAAGGAGCTGAATATGTGTCAAAGAAGATGGTTGGAGCTGATTAAGGATTACGAATACTCAATTAATTACCACCCTGGGAAAGAAAACAAGGTGGAAGATGCATTAAGTTGACAATACCATGCTAGCTTATCCATGATGAGGATCAAAAACGAAGCAATATTTATGGATTTACAAAGGATGGATCTTGGAATTATAATGAAAGGGGAAAAATCATATCTTTCTCAAATGAATGTTCAACCATCTATACATGTGAAGATTAAAGAGGCACAAAAATAAGATGTATAGTTACAAAAGAAGGTGAGAAATGTTCCTGAATTCAACCTTGATTGTGATGGGATAATAAAGTTCAGGAATCGGGTCTGTGTTCCTCCCATCCTCGAATTAAAGAAGGAGCTACTGGATGAGGCTCATAGTTCTTCATTCTATATTCATCTTGGAAGCACGAAGATGTATAGGGACCTGAAAGAGTACTTCTGGTGGGATGTCATGAAAAGAGATGTTACTGAATATGTCTCTTGATGCTTGGTTTATCAGCAAGTTAATGTTGAGAGATAGAAGTCTAAGGGGATGTTACAACCATTACCCATACCAGAATGGAAATGGGAAAACATCACTATGGACTTTGTCACTGGACTTCATAAAACATCCAAATTCAATAATGCTATCCGGGTTATAGTTGATCATCTTACAAAGTCGGCACACTTCATCGCTATTAGAGAGGATTTCTCTCTTGATCCACTTGTCAGGATATATGTGAAGGAAGTGGTAAGATTGCGTGGAGTACCACATTCTATTATATCTGATCAGGATCCGAGATTTACCTCAAAGTTCTGGCGAAGTCTTCAGCATACTCTGGATAAAGAGTTGAGTTTCAGCACTGCTTATCATCCTCAGACAGACGGTAAGTCTGAGAAGAAAATTCAAACTCTAGAATATATATTGAGATCTTGCTCTATGGATTTCAAAGGTGGTTGGGATCAACACCTACCTTTGGTGTAATTTTCTTACAATAATAGATTTCACTCCAGTATTCAGATGGATCCTTATGAAGCACTCTATGGAAAGAAATACAGGACCCCAACTTGTTGTGATGAAGTTGGGGAAAGAAAGCTATTAGGACCTGATCTTGTTGATGAGATGGTAGAAAAGGTCAGATCTATTCAACAACACATTATAGCAGCTTAGAGTCGACAAAAAAGTTATGTCAACAACCGAAGAAAAGAACTAGAGTTTGAAGTGGGTGATAAAGTGTTCTTATGAATATCTCCTTGGAAGAGAGTAATGAGATTTGGAAAGAAGGAAAAGTTGAGCCCTAGGTATATCGGTCCTTTCAAAATACTGGATCATGTTGGGAAGGTGTCTTACTAATTGGAGCTTCCACCAAATCTCTCTCAAATTCACGATGGGTTCCATGTATCTCTCCTGAGAAAGTACATACCTGATCCTTCACATGTGCTCAGCTCAGAAGTTGTACCGCTGGAGAAAGATCTTTCTTATGAAGAACAGCCGATAGAGATTCTGGATCGTAGCGAAAAAGTCATACGGAACAAGACCACTCGCTTGGTGAAAGTTTTATGGAGGAACCACTAATTATAATAAGCTACATGGGAGCTTGAGTATATGATGAGAGAGAGGTATCCTCATTTGTTTATTACAAAGTGACGAATTTTGAGGGCGAAATTCATTTTAAGGGGGGTAGAATGTAACACCCGAGACTTTTATGAGAAATATTTTGTTTTTATGTTATATACATCATCAAAGGAATATTTCACTACACACAACACTATCTTGGCTTGCTTTACTCACAATCACGACCTTCCTTGATAGCTTGCGTCGTACGCAATATCGAGTTTCACTAAACAACGATATGCTATTAAAATATTATTAAAACTAGCTGTTATGAATAGTAATACCCACTTTTTGAAATTTTGAAATTTTTATTTTTCAAAACGGACTTCAATTTTGGATTCGGAATATTGAAATTATCCTAGGGTAAAATTTTTATATTTTTCGGAAAACATTCAATTTTTGATGAATAGTGAAAACACTGGGTAACTATTTAAAAACCGACTTTTTATTTAAATAAGTATTTATTTTCAGTCAAAATTGATACATAATACCTATATAAGTTCAATGCAATTCATTGGAGTCATTTTATAATAATTTTATATATATAAAAATTTTATTGAACTTTTCACCGTCTTTTACCCACCTCCTATGAGAATTTCCAAATTCACATAAAACTTAATTTTACCGCTTCTGTGAGTGTAATTTTGAAAATCTGAGAGACATGGTTAATATAAAGAACTAAAATGTGGTTCAATGAGATGAAAATAATTTTTGGTGAATAGTAACTTTTTACTTTTTTTTACCACTGTTAAAAGTATATAGGATAATTAAGGGTAAAAATGATATTATTATTACCCTAACACATGTTCTAATTCTATTTGATAAGTGTAATTAGACCAAAAACAACATTATTAATAAAATATGACCATTTAGGCCCACATGAATTAGATTAGGACATTTAATATTAATTTATATAAAGAAGGGTTAAAATAGTTAAAATCAAAGATTAATAAGTAAATCATTTTTAATATAGGGTTATAAATAAGATAAATTCGACTATAAATATTCATTAGAACGCTAAAACGATTTCATACATAATGTTAGTTTATTTATAATTTTTAGAAATTAGATAATTTAATTTATTTATGACACAATGATGATGTAGTAATTATCTTATTAATGAAATATTAACATAATTGATGTTATAAATACCCAAATAAATGTAATTTGAGACTTTTTATGAATTAAAATAATTTTCTATGGTATTAGGACATATTAGTATTGAATTAATTAACTTTTTTCGTACTAATCGTTCTGTTATGATTTTCACAAAAATCAATTACCAAATAGTGTGAAAATTGACATAAAATTGTTTTTAAAACAAATATTATATTATTAGTTGTTATTTTATTTCTAAAAATCTAAGTTTTAGCGAAATGACTTAGATAAGGTTTTATATATTAATAATAAACAACTTGGGGTTCGTTTGGCTTGTTATAGTAAGTTTATTAACCTTATAGTGCAAGAAAACAAGAAGACACAGTAGAAGTAAAATTATCTAGCTTAAAGTTAAATCTAAATGATAAGGTTAAAATAGATACCTAAACCTGCCTAAATTCTATTGGATGAGATTATTTTGACCCATACCCACCTTAGCTTCGAAATAAATCAATTTGGAGCTATTAAAAACCGAATATGACTAAATAATAAAATAATATTTTTAGTTTTTTCAAAGGTGCCCCTCTCCTCCTTTATAAAAGGGCACCTCCTCCCTCTCTTCCTCACATCACATTGAGCCTTCAAGTTCGGCCAACCCCTGCCAAATTATCTTCTCCACTTCCCTAGAAACACCTTATAGTTCCTGGTCTTCTTCAAAGACAAATTTTAGTGCCCTAAGATGAGGTCTCAAAGAGGTGCTTCAAAGAAGAGGTAATGTCAGTTACCGGTTATTTCAACTTTATTTCTTCTTCCACTTCTTTTTCATTAGTTGTATCATTATGAACTAATAACATCAGTATAACTCATATACTGTTATGTTATTATATGCATGAAACAACCATATTTCCCCATCTATCCATCGTATGGAAAACGAAATCACCGCGCGTGCGTACGTACGGAATACCGTCTCCACGCCGTGGTGTTATCTATTTTCCACCACCACCTTACTTGGTTGGGTATAATTGTGTAAATAATAACTATATATGATTATTGTAAATTTATATTTATTCTGAAATAGTATGCATACACACCAATACAATTACACGATCATGAGAACGATATCATCGCCCGTGCATACATACGGAATACCGTCTCCACAATGCGATACGACTCATTCTACATGATCTTCATTACATAATGATTATATAAATGAATTGAATGAATTAATATGATATATATTACAATAAAACCATTCTAGAAATTAGGTATCTATAACCTAAGGAGAACAATAATAATTTATTCGACAAAACACACATAAGAACCAAAAGTAATAAACACCCGAATAACAAGTAGAAATGAAATATTACTAATAAGAAGCTAAGAATATGGCCATATATGATATCATAACAATGAGTATGATTCTGAAATAAGTAAATGACATTATTTAAATCATTATACAGGACTTTTGTACACATACGAAGCAAATCAGACCTAAGGTAAGGGAAAATATCACAATCTCATTTTTATCTGAGATTGTTTATACTTTGGTATTTACTGGGGTGTATTTTATCATCCACATCCATGTTTCCTCAATCTGTAATATTATTTCAATCCACCTACAATTGTTTAAATCCAATTTTACCCTTAGGTGAGCTTTTTGTAAAATATATGAAAGGAATCTTTTGTGGGTTTTCGTACGAGGTACATGTTGAATTTTCTGACAAAAGTACGAGAAGAATGTTTTTTTAACTTATACGGAATGAATGGATTTTTAAAACATTATTTCCAAGAATCTTCCTTTACAGGTTTTCATGTTTATTTTTAATCAAATTCTTTTAGTTTGAAATTGTTTGACATGTTAAGAAAGGAAAATGTTTTTTAAGTAGAAAGGATATTTTCCTCAAGAATGGAGTTCAAGTGTTTTATCAAAAATTATTTTCCATATAAGATAATATAGGGTTCTGTTTATATACCTATTTTTACATTGATTTGATTATGTTATGATGGAATTATTTTTATGATATTCTTTTATCTTATATGGATTACGTTATGATGGCATGATGTTTAAGATTCCCATTTTTATTACATGGGTTATGCTATGATGTATGATTTATGATTTTGTGGCACACATAAGAATGGTTTCATTATGAGATGGGTGGGACCTATATCTCCCTCCAATGCATTAGGTAAAGATTTATATCTCATTAGATAGACATGGCTGTAACGACAGGTTAAACCGGTTCTGTGAGACAGGACTGAAATGGGGAGTGAACTCAGTTCAGAAATGGACTTTGTCCGCTAAGATAGTCTAGGAAATGAGTCTTGACTACTAAGAAATGATTCTATATGATTATTTGTGTATGCCACAAAGTTTCATGTTTTATGTTATGATTATTGGGATTACATTTGACAACTATGATTTATCCCATGTTATGAAATTATGATCTCTTTTGCAGGTTAAGATTTCCAAAATGTTATGTTCTTATGAATATTATGTGATTGATATTTATTTTGTTTACCCTTACTGAGCATTTGATCTCACCCTTTTCTATGTTTTCATTCTTGAGGTCAGGAAGAATTTTATTAAGTAGGATATGCCAAAAGGGACTATAGATATGATGAAATAAATGGGAGATAGTTTAGATGCTTTATGAACCAGTTGTTTATGTTTCCCAGTTTCCAAAGACACTATACTTATATGTTCCTTTCATGGTTTTGATATATGTTGTAATAATTATGCTTTAATTTTGAATTATTAACAATGTATGTAAAGTATGGGTCGTTATATTTAACCCATACATCATGTTTTTAATCAAGGTATATGCCTTAAGAGGGGATTTATACTTCCGTAAAACACTATAAAATTTCCAAATGGGCCTCCGTAATTTAAAATGAATACATTCAATTTAGAAATAAAATATTTCCCAACAATTTTAAGTTGAAAACCATTTAAAAATCCAATTTTATATTTAAGTAACCTCGCATTTTAAAAAATTCTTGAAACCATGCTTAAAGATGGAATTCCACATTAAAGGCTTAGATAAATCTTCTAAAACATGTGAAGATACAATTTAAATGTGTCAAAACCAATTTTCATAGGATATACACATTTAATAATAAAGAAAACAAGTTTTTAAAATAATCAATATATTATGGAATTCAAATTAAAGGGTTAGGCATAGGGAACCCTCCTCAAACCCAAGGTGCTTTGAAAATGGAAACATAAATCTTCCATTTTCCACTTGCACACATATAAAACTTCACATATATATAAGGACACCTTTCCCCTATGCACATATTCTCACGGCCCAATACGTACATGGGTTACCTTACATATATGCTTATACTTTCATATAACCCTTTAAACTTACACACATATGCATATTTCACATATATATATAAGCACAAATAGGTCCACTATATATATTCATCCTTCCATGAGTGAATATATATAAAGGGGAACATATAAATTTATATTCCTAACTCAAAATAGCATATAATTATTCAACAATGGTGGCTCTAATTCACTTCAATGAGCTCCAAGACTCACTAAAACAACACTAGGAACCCAAAAATTACAAAAACCTAATTAAAATTTGGCTAAAATAGAAGGAATAATAAAATCAACCTCAAAATGGTGGTGGGTGGGATGAAATGGTCATGATGATGTTTTCCAAAGTGAACCATTTCACACCCTAATAGCATAAGAAAACCAATATAACTAGGTTAACCCTTGACCTAGGGTTCTACAAAGATAGTTTGGGTGATGTGGAAGAGAAAAACACCATAAAAGAAGAGGAGGAGGTAAGATAAGGTCTTAACATGAGACATCAGCCAACAAACCAATATAAGTATGAGGAAACATCATAGAGGAACAGTCTACAAATAGAGGTCAACATGCGTGGATAGAGAGGAAGAGGGGGTGGTTCAGCATGAGATACCAATGAGGAAGAGGAAATGAAAGGGGGGGGGGAATAAAAATAAAAAACAAAATTATAAAATTATGGTAGACTTGTATGGTTTGCACATGGTTTACCAAACCATGCACCAACCATGCACTATCCATTGCCTAAGCTAGACACCCTCACATGGTTACCACTATGTGGACACAGAATTTAGAAAACCATGCTCAAAATATACCACTCAGAAATTACAACTCCCATATCCAAACTATAAGCTTGAGACATAGTTTAATAGACTATGCACAAGCCGTGTGGAATACCACTAACCAAAATGGGCACCCACACATGCATGACAATGTTACTCTTAACTATGTATCCTAATCATGAAACATCTAAAAGCCTTAAAAAAGAAACTTATTCCCAAAAACTAATGGAACCCAACCCCTCTCAATCATGAGAAAAAGTAAAACCAAAATAAATAAATAAAATATTATGTTTTAGGTCAACGTTTTATATGTATTTGTACCATTATTAATTCACCCATCCATGTGTGGAACAAAATTAGGAATCCAAACTAATCCAGGAAAAAAATAAACCATGAAATATGTTGTGAACATTCAAAAACACAAGTAACACTCGACCGACTCTTTAGAAAATGACAAGGAGATGCATGGAGGAATGAGAGGCATCTCCCCACCATAAAGAAATAGACTAGAGCATTGGCTGAACTAAGAGGAGCAGTCATTGAAACCACCCTCTAACAAAATAAGGGTTTAACCAAAAATACTTGAATAGGGATCTTGGCTAGGACACAATTCTTAATTTCACAAGACCCATTCATCTACAAATATAGGCTACATGAAAACTATTACAATTCCAATGGAAGAATAACCATTCAAGAGTTCGCATCCATAATAAACACCCACAAAACATTTTGTCAAGAGGCCAAAAAGATCTCCAAAATGAAAGGTTCCCATGAATATTAAATTACAAAATGGGAAAACATCAATGGTCACCACTCTAACGTTGGTGAAAATTGGTTTGGAAGAAATCCTCAACACTAAAAAATTTCCCAAATGGATGAAATATTCACTCTATGGCCTATGAATGGAGTCCTCAGGTCATGAATAATCTTCTTCCCCATAGTCAAGAACTATAAACCTATGACCAAGGCTTCTTCTTTTGGAATGATTGATTACAGAACTTTTCCATGGCCACACCATCAACCAAACTTTGAAGGATTATGAAAATATGGATTAGAATTCCCAAACGAACCATAAAAGTATCTTTTGGAATGATAGATTACAGAACATTTCCATGGCCACACCATCAACCAGAATTTGAAGGATTATCAAAATATGGATTAGATTTCCCAAACCAACCACAGTATAAGTAAACAAGTGATTGGTCTAGTTAATGAAAGATAAGAACAAAAAATGATACTTTTATAGAATAGGTTCCTCCAATTCACACTCCTTGTAATGTCCCGGATATGGAAGCCACCTAGAGGCGCTCGTACCCAATTGGTCACATGGCCTCAAGTGCCTTTCCCCAAATGCCAGAGGCTGCCGACCGACAGCAAGGGCCTTCGGTGTGATGGTGGGGAAACTATGCCATCATTGGCAGAGTACATAATGGAAGTAAACAACACGTACAATAGCAGAAGCAGTAAATATCCAACAAATAAAAACAGCGGAAGACTGGAATAATAAAACAACTGGAGAACATATATATAAATTATGTATGATACATATTTCTATGGAAGCATACAAACAAGTAAAAATTCTGGAATACAAAAATTATTAAACCAAGGTATAAAATAAAAGATAAATAGCTCCTCGGCATCACAAGCCCAAGCTTAGTCCCATGCTCTCCATCTCCACAGCAAGTCAAGTACCTGTAGTAGAAGGGTGGTTTACCTTATCTATACCTACAACAATATAATCTATTTGGTCCCAAAATCATGACCCAAATAGGGTTTGAGACTAAATACCAGTAAGCAACCACCCGAAGATCTATTCCTAACACTCAGTGAGTATATGGAATGTAAAAGTACAGTAAACAATACCATACTCAACAGTAAACAATCCATAGATCCATATCAAAAAACAGTGAAGAAAATAGCTAAACCACAACAGGTAACCCACTGTGAAGTACTCACATCCATCCCCTCTGGTTCTACCTAAAAAAAGTACAAGCAACCCTCTTGGTAGAACACTCGTTCTACCCCTCTAGTTCAGTATAAGAATTTAATAAGACTCTCTAAGGTAGCACACAAATTCTATCCCATTATAGTCAACGGTAAGCAAGATTCTCTTAGGAATCTCACACAGTCCATTCCCTACATAGAATAAGGTAGTCAGAGACTCTATGAGGAAGATCACATGTCAATTACCCTTGTAACCCCGAGGTCTAGGACTCTCTGAGGAAGCTCACTCAGTCAATTCCCCTTATAGCCCAGGACGTTCAATTCAAAAAAAACTCTCTGAGGATGCTCACTCCTTTAATCCCTTTATAGTATAAAGAAATCAAGGGCTCTCTGAGGATGCTCACTTGTTCAATTCCCCTTATAACCCCATGTGGTTCTAGGCTCTATGGGGAAGCTCACTCAGTCAATACCCCTTATAGCCCAGGTTGTTCAATTCAGCAAAGACCCTCTAAGGATGCTCACTCAGTCATTCACCTCATAGTCTATAGAAATCAAGGACTCTATGAGGAATCTCACTCGGCCAATTCCCCTTATAGCCTCAAGTTGTTCTAGGATCTATAAGTATTCTCACTCAGTCAATCCCCCTCATAGACAAAAGTTCTCAAAGACTCTCTGAGGAAGCTCGCGCTGTCTTTTCCCCCAATAGTATACCACACCAGGTTCTCACGGACCTATGTAAGTCAATGAGCATAGAAGTGCAATATAGACAATGTAAACCTACAGAACTACTTGGATAAAAAGTCTACATTATAACAAGCATGTTATAATTACAAAAATATCTATCCTACATCAACAAGCATGGGAAAAAGGAAAAGCAGCCAGTGTTAAACATGATAAAATTGTTGTAAACAGAACAATGCATGGGAAAATCACGTCCAAGAATAGAAATCAACTCAATTCATATCCAAAATACCTCTACACAGTCCTACAAGCATGGTAGGAAATCAACATGGGTAAAATGGTAAACACGCACTACCCCGTTCACGGGTATTGGTTGAATTTTCACATAATACTCAAAAACATCGAACCAGAAAGGCATAAACCACAAACCGTGGGGTCAGAAGATCAATATACTTGATCCAAAAAGATTGAGTCTCTTTGGACTGTCATAAATCTAAGAAAACATCAAAAATGTTCATCCCATGATAACATAATAATGAAGAGGAATTGGATAACAAGGCTCAAGCAGAAGAGAGAACTCACCAATGTGATTCCAACACAATCAACAGTGTTTGAATCGGAGGACGGACAACGAATTGGGGGATCATTGATGATATGTGGATTTTCAGTGCTCTCGGATTAATGGATCCTATAAGAAGTGATTTCTATCTGTCAAATACGACCACGGTGCGTTTAATGAAAAAAACAAAATACACGGTGTGTACTTTTGGAGTACACGGCTTGTACTTGCTGTTTTTGTACTTCGCATTAGGAGGCCTCCAAAACACTCCCACACGACTATGTGTCTATGTAACACCCTAACACTAGTTACCCAGAGTTGGTGCATTATTACATAACATCGTCATGATCAAAAGTAAATCATGTCTCGAAAGACCGATCAGTTTAGTATTATTGGAAACAAGATTCATATATATGTTCAACTTTACAGCTTGAAGAGAAATACAACACATATATATTTCATTAGAAACATCCAAGCATCCTAGATTATGCCCGTAGGTCACTCATTACTAACTTCTTCATATCCTAGGAAAATGAATCATAAGAAAGGGGTGATCTCAAACACTCAGTAAGGTAAGTAATACAGCGGAAAATGACATAAATATTATGCATGGTAAATAATTGAAACCACATTCCTTTTCCAATAATAAACAAGAATACCTTTTTGAAAAGAATATGACCTGATTAAATAATGACATAATAAAACATAATCATGGGTATTACACTATTAGAATGACCACATGAACCATAAATATTATTTTCATAATGAGGGAATGTATAATGCTGGACATTCTGAAACATTTTTTCAAGGCCTCAGCCAAGACATCTAAAAATGATTAAGGCCTTGAACAAAACCATAAAAAAAATTGGGAAAGGGCCTCGGAAAATTCCACATCTAGTTATCTCCTGAGACCTACTGATGCATCGAGGAGCTATAGCGGGATCCACCCGTCACTTACTATGTCCAATACATTCCTCATATGAAAAGGTTTAAACATATCATAAACATTCGTATTAAAACTAGCATACAAAATTTCAATACTTTATCCACAAATCAGGAATGGTAAAAAAATATCAGATCAATAGTCAAACATATCACAAAACATTCAATAGAATATGGAAATTTTGTATCATAATAAATCAACTCCAAATAAACATAAAATCCATCAAAGGATGTTGACATAGATGAAATCAAAACTCTTTTTAGAGAAATAAATATTTCTATTTTGAAATCATTTAAGAGCCACATAATTATAAAATAAAACTTTTACTTTGAAAATATTCTTATAATATTGTAAGGGAAGCTTCGACGAGTTTATAACGGTAGAAAATAGCTGCACCTGCCGTATAAGTTAAAAAAAGACATTCTTACCTTAATTTTTTCAAAAAGTTTAAAAAGGACCTTGTTTGGAAAATGATGGAAAGATTCCTTTATAAAAATCTAATGAAAAGTCAAACAAGGGTTTAAATGAATTTAACCCATATTCTGTAAAATAGTAAGATTGTTTTTAAATACATTTTTAAAAAACATGGATGTGGAAGATAAAGAGGTCCCAGTAGATAATTATGTATAAATAACCTCAGATAATGAAGAGATTGTGAAATAAACCCTTAACTTGGACTTTTACTTGGTTGAGGGTAGGTTAACCTCCTTTATAATGGTGAAATAATTGTTATTAAATTATACAAGAATCATATACATTAATATTATATCATATATAATCTTTTAACATTGCTTTGTTAATAATATCTTAGTATTATCGTCATTTTGGGTGTTAACTTACACGTTTTATTTTATATGATTTTTTACATAAGTCGTATTTACTATGGATAGGTTGTATCTTATTCATATCCAAAATTATATCAAGTCCTTAAACATTATTTTTAATCATCAAATGAAAATTATTCTTGAATAGATACAATGGGGAATGAATCTCATCGCGTTCGTGGAGACGGTAGTCCGTACGTACGCACGAGTGACAATATCATTATTTTGATATAAAAATAATATATAATTGGATGTTATATCATATATACAGAATAATTATCATGTTATATTTATTATTTACATGAATTGTAAATCATTATTATACCCATCCAAATAATAATTTATTGCATAACAATTACACCACGACGCGGAGACGGTAGGCCGTACGTACGCACGTATGGTGACATGTCAATCGAAGGATGGATAGAATAATAAATATGGTTTTACCATATTTATAATAACATAATAGTAAATATAATACACTCTAGTTATTATTTTATAATGGAAACAACAACGAAAGAAGATGTTGAAGAAGAAAGGAACATGAAAAAGGGTGGTGAAAACATTACCTCTTCTTCGGGTTTATCCTTTTGATTTGATCAAAATGGATCCTTAGGTTGGCTTTATGACTAAATTAAGGCCTCTAGGATTAAGGTAGGATAGTTGAGAGGGTATTTTGTCCTAGGTTTTCCAGACCAAATGGCTTTGAAGGTATGAATAATTGGTTAGAAGTTGTGTCCTTTTATAAGGGGGGGCTCTTTAGGAAAAACATAAAGAATTAATTTATAATAAATTCATATTCGGTTTATAATGGCTCAAAAGTGGATTATTCAAAGTCTAAGGTTGGTATGGGTCGAAATAATTTCAACCAATAGATTTTATACAGGTTTGGGTCACTATATTAACCTTATATTTTATTTTTAACTCTTAGTTAATTAGTTTGACATTTACCATGTCACTTTGTATTTTTATATTATATAGTTAATAAACATACTACATACATCCAAGAAACCCCAAAGTGGTCAATTAATAATAAAAATACCAATATATAAGTCAGTTTTCCAATCCTTATAATTTTAGGAATAGAATATCAATTATTAATATAATATTTGTTTTAAAAACTCATTTATGTCAATTTTGACACTATTCAATAATTGATTTTTTTAAAGTCTTAACAACTTTATTAATTCTAATAAAATTCATTTGAGAAATATTAACATGTAATATTAACAAATAAAATTCATTGATGTCATCAAAACATTCAAATTATATTTATTTTAACATTTATAATACTAATTTTTTTATTCTTTAATTAATAATGAATATATTTCATCATTATTGTTTCATAAATAAATTTAATTATTAAATGTATAAAAATTATAAATAAAATACCATTATATAGGAAATATTTTTATCTTTATAAGGAGTATTTATAGTAAAAAATATAACATATATAACCCTATGTAAAAATTGTTTTTCTAAAACATATATGCTTATATCATTTTTGTATTTACTTTAACTTAATTAATATAAAGTGTCATTATCACTTACAAGTGGATCCATGGGATCCCCAAATCGACCCAAATATGCACATGGTTGGACTTGTATCAACCAATATGGTTAGTAAACGTTTTATGGTAATTTATTATTATTATAATATTATTTTTTTACCCTTATTTACAGGATTTACCCTTTAACCATTGTAAATAAAATATTTGACGAAATAATTATTCAAAATGTCTAAAAATAAGAGTTACTGATTTACACAATTTGGACCTCCTTATTCTAAATATGGAATCCATTTTTCTAAATTCGAAACACAGAAGTGGCAAAAATTAATTTAAAATTAATTCACGCTGTCAAAACAAAAAGCGTGTTTTTAAGAAATAAATACTATCAAAAGATTGACACTTGTTTATGTCCGGTTTAAATGTGAAATTATTTCCAATGACAAAAATTGTATTAAATGGTAAAAATATATTCTAAATATACTTTAAAACCACTAAAATTTATAACTTATCACTATTAATTATTTTGATTAAAAAGTTGTTTTTAATTAAAATTTAGTGATTTTCAATATTCATAAAAAATTGAATGTTTTCCGAAAAACTAACAAAAAGTCACCCTAATCTAATTTAGATATTCCAAATCAAAAAATGAAGTCCATTTTTAATGATAAAATGTATAAAATTTTAAAAAGTTTGTATTACTATTCATAACAGCTAATTTGATTGGTTGTGGTGTGTTAGAACTCGAAGTTGCGTACAACACATGCTATTGTATTATTCAAAGAGAAGCGTACCATGGAAGCTTGGGGTGTTACATTCTCCCCTCCTTCAAATAATATAGTCCTCAAAATTTCTAGAATACTATCACATGAAAAGACTCAGGTGGTTCTTCATCATATGTTCCTTGGGTTCCCACGTTTCCTCTTCCATCTTATGGTTTCTCCATAAATCTTTTACCATACAAGTCGCCCGGTTTCTCAGTACTTGTTCTCTCATATCAATAATCCTAATTGGCTCTTCGTAATATGATAGATTGGGTTCCAGTTCTAATTCCACATAGGTGAGTACATGCATTGGGTCTGACATGTATTTCTTCAACAGTGATATGTGGAACACATCATGAACTTTGGAGAGACTTGGCGGTATTACCAAACGGTAAGAAACAACCCCAATTCCTTCTAGAATTTCGAATGGTCCAATGTACCTGGGACTCAATTTACCTTTCTTACCAAAACGTATAACACCATTCCATGGAGATACCTTCATGAAAACATGATCTCCTACCTGAAATTCCAAATCCCTCCTTCGGTTATTGGCATAGCTCTTCTGCCTAATTTGAACTGCTTTGATGTGGTTTTGGATTAGCTTCACCTGTTCCATTGTTTCCTCTACCAGTTCTGGACCTACGATTTTTCTCTCACCAACATTATCCCAACTGGTTGGTGTGTGACATCTCTTTCTGTATAACACTTCATATGGTGCCATCTGAATACTTGAATGGAAGCTACTGTTATAGGAAAATTCCACCAGAGGTAAATATTGATCCCACATACCCTAAAAGTCATGTGAGAAAGATCTCAACATGTCTCATAAGGTTTGAATAGTACGTTCTTATTTTCCATCAGTTTGGGGGTGGTCGGCAGTGCTCAAACAGAGTTCAGTATCTAGGGATTTCTAAAGACTTTTCCAGAATCTTAATGTAAATCTGGTATAATGATTCGAAACAATTGATAGGGGTACTCCATGAATCCTGAAAACTTCATTAATATATATTCTTGCTAGACGTTCATGTGGTAAATCTTCCCTTATAGAAATAAAATTCGCTGACTTGGTAAGACGATCAACAATGACCCATATTGAAACTTTCACTATAAGAGTCTTTGGTAGGCCCATGATAAAGTCTATCTTGATATTATACCATTTCCATTCAGGTATGGGAAGAGGTTGTAATACACCACTAGGTTGTTGCCTTCCAGCTTTCAGTTGTTTACAATCCATGCATCTTGACACAAAATCAGCAATCTCCCTCTTCATGTTTTCTTACAAAAAATGCTCCTTCAAATCTCTATACATTTTGGTGCTCCCATGGTGTATAATGAAATTGGAACTATGAGCATCATCCAACAATTCTCTTTTTTAGATCAGTTATATCGGGAACACAAAGTCTCTTCTCAAATTTCAAAATTCCATCTTCATACCCAAATTCACTCAATCTCCCATCAATCACAACTTTAATATTATTTTGAAACTCTTCATCATCGGTCTGAGAACTCTTTATCTTTTCTAGTAAAGTTGTTTTGGCAACCATTTGAAAAGGCATTGATGTTTCACCTTCCATGGTGATTCCCATGTCCATCTTTACTAGATCCATGTATATAGGATCCTTTTCAACTCTCATCTATTTCAAATCTCCCTGATCCTTTCTACTCAAAACATCTTCCACATTATTTTCCTTCCCCAGGTGGTAGTGTATCATGGAATCATAATCCTTGAGTAGGTCAAGCCATCTACTTCGCCTCATGTTGAGTTCTTTCTGTGAGAAAATATACTTAAAACACTTGTTATCAGTATAAATCTCACATTTTTCACCATAGAGATAATGTCTCCATATATTGAAAGAAACTATTATAGAAGCTAACTCAAGATCATGAGTAGGATAGTTTTTCTCATGAATTTTCAGCTGTTGTGATGCATAGGAAATAACTCTATCATGTTCCATAAGGACACAACCAACTCCTTTTTTCGATACATTACTATAAATAACGAACCCATTATTCCCCAATGGTAGAGTCAATATAGAATTATTGACTAACATTATCTTCAGTTCTTTAAAATATTCTTAACACTCTTTTCTCCAAACAAATTTAACCCCTTTACGTGTGAGCTTGGTTAATGGGTTATCCAATCAGGCAAAATTCTGGATGAAACATCGATAATAACCTACTAAATCAATAAAACTTCATACCTTAGTTATACTCGTCAGTGATGGACATTCTTGAATTGCCTTCGTCTTATAAGGATCAACGAAGATTCCATCCTTAGAGACAATATGGCCAAGAAAAGAGATCTCCTGAACCCAGAATTCACAGTTGCTAAAATTCCCATATAATTCATGTCTTTTAAGAGTCATTAGGATAATTCACAAGTGATTTTCATGGTCTTAGTAGCTTTTGGAATACACCAAGATATCATCAATAAATACCACTACAAAATCATCGAGATATTCCTTGAAAACTCTGTTCATTAGATCCATTAATACAGAGGGTGCATTAGTCAATCCAAAAGGCATTACCGTAAACTCGTAATGCCCGTACCTGTTTTGAAATGATGTCTTCAAAATGTATTCCTTCCTCACACACAACTGTTGGTATCTAGATCGAAGGTCAATCATTGAAAATTATTGAGCTCTATGAAATTGGTCAAATAAATCATCAATGTGAGGTAGGTGATACTTGTTCTTTATTGTTGTAGCATTTATTTCCCTGTAGTTGATGCATGACCTCATAGATCTGTCTTTATTCTTAACAAAAAGGACATGGGATCCCCATGGAGAAACACTAGGGTGAATAAATCCATTATTACTCAATTCCTCTTGTTGTTTATTTATTTCAACTAATTCCACAGTGGTCATTCTATAAGTGGTCTTCGATATAAGCCTTGAACAAGGAATTAAATCAATGGAAAACTCAATTTCTCGTTCTGGAGGATGTCCTGGTAAATCTTCTGAAAACACATCAACATATTCTCTCACAATAGGTACATAATCTATTTGAAAATTCCTTTCCTCACCCATAGTTATTTCATTCTCTTCCTTCCCGATAATTGAATTTAGTTAAGCTATTGGGGGTGGATCTTGATAAGAATCAGGTGGTGAAGATTCTGCTATAAAGATAAGGTGTTCTTTATCATCATCATTAAAAATCGTAACCTCCTTCTTCTTACAGTAAATTTTCACATCATAGTCCAGAAGAAAATCCATATCAAGGATTATATCAAATTCAGTGATGGGTATGATGATGAGATCAGCAGATAAAGAACATTTATAAGCCCTAATGGGAACAGAACCACAGAATTTGGTAGCAATGATACTTCCCTTAGGAATTTTAACTGATAACTCTCTTGTTAAATCAAATTTTAAATATCTAATTTTCTTAAAAAATTGGGAAGATATGAAACAATGCGATGATCCATAATAAAATAAATCATTTTCTAAACTTGTGGAAACCATTAAATTACCTGCCACCACATCATTTGGGGCTTCAACCTTAGCATTAGTGATTGCATAATTGTGGCTTTGATCCCTTTGACTTTTCTAAGGTAAGTTTCCCTGACGATTAGGACATTCATTTTCATAATGTCCCATATCTCTGTAATTGTAACATTGAACATTGGTAGTGTCTTTCTTTCCTATACAATCACCAGCTAGATGACCTTTTGTCCATATTTGTAGCATACTTATTTTCCTTTTAGACAGGCACCAGGGTGCTTCCTTCCGTAAATATCACAGGGTGGAAATTCAATTCTTCCCTTCTTCCATGTTTCCTTATTTCTTTTCCTAGAGTGTTCAGCAGATCTATTCTTCTCTTGCTTTGATTTAAAGTCATAAGACTTAGAGAATTCATTTTCTGTCTTGATAGAACACGAGATAATATCTTCATATGATGAGAAGTATTGTGATACTAATGATCGATGGAGAAATGTCTTTAACCCATCAATGAAATTATCAATCTTACTTCTTTGGTTACGTATTTAATCTGCAGCATGCCTCTCTAACCTTGTAAAGTTAGCCTCATACTTTTCTATATTCTCATCCTCCTTTTGCCTCAGACTCAGAAATTACCTTTCCACATCTACCCGATGGTCACGAGGAAATTATTTTTCTAAGAAAATCTCTTTAAACTCCCTCCATTCCATATTTGATACTTCTTCATCTTCCTTTGTGTTTTGAATCAATGACCACCATTGATCAGCATCTCCAGTGAGGCGGTAAACTGCCATGATAACTTTTTACCTTTCACTACATCCCAAGGCATGGAATATTTTCTCTAAGGAATTTATCCATTTCCTAGCTACTAAAGGATTTTTACTCCCATTGAATGTTGGTGGTTATTTCATAATGATGTGATCTATCATTGATCGTCCACACTGTGGATCTGGGTGATCCATACAGGTAAGGTTATTATTCATAACCTGAGTGAGTTGTCCCAGTATGGTGATTAGCTAATCAGCACCAGTTCCATCACCAGCTCCACTATAATTATCTTGAGTAGGAGGGAAATCCCTACATGGAGTGCATGAATTGATACAGTTTCTATTTCTTCCACTAGGCACCATTTCAAAACAATGACATACACTATATTAATTTATGAATCGCAACACATAAATCCTAACTCGCAAAACACTTATCATAAATTGAACAGTTTATGGATATAATCCATAATCATAAAAAATGTTTTCTTTGAGGAAGTATATACTCATAAACCCATCATAATGGTTTGTAAAGAAAAAGAGAATTATCCTAAGCATATCTCCTGGGAGTGTCGTAACCAAGAGTGCAGCAAGACCCATTGTCATGCCCCAATTCACGTTTGAGTCTAGATTAATGTGGTGCTTTCAGGTTTTACCCCTAGGTACATTTGTGCCAGAGCAGCCTCTACCTGCTCGTATCCAGACAAGGATGTATTTCTTGGAAACTCACAAAATTTCTACAATACCAAAATTTTAGGATGTTCTTCTTTACTAATCCTCAAAGTCCATCTTAGGTCTATGTGCTCTAATCATAGTTTATCTAAATCTAGTTTCAAGGTTTGTACTAAACTTCATGTGATACCAATTGTAACTCCTCGACCCTAGTTACCCAGATTCGGTGCATTAGTACATAACATTGGTATGATCGCAAGGAAATCATGTGTCGAAATACCGATCAGTTTAGTATTATTGGAAACATGATTCATTCATAAGTTCAACTTTATAGCTTGAAGATAAATACAACACAAATATATTTTAGTAGAAACATCTAGACCTCCTAGATTATGCCTGCAGGTCACTCATAACTAACTTCTTCATATCCAGGGAAAATGAAACATAATAAAGGGGTGAGCTGAAACACTCAGAAAGAGTAAGTAATACAATGTAAAATGACATAAATATTAAGCATGGTAAATAATTTAAACCACATGCCTTTACCAATAATAAACAAGAATACTTTTATGGAAAGAATATGACCTGAGTAAATAATACCATAATAAAACAGAATCATGGGTATTCCACTTGTTGAATGACCACATGAACCATCAATATTATTTCCATAATGAGGGAATGTATAATGTCAAACATTCTAAAACATTTTTTCAAGGCCTCGTCCAAGACAACTAAAAATGATTAAGGCGTAGGCCAAAAACATAAATCAAATTGGGAAAGGGACTCATCCAATTCCACATATATTTGTCTCATGATACCTATCGATGCATCAAGGAGCTATAGTGGGCTCCACCCATCACTTTCTAAGTCCAATACATTCGTCATATGAAAAGGTTTAAACATATCATAAACAGACGTATTAAAAATACCATACAAAAAGTCAATACCTCAACCATAAAGCATGAATGGTATAAAAATAGCACATCTGCAGTCAAAAATATCACAAAACCTTAAATACAATATGGATTTTTTGTATCATAATAAATCAACTCCAAATAAACCTAAAATCCATCAAAGGATGTTGACATAGATGAAATCAATACTCTTTTTCGAAAAAATTCTCTTTATATTTTGAAATCATTTAAGAGTCACATAATTTTAAAATAAAATATTTACTTTGAAAATATTCTTATAAGATTGTAAGGGAAGCTTCGACGAGTTTATAATGGTAGAAAATAGCCTCACCCACTGTATAAGTTAAAAAAATACATTCTTACCTTAATTTTGTCGAAATGGTTAAAAAGGTACATGTTTGGAAAACGACGGAATGATTCCTTTATAAACATCTTATAAAAAGTCAAAAAAGTGTAGAAATGACTTTAACCCATATTCTGCAAAATATTAATACTGTTTTTAAATACATTTTTGTAACGACCTGGACCCGGCCATCCACCCGAACAGTGCCAAACGGGTCGGGTGTCACTACCTTAGGTGCACCTTCCCTAAACTCCAAATGCTGCCGACTAGCGGCGATGGTCTGTTAGGTATAGTGGGGAGGCTATACCATCCTGGAGGATCATAATAAGAGTACTAGTCCAAGTATAATAGTAAAGATACTGCGAAAAGAAAGAATCAGCAGACTTGAACCAGACCTGCAGAGCGAAAGAATAATCAAAATAGATAAACAGTGGATGTAGTAAATATAACAACAGTAGCGGAAATAAACACAACAACATGCTGATAACATGTAACAACTGCTGAACAGTAAAACATACATCCATGCAGGTCATACTCAACTGAATATAAAAGAAGGGCACCAATGGATAACCAACAGTATACCTACAACATGTAAGCATGCTGATACAGAAAAGTAAACAAAAAAAGTAAAACCAGCTAGGCATGACCTCAAGGTCCATACCATCTCCATGCAATAACTAACATAGCCCAGCTCCTGAAGCTGGTCTCTTTCTTGCACATAGATCCATAAAGTCTGAACGCGTCCCGAAGGGCCCATGCAGGGTGTGAGACAAATCCCAGTAGGATACCACCCAACAGTACATACCAAATATATGTGTTTAAGTAGTTATGCATTTATCAGAAAAGTATTAAACAGTACAATGCAAAAATAAACACAAACTCCACTGGTGCTCAAAAGCCACCATGTAGCATCACCTGCTTCGGCCAACACTGGAATCTCTGTTGTGTAACCCGGCACCACGTGCCACCAGACACCTCGTGTCTCAAGTACCGACATCCCAAAGGAAAGCCCAAGAATAGTATCCTGGCACCATGTTCCTCCTGACACCTCGTGTCTTAAGTAACAACGTCCCGAAGGCACACCCAAGAATAGTTACCCACCACCATGTGTCTCCTGACACCTCGTGTCTCAAATACTGACTTCCCGAAGGCACGCCCAAAAATAGTAACCCGACACCATGTGCCTCCTGACACCTTGTGTCTCAAGTACCGACGTTTCAAAGGCATGCCCATCCCCTGAATGCTCCTCACCTCCCACATGGATTTCTACGGTAAGCACCCCTAACCAAAATACCTAACCGCAACTATGGGGGCCTCTACCCACACGAGTGGTCAAAACCACCTCATCAGAGAGTTTCTCTTTGTGCACAATACTCATGTCCCGGGTGAGCGGTAATCACCAAAATAGTCCTAAGCCACCAAAACATCTGACACCTCGTATCCCTTGGACTATGTCGCTCAAGACCGATGGCATCGCCATCCTAGTATCCCGGGGCATGCCCAACCTGACAGTCATACTGCCTCAAGCTGATGTCCATAAAGCCCAATCCCGTGGTCAAAACCACCCAATGTAAACTGGGAAAAGACCCAACCTATGATCACCATCACTCAAGCATAACCGGGCCATGCCCAACACAACCCAAAGGGTCCAGCAGATGCAATTCAGCAATTGCATATATAACATATGTAAATAGAAAACATAAACAGGCAAAACAAACTAAACAGTTGAATTGAACTATGCGAGATGTTGTCTCATACCATCACTAATGTCTTGAATGCCTCTAACAATTTACAACCGAATTTAATAAACTAAACTAAAAATTTTAACAAATTAATATTTCAATTAAAATCATTTTGGCATTCCTCGGCCAAAATGCCCCAACGAGCAATGACCCCTCACCTGGCCCTGCTCACGCAAACTGGTAACCGGGCATACCAAAAAGCATACTAGAGGTCCCATAAGCAATACAGTATGAAAAAGCAGATAAAACAGGTCCCGCTCAAAATACCAAAAAAACGCACTGAAGGCTGCATTACCCAAACAACCACAAAAACACAAAAACAAGTATGCACCAACTACCTGAGACTCATAAAATGCTACTCCTCTGGTAAAAACCTTCAATTCGGTCTAAAAGGTGGTAAATCTACAAAATATTCAATCCTGTTCAAACGCGTATAACTAATTCTAGAAAGAAAATAAGAAAAAATTGACAAAGAGGAATCGAGGTCTTATCGAGGGGGTTCCAACGCATCCAACCGAGATCGAATTTGTCATCGGACAAAGTACCAGGAAGCAATTGAAGGTTCAACCGATTTGGGGGAGGAGGTTCTGTCCAGAACCTCAAAACGAGGCTACTGCCCATTTTAAGTGAAAAAAATAAAGTACATGGCATGTACTTTAGGACTACATGCCGTGTATTGTTAATTTAACTGTTCATTAGACAACAGGATTCTACTGACTTACTTTCTAAACCTGCCGACATGAGTACACGGCGTGTACCTAGGGGTACAGAGTGTGTACTTGCTTCCTCTTCCCTTCCATGATGATGTACTCACATTCCATGTGTTTCCCTTATACACGGCTAGACTACACGGTGTGTCCAAAGGGAACACGGCATGCCGCTGGATCTACCCGGCCAATAGGCCTACATGCCATGTAGGGCCTCACACGGTCGGGGGTATACAGGGCGTGTTCAAAACTACATGCGGTGTATTAAGGAACTACAACACGGCCATCACACGGAATTTACTCGGTGAGAACACGACCATTCACTCGCCTACTCATACATAGCGTGTACTTAATGTACACGGCGTGTAGTCTGGAAATTTCTAGAAACATCCCATTTTCTCCAGTTTCCTCAAAAACTGGTCAAAAATTCAAATAGGGTCAGGATTTTGACGTGTTCCAAAAACCCATGTTCTTACAAAACTCCCCACCTTAACGTAGCTCATCCCCGAGCTACCAAACAAAACCCGTAGATGGCACCGAACATACCACCCCGATCAAACAAACCCGGACTTCCCCAGTCGCAAGGGTCCCGGCTATGTTCCCTAAGGGGGGCTCCCCACCTTAGAAACCGCTTAACCTGGTCTCAACCCAACAAAACGTAAAGCTAATTGGGTTTACTAACCTGCTTTCCAGACGCATAGTCTTCCCGTGACACATCGTCACCTCTGCACCCCATTGGTGCTCCTATGTCACTTTCGACACCCAACGTAACCCACACCGCATTGGTGTCCACCTTCACGATGTCCTGGTGCCTAGCACCTCAAGTAACCCGCATCCTCGATGCCCCGATGCCCATGGCACCCAAATTAACCCACATACTCGATGCCCTGATGCCACGCATCTCATATATATATATCACGCACCGGATATGGTTCCAATCCCACTGACTAGCATCTAGTCGGTCCATAAAGATCATATGCACTACATGCACTCAAAACAGACATACCTGTACAGGTCATGCCAAAAAAGAAACACGGAGATCGCGGTCACACCATGGTGTACCTCTAACCGTCGTCAGCTCACCAGCCAGCTCAGCCTCTGGTAGCTCCACGACGTTCATCTAGCCTGAAACACAGCTGCCTGACGCCTGACCTCCCGATGCTGCTCCAGTCTCTGGCCATTGACCCCTAAGATGGGTCCCACCGTCTATGTCATGACCTCCGCGTACAGCTGAACCTTGACTACACTCTTCTGGTACCGAACCTGATCCAACTCCAGACACTACAGTCTGTCCGGATCCCTGCCTGCCGGCTATATGTGAATGATGCCTGCAAAACCTCTCCAGATTCCCGTCTTGTCCACATGCCCGGCTCTCCTTCGGAGGCCTATCGTACTGCGCCCGAACATGTCTTGGCCATCCAAATTGGAAGAAAATCACTGAAGAACTCCCACGAGGTGGTCTAGATGAAACCGTGGCCTGACTGCCCTACTGGAACTGGTCTTGTCCTCACTTCCTGCTATCCGAACCATCACCTGAAGCTGTCACCATGACCAAGGGAGATTTATCTCTCTCGTTTCCCTCGGCTATGAGCGCCGGGTTCACCGCCTAGGAGAAAGAACCCAGCCTGAAGATGTTCAGCTGGACTAAGATGGCATGTCGTAAGCCATCCTCAAAGCGCCTCACCCTAGCTGCATCATCGCTCACCATACCAGGTGCAAAGCGAGACAATTCTGTGAAAGTAACTGCGTAGTCCATAACAGACATGTCGTCATGCTGAAGACTCCAGAACTCTTGAGCTCTCTCTACCATCAACGTCTCCAAATAAAAGTTCTCGAAGAACCTGTCCTCAAAGTCCTTCTAGGCCAGTCCCTCGTGCCTAGGAGCCTGTACCTTTACGTCCCACCAACGCTTCGCCAGTCCTCGCAGCATGTACGTCTCCAGCTTGACCATCTGCCCTAGAGGCGTCTCGAGCTGCTCTAAAATCATATGCATACTCTCTATCCAGTTCTCAGCCGCCTGTGGACCACCCTCTCCCTGAAAAATCGACGGGTGCTACGACTGGAACTCCCACATCAAATACGCCATAGAAGACTTTGTACCCTGCATGCCTCCTTCAATCCCCTGCAAGACACGTACTAGGCTAGATTAGAGCTGCTCATCAATCCACGGCCCGAACGATGCCAAACCCAGCTGCTGTCCTACCTAAACTGGATCCTGAACCTGATCCTGTCCCTAAGCTTGTACTTGTGGCTCGTGCTTTGCCTGTACTGAATTCTGACCCTGATCCTGCTGCACTGTATCATCTCCAATCTGACGCTCCATCGAGTCGTGAAGGAGTAACCCACTGAATACCATAAATGGCCAGAAAACTCATATAATAATATATTCTATGCGGATAAGGAAAGTAGTAAAAGGCAGTGCATAACAACTACCCTTACACCCCCTCACCGCAACCCATGCCCCATGGCATCCCGGCCTCATGTCCTCCTTACTCGCCACCCTCAACAAAGCCAAGTATCAAAAGTACCTCAGGACAGGCCTGTCCTAACAACTCTCGTTGCCTCAAACCGATGACCGAGTCACCCAATCCTGACATTTACACTGCCTCAACCATAGTACCTGTCTGCTCTCATAAAAGCCAGACTCAAATATCCTACAATATGCAATTCTACAAATATACAACGCATGGCATATCACATTGCAACTAACAAGGAAATTCTATCAGTAATTTCACCTATTCAAATTTTATAATCACACAATCATGGCAGTTGATTTTCATTCACATGGGATTATCACTTCACAAAGCATACGTGCAATTATGAAATTGAAATACCGTAAAAATGTGCCAATCAAAGCCAAGCAACCAAGACTTGCCATACCGGGCCAAGGTCCAATTATCCCTTACCACACTTGGTCAAGGGTCACATATCACAATCAAGAACATCACACATCAAGTGAGCCACCGAGGTGGAAATCACCTAAACTGTAATTTGAGAAAAAAGAAAACAGAAATTCCCACCCACAGCAACTAGGTCCATACCTCGTACCCGGGGCTACAGACACCCTAGCACAAGATAGAAACCCAGTCGCTGTAACAAACTATCTCCAGTCTACCATATCCCAAATAATAAAACCAAAAAAAAGAAGAATGAGAAGCCTAAAACTCATTAGTATTCAGAAAACACTCATACTAAATCCCCGTCAAGAAGTCCTCTGATACCACTTTTTAATGACCCAGACCCGACCAGCCACCCGAACAATACCAAATGGGTCAGGTGTCACTACCTTAGGTGCACCTACCCTGAATTCCAAAGGATGTTGACTAGTGGTGAGGGTCTGTTAGGTATAGTAGGGAGGCTATACCCTCTCGGAGGATCATAATAAGGGTACTTGTCCAATTATAATAGTAAATATGCAGCGTAAAGAAAGACTCCGTAGACTCGAACCAGACCCACAGAGCGGAAGCATAATTAATATAGATAAACAGCAGAAGCAGTAAATATAACAATAGCAACGGAAATAAACACAACAACATGCTGATAACATGTAACTACTACTGAACAGTAAAACATGCATCCAAGCAGGTCATACTCAACTGAATATAAAAGAAGGGCGCCAATGGCTAACCAAAAGTATATCTACAAAAAGTAAGCATACCGATATAGAAAAGTAAACAAAATAAAGTAAACCCAACTAGGCATGACCTCAAGTTCCATACCATCTCCATGAAACAACTAACATAGCCCAGCTCCTGAAGTTAGTCTCTTTCCTGCGCATATATCCATAAAGTCTGCACGCATCCCGAAGGGCCCATGCAGAGTGTGAGACAAATCTCAGTAGGATACCACCCAACAGTGTGTACCAACTATATTTGTTTAAGAAGTTACGCATTTCTCAGAAAATCAGTAAACAGTACAATGCACAAATAAACACAAACTCCACTGGTGCTCAACAGCCACCATTGAGCGTCACCTGCTTCGGCCAACGCCGGAATCTCTGTCGTGTAACCTGGCACCACGTGCCACCTGACACCTCGTGTCTCAAGTACCGACGTCCCGAAGGCACACCCAAGAATAGTAATCTGGCACCATGTGCGTAATGACCAAAACTTTTTGAATAGTATATTAACTTTCTCTTAACGATTTAATAGAGATGTAAATGGTTAATGAAGAAAGAGGAGTCTATGGCTTCATATAGTAGACTCAATCCTTATGAAGCCCACTTATCAGAGTTTGGGAAGGAGGTGGCATATTTGGGCTTAGCTTTGGACCAAGCCCAAGCTGAACTGCAGCGTGTCAAGCTTGAACCGAAATTCCTGCGGGAGAAGTTCAAGTTATTAGAGATTACTACTAGGGCAATGTTATCTGAGCCTCCCTCAAATTCTCTCACCATAGCACACCATACACTTAGGTCATATACTGAAGTTATAAGGGGCTATGTGAGGAGACCGTAGAGTCTTTGTGTAATCCATTGGGATGAATAAATTGAGATTCCCTCCTTTAGTGAAGTTTGTAAAATTTCAAATGTCCAGATAATTTTAAGATGTATTTTATTGATGAATTTTAAAAAAAGGATATTTTAAAATATTTATATAAACCTTAAATAATTAATGACGTGTAATGATTTTCAAAAAATGGTCTTCTACAAAAGTGTTCATCAAGGAATTTAGAGTCTAATAAGATCAACTTAATTTTTGATGAATAGTAAATTATGAATAGTGATTTTATGCTTAAGATTAGTAATGTGACCAAATGTATTAGTAATCTCATTTAATGAAAGTTTTAATATAATTTAGACACCTTGATTAAGTAATGTGATTCAATAAAGTGGTTAAATAATGGTTTCATAAATTATTAATCAAGTATTAGTTTTTTTGGGTGAATAGTGTTTTCTATTTAAAAATTTAATTAAAAATATTTAGAAAATTATTTTTATATAATGAACTATATTTTTAAACTCATAGAATCGATATTATGTTATGGTAATTTTTGGGGATTTTTCTGAAAAAAATGAATTTTTGATGAATACTGAAAATACAGTTTTTAAGTTACGAGTGTTTAATGACATAATTAAATGATGTATTAAGTATGTAATCAATGCACATGAGCCTTAGCCTAGTTGGCAAGGTCTCTGATGGTGCATCCAAGCGATCAAGGATCAAAACCAGGCGGAGGCAGGATTTCCGGGTTACTGTAGCAGTACTGTAGCAGGTACTGTAGCGAGAACTGTAGCAGTACTATAGCAGGCACTGTTTGGCACTGTAGCAGCTGGAGATATGCCCCCATTTGGGCATTCGAGCATCAGATTTGGTCCCCGAGTCCTTCATTGGCCTTCAGGCACCCAGGCCTTCGGGTCAGTTGGGCCTTCGGGCTATCCATATGGTCTTCAGGTCACCTGTAGATACAAACCAGACCAAACTACAAGGAACAAGCTCTACAAGGAGGATGATCAAAGGAGCTTTCACCACAGTAGGAGCTAAACGGATTACAATAATGAGAGGGTATGGCTCCTGCCATCGGGACAAGCCTGTGCATGCACGGAAACGCCTAGCCGAACAGCCATGCGGAGGTGAAGAGCTGATTTCAAAGATGAAGATGCTGGGGAGGAGCAGTTCCAAGTTGTTAGTCTGGGTTGTATGGTATGTTTGTGCCTATGGGCATTGGTTCCAATATGGCCTATGGGCATGTAATAGGGTTCCACCTCATCCCTTGAAAGGTGGATAATCAATCAATAAAAAAATGAAGGCCTTCAGGCCATTGGAGGAGGAGTATGTAATCAATGTGGTCGACTTATGAATAGTAAGATAAGGTATGAGGTGTCCCATGTGGCCAATACCATGGGCAAATACCGTGGGCAATCCCATGGTTTTTCCAAAACCACCAATGAGGTGTCCATCGACCATTAATGCATTGTCCCCTCACTTTCTCTATAAATACCAAGCCATCCTCTCATCCATTCGACTCCAAAATCATCCTCAATGAATTTATGGTCTCCTTATCTCCCAAGTAGTCCTTCCAAGGTGCCCTCAGGCTTCTCAAGGTCACATCCTTTGAGTTTTAAGAGTTACGTTTTAGGTAAGGGATCCTACCTCTCTCTTTCTTTTCAAGTAATCTCTTTTATGTCATTTCTTTTATGATTCATGTTATTATGTTGGAGGGTGTTATTTTATATTAATATTACTTACCTTTTCATGTTCATATGATGAGAGACCCCATATTTCTCTCAATAATTCGTTTTAAGAATGTTTAAGTGGCGCTGTTAGGCTGCCGAATTTTTAGGGGATTCTTTCACCCTTCTTATTTTTCAAAGTTCTACTTTCATGTCAAGCCTTTCGAGTTCCTTTTTATTATGTTGGGGTATGATATCTATATCTATCATACTTAACTTCTATTTTTATATTATGAGAGACCCTATTTGATCTCGTCAATTCATTTTTGTTGAAGTATAAATGGCATCATTAGGCTGTTGAATTTTCATAAGAGAAATCTAATTTTTGTCTTCCTTCGATGTTTTTCATTTCAAATGGGATGTCCTTCCAATTTCATTAACATGTTCATATATACTTCATATTAGGTCCCTATACTGTTTTATGGGTCATTTATAAATGTTTGACCCATGTCCCCTCTCTTTTAAATGTTTTCTAAAACCCCGAAACATAGCTGTTATGCTGCAGAATTTCCTTCTCAAAATGTCTCTCTATTTTTCTAAAGGTCTTTTGTTTTATTAAGTGAATACTCAAAGATCTCTCTTCTATAGGGGTATTCACATATATACCAAGTACTTCTATTTTAAATTCTGGCATTTACATACATGAGACCCGCTTTCCCTTTCCATGGGTTTAAAGTGACATAAAGATCATGTCTTTAAAGCTGTTTTATAACGTTATCATTATGAAATGAAACCCATTTATTTTATGTTATATGGGTTTTTTATGAAATTATTGATGATGATATATGTGTCTCACATGATAATAAAGACATGTCAAGGGTGCGCCCTGATAGTGCTTCAATGCATTGGGTAAGGACTTAATCTCTAGAGATGACTATTTTTAACGACGCCTTGGTGAATAACCTTGGTAATTTTTAATGACACCTTGGGGATTGAACTTGGTGAAACAGAAATGATTGTAAATATTAAATGTTGTACCCACATCTTAATGTTATTAAAAACATTATTTTTATTATGATATGCCTCATTATTTCTTTCTCAATCCTTGAAGTTCTTTTCATGACCTTATTGAAGTATCTCAAGTTCACATGTAAAATGTTTCTCTTGTTTCCCTTACTGGGCCTTCTGCTCACCCTTTCTTTTGATGTATGTCCTCAGGTTATGAGATGTTGTAATGAACCTAGGATGAACTTAAGGATAAGACTTTCATGTGTTTAAGAAGAATGTTTTATATTGTTTTCATGTATTATGTTCCTGGTTTCCAAGACACTAAACCTTAAAGATCCTCAGTTTTGTGTAATGTAATGAAAGTTTATGTTATAAAATTGCGGGATGCCACTATTGGTATCAAGGGATGGTTTCGTTATTTGTTGAAATTAGGATATAAAAACTTTATGAAGAACCCTATAGAAATGTTTAAATATAGGAAAACTTCCTAGTATTTTGGTATGTATTGAGTAAGTGGTTTATCAAACAAATACATCCCTGTCTGGATACAAGCAGGTAGAGGCGGATCTGGCACAGATGTACATAGGGGTATAACCTGAAAACACCGATTTGAGCTAGACTCGAACGGGAACTGGTGCATGACAACGGGCCTTGATGCACTCTTTTTTTCGACAATCCTGTGGGATATGTTTGGTCAATCACAGGATTTTTATGAATCATTATGAAGGAATTATAGAGAAATGTAATTGTCTAAGCATGAAGTCTTAGTTACAAGATTCATAAATGAAATAAGTTTCTCACTAAGGATTTATCCTTTTAGAAAATGGCAGGCAATAGGAGGAACCGTGCATATGGTGACCAAAATTCACCATGTGCTGACGGCCCTCCGATGGAGGATGGAATGGAAACATTCATGCGAATGATGAACCAACTAACTCAAGTTATGAGTAATAACTTCATTCAAGCTGAGAGGCCGATCTCACCATGAAGGAAAAAACACTCTGTTGAGTCCTTCATGCACCAACGACCACCAAAATTCCATGGATCTACTAACCCATTGGTTGCGGAACAATGGATAAGCTCCATTGAAAAGATCTTTTCTGTACTCCTTTGTTCAGAACAAGAAAAAGTCCCCCTGGCTGTTTACCGCCTAGAGGGAGAACCTAATGAGTGGTGGTCACTGGTCAAAAACACGAAGCCTAGAAGAGAGATGGATGCTATGGAGTGGGAAGAGTTTCGGGGAATATTCTTTAATAAGTATTTCCCTCATTCCATGAGTACAATAATGGAGAAATATTTTCTCAAGATGAAGCAGAAGGAGAACGATTCTGTCGGAATCTATGAGATGAACTTCACCCGACATTCATGATATACCTCTATCTTTGTCATGGATCCAAGTGGATGGTTGATATATTTTTTGGTGGACTGAGACCTCATCTGCAGAAGAATTTAGCCAACCGGGACTACGATGGCTACGAGGAGATCATGCGGAGTGCAATGAATGTCGAGCTAGAGTTTGGTGAGACACCGTGGTCTTATAAATCAAATGACAAGAAGAGATCGTTGGAGTCCAGATTAGGGAAGACTTTTGATCCGGGAAGATGTGGAAAGCAAATGAAACTTACCACATGCAATAAATGTGGGAAGAAGCTTCCGAGGAATTGCTTGATCGGAAGTGGCAGGTGCTACAAGTGTGGATGAGGAGGCCATATTGCTCAAAATTGTCATAGTGAGGTGAAGCCTCAAATCCCCAACACAAACGACAGAGGAAAGATGGTTCTGTCCCTACCCAAAGTCCGTTGATTCAAGTGTGGATAGCTTGGGAACTTTTCTAATCACTGTCCAAATCCAAGGGTAGTGGAGGGGGATCACCATCAACCTCACCAAAGTAAAGGGGAGCAAGTTCATGCTTTTTCTATCACAACAACTGAATTTGAATCTCCGAATGACGTGGTAGCAGGTACTCTTGTTGTCCTCTCAAAGCTAGAAACTACATTGTTTGATTCTGGTTCTATGCATTCCTTTATTTCCTCCATGTTTTCAAAGAATATAGAATCAATCCCCGAACTGCTTGAGGTAGAGTTGTAAGTCAAGACACCATGTGGGATTATCCATGCATCAACTGTGTTTTGAAACTATAGTGTTTAAAAAAGTGAGCACAATCTTATTGAGAATCTAGTACTCATTCCCATGTTGGAATTCGATGTTATACTATGGATGGATTGTCTCTCAAAGTATAATGCTATGATCAAATGCAGAAGTAAGGAAATCTCAGTAGTCTTGAATGAATGACCTACAATTATCTTCCAAGGAGATATATCCCGAACTGATCACTATCTAGAAACACCTCCTATATCTTTCTTTATGGAGTTAATCGGTGATGATAAAGAAGGAAAATGGATTATACAAATAGAAGATGTTCCGATTGTTCAGGAATACATGGATGTATTTCCTGAGGATTTACATGGACCTCCCCCCGAAAGAGAGGTTGAGTTCTCCATTGAACTCATACCTGGATCTCAACTGATATCAAAGACCCCGTACAGAATGGAAAATGTGGAGCTAGAAGAGTTAAAGAAGAAACTCCAAGACTTGTTGGAGAAGGGGTTCATCCGCCCGAGTGTGTCTCCTTGGGGAGCACTAGTTCCCTTTGTGAAGAAGAAGGATGGATCAATGCGGCTATGCATTGATTATAGAGAACTGAAAGGGATCACAGTGAAGAACAGATACCCTCTTCCAAGAATTGATGATTTATTTGACCAACTTCATAGGGATCAATTCTTCTCTAAGATTGACCATCGATCTGGTTATCATCAACTGAGGGTGAATAAGGAAGATATCCCAAAGACTTCCTTCCGATCCAGATATGGGCATTATGAGTTTACTATTATGCCATTCGGCTTGACTAATTCCCTAGATATTTTCATGGATTTGATGAATAGAGTCCTTAAAGACAACCTTGATAACTTTGTGGTAGTTTTTACTGATGATATTTTGATCTATTCAAAAATTCGTGAGGGGTATGAAGATCATCTGAGGGTTATTTTGAAAACTCTGTGGATGGAGAGTCTCTTTGGAAAGTTCAGAAAGTGTGAGTTTTGGTTACAACAAGTGGCTTTCTTGGATCACATTGTAACCAATGAAGGAACATTTGTTGACCATACAAAGACAATGGTTGTGGAGGAGTGGCCTCAACCCACAACAATAACTGAGATTCATAGTTTCCTTGGTTTAGCAGGATATTATCAGAGGTTTGTGAAAAACTTTTCACGGCTTTCTAATCCACTAACCAAGTGGACTCGAAGAGGGTTTAAGTTTGTATGGAAAAAGGAATGCGAGGAATGTTTCCATGAACTGAAGAAGAGATTGGTTACTGCACCCGTTTTAACACTACCCTCTATTGGATAGGGATTCGTTATTTTTAGCGATGCATCTCTGAAAGGGCTTGGGTGCATCCTCATGAAAAATGACAAGGTAATTGCTTATGAATCTCAACAGTTGAAGATTTATGAGCAGAATTATCATACACATGACCTAGAGCTAGCGTTGGTGGTTTTTCTCTAAATATATGGTTGCAGTATATTTATTGGGAGAAATGTTATATATACACTAACCACCAAAGTTTAAAGTATATTTTCACACATAAAGAATTGAACATGAGACAAAGAATATGATTGGATCTTATTAAAGACAGTGATTGTTCAATTCATTATCACCCTGGAAGAGAAAACAAAGTTGCGGATGCGTTAAGCAGGAAAGACCCTGTTGTTCTAGAAACAATGAGGATCCTAGGAGATCCATTGATTAAAGACCTAGTAAAACTTGACATGGGAATTGTAAGGGAAGGGAAATCATCAACCTTATCCCAAATGATTTCCCAACCTTCATTACTAGAGAAGATCAAGAAGGCTTAAAAAGAAGATCCTTTGCTGTAGGAGAAGTTTGAGGCTGTAAAGGATGGAAATTTCCCTTATTTCAATATTGATCAAGAAGGTGTATTGAAATTTCGTACAAGACTATGTGTTCCATATATTCCAGAGATAAATAAAGAACTGATGGATGAAGCTCATAGCTCTACTTTCTCTACACATCCGGGAAGCAATAAAATATATAGGGACCTTCGTGATCATTATTGGTGGGATACCATGAAGAGGGAGATTGCTGATTACACTATAAGGTTCCTGGTGTGTTAATAAGTAAAGGCAGAATGACAACTTTTTAAGGGGGTATTACAACCGCTACCCATACCAATATGGAAGTGGGATAATATCACTATGGACTTTGTAACTGGTCTCTCGAAAACATCCAAAGGAAAAAATGCAATATGGGTTATTGTGGACCATCTCACCCAGACCGCCCATTTAATCTATATTCGAGAAGATTTCTCTCTGGATCAACTTGCCAAGATATACGTAAAGGAAGTGGTAAGTCTGCATGGGGTACCACTATCCATCGTGTCTGATCGTGATCCAAGATTCACATCAAAATTCTAGAGAAGTCTTCAACATGCTATGAATACTGAATTGAATTTTAGTACGGTCTATCATCCTCAAACTGATGGAAAATCTGAATGGACAATTCAGACACTCGAAGACATGCTGAGATTACACTCAATGGAATTTAAAGGTGGATGGGATCAACACCTCCCATTAGTTGATTTCTCCTATAACAACAGATTCCATTCGAGTATTCATAATGCACCCTATGAAGCTCTGTATGGAAAGAGATGTAGAAATCCTACTTGTTGGGATAAAAATGGTGAGAGAAAGCTTCTTGGGACTAATCTTGTGCAAGAGATAACAGAACAGGTTCATGCCATCCAACAACACATAAAGGCTGCTCAGAGTCGGCAGAAGAGCTATGCTGACAACCGTCAAAGGGAATTGATGTTTGGTATTGGCGACAAAGTCTTCCTTCGAATTTCTCCATGGAAGAGAGTCGTGTGGTTTGGGAAGAAAGGAAAGCTCATCCCTAGGTACACTGGCCCCTATAAAATCCTTGATCACATATAAGAAGTGGCCTATCGACTAGCACTTCCACCGAACCTAGCTCAAGTTCAAGATGTTTTCCATGTATCTCTCTTTATGAAGTACATACCTGACCCTTCGCATGTACTGAACCTAGAGGTGGTACAACTGGAACATGACCTCTCTTATGAGGAGCAGCCAGTGGAGATCTTAGACCATAGAGATAAGGTTCTATGGAACAAGACTACCCACCTTGTGAAAGTGTTGTGGAGGAATCATAAGTTTGAAGAGGCAACATGGGAGCCTGAGGAAACAATGAAGCCAAGTACCCTCACCTTTTCGACTAGGCCTCAAGTGTAAAATTTCGGGGACAAAATTTCTTAAGGGGGGAAGAATGTAACGACCCAACCTTTTTGAATAGTATATTAACTTTCTCTTAACGATTTAAGAGAGATGTTAATGGTTAATGCAGAAAGAGGAGTCAATGGCTTCATTCAGTAGACTCGAACCTTATGAAGCCCACTTATCAGAGCTTGGTAAGGAGGTGGAATATTTGGGATTCACATTGGACCAATCCCAAGCCGAACTCCAGCGTGTCAAGCTTGAACAGAGAAGCCTGTGGGAGAAGTTCAAGTTAGTAGAGATTATTACTAGAGCAACGTTATCTGAGCCTCCCTCAGATTTTGTCACCATATCACACATTACACTTAGGTCATATGCTGGTTTTATATGGGGCTATGTGACGAGACCGTAGCTTCTTTGTGTAATCTTTTGGGATGAATAAATTGAGATTTCCTCCTTTTATGATGTTTGTGAAATTTCAAATGTTTGGAAAATTTTAGGATGTATTTTACTGATGAATTTTGAAAAAAAGGATTTTTTAAAATATTTATGTAAACCATAATTAATTAATTATGTGTAATGATTTCCAAAAAATGGTCTTCTGCAAAAGTGTTCATTAAGGAATTTGGAGTCTAATAAGATCAACTTAATTTTAGATGAGTAGTAAATTATGAATATTGATTTTATGCTTAGGATTAATAATGTGACCAAATGGATTAGTAATCTCACTTAAATAATGCTTTAATATAATTTAGACACCTTGATTATGTAATGTGATTCAATAAAGTTGTTAAATAACAGTTTCATAAATTATTAATCAAGTATTATTATTTTTTGGGTGAACAGTGTTTTTTATTTAAAAATTTAATTAAAAATATTTATAAAAATATTTTTATAAAAATGGACTTTATTTTTCAACTCAGAGCATCGATATTATGTTATGGTAATTTTTGGGTATTTTTCTGAAAAAAATGAATTTTCGATGAATAGTGAAAATACAATTTTTAAGTTACGGGTGTTTAATGACATCATTTAATGATGTATTAAGTATGTAATAAATATGGTAGACTTATGAAAAGTAATATAAGGTATGATGTGTCCCAAGTGGCCAATACCAAGGGCAAATACCCTGGGAAAGCCCATGGTTTTTCCCAAACCACCAATGAGGTGTCCCTTGGCCTTTAATGCCTTATCCCCTCACTTTTCCTGTAAATACCAAGTCATCCTCTCATCCATTCGACTCCAAAATCATCCCCAACGAAGTTTTGGTCTCCTTGCCTCCCAAGGAGTCCTCCCACGGTGCCCTCAAGCTTCTCAAGGTCCCAACCTTTGACTTTTAAGAGTTACGTTTAAGTTAAGGGATCTAACCTCTCTCTTTCTTTTCAAGTAATCTCTTTTCTGTCATTTCTTTTATGCTCCATGTTATTATGTTGGAGGATGTTATTTTATATTCCTCTTACTGACGTTTTAATGTACATATGATGAGATACCCCTCTTTCTCTCATCAATTCGTTTTAAGAATGTTTAAGTGGCGTTGTTAGGCTGCTGAATTTTTAAGGGATTCTTTCACCCTTCTCATTTTTCAAAGTTCTACTTTCATGTCAAGTATTTCGAGTGCCTTTTCATTATGTTGGGGTACGATATATATATCTATCATACTGAACTTTTATGTTCATATGATGTGAGACCCTATTTGATATTGTCAATTCATTTTTTTCATGTTTAAGTGACGCTGTTAGGCTGGTGAATTTTCATAAGAGAAATCTAATTTTTGTCTTCCTTCAATGTTTTTCATTTCAAATGGTATTTCTTTCAAATTTCATTACCAAGTTCATATATCCTTAATATTCATTCCCTCTACTGTTTTATGGGTCATTTATGAATGTTTGACTCATGTCCCCTCTCTTTTCAATGTTTTTTAAAACCCCGAAACATAGGCGTTATGCTGCAGAATTTCTGTCTGAAAATGTCTCTCTCTTTTCCTAAAGTTCTTTTATTTTATTAAGTGAATACTCAAAGCTCTCTCTTATATAGGGGTATCTACATATATACCAAGTTGTTCTATTTTAAATTCTGGGATTTACATACATGAGACCATCTTTTCCTTTATGTGGGTTTAAAGTGACATAAAGATCATGTCTTTAAAGCAGTTTTAAAATGTTATGATTATGTAATGAAACCCATTTCTTTTATTCTATATGGGTTGTTTGTGAAATTATTGATGATGATATATGTAGCTCACATTATAATAAATACATGTCAAGGGTGCTCCCTGATAGCGCTCTAATGCATTGGGTAAAGACTTAATCTCTAGAGATTACTATTTTTAACGACGCCTTGGTGAATAACCTAGGTAATTTTTAATGACACCTTGGGGATGGACCTTGGAGAAACAGAAATGATTGTCAATATTAAATGTTTTAGCCACATCTTCAAGTTATGAAAAACGTTATTTTTATTATGATATGCCTCATGATTTCTTTCTCATTCCTTAAAGTTCTTTTCATAACTTTATTGATGTATCTCAAGTTGACAGGTAAAATGATTCTCTTGTTTTCCTTACTGGGCCTTCTGCTCAACCTTTCTTTTGATGTATGTCCCCAGGTTATTAGATGCAGTAATGAACCTAGGATGAACTTAAATATAAGTCTTTCATGTGTTTAAGAAAAATGATTTATCTTGTTTTCATGTATTATGTTACCGGTTTCCAAGACACTAAACCTTAAAGATCCTCAGTTTTGTATAATGTAATGAAAGTTTATGTTATAAAAATTTGGGATGCCACTGTTGGTATCAAAGGATGGTTTAGTTATTTTTGGAAATTAGGATATAAAAACTTTAGGAAGAACCCTACAGGAAAGTTTAAATATAGGATAACTTCCTGGTATTTTGGTAAGTATTGAGTGAGTGGTTTATCAAAAGAATACATCTCTATCTGGATATGAGCAAGTAGAGGCGGCTCTGGCACATATGTACATAGGGGTAAAACCAGAAAACACTGCTTTGAGATAGACTCGAACGGGAACTGGTGCATGATAATAGGCCTTGCTTCACTCTTGGTTACGACACTCCCAGGGGATATGTTTGGTTAATAACAAGCTTTTTATGAATCATTATGAAGGAATTATAGAGAAATGTAATTTTCTAAGCATGAAGTCTTAGTTAAAAGATTCATAAATGAAATAAGTTTCTCACTAAGGTTTTATCCTTTTAGAAAATGGTGGGAAATAGGAGGAACCGTGCAGATGGCGACCTCAATGAACCATGTGCTGACGGCCCTCCGATGGAAGCCGGAATGGAAACATTCATGCGAATGATGACCCAACTGACTCAAGTTATGAGTAATAACTTGAATCAAGCTGAGAGGATGATCTCACCATGAAGGGAATAACACTCCGTTCAGTCATTCATGCATCAACGACCACCAACATTCAGTGGATCTACTGACCCATTGGTTGCAGAACAATGGATAAGCTCCATTGAAAAGATATTTTCTTTACTCCTTTGTTCGGAACAAGAAATAATCACCTTGGCACTTTATCACCTAGAGGGAGAAGCTGATCAGTGGTGTTCACTGGTCAAAAACATGAAGCCTAGAGGAGAGATGGATGCTATGGAGTGGGAAGCATTCCAGGGAATATTCTTTAAATTTTTTTTCCCTCATTCCATGAGAACGAGAATGGAGAAAGAGTTTCTCGAGTTGAAGTAGAAGGAGAACGAATCTGTCAGAAGCTATGAGATGAACTTCACCCGACTTTAATGATATACCTCTTGATTTTTCATGGATCCAAGTGGGAAGGTTGATAGATTTTTCGATGGACTGAGACCTTATCTGTGGAAGAATTTACCCAACCGGGACTACGATAGCTATGAAGAGATCGTGCGGAGTCTAATGAAAGTCGAGCTAGATTTTGGTGAGACACAGTGGTCTCATAAATCAAATGACAATAAGATATCATTGGAGCCCAGTTTAGGGAAGACTTTTGATTAGGGAAGAGGTAGAAAGAAAATGAAACTTACCACATGAAATAAATTTGGGAAGAAGCATCTGGGGAACTTCTTGATCGGAAGTGGAAAGTGCTACCAGTGTGGAAGAGGAGGCCATATTGCTCAGAATTGATGTAGTGTGGTGAAGCCTCAACTCCCCTACACTAACGACAGAGGAAAGATGGTTCTGGACCTACCTGAAGTCCATTGCATCAAGTGTGGACAGCTTGGGCACTTTGCATATTACTGTCCAAATCCAAGGGCAGTGGAGGGGAATCACCATCAACCTCAGCAAAGGCCAGGGGAGCAGGGTCATGCTTTTTCTATCACAAAAACTGAAGTTGAAGCTCCGAATGATTTCGTAGCAGGTACTCTTGTTGTCTTCTCAAATCTATAAATTACTTCGTTTGATTCTGGTTCTACTCATTCCTTTAATTCCTCCAAGTTTGCAAAGAATATAGAATCAATCCCCGAACTGATTGAGGTAGAGTTGTCAGTCAAGACTCCAAGTGGGATTATCCATGCATCAATAGTGTTTAGAGACTCTAGTGTTTACTTTAGTGAGCACAATCTTATCTCAAATCTAGTACTCATTCCCATGTTGTAATTCGACATTATAATAGGGATGGACATGTTCTCAAAGTATAATGCTAAGATCAAATGCAGGAGTAAGGAAGTCTCAGTAGTCTTGAATGAACGACCTTCAATTATCTTCCAAGGAGAGATATCCCGAAATGATCTCTATCTCAAAGCACCTCCTATAGCTTTCTTTATGGAGTTAATCGGTGATGAAGAAGAAGAAAAAAGGAATATACAAATAGAAGATGTTCCGATTGTTCAAGAAAACATGGATGTATTTCCTGAGGAGTTACCAGGACCTCCCCCAGAAAGAGAGGTAGAGTTCTCCAATGAACTCGTACCTAGATCTCAACCTATATCAAATACCCCATATAGAATGGCAAATGTGGAGCTAGAAGAGTTAAAGAAGAAACTCCAAGACTTTTTGGAGAAAGGGTTTATCCGACCGAGTGTGTCTCCTTGGGGATCACCAGTTATCTTTGTGAAGAAGAAGGATGGATCAATGCGACTATGCATTGATTATAGAGAACTGAACGAGATCACAGTGAAGAACAGATACCCTCTTCCAATAATTGATGATTTATTTGACCAAATTCGTGGGGCTCAATTATTCTCTAAGATTGACCTTCGATCTGGTTATCATCCACACAGGGTGAAGAAGGAAGATATCCCAAACACTTCCTTCTGATCCAGATATGGGCATTATAAGTTTACGGTTATGCCCTTCAGCTTGACTAATGCTCCTGCTATTTTCATGGATTTGATGAATAGAGTCTTTAAGGTCTACCTTGATAACATTTTGGTAGTTTTTATTGATGATATTTTGATATATTCAAAAAGTCGTGAGGAGCATGAAGATCATATGAGGGTTATTTTGAAAACTCTGTGGAAGGATAGGGTCTTTGAAAAGTTCAGAAAGTGTGAGTTTTGGTTACAACAAGTGGCTTTTGTGGGGCACATCGTAACCAATGATGGAATCTCGGTTGACCCTAGAAACAAAATGGTTGTGGAGGAGTGGCCTCAACCCACAAAAATAACTGAGATTTGTAGTTTCCTTGGTTTAGCAGGATATTATCAGAGGTTTGTGAAAAACTTTTCACAGCTTTCTAATCCACTAACCAAGTTGACTCGAAAAGGGGTTAAGTTCATCTAGACAAAGGAATGCAATGAATGTTTCCACGAACTGAAGAAGAGATTGGTTGCTGCACATGTGTTAACACTACCCTCTATCTGAGAAGGATTCATTATTTTTAGTGATGCATCTATGAAAGGGCTTGGGTGCATCCTCATGCAAAATGACAAGGTAATCGCTTATGCATCTCAACTGTTGAAGATTCATGAGCAGAATTATCCTACACATGACCTAGAGCTAGAGGCGGTTGTTTTTTCTCTAAAGATATGGAGGCACTATCTTTATGGGGAGAAATGTGATATATACACTAACCACCAATGTTTAATGTATATTTTCACACATAAAGAATTAAACATGATACAAAGGAGATGGTTAAAGCTTATTAAAGACTATGATTGTTCAATTCATTATCACCCTGGAAGAGAAAACAAAGTTGCGAATGCGTTAAGGAGGAAAGACCTTGTTGTTCTGGAAACAATGAGGATCCTAGGAGATCCCTTGATTAAAGACCTAGTAAAACTGGACATGGTAATTTTAAGGGAAGTTACACCATCAACCTTATCCCAAATGATTTCTCAACCTTCATTACTAGAGAAGATCAAGAAGGCTCAAAAAGAAGATATTTTTCTACAGGAGATGTTTGAGGCTGTAAATGATGGGAAGTTCCCTGATTTCAATATTGATCAAGAAGGTGTATTGAAATTTCGTACAAGACTATGTGTTCCATCTATTCCGGAGATAAAGAAAGAACTGATGGATGAAGATTATAGCTCTACATTCTCTATACATCCGGGTAGCACTAAAATGTATAGAGTCCTTCTTGATCATTATTGGTGGGATAACATGAAGAGGGAGATTGCTGATTACACTACATGGTGCTTGGTGTGTCAGGAAGTAAAGGCAGAACGACAACTTCCTAAGGGGGTATTACAACCGCTACCCATAATAGAATGGAAGTGGGATAATTTCACTATGGAGTTTGTAACTGGTCTCCTGAAAACATCAAAAAGAAACAATGCGATATGGGTTATTATGAATCGTCTCACTAAGAATGCCCATTTTATATCTATTCGGGAGGATTTATCTCTGGATCAACTTGAAAGGATATACGTAATGGAAGTGGTAAGGCTGCATGGGGTACCACTATCCATCATGTCTGATCGTGATACAAGATTCACATCAAAATTCTAGAGAATTCTTCAACATGCTCTGAATAATGAATTGAATTTTATTACGGCCTATCATCCTGAAACTGATGGAAAATCTAAATAGTCTATTCATACACTCGAAGACATGATGAGATTATGCTCAATGGAATTTAAAGGTGGATGGGATCAACACCTCCCATTAGTTGAGTTCTCCTATAAAAATAGCTTCAATTCGAGTATTTAGATGGCACCCTATGAAGCTCTGTAAGGAAAGTGATGTAGAACTCATACTTGTGGGGATGAAATTGGAGAGAGAAAGATTATTGGGCCTGATATTGTGCAAGAGATGACAGAACATTTTCATTCCATCCAACAACACATAAAGTATGCTCAGATTCGGCAGAAGAGCTATGATGACAACCGTCGAAGGGACTTGGAGTTTGGTGTTGGAGACAAAGTCTTCCTTCGAATTTCTCCATGGAAGAGAGTCATGAGGTTTGGGAAGAAAGGGAAGATCATACCTAGGTACATTGGCCCCAATGAAATCCTTGATCACATATGTGCAGTGGCCTATCGACTAGCACTTCCATCGAACCTAGATCAAGTTCACGATGTCTTCCATGTATCTCTATTGAGGAAGTACATACCTGACCCTTTGCATGTACCGAACCCATAGGTGGTACAACTGAAAAATGACCTATCTTATGAGGAGCAGCCAGTGGAGATCTTAGACCGTGGAGACAAGGTTCTACGGAACAAGACTACCCACCTTGTGAAAGTGTTGTGGAGGAATCATAAGTATGAAGAAGTGACTTGGGAGCCTGAGGAAACAATGAAGCAAAAGTACCCTCACCTTTTCGACTAGGCCTCAAGTATAAAATTTCGGGGACAAAATTTCATAAGGGGGGAAGAATGTAACAACCCAAACATTTTGAATAGTATATTAACTTGCTCTTAACGATTTGATAGAGATGTTAATGGTTAATGAAGAAAGAGGATTCGATGGCTTCATCCAATAGACTCGAACCTTATGAATCCCACTTATCAGAGCTTAGGAAGGAGGTGGCATCTTTGGGCATCACTTTGGACCAAGCCCATGCCGAACTCCAGCGTGTCAGGCTTGAACGGAGATGCCTGTGGGAGAAGTTCAAGTTTGTAGAGATTACTACTAGGGAAATGTTATCTGAGCCTCCCTCAGATTCTCTCACCATAGAACACCTTACACTTAAGTCATCTGCTAGTGTTATAAGGGGCTATGTGACAAGACCGTAGATTCTTTTTGTAATACTTTGGGATGAATAAATTAACATTTCCTCCTTTATTGAAGTTTGTGAAATTTCAATTGTCTGGATAATTTTAGGATGTATTTTATTGATGAATTTTGAAAAATAAAGATATTTTAAAATATTGATGTAAAACTTGAATAATTAATGATGTGTAATGATTTTCAAAATATGGTCTTCTGAAAAGTGTTAATTAAGGAATTTGGAGTCTAATAAGATCAACTTAATTTTTGATGAATAGTAAATTATGAATAGTGATTTTATGGTTAGGATTAGTAATGTGACCAAATGGATTAGTAATCTCACTTAAAAAAAGTTTTAATATAATTTAGACACCTTGATTAAATAATATGATTCAAAAAAGTGGTTAAATAAAGGTTTCATAAATTATTAATCAAGTATTAGTTTTTTCGGGTGAATAATGTTTTTTATTTAAAAATTTAATTAAAAATATTTAGATTTTTTTTTAAAATGGAATTTATTTTTGAACTCAGATCATCGATATTATGTTACGGTAATTTGTGAGGATTTTTCTGAAAAAAAATGAATATTCGATGAATAATGAAAATACAGTTTTTAAGTTACAGGTGTTTAATGACATCATTAAATGGTGTATTAAGTATGTAATCAATAATTTCGACTTATGAATAGTACGATAAGTTATTAGGTGTCCCAAGTGGCCAATACCATGGGCAAATACCATGAGCAAGCCCATGGTTTTTCCAAAACCACCAATGAGGTGTCCCTTGACCATTAATGAATTGTCCCCTCACATTCCCTATAAATACCATGCCATCCTCTCATCCATTTGACTCCAAAGTAATCCTCAACGAATTTATGGTCTCCTTACCTCCCAAGGAGTCCTCCCAAGGTCCCCTCAAGCCTCTCAAGGTCCCAACCTTTGAGTTTTAAGAGTTACATTTAAGGTAAGGGATCTGACCTCTCTGTTTCTTTTCAAATAATCTCTTTTACATCATTTCTATTATGATGCATGTCATTAAGTTAGAGGATGTTCTTTTATGTTCATCTTAATTCCCTTTTCATGTTCATATGATGAGATACCCTCTCTTTCTTTCATTAATTCATTTTAATAATATTTAAGTGGCGCCGTTATGCTGCCGAATTTTTAAGGGATTCTTTCACCCTTCTCATTTTTCAAAGCTCTACTTTCATGTCAAGTCTTTTGAGTTCCTTTTTATTATGTTGGGGTATGATCTCTATATCTATCATACATAAATTTTATTTTCATACGATGAGAGCCCCTATTTGATCTCGTTAATTCATTTTTGTTGAAGTTTAAGTGACGCCATTAGGCTGCTGAATTTTCATAAGAGAAATCTAATTTTTTTCTTCCTTCCATGTTTTTCATTTCAAATAGTATGTCCTTGAAATTTCATTACCATGTTCATATATCATTCATATTTGGTACCTCTACTGTTTTACGGGTCATTTATGAATTTTTGACCCATGTCCCCTCTCTTTTCAATGTTTTCTAAAGCCCTGAAACATAGTTGTTATGTTGCAGAATTTCCATCTCAAAATGTATCTCTATTTTTCTAAAGTTATTTTATTTTATTAAGTTAATACTCAAATTCCTCTATTATATAGTGGTATTCACATATATACCAAGTTTTTCTATTTTAAATTTGGTGATTTACATATATGAGACCCGTTTTCCATTTCCGTGGGTTTAAAGTGACATAAAGATCATGTCTTTAAAGCAGTTTTAAAACATTATGATTATGAAATGAAACCCATTTATTTTATGCTATATGGGTTGTTTATGAAATGATTGATGATGATATATGTTCCTCACATGATAATAAAGACATGTCAACGGTGAGCCCTGATAGCGCTCCAATGCATTGGGTAAATACTTAATCTCTTGAGATGACTATTTATAACGACGCCTTGGTGAATAACCTTGGTAATTTTTAATGACACCTTGGGGATGAGCCTTGGAGAAACAGAAATGATTGTTAATATTAAATGTTGTAGCCACATCTTCATGTTATGAAAAATGTTATTTTTATTATGATATGCCTCATGATTTCTTTCTCATGCCTTAAAGTTCTTTTCATGACCTTATTGAAGTATCTCAAGTTCACATGTAAAATGTTTCTCATGTTTCCTTTACTGGGCCTTCTGCTCACCCTTTCTTTTGATGTATGTCCCCAGGTTATGAGATGCAGTAATGAACCTAGGATGAACCTAAGGATAATCCTTTCATGTGTTTAAGAAGAATCTTTTATATTGTTTTCAGGTATTATGTTCCTGGTTTCCAAGACAGTAAACCTTAAAGATCCTCAGTTTTGTGTAATGTAATGAAAGTTTATGTTATAAAAAGGTGGGATGCCACAGTTGGTATCAAAGGATGGTTTAGTTATTTGTGGAAATTAGGATACAAAAACTTTAGGAATAATCCTATAAGAATGTTTAAATATTGGAAAACTTCCTTGTATTTTGGTAAGTATTGAGTAAGTGGTTTATCAAACAAATACATCCCCGTCTGGATACAAGCAGTTAGGGGCGGCTCTGGCACAGATGTACATAGGGGTAAAACCCAAAAACACTTCTTTGAGCTAGACTCGAATGGGAACTACTGCATGAAAAAGGGCCTTGCTGCACTCTTGGTTACGACACTCCCGAGCGATAGGTTTGCTTAATCAAAAGCTTTTTATGAATAATTATGAAGGAATTATAGAGAAATGTAATTGTCTAAGCATGAAGTCTTAGTTAAAAGATTCATAAATGAAAAAAGTTTCTCACTAAGGTTTTATCCTTTTAGAAAATGGTGGGAAATAGGAGGAACCATGCAGATGGTGACCGCAATGCACCATGTGATGACGACACTCCGATGGAAGCCGGAATGGATACATTCATGAGAATGATGAATCAAATGACTCAAGTTATGAGTAATAACTTGAATCAAGCTGAGAGGCCGATCTCACCATGAAGGGAACAACACTCTGTTGAGTCCTTCATGCGTTGACAAACACCAAAATTTAGTGGATCTACTGACCCATTGGTTGCAGAACAATGGATAAGCTCCATTGAAAAGATATTTTTTGTACTCCTTTGTTCAGAATAAGAAAAAGTCACCCTGGTTGTTTACGACCTAGAGGGATAAGCTGATCAGTGGTGGTCACTGGTCAAAAACATGAAGCCTAGAGGAGATATGGAAGATATGGAGTGGGAAGAGTTCCTGGGAATATTCTTTAATAAGTATTTCCCTCGTTCCATGAATACGGGAATGGAGAAAGTGTTTCTCGAGATGAAGTAGAAGGAGAACGAATCTGCCAGAATCTATGAGATGAACTTCACGTGACTTCCACAATATACCTCTAGATTTGTCATGGATCCAAGTGGGAAGGTTGATAAATTTTTCGGTGGACTGAGACCTCATCTGCGGAAGAATTTAGCCAATCAGGACTACGATAGCTATGAGGAGATCGGGCGGAGTGCAATGAAAGTCGATCTAGAGTTTTGTGAGACATAGTGGTCATATAAATCAAATGACAACAAGAGATCTTTGGAGCCTAGTTTACGGAAGACTTTTGATCAGGGAAGAGGTGGAAATCAAATTCAACTTACCACATGCAATAAATGTGGGAAGAAACATCTGGGGAACTGCTTGATTGGAAGTGGTAAGTGTTGGAAGTGTGGAAGTGGGGGCCATATTGCTCAGAATTGTCGTAGTGAGGTGATGCCTCAACTCCCCAACACTAATGATAGAGGAAAGATGGTTCCTGCCCTACCCTAAGTCCATTGCATCAAGTGTGGACAGCTTGGGCACTTTGATAATCAATGTCCAAATCCAAGGGCATTGGAGGGGAATCACCATCAACCTCAGAAAAGGCCAAGGGAGGAAGTTCATGATTTTTCTATCCCAACAACTGAAGTTGAAGCTTCTAATGATGTGGTAGCAGGTACTCTTGTTGTCCTCTCAAGGCTAGAAACTACTTTGTTTGATTATGGTTCTATACATTCCTTTATTTTCTCCAAGTTTGAAAAGAATATAGAATCAATCCCCGAACGGCTTGAGGCAGAGTTGTCAGTCAAGACTCCAAGTGGGATTATCCATGCATCAACAATGGTTAGAGACTATAGTGTTTACTTTAGTGAGAACACTCTTATCTCAAATCTAGTTGTCATTACCATGTTGGAATTCAATGATATACTAGGGATGGACTGGCTCTCAAATTATAATGCTAAGATCAAATCCAGAAGTATGAAAATCTTAGTAGTCTTGAATGAACGACCTATAATTATCTTCCAAGGAGAGATATCCCAAACTGATCCCTATCTAGAAACACCTTCTATAGCTTTATTTATGGAGTTAATCAGTGATAATGAAGAAGGAAAAGGGAGTATACAAATAGAATATGTTCTGATTGTTTAAGAATACATAGATGTATTTCCTGAGGAGTTACATAGACCTCCCCCGGAAAGGGAGGTAGAGTTCTCCATTGAACTCGTACCTGGATCTCAACCGATATCAAATACCCTGTATAGAATGGAAAATATCGAGCTAGAATAGTTAAAGAAGAAACTCCAAGACTTGTTGGAGAAGGGGTTTATCCGACAGAGTGTGTCTCTGTGGGGAGCACCAGTTCTCTTTGTAAAGAAGAAGGATAGATCAATGCGGCTAGGCATTGATTATAGAGAACTGAATGGTATCACAGTGAAGAATAGATACCCTGTTCCAAGAATTGATGATTAATTTGACCGACTTCGTGGGGCTCAATTCTTCCCTAAGATTGACCTTCGATCTGGTTATCATCAACTGAGGGTGAAGAAGGAAGATATCCCAAAGACTGCCTTCTGATCTAGATATGGGCATTATGAGTTTACTGTTATGCCCTTCGACTTGACTAATGCTCCTGTTATTTTCCTTAATTTGATGAATAGAATCTTTAATGGCTACCTTGATAACATTCTGGTAGTTTTTATTGATGATATTTTGATATATTCAAAAAGTCATGAGAATGATGAAGATCATCTGAGGGTTATTTTGAAAACTCTGCGGAAGGAGATGCTCTTTGGAAAGTTCAGCAAGTGTGAGTCTTGGTTACAACAAGTGGCTTTCTTGGGGCACATCGTAACCAATGAAGGAATCTCGGTTGACCCTGAAAAGAAAATGGTTATGGAGGAGTGGCCTCAAAACACAACAATAACTGAAATTCATAGTTTCCTTGGTTTAGCAGGATATTGTCGGAGGTTTTTGAAAAACCTTTCATGGATTTTTAATCCACTAACCAAGTTTACTCGAAAAGGGGTTAAGGTCATATGGAAAAAGGAATGCGAGGAAAGTTTCCAAGAACTGAAGAAGAGATTGGTAACTGCACCTATGTTAACAGTACCCTATATCGGAAAAGGATTTGTTATTTTTAGTAATGTATCTCTGAAAGGGAATGGGTGCATCCTCATGCAAAATGATAAGGTAATTGCTTATGCATCCCTACAGTTGAAGATTCTTGAGCTGAATTATCCTATCCATGACCTAGAGCTAGCGGCGGTTGTTTTTGATCTAAATATATAGAGGCACTATCTTTATGGGGAGAAATTTGATATATACACTAACCACCAAAGTCTAAAGTATATTTTCACACAGAAAGAATTGAACATGAGACAAAGGAGATTGTTGGAGCTTATTAAGGACTATGATTGTTCAATTCATTATCACACTGGAAGAGAAAACAATGTCGAGGATGCATTAAGCAGGAATGACCATGTTGTTCTGGAAATAATGAGGATCCTAGGAGATCCCTTGATTAATGACCTAGTAAAACTAGACATGGGAATTGTAAGGGGAGGGACATCATCAACCTTATCCCAAATGATTTCTCAACCTTAATTACTAGAGATGATCAAGAAGGATCAAAAAGAATATCCTTTGCTGCAGGAGAAGTTTGAGGCTGTAAAGGATGGGAAGTTCCCTGATTTCAATATTGATCAAGAAGGTGTATTGAAATTTCATACAAGACTAATTGTTCCATGTATTCCGAAGATAAAGAAAGAACTGATGGATGAAGCTCATAGCTCTACTTTCTATATACATCTGGGATGAACTAAAATGTATAGAGACCATCATGATCATTATTGGTGGGATAACATGAAGAGGGAGATTGCTGATTACACTACAAGGTTCCTGGTGTGTCAACAAGTAAAGGCACAACGACAACTTCCTAAGGGGGTATTACAAATTCTACCCATACCAGTATGGAAGTGGGATAATATCACTATGGACTTTGTAACTAGTCTCCCAAAAACATCCAAACGAAATAATGCGATATGGGTTATTGTGGACCGTCTCACCAAAACTGCCCATTTTATCTCTATTCAGGAAGATTTCTCTCTGGATCAACGTTCCAAGATATATGTAAAAGAGGTGGTAAGGCTGCATGGGTACCACTATCCATCATTTATGATCATGATCCAAGATTCACATCAAAATTCTGGAGAAGTCTTCAACATTCTCTGAATACAGAATTGAATTTTAGTATGGCCTATCATCCTCAAACTGATGGCCAATCTGAAAGGACTATTTTGACACTCGAAGACATGCTGAGATTATGCTCAATGGAATTTAAAGGTCGATGGGATCAACACCTCCCATTATTTGAGTTCTCCTATAACAACAGCTTCCTTTCAAGTATTCAGTTGGCACCCTATGAAGCTGTGTATGTAAAGCGATGTAGAACTCATACTTGTTGGGATGAAAGTGGTGAGAGAAAGCTTCTTGGGCCTGATCTTGTGCAAGAGATGACAGAACATGTTCATGCCAACCAACAACACATAAAGGTTTATCAGAGTCGGCAGAAGAGCTATGCTGACAATCGTCAAAGGGAATTGGAGTTTGGTGTTGGCGACAAAGTCTTCCTTCGAATTTCTCCATGGAAGAGAGTCATGTGGTTTGGGAAGAAAGGGAAGCTCATCCCTAGGTACATTGGCCCCTATGAAATCCTTGATCGCATAGGAGCACTGGCCTGTCGACTAGCACTTCCACTGAACCTTGCTCAAGTTCACGATGTCTTCCATGTATCTCTCTTGAGGAAGTACATACCCGACCCTTCGTATGTACTAAACTGAGAGGTGGTACAACTGGAACATGACCTCTTTTATGAGGAGAAACCAGTGGAGATCTTAGGCCATAGAGACAAGGTTCAATGGAACAAGACTACCCAATTTGTGAAAGTGTTGTAGAGGAATCATAAGTACGAATAAGAGACTTGGGAGCCTGAGGAAACAATGAAGAAAAAGTACCTTCAACTTTTCGACTAGGCCTCAAGTATAAAATTTCAGGGACAAAATTTCTTAAGGAGGGAAGAATGTGACGACCTAAACTTTTTGAATAGTATATTAACTTTCTCTTAATGATTTAATAGAGATGTTAATGGTTAATGAAAAAATAGGAGTTTATGGTTTCATCCAGTAGACTCGACCCTTATGAAGCCCACTTATCAGAGCTTGGGAAGGAGGTGGCATCTGTGGGCTACGCTTTGGACCAAGCACAAGCTGAACTCCAGTGTGTCAAGCTTGAACGGAGATTCCTGCGGGATAAGTTCAAGTTAGAAGAGATTACTACTAGGGAAATGTTATCTCAGCCTCTCTCAGATTCTCTCACCATAGGAAACCTTACACTTAAGTCATATGCTGGTGTTATAAGGGGCTATGTTATGAGACCATAGCTTCTTTGTGTAATCCTTTACGATGAATAAATTGAGATTTCCTCTTTTAGTGAAGTTTGTGAAATCTTAAATGTATGGATAATTTTAGGATGTATTTTATTGATTAATTTTGAAAAAAAGGATTTTTTAAAATATTTATGTAAACCTTAAATAATTAATGATGTGTAATGATTTTTTTAAAAATGGTCTCCTGCAAAAGTTTTCAGCAAGGAATTTGAAGTCTAATAAGATCAACTTAATTTTTGATGAATAGTAAATTATGGATAGTGATTTTATGCTTAGGATTAGTAATGTGAAAAAATGGATTAGTAATCTCACTTAAAAAATGTTTTAATATAATTTAGACACCTTGATTAAGTAATGTGATTCAATAAAGTGGTTAAATAATGGTTTCATAAATTATTAATCAAGTATTAGTTTTTTCAGGTGAATAGTTTTTTTTATTTAAAAATTTAATTAAAAATATTTAGGAAATTATTTTTATAAAATTGAATTTATTTTTGAACTCAGAGCATTAATATTATGTTATGGAAATTTTTGGGGATTTTTAAAAAAAATGAAATTTTGATGAATAGTGAAAATATAGTTTTTAAGTTATGGGTGTTTAATGACATCATTAAATGATGTATTAAGTATGTAATAAATATTATCGACTTATGAATAGTAATATAAGGTATTAGGTGTCCCAAGTGGCCAATACCATGGGAAAATACCATGGGAAAGCCCATGGTTTTTCCCAAACCACCAATGAGGTGTCCCTTGGCCATTAATGCCGTGTCCCCTCACTTTCCCTATAAATACCAAGCCATCCTCTCATCCATTCGACTCCAAAATCATCCTCAACAAAGTTTGGGTCTCTTTACCTCCCAAGGAGTCCTCCCAAGGTGCCCTCATTCCACTCAATGTCCCAACCTTATAGTTTTAAGAGTTATGTTTAAGGTAAGGGATCCGACCTCTCTCTTTCTTTTCACATAATCTCTTTTATGTTATTTATTTTATGCTCCATGTTCTTATGTTGGAGGATGTTATTTTATATTCATATTACTTCCATTTTCATGTTCATATAATGAGATACCCCCTCTTTCTCTCATCAATTCGTTTTAAGAATGTTTAAGTGGCGTCGTTAGGCTGCCGAATTTTTAAGGGATTCTTTCACCCTTCTCATTTTTCAAAGTTCTACTTTCATGTCAAGTCTTTCCAGTTCCTTTTTATTATGTTGGGGTATGATATCTATATCTATCACACTGAACTGTTATCTTCATATGATTATAGACCCTATTTGATATCTTCAATTCACTTTTGTTGAAGTTTAAGTGACGTCGTTAGGCTGCTGAATTTTCATAAGAGAAATCTAATTTTTGTCTTCCTTCCCTATTTTTAATTTCAAATGGTATGTACTTAAAATTTCATTAACATGTTCATAAATCCCTCATATTCAGTCCCTCTACTGTTTTATGGGTCATTTATGAATGTTTGACCCATGTCCCCTCTCTTTTCAATGTTTTCTAAAACCTTGAAACATAGCCGTTATGCTGCAGAATTTCCGTCTCAAAATGTCTCTCTCTTTTTATAATGTTCTTTTATTTTATTAAGTGAATACTCAAAGATCTCTATCTTCTATAGGGGTATTCACATATATACGAAGTTTTTCTATTTTAAATTCTGAGATTTACACACATGAGACCTGCTTACACTTTCCGCGGGATTAAAGTGACATAAAGATCATTTATATAAAGTAGTTTTAAAACGTTATGATTATGAAATGAAACCCATTTATTTTATTCTATGTGGGTTGTTTATGAAATGATTGATGATGATATATGTGTCTCACATGATAATAAAGACATGTCAAGGGTGCGCCCTGATAGCGCTCTAATGAATTTGGTAAAGACTTAATCTCTAGAGATGACTATTTTTAACGACGCCTTGGTGAATAAACTTGGTAATTTTTAATGACACCTTGGGGATAGACCTTGGTGAAACAGAAATTATTGTCAATATTAAATGTTGTAGCCACATATTCAAGTTATGAAAAATGTTATTTTTATTATGATATGCCTCATGATTTCTTTCTCATGCCTTAAAGTTCTTTTCATGACCTTATTGAAGTATCTCAAGTTCACATGTAAAATGTTTCTCTTGTTTCCCTTACTGGGCCTTCTGCTCCCCCTTTCTTTTGATGTATGTCCCCAGGTTATGAGATGCAGTAATGAACCTAGGATGAACTTAAGGAGAAGCCTTTCAAGTGTTTAAGAAGAATTTTTTATGTTGTTTTCATGTATTATGTTCCTGGTTTCCAAGACACTAAACCTTAAAGATCCCCAGTTTTGTGTAATGTAATGAAAATTTATGTTATAAAAAGGTGGGACGCCACAATGTGCATCCTGACACCTCGTTTCTCAAGAACCGACGTCCCAAAGGCACACACATGAATAGTAACCTAGCACCATATGCCTCCTGAAACCTCGTGTTTCAAGTACCGACGTCCCGAAGGCATGCCCAAAAATAGTAACCTGGCACCAAGTGCCTCCTAACACCTTGTGTCTCAAGTACCGACGTCCTGAAGGCACACCCATCCCCTGAAGGTTCCACACCCCCACATGGCTTTCTACTGAAAGCAACCCCAATCAAAATACCTAACCGCAACTACAGGGTCCTCTACCCACACGAGTGGTCAAAACCACCTCATCACGGAGTATCTCTGTGTGCACACTACTCAAGTCCCGGGTGAGTGGTACTCACCAAAATAGTCCTAAGCCACCAATACGTCTGACACCTCATGTCCGTGCAACCATGTCACTCAAGTCTGATGGCATCTCCATCCTAGTATCCCGGTCCATGCCTAACCTAATAGTCGTACTGCCTCAAGCTAACGTCCATGACGCCCAATCCCGTGGTCAAAACCACCAAAAGTAACCCGGGTAAAGCTCAAACATGTGATCAGCATCACTCAAGCGTAACCAGGCCAAGCCCAACACTACCCAAAGGGTCCAGCAGATGCAATTCAGCAATTTCATATATAAAATACGTAAACAGAAAACATTAACCAGAAAAACAAACTAAATAATGGAATTGCACTATGCGAGGTGTTGTCTCATACCAGCACTAAGGTATTGAATGCCTCTAACAATTTACAATTGATTTTTAATAAACTAAACTAAACAGTTTAACAAATTAATATTTCAATTAAAATTATTTTGGCATTCCCCGGCCAAAATTCCCCGACGAGAAACGACCCCTCACCCGGCCCTACTCACGCAAACTGGTAATCGGTACTACCCAAAAGCATCCCAGAGGTCCCATAAGCAATACAGTAGGAAAAAGTAGATAAAACGGGTCCCGCTCAAAATACCAAAAAACACGCAAAAGGCCACGTTACCCAAACAACCACGAAAACACAAAAAGAAGTATGCACCACCTACCTGAGACTCGTACGATTCTACTCCTCCGGTAACAACCTTCAATTCGGTCTAAAATGGGGTAAATCGAAAAAAAGATTCAATACCATTCAAACGCCTATAACTTATTCTAGAACGAAAATCAGACAAAACAGACAAAGGGAAATCGAGGCCTTACCGAGGGGGTTCCAACGGATCCAACCGAGATCGGATCTGACTTCAGACGAAGAACCGGGAAGCAATTGAAGGTTCAGCCGATTTGGGGGAGGAGGTTCTGCCCAGAACCTCAAAACGAGGCTACTACCCATTTTAAGTGAAAAAAGGAAAGTATACGGTGTTTACTTTAGGACCACACATTGTGTATAGTTCATTTAACTGTTCATAAGATGACAGGAGTCCGCTGGCTTACTTTCCAACATGCCGTCATGAGTTCACGACGTGTACCTTGGGGTACACGGCATGTACTTGCTTCCTCTTCCTTTCCGCACTGACGTACTCACATGCCCTGTGTTTCCCTTATACACGGCTAGACTACATGACATTTCCAACGGGAGCACGGCATGCTGCTGGTTCTACCCGGCCAACAGGCCTACACGCCAAGTATGGCCTCACACGGTCAGGGGTACACATGGCATGTTCAAAACTACACGCCGTGTAGTAAGGAACTATTATATGGTCATCACACGACATGTACTCGGTGAGCACATGACCGGTCACTCACCTACTCATACACGACATGTACTGTAAGTACATGGCGTGTAGTCCGGAAATTTCTAGAAACTTCCCATTTTCTCTAGTTTCCTCACAAACCGGTCAAAAATTCAAACATGGTCGGGATTTTGACCTGTTCCAAAAACTCGGGTTCTTACAATTTTTATGAAACATGGATGTGGATGATAAAGAGGTCTCAGTAGATAATTATGTATAAACAACCTCAGATAATGAAGAGATTGTGAAATAAATGCTTACCTTGTAATTTTACTTGGTTGAGGGTAGGTTAACCACCTTTATAATGGTGAAATAATTGTTATTAAATTATACAAGAATTAAATACATTAATATGATATCATATATGATCTTTCAACATTTCTTTGTTAATAATATCTTATTATTATCGTCATTTTGGGTGTTAACTTACTCATTTTCTTTTATATGTTTTGTTACATAAGCCATGTTTTCTCTGGATAGGTTGTATCTTACTCATATCTAGAATGATATAAAGTCCTTAAACATTATTTTTAATCATCAAATGAAAATTAGTCTTGAATAGAAACGATGGGGAATGAATCTCATCGCCTTCGTGGAGACGGTAGTCCGTACGTACGCACAAGCGACAATATCATTATTTTGATATTAAAATAATATATAATTGGATGGTATATAATATATAGAAAATAATTATCATGTTATATTTATTATTTACATGAATTACACATCATTATTATACTCATCTAAATAATAATGTATTTAATAACAATTGCACCACGACGTGGAGACGATATGCCGTACGTACGCACCGATGGTGACATGTCAATCAAAAGATGGATAGAATACTGAATATGGTTGTACCATATTTATAATAACATCACAGTTTATAGAAGAAACTAGAGATATTATTTTAGAATGGAAACAACAATTAAAGAAGAAGTTGAAGAAGAAAGGAACTTGAAAAAGGGTTGTGAAAACATTACCTCTTCTTCAGGTTCTTCCTTTTGATTTGATCGAAAGGGATACTTAGGATGGATATATGACTAAAGGAAGGCCTCTAGGATTAAGGCAGGATAGTGGATATAGTATTTGGGTAGATTTTGGATGAACTAAAAGGCTTTGAAGGTATGAAGAATTGTTTATAAGTGGTGTCCTTTTATAAGGGGGAGGAGGGGCTCTTTAGATAAAACTTAAATTATTAATTTATAATAAATTCATATTCGGTTTCTAATGGCTCCAAAGTAGATTATTCAAAGTATAAGGTGGGGATGGGTCGAAAAACTTTCAACCAATATATTTTAGACAGGTTTGGATAACTATATTAACCTTATCGTTTAGTTTTAACTCTTTGTTAATTAGTTTGACATTTACCATTTCACTTTGTATTTTTATATTATGTAGTTAATAAAATTACTATATACAACCAAGATACCCCCCAAGTTGTACATTAATAATACACCTAATATTATATAAGTCTTTTTTCCGAACCTTATAATTTTAGTAATAGAATATCAATTTTTAATATAATATTTGTTTTAAAAACTCATTTACGTCAATTTTTACACTATTCAATAATTGATTTTTTTAAAGTCTTAAAAACATTATTAATTCGAAAAAAATATTTTAAGAAATAATAACATGTAATATTAACCAATAAAATTCTTGTATGTCATCAAAAAATTTAAATTATATTTATTTGAACAATTATAATACTACTTATTTAATTCTTTTATTATTAAGGAAAATACTTGATCATTATTGTGTCATAAATAAATTTAATTATTCAATATCTAAAAATTATAAATAAAATACCATTATGTAGGAAATATTTTTATCTTTATAATTAATATTAATAGTCGAAAATATAACATATATAACCCTATGTAAAAATTGTTTTCCTAAAAGATATATGCTTATTTCATTTTTGTATTATTTTAAAATAATTAATATAAAGTGTCATTTTCACTTACAAGTGGATCCATGGGGTCCCAAAATCAACCCAAAGATTCCCATGGTCGTACATGTATCAACCAATAGGGTTAGGACATGTTTTAAGGTTATTTATTATTATTATAATATTTATTTTGTACCCTTATTTACCAGATTTACCCCTTAACCATGGTAAATAAAATATTTACCGAAGTAATTATTTAAAATGTCTAAAAATAAAAGTTACCTATTTACAAAATTTTGAACTCCTGATTGTAAATATGGAATCCATTTTTTTAAATTCAAAACATAGAAGTTGCATAAATTAATTTAAAATTAATTCCCGGTGTCAAAACAAAAAGCCTGTTTAAAAAAAACAATAACTATCAAAAGATTGACACTTGTTTATGTCCGGTTTAAATGTGAAATTACATCTAATGACCAAAATTATATTAAATGGTAAAAATATATTCTAAATATACTTTAAAACCACTCAAATTTATAATTTATCACTATTAATTGTTTCGATTTAAAAAGTGGTTTTTAATTAAAATTTAGTGATTTTCACTATTCATCAAAATTTGAATGTTGTCAGAAAAATACCAAAAATTCACCCTAAGATAATTTCAATATTCCGAATCTAAAAATTAAGTCCATTTTGAAAGATAAAATATATAAAATTTCAAAAATTGGGTATTAATATTCATAACGGCTAGTTTGATTGGTTGTGGTGTGTTAGAACTCGAAGTTGCGTACAACACACGTTATTGTATTATTCAAAGAGAAGCGTACCGTGGAAGATTGGGGTGTTACAGTGTGACTAATACGTGGCCAACACATGACATTCTGCAGAAAAAAGTACACGGTGTGTACTCATAAAGTACATGATGTGTACTTACAAAATTTCCAGAAATTACTCTTTTCTCCATAAACGACCAGAAGGTAAAAACATACCTGAAAAAAAGGTCTGGTTTCTTACAAACTTCCCCCATTAAAGATTTTCAACCCTAAATTTCCCTAGAACAGCGTAGAAGAAGAAAACCCGAAGTGTTCCGGCCACTATGCTCATACATCGGCCTACCTTTCCCAAGTCTCGTCTTGCACCCTCCCGTGCTACTATAGCACTCGTACCAGATGAATAGACCGGCCATGAAGAACCTTCGAACTATTATCCAGAATCCAGATAGGATGATCCTCAAATGATGCATCCTCTTCGATCTCAACCTCCTTAGGTTTAAAGACATGAGATGGGTCTGAAAAGTAACGTTGGAGCTGAGAAATGTGGAAGACACCGTGAATAGCTTGATACCTCTGAGGTAACTGCAATCGATAGGTAACCAGCCCAACTCTCTTCAACACCTCAAACGATCCGACATACCTTGTTGAAATCTTACCCTATCTCAAATTCATATCACACTGAGTGAAGTAATACTTGAGACTCTTGTGGTTGGTGAAAACCACAAGGTGTTATCCCAGAAGATAACATCTCCAACAACATAGGGCATGAACAATAGTTGCCAAATCCATATCGTGCTTCGGGTAATTCCTCTCATCTGGACTCAACTGACGAGACCCGTACGCAACGAATCCATCTCCCTGCATAAGCACAACTCCTAGATCAATACCTGATGCATCACAGAAAATAGTATAGCTCTATCCCAGCTCTAGAAAGACTAGTCTTGATGTTGAAGTCAACCTTCCTTTCAGCTCAAGAAAGGCTGACTCGTAGGAATATGAACAAAAGAACTTCCCCCCACCCTTCTTGGTCAGACCTATTAGTGGTGCTGCTATGTGTGAAAATTCTGGTATGAAACATCTGTATTATCCATTCAACCCTTGAAAACTCTGCACCTCAAAGACATTCTTCAGCTACTCCCATGAAACTACAGCTCAAACTTTCTCTGGGTCTACAGATACTTCTACCTCTGAGATAACATGACCGAATAAGTGAATCCAATCCATCCAAAAGTGGAACTTTGAGATATTAACATATAACTGATGCTCCCTCAATGTACTAAAAATGATCTCATGATGGGTAACATGTTCATGTTGAGTGTGAGAGTACACCAAGATGTTGTCCATGAAAACCACCATGAAAGAATCCATGTATGGATGGAAAACTCAGTTCATCTATGCCATTAAAACTCTAGATGATTTCGTGAGACCGAACGGAATAACAAAGTACTATTATAGACCATACCTACTTTTGAAGGCTGTAAGAGGTATATCTGATGGTATAACATGAAACTGATGATAAATGGAGCTCATGTCAATCTTTGAGAACACCCGGGCTCCTCAAAGCTGATCAAAGAGTTCATCTATCCTCGGCAACAGATATCGGTTCTTAACCATCAACTAGTTCAATTTACGATAGTCCACAAAAAGCCTGAGGGTGTCGTCTTCCTTCTTCGCAAACGGGACAGGAAAACCCCAAGGAGATGTACTGGGTCGGATGAAACCCTTGGCCTACAACTCCTCCAACTGCTTCTTGAGCTCCTACAACTCTGGTGTAGCCATCCTATAAGGTGGAATAGACACCAGTGTTGCTCCTTGCTCAAACTCAATCGAGAATTCTACCTCATGATCCGGAGGAAAACCTAAAATGTTTTCTGGAAAGACATCTCTGAAACAATACACTACTGGAGGAAAGCCTAACTACAAATTCCCCTGGTCATCCAGATAAAGAATGGAAATCTAGGATGTAACTCTTCCCAACCCATGATGCTCTGGACCCGATCTTCTTGCCTGGGCATCCCATTCACCCCTATGAAGAAAATATCCTCCCTCTAGTGATATGAAACTCACCTTATGAGGATAACAATTGACTACTTCTTAGAATGGAACTAACCAGTCCATCCTGAGAATGACATCATATCCTATCATATCTAGGACATATAGCTCCCATATTAAGTAACATCTACCAACCTATAGAGGGCACTGTCTGCACTGATGTACACTAGTCGTTCCAGTCCCCAATGGTGTGTCTATCATCAAGATATTAGCAGAATAAAAGATACAGAGCCCAAGGATCTCCACGATTGAAACAAATATTAAGCTATGGGAAGCCCCTGATATCAAAAAGAGTAGAAGCTAAAACTGAGGCTACTAAGATCTTACCTCGAACTGTAGAACCTCCGAGATCCTTCTCCTGCTGGGTCTGCTCCACTCCGAAAGTCTGTCCTGTACCGCGGCCCTGTGACCCTGCCTGACCACTTTGAGATGATCCACACTGATGTCGAGAAAAAATGGGTGACTGGCTACCATGGCCACAACCTCTTCCTCGGCCCGAATGGTTGGAAGAACACCAGTTCCTAGACTGGTGAGAAACTGGTGGCGCTACTCCTGAACGACGGGTCATAGAAGAACCCATGTCACAAGATTATGGTGAGAAAAAATGACAAAAGAAATGAAGGTGACCCATCATTCCACAATATTGGAACCCCACTAGGTCTCTCGGGAAAAGGGGCCATGTATTCTCGCTACTCCCACACTGGTAGTACACAACCTGGCTACTAGAAGATGCATCCTATCTTCTCAAATCACTTCGTGCAGCATCCCTGCAGTGCTTCCTACTATCAGCTAGTAGAGCACTGACTCTAGATGCTGAACCATCCTGGCTCAGAGCTCCATAATCCCTCATATTGTGCTCCATGATCAGTGCCTAGTTGACAATAGAAGATATCAAATTCAACCTGAAGATATTCACCTACGACCGAATGTCGTTCCTCAGACCATCTTCAAACTTTTGTGTAAAGAACAACTCATCACCTCCTAGAATAGGCATGAAATGTTGTAGCTCAGTGAAGCGAGAGGAAAAATCCATAACAGAAAGAGTACCCTGCTCCAGACTCATGTACTCTCAGTCTTGATTAGCCCTCATGGTCTCTAGATAGAAGTAATCGTAGAGGATGTGCTGAAACTCATTCCAAGACATATTCGGCTAGCGACCTGCCTGTGATACCACATCCCACCATCTCTTGGCGGAGTCTCAGAGCATGTAGGTAGAAAGCTTCACCCTACTCTCTGGAGGTATCATCAGATGCTCGAAAATTGTCAACGTGGCCCCGAGCCATGACTCTGTAGATTGGGGTCCTCCATCCCCTGAGAAAGTTGGAGGATGCTTCTGCTGGAAGACCCACGTCAAATTAGCCATCGATGGGGCAGAAGGTGGCGCTCCTTGAAAAGTTTGCATCATCCTCAGAAATCCCTCTATGAACTATGAATTAGAACCTATGTTAGGTACAAAGGTTGGTTCCAAGGCTGGCACAACGGGAGGATCTACAGGTGGTCCCTGACCAGCCATGTCCGGTGTCTGATCACTGTCTGGAAACTGGCGTACAATCGGAGGATGTCTCGGTGGTGTGACTCTGCAAAGGCAAGCAGACACCTTAGATCAAGATTATCAAGGACTGAAAACAGGGAGTTTAAGAAGGGAACAAGAGAAAGAAACCATTCATGTTTTAAAAAACATGACTACACGGCGTGTACATTTCCTACACGACCTATTCGTTGAAGTCATTTACATGGACGTGTACTTCTGCCTAACCTATTCTTGTAACACCTCAAACACACGACGTGTTGTCTTAACACACGACGTGTACTTGAATCCTCTTTCCCTGCCCGAGTCCTTCTATATGGCTAAGAAACATGGCTCACCTAAAAAAAACTACATGATGTGTAACATACCTACACGGCATGTACTAAACAAGGTTCATCTGGCCCGTGTTGGTAGTGACACGACCTGACACATAGCTCAAATGAAACGACATGTTTTAGTTGGACATGGCTTGTACAACAAGGGAAACACCAGCTCGTGTTGTTCATGACACGGTCAGGTACCTAGGTCTGACAACACAACGTGTTCAAGGAGGAAACGATGTGTACAAGAAGGGTAACACTAGACCGTTTTTTTCGTGACACAGTTGGCTAGTGAGGTCAGACCACATGGCATGTTTAGATGGCACATAGAATGTATGAGACACAACTTGTCCAACCAATGTTGTTAGTTAGATAGTTGGGCATGGGGTCGACACTATACGGCATGTATGAACAATACACGACATGTTCACTCTAGGTTTTTCCCATCTTGTTTCTCTTCCCACACGGCCTATGACATGGTTTAGAGTTTACATGGTGTGTACATTAGAAAAATGGTTTCTTCCCAAACAGAAAACACTCGGTGTGCACATAACATTACACGGCGTGTATTATGGGATTTTCCAGACAATAAGCCTCAAAAACTACTCCAGAATCCAGAAAACACTAAAACGAGTACATAAAGTGCCAAATTCCGATCTGTGGGGGCCCATACTCCCCACGAATCAATGTTTGGAATCTTATACATATCATAGCATGGAAAACAAGGCAATGATTCACCAAATTCCGGTCCATGAGGGCCCATAACACCTCAATAACTAAATTTTGGCATTCATTTAAGCTAATCTCTATAAACACAATACCCTATCAGACAATAGGTATTTCTATCAAGGATACTATCCCAACAAAATGAATATTTTACACATCATCTATCATAACAACATGAAATCTCTAATGCATCCTTGATTGCATGACAAAAATGCATGACATGTGATTTATACAAAGTGCCTATATGATTCATGAGATGGAATACCCTCATATCATCATGTTGCAACAGAAATAGAACCTCAATAACATCAAAAATAATAGCACAAATCATGTGTATCACTCAAGGTGAAATCAGATCAACTGTAATAATTTTACAACCAGAAAATTGAAATTAACGAGGTAGATAGGATTTTCCCTATACACGAGTTAGCTAATCCCAGGAAAACTTATTACCAATTACCTATTCTATCATATCCCTGGCTAAAGGCTTTAAACAGTAAATCAAGATAAAAGAATCCCTTTGACACCAATTTATAACATTCCCATTCTGGAAGCTACCCAGAGGCGCCCGTACCCGGTTGGTCACATGACCTCAAGCGCATTTCCCCAAACGCCAGACGCTGCCAACTAGAAGTGAGGGCCTTAAGTGTGATGGTGTGGAAACTTTTCCCTCATTGGCATAGTACATAGTGGAAGTAAACAACATGCACAATAATGGAAGCAGTATATATCCAACAACAATAAACAGTGGAAGACAAGAATAATAAAACAACTGGAGCACATATATATAAATGATGGACGATACATATATCTAGGGAAGCATCCAAACAAGTCATAATTATGGAATAAAAAAAGTACTAAGCCAAGGTACAAAATAGAAGATAAATAGCTCCCCAGCATCATGAGCACATGCTTGTTCCCATGCTCTCCAGTTCCACAACAAGTCAAGTACCTGAAGTAGAAGGGCGCTTTCCCTTATCTATACCTGAAATAATATAATATATTTAGGCTAAAGGAATGACCCAAATAGGGTGTGAGACTAAATTCTAGTAGGCAACCACCTGATGATCTATTCCTAATTGTCAGTGAGTATATGGAATGTAAAAGTACAGTAACGAGTATACAATACACAGTACGGTACTCAGCAATAAACAATCCACAAATCAATATCAAGAAATAGTGACGAAAATAGCTAAACCACAATGGGTAACCCTTTGGGAAGTACTCACAACCTTCCCCTCCGGTTCTACCTAAAAAAGGTACAACCAATCCTCTAGGTATCACACCTGGTCTAACCCCTCTGGTTATGTATAGGAATTTAATAAGACTCTCTGAGGAAGCACTCACATTCTATACCCTTATAGTCAACGGTAAGCAAGACTCTCTGAGGAAGCTCACACAGTTTATTCCCCTCATAGTCTAAGGTATTTAGGGACTCTCTGAGGAAGATCACATGTCAATTCCCCTTTTAGCCTCGAGGTCTAGGACTCTATGAGGAATCTCACTCGGTCAATTACCCTTGTAGCCTAGGTTTTTCAATTCAACAAGGTCTCTCTTTGGATGCTCACTCAGTCAATCCTCTTATAGTCTAAAGAAATCATGGACTTTCTGAGGAAGCACACTTGGTCAAATTCCCTTAATGCCCCAAGTGTTTCTAGGCTCTCTGAGGATGCTCACTCAGTCAATCCCCCTTATAACTCAGGTCGTTCAATTCAAGAAAGACACTCTGAGGATTCTAACTCGGTCAATCCCCTCATAGTCTAATGTAATCAAGGACTCTTTGAGGATGCTCACTTGGTCAATTCCCATTATATCCCCAAGTGGTTCTAGGATCTCTGAGGATTCTCACTCGGTCAATCCCCCTTATAGCCAAAAGTGCTCAGAGACTCTCTGAGGAAGCTCACCTGGTCATTTCCCCATATAGTCTACTACACCAGGTTCTCACGGCCCTGTGTAAGTCAACGAGTATAGCAGTCCAATATAGCCAATGTAAACCTATAGAACTACTTCGTTAAATATTATAAAACAAAAAAATCATGTCAAAATTAGAAACTCTCCATCCTACAACAACATGGATGGGAAACAGTCAAAACATCCAATGTTAAACAGGACCAAACTGTCATAAACATAACAATCCAAGGGAAAATCACGTCCAATCACATCAATCAACCAAATTCATATCCCAAATACCTCTACATAGGCCTACAAGCATGACAAGAAATCAACAGGGGTAAAACAAAAAACACGCAATACCCAGTTCAAGGGTATTGGTAAAATTTGCACATAATACTCAAAAACTTCGAACAGAAAGGTAAAAACCACATACCTTGGGGTTATAAGATCAATATACTTGAACCACGAAGCTTGAGTCTCCTTGGGATGTCGTAGATCTAAGAAAATTTCCAAAACATTAAACCCATGATAACATGGAAAAGAAGAGGAATTGGAATACAATGATCAAGAAGAAGAGAGAACTCACTGATGTGATTCCAACACAATCAACAGTGTTCGAATCGGAGGAAGAAATGAGGCTCGGTGGCACGTCAAAGATACACAATTTCTCGGTGCTCTTCGATGAACAGAACCTAAAATAAGTGAGTTCTGTCCATCATATGCGACCCCGGTGCGTTTAATGAAAAACAATTCACGGTGTGTACTTTTAGAGTACACTATGTGTACTTTCTTTTTCAATACTCTGAATTTCACAGCCTCCAAAACACTCCCACATGGCTGTTTGTGTGGCTACTACCCAGCAAGAACATGGCCTTTTTTGGCAAGAAAGTACACGACGTGTACTCATAAAGTACACATCGTGTACTTAGAAAATTTCCAGAAATTCCTTTTTACTACAAAAACGACCAGAAAGGAAATACATGCCTGAAAAGAAGGTCTGAGTTCTTAAACTCTTCACCTGATGGGGACCCTACATGAGCATAAAAATAAACCAAACTACAAACTATCATGGGTTTCCTCTAAAAACAAACTAAACTAGTAACACCTCATCCACCAACTACACAAATATAACATTCCTAGTTTATAGAACAAAGTCCTTAAAATCTAGACAGATACCCTACATGAATAAAAGATATTTCAAAAGATATATCAATGCTAACTCTATGGAAGGAAACTAGCCTATTCATGATGGCCAACACAACCCCTTCATTATCTGTTGACCAATATAAACACCTATTATTTATGATATCCATAAACCTCTAATGATCCTTGACCACTATGGGAAATTGGTGAAAAAAATCATCCCCACCACACCACTAGAGTCTAGGAAAAAACGACAAAGTAGAATAGAACCCTCAGGAACATTTAGACCTTTATGGGAAGGAAAATCTAATGCATAAAGACAAAACCTTCCAAAATCACAACACAAAAGAAGTCTCCAAATATCAATCATAAATTAACAACCCAAACCCAAAACACCAATTCAAAAACCAAGCACCACACAATAAAAACAAAATAACTTTTTGGAAACCACCAATTTCATTATTAATTCAAAACCATTTCCACTCGAAAATAATTTAAATATCAAAACCCTTTTTAAAATCCACTTTCCATATAAATCCCTCTTGTACTATGATAATTCCAACACACCCACATGTGAAATAATTATAATCCACTTTTTAAAAACATTTACATAAATAAAAATAAGATAAAATGTTGGCCATATACTAATGGTATTCAATGAATCCTCACCTATAAATGGTCTTGTGCCAGCTCATGCACCCATTCAAACATACCAATAAATATCCACTCTTCACATACATATATACAAGTGAGTATCTATAGGAATATCAGGGCTCAAATAGGAAAATAAAATTCCTAACCGCTCTTCAAGAGGTGCCAAATAAAATTTCAAAACCAACCTCTATCATTCCAAAACAAAACATTAACAAAAATCTTAGTTTTCAACATCATCCATTTCACATTTTAAAAATCTTTCCAAAAATCCCCTAAACATTTCCCAAAATGATCCCATTTCCAAATCAACTCTAACTTCAATAAAGAACCATTTCATAATTTTTTTCAATGAACCTAATATTTTAATTTTTGAAATAAAATTTCAATAAATTAAATAACATTTCAAAACCAAAGAGAGACACACAAAAATATTATAAAAAAATTTTAAATAAATTTTTTGACAGAACGTGTTGGAATGTTATACACTAACCATGTGAGTACATTAGAGGTCATTAGAGGTAGTTTCATGGTCTATGAATAGTTTTCTATGTCAAACGCAACTACCTTGAACCCACTTAATCTGAAACATAATAACTAAAAAAATCCTTAAAACGAACAAGAAACACCCAAAAAACCAAGGATCTTGAAAACACCCAATATCTAAGTTCTGACTTTGAAGCATAACCATCCTGGACTACCATGGAAATTTAAACATGATGAAATAAATATTGAGAGGTTCTCTCGATCCTCCAAGGATGGAAACTAGTATCGTGTACCAATAATATTTAGGTGTGAATCAATTATCGAAAGAATAAATGAAAAATGAACAAATAAAAACTAATTGAAAAAACACTTGTAGTTGAAATAAGTAAATCTAGACATACCTCCATGTGAACATGTGGGTCAACATTAACCACTAAACTAGAGTTACTCCAAGGAAACTGAGACCAAGCTATAACCCACACTAGAAGCAAAAAACAAAGAAAAATCAATAATATTGAGTGAATGAATAAACTATTATAATTTCTTACCTTTAAAGAGAAAACCATTTTAGGATAATTTTAAAGCAAAACTCTATGAAAATATGGTTTTCCCATTTATTTTTAAAACAAAAAACAAGCTGAATTATATTAATCAATTTAAACCTTTTCAATTTCAAAACCATATTTAATGAATAATACACTTTAAATAATCTCTTTATAATATGCAGCATGTAATAAAGGAAACATTTTAGTGTGAACAAATAAAATTAGGATCTATAAAACAGGGGTAAGTAAAACATGCTTTCTATGATTTAGACAAGAAAAGGAAACTAAGTAAAGGAGAATTTAAAATTAGTACCCTAAAAGGGGAGTGAAAGGAAACAAGAACCAAGGGAAGCTAGTGAGTAGTTTGGGTTAGTAGCATCCTAGGGTCCTCTTACATTAGAGATAAAAGTAACCCAAAATCCACAACATTATAATGCAAGAGAAACTAGAGAGTCACAACTAATGTTCTAGTAGTCTCAGATCATTAAAAAATGTTTTGTTAGTATTTAAGTTTTGACAATATTTAAGGGAACTAGGACTTAGCCCTATCAGAGCACTTAGAATATTATACCTAGTCTTATCATCATAGTATCGAGGGTCCCATGTGTTTATTCAAAATAGTGGTGAGTTTTTTTCAAGATATCATATACATACACTTCAAATTCATTATCCAAACCCATCCAACAAATCACTATTGATATACCTCCTTAATTGCATCCCCTTCTTCAAGTCACAAAACAATTCATAATTCTATTCACTAGGAACATATCACCAATCACACTTTTAATATTTACATCAAATATCTAAATCAAGGGGCATGCCTCAATATGGGTATTCCAATTCCATAGAACATTCTCAAAGTTCCAAAATGGCCTCCTTACATTAAAAATAATTTTTTGACTTTAGAAAGCACTATTTCTAAACACTTTTCAGGTATAAATCATTTTAAAATACTAGTTAAAAATTTAAGGATCCTCACATTTAAAAATAATCATGAAACTATTCTTAAACAAGGAATTCCACATTGACGGCTTAAGGAAATAGTGTAAAAAAGGTGATGATTCCATATCAAAGGGCCATAACTAATTTTATATCATATGAAAATTTTATAAATAATAAATAATGTTCTTAAAATAATCAATAACTTACGGAATTCAAATTAACGGGTTAGGCATAGGGAAACCACCACAAACCCAAAAAACATTGACAATGGAAACCTAAATCTTCCATTCGTTTCTTCCATTCATATTCACCTTTTCATACATATAAGGAAACCTGGACCCTATGTAAATATTCACATGGACAAATAATTTATAAGAGTGTCCTTACATATATGCTTATACATTCATATACACCTTTATACATACACATGTATATATTTTTCATATATATATAATCAAACCTAGACCCATTATATATATTCATCCTTTAATAATAGAATATATATATAAGGGGGGAACTTATATACAAATATGGATACCTATGCATATGCATGTAAGTCTTCGACAATAGTAGATAGAATCCACCTCAACAAGGTCTAATATTGAATACAACACTAGAAACCAAAAATTTACAAATAACCTAATTAAAATATTGCTAAAAGAAAAGGAAACAAAGGAACCAACCTAAAAATAGTGGCGGGTATACCAGAATGGTCTAAAATACTTTACCTTCAGTGGTGAATGCCAAAATAGGATCAAAGTTGACCCTAGAGACTCATTTCATTCCCTAACAATAGAAGAAAACCTAAATAATAAGGTTAACCCATGAATTGGGGTTCGACCAAGGTATCATGGGAGATGGGGAAGAGAGAAATTTTAGAGACCCTAAGCTTAACGTACATGAACATTACGTTGCTTTTGCGGAATACTTAGTACATAACAAAAATACACACACAAGGATCGTAATAGTTTAGTGTCTTTGGAAACTCGGAACATAATCTTCTAATCGTGGTGAAAGATCTCCAAAATCTCCCATAAAGATCTTCCCTTTTTTTACCTAAAACCTTTCTTTATATCCTGGGGAAAAGAAAACATAAAAGGGTGAGCTCAAATGCTCAGTAAGGGTAAAAGAAATATAAATCTCATCGTATACACAAGCACATAACTTTTGGAAATCTTAACCTGCAATAGAGATCATAATTTCATAACATGGGATAAATCATGGCAGTGAAATGTAATCACAATAATCATAAATTAAAACATGAAACTTCGTGGCATACACACATAATCATAGAGAATCATTTCTTGTTAGTCAAGACTCATTGCCAAGACTATCTTAGTGGACAAAGTCCCTTTCTGAACTGAGTCACCCTCGTTTCAATCCTGTTTCACTGAACTGGTATAACCTACCATTCCAGCCATGTCTATCTCATGAGATATAAAATCATTACCCAATGCATTGGAGGGATATATAGGTCCCACCCATCTCATAATGATACCATTCTTATGTGTGCCACAAAATCATAAATCATACATCATTGCATAACCCATGTAATACAAATGGGAATCTTAAACATCATGACATCATGAAACAATTCATATGAGATAAAAGAATTCATAAAAATAATTCCATCACAACATAATCAATGTAATGATAGTGATAAAAATAGAACCCTTTATTGTCTTATATGGAAAATAATTTTGATAAAACACTTGAACTCCATTCTTGAGGAAAATATCCTTTCTTCTTCAAAAACACTTTTCCTTTCATAACATGTCATACAATTATAAACTAAAAGAAGTTGATTGAAAATAAACTTGAAAACTTTCAAAGGAAGCCTCTTGGAAATAGTGTTTTAAAAATCCATTCATGCTGTATATGTAAAAAAAACATTCTTCGTACTTTTTTCGGAAAAGTCAAAAAGTACCTCGTACAAAAAACGAAAAAAGATTCCTTTCATATCTTTTACTAAAAACTCACCGAAGGGTAAAATAGGATTTAAAAAATTGTAGGTGAATTGAAATAATATTACATATTGAGGAAACATGGATGTGGATGATAAAATACACCCCAGTAAATTTCAAAGTATAAACAATCTCGAATAAAAATGAGATTGTGATATTTCCCTTACCTTGGGTCTGACTTGCTTTGTAAGTGTCCGAACCTCCTGTATAATGATTTAAATCATGTTATTGACTTATTCCAGAATCATATTCATTGTTATTATATCATATATGGTCCACTTATGACTTTATATTACCCGTTCTTTTGTAAATTCATGTTAAAGTAGCGTTTTGGGTAAAATCGTCTCATTTGTCGTTCGCGTTTTTAACTTGTAATTATTCATATGATTACTTAGATCATGATTACTTAATTATAGAATATAAAACATGACTTATATATATATATTCAGAATATACATATATAATAAATCAGTAAATGGAAAGAAATACACCGTTCATGGAGACTGTAGTCCGTACGTACGCATGAACGTTGTTTTCGTTTCCTTATTGAATTGAATGGAATTAAGTAGATGACATATAAATATAAATAATTCCAGTATCACTATCAGGAAATATATTTCATTAGTACTTATTATATATACTTTATAATAATTCATGAATGGTTAATCATTGAGAATGAATCTCATCGCGTCGTGGAGACGGTAGTCCGTACATACGCACGAGCGATGATATCGTTCCCATGGTCGTGGAATTGTGTTGAAGTGTATGTATACTATTTCAGTATCAATATCACTTTATAATAATCATATATAGTTACTCATTAAACCTTTATACCCATCCAATTATGGTGGTGGCGGAAAATAGATTACACCATGGCGTGGAGACGGTATTCCGTACGTACGCACGCGCGGTGATTTCCTTTTTCCGTAGGATGGATAGAAGGTTAATTAGAGTTGTTTTATATTTATAATAACATATCAGTATATAAGAAATACTGATGTTATTACTTTATCATGAATCAACTAAGGAAGAAGAAGTTTAAGAAGAAAGAAATTGAAAAAGATCGGTAATGGATATTACCTCTTTTTGACGCGCCTTTTCTTAGCCTCCACTTAAAGAACCAAGGATGGTCTTTGAAGAATACCAGGACCACTAGGATGATATTAAGGAAGTGTAGAATGGATTTTGGCAGGGGTTGGACGAGCTTGAAGGCTCAAGGTTGTGTAAGGAAGAGAGGGAGGTGGTGCCCTTTTATAAGGGAGGAGAGGGGCACCTTGGGAATATCTCAAAATATTATTTTATATTAAAGTCAAAATCAGGTTATAATGGTTCCAAAGGGTCTTATTTCGAACCCAGAGTGGGGATGGGTCAAAATCCTATCAACCAATATGATTTAGACAAGTTTAGGTTATTATTTTAACCTTATCAATTAGATTTAACTCTAAGTTAAATAATTTAACTTTTACTGTGCCTTTTTGTTTTCTTACACTATATGGTTAATAAACTTACTATAACATGCCAAAAGAACCCCAAATTGTTTATTATTAATATATATATCCTTATCTAAGTCATTTGGCCGAACCTTAGTTTTTTAGGAATAAAATAACAATTAATAATATAATATTTGATTTAAAAACTATTTTGTTTCAATTTTGACACTATTTGATATATGATTTTATTGAAAGTCATAACAGAATTATATGTTCTAACCAAGTTGATTAAATAAACACTAATATATAATAGTAACCTAAAAAATTGGTGGAATTCATAAAAAGTCTCAAATTAAATTTATTTTGGTGTTTATAACATCAATTATGTCAATATTTCATTAATAAGATAATTACTGCATCATCATTGTGTCATAAATAAATTAAATTATTTAATGTCTAAAAATTACAAATAAAATACCATTATATAGGAAATCTTTTTAGCTTTCTAATTAATATTTATAGTCGAATTTATATTATGTATAATCCCATATTAAAAATGATTTACTTATTAAACATTGATTTTAACTATTTTAACTATTCATTAAATAAAATAATATTAAATGTCATAATATAATCCAAGTGGACCTAAATGGTCATATTATATTCATAAGGTTGTTTTTGGTCGAATTACACTTATCCAATAGAATTAGGACATGTGTTAGGGTAATATTAATATCATATTTACCCTTAGTTACCCTATTTACTATTAACCGCGGTAAAAAAAGTAAAAAGTTACTATTCACCAAAAAATTATTTTTATATCATTGAAACACATTTTACTTACTGATATCAACCGTGTCTATCGGATTTTCGAAATTCCTTTCACAGAAGCGGTAAAATTAAGTTTTATGCAAAATTCAGTTTTTAACCTACCACTTAGTGGTTTCACTATTCATCAAAAATTGAAGTTTTTCAGAAAAATGCCAAAATTTCACCCTAAGCTATAATTGATATTCCGAATTCAAAAATGATTTCTATTTTACAAAATTCCCAACATATAAGTTTCATTAATTAATTTTATAATTATTTTCCCCTGTCACAACAAATAGCGTGTTTTTAAGAGATAATAACTATCAAAAGATTGTCACTTGTTTATAACTGGTTTAAATGTGAAATTGCATCTAATGACCAACATTGTATTAAATTGTAAAAATATATTCTAAATATACTTTAAAACCACTCAAATTAATAATTTATCACTATTAATTATTTCGATTAAAAAAAGTTGTTTTTAATTAAAATTTAGTAATTTTCACTATTCATCAGAATATGAAAGTTATCCAAAAAGTACCAAAATTTCACCTTAGGCTAAATTCGATACTCCGAATCCATAAATGAAGTCCATTTTGAAAAATAAAATTTACAAAATTTCAAAAAGTGGTTATTACTATTCATAACGGCTAGTTTTAATAATATCTTAATAGCATATCGTTGTTTAGCGAAACTTGGTGTTGCGTACAACACACGCTATCGTGGAAGGTCGCGATTGCGTGTAATTCAAGCCAGGTCAGAGATGTGTGTTGTGAAAGCTCATTTTGGTGTAGCGTATAACACAAGACATTAATAAAATTTAAAAAGAATATTTTTCATAAAATCTCGGGCTATTACATTCTACCCCCCTTAAAATGAATTTCGCCCTTGAAATTCGTCGGGGTTATAAATGGTTTACTATTCGAAAGTTTCTTTAATAGAAACCCACATCGTAAAAAGTAATATCAAAACCAATCTTTAAAAACAAAAGTATGAAACGTAACGGTTACCCAAATAAACTAATCACTGGGTTTCCACATAGGTGAAAATATGGATATGGAAGAGAAATCTAACCATCATGTTCTGATGGAGAGTGGTCTAAAACATGGCTATGGAAAATCTAGCAATCACAAATCCATAAATTTGTGACGATCTAAGGTACCATATGATTAATCAGATATAAGAGCTCTAGGACAACATTTTTGGTTTTCAAGATCATTTCCCTAAAGTTGATGAAATTGGAATTAGAAGAAATAATTTCGTGATTTTGGTATAGTCTCACTATTTGTTGTTCTTTGGACAATTTCTACTTCATCTCTTAAAGAAATGAAGTTGAATTTGTCATTCGTGATGTGTTAGCAGATCATGTGATAGAATGATGGGTCATTCCATCTGTCTCAAAAGGTTAGAAAAGTTATCAAAAAATACATAAGTCCATCTATAGTGAGATTAATGATATATGGTTCCTAAAATGAACTTATACTTCATATATCATACTGCTTAATATAATAAAAACTAGTTTCTACTAAATAGGGACTTCCTGTAGGCCAGTGGTAGGTGATAAAGGCCAGTCGCACTTCAGTTGTGGGTTCGATTCCCACATCCTTGTCCGACGCGATGGGTTGTCGCCCGTCCTGCAGGTTGTCCTTTTTCTAAAACTATATTACTATAACATCCCATCAATAATATCGAGAAAACTTCTATCCTTAAACAATACTAACTTATGTCCAACATAATCCAGTCCAATCTTTAGGCTTATCCATAATACTGTAGTCCACTCTCATAACATAGTGAAAACGATTACAAGAGATTTAACACCATCGTCGATCCCCATATATCATGAGATATGTTTTGTTGGTCACATTCAAAACATTCAAAGTCCTTAATCATGTATTCTCTTGATTACCTTAGTGAAAACATGAATGCAGTTAAAATTTAACACTTTCCACATACCAAAATCCTCAAAATTCTATATTCTCAAACCATGATATCACTTAGTCCTTATATCAATCATGAGCTCATGAATACTGTTAAACATTTCATTTTATCATTTTCCCTTCATTATGCGCATATCATCTTATTTCCAAAAATATCTCAATCACTTTGAATACCACATTAGACCAATACATAAATATTCCAATACTCCATGATACAATATTATTTTGGAATCCCATTACATAAACACTTAATCATTCCACCACATCGTTGTCATATTCAACATCGCCAATAGTGATCGCATGTGACTTCCCTTTGTCCTTTTCCTTCAGTGGTTTCTCATGTTGATCATCACTAACCCTTGGATTAGGGAATTTATTAGCATAATGCCCTATTTCCTTGCACTTGAAACATTGAAGTGTAGTAGGTTCATTCTGTGTATCCCTTCCTTTGTTTGCATCATTAGACATCTTCTTCCCATTATCGTGGCATTCAAATGCCCGATGAACTTCCTTTCCACATTTGAAACATTTACTTGTCCCTTTAAGACAACTCCCTCCATGTTTCTTTCCACACTTTGAGCATAAGGGAAAGCTCATCTTCTTTTCAGTGTGCTCTTTAGATTTTCCTTTGAATTCCATCTTCCTCTTCTTATCAAACCCATGTGACTGATGGGTTACTCCAATCTCCATTTTGACTTTGAGAGCACATCGAACGATTTCCTCGTAGCTATTGAAGTCCCTTATGGCTAACGCCCTTCGAAGACTTGGTTTTAAGCCACTAAAGAATCAATCGATCTTACTCTCAGGTTGGATAATAATACCAGAAGTGTACCTTGCAAGTCTTGTAAAATTTGATTCATAGGTACCAACAGATTCATCATTCCTTTGCTTCAGTTCAAGAAACTCTTTCTCCATCTTTGTTCGGAGAATACGAGGGAAGTACTTATTGAAAAATAAGTTCTTGAACTCGTCCCATTCCATAGAATCAATTTCATCCCTTTGCCTTGTATTCTTAATAAGATTCCACCATTGATCAGCATCTCCTTCGAAACGATACACTGCTAGGATGACTTTATCATGTTCAGAACATTGAAGAACTGAAAATATTTTTTCAGTAGTACTAATCCATTGTTCAGCAACTAATGGATCAGTAGACCCGCTGAAAGAAGGTGGACGCTGTCTCATGAAGGATTCAACAGAATGTTGCTCCTTCCTTTGCTCGTTTGGAAGTCCTGCATGATTCATAGCTTGAGAAAGTTGTGTGAGCATGGCTACAAGATTTTTCACTTCATCTCCCATAACATTTGTTTGTTCAGGAGGAAAATCATTGCATTGTCCATTGCATTGATCAACATGGTTCCTTCGGGTTCCAGCCATCGTCTAAAACCCAAAAAGAATAGTGTGAGAGGCAAAAAATCATGCAAGGGAAAACAACATAATAAAGGGGAAGTACCTTCAATATCTAACATCTTAGGTTTAATTCTATGATCGTTAGCATAATTCTAGTACTATAACCTATACATATACTTAACCTTCGGGACATCCCTTGACATACCTTAGAAATATCTCTAGGGATCTCACTAACGTTTGCGCATCCTAGTTTCCAAAGGTTGACTAAACCTTTCCTCTGATACCAACTGTAGAGACCCTAAGCTTAACATACATGAACATTATGCTGCTTTTTCGGAATACTTAGTACATAACAAAAAATACACACACAAGGATCGTAATAGTTTAGTGTCTTTGGAAACTCGGAACGTAATCTTCTAATCGTGGTGAAAGATCTCCAATATCTCCCATAAAGATCTTCCCTTTTTTTTTACCTAAAACCTTTCTTTATATCCTGGGGAAAAGAAAACATAAAAGGGTGAGCTCAAATGCTCAGTAAGGGTAAAAGAAATATAAATCTCATCGTATACACAAGCACATAACTTTTGGAAATCTTAACCTACAAAAGAGATCATAATTTCATAACATGGGATAAATCATGGCAGTGAAATGTAATCACAATAATCATAACTTAAAACATGAAACTTTGTGGCATACACACATAATCATAGAGAATCATTTCTTGTTAGTCAAGACTCATTTCCAAGACTATCTTAGTGGACAAAGTCCCTTTCTGAACCGAGTCACCCTCGTTTCAGTCCTGTTTCACTGAACCGATATAACCTACCATTCCAGCCATGTCTATCTTCTGAGATATAAAATCTTTACCCAATGCATTGGAGAGAGATATAGGTCCCACCCATCTCATAATGATACCATACTTATCTATGCCACAAAATCATAAATCATACATCATTGCATAACCCATGTAATACAAATGGGAATCTTAAACATCATGACATCATGAAACAGTTCATATGAGATAAAAGAATTCATAAAAATAATTCCATCACAACATAATAAATGTAATGATAGTGATAAAAACAGAACCCTTTATTGTCTTATATGGAAAATAATTTTGATAAAACACTTGAACTCCATTCTTGAGGAAAATATCCTTTCTTCTTCAAAAACACTTTTCCTTTCATAACATGTCATACAATTATAAAATAAAATAAGTTGATTAAAAATAAACATAAAAACATTTAAATGAAGCTTCTTGGAAATAATTTTTTAAAAATCCATTCATGCTGTATAAGTAAAAAAAACATTCTTCGTACTTTTGTCGGAAAAGTCAAAAAGTACCTCGTACGAAAAATGACAAAATATTCCTTTCATATCTTTTACTAAAAACTCACCGAAGGGTAAAATAGGATCTAAAAAATTGTAGGTGAATGGAAATAATATTACATATTGAGGAAACATGGATTTGGATGATAAAATACACCCCAGTAAATTTCAAAGTATAAACAATCTCGAATAAAAATGAGATTGTGATATTTCCCTTACCTTAGGTCTGACTTGATTTGTAAGTGTCCGAACCTCCTGTATAATGATTTAAATCATGTTATTGACTTATTCCGGAATCATATTCATTGTTATTATATCATATATGGTCCACTTATGACTTTATATTACCCGTTCTTTTGTAAATTCATGTTAAAGTGGCGTTTTGGGTAAAATCGTCTCATTTGTCGTTCGTGTTTTTAACTTTTAATTATTCATATGATTAATTAGATCATGATTAATTAATTACAGAATATAAAACATGACTTATATATATATATTCAGAATATACATATATAATAAATCAGTAAATGGAAAGAAATACACCATTCATGGAGACGGTAGTCCGTACGTACGCATGAACGTTGTTTTCGTTTCCTTATTGAATTGAATGGAATTAAGTAGATGACATATAAATATAAATAATTCCAGTATCATTATCAGGTAATATATTTCATTATTACTTATTATATATACTTTATAATCATTCATGAATGGTTAATCATTGAGAATGAATCTCATCGCGTCGTGGAGACGGTAGTCCGTACGTACGCACGAGCGATGATATCGTTCCCATGGTCGTGGAATTGTGTTGAAGTGTATTTACACTATTTCAGTATCAATATCACTTTATAATAATCATATATAGTTACTCATTACACCTTTATACCCATCCAATTACGGTGGTGGCAGAAAATAGATTACACCACGGCGTGGAGACGGTATTCTGTACGTACGCACGCGCGGTGATTTGTTTTTTCCGTAGGATTGATAGAAGGTTAATTAGAGTTGTTTCATATTTATAATAACATATAAGTATATAAGAAATACTTATGTTATTACTTTATCATGAAATAACTAAAGAAGAAGAAGTTGAAGAAGAAAGAAATTGAAAAAGATCGGTAATGGATATTACCTCTTTTTGACGCGCCTTTTCTTAGCCTCCACTTAAAGAACTAAGGATGGTCTTTGAAGAATACCAGGACCTCTAGGATGATACTAGGGAAGTGGAGAAGGGATTTTGGCAGGGGTTGGCCGAGCTTTAAGGCTCAAGGTTGTGTAAGGAAGAGAGGGAGGAGGTGCCCTTTTATAAGGGAGGAGAGGGGAACCTTAGGAATATGTCAAAATATTATTTTATATTAAAGTCAAAATCGGTTTATAATGGTTACAAAGGGTATTATTTCGAACCTAAAGTGGGGATGGGTCGAAATCCTATCAACCAATAGGATTTAGACAAGTTTAGGTTATTATTTTAACCTTATCAATTAGATTTAACTCTAAGTTAAATAATTTAACTTTTACTGTGTCTTTTTGTTTTCTTACAATATATGGTTAATACACTTACTATAACATGCCAAACGAACCCCAAATTGTTTATTATTAATATATATATCCTTATATAAGTCCTTTGGCCGAACCTTAGATTTTTAGGAATAAAATAACAATTAATAATATAATATTTGATTTAAACACTATATTGTGTCAATTTTGACACTATTTGATATATGATTTTTTTGAAAGTCATAACAGAATTATATGTTCGAACCAAGTTGATTAAATCAACACTAATATATAATATTAACCTATAAAATTAGTGGAATTCATAAAAAGTCTCAAATTACATTTATTTTGGTGTTTATAACATCAATTATGTCAATATTTCATTAATAAGATAATTACTGCATCATCATTGTGTCATAAATAAATTAAAATATTTAATGTCTAAAAATTAAAAATAAAATACCATTATATAGGAAATCTTTTTATATTTCTAATGAATATTTATATTCGAATTTATCTTATGCATTACCCCATATTAAAAATGATTTACTTATTAAACTTTGATTTTAACTATTTTAACTATTCATTAAATAAAATAATATTTAATGTCATAATCTAATCCAAGTGGACCTAAATGGTCATATTATATTCATAAGGTTGTTTTTGGTCGAATTACACTTATCCAATAGAATTAGAATATGTGTTAGGGTAATAGTAATATCATATTTACCCTTAGTTACCCTATTTACTATTAACCGCAGTAAAAAAAGTAAAAAGTTACTATTCACCAAAAAATTATTTTTATCTCATTGATCCACATTTTACTTACTGATATCAACCGTGTCTGTCGGATTTTCGAAATTCCATTCACAGAAGCGGTAAAATTATGTTTTATGCCAAATTCAGTTTTTAACCTACCACTTAGTGGTTTCACTATTCATCAAAAATTGAAGTTTTTCAGAAAAATGCCAAAATTTCACCCTAAGCTATAATTGATATTCCGAATTAAAAAATGATTTCTATTTTACAAAATTCCCAACATATAAGTTGCATTAATTAATTTTATAATTAATTTCCCCTGTCACAACAAATAGCGTGTTTTTAAGAGATAATAACTATCAAAAGATTGACACTTGTTTATAACTGGTTTAAATGTGAAATTACATATAATGACCAACATTGTATTAAATTGTAAAAATATATTCTAAATATACTTTAAAACCACTCAAATTAATAATTTATCACTATTAATTATTTCTATTAAAAAAAGTTGTTTTTAATTAAAATTTAGTAATTTTCACTATTCATCAGAATATGAAAGTTATCCGAAAAGTACCAAAATTTCACCTTAGGCTAAATTCGATACTCCGAATCCATAAATGAAGTCCATTTTGAAAAATAAAATTTACAAAATTTCAAAAAGTGGTTATTACTATTCATAACGGCTAGTTTTAATAATATCTTAATAACATATCGTTGTTTAGCGAAACTTGGTATTGCGTACAACACACGCTATCGTGGAAGGTCGCGATTGCGTGTAATTCAAGCCAGGTCAGAGATGTGTGTTATGAAAGATCCTTTTGGTGTAGCATATAACACAAGACATTAATAAAATTTAAAAAGAATATTTTTCATAAAATCTCGGGCTGTTACAGAAATACCATAAATGAGGAAGATGAGTTATGAGTAGGTCTTACCTCAAGATACTGACTGAAAAACCCAGAGAAATCCAAAAAAATGCCCTGGAGGAGAGGGATCAAAAAAGGGGGTGACACATTTAGCTAGAGATAAAGAGGGGGAGGGCATCATACGAAATGAATGGGGAGGAGGAAAAGAACAAAATGGAGGAAATAAAGAAATCGAGGAAAGAAAAAATAAAAGAAAAATAAAAGAAAAAACAAAATTTTCAAATTTTGGGTGACCCAAACGACTTGCACATGGTTTACAAAATTGTTTTCTATATATAAACTGGCCACTTCCAAGTCTATGAACCCTCATATAGTTACCATTAGATAGATTAATGGTTGAGAAAACTGTTCTCAAACCATGCCACTCAGAACTATCAACCCACATATCAAAACTATATTCTTGGCACACATTTTAATAGATTGTTCAGAATTTGTGTTCCATACCACTGACTCACTTGGGAATCCTCATAGGTACTTCATAGTTACTCCTAAATGTGTGGTATAATTTTGAAACAGATAAAATACAATTAAAAAACTCCATCCCACCAACTACAAGGACTCTGGTTTGATGAAGCACCAGAAAAAATAAGAACAAAAATAAATAAAATAAATTAAAAATTATTGGTTTAGGGTGTGAAAATGTTGGTACTCAATAGAGGTTCTAATCCCTTGAAACTTTAAATAAAAGAAAACAAAAAAATAAATAAGCCAAATTTCACTGATTATGTTTTAATATATGATGATTTCACCCATTTTATTATTTATTGAATACTGTATTTATATAATATATATTAAATGTACAACTATTTATGAAAATTATTTCTTCTCCACCTACTAATTCTAGAAATGCTGAGTAATAACATATTACAGATGATAGAATTAAATTTTATAAGGTGAAAAATATATGGTTGAAAGAAGACCTGATCAACATAGCATGGCAGGGTTAGTAAAAACTATTACAGTGAGAAGAAATACTCTAAAATTCAAGGCTAGATGGAATACACATAGACAAACTATTGAACCCAGAAAATCAATTTTCATTAGTTATGTTATGGTTACCACTCGAATGGATGTTCCAATTGATATAGATACACATAACAATGTTGCGCTTGAATTTAAGGCAATAATTTAAGATGATACTCTAATCACATTATAATATACTTCCACTATTTTATTTTAAAATAAAATAAATTACACTGATATACTCTTAATTTACACATGAAGGGTACATTTATATTAAACTATTTCGAGATAAAATTCATTCTAATGGTCTTTATAAAGCCTTATAGATAATTTTAGACACATATTATATAAAATAATGTTAGTAATATTGAGGTTAATGCATACCATCACCCACAATCCATATACCCAACCATTATAAACCATGTATTATATGATGGTTTCATTAACTATTAGGAAGAGGAAGCATTTAAGGTATATTATGACATGTAATTTTTTATTTTATTTTATATTTATTAATTAATTAGATGTAGAATTATTAATTTAAAAAATAGAAATGGATTTCATAAAATAAGTCACATGCCAGAAAACCCATATACCCCTATTGTAATCTCAAGGTTTGCATCATTTTAAAAAATTTATATTTTATTAATCTATAATAAAACTTTTATGTGATGTGAAATAACATCATATTTATGTTCATTATCTATATGTTAATTAATGAATCAAAAACTCAAGGAACTTCCAATTCACATCAAGTGTGATAGATTGAGGCTCATGCATGTAAAAATGTATAAATAGTTGATGAAAACAAACATAAATTATGGAATCATTTTTAGGTATCTCATAATTGAAATTTTTTCTTATTTAAAATAGTATTACATAATAATGACTACTAATCTTCCAATATGTTTTAACCAATTTAGATACAGTAATGTCTATCAATTATAACCATTGAGAAACTACTTTTAGTAACTTTGATGCACCGAAAATAGTATGTACAAGTTAGAGGTGTAGTCTTGTAGTGTCACCCTGATCATACTTTGAGAATAAAATAACATAGTGGGACACCAATTAGAGAATTAAAGACATGCAATATCATACATATTTCCATAATTTAAAAAATCAGTTGCATACTGATGTGATAAACCAATTTATTCTAATTGGTCAATGAGAAGAAACAAAAAATTAATAACACCATCATGAAGAGGTATAGTTCTCCATCTTAGGAGATATCCTTTCCCCTCAAATTCCTACCTCACACATTAAATCAATTTTTTCCATAAAATTTACTTTTAAATATGAATAATTCAAATGTAAATACCATTATTGTACTAAAATTATTCATGTTGAAATTTATTATGATTTATATTTATCATAACCCACCATTTCCCTATTGTGAGACATGCCATATACAATATCTAGGGATATTATACAAAATAAACAAATTCTAAAATATTATTTGAGGGTAGGGATTCACGTAGTTCAAGAGTTGATCTTAAATATACTTACTTCCATTAATGATCTTGGTGTCCACATGGTCATAGTTGATATTAAAAATTTTATAACATTGTTATTAAATTATTTAAATATACTTGATGATAGTAATGAATTGCCATGCCAACTTATTTTTTATGAAAAAAATTTAACAATTAATGAGGAAAAGATGTGAACTGAGGAATGTTATTTTAGAAATATAAAAAAATGAAATAAGTGGTCAATGTAAGAGAATCTAAAGAATCAAATAATATATTGAGAGGATCTCCTGAGGGTACATTTAACCCAATAATTCCACTTCTTCATTTATTAACATCATAATTTAATGTAGGTATAACATAAGTAGAAAAAATATATCCTTATTTCATTGAGTTTTATGGTGTGGAATGGATTTTTCTCGACGGTTTGATTGATGGGGGTTTTAAGGCCATTCTCAATCGTCTGTGTCTGATATTCCATCCATTTTCACTTCCCTAGAAACTCTCAATAGTTCCCTCATTTGTAGTAGGGTACAGACCTACATTCCAAAAGCAGGCAGTCATCTGAGTTTTCAGGCCCAACAACTCTTTGGGACTCTCATTGGTTTAGAGGATGGGAGTTCGATATAATCACACCCTTTTAATGGTAATTATTTCCTAATCTGGGACTCTCTTATATATTTAATATATGTTCATGAAATACTTCATAGACCCTGATATAAGACTGGTTACCACTATGGCAATGTCTTGATTAAAATATGTATCAATATGGACAATCATGTGTATATCATGAGTTCTCTATCAATGTATTACTTAATTATGATGCCTTGGTCCATGTCTATGTTCAAGGAATCTACAGTTTATTTATGTTTATGGACATGGATAATGTCATAGGGATGGTATTAAACCTATATGAGGCATCCTATGTATCTTGTGAAACATGAATTAAAACCCATGTAGTTTTCTTGACATAGTTTCATGTTATATGACTGGAGATATCCATGCAGTTTCACATCATATGGTGAGGATTTTTATATCATTTTTAGACTTCAGTGAGGCGTCCTATGTATACCATTTAATATAAAAATCAAAATCCAGGTAATTATTTCCATGGTATCTATTCGTGAGAGATGTGACATTAGAGGCCCTATGTGGGAGTTATGCATATGTGTCTTCCCTTTATTGCTTCATAAAGAATATATCCCTCTGAGTGGATATGAGATGTAATCAGTCTTACATCCCAACAGTGAATCATTACTAGTGGAATTCTAATCATGTTATTGGTAAAATCACCACTAGTCTCTAATCTCATGTGATCCCTGATCTGTGTGTTAAACAAGAGATAACCGTAGATCGAACACATTTCATTTGAGCATATTCATAAGAGGCTAACAAAATAAAGTCACCCTTTGAGAGGAATGATCACCCATATCATGGAGGAAATGGTATGTAGCTTAGGAATTGGGAATGCATCTTATGTATCTCGAATATGGATGAAATTAGAGTTCTTGTAGTTCACTTCATCCAAATACCGCTGATGGGTTTGAGGTACTTGTGGGGACATTTGGGATTTATAAATAAGATGATGCTCATTGATGATCAGTCTTTAGAAAGGCTTCCTACATATACTGGTTATGGTGGGAATCATAGTTCTCGTAGTTCATCTGATCATTGCTTACACTATGAGATTTCCCAATTAGAATACTCATATTATGATGCGGGTTGGGGATTACACTCTAGGGTCTCCCAATTGGTTAGGGATTACACTTTAAGAATGCCCGATTGGTGAAGAAATATTATATTATATATGATTTCAGGGATTATGCACTAAGACAACCCATTTGGTACACTCATATCATGTTGTTGGTTGGGTCTTACAATATTTGGTCTCCTAATTTGTATAATCATTCTTTTCTTCTGACAAATTAATGAAATGTAGTGATGACCATGATGGTTTTTCCGAGAGTATGATATTGGTAAGGTCATTGAAGGGCATGAACCTAGGTCATCAAGGACACTTCCTCTATCAAAGGGGAATGAGGTTGAAGGTTATTATTCCAAATCCACATGGAATGAGTCCAAGTAAGATGTCGTAAAAGGTTTTCATTTCTTAGAGGATTTGTATGACATGCCTCAACCATCTACTAATTAAGTTCATATTGTTCACTTCATATGTTGTGGAATTAATCATAAATGTCATTAACATTTGAGGGTGTCTACCTGATCAATTGGTATACCTTGGATGCCTTCGAATGGGAACAGTATCATTCCCAAGATTCTTTGTATGACCAAAGAGGGAATATCTAGGGTCTCGTGCATGATCATCTAACTTGTACTCATATGTCTTTTCCGGAGAGAAGCAAATATGTCTAGGGTCTCATGCATTATGAAAGCAGACATGATCATGCATTGTCACATGATCAACCAGACTTGTCTTTAGAATGTCACATGTCAACAAGGATATGTCTATAGACAATCTTATGATCATTCTGACATGTCAATGATGTCTCGTGAGGTCATACTAGCTTTTCTAAAGCTTATCATATGATAATATGGTCATGTCAATGGGCCGTCACCTCATTAATCATGACTTTTCCTTGGGTCATTAAATGACCATGGTGACATGTTAAAATATTTTCAAGAGTTTATCCCAACTTGTATGAGGCTTGTATTTCCATGAACCCGGCATGTCCAAAGTTTCCCAAGGACATCATGATACCATTAAAGGGTATCGTGATCATGTTTCCTTAAACCATTCACTTGGTGGGGTCTCTCATGTGTGTTTAGGGACTTTAACTCATTAAAGTACCACCAGTGTATATCTAAAGGTATTATCCCCAATGTTTCATGGGAAACAATAAATATTCCCAACTGTACATGTTGATGGAATACACCATAGGGGGTTGAATGGAAAATGGAGGTCTTATCAACAGATTTATATGCATATGAAGGTAACATCTAGATGATACTCATTTGTTAATGCAATTCACATGAAATCAACAAGGACTCATGAATAAGTCTTCCAATGTGTACGGAGGATTCCCAATGACATCAAAAGCATAGGTGGTGTTCCTTTGTATATACAGATAAGATTTTTCCTACATGGAAACCAACATGCTAGATGGTCTCTTCATGAAATCACATGATGACCATGAATTTGTGATTTTCATGACCTTCATGAGGTCTTGTGATGAGATCTATAGTGATATGTGGGGGGTTCATATCAAACCATCCACATGTATGGGTAAAATCATTTATTCCATGGTGAGGAGGAATGAATTGATAAAGATCCGCATGGATACTGCATATTTAGGGAGTCGTTACTAGGTCTGTGTGTGTGTATCATAAGACTAAAGGTTTAAGACAAGACAAGGGGGCCTGCATGTTTACCAGTACATTCCCATGGACATCAGCATGGGATATCTTGTCTAAATACCTTCAGTATGTGGATGAACAAGGACATATCAGGATGATGGGACCCTCTCTATCAACTCTGCATGTACCAAAGATATTCATCTCAACTTCATACACACATCATGTGATAGTAGTCACATGTCTATTATTCCACCTCATGATTTCCAAAGGATTACATGAGGGACTCCACAGGAACATATGAAGTGTACATCTTGGTCTGAGAGGAAGGGTGTGTGGTCAAGGGTTTTCTTGATACTTCATCTCTCAGGGTATCGTGTGATTTCACTCTATAGATGTCCCATGATTTTCATGACCAAGAAAGGGTCTTGTGATGGATATTCCAACCATGAATGGTTATTTTTGTTGAGGAGGTGTGTAATAGAAAAGGAATACACTTTCATGAAGATGGTTCATGACCATGCAACCTAGTTGGCTTCAATACAGGGTCTCACGATGGTTCCATCCATCACACTAAGGACTGGCAGTAGGTGTTTTCTGGTAAAGACAAACATGCCCAAGGTTTTATGCGAGATATGTTAGCTAGAGAGGTATTTGTACTAAAAAAATATAGGTGGGACTCTGTGAATTGGTGAAAAACAAGATTTGGTGAGGTTGAAAACCCCACATGTAATAGGTGATCATGTAAAAACTACACAAGAACCAAGTGTAACATAGAATTTGGTTCATCTTGTGACCAACAGATCTTAAAACGACCATGTGTATGGACATCGTGATTACTGAAGGATTTCTCCAGTGGGTGTCGTCTGGATTTCATTATTTTTTGGATCTCTTCCTTCCATCCATCTTGCATGTGCCTTTTTGGATGGATTTGGGTGTATATAGGCTGTGTGAGGCTGAAGGGGGGAATATTTTAATAAGATGAAGGACACATGAACCAGTGAGGTGGTGGAGATCGCAACGCATGATCATTTAATATGATCATGTCATGAAATTGTTTTCCATCTATGGAAAATATTGATCCTAGAAAATCTAAGTAAATTTGGATTGAAAATGCATTAAAGGTAGAATGGGTTTGTGGTCACTAAAATTTTTGTGACTTCTACGTCACTTGTCTTTACCTCAGTTGCTTGATCAAAGGATTGACATGATATTTCCTCATCTTAATTTTATTAAGTTGGGTGAACTAAAAAATATATGACATAAATCAGATATAAAATACAATAGAGGAGGAAGGGGTTTGCAGTTTCAAAATTACTTGCGACACCTCTTCTATCTTTGGTTTGGTCGCATGACCAAAGGATGATCATGCTCTAGCCTAGATCAATGTCAGGGGATATTGCAAAAGGCCCATGGAATCCTCAATCAGAGCCCATGGAGGCTTCTTCTTATTGTCTCAGACTCACATATATATTTACAATTGTATGGAAATGGTGGAGAAGCTTAGTGTCGAGTGATCATGCAACTGTCTTTGAGTTTCCTTGTTGATCTATCTTTGGAGGAGTGAGATGGATGAGTGGTAGGTTGAATATTATGGACTTGTGGTTCATGGGATCTCCTCACTTGAACTCACAAGGTAGTGGATTGAAATAGATGGTCGGGATCAGTGGAGATCATGATCAGATGGCGTAGATCACTGGGAGTCAAGATTAGATGGACCCGATTCGATCTCAATGAAAATATCACATCCCACATTGAATTCCCACAGAGATTCCTCTCTGATATATAATCCATTCCATGGCATCCATTTGTTCAAACTTAAAATGGGCTTGGCACCCATACCATCTGTATCACTTCCACCATAGGCTTCGGCCCACCGAGTCTACGGATTGGACTTTGCATGTGCACCTACAAGATTTCACACCATAGGCCCTATACATAGGCTTGAACTCCTCTTGCGGGAGCTATGATTCTTTATTGGTCTATCAATTGGCCCAGGATGACTCCCTCTAGGTGTGTTAGATATCTAGTCCCACATGGGCCTTTCATCAAATTTCCTTGGATGGCTAGTGGATAGCCATTTTTTTGGACAAGGGTAGTAAGAAAAACCATTAACTACAAATAATAAAGTTCTTAGTAGAATATTAGAGTCCAATATTGATCTCCTCAAACCCCAAGAATTTATGTATTCAATTTCAAAGTATTAATACATGGTCCTCAAGTATTTGATGGAAAAGTGTAAAATATAAAAATATTGGTTTTAAAAAATTCCACCCCATAGAATGAGATTCATCGAGATGAAAATGAAATGATTTTAAGGTAAACATAAATCACTTTACTATATATCTGAATATTAGATGATTCGATAAAATAAAATTCCTAAGAGGATTTGTCTTGAGTATGTTTGAGGTACTATCAAATGTTATGAAGATGATACATCTAATAATAACTTCACAACTGAATCCAAAATAGATGTAACATTGACTAGGATCATGGATATCCTAAAATTGGAATGTATCTGGATTAAAAAATGGAGTGGGGATTGGGTGGAATAGAACATGTGGCTGGATCCGACGTAAAGCACATGTTTCTACATATCCGATGAGGATTAAAATAAATCCCAATGTAGTTCTGAAATATGCCACTATACATATCAAATTTAGGTATAGGATACATAGGTTTATAGATGATGAAATATATGATGAATATCCTTATGTATATATTGCTCATATGTAGGAGGGGAAATTCCACTATTTTTATGAAATATAGAGTAAGGATCCATGTTTCAGTGGAGACATTGATCAGATCATTAAAAATGCCCATCCTTTGTGTGAAATACCAAACATATCTGACTACCTTTGTTTGAGTACTTCAATTTCTATATGTTGATTTTTTAGAAATGTTCATGAATTCCCACTATCATGAAATTATTCATTAGTGTACATTCTTCTAGTAGTATTGAGATTACCTAATTTACAAGGAAAATTTGGACATGTTATCCTTCTTGGATTCTCTAAAATTTTCTTATATTAGGGGAATTAATAAGAATAGATTTATTTTTTATAAAGGAATAGGATAGGCCCCAGATGTTTTTATCTTTTTTATTTTTCCCTTAACTTCTTCCAAATATTTATATCGAGAAGATATAGTGGGAATGGACATGTATTTTTCTCAGGCTGCAATTTTATAGGTTTTCATAATAGAAAGTATTTGTACCTCCTCTATTTTATAGATTCTCAATATTCCTTTCATCCCAAAAAGTGCATGTCCATCGATCGAAGGCTCAACCTTTTCCCCAGATTCCCCTATCAGTTTTCATCTTACTGAGTACCATTTCCCTTTCTATTTTAAAGACCTACATGCTAGACCATCACTGCGATGTTTTTTAGGGTCTTTAAAATTAGAACGTTTTTTTAATGTAGTTTAAGGTATTCTTGCTTGGAAATTTTAGATTCTATGTACTTTAAAGTATTACCACTAGTAATTTTATATAATATGGGACTAGAAGAATAGGGATGACTCAAAATACTATGGGGTGATGAGTTCTACCATGATGTTTCCAAGTATCACAATGAATGGTCTTACTTTCTTGCAGGGAGTATATATATTTAGTTGGCATGTTAAATCCATTATGCATCTATAGCATGACCTATAAAATCTGATCTCCACTCTTTTACTTGGGATTATGGAATATTTATGGGGTGAATTTGGTTGAGGGATAAATACAAGGGAATCTAGGCCTTCCTGGATAGTTGGAATGTGGATGATGTAATTCACAATCAAAAAGTATGAACATGGTAATATGGAATGGGGTATACCTGTCATGTATGTCCATTAACACTATTGAGTGTCAGGTTCCTCCATTGTGTGGCTGAGGCTCACAAGGATTAGGAATCCATTTATACTAGGCCATGATGTCTCTGGTTTGTTGGTCTGATCCCTTTTCATTAGTATTATGGCCAAACTGAGATATCTTCTTTCCTTTCTAGGGGTTATGAATTATTTTTGAATGCTCAAACATCTAGACGATGAATTAGGGTATGGAAGGAATGCTATCCACAAAATGGTTTTGTAACCCTAGGGAAATGTGGCTCCAATTGAATAGATCGATCCATATACCTTATGGTCATGAACCACATGTTGTGTTCCCCCAAAAGGTTCATAAATGAAGGGTCACATTCCATCCTTAATAAAGAGTTCAAAACATGGTGAGAAAACATCGAGGATATCAGATCTCCTCGAATTGTATGATATGGATATTTTAAATCATAGTCCAAAGTGCTCAAGTCATGAGAATGGTATAGGAAAACCACACCAGGGATATCATAAAACACAATGGGGTGATAATTTCCTCCATTTTGATTCCAGGATCATAAGAATTATGAATCCCTTTATATTGGGCTAAGGTATCTCTAGTTTGTGGGTTTGAGCCCTTGCATCAATATCCTGGCCAATTAGAGAAATATATTTTCATCTTTAGGGGAAATGAAAGGTTTCAAATGACCTAAGACACTTTAGATCATAAAGTGGGATATATGGAATATATAAGATCCAAGAAGGGTTTGGGTACCCTAAAAGTTTCACCACCACTTGTCAAACATATTATTGCAGTGAGGAAATGTGACCAATAATTACTCTAATTTTTTCTTTCACCAGGGGGTCTAACGATCATAGATTTGATTTTAATAAGTCTATAAGTAATACCTAATTGATCTTTATGAATTATTTATTTATGCCATTATTTTCAGACTAAAATTTTACAATGAAGACTTTATAGAACAGAGACAAGAATTTTTCTCTAGAAGACCTTTGAAGGTTTTCAACCTGATTTTTTTATCCCATTCACAAGTAGTTTAATATCTTGTGATTTGGGATATTATAGGATATATTTTAAGTTTGTATAGATTTGAGCAAAGTGTGAGCAGTTTATGGTCATGAAACATATGGACATAATATGGGAGATGTTGCAGAAGTGCATAATTTGGATGCCCAGGGTTAAGAGTACTCCAATATCCTTATGAGATAGAGGTGAAAGTGTATTAAATCAGGGATTATGGTTCTTAAGAAATGATTGATGATATGGGGAAATCATTATTTGGATAACTTAATACACAATGAGGTGCTATGTTACGTTGTGGTGACATCAGCCTCATGAGAATCATAAATCCTTTTATACTAGGACACCATGTCTCTCGTAAGTGGGTCTATGCCCTCAAATTAATAGCACAGTCAAACAAAGATATTTATTTTACTTTTCAAGGGCATTGAAAGGTTATAGAAACCTAAATTTCTTAATCTATGAAGTTTGGTGTATGGAATGAGGTGCTTAAAAAGATGATGGAAGCACCTTTTTCTCTAGTTGTCCAGGGTAAGGCTCTTATGGCCCTTTGATAAGTATGGATGATGAATGATGGTTTTCCATCTTGAAGATCATGTAGTTGGGAAATGCCTTCGTTTAGTTTAATTTTAGGCTATAAGAATGTTATTTCTTATAGTTTAATGTCATGTGATAAGGATGTACTTTCATGTAGTTTAACATCATGTGATAAGGACATGCTTCCATCTGTTTAACATCATGCGGTAAGGACGTACTTCCATAAAATTTAACATCATATGGTAATGATGTACTTCTATGTAGTTTAAAATCATTTTTATGGACGTACATCTAGGATGTTTAATACCATGCCATGAGGACGTAGGAATCGATGTGAAAATTTGGACTGTGGCTGGACCCAATGATGAAAATCTAGGTGTCACTACATATCCAGTGTCAATGGGAATTAAGTAATATGTAGTTCTTGAAATAACATGTATTTTAGTGTCATGCGATAAAGATGTTGAAAAACTAATGTGAAGGGGAATGTTTCAGTTAGGCCCAAATATGGAGATTTGTGAATCACTACATGTCTCATGAGGATGAGAATAAAGCCACAAGTAGATCTAAATGAAGTCTCCTGTGGGTGTTTGGCCCATACGTAGGGAGGGGAATTTTTTTGTGACTGGGATCAGTGTTGTTAATTTGAACTGCACTAAGTAAACTGTGAGGCCAGGAATCAAGTCACACAATGTTCTTGAATAGGAAATACTCTATGGAGGTATGAAGCTTACATAGAGGTTGGAATTATTTCCATCGTTTATTTAGGCTAGGCCCAGGATTGGAGATCAATGTGTCAGTATATATCTCATGTGGATGAGAAACATGATATAGGTATTTCTTGATGTTCCATATAGTTTAAAATCACGTGGTAAAGATGAAGGTGAACTAACATGAATAAATTGAAATGTGGTGGTTGGGCCCAAAGTTGGAAGTTTGGGAATCACTACATATCTCATGTGAATTGGAATTAAATTGTTCGTAATTATGAAGAAATCACATACATTTTAACGTCATGTGGTGAGGACAAATGTGAACTGACATGAATTGATGGGAATATTGTGGCTGGGCCCAAGGGTGGGAGTCTTGGAATCACTACGTATATCAATCGAATGAGAATGAAACCAAAAAGTTTTCTAAATAATTGTGCAGTTTAAATTCATATAGAAAGGATATTGATCATGTAGTTTAATATAATGTGGTGAGGACACATGGTATGACTTTTATGGTCTTTTATTCGGGACTGCAATGAAATTATTGTGTACTTTTGTGCATTTTTTGTGAGGGTATGTCCCCGCTACAATTCTTAAGCTCACGTGATCTATGCTCGGTGTGAGAAACAAAAAATGGTAAGTGTTTATCTACAATGTAGTGATAGTTGAGGGTATAATGAGGGAATTTTGGAATCATTTAGTGGCTGGACCATGAAAAAGAATCAAGGCATCTCTATCTATCTCATAACGATAAGAATCAATCCATACATAGTTCTAGAAGATTCGTGTAGTATAACATCATATGGAAAACACTTTGGTGACTCAACCTGAATAGAGATGGACATCATGCCTACATGCTATTTTATGTCATGCATTAAGAACCTAGGACATTCAGTTAAATGCCTCACGGTAAGGATGAAAGATGTCGTGCAGTTTAATGTCTTATTATTTAGATGGAAGATGTAGTGTAGTTTAATGTCTTCTTGCTAGGACGAAATATGAAGTTCATTTTAATGCATTTCTTCTAAGATGAATACCATAAAATTTAACAACATGTGGTTAGGATGAATGATTGTACTTACACTAATGTGGATTCCCTTATCATTCTTTGATGGTTGATAAATAAGACTACCTCCTCCTGATCTGGATCGTCCAGGACAAATGTTGCATTATCTAATGTGTCAGCCCAAACATTCTATGAATGTGGAACATTATTCAATGTATGTTTAAAAGGGAACTTTTCCTTCATTCACCTAACATAGTTAGTGTGAAGGCCCAGTTCATCTTTTTTGAAGGAATATTCACCATTGACCTTCTTATCACTGACTCGGAATCCCCTTTGATGATCAGGTATGCTATTTGCGGTTGTAGGGATACATCCAACCTAGTGATGAGGGCTTGGTATTCCACCTTGTTATTTTTCATCCTTTAGATAGTGAGAAATAGAAAGAAATCTACTTTGTCTGGATAAACAAATGAAATCCACAGGCCAACCCAGTTGAGATTTGGGTTTTCGATCCTCATTCGGATAGGACTTCATGAGGCATTATCAAAATACATCCCCCATGTCTAGGGAGTGTCATGGGCATATAATACCTATTCATCTAGAATCTCAATGTCTTCTAGTATATTTATTGGGATAGAATGTGCAATGATGAAATCAGTTAGGGATATTCCTTTCAGTTACTTCTATGACATGAATTGAATGTCATATTGTTAAATAATTACCACCCATCATGCCAAGTTCTTAGTTAGTATTGGATGACCAAAGATGTAAATGAGATGATCGATAAGAGAGACCAATTGGACTTCATGGTTCTATAAGTATTACCTTATATTTTTCACAGTGATGATGGGTGTGTGATGGTTCTTCTCGACATCAATGTATCAGGAATCAACACCTAGCATAGTTAAGATGAAGTAATATAGAATATTCTCACTCCCTACATCATTATTTTGTGTGCGGAGGGAAGATAATGAGAATTCCACAGAGGCCACATATAAGATAAGTGGACTCCCTTCCACTAAAGGTATCATGATCGGTGGATGTAGTAGGTACTAATTTAGATGTTCAAAGGATTCCTGGCGATCATCATCCAATCTCATTGGGGATGATGTTAGTAATCCATCTTGGGTATTGTACTTCATTAGATGAATTTGGATTTTATTGATTTTTCAACTCTCGCCTCTACATCGATGACATGAGAGGGGTGCATTCTCTTGGCTGCCTTCATAAATCATCAATTCTCATTGGGTATCCTAAGATGGGTTTTAGCCACTTTTGGGTTCAGTTCGGGAATTTCTATGTAGTCCCAAGGAAACACATATTGGTTCTTCTTCCAAAATGATATGTACATATATATCTCTTTGAGGGGTATGGCAGAAGTAATCAGGGTAGGCTTTGAGTCTTCTTTTGTTCCTAGACTTATCTACCTAAGTTAAATTATGGAAGTAGAGACACTATCTTAGAATGGCGGAGGGGAGTTCTAGATGTCATCCTCATCTTATTCCATCTTAGAATATGTGGAGAAACTTCTAGATGAAGATGGAAATTTGGGTCTTCTCTATCTCTCTTATTTTAAGATAGGGCATGAGAGGAGAAATTATCATCCCATCTTATGAGAGTCATTTTAGGGGGATGTATGAGCATATTGAATTTTACACTATCACTAATGAGAGGTGGGGCTTTGACCTCTGAGATTTGATCTCCTACATCTACCATGATTATGAGGACCAATTACTCACTATTAATCATATTCTAGAAATTATCATGGGTGGTCCCCTAGCCCATTAGGATAAAAAATCTATACATCATCATCCAACATTAGTTTATAAACTCCATTTTTGTAGAAATATAATTCATTATATGTGGATCTTATTGTCTCAAAGGGGTAATAGTCACTATTTGGTAGGCCAAATTTCTCCATTGATACTGATGATGTCTCCTTGAGATTGAGATGCTTCCAAGTTTATCATCATGGGACTGGGACATGTTCCAGGAAGTATTTTTCATGTGATAAGGATGTCAATATGGGTGGTTAGGCTGAGATATAGAATCTAGGAGTCCCCACATATATCATTAAAATGAGATTCAAGAAATATGTAGTTCTTTAATAATAATATTGTTTAAATTCATTGAAAAAGACATAATCTCTGTCGTTTAATGTCTTTCAGTAAAGATGTCTGATGTGGAGTTTTGACGTCATCCAGTTAGGAAATGATCCATATGGTTTAATAATTTATAATAAAAATACAAAATTCATTTATGAAATATAGGAAATAATTTCAAGTAAATTTGATACATGATGTGGCTGGTATGACTAAAGGTCCATGTTTTAAGTTTAAAAGTGTAATTTTAGTTCAAAATGCACATCATATACTCAAAATCAAGAAAACACACTCTATATTTTCAATTGATACATTAAAAATTTATTATTTATAAATTTTTTAAATTTAATAAATAACATCATGTCAATATGATATAGGATTTAGATAGTATGACTAAACATGCATGTTTTCATTAAAAAGTGATATTTTGGTTAAATACATGTGTCGTATTTTCAAAAAATGAGAAAACATTATCATATTGTATTTATTATTTATAAAAATTCTCAAAAAATAATTTATGATATGTAGAAATTAATCCCATGAAAATCCAATAAATTGTTAGGATTGTATAAAAAAAAGTGTGAGTTTTTTTAAAGTGTCATTTCAGTTAGAAATGCAAATCACATAGTCAAAATAGAGTAACTATTATTGGATTGTATTGATATTTTAGGATAAAGATCCATTACTAAAAAATATTCTTCTACACATCATATAACCTAGTCACCTCCATAAGAGAATTCTTATTATTGAAAGTAGGTACCTCTTTTAGTGGTCATTGGATACACTTAAAAAACATGCCACCCACAAGCCATCCCCACCCTCACCCTCCCACACACACCTCCATACCATCTCCCCTACTAATGTTGTTCTTCCAGTCCTTTGACTTCTCCCACAACTATTCAAGAATTCCATAGTTGAGAAATCCTTGACCGACCATCGATACCCCCTCCGCTAAATCACACTATCCTTCTTGTTCTCCTCTTGACTTCACTGGATGATTACTTTTCCAATTCATAACAAATTCAATATAAAATTTAGGCATCGCATTTATGGTGATATATTCGAGGTAAGAAACATTTTTCATTATAAATTTTTTTTATTAATACTTCCTTATGAGAAATTATATTTTAGTGTTTTGGTTATGATGGATAGACTTATTCATGGTGTTAAGGATTAAATAATTGGATTGAATCAGCATTGTTTCCATTTTTAACCCTAGTTATCTAGTCTCATAATTATTATATGGAATTATGTCATCCATTAAATTGTTTATAAAATTATTATTGTTTAATTGGATCATCCTATGAATGGATTGAGTTTTGTAGCATGTCTTTATGTTCTACATTATTAAATATGGACAAAAGAGTGGGTATAGTGTTATTTATATACTATTGTTTTTTGTTCCAAAAGGGAATAAAGACCCTTGGATAGTTTTTAGGTTGTTTATTTCATGATAAAAATTCATAACTAATTGATTATATTTTTTACAATTAACAATTTTTATATGAATTTTATCTCACCTATTATGTTAACAAATAATTTTTTTTCTTGATAATATAAAGGGGTTGAAAAAATAGTGAAATCTTATTATCTTTCAATATTATGTTTCATTAATAGAAATATTTTTTCATATATGATATGTCTGTTACATTTTACTAACAATTTTTTAAATATATATATATATTCTTATTTAAGTTCTTGTATGAAATTTATCTCAAACTACATATCAGATAAATTTATTTTATTTTAAAGAATAAATATTCTATTTTATTTAAATTTAGATGAAATTTTGATGTTATAATAAATGTTGGAATTTATTTTTTTGAATTTATTATAAAAATGTAATCATAAGTCTCATGTAGTTTTAATATATTATTTTATAGATACATATATATATAAGAGATGGATTGAACTTTTGAATAAAATGTCTATAAAATATTTTCTAGGAACCATATAGTTTATTAAATCAATTAGAGGATTTAAAAGGAAATGTATAATTTTCCATGTAAAACCATGAAAATAGATATAAATTCCAATTGAGATAACATGAGGGAATGCATAATTTTTAATGAGTATTTTTAAAAAATATAAGTTTTCGACATGGACTAATCATGGGGAAAATGTGTTTATTTCCATCAAAGGGAAATAGTAAAAAATGATGTTAATATGAGAACAACTGATCTGAGGAATGAAATTTTTACTAATATAGTATCTGGGTTGAATCATAAATGCATTAGAATATATAATGATGGACCAAGTGATATTATTCCATGATCTAGTGCAGATAAAGAATCATTAATGTTTTCGAAAATAGTTATTTATGCATAAACTGAATTATAATATGAGTGTAATTTATTCTATGAAACATCATTTATTATGGATTTTATGAACCTTAAGGATTTTAATAGATGGTCAGACAAATAATTTGATATGTTTTTGTTGTTGTTGAAAAAATTACTTCACCCTAACACTATGATTCTAGAGTCATATTTCCATGCCCGTACATTAACCGAGAAATTAGGTTTTAAATATGATACCATGGATGCATGTTCATACAAATATTTTTTTAGAATAAAAAATACTGATCATGATATTTGTATAGTATGCGTATCATCTAGCTGGAAAGATAATGCGGGAAATCAAAATCAATAATGTTAGGTTTTTAAATAGGTGAAATTGATATCTGTAAAGAAAATTCCTTTCTTTCTTCTCAAGAATAGGCTGAAAATATTATCTATGTCATCTAAAATTTCAAAATTAATGACATGAAATGTGGAAATAAATCATGAAATTTATATTCTAACTCACCTAGTGAACTCTGCTATAGAGAAGGAGTTTTATTATAGGAACCTCAATTTTTCTGAAGATAGTTGTAATGTATAAATAGGGTTCACATCCAATTGTTTCAATATGTTATGGTCTATGGTGGTTGAAGTAACAATACATGGTATATTGTTCTTTTTTTTGGATAACCTTAAAATTTCACCTTTTATGAAACAACCACATATATTAATTACCACTCTAATTAATAGACATATAGGTATGAGTTATAATATTTATGTTTAACTTAATCAATTTATTGATGATCATACTGATGTTTTTGGTCAATTTTTAATGAATTATGATTGTGGGAAGAATGAAATTTTCATACTAAGTGATGCTTTATTGTGGACAATCAACGAATTCCCAACATCTTAAAATTTATTAGATCGGAGTATGAAAGGTGAATTTTATTTCAATTGATTCAATAAAATTAAAAATTCTACTGGTCTTAAAAATTGTAAAAAATGTGTATACATGTTTCCTATATATTTTTGTACTTACAACACAAGTTCTGAAAGGATCAGGTGACATTTGATGGTTCTATAAAATTAAAAATATCACTAAATATCCTGATGAGTGTGGAAATTTTATCATATATAGAACAATAAAATATTCCCAAGGTATATAACTTCCAAGATTTTGTGGATCGTTAATTTCCTTATATTTATAGTGTGAGTAGAATGTGTATCCAAAATTAGAAGAAGAATGTATTTCTTTGATCTACAATGATAAAAAATAACATATTAAGGCACAATTGGGATATCATTCAGATTGAATAAAATGAATGTGATAAAATATTGTGAACCATTTTGGGTACTTGTCGAAAATCAAAAAACAATGCTTGTGTATGAAGTGATTTTTAAGAAATGGGATTCAGTAAACTGTTGAATTTATAGTTGGATGAGGGTAAAAATTCATATATTCCTACTGTGAATTACCCGATTAGTATAAATGACAAAGACACATTCCTTTCCATTTTATAGATTCTTTAGGTTCTTGATTTTTATTGTTTAAATATCCTGAATCATGTGAATTTAATAAGAAGTACATTACAGGGATTGAAAATTCATGGAAATCACATAATACTTTAGCAATTTCTATCGATCACAATTTTTGATTATTTATCACCCAGTGTTGTTCAACTATTTATTTTTATGGGTAATTTTTTTATACCTCTCTATTTAAGAAATCTACCAAATGATGTTTTGAATATTTTTTCAGATAGGATTATTCTTATTCATTTTAACTGGTAAAAACTATTACCACCCTTGTTTTTTGATGTTATGGCCCAGTTGATGTTAAATTTATCAAATGAAATAATGTTTTTAGTCAAATTAAATTTAGGCGTATGTATCCCTTTGAGTGGTATCAAAATAGATTTAGATGATTTCTATGTGAAATATAATGTCTAGAGGTATCAATAACCAATTATTATTTGATGGATGGTTTTTTTTAACTTTTTTATTACATGTCTTATAAATGATGAAAAAAAATATGATAAGACCCCTCAGATTCCTAATGATATAGTTTACGAAGGAATCATAATTTATTTGGAAAACATGGAGTGGGTACAAGATAATTTTGACATCATGTTCAATACTCCATCATTTACACCATTTCTCTAATAAGAGTTATATCACTTTTACTATAGAAAATTTATGTGTTTATTTTTCATACATAATTTTATTATTTAAACATGTTACTATTAATTTTAAGAAACACATTTATGGGTTAAACAAATATATTCCTCAAGCTATTTATTTTTTGATTCAATGTTCTCACTATTAATTGTTACATTCATGTTTTAAGGCTTTTGTATGTATAGATGAAGTTACATTATGATTTAATTATATTAATGATTGATTTTTTACATAACATTATATTTAATTTTATGAATTATATAGTTCTATAACTTGTGGGAGTAAGGTGACCCAACACCAACTGAATAATATTACAAACTAGCGGACTATCTATCTATAATGTTTCATCATTACAAATATTTAAATGTTAATGAATTTAAATTTATCAATAAATATCTATATGAAAAAGATTAATAAAAATGGAGACATTGGTTTTCTATCTTTTTATTTTGGTTATTATTATAGTCAATTAGAATACATCTTTAAATATATATACATGCATGGGTTAAAATAAATATTATAAAATAGTAATTTGGTCTATCCAGTATATGGAACTAAAGTAGTTCAATATCATTTTGAATTGCTGAACTTTAGAAATATGTTATATATAGGTGAATGAGTTATTAAGAAACCATTCATTTTTTAATCATAAGAATAATAAGTTTTCATTTTTACCTTTCAATATGATATGTATTAGAATGTTGTTATATGCATTCTTGAGTTAAAATATATATTGTAAAAGTTTAATTGTTTTGATTTAATCTATGGAACTGATGTCAGTAAATTTCAGTTTACAATGGAGAACATTAAAAAAGTATATATATATATATATGAGTTATTAAAAAAAATTTCATATTTTCTTCACATGTAGAACATGTTTTCATTGTTCCTATTCTATCTGGATAGAATTATAATGTTGCCAAAAAATTCCAAGGTGAGGGGTGTTTTTAATTGAATGATATAAACCAAAGGATATTATCTTTTTCATGAAACATCAAAATAAAAACATTTTATATTGTTTTTAAGATTATATTAAATGTGTTAGAGAGACCATTGAAACATAAATAAGTTATTTACATGTTTAATGATGGGCCTGGATCTTTATCTCTATATGGCATCAAAATTATTTTTTATCTATTTAGATATTTATGAACTGTAAAAAAGTTTTCATGCATTTAATATATATTCTTTGATATAAATTATATGTTTGTTTAACTAAAAATATTTTATATGATTGAAAAAATGTCCGAGGAATATAAACTAGGTATGCAGAATTTGAGAGATGCACCTACATCTAGGGGTGGAGGTATTCTTGAATGTAAATGTTTTCTTATTTTTTAATTATGCATTGAACATATATACACATCTGTAAATTTATTTATGAATTTTTTCTAGTGGGGTATAACATCAACACTTATTATACTCTCAATAGATTACCAAGTTAATGTATTTAATCATGTTATTCTGACACACCCATTTATATATCATTCGATGAGATGTGCCATCTAGTGAGAGAAATGACCCTTTCTCTTTTTCTGAAATGGGATAATATGAAATATATTAACCAAAAATATTTTCATTGACCATATATGACTATGTTTTAATCCCTTAATATACAATAGGTATACATTATAGGTATGTTTTGATAAGTTGAACATTTTTTAACTATGTTTAAAAAACCCATATATTTGTGAAAATTTTTTATTCACTTAAATAATATGATAGTGTTCCCTAGTGAGTTTTCATCTATTTTAGAATAAATATTTTTATAAAATGTGGATATATTAAAAGGATAGAGTGAATTGGGAAACTGGGTAAATTATATGATTGCCAATATATTCAAAACAGAGTAATAATAGGAGGTATTCGCTCATAGTGGCATGTTTTGGTTTCATATAAGTCTAGTGAGACTGTGAAAGTGAGAATATGTATTTTAGTATAAAATTTTTTTCAATAATTTTTTGAATTTACATGTTTAAAATTTGAATATATTCAATGTAGGTTGCAATAATGATTCATTTAACGAACCATGCGATGTACAGACCGCCTCATATTCATGGGACTCATCACATGTCCCATGTTCAATATGATATTTTTATCATTTTCATTTTGAATACATTATTTATATGATTTTGTGTCATATAGTTTTATCTTATTATTATATATCTAAGATAACATTGTGTGTCTACTAATAGAATATATGTGTGGATGATGACTCGTGAATGAAATGATCTTAATGTTGCAACTCTTATAGTATATTTTTTTATACTTTATTAGTTCTGTCATTTAAATATTATTAAAAAAATTCCTAATTTTATAAAATAAATACACATATACATACATATATATATATATATTACACAAGATTAATTTGAGTCTAATTTAGCACATCTTCTAGAGGGACAATGATAGCATTCCATCTTGAGGAATAAGATATCCAATCACATCATTGGTTGTGACAAACGTGGAAACAATTTTTCATATGGAATAGTTATTCTTAGTTTTATATCATTAAATGATGTGGTTGTGGTGCCAAGTTTTTATAGTACGATGTAGTATGTGATATACTTGGTGGAATGGATTCTTGTGTCTCAAGTGGTAATTACACAACTTTTAATTAAAGTCATAGCAATGCAGAGCTATCTATTATGGGGTTATGGTGCACAAGATATGAAAATATAGGTTTATAAAAAAATATTTTTCATTTTATATGAAATTCATTATTATCCCCTAGATAATATTTTTTTGTAGACCATGTCACAATGGATGTAGTTATAATTCATAGACATACATGATGTATTAGATATAGGATTTTTGTTCAGTTTTATCTTTCCGGTTAACCATTTTGATTAAATGAATTATTTCATTTTTAATATTTTTATTAAATTCAAAAATAATATTTATAATTTCATCAAAATGGAATGTCACTAGTTAGGGGTTGAAACCATATAAATATGCGCATATTAGACGATATGATCGAAAGTGTTGTTTTTTTTCAATGAAATTTTTAATAAAATGAAAAATCATGTAAATTGGTTGAAATATTAAATAAAAATGTTCATCAGAATGAATACTTGTGAGAATGATCCTTAAATGTACAAGTAAACTTCTTGTTAAATGAATGCTTGTATTGATTGGAAAGGCTCAAATTACATTTTCACCATTATTTTTTAATTAAAATATCATATCATTAATTAAGGGGGATAAATAATCAAATATATTTAGATTAGTGTGAAAACATAAGAGATTATTCATCAATTAATTTATGATCTTTGTTCATCAATTACGTGTTAATAAGATTCGTTGATTTATCAGTACGAAAAAAATACATTTAAGTATTTAATTCATTTATGAAAACGGAATGTCTCCCACCAGATGGTCAGAATTAAGAAAAAAAGTTTTGATTGGCATCTACACTTATGATAAATATATTCAAATAATTTTTGTTATTTATGAATAAATTGTGCATCAATATGATTTCTAAAATTCTCGATATGATGGAAAGTGTGATTTCACAGTATTAATAGTTTTAATGAAGGGAATATCAATCATCAAGGGGTCAAAACCATGAAAAAAAGCTCATATTGATATGAAAACAAAGTTAAATGAAATATATGTCAATTATGATCTATATTAACCATCTATATTTCAATATCATACTCAAATGGGTTGGTATTATTGAAAGCTACATTTTTTCCTTCACATTTATAATAAAGTGATAAATCATATTAAAGGGGTAACAACTAATAAAACATATATTTATTTAAATTAAAACTTCTGATAATTATTATAGAGTGATTTATGATCTATCAAACGCAAATTTGATTTAATCATACACTCACATTACTCAGTATAATTGGAAACATCATTTAACCATTATTCAGTTATTAAAATGAAATATATCATATCTTGGGATAAAAATTTATCAAATGTGTTCGGGTTGATATTTAAACCTAAGAGAACAATCCCCAAAATATTTGTGACATCTATGAATCAACCATTTATAAATCAGATTCCCAAATTTATCTCTATGATCAAAAGTATATTTTCACATGATTAATTGTTGTTAATAATGGAGAAATCACTTATATAATAGTTAAGACCAAGAAAAAAAGATTTCATTTATTTGAAAACATATGTAAATGATATTTAATTCATTTATTATTTGTAGGATTCCTCTATATATCAAGATCTTATAGGAATTTCTTTGTATGATCAAATGTTTTATTTGTCCATCGCATTCACAGTAAAGTGGAAAATCACGTAAAGTGGGCCAAACAAAAAAATTACTTTTATTGAAATAAAAAAAATATTAAAATTATCACCATGTAATTTATTATCTATGGGACCAACCATGCATCAATATGATGATCAAATTTCATAATATGATAGAAAAAACTATTTAACTTTTTATATGTTCATTGAAATGACATTTCTCCCATTAAGGGGTAAAAACAAAGTAAATGAATTTTAACTGATGTTTAAAACAAGTATATTAATTGTTGAATCCTTTTTAATATTTATTAATTAATTAATCATCAATTTTTTTATAGGATTTATTGGTATGATGGAATGTATGATTTGAGATTATTGACAATTTTTAATAAAGGGTAAATCACTTGTGTATGATTAAAAACAAAAAAAATGAGATTATATTGATGTGAAATATTAGTAAACTGATATTAATGTAATTTTTGATATGTATAAATAATCTACACATCAATTATATACTTGAATTACTCAGTTTTATCCAAATTTCTATTTTCCGTTTAAATTAGTAGTAAAGTGACATATTACCTAAAAGAGATAAAAATCAATAAAATGAATTTTTAAAGACATGAAAACTTATAATAATAATCATCAAGTCATTAATGATTTGTAGCAATAAAATGTACATTAATTAGATGGGAAAATTTCACTTTATTATCAAAACAACATTTAACCTGTTATATGTTTATTAAAATGATATATCTCCCAATAGGGGGTCTGGTCTATTAAAATGAGTTTTGATTGATACGAAAACTGAAGAGAATAATACATAAATAATTTTTGATATGTTGGAATCAATATCACATCAATGTGAATTCCATATTGATTAGTGTGATAGAAATTATTATTTCACATTATAAATAGTTTTGAATAAAATAAAAAATCACCCCTATAGGGGCCAAAACAGAGAAAACATTCTTCGATTGATGTGAAAATTTAGTTCATAAAAATTTAATGAAATTATGATCTATAGTAATATTCTACACAATTATTATATACCATTATTTCTTAATATAATTTAATATGTTATTTGTCCTTCACATTTACTTGAAAGTGGAAAATCTAGTAAATTGGTAAAAACTATGAAAATGAACTATGATTGACATGAGAAATTTGGACAATGAACATAAAGTTATTTTTGATCTATAGGAATCAATTGAAAATAAATAATATTATCAAAATTCGTGATATGATTTAAAGATCCTTTTAACCTCTTATATGTCTATTAAAGTGACATATCTCTTATATGGGGTGAAAATGAGGAAAATTAATTCTAATTGATGTTTAAATCGAGGATAAGAATCATCAAATCATTTTTTATCAGTGTGTTTATAGGGTATCGTACATTTTTACCCTGATAACATAAATATTTATCTTGGAAAATATCATTTGATGAGTTTTCAAAAGAAGGCACAACACCTTCTCCATTAAGAGATCATGAATAGTTTAAGAAAATAAAGAATATTTTCACCATTTTGAGTAATAGATTTTTCCAAACCCATACTGAAATATGTTTTAAATTCATATTATATTTTTTTTCATTATTATGTTTTAATGGTTCATATATTATGATTTTTTTTTATTTCATTATTATAGAAAAATATTAATTATAAAGTATCATTGTAATTTTAACATTTTCACCTGAAAAAACAAAAGATGAAATTATAGATAGGTAAGACATAATTAATATAGGGATACATGAATATTTAATTCTTTGTAATGGGGGAAGATGAGATTTTATTACTCTAGTAACTTAGAACATTTATAAGCAATACATAATTCTATTTTAGAACATCCTTAATGGTTTAAATGATTTAGAATTGTATTCATTAAATACCAATATTATCATATTGATTTACAATTTGAAGGTAAATTTCCCATAATTATATGACCATCAGGTTTTAATGAAAGATGTAATGCCTTTGTATTTACCTTGAATTATTCTAATAATTATTTTGAAGAAATTAATTAATATTTTATTATTTTTCAAATATATATATAGTAATGTTATTGAAATGAAATATTATCGAACTATGGGAAATGAATTTTTTTAATATTAATTGAATTAGATATTCTCTTCCAAAAATTATTCTTCAATATAATGGTTCACTATATTTTTCAATTAGATAAAGAGATCTGAATATGTTTTCAAATATATTATTGATGAATGTACCCCATTTATAAGAATATAAATATTTTTATAGGGTTCATTAAAAATCAATTTTAGTTAGAAGGTTTTATTGTAGAGTGATATATTACAGAAAAATCCATTGGATTTTTTATAAAATACCTATCTAATTTGTATAGCATTGGTCTCCCAAAATCTCATCACAGTAAGTGACCTATATGTAAAGGAATTCCTAGTAGATATTTTCTTATAATTACCATTAAGATAATGAGATGGATTGCATTTAAATTTTATATAATAATATATAAGTTTTTTCATGTATTGTAAATCATAAACAAATTATTAGTTAATTTAATCCATCAAGGGCTAAAATATGGATATCAAATAAACATAATCAATGTTTTATACATTAGTTTTAAAATAATATTTTTAATACGATATTTGTAGATTCAATTTCAATTTAAAAACAATTATGATGGATATCAATAGAACAAATTGTACATGTGTTTTCTTACAATAGTTATGTAATTAAAAAATATGCATTCTAAAAATGAAATAGGGTGAACATTTTATAATTCAAAATTGTGTAGTTTCTTTTATAGATGATGTAATTAATATATCTTATACCAAGTACATTAATCTATTTTACATGAACTTTTCATACTTTAGTATCATCTAAAAAATATTTTTTTTGGATTATAGAAAATTACATGTGCTAATTTTTTAGTGAAAATGGGTTGATAATAGGAGTGAAATAATATTTATTAATTGGGATTCGTGATATTAAATTTCAATATAGAAGGGTATAATGATGAACAATTTATAGTGGAATCATAATCATTAAAAGTATTTTATATCTTGAATCATGAAAATATAAATTTTCAATTTTTTATTGTTGAGTACAAAATTTGTAGGTTCAAATTAAAATTCCATTGATGATGACCTTTTGATTGGGATATCACAATCATTTCATGGTAATCCAAATGTTGAAAGTTTCTTGTATTTCATAGGGGACTATAAGTAGGGGATTTTTATAATCTATAGAGGTCCCAAATTTTTTGAACCATTTTTGAAAATAAAAAAATGTCAATAAAAAGATAAAATTTTACTAATTATTTATATATCTATATATAATCTATTTCATTATAATGATATGTGTTAAATACTATATTTACATAATCTTTGTTAAATGTTCAACTACTTACACAAATAATGGCTTCTTTACTTGGTGATTCTAGAAATGATGAGTAATAACTAATTGGAGATGACGAAATTAAATATTATAAAGTGAAAGAAATATTGTTGAAAAATGATAGGGGTGTCATATAACGATACAAATATTAAATATAATTAAGGTAATAAGTAAAGTTCTACTGTTTATGGTTATATAAAATGTACATAGACAATCTAATCTCCCAAATAAGTCTATTTTCATTAGTAATGTTGCAGATATCACTTAAATGCACATTCCAATTGATATATATACATGGTATAATGTTGTATATAAATTAAATGGAATAATATAGGAAGATATTTATAAGAACCCGGTTCTTCTTTTAGAGGTACGAGCTTCTTCTTTTTCCTTTTCCTTAAGTGTTTTGAGAAAATATGGAAAATGGGGAAAAATCCTGAATTTTGGAACTACACGCTGTGTACTTTATCCACACACCGTGTACTTTTGGCCACGTTGGGCTGAGTACACAGGTCGTGTAGCCATGCTGGCGATGAAGGGTGTAGGAATCGACTACACGCCGTGTAGTGGTACCTTACACATCCTGTAGTCAGTCGGCAGGCTTAAACAGTAAGGCGGTGGCGTCGCTGCCAGCTGGGCGACAGTACACGCCATGTACTCGAGAGTACATGCCATGTACTCATGTCGACGGATGAACAGTGTGGCAGTGCCACCAAATTAACAGTTAAATGAAGGGAGTACATGCAGTGTACATGGAAGTAAACGCCGTGTACTTTGTTTTTTCAGCTTAAAACAGGCTGTAGCCTCCTCATTTGGAAGAGGAGGCACTTGAGCCATTTTGGAGCCAAAGGAGGAGGCTAGATCCTTGAAGAGCCACTGGTCATTCGTCTGGAATCCGATTCGGCTTCGGATGATCTCGTTGGAACCGCACGGGTAAGCCCTCTCCTCTCCTGGTACCATTCTTTCCAATTCTTCTCCTAACGTAAGTTATTTAAGTTTTTTTGGTTTTTGTTCTTCATCAGATCTACGTCGTTCCTGGGCGTTTCTGGAGTCGGCGTTCGGGTATAACGCTCGTTGACGTATAAGGTAGGTGGCTTTGTGTTTATTTTCCAATTGTCGTGCATTTTTGTGCCACAAACCCATGTTGGGGTCTCGTGTGGCTGAGGCTGTTTCCATATTTAATTCCTAGAATTGCATATGTGATTAAATTATGATAATAAAATGCTTCTTGGGATCATTGCTTGGATCCAGAACCACCCCAGGGGGTGTGTCTCACTGTTTATACGTTTGGCCAGGATACCCGAGGGTATTCCTTCAATGTAGTAATTTTAGAATTTCCTTGAGAGGAATTGCTTGTTTACTGCATTTTGATATGTTGGGCATGGCCCAGTTACCTGTTTTTCCTGAGGGCGTTGTTGTGATTAGCCTGTGGGCACTGCACTGTTTTGCCCGAGGGCTGTAGATATTTTTGGCCTGAGGGCAACTTCTTTCATGCTTGAGGGTAATTGACTCTCTGCCTGAGGGAGTCACTACCTACGCGTGAGGGCAAAATTCTGTTATGCCTGAGGGCATATTCTTGTGTTGGATACTCCTTACCTGAGGGTAGGGGTTACTTGTTTGAGGACGTGGATTGTTTACATGGAAATGCACTATGGTGATTTCTAATTTTTAAATGGATTATATGGATAATAAAATGGAAATATAACCGGTAATTAGTTACTTTTGAGTACTTCTTACTTTATTGTATTTTACTACTGCACAATGTTGTTCCATGCTTAAACGTAGTCGGTCACGGGCCTTTGGTGGGTGCCTACTGAGATGTATTTCTCACACCCTGTTTGGGTCACGCTTTTCGGCCCAAACAAATTGCATTTTTATAGGTGTGGATAGGGGCAAGAGTCCCTATACAGGTACTTGACTGTTGTTTTGGAGTAGGAGGGCATGGGACTGAGCCTAGGCTCACGATGACACTGCCAGCTGTTTTCTTTTTTTTGATGTACTCTACTGTTTGCTGTACTTTATTGATGTATGACATGTTCTGGTTGTTTTCATAGAACTTGAAACATGTAGCATCATCATTTATATACTGTCAGTTATATCCACTGCTGTAGTTTATTTAAGTTGTGTATGTTTACTGCTTCCGCTATTTTAGTATGATTTATTTAAATTCCCCTGCGCTACACTTTGACAAATGAGGGAATAGTTTCCCCACTATCAGAACTAGGCCCTCTCTGCTAGTCGGCCGCCTCTGGCGTTTGAGGAAATGCGCTTGAGGTCACGTGACAAACCTGGATCGAGGCACCCGTTGCGTGGAACCCGGGTCCGGGATGTTACAAAGTGGTATCAAATGGCGTTTCTTTTCTTTGACTTACTATTTGGAGCCATAGTCCGGGATAGGACAGAACGATAGTTGGTAATAAGAATCCGGGCGTAGCTAACCCTTGTACAGGGAAAATCCAGCCTACCTCATATTTTGCATTATTTTTATTTTTCAATTTTATGGTTGATAAGTTATCACCGTTGGGTGATGCTCTTGGATTGTGTTGTTTATATTTTATCTGTGGGTTCTATTTAGTTTCAACCCGATTAGATGAGGGTATGTCATCTCATGCATCATATAGGCACATGCTAGATATCACATTCCATGCATAGTTTCCATGTCATGTAGGAGCATTAGAATTTGCATGTTTTTGTGATAGTTGTTGTGCTAAAAAAGCATGCTATTGTGATAGCTGCTTGATAAATACATGCCTTGTGATAGGGTATGTTTGTTTGAGATTGTTTATAGAATGGATGAAAAACTTTGGTTTTTGGGGAGTACGGGCCCCCATTGACCGGAATATGGTGGATCATTGATTGTTTATTGGTTATAACACATATAAGATGTAAAAATTTAATTCGTGGGGCGTATGGTCCTTCACGGATCAGAATTTGACTCTCAGGTGTTGCTTTTCAGTATTTTCTGGGTTTCGGGGAAGTTTCTGAGGCATACTGTCCAGAAACCCAGTACACACGCCATGTAGTATTTCTATACACATTGTGTATGTTCTTCTGTTCGGGATGAAAAATGAACTTTTTGAGTACACGCCATGGACCCTGAGTACACGCCGTGTAGTCTCTTCCCGTGTCACAAACTGTGTGGGCGGCGACACGGGGTAGGGAAGGGCTTGGGTAAAACACATCATGTAGTTTTGTGCACGTTGTGTAGTGTTGACCCGGAGTCCGGCTGTGTAACTAACAACACGGGTCGGTGAACTCCTATAAAGATCACACTATGTCAATTATGGACATGCCGTGTAGTGTGACATGTAGACTCGTCCATGTAACTAACAACACGGGCCGGTGTCACCTCTCCCTGAGCACACTGTGTACCGTTGGGACACGCCGTGTAGTCTTGTCAGACGACAGACCTTGTGGAGTTAGTCGTGTGGCTAGGAAACGGGGTGTTGTACACGCCTTGTATGGGTGTAACACGCCGTGGAGTTGTAAGCCGAGTAGTCGGCTGTGTCACAGATGACACGGGCAGTTGGAAAATAACACTGGACACGCCGTGTAGATATTATACATGCCTTGTAGTTTTGTTTGATGGAAGCCATGTGGCTTAGCCGTGTAGAAGGACCCAGGTAGGGGAAAGGAAGTCAAGTACACGCCGGGTAGTCATTGTACACACCGTGTAGTCTTGTTTTGCAAATTTTGAAATACCTTCTTCCTCTTGTTTCCTTTGTGGTTCCTTCACTTTCAGTCATAATAATCATCAATCTGAGTCATGCTTTTGACCTTGTAGTGTCATGCCACCTAGACGACCGCGATTTATTCGCCAGGAGAGCGGCGCTGATTATACTCCGGAGATAGTGGGCCATGGGCTACCAGTTGATCCTCCCGGAGAGATAGATGCGGCGCTAGCTGCTATACCAGACATAGGCGCGGAGGCACAGTTCTGTGATGGCTTTATGTGGTTCATGCAGACCTTTCAGGGAGCACCGCAGGCTGCCACATCTATGGCCGAGCTGACATGTATCTTTCAGTAGCAGCATCCGCCTACATTTTCAGGGGATGGCGGACCATAGGCTGCAGAGTCTTCTTTAGGATTGATGCAAACTATTTTTGATCACTTTGAGATGCCTCCAAGGCGGAGGGTCAATCTCGCAACATATATACTGCGTGATTCCTCCAAGAGGTGGTGGGATGTTACCACCCAGTCAGAGCATCATAGGGACATGATGTGGGAAGATTTTCAGGTAGTCTTCTATGACCTCTTCTTGCCTGAGATGCTGAGGGAAGATAGAACTCGAGAGTTCATGAATCTGCAGTAGGGCGCTATGTCGGTGATGGACTACTCTGCTCGAATTATAGAGCTTCAGCGTTTTGCACCCGTGCTGGTGGGTGATGAGATGTTGAGAGCCAGATGTTTTGAGGATGGTCTTCGGTGTGACATCCGAGCACTGGTTAATGTTTTTAGGTTGCCTATTGTACATGCGATTGTGAACCAGGCACTGATTATAGAGAGGAACCTACGGGAATCTAGTGGTGTGGTCCAGGGTGGTTCAACACCAGTTACTGGTGTTATTTCTACTGGAAAGAAGAAGAGATAGATGGACTTCTCTCTGGGCAGTAGTACCAGTTAGAAGAATGCTTTGGGTGGCCAGGTTATGTGCTACCAATGTGGTAGAGAGGGTCACAAGAGACTGCAGTGTTCACGAGACCTAGTTGAGTGTCGAGCTTGTGGCAATATGGGTCATCTGCAGCGCATTTGTAGGGCATTTCTACCAGTGGCTAGTGAGAGGGGTTTTGTGAAGACTCTGTGTGCGAGAGCAAGACCAGTGGATTCTTACTAGTCGGGGAACTGGAATACGTTAGGGAGTGCAGGCAGAGATAGTGGTCGTGGTCGTGGTAGCCAGACACCAGGATCTAAGAGGCCGCAGGGCATGACAACTCAGGGTAGCCAGGCTGTGTCGCAGGGCCGAGGCATTGCCCATGCATATGCAGTGCAACAGACCCAGCATGAGTAGGATCCTGAACCTTCTACAGTCTGAGGTACTATACTATTATCTTCTGTCTTGTATTCAGTACTTTTTGATATGCATGCTACGCATAGTTTCATAACTGTACCCGTTGTGGAGATCCTTGGGCTCGGTGTTTCTTCGTCTTCTGATATCATGATGCTAGACACTCTGTTGGGGACTAGAATGGCTGGTGTGTGTTAGTGCAAGGAGTTCCTCCTTGAGGTTGGTGGGTGTCACTTTCTTTGGGACCTCTATGTCTTGGTGATGACGAGCTATGACGTCATTATTGGGATGGACTGGTTGGTTCTATATCGAGCCTTTGCAGACTGCTATTGTCACAGGGTGCGTTTCACGTCACCAGAGGGCGGAGAGTTTCTATACAAGGGTGAATGGGATTTTTAGGAAAGTCGAGCGGGACCAGAGCATCATGGGCGAGGTGGAGTCACAGCCCAGATTGCAAGCTTATATCTGGATGATCAGGGGACTTTTCAGACAAATTTCCCTCTAGTTGTTGATCGTTTCAGGGATGTCTTCCCAGACGACTTTTTAGGTCTACCTCCGATGTGTGAGGTGGATTTCTCTATCGATCTAGTTCCAGGAGTAGCACCGGTGTCCATTCCTCCTTATAGGATGGCCATGATAGAGTCGTAAGAGCTCAAGAGGCAGTTAGAGGAGTTACAGGAAAAGGTTTTTATCCGACCCAGTACTTCTCCTTGGGTTTATCTGGTCCTTTTTGTGAAGAAGGTGGATGGTATCCTCAGACTTTGTGTGGATTATCGGAAGCTGAAACAGTTGACGGTTAAGAACCGATATCCCTTGCCAAGGATTGATGATCTCTCTGATCAGCTTCATGGAGCACGAGTGTTCTCGAAGATTGACTTGAGATCCGGATGTCATCAGCTGCGCGCGAGACCATCAGATATACCGCTTATAGCTTTTCGGAGAAGATACGGTCTGTATGAGTATACAGTTATGCCGTTCGGACTCACAAACGTGCCAGTAGTTTTCATGGATCTGATGAATCATGTGTTCCATTCATATCTTGATTCATTTGTGGTAGTATTCGTGGATGACATCTTGGTGTACTCTCACACTCGACATGAGCATGCCACCAATATTGAGATCATATTGAGGAAACTGAGAGAGCATTGGCTATATGCTAAGCTCTCTAAGTGCCACTTTTTGATGGACCAGATTCACTTCCTCGGTCATATCATCTCAAAGGCAGGAGTTGCAGTAGACCTAGAGAAGGTGAGAGCAGTAGTTTCCTGGGAGTATCCTAAGAACATGTTTTAGATATGGATTTTCTTAGGGCTGGATTGTTACTACAGATGCTTCATGCAGGACTTCTCCCACTTAGCATCACCTTTGACAGGTCTGACTAAGAAGGGTGTGAAGTTCCTTTGGTCAGAAGCTTGCGAGACAACTTTTCAGGACCTGAAGGGAAGACTGACATCATCATTGATCATGATACTCCCAGAGTAGGGGAAGAGCTATACAGTTTACTGTGATGCATTAGGGATTGGGCTAGGAGCCGTTTTGATGAAGGGTGACCGATTTGTGGCGTACGGGTCTCGGCAGTTGAGGCCACATGAGAGGAATTACCCGACGCATGATCTCGAGTTGGATGCAGTTGTTCATGCGTTGCACTGTTGGAGACACAATCTGTTGGGAGAGAATTTTTTGGTTTTCACCGACCAAAAAAGCCTCAAGTATATCTTTACTCAGCGTGACCTGAATCTAAAGCAGAGAAGGTGGGTCGAGTACCTACAGTCCTTCGATTTTGAGCTTGCCTACACACCTAGTAAAGGTAATGTAGTAGCTGATGCACTGAGCAAGAAGACTCAGATAAAGGCAGTGCAAGAGGCTAGTGGTGAGTGGCATCTTATGGCTTTTTTCTCTGAGATGCATCTGGAGGTGCATGACAGTCAGGGGTAGACTTATCTTTCCTCATTAGCTATGAATTCTACCCTCCTAGAAAGTGCGAGGATGAGGAAGCAATCAGTTTCGGAAGGCCTAGTTTGATGGGAGTCGGTGGCAAGTGAGGACCCTCCTCCTTGTTGGACGATAGGCTATGATGAGGTCCTGTGTTTCCATGGACGAGTGTGGGTTCTAGGGAATATATGTGAGGAACTGATGCGGGAGTTTCATTCTTCGGCTTGGGCAGTTCATCCCGGGGTTACCAAGATGTACTGTGACATGAGGCGTCAGTACTGGTGGTCGTGTATGAAGAGAGAGATATCTAGTTTCGTTACGAGGTGTCCCACCTGTCAGCAGGTGAAGGCGGAGCACCAGAGGCCATCTGGGCGGTTACAACAGTTTCCCATTCCAGAGAGTAAATGGGATGATGTCGTTATGTATTTCGTGACGGGTTTTCCGAGGACACCTCGAGGCAATGATGCCATGTGGGTTGTCGGGGACAGACTCACGATGGTGTCTCACTTCTTTCCAATCAAGGAGACCTTTGGGGTGGACGATCTCGGAAGGCTGTATGTCTGAGAGATCGTACGTCTTCATGGGGTCCCTTGTTCTATCATTTCAGATAGGGACACCAGCATTACGTCTCATTTATGGCAGAGATTTCAGAGAACGCTTGGTACACAGGTGCTTCTGAGCACAGCATACGACCCTCAGACAGATGGCCAGTCAGAGCAGATGATACATGTGCTAGAGGACATGCTGCGTGCATGCATCCTAGACTTTGGGGGCTCTTGGGAGAAGCATATACCCTTAGTCGAGTTTTCCTATAACAATAGTTTTTAGGTGACTATTGAGATGGAACCATATGAGGCTTTATATGGTAGGCCATGCCGATCAACTTTGTGCTGGTTATAGGCATGTGAGGCAGCTTTACTGAGGCCACAGCTCGTGCAGGAGACATATGAGCAGGTCCAGTTGATTCGGAAGGAGGTGGCTATCGCGCAGTCTCGTCAGAAGTCTTATTATGATCGTCACAAATGACCTTTAGAGTTCGTGGTCAGAGATCAGGTTTTCTTTAGTGTTTCACCGAGGATGGGACACAAACAGATCAGGAGACAGGGTAAGCATTCACCGAGGTATGTGGGACCATTTGAGATTCTGGAGAAAGTCGGGCTGGTTGCATATCGATTGCAGTTACCGCAGCGGTACCGAGCCATCAACGACGTCTTCCACGTGTCTCAGTTGCACCGCTACCATTCAGACCCATCTCACACCTTTTAGCCAGAGGAGGATGAGCTTCAGCATGATGCGTCCTTTAAGGAGCATCTGATTTGTATCGTTGACTGGAGCACGAAGTTTCTCCGAGGCTGGTCAGTTCCTCTCATATGGGTGCTATGGCAGCATGGCCGAGTATAGGACGAGACCTGGGAGCGGGAGGCCGACGTACGTGCTCAGTGGCCAGAGTTGTTCTGAGCTTTCTCTTTGCCACCCTTGGAGGGGCAATTTAGGGACAAATTGCTATAATGGTGGAAGTTTGTAAGAACCCAGTTCTCGTTTTAGAGGTATGGGCTTCTTCCTTTTCCTTTTCCTTAAGTGTTTTGAGAAAATATGGAAAATGGGGAAAATCATGAATTTTGGAACTACACGTCGTGTACTTTATCCACACGCCGTGTACTCTTGGCCGTGTTGGGATGAGTACACGGGGCATGTAGCCGTTCCAGCGAAAAAGGGTGTAGGAACCGACTACATGCCGTGTAGTGGTACCTTACACACCGTGTAGTCAGTCGGCAGGATTAAACATTAAGGTGGTGGCATCGCCGCCAGCTGGGCAATAGTACACGCCGTGTACTCGAGAGTACATGTCATGTACTCATGTCAACAGATGAACAGTGTGCTGATGCCCCCAAATGAACAGTTAAATGAAGGGATTACACACCGTGTACTTGGAAGTACATTCTGTGTACTTTGTTTTTTCATCTTAAAACAGGCAGTAGCTTACTCATTTGGCAGAAGAGGCACTTGAGCCATTTTGGAGCCAAAGGAGGTGGCCACATCTTTTAAGATCAATCGGGCATTCATCTGGAATCCGATTCGGCTTCGGACGATCTTATTGGAACCACACGGGTAAGCCCTCTCCTCTCCTGGTACTCTTCTTGCCAATTATTCTCCTAACGTAAGTTATTTACGTTTTTTTTGTTCTGCGTCAGATGTACCCCATTCTTGGGCGTTTCTGGAGTCGGCGTTCAGGTTTAAAGCTCGTTGACGTATAAGGTAGGTGGATTTGTGTTTATTTTCCAATTTTCGTGCGTTTTTGTGCATTTTTGTGCCATGAACCCATGTTGGGGTGTCGTGTGGCTGAGGCCGTTGCCATATTTAATGCCTAAAATTGCATAGGTGATTAAATTATGATAATAAAATGCTAGTTGGGATCGTTTCTTGGATACGGAACCACCCCAGGGGATGTGTATCACTGTCTAGCCATTTGGCCAGGATACCTGAGGGTATGCCATCAATGTAGTAATTGTAGAATTTCCTTGAGAGGAATTGCTTGTTTAATGCATTTTGATATGTTGGGCATGGCCTGGTTACCTGTTTAGCCTAAGGGCGTTGTTGTGATTAGCCTGTGTGCACTTCACTATTTAGCCCGAGGGCTGTAGATATTTTCGGCCTGAGGGAAACTTCTTTCGTGCCTGAGGGCGATTGACTTTGTGCATGAGGGTGAAACTACCTACGCCTAAGGGAAAAAATTATGTTATGCCTGAGGGCGGATTCTTGTGTTGGATACTCCTTACCTGAGGGTAGGGGTTACTTGTCTGAGGACGTGGATTGTTTACTTGGAAAGGCACTGTGGTGATTTCTAATTTTTAAATGGATTATATGGATAATAAAATGGAAATATAACTGTTAATTAGTTACTTTTCAGTACTGCTTACGTTATTGCATTTTAATACTGCACACTGTTGTTGCATGATTACACGTAGTTGGGCACGGGCCTTTGGTGGGTTCCTACTGAGATGTATTTCTCACACCCTGTTTGGGTCATGATTTTCAGCCCAAACAGATTACGTTTCTACAAGTGTGGATAGGGGTAAGAGTCCCTATACAGGTACTTGACTGTTGCCGTGGAGTATGAGGGCATGGGACCGAGCCTAGGCTCGCAATGTCGCTGCCAGCAGTTTTCTTTGTTTTGTTGTACTCTGCTGTTTATGGTACCGTATTGATGTATAACATGTTCTAGATGTTTTCTTAGAAATTGAAACATGTAGAATAATCATTTATATACTATCAGTTATATCCACTGTTATAGTTTATTTAAGTTGTGTATGTTTACTTCTTCTGTTGTTTTAGTATGATTTATTTAAATTCTGTTGCGCTACACTTTGACAAATGAGGGAATAGTTTCCCCACTGTTAAACCTGGCCACTCGCTGCTAGTCAGCAGCCTCTGGAGTTTAGGGAAATGCGCTTCAGATCACGTGGTGAACCGGGTTCGGGGCACCCGTTGCGTGGCACCCAGGTCTGGGATGTTACAATATTATTGAAAAATTATGATATATTTTCTCAATTTCATTGAAAAATCAAATAAAGTTAATTTTTTTTACTCTTAATTTGAACTTACGTGGTGTATTTTTAATAGAATATTTCACGATAAAATTTATATTAATGGTCAATAGAAATAATTACAGATAAATTAAAGAAATTATTTTGAAAAATAATGTTAGGTATGTTTATGGGAAATTAATCCATCACCCACCATCAATAGACACACACATGATAATCTAAGAAATATGGTATTATTTCATTAACCATTGGGATGGGGATGCATTTAAAGTATATTTTAATTGGTAATATTTTTGTTTAAATTATGTTTATTAACCACATTGATGTATAATAATTAATTTTTGAAATATCAAGTAGTGTAAAAAATATTGAGTGTGAATCAAACCCAATGTACCATTATTGTATAGTTATGTTGATATATAATTCACTTGAAAAAATGGTATGCATTTTGAATCTACCGGAAAAAATTTATGTGATATGAAACAACAACATATTTATGATCCTTTTTCATATGTAGATTATTGAATAAAAAACTCATGCCACTTCCCTTTAACATTAGGTGTTATAGAAGGAGGATCATGTAATGAAAAAGGAAAAAATAGTAGGTGAAAACACACATAAAGTACGGGAATCATTTATAATTAAAAAACAATATAATTTTTTATACGTTAAAATAATATTTCATAATAATGAATACTAGTTTTAATGTATTGTTTATTTGGTTTAGAGACAAAAACCCCCATTATCTATACCTAATGAGAAACTACTTTGAGAGACTTTAAATAATAATAAATAGTATTGAAATATTAGAGGTATAATTTTTAGAGTATCACCTAGATCATATATTGAGAATGCAATGACATGGTAGGATACCAATGAATGAATGAAAAAATACAAGCACCAATAGATTCTACAAATAAAATTAATAGTTTATAGATGGATATGATATACCAATTTCTTTGATGGGGTCAATAAGAAGAAACAATACATGAGTAACTACAACACAATGATCCAAACCTCCCTATCTTAAATCAATCCATTCCTCTCAAAGTCCTTCCTTACACATGGTATTTAATTTTTTCATTATATTTTATCCTAAATGTGAATCAAACAACTAATAATACTTTCATTGTACTAAAATTATACTTGGTGAACTTTATTATTATTTATATTTATCATCACCCACTCATTTCCTTATTGTGATATGTATTATATAAAATATATCCAGAGATATTATATAAAATAAAAAACTTCCAAATGATTAGGTTAGGGTTGGAATTCACATATCTCATAATTTGAGCACTAATATTCTTATTACCCCTTATGAACTTGATATTCAAATTATCCAAATTCATATTGGAACTTTTATAGCATGCTTATTTAATCTTATAATGATTCTTGGGGATATAAAGGTATGACCTTTGCAATTAATTGTATATAAAATATGTTTAACTACTAATGAAAAAAATATATAGACTGAGTAATGTTATTATAGAAGGTGAAACATAAGTTGAAATAAGTGAAAAAATTAAGATAATATAGAGGAACAACGATTATATCAAAAGAAGATTCTAAGAGTACCTTTACCCTCCCTAATTCAACTAATTCATTTTTTAATATTATAATTTTTTTAAAATAAAATTATTATAAGATAAAAATATATCCTACATTAAATTTGAAGAAAAATTATTGATATTACATTACTGAAATGGGATATCATTAGAATGCTAATGAAACTCCCAAGAATTAATGTATAGGATCCTTGATTGTGAATGAATACATGTTGTACATTTTCATAATAAATTTATCGAAAAACTGATATACTTTTCTGATTACATTTCAATATTTCCCATATTTTATACAGGTTCATATATCACTACAATGTTAATGGAAATAAATATAAAGAAAATCTGGGAATCATTCGCAATCATGAAAACTCTACAAAATAAAAAAAACAATGGATGAAGAACAAATTTTATTAACATATTACTAGGTAGTCGCATCATTTTAAAAAAGGAATAACAAATGATAAGATCTTATTAATACCTACAATACAAGGGTACAGATTTAAATTATATTCATATAGTTTTTTTTATGTTTTTATATTATTATTTATTACTTTTTACTTTTAGTAATCAATGGATTCTCATTATGATAAATTTATATACTCTGAAGATAAATATTTTATATCTTATGAATCAATTTATGTCAAATTAACCAAACATGATTCCCCTTATGAATTTTTAATACACTATATTCAGTATTTTTTAATAGAACAATAAATTATTTATTTTAAATTATGCTTTAATAGGATTTTCTTATGATAATTTGGTTTGTGTTTATCTTCAAAACCATGGTATTGGGATGAAAAATACGTAAAATAAGCCTATGGATTTCTAAAATTGGATATTTATTAGGGTAAATAATAATATTTCACTTAAAAACATATATAAAAATAATTAATTATTTTGATCAATGTTTATAATGTGTCTGAAATAATATAACGATGATGATTTTTGTTATTTCATTTTTAAATTTGTAAAATATATTATATTCCATCCATAAACAACCATCCCTAGAATGAAATTTATGAATCTCATTACAATTTAATTTAAAATATTTGTTAAATGTTTTCATATTTTTTTTCCTGTACTCTTATGGATTTCAATAGTCTACATATTCAAAAGAGGTATTGTATTTTTTAGTAATTAGTGGGAGGCTTATATGGTTTTAGAATGATTTTATACATCATGAAGAGGTGATTTCATATCATATTTATATTGTTTTTTATTTCACAGATATAATGACGGTCTTGTTTCACTAATGTTTGATTAGATAATTTTATCAACAATTTATGTTAGAGTTATAGAGAGGGGATTTATAATTTAATTTTTTTATCTTATTATGAATAAGAAAGAGTATATTAAGTATCATTGTGGTTTAAAATGTTTGTCACATATTCAAAACCAATCAAACATGCTCAAAATGTCATGGTAATTAATATAAATGATCAAAAATTAATTTTTTATATCTTGGAATAAACCTCATGTTAATATAACCTATAGTGTGTGTTTTTCACTGAAAGTGAGTGTTTTCAGTTTTAATGTGACATTATAGTTCAAAATGCATGTCATGTTCTCAAAATGTGAAAACTCGCTCATATTGTCATCATATATTAGAAAAAGGGTCATTGATTAATTTTTGGAATTTTTGAATTAACTTAACATCAATCTGACACATGGTGTGGTGGGTATGCCTGAAAATATTTTTTTCATTTAAAAGTGACATTTTAGTTCAAAGTGTACATCACATGCTCAAAAACAAGAAAACATTATTGAATTATCAATTGATTCAGTCTTAAAATTATTGGCGTTAATTTTTTATCTATAAGGATTAATCTCTTTTCAATCTTACACACAGTGAGTACCTATATAATTAAAATTGGGTCTTTTCATTTAAAAGTGATGTTTTAGTTGAAAATGCATGCCATGTACTAAAAATAGAATAAACAATATTGAATTTGATTGATACATTTAAATAATGATAGATAACAAATATCATGATGTGTATGAATTAAAATCATGTCTGTTTGATATATATTTTCTATCATTTGACTTAAAGTACTTGTTATCAGTTTAAAAGTGACATTTTAGTCTAAAATATGCTTCACATACTCAAAACCAATAACAAACAGTTGAGTAGTCTTATCATTTTAGAAAAATATTTATAATTAACGATTTAAAAAATTTAATTAACTAATCATCAATTTGACACATAGTGTGGCCAGTATGACCATGCAGTGCCCTGGCCCAGATGCCACTTTAAGCGGTGCTCTTGGATGGTTGGCCACTAGGCCATAGGCGTGCCTCCCCATATTCCAAAGTCTATCGACTGGTAGAGATGGTGTAAAGAGGTGATAGTTAGGAGGCTATACCCTTAGATGTTACTAATATTAATGGTCAATGTGTATATAACACATAGTAAAAGGATGATGCTTAGTGAAAGAAAAATAAAACCATCAGAAGCAACGAATGAATAGACTTTGTGGAAGCATAAAAAACTAGAAATAGAATTTATAATCAAAAATCCTAAATGAATACCATTCGTAGGAAACATAAATATTTCAAAACAAATCATAATAGGTCATACATAAAAATAGATAGTAGGGTTCCCAGTGGTTGACCATATCCATACATACATAAATATATCATGTTAAGACAAAAAAGGAAATTTTAGAATGTGAAAGAACCTCCATGGTCACTTTCAATTAATCTAATGCTAAGAATTATGAAACAATCACTAGGGTCTGTCTATCTAGATTAGTCCCTTACTTTAACCCATATACATAATGTCTACACACACCACAAGGGGCCCATATAGAGTGTGAGAATACATCTCAATCATCCATCACTAACATGTTCGTATATTACATCCATGATTATGAAGGTGTATGTGAAATATGAAACAAAAATCACATGAACAATTAATAAATTGTATGCTTCCCTTGTTCTTAATAACTACAAGAAAGAGATGCCATATTTGGACATTTCTAGAATCTATGATCTTGTTCCCCCAATTATATAAATGGAATAAAACACATGTATGCTTATATTTAATAGTAGCTGTGAGGATATATGGCTCAACGCCCAAGGAATCCCCTAATGAAAGTCATACTAGGTGAAAACCTCGGTTCCACCTATAATCAAGTCACTAACACCATTTTCCAAAAATTAAATATCTAATGTCCATACACCACGATCAATAAATAATATCCAAGTCCCATATACCTCCACTAAAAGAGCCCATGTCGGATCAACAACACAACGTCCCGACACACAGAGATATCTATCATCAAAATAATAACCTCTATAATATCAATAGATGATACCCTACGAAATTATGATATCATCCCTCCTAATATCACATACCATGGTCTCAAGTATCATGGAGAATCTTAACCCCCTACTAATGGTCTCAATACTATCAAGTGATAGTTCATCACTATCCATGTGGATTTCTATACTGAGCACCCCCAATACATATAATGGTCAACACCATCACCTAAGATGCATGATCTATAGGGTTATCCACCCACAACGAGTTCTCAACACCACTTGGACTGAGCTTTTTCTATTTTCACATGACTCCAATTACATGGCAGTCAATTAATAGTTAGTGTAAATCACTAAAACACCTCTGCCACATCATCAAACACCTAGTCCTGCTTTCAGAGTGTCGCTAAATCTTAGTATTCATCATCATCACAAGTCTCGAGATTTTTTCCCTCATCTAAGGACCTCATCACCTTATATTGAAGACCATATCACCTCAATCTTGTTATCAACTTCAACCGGTGTAACATGATTCATTCCCAACCTAATGAACTACGCCACCTCAATCTAGGTGACCAGCATCACCTTAACCCTTAGGTCATTCCTGGAATTTTCACATGGAACCAAGAAGTTCATATAAATAATTCAATATAATTTAATTAACACACCTGTCCTAAAATACCATGGTTGGTCCAAGCCCCTTACCCATATTAAACTTTTTTTAGTGAAGTGGGATCATTATCATATACATATCACATCATAAATTTTATCAAAAAAAATAATACATTAATTTTCACGGTATCACTCAGTTGACCCACATGATGTATATAGAAAACCCCACCAAAACACTCTCAAAATCATGTAATAAGTAAGGCAACACCTACCTTATACTTGTAGGTGATTGCTTATTTGATATCATCCTCTAACTCGAGCCAAATTGGAAAAATAGAAGTTTTATACAAACAATCTAAAAATAGGGAGAAATATATCACATGGATTTATCCCTTTGTGTGGTGAAAATTTTAATAAACGAAGGTATCATATTAAAGGCCTTACCAAGAAGAATCCATAGCCACTAATTGATAAAAGATCATAGTCTAGGTCATAATGTTCCTTCAAAGCCTAGAGGAGTAAGAGGAAGTAGGGGATTTTTTGTGGATGAGGTGGAAGAGGGATAAAGGAGTAGACAAATTAGATAAAGTAGGTTAGGAAATATCAAAATTTTAATTGGGACACATATATGGGCTTACCATGTGACAACCATGTAGTGCTCTCTACCTAATCACCACACATGCATGGGTTAGGCACAAAATTTTCCCAACCATCTGAATACAACTTTTAATATTTGAGAACGTCTCATGTTTCCTCTAAACCTTACCATCGTGGCTTGAAAATCCTTGTACAATGTTGTAGGTAGGATGCACGACTACTCCTGAGAGGCCTCAAGATTTTTCCCAATCCTGCGCCTTTGCCTATACTTTATTGAAAGTGAGTTTTAAGGGCCTTTTACACCCAAAACTCATCGTAAACCCCAAGGATGTTTTATTTGCATAAAAAACATGTAAAATAATCCTTGGGTCAATAAAAATTTTAGAATTAGGTTCTAAAGATCAAAAGAATGTTTGGTCTGCTCACCAAACATGAAAACTCAAATAGGTGGAGGATTTTTAATCTGTTAAAAACTCAAGACATTATAGACTCCCAAAATTAACGTAGATCATACTCAAGCTATAGATATTGACATATAAATTGTATTGAAAATAACTATTTTATTTTTATCAACCAAGTATTCCCAAGTTATTTAGTCACAACTCAACTCCCCTTTGGGTTCTACCCACCTTAAGATTTAACTACCAGGTTGCTTCATAACCCAAAATAAAACATCTGATGGTCCCACAAGCCATCCCTAGGATCAAAAGTCCTCCCATGAAATATCATCATTCCTACACCTCATCAGGTTCTCAAACCATGACCATAACATATTTAAACTCATCATGTCCTAAATCTCATCAGATACCCAAATGTAATTGTTCCATACATGACCTCATAATAACCCACATCTCATTATATTTCAAAGATCCTACATCTCAACATATGATCACAATAAACTCGTATTATATATATAAATATGTGTGTGTGTGTTCCCCTCAAAATACCAATGCAAAGAACCTCATACATAACCCGTATCACATCAATTTTTATATTTCAATGCACTTCATGTGTCTATATGTATATATATCACACACCATTACCAATAATAACCAACTAACCAGTGTCTGGTTAGTCTTAAAACAATACTTGTGCATCTCATGAACCAAAACTAGCCAAAGAAAAAATGAAATAAACTTGGTCATGGTCATAATAACAACATTACACTAACCTTATTCATCACTCTAGCCTACTTTTTATTTTGAAATCCTTCCTAGTCAGTCTCTCATTCCTACCCACCTTAACTTTCATGTGCCAAAATCATTTTTCTGGTCATCAGAGCATGTACATACCCAACTTCACCCTCCAACCTGATGGTGTCTCAATCTAGTCAATGATTTCGTGGACTAAATCGATATAGTTATATTATACCTATGGTCCAACCTAACCCTAAAATTGTGGTGGGTTTTGTTATTGGTACTCTCTAGTTAGGTATGCCATAAATTTTATAGCTCCCTAAGCTCCTCGGTCAATCCCATATATGAAATGAATCAGTATCACCCTGATCTTCTCATCAAAAGATGGTCCAAAGTCTTCCATATTTGACTTTTCCACCTATAATGGAGCATTTAACTATATCTCATGCTCATCTTGACACTCCAAAGCCTCATCCCGACCCTCAGTAGCCTTACACTATGCACACTCTTGTGGAACCATATCACTGCCCTCCTAACACAACACTGGAATCTATCTAGGTGGAATCCCAATGAATACCAGTAAAATGGTCAAACATCCATAATAGTATATATATATATATATATATATATAGTAGATAGGGAATGTTATAATAGGAAGCCATTCTCACCGCACATACACTCCCATACCACACCATGTCACATGACATTCAGCCTCATGGCCCCTCACTTACCCATATGAGAGTCAAGTTTCAAGTATCATTCGGCCTCAAGACCCCCTACTAACCCACATCAGAGTTAAGAGATAAAGGAAACAAAATGCATGAAAGATGAATTGTTTTTTCATAGAATACCAATGAAAACATAAGAATGTACACCTACATGTTCCCTTTAACATAAACAGAACCAAAAATTCATAGAATATATCCTACATATCGTCTATCAACACACCTGTATCATCAATCTAGGGTAATTATGTATAATGCCACAAATGATTCTATACAGTAAAACACTATTTATATTATTTTCAACACTTTAAACAACTCACACCTATCATCATATCTACCCACTCATAACAAAGTCAGGACCATATATCATATGTATATAGAATCACATATTGATATAATTAGAACCACATGTCTGGGCTAGCTAAGTATAATTTCACCAAAATAGTCTATGAATGAAAAAAATATTTAGATTCTTTATTAACACTTTAAATATCCCAACCCCTCTTAGTGTAATCAAAGTTACCAATAAAAATAATAATAAAACACACATCATACGATTCTAAGTGCCTATCATGTTTCATAATCAACCATTCCTTACATACCGAGCCAATTTTCGAAGCCATGTAAAGATAAACATCACACCCAATGGTGTCACTCAAGGTGGAAATCAAAAAAATTACTAAAGGTTAAAGCAGAACATCAATTTCCCACCCCTTGAAACTTGGGTTTCCCCCATGCATGGGGTATTTGGAAAACAAACATGATCTATTTACCTAGTTATAACAGCATCCTAGACTCTGGTCAACCATTGCCTAAATAGTCATAACAAAATAGAAATAGGAAATCATTGTTATAACTTTTAACAATTCAAAGATTGTTACCACATCTTGTGATGATTCTAGAGAACATCAATAAGAACCCACTCTGATGCCATTTGTAGTGGCCCAACAAAATTTTCACTTTAGATAGTACTCTGGGACGGTTGGCCACTTTCCCTTAGGCATGCCTATGAATATTTTAAAAGCTACTGACTAGTAGTAAGGGTGTAAATAGGTGATAGTATGAAAAATATACCATCATGTGGTATAAATAATGATGATCCATGTGTATATAACATTTTGAAAAAGGACTACACTCTACAAAAGAGAAATAAAACAAGTAGAAGAAATGAATCAAAAAACATTGGGAAAGCATAAAAACCCTGTATTAGAATTTATAATCAGTAATAAAAATTCCATACCATTTATAGAAAACATAAACATTACAAAACAATTAATACATAAAGCACACCGAAACAAAAAAGGAAACTCTAGCTAGTGAAATAACCACCATAGTCCCTTTCCATCCATCTCATGCTAATAAGTATGACTTCATCACTAATCTCCATCTCCCAAGCATGGTCCCTTTTCTAATCTAAAAGACATAAATTCTACACATGTCTTGAGGGACCTTTATAGTGTGTGAAAATAAATCCCAGAAGGCAACCACAAACATCATTTTTTTGTACATTTATGATTATGTAAGTATATGTGAAATTTTAATAGAAAGTTAAATCAACAACACATTTAGTAAATAACCCACTACCTATGTTCTCAACATCCACAAGAAAGAATTACCTACTTTAGTCAATGCTAAAATATCTGATCATGTACCACCGATTATATATATGGAATACAACACCAATCGGTATATCTGTAATTTTAGTGGAAAGGATCCATGGCTTAGTTCCCAAGGCATCACCTTAAGAAAGTCATACTTGGTAAACACTCGAGTTCCAACTATAATAATGTCACTAGTACTATATTCCAAAAATAAAAAAGGTGAAGTCCATAAAACAAACTCATTAAATAAGATCCAGATCCCACAAACCTCAAAGTAATTTTCCTCATTATCTCAACATCCCAAAATCCTAAGTCACAATGATATTTTTATTGCAAATAATAAGAAACTTTTTCTCAACATCCGACATCGAGAGGCATGGTGATATTCATCTTCTCAATATCATGGAACATAGAATCAAGTATCATGATGATCCTCATCCACCAACCGATGGTCTCAACACAATCAACGGATAGTCCACAACCATCCATGCAACATTATAGGGTGAGCACCACCAACACATATAATTTTCAACACCATCACCTAAGACTCAAGATCTCTGGGGGCCTCCACCCACAATGGGTGATCAACACCAGCTCGACCGAGTTATATTTATGTGCACATGACTCCAAGTATGCATTGTCTAGGGAATGATGATCCAAAATCAGTAAAAAACCTATTCCACATCTTCTGAAACCTCAGGACCCTGTGACCATATCACTAAATCATGATGTTCAACACCATCTCAAGTCCCTAGAGCTCTTACCTCATCCTGATGACCACATATTATCATACCAACAACCATATCACCTCAACCTAGTGATTAATCTCACCTCATATAGCTAGAGTAATGCCCAACCTAACAAAATACATCGCCTAAGTCTAGGTGGTCAGTAACACCATAATACTTATTCTAATCCCATTAAATTCCTTTGGAAGTAAGAAATTTATATGATTAATTAAATATAACGCAATGAACACACCAAGACTAAACTTTCTTGGTTTTTCTATGCCCCTTTCTCAACTTGACCATTTTTAGTGAAGTAGGAGCATCCCTGTATGCCTCTCACATCATCAATATGATAAAATTAAAAGAAAAAATTAATTTATTGCGGTCTCTCTCAATTCACCAACATGGAATATATATAAATCACCATAAAAATATGAAAATAAATGAGAAATCTAGGAATCACATTCCTTGTACTTATAGGATCTTTATTGTATAATATCAACATCTAAAAAATCCAAATTAGATGAAAACATAGTTTTAGATGAATAACCTAAATATAGGGAAAAATGGATCATATGTATTTATCACGTTTTGTCCTAAATAAACATAAAAAAATAAGGTGGTTGGTTAAAGGAATTTATAAGATGAATATGTATCCACCAAGGGATCAAAGATTGGAGACTAGATCAAAGAGTTACCTCAATCCCTAGGGGAGGAAGGGTAAATGGGAGGTCTACTACTCGTGCGGTGGAAAGGGGAGAAAGGGAGAGAGAAATTAGATAAAAGAAGGAGGGTAATTTTATGGAATTTCACAATTTATAATGGGCTACAAGGTTTTACTAACCGTGTTCCAAACATGCAGTTCTCTAAAACTAAGCACCATACACACATGGGCTAGGTGCACTATTTTCCAAACCATGCACAAACCATACAAAATTCCTCCATTAAAAATTAAAGAGTTATTTAATGGTTAATCTCACATACTAGAAAATTTTAAAAATCATGTCCAGTGCTGAACATAGGCTGAAAAGTTACTCCTGTGAGGTTACATTGTTTTTGCAACCCATGAACCTTTGTCAACACTTTTCTAAAACTCTGTTTATGAACACCATTGTACATAAAAATCATCTAAAACCCCAAGGAACTTTTTTCCCTCAAAAACTATTAAATGAAATCCTTAATTCAATCAAACAATCAAAATTATGGTTTTAAAGATCAAAATAAATGATTGTCCGCTCACCAATCATGAAAATAAAAACTTGTGGACTATTTTTAGCTAGCTAAAAACTTGAGATGTTAAAGACTAAAATTGTATGATATCATTTAACAGTTACATTTTAGTTCAAAACACATTTCAAAAACTTCAAACAGATAAAAAATACTCATGTTTTATTTATAATTTATAAAAATGATCCATAATTTATTTTTCTTATGTTGGAATGAATCTTAAATAAATATGAAATGCAGTATTTCTAGTATAACTAAAAGTGTGTGTATTTAGTTTAAAAGTTAAAGTTTAGTTCAAAACTCATAGAATATACTCAAACCCCATAAAATAGACTTCAATTTAATTTATATCTTAGTTAAAAAATTTATAATTATTTTTTTAGTAGTTAACTGAATGTCTATCTAAAACACGGGTTGTTCTGTATGATTAAAAGTGTGTATTTTTATTTAAAGGTTAAATTTTTTATTAAAACACATGTCACGTTCTCAAAACATTTAAATAATGTTATTAGTGTCTTGAAAATTTATAAAAATGGTGCATAATTTATTTTTTATGTGTAGGAATTAGTCTGACATCAATCGGTCACTTTGTGGTAACAAAATGTGTATTCATTTAATTTAATTATGATATTTGTGTACAAAAAGATCATCACATGCTGAAAACCAAGAAATATTCAATGGATTTCAAATTGATACCTTAGTAAAATTACTCAAATTTTATTTTTTATGTGTAGGAATTAGCTTCACATCAACCTGACACACAGTGTGTCGGGTATGACTAAATGTGCATGTTTTCATTTAAACTAACATTTTAGTTTAAAACAAGTATCACATATTCAAAAATAAAAACAATTCACTCATATTTCTAGGATAATTTAAAATAAATATTCTTAATTCATTTTTTATATGTACGATAAAATCTCACAAAATTTTGATTCATATTGAGGTTATGATGAATAAAAGTTTTTTTTAGCATAAAAATGATATTATTGTCAAAAAAGTGAATCATATACTCAAAACCAAGAAAATATACTTGGATTGTCTTGTTATTTTGAAATGAAAATATGTCAAATTCAATTTAAATATGAATTAATTAACCACTCATCAATATGACACACAGTATGGCCGATTTGTCAAAAAGTTTTTGTTTTTAATTAAATGTGGCATTTTTCTTCAAAACACATATAAAAAATTTAAAAGTGGGAAATGAAACATGAATTTTGTTAAAACATTAAAAAATGATTGATAATTAATTAATTATATTTATTAATCAATCATACATCAATTGGATACACAGAGTGTCTAATATGAACAATAGTTCATGTTTTTAGTATGATAGTGACATTTTAGTCCACAACACATGTATCATACTCAAGAAAAAATAAAACACACTCATATTATCTTGATATTACTGTAAAAATATTGATAATTTTTTTTATAGAAATAACCAAAATTTCAATCCAACACATGGTGTGGCTGGTTTGACTAAAATGTGTGATTTCATTCAAAAGTGACATATTAGTTCAAAATAGTTTTCTCATAAATAAAATTATGAAAATGTGTTTTTTTATGTTTTGATTATTTATAATAAAATTAAATAATTCATTTTTAACATAAACGAATTAATCTCATTCTAATATGACCTAAGATGTGGTTGGTATGACTGAATATGCATGTTTTTTGTTTAAAAGAGAAATTTTAGTTCAAAATGTGCATCACATACTCAAAAATAAAGAAAATAAGATCCTTAATGTCAATTAATAATTTATAATAATGGTTATTTATCAATATTTTATGTCTATTAATTAACCTCATGTCAATCTGACATACGATGTGGATCGTTTGAATGAAAGTGTTTTTTTTCATTTAAAGGTTATATTTTGGTTCAATACACATTACACATACTCAAAAGAAGGAAAATTTTTTTTCATGATTTTATACATTTTAAAAATACTATGTAATTCATTTATGAAGTGTTGGAATTAATCTCAAAATAATCTGACACACGGTGTGGATGGTATAACTGAATGTTAATGTTTTTTGTATAAAAGGGACATTTTAGTTCAAAACACACATCAAATACTAAAAACTGAGTAAATGTAGTTGGATTGTGTTGATATATTATCATAAAATCCACTACTATAACTACATATTTTTTCCCATCATATAAGAGAGTGATCTCCTTATGCATTCACTGATAGTGGGAATTAGGGACTTTTTAGTGCTTCTTGGATACCCTAAAAATTGTGCCTCCCCCCTCATACCCCCACCTCTCCCCCAATTGATGTAGCATTGTCTGAACCCCATCCCCTCCCAACCCTGGTCAAGACTCCCTAAGTGGGGACTTCCCAGGCTAATCATCAACACCCCCTCCACCCAATCCCACTCTGCTTTCTCTTCTCTTCTTTGCTTCACCAGCTGATTTCTCACCCAATTCAAAATAGATTTAAGATCTATTATATGCATCACGTTTTTGGTTATATAATAATGTTAATCTCTATAATTTCTGTTTTTAATATTTATATTTCTTATTCATTATAAAAATATCTATTTTAGGGTTTTTATAAATTAACTCATGTAGTGTGTTAGAGTTGATTGGTGTCTTGAATCAACATTATTGTAATTTTCATCCCAATTTTGGTAGTCTCAACTTTAATAAGTGATATTATACCAAACATCCATTGATGTATAGAATTAATATTTTTAAATAGGATCATCCTACAAATGATATAGGCTTTATAGCATGTTTGGGTGTTCTAAATAAATAAATACAGATTAAAGAATGAGTATAGTGTCATTTATGAAATTATTTTTTGTATTGGATGTAAATAGATACACATATATGGTATTTATGATGTGTAATTGAGTAGAAAAATATAGAAAAATTGATTAAATTTTTGTAATATTTTTACTATTTATATAAAATTTATCTTACATAGTATGTGAAAAATACATTTTTGTATGATTATATATATTTGATGATAAAATTAATGAAACAATATTATTTTTTCATTATTATATTTTATTAATATAAAATAATTTCTAAATATGATATGTTTGTTAAATTTTAAATACTACTTTTTAATAAAATGATATATAAGTGAATTTTCCTATAAGAAATTATTCTCAATCTATGGATGAGATAAATCTATTTTTTTTAAATAATGTTTCTTTTTGAAATTTTATTGAAATTTTTATATTGAAATAATTGATTGTATTTATTTATTTATTTTTTTGAAATTATTATATCTAATTATATATATTAATGTAATATGAATTCTGGTGAAATTTTTACAAATTTTTATATAGATATAGATATAGATAAGAGTTTAATTGATCTTCTGAAAAGAATTTTTATTGATTTTTTTGAAAAAATTATACATTCTATTTATTCCACCAATGTATATCAATGTGACTATATTAGTTTACCATATAAAATTTGTGCAGAAAGATATCATTTCTCTTGAAATTCTGTGAGGGGACACCTTTTAATGAATTGGTTTCTAAAATATTATAAGGGTTGGACTAGTCATGGGTGAAAATATGTCTCCTTTCATCAAATATAAACTATTTAGATGTATTTTAATGCTAGGAAAACTATTCTTATGAATAAAATGCTTACTAATATGGTATGTGGTTCAACTTTTAGAGGCTTTAACATATATAATGGTGAGACTGGTGATATTACTCTATTATCTGGTGTATATCATTAATCATTTAAATATTTTAAAACACTTAATTATGTGTGAATTGATTTATATTTTGATTGTAATTCATTATTTAAATTTTCATTTATCATGGATTGTTTTTCATCTAAATGCATTAAATCAGTGGTTAAAAACATTATTCTATATGTTGTTGTTTTTATTGAAAAAATTACTTTTTACTAGAACTATAATTCCTAATTCTTATTAACATGCTCATAAGTTGATAGAGAACTAGGGTTTTACATATAAGACCATGGATTCATGTTCAAACAACCATATATTGTTAAAAAAACACAAATACCCATATGGATATTTTTATAGTCTATAGCTCATCTAGGTATAAATATAGTGTAGGGAATAGAAATCATCAATGTTAGGTTTTAAAATAGGGGATTCGTATCTCTCTATAGAAAATACTTAACTTTTTTACATAGGTATAGGTTGAAAATCTTATTTATGTCATAAAAAATGTCTATATTTATGATATTACATGTTTAAATGAATAAGGATAACGATACTCTAGTCCACATGGAGGACTATCCTACATATTATGAGTAATATGAGAGGCACCCTGACATTACTGAACATAGTCTCAATGTAAAATTATGGTTCATAGCCAATGGTATCAATCTAATCAGGTTCTTGGTTAGTGAAACTCATAACACATGTATCATGGTTATGACTTCATATAACCCGAATATGTGGATTTTCATTAAACAACAATTTATAATAAATTACACTCTCATTACTAGACTATGACATCCATGGGAAAAGATTGATGTTTTCTTTAATCCCTATATTTATGGGAATAATGAATTTTGGGGTAAATTTGTGATGACTTATTATTGTAAAAATAATGAAATATTCATACTATGAGGTGTTTTATTATAGAAAATGAAATAATCCATACCATAGGTAAATTTATCATATTAGAGTACAAAATGATATTTTTTCACTTACTCTAATATAATTAAAAATTCTACAAGGCATAAACATTGTAAAAAATGGGCATACTTGGGTCATAGAAATGTTATTCCCCACATAACATTGTTTCAAAAACAATAGAATGGAATGTGATGGATCTAGATAATTCAACCCCATACTAAATATTATTATGGGGTTGAAAGGATACCATATATTGAGCAAGAAAGAATTCCCACTATGAATAACTTCTTGAATATGGTGATATTCCATTACCATTTATTCAATGTTTGAGTAGATGGTGTAGTCAAAATTAGAAAAGGAATATATTTTTTATCTATTATACCAAAAAACTAACATATTAAGGAATAATATGGATATCATTCACATTGGAAATTTTTTTCTGTTATTATATAGTGGAACATTTAGGTGTTAGTGGAAAATCAAATAAAAATTTCAATACACCATGTGATTTTAATGAAATGGGGTTGAGGAAACAATATCGTTTATAGTTGACTAATATTAACAAGTTATACATGAATATTATATAGTACATGATGATTAAAAATGATAAAGATTAATTCCCTTCCTTTTTAAATATTCTCAAGGTTCATGATTTTTATTATTCTAATATTTCAAAATATGTGAATTTTATGGGCAGGACATTATAGGGGCTGAAAATTGATAAAAACCATACACTAATTTCATAGTTTATTATAATAAAAATTCTTAATTATTTATCTCTAAATATTGTTCAACTGTTTGTTTAGATGATTAGTTTGTCAGAAATCATTTTTTTAAAAATTTGTTAATTGGTCATTTAAAAATATTACAAGATAGGATTATACTTATTCTTTTTCACATAGAGAAACTATTTGTACCCTAATTTTTTTAATTTTATGTTTCACTTGATGGTATACCTAACCAATGAAGTAATGGATGGTTCATTATTTTAACTCATGTGGATGTATCCCTTTGAGAGGTATCTGAATACATTGAAATGATTTTTACATAACAAAGTCCATCTTGAGGCATCAATATCCAATGTTATTTTTATATATGGGAGTGGTAATATTTTTATTACATATCATATAAATGTTTAAAAAAATCCGATAATCCTTCTCAAAGTCATGGTGGGATAATTATAGAACGAACTATTTTTTTATATAAACAACATCGATGTGTAAAATTTCATCAGTACAACTGGTTAAATGCTCCATCAGTTTCACCTTTACTTTAATAAGATTCATATAACTTTTAAAATTGAAAATTCATGTGTTTAGTCTTTATATATAAGTTGATAATTTAAACATGTTACTATCATTTTCATGACATGCATTAATGAGCTAAAATAGTAGATTCCACATGTGAGTGATTTTCAAATTTAGATATCCCATTATACATCATCCTTTTATTAGATTAAGGATTTTTATGTTCAAATGTAGTTTCATTAATATTTAAGTCTTTTAATAATTTACTTCCACATAAAATTATATCGAATTTTTTGAAATATATAAGTCTATAACTAATGGGATTTAGGTGACCCTACACTGACTGAAGAATCTAACAAACTAGCTGATGGTCCATCCATAATAGCTTATCTTTAAAAAGATTTAGATGTTAATGGTTTTCAATTTCTCAATAAATATATTGATTTAAAATTATAAATAAATAACAGTGGAATTTATTTTTCATCAATTGATTTTGGTTATTACTATATTGAATTTAAAGACATCATTAATGTTCTATACAAATTTGTGTTAAAATATATATTATAAAAGTGTAATTTAGTTGATTCAGTATATGGAACTAAAGTTGGTCTATTTAAATTTAATTAGTGAACATTAAAATTATGTAATATAAATATAAATGAGTTAGTATGAAACCATTAATATTCAGATCATAAGAATAAGAAAGTTTCATTGTTACATTTTTATCTTTTCTGGATTATAAATGTTCTATGATAATTTAAAGGTGAGGAGTACTTTTAATTTAATGAGATACAGCAAAAGTGATTACCTTGGTTTTTAAATACCTTAATAACCACATTATAACTCCATGTGAAGAATATATATGATTATTGAGAGAGGCCATTGAATGAGAAATATGTAATTTGCATGTTTAATGAAAGGTCAGGTTTTATTATTATTATTTGGTTTCAAAACTATTTTTTAACTGTTTATATATTTATGAATTGTTTAATATTTTTTTCTTAAAATTATTATCTCTACTTGGATATACAGTATATGTGTGTTTAAATAAAAAAAAATTATATGACTATTGAAATGTCAGATAAACATACACATGATCTGCATCATTTGGGAGGGGCATCTGCATCTAGGGATGGAGATATGCTTGAACGTAAATGTTTCATTTTTTTTTAATTTTTTGTTATATATATATAAACAAATATGTATAATTATTATGAATTGTTTTTTCAATAGGATCTAACTTGGCCTCTTCTTTTAATAAGAGAGTCCCTATTCAAGTAATTTTATCATGGAATTCTTACGCAACCCTGGACATATCATTTGATGATATGTACCGTCCAGTGAAAGAAAGGGATCCTTTTTTTATTATATAGTTGGATTATGTTATATATGACCCAAAAATATTTATATTTACCAAACATGACAAGTATTCAATCCCTTAAGACACAATAGGTTTCTTTTTGGGAGAATTTGAGATATGATGATCATTCTAATTTTTAAACTATTTAAAAAAACATAAATTTGTGAATTTTTTTTCTTCAATAGAATAATATAAGGGTGTTACTTGATGGTTTTTTCTAGTCTTAATGGAAAAATTTCAAAAAATTTAGTGATATTATAAGTTTATAGTAAAGAGGGAGAACTGGGTAGAATTAGTGGTTTCCTTGGATATTGTAAATAGGGCCTGAGAGGAATTATGCCCTCTTAGTGGCATGATTTGGTTATATATTAATCTAGTGATGATAAAATAGTGAAAAGTTTTATTTTAGATTAAATATTTTGAAGTATTATAGAATTTATAAGTTTAATATTTTAATATATTAATTGTATTCTATAGAAGTATTTCATTCAGAGAACCATGAGATGCAGGGACCACCTTATTGTCTTAGGACTCATCACTTGTCCCAAAATCAACCTGATATATTTATAATTTTCCTTCTATATCCATCATTTAATATGGTTTTTTCATATAGTTATATTTTATTGCTTTGTAGTTTTAATAATAATGTGAGTCTACTAATAGAATGTTTTTGGGGATGAGGACTCTTGATATAAATGATCTTCAAGTTGTATCTCTTATGGTAATTTTTTATATTTTTAAATTATATTATATATCTATTAATTTTTTTCTTAAAATTCAATTATTATATATATATATATATATATATATATATTATATAGAGGATCAATTTTTAGGTTGATTTAGCTTAACTATCAGAGGGCTAATGAAAGCTTTCCAGGTGGAGGGATGAAATATCCCATCACATCATTGATTTTGATGTAAATATCAATAGTTTGAAATATGGGAAGGGAACTCCTCATTCTACATTATCACATTCTAATGTATTGGCCCTAATTTATTCTGGGATGATGTAGTAGTTTAAATATTTGGTAGCAGAGATGCACGTATCCAAATAGGTAAATGTTCCATTTTTAGACGAAGTTAGAGTAATATATGAGTATTTATGAAGGGTTTATGGTGCATAGGATCCAAAAAATTTAGGTTTATACTTAAATAGTTTTCATTTTATATGAAACTAATTATTATTACCCTAATAATACTTACTTTTTATATGCCCATATTTTACCGAATGTAGGTAAAAGTCATATAACTACATGATACATTAAATGTAGGAGGTTTATTTAATTTTATCTCAGTGGTTTCTCATTTCGTTTTTGTGTCCCATTTAATTTTTCATATTTTTAGTAAATTCAAAAATCACCATTATGATATCATTAAAATTTCATTTCACCAATTACAGAATAAACCATGTAACTCACATATATTTACCTGTATGATTGAAAGTTTCGTTTTACACCATATTTGGGTTAAAATGAAAAATCTTATAAATGGGTGGAATTATGAAAAACACACTAATATTATATTGAATAATTTTGATAATGATAATCAGGAAATTTATGATCTTTATGAGTCAATTGTGCATCAATTAGATTCTCATATTTATCAATATGACTCAAATTACATTTTCACCTTTATAGTTTGATTAAAATAAAATATCATCAGTTAAGATTCAAAAATCAATAAAAAAAGGTTTATTGGTGTGGAAACTTTGGATAATATTCAAATAGTCATTTATGATGTTTCGTAATCAATTGTGTGTCAATTATATACTCTAATTTTTTATTATGATTGAAAACACCATTTAACTTTTAATATGATCATTAAAATGTAATATCTCCTTTCATGGGGTCAAACAAGAGAAAACAAGTTCTAATTAATGAGTTAACCTAATAGAAAAAAAATCCTAAAATCAGTTTTGGCCTATATGAATTAACCAAACATCAATCTAGTTCTCATGTTTATTGGTATGATGGAAATTATGATTTCACTATATTAAATTTTTTTAATAAATAGAAAATCAATCATGTTATGATCAAAACCATTAAAAAAACATAAATTGATATTAAAAATTAGGAAAATAATATATAAGTTATTTAAAATCAGTAGTAATCATATATATGTAAATCTAATACTCGAATATCTTGGTGCGATTGAAATATTTTTTTATCCTTTACAATTATAATAAAGTGACAAATCATGTAAAATAGGTCAAAAGAAATCAAAAACACTTTTATTTACACCAAAGAATATAATAATGATCATAGAGTCATTTATGATATATAGGACTCAAATTTGTTTCAATTAGGTGCCTATATTTCTCAGTATGATTAAAACACAATTTATCCTTTTATATTTTTAATAAAATTAAATATCTCCTATCATGGGGTAAAAACAAAGAAAATTTTTTTTGATTAACATTTAAACCTTGAATAATAATACTAAATAAATGTTTGATCAATATAAAACAATTGTGCGTCAATATTATTTCCATATTAATCAGTATGACTGAATGTATGATTTCACATTATTAATAATTTTTAATAAAGGAAAGAAACACCTATGTGTTATTTAAAACATTGAAAATGGGATATAGTTGACGTGAAAACTTAGGTAGGTTATATTTAATTCATTTACCATATATAAAAACTCTCTACACATAATTCTGATACAAAAAATGCTCAGTGTTATAAAAACTATTATTTTTTCATTCACATTTATAGTAAAGTGAAAAATCATATAAAGGGGGTCATAGAATTAAAACATACTTTGATTTAAATTAAAACTTTTTAAAATGATCATTCAGTAATTTATTATCTCTTAGAGAGAAATATACATCAATCAGTTTCTTGAATTTCATGATTTGATCAAAAACAACATTTAACCTTTTCTACATTTATTAAAATGACATATCTCTTGTTAGAGGGACAAAGTTTAACAAATGGATTTCGATTGATGTGAAAACTGAGGAGAATAATCCTTAAATCATTTTTAAACTATTGAAATAAATCAGGTGTCAATATGATCCACAAGTTTATTTGTATGACATAATGTATGATTTCACATTATCGATAGTTGTTAATAAAGGAAAAAATCACATGTGTAGAAGTTAAACCCAAGAAAACAATCTCACATTGATGTTAAATATTAATTAAAATGATCTTCATTCCATTTATTACAATAACATATCTTTTATCAAATGTTCAAAAATAAAAAAAATTGGTTTCAATTAATGTATAAACAGAATAGAATAATCCTTAAATCATTTTTAATATACTAAAATTAGTCATGTGTCAATATAATGCTTGTGTTGATTGGTATAACATAATTTATGACTTCACATATTTGATAGTTGTTAATAAAGAAAAAATCACTCGTGTAAGAGTTAAAACCAAGAAAACAAGATCAAATTGATGTTATATATTATTAAATTGATCTTCATGTCATTTATGATATATCAGAATCATATATACATCTTTTTTAAACTTAAATTTATTAGTGTGATCAAAAGTGATATTTTTCATTCCTATTTGTAATAAAGTGACAAATCATATAAAAGTTGTCAAAACCAAGAAAAAACATATGGATATATATATATAAGTATATATTAATAATCATCGATTCATTTATAAAATGTTTAAATCAACTACGCCTTAATTATATAGTCAGATTTTCTTATATGGTTGAAACACCAATTAACCTTTTATACATTTTTTTAAAATGATATATATCCCCGTATATCGTCAAAACGAATAAAATGATTTATGATTGATGTCTAAACCTAGAAGAACCATAAATAAATCATTTCCAATCTATATGAATCAACATCATATCAATTTGATTCCCATATTGTTCGGTAGGATTGAATGTATGATTTCACATTATTAACAATTGTTAATAAATGAAATAAGCGCCTGTGTTGGGGTCAAAAAATGAGAAAACAAGCTCAAATTGATATTAAAACTCATCTAAATGATATTTAAGATAATTTTAATCAATATTAATCTTATTTACATCAATCTGATACCCTAATTCCTTATCTTAATAAAAATGTTCATTTATCCTATACATTTATTGCAATGTTACAAATCATGTTAAATAGGTAAAAACCAAGGAAATGGAATTGGATTGACATGAAAAATTAATAGAATGAACATATATTTATTTATGTTCATTATAAATAAACCTCACATCATTCAAATTATTTTATTACTATATATGATCAAAAAACCTTTTAAACTTTTATACATTTAATAAAATGACATATCTCCTTCCTAGGGGTCAAAATAGTGAAAATGTGTTTAAATTTATTTTTAAATCTAGGATAAAATTCATCAAATCGTTTTATATCATTATAAATCAACTATGTTTCAACCAGATTCTTGTATTTCTCTTTATGATTCAAAGTCATTTTTACCATTATAATTGGATAAAAATAGAATATCATAAGTTAAAGGGATAAATATGATTGATGTACTTGGATTGAATTTGTAAATTTGGAGAATGATCATGGAGTCATTTATGATATGTAGGATCCAAAAATGTGTCAATCAGATTCTTGAATTTCTCTCTATGACTCAAATAATATTAATACATTTGTAATTTTATTAAATTGATATATCCTTGATTAAATGTTCAAAATTGGGAAAACATAGTTGGATTAGTGTGACAATATAAGAGAATGATAACTGATCCATTCATGGTCTTTTGGAATCAACTATGCCCAGTTATACAATCAAAATTCTTAGCATGTTAAAAACATCTTCTAACCATTTAAATATTTATTAAAATGAAATATCAACTATTAGGGGTAAAAACCAAGTAAAATAATTCTATTGGATGTGACAACCATTACAAAAATGATCAAATCATTTAAGATTTTTAAAAATAAAATTATGCATCAATATGATGCTTGTATTGATCATTATGATCAAAATATAGTTTTAAACATTAATATTTGTTATTAAACTAATAATTAGATAGTTTAATTAGGAATTTGACATTAACCTTGCATGATTTTATTAAATTATTCTGTATTTATGATGGTTTATGCATTCCATAATGGATAAATCGGTCTTACCGTATTGAATAAATAAATTTAATTTTAATAAATTGAAGTTTAATTCTATTTGTACCATGCCTTATTATATATCATATGTATATGATAACAATAAAAGAATATATTAATATTCATTTGGAGATATTTGGTTTATTAATTTTTTTTTGTTCTGGTATGGATTTCAATTTATATAATATTGTGAAAAGTTATACATTAGAAACTATCAAATTAGGTCACTAATGGTCTTTTTTTAACGTCATGTAATGATCGCCATTGTGGATCTCTATTTCCTTTTAGTGGTTAGGAAACTGTGATTGAAAAAATTCATCGCTTAACAGCTACTGAAGGCCAACAGTAACCAATTTTGGTGGTATGATTTCCTATAATTATAGTATAGATTTATAATTCATTTGTGACATTTATAAATTAACAACACGTCAATATGACATGCAGTATCATCGGTTTGATTGAGAGCATTTGGTTTCATTTAAAGGTATAATTTTTGTTCAGAACGTGAATAACATACATATAACTGATCTAACACCCATATATTCCTAGTTTATACTTTAAGTAAAATATCTATATTTCATTTACAATGTTTAGTAATTAAATTTATATAAATCTAACTCATGGTGTGGCTGGTATGAGTGAAAGTGTGTGCTTTCCTTTTGAAGTGCCATTTTAGTTCAAAATTTTTGTTTTAAACTCAAAACTAAGCAAATGCACTCAAATTTTCATGATACTTTAGAACAATAATATATTATTCATTTTTTACATGTAATAAGTATGTTTATATCATTCCAATTCAAATTTATCATGGAATATATAAAATTTCAATTGTAATTATTTTTTATATGAAATTACTATAATAGTCATTGTTAAAATTATAGTCACATTGTTATTATGTATTAATTTGGGTTTTTCATTGGATAATACTTTCTTTGATAGATTTTTTTTGTAATTATTATTTTTTATTTGGAATTTAAATCGATTAAAATGTATTGTACTAAAATTATTTAATATAATAACTTTATTGAAATGATTATGTAGCCTAAATATAATCTTTTTATTATTTTTAGTGTTATATTTTTACTGAAATTTGAATTGTTTTTATGTTTTTTATCATGTGTTTTAGAGTGTTTTATATATAATTTTTACCACTCTTCAAAAACTAGTAATTTATTTTATCAGCATTGGGCATAGTGCTACTAAAGGTTACATTAATTAGCTCTCAAATAAAAACTGATAAAATGTACCTTCATCAATTCTAGAAAATATTTTGATAAACTCCAATTTATCAATAATGTTTTAGCACTAATAAAGGAGGCCTTTATTAGTATTTTTTATAGAACTAATAAAATATTATTACTTTTATCATCACTTAAAAAATTAGTGATTTTTTAATGCTTAGTGGAAGAAATAGTAAAGGGTTATACTTGAGTGGAAAGTAAAAAAGGAATTAGATATTGAATAAACCATGTTATGGTGGTGAGTAGAAAAACATCATGATTTTTACATAAATAAATTTCCTTATAATGGATAACTCTATAATAGAACATAGTCAAATATCCATGGATAACTTGGTTGTGGCTTTTAATGTCAAAGGATTGAGATTGTTACCATCTTATAAAGCCCAAAAGACTATAAGTTTTTTAGTTCAATTTCCATCAAAGACTATTTTGGTCCCCAGGTATCTGTCATTAACATCCTCCTTCTCAACACGTGTAGTAGCTTATGTAACACCCCAATATTTTAAAATAAGAACATTATGTTGAATATAATATAAAACACGAATCATTGATGTTAAATTACCCATGAAATATATTTCATTAAATTTAATCTCTTCAATAACTTGTGATACATGCAATCCCATATCTAAAAGTGTAGTAAAATAGAATATTATTTTAAAATAGCCATTAAATTTGAGGATATGAATTGGAATAATAAAATTATGAAAACTATATAGTACAATATATATAAAATAAATGTACTGGTAACAAATTGAACATAAATGAAAATAAAAATCATTTGAAAGTATATGAAATTATTTTTTTAAAACCGCTTTTATGCACATAATGTGTTTTTATCATAACGAATAAAATTAATTATTATTTATGAATTATTTTTATTAAATGTATATTATATATATTTAATATAATTTTTACCATTTATATAATATTTTTGATATTCTTTGGATAATAATAAATCAATTTGTATGCTTAAAACAAATATGTTTCTAAAAAATGGTTTGGTCGTATTTTTTGCATTTTTATTAAAATTTATTTTTACCACTTTTAGAAACATTATTTGAAAAAATTAAATTCATTTATTAAATCATCATATCAATATTATCATAGGGTGGATGTTTGGGATTTTTCTGAAATTGTTGAATTTTCAGTGAATAGTGAAAATAACAATTTTTCAAATGCTATAATACCTTTTCCATAAATTAAGTAGTTTTATGGTACTATTATTATTTTAATTTGATTTAAAATTAAAACATGTATTATTTAGTAATATTTAAAATAATTATTTACATTTTAATCATCTTTATACCCAAATTTGATATAAGTTTATTAATAAGATTGAATTAATATTTTTTTGAGAACTGCTTTTAACTACATAAAGTTCCTCCATGTTAATTAATTAAAATAATATTTTCGGAAGAATGATTTAAATTAAATATATATACTATTTTTAACTATTTTAATTTTAATTCATATCTTGATTATTACAAGTCATATAGTTAATATAAGATCATTTTATGATTGAAAATGCATTTCTTGTAAACCCATTTTTTAGAAAATCTACATGTTTTATATTAAATTAAATCCTTCCACTTATATTAATTGAATTTTTAAAAATTGATTCCATATTTAAAATAATCATAATTAATATTAGATAATAAGGTTAATTTCATTTTTGGCCACAATGATTATAAAAGGAGGTAAAATTTATTTACCGACATTAAGGTTAAAAAGAGGTTTTATGTGTTACATGTGCTTGTGTTAAATAAATTTTCCAAAGACCTTAAATTTTTTATTTTATGAATTGGGTTTCATTTTTAATATAATTAGGTCCCAAATATATAATAAAAATTAATTTATATTTCTATTAAAGGATAAATTACTTAGGTTAAATTAATTAATTACCCTTGTGAAAATATAAAATAGTAATATTAAGAAAACTTATAGGATAATGAAGAAAATGTTTAAAAAATGATTACTTTTCTGTTGTGGAGATGAGGATAGACATTACACTACATAAAATTCATTATTTATAAATTTTGTAGGCACTTGGGTTGATAGTGACTTCTCATTATTGATTAGTTTTGGGTACATTTAAAAATGTCACTCATCATCAATTACAAAAGGGAACTCCCTCCCCTCAGATATTAACACAAATAAAGCCATTTTTATTGACTAACCCATGAAAATATATATCCCCAACATCATTATCTAGATTATATATCTTCTATTTATCCCAAAAGATCATCCCTGGGGTCCTTAAGAAGAGATCAAAATATGGTTTCTCTAATATAAGGTAATCCTATTAACGAAGCTCTTTCTTTTTAATTATTATTTTATGACATTAAATTATGTCTTAACACTTAAAATATAATAACCCAATTATATGACAAATAAATATATGTTATTATTTTTATGGAATAATATTTATCAATATTCTTCTCCATCAAATGGAAAATAAAGTCATCGCTCATGTGTACAACGCACTACTGCCTCGTGAACTGATATAATTTTCTCTATAAAAACTCTAATGGATAGTCATAATAATGAAAATAATTAATATATATTCTACATATGACATTTTAAAAATTATATAAATTTAATATGTAAACCACTTCCTTACCCTTTCACTATTAAGGGAATTATATCATTAATCATTTGTACATATGAAATATTGTCTCTATGATCAATGTGATTCATTTTCCATGAAAAAAAATTAAATAAGGGTTATAAAAATTTATTTAATGAATAAATATTATATTTAAAACATTAATTTCTTTTTTGAGATAATTTATATATATCTTATGTATAAGAACTGGAACATCAGTGATAAAACAGACATGAGAAAATGTAGTAGTTAACACCCTAGAAATTGGTAATAATGAAATACTACTAAAAAATGAGAATTAATATGTTATAATATCATCATATATGATATTTAAAATAATAACAACATGTATAAAATCATTATAAATGGTTTTAAATCATGTTCAGTTAAAGGGAATTTTGAGGTAAGGGAATTTGGTTGAATTTCCTTTTGTTGAGACATATTGCAATGGTTTGCACCTAATTTCCTTGTATGGTGTATATCATAACCATTTTAAATGTAATATCATGAAACATTAATACATAATTATATTTTGAGTTTTAATTTTAAATATTTAATCCAATGGGTTTTTGGATTTAAAATTACCAATAGGTGTATACTTTTATATCTCAATTTCTTTTCATTGGGTTATTATACTTTTTCATTGTCTTTGATATTGTGAGATTATGAGTGTAATGAAATTTTAATATATTATATTTTATTTACACTTTTTTTATCTGGATTTTAATTTAATAAATATAACCTATTCATTGATCCTTTATTAATTCAATGTTATGATTGTTGTAAGGGTTTCTCATCTTAAATTTTATTCCTTGGAGAATATCTCATGCTATACAAGTATCTTCATTATTAGGTGTATCTACTACCCCTATGATATGTTATATATTAAATATATTTATATTAAAGGTGTTAAGTGTTTCATTATATTATATTCCCTTCATGCAGATTATCAATCAAAAGTTACCAAAGTAGAAAGAGAATTAACTTTCAATCTCATTATAATTATGATTGGTTATGCTTAAATTTCCATTAAAGGAAATTATTTATAATTATCTAATAAACCACATTAACTTTATTCTCATATATTTATTCATGATTTTTTAACTAATAATACAATTTTTTTCTCTTTGTTACTTAAAATGGCTTACAAATTGTATTTAATAAAATCCGACATTATTTCTCACTTCGATCGAAAATAATTTTCTTCTAAATCCATCTTTTCAAAAAAAAGTTTTCTAAAAAAACTTACAATAAATTTATTTCCATTTTTATCCAAAATTTTATTTTTAAAAAACTTTTTTAGAAACATATTCTATTCATTTTCAAATAATTTACTTTTAATTTTTTTTATAAAAATGAGAAATGAATCATTGTTTTAGCATAATAGGTATAAAAGGACCATTAATTTCATTATGACCACTAATTTATTTGAATATTCCTTTATAAGATTAAATGTATTTTTAAAATAAAATATTTTTACTAATATTATGGACACTTATTGTTATTTTAAAATATATTTTCAAAGTTAAAAAAATATTTTCCCAAATAATGTTTTCAAGATTTTTTTATGGTATTTTTATTCATCATTAAAAAACACATGATTTTACAAATAATAAACTTAGGATATGTTATAATGATACGATACTTATTGTTTCTAGGGGTGTTTTTCATTCACCTTAACCAGGGAAAGCATTGGCATTCTCATTCTTGATTAATTTCTATAATCATTAACTTTCCTTTCGAATATTCACATTTTATTCTCATTGGACATTTAATTTACCCTAAATATACCTATTATTTTTCATGGATATCCCTACTAATTAAACCATATATCGTTTCTACATATAGTGTTTTACTTATAATGTTATATGAAAAACAAGGGAAATATTGATATTTAATATTATTTATTCAATGCAAAAATGTATTAATAAGGAATATTTTTCATTAATTAAATAGACCATTATATATATGAAGAATGAATTAGACATGCCGTGATGGGTGGTTCTAGAATTATATAGACTATTTATGCATCAATAGTATCATGATTTGAATTAGGAAGCTAGCATTAAATGGGTTTTTAACAATTGTTTTAAATTGTCTTATAAATGGTCATGCCAGTATAGATACAACGATGTATAAGATCATGGTGCCCAATATTAATTATTTCCTTCATTAAGAAATTAGTTATTATTATCCATGAAATTATTACATTGATAGTATCCATGGATTTATTTTGTGATCAATGTATTATCTAAATAGAATATGTGTTCAGGTATTTACCTTGCCATATTGATTATGACTTATTGATTCATGATAGTTTATCCTTTAATAAACTATTACTGAACACTTGATCTCACCATTATTTTTTTTCTTTCACTAGGATATGTTTAAGTAATCTTTGACTTAGTTCAAGGAGGCAAAATTTTTTACTTTGACTAAGTTATATTTCATGTTGTCAAATGTAATGCAAGACTCATGAATTTTTATAGTCTTCCTAGACTATAGAAAAATTCAATCTATTTGGATGTGATTGATTGTATCTAGATATAATATAATAAAGTAACGACTAACTCTAGGCTTCTAGGGCAAGGGTCTTTACATCTTACTTCTAAGAAACCCTCATCTTCTTATGCATGTCATCACAAACATTAACTATTCATCTTCTCTAAAACACCATGAATATCATGTTATTGTCTTCTCATAATAATTCCCAGCCATGTAAGCCCAAAAATCCAATCTCCCGGAGCTTCCGACAGAAATTAAAAAAACATATATAACTCTCCCTTCACTTATATTAATAGGCTCTAAAACAATAATGATGCACTATTCACTAGTAACACTCGAAGTAGAGACTCCCATGGCCATTACCAACCATGTACCAGCCGTCCATATCCATAGTTTTCAATTATAAATGTAATCTTGATATCCTAATTATATATATTATAGTTAAACCACACCATAATATTCTCTAATTTTTATCACCTTCTTCTTCTCTATGCTTTCACTTTATCTCCACCATTTGATGCCACATCCATGCACTCTGAGCATCCAAATTGTCTCCACTCATCATGCATGTTATAAAATTCCACCATATTATGGAACTAAAATTTCCAAATGATGAAAAAATTTAAATAGAAATGATTTACAAAAAAATAAAGGATTTAATGTGGTTTGGAAAGGATTTCCTACAAGCGTGGGAGAAAGGGGTATAATTATTTATTACTCTTCTCCCGGGGAAACATTAGAGGATACATGAGATTACCACATGGAACTACAATTCATGGGGTTCAATAATAATTTAAATAGTAAGGAAAATCCATCATTTATGGTGGTTTTGAATAGATCATGTACCCATAAAAAACCTTATTCCCATCGACTACTTCCACTGTCTAAGATAAAAGATTCATGAATAGTATATTTGGTTGCTACTATAAGAAATTTATTAATAACAGTAAATCCACAATTCATGTCATCCATGTTTTACACCCAAGTTGGGAGAAACCCCCACAAATATCCCCCTCAAAACCAATTTTAAGTTGAATCCAAACATTACTACTACAAATATAGGATTTACCATATAGATCAAGCTATCATATTCTCAAAGTTTCTCCCAACCATGAAAGCCTATAAATGGATATCTTCACACCCAAAATATGAAAATATTTATAAAAATCTTTCATTAACACTTCCTAGGATCCATAACCACAATATTTCCATTCTCATGGATAACACTAGAATCATCGACTCCCATATCCATTCCCAACCACACATCAGCTATCTCTCTCTCTCTCTATAGTTTGAAATTATACTCATCGTCTTTATAACCTCATTCTATATAGCAAGAAGACATCATAATTATTAGTTGTCATATATCGTAATTCATTCAGGGCTAGCTTATTCAACTCCATGATTTCTCCTCTCTGACATTCAACACTATCTCTATGAACTGTCTATTCCCACCCTATCTCCACTCTTCATGGTCAGTATAATGTTTTACAATATTTTGGAACAAAATATACCAAATGAAGAAACAAACATGAATGGAAATGAAAAACACAATAATATTAATGATTTAGCATGGTTTATAAATGGTTACCTACATCCATAGAGGAAATGGGAATTTTTTTATATATTTTGATAAAATGTCGTAGGATACATGTGGTTATAGAAGGGAAGTGAACATTAACTGAATTTTGTCCCATTTTAAAGAGGAAGGAATAATCATAATCAATGGTTATTTTGGTAGATAATATTCCCTTAAAAACCTCCTCATCATTGAATGTTTCCATGGTCTAAGATAATTAGTTCATGGTTTTTATGGTTTTTTTCCTTATAAAGATATTCATTATCAATGATCCTTATTCAATTCATTAAATTCATGTTAGACTCCCAAATTGGGAGTCTCCCCAAAAATATCCACATAACAACCAATTAGTGGTCAAATCCAAACCTAACTATTAAAAATATGGGGCTTACTATACTAATCAAACTATTAACTTATCACATCTATTCCCATCCATGAAATCTCACAAATCTAATCTCCACATTCACATGATAAAAAATGTTCACCACTCTATCTCCCATACTCTTCCTTATCTTCATAATCACAAAGTTTCCCTTATAATTGGTAAAGCTATAAGAAAAGACTCCCATATAAATTTCCAACCATGCACCATATCTTCAACTCCACTATTTAAAATTATAGACATTATCTTCTCATCCTCTTTCTATACAACATGATAACATTACAATGCTCACCCATCCTATCATCTTCTCCACTCTACACTAGTTTCTTATTCTCTATGATAGGTCATGCTCTACACCATGTGATACCACCTCAAATTATTTTATATGACCAACCTATATTCACTATCCATTCCTACTATATAGTTCTACCATGTTGGGGAAATAAGAGTCCCAAACAATGAAACAAGACAAAACATAAATGAAAACAACAAAAAAAATCAAAGAATTTAGTTTGGTTTGGTAAGGATTGTTTACATCAATAGGATAAATGTGGTCTATTCATTAGTTGTATTATTTTTAAAAAACATTAGAGATTGAATGGTTTTATTATATAGAACTATCTCTTTATGGGATTCAATCATGTTTAAAATTGCAAGGAATAATAATCATCAATGGTTTTTTGGGGTAGATAATCTACTATTGAAAAAAATCCGTATCGATGACTGCTTCTAAAAGCTAATATATTGGATTCATGGTTATTATGGTTGGTTGTAACATGAATAAATTACTTTCAAACAATACTTCCATAATTTATTCCATCCAGGTTTGACTCATGAATTGGGAGTGGCCCTAAAAACTCCATATATCGGACAATTTTTTGTTCATGAGAAACCTCACTATTGCAAATTTGGGATTTGACTTGATGATTGAGATATCCTCTTCTTATAGTTTTTACCAACCATGTGAACCCACAAAACTGATCTCCATGCCGCATCATGAAACATTTCTATCTTTATCTCTACTCCTCTTCTTTGACTCTACAACCAAAATGATTTCGTACATGGTGTAAATTCTCAAAGTAGAGACTCTCACATATATTATAAACCATGAACCATATAACCATATCTATAGTTTAAAATCATGCTCTTTATCTTCATAGAATTATTCCATAAAGTATGTCAACATCACAATTCTCCCATATCCCATAATGTTCTCCACTTCACGCCAACTTCTTCTGCTCCATGATTATACTAGATCTCCATCTTGTGATTCCACTTCCATTCACTATTCTTGATCAAACATTCTCCACTCTTCATACCCACTATAGTGTTCCACCATTTTGGGTCACTAGAAGTACCAAATAATGAAACAAACCTAAACAGAAATTGAAAAAACAAATAACATGAAGGTTTTAACATGCTCTGGAAAGGATTTACAATGTCCATAGTATAAAGGAGTTAGTTATTGTTTACTCCTATTTGGATGAAACATTGGAGGAAAAATGGTCTTACAATAGGGAACTAAAATTTTATGAGATTCAATTCTAGTTCAAAGAGGAAGGAATAATAATCTATAATGGTTTTTATGGGTAGAACAATGACCCTTGAAAAACCTCATTATTGTTAACTACTTTTGTGGTCTATGCTAATAGATTATTAGCTAGTATGGTAGGTTGTTTCTTGAATAAATTCATTTCCAATAGTCCTTCAATGATTCATGCAATCCATTTTAAACTCCCAAATTGGGAGTGGACCCCTTAAATATCCTCATCAAAACCATTTTTTGGTCATAGGAAAACCTCACAACGGAAGATACCGGCTTTATCGTACATATTGAGAATATGTCATCTAAAAGTTATTCCTAGGCATTCTAGACTACAAATTTTTTATCCTAGGATGCGCTATGAAAATGTTTATAACTATATATTTTCTTCTCTTCCTTAGATCCATAGCCACAACACTTCTATTTTTGCTGGTAATGATCAAAGTAGAGACTCCCACAGTCATTCTCAACCGTGAACTAGCTCTCCATCTCTATAATTTATATTATCCAGGTCATCTTCATAGCCTCATTCTATAAAACATGACAACATCAAAATTCTCATTTGTCCCATAATTTTCCACCCTACACTAACTTCTTGAACTTCATGATTTCCCCTACTCTCCACCATGCGATTCCACCTTAATGTGTCAAAATTATGAAAATGGGATTTCTTATTTATAAAAATTAAATAAGTGTAGGTTTACTTTAGGAATCTAGGTTTCAATAGTAAAAAATGATTTTTATCTCATAAGAACAATTCAAGAGCACCAAATCATTTGATGATCTTTCACATTTATTTTTACAAAAATAATTAAATTTTTTATATTATATAAATATAATTATATTTATAAAAATATATTTATAATTATATTGATATACAGATATATATATATATGGATTTGTTTATCGATATAAATATATTTTCAATATTAATAAAATATTTATATTTATAAATAAGAGAATAAATATAATTATATTTATATAATTAAATTTATATTTTTATAATATAAATAATTTAAAATTGAGAAATAATGTAATTTTAATTATATAAATAAATTTATATTTAAAAATTTATTTATATTTATATTTCATAATTATATATATAAATTTATAACTACATTTATAAAAAGATTCAAATTTATAATTTTAATTATATAAAGAAATGATATTTATATTTTTTTAATTATGTAAATATAAATATATTTATAAAATTATATTTATATTATTGTTAATTTTTATATTCATATTTATAATTATATTTATATTTATATTTTCATAATTGAATTGTTTTTCTTATTTTATAATTGAATATATTTATGTAATTATATACATTTATTCATATTTATGAACATATTTGTAACTATATTTATAATTATATAAATAAATTTATAAATATGTTTACAAATATAAATATATTTATATTGAAAATTTTATATTTAGATTTTCTAAATTTTAATTGTATTTATATAATTATATTTATATTTTTATAACTACTTATATTTATAAAATTATAAATAAAATTAATTACCCAAATATTTTTATATTATATTTATATAATAATATAATATTAAATATATTTATAAAAAATATATTCATATTTTTATTAATATTTTTATTTATAAACATATCTTCATATTCATTTATAAGAATAATATATTATATTAATAACATGGAACGAGCTCTGGAAGAGGAACCATTGCTGGCAAGGTCTTTTCTCCAGCTATTGTTAACTTTTTTAATTTTATCAAGTAACTAAAATTGTAGGAAAAAAATTATGATTCGAAAATTTATATTGATATATAAATTCTAAAACATAATTTTTTTCTACAATAATTATATTTTTTATATATAAAATGTGTAACATTGGAATAAATCATTATTGACACCCCATAGTACCATAACAAGGTGTATGAATCTCACACGCACTCCATGTTCAACATGTACGCAACTCTGATGTACTAGATACTTGTGCGGTTTTTTCCTCATGTTGAGCCTCTACCTCAATAGAGGTCACATATAGTTGTGTTGTTACTTTTGTTTTGTATTACTCTTCTGGGGAAGGCATCTGATTATACTATGTTTTGAGGGCCTCCTTGTATAATTATATAGAGGACTTCCCAATATAATATGTGGATCCATATTTCCATGGATACAGTGGAATGAAAGGATCCCTTGAAGATAACAAAAATGTGATATCAAATAAGTCACCATTGGAGAAAGTGTCTCTTAAGGTTTATAGATGTTGTGATATCATAGCCAGGTATCACTCCATCAAAGGTCAAGATGTGTAAACTGTAGGATTAATTTAGGATTAAAATGGTATATCAAATTCATAATTAAATTTATATGGCATGAGAACCTCTCCCTACTATGTAAGATCCACTACCAAATGCGAAAGACCCTCTCTCTCTCTCTCTACGGTATAAGAGAATCTTTAGAAGCCCCTCTTGGGAATCTCTCTCTCTATACTCACCTTTTCCCTCACCGATGTCCCCATATCTTTCTTTTAGAAATTGTCGGTAGGGGATGTTCATCATCCTTATTAATAATATCTATAATATCATCTTCCCCTTGTTCCTTAGTCATAGCATGTGGATCGATATATAATTATGTCTCCTCGTCATATAAACTCTAACTTATGAAATGGATAGGATCTCTAAGATCCATAAGATCATGTTGATCTAATTTTTTTTAATATATTCATCCTCTTGATGATTAGTGATATGTAAAATCCACTCTTTTCCATCTGACAGTAAATCAAATAACATTCAAATTAATATGAAATGTTATATAAAAAAATATAATTATTTTAATTAACATACCAACTGTTGAATGCCTCTCCCAATATATTTAATTTCTACGATTATATTTCATTATTACCAATATCTGTGTTCTCCTTGATCTGTAAACTAGGCACATGTAGTGGGATATCCCTGTTTTATTATATTTAATTAGTCATACTTGTCCCAACACTCAATGTAACTTGAATGATAGTATGACTAATTAATATTATTTCTACCTAAAAGTATAATAGAATATAAGAAGTAGTCACCAAAAAAATCCATAAATATCCTTGTGAATTTATGAAGATATATTATCTATGTAAAATCCTTGAAACATTGGCTCAAAATCATTGTGGGATATACTAGATCAAAAAGATTTTGGAAGGACCATAAAACTTGATCATAAAATTCAAGGCATCCCCTGTCCATGGAGAAAAACAATTGAAACATGCCTCATTATGAAACAGAATGAATCTATCATTATGGTCATATGATATATGCAAGGTTTCCTAAACTAAAATCTATGGAATAACATACAATGGTGACTCTAATATGATATTAATCCTAGCATTATCCACTATCCAATTGAAAAAAAACAATACCCTTGCGTATCAATTCAAAAAACCTATATTTTCCATATACACACCAACTAGAAAAATTATTCCCATAATCTATCCCATGAAAGGGAGACAACAAAAATCTTCAAGTAACAATGCATGATCATTCCCTAAAACAACCACTGCTGATAAGGATCGACTAAAGGGGCACCCAAGAAAAGACTATGAAAATATTTCTTCAAGAAAAAACTACTCCGAAATGATCAAACAAAAAACCAAACATAGTTCCTCATCTAAAATAAACACAAAAAATATTGAAAATACACATATAAATATGTCAATTATATGAAATAACATTATTCTATAAGATTAATCAAAAAACATACCAAACTAGAGCTCACATATGTGTCTCTAACAAAACTGAACATCACTGGTCCTATTATCAAACCAAGGCCCACATGTCTAAACCATTTCAACCAATGGTTACCAAATCAAACAATCTAAACCAAAAAATCCTTAAAAAACTCAAATAACACTACTATGAATATAAAATAATAGATTCCACTCCATTAGAAGACTCCTATGTTTTAAATCCAAAATAAAGGTAATACCCCTAAAGACCAATGCTCCACATTCATACTTGAACTTTATGGGGTGGGGGGCTACATCAATCTATGCGATACATGATCTCAATCCACTAATTTATTCAAATTCACATTACATAGATATGATATCAAATAACGTATACATCCAAACACATTATTTTTTTATAAATTAACATATTCTTTTAAAACCATGGTCCTCTTAATAATAGTCCACAAAACCAATTTTAAAAACCAAGGCACCATTAAAATTAAAATGAATTTCAAAAAATGAAAACAATTTTTTTATAATTTTAATACCACGCCTAAAAAATAATTGGTAAATTTAAAATGACTTTAAAACCAATTTCAAAAAAAACACACCAATCAGTTTTTTAAACAGATACACCATTTTGGGTATCATAATAAAAATAAAAATTTATAAATAGAATCTCTTTAAAATCATTTTACCATTCTAAAGTCATATCAAGTGTAAAAAAAACCATATAATAAAAAATTTATATATTTCAAAAAAAACTTTGACTCCTCATAAAATGAGATCCGACTTTTTAAAATTCCTATTTAAATGAAAAAAAATTCATCCATTTAAACATTTTATAACACTATTCTCATTTAATTAGAGAATAAATTAAACTAAAAACAATTTCTAAATTAGAAATTGAAATAAAAAACTAAAAAAACATTTCATGAATCATAATCATGTTTTTTCAATCAATCTCAAAGATGGTGTTTTAAAACATAATATACTTTCCTTATGGAATAAATATTTCATACGAACAAAACAAATTTCACATCACATGTGATACTAAATAAACTGTGTCCTAATAGATGTATCCACCAAAATTTGATCCAATGATGTCAAAAATATCACAAAAACAATCTTGAATCTTTTATCATTTTCCTAACACATTTAGAAATCTAAGTGTCAAATGGGACAAAATAGAAAAATTTAGAAGGATGGAAAACTATGCTCGATTTAAGAACCTCATTTTTCTATGAGGTACATGTCATTTCATTTTTAGTCTAAAAATTTTATTTTTACCAAATATGTATACTTAGTGAGGCTATAGATAAATTGAGTTTTTATAGGGCGTGTTCAAATCTAGTAACCCTATATGGGGGAAGAGAACACTGGTCCACACAATTAGTAGAAAATGTTCATCTGAGTCTTAAAATTTTCTCCTCATTGTGTGGGGTGTTTAAGGGGGAAACAATGGTCCATATGGTTTTTCCTAAATGTGTACCCTCAAGTTCATTCTATTTTAGAGAGTCTATAGTTTTTAGGAGATAAATATCACATGGTTTTTACACATTTCGAAAACCATGTGCATGGATCGTGCGAATCTTCCCTTTAAATAGTGGGAAAAGCATAGTTTGTTCACAATTTGGAAAAACGTACAGCCAAACCGTAAGACACATATATTTTTGGGTGATTTTACCAAATTTATTTTAATTTATTATATGTTTGAACCCATAATTTTTTACTTTTTTGTCGATAGTATATATTTCTCTTATTTCAATTCCTCCTCACATAAATCTAGGTTCTTGGATAAATCCTCTATCCTACCTCTGATTCAACACATGTTCTTCTAATTGGATTCATTCTAGTGGGTTCTCTATTAGTATTTTACCATTAATTTTTTATCTTTATATTAACATAGTTATTTAGTTTTAGGATCATATTCCTTATTTCATTGTAGTTCAACTATTTTTTTTTCCATTTTCATCTGATGTAGACCAAACCAATGGTCAATATTAGAGGAGTGATTCTCTACATGAATAAGGAAGGTGTTTTAGTATTTATCCCTCAAAATCGAGATGCTTTATATTATTTTACATTATGTATCACACCAGTTCCATTATGAATTGTACCTAAATTTAATCTACCTTAAATTAATTTTCCTATTCTATAACATAATGGTTGTACCAGATCCCAAGAGATGTTTGAGTTTATCAACCACAATGTGTTCCAACACTTTGGGTTTGACCATTATATAGTTCTTCAAATTTCATGGTTATCAATCTAGAACACCTATCATTTTTTAGATTTACTTCAAATTGGTGATATAATAATTGATAATGATGTATTTTTGTGGTGTATCATGTCTAGAACACTTACTAGACTATATAGAATTAAATGGAAAGTGAGTGATATGACCACATACTCTTTTTTAAATGGAATAATGGCTACACCCATGTTAATAATGAATGTTAATGAACTATGAATTATCTATTGGGTCTAATTAAATCCATCACTTCTTATCACTATTATGATAAATAGGCATGACCACCCTTACGGTTTATAATGTACCAGAATAATGACCCAACATTACTAAAAAACATGACTGACATTCCTAAACAGTGATATGGGTATGGAATCCCTATATTATGGGACTTGGTAATGGCTACAATTACTATTATATATGGGAATTAAGATCCTTACTATTATATACAGTCTTAATGACACTTACTATTTTATACAGGCATGGTGGACCTTAATAATATGGTATATGGGGATGATGACCCATATCATTATGAATTATGTATGGAATCCCTATTTATATGATTTAAGGCATGTTTACCCTGCTGATATGATATTATCCATGGAGTCCATATTCTTGTTATATTGGGCATGGCATCCCTTGACACTTGTTAGACACATTCAATAGCTGATGGAAAACTCACTTACACCTTGGGTCTAGGCTTGTATAAATATCGATACATATGGCTGTAGATATCACTGCATATATAGACCAAATATATGTATACACATGCTTAATTTTTTATATATTTGATTGGGTTGAAGAAGTTATTGTCATCCTGGTATACTTTAGGATTTATATTCAACCCTTTACATCTTTTATTACTTCATGACATTATATATGAAAATAGCTAATATTATATACACTGAATGGATATTTATACACAATATTGTTGGTGGCCTACTGAGTTCATATCACACCTTATCTGGGACACCGAAGGTACCCAGGTAGAGTATGTGGAGGCATGTAAGGAAAAGGGTAAGAACCCATTTGTCGATACATGATTCGATCATTAACAACTAGAAATATGGCATTTAATAATTCTAGTAAAAGGGATTTATCAGTGCTAAAAAAGAACTGATAATGTAAGTGATGATAAAAGGTTATATTTAAAAGTTTTCATAAAAAGAACTCATAAAGTCCCCCATTAACAGTGCTAAAAAAATCATTAATAAATGGGGACATTATCAATGCTTTTTTTAGTACTATTAATGGCCCCCTTTATCAGCAATTTTTTAGAACTGTTAAAGGCCACCTTTAACAGTGTAAAATATAGCGATGATAAAGGCCCTGCTGATAAAGGGTATAATTTTTTTCCCACACCCCTCTTTATAAGTGCTTCACCCCCCTTATTAGCGCTTTAGATTTTTCCACCCCCAGCACACGCCCCTGCCTCTAGCAAGTTTTTAACATGAGACCTCCAACTTATACACCAACACCCTTTCCACTCCACTATACTATTTTATTTTTCATTTTATGATATATATATATCATTATATTTGGCTATCTATATATATATATATATATAGTTATACTTTTTAAAAATAAATATTTATTTATAATTGTTTAAAAAGCTATATGGACTCTAAAACCCCTTAAAACACATAAAAACATTAAGAAACTTTGAAAACCTGAAAACCCCTAAAAACCATCAAATGATCGTAAATTATGATCTAGGAGTCTATATTAGCTCCAAAAGCATTCAAATAAATTTTTAATAAATGATATGTTGTATTGGACAAATAAACACACATATCAGATGTTATAGCCATTTGAATAATATGAAACTAGGGTCGACGAAAAAAACTAAGTTTTAGAGGCATTATAGACCTTTTGGGGGGTTTAAAAAAGAAGTAGAACACCTTAACCTCATTATGAGGCCAACTTTTTCATAGATATCATTTCATGATTCTATTTGATATGTAGTAGAATCCAAACAGACACTTGGGTCAAAAGTTATTGTCATTTGATGTTAGAGTTTGATTTCTAACATTCTTTAAGCTGTAATATATTTTACTCTTTTTATTATCAAATGATTTTAATCTTATGTTGGCCTATATCATTTCATAAGATTCTATTCTACTAGTTGTGGAGATAAAATAGACTTTGGGATCAAATTTTTTGATCCTTTCATGGTTTTATGGTTCGTGGGTGTTTTTCACATTCCACGTCCTCTCAAAAAACCATAACTTCTAAACCAAGTGTTTGTTTTTTCCACTAACAAAATTCAAATAAAATATTGTGATGAAATTTAGGACTCAATGACCCACGAGAACCATTAATCACCTCTATTGAGGAAAAAAATTCCCGAAGGCCTCCAAATTGGCACAACTTATAATATAGGTGTCTATTAATGAAATATTTTTTTTTTGAATATAACATTATTCAGAACTAGTAAAAAATCACTGATAAAGTGGGGGTCTTTATGAGGACATTGAAAAAGTGCTGATAAATACCACCTGTTTATCAACACTTTTTTACAAGTTCTGAAAAATACCCCCCTTTATCGATACTTTTTTAAAAGTGCTGATAAATGTTCATGTACTCAGTGCTTTCTTACTAACACTGATAATGGGGGGCCTTTATCACCACTTTTTTACAAGTGCTGATAAAGGGCCCCATATAACGGTGATTTTTTTAGCACTTTTCAATACCCCCTTTAACCATTAATTATCTAGTGCTTAGAAATGGTCTTTTTAACATTTCTTTTGGAGAGTGCTGTTAAAACCCTAGTACTAGATAAACCCAGTTTTGTAGTAGTGATTGAAAGGGAGAGAGGAAGCACATGATGAATCTTTGATAAACGATGTTTTTGGAGATATAATTTTTGGTCTTTTAATTATTTTGATAAATGTATTGTATTGAATTCCAGCTACCATGAGACTCTTACCTTTTTATATATACAAGAAGTTACATTATTTTTTATATAATGATGGATTTTCATGATGTTGGTTATTTATTACATAGGTATAATTAACCTTCATTTTTCAGTTACTTATTCTGCTTCTTCTATATAACTATTTATTTCACGATTGTGATACTATGATAATGAGAATATAGTCTCACCAGTATAAAAAATTAGACTCTCATTTCTAGTTAGCAGCCTCTGGATTATGGGGATGCACACTTGAGGCAATGTAGCCCACCAACTAAGGACACCGTTCAGTGGAATCCTATTTGAGATTTCAGAAAGTGGTAACATAGAATCTTCTATTTTATTTTTTCTTATTGTTTGGGAATTAAATATAGGATATTAGAAATGCGTCAAAATTTGGTAATGAGTTTTCTTAATAGTAGTGAACAGATATATAGAAAAAAGCTAGACTACCTTGGATGAGACTTGATAATCTAGTTTATGATTGTTACAGTTGTTTTGAATCCACTAATGGGTAACACACTTGATATGATATGTTATTATTAATATTAATATTATTATTGAGGATTATATTTTACCCTTGGCATGATATAGAAAGTAGTATTTGATCATCCATCATTTTAGACACTTTAGGATTTATATTTCATATATTATTCCAATCCATGTTTACTTACTATGTGCATTTCATTCAGTATGCTTTGGTACCTTTACTATTATTTTCATGAATGTGTTCTAAAAAATCATTTAGGGAGTTGATAAATCACTCGTTAAGATTAAATTAATGATATAGTTCAATTTTTAAGGATTATGGACAATTATAAATTAGAATTTGTGATCCATACAGTTCCAAATTTTAAAGAAAATTATTATATAAATGAAAATGTAATTAAATGAAATTGAACTCTAAATGAAATTGTCACTGTTAAATAGGGGTTCTAATTTCAATTTAAAGGTTTTTTTCTCTACAAATTTAAATTGAAACTATCTATACTAGGGCCTGGATAATATAACATTTATATTGACCTAGACCTGACCTTTGTAGTGGGATGTTGGTAGCATATCATTTATTTTATATAATGTTTTTTCCCCGAAACCTGGATTTATGAGTAGGAAGAGGGGTGTGACTGTTTTATAGAAAATATTGTGCATATACAATTCATGTAACAAGTATATTTACAATTATTGAAACCTATCTATGGTATATTCTTGGAATTTTTAGAGCTATTCTAGCACGACATCCTCTATTCGTGCACCTGGAGGGTGGTGATAATCATGCTCTAGAGGTGGTGGGATCTAAGAAACAAGTGGCACCTCTAGTAGACCCACTTGTGGAACCTCCTATATTACCTGATATGAATGATGAAGTCTGGTTTCAAGGGGAGTTTTTATGAATTATACAGCCTATATAAGGATATTCATGACCTCCCCCTTCTATGGGAGATTTTACAATGGAGTTTCAGCAGTAATGTCCACCTACCTTTTTAGAGGATGGTGGCTTCTAGGATAAAAAGTTATGGTAGGAGACAGTCTAATATATTTTCCAGTTTCGTGGGATATTATGATCTTTGAAGGTCAGTATTGGGAAGTGATTTAGAGAGATTTCCAAACTAGATTCTATGTCTAATTCTTCCCAAAGACGATGATATCTGATTGTTCCACAGATTTTATGAGCATTCAATAGGGTTCTATGCCGGTTATGGACTATTCAAATTTTTGTAAAGAGATTCTGTGATTCTCACCTATCTATACTACAAATGAGGCGATGAAAGAGAGATGATTTGGTGATGGTATTAGACATCCTATTTGTTATCAGGTAACCATTTTTCAGTTGGATATCATACATGATATAGTAAATCTGGATTTAATCACCAAGAATTACTTGAGGGAGTTAAATAGTGTGGTCCATGGTAGTTCAAAACTATGAATGTTTATTGGTTTGAATTGTGTTTAGAAGTGATTTATTGATATTGTATGCATAAGAAGATGTAACCAGCTGATACCCATTGATAGTTATGAGATTTTTCACTAATTTGGAAGAATTGGTGTAATAATCCCCGATGTACCATAGGTCATAATGAGTGTGGAGGCTACCTATGATTGGGGAATATTAATCCCTTCTATAGGATATCCCCATCTATGTATGGTACAAGGGGATCCATGACATCCCCACCTTTAAGAGCATCATTAGTATCACTTCTCCAGAGAGGGTGTTGGAGTACTACCAGCTGTATAGGTAGAGGAGTAGGTTGTGGTAAAGGTGTACAGGATCCAGATATAGAGAACTAATAGATAGAACCCACTCAAGGTAGTCAGGTTGTAACATAAGGCCATGGATTAGGAGAAATTTATTTAGGGCATCTTATACAATAGAACCAGGGTACTGGTTCATCTACTATTCAAGGTACTATTCTATTAGCATCTACTATAGTTCATGAATTATTCAATAGTGTTTTTTCCCATTTATTTATCCCTAGGTATGATTTGGAAATCCTTGGGCTTGGCATATTATACTTCTATGGAAGGAGTACACTTGGCACCCCTTTGGGATTATGATTAGACAGTATACTCTAGTGCAAAGATTTTCACCTCTATGTAGAAAACCATATATTCATATGGGTCCTCTTCATCATTGAGATAATGGGATTTTTTTTCATTATTGGGATGGAATGGTTATTTCTCTATCATGCTTATGATGAATTTTATCACTATAGGGTGTCGTTACATCCCCATAGAGTGGTACTTAGTCTCATAAGGGTGAGTGAGAAGTCTATTTTGATAGAATTGGACTAGAGAATTGTAATAATGGAAGAATGACCACACATATTTCCAACCCTTACATAGATTATCAGAGAATATATCAGATAGAATTTACACCTTTAGTTGATTGTTTTGGAGTTTTTCTCTCAAAACATTTCTAGACTTCCTCCTAAGAGAAAGGTAGAGTTTACTATTAATCTATTTCATAGAACAAAATCAGTATCTCTTCCTCCATACAAGATGGATACTAATGAGTAGAAAGAGATTAAGAGGAAGCTAGAGGCTTTAGAGGCCAAGGTATTTATATGTGTCATTAATTCTCCTTGTGGTTCAGAAGTCATTTTCTCTAAGAATGTGCATGGAACCCATAGGCTATACTTGGATTACCAGAAGTTGAATCATCTTACTATGAACAACTGGTATCATTTTCCTCATATATATGATCTCCTCGACTAGCTCAGAGGAGCGAGGGTATTCTCAAAGATTGATATGAGGTCATTCTATAACAAGGTGCATGTTAGACCATTAGATATACCACATATGGATTTCCATAGTCAGTATGGTTTTTATGAGTATCTGGTTATGTTGTTCAGTCTTATGAAAATGCTCATCATTTTTTGGGATTTGATGAATCAATATTTCAACCCCTATTTAGATTCATTCATTATGATATTTATAGATGAAATCTTGGTGTATTCTCATAGCAATAGTGTCCATGCCACATATATTGAGAATTATACAAATACACTGAGAGATCACGAGATATATGATCAGATTATTGAATGCCACTTTTAGATCAACGTTGTTCACATTGGTCATATCATTTTAGAGACACGGGTATTGGTGGACCCATATAACGTACGTGTTGTAGTTTCCTTGGATCATCCCAATAACTTATTTTACATACGATATTTCTTGGGGTTGGATAATTATCACAGGCACTACATATATGCTATCTCATGCTTAGTATTACCTATTTTGAGCATGACTGAGAAGGGTCAGAATTTTATATGGTTAGAAGCCTATGAGACATCCATTCAGGTGATGAAAGGGATTTGGACATCACTGTTGATCCCAATTATTCTAGATTCAGAAATATGATATATAGTCTATTATAATGCATTAGGTATTAGGATTGGCGATATTATTATATATGGTGATTGATTAAATTCGTATATGTCACGGTATATGAGGAATCTCAAGTAGAATTTCTTGATCTTTGTTATTATGTTAGTTGTTGTTTTTCATGTCTTATATTATTTGAGGTGGTATATATTGGGAGATATTTTTTTGGTGTTTTTTCACCAAAAAAGTCTCAGATCTATTTTCACATTGTGTGACTTGAACCTTAGGTTGTGAAGGCGGGTTGAATTCCTATCATACTTTGACTTTTAACCTTCCTATATTCCTAGGATGTGAAATTCAGTCTCTGATTATATGAGCAGGAGGACTCATACATAGATAGTTTTGGAGGCCAGTATCAAGTGGAGGCAAATGGCCTCGTTTTTTGATATTAAAAAAGAATATAATGATTTTCATTTATATTCTTTACATGAATCGATATAAGTGACATATTCACTTATGGAGAAAGTCAAGAAGAGAAAGTTTTCATACCCTTAAGGTATGGTTCTATGAGAGAGAATATCTAGTGAGGATCTTCTTCTAGAATGATATACAAATGGAGATTATATCCTACATAAACATAGGAATATATAGGTTTCTAAAGATATGAGAGAGTAGCTGATATAGGTGTCACATTATTCTTAGTGTGAATTACACCATGGTATCTATAATATGTATTTTCCTATGCACTGATAGTATTGGTGGCTAGGGATGAAATGCCAGATAGAAGATTTTATCTCCAGATGTTCCACCTGTTAATGGGTGAATTTGGAATAGTAGTGACCCACTAGATTATTAAAACTATATTCAGCCCTACAGTGGAAATGAGAAGTAATTGTGTTGGATTTCATGGTTTCTTTATTGAGTTCACCTCTAGTTAGCAATGTGGTTTGGGTAGGCATGGATCTACTAATAAAGTTATCCCACTTCCTTACTATCCAAGAGACATTCTTAGTTGATTAATTGGGAAGATTGTATGTTTGTGATATCATACGACTACACAGGGTCCCTTATACTATCTTTTTATATAGGGATTCTAATTTCACATCATGGTTCTGGTAGGGTTTATAAAGAGATATGGGTACACAAGTGCTTCTGAGTATAGCTTGTCACCCATCAAATGATGTCTAATTAGAATGGATGATACAAGTGTTGGAGGAAATGCTCTGAGTATGCATCCCTGATTTTGTTAGTTCATGTGAAAATCATATCCTTATCATTGAGTTTTCTTGTAATAATAACTTTCATGTAAAAATTAAGATGGTTTCTTAAGAGGCCTTATATGGAAGGTAATGTTATTTACCTCTTAACTGACTAGAGCTAGTATAGGTAGTGCTACTAGGTCCTCCTATCATTTCTAAGATTTGAAATCTGGTGCAGTTGATTAAGAAGAATATGTATATAACTCAATCTAGATATAAACCTTATGTTGATCACCATCATTGACCTTTGAAGTTGGAGGCCAGTGATCCTATTTTCTTATGGGTATCACACAGACTTAGGAATAGATGAATACGAATGAAAGGGATGTTATCACATTATATTTTTGGGCCTATTGGTATTTTGGATAGAGTTTTTCTTGTTGTCTATTGGTTTCTATTACCTCTATGGTATTTTTCCATGAACAAAATTTTCCATGTTTCACAGCTTCTTCATTATCATGCTATCCAATTTCATACTTTCGATCCTGTGTATGTTGATCTATATGTTGATGTCTATTTTGAGGAGTATCCAATACACATTGTTGATCACAACACTAAGGCCCTTTGAGTCTGATATGTACCTTTAGTGTAAGTGATATAGTATCATGACCATGTATTAAAAAATACGTGGGATGATGATGAAAACGTATCCGCTCAGGGGCTAGAGTTATTCAAAGACATTATTTTACCACACTTGGAAGGATAACTCAAGGATGAGTTCCTTTAAGGGGAATAATGTAAGATTCCAGTTTTTTTATGAGGTAATAATCCATTAATTTTTAGAAAAATTCTTTATTTTTGACCTAATTTAGATTCCTAATAAGGTTATGGAAAAAAGGGTGTTCGAGGCTTGTTTGGAGCTTGGATGCCCGTCTAGTGGAAGGAAACACTAGGCCACATGGTTGGTAAAAACTATATAGCCTAGTCTATATGGTTTATCCTACCCGTTCAAGGCGTTTTAGTGGGATGTAGTGGGCCGTATGGTTTCCCCTAACAATTTGACCTAGGGTTCATGCCCATACGGAATCTATACAGTTTTTTAGAGGAATTTCACATGGTTTTTGGGAAGCTTCCCAAATCATGTGCACGAACTATATGGTTCCTCTTTTTGGATAGTGGAGTAAGCCCATTTGACACATGGTTTGGACAATTATGATGCCAAACCATTAAACCCCTAATTTTTGGGATATTTTAGAAAACTTTACTTAATAGCTTATATGATTAAACACCTCCAAATACTCTATTTTACTAGAAAATACAATACATTCCTATTATTTGATCTCCTCCTCCCTTCAAGCTAGTTTCATTGATAAATCATCCATACATAATCTAATTCAAAAACCATTCATATTGTTGGATGTGAGTTGGTGAGTTCCTTATTCATCTTATGCTTTCATTATTTATCTTTCTCTAAATGGATTTATTTAGTTACAGGCTCGTATTCCATATTTCCAAGGTGTTTATATTTTTTCAATTTTCTTCCAACCTAGACTAAACAAATGGTCATTAATAGATGAACTCTCCTCTATAGAAATAATATAGGCGGTCTAGTAATTATCCCTTATGGTTGAGATGATTTATATTATGTGTAATTGTGCCACACACCTGTTTCACTATGTGTTAGTCATAAATTGAATCTACCATGAATTTATTTCCCTATTTGGATACCTAATGACTATATCAGATTCCAAGAGACATTTGACATCATCAACCTCAACATGTTCCACACCTTTGGTTTCACCCTTCATATGCCTATTCTAATTTCATGGTCATATAGACAAAACACATATCAACGTGTTTTTATTTACATCTAAACGGTGATATCATAATTGATAATGAAAGGTTATAGTGGTGTAGCATGGCTATGACACTTACCAACTGTATAGAATTAAATGGAAAGTGAGTGGTATGGCCATGTAACTTGTTTTAATAGAATAATGGTTGTTTCCTTATTAATAAGAAATATTAATGAACTATGAATTATCTTTTGTATATGTTTAAAACCTTCACTTCTTATCAATGTTATGATAAAGGGGCACAAAAATGCTTATTATTTATAATGTATGGGAATGATGGCCCCATGTTCTTGAGATATGGGCATGTTGTACCTATACAATAATATATGAATGGAATACCTATATTGTGAAACATGGTCAGGGAGACACTTATTGTTATATACAAGAATGATGACCCATATGAATATATACGGACATGCTAGCCCTTACTATTATATAAAGACATGATGATCCTTACTAATATGACATACAAAAATGATGACCATTATCATTATGATTCAAACATGGCATCCCTATTGATATGATACCAGGAAAGGATATCCTATGGATCTGATACTTGGGATGGAATCTCAGTTCATGTGATACCAGGCATAGTGTCCATTGACACTTATGAGTCAGATTATATATCCCATGGACACCTGAGTTATGCATTGGGTTCAGGATAGTAGCAGTATCCATACATATGGATATAAATGTTACTACATATACATATCATATATATGTATATTCATGGTTACTTTTTTAGATATTATCCAAATTATGTTTAAGCATGTAGTGTCATATTGGTGTCCTTTAGGAACCAGATCTGACCCTTTACAATGTTTGTTACTTCTTAAAATTATATATTCAAATTTCTCATATTATATGCTCTAACATGATATTTATATACACTATTGGTTGTGTCCTACTAAGTATATCTCACACCCGATCTGCATTGCTGATGGTAGTCGTCCAGATTTTGTGTAATCAGGTAGAGATAAGGGAAAGTTCAAGTTTTTATACCTGATTTTTTCACTGTATGGGATTGTGGAAGCATGGGACCGAGCTATATCCTTTAATGCTACTGGAGATATAATTTTTTTCTTTTTTTGATACATTTTTCTGTATTTCATTCCTACTACTATGCCTTTATATTATGTTTTTATAGATAAAATAAATTACATCATTTTTTATATGACGCTATATTTTACTGATGTTGTTTATTTATTACATATGGATGCTTTATGTTCCACTTTCATTTATTTCTTATGCTTCTACTATTTTTATGGCTATTTAAACATTTTTTTTAATCTGATCATGAGGTTATAGTCTCCAAAATGTACCACCATGGAACCTCACTTATATTAGGTATCCTCTTATATATGGGGAGGTGAGCATGAGGCCATGTGGCCTACCAGATCAGGGAATCATTCAGTGGAATCTGGGTTGGGACGCCGTATTCAACTGGGCCACCAGATTTTAGACAAAATTAAAATCTTTAATTCGACCATAAAATGTGTCTAGAATCAATAATTTGGTTTCTATATGGTTTTTAGGATCTACCATCCAACCATGTGCTATAATCCCATTTTTTTGTATCCATACCAAAATACCAAACATAGTATCCTAAGGAAACTAGATCTATTCTATTGAGGATCAACTCATCACCAACACAGGCATTAAATCACAATCCAACAATTCCATTAAATGGGAAGCCATAATCCAAGATGAAATCTATATTACACATGCACACGTAAGGATCTGGGTGAGAAATATATTATGATAGTCTCCCTATACCAACCTTTCAAGTCCCGACATCCTTATATCAAAACTAAAAACTCCTCAAATAATAAAATACTACTTAAAAATATATCCCCACTGAGGTCCTTGGATTTGATACCATTTTGTATCAAACCAAAATAGGGTACCGCCTAACCTGACTGCCAGCATGGTCTACCATAGGGCCTAAATAGTGTTACCAAACTTTATAATATAGAAATGAGTGACTTTGAATCACCTAAATACATTGGGAATTTTTTATCCCTCATATAAAAATATTAACAAGTAGAATATTAAAAAAACTAAACATAAGATGTTTGTAAATTAATATCCATACAATATATACAACTCAATCCATAGATAAATAAATCCAATAATCAAATAAAAATAAAACTGAAGCATGTAAATACAATAGAAAAAAAATATATTATACAAAACCCTAAGCAGAAAAAATTACAACCACTCTCAAAAGAAATTTTATGAACCATGTTAACCATGTTGAAGAAACATCTCCCTCAGAAAAAAACCCACATGAAGAACCCTCAGTCTTGTTATAACATTGTCCGTATTAAATATATGCATGAGCAATACAACTGAGTATATCACCACCCACTGAATCTATGAAATTGATTTTATATTAAAACATAAAAAATATAGTTTGAAATACTATAAGAAAATATACATTTTTCATAATACATTACATATAGAAACAAGAAACACATGAATGAAATATTAAAAATCTCTTTCTTTTTTCTTTAAATGGAATACAATCACTTGGAAATCACTTTTCCATAGCCAAATACCCTTTTTAACAAACCATCATTTTAAATTCACACATTAAAGTCATCTCATAAAAACCTATTTTTTGGAACAATTTAAAGATTAAATGTGATTTTTAATTTCATGTTTTTTTTCTAAAACATATTTTAAAAGAAAATTTAAATGTAGAAAAACTAATGGAATCCGATTTTTTTTTCTAAAACCCAAAGGCACACTGAAGATTCAAAAACAAGACTTTTCAATTTTTCCTTAAAAACTCAAAAAACTATTTGGAAAAAATAATTCAGATTTAAAGGAAACCCTTCCAAACTAATGCTAAAATAATTTGAAAGAAAATTTAAATCATATTATCACTTTAATTATTTTAAATGACTTTAAGAATTCCCTTTTCATGTCACTTTTAAATGAAATAAAAAAATTAAATTGAATGTATGGCTGAAAAGTATGAACCATTATATCAAGGTTAAAAATCCTAGGAACATACTACGAGTATATGGGTTCCAAGAAATTATATAAAAAGAAGGGGATAAAATTAAAAGAAAATGATCAATCCCATAAAAGATCCTGAATAAGATCCTATCATCTAAAGAATTGTCATATACCTCAATTAATAAATACATGAACTTTTGATAAGGATCCTAGGTTGACATTACTAAACCTATCAACATCCCTATTACTTATAGAAATCTATCTAGAAAAAATTTCCATTAATGATTCTTTTCTACTAAAAAACGAAATGGGGATATCTAGATCACAAGTCTAGTTACCACTTCTAGTCTAACCATATCTGAGTAACCAATATATAATCTCTTGTTGATTCACTATCTATACTAGGGTATACCCTCATTTAGTTTATCTACTATGTTTCACAAACTCCCACGACAACTTAAAAAGAGTTGAGCACAAATAAACTCCCACAATTCAAATATAATGTATTTAAAATAAATAATGAGTCACCTTTTAAACCTTCATAAGAATCATCCCAATCCACACAAAATCATAATAAGTATATACAAACGCATCAATATAAGACTTACCTCATTGGATTACAAGTTTCCATAAGCATAAAAAAATCATACAGGGCTCAATAGGTTCTCACACCTATAATGAAAAACAATTTTTCTAAAAGTGAAAAATGGTAATTTTTCTATAATACACATGGAATTCTAAAGCAATGAGTTCAAAAACATTATTCATTGAATATAACACACCCATTTTAAGCCAAAAAACTATTTTGAATATATAAAAATATTTAGAACCTAAAGACATTAATTTGAAAAGTAATGGAGAAAACCACACATTTGAAAACCACAAGAATGTTCTCTCCACATATTTTAAAAACAAAATAATCATTTAAAATATATTAAAACATATTCATAAACACTTTCTTGGGATACCATAATATTCTAAGGGATAAAATAACTTTAAAATAATTTTGGCACCTCATGGGTCAGGTGTGTATGTGTGTGTGGATATATATGGAATGAAACACCATTGAGAAATCATTAATCCTTTAAAGGAATATAACATAAAGGAATAACATAGAATACCATGGTTCAGGAAAAATAATGTATAACTATTGAATATGATGGAGAATGCTTCCATATGCTAAATAATCCCAAATAAAACCTCTACACGGGAAAATATCCATGATTCATACAAACTAAAACCCTAAAATACGAAAAAATTAAGGTTATGGTTCGTAATAATGATTCAAATCAAGATAATGGGGATAATAGAAGGGAGGAAGTGGTTTATAGAGACTTACACTAAATAAATCCACGATCAACCAAGGAGGATGAGCACCAAAATGGAAGGGAAAAGGGAGTGAAAGCTCCGTTGGGGTTCCAAGTATATTTGAGTTAGAGGGAGAATTTAATGGGGGTACTTTTAATGAATCTATTATGGTTATATATTTTTTCCATCATAGCTTACCAAACTATTAACCAACCATTCACTAACCACTTCTTAAACCAAACCACCCCGCATGGAATTACCTAGTGATTATACATGGTTGTAAAAAAAGTATTCCAACAATTCCAAATTGAACTATCAAATTTTAGATTTGATTCAAATGCTTTGTCATGGTTTACCAACCCATGCGACATTGCTGACATCATAAAGAGTGGTCCAAATTAGAATTTGAGTATTTCATTGTGAACCAACTACTTGGTAGCTATTGGCAGTTGAGGTCAATCCCTTGAGGAAATTATGGAAAATAAAAGGCACAATATGAACCAATAGAGATTTAGTTGATTGTCCAGATAGAATGTTTGAAGGGAACAAATTACTAAGTGAAACAGTTTGTGAAAATCAAATTAATACAAGAGAAAAAAATAAATTAATCAACTGTGTTTTGGTAATAATTCGATTAGGTAATATTATGACATTCATTCATTAGTATTTATATTATAGTTGGAAGTAGTTTCCATAGCTATTCAATTCTATCATAGTTTATTGGTACAATAAGTAGTTATTGTGTATTTAAAATCCAACCCCTTGATCCGATAATTGGGCATTAAAATACACATTAATATCATACCCCTAAAATAGTGGTAATGGATTCCCCCAATGGTTATGGTTTCATCCACTAAAAACCTTTTTTATTATCCAATGGTATCATTCATGGCAGGATATGATAATATTGGTGATTTTGGAAATTTAGTTCAATAAATGAATTGTAATACTAATTTCATCATAAAATCACTACTTCAGATATTAAATCACAATCAATATAGAATATTTTTATAACACCAACATAAGGGATACTATCCCCTTATGACCATGGTAATAGTGTGTGGATTGATCCAAAACTCAATCCCTACCATGGATATGAGAGGAATATGGGAAAGTGATAATTACACTTAATTAGAAATGAAAAAAATAAGGACAAACATGAAATGGATCTGAGGGAGGTTCGAATGGCAGAGCAGAAACACCTCCCCTAGATGTCTAATGGAACATGGAGGGCTTCCCACTTATTTATAGGTTTTGAAACTACACAACATGTAACCTAAATTACAAGTCTTGTAGTCAGATCAACTTACTTTGGCCTTATATTATCTGTCAGTAGGTGACCCGCCAAGATGCCCATTGACTTTCAAAGTGTCAACATTCGATTGGTGGGTTACACGGTGTGTAGAACCACCCCACATGGCATGATGTATTGACTTCAGTCACCAACCATTTCTATATGGGAAGACACATTGTGTAAAGATATGTACATTGTCTGTAATCTCTAGATGACTACATGGGTGTGTACCTGGTCTGGCCGATCCATTTATGGTTAATGGTACAATGTGTATGTTTTAATTACACCCCTTGAATATTTGAAATTTTGTTCTGATCCTTCCTGATTTTTTACATTGGCAGGAAAATACCTGAAAAACATCATGAACTCTGAATTGAATCATTTTATATTCAAAAAAACGTGTATCTAGTGAAAACATGTTTTTATAATTAATAGAATTTATTAAAATTTAAACAGAAATTGGGCTCATCAAACCCCCCCACACTTAGTCTTTTTATACCCTCTCTCTTTCTTTTCTGTTTTTAATAAACACACGATGTGTACTTATACTCCACACACTATGTTATTCCTTCTCTTATATCCACTATAGAACTATGAACAAAATGGTACTACACACAAGTTACACCTTATCACATAGTGTGTACATTTATTTTGAGTATATATTATTATTGAAATTTTTGTATAAGTAACTATTTATTAATTTAATAAATATGGATAATGAATTTGTCGATGGAAAGGGAATAGATGTGTATCTGAGCCGTCATCGGTTTAAATTTCTCCACACTTATCTTTGGTACATGGAACATTATTTTTTTACTCCTTTTTAAAATTAAACATCATGTGAGGAGTTTTGAAAAAAATAAATGTTTTTCAAAATGCAAGAAAACCCATTATGGGGTTGGACAATCTAGTATGGTCATCAAGCCATGGATACAAAAGACATGGGTTAGATTCTTGATAATTGTCCCAGTTCCATCATTTTTCACCTTAATAAACCAACAATACATGTATTTTGATAAACATCATGTGTAACATGTTTTCATAATAACTTAAAATGTTTTGAAAAATATGAAAATCACCTGTAGGTGAATTGGGATGCTTGAAAAAGTTGTATCCCTAGGTTCAAAAGACCTAGGTTTGAACTCATCTAATCTTCCCACTTTATCCCAATCCTTCAAAAATTAAAACCAGGCACCATAAATTGTTATTTTCCCTATGTAGTACCACACGTATACTTTAAATATTAAAATTTAATAGAACTATGAAGTACTACAGCTTTCACTCCAGTGGTTGACAGTATGTGTTTAGATTGACTGATTCCTAGTTCAAATCACTCCCCAAGCACCGGACTGAAGGTTGTACTTCTTATTTTCTTATATTATAAAACAAAACATGCATTTCTCTGATACATTACACATATAGGTCTATATTTTGTTTCTAAATAATATATCTATTTTAAATATATTTATTTTTATATTATAAATAATTTTTATTATATAGTTTTCTAATATAATTATATATATTATATATTTTTATTTAAAAAGCTGTTCATGGCGTGTGATCCTTCTACACACCATTTTGTTCAGCTATAAAATCTTGGATACCCTACCCAGCCTGACCCCATGTTGCGAGCCCCCCTCCTCTCCATTTTATTCCTCCCTTTCAACTTCTTCCACAATCCCCTCTTCTTATAATCCATCCATAGCCTCACTTATAACCGTACCCTAGGATGATTTCCCCATTTCCCCCTATCTGGCCATGATGAAACGCCACTCAGATACTATGGGTCAGACACTTGAATAGCTCAAGAAGGTATTGAGGATTCTTTTTTATCATAATGGCCTCAGTTACCACTAGTACCTACTCCTCTATCTAATCTGCAGCCTTCCACAACACAACCAACATTAATGGTACTGACCACCGTATCTATTCTCATCTCCACTACTGCTCTTTCTACTACTACTACTACTACTACTACTACTACTGGCCAGGATGTGTCATTTCAACCTCTTATTTCGAGTGTTGATATTGTGCTTCCATCTACCGCTACTCCTACTACCACGATGGATATACTTACTACGACCACCACACAGAGCACCGGGCCTTATCTTCCATATTCCACTACTACTGATCCTACTCTACCATATCCCCCTGTTACAGATAATGCCACTTCTGAGGCAACCCCATGGATGTTTTTTCACACTTTTTTACTTATATATATATATATATAAATTTGTTGTTCTTATGATGTCCTAGTGTATGTTCCTATATATTTCGTTTTTCAACATTGTCTATAGTCATAGGTCCTCTAGAGAAATATGGGTATCTCTTTTAAACTAAATCTCATCCTTTTGGGATTTCCATGGGGGAGTATTATTTCATAGTTTCTTTTCCATCTTATTTTTTGGATTACTTATTTCTTTTCTTCCCCTAGACCTAGCCCAGTTTTTTTGCCACATCCTTTTTCTCTGCCTTAGTGTAGCACTTGGGGGACCACGTCCAATATAAAGTGTGGGGGAGAGTTTTTGACCATAATATTCATTCCCTTAAACTGAAATAGGAGTCATAATTAATATATGAAATTTTTTAAACTATGGAAAATATTTGAATAATTATAGTTATAAATAACAATGACATAAAAGGGAATTTTTTGAAGTTACATTATTATTTTAAATTTAGAAGTATTTTTAATGATTTTTAATATAGTTTGATTCTTTATTTAAACTCTAGTACATTTACATTTATTAAACTGGTCATTTTAATTCATGTCATGATATGATTAACCCATTATTTTTCTCATCCTTGAGAGGTATTCTAATCCTTTTTCTACATATTATTTCTCATACCCTATTTTCATGAGAGATTCTTCGGATATTCATAACTACTATAACATTTGAGTCTTTCTCTTCAAAAAATAAATATTTTGAATCACATTAAATTTATTAAGGGATTTTATTGTTTTTCATCCCCATTGACCTCGATACCTACCCTACATCTGATCTTCATGAAGCCCTTAGAAACCATGAACTACCTTGATAGAAATCCACCTTACTAGCCTATTTATCCTTCCTATCTTAATACTTTTATAATTTTGAATGATTATTAATTTGTTATTTAGAGAGGGAATTTGGCTATTCATAGTACATTTTGGTGAGAAAGCATTAAATTAAGTGTGGGGGAGATTTCACCATGTTCATTTGGGTAGAAGTGTTCCAAAACCACTATTCATTGTATTCTTATTAGTCTTTATTTATGAAATAAATGAAAAATTCAAAAGAGGGATCATATTCATTCATTACACTTTATTGAATGTTTATGGACCCATGTTGGAAAGGGAATAACATAGTGATGACACCCTTGGAGATATCTGGACTAAAAATGCATATTTAATTAGGATTTATTATTGAATATCATGCATTGATATCTAAGAATTCAGCCTCCTTTTTCAATCCTCTGAGACTATTTTTCATATCATTATCTACATACCTGTATCCCTAAAACATTAGAACCTTATTGAAATACCTCATGATTTTTTTTGATTTGATATCCAATATAGAAGATCAAAATACTTTCAAGCCTATGTATAGAGTTCGTATACTTGAGATTGAGATTAACACTTGATTCTTGGTATAATCCAGTACATCAAAAAACCCCTGAGGTTCCTACATTGCAATTCGAAAGACTAGAAAAAAAATGTAGGCGTCCATCATAATAGGTATGTAATCAACATAGCATTCCAAAATAAATGTGTGATCAAATTCAATATTAACAGGACATGATCTATTCCCGTATTCAAAATTCAATTTCTAAAAATTAATTTCTGAATTTTATAATGAATAAAATGTGGGGCCCATATCATAAAATGTCTCCTTAATTGAAACAAAATTAGAAAACCCATCCTTAAACTCCACAGGAGGATCCATATTGAAAATTACCTTGGAGAGCTATTTTACCGTATTTCCAAGTCATCCCAACCTTTCGGTTTGGTTCAACTTGCATGTGGAAAACACCACCATCATTAATAATAATCTTTCAATTTTACCCGAAAACAGTTCCAAATGGGAATAATAGAGGAGTGGGTGATGAATGTACATGGGTTTTCCTCATATTGGAACCCAGCATCCATGTATAGATAGTATTCTTCCAAATAGTGGTATGATATATCTAGATCATAGCGATAAAAATAATCTATAGGTGGTTCATACCAATCCCCAGTCAGATAATAATCCATGGGAAGTGGGGTTAATGTTTCAAAGAAAAAAAATCAAGAAATAAAGAAAGAAAAATGGAAAATTTTATGTAAACCAACATTTGACGTAGAATCTCACTGCTGATTTCTATGCCTCCCCAATGATGGTACCAGAATTTAACACTACTCCCATATCAATGAGTGGTCTAAATTAGAATTTGATTATTCCCGTTTAAATCAACTACTAGGTAGATATTGGAAGTCGAGATCAATCCCATAATGATATTTTAGAAAAGTTAAAGACACCATTCGAATCAAGAGTGTCTCGGTTGATTGTCCTGACAAAAGGAGTGTAGGGAACAAATTACTAAGTGAAAATGTTTTTTAAAATAAAATTAAAACAAGAGAAAAAGAAAACACAGATAAAGAATGTGTATCAGGGTTACAATTAGATTAGGTTTTATTATGACTTTCCTTATTTAGTATTTAGATTATATATTAAAATAGTTACCATGGGGATTCAATTCTATCACATTTTTTTGGTCCGATAATTAGTGATTGTGTATTTAAAATCCAACCCCATGATCAAGTAATTGTACATTCAAATAAACATTAATACCATACCCCTAAAATAGTGGAAACGGATTCCCCTAATGGTCATGGGTTTATCCACTACAACACCTTTAGTGTTCACCATTGGTATCATTCTTGATTGGATACTATACCAATGGTGAATTTGTAAATTTGGTTCAATAAATGAATTGTAAAACCAATTTCATAATAAAATCACTAATTCAAAGATTAAATCACAATCAATCCATAATCTTATTACAACCCCAATATAAGGGAAACTATCATCTTATGATCATGGTCATAGTGTGTGGATTGAGTTGAAACTCAATCCCAACAATGGATATAAGAGGAAGATGGGAAAGGGGATAATTGCAATAAAATACAAATAAAAACAGTAAAGAGAAACTCAAAATGGATATGAGGGAGGTTTCAACATAAGATCGTAAGCACCTCCCCTATATGTCAAACCAAACATGGAGGAATGAATTATTATTTATAGAAGTTGAAAAAACAAAACATGTAACCTAAAGTACACACCCTTTAGTAAGATGAACATTATCTGGCCATGTTTTATCCGCCGGTAGGTGACCCACCGAGCTTCACAATAACTTTCAGAGTGGCGTCAGCCGATTGGTGGGGTACACGACGTATAACACCACCCCACATGGCGTGTAGTATCGACTTCCATCACTAAATATTTCTATAACGGTAGACACAACATCTAAAGTGAAGTACATGAGGTGTAATCTCTAGATGGCTAATTGGGTGTGTACTCAGTCTGGATGATTTGAGTCTGGGTAATGGGACACGGTGTGTGTATAAAGTACACACTATGCATATTTTAACATCTGTTCTGATCTTTCCCAATTTTTGAATTTGGTTGAAAATACCTGAAAATCATCATAAACACCTAATTAAATAATTTTATCTTCAGAACAATGTGTATCCAGTTAAAACATGTTTTTATACTTAATATAATGTATGTAAATGTATAATCAAATTTGTAACACCACCATGCACAAGTAATGCACCATCGACCTTATACACCGAAGGTCCTTCATAATTTCCCCTAGGATCCACACAATTTCAAATCAATCATGCGCAAACCCAGCCAAAACCAATTAAACTAAGAATGTAGATATATAAGGGTGAGTAAATAGTTTCCTCTAAACCATTCATGAAAACCATTAATAATTGAAAAAATTGTCGAATTTTCAATATTCAGATTAAATCCTCTTAGAAGATTAAAACACCCCAAAATCACATTAAGTAATATAAAAGAAAAAACACTGTGACCTGAAATGTGTTGTAATAATAATAATAATAACATTAGTTTACATGGGGTATATTTAATGTTACAAATTTCATAAGGTCTGTGGTGTAATTATTAATTTTACTACCCTATGTATATAAAAAAACATATATCATTTCTACAATCACACTAGATATATAGTGTGAAATGATATTCCTTCAATATAACTCTCTCTAGACTGAGGGAACCTCTAAATAATAGAAAAACTACTCTTACACCCTCTCTAAATTGAGAGAAAAAGTGAAATAATTCTTTCATCCTAATGTAATTCTTATTAAAGTCAATTGATAAAAATTAAAGATAGTAGATACATATTTTATAGCACATCGAGTTACATCAGTTTTGTTCCAAGATTTATATATAATGTGTGGATACCACTAGAGGTATTATGATTTAGATTCATTATAGAAAATATGGTAATTTTATCGTTTCGATGAAATTCATCAATGAAGAAAGAATTATCAAGCTAGGTTAATTATAATTCAAAAACTAATTATATATAATATGTGAAAAAATACACTATGTGAATATTTTGAGGTTTTTTTCATCATGTTCTAAGGAGTTATCTAAAGAAACCACTAAAAACAATTGTTGGGAATGGGCCCAATCACTTATTCTTCTCCGTAAAACCTTTATAACTAGGATGAGAAACCATCATCTTGAACTATCTCTATATGGAATGAATTATTTTGTTGATCAATGTATCACTCATTATACATGGTCAGTGATATTGATAAATTATAACTTGTCACTATGTTTATGTATAAAGAACAAAAAAATTATGTTGTATCTTATTATATCATGAAAAAACATTCTAATATTATTATTGATATTTATTTTTCACCATTTAATGAAGATCTAAAATTATTTTCTGATTCAAGTATTAGGTTGAATGATGCGAATAAAAGTGGAGATTTAATATTGAGATCTTTATTTTTTGATAATATAAATGACTTTCAAACTTATGGAAACTTTCCATGATATAATGTTAAATTAATTTTAGTGTTATCTATTTGGGAATAATGTACACTATCATTTAGGTAAAAACATTGTTTAAAGATAGTGTTTCTAAGAAATCATAATTTTTAACCCATATGACATAAATATTGATCATCTAAAACATCATCTGATTGAAATTTAAAAGAATAAACAATACCATCTCTATTAAGAGGAGATGAACAATTTGAAAATAAAAGAATCACCATTTTTGATAAATCCTTTTTTTAAAACCATACAAAAATAGGTTTTTAAAAGAGATCAATTTTCTTTTGAACTACTATATTCTAATTTTTTATATTTTTGGAATTCTCTAGATGTTGTAAATATTCAAAAAAATATGTAAATTGCTATTGGAATTTTACTCATTGCACCTAAAAAATATATAAGTAAGGTAGTGTTAGACATGATTGATATGGGGATAAGGAAATAGTTGGTTCTAATGAAGGATAAAAATGGGATTTTCTTCATCTTGTGGATTAATAAAATCCATGAAAGTTGAAATTCTATTTTTAAGATTCTTTAATGGTGCAATGGTTCCACAAGTGTATTCATTAAAAATTAATAATATCATTTTGATTATTAATTTGAAGTTAATTTTTCCAAAATAAAATTATAATGCCTATGGATATATATTAAATTCTACCTAAAAATGTTTAACACTGATTAACCATGATTTATTCTATTTCAATGTTTTATAAAAAAATGTTATAGGCTAGACATATTTTCTAAATATGGGAATGAAATTGGTTATCATATTAATTTAATTATATATTATATTCCCACAATAATTCATTAATATAATCATCCACATAATTATTCACTTGTATAAAAAGAATTAAACATGTTGTCCTATATATTAAAGTTGAAATTACCCCCTTAATTGATAAATAAATATTTTAAAAGGGTTCATTAAAAAATCAAAGTCAGTCATAAGATTTTATTATAGAGAGACACTTAATTAAGGAAGCAATTGGATTTGTTTGACTAACTATCTATTATGGATTGAATAATTATATAAAAATATCATATAATCGATTTACTAATTGATTAATGTCTTTAAAAAAGTGGTTTTTGGGTCCTGAAAATTTTGTATACAACAAGAAGATAATCTAATAGAACTTTGTAAATGGTAGAAATAAAACCCTAAAGAAGAATTTGAGGAAAAAGTTCAAAGGGGTGACACCACAAAGGATGAATTGATCAAATGAAAAAAAATATCAATTTGAAAACTATTACTCTTCATTATGTTCCATCATTTCATGATGCACCCTGCATGAAATTGTTCCATTTTGCGAAGTGACCCATGAAAGAAACAGTTTGTGGGAGGAGGCAGTTTTTTCAGAACTTGAGAATGAAGCAAAGTCATTTATGGGGATGAGTCGATGATTTCCTCCCCTTTGAACAACCATACCCATGAACTAAATATTTTTTATGAAGAGGTGGTACAAAAAGAGACCCTGAATTAACCAAAGTTGTGTGTGGGTCTAGGATGTGATTTCCACCCCCACGAACAATTTCCCCATGAATAAGTCATTCTTGTAATAAGACGGCATCCTAAGGCTCCCACAAAATAATCCCCACAACCCACCATGGATGAGAAACCATGTTGGTATCCAGTCCCTCCGCCCTTCTATAAATAAACCCCTATAGGGGATAAAGAGATGACTAAGCTGAAGAGAGATAAATGATAAACAATGAGGCAATGCAAAAAAACTGGATCCACTCCATTAATTCCTAGTAGGTAGAAAACTACCTCATAGAAGTAAGGATGAAATGATAAATCGACCAGCCATCCATGAACTCAAAACCTTTTTCCAAATACCATTCCACGAGGCATAAAAGGATTTCCCATTTACGAAAAAGTGCCCCTCATAGAAAAAAATATGTGGGTGGAACCCTACCCCTCATAGAAAAATGATATGTGGAAGGAACATTGCCTCACATAGAAACCCACTATGTTGGAATAACCCAATATCATGTAGAAACACACCACAAGGAGAAAAACCTAGTCTATATAGCATAATACTAAATTGGTTATACCATCACCCAGATAGAAACAAGTTGTATCGATGGAACCGCATCCCACGTAATAAACTACTACAAGAAATGGAGAAACCTAGGGAATTATTCTCTCCACCACCAATTAATATCTTCCCTCTCTTCTATGATGTCATCAGGTCCAATTGTTTTCCCCTCAATGAACCAATATAATGTAATCATGCTGAGGCCCCTTAAAAATCCACCCGACATTTATGATAACATCATTAGGCACGTCATCTTTTCCATTTGAGTTTTCATTCCTATGGTAAGATGAGTCACATATTTAATCTCAATAATAAGTCATGCCATAGATATTCCATTGGGTTTAAATTCCATTGGTAAATAGGGTTCTGGAATTAGGGTTCTAATGTTAACCTACATATTCTAGGGATTGAGGGAAACCACTAGCTATTCCATTCGATGAGGGACAATGTCGGATATTACTCTCTTCTAATGAACCAATTTCAAGGAATCCCTCCAGGAGTAATCCCCCAGCCTTTATTGTGGGAGGTGTCACTTTTTATCCTCTTCTACATCCTAGGAAATAGTCAAATGGTTCATGAGAAGTGACTATCGTTACTATGAAAATAAATGTGGAGATGGTCACACTTAATTACTTCCCCCTCTCCATTAGGGATTCAACATCTCATCCACAAGCAGATATAGTGGAATCATATGATCTTCATATCTAATGCTTCCTCTTATTTCTCACATCAAGCATGACTCGTATGGGCTTAGAGGTTAGTGGTAATCATGACATCCACATTCTCCCAAGACTCATATTGGTAGCTCTCATGCATAAATCCCAACCAGACACTCCAAAAGTGCCTCCTCTTTAGGTATAATCCCCAATCATGTTAATTGCCACTTCCATGCATAATCCCCAACCTTATGCACTAGATGGGCCTCATATACAGTGTAATCCCCAAAACCATACCTTAACATTCAAAGGGATATATTCCCAATGAATAAACACTATATGGGACTCCACCTTATATATAATCCCCAATCATATTAATGAGATTATTCTATGTGTAATTCCAAATAATTTCACATTAAATGCGTAGTTCCCATGCTTAATCCCCAACCTCGGTCCTCCTCCATAGGTGTGAGCCCCAAACTTAATTAACTATGTGGGATTTGATTCTAAACTTATTGGGATACATAGGAAGCCTCTCGGGGGTCCAAACACAGCACCCAAATCCACCCTAATATTCTCTGAGACACATCCCCAGTAACGTCATATCACCCAAGGAGGCCACATCTCTTCGGTTCCCCCTAGGTCGCCTTGACATAAGTCCCACACCATCCTTGACTATGAAACATTTATATGGACATCCTTGCCTCATGATGTTAAAATTCATGGTTCAGACATCATCACACAACCATAAAATGTTATGTTCCCTGATAAGTGGCACATAACTACATGGTTTATGTTTCATATCATGAGGATGTGTAAGAAGCCCATCTTATAGGTTCTATCCCAACACTAAAAAACATATATCTTCTTATATGGAAGGAAACTCCAGAGTACCCCACCACATGGCTTAAAAATAGTTTTATCTTAATAAGAGACCAAGGAATCCCTAATCTCTCCATAAAAGGGTAACATTGATGAAGAAACTTAGATACATATAGGCCCCTTCCTTAATAGACAACCACAGATACATACAGATGATTCCAAAACCATACCCATTAATAATCAATCATTAAATCCAGAAAATCCATAATATAGATTCTTGGGAATTAAAAGAGGACTCATGAACATATCTTAAATCTATGAGAGAGTCCTAGAATAGGTAATAGTACCCCCGCAAAAGGGTTTAGTGAGCCAAACATCCCATCTAGTTGACCAATGTGTGTTCATAAGTTTAATTGGCCTAACTACCCAATAAATGATTACCTTTGGAATGTATCTCTCTAATTCATGATGGATATGAGATCCATTAGGTGTTTCTAGCTCAATTAAGAAAAACTCAGTGGAGACTATTTGAAGACATTGTACTTGATGTAAGTGATTTCTCACCATTCAACCACTTTCAATGAATTGCTCTGGTGTAAATGGGTTTCATTGATAAAAATGGAGAATATGATGTGAATCTAATAAACTATGAATTATTCTTCCCTAAAAAAGGATGTACGACCCAGTTCTCATCAGAAAATGTTTTTTCTGACCCAAAATATCTCAAAGGAAAAAAGATATTATATCTCATTTACAATTACAAAGTAATAGAAGTATCACCTTTACATTTTATATAAAATTATACTAGTTTTTTCATGTGTTGAAACATGAAAATAAATTCTTAGTTATTTAAATACATCGAGGGATAAATTATGGATATCAAATTCACATAATCAATCGTTCATATGATAGTTTAAAAACCATTTTTTATGATTCATTTGAAAATATTAATTCAATTTTAGAATAACTTTTATGGATATCCAGAGGACCAACTATACATTTTTTATCTTACAATAATCATTATGATCATTTCCTTTTTAGAGAAATTGGTATATACCACATTCCTAAAAAAGCATTGGGATTTCTTCACCAGAAACTACACTTAAATTTTTGGTCTCAGTCTCGAGGTGGACACTCACTACCTGGGATTTCCATAGGTTAACCAAGGCTATAAAAAAGAATCCATAAGGATGGACTAAAAACATGATTCCAATATAGAGGGTAAACTCATCAAGATCATTATATACAACTTCATTTGTAATGTTTAATATCCCATATAGTTGGATAATATAACCCCCCTAAAGAATAATAATGGAGAATTCATAGTTTTCATTGAATTTAGGGATCTCAATTGATGCTGCCTGAAGGGTGATTTCACTGTCTTGATATCACAGAAAAAATGATCAATGTAACAAATGGATATTAGGATCTCTCCATAATGGATGGATATTTAGAATATAATCAAATATAAATGACATAATAAGATAAACAATCTAACTCTTTCAGGGTCCCCATGATGTATTTTTTTATTGGGTAGTTCCCTTTGTCTTTAAGAACGTTAGTTCTATATACCAACATGCCATGCATCGCATCTTAAATCCCATCTTATGAAGTTTTTCTAGTGCTATTTTGATGAACTGGTGGTCAAATATTAAAAATTCTCTTATCACTTGGATGATCTTGAAACTTTCATCAATAAATTGAGAGATCACAACCTAAAAAATTAAACCATTAAAATTTTCTTTCATTGTTACATTTCATAAATTCGTCAACTTCATCATACGCCATCATGGAATTTAAGTTTATTCTAAGAAAATAGATTCTATCCTTAGTATTTCACCTCCTCATAACCTCACATATTTGGGAGCACTTCAAGGAAAAATAGCCTACATCTAGAGATTCATATCCAACCTTGATGGAAATTTTTTCCCTTTACCAGGTTGATGAAAATAGTTGTTACATAACAGTGGACCAATTATTTTCTGGAATCATTCAACAATATCATAAAATATATATCTTAATACCTCCAATGATGATGCTTCCTATCAATAAAAGAACACTTATATTGTTTATGATAGCCTTATAATTCTCATTGGGTGCCTTCCTCTAATAAAAGAATGGTGTTGTCCTAGAAAAAAAATTATTATCTCATTTGATACATGATTGATGTTGAGACTCATTATTTAGATATTGAGAAGTGCAGTTGGGTTATACTATTTGTATTCCCTAATATAAGACACTACCTGAAGCATAAAAAGGATTCTTTGGTTTTTTTAGTAACCAAATTAAGGATATCCTTAGTCATATGATGTTGAGTGGGATTCTGTCATAGTGGGTGGTTATTTTGAAGCAATTTTAGAATCAGTTCTTTCCTTAGAAAGAAATCAATGTTCATGAATAGGAAAAAATTTATGAAAGAGAACCCCTCAATAACAATGACTCCATTGGAAATTGATCAATTATATGAACAGGTTATCTCTATTCAAGAGGACCCTTGGATATTAGAAATTAAATTTTACAATGCATCGAGAATCACAATAGGAAAAATGATGAAAGACCCCAAGCATAGAAAAGTGGGGATAGGGGCCATTCTCATATCCCCCTAAAAATAATTTTTTTACCCCTTCCTTCTATCAAAGGGGTTCATGAATAATGAATCAAAACATCAATCACTCATTATAGGGTTAGATCTAGAACATCAAGTCCAAGTTAATCACTTGAAGATAAAAGGCGATTCTGAGCGATTCATCAAGTAGGTAAATGGTTATTATGCTATCAGAATGGATGTTATAATCCCTCTTATAATTAAAAATTTCATGATTAATAGTGGAATTACCTATAGATACAACATTTACTCATGTCCTACAACAACAAAATTCAAAATCTAACATACTAGAAAACAGAGGCAAAACACTAACTGATCCAGGCTGGGATGAAAAATTTGTCAACATTTCGCACCTCCATATGGTATCACCATTTTTTTAATCCCACACGGAACAAATAAACGAGACCAGTCCCATTGATAAATAATATAGACCTTCCACTAGTTGGATGAAAAAAATTGTGGACTACCATTAAAATAGAGAACTCCCACTGGATTGAGTCGAGACAAAGAATATCTAAAGATAATAAATTAATGATGTTCATTATGATAGATAAACCATAAAATATAACTCAATAAGAGTTTCCTCAATGGATTCCTTATCAGATGCATTGATGGTGATGAGAATTATTTTTTCATAAAGAAGGTATATTTCAAAACTAGTTGTGATCACTAGTCAGGTTGTAAGATTTCTCACTTGATCAAGAGTAATGGGTACTGATTTCCCACTCTAACATAGGACTATACTAAATTCACTACAAAAATTTCATTCCTACCAAGTTCATGCCAATTTTATTCACCAAACCCCAAGATTTTTGCACATATCCAAGTACTATTTTACATTTTTCATATGGGGATTGGATTTAATAGGACCATATCTTCCCACCACATCCATGAAATTCAAGTACATTCTTACTAAAATTGACTTCCTCTCAAAGAAGACTAAAGGCATACCCCATAAAGAGTTCTGGAAGTGAAATTTTTTTGATTCATGAATGACAATATCATCACTAGATTTATTATGCCTCATACAACACTGATGGGAAATGACCCAAATTTATGTTATGAGTAATTAGAGAAGTTATATTTGGAGTATGAAATAATGTCCAACCATTCGTATTGCTATCAAACACTAAATAATAGATAGAGAGTGGCCATCAATAGGACCCTGTAAAATATACTCCAAAATATGTTAAATAAGGATATAAATTCATGGTAGTAGAATCTCTTATATGCCTTATGGGATTAGAAAAAATAACTCACACTACTACACAAGCCACCCATATCCATCGGTGTATGGGACTGGGGCAGTCTAACCCATTAAAGATCAATTTACCAATCTCTACATGGCCATCAAAGATGAATTATCCATGGATTATAAATCTTGGAAATGGATGGATGGATTGGAGTGAATGGATGAGAAATGACTACATACCTTGGATTATTTGGAATTCCACCAAAACTGGATAATGTGAGGATTTAACCAAAAGGTATGCCTCTAATATTTCCTCAAAGGAGAAATGGTGTGGGTCCTCAGGACTCCGATGATACCCTGAAAGGAACCTCAAAATTTGGAACCTAAATGGGAGATACCTTACAACATACATTAGGTCTACTCTAATGAAGCTTATTCTCTGATTTTATAGTATGGACAACTTATCATTTCCCCCACCAATACAATATTCCAAAATAAATATTTCATGTACTCACAAAACAAAATCATCATAATCAAATGATCATAAAATGCATGATAAATCATTCTGATCACATGACATTAAACTGCATTGAACACCATTCTAATTGCGCGATGATAAGATACATGAAAATGGTCCTAGTAATATGACCCAGAAACTACAAGACCCAATTCTTCCTCACCACATGACTTTAAAAATCATGGTTATCACCCCTCTCATTCGATGTTAAGAATACCCTAAAATACCATGAGCTAAGATTCTTCTTGTCATCCCTTAAATATGGTCCTTCATCTTAGTTTCAAGTCCCAGTCATATCCCTCCAACCACTCAGTAGGTCGAGATTCTCTCTTGTCTATATGTGAGTAGAAAGGATTAGCATCATCCACGCATAAAACCCATTTATATTATCTTGATATCATGATAATAAACTATATTTCATCAGAATCCTCACCACCTAACCTTAAACTACATGGGAATCATTGTTTTAATCAATCATTCACCACACATGAGTTATATCTATCTAGGAGAATGATGAAATGCCCCAATCCTCACATGAGATTCAGATCCATGTAGGGAGTCTCTTTCATAAGAACTAAATTTGGCTTGATTCCCTATCATTTAGGATATTTAAGGAAATCTAAAACCTATGTCCTGGTATTAGTCACAGAAACAACCCCCCCCCCCCTCTGTGTATGGATCAGACCTACGTGGAGAATTCTAGTCCAGAACTATAAATTACTTGATTCTTGTCATCACAAGATACATAGTGATGCCTAGACCACTGGTGCTAGTCCCATATACAAATCTTATTTATTTCATAAGATGTTTTTCTTACCAAACTCTTTCCCCAAGGAATATTTTCACTTCAATATTATGTTTCATGTTGGTCTACAGAATCATCATTTACATAAATATAAAACAAAATACTCTAAATCGCGTGATGTTAAACTACATGGTACATTGTCTATGTCATAATAAACTAAATTTCATGAAACCAATGTTTTAGCTGTATAATGTTAAACTGCACGACTCCATAACTTTCTCACCCAAGAGGATGTTTCCCACCAATATCGGTCATCTATCATGTTGTATCCAAGAACTACGTACATCTTTATTCCTACCTATGTACTATACGTAGTGATATTTGTACTCTACAACTTGGTCTATCCACCCAAAAAGTAAAAATACTGCCTTCATTCATATGGGTCAGAACTACACAAATAGATTTCATCAAGAACTTCATGTGTCTTGATTCTTGTTCCATGGGATAAATAGTGATGCCCAGACCTCATTTCATGGTCCCAACCATGAAAAACAAGATATGCACCCCTCCATTAAATACAAACTAGATAAGTGTTGGGGACTCCAAAGAAGTTCCTATTGGAAGGTCCATTTCAAGAAAGATGACACCTCCCTATAAATGAATCAAATATTTTTATGTAAGCATTTCGAGAATGATATTTGTCCTGATTCCTATCCATGTAGGAAATGTAGTGACTTTCAAGTCTCTTATTTCGGGTTCAGTCACAACATTACATTTCATTCATGTTTGGTATCCCTCATCTTTCCTTCATAGCGTTATACTACAAAGGTCCCATAATAATGGGTGTCATTATATCCATTCATACATGATACATAGTGATTTCCTGGTCTCTAATCCTGATTCCAATTGCAATGAAGGATAAAAATACCCTCCTTGTGTACAGGTCTGACCAGCACATGGAGTTTTCTTAGAACTATGTATAGATTGATTCATGGATTCACAAGATGTATAGTGATACACATATTTTATTCCCTATTCCAACTACCATAAATTAAAAATTCCCATATCCTTCATTTTATCACCTTTGTGTGGTAGAATGAACCTTTATCGCCCCTTATTTCTCACACCAAGAATAGATCATGTTGCCCTAGGAGTTTAACCAGGGGATTACCTGCATGATCAAGGCATACCGATCCACATCATTGATATCATGTTTCTAGTGGAAATACCTTAAAAGGAACACTGATTTTCCTTGCTACATAATGTTAAAGTACAAAGGTCTTTAAGAATGATGTTTGGATTGATTCTCATTTCTATGAATACATAGTGAAACCAAGTCCAAGTATCCTAGTCCCATCAATAAAGTATTGAATTTTTTCCCCTATCCTATATCAAACAAAGATCTACACTAGATATCTCAAATTTGGGTTCCTTATTCAGGAATCAATCTAGTAAACAAAACAATCCCCCTATATAAGAGTCAGATCTATTTATGGAAATTCAAACTCCACAGTTAATCGCATTCTGAATGTTTCACATGTACTAGGAAAAATTCCTTCCATTTATCACACTCTAGGCCCATGGAAATTTTTTATTATCATAAACATCTTATGGATATCATAAATGGGAGGTCTCAGTGTCTCGAGGAAATCATTGTTTGATTATGCACAATATTTCCCAATTGTCGTTGCATAAGTTTCCCACAAAAAAGTTATATCAACCAATGTTAAATTCATCCCCAAGAGAAGATTTTCCTATATCTGTACTCCCCAATGTATTTCATGCCCCACATCATTTTTACTAATCTAAGAATCCCCATAATCAAGGTTCACTATTTCTTAAACCTCACATCTAAAGAAATTCAAAACATACCAACCTAATAAGAATCCTATAACTTATTTTTTCCATGACATATGGTACTAGTTGTATGATATAAAACTATAAGACATCATTTCTTCCTCACCACATGATGTTAAACAACATGGCTGATGTTATAGTCGCATGACACTAAACCATGTGATTATCTAGAACTACATATGGCTTGATTCATATTTCAATGAGATACATACTGACACTTAGATACTCAATATTTGGTCCATCCATGAGGTAACAATGTATCATTTTTTCTATAAATATTCTAGACATACATAGGAAAAAACTGACATTGAAACATCATAATAACCAGAACTACGTTTTTCTTCATCCCAACCACTACAAGGTACATAGTGAAACCCACATATGAAATCCTCAGTCTAGCTATAGAAAAATCTAAAAACATAATTTCCCCTATTCATAGGTTAGTCCTGCATGTGGAACCCCATGAGGACTACATATAGCCTAATTCTCACTTTTATTGAATATGTAGCGTCACCTAGATCCTATATCTTGGTCTTTCCATAACCAACAAAAAAACAGTTTCCGCACTCTTCTATAAAAGAGGTATATCTTCTTATGAAATTATAATATGATCCTCACACCATTCATGAGCTCATATTCAAAGTAAAATCCATATTTCCCACAAAAGAGTTTAATCAATGTGTGTGGAACCTTCCAAGAACAACATACGCCTTGATTCATTCCCTTATAGGGTATGTAGTAATGCCTTGGTCTCCAATCCCAAGTCCATCTAGAAAAAAATGTCCCTTTCCTATATATGAGTTAAACCTACATGGTGATCCTTATCATGCCTTCAAAATGGAATAGTTTATATCTATTTCTGGAAAGGTCCACCATGAATTATTCATTTCATTTTAAGGTAGTTTTCCTTAATAACCCAAACTCTATGTTCAAGAAGGTCTAAATTACTATAAACCTCTCCAAACATCAGAAACGGTGGTTCAGTGTCATGAGGACACCTTGGTTTTACAATTAACAATATTCCCCAATTGACTATGTATAAAGATACCTAAAAAATTGTCTCCCAACCAAAGGAATTACTTTCCCCATGATAGGATTTTCTGATCTTCATATGTTGAAATGACTTTTATGTCCCACATCACTCCTTAAATTTGGAAACACTATAGATTATAGATTATAACCATTACCCCCTTCATTCCTAGAGATGATAAAACATTCTTGGATAGATTACTGTGAATAGGGATTCATTACTCAAATCTAAGTGACCTTAAACCATATCCCTCTAATATCCTCACCGAGAGCCATTAAATGATATGGTCCTTGTCCTATTTTCATGAAATTAAAGTGTACTATACTCCATACCTCCCTAACACAAGACATATCCATGTAAGAGGGGTTTATAATTCATGGATAATGCTGATACAGATCCCCTTATCATTTTCAGACATCATTACCTTAATAAGACACCCTCTATGGACTCAATAAATTTGAATTTTTAAAAATCATCCATCCATTAGAAATGGAGTGTTAGTTTCCTAAGTACACTTTTGTTTTACTATTAACAATATTCATTATTTGGCTCTGCATAAGTTTCCCACAAAAAAAGGAATGTAAAGAAAAGGAAAATAATTCCCTAGAAGAGGGTTTTCCTACCTCCATATACCCCAACAAAAATAATGTTAGAAACCATTATTAATGTTTATCCCCTCATAAATTCTCTATATCATGTCTTGGATTTGAATAATACAAACCATGGTAAACAAAATCCCCTCATACATGTCTAAAATCAATTGGTACATTCTTAGTCAGTAATCCCTACTAGTGCCATCACCCCATAATTCATAGTCAAATTTGTTCAAATTAAAGCATCAGCTGCATTAGTCTATTTTTTAAGACACTAAAATTCCCAAAAAAAAGAGACACCAAACTCACTAGGTGGAATACCCACAAAGAGAACCCTAGAAAAAAGTCAACATGTAGCTTAGTATACCTGTTTTTTGCATGGTATAGGTATCAATCATGCAATAAAAAACAAAAAGAAGAATAAAAACCTATTATGTTGAAATCTAAAAAAGGGAGGCCTAAGAAAAATTCAAGTTATTCCCTGTAGTCCCACAACATAGTGTACTTAGGAAAAAAGCAGGGTGATAAAAAAGATACACAGTGTTGGTAGGGTTTTTAATGTAACCCTAGAAATAGTCAAAATATGCTCAATTAGTCCTTTGGCTTAGGAAAAAATAAGATCATTATATGATCATTCCTTCAAATCATGATTGGTTCTTCATCAAACTGCCTCCTCCTCATCCTGATCGGAGACCTTTTAAGTAAAGGACATTTTTTGGGTCCTGAAAGTTATGTATACAAGAAGAATAGAATCCCATTCAACTTGGAAAAGTTTATAAATAAAACCCCAATGAATAATTTGTTTAAAATGTTCAAGGGGATAGTCTCTGAAGGAAGGATTGATCCCACAAAACACAAATTGCTTCATGTACCACAACTTTTCATGTTTTTTCATTATTTCATGAATCATGCCATGAATTAAACAACCTAGGGGAAGAGGCAGTGCTTCTGGTTTCCATGAATGAAGCATAGTCCTTTTTTAGGATGAGGTAGTGATTTTTTCCCCTACTAGTGACCATCCACAAAAAATAAATAGTTCATAGTTTGAGGTGGTACAAATAACACCCATAAAAAATTGAAGTCATTTTTATGATCAAGTAGTGATTTTGGCCCCCGAAAAAAAAATCCCCCACTAACTAAGTCATTCACAAGAAAAGGTTTTGTAACATCCCAAGTAAGTAATGAGTAATAGATATTTTTATCTATGTCTATTAATGAATTAGATAGTGTTTTGGAGGCTTAAAATGAAAATAATTCCAATCTTAAGCATGTAATACACTAATATTTTTAAAAGATTGTTTTACTGCCTTTTGATGGAAAACCATTTTTAAATCTATATTTTGACAATTTTATAAGCTATTTTTTCAAAATAAACTTATTCTTTATGATTGGGACATAAAAATTTACTTTATGTGAATTTTTGGTATTTTTCAGACAATGTTCCTTTTTTAATGAATAGTGAAAAATACTGCATTTTACATCAAAACTAATTTTTAATATAATTTATTTATAAGATTAGATTATCTTTTGAATTGGTTTTGAAGTGAAACTAGAATATATTTTTACCATTTAATCCAATATTGGTCATTGGAATTAATTTCACTTTGATATTCGGCTTAAACTGGTGTCAATCTTTTGATACTTATTGTTTCACAAACACACGCTATTTGTCATGACAGCATGAATTAATTATTAAATTAATTAATTTGACTTATATCTTTTAAATTTTGTAAAATAGACTTCATTTTTGAATTCAGAATATCAAATATATCTTAGGGTGAATTTTTGGTATTTTTCTAAAAAACTTCAATTTTTGATGAATAGTGAAACCACTAAGTGGTACTTATAAAAACTGATTTTTCATTTAAATGAATTTTTACCACTTCTGTGTTTTGAATTTCAAAAATAAGACATACATGGTTGTCATTAAGAAGTAAAATGTGGTTCAATGAGATTAAAATAATTTTTTGGTGAATAGTAACTCTTAAGTTCTTAATCGCGATTAGAGGTAATTAGTGTAGTTTATGGTAAAAATAATGCTTTAATAAAATGAGATGAGCTTGACACATGTCCTACCCTAAATGGATGTGTCATGGCCGACCAAGAAAATCCATGGGTCAACTTGGGGACCCCATGGAGCCACTTTGGTTGGGAAATGACATAAATAACTTTTTATTTAATGTAAAATTAAAAATGACACAAACATGAGATGTTTTACTAAAACAATTTTTACTTGGGGTTATAAAGATCATATTTTTGATTATAAAAGGTAATTGTAAATCTAAAATGATTTCCTACATCATTTTATTTTTTTTAATTTTTAGACTTTAAATTAATTAAATTATTTATGACATCATGATGATGCAGCGATGACCTCATTATTTAACGATTTAAATAAAATTGAATGATAATGTAAAATCTAAGACCTACACATGGACAAAACCTATTGTATGGGTGGATTTTGAACCCTTATCACCTTATCCTTGAAACACATCAATGTGGGACCTCTTAAATCTGAATACCATTTTAAAATAAAGTGACTTTTCTTTACCTTCCAAGAGTGCCCCTCCTCTCCTCTTATAAAAGGCCCCCACCTCTACCTCCTTACCCACATTCCCAAAGCCCTTGGCTAGGACAAACCCTACCCATTTTGGCTCTCCACATCCCTATATTACTCCTTTAAGCCTCACTTTGGGCATAAGTCTTCCCAAAGAAGCCTTTGAGCTCAAATCTAAGAGAGTTACCCGATTTTAAGGTAATGTCTTCTTTTGAGTCCTTTTGTTTGATTTTCTTCTCCAACCCCCTAAACGCTTCTTATTCTCTTCTTTTGTAACAACTCCAGTATCCTCAATATACGAGGATGTTTTTATAAGAAGGATTTGAGCTACACTTACACACACCTACAACTAATGGTTAAAGGACATACTGTTTCGGTGGATGGTGAATTTATGCCTCCCGAAACGATGATTGTTCAACATTCTTTTAACACCTTAAAAGGCGGACATTAAGATGTCCCTATATTTATATATGATATATAATATGTTTATGTTTTCCTTAAGATTCTGTATTTTCCATTTTGGGCATACCTTTTTGGTTTCCATTATGGGTAAACGCGATATCTTCATTTAAGGAAGTGCGGACTACCACCCCCTCAAAGTGATTTGATTCGTTAAATACCATATGTGGGATGTATAAAGGATGGAACTATGATATTATATATGATATTATACTGTAATTATAATATAAAATTATATAATTATTATTCCATTCTATAAAATACGAAATATAAATGAAAGTAGCGTTCATGCGTACGTACAGCTTACCATCTCCATGAACGGTGCATTTAATTTCTTACCTCTAAATGATTATGTAATATTATAAATTCATGTATATACTAGATATATATTATATATACATCATGATTATAATTCTGGATATAATGGATACATGAACAACTTGTAATTATAAAGGGTTTATTTTTTACTCAAGTACCAATGATCTTTAAAACGACCGTTATTAACTTAAATAATTACATAGTGTTCATGACATGTCAATAAGTGATATAAAATGAATAATTAACTTGAAAAAGGTTCTTAAACATGTAGAAATTAACTCATGTTTATTATTCAGGACATTAAAGAATGATCGAGTCAAGTCGGACCCGAGGTATGGGACTTCGTCTCAATCTCCTTTCATTGAGGCATATTTTGTTTTACACACATCCTTCTTTTATATGGTGTATAAAACCCTCTGACTTTTACGTTTATTCAAAAGGAATCTTTTTTATACGAAGTGTTTACTAAACAACAAAAGGTAATGTTTTGTCGTACGTATGTGGCGACAAAAACTTCTCCGCCGTCGTGACCATTATTTGAGTTTCAGCTTCCTCTACAAGCCATTCTTTTTTGAAAAGAAAAATAAATACCATATTTTACTTTTATTTTATTTTTGTATTGAAAATGGTTTTCATAATGTTTTTATATCAATGTGTTGTATTGATATCTTGTGATTGAAAGGTGGAAATGTTATGTTTCCTTTATGTATGTTTTATGTGATACGATTATGTTGAGGTTCTTTGGCATTATTATGAAGACGGGTGGTTCCGTGATAAACTAAGGGTGGGTGAGCCTGATATAGCTCTCCAATGCATTGGGTAACGCGAAGGAGTGTAACGTTAAGGTTTCTCCGAAGTGATTTAGGGAATATACTATGATGAGTATTTCAAACGTAACCAAGAGGGTTACTCCCTACATAAGAATGTTATGAATGCCTCAAGTTACCTTTATGTCTTATGATTTCTATGATTTATTCATGATTTGATGAGGTATGTTAAAGTTCTTATGTTTTATGGGTAAAGTATGATTTCATTCTTATGTATATATGTACCCATGTTTCCTTTCCATATTTTTATATCCCTTACTGAGCTTTTTATGCTCATCCCAAGTTTTTTGAAATGTTTTTCACAGGTCAAGGGAAAGGATCATGATATGATGATAGTGTCAAGGAAGTGTCAAGAAAGAATCCATGTTTTATTCTAAATATGTTTCCATTGATGGGAAAGAAGAATACTATCTTTATGTAACTACTTTGTTTATATGTGGAATGTAATGAAAGTTTTATGATCTAATTCTCTAAAACTCTAAACCCGAAAAGATCCTCAATGTGTAATCTTGTAATAACTCAAGATTAAGTAAGGTTTAAGGTCAGGCCCTTATAGTTGGTATCAAAGTTCGGTTTAGATAACATTAGGAGTTATAATTTTATTAAATGATTATCCAATTTTTTTTTATGGTCAAATTGAAATGATATAGCATTTGAAGATTACCATGTTGCTTCATCTAAGACATGTTTGTTCAGAATGGTTTTCCGCAGAGGAAACAGAGAAGTAGTGCTAGGAAGGTATACAAAAGGAAATAACCTTCTGAATCAGCATCCTGAGATGGTCGGAATTGGAACTGAACAGTTTGTTACAATAATGGTGCAGTTGACTCAAGCGATAAATGGCGGTGGTATCCATGCACGAGATCAGCCAGATCAACCGTAGAGGAACATGTTAGTGGTGGAACATTTCATGAGGCAATATCCCCCATCATTCAGAGGATCATCTGACCCTGTGCTAGCTGAAGGGTGGATTAAAGAATAGGAGAATATTTTTGATGTCATGGGGTGTTCAGACAATCAAAAGGTTAGTCTTGCTATTTATCGTTTGGAGGGTGAAGCAGATCAGTGGTGGTCGATGGTTAACAATATCAGGGACGCTGATGAGATTGATGCTCTCGACTGGGATGAATTCAAAGGTATGTATCTTGAGAAGTATTTTCCTAAGGCTGTTCGACATAGGATGGAAAAGAAATTCTTGGAATTGAGGCAAGAGGAAGACTCAGTGGGTGCCTATGAAGAAAGGTTCACTCTATTGGAAAGGTATGATCCAAATTTTATCCGAGACCTTGATAGTAAAATAAATCATTTTTACTCAGGATTAAAGCCAAAATATCGAAGGGAATTAGCTTCTTGTGAGTTTAAAAGTTATGAAAATCTTGTTCTATGTGCTGAGAAGGTGGAAATGGAGTTTGCAGATGATCAAGTGTTCTATAACAACCAACAGAAGAAGAGACCGAGGTGGCAGGAGAAAGGTAAGAATTCTTCAAAAAAGTATGACGGTAAGAAATCTAAGTTTCCAGTTTGTGATAAATGTGGGAAAAGGCATGCTGGGGAATGTCTTCTGAATTCTGGAAAGTGCTACCGATGCGGTAAGATGGAACATAAGGCTCGTGATTGCACTGGAAAAGATCAGGGTGATGGTAAGACAAAATTTGATTTACAGTTAGTGAAATGTTATAAGTGCAATGAGATGGGTCACTATAAAAACTAGTGTCCGACAAAGAGCTTGGGTGATGGGAAGCAGTTATACTACAAGCAAAAAAGAGTGGTGAAATCCTTTGCAACTACTTCAGCAGATGTCGCGCCATCAAATGAAGTTGTATCAGGTACTTTGTTTGTTTTTTCAGATTATGCCAGTGTGATGTTTAATTCGGGGTCTACACATTCTTTTATCTCTAAAACATTTTCTAGTAAAATGGGAATACCATATCAAGAAATGAATCCTGAAATTTTGGTAAGAACACCTGGGGGAAATTTTGAGGCAAAAAGAATTTATAGGAATCTTCCTATCCTTATCTGTGGAATGAAACTACTTGCAAACCTTATTGTTCTACCTCTAGTAGAGTTTGATGTTATCCTGGGTATGGATTGGCTCTCTATTTACCATGCTAAGATTGACTGTAGAGCTAAAGAAGTTTCTTTTCAAAAAGACTTTCAGTTTGGGTACAAGAATGAACCCTTACTGTTGATAAATTATCAAGAGGCCAAGAAACTTGTAAAAGATGGAAATGAATGTTACCTTGCACACATTGTTGAAAACAAGAGAACTGTTCAGAATAATGATGTGCCAGTGGTAAATGAGTATCCTAATTTTTTTCCTGATGAGTTGCCTGGTATAATACCAGATCGGGAAGTTGAGTTTACTGTTGACTTAGTTCCTGATGATAATCCAATTTCAAAACCCCCGTATTGAATGGATGAAATTGAACTTTTAGAGTTGAAGGAGCAATTGCAATATTTATTAGAGAAAGGTTTCATTTGACCTAGCACATCACCATGGGGTGCTCATGTTTTATTTGTTAAAAAGAAAGATGGTTCAATGAGACTTTTCATTGATTATAGAGCCTTGAATAACATCACTGTTAAGAACAAATACCCTTTGCCTCATATCGATGATTTGTTTGATCAGCTCCAGGGAGCTCAGTATTTTTCAAATATTGACTTGAGATCGGGGTACCATCAGCTAAAGGTAAAGGAAGCAGACATTCTGAAGACTACGTTTTGTAAAAGATATGGCCATTATGAATTTGTAGTAATGCCTTTTGGGCTAACCAATGCACCTGCTGTATTCATGGACTTAATGAATAGAATTTTCCATGAGTACTTGGATAAGTTTGTGGTGGATTTCATTGATGATATTTTGGTGTTTTCTAAAAGTAAAGAGGATCATGAAAGACATTTAAGGGTTATCTTGCAAACCTTACAAGAAAAAAACTGTATGGAAAATTCAGCAAGTGTGAGTTTTGGTTGCAAAAAATTTCTTTCCTTGGTCACATTATTTCTAAAGATGGGATAACTGTTGATCCTGCAAAAACAAAAGTTGTGGAAGACTGGCCAAGACCCACAAATGTAACTGAGATTCGTAGTTTCCTTGGTTTGGAAGGATATTACTGAAGGTTTGTTAGAAATTTTTCATGGTTATCTAGTCCAATGACTAAGCTAACTCGGAAGGGTGTTAAGTTTATCTGGACAAAAGAATGTGATGATTGTTTTCAGGAATTGAAAAGAAGATTGGTGAAAGCTCCAGTTTTGGCACTACCTTCCAGGAATAGTGAGTTTGTTATCTATAGTGATGCTTCATTGAAAAGACTTGGTTGTGTCCTAATATAGAATGATCAGGTAATTGCTTATGCTTCACGACAGTTGAAAACTCATGAGGTAAATTACCCTACACATGATTTGGAATTAGATACTATTGTTTTTGCTTTAAAAATTTGGAGGCATCATTTGTATGGAGTAAAGTGTGAAATATATACTGATCACAAAAGTTTAAAGTATATATTCACTTAGAAAGAGTTAAACATGAGACAGAGGAGATGGCTGGAATTAATCAAGGATTATGATTGTACAATTCATTACCATCCGGGAAAAGCAAATAAAGTGGCTGATGCTTTGAGTCGAAAAAGTAATGCTTCATTAACAATGTTGCGTTTGGAACGTGATCCTTTTGTTAAGGATTTGATGAACTTTGGCATAGAAGATGTTGGTGCAGGAAGTTCTTCTGTTTTGTTTCAGGTATTAGTGAGATTATCTCTATTAGATAGAATCAAGCAAGCACAGAAGCAAGACAGTGACTTGTAGAAAAAGGTAGAGCTGGTTCAGAAAGGTAAGTTGCCTGAATTCAACATTGATAATGATTGCGTTTTGAGATTTGGGAAGAGATTGTGTGTGCCTTGTGATTCACAGTTGAAGAGAGAGTTGTTATGTGAAGCTCATAGTTCTCCGTTTTCAGTTCATCCTGGCAGTACTAAGATGTACAGAGATCTGTGGGAGTATTACTGGTGGGATGGAATGAAAAGAGATATTGCTGACTTTACTGTGAAGTGTTTGACATGTCAACAGGTTAAAGCAGAGCGGCAGTTACCGAAAGGGATTCTTCAGCCTTTACCAGTTACAGAGTGGAAATGGGAGAATATATTCATGGACTTTGTTGTGGGATTACCGAAGACATCTCGAGGTAGTAATGCAATCTGGGTTATTGTTGATCGCTTGACTAAATCAGCTCATTTCCTTGCTATACGAGATACTTTTTCCCTAGATCAACTTTCCCGTTTGTATCTTAAAGAGATATTCATGTTACATGGAGTTCCCCTCTCCATTGTATCTGATCGTTGTCCCAGGTTCACTTCTAACTTTTGGAAAGGCCTTCAGAAGTCGTTGGGTACTGAATTAAATTTTAGTACAACATTTCATCCTCAATCAGATGGGCAGTCAGAACAAACAATTCAGACATTGGAGGATATGCTACATTCTTTCTCTATGGATTATCAGGGAATTTGGGACCAACATCTTTCTTTGGTTGAATTTTCATATAATAACAGTTTTCATTCCAGTATACAGATGGCACCATTTTAGGAATTATATGGGAAGCGGTGTCGAACTCCAGCTTTCTGGGATGAAGTGGGTGAAAGGAATTTGATGGGACCAGAATTGGTAGAAGAGATGGCAGAAAAAGTTCAGCTAATTCAGAAGCACATGAGAACAGCTCAGAGTAGGCAGAAGAGTTATACGGATAACGGGAGGAAGGATCTATCTTTCAAGGTAGGTGATCATGTTTTTCTCAAGGTTTCTCCTTGGAAAAGTGTGATGAGATTTGGTAAGAAAGGAAAGCTGAGTCCAAGGTTTATTGGACCATATGAAATTCTGGAGAGAGTTAGATCAGTTGCATACCGGGTGGCTTTACCTCCGAGTTTATCTCAGGTACACAATGTTTTTCACATTTCGATGTTGAGAAAGTATATGCCAGATCCATCTCATGTTTTGAGTCCAGAGGTAGTTTAGCTGGAAGTGAACCCATCTTATGAGGAACAAACGGTCCAGATTCTTGACCACCGGGAGAAAGTGTTACGGAATAAGGTGATTAATCAGGAAAAGGTTTTGTGAAAAAAACCACATGATGGAAGAGGCAACATGGGAATCTAAAAATGCAATAAGGGATAAATACCCACATTTATTCGATAAGTAAATAAATTACAGGGATGCAATTTTCAAAAGGGGGAAGGATGTAACATCCCAAGTATGTAATGAGTAATATATATTTTTATCTATGTCTATTAATGAATTAGATAGTGTTTTAGAGGCTTAAAATGAATATAAATCCAATCTTAAGCATGGAATACACTAATATTTTTAAAAGATTGTTTTACTAGCTTTTGATGGAAAAACATTTTTAAATCTATCTTTTGACAATTTTATAATCTATGTTTGTCAAAATAAACTTATTCTTTATGATTGGGACATCAAAATTTACTTTGTGTGAATTTTTGGTATTTTTCAGACAATGTACATTTTTTAATGAATAGTGAAAAATACTGCATTTTACATCAAAACTGCTTTTTAATCTAATTTATTAGTATGATTAGATTATCTTTTGAATTGTTTTTGAAGTTAAATTAGAATATATTTTTACCATTTAATGCAATGGTGGTCATTGGAATCAATTTCACTTTGAAATTGGACTTAAACTGGTGTCAATCTTTTGATACTTATTGTTTCATAAAAACACGCTATTTGTCATGACAGCGGAAATTAATTAAAAAATCAATTAATGTGACTTATATGTTTTGAATTTTGTAAAATAGACTTCATTTTTGAATTCGGAATATCAAATATAGCTTAGGGTGAATTTTTGGTATTTTTCTGAAAAACGTCAATTTTTGATGAATAGTGAAACCACTAAGTGGTACTTATAAAAACCGATTTTTCAGTTAAATGAAATTTTACCAATTCTGTGTTTTGAATTTCAAAAATACGACATAAATGGTTGTCATTAAGAAGTAAAATGTTGTTCAATGAGATTAAAATAGTTTTTTGGAGAATAGTAACTCTTAAGTTCTTAATCACGATTAAAGGTAATTAGTGTAGTTTAAGTTAAAAATAATGATTTAATAAAATGAGATGAGCTTGACACATGTCCTACCCTCATTTTATGTGTCATGTCCGATCAAGACAATCCATGGGTCAACTTGGGGACCCCATGGAGCCACTTTGGTTGGGAAATGACATAAATAACTTTTTATTTAATGTAAAAGTAAAAATGACACAAACATGAGATTTTTTACTAATTTTTTTTTACATGGGGTTATAAAGATCAGATTTTTGATTATAAATAGTAATTGTAAATCTAATAATATTTCCTACATCATAGTTTTTTTTATAATTTTTAGACTTTAAATAAATTAAATTATTTATGACATCATGATGATGCATCGATGACCTCATTATTTAACGATTTAAATAAAATGGAATGATAATGTAAAATCTAAGACCTACACATGGCCAAAACCTATTGGATGGGTGGATTTCAAACCCTTATCACCTTACCCTATAAAACAATTAATGTGGGACCTCTTAAATCTGAATACCATTTTAAAATAAAGTGACTTTTCTTTACCTTCCAAGAGTACCCCTCCTCTCCTCTTATAAAAGGCCCCCACCTCTAACTCCTTACCCACACTCCCAAAGCCTTTGGCTCGGCCAAACCCTGCCCATTTTGGCTCTCCACATCACTCTCTTACTCCTTTAAGCCTCACTTTGGGCATAAGTCTTCCCAAGGAAGCCTTTTAGCTCAAATCTAAGAGAGTTAACCGATTTTAAGGTAATGTCTTCTTTTGAGTCCTTTTGTATGATTTTTCTTCTCCAACCACCTAAACTCTTTTTATTATTTTCTTTTGTAACAACTACAGTATCCTCAATATACTAGGATGCTTTTATAATAAGGATTCGAGCTACACTTACACACACCTACATCTAATGGTTAAAGGACATATTGTTTCCGTTGATGGTGAATTTATGCCTCCCGAAACGATGATTGTTCAACATTCTTTTAACACCTTCAAATGTGGACATTAAGATGTCACTATATTTATATATGATATATAATATGTTTATGTTTTCCTTAAGCTTCTGTATTTTCAATTTTGGGCATACCTTTTTGGTTTCCATTATGGGTAAACGCGATATCTTCATTTAAGGAAGTGTGGACTACCACCCCCTCAAAGTGATTTGATTCGTTAAATACCATATGTGGGAGGTATAAATGATGGAACTATGATATTATATATGATATTATACTATAATTATAATGTACCTTTATATCATTATGATTCCATTCTATAAAATATGAAATAGAAATGAAAGTAGCATTCATGCGTACGTACGGCTTACCGTCTCCATGAACGGTGCATTTCATTTCTTACCTCTAAATGATTATGTAATATTATAAATGCATGTATATACAAGATATATATTATATATAAATAATGATTATAATTCTGGATAAAATGGATACATGAACAACTTGTAATTATAAAGGGTTTATTTTTGACTCAAGTACCAATGATCGTTAAAACGACCGTTATTAACTTAAATAATTACATAGTGTTCATGACATGGCAATAAGTGATATAAAATGAATAATGAACTTGAAAAAGGTTCTTAAACAAGTAGAAATTAACTCATGTTTATTATTCAGGACATTAAAGAACGATCTAGTCAAGTCGGACCCGAGGTATGGGACTTCGTCTCAATCTCCTTTCATTGAGGCATATTTGGTTTTATACAAAACCTTATTTTATATGGTGTATAAACCCCTTTGACTTTTACGTTTATTCAAAAGGAATCTTTTTTATACGAAGCATTTACTAAATGAAAAAAGGGAATGTTTTGTCGTACGTATGCGGCGACAATGACTTCTCCGCCGCCGTGACCATTATTTGAGTTTCGGCTTCCTCTACAAGCCATACTTTTTTTAAAAGAAAAATAAATACCATGTTTTAATTTTCATTTATTTTGGTATTGAATATGGTTTTCATAATGTTTTTATATCAATGTGTTGTATTGATATCATGTGAATGAAAGGTGGAAATGCTATGTTTCCTTTATGCATGTTTTATGTGATACGATTATGTTGAGGTTCTTGGGCATTATTATGAAGACGGGTGGTTCCGTGATAACATAAGGGCGGGTGAGCCTGATATAGATTTCCAATGCATTGGGTAACGCGAAGGAGTGTAACTTTAAGGTTTCTCCAAAGAGATTTAGGGAATATACTGTGATGGGTATTCCAAACGTAACCAAGAGGGTTACTCCCTACCTAATAATGTTATGAATGCCTCAAGTTACCTTTATGTCTTATGATTTATATGATTTATTCATGATTTTATGAGGAATGTTAAAGTGCTTATGTTTTATGGGTAATGTATGATTTCATTCTTATGTATATATGTACCCATGTTTCCTTTCCATATTTTTATATCCCTTACTGAGCTTTTTAGGCTCATCCCAAGTTTTTTGAAATGTTTTTCACAGGTCAATGGAAAGGTAAATGATATGATGATAGTCTCAAGGAAGTGTCAAGAAAGAATCCATGTTTTATTCTAAATATGTTTCCATTGATGGGAAAGAAGAATACTATCTTTATGTGACTACTTTGTTTATATATGGAATGTATTGCAAGTTTTAGGATCTAATTCTCTAAAACTCTAAACCCAAAAAGATCCCCAATGTGTAATCTTGTAATAACTCAAGATTAAGTATGGTTTAAGGTTGGGGCCTTATAGGTTTCCTCCTTGGGTTTATGAAAAAGAAGTCTCATGGTACAGCATGGAAAATCGACTATGTCCGTATCTAGTCCCTCTGCTATTATATAAATATACACTAAGGTGGACTGAAGAGAGGACGAAACTGAATAGAGATGATGGATAGGAAACTATGTGATGAAAAAATAGCTTCTCCATTTATTCCTAGTAGGTAAAAATATTACACATAATTGTAAGGTTGAAATAGTAAATCATCCATCTGACTGTGAACTCAAAACCCCTTCATGGAGACTATTCCACGAGGCATAAATGGATGGCCCCTTGGAGGACTGGTTCCCTTCTTCAAAAAAATGATATGCAGTAAAACCCTAACCCATGAAGAATAATTATTCATTGAACGAACTCAGCCCCGAGTAGCAACATGCTATGTGGGTATTACCCAGTCCCATGTAGCAACATGCTATACTAACAAAACCGCATATTGCATAAAACAATGAGATGTGAATGGTTCCCTCACCCATGTAGCAACATGCTATATGGAGGGTACCGCATACTGTTAAAGAACCCTCTACATGGAATGAGACTTCCTAGTGAATTTTTCTCTCCACCTCCCATCACTCTCTTCCCTCTCTTTTGTCATGTTTTCTAGCCCCATGTTATCCCCTCTGCAAACTAGCCTATTGTAATCATGATAAGGCCCATTCCATTGCCACCAGACATGTATGATAAGATCATAGCATCCATAAGTGTGTCCATTATAGTTTATATATCTATCGTAAGTGGAGTCACATTTTTAACCTCAACAAAAAGACGAGACTTTATAATTCCCTCGGGTTCACATTACTGTTGCAATTTTGTTTCTCACCTTAGTGTTTTCACATGAACCTGCCCATTCCAAGGACTATGGGGGACCACTGGACCTTCCCTTTGATGAGGGTCGGTGTTAGACATTCTTCTCTTCCATGGAACCAAATGTAGGGAATCCCTCATAGAGTCAGCCCATCCTTTCTTGTAGGAGGTGACACTTTTTCTTCAACTCACTATCTCAGGACATATACTGATGGATCACTAGATATGACTATCCATGATATGAAAATAAATGAGGTGATTTGAATACTCAACTCCACCCCTATCCCTTTGGTCTTTATTATCTTGTCCCCTAGTGGATATAATGGAATCATGGGATCTTCAAATCTATTATTTACTCTATTTTTTCACACTGGTCATGAATCATGTGGCCTTAGAAGTTAGAATAAATCATGACATCTTTAAAATCCAAAACCTCATACGGGTAGCTATTATGTGTAACTACAACTATATACCACAATTGGGCCTCCTCCTATAGTATAATCCATGGTCATATTAATGGGATTCTTCCATGCATAATCAACAACTATTCGCACGTAATGGGCCTCTAATACAGTGTATTCCCCAAAACCATTCATTAACCATAAAATGTACATATTCCCAATGAAGCATCACTATATGGGCTTCCTCCTAAGGTATAAGTCACAATCATTTTAATGGGTCACTTCTATTTGTAAGACCCAATCATGTCCCCTGAAATTGGAAACTCCCATGCATAAGCCCCATTTTTTGTCCTCCTCCATAGGTTCAATCCCTAAACTTACTGAACTACGTGGGATTTGATTGGAAACTAACTAGGATACATAGTAATCCTCCCTAAGGTCCAAACCAAACACCCAAATCCACCCAAATGTTATTCGAGACACATCCCCAATAGGGCCAATCCACCCAAGAGACCACACTTCTTATAGTGCCCTTAGGTCACCTTAGTGTAAGTTCCATACCATCCTTCATAGGAACCTTTCACTAGGTTCTAATTACTTTCACAAGGATACATAGAAAGCCCATATTATGTATTTGATCCTGACAGTAAAACAACTTTTCTCTCCTTGGATTATTGAAAACTCCAGAGCGCCCCACCATGTGGCTTAAAACTAGCATTGTCTTAATTAGAGACGAAGGAATCCCAGATCTATCCAAAAAAGTGTTACATTGATTAAGAACCTAGAATATATAATGGTACCTTCATTGATGGAGAACCTAAGATACATATAGATGATTACAGACCCATGACCATTCAAAATGGGTCATTAATTCTGGAAAATCAATAATATTCTATCATAGAAAGGAAGAAAGTATTCATGAAAATATCATAAATTTAAAAGAGTCCAGAATTAGGAATAGTTCCCCCCTAAAGGGGGGAATGAGCCCAAATTGTCATGCTCTCGAACAATGTGAGTTCTTAAGTTTCATTATACAAGTTACCCAATAAACACCTGCCTTTGAAAAGTAGGTCCATGAGTCATCAAAGATATGGGATCCATTGGGTGTTTCCAAATCCACAAACAAAACTCATTAGAGACTGTTCTAATATTTTGTACCTTATGTAAGTGATTCCACACCATTAAACCCCTTAAAATTAACCACTCAATCAAATGTGGTTTTCATTAAAAACAAAATGGTGAATCTGATGTGAAAATAGTTAACTATGTAATCTTCTTCTGTAAATAAATGTGATGTACTACCCAGTTCTTATAATCCCATTTTGTTCCTGAACCAAATGATCCTCAAGGGAAATCAAGATGTTATTCTAATTACAATTACAATGTGTTAGAAGGATAAACATTATATTTTATATAAAAATATTTTGGTTTTTTCATGTGTTGAAACTGAAAATTAAATTCTTAGTAATTTGAATCTATGAAAGGATAAATGATAGATATAAAATATATATAATAAAAAGTATATATGATAGTATCAAACCCATATTTTTATGGATTCATCTACAAATATCAATTCAATTTTGGAATAACTTTTATGGATATCTATAGGACCAACTCTATATGTGTTATCTTATGATAATTATGTAATTAAAAAATATACATTCAGTAAAAAAGAACTTTATGAACACGTTAATAAGAAAAATAGTTTAGTTACTCTTTTTATAGAAGTGATTCATGTATTTGGTACCAAGGATATAAATCCAATCTTCATGAGTTTTTCATACTTTGGAATGGTCATATAAAATATAAGACTTGGATTATACAAAATTCCAAGTGATAATTTTTTAATCCAAATGGTTTAATAATAGGACTTTAGTAATATCAATGAATTGTGATTCTTGAAACTAAATTTCAATAAGGGTATAAGGATGGACCATTTATATTGGAATCATCCCCAGTACATGTATTTTTTATCTCAGTTCCTAAAAATGTAAATTTTTAAATGTTTTATTTTTTGATTAAAAAACTATTTGGTTAAACGAAAATTACATTTTGGATAAAACTTTAATTTGGATATCATATTAATTTTATTGTGGTCCCAATGTTAAAATTGTCTTATATGTTCTAGGGTACTATTGGGAGGCGACTTTTTTCATGAACCAGCTTAGGACAACCTTGAATTGGTTACCCAATCCCTCCTATAACTATGCTTGATTGGCATTCCAAACTCTCTAGGGATGAAAATTAGTGTTGAGAATCAAGATTACTCAATTGGGAATAATTTAACCCTAGAAAAATAGAAAAATAAGTAAAATTAAGAGATATGAAGAACCATCATTGCAAAGAATTAATACTGGAAATAACTCCATGTGACCCTGTAGGTCACCACTAACCTCTAAACCAAAGTCACTCTATGGTGATCTAGACAGAGTTGGAAAAAACACTAGAAGCTAAAAAAGGAAAAATATTTAGGCGTGACTATTAAAACTCAATAGGCCTTCCCTAATAAACTATTCCATATTCCTTACCTTTAAAGTGAAAACCATTTCAATCTTGTTTGAAAATAAAACTATATAAAAATAAGGGATTATCATTTATTTTTAAAACAAGTAATAAGATAAAATATCAGCAGTCATTTAACCTATTTTAATTTGATACCCATTTCTAATGGATAGTACACATTATATAATCTTTTAATAAGTAGGAGAATGCAGGGGAGGAAACATTTAATTATGAAATCATAACATTAGGTGCTATAAAATAGGGATATGTAAAACATGCTTTCTATGATTTTTCACTTTCTAAGGAAACTAATAAGAGTGGTGGAAAATAGTTCCAGGAAAAATTTAATTCAAGGTGAGAAAGGACCATGCGAAATCCATAGTAGCTAGGGTTAATGGGTTATAAGGTTCCTCATACCTTAGTGATAAATGTAACCAAAAATCCATTGTGTCCTCATGCCTGAAAAACATGAATTAAGTCAAATCAAATGTTCATGTGGTACCCAATAATTAAAAAATGTGTGGTTAGTGTTATAGAATAAACCCTGATAGTTGAACCTAGACTCATCTACATTGGACCACCTAGAGTACTAGACCTAGTCTTCTATGTTTTGTACATGTTGTCCTATATGCTTATTTTAAATGGTGGTTTGTTTTTATCAATCTATAATATAAATAAACATCACATTCATTACCCAAAAACCATCCAACTTCTCACCACTGATCTCCCTCTTTAATCACACCCCTTCTTCAAGTCACATAACAATTTACATGCCTCTTAAATATGCACATATAAAAATAACACTTTTAACACATATATCATATTTTTATATTAGGGGTAATGCCTCAAGAGGTGTTTAATGCTTCTAGAAACATTATCAAAGTTCGTAATGGGCCTCCTTAATTTAAATGGAATTATTTCAGTTTAGAAAAAAAATATTTCCCATCACTTTTATGTTCCAAATCCATATAAAATACCAATTGAATATTTAAGTCACCTCACATTTATAAACAATCATGAAACCATTCATAAATAAGGAATTCCACATTGATGGCTTAGATAAATTATTCAGTACGTGTGTGGATGCCATTTCAATTGGCCACACCCAATTTTCGTAGAATATACACATTTTATAATAAATAAAACATGTTTTTAAAATAATTAATAATTAATAGAATTCAAATTAATGGGTTAGGTCTAGGAAAAAACCTCAAACCCAAGATACTTTTACAATGACAACCTAAAATTTCCTTTTTCCACTTCCACATATATGAACCATCCCATATATACAATAAAACCTTCCCCTATGTACATATTCTCATGGCCCAATATGTACAAGGGTGTCCTTACATATTTTCTTATAATTTCATATACCCCATTACACTTACTCACATATTAATTTTTCATATATATTTATATATATATATATAATCACACATATCCCCACTATATATATTCATACTTCTATGAGTGAATATATATAAAGTGGAAAATTATATATGTATATTCCTATCTATTAATAAGAATGTAATTTTTTAATAATGGTGACACAAATCTACCTTAATGAGGTATATGACTCACCATAACAACACGAAGAACCAAAAAACTAACAAAAACATAATTAAAATAAGGATAAATGAAAATGCAGAAAGAAAAAAACCTCAAAATGGTGGTGGGAGGTTCAAAATGGTTAGAAATTCTTCTCCATATGTGGATAATGCAAAAACATGCCAAAAGTCATCCCAAGTTACCCATTTCGCACCCAAAAAATGGAAGAAAACTGAAATAACTGGGTTTACCCTTGACCTAGGGTTTAGCCGAGATATTTTGGTTGATGGAGAAGAGAAAGACGCCACAGAATAGGAAGAGGATGGAAGATGAGGTATTACCTAGAGATTCCATCCTACAAACATAGATATGTATGAATAAACATTATAGAGGATAGTTATAGAAATAGGGGGTGATGCATGCAACTTGAGAGGAAGAGCGAGGGGGGGGGGGTAATTGTGTGAGACGAAGGATCAGGAGGAGAAGAAAAATTGGAGGAATGAAAATAAAATAAAATAAAAATTTTCAATTATGGGTGACCTGTATGGTTCTAATTCATTTATAAAACTATGCACCAAAAATCCAGTAGTTTTTTCCTTCTGTAGGACCCCACACATAGTTTCCCTATGTAGATTCATGGTTGAGAAAAACATGCACAAAATATTCCACTACGAACTTTCAACTCATAAATCCAAACTGAAATCTTGATGCCTAATTTTATAGACCATGCACAAGCCATGAACTATACAACTAACCCACCTAGGCACCTGCACGAGCACCACAATGTTACTCTTAAATATGCATTCTAACCTTGTAACATCTAAAATCCTTAAAAAATGAAACTTTGTCCCACCAACTACAAGAACTCAATCCCAGTCAAGCATCATACAAAATAAAACCAAAAATAAGTAAAATAAAATATAAACTAGCATATCGGGGTGTGATAATTATCTATAATATTAACACTTTCTACCCCAATAAAGTCACCCATCCAAGCATGGAAGAAAACCAATACTCAAAACTAATATAGTATAAAAAAATTGTGAAACTTGGTGTTACCTTTAAACTCACGAAGTAAAACCCAACCAACTCTATAGAAAGTGTTAAGGGGAACATTCGGGAAAGGGAGGGGGAACCCCACCATAAAGGATAGACTATAACATCATTTGAACTAAAAGGAGAAACAAATTAAATCATCCACCAACATAAAAAGGGTTTAACAAAAAATAATCAAACATTCCACATAGCCAGGACACAATTCGTATTTTAACAAGACACATGCATCTCCAAATGAAGACCACCTATAAACTAAAACCATTCTAAAGGAAGACGAACCGTTTAATAGTTCACATGCACAATGCACAACCACAAATTTTTTTAGGAAATAGGCCTCCAAGATCTCCAAAATAAATTTTTCCAAGGAATATAAAATAAAAAAAGGGGAAAACGTTAATGGTCACCACTTTGACATTAGTGAAAATAGGCTTGTTCAACATCCACCACACCTGACAATTTCTTGACAACATAAAAAGCATCACTCTGAGACCTATGTATGGATTCCTCATGTCTTGATGCATATTTTTCCCCGTATTTGAGAACTAGAACCCTATGATCGAGGCCTCCTCTTCTAGAAACACAACTTAAGGAACTTTTCTATTGTCACACCATCAACAGACCTTCAAAGGATTATGGAAAGATGGCATAGAGTGCCCAAACCAACCACACTAGAAGTAAACATGTGATTGGTCTGGCTAATGAAAATCATGAACTAAAAAAATATATGTTTCTATAATATGTTCCTCTAGTTCACACACATCACCAAATGGAGAACCTCCGTTAGCACCAAAATAAATTGGACCTCCAATTTTCATGGTATTACCTCTACAAACCAACTCTACTAGGGACACATCATCAACAAAATTCCCAAATATATCATTTCCAAATGAGATAGTTCATTCCATAATCTCTGTATTTATACCCTACAATATGAATGGATATATAAATTGATTTCTCGATATTAACTCTACAGAAATAAACTATCCTATTCATGATGACCAACACAAACCCTTCACCATCTTTTTACCTAGTTAAACACCCATGAGCTATTTTATCCATAAAACTATAATTATCCTCAACCAACATGGGAATTATGTGAAAAAGGAAAATAACAGAGACCCTTCACACCGTTGGGAGTCTAGAAAAAACCAAAAACAAGAAGATACCCCTCAGAAACTGTTAGAACTTTATGGGAAGCATACTCTAAACAAGAAACAAAGAACTACCCCAAAGTGCATCACAAAACATGTCTCCACATATTAATGATAAATCAACAACCCGAACTAAAAACAACATTTCAAACCTAAAAACTAATTCAAAAACCAAGGCCCATAGAATAAAACCAAAATACACTTTTTGAAACGACCACTTTCATTCTGAATTCAAAATCATTTTCCACATTAAAATCATTTTAATATAAAACCTCATTTAAAAATACACTTTTTATTTCATGTACTCTTATACTAAGATCATTCCAACATACCCACATATCAAAGAATCATAATCCACTTTTATAAAACATTTACATGAAGCAAAACAAGATGAAAAGGTTGTGAATGTAATACCAATGGTCTTACATGAAGCCTCAAATATTTACATTCTAATGCCATCTCAAGATCTTATTCACACATACCAATAATTATCCACTCCTCAAATACATATATACTTGTGATTATATGTTGGAATACCAATGTTCAAATAGGAAAATATCATTCCAAACAACTCTTTAAAAGGTGCCTAATAAATTTCCAAAACCAACTATTTTCATTGAAAAACCATTTCCAAAATTCATGTTTTCAACATCTTCCATTTTACATTTTATAAATATTTCCAAAAACTCATAAACATTTCCAAAAATTATTACATTTCCAAATGAACTATAATTTTTCAAATGAACCATTTCATCATTCTTTTCAATGTACTAAAGATTTTTATTTTTTGGAATACAATTTCAATAAACTAAATACCATTTTATAACACAACAGAAACCACCCAAAATCTTAGAAGAACAATCACTAAAAATATCTTGGCCGCATTATCTTGAAGGTCATGCTGCAACTGGGTGAGAATATCATAGGTTAATTGAGGTAGTTTTATATTCTACGCATGGTTTTCCAAATCATGCATAGCTACCCTGAACCCCCAAAACCTCACCCATAATAATTACTAAATCCTTAAAACCATATATAAACACCCAAAAAACCAAGGACCTCCAAAACACCTGAGATAAAAGTTCAGAATTTGAGGCATAATCATCCCCTACTACACTGGAAATTTAAACATCCTTCTAGATATATGTATATCAATAACCTACCCATGATTGAAAACATGAATTCCAATAATCATATCTTTAAAACTATCAAAAATCTCTAAAATATCAGGGCTAAACCTCTTATGATGCCATTTTTTCATGAATCAAACCAGGCTAACCGAAATTGATCACCTGAGTTGGCCTACAACAAGGCTTGAGAGTTTTCCATGATCCTACCAAGTTGGAAGAAACTATTGAGAATAAAAAATAATTAATTGGGAATGATTTATAACAAGAAAAATAGACACATAAAAACAGAAAATGATTTAAAAAAAACTAGGAACAAAAATATCAAAGATATACATACCTATATGTGACCATGCATGTCACTATTAACTGCTATACCAAAGTCACTACATAGTGACTGGGACCGAGATCAAAACAACACCAGAATTAGAAAAATATAAATTTATAGGCATGACGATTAAAACTCCATAGGTTTTCCTGAATGAACTATTCCTTATGAATTACCTTTAAAGAGAAAACCATTTCAAGCTAATTTGAAAATAAAACTATATTAACATAACTTTTTCATATTTATTTTAAAAAAAGAAACAAGTTAAAATATCATAAGTCATTTCCAACATTAAAATTTCAAACTCATTTCTAATGAATAATACACAATAAATAATATATTTAAAATAAAAAAATGAAATGAAGGAAATATTTTAGTATGAAAGCATAACATTGAGTGAACAAAACTGGGGTAAGTAAAACCAATTTTTTAGGATTTTTGACATGAAATGGAATCTAAGTAGAAGATAATTTAAAAATAGTACCCCTAAAAATGGGTGTTCAAGTTAACAAGTTCCATGGGATGTCCCTAGGTATCTAGGGTTAGTGGGGTATAAGGGACCTCTTACCTAAGTCATAAAAGTAACAAAAAACCCACAATAACCTCATGCATTAGTGACTAGAGAGTCATATCCAAAGTTCTAGTAGTCCTTGATCATTAAAAAAATTTGGATAGTGATGTAGTGTCAATACTTCTAGGGGAACTAGGACTCATCCCTGTTGGACCACCAAGAATACTCTACCTAGTATACTCACCTACGTACTCATGGTCCCATGTTATTATTCAAAATGGTGATGAGTATTTATTAAGATATAATATACATACACATCAAATTGTTTCCCCAAAACCCATCCATCTTCTCACCACTGATCTCATTCCTCGTGCACATCCCATTCATTATGTCATAAAACAATGCATAATCTTATTCACCAGAAAACTATCAAAAATCAAACTGTTAACACATACATCAAATTTATAAATCAAGGTTCATACCTCAAGAGGGGTTTTCTAATTCCATAAAACATTCTCAAAGTTCCCAATGGGAATCTTTACATTAAAAGAAATATTTTTACTTTAGAAAACACTAGTTTGCAACACTTTTAATTTATAAATCCATTTAAAATACCAATTAAATATTTAAGTATCCTCACATTGAAAAACAATCTTGAAACTATGATTATCAAGGAATTTCACATTTAAGCCTTAAAGAAATCATATAAAATAGGTCAAGATTCCATTTCAAAGGGCCATAAACAGTTTTCATAGCACATGAACATTATATAAAAATAAAACATATTTTTAGACAATCAAGTATTTATGAAATTCAAATTAAAAGGTTGGGAATAAGGAACCTCAATCAATCCAAAGGCATATTGAAAATGGAAACATAAATCTTACCTACTCTACTTGCATGCATATGCACCGTCGCATATATATAATAAAACTTATCCCCTATATACATATTCATAGGGGTAAATATATATGATAGTGTCATTATGTATAATATTATTCTTGAATATAACCCTCCACACTTACAGATTTAAGAATTTTTCATATTTATATAACCACACCTTGCACCATTATATATATTAACCCTTTCATAAGAGAATATATATAAAGGGGGAACCAATATATGTATGGTCCTACCTATGTGTATTCATATAAGTATTTTACAATGGAAACTCGAATCCAACTCATCTAGGTCTAAGATGCACTACAACGAAACTATTATCCCCAAAATTACTAACAACCTGATTAAAATCTGGAAAAATTCAAGGTAGAAGGTAAATTAACCTCAAAATTGATGTAGGTGTACTGAAATGGTTTGGAATGACTTTACATCGATGGAGAATACCAAAATATTCTCAAATATGAACCTAGAGACACATTGCATGCCCTAACAAAAGAAAATAACTAAATAAATCATGTTAACCCTTGAATTAGGGTTCATCTGAGCTATTTTGGTAGACAAGGAAGAGGGAAATTCCATAAAGGAGTTATAGGATGGAAGATGAGGTCTTACACCAAGACACCGACCAATAAACCACTAAAAATCCAAAGAAACGTCATGGAGGAGAGGGATCTAAAAGTGGGGTACACATGCAACTATAGAGAAAGATGGGGAGGGAATCAGGAAAGACTAAGGAGGATTAAAATAATAAAAAAATGTATGAAAAAAATAAAAAAAATACAAAATTTTAAAATTTTGGGAGACCCACATAGTTTTTCCTGAATTTATAAAATTGTGTGCCAAACATGCATTGAAAACTTCCTAGGCCTAGAACTCTTCAATAGTTACCTCGTGATAGACGCACGGTTGAGAAAAAAGTGCTCACATTTTTTCACACAAAATTGTTAACTCACATATCAAAAAAAGAACACTTACTACTCATTTTAATAGACTGTTCACAATCCATCTACCCCACCACTGACCTAATTGGGCACCCACACAAGCACCACACCATTACTGCTAACTATGTGGGATAATAGTGAAATAGCTAAAATACCAAAAAAATAAACTTCATCCATCCAAATATTGGGGCTCAATTCCTCTAAATAACTAGACAATATATGACTAAAAATAAATGAAATAAAATAAAAATAAAAAGTGTTGGGTTAGGGTGTGACAATTTTTGTAATCAATAGAGTGTCTAATCCCTTTAACCTATAAATAAAGAGAAATAGTTGAATGAATATGTCAAATTTCCCTTATTCAGTTTTTATATGTATTGGGTTCACTCATTTTCTTATGTATTGAATACTCTATTTTTATAATATATATTAAATGGTCAAATAATTGTAAAAATAATGGATTATCCACCTCCTGATGCTAGAAATGTTAATAAATTACTTATTAGATATGTTAGAATTAAATTTTAGAAGGTGAAAAATATATGGTCGAATGAATATAGGTTTATCATATCATGACATACTTAGTAAAAATTATTATAGTGAGAAGTAAAGTTCTAGAATTCATGGTTAGATGGAATGCACAAAAATAACATGTTCAACCCAGCTAGCCTATTTTAATTATCTATATTGGGGTTAACACTGAAATTAAATTTCCAATTTATATAGATACATCGAAAAATATTGGTCTTGAATTTAATTAAATAATTTAAGAATATATTTTGATAACATTTTGAAATATTTCCTCCATTTTATTGAATAATCAAATAAATAACATTGATTTACTCATAATTTACCCATTAAGGGTGCATTTATATTAAACTATCTCCAAATAAAATTGATATTAATTGTCTCTATAGAGCCTTATAGATACTTTTCGACGCTTGTTATATAAAATCATATTAGGAATACTAAGGGTAAAGTAGACCCTCACCGACCATTCATATACACAAACAAGATAAACCAAGCAATCCGAGATGATTTTATTGACCATTGGGAGGAGGAATCATTTAAAGTAGATTGTAATTTGTAATTATTTATTTGATATTATATTTATTAGTTACATAGATGTATAATTATTCATTTAAAAAATAGAAAGGGAGTTAAAAAATTAAACAGTGTGCATGAAAATTGATATACCCCTCTCATAAAGTTGTGTTGGGGTATAAATCCTTTGAAAAAACGGTATGTCTTTTTAATCCATAATAAAATTTTATGTGATGTAAAATATAATCATAATTATTTTCCTTTTTTATATGTTTATTAATGAATAAAAAACTCAAGGAACTTTCATTTCAGATCATGTGTTATGGAAGGAGTCTCGTTTAAGTAAAAATGGATAAATAATAGATAAAAATTCAAAAACTTTATGTGAATCATATTAAGTATCACATAATAGAAAATTTTTATTCATTAAGATAGTGTACATAACAATGACTACTAATTTTCATGTATTTTTTATCCAACATAGATACAGGAATATCAAAAAATTATACCCTTTTTCAAAGTACTTTCAATGACATTGAAGCATCAAAAATAGTATGTACATGTTAGAGGAGTATTTTTTGGAGTGTCACCCTGATCATAATTTTAGAATACAAATATATAGTTGTATACCAATTAGATAATGAAAAACATGCAAGATCAAATAGATTCCTTAATATAAAAAAGTAGTTATATGGTGATGTGATAGACCAATTTATTCAAAGTGGTTAATGTGTCAAAAAGATCTTCTAAGGGTATCTTTACCCCCACAAATTCAACATCTACATTAACTAACATTACAAGTTCATACATGTATAACATTAAAAGAAAAAAATATATCCTATATTGAATTTTAAGAACAAATGTATAAAGAGTTCATCACTTACATTATTGGTATTTATAATAATAATTAAATTCTCATGAATTGAATGGATTGGATCCTCGATTCTGAATGAATGCATGGGTTTGATTTTCATAATCTTTTTATCCAATAATTAATCTAATATTTTTATAAAATTTTAATTTTATTCATATTTTATACATGTGAATATATCACTAAAATGTAATGGAAAACCCCTTTAAATAAAATATTATACTCATTGGTCACCATGACACCTCTATATAATAAAAATAAATGGGTAAATATCAAACTTTATTAAGATCTTTTAAGTAGTCTAATCATTTGAAAAGAAAATAACATAGATTGGATATCATCCATACCTATAATAAAATAGTAGAAATATACAATATAATCATAAGAAGTGTTATATTATTTTTCTGTTATTTATTCCTTTTTATTTTTTAGAAATCACCATATTCTCATTATGATAAATTTGGATACTCTGAAGTTATATTTTTTTATTTCTAAATCATTGATATCCAATGAATTAACCACACAAGAAGCCCCTTATGAATTTTTAATACCCTACATTAACTATTTTAAAATAAAATTTTATTTATAAATTTTATATTATGTTTTAATAAGAATTTTATAATATAAGATTGTGTTTATTTATCATTAAAATCATGGTATAAGGTTGGCCAATGTGCATAAGTAGTCTATAGATTTATAAAACTGGATAAGTATTGGGGTGTATAATTATATTTTACTATAAAAAATATATATATAATAATTATTTTGATAAATGCTTATAGAGTGTCTAAAATAATGTAATGGTGATGATTTTGGTTATTAGACTTGTAAATTTATGAATGATTTCATATTCCAACCACAAACTAGCATCCTTGGATAGAAATTTATGAAGGTAGTTACAATTTCATTTAAAATATTTTTTATCTATTATATATATATATTCATATACTAATAGGAATTTCCATATTACACATATTAAAAAAGGTAATAGATTTTTTAGTATTGAGGGGTATATTTATATGGTGTCAAAATTATTACATACATCATTATGGGGTGATTTAATATCAACATTGAAAATAACATTATTTCATAGAGATCATAATTATATAGTTTATCTGATGATTATTTAGATAATATTCTTAACAAATTAACATAGATATATGGATATTGAATTTATAATTTAAATATTTTAATCTTAATGTGGACAAGACATAATATATGGAGTATTTTTTTAGTTAAAAATATTTGTCACACACTCAAAACAAATAAAAATGATCAGATTGTTTTAGTACATTATCAAAATTATACATAATTAATTTTTTATATGTAGGAAATAATCTCATATAAATATGAAATATATTGTGGATGGTATGACTAAAATTGAGTGATTTCCGTTTAAAAGTAAAAAATTTAGTTATAAACACATGTGAGATACTCAAAACATATAAAACACTCTTATACTGTCCTGATATTTTAGAAAAAATATTTTTAGTTTATTTGTGAAATTCTGGAATTAACCAAACATCAATCTAAATCATGGCTCAATGGGTATGGATGAAAGCATGTTTTTTCTATTTAAAGTGACATTTTAGTTCAAAATGTTCATCATATACTCAAAACAAAGAAAAAATTCTCGAATTATCAAGTTATACTTTATTAAAATTATTGGTTATTAATTTATTATTTTTAGGGATTAACCTCATGTTAATCTGATACATGATGATTTCTTTTATGATTTAAAGTGCATATTTTCATTTATAAGTGAAGTTTTAGTTCAAAACATAATTCACCTGATAAATATTATGCAAAAAAATTTAAATGTCTTGATAATTTATAGAAATAACTTATAGTTTTTTTATTTGTTAAAATTAAACTCACATTAATCCAGCATATGGTGTGTCTTGTGTGACTTGAAGTGGTTAATCTATGTTTAAAAATGATATTTTATTTAAAAAATGCATGAAAAGCTCAAAACCAATAACATGAAATTATGTTGTATTCATATTTTAGGAAAAATATTTATAAATAATTTTTTACATATAGTAATTAACTGAAAATCAATTTGACACATAGTGTTCCTAGTATGACTAAGATTGCATGTTTTCATTTAAAAGTGAATTTTTAGTCCAAAACACATGTCTCATACTCTAAAATAAGAAATAATTCATATATTATCTTTATAATTTATAAAAATGATCTATCATTCATTTAGAATTTTTATAAATTAATCTTATATAAATATAAAACACAATGTGGATATTATGATTAAAAGTGTGTTTATTCTGTTTATAAGAGTTATTTCTGTTCAAACTCATGTCACATACTTGAAACCCATCAAACACAAATTACTTTTATTTTTATCTAAGTTAAAATATTGATAATTTATTTTTTTATGTTTATTAATTAACTACATGTCAATATGACACATTTTTAACTGGTATGACTGAAAGTGCAGGTTTTCATTTCAAAGTAAATTTTTGATCAAAATCCATGTCACATACTCAATACCAAAAAAACATTCTTGTACTACATTGATAACTTATAAAAATTGACCATAATAATTTTTTAATTTGTAGGAATTAAACTCACATTAATGGGACACACTGTGCGGTTGGAATGACTGAAAGTGAACGCTTTTAATTTAAAAGTGATATTTTAGTTTCAAAAGTGTGTCACCTACTCAAAAAAAATAAAACATTATTGGATTTTCAATTGATACCATATGAAAATGATTCATAATTTTTTATGCGTATGAATTAACTACACATAAATATGACACACAGTGTGACCGATATGACTAAAAGTGCATGTTTTTTTTAAAACTAACATGTTAGTTTAAAAATTGTGTCACATACACAAAACTAGGAAAAATCACTCATATTTTATTGATAATTTATAAAAAAATATATAGAATTAATATTTTAAATGTATGAATAAATCTCAAATCAATATAACACAGGATGTGGTTATCATGAATAAAAGTGTGTCTTTTAGTTTAAAAGAGACATTATAGTTCAAAAAAATGACACATACTCAAAACAAAGAAAAAACACATATGTTTTCTTGATATTTTTAAAAAATATTTGTAATTAATTTTTTATATGTAGTAATTAACCTTGCATCAATCTAACACACGATGTTCTTAATATAGCTTAAAGAATGTGTTTTTAATTTAAGGTGATATTTTAGTTCAAATTCATATCACGTATTTAAACTAATAAAAGGAACTCAAATTATCTTAGTATATTAAAAAATGATTCATAATTTATTCCAAATGTTTATTAATTAGATACACAGTGTAGTCGGTATAACCAATAGTGTGTGTTTCCATTTTGAATGTGGTTTTTTAGTTCACAACACATGTCACATACTGAAAACTGATAAAAAACACTCTTACTTTCTTGATATAATAATAAAAATATCAATATTTTTTTTAGGATTAATACACATGTTAATCCGACCCATGGTGCTACTGATGTGATATAAAGCATGTAATTTCATTCAAAAGTTACATTTTAGTTTCATACAAGAATCACATACTAAAAAATGAGAAAATGTTATTTTATAATTTTAATAATTTATAATAAAAAACCATAATTCATTTATGAAATATAGCATGTAATCTCACATCAATGTGACACACGTTGTGGTCGGTATGATTGAATGTTCATGTTTTCAAATTAAAAGTGACATTTTAGTTCCAAATGAACATCATGTACTCAAAATATAGAAACAACAATCTATATTGTCAATTGATAGATTAAAAAATGATTATTTATTAATTTTTTACATTTAATAAATAACCACAAGTCAATATGATATAGGATTTCGATATTATTATTGAGGGTTCTTGTTTTCCTTTAAAAGTGATATTTTGGTTTAATATGTGTGGAACATGCTCAAAATTGAGAAAAAATTCTCAGATTATATTGATTTAATAAAAACATTCTACATAATTCATTTATTATGTGCATGAATTAATCCCATTTCAATCCAAGAAACGTTGTTGATGGTATAACATAAAGTGCATGTTTTTTCTTTAAAAGTGACATTTTAGTTCAAAATGAACATCATATAGTCAAAAAAGAGTAAATGTCTTTAGATTGTATTAATTTTTTATTATAAATAACCACTACTAGAAAATATATTCTTGAACCTCATATAAGAGATCAACCTCCATAATTTAATTCTAATAGTGGGAAGTAGGGATCACTTTTAGTGGTTGCTGGATAGTCTAAAAAACAAGCCACCCCCCCCCCCCCCCCCGCTCACACATCTAACCCATCTCACATACCATTTTTGTGATTCTCATCCTTTGACACTTCCCACACCTTTTCAAGACTCCCTTAGTTGAGACTTCCCTAACCGATCATCAACACCCCCTCTACCAGATCCCACTCTCCTTCCTTTTCTCCTCTTTATTTCACTGGATGATTAGTTCTCTAAAATATAACAGATTCAAGATCAATTTGAAGCACCAATTTTGTGGTGATATTCTATAGGAAATCACAATTTTTCATTATAAAAAATTTCTCTTAATGTTTCCTTATGAAAACATCTATTTTACGGTTTTGGGTATGATGAATATACTTTTTCCCATTGTTAAGGATTGAATTGGTGGATTGAATCAACATTATTATCATTTTAACCCTAGTTAGGTAGACTCAGATTTATTATATGGATTTACATTATCCATTAATTGGTTCATATATTATTAAAGTTAAATAGGATCATCCTATGAATGATATGAGTTTTGTAGCAGTTATTGGTGTTCTAAATAATTTAATATGGACTAAAGAGTGAGTAATGTATTGTTTATGAACTAATTTTCTTATATTAAAAGGGAATGAAGAACCTTGGATGATATTTGTGATGTGTACTTCATGGTAAAAACTCATAACTAATTGATTATATTTTTTTTATAATTTAAAATTTTGATATAATTTTTATCTCACCTATTTTGTGAAATGATATTTTTTCTTAATAATATAAAGGTGATAAAAAAATAGTGACAACATATTATTATTCAATATTATATTTTATTAATAGAAATAATTTTCCAAATATGATATGTGTGTTATATTTTACAAACCATTTTAAAAAAATTGATATAATTTTTTATGTTCTTGTATGAAATTTATCTCAATCTATTGTTAAGATATATTTAATTTATTTTAAATAAAAAGTATTCTTTTTTGTTGAAATTTAGAAGAATTTTTATTGTTATAATAACTTTTAGAATATATTTTTATAATTTCATGTAATAATATAATATAAAGTCTTTTGTACTTTTTTATAGATTATTGTATTGATACAGAGATGGATAAGAGATGGATTGATCTTATGAATAGAATGTCTCGTGAATATTTTGTGGGAATTATTTAGTTTATTAATCTTTCTACAGGATTTAAAATTTATTATTTAATTATTCTTTTAAAAACTATGCAATCAGGTATAAATTAATTGGAGATACCATGAGGGAATACATAATATTGATTGGGTTTCAAAAAAATTATAAGAGTTAGACTCGTTATGGGTAAGAATGTGTTTATTTCCATTTAAAATAAATAGTTCAAATAAATACTAATTGAAAAAAAGGATCTAAGGAATTAAATTATTACTAATATAGTATGTGGGTTGACTACTGAAGGAATTAAAATCATTAATGATGAGCCTAGTGATATTAATTCATGCTCTTGTATAGATCAAGAAACAATGATGTTTTTAAAAATAATTTTTTATGCATGAACTAAATTTTATTTTGAGTGTACTAATTTATATTAATTTTAATTTTTTAGGGAGTTTATGCACATAAATGATTTCAATCGGTGGTCAGAAAATTTTTTTACATTATTATTATTATTATTACTAGAAAATGTAATTCTTACTAACAATAAGATTCTTGAGTCCCATTACCACGCCTGAAAGTTAATAGATAAATTAGGTTTCAAATATGAGCTCATGGATGCATGTTCATACAAATATATTGTTTTCAAGAAGAAAAACTCTCATAATGATATTTGTATAGAATATGGCTCATCGATGTGGAAATATAATGGGGGAAATAAAAATCATTACTATTAGATTTATAAATCAATAATATTAATATCTATATAGAAAATGCATTACCTTATTCTCAAGTATATGTTTAAAATATTTTCTATGTCATCCAAAATTTCTATATTAATGATATAAAATGTAAAAAAAATCAAGAAATTTATATTCTAACCCACCTAGTGGAATCTCCTTTATAGAAGGAGTTAGATTAGAGGCACCACAATTTTTCTAAAGACAATTGTAATGTAAAAATAGGGTTCACAGCTAATGGTTTCAATTTATTTAGGTCTATGGTTGGAGAAGATCATAATACATGTCACTTTTTTCTTTTTCCATATACCTTTTATAAGATTCCATGTATGAAACAACCATATCAATTACTTTCTACTCTCATTAATGGACCTAGTGTTATGAGTAATATGATTTATGTTTACATTCTTCCACTGATTGATGATCATGATGAATTTTTGGGTAAAGGTATCATGACTAATGATTGTGAAAATAATGAAATGTTTAGACTATGGGATGCTTTATTATGTACAATAAAAAAACGTCCCAATATATAAAAAATTATCAGATTGAATTGTAAAAGGGGAATTTGATTTCTATTTTAGTAATAAAATAAAATATACTATAGGTCTTTTGAATTATAAAAAATTGGTAAACATGGTTTATATATTTTTTCATACTTACATCACTAGTTCAAAAAGGATTTGGTGACCTTTGATGGTTATGGAAAATTAAACAAAGCACTTAAGATCATGATATGTTTAGAAATTTTTTCATAGATTGAGTACGAAAATATTCCCAATGTATATGTCTTCTAAAATTTAGTTTCTCTTTGACTTCATTATATTCATAGTGTGAGTAGATAGTGTGGTAAAAATTAGAAGAAGAAGGTATTTATTTAATCTATCATTCCAAAAACTAACATATTAAGGCACAATAGAGATGTCATTGAGATTGAAATAAATGTATGTGATAAAATATTTTGAACCATTTTTTATATTTATGGAAAATGAAATAACAATTTTAGTGTAAGAAGTGATTTTTAAGAAATGGGCACGAGAAAAAAGTTTTATTTATATTTAGATAAGGGTTACAATTCTTATATTCTTATTGTGAATTACATGGTTATTAAAAATGATAAAGACACGTTCCTTTCATTTTTATATATTCTTATGGTTCGTAATTATTATTATTTAAATATTTTGAAGAATGTGAATTTAATGATAAGTACATTTTAGGGATTGAAAAATCAAGGAAACCATATAAAACATTAGCAGTTTCTTCCAATCACAATTCATGATTGCTTATATCCCATTGTTGTTCAACTATTGTTTTTGATGAGTTAACTTTTTTTTAGACATCTCTATTTAAGAAATAAAAAAATGATTATTTTAATATTTTATAGGATATGATTTTACTTATTCATTTTAACTTGGAGAAACTATTAACACCCTCCTTTATTGATTTTGTTGTCCACTTGAAGGTACTCCTTACTAATGATGTAATGGATGGTAGTCAAATGAAATATAGGTGGATGTATCCCTTTAAGTGATATCTAAATACATTGTAATTATTTTTATGTGAGAGAGATTGTCTAGAGGCATAAATAGACAATAGTTATTTCATAGATGATTGCATAAACTTTTGTATTTTATATCTCACATATATTGAAACAAAATATGATAAGTCCCCTCAGATTCATGATGATCTAGTTTCAAATGGAACCATATTTTATTTGGACAACATAGAGAGCATAAAATATAATTTTTAAATCTTGTACAATACTCCATCATTTACACCATTTCTCTAATAAGAGCTATATCACTTTTACTATTGAAATTTTATGTGTTAATTTTTCATATAGAATTTTATTATTAAATATGTTAATATTAATTTTTGGACACTCATCGGTGATCTAATGTAAAAGATTCCTTATGATAGTTATTTTTATATTCAAATTTCTGATTATGCATCATTCCATTATGTTTTAAGGCTTTTGTATGTATAGATGGAGTTTCTTTATGATTGAATACTATTAATGATTAATTTTTAGATACCATTATATTTAATTTTTGGAATTATATATGTCCATAACTTGTGGGAATTAGTTGATCCTACACTGACTGGAGAATATTACCAACTAGCTGATTGTCTATCTATAACGGTTCTTCATTACAAATCTTTAGATGTTAATGGATTTCAATTTCTCAATAAATATTTTAATGAAAATTATTAACAAAAATAGTGGCATTGGTTTTTCATCTATTGATTTTGGTTATTAATATAGTCAATTGGATAACATCATTAAATTTATATACATGCATGAGTTAAAAAAAATTTAAAAGTGTAATTGGTTTGATATAGTCTATGGAACTAAAGTAGATCAACTTCAATTTGAATTAATGAAATTTATAAATATGTTATATATATATGAACGAGTTTTTAAGAAACCATTCCTATTTTAAACACAAATAGAATAATTTTTCATTGTTACCTTTCTATCTGATCTGAATTAGAATGTTGTTATATAAACACATGAGTTTATAGATATGCTATAAAAGTGAAATTGGTTTGATCCGGTCTATGGAACCAAAGTCAATCAATTTCAATTAAAAATGGATAAATTTAACTATATGTTATATATATAGAAGTTAGTAAAAACTCATATTCTCATCACATGTAGAATAAGTTTTCATTGTTACTGTTCTATCTGGTTAGAATTAGAATTTTGTTGTGAAGAAGTTGTCAAGGTAACAACCTTTGTATCTCTTATAGTGTATTTTTTATACATCATAAATTTTTCCATTTATCTATTATGAAAAATATTTCTAATTTTCAATAATGAAATATTCATATACATATTAATATATATATATATATATATCACATTCTTAATTAGAGGTTATATTAGCACAACTACTTGATGACCAATGACGACTTTCCATGTTTAGGGATAAAATATCCCATCACATCATTGGTTGTGATTGACATACTGAACATTTTTTATATAATACGTATTCCTCATTTTATATCTTTACATGATGTGGTTTTGGATCTAGGTTTTTATGGTATGTTATAGTATGTGATAGATTTAGAGTCATGGATTCATGTGTCGGAATTGGTAAATACGCTACTTTTAGCTGATGTTAGAGCAATGTTGGGAAATATGTGGTGGGGTTATGGTTCTTAGGATCTAAAAATGAAGGTTTATACTAAAATATTTTTCATTATATATGACACTCATTATTATGCCAATTATAATATTTTTCTGTATACCATGTCACACCAAATGTAGATAGAATTTATAGACCTACATAATGCATTAGATGAAGGAGTTGTGTTTTATTTTATCTTTCTAATTTCGCATTCTAATTAAATGAATTATTTCATTTTTAATATTTTTATTAAATTGAAAAACCATCTTTATAATTTCAATAAAATGAAATTTCACTAGTTTTGGGTTCAAAAACAAGTAAACAGACGTAGAATACTTAGTATGATTGAAATTGTTGTTTATCATTCATATTTGCAGTCAAATAAAAAACATGTAAATTGGTTGAAATATGAAATAAAAATGTGTATTGCAGTTTATACTAGATAGAATGATCATAAAATAATTTATGTTCTATATGATTCAACTTTATGTTAATCAGATGCTCAAATTGCTTGGTATTACTCAAATTACATTTTCACCAATATTGTTTGATTAAAATAAAATTTCATCAGTTACAGGGTAAAAAAAATCAAAGAAAATTGGATTAGTGTGGAAACATATGACAATATTCATCAATTAATTTATGGTATTTGTTAATAAACTGCATGTCAATCTGATACTTGGATTTCTCAGTATGTTCTAAAACACCATCAAACATTTAATAGATTTATTAAAATGGAATGTTTCCCATCAGAGGGTAAAAACTAAGAAAATTAGTTCCTATTGATGTCTATCATATGATAAAAATATTCAATTAATTTTGGTTTTCTACAATGAATCATGCATTAATATGATTTCTAAAATGATTAGTATGATTTTACATTTTTAATAGTTTTAATGATGGGAATATCAATCAAGAAGGGGTAAAAACCAAGAAAACAAGCACATATTGATGTAAAAAACTAATTTAAATTAACTTTATTTTATTAATTATAGGTAAGAATCATCTATATTTCAATTAGATACTTGAATTGATTGGTACACTTGAATGATGCGTTTGTCCATCACATTTATAGTAAAGTGATCAATCACATAAAAGGGGTAAAAACCAACAAAACACTTATGTATTTAAATAAAAACTTATGATAATGATTATAGCGTCATTTATGATATATAGTGAACAAATATTTTTCAATAAAACACATATATTTCTCGATATAATTGAAAACACCATTTGACCTTTATTTGTTTAATAAAATGAAATATCTCCTATCATGGGGTAAAAAAATGAGAAAATGAGTTTTTATTGACATTTAAACCTTGGATAACAATCCATATATTATTTTTGATATCTAAGAATCAACTACACAACCATCAGATGCCTGGATTGATCAATATGATCAAAATTATATTTTCACATTATTAATAGTTGTTAATAAAGGATAAATTAACTATATTGTGGTTAATACAAATAAAAAAGATTGCATTGATGTGAAACCATAGGTTAAGGATATTTAATTCATTGATTATTTTTTGGATTCATCTTCACATCTAGATGATATAGGAATTTATTCGTATGAAAGAAAGTTTATTTTTCCTTCACATTCGGAGTAAAGTGAAAAATTACCTAAAGGAAGCCAAACTAAGAAAATTCACTTTTATTGAAATTAAAACACAGTAAAATGATCATAAAGTTGTTTATGATCTAATTGATCCACCATCCATCAATATGATGCTCAAATTATTTGATAGTGTTTAAAACACTATCTAACCTTTTATATGTTAATTAAAATGATATATCTCTCATCAAGGGGTCAAAACTGAGCAAATAATTTACAAATGATGTGTAAAACAAGGATAGTAATCCTTCAATAATTTTTAATCTATATAAATCAACTAAACATCAATTTGTTTACATGATTGATTAATATGATGTAAATTATGATTTGACATTATTGATATTTATTAATAATGTATAAATCACATATATATGTTTCAAAACCAATAAAATGATATCATATTGATTTTAAGGCATATTAAAATGATCTTCATGTAATTTATGATATATATTAATCATCTACCCTTCATGATATACTTTAATTTATTGGTATTATTCAAATTTTTTTCCTTTGAATTGATTGTAAACAGGAAAATCACATAAAAGGGATCAAAAACAATAAAACACACTTTTATTGACATGAAAATTTATAATAATCATCATCAAATCATTAATTATTTATAGGAATCAACTATACTTTAATCATATGTTCATATTTTACTATATGATCAAAACAACATTTATCTAATTATATGTTTATTAAAATGGTATATCTCTTAACGGTGGGTCCGAACTTGTAAAAAGAGTGTTGATTGATGTGAAAACTTATAATAATAATACATAAACAATTTTTGATATGTATGAATCAATATCACATCAATTTAACATCAATATGTATCATTAGGATGAAAATTATGATTTCACATTATTAACAGTTGTCAATAAAAGAAAAAATCACCCAAGTAGGGTCTAGAATAGAGAAAACAATATTTTATTGATGTTAAAAATTAGGGTAGTGATATTTAATTAAATTAGGATCTATAGAAATCATCTAAACATTAACCATATAACCTAATTTATTAGTATAATTGAATGTGTTTTTTATCCTTGACATTTACTACAATACGGAAAATAATAAATGGGTCAGAACCAAGAAAATGAACATAGATTGACATGAAATTTTTTGAGAATGAATATAAGTTTACTTATGATATATAGGACTCAACCGTGCATCAATCATATTTTTTAATATCTGGATATAATCAAAAATTATGTTTAACCTTTAATTTTTTATTAAAATTTTATATCTTCTAAGAAGGGTTCAAAATGATGAAAATGAATTCCAATTGATGTTTAAATCTTGTTTAAATATCATTAAATATTTTTTTATCATTATTTTTCTAAGGTATTATTCATTTTTACCCCGATAACACAAATAGTGATCTTAGAAAACATTATTTGATGGGGATTCAAAGGAAGGCATAATACCTTATCAATTAATAAGTCATTAACATTTCACTAAAATAAATAATATTTTCACTATTTTTGGTAAATGATTTTTCAAAACCCCTAATTATATAGGCAGTAAAAACATAATCGATTTCATTTTTATTATAATAATAGAATGGTTCATATATTTTGTAATCTTTAATGTCATGCTTATGGAAAAAAATTATAAAGGTTATTTGTAAGTTTGATATATTAAACATACAAAACAAAATTTGAAATTAAGGATATGTTAGACATGGTTTATATGGGTATAGGTGAAGATTTTGCTCTAGGGAATGGTGCAAGATTGGATTTCATTCCTCTAGTATCTTAAATCTTTCAAATAAATACAAAATTATTTTTTTCAAACATCCTTAATGGAGTAAATTATATAGAATTGTATTCATTAAATATCAATATTAATATGTTGATTTCTAATTTGAAGTAAAATTTTCCAAAATTGCATGACCATCATATTGAAATGAAACATTTAATGGATATGGATTTGCATTACATTTTTCTTAAAAATATTTAACATACATTAACTAAGATTTTATTACTTTTCAATGATATATGTAGTAAAGTTATAGACTAAACATTTTTTTATAACTATGGGAAAGGAAATTTCATTAATATTATGTAAATTGGATATTATCTTCCTACAATAATTTTTTAATATAATGGTTCACTTTATTATTCAATTAGATAAATAGATCTGACCGTGTGGTCAAATGTATTATTGATGAATTTACCCCATTAAAAGGTAAAAAAAATAATTTTATAGGGTTCTCTAAAAATAATTTCATCCATAAGGTTATATTATATAGAGAGATATTATTAAAAAAATCCACTGAATTTTATATCAACTACCTATCTAATGTGTATAGAATTGATATAAAAAAATCTCAACACATCGGGTGCCTTCTTTGAGAATGAATTCCTATAAGAGAAGTTGTCATAATTACCCTTAAAAGGCATGAGAAGGATCACCTTTAAATTTTATATAATTGTATAGAGGTTTTCTCATGTGTTTAAAATCATGAATAAATTCTTAGTTATTTGTATCCATCAAGGGTTAAAAATAAGGATATCAAATACACATAATCAATGGTTTATAAGATAGTTTCAAAACAATAATTTTAAGGGGATATCAATCAATTCAATTTCAATTTCAAAACAACATCGATGGATATCTAGATGACTAAATTTAAATGTGTTATCTTACAATAGTTATGTAATTAAAAAATGTATATTTTGTACAATCGAATAGGATGAACGTATTATAATTCAAAATAGTGGGGTTACTTTTGTTGTTTAAGTAAGGCATGTATCTGTTACCAAAGACATATAACTAATTTACATGAATTTTTTATACAATATTATCATCTAAAAAATATGGGATTTTGATTATACAAAATTACAAGTGCTTATTTTTCAATGAAAATGGTTTGATAATTGGAGTACAATAGTATTTATGAATTCGGATTCATGAAATTAAATTTCAATAAGGAAGGGTATAAGGATGAAGCATTTATAATGGAATCATAATCATTACAAGTATTTAATATATCAGGTCATGAAAATGTAAACATTCAATTTATTTATTATTGATTAAAAAATTCATAGGGTTAAATTAAAATTCCATTGAGGATGAACATTTCATTAGGATATCACAATAATTTCCTGGTGGTCCCAATGATGACAGTGTGTTATATGACATAGGGGACAACAAGGAGGGGATTTTAGAACTTGATAGAGGTCCCAAATCCCTAGAACCTTTATAGAAAATAAAAAAAATAAGGAAAATATAAAACTTATCTAATTAATTCTTTAAATCTCACTACGTGTATGGTACTAGAATTCAGGACAAGGATAAATCATTGTTGTCTGGAATCATGCAGAGCATCCAGAACAACATCAGGTTATCTTAAATAGAGATTGATTCCATGATCATTTACAACTCCCTTCAGGGTAAAGACCAAACCCCATGGTCGATAACATATATCATAAGGAAATGCAGAGATATCCTTACCAATGATATTAAGGTTTATCATACATTGGGTGAAGGGAATAAAATATTAGACCATTTATCCCCTCAGGCTATCCAAATCTTGGAAGTCAACTACTCGCTTAACATTTATTTCTATAAATATGAGGTCCTATCTTTCATATGAAGGGATTCTCTCGACTTTCATTACATTAGGCCTCCCTAGATCTTATCACCCATCTTGATTGACTCTTTATTGTCTCTCCCTTTCATGTATATTTCTCTCTTTTAATAAAAATGTAATCGTTGATGATGAAAAAATATAGGGTTTACATAGAATTATAGACTTAGTAAAAATTATTTAGGGAATAAGTTAACATCTAAAATTTAAGGTTGGATAGAATCCACCTACAGAACCTATTGTCCCCAATAAGTCTATTTTCTTTTGTTATATTGGGGATATCACATAAATTCATATTCCAAATGATGTAGATACATGGTACAATGTTGTACATGAATTAAAGGAAATAATTTTAGAAGATATTATGGTAACATTGTGATAAACTTTCTCTGTTTTATCCAAAAAATAAAATAAAGAAAAACATTTACTATTACCTTAAAATTATAGGGTACATTTTTAATAAAATTTTATTTAATAAAATTCATATTAATGGTCACTAGAAATACTTATTGAGAAATTCAATCACTTATTAGGAAAAATTATTTTAGGAATATTTAGTGGAATTTAAACTCTCACCCAACATCAATACACACACACACACATGATAAACTACGAAATGTGGTATTATTTCATTGACCATTGATAAGAGTATGCATTTAATGTATATTGTCAGTGGTAATATTTTATTTGACATTATGTTTATTAACTGCTTTGATGGAGATTTATTAATTTTTGAAATATCAATGTATTGGAGGAAATAAACAGTGTGCGTCACAACCAATGTTCCATTATTGTAAAGCAATGATGATATACACTTCACTTGAAAAAAGGTTATGAATTTTACAAATAAAATAAAACATTTATGTGATATGAAACAAAAAATAATTATGATCTACTTTTATATGTATATTAAGGGAACAAAAACTCATGCCACATCCATTTAACAATTGGTTCTTTTGAAGGAGGCTCATGTGAATAAAAAGGAAAAAATTTTAAATGAAAACATACATAAAGTATGGGAATAATTTATAATTATAAAATAATAGAAGTTTTATCTACTTTAAAAGTTAATTAAATAACAATGAATGCAAATTTTAATGTATTTTTTTGGTTTAAGTACAAAAATATCTATTAGATATAACTGATGAGAAATTACATTCAATGACATATAGTATGGATATAGTAGAGGTGCGGTTTTTTGAGTATCCCCTACATCATATGTTAATAATGAAATGTCATGGTAGGATACCAATGAAATAATGAAAACCATGAAAGCAATAATAGATTGTCCAAATAGAATAGATAGTTTTTAAATGGATATGATATACCAATTTCATTGAAGTGGTCAATGAGAAGAAATAACACATCAGTAACCACAACATAAAGAGACACATTGCCCCAATTTGGAGTCCACCCATTACTCTGAAAGTCCTACCTTACCCATGGTAATAAATTTTTTCATTATAGTTTATTATAAATGTGAATCATAAAACTACTAATATTTTATTTCATTAAAATTATACTAGGTTAAATTGATTATGATTTATATTTATCATTTCCCACTCATTTCCTTGTTGTGATAGGTACTATATAAAATATATCAAGATATATTCTATAAAATAAAAAACATCCAAAAGATCATGGGAGGGTAGAAATTCACATAGCTCATGAGTCGAGCATTGAGATTCCTATTACCAATAATGATCCTAATAATCACATTGTCAAACCTAATATTAGAAGTTTTATAACAAGGTTATTTTATCATATAATGATACATGGTGATATAAAGGTATGACCATTACAATTCATTTTTTAGTGAAAACCATTAATAATTAATGAAAATAGGTATAGACTGGGGTATGTTATTATAGAAGGATAAACTTAAGTGGAAATAAATGGTCAATGTATGATAATATAGAGAATCGACTATTATATCAAAAGAAGCTTATCATAGTACCTTTACCCCCACTAATTACACATTTTAATTTATTAAAATTACATGATTTTTAAAATACAATAATTCCAAGATAAGAAATATATCATGCATTGAATTTGAAGAAAAAATGTATGGATATTCCATTACTCATATTATTTATCTTTAGAATACAAATGAAACCCTCAATAATTAATGGATAGGATCCTTGATGGTGAATTAATACATGGGGTAAATTTTTATAATCAATTTATCCAATAACTTACCTGTTATGTTAATTACATTTTATTATTATTAATATCTTATATAGGCGCATATATCACTATAATGTAACAGGAAATACATATAAAGAAAATTATGGAATCATTAGTCCCCATGAAAACTCTACGAAAGAAAAATCAATGGATGAATATCACATTTTATTAATATATTACAAGGTAGTTGTTTCATTTGAAAAATGAATAATTGATGAGAGGATCCTCTCTTTACCTATAATATAAGGGTACAAATTTACATTATAATCATATAAAATATTTTTTACCATTATGTATTCCTTTTTATTTTCTAGGAATCAATGGATTCTCATAGTGATAAATTTGGATACTTTGAAGATAAATTTTTTAGATACAATGCATCAATATTTGTCAAATTAACTACACATGTCACATATGAAATTTCAATACAGTACATTCACTGTTTAATAAATAAACATTAAATTATTTATTTTAACTTCTTTTTTAGATTGATTTTTATTATGGTAAGGTGATGTTTATTTATCATTGAAACCATGGTATGAGGATGACCAATTCATATAAAAAGCCTATGGATTTCTAAAATATGATAGGTTTAATGGTATATAATAATATTTCACTATCCAGACATATAGAAAAAAATACTTATTTTGATTGATGTTTATAAATTTTCTGAAATAATGTTATAAAAAATTATTTTTGTTATTACATTTTTAAATTTATTAAAGATACCATATTGAATCTAAAAACTACCAACGTGAGAGATAAATTTATGAATCAAATTATAATTCCATTTTAAGTATTTATTAAAAAAAATTATATTTTTATAATACTATTAAGGATTGAAATTGTCTGAATATTCAAAAGATGGATTAGATTTGGTTATTAAAGAGTTGGAATCTTATATAGTGTTAGAATTATTATAGACATCATTAAGTGGTGATTTCATATCACATTTTTAATGTTTTAAATTTCACATAGATCATGATGATCTTGTTTATCTAATTTTTAATTGGATAAAATTATTAAATTTTTATGTTAGAGTTATAAATATGGAATTCATAATTGAAATTGTTTCATTTTAGTATGAATAAGAAAGAGTATATTCATTATCATTGTGGTTGAAAATGAGTGTCACATACTCAAAACCAGTCAAATATGATCAAAATATATTGGTAATTTATAAAAATGATCCCAAATTAATATTTGATGTTACAGAATTAATATGATATTAATCTAACTTATAGTGTGGTTTTTGTTACTGAAAGTGAGTGTTTTTCGTTTAATTATGACATTTTTGTTCAAAATACACATCATAAGAAAAATATGAGTAAAATCACTCAGATTTTATTAATATATTCGTACAAGGATCAGTGATTAATTTTTTGAGTTTAGGAATTAACTAAACATCAATCATGCACATGGTGTGGATGGTATGAGTGGATGTATTTATTTCATTTAAAAGTGAAAGTTTAGTTCAAATCGTGCATTACATGCTCAAAACCAAGAAATAATTATCATATTATCAATTAAAACTTTCATAAAATTATTGGGATTAATTTTTTATGTTTAAGGATTCATCTCATTTCAATCAAACAAAAAGTGATTACATTTAGGATTAAAAGTGTGTTTTTCATTTAAACGTGATGTTTTTGTTTAAAATACATCTCACATATTAAAAATAGAATAAACATGTATGAATTGTCTTGGTACATCTTAATAGTTATATATAATGTATTTTTTAATGTTTATGAATTAAAATCATGTATATTTGATATGCGATGTGTATGGTTTGGCTTAAAGTGTATGTTATCAGTTTAAAAGTGACATTTTAGTCCTAAAAACGCCTTATATACTCAAAATCAAGAACATACAGTTGGATTTTCTTAAATTTATTGAAAAAATATTGATAATTAATTATTTACATGAATTAATTAACTGAACATAAAGTTAAAATGCAGTGTGGCAGGTATGGCTGTGTAGCACCCGACCCAGATGCCACTTTAAATGGTGCTCAGTTATGGTTGGCCGCTAGGCCTTAGGTATGCCTCTCCATATGAAAAAATCTATCAACTAGTAGTTATGGTGTAAAGATGTGATAGTTGGGTGACTAAACCATCATGTGTTACTAATAATAATGGTCTGTGTTTATATAACACAGTGAAAAAGGACCATAATCAATAGAATAAAAAGAAAACCTACATATGAAATGAATCAGAAAACTCAACGGAAGCATAAAAAACAAACAATAAAATTTATAATCAACTATACTAAAGGAATACCATTTGTAGGAAATATAAAAATTCAAAAAAAATTCAAACAGGTCATACATAACAATAGATAATAGGGTTGTTCGTTGATGAACATACAAGTACATACATATCTAAAGCATGTTGAAACAAAAAAGGAAACTACCAATAATCCACGAACAAATGTGGTCAATTTCCATACATCTCCTGTTGATAATTATGACATGGTCACTATGGTCTAGCTCTATAGCTTAGTCCCTTACCTGATCTCAGAGATATAATGTTTAAACGTGTCCTGAGGGGCCTGTTTAGGGTGTGAGAATAAATCTCAGTCAGCCACCACTAACATGTGCCTATATTACCTTCATTACTATGTAGGTGTATTTTAAATATGAATAAAAGGTAAATCACATGCACATTTAAAAAATATCATTCTTCCCATGTGCTCAATAACTACAATTGTAACCAGCATTAGCCATTGTAGGAATCTATGATCACTTAACACCAATTATATATTTGTAATACATCATCAATATAAATATATATAATTGTAGTGGTGAGTATCCATGGATCAGTTCCCGAGGAATCTTCTAAAGAAATTCATACCAGGTGAAACCTCAGGTTCCACCTATAATCATGTCACTGACACTATGTGACAATAATCAAATAGCTCAAATCCATACGACATGCTCAATTAATAATATATGGGTCCCACATACATCCACTTAAAGAGTCCCCTTTGGATCAACTACACAATGTACCAACTCACAGTGATATATATCCTCTAAATAATAACCATCATCATCTCAATAGTCGGTATCCTGAGGAACGACCACATTGGCCCTCCCAAGATCCTGGCCCATGGCCTCAAGTATTATAGTGAGTCTTAACCCCCAAATAAAGGTCTCAACACTACCAGGTGATTATATATAACCATCCTAATGGATTTCTATGCTTAGCATCCCCAAAAAATCAAATGGTCAACACCGTCACCTAAGATACTTGATTTATGGGCGTATCCACCCACAACAAGTTGTCAAAACCACCATGACTCTGCTTTATCTTTGTTCACATCACTCTAATATCATCTAAAACCTCAAAACCTTATGATTGTGTCATTGAATCATAAAATTAAACATCATCTCATGTCTCGAGAGTCATTCCTTCATATGAATACCACATCGCCTCAGACCGGTGACCACTTCACCTCAACCTGGTGATCAACATCACCATGTGTAACCTGGTACATTCCCAACCTAGTGAACTAAATCACATAAATCCAAGTGACCAACATAAACTTAATCCAACGAAAATTATTTTCATGTTTTCATGGAACCAAGAAAATATTATAAATAATTCAATAAAAATAGTTAAACACATCAGGCCTAAAATACCATGGTTGGTCTAAGCTCCTTACACAACATGACAATTTTTAGTAAAGTGGGAGAATTCCCATAGGCATCTCACAACAACTATTTTATGAAATTATAATGTAAGAATTAATTTGATAGGGTCTCACTCAGTTGACCGACATGGAATATATATAACACACCACCAAAACACACTAAAAATCAAGAAGAAATCTAGGCACCACCTACCTTGTACTAGTAGGTTCCCACTAGTTTTATTTTAACCTCTAACTAGAGATAAATGAATAAATTAGTTTTAGATGAACACTCTTAAAATAGAGGGAAATATATCACATGTATTTATCCCTTCCTTTTGTAATATAAATGATGAATTTATGGTATAGTATTAAAGGTCTCACCGAGATGAATCCATAGCGACTAATAGATCAAAGATTAGAGTCTAGGTACTGGATTTCCCTAAAATCCTACCAGATTAAGGGGGAACGGGATCACCTATGTGCATGAGGTGGAAAAGGGATAAAGCTGGAGAAAAAATATAAAGGAGGCTGGGGGAATTTCACACTTTTAAATGGGCCACACAGTTGGGATACCCATGCACCAACCATGCAGTGGTCTCTGCCTAAGCACCACACACACACAGGCTTGGCACATAGTTTTCCAATCCATGTGAAATCCATCTTCTAATAATTGAAAATGTCTCACATTTTAATGATACTATACCATAATGTCTTGAAAAATGTTGTCCAATTTAATAGGTAGGCTGAATGGTTACTCCTAAGAGGCCACACAGTTTGTCCAAACTGTGCGCCTTTGATAGTGCTTTCCTAAAACAAGGTTTTTAGGCGCCGCCCACCAAAAATTCATTTAAAACCCTAAATAACATGCATTCCTTAAAATATCTATAAAAAATATTTTGGTCAATAATATTCTTAGAAATATTTTATGAGGATCAAAATAATGTTTTGTCTACTCACCAAACATGAAAATTCAAATAGGTTGAGGACTTTCAACCCGCTCAAAAACTCAAGATGTTATAGTCTATCCTCTTTAACATATATCATCCCCAAGATATAAATATTTACACAAAGATGGTGTCGAACATAACCATTATATTGTTTTCAACCTAGTATACCCCAGTTATTTATTTATAGGTCAACTCCCCTCTAGGTTATCTCCACCGTAGGAGTTAACTACCTGGTCACCTCCCAATCCAAAACAAAACATATGATGGTACCATCATACATCCCAGGACTGAATAGTCCACCCATGACACATCATCAATTATTAACATCATCAAGTTCTTAACTCATAACCATGTAATATATGAAACCCATCATACCAATCATACCCCTCATCTCATCAGATACCCAAATGCACTTGTGTCATACACGACATTTATAATAACCTGCATCTCGTCATAATACCAGGATCCAATATCTTAATAGATTCTCATAATAAAATAGAATCATATATACATATTCATGCCCCTTTATTATATGAATTATAAGAACCATAGACATAACGCACATGGCATCAATTCTGATTTTCTTATGTACCTAATGTATATAAATCACACATCATTACCGATCAAAACCAACTAACTGATGTATGGATACTTAAAAAACAACACTCATGCATCTCATACAAAAAAACTAGACAAAGAAGAAACAAAAAAACCTGGTTATTCTCATAATCATGGAATTCCTCTATACTTAGTAGGAGCACGGGCCTGCTCTGCACCTGGCGGCATCATTGCATGCACCTATCCTAATGCCTGACAACCCGAGGTCATGCCTCCCAATATAGATAAACTGACTAACAGCCGTAATAACCAATGATGGGTCCCACTATCTCTACCACGACCTCCGTGTTTGGATGAACCATAACTAAAATCTCCTATTACTTCTCCCGGTATGACCTAAAATCCCTAAGTCTTCCTCGTTCCATGGATCCCAGTCATCTAAGAAGGCTTCTTACCGATCCTCTCTAGACATGGACCATCTGGATGCACTCTCGATAAACCTTCAGTACCTGATCATACTAGGTATGAACATGTCCCAGATAACTGCAATGAATCAAACTACTGAATACCCAATCCTTTGTGGTATACCTAAATCTCGAGCCTAGATTCCATGTTGAGATTACTCATGGCCTTGCTTCCTGCTACGTGAAGCATCACTTCCAAAATCACATAATATCACACCCATCTCAAATAAATCTGGTTCATGAAATTCCCCTCATCTATTGACACATGATTAACTACCTCTAAAGAGGATTTCAACCTCAATACATTGACTTACACCATAATGGTATGCCACAAGCCATCCTCAAAACACCAAACCCTATCAATGTCGTCACCACCTAACATGTGAAAAACATAAAAGGATAGTAAAATTCATCATGTAGACCACGATAGAAGTATCCCACTACTATATATTCATAAAATCCTTGGATTCACCCACCCTAAGAATCTCTACAAATATGTTCTTAAGGATCCTTGCCTAGAAATCCTTCTATGATTACACACTATGTCTACCCACCTGAATATTCATGTCCCACCTGCACTTTTCTGGTCCTATGAGCATCTATATAGCCAACTTCACCCTACCACCTAGGGGTGTATTAAACTAGAAAAAGATGCTATTTACTGACATGATTGAGTTATATTCCACATACAGTTCACCCTAATCCTAAAATATAGGTGGGTTCTATGACAAGTACTCTTGATTCAGGTATTCTATAAATTTATCAGCTCCTTGAGCTCCAAGGTCTATCCATTGTATGACATGAACCAATATCACCCTGATATAATCATAAACCCATAGATAAAATTCTCACATATGTCGGTATACCTCTAATAATGAGGCTTTTACATATATCTCATGATCATCTCAACCCTTGAGGGCCTCATCTAAACTCTCAGGGGCCTCATCTCGTGCTTTCTCAAGAAGAACCATATCACTACCCTCCTAACATTCCACAGGAAGACATCGAGGTGTAATCCCATTCAATACCAATGTAATGGTCAAACATCTATAATAGTATATATATCATATATAGGGAAAGTTGTAACAGGTAGCGGATCTTTTCACACTTACACTCCCCTACCACACAACATCACACGACATTCGGCCTCATGGCCCCTCACCTACCCATATTATAGTCTATTTTCAAGTATATTCTAGGCTCATGACCCCCCAACCGACCCAAATCATCATCGAGATCTATCCCACCAAGAAACATCAACCTTGATAAGGTGACATATTGGGGGGTTTAGATAGCCCAGAGGAAAATACAAAACTTAACATACGGTATGTTGTTTTCTAGAAAAAACCTATAGAGACATAGGAATGGCCACCGATAAGTTCTATTGATCTTAAGGAGAACAAAAACATTAGAACCACATGCCTAGGCTGACTGATTATAATTCCACCAAAAGAGTCTAACTTTGAAAATGTTGTTTAACTTCTTTGTTAACGCCTTAAATATCCCAAAAACAATTAGTGTAATCTAGGTTTTTAGTGAAAATCAGAAGAAAACAAACATCATATGAGACTAAGTTCCTATCATGATGCATAATCAACCCTCCCTTTCCAAACCGGGAAAATGTTCAAATCCTTTTAATAGATAAACATCACTCCCAATGGCGCCACTCCAGTTTGAAATCAAATAAACTATTAAAGGACAATAGAGAACATCAATTTACCACCCCTAGAAAGTTGTGTTTCCCCCATCCATGGAGTTCATAGGCATGGAAACATGATCTCTTTAAATATTTCTAATAACATCCTAGACATCGGTCAACCATAGAATGAATATTCATAACACAACAGAAATAGGAATGAATTTTTATAACTAGTAACCAACCAAACATTTTTTTCCATATAATAGCCATGTCTTGTGATTCTTCGAGAAAAGAAAAACAAGATACCACTATGATACCATTTTTAGCTCCCTGACCCAATTTCCACTTTAGACGGTACTCTGGGATGGTTTTACACTGGGCCTTAAACATTCATCCCCATATGCCAAAGTCTACAAACTAGCAACGAGGGTTTAAATATGTGATAGTGGGGAAACTATACCCTGATATGGTATAAATAATAATGGTCCAAGTGTACATAACATAGAAAAAAATGGCTATAATTAGTGAAATAAAAATAAATATAGTGGAAGAAATGAATCAACAACCTCAAGGAAAGAATAAAAAACTAGTTTTATAATTTATTATCAATGATACCAATGGTATACCATTTACAGAAAAGATAAACATTACCAAAAAATTCAAAATAGTTTGTGCATAAAAATTGACAGTAGGGTCTCCCATGGATGATCATATGAGTATATACATATATAAATCATAATGAAACAAAAAAAGAAACTCTAGCTAGTGAAAAAAACCACTATGGTCCCTTTCCATCCATATCATGTTGTGAAATATGATATGATCACTAAGCTCCATCTCCCACACTTGGTTCTTTGGCCAATCACGGAGACATAGATTTTATACACATCTCGACATGCCTTTGTTGGGTGTGAGAATAAATATCAGTATTCCACTACCAACATCTTTCTCTCTTAAATTTATGATTTTTAGGTGTATTTTAAATATTAATGAAAATATAAGTCACCTATAAATTTAATAAATAACCGACTTCCCTTGTTCCAAGATTCTTAAGGTAGAATTTTCTACTTTATCCAATGTCTAAATATCTGATCATGTACCCCCAATTATATATATGGCATATAGTACCTATTGGTATATATATATTTGCAATGGAAAGGATTCATGGGTTAGTGCCCAAGGCATCCCCTGAAGAAAGTCATTCTAGGTGAAACCTCGAGTTTCACCAATACGATCACGTCCCCATCATTATGTTCCAATAATCAAATAGTTGGCATCCATATAGCACACTCAATAAATATGATCTAGGTCCTATAAACCTAAATGCAATGTTTCCCCATCGACTCAACATCTCGTCATCCCTAGGTAGAATGATATCTTTCCTCCAAATAATAAGCATCATTGGATCAACAGTTGTCATCAAGAGTCATGGAGATATTTTTCCCCCAATATCCTAGCACACAGACTCAAGTATAATGATAAGCCTCATCTCCTATTAAATGGTCCCAACACAACCAACTGATGGCTCAAAACCATCCATGTATCCTTCAATGGTTGGCACCCCCAACACATCTGATAGTCAACACCATTACCTAAGTATCGTGATATATAGGGGGATCTACACACAAATAGTAATCAATAGCACATTTAATGAGTTGTATCTATATTCACATGACTCTAATGGTTCATTTTCTATAGAAAGGTGATATAAAATATCCAAAAATAATTTATTCCACATCATTGGGCACCTCATGACCCTTTGAATGTATCACTACATCACAATGGTCAACACCTTCTCAAGTCCCGAGAGATATTTCATCATCCTGATGACCTTGTCTTCCCATACCAATGACCATATCACCTCAACCTGTTGATTAATTTCACCCCATGTAGCCCGGTCTATGCCCAACCTGAAAATCTACACCTCCTTAGTCTAGGTGATCGATATCACATTAATCCTCTAGCCAAGACCATCACATTCCCATTGAACCAAGAAATTCACATGAAAAAAATAAATATAATTTAATAAACACACCCAAACTAAATGTTCTAGTTTGGTCCAAGACCCTTCCCTGACTTGACCATTTTTATTGATGTAGGAGCATTCCCATAGGCATATCACATCATCAATATGACAAAATTAAAATAAAACTTTAATTTATTATGGTCACTATCAATTGACCAACATGTAATATATATAAATCCCCCTAAAACAATAAAAAAATCATGTAGAAAACTAGAAACCATAAATCATGTACTAGTAGACACTCTACTATCACATATCAACCTCTAACGCAAGCTAAATTAGAAGAAACATACTTTTAGATGAACTCCCTAAAAATATGGCATAAGGGATCACATGGATTTAGAACTCTGTAAGTGGAAATAAAAAAAACAATATGGTTGATTTAATGACTATCTGGGATAAATATGTAGCCAATAATGGAGTAAAGATCAGGGTCTGGATTAATAAGTTCCCTCAAATCCAAGAAGAGGAAGGGTAAATGGGATCCCCCTTATTCATATGGTGGATAGGGAATAATGGATGGGGAAACAAGATAATAGATGTTGTGTAATTTTTTATAATTTCAAACATTTTAATGGAGTTTATGGTTTGGAATCATGGTTTGGATAACCATGTGCTCAACATTTGGTTCTCTATGCCTAAGAACCACACACACATGGGCTACGAACAATATTTTCCAAACCACACACAAATCATACAAAATACCTTAGTAAAAAATTGAATAGGTTTTGTATGGTCATGATCCCATACCTTCATAGTTTGAGAAAACATGTCAAGTGCTTCTGGTAGGATATGTGGTCACTCCTAGGAGGCTACATCGTTTTTCCAAACCATGAACCATTATCAATACTTTTCTAAAACTATGTTTCTGAACCCTGATGTACATGAAATTCATTTAAAACCCCAAAAAAATTATTGGCCCTTAAAACATATCTAATATACAATATTTAGGTCAATAAAACACTCAAAATTAGGTTTATAATATCTAAACAAAGGATGTTTAACTTACCAAACAGACAAATAAAAACACTTTGAGGATTTTTGACCCACTAAAAAACATGAGATGTTATAGACTCAAAGTGTATGTTCTCATTTAGATGTGAAATTTTAGTTAGAAACACATGTTAAAAACTTAAAAATGATAAAAACTAATCATATTATCATTATAATTTATAATAATGATCAATAATTCATTTTTTATTTATTTGAATTATTCTTAAATAAATATGAAATGCATTGTTTCCAGTATGACTGAAAGTATGTGTATTCTGTTTAAAAGTGAAATTGTAGTTCAAAACTCATATCACATACTAAAAACCCATAAAACACAATTGAATTAATTTCTATCTTAGTTAAGATATTTATATTTCTTTTTTTATAGTAATCAATCGAATGTCTACTTGAAACACGGCTTGACCAGTATGATTCAAAGTGTATGTTTTCATTTAATGGTAACATTTCTTTATCAAAACACATGTTACATACTCAATAGATAGAAAAATGTCATTGTTATCTTTATAATTTATAAATATATAACATAATTTATTTTTAATCTATGGGAATTAGTCTCACATCAACCGGTAACAAAGTGTTTTTAGTATAACTAAAAGTGAATGCATTTAATTTAATTGTGATATTATAGTTCAAAATGAATATCACATGATGAAAACAAAAAATATACATTTAATTTTAAATTAATACCTTAGTAAAATAACTCATATTTAATTCTTTATGTGTAGGTATTATCTTCACATCAACTTGACATATGTTGTGGAAGGTATGACTAAAAGTGCATGTTTTCATCTAAACCTGACATTTTAGTTGAAATTTTTTTCATATATTAAAAAATGTGAAAAATCACTCTGATTTTATTGATAACTTATACTAACTATATATAATTCATTTGTGATCTATAAGAACAAATCTCACATAAGTTTGATTCATGGTGAGGTTAGAATGAATAAATGTCTGTGTTTTTAATTAAAAAGTGACATTACTGTTCAAATAATGCATCATATACTCAAACAAAATTCTTGAATTTCCTTGATATTTTATAAATAAAATATTTATAATTCATTTTATATATTATGGAATTAATCACACAACAATATGACACACAATATGGATGATTTGATAGAATGATTGTGTTTTCAATTAAATGTTACATTTTAGTTCAAAATAGATATCACATATTTAATACTAAGAAATAAAACTTTAATTTTATTAAATCATTATAAAAATTATTCATAATTCATTCTTTATATTTATTAATAAATCATACAAAAATCGAATACACATAGTGTATAGTTTGACTAGTAGTGGATTTTCTAGCATTAAATTTTCATTTTAGTTCACAACAAGTATAACATACTCAAAAAAAGATAACACAATTTTATTTTATTTATAATACTACAAAAATATTGATAATTAATTTTTTTTATTGTGTAGTAATAAGCCAAATTTTAATCCAACACATGGTGTGGCTGGTATAACTAATGTGCATGATTTTATTTAGAAGTGACATTTTAGTTCAAAAAAAGTTTCACATACTAAAGACAAAGAAAATGGGATTTTATTGTTACAATACTTTATAATAAAATTCTATAATATATTATTAACATAAAGTAATTAATCTCATCTTACTATGACCTACGGTGCCACCGGTATGACTCAATGTGCATGTTTTCTATTTAAAATAGAAATTTTTGTTCAAAATGTGAACCATATACTCAAAATCAAGAAATTATATCCATATTTTCTATTAATAATTTATAAAAATAATTATTTATTAATAGTTTATGTGTTTGAATTTAACTCAAGTCAATCTGACCCAAAATGTGGCGCATATGACTAAAAGTGTGTTTTTTATTTAAAAGTTATATTTTGGTTCCATATGCATTCCATTTACTCAAAACAAAGAAAAAAATTATTACCTTTATAAATTATAACAATTCCTTGTATTTCATTAGTGATTTTTAGGAATTAATATCACATCAATCTGACACATGGTGTGGATGGTAAAACTGATAGTGAATATTTTTAGTTTAAAAGGGATATTTTAGTTTAAAACCCACATCAAAAACTAAAAACTGGGTAAATTAGTTTGATTGGGTTGATATTTTATAATAAAGATCCAGTACTAAAACTACATATTTTCCCCCTCATATAAGATATTGGTCTCCATAAGAATTCTCTAGTGGTGGGAATTAGGGACCTCTTTTATTATTTTCTAGATACCCTAAAAACCATGGCCCACCCCCCCCACTCGCTCCTCCCCAATCCTCCTATTGATACTGAATTTCCCAATCCCCATCACCTCTCAACCCTAGTCGAGACTCCCCTGGTTGGGACTAGCTTGGATGATCATTGAAACACCCTCTACTTTATCCCTCTCTCTTTCCTCTTCTCCTATTTTCTTCGCTAGCTGATTTCTCACCCAATTCAAAATGGATTAATGGTCTATTTGATGCATTAGTTTTTGGGTATTTAATAGTGGTAATTCCTATAATTATGATTTTTAAATATTTCTCTTTCTTCTTCCTTAAGAAAACCACTATGTTAGGGTTTTGATGGATTAACTCATATATAAAGTTAAAGATTGGATTGGTGGCTTGAATTACTATTATTGTCATTTCCATACCTAGTAAGGTATTTACAACTTTATTATATGAAATTATACCATCCATTCACAAATGTATAGAATTAATAATATTAAATAGGATCATCCTATAAATGATATGGGTTTTATAGAATTTCTTAGTGTTCTAAATAAATAAATAATAAATAAATAATGAGTATAGTGTCATTTATGAAATGATTTTTTGTCTTGGATGGGCTTGGAGACACTTAAATGATATTTATGATGTGTACTTGATGTGAAAAATTCATAACTAATATATTAAATTTTTATAATATTTATAATATTGATATAAAATTTATCTCACATAGTACATGAAAAAAATTCAGTTTTTAATTATTATATTAATGGGATGAAAAATTAATTAAATATCATTATTTTTCATTATTATATTTTATTAATATAAATAAATTTCTTAATATAATTTGCGTTAAATTTTACATACTATTTAAAAAATGATATATAATATATATATATGTTCCTGTATGAAATTTATCTCAATCTATGGATGAGATAAATTTAATTTATTATAAAGAAAAAATATTATTTTTTATTTAAATTTAGTTAAAATTTTTATGTTGTAATAAATGTTCGTAATTATTTTCTTGATTTATATATATATAATTCTATATACTAATGTAATATTAAGTCTTGTGTAATTTTTATAGATTTTTATATATATACAGATATGGATAAGAGATGTATTGATCTTCTAAATAGAATTTTTATTGAATATTTTGATTAAATTGTAAAATTTATTGATTTTACTAGGGGATGACAAAGTGACTATATTAGTTTCCTATGTAAAATATGTGCAAACAAATATCATTTCACATGAAATTATATAAGGGAACACTTATTCAAAAACGAGTTTCTAAAATATTATAAGAGTTAGACTAGTCATGGGGAGGAATATATTTCATTTAATCAAATAGAAACTATTTAGATTGATGTGAATTTCAGGAAAACTATTCCAATAAATAAAATTCTTACTAATATAGTATGTGGTTTAACCCTGAGAAGGATTAAGATCTACAATACAGAGTTTGGGGATATTACTCAACATTATGTTTTATATCCGGAATCATTCAAATTTTTCAAAATAATAAATTATTGTGAATTGAATTATATTGTTAATTCACTTATTTCTTCTAATTTTCATTTATCATGTAATTGTTTCACCTAAATGAATTTAATAAGTGGTCAAAATATCATTCAATATGTTGATGTTGTTATTGAAAAATTTACATTTTACTATCACTAAAATTTCAAAGCCATATTACTATGCTTATATGTTGATATAGAACTAGGGTTTCACATATAATACCATCAATAAATGTTCAAAAAACCATAAATTTTTCAAAAAGAAAAATACCTGTAGGGATATTATTACAATCTGTAGCACATTAAGGTGGAATGATAATGGAGGGAATCAAAATTTTCAATGTTAGGTTTTTAAATAGGGTATGATTATATCGGTCTAGAAAATAAATTACATTTTACTCAGTTATGGGCTGGAAATATTATTTATGTTATAAAAAATTTATAAATTAATGATATGTCATGTGGAAATAAATAAGCATAGTGATACTCTACCCAACTACAGGACTATCCTACATGTAAGTATTTATATTAAAGGCACCATGACATTTCTAAAGATAGTATCAATTTAAAACTAGGATTTATAGTTTGTGGTTTCAATATAATTATGTTCTTGGTTAGAGAATCTCATAACACAAGTCCCATGGTGATGGTTTCATAAAACCCACCTATGTGGATTTTTATTTGACAACAATTTCTACTAATTTTTTACTTTCATTAATGTACATAGACATCCAAGGGATAAGATTTATGTTTTCATTAATCCCTAGATTTTATGGGCATAATGAATTTTGGGGTAAAGTTGTGATGAATTATGACTGTGAAACAAATGAAATGTTTAGACAATGGTGTGTTTTATTGTGAAAAATCACTGAATTCCTAAAAAATGTAAAATTATCATATTAGAATATAAAAGGGTATTTTTTACATTACTCTAATATAATTAAATTTTCTACAAGGCATTAAAATTATGTAAAATGGGCATACTTGGGTCACATGAATTTTATCCCCCCACCCAGCATAGTTTCAAAAAGGATAGATTAGAATATGATGATTTTAATGAATTTAAAACTACACTAAAGATCATGATGGGGTTCAAATGTTATCATAGATTGAGATAGATAACATTCCCACTATGAATAACTCTTGGATTTGGTGGATCTTCCATTACCTTTTATTCATAGTTTGAGTAGATGGTGTAGTCGTAATTAGAAGAGGAAGCTATTTTTTATCTATTGTACCAAAAACTAACATATTGGTGAATAATGTGGATGTCATTCACATTTAAAAAAAATTAATATATTATAGACTATTTTGGGTAATATTATAAAATCAAATACCAATGTCAATACATTATGTAATTTTTAAGAAATGGGATTGAGGAAAAGGTTTAATTTATAGTTAACTGAGGGTAACAAGGTATACATGCCAGCTAATATTACATTATCGGTAAAAATGAGAAATATACATTACTTTCCTTTTTAAATATTCTCATGGTTCTATATTTTTATTATTAAAATATTTCAAAGTTTGTGAATTTTATGCACAGGTAATTGTAGGGGTATAAATTTAATGACAATCACATACTACTTTAATAGTTTCTTCCAATAACAATTTGCAATTATTTGTCACCAAATATTATTCAACCATTGATTTAGACGATTAATTTTTTATAAATATTTTTGAAATAAATCAGTTAATTGGGCATTTAAAATCTATACAAGATAGGATTAAACTTATTATTTTTTACTTAGAGAAAATATTTATACCCTCATTTTTCAATGTTATGGTTCACTTTATAGTACATGTAACTGATGAAGTAATGCACAGTTCATAGTTTCAACTCGTGTGGATGTGTCCCTTTGAAAGGTATCTAAATACATTGAAATGATTTGTACATAATAGAGATCTTTTATAGGATTCAATATCCAATTTTGTATTTTATATATGAGATTACTAATTTTTGTATGATATATTATACATATGTTAAACAAAAATTTGATAATCAATCTTGAATTCATAGTGGGGAATTTAGATAAAGAACTATATTTGATGTGAACAAAATCGTGTTTGTAAGCCCTCATCAATACATCTTGTTCAATGCTCCATTAGTCACACCTTTACCGTAATAATATTTATATCACTTTTACAATTTTAATTTCATGTCTTTATCCTTCATATATAAGTTGATCAATTAAACATGTTATCATCAATTTTAGGAAATACATTAATGATCCAAATTAGTAGATTCCTCGTGATAGTGATTATTATATTCATAGGTCCCATTATAGATCATTTCATGATTGGTTTAAGGCTTTTTTATGTTCACATACTATTTCATTAATATTGAAGTCTATTAATGATTTATTTACGCATAAAATTATTTTGAATTTTATGAAATATATAGGTCTATAACTTCTGGGATTTAGGTGAACCTACACTGATTGAAGAATATAACCAAGTAGCTTATGGTCCACCTATAACATCTCATCATTAAAAATAATTACATGATAATGGTTTTCAATTTCTCATTATATAGTTTGATGAAAAATGAGGAACAAAAAAGTTGAATTGGTTTTCCATCTATTGAATTTTGTTACTACAATAGTCAATTGAAATAATTCATTAATGTTATATACAAACATTTATTAAAATATATACTATAAAATTGTAATTGTGTTGATTAAGTATATGAAACTAAAGAAATTAGATCTCAATTTACATTAGAGAAATTTATATATATATTATATATAGATGAATGATTTATTAAAAACCCATTAATATTGGAATCATAAGAATAAAAAAATTTCATTATTACCCTTCTATCTAGTCTAGATTATAAATTTTCCAAAAAAATTCCATAGTGAGGAGTTCTTTTAAATTAATGAGATAAACCAAAAGTTATTAACATTTTCATTAAATACCTTGATCAAAACATTATAGGTAAATGTGAAGAATATATCCAATCGTATAAGGACAAAATTGAAGGAGAAATTATTTATTTACATGTTTAATGAAATTTCTTCATATTTTGAATTTTTTTCTTTCAAAACTATTTTTTAGTTATGTACTATTTATGGATTATTTAAATGTTTTTTCATGGATTTATTATCAATTAGAATATCTAAATTCTATATGTTTTTAATTAAAAAAAATCTATGACCACAAGAACTTCAGATAACCATACAAATGATCCACATCATTTGGGAGGGGCATCTACATCTAGGGATAGAGATATGTATGAATGTAATTTTTTTTATATTTTTTTAATTATACATTAAACACACAAAAATATATATATACACACACAAAAACATATTTCTAATTATGTATGGAATTTTTCTCAATATGATCTAACTTGGATTCTATTTATTCTTGTAATAGAGTCCCTATTCAAGTAATTTTATCATTAAATTTTGACACAACCCTAGACATATCATTTGATGATATGTACCATCTAGTGAAAGAAAATGACCATTATATGAAACTATAGTTGGATCATATGATATATTACCCTCATATATTTCTATTGATCATAAATGGCAAGGATTCAATACCTTAAGATATAATAGGTAGACCTTGGGGAGAATCTGAGGTAAGATGATCATTTTGATTTTTTAGTTTTGTGTAAAACAACATAAATTTGTTACAATTTTTTCATCAATATAATAATATGATGGTTTTCCCTGATATTTTATTCCAATATTCTTGGAAATATTCAATAAAATATAGAGAGATTATATGTGTTGAGTAAAGAGGGAGAACTCAGTAGAATATGTGGGTGCCCAAGATTTTCTAAATAGAGACCGAGAAGAGTTATACCCAATTAGTGATGTGATTTAGTTATATATTAATCCAATGAGGATGTAATTGTGATCATTTATATTTTATTTTAAATATTTTTAAATATTTTTATATTTTAAAATTTTAAAATTTTAATATATTAAATGTTGATTGAGGAATTATTTCATTCAGATAACCATGTGATACAGGGACCACCTCATAGGATTTGGACTCATCGTGTGACCCATATTCAACTTGATATATTTATAATTTTAGTCTTATATCTATTATTTAATTTGGGTTTTCATATAGTTACATATTTTTATTAGGTAGTTTTAATAATAAGGGGCATCTATTAATATAATGTCGGTGGGGATGATGACTCTTGAGTGAAATGATATTTAGGTTGTATCTCTTATATTAATTTTTTTACTTTTAAAATTCAATGATTTATCTTTTAAAAAAATAAAAACATTAACTTATTATATATATATATATATATATATTATAGATTCTCAATTTGAGGTTGAGTTAGAAAAACATCTTGGGGGCCAATGATAGATTTGCAGGTGGAGGGATGAAATATCTCGTCACGTCATTAATTATGATAGAGATGTCTATAGTTTGGCATATTGAAAGGGAATTACTCATCTATATTATCATATTAGGAGGTTTTGGCCCTAATTTATTTTGGGATAATGGAATAGTTGAAATATTTGGTGTCATAGATTCTTATATCCAAATATGTTAATGTGAAACCCTTAGATGAAGTCAGAGCAATACATGAGTATATTTGAGGGGTTTATGGATCATATGATCTGACAGTGTAGGTTTATAATAAAATATTTTTATTTTTATATGAAATTTATTTTTATTACCAAAATAATATTTACAATTTTTTTGACTGTATTCCATTGAATGTAGGTGGAAGTCATAGGCCAACATAATGAATTATATGTAGGAGGTGTGTTTTGTTTTATCTCTCTCGTTTCTCATTTCATTTCTCATATTTTTAGTAAAGTAATAATTCAATATTATGATCTCATAAAAATTAAATTTCAGTAGTTATAGGATAAAAACTATGTAAACCCATATATATTTCTTGGTATGATCAAAATTGTCATTTTTCCTTCACATTTGAAGTAGAATGAAAAATATTATAAATGGGTTCAAATATGAAAAAAAACACTCTTATATTTTATTGAATACTATTGATAATGATCGTGAAACCATTTATGATCTTTACAAGTCACTTGTGCATAAATTGGATTCTCATATTTCTCGATAAGACTTCAATTAAATTTTCACTATTATAGTTTGATTAAAATGAAATATCATCATTTAAAAGTTAAAAATCGAATAAATAAAAGTTGGATAGGTGAGGTAACTTTGGATAATGTTCAACGAGTCATTTCTAATGATTAGGAATCAATTGTGGGTAAATTGGATACTTTTATTTTTTTTATTATGATTGGAAGCACTATTTAACCATTTATAAGTTCATTAAAATGTAATATCTCATATTAGTGGGTTAAAATCGAGAAAAAAAGTTATAATTTATGATTTAACCTAGGAGAAAAATCCTCAAATAATTATTGGTTTGTAAGAATCAATGACAATTCAATTTAATGCCTATAATGATTTGTATGAAGGAAAGTATGATTTCAAATTATATACAGTTGTTTATAAAAGTAAAATTTATCATGTTGGGGTCAAACCCAAGAAAAAACAACAATTGATGTTAAAACTTATAAAAATTATCTTTAAGTTAATTATAATATATAAAAACAATCTATATGTAAATATAATACTTGAAAATCTTGGTATGATTGATAGTTTATTTCCCTTTAAAATTATAATGAAGTAGTAAATTGTGTAATAGGGTCCAAAACCAATCAATAAAACTATTATTTACACCAAATCCTATAAGATTTATCAGAGATTCATTTATGATCTATATTAATAAAATTTTCATTAATCATATTCCTATATTAATTGGTATAATTAAAACAAAATTTAACCTTTTATATTTTTATTGAAATGACTTATCTCTTATCATGTGGTAAAAACTAGGAAAACAATTTCTGATTAACATTTAAACCTATAAAAATAATACTAAAAACATTTATGATCAATATAAATCTGTTTTGAATTGATATTATGCTCATATTGTTTTCTATAATACATAGTATGATATCACTTTATTAATTATTTTTAATAACGGAATAATTGCCTATGTGGGGGTTAAAACTATAAAAATGAGTTATGATTGATGTGAAAATTTAGGTAGATTATCATTAATTAATTTATGATTGATAGGAACTCTATAAACAATAGTTTTATATAAATACTGTTCATTGTAATCAAAAGTATCATTTTTACTTCACATTTATATTAAAGTGAAAAATCATATAAAATGGGTCAAAGAATGAAAACATACTGTGATTTAAAATAAATCTTAGTAAAATGATCATAGATTAATTTATTACCACTACGTAAAAAATACTCATCAATTTGTTTTTTTAATTTATTGATATGATCAAAAACACCATTTGGACTTTTATTCATTTTATTAAAATAATAATCTCATGTCAAAGGGTCAAAAATAAACAAATGGCTTTAATTTTATGTGTAAAATGAGGAGAATAATCCTTGAATCATTTTTAATCTATTAAAACCAATCAGGAGTAAACAAGATACCTAATTTGATTGGTATGACATAAATTATGATTTCACATTATTGATAGTTTTTAATAAAGAAAAAATCCCCCTTCTAAGAGTCAAAACCAAAAAAACAAGCTCAGATTGATGGAAAATATTAATAAAAATAATCTTTATACCATTTATTAAAATGAAATATCTCTTGTAAGAAGGACAAAAATGAACAAATAGGTTTTTATTTATGTTTAATCCAAGGATAATAATCCTTGAATCATTTTTAATCTAATGAAATTAATCTGGTTTCAATATGATGCATGGGTTTATTGGTGTGACATAAAGTATGATTTCACATTATTGATAGTTATTAATAAAGTAAACATCACCCATGAAGGAGTCAAAACCATGAAAACAAGCTCAGGTTGATGTTAAATATTATTAAAATTATCTTCAGGTCATTTATGATATGTGTGAATCATAGACACACCATTTTGATACTTTAATTTCTCAGTATGTTTAAAAGTAATATTTTTCATCTATATTTTTAGTAACATGAAAAATAATATAAAAGTGGTCGACACCAATAAAACATACATGTATAGACATAATAAACTTATAATAGTAATCATTGATTCATTAATGATATGTATCAATCAACAATTCACTAATTGGATGGTCTGATTTCATTGTATGGTTGAAATTCCATTTAAACATTAATATGTTTATTAAAACGATATATATCCTGTTATGGTAAGAAAACCAATAAAATTAGTTATGATCGATGAGTAAAACTATGAGAAAAATAAATAAATATTTTTTTATATAAGTAATAAATATCATATCAATTTATTTACCGTATTGGTGAGTGGGATTGAAAGTTTGATTTCACTGTATTAGTAGTTCTTAATGAAGGAAAAATCACTATTATAGGGGTCGAAACTGAGAAAAAAAAAGAACGAATTGATTCGAAAACACACCATAATGATCTTTATAATAATTTTTCTCTATATGAATATTCTATACATCAATAAGATACCCTAATTACTTATCTTAATACAAATTTTTTTTAAACTTTGCATTTATTACAAAGTTATGAATCATGTTAAATACGTAAAAACCAAGAAAATGCAGTTGGATAGACATGAAAAATTAGTGGAATTAGCATAGATTCATTTAGGTTCTGTATGAATCAACCACACATCAATTGAATAATTTTATTACTTGATAAGATAAAAAAATTATCCTTTTATACATTTATTAAAACAACATATATCTTTCTAAGGGGTCAAAATAGGGAAAACGAGTTCAAATTGATGTTTAAATATAGGATAAAATCCATCAAAACTTTTTTATATCTTTATGAATAAACTATGTGAAAATATTATGTCTTTATTGATGGATATTATTAGAATTAACATTTCACATAATTAATATTGGTTAATAAATTAGAAATCATCTATATAGTGGTAAAAACTGAGAAAACAACCTCGGATTGATGTGAAAACTATGTAAAAAGTTTTTCATGTCTTTTATGATATGTATGAATAATTTAAAAATCAAGATGATTCTTGAATTTCTCAATAGGATCGAAAGAATCATTTATTCATTCTATATGTAGTAAATTGATGAATCTTGTAAATGCAGTCAAAAACAAGAAACACACTAGGATTGACATTAATACCTATGATGATTTGATTTGACTCATTTAAGATATATATATATATATATGTGACTCAAAAATGAACCAATAAGATTCTTGGATTTCTCCATATGACCAAAAATGCATTTTAGGCATTTATAGATTTATTAAAATATCATATCTATCATCATAGGGTTAAAAGTGAGAAAAAAATTCTAATTGATGTGAAAGAATAGTAAAAAATCATTGAATTGTGTTTTATACATAGTAATCAACTAGGAAATAATATATTGATAGATTTTTTAGAGCAATATATTTTATGATGTCACATAATGAACAGTTGTTAATAAAGACAAATCACTCTTGAAATGGTCAAAATCATGAAAACTAGCTTGGAATGACATGAAATTTTTTTAAATGATATTTAATTAATTTTTAATTTATATGAATCACTTAAATGTTATTTTGACTTCTTAATTTCATGGTGTGATTGAAATTTCATTTTTCCCTTCATATTTTTTGTGAAGTGACAAATCACGTAAAAGGGATCAAAATTGAGAGAACATTATTATATTGGATTAAAAAAACTAGAAGAAAATTTATTGAGTCGTTTATGATCTATAGGATTCAATTTTGCTTCAATAAAATGCTGCAATATCTTGATTTGTTTGAAAACACCATTTAACCAATTATATGATTATTAAAATGGCATATATACCATTTAGGGGGTCAAAACTGAGAAACATAGTTATGATTTATGTGTAAACATAGGATAAAATCCTCAAATAAATTTTTATATGTATAAATAAAACATGAATTAATATAATTCCCAAATAGATTAGAAAAACAGAAAGTATGCCTTCAAAATATTAATAGTTGTTAATAAAGTACAAATCATCAATGTATACATAAAAACTAAGAAAATAGGCTCAGATTGATGGGAGAACTTAGTAAATTTATATTTAAGTCATTTATGATATGTATAAATGATCTACAAAAAATTCATATACCTAAATTTCTTGGTATGACCAAAAGTTCCATTTCTCCTTTAGATTTCAGTCAAGTGAAAAATCACATAAAATGGGTCTGAACTGAGAACATGAACTTGAATTTATATGAAAACATAATAGAATGATCATAAATCCATTTATGGTATATAAGAATCCACTATGTGTCAACCATATGCTTTTATTTCTCCGTATGATTCAATGTTTATTTTTACCTTTATAATTTGATTAAAATGACATATCATAATTTAGGGGGATAAATATGAAAGATGTATTTGGATTTATTTGGTAACTTAAGATAAATATCATTGTGTCATTTATGATATATAGGATCCAACCAAGTGTCAATCAGATTCTCGAATTGTTCGATATGACTCAAATAAAACTATTACATTTGAAATTCTATTAAAATGATATATCTTTGATAAAATGGTCAAAACTGAGAAACAATAGTTAGATTAGTGTGAAAATATAGGAGAATGATCATTGATCTATTCGTGATCTTTAGGAATCAATTTTTTCCAATCAAATTCATGAAATGCTAGGCATAATTAGAAACATCTTCTAACCATTTAAACGTTTATTAAAATGACATATCAACTACTATGGGTAAAACCAAGTAAAAGAATTATTATTGATGTGAAAACTAGTACAATAATTATCATATCATTTATGATTTTTAAAAATCAAATGAGCATCAATCTAATGCTTGGATTGATCAATATGATCATAAGATAGTTTTACGCATTAATATCTGTTATTAAACTGATAATTATATAGCTTAATTAAATATTTGACACTAAAATTACATTATTTTATTAAATTATTCAGTATTTATGATGGTTTATTCATGTCATAATGGATAAAAAATTATTCTATACTAAATAAATAAATTTAATTTTAATAAATTGAAGCTTGATTTTATTTGTTTCATTAATTATTTTATGTCATATGTATAGTTAGATAATAAAAGAAGATATGAAGAGTAATTTGGAGATATTTGGTTTATTAATGTATTTTTAGTTTTTGTTTTGGTATGGATGTCAATTTTTATAATATATATAAAACAATTATCCATTAGAAACTATCGATGATAGTCACTAATGGTTATTTATTTGTTTTAATGTCATGTAATGACAACCATTAGTGATCTCTATTTCCCATTAGTGATGAGGAAACTATAATTTCCAAAATCAATCGCTTGATAGAAACTGAAGTCCAATAGTGACCACTTTTGGTGGTCATTATTTACTATTATTGTAGTATATATTTATAATTAATTTGTTACATATATGAATTAGTAACACATCTATCTGACATACAGTATCATTGGTACGATTGAAATTGTGTGGTTTCATTTAAAGGTAGGATTTTGGTTCCAAATGTTAAAAACATACATAAAACTGAGATAACACTATTATATTCTCAATTGATACTATAATAAAAAAATATGGATAATTAATTTACACTTTATAGTAATTAAATTTACATCAATATAACCCAAGGTGTGGCTGGTATGACTTAAAGTGTGTGTTTTTATTTAAAAGTGACATTTTATTTCAAAATTTGTGTCTCATGGTCAAAATGGAGCAAATTAACATAAATTTTCAACATACTTTAGAACAATAATATATTATTCATTTTTTCTATGTAATAAGTAACCATATATCATTCCAATTTAAATTTATCATGGATTATATAACCTATCAATTATGATTATTGTGTTATATTAAATTACTAAAATAATAATTGTTATAAATATAGACACATGTTTATTGTATGTGAATTTGGGTTGATCATTGGAGAATATTTAAATTGATAATTTTTTATATTTATTTATTGTAAATATTTTTATTTTTATGTGAAATTTACATTGATTAAATTTTATTTTATGAAAATTCTTTCATATAATAACATTATTGAAATTATGGTTCAATGTAAATTAAAATTGTTTGTTATGTTTATTTTCATATTTGTAATACAATTTTAATTATTTTTATGTTGTTTATAATGTGTTTCAAAGAATAGTATATATAAGTGTTACCACTCTACAACAACTAGTAATTTATTTAATCAATACTAGGAATAGTTCTTATAAAGGTTGCTTTTATCAATGATCAAATCAAAACTAATAAAATTTTCTTTTATCGATACTAGAAAATATGTTAATAAATTCCAATTTATCAACACTATGTTTAGAAATAATAAAGTTTACCTTTATTGGTATTTTTTATAGTGCTAATAAAAGTGTATTAATTTTATCATCACTTATAACATAAATTATATTTTAATGTGTAGTGGAAGAAATAGTGAATGGTCACACTTGATTGGAGTGGAAAAAATTAATTAGAGATAGAATAAACCATGTTATGGTTGTGAGTAAAAAATCATTTTTTCATTAAAAAATTCACTTGAAGGGTAGAAATCTATAATAGAACATGGTGAAATGGCCATGTATGACTTGGTCAGATTTTTTAATGTTATAGGATTGAGAAAATTACTAGAAATAAAATCTCCAATAGCATATAAGGTTTATAGTTTAGTTTCCATGAGAGATTATTTTGGTCCCCAAGCATTTTTCATTAACTTAATCCTTCTCAAAACCTATAGAAAGTTATGTAACACCACAATATTTTAAAATAAAAAAATTGTGTTAAATATAATATAAACCATTAAATAATTATGTTATATGGCCCATGAAATATATTTCATTAAATTTAATCTCTTCAGTAATATGAGATACACGCAACCCCGCATCCAAAAGAGCTAAAAAATAAAATATTATTATAAAATAGTCCTTAAATTGGAGGGTATGAATAGGAATAAATAAATTTTTAAAACTCTATTGTTTAAATATATATGAAATAAATTTATTTTTAATAAATTTAATAGAATTAAAAAAATTATTTGAATGTAAAATATATTTTTTTCTAAACGGGTTTTTTATGCACAATGTGTTTTTATCAATACAAATCAAATTAATCATTTTAAATGAATTATTTTATTGAAATATATATATATATATATAATAATTTTTTTCATTGTTCTTATTTTTTTATATGCTTGGGATAAGAATAAATCAAATTTTATTCTTAAAAACTGTATGTTTCTAAAAAAACAGTTTCTTTGCATTTCATGCACCTATAAAATATGCTATTTTTAACACTTTTAGAAAATGTATGTTAAAATTATAAATTCATTTTTTTAAATCATCATATAAAATTTATCATAAAGCGAATGTTTTGGATTATTTTGAAATGGTTGATTTTTCAGTGAATACTGAAAATAATTATTTTTCAAATATTATTCTGTCTTATCCATAAATTATGAAGTTAAAGTTAGTAATATTATTTTAATTTTATTTCAAATTAAAAAAAGTAAAATTTCGTAATTTTTAAAATAATAATTTAAATTTTAATAATATTTATACCCAACTTTGGTATAAGTATATTTTTAATATTAAAATTGTAATTTTTTTAAAACTATTTTTAATTAAGTAAATTTCCACCATTTTAGTTAATTAAACTAATCTTTCAGAAATAATTTTTTAAATTAAATTTATATAATATATTAATAAAAATATTAATTTAAATACTTATTTTTATTATTACTAGTCATAAAGTTAATATAATATCATTTTATGATTAAAAAATGAATTTATTGAAAACACTTTTTTGACTCATCTACGGGTTTTATATTAAATTAAATTCTTACAAATATGTCAGTTGAATTTTATAAAATGGATTACATATTTATAATAATAAAAATTAATATTCTATAATAATTTTAAATAATTTATTGGTCATAATTATTAGAAAAGATGGTAAAATTTATTTACCACCATTAAGGTTAAAATGAGGTTTTACGTGTTACATGTGCTTGTGTTAAAATTAACTTTAGAAAACATACAATTTTTATTTTAAAATATGGTTTCATAATTAAGATAATTGGATATAATATTATAATATAATGATTAATTTATTTTATTATTAATGGGAAATTTCCTAGGATCAATAAAGTAGTTACCATGGTGAAAATTTAAATAGTAAAAGTAAGAAAACATAAACGATAATAGTGAAAATGATTCAAACATGATTATTTTTATATGGTGAATATGTGGATTGAACTTAGATTACATGAAATATATTATTTATAAATTATTTAGGAACTTGTTAGGATAGTGAATTCCCACTATTGGATAGTTTTGGGTACTTGCAAAAATATCACTCATCTCAATTATTAACGGGATTTCCCTCCCCTAACATATTAATAAACATAAAGACAATTTTCTTGTCTAAAATATGAAAAAATATCTCCCAAACATCCTTTTTAACATTATATATACTATGGTTATCCCACAATATCATCTTTAGGCTCCTTAAGAAGAGATCCAAATATGGTTTCTCTGAGAGAAAGTAATCATCTTAACAAAACTATTTCTTTGTCTTTCTTCTATTATGACATTAAATTATTAATTAAAACATAAAATATAATCATACCAGTATAGACCATATAATTATATTTTATTAATTTTATGTAATAATATTTATCAATCTATTTCTCTGTCAAATGGGAAACAAATTCATTGCACATGTGTACGACGAACTACCTCCTTGCGAACTGATGTGATTATTTTTCAATCACAAACTCGCATGGATTGTCATAATTATAAAAATAATGAATATATATTATACATATTTAATGATAAAAATTATTTACACTTAATACATCATCCACTTCCTTACCCTTTCACTATTAAGGGAATGATATCATTTCTCATGCGTACACACGACACACTGTCTCCAAAATCGATGTGATTCATTTTCTATGTATAACATTAAATAATGGCTTTAAAAAATTATATAATGAATAAATATTATATTTAAAACATTAATTTAGTTCTTGATATGATTTATATATATCCTATACACAAGAACTAGGTCTTACCTTATAAAACACACATGAGAAACGAATTAGTTAACAACCTAAACATTTGTAAAAATGAAATGCTACTAACAAATAAAAATTAAGATGTTATAATATCATCACATATGATATTTAAAATATTAAGATGGTTTATTTATAAATCAATAACATGTCTAAAATTCTTTAAAATGGGGATAAATAATTTTTAGTTAAAGGGAAATGTGAGGTAAGGGACTTTGGCTGAATTTCCTTTCATTAAGGCATATTGTAATATTATGAACCTAATTTCATTATATGGTGTATATAATAACAATTTTATATGTAATATCATAAAACCTTCATACTTATTAATTTTATTTGATATTATAAGTCTCTGAGTGTAATGAAATTTGATTATATTAATTTTTATTTCCACCTTTTTATTTGGATTTACATTTGATACACATAATATATTCATTGATTAATTCTCACTTCAAAGTTATGATATTTGTAGGGGTTTCCCATCTCAATTTGTTTTACATGGAGAATATTTCATGTTATATACCTATATTATTTATGAGGTGTATATATTATGCCAATGATATGTTATATATTTAATATCTTTATATTAAAGGTATTTTGTTTTTCATTTTATTATATTCCTTTCATGGGGATTACAAATGAAAATTTACCAAAGTAGTAAGAGAATTGTGTTTCAATCCCATATTAATTAGGATTTTTTATTCATGAATTTCTATTAAGGGAAATTATTTGATAATTGTCTACTGAAACCCTTTAATTTTCATCTCAAATAGTTTATTCATGAATTTTTCATGTTGTAATAATATTTTTCAATCTTTTTTACTTAAAATGACTGAGAATATGTTTTTCATAAAATACAACATTATTTCTCTATTTGATCAAAATTACTTTTCTTCTAAATCCATGTTTTCTAAGAAAAATTCAAAAATGTTTTACTATAATTATCTAAATTTAGTTTTATTCCCAGTTGTATTTTTAAAAAACGTTTCAAATGTAATATTCTAGTCATTTTCCAAATAATTTACTTTTTAATTTTCTTATAAAAATGTGAAAAGAATCTTTCTTTTAACTTACTCTACATGAAAGAAACATTCATTACATCATGACCAATCATTTATTTGAAAACTAATTTACACATTTAAATGTCTATTTAAATATTTTTTTTAATATTATGGACATGTATTGTTTTTTTAATTTTTTTTAAAATTTTATAAATATATATTACAAAATAATGTTTTTAATGATTTTTTTATGTTATTTCTTTTCATCATTGAAAATAACCCTTTATTTTACATATACTCTACTGAAGATATGTTATAATGATTCCATACTTATTTTTTTCTCTAGATGGATTGCATTCAGTTTGATCAGGTAAAGAATTGAAATTCATTTTCTTGATTAATTTATGTAATCATTAACATTCCTTTGAAATATTAAATTTCTTATTATAATATGATATCAAATTTCCTCTAAATATCAATATTATTTTCCATGGATATAATTATTCCTTAAACCATATATCATTTCTACATAAAGTTTTTTACTTTGAATATTATATGAAAAGCTAGGGAAATATTGATATTTAGTATTATTTATTCATTGTGAACATTTATTAATAAGGAATATTAACCAAGAATTAAATAGATAATTAGATATATGAGGAGTGCATTAGAAATTCAATGATGGGTGTAATTATAATTATATAGACCTTTGATGCATCAATAGTCTCATGAGTTGTATCAATAAGCATACATTAAATTGGTTTTTAACCATAGTTTTAAATTGTCTTATAAAAGGTCATGCTAGTATAGATATCATGATGCACGAGATCATGTTTCCAAATATTAATAATTTCCTTCATTAAGAAATCAGTTATTATTGTCCATGATATTATTTCCTTGATATTATCAATGGATTCATTTTTTGGTCTTGTTATTGATTAAATGGAATATGTTTTTAGGCATTTTCCTTTCTGTATTGATTAAGAAATGTTGATTCATGATAGCTTCTCCTTTATTAAACTATTATTGAGAACCTAATCTCACCCATATTTTGTTTCCTTTCCCAGGATATGAAGAATGAATCTTTGAATGAGTTCAATGATGTAGAATTTTTACTTTCACAGTGTTTTATTTAATTTTTTATAATGTAAGGAATGACTCATGTATGTATATAGTTTACCAAGAGTAATAAAATATTCGGTCCATTGGGATGTGATTGCTTGTATCTAGAACTAATTAAATAAAGTAATTGACTTTGAGCTACTAGGATTAGGGTCTTTAAAGCTTACTTCTGAGAAACCCTCATTGTCTGGTGCACGGCATCACCAACATCAACTCTTCATCTTCCCCAATAAAAAATGAAAATCAAGTTGTTGTCTTCCCATAACTATTCCCATCCATGTAATCCCAAAAATCCAATCTCCCTAAACTGTTTATGTGTAATAAGAAAACATTCATAACTCTCTATCAACTTATCTTCCTAGGATCTTCAACCACAATGATGCCCTTCTCACCAATAACGCTAGATGCAGAGACTCCCATGTCCATTCCTAACCATGCACTGAATCTCTATCTCTATAGTTGTCAATTATTCCTATAATATTTGCGGCCTCATTCCATAGAGTATACATAAATCACACCATCATCTTCTCCACTTTGCACCAGATTCTTCTACACTATTCTTGTGCCATCTTTACACCATGTCATGCCACATCCATGCACTCTGATCAGCCACTTTGTCTCCACTCTTCATGTTGGCTATAGTGTCCCACCATGTTTGAGAACTGAATGTTCCAAATGAATAAAAAATTAATATTTAAATGAATAACACAAAAAACATGTAGGATTTAATGTGTTTTATAAAGGATTTCCAACTTCCCTGGGAGAAAGTGGGCCTATTATTTATTACTCTTATACATTGGAAGCAATGGAGGATACACGAGATTACAGCATGAAAATACAATTCATGGGATTAAATTCTATATAAAATAGAATATAACAACTATAATTAATGGTTGTTTGGTATAGATTATCTACCCTTAAAAAAATTATCATCATCGACTACTTCCATAGTCTATGTTAATAGATTCATGACTAGTATAGTTGGTTGCTGCTAAAATAAATTTATTTCTAAAAGTCATTCCTCAATTCATTCCATACTTGTTTTACACCCATATTGGGAGTAACAACAATAAATATCCCCCTCAAAACTAATTTGAAGTCGAATCCAAACTCCACAACTACAAATATAGAATTTACCATGCCGATCAGGCTATCATTTTCTCAATGTTTCTCCCAACCATGGAAGCCAATAACGGTGATCTCAACAGCCACATCATGAATATTTTTATAAAACTATCTTATCCCCTCTTACATAGATCCATAACCACAAAATTTCTTTTCTCACATATAACACTTAAATTATAGAACCGTATATCCATTCCCAACCATGCATCAACTCTATCTCTCTCTCTCTTCATAGTTTACAATTCTACTCATCATATTCACAAACTCGTTCTATATAGCATGCTGACATCATAATGATCACCTGTCACATCTTCTTATTCAATCTGGAATATTTTATTTCAATCCATGATTTCTACCCTCTATCATTTGATTCCATCTACATGAATTGTTTTTGACCACCCTATCTCCACTCTTCATGGACACTACAATATTCCACTATATTGGGGAACATAATGTTCTAAATGATGAAAAAAACATGAATGGAATTGAAAAACAGAGAAATGTGAAGGATTTATCATGGTTCAGAAAGGATTACATACATCCATAGGAGAAAGGGACATGTTCTTTATTTCTCTTCTATTTTTGAAGTGTCGGATGATACATGGGGTTATAGTAGGTAACTACATTTTCATGGGACTTGATCCCATTTTTATGAGTAAGGAATAATCATAATAATTTTTTGTTTGGGGTAGATCATATGCCTTGAAAAACCTCCTCATCATTGACTACATACATGGTATAATCAAATTATTTCATAGTTTTTATGTTTGTTTTCAATCTAATGATATTAATTATTGATGATCCTTCCTCAATTCATACTATCCATGCTTGACTCCAAAATTGAGAGTCTCCCCCAAAAATATCCACCTCACTACCAATTTGTGGTTAAAGAAAAACCACCCTAATACAAATATGATATTTATTATAAAGATCAAACTATTAACTTCTCACATCCATTCACATCCATGCAAGCTCACAAATAAAGTATACACATTCACAACATTAAATTGTTATTACTGTATGTCCAATCAACTTAATTGACTTTGTAATCACATCGCTTCCCTTCTCACTGGTAAAACATGAAGAAATGTTTCCCATATACATTCCCAACCATGACCCATATCTCCATCTCTACAGTTTAAAACTTTCCCCATTTTCTTTATAACCTCATTCCATATAGAATGCTAACATCACAATTCCCACGCATCCAATCATATTCTCCACTCCACACCAGCTTCTTCTGCTCTACGATAAGTCATGCTTTACACCGTTTGATCAACTCTAAATATTTTTTATATGACCACTGTATCTCTAATATCCATTATGACTATAGATTTATACCATTTTGCAGCACTAAAAGTCCCAAACAATGAAACAAACCTGAAATGAAATCAAAAACACAAAAATACAAAGAATATAATTTTTTTGACTAAGGATTGTTTACATCCATGGGATAAATTGAGAATATTCTTTATTTCTATTTTTTAGATAAAACTTCAGATTATTCATGGTATTATTGTAAAAAAAACTATGTTATCATGTATTAAAGATGGAAGAATAATCATCATCAATGTTATTTTGGGGTATATCATCTACCATGGAAAAACTCCTCATCGCTGAATACTTCTATAGTATAAGACAATTAATTCATGGTTAGTATGGTTGGTTTTCACCTAAATAAATTCCTTAGTTACAATCCTTCCATAATTTATGATATTCATGTTTGACTACTGAATTTGGATTATCCGCAAAAAACTCCCTCCCACATCAATTTTTTGTCGAGAAAAAACCTTACTACTATAAATATATGCTTTACCATGAAGATTGATCTATTCTATTTTCATAGCTATACCTAACCAGGCGAACCCACAAAACCGGTCTCTATGCCCATAGCATGAAAAGGTTTCTAACCTTATCTCTACTTAACTTCATTGTCTCTATAACAAAAATGATTCTCTACATAGTGGAAATTCTCAAAGTAGAGACTCCCACATCTGTTCTAAAGCATGAAACATCTCTCCAAATACTTTGTTTAAAATCATGCTCTTCATCTTTAAATCTTTATTCCACAAAACATGTCAGCATTCCAATCATCACACATTCGATAATGTTATCAACTTCGGACCAACTTCTTCTTCTCCATGCTTGTGCCAAATGTCCACCATATGATGCCAACTCATTTCACTATTCATGACCACACATTCTCAACTCTACATTTCCACTTTATCATTCCACCATGTGGAGGTACTAAAATTAACAAATAATGAAAAAACAAAAAAAATGAAAAACACAAAAACATGATGAATTTAACATGCTTTGGAAAGGTTTTCCTATGTCCACACGATAAAGGGGGTAGTTATTCTTTTCTCTTATTTGGATGAAACATTAGAAGTTACATACTTAATGGTTGTTTGATCTATAAAAACTACCCTTGAAAAACCTCCATATTGTTGACTACTTATGTGGTATATAATAATGGATTATTTACAGGTATATTTGGTTGTTTCCTGAAGAAATTAATTTCTAATAGTCCTTACACAATTCATTCAATCCATGTTTGTCTCAAAAATTGGTAGTGGACCCCATAAATATCCCCATCACAACCAATTTTTAGTCATATCCAAACCTAATTATCGAAAATACTGGCACTACCATACAGATTGAGCTTTTTTCTTCTCAAATTTATTCCTAACCATTCAATACTAAAAATATATTCTCCATGTGCTCACTATGAAAATGTCTATAACTCAATATTTTCTCCTCTTCCATGGCTCCACAACCACAACATTCCCCTTTATACCAGTAATAATCGAAGTAGAGACTCCCAGAGCCATTCTCAACCATGAATTAGCTCTCTATCTCAATAATGTATATTATCCCATTCATCTTCATAACATCATTCCATACAACATGCCAACACCACAACAATCATCTATCCCATAATTTTTTACTATAGACCAACTTCTTCTACTCCATACTTTCCCCTAATCTACACCATGCAATGCTACCTCCTTCTATCAAAATTTGAAAAATGGAATTTTTATTTTAAAAAATTAAATAAGTGAAGTGTTTCATTAGTAATACGGGTTTCTATAGAACAAAATGATTTTTATCACTTAAAACCTAGACAAGAGTTCCAAATCATTAGACATTCTAGCACCGTTCTTTTTCAAAAAATAATTAATATGTTTGTTATATATATATATATATGTGTGTGTGTGTGTGTTTATAGTTATAAATATATTTATATAATTATAAATATATTTTTATTTATAAATATGGTAATAAATATATTTATATTTAGATAATATAAATAATTTAAAATTTTATAAAATTGTAAAATAATATAACTATAATTATATAAAAATATTTATTTTTCAAAACATATTTATATTTATAATTTTATAAATATATAAATAAATTTATAATTATATTTTTAAAAATATTCATATTTATAATTATAATTATAATTATATAAAGAAATTATTTTTTTTATAATTATGTGAATATAAATATAATTATAAAATTATATTTCTATTTATATTTTTAAAAATATATTATCATATTTATAATTATAATTATATTTTTAGTTTCATAATTGAATTGTATTTACAATATTGTAGGTATAAATGTTTATGTAATTAAATAAATTTATTTTTATTTGTAAACATAATTATAACTATATTTATAATTATATAAATACATTAATAAATATGTTTGTAAATATTAATACATTTAAATAATTATATAAATTTATATTTTTAATAATAAATTTATATTTATATTTTTAAAACATTAATTACATTTATATAATATTATTTATATTCATGTAAATATTTATATTTATAATAAAGTCTAATTATAGTTATATTTCTAATTTCATTGTTTTATTTATATTTATAGAAATATATTATTTTTATAATTATAAAATTATGTTTATATTATATTTATGTAAATATTTTTATTCATAAAATATTTATATTTTCATGTATATGTATAATATTTAATATTCATAACTTGGAGATGGCTCTGTAAGAGGAACCATCATTGGCAAGGTCTTTTCTCCAGCTCATGTTAAATTGTTTAATTTTATCAAGTAATTGAAAATTTAGTTATGTAATTTTGATTTGAAAATTTCTATAGATATATAAATTCTAAAGCAACATTTCATTTGTTCAATAATTATGTTTTTTATGTATATAATGTGTATCATTGGAATAAATTATTGTTGACATCTCCCCCCCTGATAGAACAACCTGGAATATGAATCTCACACCAACTCCATGTTCAACATGTATGAAACTTTCGTATACTAGGTACAGGTGTAGGTTCCTCCCCATGTGGAGCCTCTACCTCAATAGAGGTCATATATAGTTGTGTGGTTACTATTTTTGTGTAATACTCTTTTGGTGTGAGCAGCTTATTATACTATATTACAAGTGCATCCACGTATTATTGAGTAGAGGACATTACGATATAATATGTGGAGCCACATTTCAACGGATATAGTGGAATGAAAGGATCCCTTGATGATATCAGAAATATGATATAAAATAATTTATCCTCAGAATAAGTGTCCCCCAAGGTCTACATATGCCGCGATATCAGGGCCAGGTCTCACTCTATCATAGGTCTAGAGATTTCAACCGTAGGATATATTTGAGATGAATATGGTATATCAAATTCATAATTAATTTTATTTTCCATGAGAACTTATTTATATTACGTAATATTCTCTACCTAATGTGAAAACCATCTCTATCTATGGTATAAGATAATCTACAAGAGTCTCTCTTGAGAATCGCTCTCATTTTCCTCATCTATTCCCTCGCCTATGTCCCCATCTCTTTCCTTCATCTGGTGGGTGTAGGGGAAGTTCATCATCCTCAATAAGAATATTCATCTTATCATATTCCTCAGGTTCCTTAGTATGATCATGTGGATAGGGATATAAATATGTCTCCTCATCATAGATACTCTAACTTATAAACAAATAGGATCTTCAAGAGCCACCAAATCTTAGTGATCTATATATTTTTTTAACAAATTCATCCTCTTGATGATTTTTGAGATGTAAAATCCACTCTATTCTATCTGAGTGTAAATCAAATAACATTCTAAAATATATAAAATATGGTATAAAAATATATAAAAATTTTTAATAAGCATACTAACTATTGAATTCCTCTCCAAATATATGTAAGGTATGTGATATAATGTCACTGATACCAATATGTGTAATCTCCTAGATTAGTTAACTGGAGGCATGTTTTGGGATATCCATGTTGAAATATATTTTATTAGTCATACTTCTCCCAACACTCAATGTGACATTAATGATAGTGCGGTTAATTCATCTTTTATATACCTAAAAGAATATTAAATTATAATTCATCAATATATCCTGGTGAAATGGGGATATGCTACGTATAACCAAATAATAAAATGACTCAGTCTGTTTGGTTATACTCAAAGATGTGGAATTGGATGTGTTACACCACTTCACCATGGTTTATAACTACAGTTGTACATTATAGTGGAAGTGAGGAGTATAAAAATCAAGTATATGGAGTCTATAAAACCTAAAATTCCAACTCAGAAAATAATACATAAATTAGCACAATAATGTTGATAAGTTATTATTTCAAAATCTTAAAATTTTAATAACAAAAAAATCATATAAACATAATTTATTTTTAACTTTCATTAGTGGGATGTATATTATCAAAATGTTATCAAGATCTATGGACACTATTCCTCAGGTAATGTATATAACATTGAGTCTAACTACTGATAGAGAAAAAAAGGCTCCTCCATCTAAATTTTTGAATAATAATACAATAATGTTGAATTTTTTTTAATTGTAATGATATGTTTTATTATAAATAAAAAAAAGATGGTATAACAATAGATAAATAATGACTCCGACCATCTCTATAGCATAGATAAAATTTTACAATTCCAACCATCTCTCCATCCTAGAGATTTTTTTGTATGGACCCATCCTTAAAAAATTATATAATCATATGTCTTTATTCGATACTTAAATTTCTCTAATTTCAGATTACCTTTTAGGTTTAGAGTTTTAGATAATTAGGAAATAACTATTATATAACAAACTCATACCTTATAAAGTGGAAACTTCCACTCAATATCTATTTTCCCAAAATATAAAAATTTTAAAATGAAACACATTTTTTCATGAAAAATATTAATCACTTTAAACATGGGATGAGCACAAAAATATGGGATGAGCACAAAAATTTCAGTGAGGTATATAAAAGAAAAAAATCTATTAGTCCAGTGAAAACATAAAAAATTATAAAATTATTCCCTTTTCCACATTATTATTTTTGAATTTAAAATAAATAATATAAAAAATTAAAAAAAGCTTTTTCTCAAAGAATACCTTTAGAAACCATAACAATAAAATAGAAACTGTTATAATAAACATAGAGCATTATATTCATAACCCATGTCAAAGTCATGTAAAAAATAACTGGACCCCAATTAAATCCATAGGAGAAATATCCCTAGTTAACACTATAATTATTTCCTTTTAATAAAATTAACATTTTTCAACACATTGGAGAGCTATTCCAGGCTCACCCATTATACTTCTTTTATTGGGATTACCCATCGTATTATGTGTATCGGGCTCACTCATCATATAAGCTATATCAAGAAAAAATTCCATCATCAATAATGTTCAAGTACCTTTTAATAAATAAATTTTTTTAATATTTCACCTTTTTATCATAAATACCTTGAAATAATATTTTTATTCTTAATCAAAACACTTTACATTTTCACATGAAAATAGATAAAAATACCCTTTCTCTTGAAAAATCTTTAAAATTATAAATCCCCAAAATATTATGGAAATGAATTAATTTGGAATTAGAAATGGAAAACATTAAATTAATATTACTGTAAAATAAAACCCTTGATGTCATGATTTTTTTCATCTCATATATGTTAAATAAAATCATTCTTTTTCACTTTGGTAAAAGGAGTCAAAAGTGACTCATACAGAAAATGGTGAAAAGATTCCTTATTAAAATATTATAAATAAAATAATATTTTGTAGAGAATAAATTATAAAAAACATTTAAGTATAAATAATAAATGTTTTAAATATTTAAATAACATGGACATGACATAAAAAGAGACAAAATTAAAACATTAAAAGATAATTTTAAATAAAAATTCTATTATGTTAAATATTGTCTAGCATCATATGTTCTATAACTCCTGAATAATAAAATTGTATTGTTTTTTAAATTGATTAAGAAAATTTTTAATTTTTCTTACCTTATTATTATCCCATTTATTTAATTTATTACCATGATTTTTTAAGTTAATTAATTAGTTATGTATTCGTCGGATGTTTCAGGGATGTCCAATTCATAATCCCAAAACAGCATCAGTATGATGATCATGGTAAAAGGGTTCAATGATCCGTTATCTAAGGAATTATAATATTTACATAATAATCATTTATATATATTAAAAACATTTTTATAAACATCCATGAATGTAATATAGGAGAAATAGATCACATCACTTCGTAGAGGAGGTAATCCACATGTATACATGAATGAAATTCTTATTTTACAGTGGATAGGAAGGTAAGATATTAGATGATATATTTTCAATAAAAATGATAATATTATCATGGATATCATATATATACACTAAATCCATTATTATTAAAATCTAATATAGGTAGTAATTGAAAACGAAACACATCGCTTTGTGGAGGTGGTAATCCACGCGTATATATGAGCAATGTTTTCATTTCCCATGAGATAGAAAATAATAAGAAATTTTGTTTTTTCATAATAATAATAACATTTAAAAAATTAATATGCTAAAGTTATTATTTCATCATGTTTAAATAATAACTAACGGAGTTTGAAGAAGAAATAAACTTGACATATGTCTGTTAGGACTTATTCCATCTCCTTGGATAACCTATTTTTCTTACTACTTAAGCCTTATGGGTTTGGAATGTGGGTGATATCAAGAACTCTCGTATGTGGGTATTGATGTTTATAGAGACTTGGTTAGGTATTGTATGAACTTATTGCTCTAAATTTGTGAGTAAGATAATAGATGAGGTTACCTTTTATAAGTGAGGGGAGGGGAACTCTTGGAAATACTTAAATTATTAAATTAATATAAATTAATTTTCCTATTAAAATGAAAATAAATTATATATTAGAAATAAAAGATTATTATGAGTCTAAATAAAATCATTTAATAAAATATGGGCATGTTTAAGTTATGTTTTCACCCTTAACTCTTTATTTTAATCGCCCATTAACTATATTAACTGCTACTTATGTATCAAAGTTTCTCACTCTATTGGAGTTTTGAAAGTAACTATAAATGGTACAGTGACCCATAAATGTAAAATGGTTGATATTATTAACCATATAACATTTACATGGCCTAAGATAATATTTTTATGAATTTTATATCATTTAATAAATTATCATTTATTATAAAATATCATTAACATCATTCTTGGAACTAGTAATTTAATTTGACTTTAATGTCATCAAAATATAAATGGAACTATAATATAAACTTTTAAAAAATATCTAATATGATATAAATATTTATAAATTTTTTTATAAACTATAACTTGCCCAAAAAATATTTCATTCACGGGTTTTAAAATCATTTATATGATTTTTAACCTCTTTGCCCAAGCACTATATTATTGTTTAATAATCTTTTAAAGTAAATATTTAATCAATAAAAATTCCAAATAAAATATCTTGATAAAAAAATAATTTATATTTAAAATAAAAATTTCTAACTAAACATAAACCTTTTCCACTGTGAAGAAAATTTATAGATATTAAAAAAAAAGATAATAACTTTTTTTATTCATTGTTTAAAATTATATCAATGTCATTATCAAAGAAGAGTGGTAAGAAATTGAAAATTTTTTAAACTTTTTTTTCATGGTAAAAATAAAATTGTCCAATTAAATATATATAATATTTTGGGAGATTTTTAGGACTTATAACCTTGATTTTAACATTAATTACCTTATTAACCCTTATAGAGGGGGAAAATATTTACTATGGTTACTATTCATAATAGAAAAAAAATAAAGGGATCTACTTTAACAAGAATCCCTCATGATTATAAGTATATAATATATTTTTATGATTAAATTTTTAGAAGTGTTAAAAATTCATTTTATATAAAAACCAAAAACAAAATAAAAAACAACTTTTAGAATAATGATTTTCTAATCGCAAAAATAAACTTATACCAAAATAATCTATAATGATGATTCCTATGAAATTAATTATATTATTTATAATTAAAATATTATTATATAACTTTATGATCAAATGATACTTTTAAATTTTTTTATTTAATTAAATGAAAAGAATGTTTTAAAAAAAATTAATTTTTCTACTATTCATTTAAAAATCATTATTTTCAGAAAAAACTAAATTTCACCCTTGGATACCGATGATATATTGAGTTTAAAAATAAATTTCATTTCTAAAAATGAAAATTAAATATTTAGAAATTAATCTTTTAAATAAAACCTTATAATACCTGAAAATGGATTTAATAAGAATAAAACTATTTCATTTTTGATTAAAAAATAACTTAATATTATTATAGAGAGTATAAATAGGTAAAATATAAGTAAAGAGTATTAATAACACATGAAATTGATTTTCTATTAAATTTACCTGGGTTGTATATTCTTCTCCCCTTTTTCAAGTTACATCCTCACAGTTTTATTCATTAGTTAAAAAGTTGGGATATTTCTCCTTCATATAATTTTTTGATTCTCATGTTGCTTCTTCAACCATATAGGTTATCCAAAAAACCTCAACTTGATGATTTACCTTATTCCATGACACTTGCTATTTGTGGAAAAAAAACATATACTGGTTGTTCTTTATAATAATTTTTTTTCTTGCAATTAAACTAATTTAGGTATAAATCCATGAGATACATCTAACACATGTTTTCATAACAATAAAACCTGAAATATGTCATGTACCTGAGATATAATTAATAGGAAACTGATCTAACTTTCTCTAGTATTTAATATGGTTCACTGATCCATGTACATAATATCCATGTTTTCTTAAAAATATAACACTTTTCTTGAGAGATTATTTAATAAATACATGGTCACCAACCAAAAAAGAAAGATATTTCCTTTGGTTATCTTCATATATTTTCCACATGATCTAATTCATCTTCCTATATTGTTCAGTAATATTCACTTTCTCAATCATTTCTTCTACAAACAATGGCCCCAACAAATTCATTTTTCTACTTTCATCCTACTAAGATTGATTTTGGAACCACATTCTATATAATTCCTTAAAAGGTTCCATCTATATACTGGAATGTAAATCAATATTATAATAAAATTCATCTAAAGAAATATTATGATCCCAACTTCTTGTGTAATCTATTGAACTAGAATTATTCATGTATTCTAAGGTCTGAATAATTTGGACAAATTATCCATCATATTGAGGAAATAAAGTAGTACTGAAATTTAATTTAATACCCAAAAACTTTTAAATGCTTTTATAAAAAATAGAATTAAACATGGGATGATGGTTTGATATAATGGATAGAGTAAATTCATATAACATTAATATCTCCTTCAATTATATTAGATAAATTTGATCTAAATGCATAATATATTTAATGAGAAGGAAATTTTAAAATTTATTTTTTCAATCAATAATAACCCAAATTTAATTATTACCTCAAGTTATTTTTTATAATACCACTATGAAAACTAGGGAACTATTTTCTCATATCCACTCCAGCACTGGAAATGTCTAAAGTATCCCATTTAGTAATTTTCCTTCTACTTTAACCATTTTAAAAGTCAAAAATTTCATGGAAAACTCTACAATATATTTCTTCATTACATGTCACTAGTAATAAACTCAAAGGTGTTTCTATATTTTAGTACTTATATGGTGAATTAAAATGGGAGAGTTTTGAGATTATCCCAACAATTACTTTTTCTATAGGGATATATCTATCACACACAACCATTTTACAAATCTAAAAATGATTTCTTTATAAATGGTAAATATTGGTAACTTAAAATTATTTACTAGTTTCACATATCACTTTCCTCCTTCTTAGATCACTTAAATTTTCATAACAATTTCACCGACACGTAAACCTAAAATATAATAAAGGTAGTTCCTTAACTCACAATTTCTAGGATATAATTAATTAAATCAATTACCAAATAATCGGGTTCCAAATGTATCATGGTTATTGATGAATTATCTTTTTGACTCAAATCATTGATGAGTTTTTTTTCTTTTATTAAATGGTAATGAATCATGTTATCATAATCCTAAATATATTTGAGTCATATTATTTATCTCATGTTTAACTCAATCTAAGTTAATATTTAATTCAAAATATTATGATTAGTATATATATATATATCATATTTTACTCCATATAAATGTTTTCTCAATATTTTTAAATATAAAACCATATCAGCAAGTTACAAATCATGTGTATAATAATTTATCACATGTGGTTTCAATTAATGTGAAGCATTAGAAATTTTCTAATAATAATGCATTAGAACATAACCAAGTCCCTTCAAATATTAATCCGTAAAGATAAAAAATTCATCATTTCTATAGGGTAGGGATAAATATAGATCATTCAAAAATAATATTTTCAATTCCTAGAAACCATGATCACACTCTTTTATCTAGATAAACATAAACCCTTTTAGAGTTAACATAGTTTTTTGGGCTAGATAACTGAATTTGTTTTCAACAAAATAGTTTTAGTAACATCATAATACACAAAAAAATGTATAGTTTTTTATTGGTTATTATTCAACAATATTAGTTTTAGTTGGCTCATCACGTATCTCATCTTTAGAGACACTATTATCGAGGAAAGAAATATGTGTCAACCAAAATTCACACTCAATAAAATATTTATATATCATAATTTATTTAAAGGATTTTGATACCATTTCATATAAACTATCATAGACACATCAATATTATCCAATATATAGTGTAGTGGCTAACCCGGGGTTTGATCCTAACAAAGAAGTATGTTTATCCTAAGGATACTTCTATATTTTTTTTAGAATTTTGTAATAATTTAAAAAACATCATAATAAATTTCATAAATGGAATCAGTGATGAAGAAAACAACAAAATAAATAACAATGAATAAAAAATATAAATGAGAAAAGAAAACAGATTTTAGTGAGAAAGAAAATGATTTCCAAAAATATCAGCTCTCTTTTTTCTATTACTGATCTATATGATTATACCACCATCACTCAAAATTAATCAAAATATTCTCAATTTTATGACAAAAACACATATCTATCCTCGAATAGGAAACACTCATGTGTGGAATGTCTTCTTAGATATAAGATTTCTCTTAACTCTAGAATGATTCAAAATTCAAAACCTCTTTCTCAAAAGATATTAAAAACTCATGAACTCTTTGAACACAATTTTTCAAATTAATATATGAAGAATAGAAATAAAATTTATTGAGAAGAAGAATTTAGAATACTATTCCAGTGAATGAGTGTATTGATGCATCTTCTCTATTAATAATTGAAATTTACCAAGAAGGAAAAAAATGTTAGTGGTCAAACTGAATATTATATCTCCATATAAAAAAGAGATTCACCTCCATGATTTAGTCTTATATTTATGGAGGTTAGAGATCACAAAAAATGTAAAATGTAATAGCCGTAGAAAATTTTAATTATAAAGCTAACTATTGAGGAGGTAGAAAAGCGAATTGAAAAGATATATTGAGTTTGGAATAGAATTGGGGGTATGAATCCACATCATATTTAATGAAAATAAAATAAAATGTATAATTTTAATGGGAAAAAATAAAAAGAATCCATGTGGAATATTTTCCATGTGCACCTTCTTCTTCATGATATGAAATAAAAACATCTATTAGAATATCACTACTCAAACCATGATATATTTCCCAGATAAATTTATATTTAATGGTCTCTAGAAAGTTCCTCTACACACTTCTAAATTTTATCATCATATCCTAATAATATTATTATTATTGTAATTATCATGATTTATTATTTTAAATGATCAAACATCCCACTTTTATTGTCCATCTGCTTCTAACCCAGAATTTCAGAAAATTCACCACCACATTCTGACAAAATATAATTGAATTGAGCTGCAGAACAACTCAAAGATACCATCTTCAAAAATGTTGTACACCATCCTCTCATCCAACTTCATTTTCACCTTATAATAAAATCAAAGGTAAATTCAAGAAAATATGTCATTTGAAATATCAAATACATTATATAAGCACAAATTCCTCACATGTTCATTCAAAAAGTGTGTCATAGATGTTTCAATCCTTACCCTATCATCAAAAAATGATCCTACATACAAAATATTGAGCCAAAAAACAAAAAATACATACCAAGGTTTAGTGAAACACACCACCCACATTTATTTGTTCAATTGAAAAATATTTAACGATAATCGAGTTAAAAGTTGAGAACTTGAAATTTAGAAAAACTCCACTCCATTTCCCCAATAATAGAGGTCTCATCACAGTCGCAACAAGCAATCCAAACCTGCTATAAATCACAAGTCAGCAAACACAATTTCAATATTCATCAATGGTTAATTATCAACCATATATTTGAACACATTTCTATAAGATTAATATCAATTGATAACAAAACATCAAAATAAGATTCTGTTAGATTTCAAGATCCCATCTCCATTTCTAGGGTCATCGGCTCACGTTCTACACATGAATGAGCTTAATGTTAATCTTCATTGATTATAAACATGGTGACATATATCAAAACAATATGAAATCCTCTTCATCAATAGTGAACTCCCAATTTTATATTCATATTAGTACATCATTAGTATATCCATCCCAAAATTTTATGCTTGGTCTTTATCTGTTTAAATTTCAATATGATTCAATAGTGAAGGAGTTGGTTAATCGTCTTCAACCATGAGTATGGTTGATCTTATTTAATTATTGCTTGTGAATCCTTTGGTGAATATCACATAGATATTTAATGGTAGATCCAAGAATCTCATTCAGTCTTGAAAAATAGTCTTCATATTGAATCCAGTTGGACTAATGGAGGCTCAACTTCTTCACACATCTCAACTCCTTAAGGAGATGACATTATTTTATTTCTGAAACCTTATCATCTTCTTGGAATCATAGCCTTAGTCGGCTTTAGGATTCATATATTAATATTCCTCAACCTAACCAAGATTTTTTTTGATCTAATCCAAAATACTTGGTTCGAACTTTATGATTACAAATGAAAATCATCACCCAAACTAGTCGCAGTTAATCCTTGTTCCCTTATACTACATTGGAGTATCATCCTACTCAAATCTTATAATTTTATTTTAGAAGAAATCAAATAAATGAAAACATGGATTTTTGAATCATGACATACCTAATGTGGGAGACTATAAATTTGGATATTTTAATCAATGTGATTCTGATGGAAATTTAGTTACATTAGTGATCAACACCATAGACATTTGGAAATATGGGAACTTCAGAACTAGCAGCATCACTATTGAGAATTTGTCTACATGAGGTATGCTGTCATTTATATATGTAAACCGGCTAAATAAAACTCTTACTTACCCTTTAAAATTTTTTAGAACATAATTGATATTGAGAAATAATTAAAAAAATGAAATTGATGAAAGTAAAATGAAATAAATCAAAACAAGAAAAAAAACATTATCTTATTAAATTAAAAAATACCTAAAACAAATGAATTAAATAATTAAAAATATTAACTTAAAATAAAACTAATTATAAATTTAATTAAACAAAAAAATTGATAAAATTTTCTAATCACGTTCTAACAAAGAACACTAAAAATTAATATTTCAAAAATCAATTTTAAAATAAAAAATTAAAAAAAATAAAAAAATTAATAATTTAAACATAAAAATATAGATTTAAATAAGAAATTTATAAATTTAATATTTTAACAACCAACTAAAAATGACACTATATTTATTGAATAAAATACATAAAGAGTCATTAATAAAATGTTTTATTCAACTAAAGATATGTGGTAAAACATATGAAATAAATTCATTATCAGATTCCCCCACACTTCACATATTCATTTTATTCAAGCAATCGTTAGTCAAATTAAAAGGTTTAAAATAAATCCCAAAATGGAATTATTTAAATTCCATAAAAATTGATTTTCAAAATGATATTCCATTATGTATAATCACAAGCAAAAAAAAAATATAAATTCCTCCAAAAATTAAATTTCATTAGTGAAAATGCATTATTATTTTTAAAAAAATGGTTTAAATTGAAAACATTAAATAGGATTCAACAAATATCAATTTTTATCCAACTAAAAATAAAAACATCTATTACCTATAGGAGAATAGACTCAAATTATTTAAAACCACATAATAATTATAAAAAATATTGAATGGGGTGGAGTGATAGTTTATTAGTGGAATAGATAACTCATATGATAATTAACGAATAAATAGTGAAAGAATAAAAGAATTACTTCAACTTGGATTAGGATTTTCATTTCATTATAAATTTATATTCATATCTTTTGAGTTTAATTCTATTTCAAATGTTAAAAATCAAATATTATTATAAAAAATTCTCTAAAATATTTACCAAAAAGAATATTTTTCAATAGGTCATGAAAATTGTTTTACACGATTAAATCTATAAGGAAATAAATATTAACCTCATAAAAATGGAATCACAGCCATCAATGTTAATTAAAATTTTCACCCATTAAAAAAATTCTAAGTGATTATTAGAAAACTCATAATGTTGAAAAATTTTGAGAGGTTTTTTAAGGGTTCAAAATTAATTACCTTTTTTCTCAAATTAAAACCCTCCCCAACACTTAGAACCATATATTTTCTCGAAGCAGCTGTTATTCTCCCATTATGAAACTTAGGGTTTCCTCAGTAGTGGCCCTGATTGGGGAGGTCCTTGAAGTCTTTAGTGTTGATTTGGAGGTCATTCATCATCACCTCCCCCTTTATACTGTTCTTTTATTGCTATTTTTTCTATTTCATGGGTTTTGGGTTTGTTTTGATTGATTTTATATTGGAGTGATTATGGTGTTCTTGTAATGGTGTCATCACCAGAGTGACCCTGTCCTTTCTCATTAGTCCCTTCCACTTCCCATAGTTCATCCGATTCAGAATCTGATGAGAGTTCTTCTACAACTTCAATCTGATCGGCTCCAATCCCTGAGTGGCACTAATGGCTCAGACTCGCTCATTACCCCTCAATGGTGTTTCTGGATCGATTTGATTTTGGATCTTCTAGTCTTGGGTGATAATGAATTAGTTTCATGCTCCTCAGTTAATCCTCTTGTTGGGTTGTTGTGGATGTGGTGTCGTAGGGTGCCTCCTGGTTGCAACGAGGTTTTTCTGGTCTTGGTTCTAGTGATGAGTTGTAGAGGGCGAGTCCAGTGTTTGTTCGGCTTCAAATATTAAGGTTGATTTCACCTTAAATTTATATTTAGATATTTATAGGGTGTTTCTATGCTAATTTTTTGGATATGTGTTTTAAATTCATTTTCAAAAACAAACATAATGGGTCAACTTTTGTCCATTACGTTGCTTGTGTCTCTTAAGTGCATCTGTCATGATAGCATTTTTGCTAAGAAGTTAATAATTTCCTATGGATGATAATTTTTACTCTTGGTGGAAAATCTCTTTTTTATTCAACTAATATTTTTTTGAATAAGCTAAGTTGTTTTTGTAAATTTCATTTTAAGGCTCTGATTTAACAGATTTCTTTTTGTGATGGTTATCATTTTGTGGCCCTATGGATCTGTTTTAAGGGACACTACCTGATCAAATTCAAGGGGATGCTTCATAAAAGGTTTAGATAAGTGGGTTTTCTCATGACCATTTTTTTCATATTTGGATGTTTGAGAGGGTATGGAAGCTACTATTGGTTATAGGCTTGTGAATCCTTGCACGAGATAGTTGACGACAATGCCAAAAAGGTTGATTAGGTCTTAATTCTATTTATACTAGGGAGGGTCTTTTCATTTTTGTCTTGTTCTAGGTTGGCCCTTAGATTTTTAACCATGTAAATTTTTTTGGTTTTATGTATTTTTTGCCTTATTAGGTTGAAACCATCCCTTAATAGGGGGTTTATGTTTCACTAGAAAAATTAATTTTGAATCAGTAAGTCCTAATATATTTTAAAAAAATCATGAAAATAATGTTTGAGGGTTAGAAGTGTGATCAAAATGAATTTTTCTAAAAAAATCACAACATAAAAAAATATCCTTTGGTTAATACATAAAAAACATTAGCACAAATCCAAATTTTTCAAAGTAAAAGCATGTTTACATTTTAATTAAATCAATTTCATTCATTAGATTATTGAAATAGAAATGAAAGCCCACATTTTAGAATAAAAAGGTAGTAAAGATTATATTAGAAACCAATACAATTAAAAATATAATTTCAACAATAATTTCACCATTTTAATGTCACTTTTCCATACCTAATTACACCACCAATAAAAATAAGTAGATTTTAATTCATCACAAAAATGAGAAAAACCTAAATAATGAATAGGAACTATTACTCTCCTAGATATAATCATTAACACTTGAGGTTAATCATTAAACACCTACCCATTTTTTACATTATTAATTCCCCCTAGTTCCTCATTTGTACCTATTATAAAAATAAATAATTTAAAATAAAATTTCATAATTTTGAAGTACAAAATTAAAAAAAATTAAAGTTTATGGAGGTTGGCCCAAAGTTACTCCGAAAGGTAGCTTATCATTTTCATTAGAAAACATTGAATACATACCTAAATAAAACATAAAATTATTCTCTCCATAACACAGAAAAAGTATACATTAAAATGTACATTCACTTATTCATTATAGACAGTATCAAATATTTTCAAGAAATTTCAGTAATGCAGAATGGATGATATTTAATTTAGTAATTACAAACAAATAAAACCTAAATACCAATATAGTAATGAAATTGGCATCTATGACTCCCTTACAATTTATTAGCAACATATAACAGTAGTTGTTATACATTTTAAAATTTTAGGGTGGAAGGAAACAAACTGGAATCTTTGTTGCAATGAAATAATGCACCCAATATTGATTTTCACATGGAAGAATGTACTTTCATCTTATTTTTATAAAAAATAAAAAAAATAAACTAAAACAATTTACAAATAATAATAGAATGAAAATAATAAAATATTACTTTTAACCCCCCCCCCCCAAGTGGTGATGTATTTAGATTTTTCATAGCTAGAAAGTCATTTATTAAACCTCTATCACTTGGTTGATGTGGTTTCATACTAAGATTCTACAATATGTAATTTTTTATAGTTTTTTTTTCATAATAGTTTTTAAAACTAGTGAAAAAATATTATTGTTCAAAGTCATATTTATCAATTTAAAAATATTTCATAACTTTCTATTTTGATTGAATTACATTATTGACGTGATATGAAGGTAAGAGCATGAATTGTGGATCCACAACCTCAAAGAAACAATCAAAATCATCCTTAATAATTAGATCATATTCATCCATTTCAAAATAAAATTGATAAAAAATATATTGTCATGACCCTTCCCCCGGGGCCCGTGTCTTGACTACCCCAAGCCCGCCTTCCATAGGCCAGGGGCTGGCGACTAGCACCGAAAGGGGTATTCCATAAAAATTTGGAAGGCATTTCCTTTATAACCTGTAAACACACGCAACCAATAATATAGTATGATACGAACACAAGTAGACTATATAGTAAATAAAGAATGTTTACAGTAAGAAAAAGGGGCCAGAATACAAGCCCAACTAGAAAGTACAAGAGAAATGAAAATCACAAGTAAACTGAAATAGCTCGTGTGAACTCCCTCTAAGGACCCTACCTGAAGGGTAGGTACAAATCTCGAATGTTCGTCTCTGTGGTACACCTCTTCTAATGTCCACATCTGAGATACCTCCAGTCCCGATACCCTTATCCTCAGTCAGTGATGTCCATCGTCTGCACTAAACACAACAAGGTGAACCCACAGCCCGAGAAGGGGTGAGTATAATGAAACTCAGTAGGGACCCTGAGACCCTCGAAGGTCTCTCAAAACCCACAAATGATAAACAAAAAATCATGAAAAAATATGACAACCCTACTTAGGTATATGCTAATACATATACATATGTTATCAAGTATACCTGTCTCATTTATGAGGAAACACAAGGCCCAACTCTTAGACAAGGTACAACTGTTCCACGTAGGAAAAAATACCACAAAGGTAACACTACAAGGGCAAATACCACAAAGGTAACACCACCGAAAATAATACCATGAAGGTATCACCACGAAGGTAAGTACCAAAAAGGTACGCCACATAGAAGAATACCACAAAGGTATCACCATGAAGGTAATGACCACAAAGGTACGCCATATAGAATAATAAAACAAAGGTATTACCACGAAGTTAAGGACGTATCTCACATCAGGTATAATTTAGGGATGATAGTAAGATGATTATTTTTGACTACTAAATCATCTTACTCTGTTAAGGGGGAGACCCATGTATGATCTTAAATCATCATACCCACGTAGGATCCAAATATAGCAGACCCACGTTGGATCCTAGAGTAGTCCCACATGGATTTCCTAGAGCAGAATTATATGGGACTCTAGAACATAGACCCACGTAGGATCCCAAAGCATAGACCCACATAGTATCCCTTTCTCATGTTAATGCCACCTACAAGGTTCCCTCACTAAGATCACTTGATTTCAGCAGAATCCACTCCTCAAGACAAAGGTCGATAATCCAACTACCACTAAGTCCCACGAAGAAGTATCCCAAAGGAACTCCATGTGATAAGGGTGTCAACGCAATAGATGGTGCGTCAATCGGATGCTCGATCTGTAAGTTATTGGCCTTTTAGTCTCGAGGGCCCAGTTGGATTCGTGTTCGATCCAACCTGGATGTACCACAACATTATCAGAAAACCCATGTGGGGTATACCAAAAGGACCGTCTTGATCCAAGGTTTTTGGCACCACAAACGGTTCATCAAATGGACAGTTGTAGCTCAAGATATGGCCGAAAGAGCGCAAAGGGTTGAAAATAGTCCGAGTCACGCCCGACCTGGCACAACCCTGGTCTGGCCCTAGGTCCGACCCGGCCTGCTGGGTCTGGCCAAGCCCGCGGTGTAGTCCACTAGGGTAGACAATATGTGTATGCAAGTTGGGTGGCGTAGACGCATGCCAAGTGGCACGGACATATGTCGGGTGGTGTGAACGCATGTCGGGCATTGCAGACGCACGCCACCACCCCTTCATGTATCCGGCCGTTGCCCTTGCTCTGTCATGGAAAACAGGTCGCAGCCCTTCTCCGGTGGTGCAGTCTTCTACCTCCGTCGTCATGGCTGATCCTGGTGTCGTCTGCCGCTCCCAAGTCCCACTACTGCCAATCGACGGCACTGGTCGCCATCCTCCTCCATCATGAAGAACACGAAAAAAACCAAAAATGTTGTGGAGTGGTCAAGCCATGTTCGTTTGGCCCTCACCCTTCGTATTAGAGTGGTATCAAGCAGCTTAAATATTAATAAATCAGGCAGAATGAAAAGAACAGGGTAAGGGGTATTCAAACAATAATAAACTCTACCATGTCTTTCATTGAATATGAAATCGGTGAAGTAGGGAAAGACGGACGTCAGTCCCCTGTTGTTGAAGACGTTCGTCATTGGGGAGGGCATTCTTCATTAGAGATATCACGTTCTTCATTAGATAAAGTTTTCTACATTGGAGAAAGGTGTTTCTCTAAATTCCCTCATTTTGTCAACACTTCCCCCAAAATCCACCAAAATGAAATAGCCAACTTATTAAATTAGGTTTTATTTAATTAATTACATTTGGACATTGATTAAGTTTATTTTGGTATAATAAATTAATGGATGGTGGCCCAATTAATTAGGAGAGAACCAAGAGTCACCTCCCTCTTTAAAGAGGGAGTTCGAGGGTCGGGTGGTCCCCACCATTAATTTCAAATTTGGTGGTTTTCCATCTTGTGTGGTCCCCACCACCGAGCATTCAAATGGGAGGTTAAAAATGAAATAATTTTTTTTCATTATTTTATTTTTATTTCCATGAAAAACACAAAAACTAACTTTCACCCACATCATACTACGGTCTTGGTGAATGTATCCTTAAGTGAATACCAGTGCTGCGAGTTCAACGGTGTCCTCACATTTCAATTCCGAGAACTGATTCAAAAGTTAAAAAATCTTACCCTCACATTTACTGATTGTACCTAAAAAACGTTCAGAAATTCATTTTGGGAACACAGGGCACAGAATCATGCGCCATCAATTTTTTCAGACTCGTAAAATTACCACCTAATTAAAAAAAAATTACATGGAATTTTCTGGGTCATTATATTCTCCCCACCTCAGGGCTTTTCATCCCCAAAACCCAAAACACAAACTAGAAAAAAAAAGTGGGGGTACTTAGCATGAATCTGAGCATTCCACTCCCATGTGTTCTCTAGGAGGTTCCTATGATGCCAATGTACACACACTAAAGTTATCGACTGCTAATGAAGTACCTGCTCCTGTTGATCCTCAATCTCTACTGGAACCTCTATAAATGTCACCCCATCATCGATGTTCAGCTCACCATGGTTGATGACAAGTGAAGGGTCGTTCACATATCTCCTCAGTTGGGATATGTGGAAATCGTCATGCACCTGGTGTAACTAAGGGGGAATTATTAAGTGGTAAGCCACCTCACCAACTCTTCTAACAACCTGGATGGGTCCAATGAACCTCGGGGATAACTTTCCACTGTAGAAAAATCTCCCCAAACCTCGTCGGGGTGAGACGCATTGAAATATGTGGTCACCATCCTCGAACTCCAGAGGCCTCCATCTCTTGTTGGTATAAGACTTCTTCGTGGTCTATGTAGTCTTCATTCGCTCCTAGATGATCTGCACCTTCCCTGTGTTAGCCCATACCATATCTAGTCCCATGAGTGCTGACTCCCCTGGGTCAGTTCAGCACAAAGTTGATCTACATGTTCTGTAGTACAAAGCCTCAAAAGGTGACATAATAATGGTGGAGTGATAGATGTTGTTGTATGTAAACTCAACCAAGGGAAAGTGATCCTCCAAGCTTTGACCAAAGTTGAGGACACAAGCATGCAGCATGTCCTCAAGGGTCTGAATGGTCCGCTCAGTCTGGCCATCGATCTGAGGATGGAAGGCACTTCTCAAACAAAGATGCATCCCGAAAGACGCCTACAACCCCATCCATAGTCGGGAAGTGAAACATGAATCACGATCAGAGACAATCATCGAGGGTACTTCATGTAGCTACATAATCTCTTGCACATAGAGGCATCATGTGTTCTCTATGGAACCTTGCTCGCTGATTAGTAAAAAGTGGGCTGACTTGGTGAGTCAATTAATGATCACCCAGATAGAATCATGACCCCTGGATGTACGTGGAAGTCCTATCATGAAGTCCATGGATATCCCATCCCACTTCCACTCTAGGACCTCTAAAGGCTGAACTATGTCGGCTGGTACCAGATGCTCCTCCTTCACTAGCTGACAAGTGAGGCAATGAGATACAAACATTGCTACTACTTTCTTCATTCTCGGCCACCAGTGCTGTCATCAGAGATCCCGGTACATCTTCTCCACTCTTGGATGTACCACTACAGGGGGTCTGTGGAACTCCCTAAACACTTCCTCATGAAGCGACACTAGTACCATGGTACGTCCTCTAAAAAGGATGACATTCTTCCCACCTTCATAAAATCTATCAGGTGCATGTCCTGTGGATATTTGAGCACATCGAGCCTTGCAGTCAGTGTCCCAATGTTGTGCCTCCCTAACTTGTGGAAGAAGTGGGAGAGTAACTGTAAGAGACTGAAGAAAGGTTGCTCTATCTAGATCCACAAAGGATATTTTCAAAGAGGCCAGCTGCTCCATCACCTCATCTAGCAGTTGTATACCAGATCTCTTGTTGAGTGCATCCGCTACAACTTTCCACTTCTTAGGAGTATAGACTATCTCGAAGTCATAGTCTTGGAGGAACTCAATCCAATGTCGTTGTCTTATGTTTAGGTCCTTGTTTGAGAAGGTATACCTGAGACTATTATGATTAGATTAGACTGTGAAACGTTCTCCCATCAAGTAATGTCACCACATCTTCATGGAGAAGACCACACCTGCTAACTATAGGTCATGGGTAGCGTAATTCTGCTCATGTTTTCTCATCTTTCAAGAACCATAAGATGTAAATTCTAGCTCTTTCATCAGGACACATCTGAGCCCAATCCCTGATGTGTTGTAGTAGAATATGTACCCAACGCCCTCATCTATAAGCCTCAATATGAGGGCACTAGTCAGCCACTGCCTCAGCTCCTGAAAACTCCGTTGGAAAATCTTCACCCACTTGAAGGTTTTTTCATTCATTTCCAATTCTAATAAAGGTTCGACAACTCTAGAGAAATATGGCACAAACCTCTGGTAGTATCTGGACAAACCAAGGAAACTCCGTACCACCATCACACTCCTTGGTGGCTCCCAAGCAAGTACCGCCTCAATCATTGCTGGATCCACCACAACTCTTGCCTCTGAGATTACATGTCCCAGAAAGTGAACCTCTTAAATCCAGAACTGGAACTTCGATAGCTTATTAGAAAGTCAGTGCTCTCAGAGTGTGTCCATAACTACCTGAAAATGATAGGCATGCTCCTCCTCAGTAGCCGAGTAGATCAGGAGGTCGTAGATGAAGACAACTATAAAGCGATCAAGGTGCGGATTAAAGATCTTCTTCATGAATCCCATGAACACTTCTAGGGAATTGGTCACACAGAATGGCTAACCAATAACTCGTAGTGGCAATAATGACATCTTAAATTCATCTTCTGCACAGCCTCGTCTCGTACTCTGAGCGAGTGATAGCCTGACCTGAGGTCTATCTTCGAGAACCATTGTGATCCCTTCATCTGATCAGAGCGGTATTCAATCCTTCGGAGTGGGTACTTTTTCTTCACGGTCACTGGTTTTAGGCTCTGATAGTCAACACAAATTCTTAATCTCCCATCCCCCTTCTTGGCGAACAAAATCAAGGCTGCCCAAGGAGAAAAATTGGGCCAGATGAATCCCTTCTCATGCAAGTCCTCTAGCTGTACCCAAAGCTCACGAAGCTCCATGAGAGAAATCTGGTACACTGGTGTAGGTATTGGTGTCATCCTGGGGTACACGTCAATGTAAAATTCCACCTCTATGTGAGGAGGTAGACATAAAACATTATCAGAGAAGAAATCCACGTATTGTTCCACCACAATAGGATAACTCAGACTCTCCACATCAATCTCTTTGAAGGTAAGGCTAGCCAACTGATGAGTGGTCAGTTGTACTCTCCTCTGGGTAAGTCCATCCTATGATGAAAAGGCTCCCTTCTCACTAGTTAAGGTAAACCTAGTCCCATCAGTGTGGACACACTGCACTATGCACCTAATATAGTCAATCTGAGCATGGACTGTAGATAATCATTCCATACCCATGATGAATTCATAAAGCCTCGACGCTGCTACAAGTAGATCTCATCTGAAGCTCTCACATCCTAGAGTATAGTCACACTACCGGCACCAGTGTGTAATCATCTAATTCTCTCCAATAGGAGTATTTATCTATAAGGATAGAGCCAACGGATCCATCGGAATCTTCGATCTCTAAATGAGGGAAGTGGCAATAAAAGAATGACTAGAACCCGTGTCTATAAGTACTGCAGATAAGGTGGAGTAGACACATATCGTACCTCGTATCATCTCCAGAGTGCCACGGTCATAGGACTCAGCTGCCTGAAGTTGAGATAGCCCATGTCCAATTGCTCCCTGTGGTCGAGGTGGACCACCTGGTGGTGGTGGCAGTAACACCTTGAATCATCGCCCACTGCCAGCTGTAAGGAAAGCTCCCCTTCCATGTCTGCCTGGTCCCTGCATAACTCCTCAAGAGAACCTCTATCTATTCTTGGGAAATCCTTCGACCACGTGTGGATCATCTATATGGAAGGTCGGGCAGTCATGAGCCATGTGATCCTGCCTGCCGCCTGTGTAACACTGCCTGCTCCTCGCATGACTGGCTCTGTCTGCGGTGCCCTTCACAACTGACCATGAATCCTACGGTCGTCCACCTATAGGTCTAGTCCTCTTGGAAATTTGTGACATCTGTCTTCTTCCAGTTGTATAATACTTCGCTATGTGACGCCCGGTTGTGGGTCCCACTGCTGGTGTCTACTCAGTAAGAAATATCTCCACTAAGAGGTTTGTCTCTAACACCACTGCCTACGTCGGGATGATGAGAGAAATCATTGAAGCCCTTATCTCCCACCTAAGTCTCTTCTTGAAGGTCTGGGCACTGAAGAATGGTTCCTTCACCATATCAGTAGAGTAGCATGATAGTTCTGTGAACCTCGCTGAGTACTGAGCCACAGTCATTCTTTCCTGCTACAGAGGAGGAAGCTCTAGTATGTGTACTGCGTGAAGGGTTGCTGAGACAAAATCTGCCCAAAACAGGATCTCAAAGTCTGCCCAAAAAAGTGTCACATCGTCATGAACCTGGAGCATCACGCTCCACCATCTGCATGCTTCTTCTTGTACAATACTGGTGGCAAGGATCACCATGAGATCAGCTGGTGTTCCTTCCAGTCGGAAGACTCTCACCACGGCCTTCAGCCAATCCTCAGCTGCCTGTGGGTCCATCTCACCCCTAAACCAGGGTGGCCTCTGGCACTGGAACTCATGCAACATGCTGAAGCAGCCTGCACTCTCCACTTCTAGTGGTGGTGGCATCTGTGGCGCAATAGGTAATTGTACCGCTGGTTTATTCACTGGTTCCCCTACTAATAAAGGGACCTGCACCGAGGCCTCATCGCTCAGTGGGCTATCATCACGTACTATACCTAGAATCCTAGCTAGTTGTCTGTGTGGAGGCATCCTGAAAAGAAACAGGTGTGCCACAATCAATAAGTTATACCTGGTGAGCTAACTAAAATAGTTGACAAAGAAATATTTTCAAAACACACATGCAATCAGTGTTTTCGTGCACTGTGTCAGAAATCAAAAGTCAGGGTCCTGGTGTATGGATACGTTGGCTGCCACACCAACACTGTATTCCCTAAACTAATAACCACACTCACTATACTTAACATTATTGTTGTTAAAAAGATCAGAGTTCAATGTTCTACGATAGAACCAACTCCGTTCATACCAATTTGTCACAACCCGTCCCCCAGGGCATGTGTCGTGACAACCCGAAACCCACCTTCCATAGACCAGAGGCTGGTGACTAGCACTGAAAGGTTTATTCCCTAAAAATCGGGAAGTCATTTCCTTTATAACCTATAAATTCATGCAACCAAGAACATAGCAAGATAAAAACACAATTAAACTGTATAGTTAAAAAAAAGAGTGTGTGTAGCAAGAAAAATGGGCCAAAATACAAGACCTACTGGAAAGTACAAGAAAATTAAAAATTACAGGTAAATTGAAACAGATCCTATGAACTCCCACCAAGGACCCTACATAAAGGGTAGGTACAACTCTTGAATGGTCGTCTCTACAGTACTCCTCGTCTAATGTCCACCTCCAAGCTACCTCTATTCGGATTACTCTCATCCTTATTCAGCGTTTTCAGTCGTCAGCACCAAACACAAAAAGGTCTGGGCGTATCGCATATAGGTGTGAGTATAAAGATACTAAATAGGGACCCTGAGACCCTCAAAGGTCTCACAAAACCCACAAATGATAAACCACAAAGCATGAAAATATCTAACAACCCTACTTTGGTATATGCCCATACATATACCTAAGTTATCAAGTATATCTATCTCATTCATGAAGAAACACAAGACCCAACTCTTAGACAAGGTACAATTGTTCCTCGTAGGAAAGAATACCACAAAGGTAACACCACAAGGGTAAGTACCAAAAAGGTAATGCCACAATGAAGAATACCACGAAGGTATCACCACAAATGTAAGTACCATAATGGTACGCCACACAGAAGAATACCACAAAGGTATAACAACGAAGGTACGTACCACAATGGTAGGCCACAGAGAAGAATAACACAATGGTGTTACCATGAAGGTAAGGACTCAGGTCACACCGGGTATAACTTAGGTATGGTAGTAAGATGATTAGATGTAACTACTGAATCATCTTACTCTGTTAAGAGGGAGACCCATGTTGGATCCAAAATCATCATACCCACATAGGATCCTAATAAAGAAGACCCATGTAGGATCCTAGAGTAGTCCCACATGGATTTACTAGATTGGACCCACGTGGGACTCTCGAAAATATACCCATGTAGGATCCCAATGCACAGACCCACATAGGATCCCTTTCTCATGTTACAACCAGCTATAGGTTTCTCGCACTAAGCTCACTTGATTCCCGGAGAATCCGCTACTCAAGCCACAGGTCGATACTCGAACTACTATGAAGTCCAAAGAATAAGTATCACAAAGGATCACCATGTTATAGGGGTTTAAAATCAAATGATGATGCATCAATCTGAAACCTGGTCTATAAGTTATTTCCCTTTTAGTCCTGAGGGCTCGGTTGGATTCGTGTTCGATCCAACCTGACCATACCCCAACATTATCCAAAATTAATGTGGGGTATACCAAAAGTACATTATTGATCCAAGGTTTCTGGTTCCATAGACGGTTTGTCAAACGAACACCCATAGCTCAAGATATGGCCAAAAGAGGGAGAAGGGTCGAAAATGGTCCCGGTCCGGTCCGACCCGATCGGGCCGACCCAGCCCGGCCTGTGGTGCAGTCTGTTAGGGCGGACCGCTCGGATCCCTGGATGGCCGGATGGCCAGCCTCTTCTGCGCGGTGCGGTCGCGCGCCACACCATCACCGACAGCCGGTAATGAGCGGGCTTCCCCGCCACCATTGTCGCGGCCCTGCGCTGTGGCTCCTACACGGCGGGCAGTGCAGATGCATGCCGAGCGGCGCAGACGCACTTAAAGCAGCGCAGATGCATGCCACTGCCCCTTCACGTGGCCATCCACCGCTGGCTACCACCCATAATCCACCGAGTCTGATGACTAGAAGCCCTTCTCTAGTGGCGTGGTCTACCACCGCCGTCATCACGGCCGATTGTGGTGTCGAATGCCGCTCTTGAGTCCCACCAGTGCCAATTGCTGACACTGGTTACCGTCCTCCTCCATCGCGAAGTATGCGTCAAAAACCACAAAGGTTGCGAAGTGGTCGGACAATGTTCATTTGGTCGGCTTCTTCCACCTTAGAGAGGTAGCAAGCGGCTTAAATGTTCTTGAATCATGAAGACCAAAAAGAACGGGGTAAGGGGGTATTCAAACGACAATAAACCCTACCTTATTGTCTGTTGAAGATGAAGTTGGTGAATGAGGGAAAGATGGGCGCCAGTCCCTTATCTTTGAAGATGTTCCTCGTTGGAGAGGGCGTTCTTCATTGGAGATGGCATTTTCTTCATTGGAGAAAGCATTCTTCATTGGAGAAAGGTTTTTCTCCAATGTTATCCCCTTTTGTCAACACTTCCTCCCAATTCCACCAAAATTAAATAGCTAACTTATTAAATTATGTTTAATTAATTTAATTAGAGTTGGTAATTAATTATGTTGATGTTGTCATAAAAAATTAATGGGAAGTGGAATAATTAATTAGGAGAGAACCAAGAGTCACCTCCCTCATTAAAGAGGGAGTTCAAGGGTCGGGTGGTCCCCACCATTAATTTTAAATTGGGGGGTTTTCCAGATGGTGTTGTCCCCACCACCGATCATTCAAATGGGAGGTTAAAAATAAAATAAAAGTTTTTTCTTTAATTTATTTTTTACCCACAAAATACACAAACACTAAATTTTACCCTCATCCTACAGCAGTCGAGATGAAAGTCTTCTTAAGTGAATACTGGTGTTGTGAGTTCAACGGTGTCCTCATATTTTAATTCCAAGAATCGGTTCAAAATTACAAAAACCTGCTCACACGTTTATTGAAGGTACCTATAAAAAGTTCACAAATTCATTCTGGACACACCGGGACTCAGAATGAAGCATCGTAAATTTTTATAGACTCATAAAATTTCCATATAATTAAAAAAAATTACACGGAATTTTCAGGGTCTTTACATATACAAATAAATTTTATAGATAAATTCATTAATATAGAGCACTAATTCTTCACTAAACACCACCATATTTCTGGCCTCAGTTTTGTAATAGTCTACAGCCCCAAATTAATAATTTCAATTACTTACAAGATATTTATAAATTCCTCAATGGGTGAGGTTTTAAATTCTTCCTGAACCTCCAGTATCTCAAAAACTTTAGGTGGATATTCAGAATTTAAAAAGGGAGTATTATAAAACACAATTAGTTTAAAATAATAAAAATAAAAAATGAATTTATTTTCTTTCAAAAGCTAACAAATCTCTAATATTTTTTAGACTATTTTTCATCAAAATGATACAGTGCTCCTAAGATAAAGTACATGGTTGGAGTGAGTTAGTCGTCATCCTTCAAGTTCTCTTCAAAATGAAACACCTTTTATATGGTGTCTTAAATTAAAAAAAGATGGTATCTTGATCTATTTCGGTCCATAAAAATATGGAAAAATATTTAGAAAAGTGGGTCAAATTTAAGTCATTAAATTGAAAATTAAAATGATGTTGATATTATGAAATATGAATAACTTCATTAAATTATTTTTGAATCTTCTCTCTCCATTCCTAAAAACAATTCTTAGTGTGGGGAATTTGAAATTCCATACATGATTCAACCTCCTCAACTCCTTCCATAAATATAAGAGGTTTGAGTTCTTCTCTTTGAACCTCTCCTACATAAACCTTAAGAAAAATGAGTAAATATTATTTGAGTTTTTTTAATAAATCATCCACAATATATTTTCTCTGATGTTTATAATCATTAATGAGTTAATTAAACACTAATTAAATTTAAATATTAAATTTCTCCCTATTGTATAGAAGTTAAATCCTACTATATATTCTGAATTTCGGAGAGGTTTGGTCAATTTTTTTTTATTTAGAAGTTTTATTTTGAAAATAAATATTCACTAAAAGTTACATTCCACCCTTGAAATGGTTACAATTTTTGATTTCCTATCATATGAACTATCAATGATATATTTATGTTACCCTATATATACCATCGTGGATAACCCATGGATTGATGTTAAGGTGGCAGTGCGCTTATCCTACTAATACTTCTGAAATATTTTTGTTCATTTATTTATTTTTAAATTAGAAAAACAAATATGATAAATAGTATTGAAGAAAGTTAAAAATTGATGAATAATATAAGAAAATATCAAGTAATTAATAAGATAAATAGAAACATGAAAAATTAAAGTATGTTAGCGAGAAAGAAACCTAGTTCTAGAATGATAAACTCTCTTCATTCTATTAAATATTTACAATATTATACCACCATCACTCAACCTTTCTCAACATATTCATGATGTCTTTACATAGACACCTATATCTTTACAAATAGTGAATGATCATGCATGGAATATCTTCTTTTACATATGTTCTCTCCTAACTTGGAATGGGTCAAAAGGTCAGACCTCTTACTCACAGAATATCTTCCATGTAAAGGTGGTCATCACAAGATATTCGAAACACATTAAATATCTCAAGAAACATTATTTAATTAATTATATAAGAATATAAAAAAGGATAGAGAATAAAAATGTAGAAAACCAATCTTGTGAGTGAATGTTTGGTCACATCCCATCTATCCACGTTTGCAATTTTACAAGAGTGTAGAAGATGTAAATGGCTAAACTGAATATTCAATCACAAAATAGAAATGAGATTCACCAACTAAAACAATTTCCATGAGTGATTCCTCCATTTATGGATGTTATATATCACTATAAATATAGGTAAAACAAAGCAACATCAAAAATTTTTATTCAAAAATAGTATTATATAAGAGAGAGAAAATAGGAGTGGAGAGAGAGTCTGGAATAGAATTAGGGGTTTGAACCCCTCCTATAAGAAGATCCAAATCCAATTTAATGAAAATAAAAGAAAATAAATATTTTTAAATACAACAGTTATAATAATGAATCTATGTGGTAATTTCATTGTATACACCTCCTTATTTATGTTATGCAAGAAAAACATCTTATAGAATATCACTCCTCCCACCATGGTATATTTTTAGGAACAATTCCTCTTTTTGGTTCTCTAAAAACATTCCCTAAACACTTTTAAATTTAAACATCACAACCTACTAAACTTATTATTTTTCATTATCCTAATTTATTTCTTTTAAATTATTGGCCAACCAATATGTATTGTACGTTATCTTCCAACAAATCATTATAGAAAGTTCACCACCTCATTCTGAAAAGAGTAATAATGTAACTGAGAAACTGACTAACTCAAAGCTACTATATTTCTAAACTCAGTACCCTAACCTCTCATCCAACTTTATCTTCACCTAAAATAAAAATCAAAGGCTAATTCAAGAAAACTCAAAATTAAAAACTCTAACTACTTTATACAAATATGAAATCCTCACACCAACATTCAATAAGCGTTTAAATGATGCATGGATTCTCACCCTACCATCATTAACCAATATTTTATAAAAAACCATGAGCCAAAAGAAAAATTAGATAAAAAAAGTTCTAAGAAACACATCAACCTCATTTCCTTCCTCATCTGGACAAGCTCTGACATCACTCCAAAAATAATATAAGAACTTGGAATACACAATAACTCCAATCCATATCCACAACAGTATAGTAATAGTCACCATCTCAACCTACAATCTGAATATACATGAAAGAAAATCATAGTAAACACAATTTCAATCGTATTCGATGGTTCAATATTCAATATTAATTTTGAGTATAGTTCCTCAAGTTTCATCTCAATCAGGAACACAACATCCAATAAAACTTCTGTTCAATATCAAGACCCCATTTATGATTTTGTGGTCATTGTATTAGGTTATTTTTATGAATGTTCTCAAGGTTCATATTATTTGACTATAAACATGATGACATGTATCCAAAAAGCAATAAATCTTATTCATTGGTCACAAAATTCCAATTATTTACCAGTCCTAGTAATTTATCAGAATCTCCTTTCCAAATCTTCCTTCTAAATATTCATACATTTATATTTTGACAATATTTAATATGGTCGAAGATGTTTGGTGGTCTTCAACCATGATTAGGGTTAAAATCGATTCATCAGTGCTCGTAGACACTTTGATTAAACTCATTGATTTCTTTGATTTCATATCAAAGAGATTCTTTTAGTCATAAAAAATAGTCCCTGATTAAAATTAGGTTGAACTTGGGGGGGCTAAACATTTTTTCATATCATGAATACTTAGATAGGTGGTCCCCCTTTATTTTCACAACCTAATTCATATTCTCATGATTACATCCTCAGTTAGAATTTCATTCCCAATATTTATATTCCTCAATCCATCCTCATCTAATTTTTTCCTAATCTAAATTAATTGATTCATCCTTAATGATTCTAGATGAACATCATCAGCCAAACCCATCACAATTATGCCTCAATCTCATCTCCTTCATTTGATTCTTGGTCAGCTAGATTCTTCTAATTTGAATTTTGGAAATGCTAAATAAATAGAGACATGGATGATGGACTCCGGAAATACCCTATGTGGGTGACTAAAAAGTTGGATACATGAATTAATGTGGTAATTCTAGGAATTCAACTATGTGACTAATCATCTCCATTGATATTTTTATATGTGGTATTTTTAGAATTGGTTGCATCACTGTTGAGGATTTCTCTATGTGATGAAATCTATCGTTTTGATACATGAACCTGCTAAAGAAAACTCTAAAAATATCAAAAACATAACTATTATGGGGAAATAAGTAAAATAAAAACAATTAATAAAATTAATGAATAAATAAGAAAAAATGATAAAAAAAATAGTTTAACTTCTTAAATTAAAATTAAAATACCAAAAAAAATCAGAAAAAACAAAACAAAATTATTTAAAATTAAAAAAACATTAAAATAAAAGGATAAAATTTATAAATCACAAAATATTAAAACAAAACGCTAAAATGTTATATTTATAGGCAAATTTCTAAATAAAAATTCAAAGAATGAAATAAATAATAACTCAAATATAAAAATACACATTAAAATAGGAAATTCATAAAATTAATATTTATACAACCAGTTCACAAAAACTCTATAATTTTTGAATAAAATACGCAATTTAGGATTAAACACATAGTTTATTAAACAAAATAGATGTCCAAAATCATAATAAATATCTACCACATCTATTTGAAAAACTATCCTTAGGTTTCATTCTGGATCCTCATGGATTTTAGAATATTCAAAAATATCATGGATAAAAACGAAAAAAACTTATCCAAATCATCATAGAAAACTCTATTCATTAAATCTATAAATACAGTTGTGGCATTAGATAACCCAATTGGCATATCTTAAAACTCAGAATGCATGTATCTTTTATGAAATGTTGTCTTTGTAATATCTTCTAATTTTACCATAAATTGATGGTACCCTTACCTGAGATCAATGTTTGAAAAATATTACACTCCCAAGAGATGATCATATTGATCATTGATATGAGTTTAATTATACTTTATCTTACCAATGATGTTATTAAAGGATCTATAATCAATGAAAATCCTCAATGAACAATATTTATTTTTAATAAATAAATTAGGGGATCCTCGTAGTTTCATTCTAGGATGAATGAAACCTTTATCTTCAAACTATTACAGCTGCATTTTAAATTCCATCTAATATACTTGAGACAATAAATATGGGGGTTTTGAAATTGTCATAACATCATGAATTGAATTAAAAGTAATATCAACCTCTTGATCAGGAATAACACTAGGAAAATAATTCAGAAATACATCCATATATTCATTCACTATAAGAAAATTACAAATTTGGAAAATTTATATCTTCTGAAAAACAAGAGCTAGGTAACATTCACTACCATCTCTAATAAATCTCTCACTTTGTTGATATGTTAACAAAGGTATAAGATCATTAAATATACATTTGTTATCTCTTATATCTATAATAGAATTATAATGATATCCAATCCATACCCAAAATAATATAAAACTCCCCTATGGTATTTTAAAAATTATTTTCATGAAATACAGCACCACTGATAATAATGGTAAGATTATTATAAATCCTAGTTTCTTTAATATTTCCACATCATGTCTTTACCAAATGTTCTGAGTTCTTTTTATGAGTTGATATTCCCATTTTACTGGAAAAGATATTATAAATGAGGGAATGTGAAGATCCATAGTCAGACATGGAATTGGAATAATTCGATTAGGTAAGTAATGTACCATTAAACACTTTATTAGATGGATTAAAATTTACCATTGAAATATCTAATGGTTTTCCCCCACCATTTTTCTTTCAGTCTTGATGATTTCAACCCTATAAAACTAACTTCAAACACACATTTGAATAATTTCCCAATTCATTGTAATTAAAATATCCCATAGTTGGATTCATATCTATTAATCTAACCATGGATTGTTTAGGACTATTTTCTCTATAGTCACAAGTATTGTAACTAAACATACCACATCAATAACACTTTACAAACCCTATACAACATTCAATGTAATATTTTTTTACTAAACATGGAACTCGTTGAGGTATTATATCTAGATTTCTTAGTTGGATACTTCTTTATTTCCTTAAACCTTGAATAATTATTACTCTTGTTATATTGACGAACATAAGTGTTAGAAAACTTCACCTCAACTTTCTCATTATAATGAAAAACTGTCTCATAAATTATTGATCCTCATGAGGCCAATACACATTATAAATCCTATTTCGATCATGAGAAATTTATATTAATTTTACTGTTAAGATCTTGAATAAAATTTAATATGTACCTATCGAATCTTGTAAAATTTACATCATAAACTATTACTGAATCATCCTCTTTCCTGAATTACATAAATTGTTTCTCTATCCTGATTTTAAAAACCATTGTGAAAGATTTATACCTAAAAATATTCATAAATGTATCCCATTATATGGAATCAAGATCATATCTCTATCTCTATTATTATTAACCAATAGTACCCATTGATAAACTTCACCTTCAAAATGATATATAAAAATAGTTAATGTTTTATGTTCTGAACATCCCATGCCATTGAATATCATTTACAAAGCATTGATTTATCCTTAATTTGTCACTTTATTTGGAGTTACACTAAAATTTAGAGGTTTATGATTAATAAATTGATCAAATATCAACATGTTCTTATGTGGGAAATATGGTTACACTCTAACTTGAATGCCACCACCATTTATAGCCTATGTCAATTGAGCCATCAAAACAAATAACCACTATGTTTAAATCCCAACAATTCCATTAAATTAGTTAGGAAGGATATCATCCTATTGATATCTTTCTACTTTAGCAACCCCATTTTCATTATAGAAAACCATTCTAAACTAGCATATATTATATTAAGTGATATGGTAATCCTAAAACTCTATATCATTTCAACAGAACCAAAAAGTTGAATCTTTATAGGGTATTCTATTAAAATTGTCCTATCCTCTAAATTTATCTAAACCATTACTCTAATACCAACTATAAGGATCCAATCACAAAATAATATATAATATTTTTCTTTAGACAAGATGTAACTTTCTTACATTTCCCAATACTTTATGGTTTGTATTTTTAGAGAATTAGGTCATAACTCTTAAATAAAAAACTCATACATTAATAAGGGGAAACTTATACTCAATACATATTTTGACCATAATATAATAATTTTAAAATAAAACACATTTTTTTTACTAAAAAATATTCATGAATTTCAATTGGACTTCTTCTTTGTCCCTTATCATCTTTAAACCCTGTGAAAACTATTTGAAAATGTGGGATTATAACTAAAAGCAGAGTAAGGGATATAAAATAAAGAATAGGTTAGTCTATTGAGAAACTGGAAAACCAGAAAAAAAAAATTCACCTTTTCTACATTATTATTTTATTTTATAAATTAAGTCATATTCATAAGTAAAAAACAATTTTTTCTTAAATAAAACCATTAAAACCCATAGTAGGATAACAAAACTCATGGAGGAATCTTAGAGTATTATATTCAAAATCCATTGTAAAATCATGTAAGAATTAACTAAATCCTAGTTAAATCCATAGGATAAACCTTCCTTGTTAACTCAATAATAATTTATTTTTAATATAATAAAAATTAGCCAATTAATTAGAGAGAGATATCAGGATCACCCACTATTTAAGATGTATCAGTAATTCCCATAATGTATGTTGTATTGGTATCACCCATCAAATAAGAAGTATTAGCCTCACCTATCATCATTTATAATTATCCAATACTATATCATAAACATAAACAATTTATGCTTTAGTTTTTTAATAATAAATTTCTTTAAAAAAAAATTGAACCCTAATCAAAACACTTTCTAATCTTATATGAAAATAAGGTAAAATACCCATTCCACTTAAAAAATATTTAAAATGAAAAATCCTCAAACTATTATGGAAAATATTTCATTTGAAATAAAAATTGAAATTATTAAATGATTATTCAATGTAATGAAAATTATTTCTGTTGGTAAATTATATTCATCTTATATATGTTAAATAAAAACATTCTTTTACACTTTGGTAAAAATTATTAAAAGTGACTCATATGGAAAACATTAAGAATTTCTTTTTTAAACCATTGGAAATAATTTAAAATATTGTAAATGATGACCTTTAACAACCATTGAATCATAAATTAGAATTTTATTTAAACCATTAAAAAAACTTGTAAATAGAAGAAAAAGAGTTTGAAGGATAACTTTAAAAGAGTATTTTTAAAATAAAGTCTTGTACATTAAATACTGAATTGAATCGTACATTCCTTAACTCATTAATAATGAAATTATATTAGTTTTTTACTTAATTAAGACCCTTTTCAATGTATATTACATTATCATTATCCCTTTTATGTAATTTATTACCAGGTTTTATTTATTTACTCAATTAGTTACGTTTATGTTGGATATTTTGGTGACATTCAGATCATAATCTCAAAACATATTCGAAAGAATGATAACAGTTAAAAAGGGAAATTATTACATCATCTCTATAATTATATTAATGGCATAATGAGAAATATTATACCTTAAAAAAATTATAACCATCTATGAAAGGAATATAGGATAAATGAATCACATCGCTTCGTGGAGGTGGTAATAAACATGTATGCAAGAACAACATTATCATTTTTCAATGGATGAAATGGTAAAATATTAGATGATATAATATCTTAATATAATTATAATCCTTTTATTATTATCATTTATATACATTAAATATATAATTATTAATATGAATGAGAGGTGGTGATGTAAAATTAAACACATCGCTCCATAGAGGTGGAAATCAACGTGTATGCCTTAGCTATGTTTTGATTTCCCATAGGACGGAAAAGGTTATGGAAAATGGTTTCAAAATAATAATAATTGCATTTATGTATATGTAATATTATAATTTAATTATTTAAACATGTTTAAATAATTCTTTAAGTATATGGAATAATAAACAAACATTAAATGGGTTAGTTAAGACTTATACCTTATCCTTGGATATCCTCTTTGGCATACACATTAATCCTTGTAAGTTTTGTATATTAGTTGGAAAATTTCCTATAAGACATGGGGAGTGAATTTGGATAGATAATTTGGTAGGAATTTTACAAACTATTTTTCTCAAAAGGTGTGAGGAAGAGATGATGGGAGGTGTTTTTTTATGAATAAGGGTAGGGGAACTCTTGGAATTACTTAAAGTATTAAATTAATGTAAAAACATTTTCACGAAAAAATGAAGCCAAATTGTAAAATTAAATATATAGTATGATTATGAGTAAATATACTATCATAAAATAAAATTTAGACATGTTTAGGTTATATTTTTACCCTTATATCTTTGTTTTAACCCTTTTTAACCCATTGGACGATTACCCTAATATAAAAACAATTTCACTATTGGAGTTAAGAAAGTTACTATAAAAGGATAAGTGACCCATTAATGGACCATGGTTGATATTATAAACCATATACCATTCACTTAGATAAATATTATATTTTATTAATTTAAAACCATTTAATAAAATAATATTTACTACAAAATATCATTAATGTCATTTTTGGAACTATTCATTTAATTTGTCTATAAAGTAATCAAGATACCAATGTAATTTGAATATAAACATTTAAAAAATACATAATATATATATATATATATATCAATAAAATCCATGGTATACTATAACTCACCAATAAAATATTACTTTCATTGTTTTTCAAAACTTTTACATGATTTTTCTAGTGCTTGCATAGGCACTCCATTGGCGTTTCATAAGAAGTTAAGGTAATTATTTCATCACTAAAAAGTAAAAATAAACTACCATGATAAAAAAACATAATTTATCATTAAAATAATTATTGATAACTAAACATAAACGCTTTTTAACATTTGAAAAAAATAAAGATATTAAAATATGGAGTAACATTTTGTTTTTATTCTATATTTAAAATTATTTTAAAGTCATTATCAAAATAAATTTATAGTAAATCAAAAAAATTAGAAAAATTATTTTTAATTGTCAAAATTAAATTATAAAATAAAATAAATACATATTTTTGTTATATTTTTAGGCCTTGTCAAATTATTTTTAACCTTAATTAGCCAATTTACCGATACTACAGAGAAAAATATTTACTACAGTTACTATTCATGATGAAAAAAATAAAATGAAACTATTTACCAAATTTAGACCTCATAATTCAAAATATAGAATCCATTTCATAAGGTTAAATTTTTAGATATATTAAAAACGAATTTGTGATAAAAATGAAAAGAAAAATATCTTTAGAAAAATGTGTTTTTTGATCCCAAATATGGACTTATACAAAAATATGGTATAATGATGATTCTTATGTAATTAATTAGATTATTATTAATAATTATCAATTATATTAATTTAATAATAAATTATAATTTTAAATTATTCAATTTAATGAAAAGAAAAGTCATTTTTACAAAACAAATGTGTATTTTTCACTATTCACTAAAAAATGACATTTTTAGAAAAAAAACCCAAAAAATAAAACTAAGAAAACATTGATATACTGATTTAAAAAATAAATTTTACTTATTCAAATTAAAATTATAAAATTTAAAAATTATTATTTTATTTAAAACTATATAATTATTAAAAATGAATTTGATAAGAAAAAAGTATTTCTATTTTTAATGAAAAGGTAATTAATATTAATATAATAAATATAACTATCTAAAATATAATGAATTAATATTAATTAGGCATGAAGTTAATTATATTTTAAAATTACTTGGATTATTATATTCTTCTCCCCTTTTATAAATTTATTTCTCAAAATTTTGTTTGTTTCTTTAACAAGTAAGGATATTATTCTTACATATCATTTCCTAATTCCCTTGTTGTTTCTTGAAATATATATTTTTTCCAAAAAACATTATCTTGATGAATCACCTTATTCCACAACACTTTCTATATATGTTAAATAATTTATACTAGTTCTTCTTCATAAAAATTGTTTTCTTCCAACTAAACGACATCAAGTATCAAAACCTGAGATATATCCAGCACATATTTTTATAACAAAAAATATGAAGAAAATTGATCAAAATTTATATAGGATTTCATATGGTCCAATGACCTTTGAACAAAGCTTTCCTTTCTTCCCATAATAACTAACATATTTCTATGGAGGTAATTTTAAAAAAACATGATCGCACACCTCAAAAGAAATATTTTTCCTATGCTTATCTTAATAAATTTCAAACATGCTCTGAGTCATGCTCATACATTGTTTAATCATCTACACATTTTCTGCCATTTTTTCTACCTACTCTAGTCCCAATAACATCATTTAACCTACTTCTTTCCAACAAGCTAGAGAGTAAAATTACTTTCCATATAATTCCTCAAAAGGTTTCATCTATATATTGGGATGGAAATTATTATTATAATAAAATTAATCTAATGAAATATGGTGATCCCAACTTCCCAGGTACTCTATTAGACTTGAAAGAATAATGTCTTCCAAGGTATGAATCATTTTCTTAGACTATCCATCAGATTGGGGAATAAAAGTTTTATTATAATTTAATTAAATATCTAACAAATACTAAATTTCATTATAAAAATTGAAAGTAAACATGGGATCACGGTTAGATACAATGGAGAGATAAACTCCATTTAACATGACTGTCTATTTGATGTATATTCATGAAACATTATCTAAATATATGATATTTACAAAGAGAATGAAATTTATATATTTATTTAGTTGATAAAAATTAACCTAACAGTCATTATTACTTCAAAATGTATTTGGAAATCCCACGATGAAATCCATGAATATCACTTTCCATTTCCACTCTAGAACTTCAAAAAGGTATCATATTCGTTTCTGTAATTGTCATTCAGATTTATCCTATTAACAAGTCAACCATTTCATGGTAAACTCTACAATATCATTTTTTATTTTATCCCACCAATAATACTCTCAAATGCATCTCTGAATTTTAGTAATTTTTGGATGAAAAGAAAAGGGAGATCTAAGATCTTCGCTTTATAATTCCTTTTTCAAACAAGAGATAGCTAAAAAAACCTTTTTCAAAATATCAAAACATTTAGATGTTAAATTTAAGTAACTTTACTTTGTTTATCAGTTCCAAATTTCCTTGTAAACCATGGCCTTTATTCTTCTCTTTCTTAATTTTGTTTGACAATGTTGAATGTACTAGAACCTAAAATATAATATAGGAACTTCTAATAAGTACAATTTTTTAGGTTATCATTCGTTAAATAATTTTTATAAATATCAGGTTCCAAATATAGCATGGTTTATTTTGAATTATATTTTCAACTCAAAACAACATCTACTTTTTTAAATTTTCATAGATTGTAATGGATCGTGTAGTCATAATCTTTAATCAATTCCTTTAATATTCTATATCTCATATTCTACAATTTCATAGTGAATATATTCATCATGATTTTATGATTATAATATCTTGCACTTTTTAATCCATAAAAATGATATCTCAGGATTTTTAAATAAAAAATATAAATTATCTAGTTCCAAATAATGTTTGGGATAATTTAGATCATGTGGTTTCAGTTAACTTGGAGAAAAATAAATAACCTAATCATTCTTTATCAGACCACAACAACGTATCTACAATGAAATATCATTGAAGATAAAAAATCATGGTTTCTGCAAAGGAATATAAAAAAATAGATCATTTAATAATATTATTTTTATTTGATGGAAACAATCATTGTTCTCTTTTGTACATATGATTTTAAATCCTTTTCAAGTTAACTTGGTCATTGGGCTAGATAACAGAGAAATGTTTTCAACAAGACACTTGTAATAACCTGATAATCTAATAAAATTATGAATATCTATAAAATATTATCATGACCATTATTCAACCACTTTAGTTTTATAATGGGAGACAATTATCCCATATTTAGATACATTGTGCTTGAGTAAAAAATATATTACAATCAAAATTCACATATACTAAATTTTCAATATAGATTCTTTTCATTTAAGGTTTCATAAAAAATTGTTAGGTGTATTTCATGATCATTTAATATTTTAGAATATACCAAAATACCATCAATAAACATAACCACAAACTTAACCAAATAGCCATGGGAAAATATATTTATAATATCCATGAATATAGCTGGTGTATTATACAACCCAAAGGGAATAAATACAAACTCATAATACTTATATCAATTCTAAAATGTTTTCTTTGTAATATATTCCACCATTAACTTCAATCAAAGGTACCTAGACCTAAGATCAATATTTTTAAAATATTACACTCCCTAGAGGTGATCAAAAAAATCATTGATATGATGAAAAGGATAATGGTTCTTAATAGTGATGTTATTAAATATTATATAATTAATGAGAAGCCTCATTGAACCATATTTATTTTTAAAACAAAAAATATTATCTTCCTATTGTGAAGTAATGAGATAAATGAAACTTTTATCTAGAAAATCTTGAAACTAATTTTTTAATTTCAAAAGTAATACTTAAAATATTAAATAAGTGGTTTTAAAATTGAATTAGCATGAGGAACTAATTCCATAACAATCTAAACCTCTCGGTCTGGAATAAAAGTAGAAAAATAATCAATAAATACACCCATATATTAATTCACTACTAGAAAATAACTAATCTGAACATTTTTTTCCTTTTCGATAACATGATGTATGTAACATTCAATGTCATATATAATAAATTTTTCATCTTATTGAAATTTTTTCAAATGTATGATAACATTGAATATAAAATTGTAATCTCTTTAATCTATATTATCATGATAAAATAAAATCCAAAATATACCCAAAATAATATTAAATTCAATAATGGGAAGTTCAAATAGATTTGCAGGAAAAACCATCCCATTAATAACACAAAAATATTAATATAAATATTGTGTTATTACCATATGGAAGATTTCATAATATCCAATTGAGGGTGAATTATATTTATTGAAATAAATTTAAATACTATTTAAATGTTTTCAGGTTAATGTAGAAGAGATAAAATATATAGGTTTAGGATATTTTTATAGTGGATCAGATCTAAATGATACAACTCTACTCTTAACCTCTCTCGCAAACTGAGAGATATGGAACCCACTATAATTGAATCCTACAATGAATTTTTCACACTTAGAGTCACAAGAAAATTATAAAGCCTTTTCCCCTGGAGTATTAATCTAAAAACTATACTTTTTCCCACATAGATGCACATCATAATGTCTGACTTTTGTATAGGAGTCATGACCCACAATCCAACCTTTTAAATTTTTAAAATAACTATGAAATTAATTAAACAAAAAGGAATATAAATAATTAAAACCACATAAATAGATAGACACTCTAAAGTCTAAGTGTTATGGTAACAAGAAAATCTCCAACAATAAAATACTAAAAAATTGACATTTAGTTGAGAGCATTAGTTTATTTCCAGAGTATGTAGTACAAGTACAGTTTAAGGATATCCTCAACCACATTTTTGACATTAAAATGATTTTTTAAAAACTATTTATTGAGTTTCTTTATTTATAGAAACTTTTCAACTTAAATTATATTTCATCATTATTTTTCCTAGAGCTAGAGTTTCACATATAAAATAGATAAACATCTTCAAAATTTTCCATTATTACTTCCTATAAAATATTATAAATGTAAATTGATCATAAATGAAAAGTAATATAGATGTGTGTCCTCATCAACACCCTTCCAGAAAAATAAAAAATATATAGTGTAATTAATAAGAACAATTAATATAAACCTAAATAATATGTTTTGATATCATAGGAAAACTCCATGATAATATTCAATACTCACTCTTCCTATTTCATTTGATTAGATTTTAAAAATTCCAATTTCCAATAATTCATCATAATTATCTATAAATGATTTATCCCATGTAAATATCATATAATCCATCATAAAACAATTTAAAACTTGTTCACATGGATTCGATATAATTAATATATAATTTTATAATAAATAAAATATTAAGAGTATTCATAATAAATGTGCAAAAAATTAAATGTGAAATAATATGAAAAACATAGAATATTACTAGTTTTTGGAGTAACTTTTATAAATTAATATAAATACCTTGGGTAATTTTTAAATTACTTTCAGGTTGTTGATATTCACCATGTATCAAAATCTTACCACATAACCAATTCCCACCACATAGCTGAATTTATTTTTGTAGTGTAAATATTATCATACATTATTTTACATTATAGAACAATAAATGTATCTTGGTTGAAAGCACATATAAATTATTGATACCCTTACGTGAAATATACACATAGCCTATGATCAACACACTTTTACAAGTACTCGACTTAATACCCGGACAAAGATTTTGGAGAACCATGCTTACCTTTATAGGAAATATGAGTTACCTTTACACGAATAATATTAACATGCCGATGTCATTACAAATCTATGGAAGTGACCTTAATAAAATAAGGATGTACCCTTATGAAAATATTCAAATGTACTGGTAATCTTATTCTAGTAATATCAAAACGCTAGTACCCCTATATATGTACAAATTACATTGTTAGGAAAAAAGAAACACTCTTATGCAAAAAAATCTTGAGTGTTTTAACATTATGTTGGAAAACATTATCCTTAAACAATAAGTAAAATTCATGGGTTACCATTGTTTAACGAGATAAAATCACTTATTACGATTATAAAACTTCATAAAACAAGTCTTCTGATATGTAAATTATAAAAAATAAGGTTATCTTTACAAAACACAATAAAATATATTTATAGATCCTAAATAAAATATTTAGTCTAGGATCACTTCATAAAACCTGTAGAGAATGTTATGAGCAATAAAAATGTGAAATATCAAGATAAATTAATTAAATATTAATATGATATAACAAAATTTATGTATAATTTTATTAATACATAAGAAAAAAAATTTAATTTTAATTATTATAATTACTCATAATATGATATTATGTAATTACTAAAACAAAATTAGTGAATGTGATCTAGGAAGATATTATAAAATTATACCCTTTTTTGATAATTAAAATCCTATTATAATTTAAACATATCTCCCCCCTTATGAAAATATCAGAAATATAATTTTTTTTAAGAAATATATTTTTGAAATAATACAACTCTTTAATTATTACTCTCCTTATGAATAAGTAAATTTAAAAGGAAAAAATATATTAAAATAATGATAGACCGCTTACAACCCAAATTTTTACAAAACTAATCCAACAAAATTATATTTTAAAGGATATATCAAGTAGACACTATGAAATCTTTAATTATTGTAATAATAAGTTGAATAGAGTGGGAAAATTTTAATTATTAAATAAAATTTTATGAAAAATAAAAGTTTCATCAATAATTTAACATCATGTATATCATAAAAATTATAGATTACTATAAATTTGAAATTTCAAATATATAAAAACAGTCAAAATCCCCCTAAATTCATTAAAAAAAAACTAAATTCCAATCATACAAATTACAAACATGGTTTTCTTATAGATGGTAAAGTCTACGGGGCTTAATAAAGATATCAGTAAGTTGATTTTCTGTAGAATAAATTCCCAAATAATATTTCGTTTTTATACATTGTCCCTCATAAAATAAAATTTAACATCAATGTTCTTAGTCCTATATTTTTTAAAGGGTTTTTATAATTGTAAATAATGAAATTATTGTCACAAAATATAGGAATCAGATGAAAATACAAACTAAAATTAAAAATTATTTTACTATTCCATAATGATTGATCACAAAGGTATGTGAAATATATATATTCTAGTTTAGGATTAAATAGATAAATTTAATTTTGTTTCATTTAATCCAAAGAAACTAAATATTTACGAAGTTAATGAGACGTGCCTAAAATTTATTCTCTATTAATCTTGAATCCACCAATATGAGAATCAAAATAAATGTTCATATAAAATTTTGTTTTAGAAGGACCCAATAATCCATGATTCCAATATCATTTAACATATCTTACATTTATATTAATATATTTAATTTGACTTTCCAAAGGGTCACTTTGAAATCTTTCACACATGAAAACTAAAAAAATTAATTTAGGCTTAGAAGAAGTTAAGTATAGAAAAAATCCAATCATCAATCTATATGTTTTAACATGAAATTTTCTTCTTGATTTATATTAATCTAATTTTTAATTATTACCCATGGGATTAATTTCACTTTTAGAAGAGTGTAAAAAATATATATTTACTAAATCTTTTTCATACGTGGATTAATTTATAAAAACACCATCATTTATTTAAAATATGTATAGACCAAGAAAGAGTTTCATTTTTCATATGATAATCATATCCAATTTATAATCCCTAAACTATAAAAATTCATTAAAAATATTTTCTCGTGAATATCCAACAAAATCCATAAAAAACATCCATAATAAAAAAAATTATTAAAATATTTCTTAATAAATAAAGTATAATCATCCTTTCAATTCTCAAAATTATTTCAAAAAGAATATTACATAATGTTTTGTAACAATCATGATAATATTATTTAAAAATATATAAATCTATATATGGTTTAAAATCATATTCATGATTCTTCTCACTTTCAAAACATGTCTACTATAAACAATATACATCTTTAAAAATACAACCATTTATAAAATCTCATTTAACATTCATTTTAAATAATGTAAATCCATGAAAAGTAGCATAATATAATAATATCCTAAGGTATTCTAACATAGAAATTATTAAAAATTAATCATCAAAATTAATTCATTCTTCTTGAGAATATAGTTGTGAAACTATTCTAGTTTTATTTGGACTCTATTTCCAGTCCAAAAAGATTTTTTTTTCAAATATCCATTTTGTTCTAATAATATGAGAATACCTTATTTGAATGACTAAATTACACACATTAATTATAGTAAACTAATTTTACTCATATTATATAGCCAAAATCCAACTATAATCATTTCAATATTCTTTAATATTATTAGGTATATAATCATAAATAAAATTATGATGAGTATAAATATTCATTTAAAAATACTTGTTTGAATGCTTGAATGAACATTTAAAATCACATTTTCTCTATACTGATCTCAATGAGTATTCCAATATATTTAATTAATATTATTATATTGAGAAGAAACATTATCCCCCTCAATATGTGCATCTTTATATTGATTTTTGTAATCTTTAAACTAAAAAATCTCTAAATTCATCCTCAAGTTGATCAATATCATCATCCGTTTTAGTCAATGGTTTTTCTTCAAACCTAACATGAATTGTTTATTTAACAAATATTTTTCTTTTATTATGTACTCTCTATTAATTAATATTGTTTTAATATCCTAAAAAAATCCATTCATCATATTTTTCAATATATTTTCCTAAAAAATCCAGAATACTAATAATGAAAAATTTTAACCCGAAGGCTTTAAAATAACTATGCTTAGGTGTTCTCCCCTTGCAAAACTCATAAGGTTCCCTTTTCAAAAATGATGTTAAGACTACTCTAATATTAATATATAACTATGTATTCAAATCTTCAACAATAAATATTCTAGTAAACTAAACTCGTTTAACATTATCCTAGCCATTTCATAAATAGTTTTATTTTTCATTTCTACTACACCATTATGTTGTGGTATTTTAGTGGAGAAATTTTAAGAAAATATCCATTATCTATACAAAAACTAGTTAAATTAAAAAAAATTAAATTTACCACCATGATAACTTATAATTTATTTAATTAATTTATCTTTATAATTTTGACCAAACTTAAAAAGAGTGATAAAATAAGATAAATTTTGGATTTGATTATAAGAAAATAAACTTTTGTGCAGCTAGTAAAATAATCAATAATAGATAAAAAATATATATTATCACAAAAAATAGCTGGTTTGGTAGGATCCAATAAATAAAAATGAAAAATATCAATATTCATTATAGTTTATACATATTTAATAGACATTAAACTACTTATGTGTTGTTTATCTTTCATTAATGGTTTTGAAGAAAGGTGTTTCCCACTTTAAGATCAACTTACTATAGAACTCTTTGGTTATGGCACATATTTTGTATCACCCTAAAATTATCATATCCCAATATCCTATGCCATTATATTTTATAAGATTTTAAATCATTTAAAATTTTTACATTTTGATCATTTAATTAAAAAATCTATTTAATAAAAAATATAATGGTTTGCGTAAAACAAAATGTATTTATCTTTAAATCTAATTCAATTATAACTTTTAAATATAATAAAACATTCCATCATCACGTCATTGTGAAATAATTAATAAATTATTTTTCAATCCCCCAATATATAAAACTTTATAAATAATAACATAATTTGAAATTCCAACCTCACATAAACCTTTCACCTTTTCTTTAGAATTATACCCAAAAGTAACATTACCCCAATAAATTTTATTAAATGATAAAAATTTTGATATGTCACTAGTCATATGTCTTGAGAATACACTATCCATATACTCAATATCTTTTTAATGATACCAAGATAAATTTTCTACAAACACAAATTGAAAATGTTTTGGTATCCATTAGGTCTAATGGGATTAAAATCTGATTTATTGGAAATCCAAAATGACTTCAAACATTTTTTTATAATAAATATTAAAGATTAATATTTATAAATATAAACATTAGTATGTCCAATAGATTTTTGAAATCTCAAGGAACACTCATTTATATAATTACCTTTCAATTGATATATAAAACATATGGTAATAGATATACTTTTATTAGTGCTCTTAACAAATAATTTGTTATATATTTTGGGTAAATTATAATCATAACTGAGAACATATATCTATTTGGTAATTTTATTTAAACATGTCATTTTATCAAAAAAAATCATCTAAAACAAATATGGACATATTTGACTTTAATCTTTCTATTTAATTTCTGATTTTCTTCTTCTCTTTAAGAATAGTATCGAAATTATCTACTATAGATTCATTAAATTGTTACATGAAATCAATTTTTCTATTTAATTTTTCATTTTTATAATGATTACACCACTACCAAACGTGTGTTTAAAAACACTTACATTTATCAATTCTATATAATTTCATTGATAAAGAATGTAATTATTAGCGCTAAACTAAGCACTGATAAAAGAATCCCTTTATCAGTGCTAAAAAATCACGGATAAAGGGCACCATTTATCAATCTTGTTTTAGCATTGATGAAAGGTAACCTTTATCAGCTATTTATTTTAGCACTGATAAAGTAAACTTTTACCATCACTTTATTTTAATCATTAAAAAAGGTTCCCTTTATCAACTTTCTTTTAGAACAAGTAAATGTTTCCCTTTATAAGTGCTTTTTTCCTCTCATAATGGTCTAAAATTAAAAGAAAAATTGAAAAAATAAAAATAAAATGAGTAAATTAAGAAAAATATGAATCATTTGATTAATTAAATAATTATTTATAAAAATGAATAAATTTAATATATATATATATAGATTATAAATATTTATAAATTGTATATATTAAATATAGATATATAAAATGAATAAGTATAATATAAATATATCTTTAATTAAAACATATTAAGGTCTTATTCATTTTTAATGTTGTTTGATTTTTCAATTTATGCTATATCAAACATCATGTGTTGCATTTATTTCACATATATGTGTGTGTGTTAATGTATTTGTATATAAAAGCACACAAAAATATATTTATATAATATATAAAAACGCAGACATCAAATATTTATTTCATTTATTCAAATTTTTATATATTTTATAATTCGATTATAACAAGATTCATGTAATATATATTATGTTTTTAATTGATCAATTTTATTTATTTATTTTAAATAATTTAATTTAATTTCTATTGATTTTGGATATTTATTTCATTTCTGAATTTGATCATTTTATATTATTTAGTTATATTTATTTATTTACTATGTCTTAGTATTTTCAATATTTATTCACCTAATTAAATATATATTTATAAATATCCTTATTTTTTAATAACTTATATTTTATTAATAAAACATAGCAATTTTTTGGAATATTTTAAACTATACTCATTTTGAATTATTCAATTTCACTAATTTTTAAAATTCATGTATTTAAGATTATATATCCATTAATAATGTTAAAAATATATTTGTAAATAAATATTTATAAATAAATATACTTATAAATGTATATTTATTATATTTATAATTATTATAAATAAATAATTTTTTACTTTTAAAATAAGTATTTATATGGTTATAAATAAATAAGTACGTATATATAAATAATTATAAAATTTAAATCAATTTATTTAAATAATTATAAATTTATAGTAAATTTATTTAAATTATTATAAAATTATAATAAAGTTATTTAAATATAATAATTATAAACCTCTTATCATTTTTAAAAATAATTGTTAAATGATATATTTATCAACGCTAAAATGCTAGCACTGATAAATATGTATATTATCAACACTTTTTTAGCGCCCATAATGCTTGAGATTTATTAGGGCTAATAAATACTCATTTTATCAATAGTTATAAATTTATCGCTGATAAAAGGAATATTTATCAGCTCTTTTCTAAAAGCATTGTTAAAATCGTCCCCGATCAATTTTAAAAAAAACCCTAACCATGACTTAGTCGCTTTCAATTCTAAATCTCTCATGGAACTCCTCTATTTTTAGTGTGACTCCACTACTTAACCGTAGATTAATCAAGTCTAGAATCAAATCTATGTTATTTTCTACTCTTCCTCTATCATTGTTTGATGTTTTGGATTCCGTGTTTTCATCTTTTGCATTGTTCTTAAACCTGAAGAACCATACATATCATCTCGTAATTATTGAAATACAATGAGTGTGGTTTTATTTCTTTTTCTCATTTAATATGAATTTGAGTGTCCATCCCATTTCTCCCTAGATACACACATAGATGGTTTACTCTACCCTCGACATTAACAAGTAGACATCTCATCCCCCTCATTTTTCCCTTCATTTGAATAATATAGGGTTCCAAAATCTTGGTATTTTCATAAATTTAATTCATCTTATATACTAGATTATAGATTCTAAAGACATAATTATAAGGGTTTTGATGGATTGGTGGATACCAATTTTTGGCCCTCATTTATGGGTGATGAACATATAGGGACCAATTTTAGTTCAAAAATCATTTAAACATGTTTTGCAGATTTTGGTTCTTTATGTAAATTGTAAAAATATGAAATGTGTTATTTAGATTTATTATTTTTATGAATAATTTTTTATTAAATTAAATAAAATATTGAATTAATTAGTCACATTAAAAAAATATATTTTAGTGATACATATTGTGGGAGTTTTATTAAAATTAAATCAAGATTATTATTAAACTTTCACCATGGGTTATAAATATTGATTGGAATTTCTTTAGTGACAAAAGTTTGCTGAATTTTTTTTAAAAAATATTACTAGATTGGATAGTGTTGAGAAATCATTTAATAAATATACTTATAAATACACAGCAACATATAAAGAGTTTAATTAACCCTTTTTTTAATTCCATATCTAAACATCACTTTTTATTTAATCGCTTTTTATCACTATGTTAAGGAGCTGGAACTCCTTCGATGATGATAGGATGATAACCTAAAACAAATAATTAGTGTCAGAGACTTCTTCTCCAAGGACACAATGTATCTATCTATTAGTTTTTAAAATAAATATGTGTCATATTGTATTATGTCAATATCATATATTATGATATGAATTATTTCTTTGTTCATCACTAGCATTTGTCTGTTATATATCATATGTTATGACATATAGAAAATCTAAGTATTTGAACTATTTTTTATCATAACATTTATGATATCCTAAAATATGACTCTATCAATGGTTTGTGTGAAAATATAGTATCAAAGTTCAAATACAATATCACCTCAATTTTTAAATATGATAAAAGAAGTAAAATATCTCTTATCATATTTCGTGAGAGTAGTCATGGTGTACGTTTAAAGTTTCATCATAGAATATGATTGAGTTTCAGGAATACATCTCTCAAATATTATATTTTATAACCACTTATATCATTATCAGTCATAAATTAGGACATTCTTGTGGGTAATGGTACATCTACTTCAAGCTATGTGGTATAATTTTTAATTAATGTAACTATATATGGTTCCTCTAATATTTTATCGTAATATATATCATAAAAATAAATTAAGGATTGCATTGAATATATTCATTTCATTTATATGAGTAAAAAAATTATAGATCAATATTGGGCATAAGTTGAAAATATCACACTTTAAAGGGATGTATTTTATCAGAGGGATCTTATGCTGGATTAAAAAAATATCAAAAATTAGAAGGTGAGGAATCCTTGAGTAAGCAAAAGTGATGTCTAATGTACGTTGGGTGAGATTCATTTCTTCAAGACCGTTTGAGTGGAGGCATGCTAATTTCACTTCAATTGAGGAGAGTTCTTTAGTGATTTCATTACTGTAAGTTCCTAGGACACTTTAATCCTTAGATTCTTGATTGTATTCCATCTCTTGATGATGGATTGGAATCTCACTTTTAAATTAGCCTTCCTCCCATTATCAATAGATGAAATGAAACCAAGAAAATGAGGACAATTAAATAATGTTAGTGACTATCATTTGTAATGTATTATTGATGTATTATTTCACTATTCATGATAGTAACTATTTTTATGCAATATGGATGTAATTGTGTGATTTTATGCATGGATTGTGTTGAATTGTAGTTATTCAAGATAAATTAATTGTTTAAATACTCATGCAGACAATGTCTTCTGAACATGATAATGTTTCCAATCCAGAGCAAGAACGGACTGTTGATGATGAAACAGTAAAATTATTAGTGGATCAACAACATGATGATTAAAAATATGAAAAATAAATAAGAATGATGCAAAATCATAGTTTTGAATAAAATTATCAAGGCAAGAAGTCAAGGTATAAAATTAGATGTTGGTTGGAATCAAAGCGGCCAACCAATTAACCCCATCAAGTCAACATTCATTAGTAATTGTGGGGTCACAGTGAGGATGAATGGGATAATCGATATTGGTTCATGGTTACACATACAGCCTATAATAAAAGAAAATCCTTTGTAAATATATAATGGTGATGTTAACATATACTTTCTTCATTTTACGGAAAAATTATATAATTAATCATTGATTTAGTTTTTGTTATTCTGTGAAAATTTGTTTTATTTTTTAATATTACTAAAAAAATTTGTCTTAATGGACACTGGAAAATCCTATAGAGGCATCCAGACTGTTCTGAAGAATTTACATCTTAGGGATGCTGAGGGGAAAATAAATCCCCACCCACCACTTAGTTATTCACACATTATAAAGCAATAAACATAGACAAATTTCTAAAATCGATACAATAAGAAATCATTTCAGGTGAATTGTGGTCTATAATATATTATTTGAAATTATTTAATTTATCCAATATAATTAAAAAAAATAATTTATAAAATATAGAAAAGTTTTGAAATTAAAGAATGTTCATTATAAACAATGTACCCCTATCAAGAAGGAAGAATGGGGTATGATTCATTAATGAAAAAATTGGTATGTATTTTTAAAAAAAAAATAAATTTTAATTATGTGGCATGAAACAACATGTGTTTATTTGTTTATTTTTAGATTAACTAATCAAAATCTGAAGCCACTTCCATCCCACGTCATGTGCTCTAGAAAGAGGATTGTGTAAATAAGGTTGGTATATTAGTTGATGAAAATAAAAATTCAGCATGGGAATCATGTGTAAGTATGAAATAATTGTAATTAATTATTATTTATAACAATATTAATTAAAAATAATTACGTTAATATTATTTTATATGGTTTATACATAAGGATCGGCAACAGCTGTACGAGAATAAAAGTGAATTTCAGCTGCATTGAAGTGGCCTGAACAATATGGTCATGTTAGAGGATTAGGTTTTGGATTCTCTCCTCAAACATATTTTCAATAGATAAAACCCCTTGAATATATAAATAATTTTGTGATATTAATATTGGCTCAAATATACTCACTATAAGATATTATTTTGTAGTTTGTTTTGGAAGACCATTATATAAGAAAGGATCGAAGAAAACCAGCAGTGGAGAAACCATCTGCATATGAACAAAATGATCCCACTAGATTTGAGGCAAGTAATTCCCCCCAACCACATACCTTACATGATGTAATCAATTTTTTCATTACTCTTTCCTCTAAATGTGAACAAAAAAACTTATGATAAAATTATATTGAAAAAAATTCTATAGGGTACAGTTGTATGTTATTTTTATCTATCAACACCCATGTACCTCTATGTTTCGATTGGTGTAGTTCATAATATCCTAGGAGACCAGCTACACAATTAACCCCTCCCAAAACATTACATGAGATTGGTGATTAAAGTAGCTTATGAGATGAATTTTGAGTTTCTTATTCCACTTTATGGTCCAAATAATACTATGGTCTAGGCTACTGTGGGAGCTTTCATAGCTTGTCCATCTAATCTTATAAAGATACATGATGTATATATTTAAAAAAAATTCATGAAAAACTTTTATCAGTTGATTATAAAAGGTCTAAAGTAGGGTATGATATTTTCTATGAATAACACGTTGGAGAAACGAAAGGTCAAATCAAGAAAATCTAGGGAATTAACCATGAAAAAAATAACCTTTTGAGGGTACCTTCTCCCAACCAGTTCCATAGAAATATTTATTATTATTATAACATCATGCAGAGACAACATTTAAAGATAAAACTATTTCATACATTGAATATGAAGAAAGGATATATAAAAAATCCTTCACATGTGTAATTGGTCTTGATACTATAACTGAGATTCTCAAGCATTAATGGTTGGGTGTCTCAGTTGTGAATACATTCATAAGGTACATTTTCAAAATAAATATGTCCAAATATTTTTCTAAATATGTTTAAAAGGTTAATAACTATTCATATATTGTACCAGAGTTTATATTAAAACTATATAAAAGGGATATCATATGAAGCACGATTTGGATTCATTAATCCATGTACTATTTCTATGCCAAAAATTACTTTGGATAAGAAATAAGTATACAAGAAAATAGATGAGATGCTCAAAGAATTTAAAAAAAGTACCATATGACAGAATCTTTTTTATATCTATAATGAAAAGGTAAAACTCTATGATTTAATCACATAAAATATATTTTTAATTTTTTCATTATATAATTGTTTCATTATAAAACACTGAATGCTGTTACCAGTCAACATAGACACCCCAAATATTTATTTTTTTGAATTCAATGCAAGGATTTCCATCCAACTGACTACACATGATGTGTATTGTGAATATGTTATACACTAAAATCAGTATTTTACGGATAAACATCAAATTATATGTTTGGTATATCTTTTAATGATAATTTTGTTACGATAAGAGGTCGCTCAATACAGGATAGATCATGACATGAAGTCGATGTCTGAAAGGATAAATCCAATGGATTACTACAACTAAAACCAAATTAAGTTATATATATAATGATTTACCTATAAAAACTTTTGAAAACAATTTAATTATTTTGTTCAATGTTTCTTCTATTTCTGAAACAAGATAATGATATAGATTGTGGATATTATATTTACAAATTTATAAGAGAAATCATAAAGCTTGAAAAGACTAGAATCCCCAAATTGGTAATTTTCTGAGTAAATTATAATTTCATTTAATATATTTCATGATCATTTGTTTTTCTATATTTTCTCTCAGTACTATCAATATTTCCAACAATGGAGTTACTCAAAAGAAGAAATCAGTTTTTTATAGACTAGTGGGTGGTGTACATTTTTCAGAATTTATTCCAACAAAAAATTTAGGTGATTACCTGCTATATTTTGGATATAGTATGAGTTATGAACTTTGAATGATATTTTGGGTGCGAAGAATTAGTGTTAGAATTATTATATGTTATTTTTGATCTCTTTCTCAACAAGAATACTAAAAGAAATTTCTTTAGAAGATATGACCTATAAATAATAAATTTTTTAGGAAATAATAGAGGTAGAGGTGGAGGAAAAGGAAAAGGTGGAGGCAGAGGTGGAGGAAAAGGCAGTGGAAGAGACAGAGTCAGAGACTGACATAGAGGAGGAGGCATAGGTGATGACCGAGGTTGAGAATAAAGAGTAGGAGGATAACAAATGCTAGCATTAAAAATATAAAATTGTTTGTAAAAGAAGTAACATAAGGATCAAAACATGATGATGTTTGAGAACAATTATTTAAAAGTGAACATAACACTTGTCACTTAAGATAAGATTTGTTGTGCATATTTCTAGTTTAAAATTGATTTTTTAATAAAAAATTGATTTGGCATACTCACAACCAAGAAAAAGAATTTATATTGTTTTGGTACTTTGTAAAAAATATTCATACATAATTTTTGATGTGTAGGGATCTTCCAGACCTCAATCTGATGCATAGTGTGACCAGTATAACTTCATGTGTATGTTATCTATTAAAAATTAATATTTTAATACAAATAAGTGTCACTCACTAAAAACTGAGAAAACACACTCATATTGTCTTTATAATTTTATAAAATGATTCATAATACATTTTTGATGTGTATGAATAAATATCATGTCAAACCTACACATGATGCCACTTATATGGCTCAAAGTGTGTGTTTTCAGTTTAGAATGGGATTTTAGTAAAACCCGATGTGACGTATTCAAAACTAAAAAAAAAATTAGTATTTTTTTATTACATTAGAAAAATGATCCATAGATCCCTTTTGATGTGTAGGGATCAACCGAACCTCAATCAGATGCACGGTGTGATTGGTATGAATCCAAGTATGTTTTTTATTATAAATTGACATTATTTTTAATCAAGAAATCAAATTACATACTCAAAACTGAGAAAAAACATTAGGATTATTTTTATACTTTATAAAAATGATCCATACATCATTTTTGACATGTAGGGATCAGTCACACCTCAATATGACACACATTATGGCCGGTATGACTCCAATTGTCTCTTATCAGTTTAAATTCACATTTTAATACAAAAAATTGTAACTCTCTAAAAACCGAGGAAACACACTTGGATTGTATTCATAATTTTGGAAAATAATTATTAATTTATTTTTTATTTGTCTGAATCATTATCATTTAAAACCCATACATGATTCCATATGTAAGGCTTCAAAGTGCATGTTTCCTGTTTAAAATGACATTTTAGTAAAAAAAACACATTTAGTGTACTCAAAAATGAGGAAATGCATTATAATTTTTTTGATATATTAGTAAAATGATTCATGAGTCATTTGTGACATGTATCATTCATTATCAGCTCAATACAATGCACAGTGTGACTGTTATGACTCCATGTCAACTTTTTTATTCAAAATTGACATTAACTTTAGTGATAAAAATAACCCACATACTCATAATTGAGAAAAAACATTCCGATTATTTTGGTAATTTAATAAAATGATCAATACATAACTTACGATGTGTAATGATAAGACTCACCTAAATCAGAGGTATGGTGTGACTAGTATGACTCCAAGTGTGTCTTATTATTCAAAACTAATATTAATTTTAATAAAAAAACAACTGACTTACTCGAAATTGAGAAAACGCATTCCATTTATTTTTTAATTTAGGAAAATGATCCATAATTCATTTGTGATGTGTAGAAATTAGTCACGCCTCAATTCAAAAAACAGTGTGACTGGTATAACTCCAATTGTTCCTTTTTATTCAAAATTTACATTAATTTTATTAAAAAAACTACTTATATACTCTATAATAGTGTTTTATTTTTCTTGTATTCATCTTGTAAATTTTATGTAATTTAAATTCAGTATTTGTATCTTAATTTGGAAAAAATATTTGTTGTATCTGTTAATGTAGTGTATTGTTGTAGCACACTACACATATTTTTGGTGATGTAGTGTGTTGCAACATCGCAGTACGATTTTCGCCTTTTTTTGTGCTAATAAATTCAATGAGAAAAGTTTGATTTATCGGGGCTTTTAGAGGTTCTTATAATGATTCCCTTTATTAGTGATTTATAAATCACTAATAATTTTACTTTTATCAGCACAAATAAAAGTGACGATAAAGGGTATATTTATCAGGGTTAAATAAATGCATTGATAAATGGGGTCTTTTATAAATGATTTTAAAAGTTCGAATATGTGTGTGATTCATCAGTGATTTTTATACTCATAAATCTTCCCTTTATCAGTGCCTTTTTATAACTGATAAAATCCATGGACGTTTAGCTGCACTAAGGTAGTTAGTGCTGATAAAAGCTAATTCTAATGCTGTTAAAGGAACATTCTGTAGTAGTGATAGATTTTTAATTTTCATAAATAGATCTCAAATATGTATGTGTAAAATATAAATCTTCCTAAAAATATTTTTCAAGACATGAATTTTCATTAAGATTAACTTTATGTTGGTTCTTATTGTTTTTATATAAACTAGTGATTATTTCAGCTTTATGGTTAATTATTTCAACCTCTTTGATTAATTACCCTAAAGTGATTTTTTAAACATCAGATTCAAAAGTGGAATAATTAGTTTAATCACTTAATTTATTTGATAGATCCATTAAGCACAAATTTTCTACATCTATTATTAAACCAGATTCTTCAACAGAGCATTAATACTTAGTGAAACTCTATCTAGATTCCATTACATTATTTTCCTTTATTAATTGATTCCTTATATTTTTCCCTTCTTCAGTCTTGGGAAATTTGGCAGGATGTACCCCCTTTTTCTACACTCACAAAAGATTACATATTGAGCATCATTATAAAAATTAACATTGTTTTTCTCTATGAAATCATCTTTAGGATATTATTTTAAAGATCTTCTTGAGTATCCTTTCTTTCTTTTATATCCTCCCCTTGTAACATTTTTTTATTATTCCTATCATTACTTTGTAACTTAGAATTAGAAGAGTAAGTATAGATATTTTAATTAAAATAAATTCTTATCTTGTTTGATTTATCTTCTTTAGTAATATTTTTAATCTCTAACTCGTATTTTAATAATGATCTAATAAAATCATCAAGAGTATATTCTATGATGTATTTATATTCATCTATAAAAATGTTTTAGCATGCCATTTCATAGGAAGTTCTTTATGTGATCTTTTAAAATGAATAGTATTTTCCATATTTTCTCTCAAATAACACATACCATTTACAATGCTATTAAATATATGGAACATTTGATTAATTTTTTATTCTTCACCTATTTTCAATTCATGATATTAATCTCCGAATATTACCAAATTAGTTCTGATAAGATTGTATGATCCAAAATGTGTATCTTGTATAATTTTGCAAATTTCATGTAAAATTTTACATATATATACATGACTATACACATTTCTCTTTAATTCACAATATAAATTATTCACCATCATGAAATTAAAAACATAATTGTTCAAGTAACTGATAACTAATTATTCAAGTTCACCTTCAGGTAGTTTGTATGTATTTTATATGGTTTTGTAATGGTTAATACGATGTTTTTTAACAAATATTTAATCTTATATTCCTAAGTCAGACAATCAATACCACAAAAATTAAGTGGTATTTGATATATACATCCATCATTTAACCTTATTCTTATCATATTAAATAGATATTTTTAACTATATGGTAATATTAAAATATGGTTAGAAGAAATAAACAATATATATTGAGCTAAGGGTAAATTTATGATTTCAATTATTGGTCCCAAGAGGAAGATAGCACAATATTCACGATGAGAGAGAATTGGAATTTTGGAAATAAATATAAATATTTTATCATAGTTTCAAATTTAATGAAGTGGAAATAAAATATATGTCATAAGATAATCTTTTAGTATTTTAGATCTAAAGAATCCAACTCCACTCTTAAACCCTATCATGAACTAAGAGAGATGGTACACACTATAATGGAATCTTACACTGGCTTCTTAAAACCTATATTTCCAACCCAATTACAAATCATCTTTCCCAAGAGAATTAAACCCAAAACTAACCTACTTCTTTCCACCTTGGGGAATAACATAATGTATGACTTTTGTTTGGGAGTCTCAACCCACAATAATACATTTTAAAGGGTAGTACAAGCCATTAGAATGGAATATATAGAAAATAATATAAATAAGTAAAACCATATAATCAGATGAACACTCTAAGTTCTAAGTTTCAATACAGTGAAGAAAATATCTAGCAGGAAAGGATAAAAAAATTAAAGTTCATTTGAGATCAATAGTTGATCACCAAAGTATACAACACTAGTATAACTCATTAATATCCTAACCCTCACTCTTATCTTCCAATAGTTATATCAAATATATATATAGATATATAGAGAGATGGTTTCTTTATGCATTTCATATTAAAAATTTGAAGACTATTTCATATTTATTTTTCCTGAATCAGGAGTTTCACACATAAATATAGTGAACTAAATTAGATTTTTTGATGAATATTTCAATTAAAATATTATGGGTGTAAATATTTTATAAATGAAAAATAATATACATTCTAGTTCTCTTCAACGTCATGAAATATAAATAAAAACTATATAGGGTAACTAATTATAAAAATTAATATAAAAGTAAATAATAATTATTAATACCCTTAGAAAACCTCTAATAATATTCAAGATTGACTCTTAATATTTAATTGTATTTGAATTTAAATATCCCAAGTTCCAAAATTCTGTCATGAATATCTATACATGGTTAATCTAATTTAAATCTCATTTAATCATCATAAAACAAATTAAAACATGTTATCAGATATTATATATAATTAATATGTGATCTTAGAATAAATAAAATATTTATAATATTTATAATATACTTGCATAAAATTGAAATGTAAAATATTTTGAAAAAAATATTACTTTTATAGGTTTTAGAAGAACCTGTATAAATTCACAAAACTATATTAAAGAATTTGTAAATGATTTTCTCAAATATATTTTTCACCACCTATAAAAATCTAACCATGTATCCAAAATATTCACATTGGAAAAATATTTATGTAACTGGTTTTTACAAAAGAAAACAATCCACTTAGTCGGATATACAACGTAGGTCAATTATAGAATCCCTTACATGAAACATTTTGGTTCAATGTGAGTAAAAAACTTTCACCCTTACCCAACTTTCTACCCTTACGTAACATTTGGAGAACCCTCTTTACCTTTATGATAAACACGAGTTACCTTTATGTGATTAATATAAATTTCTTGGTACCATTACATGTGTTTGGAAGTACCCATATGAAAATATTGAAGTACCCTTATGAAAATATTAAAAATGAACTTTTACTCATGTGCATGTGAGAGAATAATATTGGTACCCTTACATAGGGACAACTAACATTTACATAACAAAAGAAGTACCCTTACATGAAAACATCTTGAGATTTTTACCTTTATGTGAGAATGAAGTGACCTTACACAACAAGTATAATGCACGAGATACCTTTATGTAACTAGTGAAAATCACTGAATACCATTGTAACACTTCATAAAACAATTTTTACACTAATATAATACATAGAAACTTAAGGTTTCATTCAAAAAACATTGTAAAGTGATATTTAAAGATCAAAAATGACATATTTAGTCAAGAAACTCCTCATGAAACTTGTAGAAAAATTTACAAATAATAATGACATGAAATATCAAGGTAAATTAATTAAATAATAATATGATATTACTATAATTAAGTGTAATTTAATTAATACAGAAAAAACTAAAGTAAATTATTATAATTAAATAGAGTAGGATATTTTGTAATTATAAAAACATAATTAGTGAATATGGTCCAAAGAACCACGAGAATATCTTGTTTACTTTAATATAACCACCATAAGTTTTTTAAAAAAGTTTTATCTTCTTTTAAAGTTGTTATATTAATATTTTACTTGAAAATTTCTTAGAAATGAATGGTTGAGAAGATCTAGAGTCAAATAGGTCATTGGAATATTTTGAATAAACAAGTAACATACCTTTCGTCTCTTTATTAGATAGCCCAACATCAAATGTAGTTGTAGAAAATGATTTTACTAAACCTTTTTTATTTCATTCTTGATGATTTCCCAAATGTGTAACTAAATTTGGACACAAATTATCATAATTACCCAAATAATTGAAATTAAATCAAATCATAGTTGGATGGAGATCTACTATACTTTTCTTGGATTGTTCAGGACTCTTTTCTTTTCGGTCTAGAGCCATGTGACCAAACTTACCACACTTATAACACTTTATAGATATTGATAAACATTACTTGAAATTGTTTTACCACACTTTGAAAACGTTGGGGTCTTACCACTAGATTTATTTATTGAATACTTCTCCATTTCTTCTGACCTTTACTAATTCTTACTCTTTTCATCTTGAGGAGTGTAAGTGTTGTAAAACTCCATCTCAACATTATCAGCATAAAGAAAAAAATTCTAATAACATTAAAATTCTTATGAGTCCTATTATCTTCATAAAATTGGTTTAAATCCTTATTAAAATATATTAATTTTAAAATTAGGTTCATGAATAATATCCAGTGAAAACATAGCCATTCTGGTGAATTTTTCTTCACATGTGGCTACTGAATCTTCATCTTTCCTCAATTTTAAGAATTGTTTATCCATCTTGAGTCAAATAAACATTGTAAAATATTTCTCTAGGAAAAAATTATTAAATTTTTCTCATTATGTGGAATCAATATCATCTATTTTACTCCCTCTAATATTCTTAACAAATTAAAATCATCAATCAGCTTCACCATGATAATGATAAATACTAAGAGTTTCCTTTTCTAATTATAAACATCCCATGAGATCGAATATCATTTTAAAAGAATTGATCCTTCATTAATATATCAGTAGATATGAAGTTCCTTGAAAATCATGAGGGTTATCTACTCATAAAATTATGAACTATTGACATGTTCCTCAATGGTAAATATATTTTCTCTTTAAAATGGATTTAACAGACATTTATAGCCAATTTAAGGTTATCTATCAGTATAAAAAATTTCTCAATTATATTTCCAACCATTCTAGGATGATAATATGAAAGAATATTATCCTTTTAATAGATTCTTACTTAAGCCTCTATATTTCCTAAATAGAAAAACGTTCTAATTAGAAATATATTAGATAAAGTAGCATGGTAATATTTAAATTATATATCCTTTCAACATAACCATAAAGTAGAATCATTAAATGGTGTTCTATTAAAATTATATAAACCTATGATGTTATCTAAACCTTGACACTGATACCAACTATAAGGATACCACATTTAAAAATTACACAATCTTTTATCTATAGAATTTACATCAATTTCCAACCTCTCCCAAGAAATTTTGGGTATATATTTTTAAAAAAATTGTTTAAAAAATATTACATAAAAACATTTTTTATTATAAAGTGGACACTTACAATAAGTATCCATATATTGACACAATTTAAAACTTTTAAAATGAAACCCATTTTATTTTTGTGAAAAATATTCATAAATTTCAACTTGAATTCTACCTTTTCCTAACCCAGACTTAAACCCTATAAACAACATTTAAAGATGTGGCATGATCACAAAAATATCAATAATGGATATAAAAGAAATAAATCCATTAGTCCAGTGAAAAGAAAAAAACTATTAAAATTTTACCTTTCCAATGTAATTATTTTATAATATAAAATAAATTATAACCATATGGGAAAAAACTTTTTCTCCAAGAAAACCTTTAAAACATAAAATAGGAAAATAGAAACCCTTATCGGAAACATAGATCATAATATTCATATCCCATGTTCAACTCATGTTGTAAATAAATTTAGTCTAGTTAAATCCATAGGAGAAACCTCTCTAATTAACATCATCCATCATTACTTTGAAGGAGAGGAACATTACCTACTGAATTCAAGAGCTATATCTGGATCACCAATCATTTAAGATATATCAGGGTAATCTATTGTATAAGAAATATAGGGATCACCCATAGTATAAGTTGTATCTAGCTCACCCATATTCATTTATAATGGTAATGTACCATAGAATAAAAAAAATTAGCCCCTTTTCATTTGGAATATAATAAAAAATATTTTTAACACATAATAAAAACACATTCCATATTCATTTGAAAATTATGGATAAATTACCCTTTGTATTGAAAACAATGAAAATTAAAAAATTAAAAAATATTTTAGAAATGATTTAATTTGAAAATAACAATGGAAACTTGTAAAAGAAACTTCAAAGAAATAAAAATTCTTAATGGTGGGAAATTCTATTTATTCTGTATATGTTAAATAAAAACATTCTTTTATACTTAATTAAAGAGAATAAAAAGTGAATCATACAAAAGACATGAAAAATATTCATTTTTAAAACATTATAAAGATAGTTAAATATGGTTTTAAAATGAACTATAACAAACATTTAAGTATAAATAAGAATTTTATTGAAATATTAAAAAGAATGTGGACATGCAAGAAAAATATTATTACAGAAAACTTTAAGATATATTTTTTAAAAGAATGTTCATTACCATAAATATTTTCTAGCATCCTACATTCATTAACTACTAAATAATAAAATTATATTTTTTATTTACTAACACAAAAAAAATTCATTTTCATTAAATTATAATTAACACATTTGTATCATTTACTACCATGTTATATTTATTTACTTAATTAGTTATGCTTACTTCAGACGTTTTTTGGATGTTCAGTTCATAATCTAAAAAACTGATTTGATAGGATGGTTATGATAAAAGTGGTCATTATCTCATCATATAGATAATTAAAATATTCATATGATAGTAATTTTTATAAATGAATAATATTTTTATAACAATCCATGAAAGGAATATAGTAGAAATGAATCGCAACTCTTCATGGAGTTGGTAATCCACATGTACACATGAACGACGTTATCATTTTACAATATATTGAAGGGTAAGAAATTAGATGATATATTATATTTACATAATGGTAATAATTTCATTTAAATCATATATATACATTAAAAACATCATTATAAATATTCATGAGAGGTAGTGATGTAAAATAAAACACATCACTTCGTGGAGGTGGTAATCCACACGTACTCAAGAGAGATGTTTTTATTTACTAAAGGATGGAAACAAAGTTGAAAATGGTTTTTACCAAAACCATAATAAAATTTAATGTTATTTAATATACTGATGTTATTATTTCATCATAGTTAAATAATATTTGAAATATTTGGAAGAATAAATAAACATTGAATATGTCATTTAGAAATTATAACTTCTCCATGGATAAACTCTTTATCATACACATTAAAGCTTAAAGGTTGTGTATTTTGTGGATTCCATGACCTATAGGGCATGGGTACTGAAATTGGGGAGAAAATGGGTAGTGATAATTTTAACTACAGTGCTCATAATTTGCGAGTAATAGATGAGAAGTGGTTACCTATTATAAGTGAGGGGGAACTCTTGAAATTACATAATGTATTTAATTAATATAAACTCATTTTCATAGAAAAATGACACAAGATTAATATATTTATAATATAGAATGTGTATTTTTAGAAATAATATCATCTAATGAAATTTGTGCATGTTTAGGTGATTTTTTCACCCTTATCTCTTTATTTTAACCCCTCATTAACCCTTTTAAAAATAACTATGGTATTAAAATATTTTACACTATAGGAGTCATGAAAGTTAATATAAAAGGGATAGTGGCCCATTAATAGACCATGTTTAATATTCAAAATCCAATTCCCTTAACTTGAAAAAATAGAGATTTTTATGAATTTTAAATCATTTAATATTATATTGTTTATTATTAAATATCAATAATGTCATTTTTGGAACTATTCATTTAATTTGACTGTAAAGTCACCAAGATAAAAATTAAATTAAAATATAAACTTTGAAAACATATTTGATACATTTTATATGTCTATAAAAATATTAGGACACTGTAAATCACCTAAAAACTACTTTTATAGTTTCAATATTCATTTACATGATTTTTCTACGGCTTGCACAAGAACTGTGTCGGCATTGCATAAAGAGTTAAAATATGTTATTTCGTCACTAAAATATAAAAATATATTCATATGATAAAAATTAATTTATATTTAAATAGCGATTTATAACTAAACAGAAATTATTTGTATGCCTAAGAAAAAAGTACATATTTTAAAACCAAGAGAGTGACATTTAATTTTTATTCTCTATTTAAAACAATATTAAGGTCATTATCAAAAGAAATTTGAAAACAATTACTATGTTTTATAATATTTTATGGTCATGCTTGAAAAAAAACTTATCCAATAAAATTAAAACAAGTGTTGTGGATATTTTTAGGCCATATCACATTGTTTTTAATGTTAATTGGCCAATTTACCCTTATCGAGCCGACAAATATTTACTACGATTACTATTCATAATGTCCAAAAATAAAAGAGACCTATTTAACAAAATTAAAAATACTCATTCGAAATACAAAATCAATTTTTCAAGTTTCAATTTATATAAGTGGAAGAAAGTAATATATGATAAAAACACAAAATACAATGAAAACATTTTTTTTAGAAAAAAGTGTATTTAAGCCCAAAAATTAACATATATTAAAATTAGGTATAATGATGATTACTAAGAAATTAATTATATTATTTATAACTAAATTAGTATTTCTTTTAATTCAATATCAAATTGTTCTTTGAAAATTCTTATTTAATTAAAATAAAAAACAATTTTACAAAAAAATGGTACTTTTCATTCTTCACTGAAAAATCAATCTTTTCATAAAAACCTAAAATTTTCCACTAAGATAAAATTTATATAATTATTTTAAAAATGAATATTATTTTTTCAAATTGAAATTCTAAAATTTATAAATTATTTCTAAAGACAGACCCTTATCATAAATGAAAGTGGATTTAATAAGAATAAAACTACCTTCCTTTATTTATAGAAAATTAATTAATATTAATATAATTAATATTACTATATAAAATTTAATTAATTAATATTAATAAGTCATGGAATTAATTTTATAATAAATTTATCTTGGTTGTTATAGTTTTTCTGGTATTCCAATACATTTATGTAACACTTCCCTTATACTATAAAGTAGAGTACTCTTATTTATCCCCCCCGAGCATTCATCTTAGATGAAAAAATAATGAAAATTATTTTATTATGTAATTATTCATTTTATTATATTTTATATTCATTATTAATTATTTTTATGGTGAAAATTTAATTTTATATATTTATATATTTGAATATTTATAAACAACAGTTATTGTTTAAAAAATACTTGGTTTTATGACTCAGTATAAAAGATCATATAAAATGAGTTTCAATTTGTATTTCCTAATAAATAAATATGTTATTTATTATATGATATTTTTTTTTATTTTTATTATGAATTAAAATTATAAAATATTATTTCATTATAGTGGTATTGTTCAAATTTTAAAATCATGTTTACTTTATCACATTTAATGTTAATAATAAAAACTATAATTGTATTTCAAAAAAATACATTGATAGTTAGAGAACAAAAATCATTTATTTATGACTCTCTTGTATATCTAGGGAAACATGTAGGTGTGTGAACTTTCTAGATACAAACAATACACATTCTTGTAGATTTTAATTCTTTGGGCCAATCCATCTCATTTTGAATATGGGTTGAATTTGGCCTCCCTCTTAACTATATACCACAAATTGTTTATATATTCTAGATGTGTGTATATAATAGAATCTATCACTTGAATATCCATAGGTTTTCAAATTTGATGTATTTTTTCTTTTTATATACTTCAAATTTTTACATTATCTAATCATTATAACTATTTCTATTTGTCTACTACAACTATATCCTAGTTCATTTTAAATTATCTGACCACTATACAAAATATAGGCAGCCATGTTTTTTATCTAATCATTAATTATATTTTATTAAATAAACAAAATAAAAAATTAAAATATATAAACATTTCGTTTTTATTGGGGTTATTATTGTAATGATAAATGTATTTTTTTAGATTCGACCCTAAAGAACAAATATTTCACAGTCTTAATTTCTATAAGTAATTATGGTTTCTAAAAATCATATGAATTTTCCCAATCATATCCCTTGGATGTTCAAACCATGTATGTATTTAGGCCTCCTGTTCTTGTGCTCAGTGACAATGAGTTAATATCCAATGCACCCCTTTTAGTGTTACTACCCCTTGGTACATCTGGGTTACAACCTACATTCACTTGTAGCATCTATACATGTATTTCATTGCTAGGAAATCCATAAAATCTTTAATTTATAAATGTTTGAGGTTGTTTTTATTATTTTTAAACTTTTCCTTAGGTTCTATCTAATTTTTATTGGTTTTCAAAGATCATGTGAATCATTCAAATCATATCTGTAAGAACCTGATTCTTCCTTTGAGGTATGAGTCTTCTTTTTTCCTTTCATTTTTACGTTTTTTTAGAAAATGGGGGAAACTAGGTAGTTTTGAAAAATTTATAGGTCACACATCGTGTGTATTTCAAGCATGTACTAACTATGTGATGAGTAAGTACATGTCATGTGGTGACCATGTATAAATATTCTACAACACGATGTGTAGTGTTCTTTAACACACCGTGTATTCTTATCCACTGATACCAACTAATTTCTAGCCATGTGTTGACCCATGTGACGCATCTAAATCCATGTGATGATCAGATAGCCCATGTAAGTCAGAGTACGGCCGAGCCAATAAATGACATGTAGTCTTTAATACACATCTTGTACTTTTATTTTTATTTACTTATATGGGAGAGATTTTTGTCTCATTTGAGAAAATACATTATTCTTCCTCATTTTTGAACTGTGACACTCTGGTAGGCCGAGAACATTTATCCTCCTATATTATTCATCCAATATTTGTTCTTCAATCCTTCGATGGATACGGGGTCGCATCAGGAAGGATAAACTCATGCACCCTATTCTGTTCTTGTTCTTTTGCCTTACATGCTGCAGTTTCCATCTAAGTAGAATTACTAAGATTTTATGAAACCATAGAACTATTAAGATCATCTTTGAATTGGATCTCAATATTGTATGTGCCTACGTCTACAAGTCTATGGTAGGGGTAAATACCCTATTTTTTATTTTCATAGTCATTTAGTGGTTTCAGACTTTTTAGCGCAATATCTAGTATTGAGTAAGACCCATGTTTCTTTATATAGAATTGACTGTATACCTTAGAGGATGTCATTGGGAATACCCTTACCTGGTTATGGTTTATTAAGGTTGGGTTATAGGTCATTTATCATTTGGGGCATTTTGGATGGGGGTGCCAAATTGGTTATAATTGAATTGTTTTAACTAAACTATTGAGTTTAAACTGTTAATAATGATTAAGTTATTTGAGGCTTTCAAGACCTCAAATATGGAATTGGATATCACATGAATAATGTAATTAAACTATTTAAATTGTTTTCATATTGAAGTGATTCCTTTTGTTTATATATATGTGATATTTGATATTTCATATGTTAGAAACATTGGGTTGTGTTTGGCATGGCTCGGATATTCTTGTGTTGTGTTGATCACAAGCTGGGCTTGGCCCAGATTATTTGGGTGGTTTGACCACAAAATTGGGTGTTGTGGATGTCAGATAGAGGCAGTGTGACTGTTAAAATGAGAATGGACCAAGCTACTTGGATGGAAAGGCCATCAGATTCTAAGGGAAATGGTTTCAGGGGAATAAGGTTCTAGAGAGGATGGGGCTTGTGTTCTATATTTTGTGATTACCGATCACCAGTGAATTTGGTTCATTTTCAAATAGATGACTCTATGAACAGGTGGTCTTGAATGGTCATGTGGGTAAAGTCCCCCATAGTCGTGGTTAGGTAATTATGGTTGGGGGTTCTTGTCTTGGAAGATTCTTTTAAGGTGAGGAGCATTCATATTATTTGGGTATGCCTTCAAGATGTAAATACTTGAGACACGAGGTGTCAGGAGGCCCATGGTGTCGGGTTACTACTTCTTGGGCGTGCCTATGGGATGCTAGTTCTTAAGACACAGGGTGTCAGGAGGCCCATGGTGTCGGGTTACTAATTCTTGGGTGTGCTTATGGGATTCCAATACTTGATACACAGGGTGTTAGGAAGCATTTTTTGTCGACTTACTTCTGCATGGGAGCACCTATGGGACGTTGATACATGAGACATGAGATGTCAAGAGGAACATGTTTTTGGGTTGCATGAAGGAGATTCCGGCATTGGCTGAAGTAGGTGACACTATATAGTGGCTCCTGAGCACCAGTGGAGTTTGTGTTTATTTGTGTGTCATACTGTTTTCTTATTTCCTACTTAAAAACTCATACTTAGTACGCACCATTGGGTGGTATCCTACTGATATTAATCCCACACCATGCATGGTTCCTTCAGGATGCATGTAGACCTTATGGATTTATGTGCATGAAATTGATTTTCTTCCAAATATGGATCATATTAGCTGTTTCATGGAGATTTGGTATGGACCTAGAGGTCATGCATATATGGAGTTACTTTTTTTACTTTCATTCATATATGAGCATGTTTACCTTTTTTTGTAGATACTATTGGTTATATATTAGTGAATTTTTTATATTGACATGTATGACCTTTTATGGATGCATTCTTTCTTTTTTTAGTTGTTACAAGTGATATTCAACATGATGTTCTATTTACTTCCTCTATACTTGTTTATATACTGTTTCCATTGTTTATCTTTTTTAGATGTGTTTCTGCTATGCAGGTCTAGTTCGAGTCTGCTATGTATTTATTACTGTTGTAGGTATTATTAGTATCCTTATACCAGTACCTTTATATTCCTCTAAGAGGGTATAGCCTCCCCATCATACTTTTTACACCCTCACTCCTAGTCGGCATACTTTTCAGTTCAGGTGACTGTTTGGGTCTGGGATGTCAGAAAGTGGTATCAAAGGTGGTTTGTTCTAGATAGTGATTTAGTAGCACCTTTTTACTGACTACTAATGAGATCGAAAAAAACACTTTATTCCCTCTGGTTTTACTATTTGGGATATGTTAGACTAGAGATAGGTTGATATTGGAACTCGGTTTCTAGCTTGTTCTTGGGTGCTTGCAGACCTAGGTATGAGGGATAGACCACGTTTCCTTGGGTGTGAATTTTGGTTTAACTTTTTCTTATATTATATTTTATATGATTTCTGCCATGTTGGTTCACTTGCTGAGTTAAATTATTGGCAGTGATGTGTTATCCTTGACCCGGTGTGGTAAGAGAGAATAAGACCTTGTACTAGTATGGAAAAAAGAGTTCTATTTCCTTTTGATAAGAACATTGTTAGGGTATTTCAATTTCATATTGACATTTATTCTTTGTGAAGTTATAATACCACTTGATTAATATCAATTTCCTTACTATAAATAATTCAAAAATGTGATGTTTAATACTCCAGATAAAATTTCTTGTTTAATTGAAATGTTTTATGTCATGATTTTAATTATTTAAAATATCATGTGGCATCATATTTAGGACTGGATTATATGTGAGCAAGTAGGTACTATGACTAAGATGACATTGATCACCAGGATTGGGAATCCTGGATGTCGGTTTGAGGTAAAATTATTGTCAGGATTGGGTGACTCGACCATCAGTTTGAGGCAATGTTAGTTGTTAGGACGTGCATGGATGGAAATTACTATGATACTTGGCTCTATTGAGGGTGAGTAAGGCGGTTGTGGGGCCGTGTTTTCCCAGGGCATGGTTGTGGTGGGAAATATTAAGGGTAGTTTTTATTCACTACTTTTTTACTGCATTCCTTATCTGTATTATATATATATATATATATATATATATATATTATATATGTGGGTTTTCTAACCATTTATAGTATTCAGTGGGTTACTCCTAGATGGGTCGATGGAACGTTAGGAAATTGATGGTAAAGGGCTATAGGAGAACGATCATGTTTGGATACCTAAGGGATAAGCAGAGCATGAGCCGCATGTATAGGCTTAGGGGTAGGATTAGGTTCCGGATCCAGTGCAGGCATAGCAGTAGTCGGTTTTGGCAACATTTGGGATGTGGATTGACAAGAAGATCTGATCTAGTTTGGTGTGTGTCTTGTAGGGGATTGACAGAGGCACACAGGGTATAAATTCCTCTATGGAATATCTGATGTTGGAGTTTCAGTCGCAGCACATGCCGCTTTTCTGGGTGGGGGTGGTCCGCAGGTTGCTGAAAACCGGATAGAGAGCTTGAAGATTATCTTTGAGCAGCTTGAGATGCCTCTAAAGAAGAGGGTCAAGCTAGCAATATACATGCAGAGAGGACTGAAGAAGAATTGGTGGGATGTGTAGGTTCAGGCTCACATACATGAAGCACTGACATGTAACTACTTCGAGGATTGGTTTTTCGAGCACTTTTTTAAAGAGATGCTTAGGGCAGAGAGAGATCGGGATTTATTGAGCCTCCAACAGGGTGACATGTCCGTCATAGACTATGCAGCTACCTTCTCTGTGCTGTCTTTCTTTGCACCAAGTATCATATGTGATGACACCTCGAGAGTTAGGTGTTTTGAGGATACATTGCGGCACACCATTAAGGTACAAGTTAACATCTTCAAGTTGGAATCTTTCTTAGAGGTGGTGAATAAAGCTCTCATAGTCGAGGGAAACTTGACATATAAACCCCATTTGAGCTAGTTGGTGGCTTCAGGTGATGGTTCAGATAGAATGAAGTGAGGTCGGGATGAGTTCCAACTGGGCAGTCAGGCCATGGACTTAGTTTGACCATCTCGTGGTGGTTCATCAGTGGATTTCTTTTAGTGTGGGCAGATAGGAAATGTATGAACTTAGTGTGATAGGCCTCCAAAAGAGTGTCGAGCATGTGGATATGTCGAAAATCTAGAGAGGTTCTACAGGAAACCTTCTCAGACAGTTGGCCGGTAGGGACTGGGATAGATGGTGTCATTCAAGGTCAATTTAGGATTGGTACTAGGTGAGGGTAGACAAGACTCACCTGCATGTAGAGAACATGACAGAGATTGTGGGACCTAGCCAAGGGGTCAGTGGCTAGTGATAGGAGAAGCACCGTAGGTCGGTCAGGCATTAGGTAGTCATACTTTAGGCCATGTGCATGATGTGGATCTTCCAGAGGTCGAGTAGGCCGGTGAGTCGACGACTGTCAGAGGTACATCATAGGTGTGGCCGTGATTTTCTTGTTTTCTTTTTGGAATAACCTGTTGAGGCATGTCTTTATTGAGTGAACGAGGTTCACATGACTTATTTGGAATAACTAGATGATGGACAGTGGGATTGGTACAATTTTGATTGTGTGATATATTTATTTATATGTATGAGATCAATGGAACCATGAGTATCGAGGATGCGGGTTACCTGAGGTGCCTTGGGAATTAGGAGCATCGAGGATATGGGTTACCAAAGGATCATGAAACTAGTTTTTTTTAGAATCCATGGGTTGCAGGATTTCATGGATGCAGACACCTATGTCGTGTGGCATATGTTTGGGTGTCATAAATGACACAAGACCACCTGATGAGGTGAAAGGGTGACGAGGAATCATGGGGGGGGGCATGTGTTCCTAAATAGGTCATTGGGCCTTTGTTTGATTTGATTTTGATCTAGATTGGTCTGGAGTTTCATCACCACCCTTGGGAGGGAAATTCAAGGATGAATTTCTTTAAATGGGGGCGTTTGTAAGAACCTGGTTTTTCCATTTAGGTAAGGTTCTTCTTTTTAATTTTATTTTTATGTTGATTTTGATAAAAAGTGATGAAAATTTGGAAGTTCTGAAAAAAAAATCAAGTTACACGTTCTGTACACCCAAATACATGCCATGTCAATGTTATGTGTATACTAATAGCATACTGACTAAGTACATTCCATGTGGTGACCATACAAAAATATTCTACTATACATCGTGTAGTGTTTTTTAACATGTCTTGTATTCTTCTCTCTACGTACCAGCTGATTTCTAGCCATGTGTTGACCTGTGTGACACTTCTAAATCCATGTGATGACCTGGAATCCCACATAAGTAAGAGTAAAAACAAGCCACTACATGGAATGTAGTCTTTAATAACTACAATTTACTTTTATTTTTATTCACTTATATGAAAGAGCGTTGTACCTCATTTTTTAAAATACCTTCTTCTTCCCTATTTTCATACTGCGATGATCTGGGAGGATGAGAACCTTTCTCCACCTAGATTCTACATCCAATGTCCATTATTAAATCTTTCAGTGTTTGCGGGATCGCATCAGGAAGGCTGAGAACGTTTCTCCACCTAGATTCTACATATTATTTCCATTCTTCAATCGGTCAGTGGCTACAGGATTGCATCAGGAAGGCTAAAACTGCACACCCTATTCTATTATCGAACCTTTTCCTCACACGCCATAGTTTGCATCTGAGTAGAATTTCCAAAATTTTATAGAACCATAGATCTATAAAGATCAGCTTGGAATTAGAGCTCGATATCGGGCGTGCCTACGTCTACGAGTCTAAGGTAGGGGGTGCGTACCCTGTTTTGTGTTTTCGTAGTCATTTGGGGGTTGCCTATTTTTAGTGCAACAACATGTATTAACCGAGATCCATGTTTATTTATATTTAATTTTCTATACACCTTAGGGTATGCTATTGGGAATACCATTACCATTTTTTGGTAGAGAAAGGCTAGGATAGAGTCCATTTCTCATTTGGGGCATTTTGGACTGGGGTTCCAAAATAGTTGTAATTGAATTGTTTGGATTAAACTTCCCAGTTCAAACTATTAAACATGATTAAGTTATTTAAGGCTTTCAAGACCTCAGTGTTGGACTGGGATATCACATGGCTACTGCAATTCAACTATTTAAAAAAAATTCCTGTGGATGTGGATCCTTTTTATATATGTGTGTGATATTTAATATTTCATATACTGGAACTTTGGGTTGTGTTGGGGGTGGATCAGATATTCATAAGTGGTGTTGATAAAAGGTTGGGATTGGACCAGATTATTTGGGTGGTTTTACCATGGTATTTATCATCATAGACATTGGATTGAGGCAGTGTGACTGTCAGGTTGGGCATGGCCCAGGTTATATGGATGGAAAGGCCATCGAATTTTGAGTGACATGGTCGTAGGTGAATGAGGCTCCGGAGAGGTTGTGGCTTGGGTTCTATATTTGGTGATTACTACTCACCTGTGACTTTGGGTCATGTTCACATATATGACTCTGTGAACTGGTGGTTTTGACCGCTCGTGTGGGTAGAGACCCCCGTAGTCATGGTTAGGTAATTATAGTTGGGAGGTGATTTCTGTGGAAGCCACATGAAAGGTTATGAGCCTTTAGATTGTTTGGGAATGCCTTCGAAACATTGTTACTTAATACATGAGGTGTTAGGAGGCACATGGTGTCATGTTACCACTGCTTGGGCATGACTATGGGACGTCGGTACATCAGAAATGGGGTTTCAGGAGGCATATGGTGTCAGGTTACTTCTACTTGGGTGTGCCTATGGGACGTCGGTACTTGAGACATGATATTTTGGGAGGCACATGGTGTCAAATTACATGATGTAGTTTCTGGCGTTGGATGAAGCATGTGACACTCTATGGTGGCTGCTAAGAATAAGTGGAATTTGGGTTTATTTTTTCATCGAACTATTTTCTTATTTCCTACTTAAACACTCATACTATGTATATACCATTGGGTGGTTTCCTACAAAGATTCATCTCACACCCTTCACAGGCTCTTCGGGATGAGTGTAGACTTTGTGGACTTATGTACAGGAAAGAGATCATCTTCAGTACCTGGATCACATTAGCTATTTCATGGAGATTTTTCATGGACCCTGAGGTCATTCCTAGCTTGAGTTACTTTGTTTTACTTCATTTCCTATATCATCATGTTTACCTTGTTTGTTGTAGCTACTATTGGTTGTCCATTGCACCATTTTTATATTGACATGTCTGATCTGTTATGGAAACATGCTTGGTTGGTTTAGTAGTTACAAGTGATGTTCAGTAAGTTGTTCTATTTACTTCTGCTTCACTTGTTTATATATTCTTTCCCCTATTTATCAATTTTGGGTGTGTTTTCGTTATGTGAGTCTGGTTCGAGTCTGCTGAGTCTTTATTACTACTGTAGGTATTATTATTATCCTCTGACCAGTACCATTATTTTCCTTTGAGAGGGAATACCCTCCCCACTATACTTGTTTACAGCCTCACTACTAGTCGGTAGGCTTTGGCGTATAGGGAGGTGCGCCTAAGGTAGTAACTCCCGACCCATTTGGCACTGTTCGGGTGGATGTTTGGGTCTGGGATGTTACAATATCCACTAGGAGTGTCAAACTAGGCATGCAACGAGTTCTTATTATCATGTATTGAGTGATGATTGATTTAATACCCAATACACCCATTTCAGGGTTACTACCCCTTAGTGCATCTATACCAAATCATGCATCAACTTGTAGTATCCAAATAGGGATGTTACTACAAGGTAAACCACTCATTCATTACTTTAATAAAATTTTAGAATGTTTTCCCTATGTTTATACATACCATTAGGTTTTCTATAATGTTTTATGGTTTTTAAAGTGCATGTTAATCATCCAAAGTATCATGAGCGTGAAGCACATAAGAATGTTTGTTGTACACCGGGTAATATTAATTATTGATATTAGTTAGTAATTAATTAATTAATATTTAAAATTAGTTTTAATTATCATAAAGTAATGTGATATTAATTAGTAATCAATTTAAACAATTAATAAATTATTAATTAATACAAATTAGTTTTAATAATTCTTAATTACCTTATCCATAATTAATTATGATCACTGATTACTAATTATAATTAATTAATAATTAATAATATTTTGAATAGCTAGTTTTTACAAAATTTTATTTACCTGTATTTTAATAAATTTGTTAATAATAAATAATAATTAATATTAGTAAGTAATAATTACTATTAATTATAAATTCTTATTCACATATATTTTTTTTATAGTAATTAAATAATACAGATTAAAATTAACTATTAATTATTAACTGCTAAATGATATAAAATTTTAATCATCCATAATAATTTTTAAATTTCTAATTAAGAATAATTATTCATTAATTACAAACTATAAATCATATTTATTACTTAATTAGTAATTAATTAATAAACATTAATATTAACTAGTAATTATTAACTATTAATTGATATTAAATATCATGTAATCCAAAAATAATTATTAAATTACTAAGATTAGTTTTTAATTAATTACATATTATTATTCATATTTATTAACTATTTTTTAATTAATTAATTAATATTAATGATAACTAATCATTTTCATCTACTATGTGATATTAAAAATATTTTATGTTAATAGTAACTAATAATTTTCAACTATTATGTGATAGGAAATATTAATTAATTAATTCCTAATAATTATTAAATTACTATGATTAATTATTAAGTAATTAAATATTATTATTCGTATTTACTAATTAATTACAAATTAATTATATAAATATTAATAAAATATAGTAGTTCTAAAATAATATATATATATATATATATATATCAAGTTCTTGGGGGTAAAATTACATTCAAATACACAAACACACACACACCGCACCCACACAGGTCAGAAATTCAGGTTATAGAAAACACCAAGGTATAACTTACTCACCCATCCCAATTTATTCATATATAAAATTTTCCGAGGCCCAACATTGGAAGCCCTGAAGGCCCCTTCATTTTGATGGCCCAAATGCCATTCTTTCATCAGCATGTTCATGGGTTTGCACCCCTTACATGCATCACACCTGCATCACCACCAATATGCTTCATGTCCATTCCAATACAACCTATGTCAGCACCTATATCATAAATCCCCCAAGGGACTTTACATGATTTAAACCCTAATCAAATGGATATAGGATTATGGGGTGTACAAATAAGGCACCACCCTTACTACAAACATAAACTTTTTATGAACTGCATATTGATTTAATATTTGTTATAACACTAACACTAATTACTATTTAATTGCTAACAATAATTTATTATTTAAAAATAATTTATTAACTAATATTTTCTTTTATTAATGAAATAATTATTTTAAATTAAATAAAATATTAAACAAATAATTTCAAATAAACTAGAAATTAAATAGCAAAATAAATAAACAAATTTACAATAAATTATAATGTGACTTAATATTATTCTTCTAAAAACAAATTTAATTACATTTTTAATAAAACATTATACTACTAACTACCAAATTATATAAATAATTAAATATAAACATTCATTTTAAATTAACAAGTAAAAATTTAATAAGAAACTATAATATTAAAAATAAACATATATATAAAAAGAAATATTGTTATATTGTTGAAGACATAATTTCAAACATTGAAGAGACTTCTTGAAAAAATGACCGGTGGAGAGAATAAATAATTTTGAACTGAAATGAGAGAGGGGTGTTTGGCCTTTTATAGGGAAGGTCATGGTGATCGCCAAATCATACAAAATTTTCTCTAGTGAGTTTGGGAGAAGGGATCTAAATGATTTGGTGGGAGAGATCCAATTTAATTGAGTCTCTCTTGTTTGTGGTTGAGTGACCCAAATAATATGGAACCCTCAACCTGAATAGTTGAGTGCCAAAATATTTCATGTTCAATAGTCTGAGATCCCTAAAAAATAAAAACATAAACTTATTTAATTAAAAAAATAAAATATCATAATATCATAATTACTCCACTCCATTCATTGTTCACACCCACCCTCTCACCATGATTCATGCTTGTAGTAGTGTCTGACCATGTAAACCATCTCACCTCTGTTCCTTAATGAAACCTAATCTCCAACCAGTAATTTAACCCACTCTACACAAACAACACCATGAAAACTTAGGCTTGAGAAACTTCTCTATTTATAGTAAATCTCTTCAACAACATACTAAGACCTAATTTTTTAGAATTCAAAATTTTAAAAACATTAATTTCTCTAAATTTAATAACTATGTTGCTTATTTTATGAATTCAATTACTCATTAAAATTGGTTTTGGGATTAAATACATCTTCTTCATGATTTATAAATTTGAATGTTTGGGTTATTTTGTTTAATGAATAAATTTTTCCCACTGTAATGATGATATTAATTATTTTTAAACCATTACGGAATATTAAAATTATTATTTTTTATAATTACCAAATGATGAATTTCAAAAAATTGTTGTATGGTTAATTTGTGGTTTTTGATGATGAGAAAAATTAAAATAATTTTATATTGATATAAGAAAATAACAAAAACTTAAATTTTATTAGTTAAAATAACTTTATATTTTAATTTCATATTTTAAAAAACGGGTTTAATTAAAATAGTATTCAGATTTTTTAAAATTATATGATTCAGTTTGATTACTTTTAACATTGATAAAATTAAAAGAGGGATCTAATATATGTTTTTAAAATTAAAAATAGGGATGAAATCAACAAAACCAAAAGTAATATTTACAAAAATTCACAATTAATGTTATCAAAATATTCCGAATGTTTCAAAAATATATAGAATAGTGAAAAAATTTAATTTTGAATGGAAGTTAACAATGATGTGATGCATTTATTTTTTCACATATTTGCTTCATCAAAATTCACATGTATGTCATGTTCGGGCCCTGACTATTTTTTGAAATCACATTATTATATCGCACTACATTGTATGAGCCACCGCAATGTAATTTATGTTCTCATCATTAATTCCCATTTGTTTTTTTAGTTTTTTTCTATAAAAAATTATTTAAATGAAGACATATTTTATCAAAAATGTTCACATAATGTAAAGAAACTAAATTATTTCGTCTAAAATGTTTATTTTAATTAGTAATAGTGTAAGTAATATATCGAAATATAAATAGATAAAAAAAATTAATTATTAGTAATTATTCTTTTAATTAGATGAAACAATGTTTCACACATCTTTAGGATAAGTTATAATGTCTACATTAGGAAATACTTCTTCAGGGATTCTAGTTTGGGGATGGAATATGGTATCATTCATTAATTTAAAAATGAAATAACTAAAATAAATTTGATTAATTTATTTTTAACACTATAGAAACATTGATAAATATATGATGTTTGTTTTTATATATGTTTTGATAGTAAAATGTTATTATACATACCCAAATACTTATCTAGTTATAGAAATACATTGGTTTTGTATGAAAATTGATAGAGATAACGAGAGAATTATATCGCTTAATGAATCTATTTCAAAAAAAAATTAATTATCTATCATATAATAAATATTTAAATTAAATGTGTTATAATACGTTATATTCATTTAATTATTCATTTTTATATCTATAAACAAGTTATTAATGAAATAAAAATTTATATCATAAATGATGGCAGTGTGTGAGTATATATAAAGAATATCCCTTTAGGATTCTAAGCTCATACTTAATTGTTATATATTTATTTATTATTAAACATAAATATTAATGAATCAAATAGGATGGATATTAATTGAAAATGGATGGATGTCAATCATATTGAAAAAGAGTATGCGGATGGAGTTAAAGAGTTCAATAAGTTTACAAAAGGATCATTTATTTAACCCTTCACAAACCCTTTAAACATGTTTATGTTTCTATTATTGAAGACTAATTTTTCTATAGGAGATGTAATAACAGTTGAACTATCATGGAATATATCAAAGTTAAAAATATTGGTCTAAACAAATGGATGAATTGAATATTTCTAATGTCTAGGATAATACTATTTATTATATATCATTAGATATGATTACAAGTATAAATGATATTGAATATCATATCGATGATATAAATAAAATTGCAAATGATGATGAATATATTATTAATGAAATGAAAATGAAAATTGATGATATACTTAAGGATTTCCCAAATTATTTTTAAATGTTAAAGTGTTTCGAAAAATATGTCATTGTATGCTAGTTGTACTAGATATACAATATTTTCAACCATACTAAAGCTATATAATTTAAAATTTTGCAATATATAGAGTGAAACCGACATGACTCAAAAACTTTCTCTCGTGAATGATATGTTATTGGAAGAAAAAAATCTTCCTTGATGAACATATGATGCTAAATGAATGATGTGTTCCGTTGTTATATTCTTGGAAAGAATGAATGCATATAAGAATGACCATATGTTATTTCTTAAGAAGAATTATCACATAAAAACACCTCATGTATGAATAATATCAATATAATAATGTTGAATCATGTTTTTGGATGTTTTATGGTACTTTTTTTATCATTGAAAGGTTTAAGAACCAATATAAAAGTAAAGAAACTGAAAGGAAATTGATGTGTCATATAGATACAAGATACCAATATAGGATGCTTCATCAACTTATAGAATCTCTTTAGTGTAAAAAATTTATCACAAGTATGATGAATTTGGAAATGATCCATGAATCATTTTCCTTGTGATATCTATATACGGAGTGAATCCTTTTAGTGTAAAAATTTGTACTCAATGTACATGACCATTGATGTTAGTAAATTATAACTTTCCACCATTCTTATGCATGAAGAGAAAAAACATTATGTTGTCTCTATTTATATCATGACCTAAAAATAGAGAAATTATATTGATATTTATTTAGATTCATAGATCAATGATATAAAATTAATATGGAATTCTTGTGTTATGTTGTATTATTCTTATGTAAATTAATATTTCACATTGAGAGGCATGTTGTATGGGATGATAAATTATTTTATTTATTATGAAAAAATATTAGGATGTGGAATTAATGTAATGCTAGTGTGTACCCTATATGAATAATTTAAACACTCATTTATGTCTTAACATTCCTAGAAGAGTATGTTTCTAGAAAAATGAAATCATTTATCCACACAACATAAATACCAATATTGGATGAAATAATTAAATGGGAATTTAATCAACTAATAGGTGATCAATATTTTTATAACGTAAAGGATATGATCAACACTTTTGGATAACTTTTTTCAGAAAAAATATTATGAAATATAATTTAAATGAAGTGGTCAATTTTTTGAAAAAATCACCATACTATAATTTTTTATGCATCATAATTTTTATTGATGGAATGTATATAGAAAAAATGTTTGTGATCGTTTAATTGTAAAATTATAAATTAAACATAGTAAAACAAGGAATGGAATTAAGGCTAGGTTAGACCTGATTGAAATGAGGATAAGGTACGATTTGCCTCTAGTGAATGGTGAAAGATGAACTTTTATTTTTATAATAGCATAAATCATTCCAAGAAAGAGAGATATCAATTTTTAAACTTCTTGAATGATGTAAAGGTTATAGTGTGGTATTAATAAAATATCAAGAATATCGTCTCAATGAATTATTAATATTTAAATGTCCTTTAATCACATAAATTTCATGTTTTGATGCAATATTTTATGCCTATAACTTTACATTGATTTTTCTTAAAAAGTTTCATCATATGTTGACCAAGATTTGTTTCTTTTTCAAATATATATATAGTAATTTTTTATACTTGGAGAAGATTCCATCTAAAAAATAGAGATTTCAATCATATTAAGTGAAATTGAGATGTTATTATCATCGTAATTGTTTGATATAATGGTTTAAATGATGGTTCACTTGGTTAGAGAGATTAAGTTATGTGGTCTTGTACATTATATATGGATGAAACCCATTCAATTGTGTCAGAATATTTTAAAAAGGTGCATCAAAAATAAAAGTTACCGATAAGGTAGTATTGTTTAGTGATATATTATTTATGACTTTTTTGGAATTATATACTGATTACCTTTCCACTATAGAGATAATTGGTCCCCTAAAATCTCATTACAATGGGTGAATTATTGGGGAATGAATTTCTAAAATAGATATTGTTTCAATGACCATTACAGAGTGGGAGTGGTCTCACCTTTACATTTTACATAATAGTTTAGACGTTTCACTGTATGTTTAAACCCACAAATTAATTCTTATGGATTTGAATCATCAAGGGAAAAAAATTTGGATATAAAATACACATAATAAATAGTTTATATTATGGTTATGAGAATATATTTTTATGGTTTAAGTTGAAAATATGAATTCAATGGCTAGCTGGGGGACCAAGTGTGCATGTATTTTCTTATAATGGTTATATAATTAATTTTTATATATTATATACAAAGGAACAAGATAAACATATTACCATGAAAAATTATGGAGTTACTCTTATGGAAGAAGCTACATATGTATCTACTAAGGAGAAAAATATAATTTATGAGAATATGTCATACTTTGGAATCATAAAAAATATGGGAGTTATATTATACAACATTCCAAGTGATAATTTTTTAATGAAAGTGGGATTATAATAGGAGTGTAGTTAAAATCATTGAATTGGGGTTCATGAAAGTGGATCATAAAAAGGAATTCTACTATGATGAACAATTAATAATGGCATCATAATATGTAAAATTAATTTATGTCATGGATTACGTATACAGGAAGTGTTCAATTGTTCGATTATTGACCAAAACTATTTTAGGGTCATATGAAAATTAAATTAAAGATGAACCTTTCATTTGGATTTCATAATCATTTTGTGGTGGTACTTATATAGATGGGGTTTTGTATTTTAGAGGGGGCCATAGGAAGGGGATTTGGATACTTGATAGAGGGGTTAAATAAATTCAACTGTTAATGAAAAAAGAGTGTTCAATAATCAGGTTAATGTTTTTTTAATATATATTGGGTTACCACCTAGTAATATGTATACACTACTATATTTATGTCATCTAAATAAAAATTTCAACTAATTTTATAGATTAGGGATTCTTTATATATTAATGCTTCAAATCTCGAGGAATAATATATTTCTCCACATACCGATTCTACCAATCCTGAGGAGAAACATATTGAAAATGTTAAAAATGAGGAAATAGTAGATGGTGAACAACCAATTTATTTGAAAAAAAGTAGCATAATAGCATTATATTCTTAATATATATCATTAAGGTTATATAAAAAGTCCTAAAATTCATGGTTGGATGGAATGAATAAGGTCATCCTATTGACCCTAATAAGTCCATTTTTATTAGTTAAATTAGGTTCACCACTCAAATACTTGTATCGATTGATATAGATACATTGTAAAATGTTTTTACCATGTTGAAGACATTTCTTTTGGAATATATTAGGGTACCATTACAATATAATTTCTCAATTTTATAATAAAAATAATGAAACATTTATTTTATCTTTATTATCCCTTATAGAGTGCATTTATAATAGATGATTATCAAATTAAATTTGTATTAATGGTTGTTAGAGAGTCTCATGGATCATTTTTTGAAATTATTATGAAGCATAATCTCATGTATACAGAAGGAAACGTGGACCCCCACCCACTACTGATATAAAAACACATTATAAACCAAGAATCATAGAATGTGTTTATTAGTGGTTGTGAGGAGGAATAATTTTAGACACATTGTGATTTTTAATATTTTTATTGTTGATACATTTATTAATCACTTTGATTAAGAATATTTAGTTTATAAAATATCAACTGAGTGTTAAAAATATACAGTGTGCATAAAAATCAACACACCCCTATGCAAAATAAAGGATCAGCAGAAAAAATTACTTGTATAAAAAATTTATAGTAATACATTTATGTGGCATTAAACAACATAATAATTATTTTCCTTCATTTATATATAGATTGATGAATCAAAATCTTATGTGTATGGGATTCATGTGTAGGTCTTACATAATAAAAAAAATATTTTAATTATTATTATATAACCAATACTACTTATTTTACAAAAACAATTATCTAGTTTAGACACCATAATCATAATCAATTATACTCGAAGAATGATCACTTTTTGGGAGTTGAATTATATATAATAATATGGTTTTATCAGAGGTGTGGGTTTGGGAGTTTCACCTCAAACATATTTTGATAAAAGAATTTCATAGGGTAATAAAGATAATAAAAAAGATGAGATGCGGTCGTTGATAAATGTTTCAATATTAAAAACATAATTCGTACCTTGTTTTGTTAATGAATATTATGGGAAGGAATCCAAGAGAAGAAAAAAAAACATCAAAACCCACTACATGAAGATCCACCCCCATACACATCTTTGAATAAATCCATTCCCCTCAAAGGCATTCCTTACTATAAGTAATAGATTTTTTCATCATTTGTTACGACCCGTCCTCGGGGCCCGTGCCATGACTACCCCAAGCCCGCCTTCCATAGGTCAGGGGCTGGCGACTAGCACCAAGGCGTAAATCCCGGTAAAAAGGGAAGGCATTGCCTTTGTAAAGTAAACAAGCACCACAGAGTAAGAAAGCGGAAAAGTAAACACTAAGTAAAAACAGAGTACAACTGAAGTGCGGAAAATTAAATGGGCCAGTATACAAACCCAACTGAAAGTAAAGTACAACTCGAAATGGAAGACAACAACTGTAAGGTAAAAGCCGCTACACAGAGCTGTCCACTAGAAATCCCACCTGAAGGGTGGGTACAGATAGATCCACTGCTCCTCGGGTCCCTCCTTCTGCTCCGAGCACATCCTACCCAGTGGTCCACCTCCAAGTACTGACTCGTTGTGTAGTCCACCTCCGAGTACCGTCCAGTCCTCAAACACTCGGCCTCCATCAGCAATGCTTGTCGTCTGCAACCAACACAACGAGGTGCGGGCATAGCCCATGTAGGGGTGAGTATAACAATACTCAGTAGGGACCCCGAGACCCTCAAGGTCTCTCTAAAACCAACAAGGATAACCACAAATAAGATCTCAACAGATAACCTCTACTTAGGTATATGCCCATACATATACCTAAGTTATCAAGTAACCCATCTCAACCATGAGGAAACACAAGGATCAAGAAATCAACGGATAACCACTACCCAGGTATATTCCCATACATATACCTAAGTTATCAAGTGACCCATCTCAATCATGAGGTATACACAAAGGTCAAAAGTCTCAGCTCAAACCGGGATTTTCATTACCGAAACCGTAACTACTGAAGAGATCCATCTCTGGAGTGTACAGTGGTCTTGTCACTACTCCGAGGTACTGTTCACTAACCTAAGACTGCTGAGGTGCTCCTCCTGTCGAGTACCGCAGGCCAGCTTCTACAACCAAGCGCTCTCATGTGCCGCTACAACCAAGCACACCTCTGTCGTGGGTCTGCCGCTACAACCAAGCGCTCCCATGTGCCGCTACAACCAAGCGCACCTCTGTCGTGGGTCTGCCGCTACAACCAAGCACTCCCATGTCCCGCTACAACCAAGCGCACCTCTATAACACACCGAGTCGTTCGATCAGCAGTTGTCGGGTCTCAGTCAGCTACACGGTCTCCGTACTCCGCCTGCTCGTCTCCGGGAGCGTCCGCTCCACGAGCTACTGGTCGATACTCCAAGTATCACAAAGTCCCGCAAGGAAGTATCTCAAAGGACCACCTCATCATAGGGGTCTCAATGCAACAGACGGCGCGTCAATCGGACGCCCAGTCTGTGAGTTATTAGCCTTTTCGTCCTAGGGGCACGGTTGGTTTCGTGTGCGAACCAATCCGGCTGTAACTCAACTATACCCCGAACAATCATAGGTTATACTCATATGGACCGTTTTTCAACGTGATCACCAACGCCGCTGACGGTTCGTCAAATGGACGTTTGGTCTGAAAGATATCAGCTTTTCCGTTCCAGGGGCCCGGTTGGATTTCGGTGTGATCCAACCCAGCCACTATCCATCTGCATCCAAAACTCGGGCAGAGGATGCCAAAAGTTCCGTCTCATCAAGAGGAAAGCAACGAGACAGACGGCGCGTCAATCAGACGCCCGGTCTGTGAGTTATTGGCTTTTTTCGTTCCAGGGGCTCGGTTGGTTTCGTGAGCGAACCAACCCGACCGCACAACGACGACATCCCAACCTCGAGAGGAGTAAGCCAAAAGATCTGTCTCACTTTTATGAATTCAACAAAGTTAACGGCACATCAATCGGACGTCCGTAGCTCAAGATATGAGCGTTTCCGCTCCGAGGGTCCGGTTGGTTTCGTCTACGAACCAACCCGGCCAAACTCAAGTATTCCGAAAGCTTGAGTGCGATATACCGAAACGACCGTCTCGATCCAAGGATCGCGTTGCCGCAGACGACACGTCGTTCGGAGGCCCATAGCTCGTGTTACATGCATTTGACCGAAAACAGTCCGAAGACGGGGGGTCCGGGCCCGGCCCGACCCGGCCCGACCCCCCCTGGTTTGGCCGAACCGGGTCCACCCGACCCGGTCCGGATCAGCTCGGCCGAGCGGCCGAACGGCCGACGCGGGGGGAGCCGGTGTCCCGCGTGACATCCCCGCGGCCCCCGCGGGGTGTCGGCCAGACAGCCGGACGCGGCTGAAGCTGCGTCCCGAGTGACGCGGGGGGGAGCCGTCTCCCCCGCGTGACACCCCCGCGACACCCGCAGGGTGTCTCCCTGGCGACCGGACGCAGCTTCAGCCGCGTCCCGTGCGCGCCGGACTCGCGCGGCCGCGGGTCCGCGAGCGCCGCCGCTGCGGCCGGTGCCGCGACGGTCTAGTCCGGCGGCGCGCCGGGCGCCGCCGTCGGCTTCTGCGGGCCGCCGGAGTCGCTCCGGTGGCCCGTTTTCCTTCCCGTCTGCGCCGCTGCTCCTCCCGTGACTTGCTCTTCACTACGGAATCATCACACTTCCGTTGCAGCACGTTCCATCCTCGCCCGTCAAATCCGCATAACAACGAAAAACGGCGGAGGGTTGTCGGGCCGTGTTCGTTTGGCCCGCACCCTCCGCGTTAGAGATAAACAACGGGAGAAACAATATTCAACATGTGAATACATATTCGAAATCAATTTTAATTAAATAAAAAATTGTTTGTGAATCAGGTTCTTCATTTTGAACGGGAACAACACGGGAAGTAAGGGCATTTCCAAAAAAAATCCCTACCTCGTTAGTCGTCGCGCGTACGCACGTTCTTCGCGGATTTGTTCGTCGCGGAGGGAGGGGATCGTCGCGTCGTCGCAGAAGGGCGTCACGTCGTCTCGGAATCCGGCGTTGAGTCAGCGAACTCAACGGACCAAGAAACAACAGATTTAATTATAAATAATTTAATCCGTGTTTCGGTAAAAACCACAAGGGAGATTAAAAAGAAAATCCGAGACTCTTACCTCAAGCAGCTGATCGGAGATTCGTTGCGGAGGAAGAGACATCGCAGAAGAACGTTGCAGGAAGGGAACGTCAGTGTCGCGGAACATGGCGTCGCGTCGTCGATTTCCGGGTTCGGCGTTCTTCGTGTTTTCGCATTCTTCGCGTTCTTCGTGAAGAAGGATAAAGGCTCAAGAACCTCTGACAAAACCTCTCAACGAGTAATCCTCCAAAAAGACTTGTTGGTCTTATTTTATTATTACGCCAACCAACAAAAAAGGGTAAGTAACGACCCATCAATTCGTTGAATTAATTCAACGAAAGAAACCGCCCATTTAATTCACGAAATAAACCGCCCAATTAAATGGTGCATTATGGTTTTAAGAAAACGTGTCAGTTGACTTTCATAATGATGGGTTTTCACAGGTGCGTTACTTAGCGGAAAGAAACGGCGGGGCTCATGTGGGCCCCACCTCACAAATGTCCTACCGAGAGGGTAGGATATTTATGGATAGTCCCCTATCTGTTTCAACTCAGTTTAAGCCGCCTTTAAGTGGCTTCAAGTGGCTTCCTGGTGACTTAAGTGAAATAAAATAAAGTTGTCGTAAAATTATTTTATTTCTTAACTTTAAGCCCGAAAATTAAAAACCACACCCAAGCAAACACAACTCTAGAAGAGGCGTTTCTAAGCGAATACCGGCGCTGCGATTTCATCGATGCCCTCAGAATTTGATTTCAGGCACCGGTTCAAAAGTTAAAAAAACCCGCTCGTCCGTTCACTGAACGTTCCCGAGCCAAACATCAGAAAATGATTCCGGGCACACCGGGCCTCAGAATCAGGTGCCGTCAGAAACTGCGTTCTTGTAAAATTCCAAAGAAAATTAAGAAAAAAATTTCCTTGAAATTTACAGGTCTTTACATTACTCCCACCATAGGGCTTTACGTCCCCGTAAAGCTTCAACATAAACTAGGGATACAAAGGCGGTACTGAGCACCCATCTGAGCCTTCCACTCCCATGTGCTCACCTGGACCTTCTCTATCGTGGCCTGGGCCACCGCTGGTCCCAATAGAGCTGCTATGATTTCTTCCTTTCCGATATGAGAAATCTGGTCTCATCCCCTGGATGAACCACGTTCTTTGCCTAAAACAGTCAATCCCGACATGGATGGTACTAACCCATACCAAGGATGACGTCATAAGGCCTAGACGCTACTACCAAGAGATCCAACCGTTGCTCTCGCCTCCAAGGGTTGAGTCACACTATCGGCATCAGTGTGTGGTAACTGGGTCTCCTCCAGTAGATGTCTCACGGGTGAGGGTCAAGTCAACAGTCTAAACTGAAACCTCTTAGTAACAACACAAGAGAGGACATGAAAGTAAATGCCACAAGAAAGGGTGTCTTTTACTACTGCAGCTCAAGTACAAAGACACCAGGCATCTATAAACATACATCAACAAAACTAGAAGAAACATGAACAAAAGTCTCTAGGTCTGGAGCTAGTCCCGCTCCTGTCCATATGCTCCTGGAGCTCCATGATCATAGGCCTTAGCTGCCTGAAGCTGAGCTCTCCCATGTCCTCCTGTCCCCTGTGGTCAGGGTGGACCTCCTGGTGGTGGTGGTGGAAACACCCCAAAGCATCGTCCACCTCCAGTTGCACGGCCAACTCCCCTTCCATGGCCGCCTGCTCCTTGCGGTCCACCTTGATCGAACCTCTGTCTCTGCCTGGGGGGCCCTTCGTTCATCTGCTGGTCATCCATATGGAGGGTCAGACAGTCACGACCCATGTGACCAACCCCTCCGCAGGAGTAACACGGCCCTCTCATGGCAAGTCGTTGCCCACCCCGAGTGCCTCGCGCAAACAATCCAGAGTCATGCTGTTGACCACCTGTAGGTCTAGTCCTCTTGGACCCCTGCGTCATCTGTCTACTGCCCGCTGTAGAAGACTTTGCCGCATGCCGGCAAGTGGTGGGTCCTGCTTCTGGAGACTGCTCAGCAAGTAAACTCTCCACTAAGAGGGCTCGCTCCAACACCCCTTCCTGAGTCGGAATGTGGAGGGAGATCATCGAAGCCCTGATCTCGTGCCTCAGTCCCTGCTCGAAGGTCCGGGCCTGGAAGAACGGGTCTCGTACCATATCTGTGGAGTAGCGCGAGAGATCAGTAAATCTCGCCGAGTACTGGGCCACTATCATGCTTCCCTGCCACAGCTGTAGTAGCTCCTGGATGCGCACCGCTCGGAGGGTGGCTGGGATGAACTCGGAGCGGAAGATGCTCTCAAAGTCCGTCCAGAGGAGAAATGCCTCGTCGTGCACCTGGAGCATCAAGCTCCACCATCTGCCTGCTGCCGCGTGCAGGAGGCTCACTGTGAGGATCACCATGAGGTCTGCTGGTGTCCTCACTAATCTGAAAACTCATACAACTACCTCCAGCAAGTCCTCGGCGGCCTGAGGGTCCGTCTCCCTGCGGAACCTGGGCGGTCGCTGGCACTGGAAATCATGCAGTGCACTAAGGCGACGTGCATCATCAGCGGCTGGGGCTGGTAGCATCGGTGGCTCGGCTGGTATAGGTACCGCCGGTGCCTCAGCTGTCAAAGGGCCCTGTACTGAGTCCTCGACGCTCGGTGGGCTCTCGCCACGCACATCGCTCGGAACCCTAGCTGGCTGCCGTCGTGGGGCCATCCTGAAAAGAAAAAGGGTGTGCCAGGGTCAGAACAGTATACCTGGTGAGCTGACACAAGTAATCACAAAGAAAACTTGAAACACATATGAAATAAATGTTTTCGAGAATTAAGTCGGAAATCAGAAGTCAGGGTCCTGGTGTACGGATACGTAGGTCGCCGCACCAATACTGGACTCCCTGGACTGATAACCACACCCAATACGCAAAACACTATTGCTTCACATAGATGAAATATCAGAGTCTGCGGTAGAACCGACTAGCTCTGATACCAATTTGTCACGACCCGTCCTCGGGGCCCGTGTCGTGACTACCCCAAGCCCGCCTTCCATAGGCCAGGGGCTGGCGACTAGCACCAAGGCGTAAATCCCGGTAAAAAGGGAAGGCATTGCCTTTGTAAAGTAAACAAGCACCACAGAGTAAGAAAGAGGAAAAGTAAACACTAAGTAAAAACAGAGTACAACTGAAGTGTGGAAAAGTAAATGGGCTAGTATACAAACCCAACTGAAAGTAAAGTACAACTCGAAAGGGAAAACAGCAACTGTAAGGTAAAAGCCGCTACACCAAGCTGTCCACTAAAAATCCCACCTGAAGGGTGGGTACAGATAGCTCCACTGCTTCTCAGGTCCCGCCATCTGCTCTGAGAACGTCCCGCCCAGTGGTCCACCTCCAGGTACTGACTCGTTGTGTAGTCCACCTCCGGGTACCGTCCAGTCCTCGAACACTCGGCCTCCGTCAGCACTACCTGTCGTCTGCAACCAACACAACGAGGTGCGGGCATAGCCCATGCAGGGGTGAGTATAATGATACTCAGTAGGGACCCCGAGACCCTCAAGGTATCTCTAAAACCAACAAGGATAACCACAAAGAAGATCTCAACAGATAACCTCTACTTAGGTATATGCCCATACGTATACCTAAGTTATCAAGTAACCCATCTCAACCATGAGGAAACACAAGGATCATGAAATCAATGGATAACCACTACCCAGGTATATGCCCATACATATACCTAAGTTATCAAGTGACCCATCTCAATCATGAGGTATACACAAAGGTCAAAAGTCTCAGCTCAAACCAGTATATTCATTATCAAAACCGTAACTACTGAAGAGCTCCATCTCTGGAGTGTACAGTGGTCCTGTCACGACTCCGAGGTACTGCTCACTAACCTAAGACTGCTGAGATGCTCCTCCTGTCGAGTACCGCGGGCCAGCTGCTACAACCAAGCGCTCCCATGTGCCGCTACAACCAAGTGCACCTCTGTCGTGGCTCTGTTGCTACAACTAAGCGCTCTCATGTGCCGCTACAACCAAGCGCACCTCTGTCGTGGGTCTGCCGCTACAACCAAGCGCTCCCATGTTCCGTTACAACCAAGCGCACCTCTGTAACACACCGAGTCATTCGATCAGCAGTTGTCGGGTCTCAGTCATCTACACGGTCTCCGTAATCCTCCCGCTCGTCTCCGGGAGGGTCCGCTCCATGCACTACTGGTCGATACTACAAGTATCACAAAGTCCCGCGAGGAAGTATCTCAAAGGACCACCTCGTCATAGGGGTCTCAATGCAATAGACGGCGCGTCAATCGGACGCCCGGTCTGTGAGTTATTAGCCTTTTCGTCCCAGGGGCCCGGTTGGTTTCGTGTGCGAACCAATCCCGCTGTAACTCAACTATACCCCAAACACTCATAGGGTATACTCATAGGGACCGTTTTTCAACGTGATCACCAACGCCGCTGACGGTTCGTCAAACAGACGTCTGGTCTGAAAGATATCAGCTTTTCCGTTCCAGGGGCCCGGTTGGATTTCAGTGCGATCCAACCCGGCCACTATCCATCTGCATCCAAAACTCGGGTGGAGGATGCCAAAAGTTCCGTCTCATCAAGAGGAAAGCAACGAGACAGACGGCGCGTCAATCGGACGCCCGATCTGTGAGTTATTGGCTTTTTAATTCCAGGGTCCCGGTTGGTTTTGTGAGCGAACCAACCCGACCGCACTCCGACGGCATCCCAACCTCGAGCGGAGTAAGCCAAAAGATCCGTCTCACTTAGAGGAATTCAACAAAGCAGACGGCACGTCAATCGGATGTCCGTATCTTAAGATATGAGCGTTTCCGCTCCGAGGGTCCGGTTGGTTTCGTCTACGAACCAACCCGGCCGAACTCATGTATTCCAAAACCTTGAGTGCGATATACCGAAACGACCGTCTTGATCCACGGATCGTGTTGCCGCTGACGGCGTGTCGTTCAGAGTCCCATAGCTCATGTTACAGGCATTTGACCGAAAATAGTCCGAAGACGGGGGGGTCCGGGCCCGGCCCGACCCCCCCTTGGGTCGGCCGAACTGGGTCAACCCGACCCGGTCCGACCGGGTCGGACCCTGTCCGGCCCGACCAGGGCCGGTCTGGCTCGGCTCGGCCGAGCGGCCGATGCGGGGGGAGCCGCCGCCCCGCGTGACACCTCCGCGGCACCCGCGGGGTGTCGGCCAGAGAGCCGGACGCGGCTGAAGCCGCGTCCCGAGTGACGCAGGGGGGAGCCGCCGCCCCCACGTGACACCCCCACGACACCCGCGGGGTGTATCTCTAGCGACCGGACGCGGCTTCAGCCGCGTCCCGCGTGTGCCGGACCCACGCGGTCGTGGGTCCGCGAGCGCCGCCGTGCCGGCGACCAGCGCCGCCGGAGTCGCTCCGGTGGCCCGTTTTCCTTCCCCGTCTGTGTCGCTGCTCCTCCTGGGACTTTCTCTTCACTGCGGAACAATCACACTTCCGTTGCGGCACGTTCCGTCCTCGCCCGTCGAATCCGCATAACAATGAAGAACGACGGAGGGTTGTCGGGCCGTGTTTGTTTGGCCCGCACCCTCCGCGTTAGAGATAAAAAAATGGGAGAAACAATATTCAACATGTGAAAACATATCCGAAAACAATTTTAATGAAATAAAAAATTGTTTATGAATCGGGTTCTTCATTTTGAATGGGAACAACACGGGAAGTAAGGGCATTTCCAAAAAAAATCTCTACCTCGTTAGTCGTCGCGTGTACGCACGTTCTTCACGGATTTGTTCGTCGTGGAAGGATGGGATCGGCGCGTCGTTGCGGAAGGGCGTCGCGTCATTGCAGAATCCGGCATTGAGTCGGTGAACTCAACGGATCAAGAAACAACAGATTTAATTATAAATAATTAAATCCGTGTTTCGGTAAAAACCACAAGGGAGATTAAAAAGAAAATCCGAGACTCTTACCTCAAGAAGCTGATCGGAGATTCGTTGCGGAGGAAGAGACGTCACAGAAGAACGTTGTAGGAAGGGAACGTCGGTGTCGCGGAACACGGCGTCGCGTCGTCGATTTCCGGGTTCGTCGTTCTTCGCGTTCTTCGTGTTCTTCGCGTTCTTCGCGAAGATGGATAAAGGCTCAAGAACCTCTGACAAAACCTCTCAACGAGTAATCCTCCAAAATGACTTGTTGGTCTTATTTTATTATTACGCCAAAAAACAAAAAAGGGTAAGTAATGACCCATCAATTCGTTGAATTAATTCAACGAAAGAAACCACCCATTAAATTCATGAAATAATCCGCCCAATTAAATGGTGCGTTAAGGTTTTAAGAAAACGCGTCAGTTGAATTTCATAATGACGGGTTTTCGCGGGTGCGTTACTTAGCGGAAAGAAACGGCGGGGCTCGTGCGGGCCCCATCTCACAAATATCCTAACGAGAGGGTAGGATATTTCTAGATAGTCCCCTATCCATTTCAACTCAGTTTAAGCCGCTTTTAAGTGGCTTCCAGGTGACTTAAGTGAAATAAAATAAAGTTGTCGTAAAATTATTTTATTTCTTAACTTTAAGCCCGAAAATCAAAAACCACACCCGAGAAAACGCAATTTCGAAAGAGGCGTTTCTAAGAGAATAACGGTGCTGCGATTTCGTCGGTGCCCTCAGAATTCGATTCCGGGCACCAGTTCAAAAGTTAGAAAAACCCACTCGTCCGTTCACTGAATGTTCCCAAGCCAAACTTCGGAAAATGATTCCGGGCACACCGGGCCTCAGAATCAGGTGCCGTCAGAAACTAAGTTCTTGTAAAATTCCAAAGAAAATTAAGAAAAAAATTTCCTTGAAATTTACGGGTCTTTACATCATTGTTTCTATAAAACGAGAATTAGTAAGATAACAATTCCTTTACTATACTAACATACTTTAGGGTTAAATTGACTATGTCCTATATTAATCTGCACATTCCCATCACATTGATTCAAGGTATATATTGTTTAGCATATAAGGAGATATTCTACATAACCAAAAAAATTCAAAAGATCTTGTGAGGGAAGGGATTCACATAGATCATGAGTCAAGTGCCAATCTAACTATCCCCTGTGATGATTTTGATGTTCACACCAAAAAGCACGATATTTTAAATTTATATTATTGTCATCTGATCATATAATATACATGTGGATAACAATTCATTTTCTTTCAAATTAATTTATTATGAAAGATAGTTAATAAATAATGAAAAATGGCTAAAGTGGGGAATTTTATTATGGACAGGAAAAATTAATGGGAAATATTAAGTCAAATTAAAACAATATAAAGGATCAAACAATCAATTGAAAAGATGTTTGGATAGTTCATTTACGTCTCCAAATCAATAGTGACATTTACAAACATTTCATGTTCAGGCAGATACATTATTCAAAAATAATAATATTCCTTTCAATGATTTTGTAGAATAAATATACAGAGATTCCATTATAGTCTATATTTTTCTTGAGAATGTAGAGGAAATCCTCAATCATGGATGTCTGGAAATATAAGTTTTAAACATACTCATGAGGTGTCTATTTATAATATATTTGTCCAATATATGATCTAATTAGTTAATTATTGTTAAATGATATTAATATCATTCATTAGTATATCAATCAGTACTATGATAATGGTAAACCTTATGAAAAAAATTGGACTCATTAGTCCTTTGGTAAAATGAGATTTTATTGAAAGTTATCTTTGAAATTCAATATTAAAATACCCTCAATCCAATTTAAAACGTGGTTAAAATTCACATTTCTGTGTCATCAAGTGTTTTCAGAGATAGAATTAGAATTTAGAATAATTTGATGTTTTTAAAAATATGTGTTTCATACTAAAATTAATTTGGATAATAATTTTTAAAAATATATGTTTTAAATCTGGGCATATAAATATTTTATGAATAAATTGAATTTTATTTAAAATTTTTAAATTGGGAATCTGAAACATCAATTTGAAATTTAAATTCATTTTTAAATAATGTACCTGAATTAATTGTCTTTTCCAAAACAAATATTAATTAAGGATATTAATGATAATACCTTATTTAGAATTTAAGAAATTAAAAAACCTTAAATTAATTCTCTATAATTAACATCCTAAAAATTCAATTGATAATATTTTGAGAGGATTTTTCTAAAATCATTATTGTTGTTGTTTATTTTGTGATGAACTATGAAAACATTCTAACTTATTGTAGATTATCTTATTGTGTCTAACCAACCATATTGGTTATCCGATAAAGACACTAAGATACTGAAAGTACAACTTCCAACCAACCACATCTCTTCAACTCATGATAGCTAGAACTATTTTTCCTTTCTCAATCTACTGAAAGAACACCAATTTATCATATGTTGAAATAAAAGTTAAAAAATGAATATATTTGGACCGATCAGAAGGACCCCTTTAAGGTTCGATCAACCTATTAAACCACCTCTTCCTTTATAGTGAAATCTACCATACATCCTTAAATCTATTGAAAAGGAATGAAGAAACCACATGAACATCCCACAACACCACTGTTATCAACCTACCATTCACACCTACCAACTACATGAAGATCACTCACCCACAAGCTACTACATAAACAACGGTCAGATGACCTACCACATAATAATGAAATCTACCACATGATTGAAGGGGAGGAGACCACTGAAATCATGAAGATGACCTCGGACCATGATATTGTGATCTCATTGGTTTTTTATTAACCAAAGTTGGATGAATCAATTGAAGAAGAGTAAGTCTCACTTCCATTGAATCTAAATTTAAAGGGGGATTTAAAAGGTTTATCCATGAATTAGGATTAAATATGATTTCATAACTATGAGTCATAAGATGTGCTTGATGATATGGAAACAGGTTTTCGCACATTGAAATGAAGATAAAAGGAGTTATAGATTATGATGTACCAATAAAGGATACAGAGGAATGTGTTTTTGGTGTGTTCTTTGTTCACTATAGGAATTTTTTTTTTGTGATAGATTATTTGTGAAAGACTAAAATTTCATCACAAATAGTTTTCATTAAAAAATTATTATAAAGAACCAATAATTTTGATGTAAATAATGTGTTCCATGATAGCTATGTACGATGGAATTCTTCTTTCGTAATGAAAACCTTTGAATCTTTTGCATGCATATTAGAAGGTAACAGTTATTTACAACAGATTTAGTTCTCCATCGCAAATGAACAACAATGAGATGGACTATATGTGATGGATCTATCATAAATATCTTTTTGCAATGGATCTGTTGCAAACAGTATGTTAGTGGGACTATTTGTGAATAATGTTTTCATCGTAGATACTCTTTAAATATATGTACAATATTATTTTTAGCTGCATTTTTTGGGGAAAACATCCCATTCATCACAAATAATCAACCCATTATAAATATTCATCAATAATAACTCATTACTTGATGACAAATCTCATTGTAAATAGTTTGTCAAAACCAATTATAAATTTCCATTTTCCCCTCTATTTCCCATTCATTCCCAAGAAGTTATGTTTCTCTAAAAAACACTCTCTCATTTTAGATATAATATTCAACTGAGTAGATTAGAGATTAGTTCTATAAATCATTTACCAAAATACCAATTTCAATGGATTTTTTAATCATATTTTAATTATCATTAAATTTTTTTAGATAATTGTTTATTTATTTATATAATTTTTTAGTAAACTTAATATACTAGAGTTTCATTAAATTTAATATAATTTATTATAAATTGTTATAAATTAATATTCTATTAGAATAAAATAATAAGAATTGTTAAAAATTATTATTAGATTATAATTTATCGATAAATTTTACAATGAATTAGTATAAATTAATATATTTTTAATAAATTTATATAATTTTCTATAAATTTATATAAATTTCTGTAAATAAGTATAAACATGTGGTAAATTAGTATGAAATAAAAATAATATAATTTAGTATAAGTTCATTTAAACAAATATAAATTCTAAAAAAATAATAAAATAATAAAATAATTATATATCAATCAAATTATTATATATTAATGTAAAATATTACATAGTTTTTCATAATTTAGTATTAATTACTAAAAATTAGCAAAAAATAATATAAATTATTATAAATTACTATAAAATCATCACTAATTAATCTATGTTATTAGAAATTAGTATAAATCTATATGAAATTTTCCTAAATTAAAATAAATTATTAGATATTAATAATAAATTTATAAAATAATAAAAGTTATTATAAATTAACAAGTAATAGTATAAATTTCCTGATAATTAGTGTAAATTAATATAAATTATTAAAAATATCAGAAGAACTATAAATTATTATAAATTAATGAAAATTACTATATTTTTATAAAAAATTTTATAAATTATTATATATTAATTAAATTATTAAATATTAATAAATATTGGTATAAGTTAGTAAAAAATTATACATTAGTATTAATTAATATACATTATTTGAAATTTATCACTAATTAATGTAAACTAATATAAATTATTAAAAAATTATAAATAGATATCATTTATAATAAATTGATACAATTTAAAATAATTATATATATAATAGTATAAAATAATAAAAATTAAGATAAATTACAGGAAAATTAATAAAAATAATAATTTAATATATCATAAATTATCATATGTTAATAAAGATTATTATAAATTAACCAAATTTACTATAAATTATTATAAATTAGTAAAAATTAATATAAATTATAATAAGTTAATAAAACTAACATAATTTAGTATACTTTTATTTGTAATTAGTGTAAGTTAATATAAATTAGTATAAATTCAGAAAAAATATTTTTCATTAGAATAAATTAAAGTAAACTATTATAAATTTTTATAAGTAAGTCTCCAATTAGTATAAATTATTATAAACTAATAAAAAACAAAAAATTGATACAATTTAAATTAAATTAATATAATTTAAAACAAATTGATATATATTAGTATAAATTACAATAAATTGTAATAATTTATAATAATTTGATATAAATTAGTATAAATTAATATAAATTAGTATACATTGATATAAATGACTATAAATTAATATAATTTGATATAACTTTTACTAAATTTATATAAATTATTATAAATTATTATAATTATAATAAATCAATATAAAATATTTTAAATTGTAAATAATTATTGTTATTTATTTTTAATAATTTAAATAATAATCTAATTACAGTTAATTTTTTAAGAAAACTTTTGACCTGGAAAATAGAAATCAATTTTTATTATGGGGTCCTGAATTGATAAATAATAAAATAAATGTAAATGATTCTTTTTTAAATCCAATTAACATTAAATATTTCAAAATATTTCTATCATTTTAATTATAAAATTCAAACTTTGTTTTAGAAGTAATAGTTAATTGTTTGTGTATGAAGTGTGATCTCAGAAAGTATGAATGATTTTATTATGTTGGGGTTTATATATTATGTTTTGTTTTTCATAGATATTATGTATTTTAGTATTAATCTAGTAAACTAAATTCATAATTAAATACAAATTATTTGGTTGTAGACCAATATAATTTCAAAATTTAGTATACGATGTTACCGATCCATATTTCAAAGAAACAAAAACCAGGAAGGATAATTAGAGTCTTTAATTGGAACAATCTAAATTTTATGATTTCTTGAAATCCATGTAGAAGAAATTACATATGGGATTCGAGATAAAAAAAAATTAAGCTGTTGTATAGTTTATGGTCATTAAATCTGATTTTGGAATGTCAAATAATTATTTTGATCAAATATTTTTTTGTTTGAATTGTTTTTTCTTAAAGGGAATATATTTCCATCAAATATATTTGAAAAAAAGAAGTTAATTCATAATTTGGGTATTAGTTATCAGAATATCCATGCATGTTTGAATTATTTCATCTTATATTATAGTGGTTATGAGTCATTATTAAATTATCCCACATATAGACAATTGATTTATAATGAGTTAAACCAAGGAAAGACAAACTTTGTTCATATAAAATAATTGTGGTATTTTTTAATTACATAAATAGTGAAACATATATTTATATCTCTCAATAGAGTTTCATTGATGACATAGAGTAAGTCTAATGTTCATGTTATTAAAAAACATAAATCATCCTTGAGATAGTTATTTCTAGAAAATATTTGATCAGGTGTCTATGTCTTTACATTAGAATCTCACAAAGCATGGTTGGGTCTTTCTACTAATGTTTTTTGTCTGTTTGGTTCTTATGGTATTCATTATTCTTATTTTCTAATTTTCATAAATACATAAAACTTACCTTATTATATGTGGATGAAAGAACCATATAAATATATATAGAGAGAGTATTATTAATTCTAGAATATCTAAATAATAATATTCATGTTTATTTAAATCCATTTGTTGATGAGTTAATTATATTATGTAACATTCTTGTACTGACATATAATGTAGTTTCATGTTTTAATTTTATACTTAAATCTGCATTAATGTATAAAATTAGTGACTTTATATCATATTGTATGTTATCTATATGTAGTACACATGGTCCAAAATCATTTCTATACCACATGTATAATTATAAATATTTTATTCTTGTTAATGGAATAGAGGGACATTTTTTACTATCATTGGAGATTTATTCTTGCGGATCACCCATTTTGAAAGAATATACATAATTTTAAAAAAGTAATAATTGAAAGAGATGAATCACAAAAAATTCTCTCAGGTATTCAGGTAATATATATTGTCTATTTATTATCTCTTAATTATTTTATTCAAATACTACACTAATAAAAATATAGGTGGTTTTGGATATAACAAAATATGATAAAGGAAAGTCTTATTTGGTAGCTACTATATGGGTCTGATTTGTTGATTATTCATATGTTAGATGTAATTAATATTGAAAAGAATTATTTTGATGACATATTTTATTCTTTTTTCCACACCTTTCATTACCAAAGATAATGTAAAACCATGATTAGATCACTCCAAAATTTGTAGTCATCTTGAAATGAAGTTATATGAAAATGAAAGATCCCAAAATTTTATGAACCCAAAATTAAATTATATATTTTATAAAGAATTTCATTTATTATTATATCAATGTATTATATATTAAGGGTTACTAGATTGTTATTATTCAAATTTGTCTCATTACATTGGAAATAGACATATTATCAGGTTAAAAAATCATGATTTTCATGTCATATTGGAAATATTACTACATATTGGCATCATTGGGTTGTTGATTTCTTTATTATAGGATTTTCTAACTAGAATATCATAATTCATTTGAATAATTGGTATATCACTAATAAGCTATGATTCAATGAGTACTCTAAAAAAATACATGTGCTAATGTTATGTAAATTGGAAAAATATTCCCACTGAACTTCTTTGACTCAATGGACCATTTAGTATTTAGCATTTTGCGTAAAGATAAATGTGGTGGGGTAATAGAATTATAATGGATATACCTATTTGAAAGATTTATGAAAACAAATTAGAATAAGGTACATAAACAAGGATCGATTGAAGGGTTAATTGATCAATCATACTTATAAGACAAATTTTAAAATATTCTTTCTTATTATTATCAATTTGAGTATCCTTAAAAAAATAATCGAATGAATCAAACTGATAGAAATGTTAATGATGACACACACCAATGAATATCATTATTTAATAATCCAAGACTTAATTTTGGTGGTCATGATGAAAGATGGATTTTAAATGAAAAACTACACAAAACTAATACATATATTCTACTCAATTGTGATGAGATGAAACATTTTGTTGAGTAAGGATTAATTTTACTATTATTTTAAAATAATTATTTACAATAATTTTATATTACTTTTCTTTTATATTATATTAATATCATATCAATAATAAATTCAGAAACATTACCCCAACTTCTCTTGAAGAACATTGACATTGTAATTTTTCCTTTTGGAATCAAATACATATAACTTAAATTATTTATGATCAACCATATGAAAAACAGTTATCATTTTAAATGTTATTACTTATTTATTTATTTGTACAGGTATCATAACATGGAAATAAATTTGATAGTCAATTATGTGCATTGAGTATTATGCTATGAAATTATTTGAATATAATAATGCATATATGGTTAGTGGATTTTGATTTCATACATGAATAAATGGATAATAAAAAAAAATGAATAGTTTTGTATATTTAAAAGGATAAAAACATAAATAAAGTGAGGTTAAATTTTATGGACTACTGGATGAAATTATTGAGTTATGTTGTATGGGGAGGAATTGTGTAACATTATTTAAATGTCATTGGTTTGATACTGATTGAGGGTTCTTTGTTCATCTATAACATGGAATCTTTGATATAGAATATAAAAGTAATCTATTGGTAAATGAACCATTCTTGTTTTTATATCAATCACATCTAGTTTATTATGAAAATTAACATGCTTCTGAGATATATTTAAATGACTAATATAGTGTAATAAAAAGGAAATATCATAAAAATAGGTTTCTGGAATATAAAAGTTTTTCTATTGAAGTGAACGATATTTAAATTTTCCAAAAAACATTTCCAAATATATATCTTACATGAAGTGATACAGATATTGATGATCTAACCTCGTAGTTGAGGGTTGATGGTTTGATAAAATTGATAATTTATCTAATGACATTGAAATTATAGGGTATGATTAAATTGAATATCTTATTATAATTAATGATGAGGAGGAAGATTAATAATTTAACATCGATGAATATAATGATGAAGATTAATATGATGATGAATAATGATGTATTATTTTCATTCAATAAATATTTCCTAGTTTCTTATTATTGATGTCTTTATTGAATGCTATTTATTTGTGACAATTTTTTTCAATCATGTGATTTCAAAAAAAGGTTCTATGATTATTAAATTATATATATTTTTTATAGAACAACAATTTTGTTAAAAACTTAATTATATGATGCATATGTATCAAGTGAATTATGATGAATTGATATATATATTGACTGATGATATTATACCAGGTGATAAACCTCTTGATTTGTTAGTCAAGGGTATTGACATGAAACTGACTACTAGGGGTGGTCGGGGCCTTCTAAGACAGATAAATTCAGATTCGATTCTGGAGATAAATCCAAATCTTAACATTTATCCTTGTTAGATGAAGTAAATTTAAATATTAATTTAATATTTCTATAATAAAAAATATTTTATTTATTAATTATATTTTGAGTTATTCTTATTTTCATTGTTTTTTACATAAATTTTTTGTTTATGTGAGTGTTATTTTGAGGAAGGATTTTTCTCCTCTATGGGCATTAAGGTATCAGGTTCCTAGTGAGTTACATTATCATTTGTTTGAGAACTATATGGTGTGTATAAATAGACAATTAATTTTATTTAAAATTATATAATTTTAAATATTAAAATATTAAAATATTTATAGGTTTTATGGTCTCTTATGGGTGAGAATAAGAGACACTCTGTTTGGGATTCATTGGAGGCTTGCGTGTGTGATTGTTTCCATCTATTTAAACATAGCATTATCAGGAGATCTATGTTGATATAATCTATAAATATATTTTATGAGTATTTTATAACTCAACAATTATATTATGTACTTATTCAGGCATGGGATAAATTTCTCATGTACGTTTTTTGGGAGATTTTCTAGAGGAGGTCTGATTCTAGTTATTAGAATTAGGGGATACATGATGTCACACATTGTGATGGAATTCATACATTAAATACACATTATGGACAATTGGTAAGTGATAATATCAAATAAATTATTTATATGTTTTTATAAAAGTAAATTTATATGATAATTTTATGTAGTTTTCAGCTGATCCATATATTAAAATGTTTGATGTGTATAAGAGGATTTACACTGATTGTACTAGATTCACTATTTTTTACATGTAATGAACGATTATGGTTAGTATTTTTTAGTTTTTTAAAATTAATATAATGAATTTTTTTATCTTATTAATTTAGATTTACATAGTTTTAGGAGACATACGTGGTAGTTTTTTCTCAGATGTGTGAGAGTCAAGCCTAGATAGAGGGTATTGATGGTCAAGACTCATGTGATTCATGAGGATTTGATAGGGTATATTCATCAATTTACATGTGTTTTATTGATGGAGTTTCCTCCTCTAAATGTTGCAGATCCCCTACCTCCTTAGTAAAATTATTATTTTACTTTTTTTATGTACTTTTTTTAATATATTAGATATAATTCTATATTTCATGAATTGTTCTATTATTAATTTTAGTGTATTTTATTTTTTAATTTTTATGAGTGTTTTTATAAAGGATGAGTAAAATATTGTAAATTATTATTAATGATGGGACAATAAAATCATTAGAAAAAAAATTTGTAGTGATGTATTTATGATGGAATAGGTAATTAGTCACAGATTATTTTTCCTCAGACTATTTTTGATGGAATCTTCGTATATAATACTATTTATGATGCAATTTTCCACAAAAGACTACTTTATATGGGTTTCCATGATAAATAAATTTCTATAATATAAATCCATCATAAATAAATCACAAAATTCCAAATTATTTATAATGGTTGAAGGTTCTTATTGAATAAGGAGGTACCTTGAGCTTTCTCAGGTCCCTAACATCAAGTATGATGGTATACATACAAAACCTACTCAATGACATATCATTGGGCGGATTACAGCTCATATTATGATTTTACATGAAAAATTATTTGTTCAATGAAATATTATTAAATGTTATAACTCTAGTCAATATCTTTCACCAAGCATGAAGAAGATAATTGTAGATGATAATTGTATGGGGCCAACGCACACTAACTAATTGTATAAGATGTTTTATCTTAATAGAACCAAGGAGAATAGTTTCCCAATATCGATTATTTTAATCTATTTGAACATGTATTTTTTCTATTGCTAAAGAAAATATATGACTAATTGTAACATCATTAAGTTTTAATCTTAATAGGTTCAGTGACTATGATGAGTTGATTTTGTTGATCTTTAAAAAGGACTGAATCTAATGTTGTTGAAGATGGTCTTTGAAAATTATTTGTTCCATGTTTCAAGATTGTATTGAATAATATAGTAGGGACCTTATATTATCCCAATGCTATGGTTGGGGAATTGATGACATGTGTGCACATACTACTCATGTTTTTTCCTCAATGAAATTGTAAAGACCCGTAAATTTCATGGAAATTTTTTTCTTAAATACTTTGGAATTTTACGAGTCTGTGGTTTTTTACGACACTTGATTCCAAGGCCCAGTGTGCCCAGAATCAATTTCTGATGTTTCGTTCGGGTACGCTCAGTAAACGTACGTGCGGGTTTTTCTATATTTTGAAACGGTGCTCAGAATTGTAAACTGAGGACACCAATGAACTTGCAGCGCCGGTATTCTCTTAAGGGGACCTTTACCGCAATTGTTTTTTATGCGGGTTGAATGTTTTTTTGAGGAATTCATACTAAATTAATAAAATTATTCGGACACAATTTTTTTATTTTGTGGCGGTTATTTCATCCCAAAAGGAGTTAGAGGTGGGGCCCATACCCACATAACCACCCATGAGAGTATTTAGTGTGGTGGGTCCCACACGAGCCCAAATCCGTTCATCTCCCCTTAACTCCCTTAAACCACCCTTAATTAATTAACTCCTCCCCTCATTATGGTGGAGCCTCTCCACCTCCCAAACATTGATGATGCCAAACCATTTAATTAATAACTTTATTAATTAATTGGCACCTCTCTTTTGAACTAATTTAATTTTCATAGAAATTATTTAAAATTGGTGATGTCTATTATAATATTTTCCTTAGAAAATATTTTGGTGGGGAACCTTTTGAGAATTAGAGGAGTTTTATTCTTCCATGAAGAACATCATCCTCTCTCAGTAAAGAACGCTCCACGACTTCTCCTACCTTCTTCTTACTCTGCGTCAAGGGAAAAGACACTGCTCTAGAGAAGTTTCGCCTCAGTCAATCACTCTTCCTCCAACGTTGATGGGATAACACCGTTATCCATGACGCCATCTTCCGCGATGCCCGACTACCGCAACGCTCATCTTCTGCGGCTTGTCAACATGCGACGTCAATTACGAGGTAGGGTGTTTGTAAAATTTAATTAGAATAAATTATACCCTTTTGATAATGAAAGAAAGTGATCATTTTTGGCCAATTGATAATTCCTAAAGCGGAGGGCACGGGCTGAAAAAAAAACGGCCCGATGACCCTCAAAAGAATTTTTGTTTGTTTTTGGCGACAACGATTGGAGGCGGTGACGACAACGGTGGTCGCGCGCTGGCTCGTTGGAGAACCGTGACTCAGGGTACCACACGGGCGGAAGAGATGGGCACGACCAAAGAAGAACCGGCCGACCATAGCTGGCTGAATAAGAGAACCGTGGTTCCTCTCGACACCGCGCTGCGGAGAACTGCGGCCCACAGAGGTCGGGCCTCTTCGGCGGGCGAACCGCCCAACTCGTTGGTCGGCCGGGTAAGAGGAGGCTGCGGCGCCACCTGGCGTCATGGCAGAGGATTCAAGGCCCGCGCCTGCAGGCTGCTCATGCTGGAGAAGCCGACCGGCTTTGGCCGGTCCGGTAAGAGGGTGGCGCCACTCGGTGCCGCCGATTTGGGAAGACGGGGGACCCCCCTGCTCCGCGTCGCTCGGGTAGCTGGCCGAGCTGCGGCCAACAGTCGGTCAGGCCGCACCCAGCCTGGCAGGGTCGCGCCAGCAGGGCTGGGCCACGCCCTTGCGCGGACCAAGCTGCCGTCCCTAGGCCAGACTCTTCCCCATCGGGTCAGGCCTACCCCTTAGCTGGGTCAGACCCGCCGAGCCTGAACGGGCCGACCCACCAGCCCACCGGGCTTGACGGACTGGGCCTGTTTCGCTTAAATGCGAATAACTTCATGACCATGCATCTGATCGACGCGCCGTTTGCGGCACTCAGATTATCATGACGAGTAGTCCCTTTTGCGATACTCTAAGTGAGTTTTTTACTAATTTGGAAAACTTCTGGGTTGGTTCAAAACCGAAACCAACCGGGCCCTTTGAGCGGAAACGCTTATACCTTAAGGATCAGACATCTAATTGATGTGTCGTCAACTATGTTGGATTCATTTTGATGAGACGGTTCTTTTGGAATAATTCACATGATGTTTTTACATAGTTGGAGTATGGTTGGGATGGTTTTAGCTTAAAAACCATCCGGGACCCTTAACGGAAAAGTCAATAACTCACAGACTGGGCGTCCGATTGACGCGTCGTCTATTGCGTTGAGACCCCTATGAGAAGACAGTCCTTTGTGATAATTCTTAGTGATTATTCATGACACATGGAGTATCGTCTTGTAGATCGTGGGTTTGACCCTCCCAGTGATGAGCGAGCATATTACAAAGACCTGGTAACTGGATGAGACCTGACGATTGCTGATCGATCGATGCGGAGTGATTCGAATGGCCCAGTGGGGAGATCTTGGTCGAAGCAGCAGGCCCACGGCGTAGGGGTGCTTGGTTGTAGTGGTATACCCACGGTACTCAATAGAAGGAGTACCTCTGTAGGATATGAGAGGGAGTTCTTGGTTGTAGTGGCAGACCCATGTTGGGAAGAGCTTGGTTGTAGCATAATACCCAAAGTACTCGACAGGTGGAGTACTTCAGCAGTCCAAGGTTAGTGGGAAGCGCTTGGTTGTAGTGACATGCCCACTGTACTCAACAGAGGAGGATTCCTCTAGCATTCGTGCTTTCGACATCATGAATAAAATCCTGGTTTGAGCTGAGTCAATGGCCTTTGTGTTTTCCTCATGATTGAGATGGGTAACTTGATAACTTAGGTATATTCAAGGGAATATACCTAAGTAATGGTTATCCGTTGAAATCATACATTGGGATTTATCATTGTTGGATTTGGTGATACCTTGAGGGTCTCGGGGACCCTACTGAGTATCATTATTCTCACCCCAACATGGGCTATTCCTGCACCTCGTTGTGTTTAATGCAGATGACGAACATCGCTGACTGAGGCGGAGCGTATGAGGACTGGACGGTACTCGGAAGTAGACCTCAAGACGAGACGGTACCCGGAGGAGACGAATGGATGTGTAGCACTGATGAGGCTATATGTGAATACCCTTTAGGTAGGAACCCAGAGGATGATCCAGGAGATTCTGCACGTTTCAGTTGTTTGCCTTTTTTAGTTGTAGTTGTACCTTTTTGTTGGGATTGTATTTTCGGCCCCTTTGTATTTTCAGAAATCTTGTTATACTACTTTACTTAGTTTTTTCTTCCCCTTGTACTCTGGTTGTGTGTGTTATGTTTTATAAAGGTAATTCCTTCCTAGATTTGGGAAATTACACCTTCGGTGCTAGTCTCCAGCCCCTAGCCTATGGAAGGTGGGTTTGGGGTAGTCACGATATGGGTCTCGGGGGATGGGTCGTGACAGAAATTCCTTACTCCTTGATTTCAAATTACCATGGTTGATAAACTATATTAGTTCACCAAGGAATGCTTATAATATGAGAATATAATGATGAATTACTATGGAATAATACTGGTGTTTTTAAGTATCGGTGTGATTTACATTACCAATATTGAAAAAATGGTAACAAAATATGACTAATGATTTTATGATAGAGACCACTGATTTTGATCAAATAAAAATCATAAGAGGCATACCATTAGGTTTATAAATACCGAAGGAGAAAAAAAGTTTGTGGGTCACTTAGAGACTACATTAATGGAATTGAATCAAATTTCAAGGCCCAATATATTAAATCCTAACACTTCTCAACTCAAGCACAAGAATTCAATGTCCAATCCACCCAACATATACATCATATTCCTCCATCAAATAGAATTCAACATCCACTAAATCTATGAAGTACTAAAACATTTATACTCTAATTCATATTGAAATAATATGAAATTGAATCATGGTAGATTTATGAAACAAGGATAGAAGGTTCATGATTCCCAGATTAAGCCATCAAAGCCTTGGATCTAGACACATGTCAAACATCTGAGGAAAGAGAATTTTCTGGAGGCCAACAATGAAATTTGGGGAATTTCCAAAATTTATGGAATCACATGAGGTGGATGGAGAAGTTTTTTTTATCATGTGGTAAATTTTGAAGTTCTCTAAGTACCCCATCTGATTATGATTTAAAATTGGGTATTGTTCACTAGAGGGGATATTTTTTCCATGAATAATCGATCAAGAGATAAGCTAATAACAAATTATTTCCTTTTTTATTCTGATTATACTATTATACTTCAGTAATGGCACACTACACCTTTGGTGGATACTCTTAGGAGATCCCCCCTATTAATGAATTTCATGCATTAACTTTCTATCTATTATATTAATTTTCTATGGATTTATTTGAATTATTTATACATTATGACATTTCCTTATTTCTTTACACATACAATTCATTTTCCCTATATCATTGGATCAAAAACATAGTCCACTTAGGATCTTTGTGCTACAAATAATTATGATTAGGGGTTAAACCATGGGTGATTAGAGATTTCAAATCACTAGGCTAAGTGAGGTTAAATAATCTCGTGATTATCAGATACCTCTGATCAAACAAAAACATCTAATTAAAGATAATCAAGTGAGATTTCACTTATTTAGATGGAAAATAGAAGATTGAAATTGGAACTATGAATTAATAGGTAATCTGAGGATATATCTAATGTTAGGCCGCATTTTTTAAAATAAATTTAATAGAATAAAATTTAATTATTGATTTCACATATCAAACCCATTAAAAAATAACAATCAAAACACTCTCCTATCTATAGATAACCCGAGACCACTATTTCTACATTAAATTTCGGTTTATGAATTGAGATGGTCCTATCATCAACCTAAAAATATTTCTAGGGAGTCCAACATTTCGTTTTTATTTTTTTAAAAATGAATTTAACAGAAAACCATATCTGATAAATCTCACCTCATTTTTTATGATCCAGATATTTAATGAATTGTTTTGGAAATACTCAGGTCCCAATAAATCATTTAACAAAAGGAAAGATAATTTTTTAAAATTACGTAAATTGATTTTCCATCCTCTTATTCTTCAAAAAGAGTCACTATATGAATGGAATTAATTGATGAAAAACTAGAAAAATTAAATAAAACATTGAGAGAACATTATACCCCCAATTTCTAAATTAATAACCATATTTAACAAGAAAGTAATCAATTAGATTTTTGAGATTAAAAATAGGAAGGTTGCTTTATGGGTTATATTTTTTGGGTTTTCAGGAGAAAATTCCAATTGGAATATGAGAGAATTTAGAAAAATATACAATGGTTTTAGACCAAGAGATATCAATGAGGCTCAAATTATTGGGAAGTATTTCACCTTATATCTTGATCAATCACCAAAGGAGTGGTTTTATAACCTTCAAATAGGATAATTTACCATATGGGATGAGTTTTAAAAGGATTTAATCTAGAAATAATTTCATACCTTGAGGATAAAACATTTGATAAAATAAGTTTATGTAATGAAAAAACTATGTGGAGAAACCATCTATGAGTTTTGGGAGAGATTCAAGTGGCTAAAAACCTCCTGAAGACACCAACATTTCAAATATCTTTATTTTTTTAATTCAATGACCAAGGATTAATGGAAAATGACTTGAATCTTCTGGATGTTTTCTATAGAGGAAAACTAACATAAAATTATTCTAAAGAATTCATAGAACTAATCAATTGTATCTCTAAATATTACTAATAACTCAGTATAATAACTTCCATAAAATGAGTGAATGAGGTAAAAAAGATACAATAAGGCTTTACATAAAAAATTAATAAATAACCTCTCTTGTGTGATAGTTAGATATGAAAATTTTATAGTAAATAATAGCTACTACACACCCTTGAGTCTACCATGTACCAAAGATAGTACCAGTAGCAACCATAAAGAAAATCAAGATTCAGAGAATTTTTGTATACTAAATTTGGAGATAGGAACCAATGATAGTAAATACAACCATTATAGAAATTTTTTCAACCATACTTCTATCCACTACCTTTTTAAACTAGAAGTTTACTACCTTCTCTAAGTTAACAAAAATGATAGAATCAAGATTCTTCCATGAAGGACTTTCTAAAAAATTGTGGTGTCTCACACCACCGAGCAGAACTCACCTTCCATGGTATTGTGATGTAGTGGATCCTTTCACCTCATAATTCTTGTTCAAGGCATAAAATATTGATAATGGGATAATTTCCTTGAATAATAAGGATTTGGAAAGTAACTACACAAAGGGATCTAGGGCCTTGAACATCACACAAGTATGCATTAAAAGAGAGGTATCTTAGAAAAACAATTAATGAATATTCTCAAAGTTATTGAAATAATTAGAGAACAAAAAATACATATGTTTTATCAAGGAGGAAGAAACTTTGAATCACATGAATAAGAATTGATCATTTGCCTATAAATATAGAACTATTCCCTAAGGGATAGGTGTCTTGTAGAATCACTTGATCATGTTAGATCTTGTTGTTATTGTTTATTATTTTCTTCTTTTTCTATTTACAATAATTTTTCAATGAGGAAAATCTAATCCCCTAGTAGATGAGTTGAGGAGAATCCCCACACAACCAGTTGATAAATTTGAGAATTAGTTAAATATAAATTCTATTCATTTTCTCTAGATTTATTGGAATTATTTAGCAAATTTATATAATTCCTTATTTCAATACATTTTGAATTAATATTCCCACTTTCATTGGATCTCACACACAGTCCACTTTGGTTCTCTCCATTAATTTTGATCTTGATTAGTGGGTTGATATATAAGGGTAATTAGAGATATTGAATCGCTAGGTTTGATGTCATTAGAGGTTTCATTGACTATTTCCTACCTCTAATTAAAATAAAACTTCTATTTAATTGTAATCAGGTGAGGATTCACTTGATTAGAAAAAAAATATTAGAGGTTTAGAATAAAATAATGATTTAATAGGAATGTTAAGTGGTAATATATGTTTATACCACTTTTGTAAAATGAAATTTAATCCAAACAAATTAAATAAATTATTTCATATACTAGAACCATTAAATAAGATAAAAATGCAATAAAATTACTCTCCTTTTAGAATACATCCTATGTAAACTATTTTTACAATAAATTTGGGTTCATTAAATTCATATTTAGGGCCCCGTGACATTCCTATCATTATCAGGACATCAATTCTACAAAAAACCATTAGAATAAAAGGATACTCTAATAATAGTTGACTAACTAAATATAATGTTTGAAAATAAACTTATAGATGAAAAATTATTCTTAATTCCCATAATATAGAAGTAAAAAACTAAATTCCAATCATATAACAAATATTTTATTTTTTAATTACTTGTTACATTTTTTCAAGAAGCATTGTTATCTTATTATGATTAATTTGGATAACCCAAATAATTAATTTTTGGATTCAAAGCATGGATTTACAACAAATAGACCACACATGATAAACTTTATAAATTTTTGATACATCACATTAAAAATTTTACAAAAAAACTTCAATTTATGCATTTTATATTATGTTTTAATGGATTTTTTTGATATGGTAGTGTTTAAATATCATAAAAATCATGGTATGAAGAAGGTTAAAATATAAAATAATTGTAACAACCCACCACTCTTAATTGGATTGATAAGTTAAGGAGGTGGTACTGGACTTAGGTGACATCCCCAAGACACCAAATGCTAGAAATAAACTCCATGGGATTCATGACTATTGTGGGATTATTTTCCCTTAAAGATAAAATAACCCGTCAACAATGAATAATAAACATAAAATTCTGCAATATAATGTATGAGTAGTGTAATAATGAAACCCAAAGTAAAACCATTAAAATTAAAATAATATTATAGTTAAAAAAGAACATATAATATTAAGTAAAAAAACAAAAAGACAACATGACTCACAAAACTCAATGGGCATGATACGAAAAAAAACACCTGGCCAAGCTCCAAACTCCAACTCCCCCAGCTATTCCAGTGGTATCAAGATGCATTACTAGAGAAATATGATATCTATCCTTTACTTATATCCAAATGGATGACATATGAAAATGCATTAAAGTTCCCAAGAAGGGGAGACTATAAACTCTATATGATTTCTCCAAAGACTTAACAAATCATTTAACTAGGACAAGAACTTGTTAGCACTTTTATATAAAAACAATTTAAAGAAAAAGTATAAGTTGTTTATATCAAGACCATATGTTCTTTAAAGGGAAATATAATAAATCCATTAAATCATTTTTCATAGTTTTGAATTCCATTATTGTGTTTGCATACCCACAAACACAAATACATGTTAGCTGACATTTCTATACTCATTAGAGGTCTCTCTTCGATCCAAAAAATTATCACAAGGTGACCAATATCCAAGTTCCCAAATGGAACATGACCCTTCCTTGGTATTACATCCACAAATGAACTCAGGCCAACCATGTATTCCAAAATCCTTGTAAATACATTCCACATAAAACTAAATATTTCATGATAAATTTTAATAAAAATACTTTTGTGCCTCTAAAATATACAATAATTTTAAAACCAACATTTTAAAATTATAAACAAATGGTGTTTTCCAAAAATCATCTAATTTCCCAAAATTTACAAACCCATAAAGAAAATGGATTTCCATAAAAGATCACACAAGGGTTTCACATAATTTTTTAGAAAAATAATTTATTCAAAACAAATCTTTTAAGTTTTATAATGGTAGATATGAGAGAGAAGCCACCAGCCTCTCAACAAATGGTTAAAACGAAGAACAATGCTTAAATCTCCTAGATATGGCAATGAAACATCATCACTTGAAAATATACAACAAGATATCATAAAGATATTCAAAAAATATATTGATCTATCCATAGAAGTCTAGAGCTCATAATATGTGTGATATAAAATGAAAATATCAAAGGAGAGAGAGACAAACTCAAACTTATCAATGAATATGGATCTACAATAAACCTTGATTTTACAAAACTTATTATTGGATTATAGGGAATCACCTTAAGAGCATATGGTGGAAGAATAATTCTATATCTTTGGAGAATAGGGAAAATTTAATGGTTATGGTGATTTAATATGGATTAACCCAAAATATTCAGGTTATTAACTATAAATTGTACAGTTTGGTTGCATGTTTTTTCAAACAATACTCCAACCATGCACATGTTATTGGAAAATCCAGTTAGCCACATAGTTTGGGATGTAGTGTTTTTTAAACCATGAATCAAACTAATTGTGCTAATTTTCTAAGACCGCACCCCGAATGTTTGGGTCTTATGGTTAGAAAAATCATTCACTAATTATTATTTTCCTTATGTTTCACTTTTCCAGGTTTCCCCTATTCACTCACATAGTTTTTCCAAACTATGTGCCTACCCAATGAACCTCAAATCATGAAGCACCATATCCTAGAGGTGGTGGATTATTTCAACTAATCATTCAAAAAAACATTACACCTCTAGAAAAACCTAAAAACATGCCGAAACCTCCCGAAACCTCAAAAAACATAACCCAATAATTACATGAGATCAAAACCCATAAATAAAGGTAAATTACCAAAAGTCGGTGGATGATAAAAGAATCATGTGGATTTCAAAAAATAAATAAGTATTGGGGTGTATTTAATAGGATATAACTATCCAAACATATATAAAAACAAAATATTATTTTGATCAATGTTTTTGTTATGTCCAAAAAAATAATAACAATGATTGTGGTTATTACATTTTAAAATTTATGAAATATATCTTATTGCATTAAAAAAATAGTATTTAAAAATAGGTGTTTATGATGATAACTAAAATTTCATTTTAAATATTTATTACTCATTTGTTTATTTATATTTTTCCAACAATTACATCACTATTGATAATACATGTATTCAAAAAAGAATTAAATTTAAAAAAACATGTGGTCATACTTTATGGTTTCAAGATTCTTATAGATTTCATGAAGAGCTTACTTTGTATCACCTTTCTAATTTCTTTTATTTCATAGATATCATGAAGAGTTGGTTCCTCTACTTTTTATTTAGTAACTTTTTATATCATTTTATCTAGTGATTTCTTATTTAATTCTCTAATAATTTTTATCTAATTCTTATTTACTTAATTTTCCCTAATATCATAAATATGTGATTTAGAATTTATTTTTCTACATTTATTTTCGGTATATAAAGAGCATAAAAGTCCTTCATACAAATTTTATGCTTCTTATTTAATTCTAAAATGGGATTTTATCATTCAAGAAGGACCATGAACTATGTATGTATTCATTTTATTATCTATATAGAAAATAAATCATATAATTAAATAAATTCTAAATAAAGGATTCGATAAGAATGATGCAATGTTTTACTATTGAATGTTCTCTCCATATATTTGTTAGCAATTTTCATGATTTATTTATGGTAAATAATGATGCAAAGAATTATATTTTGAATCTAATACTTTTTAATAATTTTTCATCGATAAAAATTTAAGAAAATGATCTATAAGTTATTTTTTATTTGTATGAATCAATCGTATATCAATCTGACACATGGTACGTAGGGTATGACACAAAGTGCATGTTTTTAGTTTAAAAGTGACATTTCCTTTCATATTTTGTGTCAATCAATGAAAAAATAACACTTTATAATAATGATAATTTTGTAAAAATATTAATAGTTAATTTTTAATGTGTAAAACTGAATACATGTCAATTTGAGAAATTGGGTTCCTGGTATGATTTAATGTGCATGTTCGGATTTAAATTGATATTTTAATTCTTAATCATGTTACATACTCCAAAACAATAAAAAATGATTATATTTCCTTAATACATTAGTAAGAGAATTAATAAATAATTTTTTTCATTTATAAATGAACCATGAATCAAATCTAACACATTTTGTGTCTGGTATAACTCAAAATGTAAAATTTTATTTAAAAGTGATATTTTAGTTCGAAAAATGTGTCACTCACTGAAAAATGAGAAAAATAACTCAAACTATCATGATACTACTAGAAAAAGATTTGTAATTGATTTTTATGTGTTGGAATTAGTCACACATCAATCTGACACATTGTGTTCCCGGTATGACTGAAAGTGCATGTTTTGATTTAAAATCTACATTTAAAATCAAAACACATTTCACATACTCAAAACATAGAAAAAAATATTTTTATATCATGATAATTTAATAAAACAACACATAATACATTTTTAATATATTGAAACCAACATTAAACTAATATAACACATGGTGTTTCTGGTATGACTCAATGTGCATGATTTTAGTTTAAAAGTCACATATTAGTTCCAGAAATGAATCACTCAATAAAAAATAACAGAAAACACTCATATTTTCTTGATAATTTTTTTAAATGATCCATATGTAATTTAGTATGTGTAGGAATCGACAACACATCATTCTGATATATGGTGTGACTGGTATGACTGTAAGTACATTTATTATTTAAAATTGATATTTTAGTTCAAAACAAACATTGCATACTTGATATAAATAAAACATTTTCATATTGTATTGATAACATAATAAAATGATCCATAATTAATTTTTTATGTTTAAGAATCAATCTAACATAAATCAGAAACATGGTGTTCAATATAGGAATTAAAGTACAGGTTTTCCATTTAAAAGTCTTATTTTTCTTTGGATTCTATATCACTCAATAAAAATTAAGAAAACATTCAAATATTATATTGATAATATAAAAAAATGATAAATCATTAATTTTTTACATGTAAGAATTATTTTTAAATTAATCCAACACATGATGTACCTTATATGACTCAATGTGCATGTTTTTAGTATAAAAGTAACATGTCACTTAAAAACACATGCCACTTACTGAAAACTAAGAAAATACCCTGATTTTTTACTGATAATTTAGAAAAGTGATCCAAATATAATTTCTTATGTATATGTGTCAGTTTCTCATTAATATAACACAAGGTGTAGCAAGTATGACTAAAATAATGTGTTTTTATTTAAAATTGACATTTTAGTACAAAACACCCATCACATGCTCAAAACTAAGAAAATGTACACATATTTACTTGATACATTATAAAAATTATTCATAAGTAATTTTTAACATGTTGGAATTAGGTTCACATAAATCTGACATACGTTGTGCCCAATATGATTTAAAGTGTGTGTTTTTAGTTTAAAGTGATATTTTAGTTCAAAAACATCACCACTCACTAAAATCCCAGAAAACCCGCTCGAATTATCTTGACACTTATGGAAAATTATCCAAAATTAATTTTTGATGTATATAAATTAGTTGAATATCAATCCTACACACAATGTGGTTGGTATGACTCAAAGTGTGCGTATTTAGTTTAAAGGTATCCTTTTATTTTAAAACATGTTTCAATCGCTGAAAATCTAGAAAAAAAATTTAGATATAATTTTTTATTTAGGAAAAATATCCATACATAATTTTGGACATATAGTAATTATTTTTACATCAATCTAACACACAATGAGGGTAACATGATTGAAAGTGGATATTTTTATTTGGAAATCTACATTTTAGAACAAAACACACTTCACATACTCAACACAAATAAAATATACTTGGGTTGTATTGATACTCTATAAAAATGATCCATAATTCATTTTTTATTTTTGTGAATCAGATTTACATCAACATGACACATAATGTGGCCAGTATGACTGAAAGTTCTTGTTTTTATTTAAAATTTACATTTTCACTAAAAAACCACATCAAATATTCAAAATCGAGAAAACACACTTGAATTGTCTTAATACTTTAGGAAAATAATACATAAATTATTTTTGATTTGTAAGAATCAACCATACATGAATATGACACATGGTGTTCCTAATATGGATTGAAGGGAATGTTTTCAGTTGAAAATTTACATTTTATTAAATTGTTATATCATATTTATATTTCATTTATTTCTTTATACCATTAATAACATAATCATTGATTTGTATTACAAGTACACTCTTATTTGTTTCTCAAGTTTGTGTAACATGTTCATAGACTGGTAACACGATTGGGATTTTTTGAATGGGTTCCCCAAAGATAGTGAAATAGAGGGCCACCCATGGGGTTTTAGAATTTTTTAGAAAACATAATTTTTGTAATACATTATATAAACCAATGTGACTATAGTGTATTGAAATGTTTTTAATGTATATTTTTTTAATGTCAGTTTATTTTTTATTTGAAATTAAATTGTAATTTTATTTTGAATGGGTAACTGTAATGTGATCTAAATGTAGAAACACATTACTAAAACTCAATGATTTTATAAGTGTTCTTATTTGCACTGATTAAAGTACTTTTCATCACTGCTAAAAATATCACAGATAAAAGGACATTTTCTTGATGCCATAAATAGTGTTGATAAAAGCATCTGGATTTTAAAGTCGCTTATAACACCAGTGATTTTTTAGCACTAACAATATCATATTGTGCACTATTAAAGTTTGTATCTATAATGGTGTTAATTAAAATAGTAATAAAAATATGTAATTACCATATTAATAATTAATTACTATTAATTATTACTATTTTTTATTCATTATTACTAATTATTATTTACTAATAACTAGTATTAATTAATTAATAATAAGTATTCATTAAATAATAACAAATTAAATGTTAATATTAATTATCATAAATTAATTACATTTTATTATTAATTATTATTATTTACAATAACAATTGTTATTATAAACTAATAGTTAATGTTATTTATTTATAACTAAATATAACTATTAATAAATTCTAGTTATTAAAAAGTCATTATTACTAATTATTGTTAATAATTTTCCATAAAATTTTATTCTTCAAGGTATATATAAATATATATGTATAAATTTAAAATAGAAACCATAATTAATTTTTATAAATAATGTGTGGGAGTCCCTGACACGTTCCAACTAACCTAAAGGTGTCCATCCCTTTAATTCCTTTCATAGCAATTTTTGAAAAAAAAACTCCTCCACCCATTCTGACAAAATTTTCCCCAAACAAATCCATTATCAACCACAAAAGATGATTAATATATGTTTAAAAAATAAAAAAATTCAAAAAATGGGTTATTATCTTATAAAATTCCCAAAATCTGTAACATCCTGGATTCTAAGGAATATTTTTATAAATTTTCTTTCAAAAAATATAAATATAAATCATAAATGATTTTCATTATTTTAATAAAACAAATATTTATAAAAATATTTATCACCAATATTATTCATATACATATTTTTCAAGTACAAAGAAAATTTATTTAATAAAATAGTTTTATGAAAATGGAATCTTTTAGACTGAGTGAAAACCCACCACGTCTAGAAAGGCCATGGGGCATGAATGGCCAAAGGTCGATAAGGGAATGTCACTTACCACTTGATTATGTGGCACCCTACTTCCATACTCCATAATTATATATATAATTATATATGTTTTATTATATTTTTTATTATTTCTAATTATAATTTTTTATTTGAAATTTATATTCCTTTTATTAATAGTTTTATTTTCACATCATTTTGGTAATTAGGTAATTTTAATTTAATGGTTATCAAACGTATTATATATGTTTTCATTATCAAAAAATTATATCATATAACCATAAGAGGAAGTATCATTTGGAAATTTACGTGAAGCATGTGAAAAAATAAACAGTTAAATGAAAATAATGCATTATTATACATTTTTAATTTACATTTGAGATCATTTAATTTTGAAATGTTTTTATCTTATTCTGTGTATTTGTTTTATTACTATAAAAATTTCTTCTAAAAATGTTAGGTCACATGTTTCATAATAAATATTCAATAATTTATTCTTTCATTAATTAAGAACAATACATTTTTTAAATGATCATATGTGACAAAATACCCACTGTTTTAAAAGGTATGTAGACGGAAATAAATAAAACAACTAGTAAATTAAAATCTATATCATTGTGGTCTCCTAGGATTATCATATCCATGAAAGCATTATAAAAAATAAATAAAACATTAGTAATACAATTTAAATTTTTAAAAATAAGGAATATTTATCCTTTAAAGGAATTATAGAAAATCAGATGTATTTATAGGATGTGTGGAATTAATGTGACCGTTAGAATAGTAACTTGAATTTTAAAATATAGATCATGTATTAAAAATTATAATTTTTTAATAAATAAATATTTTTTATTATGACTTAGATTTATCATAATTAGAAAATTATTTTCATAATATTAATATCACATTTCTATTCAGCACAAAAAAAATCCTAGGGTGAATTTTTTGGATTTTTTTTGAAAAATTTGAATTTTTGTGTAAAAAGCTAAAATACCATTTTTATGAATAATGTAACTTTTATGAAATTATTTGGATAAAATAATGAATTAAAATAATAGTAAAATACTTTTTTAAAAAATATTTTATTTAAGGATTAAAATTTTAATTTTAAAAATATTATGTTAAATTTAGAAACCTGTGTTATATATTTTTTAACCTAAGGTCTATATTTTCTAAAAACTACTTTTATGCATTATACATGTATCATTTTAGAAATTTTTTTCTTCAATTTTAGTTATCAAATAAAATAAAATGGATTTAATATTTTTAATTAGTATTTTCTAATTCGGTAACGTGGGACATTTTGTTTTTAAATGAAAAAAATAAGTTTCATGGGTAAAAAGTGAGTTACCACGATAAATGTAAAATAATGTAAAAGGTTAAAATTAAAGAGTAAAGGCATAAAATACCTAAAAATCACACCATTCAATTGGTACTTATAGGTTTTTACAAAAATAACTATCTATTTTAATATTAATTATTAACCAAATTCATTGACACTAATTCCACTCAAATATGGTTGGCCTTAATAATAAAATAATAATTACTTAGACCCTTAAAACCATAACTCCTCATATATAAATATCCACCCCTATTCTCATTATCCCACACAAAAATTTGAATTTATATCATAATATCACCCTATTTTATTCTCTTCCATTAATCTCTCTTCAATCATGAATAATTTGTTTAGTTCAAAGGGTCGGCTCTAAGCTAAGAAGAATAAGAGAGGTAAGGGTCTCCAATCCTCCTCTTTCCTATCAAATTAATTACTTATGTTATATTATCTTTTTAAATTAATTTATAATATATTATAATTAATTATATTCCGTAGTATTAACTTCTCTTTAATATTTTTAAAATGATATTTTATTTATTCCCTTTCATCATAGCCTTGTCCTAAGTCGTTACTATGCCAAAAAAATGGTTCATCACCATGCCTTTCTCATTACAAGTGTGTGCATTTTTAAATTCATTTTCATTTCAATAGTAAATTTTATTATGCATCATTGTTATAATTTTATAACTATTTTATCAATGATATATCATTATTATTTATCATTATACATTGTTCATAATCCATTATAATTCTTGTACTTTCCCATAGACATAAAAACATCCTGAATTTTGTAAAGAAAAGTGTGTGTGATTTTCTGATCATCGACATACATATATGGATACTAAAATTGGATAAAGTTTCTGGAAAATATGTATCTATGTTTATAAACTTTATAATGTATATATTTTTCATTAACTCAATCATCACATGGTTCATGATAAAGAGGCCAAACTACAAACCTTTTTTGACAGTACATGGTGATTTTCGTTGGATTGTTCAGGTGTAGTTTTTGATCCATAATAAAGGATCATGATATATGGATTGATATTTAAATTCAATTAATATCCTTATTTCATAAATTTATCCTCCACCAAAACATGTTATTATTTATTCAATTGGGGTACTACCATTTTCACTTTGAACATCCAATGGTTTTTAAAGTTGATTGTTGTATATTCACAAATATAGTTTAATTAATATATTAAAAGGGTTTCTTTCCCACCCAATTTGAAACCAATGTTTTTTTCTTAATTAGTTTACATGTTTCTAATGGATTTTATCTTTTTCATCCATTTCCATGTTCCAATGTACATGTCTTATGGTGTAAATATGATCTCTATGGAGAATGATACATCACTACCTTTTCCTTGCATTATCATCAGTTATTCATAACCTTAATTTCAATATATTTTCCATGAAGATAACCTTGTATGATTCTACTATTTTATGGGTGTTCACATAGATTCCCATCTATCAATTATCTAGGGAAATTATTTAATAAATCATATAATATTTAATATATATTGTTTAAATACCCCATAATTCATTATCTTTATTGAAGTGTATTTATGTAGCTAGATACATAATTTCATTGGATACCCATTTATTTTCCATGGGTTCATGTTATGATTGTTGATGGATTTATGTATATTCTCATTATATACCACACATGAATTTATGAATATTAATTTTGTTCCCTTATATCTCTCCAATGCATTAGTTAAAGAATTAATCTCTAGATATGTGATGTTCATGAAACATTTGAATCATTCCTTGGTAATTTATTATCTGACATTGGTATAAATCTTTCATAGTATATTTTAAAACATATTTGTGATTATATTTAGTTATATGTTTATGAATTTATCATGTTTATGTTATATCCAAATTTCCACTGTATTCCTCTTGTACTTATGATAGAATGTTTTATGTTATTTCCACTTTCCTATGATACCATGATTTTTTATCTCATTTTCACATGTCATGATTCCATGTGATTTTGTACCATTCCTCCCTATTTATGTTATCATGACAAACCTCCTAAATTTCATGTATTAATTTTTATCATTATATGCATTATTATTCATTTAATGGACGTTACTGCTGACCCTTTTCTTAGGTTTCCCCATTTCCATAGGAATTAAAAAAATGGATACATATAGAAGAGTTAAATGTGTAGTGAATTTTCATATATGAAATGTATTTTGTATGGATACTTCAATGTGTAAAATTAAATAGTTCCCAAGGACACAAAATTTTGATCTTAGTAGTTTTTTATAACTCTTTTGATGGATTAAAAAGTGTGTATGCTTAGTAACTAATCCATAAGTGTGGTTCTGGGGAATCTCAGTTGGTATTAGAGTAGAGTATAGTTTTTTTTGGAATTGGGATTTATAATATTTTATAACAGATCCTTTGATAGATTACAATTTTCTATAGTATATTTTATCGATGAGTAAAATTATGAGGGGGAAATTCCTTTTAGGGCTTTGAATATAACAACCCGTATTTCTAACCAATTTTTTTTAATTTTATTTCTGTAATAAAAAAATAAATAATAAATTTTTTTCTTTCATTAAATTAACCAATTATTTATATAAATATATATTACCAATGTAATTTGCTTAAATATATTTTAACTATAATGTAATTTTATTTATTAAAATGGTTTTAGTAAAAGGGTATCTCATAGGCTGAGTGAAAATTAGTCCCATCTAGTAAGGCTATGGGGATCAAACCCATGACCAAAGGGGGAAAACAGAATATCTCTTCCCATTAGCCTATGTGATTCCATAATTCCATATTATATAATTTATATATATATATATACATACATATCATTTATTATATTTTTTATTATTTTAAACTCTATAGTATTATTTGATAACAACATTACTTCTACTAATAGATCTATTTTCACATATTCTTGGAAATTAATTCATTGTAATTTAATGGTTAACATACTATGATGTCTATTTTCATTATTATAAATTTATAAAATATAACCATTATAGGATCTATTATATGAAATTCTATGTGCAACATGTAATAAAATAAATGGTTAAATGTTGTAATTCCCCAAACTGGGAGACATTGAACTAGTGATCCAAGTCGGTGCTCCATATAGACTCAATCCCCCACCCCCACCCCTATACACTATAAGATATATACTATAATATTGGGTCTAAGATGATATGATTGGTATAATATACCCTCGTATCGGAGTGAATAAATAGTTTAAATAAATGATATCACGTAGGCATCACCATGATAAAGAATGTAGAAAAATGATATACGCTGAAGTACTAAAAATTAATCAAATAACCCACTCTATAATAAATGTTTCATGTATATTGTCAGGAAGTCATACAATAGAATACCAAAGGAAAAAATCCTAAAATATAAAAAAAATAACTAGAAGTAACCCGAAAATGGTTTGAGTCCTAACCCGATCCCAACTCTGATGCTCTATCCAAGTAGTAAAACCTGAACCTAGAAACAAGTAGCATCCTCTTGGGTAACCAAGTGTCATGGCGGCCTATGAAGGGTGTCAGTACAACTCAGTAGGCCACAAAAAAATGATGAACCTAAAATTACTAGTAAATAATAAATAAACTACTTTAGAGAGTGATATAAATAAACAATTACACATTTCAAAAATCTCTCACTATAATAGTTAATATATTAACATAGTTAAATAAAAAGTAATAAATCAGTAATTGATGTTTACACTCTATGGTGACACCTGACATTAGTCTATATCGGTTTATACTTTCCTTGGATAATTTCAGTGAGTCACTGATCACTGTACACATCATTCCTTAATTAGTTCCAAAGTATACTACCAAGGAAACCATATTCATAATAATCTTAGAGAATCAACATGGCTCAGTCAAGAATTACCTCTCAAAAAATCTCATAGGGAATAAAATGGGTTTATCCTTAGTGCTCCAATAATCCAATCTACAAGTATGAACTCAAGGATTCATCCTTAATATTCATAAGTATGGATTGATTAGAATCCAAGACTTGTGTCTAAGGAATTCCACCCAATATCAAGCTAAATTTTGGGAGATCACCACATGACATTCAACTAGGGTTCCAAACAATAATCCATTAAATTAATCTATTTAATTCAATTAAATTACTTTAAAATAAGAGGTATCCACACCAAGGTTTTCAAACCAATGAATCTAAGAAGAATCTATAGTCTTACTCAATGCATTCCATAGCATTGGACCCTAATAAATCCAAGGGTTTTGTTGAAACCCTAGCATTTATCTGAGTCCCCTACTAAAATACAGGGCTTGCTCAGTGCATTTGACTCCAATAATGTCCATATAGAATCTATGGAATCTCTCCATGTAATTTCTATCATATCATCATTACAAAATAGAAACCCATCCCACTCAATAAAATTTATTTAATCTTTAATTCATTCGAAAACCTAGTACCATAGTTCTTATTTAAGCATTCAATAAAAATGTCATTATATTATATTTTTCTTTATTTATAAGGATTTAAACTAAGACCATATAAAATAAATAGTATCACTAGATTACCAAATAATCTGTTATTTATCATTCATGGGTTTTTATTCTTAGACAGACTACTTATAACCCCTTCATGGACTATTCTACCAATTACTCAAAACAAACCAACCATAAATTATAAACTCCACATATCATTTTGAGACACCTATTAAAGAACAAATTTCAATTAGTAATAAAAAATTTACCATTTCTAACATACCAATTCAAGTTCCATATCTGAAATACCATACCTATTTTATTTTCAAAATTTATCATTTCAAAGTACCAAACACATGTCATCAATGGTATTTCACAGTTCTTATTTTGAAAACCCAAATCCCATTTATTACCAAAAAACCCCACTAGGATGCCCTATTTCTAAGTATCAAACATTTTTATTAGTTTTTATTAATAAAAATGTTAATTTTAAACAATTAGTTAATTTTCATGTTCATTTTTCTATTACCTGGATATAACCCCAACACACATAATTAAAAAAGGTAATGAAAAACTATGGAAAATTTTATGGACTAACTACCTCATTTAATGTTTCTTCATTTTCTTTTGATTCTAGGACTCAGAAACCATCTTCTTGGGATCATCTAAGACAAATTTCCAATTCTAAAATAACCTATAGTAACTCAGATCCAACACCCCCCCCCAAATTAATTGATTATAATAAAATTTTAATTAATTAACATTATAAAACTAAAAACTACTTATTTTAATAAAAAATACAAGGAAACCCACTCATAGAGTAATTCCAATACAACAAAACAAAGATAAACTATCCTATGAAGGTTTATTCCATGCTCCTAACACTAAAATGGAACAAATCCCTATCTACAAAAACCAAAAACATCATCCAATAAAAAAAATATAACTTAAAACACTTGAAAACTCCTTGGATGACATACCTCTAACAAAACTTCTAATGACTATGTGAAGATGGGGTCTCAGGTCATCATCTTCCTAGTAAGAGTGGAATCCTCACAATGCTTGAATAATGCGATCATACTCTAATAGAATTGGATCCAAAACCCTAAATCAGATTTCCAATATTAAAAGGAGCCAATGGAAAGAGTAAATGAAATTATGAAGAGGATTAATACCTTTAAAACACCTTTAAATTCAAAGGGACAACACCCCAAATCAAATGGATATCAAAGTTACTTCTACTCCTTGAGCTCGTAAGGTCTGGTCATGAATGTGATTGGAGGAGAGGGGTGAGGGAGACATAAAATTAGGAGGGTATTTTAGGAAATACACAAAATTTTAAAATTTAGGAAAACCCCATGATTTTCGAAAACATGAACCAACCATGCACAAGACACTACCTAGACAAGAATCACTCGCAAAATTTTCCTATTGACTATGAATGGGAAAACTATTCACAAAACATTCTAGATGGATCTATAAAAATGAAGAGATAAACCATACACTTTTTACATGGTTTACCTAATTGTGAACAAGTTTTTAACTATAACTCGGACTAACTAGAATACCCACATAGCATCTCCCACACTCTGTATGGTTTGGAAGAAACCTATGGGCCACTTGTGATATACAAACCATGCATGTAAAGCCCTATAAATTTTTTCCTTCATTTATAAAAAGGTTTGTTTCTTTTTTCTCCAATGATTTTGTAAGTTGATCCATTATTTGGTGGAATCTTGTGAGCTTGGAGTGACTTTTGGAGGCTCAAATTGGGTTTTTGAGACATTCTTATCAAAAAATACCAACAAAGCACTTATAGAAAAGTCCATTTTAGTCCTTGGAATTTCTTGGTACAAAATGGGAAAGGAAATTTATTTTCAATAACATTCACAGGTTGTGCTGCTTGGGTTAGGTTCCTTTGTTCCAAAGCTAGGGAAACTTCACCATGCCTATTTTAGAGGGTGTATTTTGGGAAAATTTTCTCAGTATCAAAGATAGATATTAGGACATTCCATTTTTGGATTCAAGATGAAGAGAAACATGAATAGTTTCATGCCATGGTGTAGGATATGGAAATGTTATATCTTTTTTTTAACAGATGGAATTCTCTCCTTACTCCTTGAATGTCCATCAATGTAGAATGTTTGGTCTTAAAATAATGACTGAAAATATTGGGGGAGTGATTAATAACCTTTTTCACTAATTTACCATGATTAAACCTCTCAATTATTATTTAGTTTCATTGATTGATGATTTATGGGATAAATTTTATAGAAGCCTTAGTGGTGTTATAAACTTATTTAGAGCTCAAATTGTATCATTTTTAGTGTGGTAATGCCATCACTTTGTTTAATCTAAGGCCAAAATTTACCCTCCTCTGTTGGTAGTTCTAGTTTAGGTTACTTTAGGTGAAAAAACCCATGAAATAATTTCTCATTTTGGCCAGTTTTCTTCTATTTTATTCTTTCAAAATTTGGGGATGATGTTTTTATTATTGTTACATACTCATAAGAGCCTCAAAACTATTAAATTATCACTGTCTATGAGTAAATATTTTTTTATATCATCAATCATGATTTAAGATTAATGTTTAGGGTAATTGAACAATGTGTATGTTTGGATTGTACCTTTGCATTATCCTTCTTCTGTGTGTTAATTAATTACCCTATTCATGTTGGATGTGAACTAGTTATTGGAATTATTGGTGTGTGGGATTGAACTAGTTTTTGTATGAACATGGTTCAAGTGAAAAGTATCTTGATAACCCTAGTTGTTGATGACAAAACACTTGAGGTAGTAAGTTCCATTTCATAGAGAACCTATTTATATTATCATCAACATGACATTTCATTGTGTTCTTATATGAGTTGGATCATGATTCTATTTAATCGCATGTGTGTGCATGCATATCCCATGAGACACATGTCTAATTTTTATCACATGTGTGTGTGTGTGTTTGGATGTTATCTCTTATTATTGATGTGTTACGTTATTCTTCCATTTGATTTTTCATGTTTCCATGTTATGTATTTGGTATATTCCATATTGTGTTTTTCTATGAATGGTACCAATGTAACAGGTGGACCCATCATGGCTCAGTAACGGGAGCATGTTTAGACAATTCATGCGACATGATTACAAGACCATGTTAGATGATTGGGTATAACAGCCATCCATTTCAAAACTTGGGGTAATGAAGTTCATATTTTATTGGACCTAATACGTGATAGTGGGGAATACTAGTTTTATATTCTCTGAAGTAGGATATAGAAATGGTTTATCATGGCCTTGTGTGGTATGATTTGAAGTTCTAGGGCATGCAATTCTATGGAGAGAGACGAGGCATTATGGATTTGTGTGGTCTAACATAAAAATATTTTTCCTAATGGATTCTATGTAATACATGTGGTGAGTTTTCTAGTTCTAACATAGTTTTGACCACATTTCTGGTATGGATCCAAAGTAGGTTAAACTAAGGGTTTGTGGTGTCTTGTTTAGAATGCAACCTCTTGGTATAAGACTTTATGTTGTTTCTTTTTCATTTATTTATCATCATGACATACACTCTTTTACATATTCATAAGTGTTAAGGATGAATTTGTGGTGTCAAATAGAGTTTATACTTACACCCTTCCTAGGCAACTTGATTCATTGGTCAAAGATATAGGGAAGGGAAAGGCATTGGTGATAGGGAACTTGGATAATGAGCATGGTGTTCATAGGTGGTATAGGGATGGAATTCTAAGTGATATTATGGTATTTATTTACCTTCTTGTCTTACATGTACTGACCTACCTATTTAGAGGTTCTTATTTTATTATTTAGTATAACATGAGATACATAACATGACATATGTTTTATTATTGATTATTATTACATTTTGATATTGTTATTTCTGATTATCGTATTGACACTAAGGGTATAGTCTCCACACTGATGATGTTTGAGCCCTCAATACTATTCATAAACCACTTGCATATGGGGAGGCATGCATGATTCCATGTGGTACTCCATCTCAGATTCAGTTATTTGGGTTGGGGAACTCATGATAGTGCATGTTCAAAATGAACTACATGTAAGGGTTTTCTAAGCCTTGTAATTATCTTCATATGGCTTACCCCAAACCATTCCCTTTAACTATTTGTTATAAAAAACTCAAAAAAAACTTTAAAAATCAACTTGACTCTTTTGAAACTCTCCTAAACCCCCAAGAAATATTTTGGGCCTCAAACCATACCCAAAAACACCCATATATGGTGTTTCAACTCCCAAATTCTCAATCCAAACTTGGTTTTTAAAAACGGAATGTCCACTAAATAGAATTTCAAACCTCCCTCAAGAATATAAACTCATACATACACATATGGAATTAAAATGTCCCCACTATAACACATATTATCAATAATAAGTCATAGTGGTTATCCACTTAGATCTACCGAACTATATCGATCATAATTTCTTACATAATGGGTGTGTTCTAACTCTAAATGATCAAGGTGCTTTTAAATTGTTATATTGAGTTCATGGTTCTTAAACAGCTAGAACACAAGCCACTACTATAAAATATTCATGTAACACCAATATTATGCTCACCCATGATGTTTCCATCAAATGGGTAAACTGGGATATGGTGATCCCCACTGTAGGAATTATCCCACAATGAAAACTACCAAATCCATGGAACAACCTACCTCTATAATTGAAAAGGGAAACTCAAATAATGGTTTCCTACAACAAACATGACATAGATTCCAACCCACCACATCATGACATCAATAAAAATACCACTTTAATCCTTCTAGATTGACCCAAACCAACCCAAATATTTTATCAAATTCTCTATCCATGAAGCAGAGGCTCTGGTATTCATAAATGGATATACCTAGGGTCCTTAAGAAGGAATATAATGGATGTCTAATAAATAATAGGTAATAAAAATTAGCTAAGTCATGAATTTATCATGGCTATCTACTTCCATTAGTATCAAACTAACATATGTTGAAATATTATAACACTGGATCATCAACCATTAGTTTTAGATGTTACCATATTATCATATACTACCAAATAATATACTATTAGTAAAAATTATATAACCACCAGAGTATTAACTATTGGAGTATCTACCAAAAAATATCATAGACCTCTTTATAGAATATACCACCAAAAAATATATACCATAAGAAATTATATCGTTAACCGATTCTACCATTAAGTGCATCGATCATCAAGATCTCATAATTATAAGTAATTATTACCACCTATTATACTACTACCATAGATGTTCATAACTAATTTCAAACTTAATTTCACCCACAGTAAGATTAAGAATTCAATGACAGTCTGAGGCACATGCATCAAAAATCATTATTCTTAAAAAAATCATCACTAGAATTAAAAAATTAAGTCTCTCTAAATGAGGATTCATATTATCATAATATTATACTAAAATAGATAATTAGACCATATGAATTGTTAAAAATTTATAGGAACCCCTCATGCATGTAAATGTTGATTCAGAGACATATATACATATAAAATAAAACATAGAAAAGAATATATACACTTTATTTGTGGAAGGACACTGACCAATAAAATAACTAAGAACAAAGTATTTTATTTGACTCTAATGACTCTCTGTTTTTATAAAAATCTATAAAAATATAGTTGATCCCTTTCAAAGATAAATTCATGGACTTATAAACAAATGAGGATGATTAGAATAATATGCACAAAATATTCATACTCTTTATTTCCTTCTCATTATTTTTTATAATGTATTTTGATATTTGTTTTGTTTTTCTCTTATTATATGTAAAAAATATTCTTATATATAAAATCAAAGAGTTATTGACACTATATTTCAAATATTTTCATTTTAATATCATGTATAACAATGGAAGAGGTTGTGTGTGACAAAAACTATTTTTATCTCATTTATAATAGTGGTAGAGGATATTATTCTAGATTACCTTGTGTGTTATTATAAAAAACCTAATGTAGGTTGTGGATTAGTTAATTTTATAATAAACTACTATGAAGCAGGTGATTTCCATGTGGAGGGGGTTAATTCTTGGCTTGATACTAAACCTCTTGTTTAATTACTCTATTAGATTTTATTCATTTTTCTTTGTTTTAATTTATACCACTATCAATTTCTATAATTATTTTACAAAAAATGTATCTGATAGTTGACTCTAATTTTTTTAAATAATATGATGGGTTAAGTAAATTAGTTTCTGAAGTTAAAATATTTTCCTAATTATTTTAACTAAGTTGTGATCATGATTTTGGGAATGTTTTTCTAAACATTAAATTATATAACAGTAGAGTTTTTTTTTAATATGAGATTTTATAAAATTAGGGGACATAATTTTTAAATCATTTTTCAATAGATGTTTTAATTGTAAACTCAATTCACTCCCCTCTTGTGTTGTCCACCGGGACTAAAATTTTTTATCAGATCTCTTCAAAATATCTTTTCATTGTTATCTAGTTTTATCAAATGATCTTAATTTATATTAGTTATAAATTTATATTTTAATAGATAATGATAATAATCTTAAAGGACCTATTACTAAATAGCCTCCTTATTTAAATGTTACTAACTATGTTCAATGTATGTTCAATATAAAAATCCATATTGAGATCACAGGATATGATATTTTCACTATAATTATGAAAAAATATAAAATACCCAAAAATCTAAGAAAATCATGGGATGCTATTTTAAACTCCACCTATGATTAAAACTATAAATCAATGAATGATTTATATTGTGTATTATAAGAATGTAAATTTAATATAATATATTATTGTTCTACTACATTTGAAATATGGGATATATTGATTATTTCTCATGAAGGAACTTATGATTTTAAAGAAATGTGTTTAAATACTTATACAATTAAATGTGATACATTAAAAATGATTCATGGGGAATTCTTTATATATATATATATATTAGGTTAAATAACATTTTCAAACAGCATACATGAATTTAGAAGGAAAATTGCTGATAAATATCATATTATGTGACTTATAAAATATTTACCTGATAGATAGAGATGAACATTAGTTTCCATTAGAGAATCCTATGATACTAGTACACTTCCAGTAAAAGAGATTATCAGAAATATTATGTTGTATGACAAGGAATTTAAAGTAAATAGATAAGATAATGATCCTAATAATAATTTGGTGGCCTTCAAGACTTCTAACTCAAATCTAAAAGAAATTATCAAAGAAAATTTCTTAGTGATAATAAATTACCGCTAGGTAGTAATGAGAAAATGGATAACCTAGCTAGATGGTTCAAAAAGTTTATGGGGAAGAATAAGTTCTTCAAGAAATAAAACTACATAAATAAATATAACAATATGGGAAATTAGATAAAAGAGTAAGAAAAATATGATTCCACTAATAAAGTGACCTGCTATGATTGTAAAAGAAAAGAAAAAATAGAGAAAGAATTTACCAAGATAAAATATAAGAAAAATTATGATTAAAATGTAAAATAGAATAAAAACAGTAACAAATACACCTAGAAATCCTCTAAGGATAGTTCATGTGACTCTTACTATAGTATAGAAGATGGAAATAATAGAGATAACATGTGTTTCATGAAAAACATATTTGAGGTATCAAAAGTTTTTCCAGTATTTCCTATTTATATTTAAAAATATTCTTGATACTAAAAAAATAATTAAAATAAGTCCAGAGAGGGTTTATTTGAGTACTGTAATATACTGGAGGAGGTATTTAATGAATTGAAAGACAAATATATGAATTTAAAGAACCATCATTATTAAACTATTGATTTTAAATATGATTTTTTATTTAAAAGGATAAGAATGTTTAGATATTAAAAGAGAATAATGAGATTAAAATTTTAAAGGAACAACTAAAGAAAAATATGTGAATATTTATAAATGGTAGAAAAAATATATCGTAGATTCTTGGTAAACAAACCACTACAAAATATACTACTGTAATTGGTTACCAACCTTGATAGAGAATTTTTTTAAAAAAATAAATCTTTTCCTAGTTCATGTTTTTTCAATTATATAAATTGTTCTTATTCATTGGGACTTAACAGTATTTTTATATCTAAAATATTATAATCTTATTATGGAAAACCAGTTATACAATTTTGGATTTCTAATGCTCTTATTTCTAGTATTTCTAGACCCATGAGAATATGGGTACAAGAATAATTTCTTGTGTAAAATTTTAATGTATGAAATATTATTAAAGAGTACTAGTTAAAATTTATTGTATCTAATTAGTTTATATTTCATACATATGACTGGGGGCTACTCTAGCATCAAAAACTTTATCAAATTTATGGTATAAATGTCACTTTTAGTGATAATGCCTAAGGGAAAATAATAATACTCATTCAAATCATTATCTATATTACTATTTCAATTTATGAAGTATTATTTATAGATGTTTCAAATATATTATTCTTAGAATCTCAAAGTTATGTGATGATTTATACCATGTTATGTTTTAAAATGATTCTTGTAAAATTTATGATTCCAAACATTCTTTAGTTTTTACATATTTTTGTAATGATAATTTTTATGTAGTTTATTAAAATTTGTTATTATCTCAAGATATTTCATATTAAAGTGCATTTAATAGAGAATATTGGATTTGGTATATGAGACTAGGCCATTTCAATATAAAATCACATTTAAATCTAACTAGGAAAGGATTCATCAAGGATATACCTAAACTATATTTTCTAATAGAAAATGTATGTAATCCCTATCAAAAATTGAAACAACATAAAAAAGAAATCAAATTAAAGAATGATTTTTCAACTTATGAACCACTAGAGTTGGTTCACTTGGATTTTTTGGAACCTTATAGATTTTCTAGTTTAGTAGGAAAAAATAATGATTATGTTATATTAGATGATTATTAAATATAGTTTTTTTCTCAATAAAGTGATGTGATTTCCAATTTATATAAATATACTATATCTATAGAGAACCTTATTGTACTTACTATAAAATCCCTAAGATGTGATCATGGATGTGTGTTTTGAAAATAGGTTTTCAAATATATAAGCTCATTATATAGCTATAGTGACAACATTTTTCTCCAATTACCTTATAACAGAATGATGAATTAGAAATAATGAACCCAACTATTTAGCATATTTCTAGGGATATTTTTAATGATTATGATTTACCTATTTATTTTTGGGAAGAGGTTGTGAATACTACTTTCTATATTTTTAATAGTGTTCACTTTATATCACTATTAAATAAATCCCCATCTCAGTTATGAAATTTATGAAAACCATAAGTTAATTACATTAAAGTGTTTGGATATAATGTATTTATACTCAATACAAAGAAAAATATAGAGAAGTTTTCATCCAAAAGTGATGAACTAATTTCTCTTGGATATTCAACATATAGTAAATCATATAGGGTATTCAATAAAAGGAATAATATTGTAGAGGAATCTATACATGTTAAATTTGATGAAACTTATCCACATGATACTAATACCCTATTAGATAATCTTGAGTATAACCTTTCTAATATCGATATCAATTCCTCAACTAAACCAAGTAATGATTCTATCAGACCTACTGTAGAAATATAACCCATCTTAGAATAGTTCAAACTGAAACCTGAAGAAGAGAAATGAGTATCAATTACTTCTATTTCTAGATCATTTAGAAGTCATAGATATCATCCCTTAGTTATAGATATAGGATACCTAGATAACAAAAGTTAGACTATAGATTATCTTAGAAACCAAGTTGAACATCAAGATTTCTTATCACATATTTAACCTAAGAACATCAATGAATCATTCAATACCAAATTCTGTGTAATGTTAATGTAAGAATAATTTCATCAGTTTGAGAGGAATATAGTTCAGGAACTAGTAGATATAACCAATGACTTATTGGCCACTAGTACTAAATGGGTGTTTGAAAAAAAGGTTGATGAATTAGTAACTATAATTAGAAATAATACTAGATTATTTTTTCAAGGATATAGTCAAGAATAATGTCTTGACTATGATGAAACTTTTTCACCAAACCCTAGACTTGAAGCTATCAAAATTTTTCTTTCCTGTCAATTAAATTTTTATTCAAAATTATATCAAAGGGATTGGATTCCTAAATTTTTATATTATTGAGGTTGTTTTTGTGGAAAACACCCCTATATTTCAAAACCATCATTACAAAAATCATGTGTTTAAATTTACAAAATATTTTTAAGGTTTAAAACAAGATCCTATAGATTGGTATGATAGTATCAACTCATTTTTTGATTTCTAAAGGTATTACTAAGGGAATAATTAATTGCACTTTATTTATTAATATAATTTTAAGTGATATTTCAGTAATAAAAATATATGATTATGATATTATATTAAGATATTTAAAAATATTTGTGTACTGATTTTTTTAAAAATATGCACAATGAATTCAAAATGAGATTTATAGGTGAGTTAAATTTCTTTCTTGGGATCCAAATCATTCAAAAAAAAAGAAGGAACTATTTTAAATTAAACTAAGCACACTAAATAAATTTTAAAAATATTTTTTATGGATAGTAATAAAAGTAGTGATACCCTAATGAGTATAAGCCACAAATATGATCTTTATAAAAATGGGAAACCCATCAATCAAACTACTTATAGTGGTGTGATTGGAATTTTCTGATACTTAACTATTATTAGACCTAATATTATGTTTATTGTGATTTTTTTCTCATTTTCGATCACACCCAAAAATAATCGCATTTACTTAATGTAAAAAATAATATTTAAATACCTACAAATTACATACAACATAGGGCTATTTTATTCAGGAGGATGGGAATTTAAATTAGTGAGTTATTCAGATACTAGTTTTTGTGGTTGTAAATTGGATAAAAATAACTTCTGAAACATGTCACCTTTTGGGCATGTATTTAGTTTCATGGTGTAGTAATAAATAGTATAATGTTGCATTATCTACTAATTAAGATATGTTAAAATATTTAGGTTGTTTTTGTTCATAGAATAAATAGGTGAAACACACATTACTAGAATTTGGATATCAATTTTGACATGCCCCTGTAAAATTGTAATAATAATAGTGTCACCAACATTTCAAAGAATATTTTGTCTCACTCTATGACAAAACAGATTTATATAATACATCTCTTTTTGAGAGATCATTTTCAAAAAAATTATATTACTCATGATTTTGTTGGTACTGAACAAAAAATTTATGATATACTCATATATCCATTTAATTTTTAGTGATTGAGATATATCATACATGAACTTATAGTGATATATTTTGGTTAGTATTTTTGGTCGTGAATTTACTTTATTTCTAGTAGAGGTAAAATCACAAGCCCCTTCCTATAATAAGTATCTACCATTCGTATGCTTGCATGGAAACCCACCATTATACTTGTTATTGTAGTTATGATACCATGAACTATTGCTATCATAAATATATACCATTTTATTTATACTATGGTTATGCTACTATGACATACTTCTATGGTTGTGCTGCCATTAGTTTACAACCATTTTCAGATATCATTAACATGATATTGTTAGGACTTACCATTCAGTTTCAATTTTTCCATGCTACCACTTATATTTATTTTTCATTAAATTTATTATTTCTCTTGGATTTTAATTTTTAATATTATCTTTAATTTTTAAATCCATAAATGAAAGAAATTTCTAAATTAAAGTCTGAATTTGAAATCAACTTGCACACAACCTTTTAAAACATATTTGATTTCTATTTTGACATCTGACCCTTCCCATTCTACCTTTTACCCATGAATCTTTACATATAACCTCCAACCTTATAACCAATGAAAAAATGGTGCAAGTAGAGTGTCCGGGTGTATCTTCTGATGTGTCACATCCTTCCAAAAATGTAAAATGGAGAATTGTGTTCGGCTTTAAAAGTAAAAAAATCCCCATCTTGCATATTGAGTAGTTTTTGATAATAAGGAAATAGATGATACTTGGAAATATTAAAGAAAGTCACTTGTTTGGAATGGGATTCAGGACTGGGGATGGGAAGAATGGTTTTAAAGGAATGATAGACCATTTTACCCACAGTTGGTTTATGATTTCTATCTACAATCCAGGCATCAAATTGAAGATAAAAGGATATTATAGTAATAATGGGGGATAGAAAGGATCTAGTTTTCTATTTGAAACAATGGTATAAATGTATTAAAGTTTCTCACAAAGTTAACTATGAGGATTATCAAGGGTTTTTTCCATTAATTATGACAACTTCATAATTGAGGATTCCCTGCTTGAGCTCACTGGGAATGCCACAGTGAGAAGACCTACTACATTGATTTGGATATATAATGTTGATTTATTTTTAAGGTCATTAAACATATGTTGTTTCCCAAGAATGGGACAATAATATCATCAGGTATCAAGAAATATTCTTTTTATTTCCTAGAAAAATAGGAGAAAAAATTAGTATTTTTAGGTATTTAATGGTGCACATTATATATCTACGTAATCCAACCTTGAGATATAATTCTCTTTCCTAGCTTGATAAGATTTATACTTTATTGGAAGATAGAGGTCTTGTTCCCAAATGAGATTAAAAGGTAATGAAGTGTGATGGTTTTTTTCATAACCAAGTTAGTTGTAAGAAAATTAAAGGCAACTAGAATCCTTGTATAAAAATTTGGGTCATAGATAATGAAAAATTATATGATAAGTTTAACCTAGTAAAGATAAATTCTAGACAATGAAATTTGGTTAAACCGGGCTTAGAGATAGATGAATTAGTGTGATATTCTTATAATAAAGAAGGGGATTCTAAAAATAATGTTGAATTTGAAGAAATAGATGTTTTAATTATTATAGAGGAATATGTTACAATTTTGGTGGAAGAAGGTAGTGGCCTTGATGTTGTTAAAAGATGAAATGTAACATATATACCTCCTAAAAAACCTCTTTCTCTTCCTAATAAAGATATATTTCTACAATAAGAAGATAAAATAGAAAAAATATAAGTTTATAATGGATCCTAATTTTAAATATTTAATTTTGAGAGTCTGTAAGATGTGATTAATTTGTTTGGTGACTTTGAGTGTGATGTTGATGATGGTGATGAAGAGAATAACTCACATCCCTTTCATATTATTTATGAGACTAGTAAGATTTCAAGTGAATAGTGGATGGGATCCTTCCAAAATAAATTTTAAATTCAAGATTATGGAATCCATGCTGTGCGTATTGTTTCAAACAAAGATGAGGATGATGTACCAACTAAGGGGGGGGGGAATTCTAGGATCCTCTATGCATAGAATAGAATAATATGATTTATATGGTGATGATAATGCATATGATGATGATTATTTAGATAGTGTAATTCCACCAAAGCATGGTGGACCTATCATATCAGTTTCTAAAAAGAATCTAAAGGTGTCTCTAATAGAATGAATTTAAGAAGAAGAATGTTTGGATCCATTTTTTCCTCAAGTACCTATTGTGGAAACTATCCTCATAAATACATCTATACATAGTCAGAAGATTTATTAGCCTCCTCCTCTTTCTTCTCCTCATAATCTTAGTTATCTGACACAAGATTATCTGAATTCATTTAAGAAAGGTTTTTTTATAATCTCATTGTTATGCTCAAATGCTTATATTTCTACGATAATAAGTTATTTTAAGATGAAACCTCCTTAATATTTTCACTGGTGGTGGTGCATCTACAACCCAGGTTGTCCCTAAATATTAGAAATATATAATTATAAAAGATGAGGTTATTAGAATAAATGAATTTCATTGAGTAAACTTTGGAATAAATGAGAACCAGTTTAACTTGGAGAGATATATACATCTTCTAGAGAGGTCAGAATCCTTGTCTAATTCTAGAGAATATTCTTTCAGATATCTAATTCCTTCTTCCCCTTTCTCGTTTCATATTGATCTGATCAGGTCCATAGTGAGAGGAGAGTTTAATTTTATTTTGGGAGAAACTTCTACCTCTCATCAATATGATCTTAATCATATTGAATCCCTTAGTGAGCACATTAACATGATTTCAGTGAATCTAGAATTGATTAGTAGCAACCACTAAGGAGAGAAAGTATTATATCTCTAATATTTTTATCAAACAATAGCTTAATTATCATTATAATTTATTAGATTAAAATATGCGGATAACTCATATTACCAGATCCTTCAAAGTTGACGTGAATAATTTGAAGAATTTGAAACCTTTTATCAAGTTGTTTATGGTAGAAAAGTGGATTTATTTAGAGCCACGGATCATGGTGGTAGGTTTATTACCTATTTTATATAGCTGGGGGGAGCTATTTCTCAACAACACTAGGATTGTTGTTATCACACCTCCAGTCATTCCTATGATTGCCTCTCTTTCTTCACCCCTATTAGCCCCTTGGAATACCACTTCCACTAATGTAAGTCCTTTTGGAATTAAACATGTTGAAGTTATGAGGCATCCCATGCCATTTCCTTATTCCATAGTTTACAGGCCACCTCCACCACCTTTGACCTCATCTTTTGTTCCTACAATTGATATAAGAGGAAAGGACACAGTATTACCTACATCTACACATGTTGAGGAGAATTTTGCAGACAAGGATTATGATTTGATAGGGATTGTATTTTTTATTTTTCATTCTGATGTATTGTATCAAGTTTAATGTTTAATTCCACTCTAGTTACTTTTTATTCATAATTGTGTCATTATTTACTTTCTTGGTCTTTCTATATTTTTGATAATCTCAAAAGGGGGAGTAAAATTTTAAGGCAGCCTTATATGGTGTTACTAGAATCTATATGTGGAATGACTCATGAATATGAATTAAATATGGACATTGATTATTGAGAATGTTGTATTCACTTTATTCTTCTCTTCAAATATTTTTTTATGATGATGAATTCTATGGTTTTTGATCATCAAAAAGGGTGAATTTTTTTAAAAATATGAAACATAAATATTGTTAGAAACATAACAAACCTGATTATAATTAGTATATGGAATGAATGAAATCTATATGTGGAATGACACATGGATATTAATTATATATGGAATTTGACTACTGTGTATATTGTATTCATTTTATTATTCTTTTCTAATGTTTTTTATGATTATGTATGTCATTGTTTTTTATCTTCAAAAGGGGGAGATTGTTATCTTGGTCCAAGAACTGTCTAGTTTCAATGATCTAAAATCATGTTTATTGTGTTTGGAATAAGTTTTATTCCTTATTATAGTCCAAAAAATTATGGATAATATAATAAAAATTAGTTAAATCATTGATATACCATGGCTACCTACCACCAGTAATATCAACTTACCAACAGATGAAATATTCTACCATTGAATCATCTATTATCAGTTCAAGATGCTACCATCTAATCATCTACTTCTAGATCATCTACTAATAGTTCAAATTCTACGACCACTATATCATTAACTATTAGATAATCTAATACCAAATAGAATATTCTACAATAGAGAATCTATATCCAGAAATTCTTTACCATCAAAACATCCACATTAAATTGATGTTACCCCCATGTGCATCAAGCATCAAGTGCTCTTACCACAATGTACATTCTAGAACCAGTTATATTACTACCACAGCTATTTAGAATTAATTTAAAACTTAATTTCTCGATTAGATAGATTAATAATTCAATTTAAGTTAGAGGAATGTGTATTTAAGAATATTTCTTCTTAAACAAATCGAAATATTAATTAACAAAAAAATAGTTTCTCAGTATGATGATTCATATTATCTTAATATTATTCTTAAAAGTATAATTGGATCTTATAGAATGATATAAATAAAAGGGAACCCCTTGTGTACATAGGTTTGTAAGTAGAATCATATATAGATATACAGTAAGATATATAAATACATAGATACATGTGTGTTTGGAAAAATAGTGACCAATCAATTGACTAAGAATAAAGGATTTTATAGGACCCCAATGATAATCTATTTTTATGTACTTTCTATACACATCTGGTTGATCCAATTAAAATATCGTTCAAGGAATGTTGAACAAACATGTTTGATTAGGCTTATATACAACAAATATTCATACTCTTTATTTCTTTCTATTTATATTTTTGAATATCTTTTGAGTAGTGTTTTGTTTTATATTTTTTATTGGTAAAACACAGTCTTTTAAAATTAATTTTAGAGTTCTAGACACTCTCTTTCAAATATTTTCATTTTTCCTGCCAAGTATAATTGTGGAAGAGGTCTTGAGTGACCAGAACTATTTTTATCCCACATAAAATAGTGGAATAGGATCTATGCTTAAAAAAATTTTAATGTTCATTAAAAACATATCCAGGTTGTAGATAATTTTATTTTATAATAAGTTGCTTTGAAGCTAGTGATTTCTAAGGGGAGGGTATTAGGTCTCTATTTGAGATTGAAACCCTTTCTTAATTATACTATGGGATATTATTATTATTTATTTGCTTAAATCCAAACTAATATCTATTTTTAGAACTTTTTAACAAATATTTTCTCTGATAGTTGACTTTGATTTGTGTTTTACATTAGATACTTGATTAAGTAAATTGGTTTCAAAAGTTAAATTATTTTCAAGATTATTTTAACTAAGATATGATCAAGATTTTGAAAATCTCTTATAAAGATAAAATTATATAAATATATAGTTTTAGTTGATTGAGAACTTTTATAAAAATTTTGGACTAAAGTTTTAATTTTTTTCAGTATTATTTTAATTACAAACTAAATTCACCCCCCATCTTCAGTTGTCCAAATGGACTAATCATTTATTCTTATACTCCATATATATATGTGATATTATTCATAAAATGATCACTTTATTATCCTCAATATACTGAAATGTAATCATGATAATAAAACCTCCTTAATTCATCATCTTTCCCATGAAAGGGGAAGTTAACGTATTGATCACACAAACATACAACTTACTGTCTCCATGTAGAGATAAAATTAAATTTCCATTACCATATTTAATGGATGTATATAATGATGGATTTAGTGTATATACATAATATTTAGGTCATAATTATTCTTTTATTATTAGAATATCATATCTACCTTCATATCTTCTAATCTGTGTAAAAACAATAACATCGCATGTGTGTTTGTATACACTACCACCTCCACAATGAAATGTAATTCATTATTTATTTAAATTTTACATGGATTTTAATAAGGATATAGTTAATGAAAATATTTGATATATATATTATAATACAAATTTTTTAAATTTCTATTATTGTCTATCTTCTTTCATTTAATCCAATAATAAGTGAAAATAATGTTCATGATTACGTACAACCTACCATCTTTATGAATAGTGTAGTTCATTTCTATACATATACCTTCTATATATTATTAATAACATGATTAATATTCAGGGTATTATGTAACCATGATAAAATTATAGGGTTTGATACTGTGGAATTGAAACAAGAATGAGAAATGAAACATTCATCTCCAAGAACAGTTATTTTAATAACAAATTATTAATAAAGTGGTGATAAGATTTTATTATTAAGTCATATATGATTTGATATATCTGAGTATATTTATAGAATGGATTTATAATAAATCAATATTTATTATATACGAGGTTTAAATGCTTATAATGTGAGATGATACTTGAGGTAAGGGATTTTTGTTTCAATCCCATTTTATTTTGGATTGATTATGCTTGGATTACCATTGAGGGAATTATATGATACTTATATTTTAATTACTTTTAATTATTATTATACACAGGTTATTTTTGGATAATATGTGTTTTAATTTAAATTTTCCTCACTTTAATAAATCAAGAGACATAAATAATGTTTTTAAGGAAAACTGACTATGTTTTGTTATCCAGAGGGGAATATTTTTCCTCCATGTCCATGTTTTCAATAAAATTTTTCCATGAATTATTTTTATTATTCTCCATTAATTATAAAAAATAATTTTTACCCATATTTTTAATTTTAATAAAAAAACTCAAAGGAATGTTCTTTTCATTTTCCAAATGATACACTTTTGTCTTTTTACTAAAATTTTAATAGGAATCATTATTTTAATGTACCCGACATGAAAATAATTTCCCATCATTATGACATCAAAATGAATTGAATCTTACATTAAGGTTTTTTATGTTATTTTCAAAGGAATTTTTTTCAAAATATTTTAAAATTTTTTATATTTTACAAAAGTGATTTCAAAGTGAAAAGGGTATTTTTCTCAACAAATATTCCAAGTTATATTTTAAAGTAATTTTAATCTAACATGGAATAGTTTGATATTAATTATTATTTAGTGGGGATATGATCCAATGATACCATCCTTATTCATTATTAGGGTGGTTTATGTTATTGATACTAATATTTTTATGAAAAAATTTATTTTTCATGGGTTAATGGTATAATAAATTTAGGAAATGTTGATGAAACCATTTTTTTTGAAGGGGTTATGATATGATGATAAGATAAATGTTTTATGATCTTGTGGAAGACATATATATAATTTTCATTTTGTGATGGGTGGTCTTGGAAGAATATATACCTCTAATGAATTGGGTGATGTTTTATATCACATAAGATAATTATGGTAAACATATTGATGTACTTGATACACTATGGGAAAGAAATTGATGTGTTTGATTCACTATAGAAAAAATTTTGATGTGATTGATGTGATATATGAAAAAAAGTGGTGATTTAGGATCTATTATGATATACAAAACATGTGTTGATTCTTGATCCATTATGATTTAATGGTCTTAGATATTAACCTTGACATATGCAATTATTTCTATACTTGTGATGGTTCCTCACTTTTATAAAATGATTATGATCTGAACTTATGGTTCGTTATTGATCTATGATGCTTTCTCACTATTATGATTCATGTATTTTGAAATGATAGTATTTTATTCCATGACTCATGTTTATGATCCTTGGAATATTAGGTGTGAAATTTGTATGTTATGGTCAATATCTCATACACTTATGAATATCTTAGGATTTGACATGATAATCAATTAATACTTCCCATTTTTACCCTTATTGAGCATTTAATATCACATTTTATTATGTATCCATTCCCCAAATTATGAATAAAGGTTTTAAGTGGGTTATATAAATAAGGGTATAAAGTGGTAAGTACATTATGGAGGTGATGAATAATGTACGTAAATAATATGTTTATGTATCTAGTATCAAAATACACTAAAAACTTATAGTTATTGCATGGATAATAATGTTATGAATTTAATATTAATCTAAAAGATGTAATATTTAGTTATGAAGATATTTGGCCTTTATAGTTAGTGTCAGATAAGGTTTTAGTTACGATTTAGATGTTAGGGTTAGAAAACATTAGTGAAAACCTTCAGATATTATTAAGTATAAGTTAAATTACTAATGTTTTTTTAATGACAATGGACAACCATGGTTAAACATAAGGATTCATATATTAAGAAGAAGGTTTCATGATTTAGACATTATATGAATTATTTTTTTATGATTGATCAATTTTATTAAAAAATTTCGATGGTTATACTAACCGTTTTGGTTTTAGTGTGGGATTAAATATATAATAATGAGTTTGATATGGTAATAGGTAAGATCAAATACTGAAGTACCTGATTTGAGAATAGTTATATGAATTCCTATATATCAAGAAAAGTCTCAATGAATGATAATTAATATCATAATAAATTTTATATTGATCTAGTGGTTAAAAATTTTAATGGAATGCTTACTACTTATCAAGTCTATAGTTCCTATCCAATTATTTATTGCGAGAAATTGATTCCTAAAAATATTTTGATTTTCAGCCAATTGAATTTTATGAGATTCTAGAAATGTTCATATTTCTTTATATGTATATCATATCAATTTTATAGGAATGGATGTCACATTTAGTTTTTAGAATGAACATATTATCATTTATTAGTGTGTGTATGAATACAAAAATCAAACTGATATAATGTAGGATCAGGTCCCTCCATCAATCTGGCTTTTGGAGGACCCATGAAATAATCCATGTTATTAACAATATTGTGATGAGAATATTACCTAGGACCCCTAACAAGGATTGGTAGATAAAAAAATTATTGATCATAAGAATAATCCCAAGTCCTTTATAGATAATAAATTATTTGGTTTATCAATATGTACTATAGTGAATAACTTGATCAATATTTAAGATATTAAGAATCTATAGTAGTCTATGTTTAATAACCATACCAACCATTTCCCTTATCACATGTTCCTTAGACACACCATCCATGAATGATTCTTCTTCAAATCATAGATTCAAATCTTAGTAGATCATGGTATACGAGAGTATGGTAATCCTCAAGAGCACACTAAATTTGTTTCCACCACCCCAAATGATGATCAATGTTATAAGGAATTTAATTTGGATACAAGTTGATGCATTCATAAGTTTTATCATTGGATAACCTAGAAGACAATATCTCAATCCCATTAGATCATTTTTATATGATTGAATTGGTTTTCAGCCTATTTTTCTAGCTCATACACTCTAATGAAACATCTAGTACAATAGTACTGCAAATCTCAAAGAATCCCAAAAAATAAAATCAAAAGTAAAATTATGATTCTCTACTAGTGTTGAATATGGTGTAGAACCTCATGGAATTCATATCCCCCCTCACGTTGTTAAGAAATTACATTACCCTTCTATCTTTTGTTGAATCTTATGATGAGGGTTAGTTGTTCTCTATTGTTATAATACATGTCCAAGAGAAAAATCAGGATATGAAAATTGTTTTGGAACTTCTTTACAATTCTATTGAGTTAAGGGAAAATTAACCTTATATATGCACAATGATTGGGGTGTTATCCTTGAAAATTGTTATTATGATACTAAGATAACAAAGATTCTCTTACTATAATATTAGTAAGAATGAAATTTTTTGGAAGAGCAATCTAGTGTAGATCAATGAATTATTCTATAGGTAAACTATTTAGCTCAGCCACAACTTTCCAATCATCAATGGAATTCAGTAGATTCAAATCAATCCTTTCCACCTCAACGATTTAGGTCATCCATGCTTCTAGTTAGGGAGTGAACTATTGAAATTATAAATATGACTCCAGCATGTAAGTATTACATGATAAATAATTTTTCCACTATCTTGTGAAAAATATCAATCATTCACACACTCCACTTATCAAAGGAAATTCACGAGGCCCTCATTGACTCCTTAATGTGTTCTTTAGAGTTCAAGACAGAAGTGGTTGTTGATAAATTATACTATGTAAAAGAACGTGGGTATGTGGATTTCCAAGAAATCATCTCCTTTTCTTGGAAATATGATGGAGAAATCATACATGGACACATACACCCCATCTACCACACATGTAATCTCAAAAAATCAATGTTCACTGGTTTCTAGGGGGAAGTGGATCCAGGAACAATTTCATAAAAACCTAAATTATATATAATATGGGGTACACAAAGATAGATCTATCCCATCCTATATGAAAATTCAATCATTCAATAAGATCTAAGAGAATATTCCTATCATGATCTAAATAAAGGTATGGTTTAGTGATTTAGTATCCAATTCCTAATTCGTTATTATCTCACAAGAAACCTCTTTCGACATCATATAGGGAAGGACATGAGTAAGGATTTGTTTCCTTCATCATATCATCAGTTCCACAAGTAATCCCTCAATGGTTAAGTGGGGTTTCTCTACAATGATGTTTCAGAATTTGAATAAAGAGAAACTTTATGCCTTGATGCCAGGCATTAAAAAAGAGAGGTAAATCATCCCTAGGTTGAAGTTACTGAGTGCATAAATGAACATAATAACTTGGAATCCACCTTAATGGAGACTTAAAGTGACATGAAGAGAAGTTTCCAACTACCTATACACCATCTAGAAACAAAAAACCACCATCCTAAAGAACCATTTCATTGTACCATAAACTGAAAAAAAACCCTCAAGATTAGTGGGAAATCACTAAGAGGGGATGAAAAATTTATTATGATTCATTTTTATGTTTCTTCTTGAAACTACCTTTTCCACCTGTTAAAGTGATAAAATGATTTTTGATACACACACCAATACACATTTATAGTAGTCATAACTTGATTTTTAAATGTTTTGACTCTTAAAAGGAGAAGTCTAATCCTTTGAATGATCTAGATTCACTTAAGATAATACAGTACACCAGTATCAACATATGGATTACAATGAGTAGGGTTTATCCTTGAACATGTTATAAACGAATGTCTCCTAAATTTTTAAAGTGTGACTCTCCCATATATATAATGATATGAAAAATTTTATTCAGTAACAAGATATCCATACACCAAATGGTACTTCTATTTATTTTTCACTAATTTGTATCTTCTTCTTCTTATTTTTTAGCTTTCATATTAGTAAGTATATTATTCTTCCTCTTATTTCTCTCTCTTTGATACTCCATAAATATATAATTTCGTCATATAATATTTTCCATACCTCAAGAAAATATTTTCACAACACCAAAAAGTAATATTTACCACGAGTAATGATTTTCCCACTTCGAAATTCACATTTCTAATTCAAACTATATAAATATAACTTTATTCTAACTACTCTCATATTTTTCTTATTTTTCTTCTTACTTCTTATTTATTTTCAATCTATGGTCTTATACTGATTAATCACAAAACAAAATAGTATGAATTGCAATGTGTCCTAATATTACCATCAGTTTTAACTACCTTATTATTCCTTCATGACACAAATTAGATCATCGTGATGAAAATATTCATAAAAACTCACAATAGTGAGAATATAAATTTCTATAGTCATTCATCATGGTGAAAGACTCATTTATACTTCTCCAAACCTGAGTGGTTGTGATATAGTATTTCCTTAAGGGTATGAACCATATTTTTCACTTTATAGAATCAGAAACCACATTTTTGGTATTTAAATCATGAATGGTTATCCTCATAATCATATGATTTTGAAACACTAAATTCTCTATGAATTTCTTGAAATGGTCAGTCTATAATAAGTCCCTTGAAATTTATGAACTCCTTGATAATTTTTAGAAAAATCATATTTTTCAAAAGTGTGTCTTAATATGTATTAATAGTGTGATATTAATCTTCTTAAATATCTGAATGATCATATTACATACATATATAAGGTGATTACCTTTTCCCAAAAAATGGAATGATATTTACAATCATATTACATGTTCACTTTCAACATCTCATGTGACTCCAAATTTATTATGTATTCTCATGTATGTTGTTTTCCTTTTCTAAATTTTCAATTCTAATGTAAACATCATATTATATATCACCAATATTCTGACATGTGAATAATCTTCTTATGCATACACAAGAAAACATATTACAAATATACCTAAGATCATGGACTTATCCAAATTTATATTTCCTTATACAAGAAAATCATATGCATTTTTTATCTTTTTAAACATACTTTTCCTTCCTATTTTAACCATTTCACATAGAAAAATTCTCTGATTTCTTATTCTAAACATTATATTTTTAATTTTTCTATTTCAAATTTCCAATTTCTCTATAAAACATCATATGTATTCATGCCTCATCCAATTTCCATAATTGAAATCTTTTAGCTCTAAAAATCATCAAAATAATCCCAAAAAAATATTAATCACTTCCAAACACCATAAAACTTCTCAATAACCTATATCTCACTTTAAAACCCTTATTTTTAGTGAGTTTGAATATTATTTATGAATTTGAAATAAATTAAAACACATTAAACATAATCCCAACATCTTTTTCAATTCTTTTTCTCTATATATAATTCCAAATACTATAGAAAAATATGTAAACACAAAATCATAGAAATGTTTACTTGGGTCGAAATAGTATCCAAAGAAATAAATATTTCCCAAAATATCTCTTGGGATAAACATACAATAATGAGTGCACTCATATTATCTACTACTCATATAAAGTATGGGTTATTTTGAATCTAGGAAACCACTCTCCCATGCCATGCGGGAAATTTCATCATATTCCCATCAATGGGAATCTAAACCGTGTCTATAAAATAGAGGTATTGACCCACTAATGGTAAAATAAACCATATTTATTTTACATATTGGGTATTCCATATTGGAAAATACCAAATGGGATATAATACACTACCTCTATTGGCATGTTCTCTATAGAACTAGGATAAACATATGATTTCAAAGATTCTACCAACACATAATAAGATGATTTAATATCACAACAGACTACAATTGAGGAGTCGTATCATCCCTTAAATCCTTATTCATCTAATAGATTGAAATTTCATAAATCCATTAAGGTATTTAAAGAGGGAGTTTTTACCATCATCAATGAGATGACACAAGTGAACATCAATACTGAGGAATAACCGAGGCTGACATTGATCAGTATCTTCATGCCTTTAGATATGAAAGAGGAGTATGTCACATTCCTAATATGAAACCATGAAATATTTTCCTGGAACTATAAAAAGATATTGAGGCTTGATCCCCTAATCTCCACCCTCTATCTTAGCCTTCTTATTGGTCAAATTGGATTCAATTTGGTGCCCCATAGTATGGACCCTTCCATAAAATAAAACATCATTAGAGAAGTAAAATACCCCAAGTGGATTGCTAATATTTTCCCAGTTAATAATAATAATAGATATATTATTGTTTATATCAACTTCCAATACCTCGACTACCATTATTGGAAAGAAAACATCCCATTCCTAGTTATAAAGTTTTTAATTGGTGAAGCCAACAGCTTCCAATACCTCTTCATCAAGGATGGATTATTTGGATATAGTGAAATTAGGATGGAAATTAAAGATGAAGTAGAAAACCACATTTAGGGAACCATAGGGAATTTTTTATTTCAACATGATTCCCTTTGGCATGAATAAAAATAAGGAATCATACCAGTGGTACATGGATTGCATATTCAATCCCCTCCTTTGAAGAAGATTGGATTGATTTGTGGATGCTTTGGTGGTTAAATATCACTAATACAAAGACCATATCAATGATCTTTATAAAGTTTTTTAATGCACCATGCCCACAATTCTATGATAAACCCCTTGAAGTGTGTATTAATAGTCACATTTGAGAATTCCATGGTTTATTATCTGATATAGAGGCTTCAATATTATCCCGACAAAGATCAAGGACACCACTGAAATAACTCCTCTATGAAATCTACAACATATGTAATGATTTCAAGGGAATATTTATTATATATATTGTATGTCACACACCAAGTATGAAATTTATTTCTTCCTCAAAGATAAGGAAAAAATATTATGTCTATTGGTTAGATGAATAATTCAAAATCACATTTAATGATATCAAACAGTATTTACTAAACCCCCAATGCTCATTAGACCTATCCAAGAAAAACCTTTGGTCCTCTAAATGAAATCCTTAGAGATATCACACAACACCCTATGGTATTTCAAGAACAATGATAGAAAATTGAATGGACAATACTACCTCAGTCACATTAATCCTGACATTGAGGATAAATATTCTCCTATTTAAAATATCTTCCTTCAATTAGTTTATATAGTCCATAATTTCTATAATTATTTATATCACTATAAGGTCTAATAGATATTCCACATTGACCTACTGATGTGCGTCTTCAATCAACTCATATTCACAGTACAATAGTCATGATGGGTAGCGATCCTTTAGTAGTTCAACATTAGGTTATCCTCTAAAAGTATTTCAATGGGAAAGTGCTGGAAGATTTTATTTATGCAAACCAAACCCCCAAATATCATGTTTCTAAAAAAATTTATTCACTTCATTTATGAAACACCATCATTATAAAAGATTAAAATTTATGGTTACTCACATAGAAAAACTAGGATAAGGATAAAAAACCCTAATATCAATAGGGCTAGAATTAAAGATATCTTTATAACTCCCTTAAATGCTTTAATATCATACCCATTTCTCCTTTTAGAGGGATGAACCAACAATGAGGTTGGATAATAATCCCTCATTAGTGATCTCAAATTGTACCACAAGGTCCATGTTCCCCAATTTCACTTTAATGATGAATTTGAGAAGGTCATTGAGTAGATTAATATTGATTACCCTATCAGGAAATCAGAACTTGTCCCCTTACTCGATTACCCCCATGATCTATATACAATATTTTATTTTTATCTAATGTTTTCTTAGGTAGCACGATATAACAATTATTAGGTGGACCTCCTAGGATATGTTTTACATTTATTGATAATCTAATCCCAGGTGTAATTCTCATCCATATGATGCTTTTGAAAGTAAATCATCCCGCCAACCTTATTAAAGAAGACTAATGAGTGATTCAACTCACTACCAACACTTCTCAAGTGGGTCCCTTTAATCCCCTCGAAAATTAGAAATACCTTATATTATGACTCCTCTCTTTGATTAACTCTAATGTGGAACAATATCATCAAGTCGAGTTGTGAAAGAAGAAATAAGAAATTTTGTAGTGAATTTTATCCTTTTTATAACCCTAACACAAAGTATGTACTCTATAAGTGTATATTTAATGGTATCCTTATTCATTAAATTTAAGGAAAATATATTCCTCAAGTATTATAGGAGGTTCACTCTAAAACATGTGAAGATCACCAGAATAGATTGAATCTCTATCAGTAGATCAAGAGGTTGGGTTATTTCTGGCCAACTATAGTTCATGAATACATGGGATTCTCCATGAAGTCTCGTGAATGATATTTTTATGAAAAAATCAAGCATAATTATCTAAATATTCTTCAAAACACAAAGTACTCTTTCCCCTTTCCAATATATGGAATTGACATCATAGGTCCCTAACCATCAAAAAAAAATTCAATTTGAGTTTATTTTTAATTCCACTAATTTCATTTTAAAGTGGGATAAGTTTATCCCCTGAAAGAAGTTCAAGAAATGTTTTGTGATCAACTTTTAACAATCCCACATCATTCATCTTTTTGGGATCCATTACACCATTCTCATGGAAAACAGAACAAACTTATGTTCCTTCAAGCTCTATGATATTTAAGAAAAGTACAATATTTAGTCCAACTATACATCCTGCTATCACACATGGGAAATGGATATATCGAGGCATTAAAAAATTATTCTCTAATATTCTAAAAACGATGGTGGATCTGACCAATAATAGATGGACTAATAAGAACTATAATTCCCAATGGGAATATTATATAATGACACAAACCTCCACCAAGTCTACCCCTTACTTACGAGTGTGTATAATAGATGTAGTTCTTGTAGTAGCCCAAAATGAAAAATGGTTAAATAAATAAATGAAATATATCATGTAAATAAGGAGAAACTATCTTTTTGGGAGCCTACCTAATTATAATTTCATAGTTAAGTTTGTTACTCCTAGAGTAGTAATCAGGATGGATGACCTTCTAGAAAATTTCAAAGGGTGTGAGTGAGTGAGGAAAAAGAACACTAGAAAAAAATTGTTTCAGATTGTGAGGAAATTCTTTAGTATGATGATCCTTTTAGTGAAAAAAGGAAAATTGAAAATAACATGTGTCGGAATATGGGGGTAGTCATTAGTATGATGACCCGTTCGGTCACATAGGTTTCCCCTAGGGTGGGTACCATGGGTTTGTGGGGTAACTGGTAGTATCTAGCAAGTCAGGACCTGATGGACATGTTAAGGTAGGGTGTTTGTGCTATCAACAGGGAATTGTTGTAAAAGTTTTACCCAAAAAAGTATAGATAATATAACTCTATAAATTAATCTATGACCAATTGATACTAAATAGAATGTCCCAATTATTTCTATACCTATGGGAATCCCCTGATGAAAATAGGATTTTAGTGCATCAGAACATAAAGGTTCATCAAAAATTAGTGTCATGAGCATTCAATAAGAATGTTATCCTCTGGTCATTCAACCAAGGTGATTTGGTGTTAGAGTTAAGAGCACCACTAACATCCAAAATAAAACTACCAAGTCGGGATACTAAATGGGAAGGATTATTCACCATTCACAACGATCACTCTAATTATGAATATTTAATGATCACTATGGATAGGGAGTGTTTTATTCCCCCACTGATGTAAGGTTCCTTAAGAAGTACTTTATATAAATTCATATTGGGATTATAATACACCACTCTTCATGAATTAAAACTACTTTATTGAAGTCTATTTATCAAAACACTAAACTACAAGGAATTGTTACTCATCATATGAACCTAAATTACATGGTGCATTAGTCCAAGATGCATGGTGGTAAACCGCATAACACTAGTAGGGTTGTGACCATGTGTCTGTGGGGAAACTAGTAGTACCTAGTAGTCCAAAACCTGAGGGCCATGTTATGGAAGGGTATATGTGCTATTGGTAGGGAATAATTTTTATAGTTAAACCCATAAAATTATAGATATCATAACTCTATATAATCATCAATGAACAATTGATACTAAATAAAAGGTCCCAATTCTTTTAATCCATTTAGGAATCTCTTGATGAAAACAAGATTTTAGTGCAGCACAACCTTGAGGTTCATAAAAAATGAGTATCCTGAGCATTCAACAAGAATGTTATCCTTTGTTCATTCAAACATGGTGATTCGGTGTTGTAATTAAGAGAAGCAGTGATATCGAAAATAAAACTACCAAATATGGAGACTAAATCGAAATGCCTCTTCAATATTCACAATTTTTAATATAATTAGGAATATTAAACGATCCCCGTGGATAGGGAGTGTGTTATTCCCTGACCAATATGAGGTTCCTTGATAATTACTTTATATAAATTCATATTGGTATTATAATATTACAATATTCATGAATTCAAAATACTTGGTTAAAGTCCATTTTTTCATTACTCTAAACTACACAGAATGGGTCCCCATTCTATGACCCTAAACTATACGGCACATTAGTCCAAGATGCAAGATGTTATGCTGAATAACAGCACCATTATTGAGAGTAATACTTTAAATAAAATATAATGATGTCTATTCCATAAGAATCTAAAATAAAAAAAAATATCCTCATTGCTTGACCCTAAAATTCATGACACGAGAGTCTTAGTTTCATGACATGAGATTCACCATTTCTCCCACATAGTATATGTCTTATTTTTTCAGATTGGGTTACCTATTCCACCCTAATGATAAGGTAGTGACACTTTCCTAGGGAATTTTTCAATAATTATGATCTTATACAATGTGAACTCATTTCTTTTGTTTTCCAATATTATTATTTGGGCATCCAATCCATATCATTTTTTTCCTTTTCCCCTCTCCCCATATAGACTAACTCATCCCTTATAGTCCAGGAATTGTGACCATAAATAGTGTGTACCTATTTATGAGGAAATATATATTAGAATTGGGATTCTCATTCATGTACGGTATGAATATACTTATCTATAAATACAATCTCACACTTTGTTCAAATATGTCTAGCCTTAAAACCTATCACCATTTGATCAGTGTTTTATGACATTAAATTACAATTCCCCTATAATAAAAGCTCCATGGCCTTAAACTAAGAGAAACAGTATGATCTGATCTATATGAACATAAATAATACATATTAAAGGATCTAAAACATTCCCCTAAGGTATGATCAAATTCCATTCTCATGATCTTTCATGGGTTTGGAACTTTTTTTTCATAGAAATAATATTGTCATGCATTGTACGCTTCCCACATAGGTATATCCCATTGATGAGCACAATGCATAGTGGTGTATCATCGAGAGTGTTCAAGATCTTCTTAACCACCTTCATTATTTCTACTTTCCCACTTTAGGATTATTTAATTTTAATCCCCATATTATTCTATTTCTAAATAGAATCCCATGCAATGATCATACTCACCCCAATCTTGACTAATAACTCCCATCTATTGTACAGTGTGATCATACTCACCCAAATCTCGATATTGTAATACTCTATTTGTATATTCCTAAAGTTCATTATTATCTATTTATCATGATCCCTCATGATTCAATCCCAGGAAGTCACAATCGACTTCACCTCAACCTTTATTTGTTCTAGTAATGTTCTAACACTCTCGGTGTTACCACTTCATGAATCCTTGTGGGTTTGAAAAAGGAATCAATCTAAAGGAATTATACCAATCCAATTTCCCTATCTATTTGGGTTTCCTTGGTTCTTGAAGTAACATTTCGATCAAAATCCATTAATCCTTTCCTATAAACCTCATGTGACATGCATAGACTTCCATTACCCCTTTTCTCAAATCAATCATGGATCATGTGGTATTAGGTGTTTATTTTGGTCATATGGTTAGCATAATTTAGACATTATAAAATCAATGATAGGGAAACCCACATCACAATACTTAATTCATGAATTTAAACTACATAAAACCATTTCATCCTTCCCGTGTGATGTTAAACTACATAGTCATCATCCTTTATATATAATGTTAAACTACATGGTTTTTATCCTCTCTATATGATTATAAACTCAATGATCAATGTAATTATTATATTATATTAAACTATACTATATAATACTGATATCATGAATTGAATCTACATGACACTTTATTCCTCACCAGAGAGTACATCTTCTTCATAATGGATGTGGTCCCCTACCTCACTCTTCTTTTAGTGATGGTCATCAACAACATCACCCAATAGAAAAACATGCGTATTTATATCTATCTCATGGGATATATATTTATGTTTGGTTTCTCTATACTTGGTCCATCCAAAAATTTTTTATCCCCTACCTTATTGTATTTTTAAAAAACTCCATGGGTTCCCCCCCTTACCAACTTGGAACCTAGATGAAGTATTTCACTAAAGAGACGGTCCAATATAAACAACCTTATGCTTAATCACCCCATGGTCCATGAATTATGAATTTATACTATTTTCTTTCATCCTATGGTTTTATATATATTATAATTGGTCTCTAAATTCATGTTGGGTTTTCCTTTCCTTTTTGAAAAATAGATGGCCTCGTCCTATAGTTCATACTTCATGACAATAAAAACCATTAATATGCCTCTAAGTATGTCTATATTATAATTGGTCTCCCAATTCTTATTGGTTATGAATTGATTTTATTTATACATATATTTTCACACACCCACCATCTAATTTGAATGACCCAAAACAAGTAGAATCCCCTTGTATGAGTAACATGGCCTTAAACATAGAGTAGCCCATTGGTCTGATTACATGACCTTTAAAAGGAATTCCACATAGTCCTAGTTGCACAAAATTAAAATGAACATCCTATGGTCCTAGTTAAACTAAATTAAATGGAACACACTCAATTCTTATTACAAGACCTTTAAATAACATGTCCCTTGGTCCTGGTTGCATGACCTTAAAGGTTATGCCCCCTGATTTGAGTTCCATGACCTTAAACTAAGAATAGTACCTTGGTCAAAGTTTTATGAAATTTAAATTCATAACCCTTATGATTTATGTTATATGATATTAAATCATTATTAAATATTTTTTAAAAATATACATGACCTTAAATTAGCATCCTCGGGGATCACATTTATCCCTTACCTTGAGCATATTAAAAATCTTTTTCAGTTTCTCACAACTAGTTGGAGTTTTAATTTGTATTACTGGCCCACATGACTTCCATCCATTTTATGCATCTTGTAGATATGATCAATTTTTCATGGTGTAATATTAAGAGTAATTGAACTATTCTTCAATATTCCTATTTTCCATATAAACACGTTTTATTCCTTTATTTGGATTGACATCTACTCTAATTTCTAAATAGAATCCCATATTATGATGGTACAATACCCCATAGACTACCACCCATATATGGAACATATCATGGAGTAACCACTCATGGAATTTCTAAAAAGACTCCCATATAGTGATGGAAGAATTCTCTATGTTCTTCCACCTATCCGGGGTGATCATCCAAGATGAATCATCCCAAGTGATATAATAATAGAAACTATGTTTCAAACATGGATAATGGTCATATTTAACGAAACTTCACTTTTCATGCATTGGTTCAAACTCTTAGATTCACAACTAACTATTTTCTATCACATAAACATTTCTCAAGTGTATTTGCAATACCCTTTTTGTTGTGTCCCTATGTGTTATTTATGTTGATATAGTGAATCGAACTTTTTAAATGACACCAAATCAGATCTTCTATTCCCATGAGCTTCTCTCAGGGTGGTCGATGCAACATTCTGACCCCAATCCCTTGAAATCTTTATGAACTCTCATGTAATATGGAAAGTATTATTTCTATCATTGATCTTGAATCATGTGGTATTTTTGGTTTTTAATTTATTTTTTAATTAATAAGATCAAGATAAATAACTCAAAATAGAGAATTAAAAAGAGTAGTACTCTTATTTATTGGAAAAAAATAAGAGGGTCATCCATTGATTTGAGCCTCTACATTAATACAAAAATGGCATATGGTTACACCTAAAACATCACATGTGTCTCAATTATCACCTTATTGGGATTTTCTATCCATTTATAGGAGGATTAAATGTCTTTTCATAGCTTTGTTAGATCATACATCTCATCCTCCTCCTATGGGTGCACATGGAATTATTTTACTTATAGATTTATTTACTGATCCCCAAACCACCACCACTAAGTGAAAGGTTATTCATCATGATTAAATTAGGTTATGGGTTATATTACACAAGTGATAATGTCCTCTGTTTTTGATATTATATGAATAGGTTCATCGATATCTGATGTCTTGAAATAATTTCACCCACTTATCCCTCCTAAGGGGCTTATAACATTATGACCTTACACCAAGGGAAATTACCTCAATTAAATAATCTCATGAAAGTTCATTCTTGTGAAATATTTGAAATGTCTCTTCACATGAATGATAGTTGTGAAATACCTTTTTTATAGAGTGATTATCATGATACAGTCAATTAGAAAAGTCTCTTAGGATGTTCATACAAGAGGATGATTTTCATAAAAATATAGGCACAAAACCTAATTTTCATGAAATCTTATAGACCCATCTGAGGATTCCAATGCTATTTATATGTAAAGGTGTCACTCATGTTGCACAATACTGGAGTATAAAAATCATTAAATATAGACATTTACTCAAAATTCAATCTTCTTCTTCCCCATTGACCCCATTATATAAGGGGGTATTTATTGGTGATGAAAAGATATCTAAGAATTTTCTAAAAGGAAATAATACCAAAAAATAAATTCTATAATAAAGTATATATTCTATCTCAAATAGAGTTATGAAAGTTTTAGACTCAAAAAGTCACACAAACCCAAGGTTCCACACATGCACAACAGTTCTATAAAATCTATATTATGGTACCATGAAAGATGAATGTTTCATGAGCATGTAACTCTTTTATGAGTGAGCTAGATTCATAATTTAAAGTCCAATAAATAACACTCAAATCACTAATATAAGGGATTAATCAATGGTATTATGAATTTTATAGAAGTTTATGCTCTCAAATTTATTAACATTAACTTCTTCAATTATCACGACACAAAAAAAACCTCTATAGATTCTTATAGGTGAGAAATCAATTGAATTAACTCAAAAAATACCTTAAATTAATTATCTTGTGGTTGGGTCTATTTAATTCAAATTTTTTCAATTAATAACACACTTCTCACAAAGTGAAAAAACCTATGAAAATAAGCATTTCACACTATCTTTAAAAAAACTCATACCATGGACACCTATTTCACTACAAAAAACATTATATTAGGGGTGTTTCTTAGAGGGGGTTATGAAAAACCAACTTTAAATTCATTGTATAGGGGGTTATGCACAACCCACACTAATCATCAAATTTATAGGGGATTCACAACCTCTACAAAAATTTATAGCATTTTTTTATAATATTTGGTTGGATTTTAGAGGTAGTTGTGTCAAAACCGCCACTAATTTATTTATTAGTGGCCCTATATGATTGTTTTTTTAGAGGAAACATATATATATATATATATTATTTTTTGGGTATTATAGGCTATATATATACATCATGGAAATTTTTTTTTAAGGAAATAGTGGGGGTTTACAACCCCTCTAATCTCTTAAATTATAGAGGATTCATGAACTATCATTAATCCCTTAGATTAAAGGGGATTTTTAAACCCCTCAAATTTAAGAAATTAGAGGGGGTTCATAAACCACTAATAATCTCTTGGATTATATGGTTTTTTATACCCCCTATAATTTTTTTTAAAGTAAATCTCATGTATATTCAAATTTTAAAATATATATGTGTGTACGCATGTGTATACATGCACACACACACAAATATATATATATTACGTAAACACATTATATAAATGTATTTAAATGCCTTATAAACATATATAAAAATACATTATATAAATACTTTAAATAAATAATTATACATATTAAAAAAAATGTATAGATATATAAATATGGGTATACAAAATAAAAATGTATTTATAAATATATTTATTCAAATAGATAATATTTATAAATGGATTTATAAATAATATACATCTATATAATGATTGATATTGTACATATATTATATTGAATGACTTTTTTCTGTATATTTATTTATAAATACATTAATATTATATTATGTATACGGATAAATATAATATAGACAAAATTATAAAAAAATTATAAATATAAATATTATATATTTATATTATATATATTGTATATATATATATTATACATATTTATATTATGTATATTATATATATTTATATATATTATATAATTATTTTATATATATTTCAGTATTCCATATTTTCCTTTCTTGCTGAATGTGTTAATTTTGTTAAGGTTGATGCCCTAAGACATCACTATTTTAGACCTCCTTGATTTTTTGTATGTTGTTTTTACCTTTTTACTAATAAAAAAATCCCACTTTGATGATTAATATTCCATATTAATTACAAATTAATTTAGTATATATATATCATTTAATTATATTATATATATCATTTAATTTTATAATATATTTCCAATTATGTGAATGTATTTAATTGTATTTATATATATACATAAATATATTTGTATAATTTTATGTACATTTATCAATATTATTTGTATAAATTGTATTTCATAAAATATTAATAATATATTCTATAAAATCATAAACATATTATAAAAATATATACATAAATATAATTTATTTAAAAAATATCTCGTATAAAACCTAATCTTGTAGTTTTCATAATTTTTATAATAATAATAAATATATTTTTAAATAATATGGTCATGCTCTTATGTTATATATAATTATTATTATATGATATACTATTTAAAAAAAATTAATGTACACAATATTATACAATTGTATTGGTTGAAATGCTCGTATATTAATATACATAATATTATACAGTTATATTTATTTAAATACATATATATTAAGGTGAAAAATAATAAATATATGTATTGAAATACATTATATAAATATTTCTATAAATTGTATTTCATATAATATTAATTATATATTTGTATAAATTGTATTTCATATAATATTAATTATAAATAATATACATATTAATTATATATATATATTATAAAATTGTATTTTATAAAACATTATATAAATATTTTTATAAATTTTATTTCATATATAATATTTCTATAAATTGAATTTCACATAATAAAAATTATATATAATATAAATATTTTTATTAATTAAATTTCATATCTATGTATTTCATATAATATTAATTTTATATTAATTATATATAATGTCATACAATTTATACAAATACAAATATATTAATGTACATAATAATAAATAAATATTTTGAAATAAATTATATAAATATATTTTTAAATACATTATATAAATATATCTTTAAAGACATTATATAAATATATTATATAAATAAGCATGTATATAATATAAAAATATACATTTAAGTATAAATAATTTACATATATATATATATACATAACATAAATATATTTATAAAATATATTTACTCAAATGTATATAAATTAACATATAAAATATATAGTTTATAATAATGTATAAATTGAACATAATTAAAATGTATTAAAATATAAATTCACAATATAAAAATGTATATATTAGTATATATTAATATATAAAGGTTATATATTTATTTGTATTTAAATATTTATTCAAAAAATATTTATTTTAATTAGTATGAAAATAGATATAAATATAAAAAATGTAGTATTAATCATAAAATCAAATTATCCCAATGGTAGAGGCACAAGCTCTATATACCGTGGATACTATGTTTGAAACCCGTCGTCTGCATAATTTTAATTGGTGGGGGAGGCTAATAGACGAACAAGAATGGAGGGGCTCACCCTCATGGGACTGGGGAAGAGGTCAATGGGATGGGGTACCCTCATAGATAACTGGAGGGAGGGGGTGGAAGTCGTGGAGAACTGGAGGTTAGAGGAGGGTGAACAAGTGTGAATGGGACTAGGACTATAATGGGAGGGGTTGGAGGAGGGGGGAATAGGCCAACATCCAGTGTTGAGGAGAAATATTGGGAAAATAATTAAAATAATTATAGGTTGTTTTGAACCACCTATAATATATGGAATGTGGGTAAATTAGAGGGGGCCTTCACCCCTCTAATTGAGCCTGGCATATAGGTTGTTACTGTCATGGAGAACTGCAGGGAGGGGGTGGAAGTCACGGAAAACTAAAGGTTGGATAAGGGAGAATGGGAAGAAGGAGGGGGCAGGTGAGAATGGAACTAGGACTGGAATGGGATGGGTTGAAGGAGGAGGGAGAATAAACCAACAAATAGTATGGGGAATAAATATTGTAAAAAAATTAAAATAATTAGAGGTGGTTTTGAACTACCTCTTATATGTGGAATGTGGGTCAATTAGAGGGGGTTTAAACCCCTCGAACCAAGCCTTTAAAAGAGGTGTTTATCAAAACATCCCATAATATATGACTTAAAAACCAATTAGAGGGGGTTAAACCCCCCTTCTAATCTGAAGTTATGTGGGGAAATTAGAGGTGGTTTTAACCGCCTCTAATACAACCACCATTAAATTAGCTAACACATTACGAGAGGTTCATCAAAACTAACTGAAACAATAGTTTGTGGGCACATTAGTTGTGGTTCCTCATAACCGTCGCAAATGTGTTTAGAGGGGGATATAACCACATCTAAACTAAAAAATAACCCCTTATAATTGGGTCCTCTTTTTGTGTTTGATTCCCCCTATCACAATTCAAGGTTACATAAAATTCTACGGTTCATAAGACATGCATATTCCCAATCCAATTTCATTTGGGAAAACTCCATATGCAAAAATAGTATCATGGATGTTCATTCCCAATCCATTTACACCAATAATGTCCTATGAAGAATCTATGATTGTTTATCCAAATTTTAAACATCGTAATGAATAATATCCAATCTATCACTGGATTTATTCCCTTACACAATGCAAGCATCCTTACCAAATGACAGTAAATTGTATTGATTGGTCTTATAACATGAATTTAAACACTGCAACTCAAACTACATAGGTGTTGATTCTTTCTCCAACATTATATATATGATGTATCTTTGAGGTTAAATCTCATCATTCTTGAATTATTACCATCCCATCACTCCTTTTATAGTTAACAATCCATCAAATCCAACCACCCTGTTTTAGGAGCACCAAATCTCCCAAAGTGCATACACTTTGATGATTCATTCTATAGAGTTCCCCCAATGGAAATTAAATTTTGAGAATCCACCATAGTAATCTAGACCATAAAGGTACTCTAGAATACTTTAAATTGTGATTTTTATCCACATGAATCTAAACCATGAGTGTTCGCTACATGATTCTAAACTATGAGAATCCCTAGAGAACTCTAAATCTTAAGGTTTCACATTAGACTCTAAACAATGTCTTCCCTTATGTGATAAGAATAAAAGGATAACCCCACTATTCTTTTGCTATTATGATAGAAACCTACCATTATCTATGTTAAGAGTATGATTTTTCCTTTGTGTAGCGAATAGGATGACCCATCTCTTTGATTCATCAGAAATCCATCCTACGCAATGTGATGAGAATAGGGTATATCATGTGATGTTAATTTCATGCCTTGTGTGACAAGAAATAATTCCTTGTGTGAAGAGAAAAATATTCCTTAGGTGAAGATCTTAGGATTCCTAATCTGAATAGTATAATATGAATCATGTTGTGAGAATGGGATACCTTAGGTAATGATCCTAGGATGCCTTATGTGATGAGAATAAGATGCCTCACATAGAGAGTATGAGATTCCCTAGGTGATGATACTAATATTACTTATATCATGAAAATACTATGACCTTGTAATTTAATATGAGGAAGATAAAACATTCAAGATTCCCAATTTTCTTGATGCACATGTCAACCCTTTCTCCAAAGTGTTCTCCCTACCAAGGTTGATATCAATGTAATTAATATACATCCATTTAAAGTTCACATCAAGAATTGGATTTTAAAACATGTCTTAAATCTATTAAATAGTCCCATAATAGGGAAAAATTTCTTAGAGGTATGTGTTGTCATCCCATCCTCCTATCCAAATCAATTTTCATCACTATTATCTTCATATTGATATGTTTCCCACCTTTAAAATGTAGGAATGCAGAACCTAGATCACAACCTACAAAATCATAGTCCATTGATGCAGTCCTAGTGGAAAGCATCAAAAAACCTATATTTTTGAAAATTATGTGCACTAACAACAGTCAACAGTTCACTAAATTCCAAATTTTAGTGATCATCCAATTAGAAAACAGTTCCTCACAAAATCACAAACTAATAGTGAGACGAAATATCTCAAAATGAGGGAAAATAGTAGCTATAGTGAGTGGGTCATTGTGATTTTATTTTCCATCGATGTTCTTTTTTTTTGAAATTTTTAAATTTTTTTATTTATGTGAGAAATAGTGAATGAAATCTATTTTCCTCCCAAAAAATGACACCAATTTGAAACAAGTATTTTTCAAGAATATTTTTTAATATTTTTAAATCAGTAATAACATATAGTTGTGTACCCTATGTATATCTCCTAAGGATAACACTAATATAAATTATTATTATATTTTCACTAATATATATATATTTTTAAAAAAAGTGGGTTCTGGTCAAAAGACCAGAACTTAGATCTTTATTAAAATAGAAAGAGGCACAAACAAGTTACAACAGACGGAAAGAGGGAAATTTTATAGAGTCCTTAATAAAAGAAGTAATCAACTCTGGCGGGAGTTCATTCTTCCAAGTGATCTCATGAGAGACTCCCATGTTGACAAGACCATCAGCGATCATATTAGCCTCCCGATAGGTATGAGTGGAAATAAAGTTGAGGTCGTTGAGCGTAGTGAGGCAGTCCATCCATCTGGGGGTGAGAGACCATGCAAGATGGAAAATAGTCACTAATGAAGTGGGAATCAGAATCCTAGATCAAGATTTTGATATTGAAAATAGTGTACTCTTACTAAATTTTACAAGAGAGGATATAATTCTCATTAACCTAAACTATTAGAATTTGATTCATGTGTCACAAGTTTTAAATGATCTTAAACATACTTTTGATGAAATTTTTAGCTCAATATTTTAACTAATGAACCTTCCCCAATGTAAATACACAATAACATAACACCTAAATAAATTCATTGAATCAATTCAATAATTTGAAACCCTATTGGAAATATTTTTCCCATCTCTCCTTCAACACAATATTTTTATCTTTAACATCATATCTTCATATTATGATTTCTAATAAAATAGGTATCCTTGTGTGTTTACAACATGTTTAATCCTCTATATAGTTTTATTTTTAATCCTATACTAGAAATGAGTTAATCTCATGTATATTAGTTCCCATTTAATTAATTATTACATAATTCTTGAGATTCACTCTTTAATATAATTAAATCATTTAACCCGTAACTTTAATGAAACATGAGTGACTTAGTTATGTGACTTAATCTCACAAGAGTAGCTCTATTATTTTAAAATATATATTCAATTAGGAAGGTTTATTCTTCCATAAAAACGTTTTAATTTAATGTGTGACTGAGAGTCATGGTGTTAATGTTGTGTGAGGACACTTGTGTAGAGTTAATCACACATAGCCTCTTAATCATGGTGAAATATCTTATATTACTTCTTCTTTTCTTGGACTATATTATGCAAATCCTTTCACATATGAAATTTCAAATGTAATATATTTAAAATATCATTTAATTTTTATATATCCTCACCCAAATTATTAGGTCACATTTTCATGTTTTCCACATAACATATATAAAATTCAAATGAAATATAAACAATTCCATATGTAATATTATTTTTTCATCAATAAGTAATATAATATATTCATTCCACAAATATAAAATGAAATTTTCTAATATTATAATGTGAATTGAAATAAAAACTTATTTTTTTCATTTGAGAAATATGCTAAATGGTTGATTAATGATTTTGAATTTTCAACCAATTCAAATATTATCAAAAATTATTCATTAAATTTCCATTTTATCAATAAATCATCATCAATTAACATAAAAATACAAGTGGGAAACATGATATAATCATGACACATCAATTTAGCAAGGGATACTGGCTGGGACACATGTTTTTAGGGACCCCTATGATTTGATGTAAGAAACTTGAGATTATTGAACATGATTGGAAAGATGATGATGATTTTAGGGTAGAGAACCATGAGTAGTAGATTCATCATCATTTATTTCCCTTATGTTTGATTTGGGGTGATTTTTAAATTGTTAAATAGTAATTTAATTATATGATCTCAAATAAAATCCATGTTCTTGGGAATATGATATTTGTCACTTATAGATATTTCCTGTGATCATCATCCATGTGTGGATCATATTTGAGGTAAATAGTTTGATGATCTTGTTAACCATAGGAGGGTTGACCCGGTCAAGGAGGATGAGTCTAGTTGAAAAATATTGTGTGAGTTTCAAAATTGGAGTTTAGAGAATTATAAAGTGTGCATATCTATTCAAATGATAGGGAACTAGTTAGAGGAGCTAGATATTTCCTTCAGTCTGATATATACTAAGAAGAACCCCTAGATAACGGTGAATGTTTGTGAATTGAGGTAAGTTGCTTATCATTGGTGAATTTTATTTCTCAAGGAATATGAGTAGTTAGTAGTTTCAAGGGAGGATTTCTAGAAGCATGTCTGAGAAAAGTCCATCTATTTAAAAATGAAGATGGATAAGTGATCATTGTTTTTTTCTCTTAAAAATGGTTGCATGAGTGTATGGTAGATTGAGATTCTATTTAAGTAACTTCTCTCTTTTTCACTCTATTTTTTCCTAGATGATGAGGGAAGATTGTAGTGTTTTGTGGGGTCACTGTATATAGATATCCAACATCAGGTCACCTCATTTACAATACCCATGTATCTAGAGGTACTCACTAAGGTATAGTTGATTGAGGGGATATAATAATGGTCTAGATTATCATTAGAAGAGAGTTATTAAAACATCCTAAGTATTAGAGGTGTAGATGGAGGATCTTAGATTATAGGCAAGTCAAGGTTTAGGCCAACAAGGAGTCTATCTCGGTAGTCTTATTTCAATTTATTTAGAGTTCATAACTCTCATTCATATATTGTAAGATCTATTATAGTATTGTTTTACCTTCTAAAGTGATGTTTATCAATTATTTCGGTGTCTGGTCACACTTGGTGTCTAGTATGGTATAACTACTTAACTTTTGGTTTAACATCAGTATCAGTTTCATCTAGAACCTTATCAATAGTAGGGTCAATAGTATTTTGGTCATGTAAGAGGATATGGGTAAGTAAGTGCATATCCTTATAATTTCCATCATTCTTATGGACATTGGAATGAGTTTGGTTGTAAATGTGAATGTTAGAAGGGCCAGTGAGGCAAATAAATAGGGAATGGTTAGTTGGATGCTATGAATATGTTAGAACTAAGTGGGCCAAAATCATTTGATATAGCATATATTTATCATATACCTTGTATTTCTCATTATTTGATTATATATCTTTACTTTATTTTATTACACATCCATTTTCCTGTTCATTGGTAATTGAGGTGGAGAGTCTTCCAATGACCTTCATGTTTTCTACACTAGTTTGAGGTCAGGGTAGTTTGTTTAATATATGAAGAGGTTATGAGATAATGATGGGGAAACATTAGTTGTTTGAATATTTTTTTTGCATATACAACCATAATATTTAATTATTGATATGGATTGATTGTACTCTATGTATTCAGTTATTTATTTCTTCTAGAGGATAGTTGTTTTATTTGATGTGAAATGATAAAAGGTGATATTCATAGTAAAGTAGAACCATAAAATGGGTCATATGAATTCATATACCTTTTTTTAATTGTTTGTTTAATTTGGAATAGTTATTATTAGAGGTTTAAAAATTGGTTTTTTACTTGGGTTTTATGGATTATAAAAATATTCTTCTTGAAATAGTTGTGACATTACCCTCTTGATGTGATATTGAGTTTGGGATACAGATGCAACATAATGTCTCTCTAATATGAGTGGATTCTTATTATATGACACCTTTTGAGTTGTTGTAATTAATAATTTGGATCAATGATTTAATGTATAACGTTTTTTTATGAGCTAGAATCACCTTGGGGTTCTCCAATTTATTACACGTGAAGGAAGATGATAATATGATGTTGTAAAAAGACCATCTGTGGTTGAATCTAGTGACGGTCAAGAACCATTATCCTCTTCTATGTATAGAGGATTTTGTTTATCAGTTAAGGGAATACACATATTTTTTGAACATATATATGTGGTCTGGATATCAATAGATGATTTTTCAGAAGCAGGATACCCTAAATACTACTATCATTATTCATTATCGGCACATTGAGTTTATAGAGATTTCATGCAGGTCACAAACACCCCCACTATTATCATGGGAATTTATGATGGCCTTCAAACTCATGAAAATTTCATTTTTATTGTGATCCTTGTTTCCAAAGGTAACTGGTCATTAGGACATACCATAAATAATTTAGAATGTATGTTGGTGAAGAGGATGGGTGGTCAAGCTCATATCCCCTTTTGGGGGGAATGGTTTCATACTCTATGACTCTCATAAAGATTTAAAATATGTTAATGAATACTTCCTAAATCCTATTATGGGATTTGTTTACCATCATGATAGAGATTTATTGAAACCATATGTTTATGTGAACATATGTATGTATCATAGGTTCTCTATATTTATTTATATAGTGATTAAATTATTGTTTAAGTCCACATATATGGGACCTCTTTAATTTATTACCATTTGGGGAGGAAATAGGTTTCGTGGTTTCTTGAACAGACCAATGAAATGGGATTCAAACATATCCCCATGAAAGGAATTGAAAACTATATAGTTTAGTGTTTCTTAAAGGGACGTGTCATACCTTCCAAGGTCATTAAAAAGGGGAAAATGTGGTTCCTCTTCATTTTATGAAACCAAGATCTTATGAAGTTCCTTTTTAGATTACCCATTTAGGACCAATAGGGTGTTAGGATTTAACTTCATGGAGGCACCTACATATCTTGGTTGGAAATAATAAAATCCCATGTAGTTTAGTTTTCTGTTTCTTAAGGTTGTGTTGTAGGACGATACCATATATTTTAACATCATGAAGTTAGGATGTATTCTATGAAGTTTAATGTCTTGCTTCTTACACTTTTATGTCCAGGATGGTTAGAAATGGTTGGTGTGGGGCTTACATATCGAAATCCATTTCTAGTTCATTCTATTTTTTAGTAATAAAATATAAGTAATGATTTCTCAAATGGAATACAACCCATTGACATAGGATTGGATTATAGGGAATATCTACCAATAAGGATGATTATATTATATTAAATATATCCCTTTAATGGAAGATTTCATTGGGGATATGGACTCATGAGGTAACAGATTCATGGGGAATATGTCCTATGAGGACAATTGGATCATATGGAATATGAACCTTTGAGGAGTGACTTCACAATGGATGTGGAATCATAAGAATATAATTTCATGAGTAATGTATCATTTGAGGAGATCAAATCATAGGAAATATATCCTTTGTAGGGGTGACCTCAGGGGGATATAGCCTTATGATAATGTGTTGGGTATAATTCATATTTATCATAAAGTTATCTATTTCATATGTTATATGGACATTTAAAGGAGCTAACTATTAGGTTATAGTTCCCTTTGAGGAATTATTTTGAGCTTACTCATGTGTTTTTCTTTATATGGATGTACACATCCCATCTTTGGGTTTCTAAACAACGATGAAAAATTGATCTCATGGGAAATAAAACATAGTGGGGAAGGATTTTGTGATTAAACCTTGTAAAAGGCCCATATATCCATCCACTTTCCTATGATTTGTGGTTGGAAAAGGAAGAAATACTAAACCTATGGGGTGTATGGACTCTTGAGAAGGAGGTAGGGGCTTACAAAAGGGATTCCTAGATATGTGAATCTTTACTTTCTATCAATAAATAAAAGGACTAAGAAGGATGACTAGACTCATGGGGAATATAGACCAATGAGTAAGGAGTTGGGGCTTACACCAAGTACTAGGACCGTGTGTTTCTAGGAATAAATAAGGATGTGTGGGGTGTTTATTCATATGTTTCATGAGATGTATTAATTCTAATAAATCTCTTGACCTCCATATACTCAAGATGTGCCATGAGTTTCTTCAAACATATTACACCATAATATATTAAAGAATCGATATAGGTTGACATCCAAGAATGAATTTGATATCAAATACAAACCTCTATCAAGAGGAATTCCTAAGAAATCATATAGAATGTCATCATTATATAGTTCCACCCTTGGAGGAAAATAGAATGTTACTCCCTACTCTATTATAAGAGCAAAGCCTGCAACATGTGCTATTATAGCATCAATCTAACTCGGGTGTGGTCTCATATTGCCCGTTCCAATGTCCCATTACCTGATCATAGAAAACATCACTTACTTAGGCGTATTAATGGTTACATATATCCAATAGTAGTTGATGTGTTCCCATTAACTAGTCAACCAGTCCATTCCAAAGATAACATTGAAGGTATTCATCTCAAAAATCATGAAATACCATAACATTTAGCAGCTAGGAACTACTATGAGACATCCTATACATCTCTAAAGTCAATAATTGCAATAAATTGAGTGTATTCCCATGAATGGGAAGTTCTTTATAACATCCCGCCTTTTATAACATAAACTTTCATTACATTATTCAAAACCGAGGATCTTTAAGGTTTAGTGTCTTGGAAACCAGGAACTTATTACATGAAAAAAAACATTCTTCTTAAACACTTGAAAGGATTCTTCATTTTTTCATCCTAAGTTCATTATAGCATCTCATAAACTGGGAGCATACATCAAAGGATAGGGTGAGAAAAAGGCCCAGTAAGGGAAACAAGGGAAACATTTTCCATGAGAACTTGAGATACATCAAAACTCATGAAAAATAACTTTAAGACATGAGAAAGAGATCATGAGGCATATCATAATAAAAATAACATGTTTCATAACTTGACGATGTGGCTACTACATTTAACATAGACAATAATTTCCATTTCACCAAGTTACATCCCCAAGGTGTCATTAAAAATTACCAAGGTTATTCACCAAGGTATCAGTCGAAATGGTCATCTCTAGAGATTATGTCTTTACCAAATGCATTGGAGAACTATCAGGGTGCACCCTTAAAATTTCCTTTATTATCATGTGATCCACATATATAATCATCAATCATTTCATAAACAACCCATATATCATAAATGAAATCGTTTTCATTTAATAGTCATCACATTTTAAAAATTGCTTTAAAGACGTGATCTTTATGTCACTTTAAACCCACGAAAAAGGAAAGAGGGTTTTGTGTATGTAAATCCCAAAATTTAAAATAGGAAATTTTGATATATATGTTAATACCCATGTATAATAAAGATCTTTGAGTATTCACTTAATAAAATAAAATAATTTGAGAAAAATAGAGAGGTATTTTGAGATGAAAATTCTGCAGCATAATGGCTATGTTACAGGGTTTTAGAAAACATTGAAAAGAGAGGGGACATGGGTCACCAACTCATAAATGATACATAAAACAGTATAGGGACAGAATAATAAGGATATATAAACATGGTGATGAAATTATAAGGACATACCATTTGAAATGAAAAACACGGAAGGTAGAAAAAAAATAAGATTTTTCTTATTAAAATTCGGCAACCTAACAGCATCACTTAAACTTCAAAAAATGAATTGACGAGATCAAATAGGGTATCTCATCATATTAACATAAAATATCAGTATGATAGATATAGATATCATACCCCAACATTATAAAAAGTAACATGAAAGACTTGACAAGAAAATAGAACTTGAAAATTAGAAGGGTGAAGGAATCCCTAAAAAAATCTGCAGCCTAACGGCGTCACTTAAACTTCAAAAAAATGAATTGATAGGATAAAATAGGGTCTCTAATAATATGAACATAAAATATCATTATTATATATATATATATATATATATCATACCCCTACATAATAAAATGTAACGTGAAATACTTGACAAGAAAATAGAACTTGAAAATGAGAAGGGTGAAGGAATCCCTTAAAAATTCGGCAGCCTTACGGCGTCACTTAAACATAAAAAAAATGAATTGATGAGATAAAATTGGTTCTCTCATCATATGAACATAAAATATTAGTATGATATATATAGATATCATACCAAAAAATAATAAAAAAGAACTTGAAATACTTGACAAGAAAATAGAACTTGAAAATGAGAAGGGTGAAGGAATCCCTTAAAAATTTGGCATCCTAATGGCGTCACTTAAACTTCAAAAAAAGGAATTGACGAGATAAAATAGGGTATCTCATAATATGAACATAAAAGATCAGTATGATAGATATAGAGATCATTCCTCAGCATAACAAAAAGGAACATGAAATACTTGACAAGAAAATGGAACTTGTAAATGAGAAGGGTGAAGGAATCCCTTAAAAATTCGGCAGCGTAACGGCGTCACATAAACATCAAAAAAAAAGGAATTGACGAGATCAAATAGGAACTCTCATCATGTGAACATAAAATATCAGTATGATAGATGTTGATATCATACCACAACATAATAAAAAGGAACTTTCAATTCTTGACAAGAAAATAGAACTTGAAAATGAGAAGGGTGAAAGAATCTGTTACAAAAACTTCAGCAGCCTAACGGCGCCACTTAAACATTCATAAAACGAAATTATGAGAGTAAGAGGGGATATATCATAATATTAACATGAAAATGGAAGTAATAGGAAAATAAAAGAACATCCTTTAACATAATAACATGGATCATAAAAGAAATGACTTAAAAGAGAGTATTTGAAAAGAAAGAGAGAGGTTGGATCCCATACCTTAAAACGTAACTCTTAAAACTCAATGTTTGGGACCTTGAGGGATTGGGGGCACCTTGGGAGGACTCCTTGGGAGGTAATGAGACCATAGCTTCTTTGGGGGAGTGTTGGGAGTGAAAAATAAAGGAGTAAAGGGTGGGTATTTATAGGGAAAGTGAGGGGAAAAGGCATTAATGGCCTAGGGACACCTCATTGGTGGTATTGGAAAAACCATGGGCTTTCTCATGGTATTTTCCCATGGAATTGGCCACATGGGACACCTCATACCTTATCTCACTATTCCCAAGTCGACCATATTGATTACATACTTAATAAATCATTTAATGATGTCATTAAACATCCGTAACTTAAAAACTGTATTTTCACTATTCATCAAAAATTCATCTTTCTCAAAAAAATTCCAAAATTTCACCTTAACCATATATAAATGCTATGATTTCAAAAATGAAATCCATTTTATAAAAATAATTTTTTAAATATTTTTAATTTAATTTTTAATTAAAAACACTATTCATCTGAAAAAACTAATACTTGACTAATAATTTATGAAACAGTTATTTACCTATTTTATTGAATCACATTACTTAATCAAGGTGCCTAGATTATATTAATACATTTTTTAAGTGAGATAACTCATCCATTTGGTCACATTACTAATCCTAAGCATAAAATCACTATTCATAATTTACTATTAATCAAAAATTAAGTTGATCTTATTATATTTTAAATTTTTTACTAAACATAATTGTAGAAGACCATTTTTTGAAAATCATTACACATTTTTGATTATTTATGGTTTACATAATAATTTTTAAAATATCCTTTTTCTAAAATTCATCAAAAATATTCATACTATATTTATTCGGACATTTGAAAATTCACAAACTTCACCATAAGAAGAGAACACAATTTTATTTATAACAAAGGATTACAAAACGTAGTTATGGTCTCCTTACATACCCCCTTATAACCCCAGCATAGGATCAATGTGTAAGGTGTGCTAAGGTGATAGAATCTGAGGGCAGCTCGGCCAACATCGCACGAGTAGTAATTTCTATCTGTTTGAACTTCTCGTGATGGCGATACCATTCTAGCTTCACACGATGAAGTTTGGCTTCGGTTTGGTCTAAAGTAAAGCCCAAGGGTGCTACCTCCTTCCCAAGTTCTGTTAGATGGACTTCGATCAGTCCAAGACTACTGGATGAGGCCATCAAATCTTCTTTCTATATTAATTAACAAAGATCACTTGTATTTAGAGACAATAGTTGCAACATTTAGTTTCCAGTGGTCATACTGGCTAACGGTCATATAATAGTCAAAACCCAACAGTCTCATTTTAATTATACTCTGGTTATCAAATGAAACTGTTTTGTTGAGTATAAAATAACACATAAAATTAGGAAACAATATTTATTCAAAATTTCGGGTCATTACAATCTTCCCCCTTTAAGAAATTGCATCCTTGCAATTTTTAAAATCAGGATTGGAAATTTCATTGAATATCCCACATCGAAAAAAGTGTCAGTAACACTATTACTTTAAAAGAAAGAAAAGGAAGTAAAAAGGTCACCCGAGTTAACCCATACTAGGATTCCATGTAGGAAAACATGGACACGGAGGTGAAAACAAAGGGTCGCGTTCTGAGGGAGAGTGATAGAAAACATGAATAGGAGAAAGTTAACAACAAGAAAATCACAAACATATGATGGGATAAATGGTATTTGATTTCCCAGTAGGAAACGTTAATAGAAAACACTTTTGTTTTACGTTCCTTTTCATAGTTTTAAGTAATTCATTTACTACATAGGATGAAACACAGGGAAATATACCTACCTTCAAGTAGAGTTTCATCCTTTAATAAGTTTCTACCAAGAATAATCTTTTCTCCAAATGATGAGCATTCAAAAATAATTGGTCTCATTAAATCACAAGAATAATCTTCTATAGAATCACATAATCCACAAAATATTAACTATCTATTTCTTCTATCTTTAAACATTATCTCAAAAACAGAAAGGGTAATATAAAACAACTCTTCAAAAAGAAAAAATCCCATAGGAAGGGAAACTTATTTAAAACTTCAAAATTCCTCGGTACTACCCAATGTTCATCATAGATCATTCCATAAATAATTGTCCTTAAAATTCATCAAAATAAACCAAACTATGATTAAAACCCAAATACAAGAATGATTTGATAACATTGTCTTCAAAGATAAACTTTATCGTTCATCTCCAAACAACATCATCCACTCCTAACATCTTATAAAAAAACTAGATAACCTAAACATATTTTCCCCAAGATAGGTTAATCATTTCCATAAGTAACCTAAATTACTATAATTCCACCTTAAATTCATCGATTCTTTGAAATATAATTCAACCTTTACTCCTCAATGAAAATACCATAGTAATATATTTACCTTGATCAAATTGGGTTCCCAAAATAGTGAACGTCTTCCAAAATAATAATCATATTTTAATCCCCTAGTCATCTCTGTCATATTAATAGGTAAATCATCACATTTCTTATCACATTGGTTGTTGGGACATGTTCTTCCATTTCCTTACATTAACTATGAAAAGAAAGTATAAATAGGGGGCTTAAATAATTATCCAATAATCATGAAAAGGAAACATAAAGTATAGAAGGACAGACTCATAGAAGAAAAGTATACCCTAACTTGTGATCCCCTAGGTTCCAATCTAGGTTATCCATAATCATAAAATCTTATGTGAATATTTATTTTATTTTATCTTTGTCCCTTTAATAATGGTTCATACAAAGCTTATGAATTAACCAAAGGATATCCCCTGGGAGTGTCATAACCAAGAGTGAAGTAAGGCCCGTTGTCGTGGACTAGTTTCGGTATGAGTCTAGCTCAAAGCGGTGTTTTCAGGTTTTACCCCTATGTACATCTGTGCCAGAGCCACCTCAACCTGCTCATATCCAGACAGGGATGTATTTTCTTGGCAACCCCATATTCAATACTCACCAAAATACCAAGAAGATTTCCTATATTTAAACTTTTCTATAGGGTTCTTCCTAGAGTTTTTATATCCTAATTTCCACAAATAACTAAACCATCCTTTGATACAAACTATATCATCCCAACTTTTTATCACATAAATTTTTATTACATTATACAAAACCGAGGATCTTTAAGGTTTAGTGTCTTGGAAACCAGAAACTTATTACATGAAAAAAAAATCTTCTTAAACACTTGAAAGGATTCTTCATTTGTTCATCCTAAGTTCATTACAGCATCTCATAACCTGGGAGCATACATCAAAGGAAAGGGTGAGCAAAAGGCCCAGTAAGGGAAACAAGGGAAACATTTTACATGAGAACGTGAGATACATCGAAATTCATGAAAAATAAATTTAAGTCATGAGAAAGAGATCATGAGGTGTATCATAATAAAAATAACGTGTTTCATAATGTGAAGATGTGGCTAAAACATTTAACATAGACAATAATTTCTGTTTCACCAAGGTCCATCCCCAAGGTGCCATTAAAAATTACCAAGGTTATTCACCAAGGTATCAGTCAAAATGGTCATCTCTAGAGATTAAGTCTTTACCCACTGCATTGGAGCTCTATTAGGGAACACCCTTAAATTTTCCTTAATTATCATGTGATCCAAATAAATCATCATCAATAATTTCATAAACAACCCATATATCTTAAAATAAATGGGTTTCATTTCATAGTCATCACATTTTAAAAACTGCTTTAAAGACGTGATCTTTATGTCACTTTAAACCCATGAAAATGGAAAGTGGGTTTTGTGTATGTAAATACCATAATTTAAAATAGAACATTTTTATATATATTTTAATAAACATTTATAAGAAAGATATTTGAGTATTCACTTAATAAATTAAAATAATTTGAGAAAAAGAGGGAGGTATTTTGACAAGAAAATTCTGCAGCATAACGGCTATGTTATTGGGTTTTAGAAAACATTGAAAAGAGAGGGGACATGGGTCACCAACTCATAAATGATCCATAAAATAGTAGGGGTACAGAATATAAAGGATATATGAACATGTTGATGAAATTTGAAGGACATACCATTTGAAATGAAAAACATGGAAGGTAGAAAAAATTAAGATTTTTCTTATGAAAATTCAGCAGCCTAACGGCGTCACTTAAACATCAAAAACAATTGATGAGATCAAATAGGGTCTCTCATCACATGAACATAAAATATAAGTATGATAGATATAGAGATCATACCCCAAAATTATAAAAAGGAACTTGAAATACTTGACAAGAAAATAGAACTTGAAAATGATAAGGGTGAAGGAATCCCAAAAAAATCAGCAGCCTAACGGCGTCACCTAAACTTCAAAAAAATGAATTGAAAAGATCAAATAGGGTCTATAATAATATGAAAATAAAATATCAGTATGATATATATATAGATAAAACCCCAAAATAATAAAAAGGAACTTGAAAGACTTGACAAGAAAAAAAAACTTAAAAATGAGAAGGGTGAAGGAATCTCTTAAAAATTCGGCAGCCTAACGGCGTCACTTAAACTTCAAAAAAATGAATTGACGAGATAAAATGGGTTATCTCATAATATGAACATAAAAGATCAGTATGATAGATATAGATATCATACCCTGACATAATAAAAAGGAACTTGAAAGACTTGACAAGAAAATTGAACTTTAAAATGAGAATGGTGAAGGAATCCCTTAAAAATTCGGCAGCCTAACGGCGTCACTTAAACATCAAAAAAATTAATTTACGAGACTAAATAGGGTATATAATCATATGAACATAAAATATAAGTATGATACATATATATATCATACCCCAACATAAAAAAGTAACATGAAATACTTGACAAGAAAATAGAACTTGAAAATGTGAAGGGTGAAGGAATCCCTTAAAAATTCGGCAGCCTAACGGCGTCACTTAAACTTCAAAAAAATGAACTAACAAGATCAAATAGGGTCTCTAATCGTGTGAACATAAAATATAATTATGATAGATATAGATATCATACCCCAACATAATAAAAAGTAACTTGAAAGACTTGACAAGAAAATAGAACTTGAAAATGAGAAGGGTGAAAGAATCCGTTACAAAAATTTCGGCAGCCAAACGGCGCCACTTAAACATTCATAAAACGAAATGATGAGAGTAAGAGTGGATCTCTCATAATATGAAAATGAAAAGGGCAGTAATATTAATATAAATGAACATCCTCCAACATAAGAACATAGAGCATAAAATAAATGACTTAAAAGAGAGTATTTGAAAAGAAAGAGAGAGGTTGGATCCCTTACCTTAAAACGTAACTCTTAAAACTCAAAGGTTGGGACCTTGAGGGATTGGGGGAACCTTGGGTGGACTCCTTGTGAGGTAATGAGACCAGAGATTCGTTGTGGGAGAGTTGTGAGTGAAAAATAAAGGAGTAAATGGTGGGTATTTATAGGCAAAGTGAGGGGACAAGGCATTAATGGCCAAGGCACACCTCATTGGTGGTATTGACAAAACCATGGGCTTGACCATGGTATTGGCCACTTGGGACACCTCATACTTTATCTCACTATTCAAAAGTCGAACATAATTATTACATACTTAATACATCATATAATGATGTCATTAAACACTCGTAACTTAAAAACTGCATTTTCACTATTCATCGAAAATTCAACTTTCTCCGAAAAATCTCAAAATTTCACCTTAACCAAATATCATTGCTCTGATTTTAAAAATGAAATCCATTTTATAAAAATAATTTTATAAAAATTTTTAATTTAATTTTTAATTAAAAACACTATTCACCCGAAAAAACTAATACTTGACTAATAATTTTTGAAACGGTTATTTACCTATTTTATTGAATCACATTACTTAATCAAGGTGCCTAGATTATATTAATACTTTTTTAAGTGATATTACTAATCCATTTGGTCACATTACTAATCCTAAGCATAAAATCACTATTCATAATTTACTATTCATCAAAAATTAAGTTGATCTTATTAGATTCTAAATTTCGTACTGAACATAATTGTAGAAGACCATTTTTTGAAAATCATTACAAATTTTTAATTATTTAAGGTTTACATAAACATTTTTAAAATATCCTTTTTCTAAAATTCATCAAACATATGCACACTATATTTATCCAGACATTTGAAAATTCACAAACTTCAACATAAGAAGATAACACAATTTTATTTATAATAAATTATTACACAACATAGCTATGGTCTCCTTACATATCCCCTTATCACCCCAGCATAGGACCTATGTGTAAGGTGTGATAAGGTGATAGAATCTGAGGGCGGATCGACCAACATCGCATGAGTAGAAATTTCTATCAGTATGAACTTCGCTCAAATGAGATTCCGTTCTAGCTTCACACGATGAAGTTTGGCTTGGGTTTGGTCCAAATCAAATCCCACTGGTGTTACCTCCTTCCCATGTTCTGTTAGATGGGCTTCGATCGGTCCAATACTACTGGATGAGGCCATCGAATCTTCTTTCTATATTAACTAACCAAGATCACTTTTATTTAGAGACAATAGTCGCAACATTTATATTCCAAAGGTCATACTGACTAACGATCATATAATAGTCAACACCCAGCAGTCTCATTTTAATTATACTCATGTTATCAAATGAAATAGTTTTTTTGAGTATAAAATAACACCCAAAATTAGGAAACAAGATTTATTCAAAATTTGACGTCGTTACATTCTTGTATCAAAAAAAATATAATAAATCATATATTTTATCTATAAAATACCACAAATTTTTTATGACCCCTCTCCATAATCAACTACAACCTAGTTAACTTCATAAACTATTCTTATTTTAACACCATGACCCTTCCCTTGTGTTGCATGAATTTCTTGGTTAACTGAGCTTTTGGGAGTCCTAATTTTCTAATTAGGACCCTATACTACATATTTATTCATCCAATTAGATTCAAAATGCACAACATTAGAACATTAATACTACATATGACCCATCTTTCAGCACTGGTGATACTCCTTTTTCATATTTCCCTAAGATCTATGGAAATGACCCCTTTTCCCATAGTTATAGAATCGTTCATAATTCCATTCCACTAAGTGAATAGATTATCCCATGACCTATTGAAACTACCTACTTCTACCTAGGTATGTTACTTTTTCCTTCTTCTTTCCTACACCAGAAGATGATCCCATAGTTTTAACTGAGAACCCACTCATTATCCCACTGATAGAGGACAGAATTCCAATAGCAATTTCCACATACTAGACATTCTCAATCATCATGGACTTTTATAACATCATAGAATATATCTTTTGGTCAAATATCTTTACCTAGAACCTTATCTATGAAAGAGTTTCAGTCTCAAACATCTAGTCCTTTTCACATCATTTTCAATCAAGAGAGGAGGGAAGAAAATAATATCCATAAAATAAGTAATGTAAATTGAAAATGACATTGTTCCCTAATAAGGCTCCATAAAATCCATCACACATTCTGACATCAGTGATTCTGGGAAAAACACCCCAAATAAGTTATCCATAAAGGCCACCGTGTAAGATGCCCAAGCCTACCCACCTCTTTTTATGACACCCACCATCTTTTACTATGTACAAAAAGGCAAAAAATAATACACTTTTACTTATCAATACTCTAAAGTATTCTTTAGGTCTAAGATACCCCAAAACATCAATCCAGTACACAATATCCTGAGGGCCTCCAGTACCCTAGAAGGATGGAGGATGTTAGAGTTGGAAGTCCTAAGAATAATCGACCTTGTCCTTTGTGACCCTTATCCTTGAACTAGAAATAACTATAAGACTCTATGTTGGAGTTTATCCTACACCATAACCATTGAATTAGTAATGGGATATTTCTCAGTTATATCCTCTCATACTTCTAGTGGTATAATGGAGAGGTTCTCCCAAGTGGGAGGATCTTTCTGTGCTTCACCAGGTAGTCCCATAAGATGAATTCTAGGAAGAATGATCTATAATGACAAAAAAACACTAAAAACCCCTATGAAATTTCACTTAAGATAATAAACATAGGATTTTATAGGTTTGTATAATGTATTTCTATAGGAGAACCTATACTTGGAGGCTATCGATGATGATAAGTCATATCGCTCCTATAACTACCCAATGTTCACGACTAGTTCTCCATACCAACATGTTATTCATAGTAATATAAATTTAATCAAAAAATCAATATTGGACAAGTTCAAGTAATCTAAAATCTTAGCATAGTATATCATAAAATCATAGATCATAGAATTTAATTAAATGAACCATCATTCATAGTAATAAATATGCATATATATGAAATGTGATCCTACTTTTCTAATCATGATGCATTAATGCACCCAAATTCCATATACTGTAATAACATAACATAGTCATGATCATCATGAAACCATTAAAAATAACTATAATAATATTCCCATCACTAGTAACTCAGAGGTCCATCATATAAGAGTTGACACAGAACTTACATAACTCCCCTAAATGAGTTCAACACAACCTAATTCATTTCTACATTTCTCGAAACATAGTCCAGAAAAAAATAAAAATAAAACCACCTTTGATACTACTTTTTAATTACCTAAACCAAATCACCTATTCTAGGTCAAAGTTCCACATGACCCCATGCATTCCTCCCCATACACAAGAGGTTTCCAACTAGCAGTGAGGGTCAAAACATCATACTTGTGGATATTATACCCTTGGTATAGAAAATTTTGCATCAAAACATAAAATTTCACAAATAAAGTGAATAATAAAATTTTTATAACAGATGACCTGGTGGGTATCTCAAGTTGTGCGAGGTAATAAAAAAATATCCCCAAAGTATAAGGTCAAACATAGTATGAGAAAGTAATAAGAAAAATAAATAAGACTTTGTGGCATCACTCCAGATTCCATTAAAGTATCACTTCTCAACCCAAGATCCATCTCCTTAGCTCTATATCTTTGGGCCCTTTCCCTTTCTTAGATCATGTATCATGAAGTATTCATGTGTATCAAGATTATCATACAGAATATGAGTATAAAATCAATAGTACACCACTAATGGGTCTTTAAACATATGTGGACATGTATAAAAGGTGTATGGAATGATAATAAAGTTAATGGGCCCACACAAATTAGTGAAACATCAAGTCATCATGCGCTAACCAGGATGATAAAAAACCCCAACCATACCTAACTCTGATCCATATTAGAAGAGTAGTCACAATAGATAGTCACATGACTCGTATCATGCCAGTTTTTCACATAAGGATCAACACAATAAGTTGTGTACATATATTCTATGATTCACCTCAAAGGAAAAATCCTCACCTGGCATTAAGGTTTATCCATGATACACCTTTAAGAAGTAGTCAACCATCTCATCCAACCAACCATAGTTATACAATTATCATCATCACATGATGGAATGTCCACTATGAACCTTTTGATTCTTAATAAATATATTAGTATATCAGGGTCAATATCTCATCATCACAATGCATCTAGCTCTAACACATAGTATTGGTACAACATAAATCTCTCCACAACTCATTCCATCGGCTCAGTTATCATCACACCTCGACTCATACCACCAGCTAGGTGTGGACCACATTCCAACTCATGGATCTATACCTTTATGAAATCCCAACTATTATTGGAAATTCCTTCCATATCTCAATACTTTCCATAATGTCATTTCAGAGTCATTGGTTTGCAGTCATGTACCCATGTTCCCCCTCTGAGGATTCAACTAGTCTTCCTTGAGAAACCTATAATCTTGATACCATCATCAATGTTCCAAAAATCTATATTACATCCACAAGTAAGAAAAACATATAAAATCACAAGAAACATTTATCAAGGAAAGTTTTTCACAAAAACACGTGCACCCATATTCAAATTAATCAATAATATGTCTCATGGGCTAGAATTTCATGCACAATCAAGTCATAAAAAACAATGACATGCAATATCGCTATACATAAAGGAACTTCCTACCTCAAGAGTGATACCAACACCAATATTTTCAAGATTTGATTCCAAAATCACACCTATACACTAAATAGTTCAATCTCACATGCTAAGAATCTATAAAACCAAACTCAAATCGTTACAAAAGAGGTTCTTGAAAAATATTCAAGAAGAATATAGAGACATAGGCATAAATATTTGATTCATACCAATATTAGGAAGTAAATACAAGTATATTTGAAGAGGAACTCTCCTAGAATCACCAAAATTTAATCCTCTAATGCTGGGGATGAATCTAAGATTTTTAATGTCAAATGTGTTCTATAAGAATCCCTAGATTCCCATAACTTCTTAGAGGAATGGATGGAAAGTGGAAGGGCTCAAGGGGCCTCAAGAATGTATAAGAAAATTGGAATAAAAAAAGAATCATATAAAAAAGAATTTGGATACATCATAATGGGTCTCAAATAAGTAAAAACTATGATGTAAGGGATATGTATATATCGTATTGGTTTCTAGTCAAAGCATTTCTAGAATACATTTCATAGAAAATATTGAGATCCTATAAACATGGTAAAGGGATCACATTGTAGAATTGAAAATCTAAATAAGAAGGGAATGTTGTATCCCCGATCTATGGTGTAGTGACCCTAAAATTGGTATAAACACCCAAGATCCACCTTTCAAACCGTAATACCACAACCAATGCTAAAAAACACAGCTATACCAAAATAACCAAAACATTCAAAATAAACTTCTACATAGTAGTTCTCTAATCATTTCATAGCCACACCCACCATGACATGGAATAATCCTCCATTCCATAACACTGCTCTGAAGCTAAAATTCCAGCCCAAGTCCTTTAGAAAGTCTCAAAAACACAATTAAGGTATGATGAATCTTCAATTAACATACCTTGAAAATTCATGAGTGTTACAATATAGTTCATACATCACTACATATCCTAGATTAATTGATAAAAAATCTAGATGTATTTCTGATAAGAGATATATCATCCCAGTATATATTATGGTGTGGAAAGATCTAACATGAATGAGGAAATCATGCATTGGAAGGGGATTAGTATTGAGGGAATTTAAAATTAAATCCAAAATATATGGTTCAGAAATCCCTATATGTAATTAGGTAATATAATTCAAGCTATATTATGTTCCTATAAAATGGTTGGTTGATGATTTACAACTGGGTTAAAATATAGACTTCATATGTCACTACATAACTTGGAGTAATTGGAATCAATCCACATGTTGTTCCTATAAAAGATACCCTCTATATATATATATATCATATATGATTGAGGAATGTTTTTATATCCTGGTATTAGAATAATAAAATTCTTTATGACTATACCTTGGACAAAAATCTTTGTATTTTTCACATATTTCACTAATGAATGGACTCGGTATAAGACTATACAAATATGGGAAGCCCAAGTGTCCAGACATACTTCTTCAGAATGGGGAAATTTTATCCAATCATGGGATTATGGATACAATACATAAACCATGTATTGATAATTTGAATTTATATACACATGTTTTATACATGTATTTAACTTTTAATTATACATAATTCGATAATGCACTAGACTTTGGTGAAATTTTACAGAAACTAGGAATTAAATATTGAAAGGGGATGTTTCTAAAAAATAGAAAAACAATCTTTACACATCGTGAAAGGATTTCATAATGTGTATTCCTCATTCACATCATCCCTAAGGACCAAATTCTAACCCATTAATATTTACATGATGAGAATTTAGTATATGACGTGTAAATACATTACACATTGTGAGATCTTCAAAATCAAAATCCTTTTGAAATTATATGACATGAAGGCAATAAAATACATGAATCACATAATCTAAGTGAAGAATTTACATGATTTGAAATTTTTTAGATCTTATCCTATCAAATATATAGGCTATGGATTTCACAAGATATAAGATTTATTAGAGAGGATTGTGGATCTGAAGTACATGGCATGAAATCCACTAACAAAACATGAACAAGTCAAGGAATAATTCAATTAAAGCCATTACATGATTTGAATACATTACACATCAATTTATTTTAGAGCCTATAAATATTTGAGTTCCCTCCACCACATACAGAGATATTGGAAACTGATTTATCTCTTATTTTATTTCACGTTTCTTCTCTACTTCTCATTCGAACTCAATTTTAATCCATTCCTTTACCATTTTTATCAATTCTACTAATGTTACTTATCATTCTATGTTTATGGATTATTCATGATTTTTCCATTTTTGTTCCAACTTTTTTTTATACCATTTTCCATTCAACATCAATTGTTGCATGATCTTTCATTCTCAATTCATCTAAGTGAGTTTTTAATTGATTTTCAATTATTTAAATTGTGTATTGTTTAACTATGATTTTTTTATTAAAATGAAAATAATTCTTCTCATTTTCATATTTTTTTAAAATCTTCATGCAAAAATAATCTACCTAGGGTTATGGGTATAGAGTAAGGGTGTGGATAATCTTAATGAATCTATAAATGAAAACATGGTAACCCTATGGATAGTAATTAGGTTAAAAACAAATATTTATCTAATTAGTTTTTGAGATCCTGACCATGGGGGTGTAATTGAATGAACATGGCCTAATTGGTGTTCATAAGATTATGACTGTTATCCTATGAAACTTTTTTTCTATATATTCTAGGTATACTGCATCTAGGTTGTTAGCTATATCTAGACCAAGGAATAGTTTCATATTTGGTATATACAATTTGTTTGACCAAAACCAATTGGTGAACTTTTCACCACTTTTCAAATTGATCCATAGTTCTATAACAAGTTATATTTAGGAGTAGCCTTATGATTGAACCCCGAAAAAGACCCTAAACCCCATTATCCTTCTTGAATTTAAATCCAAGCTATGTAAATATAGAAAACACAAACCTGGAGAAATATCATTAGGAATCTTAATTTAGGGTTTCTATCTATGGGTTTTCTACCTTCGAGTTGTCAATGTGGGTTCAAACACAAACTGAATCTTTACTATTCCTTTATACTTGAGGATAATTTGGTATATAAATTTCAAAAATGATCATGTTTGGAAAATTTAACAATGTCTTTTGGATGCATTAAATTTTGTGGATGTTTTCAGGGACTGGTGTTTCCTAAGAATGGTATCATTTGATTCAAACCTTATATTATCTCACCCCCTTCATTTTCCCCTTTTCTTTTTTATTATTCTCCCTAATGAATGTACCTTCATCTTCTCTTTTTGTTGGATAGTGTGTATTCCAATATCCCTAGACTCATTCTAAGAGCCTAAATTCATAATAAATTATTCCTTTCAGTCTCTATATCGATACATTTAGAGATTCATATTGATGATTCATAATTGTTTAATGTAATGATATTTCCCTACCTTACTAACTAATCCTCCAATATAAACACCATAAAAATAAGGGAGAGTGTCCACTACTATAGGAGTTCTCCATAATGGATTACATCTTGTCATCTATCAGTGGTGTTTCACCCAACACTATACTCCATCCTATTTTGGTGAATTCTTATAAAATCAAACCTGGACTCATCTATATGATCCCTAACGTGAGGAATTTTAGTGAACTTTAAATAGAGGACTCTGATGAAAATATATCAAATTTTCTAGAGGTCTAAAACATATTTTGGAATCGAGGTGTATCAATAGAATCCATTAGACTCTGTGTCCTCCCATTCTCCTTGTAAAAATAGCCAAGTATTGGATGAAAAGTTAAGCTCCCAAGTCCATCATGACTTGGGAAAAACTATAAAAAAAAGTAGATAAATAATTCTCACTAATCTGAACCTCGAAGTTAAGGAATGAAATTCAAAATTTTACTCATGTGGAGGGAAACTTATTATGGGTTTTATGGGACCGATTCAATGAACTGTCTCATAAATTCCCACATAACAAAATCAATGTGTGGCTGAAACTAAAAACCTTTTATCAAGGAATCCAACATGCTTACCAAAATCTAGTAAATTCTACTACCAATGTAGGACTAATGCTCAAAATTCCAAAATTCATCATAGTAATTCTAGATATGGTCTCCCATAATTCTTGTATGTGCTAGAGTGATCAAGGAAAACCTCAATGTGGAATACATAAAGTGGTATAGAATATTCACCTTGAATCCCAATTGGTGGATTTGATAAAGATGATTGAGTTATTTCATCTACCTAAAGCAACACCAGAACCTCTTTCCCCTATGATGGAAGTCCAGACATGTGAAATGTACAGAGAGCCTCACCCATACTAGTATTATCAAGTTGTGCTAGAAGAAAATCAAAGCTAGGATTGTAATTATGTTAATGAAATTAAATAAAATTAGTTGTTTCAACAACCCCAATAGTATCAATAACAATAATATCAACAGAAACCAACTTAATAGACACTCTAGAAAAACCAAGTTTATTATCAACAAATTAGTGTTCCAGTTCTATCAAGAAATTAGATACCACCTGTGTACCCACCTTAAGGTCCATCTCCTTGACTACAGTAGTAATTTAAATAACCTATTCCACTAAGAGATCATTTTTTTACACCTTCTCAATAGTATAGATTTCAGTAAGATTCTCTAAGACCACCAAAGAAATCCCAAACTATTAAATATAATCTTGAAAACCTTGTAACCTACAACATGCAAAAAACATACCAGGGGATGATGACATAAAAAACTTAAATGAATAACCAAAGGTATTCTCTCCAAAACCTTGATCACCATGTGGTCCAAATATCAAAGACTTTATCATACTAATTACTAGGTACATTACCAAATCATACCAAGACACGCTCGATAGAGAAGGTAAAGGTGGTGGTTCTTAGGAGTGGAAAAGTAATATACTTTCAGTATCTGATTAAAGGTGAGAAAAATATGCTTGATTAACCTGATGAACGTATGATAGTCATCATAAAGGTTGAAGATGATATCACATTAGAAGCCGGTCATGAAAAAAACATGTATTCAAAACTAACTGAAGAAGCTCTGATACAAGAGAAACCAGGAAAAAAAAAAGACGTCTATATAGCACCACCAGCTTACAAACCCCCTCTCCACTTATTAGAATGGACGATACAAGGAAATTTTGAGGATAAATATAAGTTTATAGAGATGTTTAAGCAATTACACATCAACATGTGCTTTACTAAATCCATCAATAAAATACCTTCCTATGAAAAATTCTTAAAATCATTGTTTTCCAATAAAAAATGGAACACCTAGGATTTATCCCTATAAATGATTAATGCTCCATTATCATCCAACAGAATCATCCACTTGAGATGTGAGACACTAGATATTTTTCAATTCCTTGAACTATAGGGGAATGAAACTTTGGAAGAGCCTTATTAGATCATGGAAGAAGCATCAATCTCATGCCAATAGCCTTCTTCAAAAAACTATGGCTCAAATAACTGAATCTAATGGGAGTTGAACTAAAATTGGATGACCTATCATTCAATTACCCATGAGGAATTCTCGAGGATGTTATAGTCAGAGATGAAAAATTAATCTTTCCTATGGATTTACTTATCTTAGAAATGGGCGAAAAAGTAAAAGTTCCTATTATAAAAAGATGGCCAATTTTCACCACTAGGAAAGAATAAATTGACATGAATCAAAAGATACTAATTTTCATATTTGGAAAAAAAATATGCGGCGTTTGACTTATTAAAGTCCTCCAAGAAAAGAAATGACACATTCGACTGTCAATCCATATTTATTATTGATAAGGGAGATGGTTTCATGACCATTTAAGATGATATATAGAAATATCCCCTAATGAAGATGACGGTACTGACTATGAGGATGTAAATTTCATTAAAAATCTGATAAGGGATCTTATACAACCATTTATACCCTCAGTCATCAAGCCACCAATGCTGGAATTAAAACCTCTATCGAGCACCCTAAAGTACCCATTATTAGATATTGTAGCTACACTTACAGCCATTATTATCTCATAAATAACTCAATTATAAGAATAAACACTAATTTATGTCTCAAAAGGCACAAAAATTAAATTTCATTGGGATTGGATGACATTAAAGGGATTATTCCTCACCATATTCACCCACAAGATTTTATTGGGAGAAGGTTCTAAGCCCAAACATCATCCCCAGAGGTGAATCACCCATATAATGAACAGAGTAGTCAAAAAGGAAGAACATGATCTTATAGATGATAGAATAATTTTTTCAATATCTTACAGTGAGTGGGTGATCCCACTATAATTCATTCTAAAGAAATTTATCTCAACAATCGTTACAAATAATAAAGAGGAGTTAATCTAAAATTGAACCCTTACTGGATGGTGAGTATTCATTTACTATCGAAACCTTGACAAGTAAACCCAAAAGGATCATTTCCCATTAATATTCATGGATCAAATGCTTGATAGAATAACTAGTCATTAATTTTATTACTTCTTGGATAGATATTTCAAGTACAATGAAATCATAGTCAACACAAAAGATTACTTTGAAACTAATTTTATATGTAATTTTGGAACTTTTTCCTATATGTGAATGTATTTTAAAATTTGAAACACCCCATTTAATTTTCAATGATGTATGAAATATATATTTCATGATATGAAGGAGTAATTCATGGGGATCTTTATGGATGATTTCTTAGATTATGGAAGATCCTTATACGTCTATCTTAGTAATTTGGATTTACTCATGCAACGATGTTATCAAAATTTCTTGTTATTAAACTAGGAAAAATACACTTTATTATATAAGAATGCATATTAAATAGAAAAAAAATATCAATTAAATGTATGGAAGTTGATCCATTGAAAATTAAATTCATTACAGACTTACCTTATACTATAACCTTAAAAGGAATAAGGAATTTTTGGGCCACGTGGGATTCTATCACCACTTCTTACAAGAATTTGTGAAAACAATCACTCTCATTGACACACCTATTATCAAAGGAAACATTTTTAGATTTTAAAAAAGATATTTATAAGTCATTAAAGACTTTAAAAATCATCTAGGTGGCCACTCTTGTCATCATTTCAATAGATTTTGACAAGGAATTTTAGCAGATGTATGACACCAACGATTTAGATATAGGTAATTTTTAAAGAATTTGGTTTGGATATATATTTTTTCCCATATATTATTTCATTCATACACTAAATAAATCTTGATTCAATTATCCAACACCCTGAAAAGTAACTAATGGCAGTATTCTATTCCATTGAAAATTTTCATTCATACCTTTTATTTTCCAAAGTAGTGGTTTATACCGATCATGCATAACTAAAATAACTATTGAGTAAAAAGGATGCCAAAAGGTGGTTGATATAGTAGATACTACTGCTAAAAGATTTATATGTTGTCATTAAGGAAAAAAATGTAACAAATAACATCATTGATGATCACTTTTATAGACTCCCAATTCCCAACATTGAGGACAGTGAAAATATAAGCATTGATGATGGCTTACTCAAGGAAAGATTGTTCAGAATAAATTCATTGGCATGCCTGTGGTTTTATGATATTTCAAATTATCTTTCCATGGGATTTCCCTACCCAAACTTATCTTATCAAAAAAGTAAAAAGTTTTTCTTAAATGCTTCACATTACTACTAGGATAAGCCTCTGTTATTGAAGTTTTGGCTGATGGACTAATGTGGCATTTCATTCGAGAAGATCAAATACAATGTGTGCTTAACAAGTATCACACGTCACTAGCTAAGAGAATCATGGGCCTGAATGTACCATGACAAAAATCTTTCAGAGTGAATTATCCGAGCCTACAATCTATCAGGATGCAAGGAACTTCATTCAAAGTTTTGATCGGTTCCAACAAACATATACCATTTTTATATAAATTAAATGCACCGAAATCAGATCCTAGAAGTTGAAATATTCATTATATGGGGAATCAATTTTATGGCTCCACTCCTAAATACTCATGGTAAATTTTATATCATGGTCATTATGGACTATATCTTCACGTGGGTATAATCTGAGGCTACCACTCACGACTCAGAAAATTTTTTAATGATTTTTTATAGAAAAATATATTTTCCAGATTTAGATTTCCCTGATTACTCATTAGTGGTTGGGGAACTCATTTTGATAATAATGATATGAATTTATTTCTTACAGCATCTAATATTATAATATAAGTTTTTTCCACCCACAGACTAGTTGGAAAGTGGAACTATCTTATATAGAGATTAAAAAATCTATATATGTCGGTGAACATAAGTATAAAGGACTATAATGTTAAATTGGCTTACATACTTTGGGTGTATCATACAGCATATATAACATCCAGTGATACTACTTCATTTTTCATTGTATATGGAAAGATTTATCACCTTCCAGTGTGTTGGTCGGAGTAGATTACTCAAGAGGGGGGTGAATTGAGTATCTAAAAAAATTTATGTTAAAAATTGGTTCTTTAATAATTTCCCCCAATTAAAAATATAATCAGAGTCAGTTTTTAGAGAATTTATAAAGTTCATGAATGTTCAATTAATTTCTCCAAATATTGATTAGTTATTAGATATTCTAATTTAAATATTATTATAACTTTTGAAACTATCCTATGGTTTCAAAACAATTAAAAACACTTTCTAAACTAATTATCAAAGTTCTATTCCGTTTTATGTTAAATGTAATAAACACATATTAAAACAAAAAATTAAAAACAAAGTGAATAAAAGAAATAGGTTCAATCTCAAAATGAGACTTATTCCTCTCCACTTAGTGATCACCTACAACCAATAAGTTTAACTTAATAAATAGTTTGATCCATACCCTGGATCGGGGCTCACAACATCACACAAGGCTGTCCAGGTCACACTTGACCTCTACCACAGTTATTCATGGAAAAAATAATAAAAAGGTCACACATAACCTCTTCCATTGTTCTACGTGGGATACAAGAGATAATAATGAGAGTGAGTTTGAGGATATCAAGTATCCTTTAGTTATGCAAAGGACACAGTGTGTGTTAGAGACAGATACACAAAATTCTCCAAAAGGTAAATAAAAGAACACAAGATAGTTAGATATGTATGATAAGGGTTAGAAATATTTTTCTGTTATGCAGTGAGACTCTAGACTTGATTGATATGTTAGAGCTGAAATTTGAGTCCTCTTCGAGAAGTTTCCTCCAAAAACAGAGTATCACAACCTCTTGTACTCTAGCTTCCAGGTGTGAAATGTTCAGATCCTTGATGTTAGGATGTCAAGAGTATCCCAGCATTTTGTTATTGTCTTTTTGATCTCCCAGTATGGTCTAGCTTTGAGTTCATGGAATTTTGATGGAATCTATTGAGTTTCAGAAGTTTTAGTTCTTCTGCTCTTTCTAAATTTCAACACATTCCTTGTATGTCTATCAAAATTTTCATGATCCATCTTGTAATTCATTTATACCTTGAGGTTTAGCAGGCATGAAGATCTCCACGCGTGCATGTACCTTGTACTGTGTAACACCCCGAGATTTTATGAAAAATATTCTTTATAATTTCATTAATGTCTTGTGTTGTACGCTACACCAAAAGGAGCATGCACAACACGTATCCTTGACTTTCCTTACATTACACCCAATCGCGACCTTCCTCGATAGCGTGTGTAGTATGCAGTACCGAGTTTCACTAAAAGAGATATTATTATAATATTATTATGAACTAGCCATTATGAATAGTAATACCCACTTTTTGAAATTTTATAAATTTTATCTTTTAAAATGGACTTCATTTTTGGATTTTTTGTATCAAATTTAGCCTAAGGTGAAATTTTGGTACTTTTCGAATAACTTTCATATTCTGATGAATAGTGAAAATTACTAAATTTTAATTAAAAACAACTTTTTTAATCGAAATTATTAATAGTGATAAATTATTAATTTTAGTGGTTTTAAAGTATATTTAGAATATATTTTTACAATTTAATACAATTTTGGTCATTGGATGTAATTTCACATTTAAACCAGACAAAAAAAAGTGTCAATCTTTTGATAGTTATTATCTCTTAAGAACACGCTATTTGTTTTGACGACGGGAATTGATTTTTAAATTAATTAATGCAATTGATATGTTTTGAATTTGGTAAAATAGACAAAATTTTGGAGTTCATAATATCAAATATAGCTTAGGCCTAATTTTTGGTATTTTTCGTAAAACATTCAATTTTTGATGAATAGTGAAACCTCTAAGTGGTAGTTAAAAAAACTGAATTTTTCATAAAACTTAATTTTACCACTTCTGTGAGTGAAATCTAAAAAATCCGAGAGACATGGTTGATTTCAGTAATTAAAATGTGGTTCAATGAGATGAAAATAATTTTTGGTGAATAGTAACTTTTAACTTTTATTTACCATGGTTAAAAGTAAATAGAGTAATTAAGGGTAAAAATGAAATTATTATTACCCTAACACATGTCCTAATTCTATTGTATAAGTGGAATTCGACCAAAAACAACCTTATGAATAAAAAATGACCATTTACGCCCACTTGGATTAGATTACGACATTTATTATTAATTTATTTAAAGAAGGGTTAAAATAGTTAAAATCGATGTTTAATAAGTAAATCATTTTAATATAGGGTTATACATAAGATAAATTCGACTATAAATATTCATTAGAAAGCTAAAACGATTTCCTACCTAATGATATTTTATTTGTAATTTTTAGACATTAAAAAAGTTAATTTATTTATGACACAATGATGATGCAGTAATTATCTTATTAATAAAATATTGACATAATTGATGATATAAATACCCAAATAAATGTAATTTTAGACTTTTTATGAATTGAAATAATTTTCTAGATTAACATGACATGTTAGTATTGAGTTAATGAACTTTTTTCTAACTAAACATTCTGTTATTATTTTCACAAAAATCAATTAATAAATAGTGTCAAAATTGACATAAAATAGTTTTTAAAACAAATATTATATTATTAATTGTTATTTTATTAATAAAAATCTAAGGTTTGGAAAAATGACTTAGATAAGGTTATATATATTAATAATAAACAACTTGGGGTTCGTTTGGCTGCTTATAGTAAGTTTATTAACCTTATAGTATAAGAACACAAGAAGACACGGTAAAAGTAAAATTATTTAACTTAATGTTAAATATGAATGATAAGGTTAAAATAGGGACCTAATCTTGTCTAAATTCTATTTTATGAGCGGATTTCTACCCATCCCCACCTTAGCTTCGAAATAAATTAATTTGGTGCTATTTAAAAACGAATCTGGCTTTATAATAAAATAATATTTTTAGTTATTCCAAAGGTGCCCCTCTCCTCCCTTATAAAAGGGTACATCCTCCCTCTCTTCATCACACCACTGTTAGCCTTCAAGCTCGGCCAACCCCTGCCAATTTCTCCTCTCCACTTCCCTAGAAACAACCTAGATGTCCGGGTCTTCTTCAAAGACCAATTTTAGTTCCCTAAAAGGAGATCTCAAAGAGGCGCTTTAAAGAAGAGGTAATGTCTGATTACCAATTCTTTCAACTTTATTTCTTCTTCCACTTATTCTTATTTAGTTGTTTCATTATGATGTAATAACATCAGTATCACTCATATACTTATATGTTATTATAAGTATGAAACAACCCTATTTCACCATCTATCCATCCTACGGAAAACGAAATCACACCACGTGCGTACGTACGGAATACCGTCTCCACGCCGTGGTGTAATCTATTCTCCACCACCACCTTACTTGGATGGGTATAATGCTGTAAAGAATAACTATACATAGTTATTATAACATAATACTGATTCTGATATATTATACCATCCACTCCAATTCTATAATTATTGGAACGATATCATCGCTCGTGCGTACGTACGGACTATGGTCTCCACGACGCGATGAGATTCATTCTCCATGATTAACCATACATGAATGATCATAACGTTTATATAATGAATAATAATGAAATATATGATATAATAATGCTACTGGATTTATGTATATATATATTTATGTCATCTATTTAGTTTCATTCAATGCAATAAAGAAACGAAAACAACGTTCATGTGTACGTATGGCCTACCGTCTCCATGAACGGTGTATTTCATTCCTTTTATCGATCTATAATATATATGTATATGATGAATATATATTATATATTAATCTTGTTTTACATTATGGAATTATTTAAATCAGGATATAAGTAATAATATCAAGAAACGACAAGTCGAAACACATACGATAAATGAAAAGATTTTACCCAAAACGATACTTTATCATGAATTTACAAAAGAACGGGTAATATAAAGTCATAAGTGAACCATATATGATATAATAACAATGAATATGATTCTGTAATAAGTCAATAACATTATTTAAATCATTATATAGGGGTTTCAGACACTTACGAAGCAAATCGAACCTAAGGTAAGGGATAATTTTGCAAATCTCATTTTTATATGAGATTGCTTATTCGTAAGTATTTAGTGGGGTTATTTCTATCATCCATGTCCATGTTTTATAAAAGTATTTTCATGTATTTTTAAAGTCATTTTTACCCATTTTTGACTTTTACTACACGGTATGTATGGAATCTTTTTTTACGAGGTACTTTTTGACTTTTCCGGCAAAAGTATGAGAAGAATGTTTTTTTAACTTATACAGAACGAACAAAATTTTTTGGTTTTATAAAGACTTATTTTCATGAAGCTTCCTCTAAAAAATTTTATAACTATTTTCAACAAAATAACTTTCATTTAAAATTCCATGGCATTTTATTAAAAGAAAATGATTTTCAAGAATAAAGGATATTTTCCTCAAGAATTCATTTCGAGTGCTTTATCAAAACTATTTTCCATATAAGATGACATTATTTCATATGTGTAAGTTTCAAGTATAAAGTCTCTATGATTTACATGGTTTCACTTTTCTTATTATGAAATTATATCCATTTGTTTTATATGGATTATGTGATTATGAGATGATATTTATGAAACCCATTTTATTTATTTGGTTACTATGAATGATGTATGTTTATTTTGTCGCACAATTAAGAATGATTTCTTAATGAGATGGGTGGGACCTATATCTCCCTCCAATTCATTGGGTAACGATTTATATCTCATGAGATAGACATGGCTGGAACGGAAAGTTAAACCAGTTCAGTAATACAGGACTGGAACGAGGAGTGAACTCGATTTAGAAAGGTACTATGTCAACTAAGATGGTCTTGGAAGCAATGCCTTGGCTACTATGGAAATCATATCATGTGCTTAATGGTTTCCATAATTACATGTTTTACTCCCATGCTATTTTATCATGCTTAATATTTCTTTATGATCTATTCCTTACGTACTTCCATTGTTTTATGTCATTGCTCTTGATTTTGATGTTTAAAAATTATGTTCACGATTTTAATCTCAAATGTATATGATTCTTTTTATTTTATCCATGCTTACCCTTACGGAGCATTTGATATCACCCTTTGGTATGTTTTATTTCCATAGGTCAGGAAGAAGGTTATTAAGTAGGATATGCCCAAAAGGGACTCTAGATATGATGAAAAAAATGGGAGGTAAAGTAGATGCTTTATGAACCAGTTGTTTATGTTTCCCAGTTTCTAAAGACTCTATACCTATATGGTCCTTTCCTGGTTTTGTTATATGTTGTAATAAGTGTGCTTAAATTCTGAAGTAATGATAATGTATGTAAAGTATGGGTCGCTACAGTTGGTATCAGAGGAAAAGTTTAGTCAACCTTTGGAAACTAGGATGCAAGAACTTTAGTGAGATCCCTATAGATATTTCTAAGGTATGTATAGGGATGTCCCTAAGGTTAAGTATAAGTATAGGTTATAGTGCTAGAATTACGGTAACCTAATATGTTAGATATTGAAGGTACTCCCCCTTTATTATGTTGTTTTCCCTAGCGTGATTTTTGCCTCTCACACTATTCTTTTTGGGTTTTAGACGATGGCTGGAACCCGAAGGAACCGTGTTGATCAATGTAATGGAAAATGCAATGACTGTCCTCCTGAACAAACAAATGTTATGTGAGATGGAGTGAAAAATCTTATTGTTATACTTACACAAGCTATGAATCATTCTGGACTTCGAAATGAGCAGAGAAGGGAACAATATTCTATTGAGTCCTTCATGAGGCAACGTCCACCTTCTTTTAGTGGGTCTTCTGATCCAATTGTATCTGGACAATGGATCATTACCACTGAAAAGATATTTTCAGTTCCTCAATGTTCTGAACATGATAAAGTCATCTTAGCAGTATATCGTTTGGAAGGTGATGATGATCAATGGTGGAATCTTATCAAGAATACGAGGCCAAGAGAAGAAATTGAGTCCATGGAATGGGACGAGTTCAAGAACATAGTTTTCAATAAGTACGTCCCTCATATTCTTCGAACAAAGATAGAGAAGGAGTTTCTTGAACTAAAGCAAAAGGATGATGAATCTGTTGGTATATACGAAGCGAATTTTACAAGGCTTGCAAGGTATGCATCTGAATTTATCATCCAACCTGAAAGTAAAGTTGATCGATTATTCAGTGGATTAAAACCAAGTCTTCGAAGGGAATTATCTATAAGAGACTTCAGTAGCTATTAATAAATTGTGAGTTGTGCTATCAAGGTAGAAATGGAAGTTGGTGTTACTTATCCATCTCATAGTTTTGACAAGAAACGAAAGATGGAGTTCAAGGAGAAATCTCAGAATAATGGTGAAAAGAAGATGAATTTTTCCTTATGCTCAAAGTGTGGAAAGAAGCATGGTGGAGATTGTCTTAAAGGGAATAGAAAATGTTTTAAGTGTGGAAAAGAAGGTCATCTTGCAGCTGAGTGTCAAAGTAATGGAAAAAGGGAATTCTAATGATGTGAATAAATAAAAGACTGCAGAGAACGCACCACCAACACTTCAATTCTTCAAATGTAAGGAACTGGGGCATTATGCTAATAAATGCCCTAATCCAAGGCTTAGTGATGATCGACATGAGAAATCGCTTAAGGCAAAGGACAAAGGGAAGTCACATGCAATCACTGTTGGCGATGTTGAATATGACAACGATGTGGTGGAATGATTAATTGTTTTTGTAATGGGATTCCAAAATAATGTTGTATATAGTATCATGGAATATTGGAATATTTATGTATTGGTCTATTGTGGTATTCAATAATTTTATGGTATCAGTAACCATGGGAAGTGATTGGAATATTTTTGGAAATAAGCTGATATGCGCATAATGAAGAGAAAATGAGAAAATGAAATGTTTAACAGTATTCATGAGCTCATGATTGATATAAGGACTAAGTGATATCATGGTTTGATTATAAATAATTTTGAGGATTTTTGTTTGTGGAAAGTGTTAACTTTTAATAGCATTCATGTTTTCACTAAGGTTCAATGGGTATTCATTCTTCAAGAGAATACATGATTAAAGTATTCACATGTTTTTAATTTGACCAACAATATATATATTATGATATATGGGGATAAATTATGGCATTCACGTGATTTTTATGTGACATTTCAAGTAATCATTTTCTTTATACTATTAGCTTTGACCGAAGTATCTTAGATAAGCCTAAACATTGGAATAGATTATGTTTGACATAAGTTAGTATTTTTTGATAATATTGATGGGATGTTATAGTAATATAGTTTTAGAAAAAGGACAACCTGCAGGATGGGCGACAACCCATCGCGTCGGTCAAGGCTGTGGGAATCAAACCCACAACCGAAGTGCGATTGGCCTTTATCACCTACCATTGGCCTAAAGGAAGTCCTTGTTTAGTAGAAACTAGGTTTATTATGATATAATAAGTATAAGTCCATTTTAGGAACCATATACGATTAATCTCACTATAGATCGACTTATGCTAACCTTTTGTTTGAGACAGATGGAATGACCCGTCATTCTATCACATGATCTTCTAACACTTCACGAATAACAAATTCAACTTCATTTCTTTAAGAGATGAAGTGGAAATTGTTCAAGGCACGAACAACAGTGATATTATACCGAAATAAGGTAAGTATTTATTCTAATTCAAATTCTTCAACTTTAGGGAAATGATTTTGAAAACAAAAAATGTTGTCCTCGTGCTCTTATATCCGATGAATCAGATGGTACCTTAGATCTTCACAAATTTATGGCTTTGTGATTGTTGGATTTTTCATATCCATGTTCTCTACCACTCTCCATCATAACATGATGGTTAGATTTTTCTTCTATATCCATATTTTCACCTATGTTCTCCTACATGGAAACACAGTGATTAGTTAATTTGGGTAACCGTTACATTTCATACTTTATTTTTTAAAGCCAAGTTTTGGTATTCCTTTTTACGATGTGGGTTTCTATTAAAGAAACTTTCGAGTCGTAAACCATTTATAACCCCGACGAATTTTGAGGGCAAAATTCATCTTAAGGGGGGTAGAATGTAACACCCTGAGATTTTGTGAAAATATTCTTTTTAATTTCATTAATGCCTTGTGTTGTACGCTACACCAAAAGAAGCTTGCACAACATGCATCCTTGAATGGCCTTTCATTACACGCAATCACGACCTTCCTCGATAGCGTGTGTAGTACGCAATACCAAGTTTCACTAAAAGAGATATTATTATAATATTATTATGAACTAGCCGTTATGAATAGTAATACCCAATTTTTTAAATTTTATAAATTTTATCTTTTAAAATGGACTTTATTTTTGGATTCACAGTATCGAATTTAGCCTAAGGTGAAATTTTGGTACTTTTCGGATAACTTTCATATTCTGATGAATAGTGAAATTTGCTAAATTTTAATTAAAAACAACTTTTTTAATCGAAATAATTAATAGTGATAAATTATTAATTTGAGTGGTTTTAAAGTATATTTAGAATATATTTTTACAATTTAATACAATGTTGGTCATTGGATGTAATTTCACATTTATGCCAGACATAAACAAGTGTCAATCTTTTGATAGTTATTATCTCTTAAGAACATGCTATATGTTTTGACGACCGGAATTAATTTTTAAATTAATTAATGCAACTGATATGTTTTGAATTTGGTAAAATAGACATCATATTTCAGTTCATAATATCAAATATAGCTTAGGCCTAATTGTTTGTATTTTTCATAAAACTTTCAATTTTTGATGAATAGTGAAACCACTAAGTGGTAGTTAAAAACTGAATTTTTCATAAAACTTAATTTTACCGCCTCTGTGAGTGGAATCTCAAAAATCCGAGAGACACGGTTGATTTAAATAAGTAAAATGTGGTTCAATGAGATGAAAATAATTTTTGGTGAATAGTAACTTTTTACTTTTATTTACCACGGTTAAAAGTAAATAGGGTAATTAAGGGTAAAAATGATATTATTATTACCCTAACACATGTACTAATTCTATTGGATAAGTGTAATTTGACCAAAAAAAATCTTAGGAATAAAATATGACCATTTAGTCCCACTTGGATTAGATTAGGACATTTATTATTAATTTATTTAAAGAAGGGTTAAAATAGTTAAAATCAAAGTTTAATAAGTAAATCATTTTTAATATAGGGTTATATATAAGATAAATTCGACTATAAATATTCCTTAGAAATATAAAAATATTTCCTACATAATGATATTTTATTTGTAATTTTTAGACATTAAAAAAGTTAATTTATTTATGACACAAAGATGATGCAGTAATTATCTTATTAATGAAATATTGACATAATTGATGTTATAAATACCCAAATAAATGTAATTTAAGGCTTTTTATGAATTCAAATTATTTTCTAGGTTAACATGACATGTTATTATTGATTTAATTAACATTTTTTGAACTAATCATTCTGTTATGAGTTTCACAAAAATCAATTACAAAATAGTGTTAAAATTGACATAAAATAGTTTTTAAAACAAATATTATATTATTAATTGTTATTTTCTTTTTAAAAATCTATGGTTAGGCCAAATGACTTATCTAATGCTATATATATTAATACTAAACAACATGGGGTTCTTTTGGCTTGTTATAGTATGTTTATTAACCTTATATTGTAAGAACACAAAAAGACACAGTAAAAGTAAAATTATCTAACTTAAAGTTAAATATAAATGATAAGGTTAAAATAGGAACCTAAACTTGTATAAATTCTATTGGATGAGAGGAGTTCGACCCATACCCACCTTATCTTCGAAATAAATCAATTTGGAGCTATTTAAAACCGAATTTGGCTTTATAATAAAATAATATTTTTCGTTTTTCCAAAAGAGCCCCTCTCCTCCCTTATAAAAGGGCACCCCCTACCTCTCTTCCTCAGACCACTTTGAGTCTTCAAGGTCGGCCAACCCCGGCCAAATTCTCTTCTCCACTTCCCTAGAGACATACTATAGGTCTTTTTCTTCTTCAAAGACCAATTTTAGTACCCTAAAAGGAGATCTCAAAGAGGCGCTTCAAAGAAGAGGTAATGTCCGTTACCAATTATTTGAACTTTATTTCTTCTTCCACTTCTTCTTCATTAGTTGTTTCATTATTAAGTAATAACATCAGTATCAATAATATAATGATATGTTATTATAAGTATGAAACAACCCTATTTCACCATCTATCCATCCTACGGAAAATGAAATCACTGCGCGTGCATACGTACGGAATACTGTCTCCACGCCGTGGTATAATCTGTTTTTCCAACACCACCTTACTTGGATGGGTATAATGGTGTAAAGAATAACTATACATAGTTATTATAACATCATACTGATTATGATATATTATACCATCCACTACAATTCTATAATTATGGGAACGATATCATCGCTCGTGCATACGTACGAACTACCGTCTCCACGACGCGATGAGATTCATTCTCCATGATTAACCATACATGAATGATCATAAAGTTTATATAATGAATAATAATAAAATATATGATATAATAATGCTACTGTATTTATGTATATATATATATATATATGTCATCTATTTAGTTTCATTCAATGCAATAAGGAAACAAAAACAGTGTTCATGCGTACGTACGGCCTACCGTCTCTATGAACGGTGTATTTGATTCCTTTTATAGATCTATAATATATATGTATATGATGACTATATATTATATATAAATCTTGTTATAAATTCTGTAATTCTTTAAATCAGGATATAAGTAATAATATCAAGAAACAAGAAGTCGAAACACATACGATCAATGAAATGATTTTACCCAAAACGATACTTTAACATGAATTTACAAAAGAACGGGTAATATAAAGTAATAAGTGAACCATATATGGTATAACAACAATGGATATGATTCTTTAATAAGTCAATGACATTATTTAAATCATTATATATGGGTTTTGGACACTTAGGAAGCAAATCGAACCTAAGGTAAGGGATAATTTTCCAAATCTCATTTTTATTTGAGATTGCTTATTCGTAAGTATTTACTGGGGTTATTTCTATCATCCATGTCCATGTTTTATAAAAGCATTTTCATGTATGTTTAAAGTCATTTTTACCCATTTTTTGACTTTTACTACATGGTATGTATGGAATATTTCTATTACGAGGTACTTTATGACTTTTCCGGCAAAAGTACGAGAAGAATGGTTTTTTAACTTATACAGAACGAACGGATTTTTATGGTTTTATAAAACCTTATTTTCATGAAGCTTCCTCTAAAACATTTTATGACTATTTTCAACAAAATAATTTTCATTTAAAATTCCATGTCATTTTATTAAAAGAAAATTATTTTCAACATTAAAGGATATTTTCCTCAAGAATTCATTTCAAGTGATTTATCAAAACTATTTTCCATATAAGATGACATTATTTCATATGTGTATGTTTCAAGTATAAAGTCTCTATGATTTACATGGTTTCACTTTTCATATTATGAAATGATATCCATCTCTTTTATATGGATTATGTGATTATGGGATGATGTTTATGAAACCAATTTTATTTATTGGGTTACTATGAATGATGTATGTTTACATTGTGGCACAAGTAAGAATGATTTACTTATGAGATGTGTGGGACCTATATCTCCCTCCAATGAATTGGGTAAAGATTTATATCTAATGAGATATACATGGCTGGAACGGAATGTTAAACTGGTTCAGTAATACAGGACTTGAACGAGGAGTGAACTCGATTCAGAAAGGGACTTTGTCCACTAAGACGGTCTTGGAAGCATTGCCTTGGCTACTATGGAAATCATATCATGTGCTTAATGGTTTCCACAATTACATGTTTTACTCTCATGCTATTTTATCATGCTTAATGTTTCTTTATGATCTATTCCTTACGTACTTCCATGTTTAATGTCATTGCTCAATATTTTGATGTTTAAAAATTATGTTCATGATTTTAAGCTCAAATGTATATGATTTGTTTTATTTTATCCATGCTTACCCTTACGGAGAATTTGAGCTCACCCTTTTATATGTTTTATTTCCACAGGTCAGGAAGAAGGTTATTAAGTAGGATATGCCAAAAAGGGAATCTAGATATGATGAAATAAATGGGAGGCAATGTAGATGCTTTATGAACCAGTTGTTTATGTTTCCCAGTTTCTAAAGACTCTATACCTATACGGTCCTTTCCTGGGTTGTTATATGTTGTAATAAGTGTGCTTAAATTCTGAAGTAATGACAATGTATGTAAAGTATGGGTCACTACAGTTGGTATCAGAGGAAAGGTTTAGTCAACATTTGGAAACTAGGATGCGGGAACTTTAGTGAGATCCCTATTGATATTTCTAAGGTATGTATAGGGATGTCCCTAAGGTTAAGTATAAGTATAGGTTATAGTTATAGAATTACGGTAACCTAAGATGTTAGATATTGAATGTACTCCCCCTTTATTATGTTGTTTTCCCTAGCGTGATTTTTTCCTCTCACACTATAATTTTTTGGGTTTTAGATGATGGCTGGAACCCGAAGGAACCGTGTTGATCAATGTAATGGACAATGAAATTATTTCCCCCTAAACAAACAAATGTAATGGGAGATGGAGTGAAAAATATTATTTCTATACTTACACAAGCTATGAATCATTCTGGACTTTTAAATGAGAAGAGAAGGGAACAATATTCTTCTGATTCCTTCATGAGGCAATGTCCAACTTCATTCAGTGGGTCTTCTGATCCACTTGTTGCTGAACAATGGATCATTACCACTGAAAATAAAGTTTCAGTTCTTCAATGTTCTGAACATGATAAAGTCATCTTAGCAGTATATCGTTTGGAAGGTGATGCTGATCAATGGTGGAATATTATCAACAATACAAGGCCAGAGATGAAATTGAGTCCATGGAATGGGAAAAGTTAAAGAACTTATTTTTCAATAAGTAACTCCCTCGTATTCTTTGAACAAAGATGGATAAGGAGTTTCTTGAACTAAAGCAAAAGGATGATGAATCTGATGGTATATACGAAGTGAATTTTACAAGGCTTTCAAGGTATGCATCTGGCTTTATCATCCAACCTGAAAGTAAAGTTGATCGATTCTTCAGTGGCTTAAAACCAAGTATTCAAAGGGCATTAGCTATAAGAGACTTCAGTACCTGTGAAGAAATTTTGCGTTGTGCTATCAAGGTAGAAATGGAAGTTGTTGTTACTTATCCATCTCATAGTTTTGACAAGAAACAAAAGATGGAGTTCAAGGAGAAATCTCAGAATAATGGGGAAAAGAATATGAATGTTTCCTTATGCTCAAAGTGTGGAAAGAAGCATGGTGGATATTGTCTTAAAGGGACTAGAAAATTTTTTAAGTGTGGAAAAGAAAGTCATCGAGCAGCTGAGTGTCGAAGTAATGGAAAAAGTGTTTCTAATGATGTGAATAAAGAAAAGACTGCAGAGAACGCACCACCAACACTTCAATACTTCAAGTGCAAGGAAATGGGGCATTATGCTAATAAATGCCCTAATCTAGGGGTTAGTTATGATCGACATGAGCAACCGCTTAAGGCAAAGGACAAAGGGAAGTCACATGCGATCACTATTGGTGATGTTGAATATGACAACGATGTGGTGGAATGATTATGTGTTTATGTAATGGGATTCCAAAATAATGTGCGTATATAGTATCATGGAATATTGGAATATTTATGTATTGGTCTATTGTGGTATTCAATAATTTTATGGTATCGGTAACCATGGGAAGTGATTGAGATATTTTTGGAAATAAGATGATATGTGCATAATGAAGGGAAAATGAGAAAATGAAATGTTTAACAGTATTCATTATCTCATGATTGTTATAAGGACTAAGTGATATCAGTGTTTGATTATAAAGAATTTTGATGATTTTGGTTTGTGGAAAGTGTTAACTTTTAACTGCATTCATGTTTTCACTAAGGTTCAATGGTTATTCATTCTTCAAGAGAATACATGATTAAGGTATTCACATGTTTGTAATTTGACCAACAAGATATATCTTATGATATATGGGGATAAATTATGGCATTCACGGGATTGTTATGTGACATTTCAAGTAATCATTTTCTTTATATTATGATCTTGGACCAAAGTATTTTAGATAATCCTAATGATTGGAATGGATTATGTTTGACATAAGTTAGTATTTTTCGATATTATTGATGGGATGTTATAGTAATGTAGTTTTAGAAAAAGGACGACCAGCAGGATGGGCAAAAGCCCATCACGTCGGACAAGGCTGTGGGAATCGAACCCACAACCGAAGTGTGACTGGCCTCTATCCCCTACCACTGGCCTACAGGAAGTCCCTATTTAGTAGAAACAATTTTTATTATGATTTAATAAGTATAAGTCCATTTTAGTAACCATATACGATTAATCTCACTATTGATCAACTTATGCTAATCTTTTGTTTGAGACAGATGGAATGACCCGTCATTCTATCACATGATCTACTAACACTTCACGAATAACAAATTCAACTTCATTTCATTAAGAGATGAAGTGGAAGTTGTTCAAGGCACGAAAAACAGTGAGATTGTACCAAAATAAAGTAAGTATTTATTCTAATTCAAATTCTTCCACTTTAGGGAAATGATTTTGAAAACCAAAAATGTTGTCCTCGTGCTCTTATATCCGATGAATCAGATGGTACCTTAGATCTTCCCAAATTTATGGCTTTGTGATTGTTGGCTTTTTCATAGCCATGTTCTCTACCACTCTCCATCATAACTTGATGGTTAGATTTTTCTTCCATATCCATATTTTCACCTATGTTCTCCTACATTGAAACACAGTGGTTATTTAATTTGGGTAACCGTTACGTTTCATACTTTAATTTTTAAATCCATGTTTTGGTATTCCTTTTTACGATGTGGGTTTCTATTAAAGAAACTTTCGAGTTGTAAACCATTTATAACCCCGACGAATTTCGAGGGTGAAATTCATTTTAAGGGGGGTAGAATGTAACACCCTGAGATTTTATGAAAAATATTCTATTTAATTTCAATAATTTCTTGTGTTGTACGCTACACCAAAAGGATCTTGCACAACACCTTGACTTTCCTTGCATTACATGTAATCACGACCTTCCTCGATAGCGTGTGTAGTACGCAATACCGAGTTTCACTAAAAGAGATATTATTATAATATTATTACAAACTAGCCGTTATGAATAGTAATACACACTTTTTTAAATTTTATAAATTTTATCTTTTAAAATGGACTTTATTTTTGGATTCGGAGTATCGAATTTAGCCTACGGTGAAATTTTGGTACTTTTTGGATAACTCTCATATTCTGATGAATAGTGAAAATTACTAAATTTTAATTAAAAACAACTTTTTTAATCGAAATAATTAATAGTGATAAATTATTAATTTGAGTGGTTTTAAAGTATATTTAGAATATATTTTTACAATTTAATACAATGTTTGTCATTGGATGTAATTTCAAATTTAAACCAGACATAAACAAGTGTAAATCTTTGGATAGTTATTATCTCTTAAGAACAAACTATTTAGTTTAACGATGGGAATTAATTTTTAAATTAATTAATGAAACTGATATGTTTTAAATTTGGTAAAATAGACATCATTTTTGATTTCATACTATCAAATATAGCTTAGGCCTAATTTTTGGTATTTTTCTTAAAACTTTAAATTTTTGATGAATAGTGAAACCACTAAGTGGTAGTTAAAAAACTGAATTTTTCATAAAACTTAATTTTACCGCTTCTGTGAGTGGAATCTCAAAAATCTAAGAGACACGATTGATTTCAATAAGTAAAATGCAGTTCAATGAGATGAAAATATGTTTTGGTGAATAGTAACTTTTTTACTTTTATTTACCACGGTTAAAAGTAAATAGGGTAATTAAGGGTAAAAATGATAATATTATTACCCTAACACATGTACTAATTCTATTTGATAAGTGTAATTTGACCAAAAAACAACCTTAGGAATTAAATATTACCATTTAGGCCCACTTGGATTAGATTAGGACATTTATTATTAATTTATTTAAAGAAGGGTTAAAATAGTTAAAATCAAAGTTTAATAAGTAGATCATTTTTAATATAGGGTTATACATAAGATAAATTAGACTATAAATATTCATTAGAAAGCTAAAACGATTTACTACATAAGGATAGTTTATTTGTAATTTTTAGACATTAAAAAAGTTAATTTATTTATGACACAAAGATTATGTAGTAATTATCTTATTAATAAAATATTTACATAATTGATGTTATAAATACCAAAATAAATGTAATTTAAGACTTTTTATGAATTAAACTAATTTTCTAGGTTAACATGACATGTTATTATTTATTTAAATAACTTTTTTTGAACTAATCATTCTGTTATGAGTTTCACAAAAATCAATTACAAAATAGTGTCAAAATTTACATAAAATAGTTTTTAAAACAAATATTATATTACTAATTGTTTTTTTATTCCTAAAAATCTATGGTTCGGCAAAATGACATTGATAAGGATATATATATTAATACTAAACAACATGGGGTTCTTTTATCTTATTATAGTAAGTTTATTAACCTTATAGTGTAAGAACACAAAAAGACACGGTAAAAGTAAAATTATCTAACTTGAAGTTAAATATAAATGATAAGGTTAAAATAGGAACCTAAACTTGTATAAATTCTATTAGATGAGAGTATTTTGACCCATACCCACCTTAGCTTCGAAATAAATCAATTTGGATCTATTTAAAATCGAATTTGGCTTTATAATAAAATAATATTTTTAGTTTTTCCAAAAGATCCCCTCTCCTCCCTTATAAAAGGGCACCTCTTCCCTCTCTTCCTCACACCACATTGAGCCTTCAAGGTCGGAAAAGCCCTGACAAATTCTATTCTCCACTTCTCTAGAGACATCCTATAGGTCTTGGTCTTCTTCAAAGACCAATTTTAGTACCCTAAAAGGAGATCTCAAAGAGGCGCTTCAAAGAAGAGGTAATGTCTGTTACCAATTCTTTCAACTTTATTTCTTCTTCCACTTCTTCTTATTTAGTTGTTTCATTATGAAGTAATAACATCAGTATCACTCATATATTTATATGTTATTATAATTATGAAACAAACCTATTTCACCATCTATCCATCCTACGGAAAACGAAATCACCGCGCGTGCGTACGTATGGAATACCGTCTCCACGCCGTGGTGTAATCTGTTTTTCCAACACCACCTTACTTGGATGGGTATAATAGTGTAAATAATAACTATACATAGTTTTTGTAACATCATAATGATTCTGATATATTATACCATCCACTCCAATTCCATAATTATGGGAACAATATCATCGCTCGTGCGTACGTACGGACTACCGTCTCCACGACGCTATGATATTCATTCTCCATGATTAACCATAAATGAATGATCATAAAGTTTATATAATGAATAATAATGAAATATATGATATAATAATGCTACTGGATTTATGTATATATATTTATTCCATCTATTTAGTTTCATTCAATGCAATAAGGAAATGAAAACAGCGTTCATGCGTACGTACGACCTACCGTCTCCATAAACAGTGTATTTCATTCCTTTTATCGATCTATAATATATATGTATATGATGAATATATATTATATATAAATCATGTTTTACATTCTGAAATTATTTAAATCAGTATATAAGTAATAATATCAAGAAACAACATGTCGAAACACATACGATAAATGAAATGATTTTACCCAAAACGATACATTAACATGAATTTACAAAAGAACGGGTAATATAAAGTCATAAGTGAACCATATATGATATAATAACAATGAATATGATTCTGTAATAAATCAATGAAATTATTTAAATCATTATACAGGGGGTTTGGACACTTACAAAGCAAATCAAACCTAATGTAAGGGATAATTTTGCAAATCTCATTTTTATCCGAGATTTCTTATTCGTAAGTATTTACTGGGGTTATTTTTATCATCCATGTCCATGTTTTATAAAAGTAGTTTCATTTATGTTTAAAGTCATTTTACCCATTTTTGACTTTTACTACATGGTATGTTTGGAATATTCCTATTACGAGGTACTTTTTGACTTTTCTGGCAAAAGTACGAGAAGAATGTTTTTTTAGCTTATACGGCACGAACGGATTTTTATGGTTTTATAAAGCCTTATTTTCATGAAGCTTCCTCTAAAATATTTTATGACTATTTTCAACAAAATAATTTTCATTTAAAATTCCATGGTATTTTATTAAAAGAAAATGATTTTCAAGATTAAAGGATATTTTCTTCAAGAATTCATTTCAAGTTCTTTATCAAAACTATTTTCCATATAAGATGACATTATTTCATATGTGTATGTTTCAAGTATAAAGTCTCTATGATTTACATGGTTTCACTTTTCTTATTATGAAATGATATCCATTTCTTTTATATGGATTATGTGATTATGGGATGATGTTTATGAAACCCATTTTATTTATTGGGTTACTATGAATGATGTATGTTTATTTTGTGGCACAAGTAAGAATGATTTCTTTATGAGATTGGTGGGACCTATATCTCCCTCCAATGCATTCGGTAAAGATTTATATCTCATGAGATAGACATGGTTGGAACGGCAAGTTAAACCGGTTCAGTAACACAGGACTGGAACGTGGAGTGAACTCGATTCAGAAAGGGACTCTGTCCACTAAGATGGTCTTGGCAGCAATGCCTTGGCTACTATGGAAATCATATCATGTGCTTAATGGTTGCCACAATTACATGTTTTACTCCCATGCTATTTTATCATGCTTAATGTTTCTTTATGATCTATTCCATACATACTTCCATGTTTTAAGTCGTTGCTCAAGATTTTGATGTTTAAAAATTATGTTCATGATTTTAAGCTCAAATGTATATGATTTGTTTTATTTTATCCATGCTTACCCTTACAGAGCATTTGAGCTCACCCTTTTGTAATTTTTATTTCCACATGTCAGGAAGAAGGTCATAAAGTAGGATATGCCAAAAAGGGACTCCAGATATGATGATATAAATGGGAGGCAATGTAGATGCTTTATGAACCAGTTGTTTATGTTTCCCAGTTTCTAAAGACTCTATACCTATACGGTCCTTTCCTGGTTTTGTTATATGTTGTAATAAGTGTGCTTAAATTCTGAAGTAATGACAATTTATGTAAAGTATGGGTCGCTACAGTTGGTATCAGAGGAAAGGTTTAGTCAACCTTTGGAAACTAGGATGCGAGAACTTTAGTGAGATCCCTATAGATATTTCTAAGGTATGTATAGGGATGTAACTAAGGTTAAGTATAAGTATAGGTTATAGTTCTAGAATTATGGTAACCTAAGATGATAGGTATTGAAGGTACTCCCCCATTATTATGTTGTTTTCCCTAGCGTGATTTTTGCCTCTCACACTATTCTATTTGGGTTTTAGACGATGGATGGAACCCAAAGGAACCGTGTTGATCAATGTAATGTACAATGCAATGATTTCCCTCCTGAACAATCAAATGTTATGGGAGATGGAGTGAAAAATCTTATTTCTATACTTACACAAGCTATGAATCATTCTGGACTTCCAAATGAGCAGAGAAGAGAACAATATTCTATTGAGTCCTTCATGAGGCAACATCCACCTTCTTTCAGTGGGTCTTCTGATCCACTTGTCGCTGAACAATGGATCATTACCACTGAAAAGATATTTTCAGTTTTTCAATGTTATGAACATGATAAATTCATCTTAGAAGTATATCGTTTGGAAGGTGATGCTGATCAATGGTGGAATCTTATCAAGAATACAAGGCCAAGTGATGAAATTGAGTCCATGGAATGGGACGAGTTCAAGAACTTATTTTTAAATAAGTACTTCCCTCATATTCTTCAAACAAAGATAGAGAGGGAGTTTCATGAACTAAAGAAAAAGGATGATGAATCTGTTGGTATATACGAAGTGAATTTTACAAGGCTTGCAAGGTATGCATCTGGCTTTATCATCCAACCTGAAAGTAAAGTTGATCGATTCTTCAGTGGCTTAAAACCAAGTCTTCAAAGGGCATTAGCTATAAGAGACTTCAGTAGCTATGAATAAATTGTGTGTTGTGCTATCAAGGTAGAAATGGAAGTTGGTGTTACTTATCCATCACATAGTTTTGACAAGAAACGAATGATGGAGTCCAAGGAGAAATCTCAGAATAATGGTGAAAAGAAGATGAATGTTTCCTTATGCTCAAAGTGTGGAAAGAAGCATGGTGGAGATTGTCTTAAAGGGACTAGAAAATGTTTTAAGTGTAGAAAAGAAGGTAATCGAGTAGTTGAGTGTTGAAGTAATGGAAAAAGGGTTTCTAATGATGTGAGTAAAGAAAAGACTGCAGATAACGCACCACCAACACTTCAATTTTTCAAGTGCAAGGAAATGGGGCATTATGCTAATAAATTCCCTAATACAAGTGTTAGTGATGATCGACATGAGAAACTGCTTAAGGAATAGGACAAAGGGAAGTCACATGTGATCACTATTGGTGATGTTGAATATGACGAAGATGTGGTGGAATGATTATGTTTTTATGTAATGGGATTACAAAACAATGTTGTATATAGTATCATAGAATATTGGAATATTTATATATTGGTCTATTGTGGTATTCATAATTTTATGGTATCGGTAACCATGGGAAGTGAATGAGATCTTTTTGGAAATAAGATGATATGCGCATAATGAAGGGAAAACGGGAAAATGAAATGTTTAACAGTATTCATGAGCTCATGATTGATATAAGGACAAAGTGATATCATGGTTTGATTATGAAGAATTTTGAGGATTTTTTGTGTGGAAAGTGTTAACTTTTAACTGCATTCATGTTTTCACTAAGGTTTAATGGGTATTCATTCTTCAAGATAATACATGATTAAGGTATTCACATGTTTTTAATTTGACCAAAAAGATATATCTTACGATATATGGGGATAAATTGTGGCATTCACGTGATTGTTATGTGAAATTTCAAGCAATCATTTTCTTTATAATATGAGCTTGGACCAAAGTATTTTAGATAAGCCTAAAGATTGGAATGGATTATGTTGGACATAAGTTAGTATTTTTCGATATTATTGATGGGATGTTATAGTAATATAGTTTTAGAAAAAGGAAAACCTATAGGATGGGTGACAACCCATCGCGTCGGACAATGCTGTGGGAATAGAACCCACAACCGAAGTGTGACTGGCCTTTATCGCCTACCACTGGCCTACAGGAAGCCAATGTTTAGTAGAAACTAGTTTTATTATGATATAATAATTATAAGTCCATTTTAGGAACCATATACGATTAATCTCACTATATATCGACTTATGCTAACCTTTTGTTTGAGACAGATGGAATGTCTCATCATTCTATCACATGATCTGCTAACACTTCACGAACAACAAATTCAACTTCATTTCTTTAAGAGATGAAGTGGAAATTGTTCAAGGCATGAACAACAGTGAGATTGTACCAAAATAAAGTAAGTATTTATTCTAATTCAAATTCTTCAACTTTAGGGAAATGATTTTGAAAACCAAAAATGTTGTCCTCGTGCTCTTATATCCGATGAATCAGATGGTACCTTATATTTTTACAAATTTATGGCTTTGTGATTGTTGGATTTTTCATAGCCATGTTCTCTACCACTCTCCATCATAACTTGATGGTTATATTTTTCTTCCATATCCATATTTTCACCTATGCTCTCCTACATGGAAACACAATGATTAGTTAATTTGGGTAGCCGTTGCATTTCATAATTTATTTTATAAATCCAAGTTTTGGTATTCCTTTTTACGATGTGGGTTTATATTAAAGAAACTTTCAAGTCGTAAACCATTTATAACCCCGACGAATTTCAAGGGAGAAATTCATTTTAAGGGGGGTAGAATGTAACACCCTGAGATTTTATGAAAAATATTCTTTTTAATTTCATTAATGTCTTGTGTTGTATGCTACACTAAAATGAGCTTGGACAACACACATCCTTGACTTGCCTTTCATTACACGCAATCGCGACCTTCCTCGATAGTGTGTGTACTACGCAATACTGAGTTTCACTAAAAGAGATATTATTATAATATTATTATGAACTAGCCGTTATGAATAGAATATACATTATCATTTCTAAGAGAAATAAACACTAAGTTATTCTTGGCATAACAAAACATAGCGTGAGTCATTTTTAAATTTATCATTGAATCCATAATCTCATAGTTTAGATATGATAATAAGGTTATACTTTAGTCTATCGACATAAAGTATTGTGGAAATTGAGATAGATTATGGGTTACCAATCTAGCCTAGGCTGATTATTTTTCCACTACCATTATCACAAAATGTGGCATGTCCTCCATCAATTTTGATAAGAATTTTGCAGATTGAGTAGTCTCCTATCATGTGTCTTAAACACCCACTATCAAAGTACCACTGATTTCTATAGAATCTCTTTATACATTTTTCATGTAGAACAATTTTTCCAAGAAATGATTTCAGTACCCATATTTTTCTGGGTCCACAAACATGAGTGATAAAAGCTTTAGGAAGCCCCAATTTTCTTATGGGTTTCCTATAGGGAGAATATAGAGTAGTTGAAAAATTAACATTGTTTGTTCAATAAGAACTGGATGCAGTAAAAAAAATTTAGAACTTGAACTTGTAGTAAAATTCTGGTTTTTGAAGAAAGAAACATATTTTCCAATTTTGGTCAAAAAAATGTGTTTTGGATATGTTTCTTTGTCCTCGTTGATATCCTATTCCATAAGTGTACTTATAATCTATCTGTTTACCATGAATTTGATTAGGTGTATCTTTCTCATTGGTAAACATTTCTAATTCCTACTTTAATTTCTCATTATACATTTTTAACTCATTTTTTCCTTGAGAATTGATCATTTTTCTCTTTTTTAGTAGTAAGTTTATATTTATTAGTTATAGTATGAGAATGTTGTTTATTTAAATATTTGTATTTATCCTTTAGTTCATTAAATGTTTCTTTTAACATGTTTCAATATTCAAATAATTATTTATTTGGCATATTCTCATACACACTATCATTTTCAGAATAATAAGAATTTTGAACATGAGAGTCAAAGATTACCTCAGGAGTGTTTTTCATAAAAGACATATTATCCATATCATTTTTCTCATCATGAGAAGAAGAATATTCACTGGATCTATCCTTAGAGTCACTCCAGGTTTCCTTTATTAATTTCTTAAATTTTTTTCCTTGTTCTCAAACTTATTTCTACATTTGATCTTTGGACGGTCAGCTTTGATATGTCCTTTCCTTTTACATTCATAAGAAAACATTTCTTCTGATTTATGATTTCTCTTCCAATCCTTTTTTCTAATTTCCCTTGTTATCATACATTACTTTAATGTTTTGTATCTTGATGAACTTTTTCTTCTTATAAAATTTTCTGAATCTCCTGGCTAGCTAGGACATTTCCTCATCACTATCTAAAGCCGATTCTTCACTAGTTGTTCTCTCAACAGTATCTTGATCCTTTTTTCCCATACTTTTAGAAGTGGTAGTCTTGAAGGCTACATATTTTCTTTTTTTTTCTTCCTCTTCTTGATTTACATTGAGTTACTCTCCATACATCATTAAATTTTCAATCAATTCCTTCACTGGAATCTTATTAATGTCGCATGATTATCTAAGGGACACAGATGTTCCTCACCATCTCTCTGGTAAGCATCGTAGAATCCTCATGATCTGTTCCTTTTCTGTGACAACTCTTCTCAAAGAAATCAAAGTGTTCACTATTTTTTCAAACTAAGATACATATCAGAAATAGATTCATCATCCTTAATTATGAAATTATCTTATTTAATATTATAATTATTTAATCTCGCCTCTTTCAGATTAGATGTTCCCTCATGAGAAACAAACAAAGTGTCCCAAATCTCATGGTCAGTTTTACAAGAAGTAATACGATTAAACTCTTCATATCCTAGTGGATAGTATAGAGAATTCATTGATTTACAAATATTGTTATTGGTAGTCTTGGTAGGTTCATCCCAATTATTTCTATTAGTTTCCGAAATTGCATATTTACTTTCAATAGTAGTCCATATTTCCAATCCCCTGCTTTCTAGATGTATTTTTATTTTAAGCTTCTACTGAGCATAGTTTGTTCCATTAAAAAGGGTGGTCTATTAGTAGAAGCTCATTCTAGACTATTGTATATAATATAAATTGTAAATGGATCTCAAAGAGATAAAAATTTAGAAATAACACAAATTTTAAGATCATTGAAAGATAACTACAATAACAGTTGAAAAATATTTGAAAAAGATTTGAAAACTGAAAAATTTCTAAAATCCATTTGATACCAAATGTTGGTTGGAGTATATTACTCAAGAGGGTGGTGAATTGAGTATCTATAAAAAAAATTTGTTAAAATTTGGTTCTTTAAAAATTCCCCCTATTAAAAATATAATCAAAGTCAGTTTGTAGTGATTTTATAAAGGTCTTGAATGATTAATTAATTTCTTAGAAGAATCATAAGTTCTCAGCTATACTAATCTAAAGATTAGACTAACTTTTGAAAGTAACCTACTAGTTCAAAATAGTTATAAACTCTTACTAATCTAACTATAAAAGTTCAATTTAGTTTTCTGTTAAATTTAATAAACACATATTAAAACTAAAAAGTAAAAACACAGTGGATAAAAACAAGAGGTTCTGTCTCATGCTAAGACATAGTCATGTCCACTTGGTGATCACATACCACCAAGAAGTTTAACATAATAAATAGTTTGATTTACACCATGGATCAGGGTTCACAATAGCACACAAGGGTGTCCAGGTCACACTTGACTTCTTCCATAGTTATTTGTGTGAAAAACAAAAAACAGGTCACACTTGACCTCTTCCAATATTTTATGTGGGATACAATAGATAATAATGAGTGTGAGTTTGAGGATATCAAGTATCATCCAGTTATACATAGGAGACAGTGTGCATGTTAGAGAAAAATACACACACATATTAAAAGGGTAAATAAAAGAACAAAAGGAAGTTAGATGTGTAAGATAAGGTTTATAAATCTCTCTATGTTATGCAGTGAGGATCTGGAGTCGATTGATGTGGTGGAAATGAGATTTGAGTCCTCTTATGGAATTTGGATTAAAAACAGATTATTGTATCCTCTTGTACTCTAGATTCCATGTGCAATTACTTCATCTCCTTGATGATAAGATGTTTAGAGTATCCCACCGGGTTTTTCTTGCCTTTTTGATCTTCTAGTATGGTCTAGCATTGAGTTTGTGGAATTTTGTAGAAACATCGAGAGTTGCAGGAGTTTTTAGTTCTTATTCCGTTTATACTTTTCAGAAGATTCCTTGTATTTATATCACACATTTCATGTTCCATCTTGTAATTATTTTATACCTTTATGTATAATAGGCATGATGATCTCCCCACATGCATGTACCTCGTACTGTCTACTGATAGTCCTACATAAAACATTAAATAATGTCAGAAACATTAATTTGTCTAAATATGAATGTTAGATATAAATTTGAATTAATAAATAAAATAAAAATTTATTAAGACTATTGGTGAGTCATAAGTATTGGTGACTCATTTTCATCGATCTATCATCATCAGTCTGTCTGCGTTGGTTTGTTAGCATTGGTCTGTCAACATCGGTGAATCCATGTATTGGTGAGCTGTTTGTGCTACTGTCTGTCCGGGAATTAGTGAATCATTATTGGTGAGTCATTTTTAATTATCTGTGTGTCGCTCATCGATGACTCATTCATCAGTTTGCCGTCCATCAGTGACTCATTCATCAGGGTGTCATTCATCGGTGACTCATTCATTGGTGTGTCGTCCATCAGTGACTCGTTCATCGGTGTTTCGTTTGAACTATCGGTGCGAACAATCATTAGTTACTCAACCATCAGTGAGTCATTTTTTCTATGGGTGACTCCAACATCAGTGTCTTCTTCAATCAGTGAGTCCCCATCAGTGAGTCAACCAACAGTGAATCCTTTTGAACTATTGGTGCCAGGGACTATGAAAAAACTTATAAAGGGTTTTTCTTACACAGAACATTACCAGATTAAGTGACATTCATAAATACATGTAAATATACACTTGTAAACTTATTGAAGAATAAATTTTCATAGTTTATTAATTTATTGAAATGCATTCTACAGTGTGACATAATTTATTCACTTAAAAATTATTTATTAACATGATTAACTTAATATATTAAATAATATAATTTGAAGATTAGCATGATTTGTGATTATGAAAACCAACATTTCATAGAGGGTCCAACACAATGGAATTAGAGCATATCTCTTAGTGGGACATAAAAAATTGAAGATGGATGTTCAAAAATATGGGGAATTTAGAAATCCACAGATAAATGATCTTGATGAAATTAGAAAATATTCATCTAAAATTTCCATTATCTATAAATAAAAGGAAAATAAATGTAATGGCCAATGAATTAAGCATTGAATCCTCAAGACATGAGATAATGTTCTTTTATTGAATTGTTGCTTGAAATTATTCCCTATAAATTTTCAATCCTAGTGGTTAGTTCCATACAAAGTTATAAAACTTTTCCCCTATATGGTGATAAAAATTCAAAAAAAATGAGAACAACCATTTAATGTAAATGGACAAAGATTAAAGATTTATCAAGATCCATTCCATAAGGGGTGTGTCGTTACATTAAAATTCATCTGAATCAATGTGTGTCTAGTTCTCAATGTTCTTCCTCCTGCATGCAACTCCTCTTCACCATTGATCATCCATCCCTATTTTACCCTCTCATCCACCTCCTTTCACCTTCATTCCATTCCTTCACCTTCCCTGCTCATCACCACCTTCTACCATGTCCAGAACCAAAAAACATAACATAGGATCCTCCAAACTTGCACCCGAGAATTAAGAGCCACCTCCACTCAATTAACAAGAACCATATCCTACTCCTCCACTTTATAATACTTCCCCTTCAGCATCCACTTTAGATTATATTACCCCCAATACTTCTAACAAATTGTAATCCAACTTCAGTGGTTTGCAAGTCATTACCCAACACTTTCACCTACACCTGTGCTTATAATTCTTAGTACTCGAGCACCACGTTAGGTTGGTCCATCTATATGCTAATCCTATGTGGACAGAAAATAACTTATACCTCATTGTGCTTGAAAATTTCTTAGTTCATGAGGAGGAAAATGACCTCATTGGCCAAATTCATCTCCCCACCATCACCTAGGTGTGTGAGGAGACCTATCGGGAGCTCTTCCTTGATTTCATATCCACCATCAAGATATCCATCACCCATATTATGTTTAGGCTCATAGGATGGCCTTGAGATCTCACACCCAGAGACTTTAGTGTTGGGATCTACATCTACTTGTCCAACATTTTTTCTCCCCTTTTTCCTTGACCTTACGGCTCGAGCCAGAAAAGGTCGATGTTGAACATCATTGGGAATTAATCTTGAGGGATCCCCACAATTTTCACAACCCTATTACAATGAATAGAACCTAGGTTTCAAGGTTCCACCTTATGTATTTTTTATTGGGATTAAACTCATTCTTGTATGGCCTAAGGAGATATACATGGGAGCATTAGTCAGATTGAGGTGATCATATTTTCCTCATAGATGGGTGGTCCTTCAGTCAATATGGAATACCTTATTAGTGTGTATTATGATCCCCAAGTGTGGAGAACATGAGGTACACTGATGGCAAGGATCATTATTATGCATCTAACTCGACACCTCGGCACCTTCAACACCACTCAACCACATACATCACTTGGTTAAATGGATCCCATTGATCTTATCATGCTCCAAAATATGGGGCTACTGTATAAGATTTTGGGGAATTATTGGTGGGAACTTGAGTACATCAAGAATGTAAATGAGGCACCCACACATCAAGACCCAATCCCAACCTCACCTTCCCATACCTCAGCACCCATCCTTCTATCTGCTTCTTTTGTTATCACCCCCCTTCCACCACCTCATCCCCTTCCCCTACTTCTATAGTAGCTCCTCCCCATATTCTACAACCACACCACCACCCCCCGACAACATTTTTACCTACCCAACCCTTTAACACTTACATATGGCCAATTAATCAATCTCTTATGGAGAATCAAATACATATATATTACCATATTGGCATCATATTCACCAACCCATATCACTTTACCACCCCTCCCACTCCACCAAGCCCTTAATCTTCTCACCATCGCCCACCTACTAAACCAGATTCAATATCTATCACCACACCACATCCCTCTATGGCTGACCTACCTTCTGAGCTCATAAGACCTTCCATAAAATAGAATTTCCTATCAGATCATGTTCGACGGGTCATGGGCCTTACCATTATATTTACTACTAGGTGCCTTAGATTCATCCAGTTTCTATATGTACAACCAATGTACGGATTATCACATATCCCCCTCCATCCTATGTTGATCATGCTTCTATCACTACATCACCTATTGTAGAGTTCAATCCTCTAACTCTTACCTCTATAGATGAGATAGATTTCGGATATATTATCCAAAACCCCATTATTCGGGTGGGGTATTATAATTCCGAGACTGAAAATATTGCCCCTTATTTTTAGTCTTTTCCATTTACTCCTCCTCTAATATACTTTGTTATGGGTGTCTATTTTTTCCTACATACATTTCCATTTACACCGATGTATCATTTATCATATATATAGATGGGATATAGTTTTGGTTGCATGTATTGTTTTTATTTATCTCATTTGTCATATATGCCTTTATTTATCCATGTATGGATCTTTTTATTCTTCTATGGTCATTGAAAATATTGTAAGGTCGTGATCTCGCCTCCTACATGACCTGGGTCAACATCTAGTTGTGATAAAAAGATAGATTGGGGAGCTCCAACTCCTAAGCCATTCTCATAAGGATCATTCTTAATGATTTTCATATAATTTACTACTTCCACATGATCATTTTGGTTGACTTATTTTTGAGGTGGTTAATCCCACCAATTTATCATGTGATCTCAGTGATATAACAACTAGTTCTTACAAAAGGCATAGGAAATTTGAGCCAATGGACGGCACTGATTGATTCTTTTTTCCATCCATCTGACTGATGATGTCATAGTTAGTTCTTTATAGGTGGAAACATAAATTTTTTGTTTTATTTATTTTCATTATGTGATTAAAACCTTTCTATTTACTATTCTAGAACTTTTTATTCGCCCACCATCCCAAACTCATTTTTAATCCATTATTTCATTTATCTGAGCTTCTTTATCCTTCTATTAATTGTGAACCTACCCATTATTCATTTTATATATTTCTTAGCCCCTATATAGTAATGTTTAATTTAGTAAAGTAACTATATTTCTAACAATTTTTTAGGTAGCACGATTTAAAATCAATATCCAAAAGTTTTCTCCATGCCATGATTTTCATTATAGGGATCTCTCAATTCCCTATTTTCTATTAATAATTTTCATTTCATTTATATCTTTACTATACCTATTATATATCCCACATATCTTTCCAAAATAGTGTGGGAACTGTCTTTTTTTAAGTGTGTTGAAATCTTTTTTGATTTTTATAGCCAATAGACTTGGATTATTACATGTTTTCACTATTATTTGAGACATTTTTCATGAAAGAAATCTTTTAAATTGAAATCTCTTTACACCCATTTAAATAAAAAAATTAGGTTGAAGATTATTGAAATCCATTTTTATTCCTATTTTGATTTTTAGCATGATTTCTTATTTGAGTAATCTAATTTTATTTCTAGATTCTTACAATTGATTTTTATTAACTTATTACTACATACTATACCCTGATTAATTACTAGTTATTTTATATACTCTCATTCTTGAGTGGATTATAGACCTACATTGTCAAATTCTTTTATGAACATATTTATTGAGAGATACATGGGGCATTTAAACCATTCAGATCTTTCTTTGGAATCTTATTATGGCTATGACTGAACAAATGCACTGTTAAAATGATTTAGGAAATCTTTAATGAGCTATTTTTTCTGAGACCCACCTATATAAATTTTTTATTTATCCCATAGTAGCCATAAATAAACTTTTAGGATGGAGTCATTTCAAACCAATTATCCCTTCCTACCCAACTCTTGACATAATGCACGGTTTTCTTTTGAACAAGTGTTGGAGATTTTTCTCTATTTATGGACATGGGATGTTGTTACTGAAGAGACATACACTGGTATTTTCAAAATATTTTTATAAGATGGATTATGATTACATGAAAAATTTTATATGCTTACCCAGTTCCTTTGAAAAAAGAAATATATAGAAAATGGTTTATGTATTAGGAATGTCAAAAATCACTATTTCCAGACTGGTGAATCTTATGATGGGTCATATGTGGTTAGTTAATAGATGTGATATCGATAATAGAAATTAATTTTAATAAATAAATAAAATAAATTGAAAAAATAAAAGGAAATAGGGAACATGTTTTTGCTTTCTTAAAATATTCACGGACCCACATTGAGTTTTTTGGATCATGGAAACTTTTTTTCGAGGAAGAGTTATTTTATTGAACTATTCATGATTATCATGCATTATACTTTAGAGATTATCCTCTTTTTTAGATTTATTTAAATCATTTTGAAACCTTCTGTCATCCTCAGATACATTTGAACTTTATTACACAAGTCCTTGTGATTAATTTTGAATTTTTCATTATGAAGTAGAAATGTTAGAACTAAAACAAGCCTGTGGTTAGGGACATGTATTCAAGGTATGATCACAACTCTAGTTTTATTTTAACTTCAATTATGAGGGAAAATTTATTTTGAGGTAAATTGAAAATGGGTATGGTGTGTAAGGAATAGTTATGAAATTGTAATTAAAGGAATAAATAATATGAATAAAGAACTTGACTATGAGGCATGATTGATTTTCTATATAGGATCAATTTTGTAGAGATTTATTTTCTATTTTCACTTATTTTTATTTTCCTAGTTGTAATGTACATTTCTTATTTAAAAATTGTTTCATTTAGAATACATATTGAGATTATTTTTTCTAAGGATAATAAATTGTTAAATCGTGTGAGAATTTGACAAGAAAACTTTATATATAAATTCTAGAAACTTTTATTTAAGGTTTAATCTTACATTTTTAATAATGAACTGGGTTTTGGTTTGTTTTTGTAGGAATTGGGGATTCCGAACTCAATAGGGAAGTTTCCAAAAATAAAAAAAAATCTTTACACGTCATGAAAGGATCTCACAACATGTATTCATCATTCAATGAATTCCTGAGGACCAAAGGAAAACTCATTAATATTTACATGATATAAATTTATTAAACATTTTATAATAAAATTACATGTCATGTGATCTTTAAAATCATAATTCCACTGAATTTATATGATGTCAAGGAAATACAAGGCATTAATCATGTACATAGCGTTAAGAATTTCCATGTTGTTAAATGTTTGAGAACTCATCTAGGAAAAGATACATGCCATGGATTTTTCAAGATAAAATATTTCCCTAATAGGATAATGGATATGAAGTATAAGGTGTGAAATATTCTTGAACATCATGAAAAAGTTGAGATAGAAGCCACTTAAATATATTACATGACATGAAGACATTATACATCATATAATTTTTGATCCTAAAAATATTTGAGCACCCTACACCGCATGCAGAGAGCTTAGGAACTAATTTTTCTCCCATTTTATTTCCCATTTATTCTCCTCTTCTCTTCAAAAATCAATTTCAATCTAGTACTTTACCATCTTTATCAATTACACTATTTTTAATTTACATTCTACATTTTTTTATTGTTCATGATCATTACATTCATGTTTAAACTATCATTTGTGATATCATATTCTATCTTATTTTAACCATTGCTCACTATTTCATTTTTTATTAATCCAGGTGATTTTTTGATTGATTTTAAATTATTTAAAGTGTGGATTGTTTAACTGTGAATTATTTTATTATTATTGAAGTAATTTTTTTTAAATTTTATTTTTTTACATCATCATCCATGGGGTAGAGAGTTAGGGTGTAATTAATCTTAATAAGTCTTTAAATCGAAAAATTGTAACCTTATGGATGGTAATTAGGTTAAACAACAATTGTTTTTCACATTCATTTTTGAAAACATGTCCATGAGAGATGTAATTTAATGAACCTAAGCTAATTGGAGTTTGTCAGACTATAAAAATTATGTTGTGAAACTTTACTCAATAGAAGCTAGATGTTATGCATCTAGGTTGATAGATATATCTATACTAAGTAATAGTTTCAAATTTAGTAGATACAATTAGTTTGAACAAGACCAATTTGTTCCCTTTTCACCACTTTGCAGCCTAATCCATAGGTATATCCCAAGTCAGATATAGATTATAACTATGTATGAGCCCTTAAATTGACCTTTACCTTTATTCACTTTACATAATTTAAATCCAAGCTACATAAATATTGACAACCCAAACCTGAAGAAAGATTGTGAGGAATCCCACTTTAGGGTTTGATTCAATATGTTTCCTGCCTACCAGTTGTCCTTATGGGTTCGACCCCACACTATCACTTCACTATTAATTTGTAGTTGAGTAAATTTTTGGATATAAATTTCTAATATAATCAAGCATGGAGTATTTAACGACATCTTTTGGATGCATCAAGTAGCCCTATATGAGTCCAACTCTCATATAGATATGTGGGGTCATATGGAATGGATTTCCATAAGTAGTTTATGGTCATACAGGATGGACCAAATTTCATGTATTTTAATTTCATTAAACAAGGACTTAGGTTCTATGTAGTTTAGTTTCATATAGTATAGGCCATCAAATGGATAATGCAAAAAACGAAATGGCTGCATCCCATTATTGAACATGTGAACGGAAACCAAAAGAGAAGGAATGGTTTCAATCAGTAGGATGAAGAAAGGGTTTAAATAGGATCAATCATAAAGTTGGTCCTAATATAATTGATTTTTATGTCACTACATCCCCTATAATAGTAGGTGTAACACCCTATGATTTTATGGTATTCCACTCTTAAAATTTAATATCTTCAATAGTTTACGCTTTATACAACACTGAGTTTAAAACTAAAATATACTATTAAGTATGATAATTGGAATAGTAATGTGACCATTAGAAATAGTAATATGACCAATATAATAGTATATTTAAATATGAAAGTATAAAAAAATTTGGGTATCCTATAAATTAAAAATATGATATATTTATATCTTGGTATAAGTAATTAAATTTTTTAAAAATGATAAATTAAGTTTCGGTATTTTTGTAAGGGGTAAATATTTATTTACTATTTTATAATTAATATAATATTTTTCAAAAACAAATTTTCATAAAATATATTCATAAATTAATATCTTGTTTCATATTATTATAAGATAATTTTATGAGACCTTAATTAATTTTTCAAGGTGTTATAAAATCAGTTATACTTTTAAAATCGATATTTTTTGAAATAATGATGATTTTAATTAAAATTAAAATTTATCATATTTATAAAATTAGTTTCATTAAATTGAATAAATTTTTTAGTTATACGTGTCAAAAAAAATTAGGTTTATTTATTGGTTTTTTCTAAAATAGATGGATTTTTGGGAATAGTGAAATACGGTAATTTATGATATATATATATATTAAGTTAAATACACTATTTATTGATTAATTTGTGATGTAATCACCATAATATTTAACTATCATTCTATATTTATTGTATGTAGTCATGGAATCAAAACTATTCATAGTCTTAATTCAAAATACTAAACAAATGAATAAAATATTTAGAAAACACCTCTCACCTCCACTATAAATACCACCCCTCACAAACCCAACTTCTCAAACCTATAAAGATTTAAATCATGCATATATTATACCTAATTTCTATCCAAAACCTCTCCCTAATTTTTTGTTCGTTATGGTTTCACAAAAATACCATTTCAAATTTCCTTAAGGTGGTTGTCAAGGAGAATAATTCTAGAGGTAAAATCCCATTTTGTTCTTTTAATTTTATTTTAATTAATTTCGTTTTCGTATCCCTTATTTAACTAATATTCCTAAAAATTAATTATAAATCCATTATCTTTTATATATTTTAATTTTATTGTGATTATCTGATATCCTCTATTAATTCTTTTCTCTTTCTCTTTTTTTCTAAAAATAAAAATTCCGTCTCTCAGGTGTTGATTCAGCACCTCTGTGGATGATGATTCTTTAGTTTTCTAATACCGCCTTTATGGCGGGTAATAAAACCATTTTTATGGTTAAAAAATATTATAATATGTATATTACAAATTATTTAGTGTTCTTGAACCAGTATATATACATAATATTAATTAATAAAACAAAACTAGTGTGTGATTATTAGAAAAATGCCAAAATGATCCAAACGATTATCATTAACATTCTATTGAATAAGTAATCCTTATATCTAGAAAAAATGATATATAAGACCAGTAAATATTTTTTAAGTTAATTAATAACATATAATTTCAATTTTTATTACTATTCCCATTTCACATGATCTTTCATACATGTATACAAGTGAACAAATCATGAAAATCAAGGAAACGAATACTTATTAATGATGAAATTGAATCTTATAAATAATCAAAAAACAAAAAATGAACTTAATAAAAATATAATAAATAACTAAAAGTTCAATATTTCATTAATTAAAATATTAAAGGATCTAATTTTATTTTCCAGGATGTTAAGTACAAGTGCAGAACGCTTTTAGACATAAGATAGGGGATTCTCTCTAAGCCTCCATTTTTCATTCAGGTTACACTTTATCACACTTTACACAAATTTAATTCTTATTTATTTTTAAATAATTATTATAAATTCTATTTATATATTTTAAAATCATGTATCAAGATCATTTCATCTTTCTTTTGTGGGGAAGTACATGTTTTATAAGTTCCCCTTTTCAATTACTCCCGATAATCAAGCCTGATTAAAAGGTACTTCCCAATTTAGTACCCATTTTCATGTAAACTCCATAATATATTATAAATAACCAATATTTTTCTAAAAGAACTATTTTTATATTGAAAAAAAAATTTAGTTACTTTATGGTTTAATGAAAATAATTAATTTGTTTCCTCTTTAAACCCTCTTTTATATTTTCTCTTAATCAGTACAAAAGTGGCTCATTTGAAAAGACTATTTTTTACATGTTTTCACTTCAATTGGACATAATTTATTCCTTAAATATAATATATTGTTCCTAAATTTTTTTGTGATAAACATGATTACAATATGATTTTATACAAATTAGTTTTTCAAAAGAACTCTTCTTTCCAAAAGTAACAAAGGGTATTTCTCTCAATAAATCATTAATGGTTTTTTTAGAGTATTTTCATCTAATTCAACACCCTTGGTTGGATTTTATACTTGATCTAGGTTGATATATTATGATAAAATATAAAACATTTCATTAAAGGTTTTATGATCTGATTGACTCTGTATATGGAATTCTTGTTTGTTGTTGAAGTACTCACATTTCGTATGCTAGTTTTTAATATGAATTTTTATGTTATGTTTATTTCTTCCAGAAATGGTGATGACCTTGTTTGTTTAAGGTTCAACCTTTCTAAATAGATTCTAACAGGTTTATTCATAGAACCGGAAACATTAAATGATTCTATATCCATTTAGACCTACTTTCCAAAGGTAAGTTCCCATTAGTTGTGGACGGCTGAGGCTTAAGAATTTGCATTGGTCGAGAGGATGGGAGGTCAGACTCATCACACCTTTTGGGAGGGATTATTTTATACTTCATGAATCTCTTATATATTTACGTTATGTTCACAATCCTTATTAATTTACCATGTATGAAAATAATTCTTTCCTTCAGATTTAGCAATCAACGATTTATAGGTATGGGATTTAGATAATCTTTTATATGTATTTTAGGTTCTTCATCGATAGAGAATCATCCGTAAAGATTCTTAGTCAATGGTATCCTTTAACACATTATATATAAATCTCTTGGTCATTATGATAACCATACTAGTTTTAAAGCCACTCAGTGGGGCACTTGAAGTTTATTTTCGTTCAAAAAGACATGGATTATTTCATAGTTGGGATCGTACCCACAGATGGGCTACCTACGTATCCTTGTTAGAAAAGAAATCAGAACCCATAGTTCAAGTGAAGAAGGATATAGTTTAACTTCATATTGAATGGAAAAGAATTAATAAAATATGTGATTGAACCTTAGAAATACTTCCTACGTACTCTACATTTAAGGCAGAGATCAATGTCCATGTAGTTTGGGTGATAAAAAGAGGTAAGAGGGAGTGAAGAAGAAAAAATAATTAATGAAACATGGGATTGAACCTTAGAAAGTCTTCCTACGTACTCTAATTTTAATGCATAGATCAAAGTCCATGTAGTTCGGGTGAATAATTATGTGTTTTATGCATGATTAGTGGCCCAAAGAGAGATGTTGTAATTACTTTTATACTCTAAGCCCACATGAGTCATGCTCGGTGTGAGAAACAATAGGTATCAGTAAATGTAATGATTGTTCCATGAAAGATACAATCATAAGAAATAATTTTGGGCTTACATATGTATGACGTCTCGAGTAAATGAATATCATGACTTAGTTCAGGAAAGAATACTTGGAGCAAGTTCCATAAAGGTATTTGTACTTTATGGAGATTTGTAATTTTAACTCGGGACTTACTCATGAAAAGGAATCCCAAATTAATAAGGACTTATGATTGGGTTTTATTCCTGAGAAGGAATCCCAAATCAAAATAAAATAATATTGGGGCTTACTCCTGAGAAAAAGGCCCAATTTAAAGGGAACATATAACACGGGGCTTAATCTTGAGAAGGAGGCCCAAATTAAAGGAAATTAAGACTGGGGATTACTATTAATAAGGATTCCCAATTAAGGGAAATTATGATTGGGAATTACTCCTGATAAGGAGTCCCATATTAAAAGGACTTGTAATTTGGGGCTTACTCCTGAGAAGGAGTCCCAAAATAAAAGAAATTAAGATTGGGGCTTACTCTTTTGAAGGATGCCCAATTAAGGGAAATTATGATTATGACTTACTCCTAAGAAGGAGGCCCATATTAAGAGGACTTGTAATTTGGGGCATAATCCTAAGAAGGAGGCCCAATGAATTACTCTAAAATAAGAAATCCAACAAAGGAACCATGCCATAAAAGACTTTGAAGAGGGTTTTGAACATTATCTTTTAAGTGGAATGGTGGATTTTAGGAAATGAGGTGACTAGAAAGGAGGTGCACAAGTTTTGTTCTGGCACACACATCCTATTCATGCAAGTATACATGAGCGAAATGAGTCACCTTGGGTGATGAAGAATCCATTAGGTAATACTTGGGAGACTTTGAACTCAAGTCCTTAGTATCATCCCTAGAGGCTTCCAGAAGGGTGGTGCGCAAGTTCGCTTGAGAGGGAAAGGTGGTGTGCAAGTGTCTTTACTTCCCTTAAGGGCTGGACACTTAGGTGCGCAAGTATTGATAAGTTATAATACTTAGGTCATATTCTTCCTCTTTAGAGATTCTATTCTAGGTAAAGAATCACCTTATAAGTGTTCAGAAGACGTTAAACAAAGACTTGGGCAACCAGATCTTGAATCTGAGTTTTGTAAAATTCATCTCCCGAAATGGGGGGCCCACAGGGGCTATTTATAGGCCACCTGAGTTTAGCCGAAAAACCACTTTGGCTGTGCAAGTGACCTGCACGCCCATGACTAGCGTGCAAGTGACTTGTGCTCCCAAGGATGGTGTGTAGGTGTACGTGCGCGCCTTATTTCCTTTGTGAAATTCTTGATGTTCTTCCCTAGTTTTTGCTTGAGGTACTTCCCTTAGTCAATATTTGGACTTTGTGATGAACGGAGCTTCATCAAAAGTCCCCCTTCAGAGTTGGATCTAAAAAGGGAAAATGATTTGACTCTGGGGAAAAGGAGAAACCAAGATCCAGCGGCGCGCAGGTATGATGCGTGCAGGTTGCAGCGCGCAGGTATAAGGCGTGCAAGTTTCTGGATCACCTACAAATATATGTGTCACTTCGTGCAAAGAATCCATCTTTCGAACACTTCTTTCTCTCATCACGCAAGTGAGCTCTCGTCGTGTAGGTGTCTTGTCTTTTAACATGCCCTCACTTCTATTCGTTGTGTCGCGCTTCCTCAGTCTGTTTCTGACTTGTGCGCCAGTACTAGCGTGGTACAACTTGCAGGACTGGCTTAGACTTGTGTGACAAGATTAGACTTGCGTGCCTTAATTCCTTATCCATTTTTTCAATTTATTCATAAATTTTATGAATAACCAAATTACTTAAAAGTTAATTATTCAATATTTTTGCTGATCCAATGGCTCCAAGGAAGATTGGATCAGCTGATGAGCTGGCTAGAAAGAGGATTGATGACATGATGAACATCATTGTACATTATTACTATGATTACTATGATATCTATGATAGAACTATCCTAGATTTGGAAAAGTACTTGAAAAAATATCATGTCAATTTCCCACAAAGTATTTACTTGCCTTTATATGGCCATGGTCATATGCAAGGAGTCAATGTTCCAGATGTAAAGAACTATATTCCTCATTCTTGGTTTCAGAATTACACCAATTTTTCTTCAGCTAATGTCTCAGTTGAAGGATCATTTTTAAATGCTAGAATATTGGAGAAGGAGTTTATAATGCACCATAGCCCATGTGCTATAGATCCGAAACCTCAAAAGCCTGAGTTGCAGCCGCATTGCTATCCCTCCATTTTCCGAAATTCTCAGATGGATCAATCCAAGGGATGGAAAAAGAGTTGGGATTTCCATCCCGAAGGAGGTGTGAAGTCGACATGGATGTGGGAATATTGGGTGCGACAAACCTGTGCAGAGATTTTCGAGGATCTGAAAGGAGCTGCAATATAAGAAGTCGTCTGGGTTGGGTAGACATATGTCTACGGGAATGATAACTTTGTACCGGAGCTAATTAGCCGCTGGAGCCCAGAAACCAATTCTTTCCATCTGAATCATGGAGAAGTATGTATCCGTTTTTGGGATGTCTATAATATCTCAAGGGCTCCAATTTTGGGCGATATGTATGTTGAATTCATCCCACCAAGGTGACTTGGAATGATTTGTGGAAAACTATGACTTTTTCTCGAGAATTATTGAAAATTTTCCAGAAGATCGTGAATTAAAAGTCCACAAAATCTCATTCTAGTAAGGATATTCATCTAGAAGAGTGATTGGATATGTTCCTTATCAAGAAAAAGGAGAAAGGGCCCACCTGTACTCATCCTACCAGCTGCCCCAGAACAGAGAAGAGGGGTGCTCTTGGCACATTCTGGCCAACTCTAGAAGCGGGAGAGTTTGAGAAGTGGGGGTATGAAGTGGACCAATGAATCCCAGAGAAGACCTATCTGGCGGGCTTTTGATCTTTGTGGCTTGTTGTTTATATTTTTCAAGTTAGGGATTCAAAGGGAGGCGTTAGGATAGGGACCTTCGTTGTTGCAGCCAAGTTGGCTGAGAGGAATATAGTTGGGTTGTCCACCCCAACATTGGCGAATATTCAGTAGAGATTACTCCATATCTATAAGGGTATGTATCCTATGAGAACAGTGGGACCATTCCAAGTTTTGTGGGGATGGATCACTAATCACTTCAGGACTTATGTTTTACAGAGTGGAGTACAGGTTCCTGGAAGTTCTTTCAGGCCATCAGTGCAGGCATATTCTGTAATTTTTTTTGTTTTCCCTCAACTCCTATTATCTGAAGGTGAGGCTGATAATGTTCAAGGAATTCCATTTCTTTCCTTATGGAAACCAACAAACCGGGTGGTTTGTTGATGACGGAACAACTAGACTGGAATTCAGGTCATAAATGCTGGCTTGCAGAGATGGTGTATTGGCCCCCAAAATTGACAGAGAGATTATATGGGAGGTCTATGCTCCATATAGATTTGTATGCCAATTCAAGTGTCTGCAGAAGATTGTTGTATCCCCTCCTATGCATGTTGGGTCAGAGCAGCATCCAATGATTTCCCAAGAAATATGGTTGCTGACAGCTATGGAGAATATGAGGGAAATGTTTGATCTACCAGTTTCTGGAGTGGCGAGTCACTTGACTACATGATATGCTGAGAACTGGGTAGCATCATACCCTAAAGAAGTATAGAATCATCCGATTCCTTAGGTGGGGACAAAAAAAGAGAACTGTCAAGAAAGAAACCCTTCATCTGGAAGGTGACACTTCCTCACCTAGAGCTGATTCACTGGGTTCCTCACCCAGTGCTGATTCTCCAGATTCCCAGGATGGGGATGATGAGGAATGACATGCGTCAAAGCAGCCTCGTGCCAGATATAATCCCCCTACCATAGTTAAGATACCTTCTCCATCGACTCCTGGTGAGTTATATTATTTAAGAAATTTAATCACCATTATTTTATAGAGAAACAAGTTTCATTTTCCTATTCTTTATCTGTGATTGTAGGAGCTGGGAAGAAGTTGAAGTCCAATATTGTAGGACCCACCTCACATTCTTCTAGTGCACATGCCGAATATTTATGACCAGAGGCTATCCAGAAATGGCAGAGTTTATATTGCGATGCTGAAACTACCTGGATAGACTTATGTAAAGGACTACATATCCATGGAGTAAGGAATCTTCGAGCTTCTACTGATATCTATTTCGAGGATAACCGTGATGAAGTGTGGGCTTGCATCAAAGAGATGGAGATGCTCATATATGCCGCTGATGATTCCATTCCTATCACTCAGTGGGGCACTTGAATTTTATTGTCATTCAGAAAGATAGGTATTATTCCAGAGTTGGGATCATACTCGAATATGGGTTACCTTCATATCCTAGTTAATGAAGGAATTATAACCCATGTAGTTTTATATGAAGCATATATTTTAACGTCATATGGGATAGGAAAGAATTAATTAAAGATGGTCTTGAACCTTAGAAAGGATTCCTATGTACTCTACTTTTAAGGAAAAGATCAAATTCCACATAGTTCGTGTGAAGAAGTATGAGGTTTATGCATGATTAATGGCCCAAAGAGAGATTTTGTAATTACTTTTACTCTCTAAGCCCACATTAGTCATGCTCAGTGTGAGAAACAATAGGTATCAGTAAATCTGACGATTGTTCCATGAAATATGTAGTCGTAAGAAATAATTTGGGGCTTACGTATGTATGACGGCCCGAGTAAATGAATATAAGGACTTAGTTCAGGAAAGAAGCCCAGGAGAACGGTCCATAAAGGTATTTGTACTTTATGGAGATTTGGAATTTTAACTCGGGACTTACTCTTAAAAAGGAATCCCAAATTAAGAGGGACTTATTATTGGGTTTTATTCCTGAGAAGGAAGCCCAAATTAAAATAAAATAAGGTTGGGGATTACTCTTGAGAAGGAGGCCCAATTTAAAGGGAACTTATAACATGAGGATTAATCATGAGAAGGAGGCCCAAATTAAAAGAAATTAAGACTGGGGCTTACTCTTAAGAAGGAGGCCCATATTAAGAGGACTTGTAATTTGGGGGTAACTCCTAAGAAGGAGGCCCAATTAATTCCTCTCAAATACGGAATACAACAAAGGAACCATGCCACAAATGGATTTGAAGAGGGTTTTAAAGGCTATCATTGAAGACGGAAGGTGGATTTAAGGAAAGGAGGTGACTTGGAAGAAGGCATTCAAGTTTTATTCTGGCGCACAAGTCCTGGTCGTGCAATTATACTTGTGCGACATTACTCACCTTGGGAGACGAAGAATCCATAAGGTAATACTTGGGAAACTTTGAACTCAAGCCCTTAGTATCATCCCTAGAGGATTCCAGAATGGTGGCGCGCAAGTTTCCTTTAGAGGGAAAGGCAGTGCGCAAGTTTCTTCACATACCTTAAGGGCTGGACACTTAGGTGCGCAAGTGTTGATGAGTGATAATACTTAGGTTGTATTCTTCCTCTTTAGAGCTTCCATTCTAGTTAAATAATCACCTTAGAAGTGTTCGGAAGACGTTAGACAAAGACATGGGCGATCAAAGCTTGAATATGAGTTTTGGAGTTTGTATCAGAAATGGGGGGCCCACAGGGGCTATTTATAGGCCACTGAGCACCTTGGGAGAAAAAATAAATAGTGCGCACAAGTGACTTGCATGACCCATATGTGGCGCACAAGTGACTTGCGTGACCAGAAGGAAACTTGCATGGCCCATGCATAAAGGGTTTCCTTGTTCATGCCTTTGTCAATTTTTGATATTCTTCAAAGGATGAATCTATTTGTACTTAAGTTATTCCCCATTTCCATTCGTTAGACTCTGTGATGGAAAAGACCATCAATAAAAGGCCCCCCTCAGAGTTGGATCCGAAAAAGGAGTTAGGATTTGACTCTGAGGAAAATGAGAAATAATGTTCTGTGGTGCACAGGTATGAAGCACACAGGTTGTTCCATGTAGGTATGATGCATGTAGGTTGCGGCGCAAAAGTTTATGGATCACCTATAATTATAGGTGTCACTTCACACAAAGAATCCATCTTTCGAACGCTTCTCTCTCTCGTCACTCAAGTGAGCTCTCGTCGCACGGGTGTCTTGGATTTTCGCTCGTTCGTGCTTCTGTTTGTTGTGTCATGCTTCCTCAGTCTGTTTCGGACAATCATGCAAGTACTAGCGCAGTATAACTTGTGCGACCGTATTAGACTTTCACACCAAGATTTGAGTTGCACTCTTTAATGGGTTATTCATTTGTTTCGATTTATTCACAAATTTTATGAAAAACCAACTTACTTAAAATTTAATTATTCGATCTTTGTGAAGATTCAATGGCTCCAAAGAAGATTGGATCGGTTGATGAGCTGGATAGCAAGAGGATTGATGACATGATGAACATTATTGGCCATGATTATTATGATATCTACGACATCACTCTCCCTGATTGGGCAAAGTACTTGAAAAAATATAATGTCAATTTCCCACAGAGCATTTATCTGCCTTTATATGGCCATGGTCATCTGCAAGGAGTCAACATTCTAGATATAAAGAATTATATTCATCATTCCTAGTTTCAGACTTACACCAACATCGCTTCTGCAAATGTCTCAGTTGCAGGATCATTTGTAAATGCTGGAATAGTGGAGAAGGCATTTATAATGCATTATAGCCCATGTTCTCTAAATCTGAAACCTCACAAGCCTGAGCTATAGCTGCATTGGTACCCCTCTATTTAGGTTATGCTGTGCCTTAAGAGAAGCAAAAATGGTGTGAACTTTCAAATTTTTCCTCCATTCCATTTCCTTGAAGATATGAAAATGGGAAACCCATGCGCTGATATGTTTTCCACTGTCGGTTGTTGGAGAGAAGACTATCATGACATTAGAACAATATCTGAAAATAGTATTCTCTCCAAATGGATCATTAATTACAATGCTCCATTATCAAATCCATTTATCCATCTTCCAAATATCTTGGATAGAAATAGAGTCACTATTTGATCAGCAGAAAATTTTCTCAAACCCCACTCCAGAACATTCTTTTACAATTGTTCCAAAAAGATCTAGTATCACTGCGTCTCATAATGTATCCAGTTGAATGAATGAATTCTAGGTGGCTGCTGATGAAGCTTGGGATGCTGTAAATAAAATGAAGAGTTATGCTGAAAGCCTCTTGTAATTCTTGAAAAAGAGAAGAGACTCCAGTCTTTTGATGTCCTTCTAATTTTGTGCATCAATAAAAAAGACATTTCACCTTCAATCATTTTTACCTACATCCTCTTGCTAATTACTTATATTTTTTTACCTAATCCAATGGGCCTAGTAAACATAGTTTAATTATTTCTAGGATTATAAAAAATAACCCTATAAACTTTGAATCTTTTTATTGCTCAATATTGCCTATGTCATACAAAATGTACGTTTAGCGAGTTGGGACTTGACTTTTGTTCAGAGTTCCTTTTACAGGTTCCCAATTTAATGAGTACCCTGTCTCTTGTTGGTAGTTTAAATTCATTCATGTCGGACATAAAAAGGATAATGTTTAAGGTCAAATATCTTTGACTAAATGGATTAAAATTGAATAAATTCCTTGATAATTTAGCTGAAAACATATTACCAAATTCAATTATGGGGGAAAACATGTAAACTATGACTTAAGAAAATTTGAATATGAGGAATTATTTGAAAAAAAGGGCTAAAATGCATTAGAGGAAGTATTTCCTAAGATTGAAGTTACCAATATTTAACAAACCCATTAGAGGGTTCAATTATGTTGGGCCACTTAAGGGCATTGTCTTCATAGTCAAATAATAGCATCTTGTGGATGACAGGTCTGTTATGTGGACTACTTATGTAAGGCCACCTAGGGGAACGTGCTTCATATTCAGGGAAAGGAACTCTCAGAAATTTTACTTTTCTATTTCTAACAGCCAGTGAATGTTTATGGAGATTCAAATTTTCCAAAGCATAGAGTCTGTTGTATGGAGAGATGTACTTGAATATGGAGAGGATATTTCCAATCAATATTGTCAAAAAAATTGATGAATATCACTCGTATGAAGGTCTGACCCAAACATAGGGAAGGGAAATATAAACCATATACTTGAATACTTAAAGGTCATGAAAAATAGTATGGGGAAAATATGTTAAGGATGGCTATTTTTGCGGATCCCTACATATTGTCGTTAAGACAAATAAGGACAAAAGAGGTTTTTCTCACAAGAATGAAGTTACCACTATTTGAAAAACCTGTTAGGGGGTTGAATTATGTAGGTTCATTTAAGGTAATTGGCTATATAGTCAAATAATATTATATTTTGGCTGACAGGTCCGTTATGTAGACTACTTATGCAAGGCCGCCTAAGGGCATATGCTGCATGGTCAAGAAAAATAATTCTCGGGTATCTGACATTTTGTGACCAAAAGTCAAGAAAAGGGTTATGGAGATGTAGAAGTATTTAAGGTTAGGAGTATGACACATAAAAATGGGAATTTTCCAATGCGTGAAGGATATACACAGACCAATGCTAACCATAATCATGTTGTGGTTGGGTCCTGAATTGAGGTGTTGGACTTCACTACGTATCCCATAAGGATAAGAATCAAGCCATACATTGTTCTTGAAATACAGTTTAATGTCATGTGGGATGAGAGTGTAGGAGATCTTGGTTTAGGGTCATAGATCTTGGACCATAATGAGGAATACACATTGTGTGTTTTATAAACCTGATGTGAATGAAGACCAGGGTTTTCATACTACATTCATGTTTTCACAGGGGGAATTTTCAGCCAAGGGACTAAAAGTGGAATTATAGGTTAGGCCCAAAGACTTGGGGATGGATTTGAGGGATGCTCGAACATTCCTACGTATCCCATAAGGATGGGAATCAATCCATACATAGTTCTTCAAATACCCTCTGTACAGATTTGGTTCGTACAAGTGAAGGGTGAAAGGGTACTTTAGTGCAATGATGGTTTAACACAAGATTAAAGGTTCGGGCATTGACATGTATGCATGTAGTCCTTGGAATATGACATGGTTGGAGATCAATTTCAATATTGATTCCCTATCAGGTGAGGGTGTCAATGACTATGGTAGTTTATTGTCATACAAGACAAAAGTATGAATAGTTAGTACGAATAGTTTAGGGTCATATGCACGGACTGGTGCTGCATAGTTTAGTGTCATGTAGCTAAGACGTATTTCTATGTAGTTTAATGTATTGCAGTGAGGAAAATAGGGGACTGTATATTTTAACTTCATATAGAAAGTATGATGGTGAAACAATGTGAAGATATTGGTTTTGGGATTGAACCTCAGTATGTTGCCTACGTACCCATCCTAGAAGGCAAGAATCAAAGTCCGCATAGTTCAATTGAAAATGAATTGGTGATCGAGTTTTACTTGAGGACAATGACCTAAAAATGGTGTTGGGACATACGTGTGGTTAGCAGCCCAGAGAGGGTATTATGGTTGAAGTTTACTCTAATCTCACGTGAGTCATAATCGGTGTGAGAGACAAGAGGTAGCAACAACCCTAACGATGCACAGTTTAACATCATGTAGGACATATAAGGGACTGGACATAGGTTAACATCATATTGGAAAATAGAGGGACCATGTAGTTTAAAGTCTTGTAGTAAGGACTAAAGATGTATTTGTGTTACACAAAATACTTCTTCAGAAATCTGGCATTGGTTGGAGTCGTGATGAGTTCTCCACCCAATGAGATTAAAGAATAAGCTCCATTGGAGTAGTCCTTATTTGTTTAGTAAGGTCCTTCCCACTTTGACTCAAGCTTTGGAGGTTTCTTTCCTTGTATCATTGGAGTTCTGAGGCCCAATACCAATTCTCCTTGAATTAATGAATGCAGATGAACTTTTTTGTTGAAAGCTCATGCTATTTGATTCTGATAGACTTCCAAGTGGTGTAGGGTGCACAATCTTTTTTCATCATATCGTTCCAATTCATCCAATTAATTTTGAAATTGTTCATCTATAGATGACTGATCTCAAATGGCTACTCTGAGCGAAGGTAATTGAACCTCGATGGGCAAGACTTCTTCTGTTATATATACCAATGAGTATGGAGTTGACCGTGTAGCAGTACGGGCGGTGGTCCGATAAGCCCATAAAGCATGAAAAAGTTTATCAGGTCATGATTTCTTATCTTTATCCACCATATTTTGCAGTATGTTTGAAATATTCTTATTGAAGGCTTCTATTTTTCCATTGTCCATTGCATGATACTGAGATGAATGGTTGGAATTGATGTTGTATTCATGATACAACTTCCGTACCTCAGATGAACAGAAGTTGGTGCCATTGTCTGTAAATATGGTATGAGGGACTCCAAATCCGGTAATGATTTTGTACTTGATTAATCTAATAATGCTTTTAGAACTAACTTCTTTGAGAGGTATGGCCTCTGACCATTTTGAAAAGAATTCAGTAGCAGTAAGAATATACTTAAACTGCTTGAATGTAGCCGAAGGGTAAGGTCCAACTACATCCATTCCCCATGTGGAAAATGGCCATGAATATTTAGCTGTATAGAGAAACTATGGGGTTTGATGAATTAAATTGGTATATACTTGGAAATAATGACACTTCTTAGTGAAATCAACAAAATATTGTATCATTGAAGGCTAGAAGTATCCATGTCTTCGAATTTGCTCAGACAATCTATGTCCATACTGGTGGGAACCACAGTCTCCTACATGTAATTCTTTCATGATAGCCATTGTCTCTTCACCATCAATACATCTTAAGAGAATTTAATAAAAACATCGCCTGTAGAGAATTTTTTCTATGTGATCTGGGCTATCATAAAGAGTAAAATTGACCATACGTCTCCAGACTTGTTCTTTCCCAACTCTATCAAGTGTTAGTGTTCTATTTTGAAGGTATTCCCTAATAGGTGTCATTCATCCTATAGTATGACCATATGGTTAAGAAATGGGACTAATTTCATTGATTTCCACCATTCTGATTTGAAAATAAGGTGAAAATGTGTGGCGGTGGGCAATAATGATGATTGTTTCGTCCCGATTTGGATCTGCCTGAGTTGTGGCTAAATTAGATAGTGCGTCAACTTGAGCATTTTGTGATCACGGGACATAAGAAAATGCCGGTTCTGAAGTAAATTATACCATTAACTCTCAGGCATAATCATACAAATGGATTAATTCTTCTTTTCTGATGGTATAGTCCCCATTGACTTGTTTGATTACCAAGTCTGAATCACCTTTAACCTTTAAGTGATTCACCTGTTCTGGAAGTGCCAACTCCAATCTTGCGATGAGAGCTTAATATTCTTATTTATTGTTTGTACCACCTTCCAACAATAAGAATGAATAGGGTAGCACTTCATTTTCTGGGGAAATAAGTACAATTCCTAACCCAACTTTATGGAATTTATAATCTTCCATTTTCTTCCCTATTCGACTTCTAAAAGCACTATCAAAGTAAATTTCCCATGTTTAAATATTATCTTGAATAGAGAATACTTCCTCATCAGGAAGTTCAATATCTAAAGATGTATCTTTTACTAAAGGATGTTCAGCAAGGAAATCAGCCGGAGCTTGGCACTTTATTTCCTTTTGAGACACATACTAGATATCAAACTGCTGAAAAATAACTTTCCACCTTTCCAGACATCCTGTAAGCATTGGATGATTAAACATAAATTTGAGTGGGTTGTTGCGAGATACCAATTGGACCCCATGATGTTGCAGGTAGTGTCTCAATTTATGAAGTGAAAATAATAACATTGGGCAGCACTTTTCAATACTTGAATATCAAGTTTCTGCCTCAAGAATAGTACGACTGATATAATAAAGGTTGTCTTCATTCCCAACATCATTATTTTGTACAAGGAAGGAACACAATGATAACTCTAAAGCTGTTACATAAAGAATAAGTGGTCTTCCTTCAATAGGTGGCATTAATACAAGTGGACTCAAGAGATATTTTTTGAGAATATTGAATGCTTCTTGATATTCTTCAGACCACTGGTAAGTGACTCCCTTCTTCATTAATTTGGTGAAGGGTAAACATTTGCCTGCCAGATTGGTGATGCAACGCCGAATATAGGCCAAGTGTCCTTGAATTCCTCTCAATTACTTCAAATTTTGAGGAGGTGACATATCAAGGATTGATTTTTTCTTCCCAGGATAAACTTCGATACCATGATGGCATACAAAAAAGCCATGAAATTTTCTTGAGGTTGCCCTAAAAGCACATTTCAAGGGGTTCATCTTCAAATTGTGTTGTCAAAGTTTTTGGAATATGATTTCCAAATCAGCCATGTGATTAGAATGTTGTATGAATTTAACAACCAAATCGTCCACATAACATTCAACAAATTTCCCTAAAAAGGGTTTGAAGATAAGGTGCATGGCACGTTGATATGTTGCACCTTCATTCATTAGGAAAAAAAGTTTTACCTGATAGTAAAACACACCTTGAGGGGATCTGAAGGCTATAGATTCTTCATCTTCTAGAGCCATTCAGATTTTATTATACCTAGAATATCTATCCATGAAGGAAAGTGCTTCATATCAAGTTGTTACATCAATTAAGAGTACTATGATTGGAACTGGAAAATCATCCTTGGGACAATGCTAATTATGATATCTGAAATCAATGAAAACTCTAATTTTTCCATTCTTCTATTTCATAGGAACAATAATAGCCATCCATTTGGGATATGGAACTTCTCTGAAAAAGTTATCCTTGATAATCTTATCCACTTCAACTTCAATTTTGGAGGCATAAGTTTGGTGTGTTCTTCTTGCAGCTTGCTTTAATCCTTGATGTTCTTCTAGAAAACCCAAATGATGAGTAGCAACAACAAGATCAAGCCCTGAATTTCTATATAATTCCAAGAAAATATATCTTGATTTTTATTTAAAAATGAAATATACATTTCTTGCTCTTCAAGAGTCATGGCCGCACTAATTAAAGTGGTGCGTGGATCTTCTTTTGTACCCATATTTATTTCTCTAAGTTCGTCCACCGTGAAAGAGATACCTTCTTCCAATGCTGCAGGAGAATCCCTGAGATCTTCCTCTCCTTCTTCAATATGTTTTACTTCTTTTGTTTATACTTTCATAGTAGATGATGAAGCATAATTTCCATAATCAAGGGAGAGGTTATAATTTTAACATCTTAAAGAAATGGCTACCATTTCTGACCCTATTGATGATGAAGGGTCTTCCTTGTGTAATAAAGAGGAGATGATGGATTGAGAATCGACATCATCGTTCATCTCTGGCATTATTATAACTTTTTCTAGCCTGGTTGATGATATATAGAATTGCGGGATTTCAGCATATGAAATGAATACATCTCCATTTGAGCTTTCATCATTTCCTGGTGAATCAACAATTTATACCATGTTGTCTGGCTTGGATGTTGTAATTGACATTATGGAAGTTTCCATAAAATTATTTGGATTTGGGTCTATCCTGTCAATTTGATTGATAGGCAACACATAATCTGTACTCACATGTATGAATGGGTTTACTGGAATCTTTTCCAAACCATATGGAGCATTAATTTTGGTAACCTCCTTTGTCGTAGATATCTCATTTCCCTCCATGTGATAGAATTCTGCCTCAATGTATTGAGATTAACATGTTTTGAATGGGGCTTTATCACCATACAATGTCCCAATTTGACCATTCAAACAATATTTGAGACATTGATGGTATGATGAAGGTATAGCCACATGTTGATGTAGCCAAGGTCTTCCATGAAAAATGTTGAAGGCTATGTCATGACAAAAAACCAAGAAATCTGAATTTGATACAAGGTCTCCAAACTGAGTTCTGAGTGTAATCTCACCCAGAGGTTCTTGTTCATTTTTATCATATTCTTTCAACATCAAAGTAGAAGGAGATAAATTAGATTCGGTGAGGCCAAATCGATGAATTGTATGAATGGGTATGAGGATGACTCATGAACCATTATAAATGAAAGCTCGTCGAATGTCTACATCATTGACCTTTCTAGATAAATACAAAGGTCTAATATGTCCATGAACAATATCATCTTCATCTTCATATGTAAAAGATATCAATACCTAGAATTCTACAGGATCATTATCTATGTGGTAGACTTCAGCTGCAGCAATTTCAGTTTTGAATTCTTGAGGACTTGACAAAGCCTTAATGAGTTCCTCCCGAATATCCTTTGATAGTTTCAAGGAATCCAAAATTGATAACTTGGCTGGTACTTGGGACAAATGTTTCATGACATCATACTTTTGGTCCAAAGGTATGTGTTTCCCAACAGAAACATGTGGTTTCACAGGTTCCTTAGAAGTTGATACTTTGGAAGCAGATGCATCTTGTATTAGGGTAGAAGTTGGAAATACTCCTGGATTTGGAAGATTAGACCGACTAGGTCTATTTATTTGCTGAGAGGAAGAAGGTGTAACCTCTAACCGATATTCTAAAATAACTGTCCCATGACTGAATCTTCCATGTGTGGAAGAACTTTCTTGTTGTTTTTGAGCCCACTGAAGGGCTTTTCCACGAGTTTCTGCTTCATATACAGTTCTAGGAGGGGTAGGATTTGAATAGTGGCTTCTGAAATATCCACATCTTCCCCTATATCCTAGACCTCTAAAACTCCCTCTAATTAATCTGTTTGGTACAGGAAACTCAGGCTCATCAAGATCGAAACTTTGACTGGAATATAGATATGTTAAGTGAATCATGTTAACAGAACCAAAGATCAACTATTCATCTGATGAAGACTCTTCCTGATGAACAATTTCAAGTTGTACCATTTGGTGGGGCAGTTCCCATGATTTTGAGGTAGATGACATAAAATTTTCCAAAGTCAATGACAACTTAGGCTTTGATACAAGCTCATATTTTTCTGACTGCTCTTATTTCTTCGAATTATGCGGCCTCTTTGAAGATTTTCCTTCTGATGAAGGGAGTTTTGATGTGGCATAAATAGCAGAAGGCACCATTGGTTTCTTCAATTGCGTTCGTAAAATGGAATGAGTTCGGTTGATCATTTTCTTAACCATCCAATCATCATATTTCTACACATTTTTTATTTTCACTTCATGCCACTCACCTTCTTCCTATGGATATGTAGAAGTAACACATGCTACCTAGGATGAGGAACCTTTCAGTTTTACCTGTCCTGAGTTCACCATCTTTTCCAGAAGGTCTTTGAAGAAAAAACAATCCAGAATGGGATGCCCCAACATCTGATGAAATGTGAAATAGTTGGGAAGGTCTTCATATCCTTCCTTGTTTGGCCTTTTAGGCCTTAGAAATTGTACCAAATTATTTTCCATAGATAAAATGAAGTATCCAGGAAATTCTTCATTTCAGAAAGAATAAACATTGTTCTTTAACTCCTTAAATTCTTCTGGTCTTTGATCTCTTTGGTCATCTTGACGAGACGACCTCTGTTGTTGACGCTCAGGAGGTGGAGCCTTTCGATAAGATGAATGTTTTGAAGTAGAAGCAGGTACAAGTGCTTGTTTAAGTGTAACTGTAGCAGTCTCTACTCTACCCATTCTCCTTCCTGGAGTTGATAGAATTACATGAGTTTTAGCCTTAGTCTCTATAAGAGAATCATAGATCTATTGAGTGATTGAAGTAAGGTCTCTATACCCTCCTGTGTATTTCACTGGAATCAACGGGGTGCATAATTCATCACAAAAATTTTCCGCACATATTGGCAACAACTCTTCTTGAGGGAGTGCTAAGCTTAAGGAATATGTTAATCCCTTCCAGCGAGAAATGAAATCCAAAACTCTTTCATTTTCCCTTTGCTTACAATTTGTAAGATAAAAAACTGTCATATTTGGTAATGTTGAGCTAAATTGAAGAAGGAATCGTTGATGGAGATCTTCCCAACTGGTAATTGACTGAGACTGCAAACTTGTATACTAGACAAAAACAGGCCCTTGTAATGACTGCAAAAAACATCTGAGCTTAACTGCTTCTTATTGTTGAGGAGTTCGCATCATAGGATCACAATGAGAAACAAAATGTGTTAAGTGTTGTTCTAGGTCTCCGGAACCATTAAAAATTTGGAATGTGGTATTCGCAAAATTTAATGGGGGAGGAATTTCATCAACCCATTCAGGGTAAGCTTTATTTTCCGGTTGAATTTGTGCATGTTTTCCCTCCATATCTTCCAACTGAGATGTTAATGACTCAATGATAGTTATTACCTTTTGAGAAACATCTGTTTGAGCTTGGACCTGAGTAGGTGCAACAACTGGATTTTGGACAGGTGTGGTGACTGGTACTGCAACTGATGGTAGCACTACTAGTTGTTGCTGTGCATGACCCATAAGATTGGACCTGTGAGGGTGTACTTGTAAAGAAGGATATTCTTGATCCATCTCAGTAACTGCAATGAATTCCCGTGATTGACTAATTTCAGCATCCTTAGGAGGAAGACTACCTTGAAGTAGTTCTACATTCAACCTTCTTAACTACATCATTTCTTCCTCTTGTTGTGCAAACCATTCCTTTAATGAGAGTGATTGGTCTTCTCTAGAGGTAGGGTGGGATGTAACCTGACTTTTACCATTTCCCTTGGCATGTACCTTTCTGGAGTATAGAAGGGCATTGCCCCAAGGAATATCTTACCTCTGGGCAGCCCTCTGGCTTCTGGTACACACACCTTCTTCATTTATTTCTTTGTGTACAACTTCTTGAATAGGAACTTCTATATCTTATTCCTTTGAGTGAACCTCATGTTCTGGGGGATCAGTGAAAACAACATTGATGACATTTATCGATCATAACACATTGCATTCCTTCTATCGGAATTTCTGTGATACTGTCTTTCTCCATGTCCTTTATGAGACATTGTCTTTTTTTTTGTAACTCCCTAAGCATCCACGGTACCTTTCCTTTTGAATAATGTAATATCGTGTGTTGTATGCAACTTCGAGTTCTAACGCACACCACAACCAATCAAACTAGCTGTTATGAATAGTAATACCCAATTTTTGAAATTTTATATATTTTATCATTCAAAATGGACTTCATTTTTGGATTCGGAATATCGAAATTATCTTAGGGTGAATTTTTGGTATTTTTCTGAAAACTTTCAATTTTTGATGAATAGTGAAAAACACTGAGTTACAGTTTAAAACCGGATTTTTATTTAATAAATTATTTATTTTATTTAAATTTAATTAAGGTCAAAATAGATACATAATACCTATATAAGTTCAATGTAATTCATTGGAGTTAGTTTAGAATAATTTTAGATATATAAAAATTTTATTGAACTTTTCACCGTCTTTTACCCACCTCCTAGGAGAATTTCGAAATTCACATAAAACATAATTTTACTGCTTCTGTGAGTGGAATTTCGAAAATCTGAGAGATACGATTAATATCAAGGAGTAAAATGTGGTTCAATTAGATGAAAATAATTTTTGGTGAATAGTAACTTTTTACTTTTATTTACCATGGTTAAAAGTAAATAGGGCAATTAAGGGTAAAAATTGTAACACCCGAGACTTTTATGTTACATAAATTATCAAAGGAATCTTTTTCTACACAACACTTGCTTGACTTGCTTTACACGCAATCGCGACCTTCCTCGATAGCTTGCGTCGTACGCAATACCGAGTTTCACTAAACAACAATATGATATTAAAACTAGCCGTTATGAATAGTAATAACCACTTTTTAAAATTTTATAAATTTTATTTTTCAAAATGGACTTCATTTTTGGACTCAGAATATCGAAATTAGCCAAGGGTGAAATTTTCGTATTTTTCTGAAAACTTTCAATTTTTGATGAATAGTGAAACCACTAAGTGGTAGGTTAAAAAATAGAATTTTGCATAAAACTTAATTTTACCGCTTCTATGAATGGAATTTCGAAAATCCGAGAGACACGGTTAATATCAAGGACTAAAATGTGGTTCGATGAGATGAAAATAATTTTTTGGTGAATAGTAACTTTTTACGATTTTTACCGCGGTTAATAGTAAATAGGGTAACTAAGGGTAAATATGATATTAATATTACCCTAACACATGTCCTAATTCTATTGAACAAGTGTAATTCGACCAAAAACAAACTTAGGAATAAAATATGACCATTTAGGCCCACTTGGATTAGATTAGGACATTTATTATTAATTTATTTAAAGAAGGGTTAAAATAGTTAAAATCAAAGTTTAATAAGTAAATCATTTTTAATATGGGGTTATACATAAGATAAATTCAATTGTAAATATTAATTAGAAAGCTAAAAAGATTTCCTACATGATGGCATTTTATTTGTAATTTTTAGACATCAAATAATATAATTTATTTATGACATAAAGATGATGCAGTAATTATCTTATTAATGAAATATTGACATAATTGATAATATAAATACCAAAATAAATGTAATTTAAGACTTTTTATGAATTCCACTAATTTTCTAGGTTATTATGATATATTAGTGTTGATTTAATCAACTTGTTTCGAACATATAATTATGTTATGACTTTCAAACAAATCATATATCAAATAGTGTCAAAATTGACACAAAATAGTTTTTAAATCAAATATTATATTATTAATTGTTCTTTTATTCCTAAAAATCTAAGGTTCGGCCAAATGACTTAGATAAGGATATATATATTAATAATAAACAATTTGGGGTTCGTTTGGCATGTTATAGTAAGTGTATTAACCATATAGTGAAAGAAAACAAAAAGACACGGTAAAAGTTAAAATAATTAACTTAGAGTTAAATCTAATTGATAAGGTTAAAATAATACCCTAAACTTGTCTAAATCCTACTGGTTGATAGTATTTCGACCCATCCCCACTTTATCTTCAAAATAAGACCCTTTGGAACCATTATAAACCGATTTTGACTTTAATATAAAATAATATTTTGAGATATTCCTAAGGTGCCCCTCTCCTCCCTTATAAAAGGGCACCTCCTCCCCCTCCTCCTCACACCAATTTGAGCACTCAAGCTCGGCCAACCCCTGAAATTTTCTCCTCTCCACTTCCCTAGAATAATCCTAGAGGTCCTGGTCTTCTCCAAAGACCAATCTTAGTTCCTTAAGTGGAGGATTCAAAGAGGCGTTCCAAAGAAGAGGTAATATCCATTACCGATCTTTTCAATTTCTTTCTTCTTCAACTTCTTCTTCTTTAGTTGTTTCATGATAAAGTAATAACATCAGTATTACTTACATATTGATATGTTATTATAAATATGAAACAACCCTAATTCACCTTCTATCCATCCTACGGAAAAATGAAATCACCGCGCGTGCGTACGTACGGAATACCGTCTCCACGCCGTGGTGTAATCTATTTTCCACCATCACCTTACAAGGATGGGTATAATGGTGTAATGAGTAACTATATATGATTATTATGAAGTAATATTGATACTGAAATAATATATATATACTCCAATACAATTCCACGATCATAGGAACGATATCATCACTTGTGCGTACGTACGGAATACCGTCTCCACGATGTGATACGACTCGTTCTACATGATCTTCATTTCATAATGATTTTATAAATGAATTGAATGAATGAATATGGTATATACTACACTAATACCATTCTGGAAATGAATTATCTATAACCTAAAGATAAGAATAAGAATTTATTCGACAAAACACGCATAAGAACAAAAAGTTATAAAGACCCGAGTAACAAGTAACAATGAAATATTACTGACAAGAAGCTAATAATATGACCATATATGATATCATATAAATATGTATGATTCTGGAATAAGTCAATAACATTATTTAAACCATTATACAGGAGCTTCGGACATGTACAAAGCTAATCAGACCTAAGGTAAGGGAAAATATCACAATCTCACTTTTATCCGAGATTGTTTTTACTTTGGTAATTACTGGGGTGTATTTTATCATCCACATCCATGTTCCCTCGATATGTAATATTATTTCCTTCCTTCTACAATAGTTTATATCCAATTTTACCCTTCAGTAAGTTTTTTGTAAAAGATATGAAAGGAATCTTTTGTCGTTTTTCGTACGAGGTACTTTTTGACTTTTCCGACAAAAGTACGAAGAATGTTTTTCTTAACTTATACGACATGAATGGATTTTTAAAACATTATTTCCAAGAAGCTTCCTTTACAAGTTTTCAAGTTTATTTTTAGTCAACTTCTTTTATTTTAAAGTTGTATGACATGTTATGAAGGGAAAAAAATGTTTTTGAAGTAGAACGGATATTTTCCTCAAGAATGAAGTTCAAGTATTTTATCAAAATTATATTCCATCTAAGATAATAAAAGGGTTCTGTTTTTATCCCTATTATTACATGGATTTGATTATGTTGTGATGGAAACATTTTTATGAATTCTTTTATCTTATATGAATTGTTTTATGATGTCATGTTGTTTAAGAATCCCATTTTTATTACATGGGTTATGTGATGATGTATGATTTATGATTATGTGGCACACATAAGAAAGGATTCATTATCATATGGGTGGGACCTATATCTCCCTCCAATGCATTGGGTAAAGATTTTATATCTCATGAGATAGACATGGCTGGAACGGAAGGTTATTTCGGTTCAATGATACAGGACTGAAACGAGGAGTGAACTCGGTTCAGAAAGGGACTTTGTCCACTAAGATAGTCTTGGCAATGAGTCATGACTAACAAGAAATGATTTTCCATGATTATGTGTGCATGCCACAAAGTTTCAAGTCTTTTGTTATGATTATGGGGATCTCATTTTCACTTCTATGATTTATTCCATGATAAGATATTATGATCTCTTTTGCAGGTTTTGATTTTCAAAAAGATATGATATGATTTTTATTTCCTTTATTTGCCCTTGCTGAGCATTTGAGCTCACCCTTTTATGTTTTCTTTTCCTCAGGTCAGGAAGATGGATATTAAGTAGAATATGCTAAAAGGGACCCTAGATATGATGAAATAAATGGGAGACACTGTAGAAGATTTATGAACCAGTTGTTTATGTTTCCCAGTTTCTAAAGACACTATACCTATACGGTCCTTTGTGGTTTTGTCATATGTTTTAATAAGTGTGCTTCAATTTTGATGTATTAACAATGTATGTAAAGTATGGGTCGTTATAGTTGGTATCCGAGGAAAGGTATAGTCAACCTTTGGAAACTAGGATGTGAAAGCCTTAGTAAGAACCCTAAGAATAAGTCTAAGCATAGAACACAATATTAGAAATGGCCATGAATAACCTAGGATAAGACCATAAGCATGAAAATTTTATTCTTGAATTATGTGGTTTCCTATTATAATTAGTGTTGCTCACACTATTCTTCTTGGTTTTAGTCAATGGCTGGAACCCGAAGGAACCGTGTTAATGCGGAATGCGATGGGCAATGCAATGATTGTCCCCCTGATCAACCAAACGATATGGGAGCTGGAATGCAAAATCTTGTAGCCATGCTCACACAACTTTCTCAAGCTATGAATCATGCAGGATTTCCAAACGAGCAAAGGAGGGAGAAACATTCTGTTGAATCCTTCATGAGGCAGCGTCCACCTTCTTTCAGCGGGTCTACTGATCCATTAGTTGCTGAACAATGGATTAGTACTACTGAAAAGATATTTTCAGTTCTTCAATGTTCTGAGCATGATAAAGTCATCCTAGCAGTGTACCGTTTGGAAGGAGATGCTGATCAATGGTGGAATCTTGTTAAGAATACGAGGCAAAGGGATGAAATTGAGTCTATGGAATGGGACGAGTTCAAGAACTTATTTTTCAATAAGTACTTCCCTCGTATTCTCCGAACAAAGATGGAGAAAGAGTTTCTTGAACTGAAGCAAAGGGATGATGAATCTGTTGGTACCTATGAAGCAAATTTTACAAGACTTGCAAGGTACGCTTCTGGTATTATTATCCAACCTGAGAGTAAGATCGATCGATTCTTTAGTGGCTTAAAACCAAGTCTTCGAAGGGCGTTAGCCATAAGGGACTTCAATAGCTACGAGGAAATCGTTCGATGTGCTCTCAAAGTCGAGATGGAGATTGGAGTAACCCATCAGTCACATGGGTTTGATAAGAAGAGGAAGATGGAATTCAAAGAAAAATCTAAAGAGCACACGGAAAAGAAGATGAGCTTTTCCTTATGCTCAAAGTGTGGAAAGAAACATGGAGGGAGTTGTCTTAAAGGGACAAGTAAATGTTTTAAATGTGGAAAGGAAGGTCATCGGTCATTTGAATGCCGTGATAATGGGAAGAAGATGTCTAATGATGCAAACAAAGGAAGGGATACAAAGAATGAACCTATTACACTTCAATGTTTCAAGTGCAAGGAGATGGGGCATTATGCCAATCAATGCCCAAATCCAAGGGTTGATGATGATGGTCGACGTCAACAAAATCTTAAGGCTAAAGACAAAGGAAAGTCACATGCAATTTCTATCAGCGATGTGGAGTACGATAACGATGTGGTGAAAGGTACACTTACCATTCACTCTAAAGTAGCAAATGTTTTATTTGATTCTGGATCCACCCACTCTTTTATTTCTGAAGACTTTTCTAAGGGTATCACCGTATTACCTCAACAATTAGATGTTGAGTTAGCTGTGACAACACCTAATGGAACATCAATCGCATCAAAAGTTTATAATTCTTCTCCGATCGAAGTTTGTGGGAAAGTGCTTCCTGCAAATCTTGTGATCCTTCCTTTAGTGGAATTTGATGTGATTCTTGGCATGGATTGGCTTTCTCTACATGGATCTCATATCAATTTCCAAAGAAGGGAAGTCACATTTCATATTCCAGATCAATCTACGATCGTCTATCGATGCAAGGATGAATATAACCTTCCAGTGGAAATTTCTTCCATCTTATGGGTATTGATTCCACTAAATGAAGGTTATTTATCTCAAATGGTTGGTGAGAAACTCACGATTAAGAATATGCCCATTGTACGGGAGTTTGATGATGTCTTTCCGGAGGAATTGCCGGGTCTTCCACCAAATCGTGAAGTTGAGTTTTCAATAGAACTCGTACCGGGTGCTTTGCCTATTTCAAAGACACCTTATAGAATGGCCCCAATTGAGTTGCAGGAATTGAAGAAGCAACTCCAAGAGAATCTTGATAAGGGATTCATACGCCCTAGTGCATCACCTTGGGGAGCACCTGTTCTATTTGTTAAGAAGAAAGATGGATCAATGAGACTTTGCATTGATTATCGAGAACTTAACAAGATCACTATCAAGAACAAATATCCTCTCCCACGCATTGATGACTTATTTGACCAACTACACGGAGCTCAATACTTTTCCAAGATTGATCTCCGTTCAGGGTATCATCAATTAAGGGTCAAAAGGGAGGATATACCAAAGACGGCTTTCCGTACAAGGTATGGACACTATGAATTTATAGTGATGCCATTTGGTCTTACTAATGCCCCTGCTATCTTCATGGATCTAATGAATAGAGTCTTTAGAGACTATCTTGATCAATTTGTGGTAGTCTTTATAGACGATATTCTTGTCTATTCAAAGGGCAAGGAAGAGCATGAAGATCACTTGAGAATTATATTGAAGACCCTGAGAAAGGAGAAGATTTATGCCAAATTTACCAAGTGTGAATTTTGGCTTCAAAAAGTTGCATTTTTGGGTCATATAATCTCAAAAGAGGGGATATCTGTGGATCCAGCAAAAACAGAGGTTATCGAAAGATGGTCGAGACCAACCACAGTAACTGAGATCCGAAGTTTTCTTGGTTTGGCTGGATATTATCGACGTTTTGTAAAAGATTTTTCACGATTATCTAATCCACTCACCAAGTTGACTCGGAAAGGAGTTAAGTTTGTCTGGACAGAGGAATGTGAAGAGAATTTCAAGGAGTTGAAAAGAAGGTTATCCAGTGCACCTGTGCTCACACTGCCTTGTAGTGGAGAAAGGTTTGTGATCTACAGTGATGCATCCAAGAAGGGATTGGGGTGTGTTCTTATGCAAAATGATATGGTGATAGCTTATGCCTCACGACAGTTGAAAATCCATGAGCAAAATTACCCAACACATGATTTGGAGTTGGCTGCGGTAATCTTTGCATTAAAGATTTGGAGGCATTACCTTTATGGTGAAAGGTGTGATATTTATACTGATCATAAAAGTTTAAAGTATATTTTCACACAAAAGGAGTTGAATATGCGTCAAAGAAGATGGTTGGAGCTGATTAAGGATTATGACTGCTCAATCCATTACCACCCTGGGAAAGCAAACAAGGTGGCAGATGCATTAAGTCGACAAGACCATGCTAGTTTATCCATGATGAGGATCACAAAAGATCCAATATTTATGGATTTACAAAGGATGGATCTTGGAATTATAATGGAAGGGGAAAAATCTTATCTTTCTCAAATGAATGTTCAACCATCTATACATGTGAAGATTAAAGAGGCACAGAAAGAAGATGGCGAGTTACAAAAGAAGGTGAGAAATGTTCCTGAATTCAACCTTGATTGTGATGGGATAATAAAGTTCAGGAATCGGGTTTGTGTTCCTCCCATCCCCGAATTAAAGAAGGAGCTGCTGGATGAGGCTCATAGTTCTTCATTCTCTATTCATCCTGGAAGCACGAAGATGTATAGGGACCTGAAAGAGTAATTCTGGTGGGATGGCATGAAAAGAGATGTTGCTGAATTTGTCTCTCGATGCTTGGTTTGTCAACAAGTTAAAGCTGAGAGACAGAAGTCTAAGGGGATGTTACAACCATTACCCATACCCGAATGGAAATGGGAAAACATCACTATGGACTTTGTCACAGGACTTCCTAAAACATCCAAAGGCAATAATGCTATTTGGGTCATAGTTGATCATCTTACAAAGTCTGTACACTTCATTCCTATTAGAGAGGATTTCTCTCTAGATCAGCTTCCCAGGATATATGTAAAGGAAGTGGTAAGATTACATGGAGTACCACTTTCTATTATATCTGATCGGGATCCGAGATTTACCTCGAAGTTCTGGCGAAGTCTTCAGCATACTCTGGATACAGAGTTGAGTTTCAGCACTGCTTATCATCCCCAGACAGACGGTCAGTCTGAGAGAACAATTCAAACCCTAGAAGATATGTTGAGAGCTTGCTCTATGGATTTCAAAGGAGGTTGGGATCAACACCTACCTTTGGTAGAATTTTCTTATAATAATAGCTTTCACTCCAGTATTCAGATGACTCCTTATGAAGCTCTCTATGGAAAGAAATGCAGGACTCCAACTTGCTGGGATGAATTTGGGGAAAGAAAGCTATTAGGACCTGATCTCGTTGATGAAATGGCAGAAAAGGTCAGATCTATTCAACAACACATAAGAGCAGCTCAGAGTCGACAGAAAAGCTATGCCGACAACCGAAGAAAAGACCTAGAGTTTGAAGTGGGTGATAAAGTGTTCTTACGAATATCTCCCTGGAAGAGGGTTATGAGATTTGGAAAGAAGGGGAAGTTGAGCCCTAGATATATCGGTCCTTTCGAAATACTGGATCGTGTTGGGAAGGTAGCTTACCGATTGGCGCTTCCACCGAATCTCTCTCAAGTTCACGATGTGTTCCATGTATCTCTCCTGAGAAAGTACATACCAGATCCTTCACATGTACTCAGCTCAGAAGTTGTACCGCTGGAGCAAGATCTTTCTTATGAAGAACAGCCGATAGAGATTCTGGATCGTAGCGAAAAAGTCCTACGAAACAAGACCACTCGCTTGGTGAAAGTTTTATGGAGGAACCACCAACTTGAAGAAGCTACATGGGAGCTTGAGGATATGATGAGGGAGAAGTATCCTCATCTGTTTGTTACAAAGTGACGAATTTCGAGGGCGAAATTCTTTTTAAGGGGGGTAGAATGTAACACCCGAGACTTTTATGTTACATAAATTATCAAAGGAATATTTTTCTACACAACACTTGCTTGACTTGCTTTACACGCAATCGCGACCTTCCTCGATAGCTTGCGTCGTACGCAATACCGAGTTTCACTAAACAACAATATGATATTAAAACTAGCCGTTATGAATAGTAATAACCACTTTTTAAAATTTTATAAATTTTATTTTTCAAAATGGACTTCATTTTTGGACTCAGAATATCGAAATTAGCCAAGGGTGAAATTTTGGTATTTTTCTGAAAACTTTCAATTATTGATGAATAGTGAAACCACTAAGTGGTAGGTTAAAAAATAGAATTTTGCATAAAACATAATTTTACCGCTTCTGTGAATGGAATTTCGAAAATCCGAGAGACACGGTTAATATCAAGGACTAAAATGTGGTTCAATGAGATGAAAATAATTTTTTGGTGAATAGTAACTTTTTACGATTTTTACCGCGGTTAATAGTAAATAGGGTAACTAAGGGTAAATATGATATTAATATTACCCTAACACATGTCCTAATTCTATTGAACAAGTGTAATTCGACCAAAAACAAACTTAGGAATAAAATATGACCATTTAGGCCCACTTGGATTAGATTAGGACATTTATTATTAATTTATTTAAAGAAGGGTTAAAATAGTTAAAATCAAAGTTTAATAAGTAAATCATTTTTAATATGGGGTTATACATAAGATAAATTCGATTGTAAATATTAATTAGAAAGGTAAAACGATTTCTTACATGATGGCATTTTATTTGTAATTTTTAGACATCAAATAATATAATTTATTTATGACACAAAGATGATGCAGTAATTATCTTATTAATGAAATATTGACATAATTGATAATATAAATACCAAAATAAATGTAATTTAAGACTTTTTATGAATTCCACTAATTTTCTAGGTTATTATGATATATTATTGTTGATTTAATCAACTTGGTTCGAACATATAATTCTGTTATGACTTTCAAACAAATCATATATCAAATAGTGTCAAAATTGACACAAAATAGTTTTTAAATCAAATATTATATTATTAATTGTTATTTTATTCCTAAAAATCTAAGGTTTGGCCAAATGACTTAGATAAGGATATACATATTAATAATAAACAATTTGGGGTTCGTTTGGCATGTTATAGTAAGTGTATTAACCATATAGTGAAAGAAAACAAAAAGACACGGTAAAAGTTAAAATAATTAACTTAGAGTTAAATCTAATTGATAAGGTTAAAATAATACCCTAAACTTGTCTAAATCCTATTGGTTGATAGGATTTCGACCCATCCCCACTTTATCTTCGAAATAAGACCCTTTGGAACCATTATAAACCGATTTTGACTTTAATATAAAATAATATTTTGAGATATTCCTAAGGTGCCCCTCTCCTCCCTTATAAAAGGGCACCTCCTCCCCCTCATCCTCAAACCAATTTGAGCACTTAAGCTCGGCAAACCCCTGACATTTTCTCCTCTCCACTTCCCTAGAATAATCCTAGAGGTCCTGGTCTTCTCCAAAGACCAATCTTACTTCCTTAAGTGGAGGATTCAAAGAGGCGTTCCAAAGAAGAGGTAATATCCATTACCGATCTTTTCAATTTCTTTCTTCTTCAACTTCTTCTTCTTTAGTTGTTTCATGATAAAGTAATAACATCAGTATTACTTACATACTGATATGTTATTATAAATATGAAACAACCCTAATTCACCTTCTATCCATCCTACGGAAAAATGAAATCACCGCGCGTGCGTACGTACGGAATACCGTCTCCACGCCGTGGTGTAATCTATTTTCCACCATCACCTTAAAAGGATGGGTATAATGGTGTAATGAGTAACTATATATGATTATTATGAAGTAATATTGATACTGAAATAATATATATATACTCCAATACAATTCCACGATCATAGGAATGATATCATCACTTCTGCGTACGTACGGAATACCGTCTCCACGATGTGATGCGACTCGTTCTACATGATCTTCATTTCATAATGATTTTATAAATGAATTGAATGAATGAATATGGTATATACTACACTAATACCATTATGGAAATGAATTATCTATAACCTAAAGATAAGAATAAGAATTTATTCGACAAAACACGCATAAGAACAAAAAGTTATAAAGACCCGTGTAACAAGTAACAATGAAATATTACTAACAAGAAGCTAATAATATGACCATATATGATATCATATAAATATGTATGATTCTGGAATAAGTCAATAACATTATTTAAACCATTATACAGGAGCTTCGGACACGTACAAAGCTAATCAGACCTAAGGTAAGGGAAAATATCACAATCTCACTTTTATCCGAGATTGTTTTTACTTTGGTAATTACTGGGGTGTATTTTATCATCCACATCCATGTTCCCTCGATATGTAATATTATTTCCTTACTTCTACAATAGTTTATATCCAATTTTACCCTTCGGTAAGTTTTTTGTAAAAGATATGAAAGGAATCTTTTGTCGTTTTTCGTACGAGGTACTTTTTGACTTTTCCGACAAAAGTACGAAGAATGTTTTTCTTAACTTATACGGCATGAATGGATTTTTAAAACATTATTTCCAAGACGCTTCCTTTACAAGTTTTCAAGTTTATTTTTAGTCAACTACTTTTATTTTAAAGTTGTATGACATGTTATGAAGGGAAAAAAATGTTTTTGAAGTAGAAAGGATATTTTCCTCAAGAATGAAGTTCAAGTATTTTATCAAAATTATATTCCATCTAAGATAATAAAAGGGTTCTGTTTTTATCCCTATTATTACATGGATGTGATTATGTTGTGATGGAAACATTTTTATGAATTCCTTTATCTTATATGAATTGTTTTATGATGTCATGTTGTTTAAGAATCCCATTTTTATTACATGGGTTATGTGATGATGTATGATTTATGATTATGTGGCACACATAAGAAAGGATTCATTATAATATGGGTGGGACCAATATCTCCCTCCAATGCATTGGGTAAAGATTTTATATCTCATGAGATAGACATGGCTGGAACGGAAGGTTATTTCGGTTCAGTGATACAGGACTGAAACGAGGAGTGAACTCGGTTCAGAAAGGGACTTTGTCCACTAAGATAGTCTTGGTAATGAGTCATGACTAACAAGAAATGATTTTCCATGATTATGTGTGCATGCCACAAAGTTTCAAGTCTTATGTTATGATTATGGGGATCTCATTTTCACTTCTATGATTTATTCCATGATAAGATATTATGATCTCTTTTGCAGGTTTTGATTTTCAAAAAGATATGATATGATTTTTATTTCCTTTATTTGCCCTTGCTGAGCATTTGAGCTCACCCTTTTATGTTTTCTTTTCCCCAGGTCAGGAAGATGGATATTAAGTAGAATATGATAAAAGGGACCCTAGATATGATGAAATAAAAGGGAGACACTGTAGAAGATTTATGAACCAGTTGTTTATGTTTCCCAGTTTCTAAAGACACTATACCTATACGGTCCTTTGTGGTTTTGTCATATGTTGTAATAAGTGTGCTTCAATTTTGATGTATTAACAATGTATGTAAAGTATGGGTCGTTATAAAAATGGTATTAATACTACCCTAACACATGTCCTAATTCTATTGGGCAGGTGTATCTCAACCAAAAACAACATAGTAATAAAATATTATCATTTAGGTCCACTTGGATTAGATTAGGACATTTATTATTATTTGATTCAAAGAAGAGTTAAAAGGGATAAAATCAATGTTTAATAACTAAAACATTTTTAATATAGGCTTATACATAAGATAAATTCGATTATAAATATTCATTAGAAAGCTAAAAAAGATTTACTACATAATGGTTTTTTATTTATAATTTTTAGACATTAAATAATTTAATTTATTTATGACACAATGGTGATGCAGTAATTACCTAATTAATGAAATATTAAAATAATTGATATTATAAATATCAAAATAAATGTAATTTTAGACATTTTTGGAATTCCACTAATTTTCTAGGTTAATATGACATATTAGGATTGGTTATATAAATTTATTTCGAAGTAATAATGCTGTTATGAAATTATCAAAAACAAAATACCCAATAGTGTTAAAATTGACATAAATGATTTTTTAAAACAAATATTATATTATTAATTTATATTCTATTAAAAAAATCTATGGTTCGGCAAAAGGACTTATATAATGATAGGTGTATCATTAATGGACCACTTGGGGGTCTCTTGGAGGTATATAGTATGTTTATTAACTATATAATATAAAAATACAAAGAGACATGGTAAATGTCAAACTATTTAACTAAGAGTTAAAAATAAATGATAAGTTTAATATTGTGACCCAAACCTATATAAAATCTATTGTTTGAAAGGATTTCGACCCATCCCCACCTTAAACTTTAAATAATACACTTTGGATCCATTAGAAACTAAATATGAATTTATTATAAAATAATATTTTATGTTTTCCCTAAGGTGCCTCTCACCCCTATTATAAAAGGGCACTCCCCCTTCTCTCAAATTCATACCTTCAAAGCATTTTTGATCGGCCAAACCCTACCCAAATAACCTCTAAACTTCCCTCACTTCATCTTAAAGGCCCTCCTTTGGTCAGAATTCCAACTAAAGGATCCCTTTTGATCAAATCAAATGGAAGAACCTGAAGAAGAGGTAATGATTTCACCACCCTCTTTCAAGTTCCTTTCTTCTTCCACTTCTTCCTTCTTTGTTATTTCCATTCTAAAATAATAACTATAGTATCTTATATATACTGTGATGTTATTATAAATATTATACAACCATATTCATGATTTTATCCATCCTTTGAATTACATGTCACCATACGTGAGTACGTACGGCCTACCGTCTCCATGTCATGGTGTAATATTTATTCAATATATTATTATTTGGATGGGTATAATAATGATGTGAAACTCATGTAAATAATAAGTATAACATGATAATGATTCTGTACTTATGATATACCAGAAAATTATATATGATTATAATATCAAAATAATGATATTATCGCTCGTGCGTACGTACGGACTACCATCTCCACGAACGCGATGAGATTCATTCCCCATCGTATCCATACAAGTCTAATTCTCTTTTTATAATTAAAAATAATGTTTAAATACTTAATATAATTCTTTATATGAATAAGATACAACCTATACATAACAAACATGACTTATGTAACAAAACATATAAAATAAAATGAGTAAGTTAACACCCGAAACGATGATAATACTAAGATATTATTAACAAAGCAATGTTAAAAGATCATATATGATATCATATTAATGAATATGATTATTTTATAATTCAATAAAAATTATTTCAACATTATATAGGAGGATAACCTACCCTATACCAAGGAAAAAGTACAAAGTAAGGGGTTTCATATCTCACTTTTAATTTCGTGAGATTTTATTGTTCATCAATTATTTATTGGATGTGGTGTGTGTACTACCCATGATTGTATTCATTGTGTAATATACATTAATTTATGGATATTTACATCATCGTTTTATTATCCTTATTTCATGTTTGTATGTTTCATAAGTTACCAAATCGACAAGGGAATTTGAAATTTCAATTTCCGCACATTCGGCTTTATGCGTACTTCATTGATTATTTTACTCCATGATTATGGGTGGAATCACTATTAATTTGCTTATGTCATAATTTCTGCTCCCCTTTTTGTGGTTATAATTTTGATACACATAATCACTCCATTTATAAATTCTAAATTCGTCGATATGAACTTGATAATAGTAATTTTAACTCAATCTCTATTTATTGAGTTAAACATCCATTTCATTGGTGTTGTTTTTACAAGAATATGTGTGACTGTCCTCTGATTGATTTACACTGAATATCCAATCATATTGAGTGTATTTATATTTTTTACACATAATTATTTCATTGATTTATACTTAACCAAAGGATACGGTCTTTATAAGAGACTTAATCTCTATTTACATCCCATTGATACATCTTTTTATTATACACCAAATCACTCTTATATGCTGTATATAATGTACTTTGACATCGTATATCATTAATCCATTTATTTTCATGATATTATAAAGATTTTATTACCTCAATTATTTGTATTCAAGTGTCTCTATTTTGTTTAGGAACTCTAACTAAAATATCATTTTAAATATATTAAAGATTTATTGTTCTAAATATTTCTCATTAATGTCCATGTTTTAAAAATGTTTTTAATGATTTATATATATGGACATTAATATTTTAAAATTAAAATTCCTTTTAATAGTTTCAAAGTTGTATGGGACAATTTGATTCAAAAATCTATTTTTAAATGGCTTCTTGAAAAATAGTGTGACTTTTAAATGTTTTTTACAAAAAGGGGGATATTTCTATCAAATAGTTTTGATGATTATTTTCATCTATACTTCATTATTCTCGATTGAGGTTAATCTGATACAATAAAATCTTCTATATTGTATCGAATGAGTTATGTTTGATTGTGGATGTGCTATTTTTATACCATTCATGGTTTGTGAATAAATTATTGACATTTTGTATGTTAGTTTTAATATGAATGTTTATGTTATGTTTAAACCTGTTCATAAGAGGAATGCATTGGACTTAGTAAGTGATGGGTGGAGCCCGCTATATCTCCTCAATGCATTGATAGGTCTAATGAGACAAACTAGTGTCTTGGCACGAGGCCTTAAAAAAATCTTATTTATAGTCTTGCAAGAGGCCTTGGCTACGTGGTTATGATAGTCTGGAATTATGCATTCCATCATTATGAAAGAGGTTATTGATATTGCATGTGATTATTCTATTAGTATAATATCCATGTGAATAAGTAAATGGAATTATTTCTTTTTATTTATGCCATATTATGATGAAGTTCAAGTTTAAAAGGCTCTTGTTTTAGTTATACGTTGCCTTAAATTTTTATGCTTATCTATGAATGTTTCCTCTATATTGTTACCCTTATTGAGCATCTGAGCTCACCCCTTTCAATGTTTTATTTTTTCCAGGATGTGAAGAATTAATTTATGAATGACCAGTAGGGATAGTATGAGGCGATATGAAGACAAGATTTTGTTTTAGTTTTTTTTTACTTTATGTTGTAATATAAGACTTATGAATATATCTAGTGTTTCCAAGACTACTAAAATAATTGGCCTTTCGAGACTTGATCTTATGTGATCATTCCAATGTTATTTAATAATGCACCGACTCTGGGTAACTGGGGTCAGGGCATTATAGTTGGTATCAAAGAAAGTTTAGTACAAACCTTGGAAACTAGATTTAGATAAACTCTAATTAGAGAACATAGACCTAAGAAATACATTGAGGATTAGTATAGAAGAACTTCCTAAAATTTTTGTTTTATATAGATTTTGTGAGTTTTCCAAGCAATACATCCTTGTCTGGATACGAGCTGGTAGAGGCAGCTCTGGCACAGATGTACCTAGGAGTAAAACCTGAAAACACCGCTTTGATCTAGACTCGAACCGGAACTGGTGCATGACAATGGGAATTGCTGCACTCTTGGTTACGACACTCCCGGGATATATGCATAGGATAATTTACATTTTCTTTACAAACCAATTTAAAATATTATGAGATTAAATGAACTTGGTTAATACTATTGTGTTTCAAATTAAGAATATGGTGACATAATATTCTCTAAATGATTTTATGACTACTATTACTCACACAATGCTTTTTGGTTTTAGTCAATGGCTGGATACCAAGGAAGTCATAGTGACTTTGAGAATGATGTACAAGGTGGGAACAATGGTGTAAATGAGAAACAAAATGGAATTTTGAAAGGCGTAAAATATATCGTCTTCATACCAAATCAATTTTCCAAAAATATGATCAACAATATATATATTAACCAATTCCCAGACTCAACAAAGAAGAGAAATGTGATGAATTACAAGATCTCCAGTAGTGGTGACCATGGAGAAAAGAATCATTAATTTTCATCATACAGGAAATATGGAAGAAGACACCCAGGAAAGTGTCTCAATGGAATAAAGAAATTCTTGACATGTGGGAAGGAAGGACATAAAGTGAATAATTGCCGAGGAAAAATGAAGAGTACTATGGAAGAAAATAAAAATGGTCCCAAGATTCCAATTACGATCATTTGTTGTAAATGTAAGGGACCTTGTAATCACCCAATTCAATTCCCTATTCTATAGGATAACCTCTTGGTCAAGGAATAACCTATGGGAAAATAAATGGATGGAAAAATATTTAAAGGTTTTAGTGCTCCTTGTTGTTGAGATTACTTTGGGTGAATTTTCTCTTATATGTGTAACCCTGAAATTGATCACGTGAGAATGATATTTGAGGCAGTCTTGTCCTTTCTCTTGTGGATATAGTTATAAATAACCATTTGGTTTTGTATGATTATTGGGTTTGAGGTAATTACAAGTTATTATATTTTGTGATGAAAACTCAAGGTATGAGATAACATTTGTGGTTAAATTATGTTATGATTATTTTGAGGAATTTATCTCATTTTGGTATTGTTATAAAATATAGTTTTTGAAAAAGGACAAAACGTAGACCGTGTGACAACCCGTCGTGTCGGACAAAGCTATGAGAATATAACCCACAACCAAAGTGCGATAGGGATTTATCGCCTACCACTAGACTATATGAAGTCCCTGATTAGTGTGAGAAATTATTTTTAGTCAAATGATTTTATTTATCAATAATTAGTTGATTTGGTATCTTATGTCTTATCAAGTGAATACCCTTAGTATAGGAAAATGATTTGGTGATTAAGTGATAAATGTTATTTTGGAATATTGTCGCTTTGTTGGGAACACTATATTACCAAGGAAAATAGAATACTATGGGATTTCATTTGAGGAGTAATGGTGGATTTTATCTATTTTTTTATTGTGGATTTATAGTAATTTGGGTTATTTATGGAAATGATTAACCTATAATAGAGAATATGTGATTAGGTTAATTACTTTTAAGTATGTGACTTCTAGAGTAGTTGATGTGATTTGGAGAATCAATTTAACGTGGAAGAATACATAACCAAATTCTTCTAACTTTTTTGTTTCAATATTAGTTTAGAATATAATGAAGGATTTTAAGGACAATTGTTTATTGAATGGTATTTATTTATATTTGGGGTATTGTTTGTTTAATTTTAGAAATTAAGATTAATGTTTTTTTCTCTAATGGAATATCTTTTTGCGGGATCATCATATCTAATACTAACCATTTTGGTTTTGATTAATCTCTAAGGACAAGGTAAATGTATAGTTTATCTTTCATGGACCATGTGATTCTATAACAAGTTTATTCTATCTCTTCCAGTGTGACCAAGGCTTCTTGAATACTCATCGTTTAAAAATGTGTTAGTAGTAGGAATTTATTAAAGAATGAAACTTTACTTAAAAAGTATGTATATATCTTTATGTTATTAGTCAATCTTAGAAATGAATTCCTCATCTTTATGTAATGTAACTTAAAACAAAAAAAATGTTGTCTGTTTACTTTTCCTACTAGGAAACTAATGACCATTTGTCCTATCACAAGTTGTTTGTTTTCTTGTTGTTAACTTTCTCCTGATCATGTTCTCTATCCCTCTCTATAAAAACTTGACACTTAGTTTGTCATATATATCCATGTTTTTCAACATTGAATCCTTGTATAGGTTATCTCGGGTGACCTTTTTACTTCCCATTATTTCTTTTAAAGTGATAGTTTTATTGACTCTTTTTCCGATGTTGGACTTTACATTATATTCCAAAGCCCAATTTTAAAAATTGTGAGGACACAATTTATTGAAGGAGGGTATAATGTAACACCCCAAGCTTCCACGGTATGTTTCCCTTTGAATAATGCAATAGCATGTGTTGTACACAACTTCGAGTTCTAACACACACCACAACCAATCAAACCAGCCATTATGAATAGTAATACCCACTTTTTAAAATTCTATATAATTTATCTTTCAAAATTGACTTCATTTTTGGATTCGTAATATCTAAATTAGCTTAGGGTGAATTTTTGGTATTTTTCTGAAAACTTTCCATTTTTGATGAATAGTGAAAAACACTAAGTTATAGTTTAAAACTGAATTTTTATTTAATAAATTATTTATTTTATTGAAATTTAATTAATGTCAAAATAGATAAATAATACCTATATAAGTCCAATGTTATTCATTGGAGTTAGTTTATAATAATTTTAGATATATAAAAATTTTATTGAACTTTTCACCGTCTTTTACCCACCTCCTAGGAGAATTTGGATATTCACATAAACCATTATTTCACCGCTTCTGTGAGTGGAATTTCAAAAATCCGAGAGAAATGGTTAATATCAAGGAGTAAAATTTGGTTCAATGAGATTAAAATAATTTTTGTTGAATAGTAACTTTTTACTTTTATTTACCACTGTTAAAAGTAAATAGGGTAATTGAGGGTAAAAATGATATTAATAGTACCCTAACAAATGTCCTAATTCTATTGTAAAAGTGTATCTAGACCACAAACAACCTTATAAATAAAATATTATCATCTAGGCCAACTTGGATTAGATTAGGACATTTATTATTATTTAATTCAAAGAAGAGTTAAACGAGATAAAATCAATGTTTAATAAATAAAACATTTTTAATATACAATTATACATAAGATAAATTCGATTATAAATATTCATTAGAAATATGAAAAGATTTCCTACATAATGGTTTTTTATTTATAATTTTTAGCATTAAATAATTTAATTTATTTATGACACAATGGTGATGCAGTAATTACCTAATTGATGAAATATTAAAATAATTGATATTATAAATATCAAAATAAATGTAATTTGAAACTTTTTATGAATTAAACTAATTTAATAGGTTAATATGACATATTAGTATTGTTTATATTAATTTATTTTGAAGTAATAATGCTGTTTTGAAATTATCAAAAACAAAATACCCAATAGTGTTATAATTGACATAAAAGAGTTTTAAAAAAATATTATATTAGTAATTGATATTATATTCCAAAAAATATAAGGTTTGGCCAAAGGACTTATATAATTATAGGTGTATCATAAATGGACTACTTGGGGGTCTTCTAGAGGTATATAGTAAGTTTATTAACTATATAATATAAAAATACAAAGAGATATGGTAAATGTCAAACTATTTAACTAAGAGTTAAAAATAAATGATAAGGTTAATATAGTGACACAAACCTTTCTAAAATCTATTTTTTGAAAGGATTTCGACCCGTACCAAACTTAATCTTTAAATAATACACATTGGAGCCATTATAAACTGAATATGAATTTATTATAAAATAATAGTGTAAGTTTTTTCTAAGGTGCCCCTCACCCATCTTATAAAAGGTCACTCCCCCTTCTCTCAAATTCATACCATCAAAGCATTTTGGTTCGGCAAACCCCTACCCAAATATCCTATGAACTTCCCTCACTTCATTCTAGAGGCCCTCATTTTGTCAGAAAGCCAACTTAAGGATCCCTTTTGATCAAATCAAAAGGAAGAACCCGAAGAAGAGGTAATGATTTCACCACCCTCTTTCAAGTTCCTTTATTCTTCCACTTCTTCCTTCTTTGTTATTTCCATTATAAAATAATAACTACAGTATCTTATATAAACATTGAGTTTATTATAAATATGGTACAACCATATTCAGTATTTTATCCATCCTTTGAATGACATGTCACCATACGTGCGTACGTACGGCCTACCGTCTCCACGTCGTGCTGTAATTGTTATTCAATATATTATTATTTGGATGGGTATAATAATGATGTGTAATTCATGTAAATAATAATTATAACATGATAATGGTTCTTTATATATGATATACCAGCCAATTATATTTGATTTTAATATCAAAATAATTATATTATCGCTCGTGCGTACGTACGGACTACCGTCTCCACGAACACGATGATATTCATTCCCCATCGTATCCATACAAGTCTAATTCTCATTTTATGATTAAAAATAATGTTTAATGACTTAATATAATTCTTTATATGAATAAGATACAACCTATATATAATAGACATGACTTATGTAACAAAACATATAAAATAAAATGAGTAAGTTAACACCCGAAACGACTATAATACTAAGATATTATTAACAAAGAAATGTTACAAGATCATATATGATATCATATTAATGTATATGATTCTTTTATAATTAAATAAAAATTATTTCAACATTATACAGAAGGATAACCTACCCTCTACCAAGGAAAAAGTACAAAGTAAGGGGTTTCTTATCTCACTTTTAATTTTGTGAGATTTCCATTGTCCACAACTTATTTATTGAATGTGGTGTGTGTACTGCCCATGATTGTATTCATTGTGTAATATACATTAATTTATGTATATTTGAATCATCATTTTATTATCCTTCTTTCATGGGTGTATGTTTCGTATGTTACCAAATCGATAAGGGAATTTGAAATTTCAATTTCCACTCATTCGGCTTTACGCATACTTCATTGATTATTTTACTCCAAGATTATGTGTGGAATAACTATTCATTTTCTTATGTCATAATTTACACTCCCCTTTCTGTGGATATAATTTTGATACACATAATCACTCCATTGATAAATTCTCAAGTCATCGATATGAACTTGATTAGAGTAATTTTAACTAAATCTCCATTTATTGAGTTAAACATCCAATTCATTGGTGTTGTTTTTACAAGAATATGTGTGAATGTCCTATGATTGATTTACACTGAATATCCAATCATATTGAGTGTATTTATAATTTTCACACATAATTATGTCATTTATTTATCCTTAACCTAAGGATACGGTCTTTATAAGAGACTTAATCTTAATTTACATCCCATTGAGACTTCTTTGTTTTTATACACCAAATAACCTTTATATGGTGTATATAATGTACTTTGACATAGTATATCATGAATCCATTTATTATCATGATTTCATAATGTTTTTATTACCTAAATTATTTGTATTCAAGTGTCTCTATTTTGGTTAGGAACTCTAACTAAAATATCATTTTAAATGTTTTAATGATTTATTATTCTAAATATTTCTCATTAATGTCCATGTTTTAAAAATGTTTGTAAGGATTTATATATATGGAAATTAATGTTTTAAAATTAAAATTCCTTTTAGAAGTTTCAAAGTGGCATGAGACACTTTGATTCAAAAATCTATTTTTAAATGGCTTCTTGAGAAATAGTGTGACTTTTTAATGCTTTCAAGAAAAAGGGGGATATTTCTCTCTAATAGTTTTGACGATTATTTTCATCTATCCTTAATTATTCTTGATTGAGTTTAATCTGATATAATAAAATATTTCATATTGTATCGAATGAGTTATGTTTGACTATGGATGTGCTATTTTTATACCATTCATGGTTTGTGGATAAAGTATTGACATTTCATATGCTAGTTTTCATACGAATGTTTATGTTATGTTTAAACCTGATCATATGAGGAATGAATTGGACTTAGTAAGTGACGGGTGGAGCTCTCTATAGATCCTAGATGTATCGGTCGGTCTCATGAGACAAACTAGTGTTTTGGCACATGGGCTTGAAAAAATCTTATTGGTAGTCTTGGAACGATGCCTTGGATATGTGGTTATGATAGTCTGGCATTATGAATTCCATCATTATGAAAGTGGTTATTGATATTTCATGTGATTACTCAATTAGTATAATATCCATGTGAATAAGTAAATGGATTTATTTTGTTTTATTTCTACCATATTATGCTGAGGTTCAAGTTTAAAAAGCTTTTGTTTTTGTTATAAATATCCTTAAATGTTTATGCTTATCTATGAAAGTTTCTTCTATATTGTTACCCTTACTGAGCATCTGAGCTCACCCCTTTCAATGTTTTATTTTTCCCAGGATGTGAAGATGTAATTTATGAATGACCTGCAGGGATAGTATGAGGGGATATGAATACAATATGTTGTTGTAGTTTTTTTTACTTTATGATGTAATGTAATACTTATGAATATTTCTAGTGTTTTCAAGACTACTAAACTAATCAGTATTTTGATACTTGATCTTTTGTGATCATGCCAATGTTATGTAATAATGCACCGACTCTGGGTAACTGGGGTCAGGGCGTTACATTTTTTGAGTTGATCGCTCAGGAACTTCTTGTTGAACCGTAATTTGGAGGTAATCTCTTGATAATTTGTCTCTTCATTCCTCTTGTGGATTCTTTCCTAACCGAGAGACAACTAACTTTCACTGAGGAAGAGATTAAGGATTTAAAAAAAATCCCAAGTCCGGTGAACTGGGGTTGTTCCAGCTTTTCCTGCTCAAATCCTTGAATCCCATCTGTTGATCCCAAGGGTTGAGTTAAAAGAGTCCCAGTATGGAAAGATGAGGTGGTTCTTGAGCTGCTACATCTGAGACTTTCATAAATGATCTCCTAATTTTGCAGATCATAGTCCGAAAATTGGTCGGATGCATTATCCGACATCCACCCAAATCACCTATCCCAGATGATTGTTGGATGATTTCTGACACTTTTTTCACATGATGATGTACATTATATAAACGAGAAGCATGTTCGATATTCTCATTTGCTTAATGCAAGATTAATTCGACAACTTGTTCTTTGTATGACTAACTTTGTGAAGAAATAGTTGAGGCATGTTCCTGAGGAAGCCTTTGATTACACACAAAACCAATTGGTTGTGGTCGGCCATGGGCGATAACATTACATGAAACTACTTTTGTCATGCTTTTTTGACAGGATAGTAGAGTGAAATTCAGTGCTCCATGAACACCCCATCCCCTGATATGAATACCAGATGGGGAATTGGTAATTAACTGGCGCACCCTTTTTAGTGCACCAAAGCATGCACGCTTAAGGGCTCTCTGCTGCTTTTCAACCATTGGATATCGGGAAACTGAGAGATATGCCAAATCAATTTGGCATTCTAACCCTTCTATTATCTTAACATGTTTTTCATATTCATAATAAGATAATATTTTCTCTGTTAAGTGACAAATAGTTTTACACATTTTGAGACGAATATCGTGAATACAATCTTCTGTCATCATTTTTGTCATATCATACTGAGAGTCAGCCAAAGGCCAAAACATGACTGGTACTTCACCTTTCGCCAGTTGTTTTCTCATATTCAACACTTCCTCCTTATCATTTGATGAAGATTATTCTACCTGATTAGTCCAAAGTCGGTGCTTATTTGTTGCTTCATCAGATTCAACATGATTGGTAGAGAATTAATTTATCAAATTAGAACATGAATGACCCAGGGGTGGTTCAGAGAATGGCCTAAAACCCGGGATATCTTCTGGTTGAGAAAGTATTGCACCTGCTATCTGTAAATCATCAGACATGACTGGCTTCACATTTTCAAGTGCCTCAAGATAAGAGGGCTTTCTCGTTACTGCATTTTCCTTTGAATAATTTTCCAGTAAATACTAATTAATACTGAAGAGAGGACATTCATATCTAAATTCATCATCATGGGGAGGACCACCATGGTGGGTTATAGAAAAAGATGAAACCTTTTTCTTCTAGATCTTTTATCCACGCAGAGGGTTATCGTGGCTCTCATCTGAAGATGATACTTCGAGATCGACCGAACTGTCATAAAGAAAGCCTTCATGAAGAAGTGTTTGATGAAGACCTTCAGAATTATTGTTGTTATTTCTGGAATTTGAAAATGAAATATTATAATCTTGAGTTGCAATAGATAATTGTCTGAGGGCTTCAAGAACTCCAATATCGAGCAAGGCCTTATTACAGATTGGATCTTGATTTATCGACTGTACTGGACGGGTCTTTTTCTTAGACACCTTCATACTCACTTGGGAAACCACATGTTAGTGAAAGTTGTTATTATGGGCAGGTGTATATGCCTACTCAGGAGAAATGGTCAGGTTAGGCTGATTATCTCTATTCAAATCGGGTGTATGTGCCTGACGTGATTGTCTGTATGACATGGGGGAGTATCCCCCACAACCCTCCTGGACTGGGACAGAGGTGTGTATCTGTTCCAGAGTGATATTTTGATGAGTCACTCGACTGATAGGGATAGATTTATGATTCCTTACCTGTGATGTTGTTGAAGTTATTATAATATTCTGACAGGCATCCAGAATATGGGTAGGGATTTGCTTCTACTCTTTCACCATTTTGAGAATGTTCTTGGTGAATTTAGCTACCATAAAGGGTATATAATTCCATTATGTTCTTGGAGTAGGTGTGTATTCCTACTTCTTTCCTAATTTTTCTGTTAGTGAATTCTGACAGTACTCATGTGTGGGGGTAGAAAATTGTGTCTGCCTCCTGCTTGTCATTGGATATTTCTAATTAAAATCTATGGGTGATAGAAAATGAGACTGTTGGTTAGCCTGATGAATTGTAGGTGTATGTGCCTGCTGATTATTCCCCACCACATTTGATTGGAAAGTTTCTTTGGTTGCAGTCAGATGATCCTGCTAACTAGCTGATGAATTATAAACAGGTGTATATTCTTATCTATAATACTCCGCTGGAATTGACTGGTGGGATTAGCATGTTACTTCCAGATGAGTCTGCTGGGCAGTAATATTAGGATGGACAGGTGTATATTCCCACTCGTTTTTTTCCATCAAGTTGGCTTGATGGACTTCTCTGGAGGGGGCAGAAGTAAGAACCTACTCCCAATTGACTGGATTTCGCCTCTAACGGTTTGTCTTGCATTCTCGAGTCTGAGGAACCTGAGCCGAACCCCTAAAGTTGATACCCTCATCATGTTGAGGGTTAACTACTGCACGAGTCTGGTGGCAATTGTTGATGGGAGACCTCAGGAAGGACTCCTATATTCTTGAATTAAGGCCTTGAGTGACCTTCTCATTCACCTCCCCATAATATGGGAGGGACTGGTGATTGTGTTCCAGGGATAACGACCCAAAACGGTTAGAGACGGTGGTTGGCACCACCTGCTTCTTGACCACTGTTCATCGCTGTCCGGACAACCATGGTGAGTTGTTAACTTGGAGGGCTTGTGGAACGACCTCCAAAGTCGGAATGGTACTGTGTTGATGGTATTCCTTAAACAATGCATTTGAGACCCAGCGTTGAAGACACTGAGTAGGTGATGTCATCCTCAGAGCAGATGAGGATCCAGCAGGACTAGTGGTCAAGGCATTCACAGTTGTGAACTTTAATGAAGCCATTTATGTAACGCAAAGATATCTTCTAAAAGAGTGCATATTTGATATAACAGACACAATAAATATAATTTTGGCTAGACTACATCTTTTGGATGAGGACATATATTATTTATTTCTTTGTTGGCCCTCACATTAAGTTAAATAGTGTCCTTACAATTAAGTAAAACATCATTTAACTTGGTTAAGGATTCACGTCGAGTTCACCATTTTTGTTTATTCTTGAAATGGGGAATACCTTTTTTGTTTAAGGTTGAAACTTTCTAATTGTTTCATAATGGGTTTATTCATAGAACCAGAAACATCCAATGATTCTATATCCATTTAGGCCTACTTTCCAAAGGTAGGTTCCCAATAGTTGTGAACTGATGAGGCTTATGAATTTACATTAGTCGAGAGGATGGGAGGTCAGACTCATCACACCTTTTTGGGGGGGTAATTATTATCTACTTTGGGACTGTCTTATAGATTTGAGTTATGTTCACGAATCCTTATTAATTTAAAAAGTATGAAAATGAGTTTTTCATTTAGATTTAGAAATCAATGATTGATAGGTATGGGATTTAGAGAATATTTTATATGTATTTGAGGTTCTTTATCGATATAGAATCATCCATAGAGATTCGTAGTCAATGGTATCCTTCAACACATTATATATAAATCTCTTGGTCATTATGATAACCATATTGGTTTTAAAGCCACTCAGGGGGCACTTGAAATTTATTGTCGTTCAGAAAGACATGGATTATTTCATAGTTGGGATCATACCCGTAGATGGGATAACTACGTATCCTTGTTAGAAATGGAATCAGAACCCATGTAGTTTGAGTGAATAATGATATAGTTTAATGTCATATGGGATGGAAAATAATTAATGAAACATGGGCTTGAACCTTATAAAGGCTTCCTACGTACTCTACTTTTAAGGCAAAGATCAAAATCCACGTAGTTCGGGTGAGAAAAAGAGGTAAGATGTAGATAAGAGGAAAAAATAATTAATGAAAGATGGGCTTGAACCTTAGAAAGTCTTCCTATGTACTCAAATTTTAAGGCACATAGCAAAGTAAATGTAGTTCGAGTGAAGAAGTATGAGGTTTATGCATGATTAATGGACCCAAGAGAGATGTCGTAATTACTTTTACACTCTAAGCCCATGTGAGTCATGCTCGGTGTGAGAAACAATAGGTATCAGTAAATATGATGATTGTTCCATGAAAGATGCAGTCATAATAAATAATGTGGGGCTTACATATGTATGATGGAATGAGTAAATGAAGATTATGACTTAGTTGAGGAATGAATCCTAGGAGCAGGGTCCATAAAGGTATTTGTACTTTATGGAGATTTTGAATTTTAACTCGAGACTTACTCCTAAATAGGAAGCCCAAATTAAGAGGGACTTGTGATTGGGTTTTATTCCTGATAAAGAATCCCAAATCAAAAGAAAATAAGTTTGGGGCTTACTCTTGATAAGGAGGCCCAATTTAAATGGAACTTATAACCTGAGGATTAATCCCGAGAAGGAGGCCTAAATTAAAAGAAATTAAGACTAGGGCTTACTCTTAAGAAGGATTCTCAATTAAGGGAAATTATTATTGGGACTTACTCCTGAGAAGGAGGCCCATATTAAGAGGACTTGTAATTTGGGGCTTACTTCGCAGAAGGAGGCCCAAATTAAAAGAAATTAAGACTGGGGCTTACTCTTAAGAAGGATTCCCAATTAAGGAAAATTATGATTGGGACTTACTCCGGAGAAGGATTCCCATATTAAGAGGACTTGTAATTTGGGGCTTACTCTTGAGAAGGTGACCCAATGAATTCCTCTCAAATAAGGAATCCAACAAAAGAACCATGCCAAAAATGGCTTTGAATAGGGTTTTGAAGGCTATCTTTGAAGAGGAAAGGAGGATTTAATGAAAGGAGGTGACTAGGAATGAGGCGTTCAAGTTTTGTTCTTATTCACAAGTCCTGGTCGCGAAAGTATACTTGTGTGACATGAGTCACCTTGGGCGATGAAGAATCCACAAGTTAATACTTGGGCTAATTTGAACTTAAGCCCTTAGTATCATCCCTAGAGGCTTCTAGAAGTGTGGCGCGCAAGTTCACTTGAGAGGGAATGGAGGCGCACAAGTGTCTTCACTTACCTTAAGGTCTAAACACTTAGGCACACAAGTATTGATTAGTTCTAATACTTAGTCCTTATTCTTCCTCTTTAGAGCTTCCATTCTAGGTAAAGAATCACCTTAGAAGTGTTCGGAATACGTCAGACAATGACTTGGGTGACCAAATCTTGAATCTGAGTTTTGGAAAATTCATCTCCCGAAATGGGGGGCCCACAGGGGCTATTTATAGGCCACTTAAGTTTGTCTGAAAACCCACTTTGGGAATGCAAGTTACCAGCACTCCCATGACTGGCGCGCAAGTGACTTGCGCGCCCAAGGCTAGTGCGCAGGTATACTTTCACGCCTTAATTCCTTTGTGAAATTCTTGATGTTCTTCCCTCTTTTTTGCTTGAGATACTCCCCTTAGTCAATATTTGGACTCTGTGACGAAAGGAGCTTAAAAAGGATTCACACTTTTAATATGAGGAATGAATTAGAATTATTAAGTGATGGGTGGGGACCTATATTTTACCTTGATTCATCATTAGGTATCATGAGAGAAACTAGTTTGGGTATTGGCTGACGTCTTACCCATTTATGATGTCTTGGACAAAAACTTGATGGTATGTTTTGATGTCAAGTATTAGTAATTCTATCATTATGATATTGGTAATTGATTATATATATGATTATTCAGCTATTAAAATATTTAGGGTTAAGTTTCTTTATCATGTTATTATTTATGGCGTTATTTAATCAGTTTTTACCGCTTCTATATTATGCTTAGGATTATATTTTAATGGAATGTGTTTTTTATTTCACTACGCCTTGTTATTTATGTTTGTTATAGCTTCCACTATATTGTTTACCCTTTCTGAGAATTTGAGCTCACCCATTTCTTATGTTTTATTTTTCACTAGGATGAGAAAATTTATATTATGAATGACTTTCATGCATAATCATTGAATTTTTAGATATTTCCAATGGAGTTTTTATGTTGTTCTTCCTTTTAATTTGTAATTTAACAATTACATTTGTATCTAGTTTTCCAAATCTACTAAACTACATGGTCCTTTGGGATGTGACTTCCTTGTTTATTATACCAATGAAATAAAGTTAGACAGTAGCTCTAGGCTATTGGGGTCGAGATCATTACAACCGGAATAAATCCACATGTGGTTATTAAATATTGAATCTCTCTATACCAATTTTGATCATGTATATAAGAGGAAGAGTGTAATGCACTAATTACATAGTTATAAAATGATGAAAACCCAACATGAATTAGGATATCCTTCATTAACATAGAAAAACATGGTATGTAAGTATATTTTTTGGTTGGGAATGTGATAGGAGGTTCTAATGTCACTACACATCTTTTAATAGTAGAAATAACTCCAAGAATTATTATAATATATATTGGAGTATTATTATAATCACTAGTTAAGTGAACATTGGCACCTGGATAAGAAAATGTATCTGTATCCATAACATTTAGGAACAAAGTTAACTCCCAATTACGGTGAGATCATAAACATGGGGAATTTTTTATTACATAAATCTATCTCTTACATAATGGGAGGTCTGATGACTTGATTTTATATAAGATATATCGATCTGAGTAGTTTTGGGACATACGATATATACCATGTTGAATAGTTTCAATTCATGTGAGATAGACTATATGTTATACAGTTTAACACCATATGATACGGATTAATTTTCCATGTGGTGTCTGGTTAAGAGATGAGGAACTATTTGTGAGGGCCTTTTGTCTAGATCATGATCATGTGTAAAATGATGTATCCATGTCTTGGAATTGAATGAATGATTTAAGATTTAGAGACTAATAAAAAGATGGAATTTGATTAGAAAATTTAGACAGGCCTAGGATATAAGATCCTAGTGTCAATATGTATCATGTGATAATAATAATAAATCAACATGTAGCTCTTAGATTGGATAGCACCTAACATGAATGGAGAGGACCCAAACACTAGGATGGGACTCCTAAAATTAGGGTGAATGTTTCTTATCGTAGGTTTATAAATGAAGAACCATATATTTGTGGCATTTATATAGATACAACTTGTATATAAGTAATATAGGTATCAAAGAGTGAACCAATATAATCTGTATAAATACATTCAGGATGAACCTAAGACATGTTAAAATTTAACATTATACAGTTAGGGTGAAGTGATCTATAATTTGAATTCATTTAGCTCGGGTTATATGATATGATGTTTATAGTGATGAAACAAATAAATTTGTATGACGATTAATTTCATTTAATAATGACATAGATATTATATAGTTTATGTTCATGTGATAAATACTTTTATATTGGAGGTTTTATTCCAAACTAGCACATGTATAAAATAATAGATTTTTATCTTAGTTATGAGAATGGATAGAATAATAGATTTGAATGGACTAGGGCTCAATAACTAAGAAAAGGCGAGGGATAACTATGATTAAACTTTCAACTAGGTTCAGTATTCTAGATGTCACTATATAACCTATAATGTTAATAATAAATCCATACATAGTTCTTATATGGTACGTGAATTTTATCTTAATGAAAATTAATAAAGAGATGGAGGTAATAGGTACTAATAATTTCCACATGGATCTAACTCTTGTGTAATGGTATCGTGTCTCATAAATAGAGCATACCAAAAACATTGAGAGGTCTTTTGTGGAGGAACTTATGTCATATAATTTAACATCATGTGACTGAAACTCAAAATGTTCTACAGTTTAATCTTATGTTACGGGGTCCAATTACAAGATTTTTAAAGTCAAAAAATGGTCTTGGATTATTAATTTTAACATCTTGAAATGAGGACATAATAAACTCAACCAAAAGTTATGAAAAGTACATATTGAGAAACCATTAATTTTTTATCCATGTTATTTACTCTCTATCCATTATGATAAAGTAATAATCTCTATTGAGGTAGACCTTGTGTATGGAATAAGGTCACTACCACTTCAAATATTTCTTCAGAGTCTTCTTAATGGGTATCAGGGGAGTCTCAAAGCTATAACCAATTATACTTGTATGAATGAATGGATGTCAAGCTTCTTTTTAAACACTCATGTTGCTTTTTTTTTCTCAAGGTTATTAAGTGTGTGAAACCTTTTTTCATTGAGTCACTTCAACTCATCTATAAAAATATGAGGATATCTATATTAATAAAAATATTTATATATAACAATGTGTAGTGGAGGATATTGAACATGAATGGGCAGGACTACATCTATCCCATACACAAGTAAATGTGGGGTTTCCATTATAGCAATGTGGGTTGTGGTGTACTAATCTCATAGAGAATATATGATCGTGTTAATCTATTACTTATTATCCTCGTCTACCATTTTATAAAGGATATTATATAGATTTTTTTGAATAATTTATCTATTTTTTCATTTCAATGTGATAGTGGGATGAATTATTAGACTAGTTATTATATTCTTGATATATTCACTTCAACTAAAATTTAATTTTTATATTAGACTTCAAAAATTTGATTTTTTCATTGGTTATCACTTCACTAAGGAATATAGCCTTAACCCACTTAGAGAAAAAGTTTGTGGTAGTAAGGATGTACTTGAAATTCATGTATATAACTATGTTATATGGTCCCATAAAATCAATTACCCATACAAAAAATGATCAAGATCATTTGGGGGTGCACACCAGTTCTAGGTGTTGAATGGTGTAATTATAATATAATTGACAAGAATATAACTTCATTTTGAACTTCATGAAGTCATGTATCATTAGTGAATATAATTATCCATGTATCTTTATTTAATAGAAGATTTTGTCTCGTAATTGGTGGATATAATAGGAATTGGATTATACTTATTCTATAACTAAAAGGTTTTACCTTTTTTAATGCACCGAAAGAGGACTCCATCAAAGCCTCTCTTATAGAGGACCTTCCATGAATTTAGTTTGTTATAGATGATATATTTTACTCCCTTCCACTAGATATGTTTTCTTTCATATTCCAATGAGATAAATCTACTTTGGAGGTAGTCTATTTTGAGTTTTATCCATCTTATTATGGTATCATTTGATGAGGATGGTGGTTTTCCTTGACCTAGCTAGGGTGTTATTAGATTCATTTATCTCTAAAATATTATGTGTTTTGAATGGATAAACCACCATTAATGTGAAATAAAAATGACTAATTCATCATCGTTTTGATCATCTAGGTTTATGGTCACATTATCCAATACATCATCTTATGTATTCTATGAATAAGTTATGTGAGACCATATTAGATCAAAGGACAATTCAATACGTCAATGCTCATACATAATAAATCAATGGAATTAATTGTTCCTTATTAATACAATATTCACCATTTATATGTTTTTTCACCAACTTTGAATTACTTTATATACTAAAGTTTGACACCCATATCTGTAGAGTAAGCTCCAAGCCTACGATATGGCTTGGTATTTTTTTCATTTTTGGTACAATATTATAATAGTATGAGGCATTATGGTAGAACTTTTTTTCTATTGATATGATTATAATCCCTATTCTAACCCTATTTTTATTTATTTTTTCAGTTGTTCTTCCTTTTGGGCTCTTAGAAGCACTGTCAAAGTAAATATCACACTCTATGGGAGTTTCATGGATGGAAAATACCTCTTCATAGAGGATTTTTGTGTTCAGTAGTGACTTTTTAGGGATAGGGTGTGTAGAAAGAAAATTAGTCAAATTATCTCCTTTAATCACTTTATGAATTTTGAAATTCATTTTGAACAGCAAAAAATGAGAACCTACAGTGCCCCAGACATGTACTCTCAAAAAATGTGCTAAAACACAATATTTAATTACTAGTTTTGATACCAAGTGAGATGAAACAATCCAAAATTATATATTTTTCCCTAATTTAGATTTTAAAATTCACATTAGTCATATAATCCTAAAACCTAAATGTTCATTTTATTAGAGATCATCCACTTAAAAATATTATTACATGTTATTTATTAAATATCTCCCACAAAATTCTCCACACAATACTTCCTGTTAAATATAATCCTCTATATAATTTCTATAGAAGTATAAAACCAAAGGAGTAAGATCAAATGATCATTAAGTAAAAACTTATTAATGAGTCGTAATTGGGTCATATATAAAATATATGGTAAAACATGATCATGGGAGAAATATCTGATTAAAAATAAAATAGGGCAATAAGAGATTTCAATAAGAGTGAGAGATAAACATATAACACCAAATAAAAAAACAAATACCATGGAGTAAGAAAAAAAGAAACATTAGGTAACAAAAAATATCCATGGTTCAAAAAATATAATTATTTCATAACATATAAATGTGGCATAATAATGACCGTAGGAAATTATAACCTTTTGAACATAGCTAATGGAAATCATGTACATGCATAATCTTGATAACATATCTATATGAAATCACATATATGCATTATATTATGAGATATAAACCATTAATTAATGTATTGGAGTACAATATAGGACACCTCCCATTAATAATAATCATCCATATATATGTGTTCCACAAGAAATCGACCATTAATCATATCGTAAAGAACCCATGGAAATAAAATGGGTTTTGTAACATTTACAAATAGTATCACATAAAATGAATTTAAGAATTAGATCAGCCAATATCCAAAATTTAATAACCCAAATTGAGTATTTCATAATGAAATTTAGATATTTATTCATAAAATATAACTTTATATAATATATATCTATTAGATATTAATAGTAAAAATAGATGTGAAACTGTAAAAGGAGTTTGAAAAAAACATTTATTAACATTTTTGTAAATAAATAAATTTATGAGTCACTTTAAAAAGTTTATTTCATGAATAAATTTTAAAAATAAATTATAAATAAATATAAATAATGTATCCTTGAAATAAATTAATGTTATGGTAAAAAAATTAGTTGTGGAAGAAAAAGGATACAATCATGAAAAAAAATCCTTTTAATATTTTAAAATATCTTTATTGATTCCCACATCATTTAAAAGAGTAATAAATATTCTTTTTTAAGATATTTAACTATAAATGTGAAGGACACGTGAAATAATTCTAAATTGGGATTCACTAAAAAGGAAAAAAAATATGGAAATAAATAATCTGGGCATGGAGGGAAGGAAACCATCATAGATGATAAGAATTATTCATATCACCCTTATCCTTTATGAAGAATGTAATCTATCAAAGAGAATTATTTTTTATGTAAGGATTTAAATTTCATGGTTATAAATGAAATGTACCAAATAAAATAAATAAATATCCAAAAAAATAAGAAACTTAAAAGCTCATATTTAATGGATAAAATCTATAACTCAATGAAAATGAGGTTGAGTTCTCAAAAACCCCTTATGAATTTAGTAACAATTTAATAAAATTAATATGAAGGATTGATTCATGAATATAATTGAAAATAACATGAAATAAAATTTAATAATAATAATATAATCTAATGGGTTATTAAGAATACCATATATAAGTAAAATAGGTGCCTAATATGAAAACATGCCTCATTGAAGGGAAATTGAAATGAAAACTCTTACCTTGGATTCCTTCATGATCGGACACACTCTAACCTCTTATATAATAAATAGAATAATCATAATAACTTATTTTAGAAAATTATTCATATTTATTATCTTATATAAACATTATTTTTAATAATTCTCCACACATATGTTAGTTATTTACAATTTATTTGCATCAAAAGATGTCAATAATATTTTTTTGTTTCGTATGAGCTTCATTATTGGGACATCGATCCTCATTCATTGATTAAAAGGACATCATTAATATATTATTTAATGTACAATAATATATATTCCATAATGATTTAGAAATTTCCCATTTTATTTTATGAGAGTTTTAAATTTGATTCATGGACATGAAATCAATGATGAGCGTATTTTGAAAATTTTTAATGAATAAAAGGTGGTATATTAATAACGATTTTATATATTAATTTATTAAATCCTCTTATTTTATATTTATCAGAGTTTTTTAAGGATATATTATTATTTTATTATAATATTGAATTCAATGTCAAATTTTTGGTGATTAATGGATGCAATCAAGATTGTATTATAGTGTGGAAAGTAAATATCATGGAAAATTTTATTTATACAAAGTTATAATTTTCATTGGAGTATTAAATTTTTTTTATATCTTTTTTGAAGTTATAAGTGTTAAAAATGATACATTATACCCCTAATTAATTATTTTATTCTTGTTTGATATGTGTTCTTTGGATGATTTAAAATCTATTCTTGGATAGAAACTAAGTGTGGGGGAAGTTTCATTAACTATTGAATATGGATACATGTTGATTCCATTAAAAAAGATGGTTTTTGTGCTTGATTAAGTATATGATTGCAAAAAACCATTTTAAAACAGAGTTAATTTTTTTTTAAAACTCTAGATATTTTCTTTTGATTTTTATAGAACTTTAGAAATTGTTTTTAATGTGTTGTTCCCTTCTGAATTTAAGAAAGACCAAAAAGTTTTGACTAATATTAAAAATATTTGTATATTGAATTTATGGCTATTTATTCTAATATATTTTCCTTTTTGAAATCATTTTTTAAGTTTCATGTTTTAAAATTTATCTTTCCTAAAAAAATATGTTTCTGAACTGAAATCTTTATGTAGAAACAAGCTAGAAAACATTTTTCATGATTTGAGTTTTTCTTTTCAATTTTTTTATGGTAAATGTGATTTTTGATCATTATGATAACCCATTAAACATTATTTTTCCTTAATTAATAGGAAATATGTTTGAAAATAATCTATTTTAGTTATTCTACAATAATTAAGTTCTCCATTGGAGAGAATTTTGGGTTTTAAGTATAGGGTGCAGTCTTTTTTTCATGCTAAATAGAATTTCATGAAGTATACTTTAAAATAAACCTAAAATTTTTAAAATTGAATATTATTGAGCATTGGTTTTCACACTTAGTGGTTTATTTAATTCTAAAATATATATTTTTTTTATTTAGTGGAGGTTAATCATTTATATTTATCCATTTACTCAATTGGGTAACATATTTTATTTTTCTCTCTTGAAAACACTTGTTTTAGAGAAATTTTGGGAGTAATTTTATCAATTTAAATTAAATTTGAATATATTGTTTGAAATTTAAACTAATAATTTTCTCATTAAAATGGACTAAAAGTAAACTCATAATTTTAGATGAGATTTTTATTTTTATGCTAAAACTTTTGGATGAGTTAATTATGATGTCTTGTTAATTATTAAACTCACTCATCCAATCATTGTGTACTGAATTGTGTGTGCTTTTTCACTAGGGGGATTTTTAGAATAATTTATTGAAAAATAATTTGGTAAAATCCTTTCAAATATTCAAATTCAATCATATTTATAAAATTTAAAACAATATGTTGTCTTATCCTTTTCATTTTGAGGGATAAATCAACAAATTTACTTGAGAGAGTAAATGGGAAAAAATATTTTAAAATCACCACATAGTGGTCATTTAAAATATTTTTTTAAGACTAGTTATATTTTACTCAATATGTTTCATTTATTTCATGAGGGAAAGAAATGTGTTAAGTGTGGGCTAATTTTATATGGATCTATTTTGATACATGTTTTCCATATATTTTTTATTAAATTTTGATGATTTTGTATCCAAAATATTCTTTAATTAATAAATAATTTATTTTGTATTATCTTGAGTAAATATTGTTATTATTTCCATATTTAAATTAAAAAATGTGTTTTTTGTGGTTCATAGATTATATATTATATATTTTATGTTCCATTCATTTTAAGAACAAATGCCTATATTTATTTTGATAAAACATTAATTAAAAAAATATTATGACATTTTTTTAGAAGGGTTTTGGATTTTGATTTTAATTTTTATAATTGTTATATTGTTATTTATAATATAAATTATTAGAATACCTTATTAATTATTATTTCTAAATCATGAATTTTATTTTTTTAATTCTCTTTGATGTTTTATTTTACATCATCAGTCGATAATTTTCAAAAAATTTATTCTTTTATGCATAAGAATATTGTTGTATCTTTTAACTATATAAGAATAAAATGGTACAGAAGTATATGAATCATTTCCTACAACAAAATATTCATCTTTGAACCAAAAAAATTACATGAGTGCTACCAGAGAAGCTATATATGAGTGAATAATAGTAAGTGTGTATAAGTTATCATACCCATTTTTCAAATTTTGAAAAGGAAAATAACATATGATTAATATTCAAAAATATATGATTCATCCCATAAATTGTTGTATGGGTTTAAAGAAAAAATATATGAGTTAATATAGCCAATATATGTGAAATTGCAAGTAACTGAGTATGAGTAAATAGAGATCATATTTGGCAGATAACAAACTATGATTGAGCTTGTTCTCAAGGTTGATATTCAAATTATTTATATGATTCCATCATAATTGATTTACTGTTATGATGAAGCTTTATTTATATTGCTTGAATGGATAATTTCGAGTTGATAAAAGATTCCTAAAATTATAGTTTGACAATATTTCACTAATACATCAATATTATTTGAATATTGGCATATTGAGGGTTGGAGGAGAGATCTAAAAGGATGAACAGATGAATGTTGATCTCTATTTTTTATAAATTGAAAATTAACCTTCATATCTATACACATCATGTGTGGATAAGTCATTTATAAATGATTTTTCAAATTCAAAAACCTTTTCAATCAAAGGAGTCCAGTTATGAAGTTTTTTCTGTTCGAAGTTAATAAAAGATGAAGAATTGGTAGATAGTTGAATTATATTCGAATAAATATTATTTTGATTCTGAGTTTCACAAAACATTGTATTATTTATATAAAATTCAGTAAGGAATATCAGATATGGAATCATAGATGTTTTTTCTTTGGTTAAATTATTTTGTGTAGGTTTGAATTTCTCAAGATTGAGGGTTCCCAATGCACCCGATTATTATAGCTGTAATAATATACTAGATATCACACAAAGTTATTAAATAATTATCATCGAGAAAACCTATGTGAGGGATATATCATTGCAACTATTGAAGAATATTTCAAAAACAAATAATGAATTTAAAATCTTCTTTAAATCATCTAGGATCTGGGCATCGATGATCAATTGAAAAGAAGGTTGTGAGTCTATAAACATGATCAAAGTTTGATAAACTAGTGATCTCAAACCTATTGATTAAAGTGGATTACTATTTATAAATTAAAACTTTATATAATGATAAATTATATTAGAATCTCATGTTAATCTTTATTGAATACAATAAATTAAAAAAATTAGGATTTATCTGAGCTTAATGAAGGATTTTAGAATGTGTGTGCACCTGTTCAAGGAAGATGGAGATCAATATCCAATCCATAGTTAAGGTTTTGGGCATACTGGAAGCACTGATAAGGGTGATAAATTAAAATATTTTGTTAAACTGATGGATCATTCGCAATATTTTCAGTAACATGAATACCAGGACCAATGAAATATTTCTATTAGATATTAATATAAGGAAACCTTGAACCCGTATAGATGATCATTCATATTAAATTTTAAATTAATTTATTCAGATATAGAGAAATATGTTACAATAGCTTAGGTTCTTTCTTTGATGTAGATATTAATCATCCAAAAACTCTTTGTTGTATTACCTTTTCTAGGTTGTAAGTATTCCAATGTAGAATCCTTCTAGTGGTGATCCACATGTTCACCTTTCATATCTGAGGAATTCCAATTGATTTAGGGATGCTAGCACGGTGAATAAATTTCATTGTATCATTCGTGTTGATCAATCATCCTTTTATATTGAAGGAATTTCTCTTCTTTTTTTTATTCTTGAGAGGGATAGAGAAAAGATAATTTGAGAGAGAAATATTTTGTGCATAATGATTCTCTATTTCTCGATTAACCCTATATAGTAGACATAACCATCTATTTATTAATTGTTAATTTAGTTAAAAATATTATTTAATTTCATATCGGTCCTTAAATAATATTATATCATTTATTAAAAACCATTCCAAAATAATAATAATAATAATTTATTGAATTCATGCTATCTTTGGAAAAAAATATTATTTAACTAGCTTGTACATTGTTATTTATCTCCATATGTGGTCTTGATCCATTTGAACTTTTTAGTGTTTATTGAATACATGAATAAATATTTAATTAAATATTTTATTCACCAATGAAAAATATTTTCTATCAATAAATATAAATGGAATTATTCCCCGATCTTTATACTAATATTTATTCTATTAATTAAATAAAAATATAATTTAATCAAGATCAATGGAAACACTTAGTGAGTTACCCTCTAAGATTATTTCTCATTGGTATTATGTAGGATTTCCTAAATATCTAGTAATGATTCAAGGAACATAATATAAATAAATTATTTCCACAACACGGAAAACCACATATGAATGATCATTATGTAATATAATCCCTTTATTGAAATATTTCATCTAGTAGGCTACACATCTATGTCACAAACCTATACGCTCGATGCATATTTCTTTGACTATTTGAAATAAAAAAACATTGTTTCACCATGACCATGGTGTTTAATTTGATGTTTCTATTCTAATCAAAGGGTCGGGATATCAACTTCCATAAAGATGGAAGGGGAAAATCTATCCCCATCTTCTTTATTAATAAAACATCACTCATAACACTCCCAATGTACCCAACTTAACCATTAATTTTTATCCTCAAGGATTCAAAAATACATCTAAGTGTGTGATTTTTAACATGTATTAATAATATTATTATAGTAAAATCACCATTACTCAAATTCACAGATAGTAATATCTAATAACACCAAAACACAAGGAATTCCTATTGGCGGGTTTGTTCTCATTATATCCTATTTTATATATTACCAAGTATAAACATCATAATAAGAAGAATCATCCATATACAAGTACTCACACTTAATAGTTACATTCTATGTGTCCCATTATAGAACATTATCCAACCCTTGAACTATAATTAAAAATATTTTCATTTCACATCAAGGTTCTCATCATAGCAAGGAACAACTATTATCTTATCAATGCAATATAAATTCAAGGATATTATTACATTACAGTCATGTAGAATTATAAACCATATGTAATAATATTTTTTTTAATATTCAATACATCAAATATAAATGTAATCCAATTAGAAGAAGTTGGTCCTAGAAAAACAACCCTAAAAAACTCCCTCTTGGACTAGAGACAACTTCCTATGACATTCAGTCTAATAAAACTCACATGATAATCATGTTTCTGTTGAGTTAACGATTTAGTAAATGGGTTTGTTGTGTTGTATTCTATGGGAATAATAATCACTACAACCTCACCTCTCTAATAAAAATCATGAATGATATGATACTTTCAAAGTAATTTCATTGTTTACAGATGTTACCACGGATAATTTGCAAGAGTCACAACTACACTATTATCATAATAGACTGTGATGGGATCTTTACTAATAGGTACCAAATCAAACTCTTGAGTTAAGTTTCACATATATACTTCTATATCAACCTTGGAAGTCAAAATATTCATAGACTATATTATAGAATATATGACCATAGAATCCTTTGATATCTTCTAGCTCACAACACCTCCATTTGAAATAAAGATGTATCATATTTGAGACTTCATGTCATCTTGATCTTTTTTAAAACTAGTATCTTCATATACTCTAATGACTAGTTTCTCATATCTTATATAGACGAGGAATACATCATTAGTCTACCTCATAAACATACAGATAGTCTTTAACTCCATCCAATGGCGGTCACCTGGGTCAGCTTGATATCTTCCTATTTCACTCAATGAATAGGTTACATCTAGCCTTGTATATAACATAGCATACATGACTGACCCAATCATTTATACATATAGAATATTTTATATTCTATTTTTTTCTTCATGTTTCTAAAGTCTAATTTTCTTGGAAAGATGAATGTCATTTGACATTGAAAATAATCCCCTTTTGGATTGTTTCATATGAAACCTATTTCGCATCTTGTCAATATTTATACCTTGACTTAGGTTGAATAGTCTATTTGATTTATCACAATGGACCATGATCCATAGAATATATGTTGCCTCACCTTATGTCCATCATGAATAATCATTAAAAGATTATAAGACTAATATTTTTTCTAATAATTAATATTTCATCAACATATACTATTAAGAAAATGACCACACTCCCACTAAACCATTTATATAAACAAGGATCACGTTCATTATTTATAAAACTAAATTTCATTATGGCTTCATCAAAATTAATGTTTCATGACCTAGAATCTTTCTTTAATATATAAATGGACTTCTTCCACTTTTGTAACTTATCTTCATCCTTTTGATTCGTAATCCCTTTGGTTTTTTCTATATAGACATCTTTTGAAAGGTTCCAATTAAGGAAGGCTATTTTGACATCCATTTGTAAAATTTCATTTTCATGATAAGTCACAATGGAAAGTAGAATTATAACGGATTTAAACATTTCAACTCATGAAAATGTTTTTTTATATTCTATGTCTTAAAACTATTTAAAAACATTATCAACTAGTCACAATTTATAGGTACTGAATTCTCATTCCAATTCTAGTTTCTTCTTTAATAAAAATTTGAAAGCATTGGTCTATACATCCATTAGAGGATCTATCAAAATCCAATATTGGTTTTGGTACATAGAATCCATTTTAGAATTCATGGCTTCTTTCCACTTGGAAATGTATTTTCCTTTTAATTATTATTTATAGATTAAAAGATTATCATTATCAACTAATAATGAGTCACCATCCTTAGGGACAAGAAAACCATACCATTCTAGTTCTCTAAACTCTCTTATTATCTTATGTAGTATTTACATATCTATAACATCTTATTCCATGGGTAATTTTAAAATTTCATCCTATGCCGACTCTTTTGTATCTTGGTCTTGGAATTTATCAAATATTATCTTTCTCCCACAATCTATTTTAGTGATATGATCCTTCTCAAGGAATATGGGATGCCTATCAATAACTTTTTTGTCTGAAGGATTGTATATTTAGAATGCTATTGTTTCCTTGGGATATCCTATAATGATGCATTTTAGGCCTCTAGGTGAAAGTTTTTTACCTGAATAAGCCTTGAAAAATATTTCACATACCCACACATGTAAGTATGAAAAATATGGGTTTATTTCCATTCCATAATTGTAATGAAATACCATCTTCCACTTTAGTTGGAACTCAGTTTATTATGTATGTTTTTGTTTATAATTCGTATCCCCAATAGTATAATTGAATACTTGCATGACTCGTCATTGATCTCACCATTTCTAATAAGGTGTGGTTCCTCATTTCACTTACACCATTGCATTGATTTGTATAAGTAGGATTGAGTTGGAATAGAATCCAAAAATATTGTAAATAATAAATTAATTCTTAATTAAGATATTCTCCATCATTATCTGAGTTGACTTTCATAATCTTCATACCAATCCAGGATTTTCTTTTTTGCAGGAATTAGGAATTCAAGACACGAAGGGGATGTTTCTGAAAAATGGAAAAAAAATAAGCTTTACACATTGTGAAAGGAATTCACAACTTTTATTTCTTATTCTTATCATCCTAGAGGACCAAATACCGACCAATTAATATTTATATAATATAGATTAATTACTTGATGTGTAAATACGTTAAATGTTAAATATGGCCTAATGTGAATTCCATTTGATGTCATGGAGGAGTTGGGGGTGTCTAGGGATGCTTCAAAGACCAAAAACCATGTTTTGGGGTGAAATAAGCCTAGAACATGGTTAGATTAAACTGTGTGGGGCAGGCCATACAATTAGATAAAGCCATGTGACCATAGATTCTGAGTAGGGGAAGGCCACCTGGTTTGACCAAACCATGTGATCTGAGGTGTACAGTCATGGGACCATGTCTACAATTTTGATAGATGATATTTTTTATAGTTTGTGCATAGTTAGTCAAATTGTATAGGAAAACCATGTGAAATATTCCTTTCCTATATAAGATCATGCATAGATGGCACACAGTTTAGAAACCATGCATGTCACGAACCAAGATGGGTCTCTAATCAATCTGGCTCCCGACCTAGTCCATAAAAAGGCACAAAGGGAATTCTTTATCCCCATAAGCTGGAAAAAGATCCCAAGAATCATAAATAATGTTTGGGAATGATTTTAATCGAGTTTATAATCATAAAACAACCAATAATAATCAATAAACCTGATTTGAAAATATTACGTCAAACAAGTCTTAACAAAAATTCACATTAAAGTTAAATAGTTTTAAACAATTCCTAAGAGGGACACCACTAAAAAAGAGAAGAAATTAATACTCAAAAACCACCACACGGAAAGGGGACATCACCCTAAATCCACCTCCACAACACCACACCATGAAAGGGAGAAAACAACCTGAACTGTCATCTCCAAGGACCTTTCCCTTACCTATGTAAAACATTACCAAGTCTAATTAAACCCAAAGGTGTAATTAGGGTGTGATTCTAAGACCAATAGAATTACACCCAAGAAAATATTTTATGCTATAAACATTATAAGACAAAACTCTTACAAGTTTTCAAAAATAGGAAATGCTAGTAACAATTTTAAAGGAATGCTACTTGGAATGAAAATAGTATACAAGAGGGAAACTTTAAACAATGAAATTTTTTAAATAAAACATACATGTTACTAAAATTACTAACCAAACACACTGTATTCCGATGGAAATTACTACATTACTAATGATCACTAGTCATGAGAAATATCCCTAGGCCACTAGCTAACAATGGGACACTAATTACATCGTATCTTAGTGAAATGTGGCACATGAAACACAAAAAACCATGTTCTCATGCATGAGACACTATTAGATAATGCACCCATAACCTAGTGGTCTCTAATAAATCATCATTATTTATTTTGTGTTGTCATCGACGATCTTTATAAGTGAAATAGGGATAAGGACACTTCTGAATCACTAGCATACTAGTCCTAGTCTATCCACCTAGATACTCGGGCTTACCATTTGTGCTCAATCAAGTTCCACATGGGATAAAATACTATTTTTTCATGAAAACTCTATTTATAAATCATAAACACAAAAAACAATACCTCAAACATGTTCTTCACCCTCAATGTAGTTCATTAAATTCAATAAATATTTTATAAAACAACTTCAAGAGGTGTTACAAGGATTTGCAAACAATTTTTTTTCAACAAATTCCTCTTTTATGGAAAATTTCCCAGCAATACCATACCAAACCCAAATTTTCATCCCCAATACCATTTAATAAATCAATTTCATGAATCATAAAAGGACCCCAAATGATACAACATGGAATATAAATTAAAAACACCCACTTTCATGTCAAAATGAAACTTTAAAATTAAAAACATAATATATGATACCAATAATGGTTTTCTCACCACCCAAAATAGATGAGAAATATGAAAAATATGTTACTCAAGTAAGTTAAATTCATCAAATAATGTCTAAACATAGAACCAACTACCTTGATTGTCAAAAATCTCAAAAACATTGTGTGAAACTTCACCTTCACCACAACTGCACCACAAGCGAGTGAAAACAGACCCTAATTAAGAATATTGAACCAAGAAACTCAATATTAAACCCTATTGATGAAACCATAGCTTCTGGAATTTTATAACTTCAATAAAGAGTGAATAAAACCTAGAGAAAAGGAAGAAAATAAAGGAACACTCACTTACTTGAGGAATCTGGAAGTTTCCCCACCAAAACCCCTTCAAAAATGGGTTTCAAGGGATATTAAGGGAGTTTGGAAGACTTATATGGATTCTAGGGTCGAATGGGGGAAGAGATGTCATGACCCATCTTCGGGGCCCGTTCTGTGACTACCCCAAGCCCACCTTCCATAGGCCAGGGGCTGGTGACTAGCACCAAAGGCGAAAATCCCGATAACTGGGAAGGTGTTGCCTTTATAAATGAAAACAAAACACCACATAGTAGAAGCAGAAGTAAGCACTATGTAAAAAAGAGAGTGCTGAAAAGTAAATGGGATAGAATAAAAACCCAACTAAAAGTACAGCTACAACTGAACAAAAGTACAACAGAAAAAGACAACAGCTTGAAGAACAGAAGTGGCTCCTAGGTCGTCCTCCTCTGATCCTACATGAAGGGTAGGTACAGATAGCCTTCAAAACGCTCTCACCCGTCATACTCCTCCTTGTGTCGTCTCGTCATGAAGTCCACCTCCAGATACTAACTCGTCGTGTGGTCACCCTATGGGTACTGACTTATCATGTGGTCCACCTTCGGGTACCGTCCAGTCCTCAAACACTCGGCCTCCGTCAGCACTGCCCGTCGTCTGCAACCAACACAACGAGGTGCGGGCATAGCCCGTGTAGGGGTGAGTATAATGATACTTAGTAGGGTCCCTGATACCCTCAAGGTCTCACTAAATCCAACAAGTATAACCACAAAGTAGGATCTCAATAGATAACCCTTACTTAGGTATAAGCCCATACTTATACGTATGTTATCAAGTAACCCATCTCAATCATGAGGAAACACAAATGTTATGAAATCAACGGATAACCACTACCCAGGTATATGCCCATACATATACCTAAGTTATCAAGTGACCCATCTCAATCAAGAGGTAAACACAAAGGTCATAGACTCAGCTCAAACTAGGATTTTTATTATCGAAACTTTAACTGCTGAAGAGCCCCATCTCTGGAGTGTACAGTGGTCCTGTCACGACTCTGAGGTACTGCTCACTAACCTAATATTGCTGAGGTACTCCTCCTATCGAGTACCGCGGGCCAACCACCAAAACACAGTAGTGCTTCCCGCCGGGGTATGCCACCCAAACACAGTAGTGAACACCCCCTAGTAGCCTATAGAGGTACTCCCCAGATGAGTACCGCGGGTCTGCTCTGTCACACAGGTAGTGCTCCATCCGCCATGGGTCTGCACCCAAACAAAGTAGTGCTCCATCCACTGGGCTAGTCGACTCACTCCAAGTCGAGTCGGTCAAGCAGTCATCTGGTCCCAGTCAGCTACACGGTCTCCGTACTCCGCACGCTCATCTCTAGTAGGGTCCGCTCCACGAGCTACAGGTCGATATTCCAAGTATCTCAAAGTACCACGAATAAGTATCTCAAAGGACAACCTTGTCACAGGGGTCTCAACGCAACATACGGCACGTCAATCGGACGATCGGTCTGTGAGTTACTAGCCTTTTCATCCCCGGGGCCCGGTTGGTTTCGTGTGCGATCCAACCCGGCCGTATCTCAGCTGTACCCCGAACTCTCATAGGGTATACTCATAGGGACCGTTTCTCCACGTGTTCACCAACACTGCTGACGGTTCATCAAACGGACATCCAGTCTGAAAGTTATCAGCTTTTTCGTTCCAGGTGCCCGGTTGGATTTCGAGAGCAATCCAACTCAGCCACTATCCAACTACATCCAAAACTCATGTGAAGTACGCCAAAAGTTCTGTCTCATCAAGAGGAAATCAATGAGACAGACGGCACGTCAATCGGACGCCCGGTCTGTGAGTTATTGGCTTTTTCGTTCCAGGGGCCCGGTTGGTTTCGTGAGCGAACCAACACGACCATACTCTGACAGCGTCCAAACCTCAAGCAGAGTAATCCAAAAGTTCCGTCTCATCAATAGGAATCCAACAAAGTTGACGGTATGCCAATCGGACGTCCGGAGCTCAAGATATAAGTTTTTCTGCTCTGAGGGCCCGGCTGGTTTCGTATCCGAACCAACCCGGCCGAACCCAAAGTTCTATGAAACCATGATTGTAATATACCGAAATGACTGTCCTGATCCAAAGATCACATTGCAACTGACGGTGCATCGATCGGAGGTCCGTAGCCCATGTTATGGGTGAATGACAGAAGAGGTCCGAAAACGGGGGTCTGGACCCGGCCCAGCCCCCCCTGGGTCAGCCGAACCGGGTCCGGCCCAGCTGGGCGCGGCCTGGCCCGGCCTACGCGGCTCGGCTGGCCACACGCTGGTAAGGCGCGATGGGTGTGGGGGGTTATAACCCCCCCCCCCCCCCGATTTTCAACCTGGCGCGGCTTAAAGCCATGCCGCCACAAACCAGGAATGGCCCGGCTGTTCCGGTTCACGTCCCACCGCCGCGGCTCAGCCGCGACCGTTTGCTCTAGCAGCGCACCGTAGCCATTGGTTGTCGGTGCCTCCACGCCGACGGGGCGTGCCGCCGCCGCCTTCTGCGGACCACCGGATGCGCTCTGGTGGTCCGTTTCACTTTGTGCCTTCGCCAACAATCCTCCCGGGACCCGATCCTTACTGCGAAGGAATTCAAACGCCATTTTGGCCCGATTCGTCGTCGCCCGTCGATCCGCACTCAACGTTCAAAACGTGCCATCTTCGTGGTTTTCCGGTGCAGCGCGATGGCGCCACGCCCCTTCGCCACGGCCCGACTTCGACCGAGGATTCGTTCGAACTCAAAGGCGCGGCGTGACGGCGCCGTGCTTCTTCGTCGTGATTCTCTAAATTCCCGCACGGTGCGACGACACTACGTCACTTCCATTTCAAGCCACGTAGATAACCAACAAAATAAAAGGGGAGGAGGTTCGGCCGTGTCTGTGCGGTCCGACCTCCTCCATTATTTTGATAAAAGTTGGTCGTTGATATTGAAGAACGTCTAAAATTATTCAAGACATGAAAACCAAACCCCTACCTTGCAAAGATGTCACATGTCGTCGAGCCGCGGAAGAGGCAAGCGTCACAGAAGATCGGTGCTGATTCTGTTGACGTCGCAGGGTGAGTCGTCGTCAATGGCTATGTTCCTCGCGGTGGTGTCTCCTCCCTTGACACGGAGGAATAAGAGGAGAATGCACGTCGTCGGTGATCTCCCGATGAAGAATGCGGCATCTCTCTTCCTTCGACATGGATAGAAGGTGCAAGATGAGACGACGTTCTTCGTCGAAGCTTCGGTGTTCTTCAGGTTCTTCAACAAAGGAGATGAAGCGGGTCTTCTTCAGAGGAGGAAGTTCTTCAAAAATCAAATGCTCTATTCCCTTTCTCTTAACACAACATTTCTAACCAAAATAAAATAAGGCTCCACCTTATTTTATTTACCCATTCCATGAATTCAAAATTACAAAATTCAAAACCAACACACTTAATTAATTGATCTTGAGTTATCAAATTAATTAATGTTTAGGTGTCATGAATTAATGTGGGAGGTGAGGAGGATAGGAGTCACTTAAGTTAAAGTGGAGTTACAATATTAAAGTGGGAGGTGAGTTATGGGAGGTCAAGGGGGTTATGGGAAGATCAAGGGGGTTAGGGTCTTGTGTGGGCACCACCACCCTCTTAACCTCTCACGGGTAGTTCCCTAACTTCCACTCAAATGATATAACTACTTTAAAGAAATAAAAATTGTACCTCAATTTTTATTTTATCTTCCACAATTTTTTAACAACTCCTCCCGTGAAAACGCAACTCCAAAAAAGATCTTCTTAAGAAATTACCGGCGCTGCGAATCCATCGGTGCCCTCGGAATTCGATTTCGAGCACTGGTTCAAAAGTTAGAAAAACCCTCTCATTTGTTCACTGAACATACCCGAGCTAAACTTCAGAAAATTGATTTCGGGCACACCGGGCCTCGGAATCAGGCGCCGTCAGAAACTGTGTTCTTGTAAAATTCCAAAGAAAATTAAGAAAAAAATTTCCTTGAAATTTCCGGGTCTTTACATTACTCCCACCGCAGGGCTTTACGTCCTCGTAAAGCTTTAACACAAACAAGGGTTACAAAAGCGGTACTAAGCCCGCATCTGAGCCTTCCACTCCCATGTGCTTACCTGGAGGTTCCCATACTGTCAAAGAAAGTGCACCCAAGGAATCGACCATCCTTGTAGGATCTGCTCCTGTCGATCCTCGATCCCTACTGGATCCTCCGTTAATGTCACCCCATCGCCATCGTCCAGCTCCCCATGGTCGATGATATGTGAAGGGTTGAGCATGTATCTCCTCAGTTGAGATACGTGGAAATCGTCATGCACCAGGTGAAACTGAGGTGGATGGGTCAAGCGGTAAACCACCACTCCTACCCAACTAAGGACCTATGAAGGTCCACTGAACCTCGGAGATAACTTGACGCCATGTCCACATCTCCATAAACCTCGTCGAGGTGAGACCCGTATAAGGACATGATCATCATCCTCGAACTCTAGAGGTCTCCAATTCCTGTTAGAACTAAAACTCAAAACAACTGCTGCCACGAGGGTAAGGTTGACCGACTCAAGAGTGATCGGTCGCACCCTCATGTGCATGAGTTTATCCTATGCTTCTTGGGGTTTCCTTTTCACCGACCAAGGAAAACCCATCCCGACATCGTAGTTAAACCACAACCTTTTTGCCTAATACAGCCAATTTGTGTATGAACTTTGATTTCTCAGTCCATACTCAAACCAACGTCGTAAGGCCTCGACGCTGCCACTAAGAGATTCCAACCGAAACTTTTGCCTCGAGGGTCTGACCACACCGTCGGCATAAGTGTGATTATCGAGTCTTCTCCCAAGGTATCTCCAGACGTGAGGGTCAAGTATACGGCTTACCAGAAACTCTAGGTCTGGGACAAGATTCGTGGAAGGAAGGAATGATTCATATCAACACCTATTAATATGGCGGCTAGTAGTGGACACAGACTATTCCTTGAATCATTTTTAGAGCCATTGGGTCACACTCCTTGACCGCATGCAGCTGCACTCTTCCACCACCCTCCAGCTCCCTAAGCCTGGCAGGGACAACTAAGGTGGGTGGTTGTAGCATGTTGAAATGTACACCACCTCATGCTGCTCTCCTAGCTCTGCCTCCATGCCTGCTAATTCACAGACTCATATCTCCTTAAAGCTTCCTCTTCTTGAAATATTTAACACACCCAAGTCTCTAAGACTGGCACCAATTTCTTGTTTCTACTGCACTGTGCGGTCTTCATCCGCTCCTGGATGATTTGCACCTTCTTTGCCTACGATTTGAAAGAGCTGCTAAAATTTCTCCTTTTCCGAAAATAGAAACTCAGTATTATCCCCTAGATGAACCACTCCCATTGCCTAATACAGTCAATCCTGATATGAATGATGTATCCATGCCATGGATGACGTTGTAAGGCCTCGATGTAACTACCAAGAGATCCAACTGTCACTCTTGCCTCCAAGGGTCGAGTCACACTGTCGGCATCAGTGTGAGGTCACTGGGTCTTCTCCAGTAGAAATATTGAAAGTGAGGGTCAAGTCAATAGTTTTAACTGGTACCACTCAGTATCAACCAAACAAAAGGACAGGAAAGAAAACCTCACAAAGATAAGTGTCTTTTTATTATTTCAGCTCATAGTACAAAAACACGAATACAACAGCAATGTGGAACTAGAAGTACATGGGATGTATCCACTAGTTCAGCTCCTGTCCACCTACTCCCGAAGCTCTACTGCCTTGTATACTGCCCGACAGTTTCTCAAGAACCCACCGCTGCTTCTGCCTCGGTGGCTCCTCAAAATCCCGCGGATCGACTGTGCGGGGAGTCGGACAGTCATGTTCCAGGTTACCCTTCTTGCCGCATTCATAACACTTTCTTCTCCTCGTACGGCTGGCTCTGGTACTCTTGGACCTCTTCATCATCTTTCTACTACCCACAGATGACTCGGCTACTGATCAAAAATCCTGCGGTAAAGGCAGCAGCTCCTAAACACGCTCGGGGTGCAGAGCTACAGGTAAAAACTCCAACCTGAAGAAGTTCTCGAAGTCTTCCCATGTGAAGGTCATCCCATCGCAAAACTGGAACAAGTGGCTCCACCACCTGTCTGCTACTGCCTGAAGAAGGATGGCAGCAAAGATCACCATGAAGTCTGTTGGCATCCCCACTAGCCTGAAGACTCTCACCACAGCCTCCATCCAATCCGCAACTGCTTGCGGGTCTGTCTCTCCCCAGAACCTGGGTGGCCTCTAGCGCTGGAACTCGTGCAGCGCGCTCAAGTGGCGTGCATCGCCTACTGCTGGGGCTGGTTGCATCGGTGGCCCAACGTATGGTAGTACCACTGGTGCCTCCGTTGGTGCCTCAACTACAAGAGGGCCTTGTACGGAACCCTCGTCGCTCGGCAGGCTGTCAGTATGCACATCCCTCTGGGCTCTAGCTGGTCGTCCGTGAAAAGGCATCCTGAAAGAAACAACGTGACACGGTCAAAGGATTATACCTGGTGAGATGACCTAGTTTGAGCTGACTTTTAAAAACGTATGGAAACACACATGCAATCAGTGTTTTCGTGCAAAAGTCAAAATCAGTTGTCAGGGTCCTGGTGTATGGATACGTCGGCCGCCCGCACCAACACTGGACTCCCTGAATAGAAAACCACACTTGGTACTCTTAACACTATCACATCACAGAATGAAAATATCAGAGTTATAAGTTCTGTGGTAGAACTAACTCCTCTGATACCAATTTGTTACGACCTGTCCTCGGGGCTCGTGTTGTGACTACCCCAAGCCCTCCTTCCATAGGCCAGGGGATGGCGACTAGCACCAAAGGCGAAAATCCCGATAACTAGGAAGGCATTTCCTTTATAAAAGAAAACAAAACACCACAGAGTACAAGAGGATGTAAGCACTAAGTACAAAAGAGAGTTCTAAAAAGTAAATGGTCCAGAATACTAACCCAACTCAAAGTACAGCTACAACTGAACAAAAGTACAATAGAAAAAGAAAACAACTGGAAGAACGGAAGCGGCTCCTGGGTCGTCCTCCTCGGATCCCACCTGAAGGGTAGGTACAGATAGCCTTCACAACGCTCTCTCCCATCATACTCCTCCGTGTGTCATCTCGTCGTGAATTCCACCTCTGGATACTGGCTCGTCGTGTGGTCCACCTCCGGGTACTGACTCATCGTGTGGTCCACCTCCGGGTACTGTCCAGTCCTCGAACACTCGGACTCCGTCAGCACTGCCTATTGTCTGAAACCAACACAACGAGGTGCGGGCATAGCCCATGCAGGGGTGAGTATAACGATACTCAGTAGGGTCCCCGAGACCCTCAAGGTCTCACTAAATCCAACAAGGATAACCACAATGAAGGATCTCAATAGATAACCCATACTTAGGTATAATCCCATACTTATACCTAAGTTATCAAGTAACCCATCTCAATCATGAGGAAACACAAAGGTTATGAAATCAACGGATAACCACTACCCAGGTATATGCCCAAACATATACCTAAGTTATCAAGGGACCCATCTCAATCAAGAGATAAACACAAAGGTCATAGACTCAGCTCAAACTAGGATTTTTATTATCAAAACTGTAACTACTGAGGAGCCCCGTCTCTGGAGTGTACAGTGGTCCTGTCACGACTCTGAGGTACTTCTCACTAACCTAAGACTGCTGAGGTACTCCTCCTATCGAGTACCGCAGGCCAGCCACCCAAACACAGTAGTGCTTCCCGTCGGGGTATGCCACCCAAACACAATAGTGAACACCCCCTAGTAGCCTGCAGAGGTACTCCCCAGATGAGTACCATGGGTCTGCACTGTCACACAGATTGTGCTCTATCCGCCATGGGTCTTCACCCAAACAAAGTAGTGCTCTGCCCACTGAGCTAATCGACTCACTCCAAGTCGAGTTGATCAAGTAGTTGTCAGGTCATAGTCGGCTACACGGTCTTCGTACTTTGCATGCTCGTCTCTGGGAGGGTCTACTCCACGAGCTACAGGTCGATACTCCAAGTATCTCATAGTCCCACGAAAAAATATCTCAATGGACTGCCTCGTCACAGGGGTCTCAACGCAACAGACGGCGCGTCAATCGGACACCCGGTCTGTGAGTTACTAGCCTTTTCGTCCCCGGGGCCCGGTTGGTTTTGTTTGTGAACCAACCCATTTGAATCTCAATTGTACCCTGAACTCTCATAGGGTATACTCATAGGGACCGTTTATCCACATGTTCACCAACTTCGTTGAGGGTTCTTCAAAAGGACGTCCAGTCTAAAAGTTATCATCTTTTCCGTTCTAGGGGCCCGGCTGGATTTCGGGTGCAATCCAACTCGGCCACTATCCAACTGCATCCAAAACTCAAGCGAAGTATGTCAAAAGTTCCGTCTCATCCAGAGGAAATAAACAAGACAGACGACACGTCAATCGGACACCCGGTCTGTGAGTTATTGGCTTTTTCTTTCCAGGGGCCCGGCTGTTTTTGTGAGTGAACCATCCCGACCGCACTCCGATGGCATCCAAACCACGAGCGGAGTAAGACAAAATTTCCTTCTCATCAAGAGGAATTCAACAAAGTCAACGACATGTCAATCGGACATCCAGAGCTCAAGATATAAGCGTTTCCGCTCCGAGGTCCCGGCTGGTTTCGTATCCGAACCAACTCGGCCAAACCCAAAGTTCTCCTAAAGCTTGATTGTAACATACCTAAACGACCGTCTCAATCCAAGGATCACATCGCAACTGACGGTGCGTCCATCGGAGATCCTTAGCCCAGGTTATGGGCAAACGACCGAAGAGGTCCGAAAACAGGGGTCTAGGCCCGGCCCAGCCCGGCCCAACCACCCCTGGGTCGGCCGAACCGGGTCCGGGTACGGCCCAGCTGGGCGTGTCCCGGCCCTACCTGGGCAGCTGGTTGGCCTCACGCTAGCGCGGCACAACGGGTTCGGGGGGTTACAAACCACTCCCCCCCCCCCGGTTGACAACCTGGCGCGGCTTAAAGCTGTGCCGCCTCAAACCCGGAACCGTCCTGCTGTTCCGGTTCACGTCCCACTATCGCAGCTCAGCTGCGACAGTTTGCTTCGGCGGCGCGGCACAGCAGCTGGTCGCCGGCGTCGCCGCCTTCTGTGGACCACCGGACGCGCTCCGATGGTCCGTTTTTCCTGCCGCCTTCACCAAAAGTCCTCCTGGGACCCGATCTTTACTGTGAAGAAATTCAAATGCCATTTTGGCCCAATTTGTCATCGCCCGTCGATCCTCACTCAACGTTCAAAATGCGCCTTCTTCGTGGTTTTCTGGCGCGGCGCAACGGCGCTGTGCCCCTTCGTCGCGGCCTGACTTCGACCACGGATTCGTTCGACCTCAAAGGCGTGGCGCGACGGAGCCACGCTTCTTTTTCGTGGTTCTCTAAATTCCCACACGGTGTGACGGCACTGCATCGCTTCCATTTCAATCCACGTAGATAACCAACAAAATAAAAGGGGAGGAGGTTCGGCCGTGTTTGTGCGGTCCGACCTCCTCCGTTATTTTGATAACAATTGGTCGTTGATATTGAAGAATGTCTAAAATTATTCATGACATGAAAACCAAACACCTACCTTGAAAAGACGTCACACGCCGTCGAGCCGTGGAAGAGGCAAGCGTCGCGGTGATCGGACGTCGCGGAAGATTGGTGCCGATTCCGTTGACGTCGGAGGGTGAGTCATCATCAATGGAAACGTTCCCTGCGGTGGTGTCTCCTCCCTTAACACGTAGGAAGAAGAGGAGAAGGCATGTCGTCTTTGATCGCCCGATGAAGAATGCGGTGTCTCGCTTCCTTCGACGTGGAGAGAAGGTGAAAGATGAGACGACGTTCTTCGTCAAAGCTTCGGTGTTCTTCACGTTCTTCAACAAAGGAGATGAAGCCTTCTTCTTCAGAGGAGTGAGTTCTTCAAAACTCAAATGCTCTCTTCCCTATCTCTTAACACAACATTTCTAACCAAAATAAAATAAGGCTCCACCTTATTTTATTTACCCATGCCATGAATACAAAATTACAAAATTCAAAACCAACACAATTAATTAATTGATCTTGAGTTGTCAAATTAATTAATGTTTAGGTGGCATGAATTAATGTGGGAGGTGAGGAAGAGAGGAGTCACTTAAGTTATAGTGGAGTTACAATATTGAAGTGGGAGATGAGTTATGGGAGGCCAAGGGGGGTATGGGAATATCAAGGGGGGTTAGGGTCTCGTGTGGGCCCTACCACCCTCTTAACCTCTCATGGGTAGTTCACTAACTTCCACTCAAAGGATATAACTACTTTAAAGAAATAAAAATTGTACCTCAATTTTTATTTTATCTTCCACAATTTTTTGACAACTCCTCCTGTGAAAACGCAACTCCGAAAAATAACTTCTTAAGCAATTACCGGCGCTGCGAATCCATCGGTGCCCTCGGAATTCAATTTCGAGAACCGGTTCAAAATTTAGAAAAACCCGCTTGTTCATTCACTGAACGTACCCGAGCTAAACTTCGGAAAATTGATTTTGGGCACACCAGGCCTCGGAATCAGGCGCCGTCAGAAACTGCGTTCTTTTAAAATTCCAAATAAAATTAAGAAAACATTTTCCTTGAAATTTCCAGGACTTTACAAGATAGGGGAACATTTAGTTTATTTATGGAATAAAAAATGGTTAAATTCCATTTTTTAACACCTAGACATTGTGCATGGTTTGTCTGTACGGTTTAGTAAACCTTGTAGTCAAACCGTGTGGCCAGTTCTATCTACCAAAAAACCCACATTTTCTTCCAAAATTCAAGGGGGAGCCTATGGGAAACCTGGGAGGAAGTATTGGCCAAGGATATAATATAAAATACTTGAAAATAATCACACAGATGTGACAATTATCCCTACCATGAAAAATTTCCTCCCCAAAATGTCAATCCGAATCTTGATCAGAAAACAAGAATGGGTACTCTTTCTCAAACAACTAATTTTACTCCCATGTCTCATGCACATCATTCCCATTATTCCAAAGTACATAGACCAATGGAATAGAATTTTCCAAAACCAACTTCTCTTGGAAATCCACTATTCGCATTGGTCATTCAAACACTAATAAATCAGTTTCTATCTCTAACACTTCCCAATTAAACACATAGTAAAAATCTAGGTTGTACTTATTAAATTGAGACAAATGGGATACATCGTGAATAGATGTCAACTGAGAAGGAAAATGTAACCTAAATTCCATCTTTCCAATCTGCTTGATGATCTCAAAAGGTCTAACATGCCTCGACGTTAGATTTCCCTACTTTCCCAAACAACGATGCACCAAATGAGGGGCCACCTTCAAGACTACCCGATCACCCCTAGATAACTCAATATCATGATTACCCTAATCAACATAAGATTTTTTGTGACTATGAGATGTCAATAACTAATGTCTGATCAAATTGACCTTCTCAGATGTCTCTTGCACAAGGCATGGCCCCAATAGTGAGGTCTCACCTACCTCACCCTAACACAGGGGGGAACGACAAGGCTGACCATAGAGAACCTAAAAAAGGAGCCATTAGAATAGAGGATTTGTAACTTTTATTACAAGAAAATTCGACCAGTCTCAAATGGCTCTCCCAAGATCCTCTAAAGTCCAAAACACATGCATGAAGCATGTCCTCAAAAATCTAATTTACCTGATCTATCTGACCATCCATTTGAGGATGGTATGTCATACTCATCTTAATCTATGACCCCAAGTCCTTATAAAGGCCTTCCCAAAATTGAGAGGTAAGACGGGGGGTCTCTATCTAAGTAAACTGCTAACGATACACCATGAAGCCTTAATACGTCCTAAATAAAAAATCGCTCCAACTCATCCACTTTAGTTGTATCTATAATTGGAATGAAGTGGGGTGATTTGGTTAGATGATCAATCACCACCCAAATATCATTCTTACATGGAGGTGTACTAGGTAAGACAACAATGGAATCCATAGTGACCTCATCCCACTTCCAGGTATGAATGGGTAATGGCTGAAGCAAACCATAGTGCCTTTGATGCTTTGTTTTTACCTACTGACATGTATAGAATCCCGACACAAAAACCGAAATGTCTCATATCATAACTAGCCACTCAAACTACCTACATATGTCATAATGCATTTCGGTATCTCAAATAATAATGGGACACTGAGATTAGTGACTATCATACATCACCACCTTAATTAGAGTCAACAGAACCACTAAATAGCCCTTGAAGCACAAGGTGCCATCGGGAGATGATGAACAATTATAAGATGTCTCCCTACCATGAATAAAATTCATAGACCACTGGAACAACTCACCCCTAGGATACTCCTACGGAATAAACTCTAATATAGAAGGAGTCAATTGAACACTCGTCAAGAATACACCTCCACTGTACTCCTTTGTCTCCATGTGCATCTGAGTAAAGAGTCTCATAAGAGTCCACTCATCACTAGACTTCCTCATATCCTACACTGGTAATTTTCTTCTCAAGGTGTCATCCACCACATTAACCTTTCCAAGGGTATAGACGATATCAAAGTCGAACCCCTACAAATACTTGATCCAACAACACTGTCACAAATTAGGATCCTTCTATGAGAAGATATAGAAGCTCTTATGATCAAAGTAGACCACAAACATCTCCCCAAATAAGTAGTGACACCAAGTCTTCAAAATAATGCATCACCACTGCTAACTCCAAGTAGTGGGTTGGGTAATTCGTTTCATGTGGTCAGAGTTCGCGAGAGCCATAAACCACCATGTGATCATCTTACATAAGACTACACCTGAGACCCATACCTAAAGCATCATAATACACTGCATAGACCTTTCCAGATTTTGGAAAGATCAACACAGGGGAGGTAGTCAACCATACATTCAACACCACAAAGGATTCCTAACATTATAGGCCCCATTTGAACTTCACCCCTTTTCGGGTGAGTGCGATCATGGGAGAAACAAGACAAGATAAATCCCAAACAAAACACTTTTAGTAACCTTCCAAGATAAGGAAACTCCTGATCTCAATCATATTCTTCAGATGCTCCCATGACATAACTGGGAAAAGCTTCTTACAGTACACTAAAACCCCCTACTTTGAGATGATATGACCCAGAAACATCACTTCCTTGATCTATAAGGTTATTATGGACAACTTTACATAATGTATATGATCTCGCAGAGTGCCCAACATGATCAGAAGATGATGACCATGCTCCTCCTTGGATCCCAAGTAAACTAGGATGTCATCTATAAATACCACAAAAAAGAAATCTAGATATTGGTGTAACAACCTATTTATATGTTCCATATAAAAATGTTGGAGCATTGATCAATCTGAAAGACATGACCAAATACTAAAAGTGGTTATACATGCTTCGGAAAGATATTTTTGGGATATCCACATTTCTCACCCTAACTTGGTGGTAACCTAAACACAAATCTATTTTGTAAAACTATTTTTCCCCCTTAATATAATAAAACAAGTCATAAATTTAGGGAAAATAACAGTTTTTCTGGATAGTAACCTTATTCAGCTTTTTATAATAAATGCACAATCGAAGGGATCCATCGTCCTTCTTTACAAAAAGGAAAGAAGTCTCCAAAGGAGATACACTCCAGAAAATTAATCCTTTGAATTTTAAACCATCTAGCTATATATTTAATTCCATAAACTCTATGGGGTCCATAAGATACGAGGGAAGAGGTATCAGTTGTGTTCCTAGAACCAAATCAATCAATAACACCATGTCCTGCTCCAGGGGAAAGCCTAAAAATCATCTGTAAATACCTCGGGGAAACCAACCACTATATGAGGTAATCCACCCTATGGAGCACTACAATCATCCTATAGCATGAGTGATGATAACTAAAAGACAATATTTCTAAACTTTTGGAGTATAGGTCTTATATGAGCCGACTGAGGATCACATTCCCCAAGAAAAACTTGAGGGCTCCCATCAGGTGCCATAAAATTTTCCCCCCACCTATAACAATCAATATGTTCTTGAAAGTTCACTAGCCAATCCCTGAAAATTTTTACATATAAAATGTTAATATCCAAGACCAATAGATCCCATTCTATCTAAATTCTTGACCTAGAAAGATCACATGATGGGCACCTGAGAGAATTCTCCTTCTTCTTACCCAACAGTGTCACCAACTCCATCGCAAAAGAAAACAACTCGGTTGGAAAATTCAGAAGACTCACCAGATGGAAAGAGATAAAAGAAAAAATAGAACCAATACCAAAGAGAACATCATCTATAGAAGATGAAATCAAAATGGTTCCTTGAATTTTCAAAGGACCTGTATCAGAACCCACAAGTTTCTAGTCCACAACATGAAGATGCCTGGTCTCTTCCTTAGAACGACCACTCGCCTGTGGTTCTTCCATGAACTGGATCTATCTAGAAGACAATATGGCCCTACCACCATGGACACAAAACTGATATCTCATGATATTGTTCTACTCCAACTGAACTTAAACTCCCTTAGAAGAGACAAATCCTTTATCACTTTGGTATGGGCACGTAACTCTGCAAAATTGATGCATGCACTCCATAAATCCACATCAATAATAAGTCCTAGGAGGAGAAGTGAATGCAGGCCAGATGTGCCCTGCCTTCCCACACAAATATAATTCCACATACCCTATGTCAGAATCTATAGATGAATACTTCTTATAAGGATTTTCCGAGCTACCACCACCCTTCATCCCCCACTCCTCTTTCTTCCTCTTTTTCTATGAGGAGTTTCTAAAACCCTTAGAAGACACCACTCTAGAAAAACAAAACATTCTTTTCTAATCAATCTCAACAATGAAATCATGATCAACAACCTTAGTATAGGTCCCTATCTTGAATAATAATTCGTGAGAGTAAATTTCATGTCATATACCCTTCTCAAACTTTTGAGATTTCAAAGATTTATTAGAAACAGTCTTAGGCATGTACCCCACTAGCTCAACAAAATGGTTATCATATTTCATCACTAATCGATCTAACATAGAAAGATCCATGAACGTTCAGGATCTGGAATAGGATAGGACCTGGAGACAAAACTGCTCATTTAAGATGGTATTTAAATCCTTCCAACTCATCTGCTCATGCTTTCTATCTTAAAGCACTGATTCCCACCTCCTACGGTTGGGAACTTTTAGCAGAAATAAGGAACATAAAACCCTGACCTCATATGGTGTGTCAAGGAACTTGAACATGTATTCGATCTTTTCAAGACACTCATGTGATTCATGAGGCTCTGTGCAACCTCATAAAGTAGGAGGCTTGTTCTTCAGAAACTCTTGGGATTTTTCCTTCTTAAGACCATGTTTATCTTCTCTAACTAGGCCAGGAGAAGGACCCACTCTATGTTGGATCTGAATCTACGGATTACACACAAGAGGGGGGGTGAATTGTGTCTTTTCAAAATTATTACAATCTCTTCAATTTAGACAAATTCTGTCCACTATGCTTTAGCACGATTAAATATGCAGCGGAAAAAGTAAAAGCATGAACACACGGATGTATAGTGGTTCAGGGAATAGAAGGCCCCTAGTCCACTCCACCAACGCTCAAATCCACGAGCTTGGCGATTTTCACTATCTGGTCCTCGTTTCCACAGACCTGTTCACAACTGAGTACAGGCAGTTGACACCTTTACAAGTTTCAGGCAAACACAGCCTTCCTGGTTCAAACACGAACCCACACAGCTTAGAACGAGAAGCTGATCACTCAAAAATAAAAAGGGTTTCGATAAAGAAAACACTTCTCCAGTTGTTCTTCACAATTGCAACAGAATGCAATTGACAGTAGATAGATCGTCGTCTTCAGAAAATAATGATCTGTAATCAAAACAGTTCTGAGTCGATCCAGTTGAAATAGATATTACAAGAAACTTCACAACTTCAGCAGCAGTAGATTCACAACAGATAGTCGATGTAGAACACGTGAATCTGCTATCAAGATCTTCCTTCGGTAATAAAGGTTTTACACTTCTTCTCGATCACCAGAAAATAACGCCTTCACACAGTCTCTGTTTCTTGCTCGTTGAAAGATCAATCTATATATTTCATACACTTTCCTGTGTATATATATATCCGAAGTTTCCAAGATAGAACATATATATTCAAATCTGAGAAAATCTTCCGCATAAATAGATCCATGAAAATCTCCTTTAGATTCGCGATATTAAATGAAATAACAGAGCCGTTGTAACTCCCCTGAAGAATCGGCATAAAAAGCTCCGTTTAAATCAATCATTAATCCGTTGAAAATCGTCTTTGATTCAGTCAAAGTCGTACTTAAGAATCGGCTCGAAATCCGCTTAATAATCCGCCTGTTTGACCAATGCAAAAGGAAATATCGTCTGTCAAAAATATCCCGACGCCAAACGTAGGGTTGATGACGTGGCTCCAAACGTAGTGTTCACAAACATAAGGTTCACAAACGTAAGGTTCAAAACGTACATACTTTCTCTTCAGCATTCAAACGAAGGGTTGATCATCCATACTTTGTCTTGCTTCAACTCTCCAAAGAACGTACGGTTGATTATAAAAGTATGGTTGATGATCCATACTTTTGAGAAACAAACTCAACACTGAAAACTAACATACGGTTTCTCTTCCATACTTGTCCAACAACAAAAACGTAAGGTTCCTTCCAAACGTAATGTTCTTCTTCCATACTTTTCAACAACGTAAGGTTCATTAACCATACGTTTCAAAATAACGTAGGGTTCCTTAACCATACGTTTCTTTTAACATAAAAAGTAAACTTTTCATCCATACGTTACGTTCATCAACGTAGGGTATGAACAGTGATTCCAGTACGCGCTAAAATTGATCTCGCGCTACAGTGATTGCAGAACGCGCTAAAATTGATCTCGCGGTATAGTGATTCCAGAACGCGCTAAAATTGATCTCGGAAAAAATGAAGTATGAAATCTCATTGTATGAAATAAATAAATAAAATAAATTCCTGCAAAATACTCAACGAAATAATTAGTAAATAATTAAGGGTATTTGTGAGCATCAAAATCATCATAAAGAGACAGAGTATTATTTAAAATAATCTCCCCCTTTAAAAAACATTATTTTGAATTGTTTGAAAACAATACATTGCTCAACAATATCCCCCTTTTTTATGATCACAAAACCCATAAAATAATAGAACTAATTTAATTGCAATCTTTATTGAAAAATTAGTTTTATAAAATTTTAGAATTTTGAAAGGATTAAAACAATATTTAACTATAATAAAATTTCTCCCCCATAAAAATAAATTTTCAGCTAAAAATAGATAAAAGATAAATATAGTATATATCCAAATTCTCCCATATATCCAAATTTCTTCATAGGAAACAAATGAATTTAAATGTTGTGTTTATCCAAATTCTCCCCCTTTTTGTGATATCAAAAAGAATGAAAAAGTACGGATTTGAACACATTCAATATTGCACTGAACTATAAGTAAATGCTATAATTAACTGTGTATGAATAAGTGAATTTGTTATACTGGCTAACTAAATTATAAATCAATAAACAACAAAACAAAAAAGAAAGTAAGAAAAGAATTTTCATTCACAAGCTGTTATATATAAATGATTGTGATATACAGAGGAATCAAGGTTCATAGATAAGACAGGGAAAAAGGTGTCTATCTCCTTTGAATCGCGGTCTTTATCTCTGTAAACTGTTCTCTGAGCCTCTTCATCATCCCATCTCCTAACTTGATGATAAGATCTCTGTTCTCTTGAGTCATATGAATATCTTCAATCAAATTAACTCTGAAAAACTCATGCATTCTTTCTTCTTTTTCAATAAAAAGAGCCAGTTTTTCTGATAACTGATTCAAAAGAATCCTAATCGGTTGCTCTCCAGATGTCAACTGATCCACTAAAAATTTCTGATTATCTAGCAAAACTGACAAAGGGGCACTATTACACTGAAGATCATGTAATCTGTCACTCATATTGCTCATTGCTGCAGTAATTGCTTGAAATCTCCAAATCAAATCAGGTGAAGAGCCTGATCCACTCACAGCACTGTTTGCAACAGACTCAAATTTATTCTCCATGTAAATCTTCAACTCAGACAAATCATATTTCTTTACCATCTCTGATTTTAACTGATCAACAGCATGCAGCATATCAGTCTTAAACAAATCTACTTCCTGTCTTGAAACAGTACATTCTTTCAGCTTCTGAAACTTCAACTGCTCTAAGTTCAGAGAATTTCTGAGACTAACATTCTCAGATTCTAACTGAGAGATACGCTTGTACAACTCAACAACTTCTTCTTTTCTCGAATCAGGGGTACCCTGTGCTCGATTCTCATGTCCAGAATTAGGTTGATGAAGCAGGGCAAGTGGTAAGGAATCTGCATCTGACTGTTCTTTGTCCTTGTCCTGACAAGGTTGATCCACTGAACTATCTTTTGAAGCCTGAAACTCTTCCACTGAAAAATCTTCCTGAAGTACCTCTATATTAGCTTCAGAAGTATGTTCATCACGAACAGTAGTCTCTCTGACTTCTACTGATTGGTCAAGAACAATATTTTCATGTAAATCTTGAGGTCGGGCCACTTCTTCACCAGGCACTGCCTCCATAAGTTGTTCTTGTTGAATTACTTTTTCAACAGCCACAGCAGCAGATTGAGGTTCTTTTTGAGTTTCTGTTTGAGCTGCTGGTTCCTCTATCGGTGCAGTCTGCTCCACAACAGCTTCTCTCACAAATGAATAAGAAAGTAACAGTTCAGAGGATTTCAAGTCAGGAGAGATAATTTCTTCATCAATTGACCTCTTCCTTCTAGATTGAAGTCCTTCTTGACTTCTCTCTTCCTCAACTTCCTCCATCTCAAAACGAATTCTCCTTGCCACTAAACTAACTCTTGATTCTGCTTGTCCCTCCTTGGACTTAGCCGGTTGAGCCTGAGCACTCTCTGAGTTTTCCTCAGCTCCAACAGGTAAGAGTTTTCCTTTAATTGTGCTCCAGAAGTATCCTACTTTCCTCAAAGTTCCAGCATTAAAAACATTACTGTGGTGACATTTCACCCCAGCATCTACCAATCTGATCATTCCTCTTTTAAACAAAAACAAAGAAATGAACCTTCCATAAGGGAAAAAGGTCATTCTTGCTTCACTCTGACAGCAGTAACTCAGATATCTTATCATAAACCGAGGAAAATTAAACTTAATATCACACATCAGAAGATACATTATGTACATGTCAGGGTATAGGATTTTCTCCATCTCAGCCATTCTTGGTGCTAAACCAGTCTGAACAAATTTTACCAAAATTTTCTGATCGGGCTCCAAATCCTTAATAAACATCTTCTTTATCACTCTGGTTCGAAACAGAAAAGTCATAATGTCTTCAGACTTATGTACAGAATCTCCAATATTCCGTAAATCGAAATGAAAAACTCCTTCATGAGGGCAGTTAAGAATTTGACTTATCTCTACAGATTATATTGAAAAGTCCTTATCCTCTATTTGAGCCAATAAACTATCCTCTGTATCTCCAAGGCTAAACTGAACAGTTCTAAAGAAATGTCTCATTTATTCCTCATATAGAAACTCAGAATTTGCACTATTAAAAGCTTGCTCAAGGCTTTGAAACGACAACGCTTGCTTCAACAGTAAATTAGTTTCAAACAGCCACTCTAAATCTATGACTTTACCTTGCAGTATTTTCCGACCAACTACCTTAGGTTTCTTTGCAGCACTGCTCTCGGCTTCATCTGGACGCTTAGTCTTTGCCATTCCAACAACGATTTCTGAAGGTTCGTAAGTTTAGGGTTTGAAGATTCAAAAAAGGGTTTTGGAGCAGATGTGCGGTTTTAGGTTTTCGAAAGGGTTTCTGAAAAAGGTGAAGCAATTTAGAAGGTGAAAAGGGTTCTGACAGCCTTGATTCCCGTGTAGTCACTAATCATTACTTTTATTTAAAACATAATAAAATTACTTATAGCGGAAAACAGAAATTAAGCAGAATTCGAAAACAGAATAAGATTAAAAAAAATTATTTAATATTAAATAAACCTAACTCCCCCTTAATAAATTCAAACCTTGCCGTGAGAAGTGGTTTAGTAAAAATATCTGCTAATTGATTTTCTGTATTTATAAATTCTAAAAATATATCCTTTTTAAACACATGATCTCTTAAAAAGTGATGTCTTATATCAATGTGCTTAGTTCTAGAATGACTAATAGGATTTTTCAAAATATTAATTGCACTAGCATTATCACATAAAATAGGTGTATTATTGAAATTTAATCCAAAGTCCATAAGAGTGTTTTTCATCCACAACACCTGTGCACAGCAACTACCTGCAGACACATATTCTGCCTCGGCTATTGACAGGGCAACTGAGTGTTGTTTCTTACTAGACCATGATACTAAAGACTTCCCTAAAAAGTGACATGTTCCTGAAGTACTCTTCCTGTCTAATCTACAGCTTCCAAAGTCAGCATCTGAATATGAAATTAAATTAAAATCAGAGGTTTTTGGATAAAGCAGAGATTGATAAATAGTACCTTTTAAATATCTAAAAATTCTTTTAACAGCAGTTAAATGGGATTCTTTGGGATTTGATTTAAATCGAGCACAAAGACATACTGAATACATTATATCTGGTCTACTAGCAGTAAGATATAACAAACTACCAATCATACCTCTATATAACTTGTTGTCCACTGATTTTCCAGTTTTATCCAAATCAAGTTTTATATTAGTACACATAGGAGTTGTAAATGGCTTGCTGTTTTCAAGTCCAAATTTCTTAAGTAAATCAGTAATGTATTTGCATTGATTTAAAACATTTCCAAAATCTTTTTGAAATATTTGAAGACCCAAAAAGAAATTTAATTCTCCCATCATACTCATTTCAAATTCTTTTTGCATTAATTCTGAAAATTCATGACAAAGAATTTTATTGGTTGATCCAAAAATTACATCATCAACATAAATTTGAACCAACAAAACATTATTTTTCACAGTTTTCTTAAAGAGTGTTGGATCTGCCAGTCCAACAGTAAAATCATTTTTCAAAAGAAAAGAACTTAGTCTTTCATACCAAGCTCTAGGTGCTTGTTTAAGGCCATAAAGAGCTTTAGTAAGTTTGAAAACAGAATCTGGTTTTTGAGAATTTTCAAAACCAGGAGGTTGCTCAACATAAACTTCCTCCATTAAATAACCATTTAAAAAGGCAGATTTAACATCCATCTGAAATAATTTAAAATTCATATAATATGCATAGGCTAAAAGGATTCTAATGGCTTCTAACCTGGCTACAGGTGCAAAGGTATCATCATAATCTATTCCTTCTTCTTGATTATATCCTTTAGCTACTAATCTTGCTTTATTTCTAGTTATTATCCCTTGATCATCCTGTTTATTCCTAAAGACCCATTTAGTTCCTATTACTGGATAATCATGTGGTCTTTCAACTAATTCCCAAACCTTATTTCTCTTGAACTGGTTCAATTCATCCTGCATTGCTATTACCCAGCTCTCATCATCTAAGGCTTCTTCTATGGTCTTAGGTTCTTGTTGGGATAGGAAAGCAGAGAATTCAACTATGTTTCCAAGGTTTCTTCTAGTTTGAATACCAGTCTCTAAGTCACCTATCACAGATTCTAAAGGGTGATTCTTTAAGGTTCTAGACTGTCTAGGCATTACATTCAAAGGTTCTTCAGTGTCATGTTCTTCTGAACTGGACTGAATTTCTTTTATATCATTTTCAAAATCATTCTTTAAATTCTCAAGTCTCATGTTTTCATTAGAATCGGGTTCATCTATTTGTTCTATCCTTTTCTCAAAAGGATCAGATTCATCAAATTTCACATGAACTGATTCTTCAACAATCCTTGACTTTTTATTATAGACTCTATAAGCTTTGGAGGTTGCAGAATATCCTAAGAAAATACCTTTATCAGATTTTGGATCAAATTTACCAAGATTATCTTTGGTATTCAAGATGTAAACCTTGCATCCAAAAACATTAAAGTAATTTACTTTAGGTTTTCTGTTATTCCATAGTTCATAGGGTGTCTTTTTCAAAATAGGTCTTATTAAAATTCTATTCATTATATAACAAGCTGTATTAACAGCTTCTGCCCAGAAATATATAGGTAGGCTATATTCATTTAACATAGTTCTAGCCATTTCTTGAATAGTTCTATTTCTTCTTTCTACAATCCCATTCTGTTGAGGTGTTCTTGGAGCAGAGAAGGTGTGTTTAATACCCATGTTTGAACAAAAGGAATTAAATTCCTGGTTCTCAAATTCTCCACCATGATCACTTCTCAATGAGATTATATTAAAACCTTTTTCATTTTGAATAGATTTACAAATACCTTCAAATAAACGAAAAGCTTCACTTTTAAATTTCAAAAAGAAAATCCATGTAAATCTAGAATAATCATCAACTAATACATAAACATATAATTTACCAGCTAAACTTGCTACTCTTGAAGGTCCAAACAAATCCATATGGATAAGTTCTAGAGGTTTAGTTGTAGCAACTTTATTAACAGATTTGAATGATGATTTGTGTTGCTTGCCAAGCTGACATGCATCACAGAATCTGTCATTTTCAAATTTGAGACTAGGCAAATCAGAAACTAGATGTTTCTTAGATAATTTATGTAAAGCATATATATTGCAATAACCAAGTCTTCTATGCCAGATCCAGGATTCACTTATATTAGCAGTTAAGCAGTTTACTTGTTGTTTACACAAGGAATACAAATCCAAAGTATAAACATTATCAGTTCTGGGTGCTCTAAACTTAAACAGTTTATCTTTAGAAACAGTACAACTATTGTTAGTAAAATCAACAGTGTATCCATCATCACAGAGTTGAGAGATACTTATCAGATTGTGTTTTAACCCTTGTACATAAACTACTTTGTTGATTGAGACTGTCTCTGGATCTCCAACTGTTCCAATACCAATAATCTTTCCTTTGGCATTGTCGCCAAAGGTGACAAGTCCTCCTTCCTTTCGAGTAAGAGAAGAGAAATTAGCTGAAGTTCCACTCATGTGTCTTGAGCAGCCACTGTCCATATACCATATTTCTTTCTTTCTTTGGTGACTTGCTACCTGCAAAGACATTCAAACAAATTGCTTTGGTACCCATATTTTGTTGGGTCCAGTAGTGTTAGCAAGCAGTGATCTGGGTATCCAGATTTGCTTTGTTTTTTTAAAATTGATTGAATCATATATATCATTGGAAATATAAGCTTTCTTAATTCCACATATTTGAGGTTGTCTTAGAAAACTGTATTTAGCTATATGACCTTTTGTCCCACAGAAGTTACAAATAACCTGTTTAGTGCTAGGAACAAAATAATTTTTGTATAACTTAGGTTTTTCTCCTTTACTTCCAATTCCAAACCTTTCCTTTTTAATTATAGTTTTTCCAAGTATCTCATTTAAGGTGTTTTCTCCTTTTGTAAAAACTAATGCAGCCTTTTTAGAAGATTCTACTTCATCCTGTAGAGTTTTTATTTTTGATTCAAAATTAATTTTATTTGAGTCAGCAGAGTTGTATTTGTCAATTAATTCCTTATGTTGTTTTAGCAAAGTATTTCTCTCATCTGAAATAGCTTTATGCAAGTTCTTTATAGATTTATATTTTTTAAATAATGAGTCATACCTTTCTTCAAGCATATTGCAGTAAGCTGCAAGTTTTTTATTTGAGAAGCTTGTTTCAGAGTTTGATTCATTATTTGAGTTAGAGGAGTAGTATGAGTGTACCTCATCAGTTTCAGCCATGAAACACATATTTTCTTTTAAATTGGCTTCCTCCTTCTCTGATCTTGATTCAGAAGAATTACTTGAGTCTTCAGAAACACTCCAAGTAGCTTTCATAGCTTTCTTGTCTTTCTGCTCATAATCATCTATTTTGAAGAATTTCTTCTTCTTTGCATCTTTCAATTTTGGGCAATCCAGTCTGATATGTCCCATCTTTTTGCATTCATAACATCTCACTTCCTTGCTATCCTTCTTGAAGGATTTCTTGAAGTCTTTCTTCTTACTGTAGAACTTTCTGAATTTTCTGGCTAGCTGAGCCAGTTCTTCATCCGTATTTGAAGAATCAGAGCTTTCTGATTTAGCACTTACTTCTCTGTTCTTCATCTTTCTATCCTTTTGTTGAGAAGTCACTTTCAAAGCAGTATTTTCCCTTTTTATGTAGACTTTATGCTGATTTACCTCATCTTGCATTTCAGCCTCGTACATCATCAATGTACCAATCAGCTCTCTCATAGTTAGATCTTTAACAGAAGTTGATTGTCTGATTGCTGCAGAGATTCCATTCCATCGAGTAGGAAGTACTCTCAGTACCTTTAACGCTTGATCAGCCTGCTTGATTGGTTCTCCTAGAGCTGTTATATTATTGACAATTTCTGTCAATCTTCCATTCATCTGAGTGATGCTCTCTCCTTCAATCATTCTGAAAGTATCGAATTTTAATTTAGCAGTTGCATATCTCATCTATCTTACATTATCTGTTCCTTCATAAGCAACAGCTATTGTTTGCCACATTTCATATGCAGTCGGGCATTGAGATACTCTGTTAAATTCATCCGGTCCTAGACCACAGATGATTGCATTCATAGCTTTTGAATTCATGTCATACTCAGCCTCTGTAGCAGCACTCCATGTATCAGGATTTTCAGGAATTTCATAGGGAGTCAGAATCTTTGAATAGACTTTGTAACCAAGATTTTTCAGATAAATAATCATACGTGATTTCCAGTAGCCATAATTATCTCCATTAAAGTAAGGTGCTCTGACCATTGACATTCCCTCTCTCGTATCAGCCATAATACACTATGTATAATCTTTAAATACTTCTAGCTTGATAAGACTTTAAAAATAAGAAGCTCCTCCTTTGATACCAATTGTTGGATCTGAATCTACGGATTACACACAAGAGGGGGGGTGAATTCTGTCTTTTCAAAATTATTACAATCTCTTCAATTTAGACAAATTCTGTCCACTATGCTTTAGCACGATTAAATATGCAGCGAAAAAAGTAAAAGCATGAACACACGGATGTATAGTGGTTCGGGGAACAGAAGGCCCCTAGTCCACTCCACCAACGCTCAAATCCACGAGCTTGGCGATTTTCACTATCTGGTCCTTGTTTCCACAGACCTGTTCACAACTGAGTACAGGCAGTTGACACCTTTACAAGTTTCAGGCAAACACAGCATTCCTGGTTCAAACACGAACCCACACAGCTTAGAACGAGAAGCTGATCACTCAAAAATAAAAAGGGTTTCGATAAAGAAAACACTTCTCCAGTTGTTCTTCACAATTGCAACAGAATGCAATTGACAGTAGATAGATCGTCGTCTTCAGAAAATAAAGATCTGTAATCAAAACAGTTCTGAGTCGATCCAGTTGCAATAGATATTACAAGAAACTTCACAACTTCAGCAGCAGTAGATTCACAACAGATAGTCGATGTAGAACACGTGAATCTGCTATCAAGATCTTCCTTCGGTAATAAAGGTTTTAAACTTCTTCTCGATCACCAGAAAAGAACGCCTTCACACAATCTCTGTTTCTTGCTCGTTGAAAGATCAATCTATATATTTCATACACTTTCCTGTGTATATATATATCCGAAGTTTCCAAGATAGAACATATATATTCAAATCTGAGAAAATATTCCGCATAAATAGATCCATGAAAATCTCCTTTAGATTCGCGATATTAAATGAAATAACAGAGCCGTTGTAACTCCCCTGAAGAATCGACATAAAAAGCTCCGTTTAAATCAATCATTAATCCGTTGAAAATCGCCTTTGATTCAGTCAAAGTCGTACTTAAGAATCGGCTCGAAATCCGCTTAATAATCCGCCTGTTTGACCAATGCAAAAGGAAATATCATCTGTCAAAAATATCCCGACGCCAAACGTAGGGTTGATGACGTGGCTCCAAACGTAGGGTTCACAAACATAAGGTTCACAAACGTAAGGTTCAAAACGTACATACTTTCTCTTCAGCATTCAAACGAAGGGTTGATCATCCATACTTTGTCTTGCTTCAACTCTCCAAAGAACGTACGGTTGATTATAAAAGTATGGTTGATGATCCATACTTTTGAGAAACAAACTCAACACTGAAAACTAACGTACGGTTTCTCTTCCATACTTGTCCAAAAACAAAAACGTAAGGTTCCTTCCAAACGTAATGTTCTTCTTCCATACTTTTCAACAACGTAAGTTTCATTAACCATACGTTTCAAAATAACGTAAGGTTCCTTAACCATACGTTTCTTTTAACATAAAAAGTAAACTTTTCATCCATACGTTACGTTCATCAACGTAGGGTATGAACAGTGATTCCAGTACACACTAAAATTGATCTCGTGCTACAGTGATTCCAGAACGCGCTAAAAATTGATCTCGCGCTAAAGTGATTCCAGAACGCGCTAAAACTGATCTCGGAATAAATGAAGTATGAAATCTCGTTGTATGAAATAAATAAATAAAATAAATTCCTGCAAAATACTCAACGAAATAATTAGTAAATAATTAAGGGTATTTGTGAGTATCAAAATCATCATAAAGAGACAGAGTATTATTTAAAATAATCTCCCCCTTTAAAAAACATTATTTTGAATTGTTTGAAAACAATACATTGCTCAACACTCTATTCCCTAGATCCTAGATAGCCCAGACCACTACTTCTACCTACCTCTGATCAAGTAGTGATGGAGAAATCTCTCTGGATTCCTCCTATAGGTGAATTGGTGCTTTCTGGGTAGTCATGTTGTAATGAAAACAATAGTCACAAGAGAAATCATTAGTAAAATAGTTTTGAAAAATTTTAGCAGTAAAATAAAATATAAATAAATAAAACTCATCACTACAATGAAATAAACAACTACTTCACCCCCATACAATGTCCACATGCAGTATGCATCCCACATATCCCACCTGGAAGAGAAGTCAAAATAAATTCCAACAACCCATGGCAATTCCAGGTCTATCATAAGAGGTGTAGGATAGGAACCCTACTCACATCTAGAAGTATAAGCCTCAACATTCAAATCACCTTTCTAACTAGAATCATCCCAAATTATATGACCCAAAGAGAAAAACCATGGTCTGATACTATTTTTTCACAAACCAAGCCAAGACTCCAACCAAACTAGTGCCCAACCTGGTCCATGGAAAGGCCTGAAGGGCATTACCTATCCACACAGGATGGAACATGTGAATGGGTATCATAAATAATGTTGGGGAATGATTTTAATCTAGTTTAAAATCATAAAACAACCAACAATAATCAATAAACCGAATCTAAAAAAATTTATGTCAAACAAGTCTTAACAAAAATTCAAAATTGAGTTACATAGTTTTAATAAAAGCCCAAGGGGGGAAAAACTAAAAAGGATTATAAATTCCTACTCAAAAACCGCTGCATAGATAGGGGACATCACCCTCAATCCATCTCCACAACACCACACTGAGAAAGGAAGAAAACAACCCAAACTGTTGTCTCCAAGGACCCTGCCCTTACCTACGTCAAACATTACCAAGTCTACTTACCCCAACGGTGTAAGTTGGGTGTGAGCATAATCCCAATAGGATTCCCCCCAAGAAAAATATTCCAAGCTATAAAAATTGTAATACAAAAATCGTGCAAGTTTTCATAAATAGGAAATGCTAGTAACAATTTTAAAGGGATTCTACTTTAAATGAAAACAATTTTAAAGAGGAAAACTTTAAAGGATGAACAATTTTAAATAAAACACACATTATTCTGAAATTAACCGCCAAACACACCATATACCGATGTTAAGTATAATATAACCAATGAGAACTATTCATGGTAAATACCCTTAGGCACTAGATAACAATGGGACACTAGGTACATCGTATCTCAGTGAAATGTGGAATAGGAACCACAACAAACCACATTCTCATAAAAAATACACGAGTAGGTAACACACCCATAACCTATTGGTATCCAATAAATCATCATTATTTATTTAGTGTTGTCATTGTCGATCTTTCTAAGTGAAATTGAGACAAGCCGACTTCCAAATCACTAGCATACTAGTCCTAGTCCACCCACCTAGATACCAAGGATTCTCATTTACACTCAATCAAGTTACACATATGATAAAATACCGTTTTCACATTAAAACTCCATTTATAAATCATACACACCCAAAATAGTACCTCAAACTAGTTCTACACCCTCAATATATTCCATTAAACTCAATAAAGATTTTATAAAACAAATTCAATATGTGTTACAAGGATTTTCACAAAAAAACATTCAAAATACTCTTTTAAGGAAAAAAATCCCAACAATACCATAACAAACAATAATTTTCATCCCTAAAACCATTTAATAAAACAATTTAATGAATCGTAAAATAACCCCAAATGATAAAATATGGAATACACATGAAAAATACCCACTTCTATGTCAAAATTAAACTTTAAAATTAAACACATAATCAATGATAACAAAAATGGTTTTCACACCATACACAATAGAAGAAAAACATTCTAAATAGGTTAATAAAAAGGATAAAATAATAAAAAAAATTGTTTACACATAGAACCACCAACCTTGATAGTCAAAAACCCCAAAAATTTGTGCGAAACTTCAACGCCCACAATTGCACCACAAGCGAGTAAAAATAAACCCTAATCAAGAAGATTAAACCAAGAAACTAAATATTAAATTCTATGGATGAAACCCTAGCTTCTATAATTTTAGAACTTCAAGAATTAGGGAAGAAACCCTAGAGATAAATAGTAAAACAAAGGAAGACTCAATTACTTTAAGAAACTTGATGTTTATCCACCAAAAACCCCTTCAAAAATGGGTTCTAAGGGAGCTTGAGGGATATTGGAAGCCTTATATGGATTCTACGGTGGGATAGGGGAAGAAATGGGTGAATTAGGTTTATTTTTGAATGGGAAAAATTGTCAAAATCTATTTTTAACACCTAGACACTATGCACGGTTTTTTTACAAGGTTTAGTAAATTGTGTTTTCAAACTGAACAACCATTTATGTCTTCCCAAAACCCCTCATTTTCATCCAAAATTCGTTGGGGTTACTAAGGGAAACCTAGGCATAAGGATATGACAATAATATAAGAGAAAATACTTAGAGATAATGACACATATCTGATAATGTGATACCCAATTTGGTGTGTTTTTACATTTTTAAAACTAATTAAATCTATTTTAACGCTAATTATTTCATTCTTATTTTTATAGACAACCCCTCTAACTTGGGAGCTCCCTTGGATGACTATTCTTGTATTTGAGGTATCTTCTTTGTTTTATCTTCAATTCATTCACAGCTCATATTGTTTGATCCGTATAGATGAGTTCACAATTCCATTTGTGTCATTCCTCGTTTGGTTTGGTATCAGATTCCCTATTTAGGTGAAATATAATTTTCCCTATTAACAGGTTCTTCATTTGAAAAATGTCTTCTCCAAATTTGAGTCAAATTGTGAGATGATATTGGATGAGATATCAACTTCATACCTACAATATGTGGTTTTATGCCTTTTTTTAATGTATAAGTGCTAATATATTCCATTGTGTTATGCCACCAATTATCAGGTGGTGCCCTGAAATAAAATTTGATCCTTGAATTAAATTGATATGTATATCCTACAGTTAATGAGGCTCATTGATAAATTTTAAATTTTTAAGAACCTTGAAATCGAAACCACCCCTTTGGGTATGTTGTTTAATTAAATGGTCCATTATGATGGTGCATGGATTTGGATACCTTTTAGGTGTTTCCTTTTACCCATACTCATGGGATTTGAACAATAAATTGAATCCATGAATTGAATTGACATATTCATTATGAATTTTAATTTAAATGTATTAAAGGAAAGGGGATGGATACCATGATCCTTGACACTTTCCATGTGTTGGTTTATTAAGACTGAGATGCTTGTTTTAATGAAATAACTATGTGATTTAATTACATTCTATTCCATGTAATTTCTTATTAAATATTGAATTTTTCTTTATAGTGAATTTCCCATGTGAGTTAATTTAGGTCAAGCCTTATAAGCTTTGCCAATTCTTTGTGTCACCTTTTGAGGTGAGATTGAAATGAATTGTTCTTAGTGCTGATCTTGACATAGTTAAATGGAATTATTGGAACTAAATTGAATGATTATATGCATTGGGTGACATGTGTATTCAAATGATGAATTCCATGGATAGACCCATATGGCGTTGAATTTTCTTATGCCTGAGTGAAACTTGGACTCCCTTGAGGAAATCCAAGGATGGACTCAAAGGCTTGACTATTATAAGTCAAGTGACACTTGGATTCCAAATTAGGAATGCCAAGGATGGACTCAAAGGGGAGTTTTATCATTATTTCATGGGTGATAATTGATACGATTTAGTGAAACACCAAGGATGGACCCAAGTGGAAGAGATGTTATACCACACCTAGAGTAATACTTGGGTTCTTGTGAGAACTCCATAGATGGGCTTGTAAGGTTTCAGTTTATATTATACCTAGATTGATATCTATATTCCAAATTAGAAATTCCAAGGATGGGGTTGGGTTCATAAATTGAATAATTAATAGAATGAGTTATATGATGTGTTTTCCAAGAAAAATCGTCATCTTGGATTCGGTCTTTGTTTATACCTTATGGATGGCCGGGTTAGGCATCCATGTTTACCTATCTAAATAGGGGAAACAATGAATTATTCCAAGTATTGAGGCTTATTAATTAAATGTTCTTGAATAGTTAAATTAATTTGATTATAAATGATAAATGCCTAACTATTAATTTAGAGGCTTAATATCTAAATGAAATGAATTTATTATAAATGAGAACCTAGAATTTATAATATTTCTACATTTAGTACTTCCATGGTTATTTTATTATTTCCTACACAATGTTATTATACATATTCACTAACTATATGGAACATGTACTTTGGTGGTTGCCTAATGGTATTATATATCTCACCCTATTTGGGACACCATTGGGTACCCAAACAGACTATATGATTATAGGTATGGATAATGGAAAGCCCCCTGCTGTAGGTTCTTGATGATTTCTTAGGAGAAAGGGAGCATGGGACTAAGTTGAGTCTTATGACGCTAGCTGGGATACTTTTAAATTTTTTTAATTTTGTTCCATGTATTTTACACTAACTATGTATACATGTTTTGAAATATTTAGAGACACATGACAAACATTATCATCATCATTGTATATGATCTTACCATTGATATTGTTATCAATTCATGTTGGGTATATATTGTCTTTATGATTTCTTACTTACACTATTTGTATGTTATTGATATTATACTATGATACACTTTGATGATGAGGGAATAGTCTCCCCACAGACACACATGGGACCTCACTGTTAGTCAGCAGCCTTTGGCATTTATGGAGACACACTTGAGGTCATGTGGTCAATCAAGCTTAGCGAACCTTTTAGTGGCATATGGGTATGGGGAATTACAAAGTTGTATTATAGGGATACTTTTCTAGTTTTATTTATTGTATTGAAATAATAGAAAGGGATTATAAGGAAATGAAATTTGGTAATGAGTTGTGTATGGTCGTAGCTAACCCACATAGTGGAAAAAGCCAATTTACCTTGAATGAAATTGTTGTTTTCAAGATTTTTACTATTATAGTTTTTTTGATTCCATTATTGGGTGATTCACTTGATTTGTGATGTTATTATTTATATGATTATGGGTTCCATTGTGTTTAAACCTGATGAGAGGAGGGTATTATATCTCATGCATCATTTAAGAAACTTTATAGGAATCACATGCCACAAATTCTTCCATTCCATTTAGGATGCATTACTTATTCCATGTTGTTTTGATAGGTTCTATGATAGAAACACATTTTTTTATGAAAGTTCTTCTAGAATATGTTATGACGTGAATCAAATAGATGTCATACTTTGGTTCCGGAGGATCTTGGGCCCTAATTGATTGGTATTTGGAGAACTATTTGGTTCAACCTATTTAAAGTGAATGAGATATAAATGTGGAAAGAGTATGAATTCAAATGAGAATGAATATATGAATTAAAGTGAAAATGAAATGGATATTGAGTTTCTTATAGCAAATAACTTGACACATAATCAACCATAGTAGTGGGAACTATGAGGTGTCTCTTGCTTATATATGAGTTGTACGCCACCCAAACTTGACTCTAGGAGTAGGCAAGGGGTTTTCTTATATAGGAAGGATTATACCTATCCTATTTTTTATATACTAAATAGAGATATAAACCTTTATAATGATCTTTTATATGAGGTGTGTGCTTGGAATTTTTAGAGTCATTCCATCGTGACATCCTCTAGTCATACGATAAGAGGGTGGTGATGACTACACTATGGAGGTGGTCTGCCATGGGATAACAGTGCATACTCTAGTAGTTAAAGTTGCAACACCAGTAGATTTACCATACATAGGTGTTGAGGTATAGTTTTGTGAAGAATTTATTCAGTTCATGAAAACAATTTAGGGAGCACCATGACCTGCACCGACTATGGAATAATTGACGCATGAGTTATAACAGTAGTATATACCTACATTTTTAGGGGATAGTGTACCATAGGATATATATTCATGGATAAATTCCATGTTATCTATCTTTGATAATTTTGAAATGCCTCCTAAGAGGTATGTAAAGCTCGTTATGTATATGATATGTAATTCCACCAAGAGATGGTGAGATGTTATAACTCAGACGAATCGTCATCAGGAGATGGCCTGGATGAATTCTCATATGGGCTTCTCTGATTACTTCTATCTTGAGACATTTTGGGCCAATAGAGCCTATGAGTTCTTTCACCTAGAGTAGGGTGTGCTATTAGTTATGGATTAATCAACCCGTTTTACCAAGATTTAGTGCTCCACGCCTATTCTGATGGGTGAGGAGCTATCTAAAGTTAGGTGGTTCAAGGATGGTCTCAGGTGAGACTTTAAATTGCAAGTGAATGTCTTTAGACTGACTACCATTTCTAGAATAGTGAATCAGGCACTTATTATAAAGAATAACCTAAGAGAGGCTGGAGGTACAATATAGGGTGGTTTGGCACTGATATTTGTTACTGCATCGACCAGTTGTAGGAAGCATCATCTAGAGTTTCCACATGGCGATACCATTATCCTAAGCACATACTCAAGTATCCAGATGAGGTGCTACCAGTGTGTTAGGCTAGGACATATGAGTCCATAGTGTACAATAGACCCAGTCGAGTGCTGATATTTGGGAGAGATGGGCCATATATAGTGCTTCTATAGAACCTTTCCTCTAGTATCTAGTGAGAGAGGGTATGCACCAACTCAACATTCATTAGAGAGATTAGTAGCTTCTCATCAGATAGGGATCTGGAGTTCATCTAGCTAATCAAGCTGAGGTGGTGGTCAAGGTCATGGTAGTTAGGCCACATTTTTTCATTGAAAAAAAGTGGATCTGCTTAGGGTATCCAGTAAGTATCATTGGGTCATTGTGCAAGCCATATATATATAGTGAAACACACACTTGAAGAGTAGGATCCCAGACCTTCTACTCTCATATGTACTATTCTAGTAGCCTCTACTTATTCTTCTCCACTTTTTGATATAGGGGATTATCATAGTTGTATATCCTTTCCCGTTGCAGAGAGCCTTGGGATCAATGTTCAGTCTCCTAGTGGTGTTATGATGGTTGACACTCCATTGGGTATTAGAACGGAGTGTGTATGTTAGTTAAGGGAGTTAACCTTTGGATTGGTTGGTGTCACTTCATATGGGACCTCTTTCTCCTCAAGATGACGTGTTATGACATCATCCTTGGGTTGAACTGGTTGGTTCTCTTTCATGTTTTACTTATTCCTATTATTTAAGGGTAAACTTAAGGTCAATAGAGGGTGGTGAGTTTATTCATAAGGGTGAATGGAAAGTTTTGGAGATCCAAGATTGACTCAAGCATAATGGGATAGGCGGGATGACATCCCAGATTGAATGTTTACATATGGATGACCAGGGAACACATCAGGATTATTTCCCTCTACTGGTTGATCGTTTCAGATATTTTTTCCAAGGAAACTTCTCAAGATTACCTCTAGTGAGAGAGGTATAGTTTTATATCGAGCTACTTCTAGATGTTTCACCAGTATCCATTCCTATATATAGGATGGATACTACTAATATGCAGGATATCAAGAGGTATCTAGAGGATTTATAGGGAAATAGTTTTATCTAACCCAGTACTTTTCTATGGGTTTCACTAATCCTTTTTTGTTAAAAAGGAAGTTATTACCCTTAGGCAATTTGTGGATTATCAAAAATTGAACCAAATGATGGTTAAGAACCAGTATCCTTTTCCATGGATAGATGATCTCTTCAACAAGCTCCAAGAATATTAGGTCTTCTCAAAGATTGATTTGAGATCAGGTTATCATAAAGTACATGTTAGACCATAAGATATACTTCACATAAATTTTCATACCAGGTATGGTCTATATGATTATTTGCCCATGTTATTCGGTCTCATAAATGCTCCAGTGGTCTCCATGGCACTGATGAACCGAGTCTTCCATCCTTATCTTGATTTATTATTGGGGTTTTCATGGATAATATCTTGGTGTATTCTCTCAATTAACATAACCACGCTAAACATCCAGAGATCGAATTGAATATAATGTGATAGAATTTTTTATATTCTATGTTCAAAAAGTTCCACTTATGGATGGATCAGATTCACTTTCTGGGTGACATTGTCTCAGAGACACGAGTATCAATCAACCTAGAGAAGGTGATAGCTCTTTTTTACTAGGATCATCCCAAGATCATCTTCTAGGTATGAAGTTTCATGGGGCTAGCTAGTTACTACAAGAACATCATAAAGGACTTACCATTCTTAAAAGCGCTATTGAATATGTTGAATAAGAAGTATGTGATGTTTTTATGGTCAAATTCTTATGAGGGTCCTTTCATGATATGAAAGGGAGATTTAATTTATCACTCATACTGATTTTTATAGATCTAGGATGAAGTTACACTATGTACTACGATGCATCAGGTATTAGGCTAAGATCAGTTCTTTTACTTGGGGATTGATACATGGTGTACATATCTCACCATTTGAGGCCATACAAGAGTAATTAATCAATGCACAATCACAATTTATAATAATTTTTTCACGATTTTTTCTATTGGATACATTACTTACTTGGAGGTGGTTTACATGGAACACAAAAGAAACTAGTACATATTTATGCAGCGTGATCTGAATCTGAGGAAGCAATGGTGTGTAGAATACCTACAGTATTTTGACTTCAAGATTTCCTATATGAATGGTAAAGGAAATGCAGTGGCCGATGCACTAAGAATGATATCTCAGATATAGGGAGTTCATCAGGCTAGTAGTGAGTGGTGGCTTATAGATTTGTTCTCTCATATGCACTTGGAGGTGAAGGACAGTCATGGAAAGACAAATATATCATCCTTTGTTGTGACTTATAGCCTTTAGGAAAGAGTGAGGATGATGTGGCTGTGGGAATTGGAGGGCCTAGTTCTGCGAGAGAGTATGGAAGGTGAGGACCCTCCTCCTGGTTGGACCATGAGTGAAGATGAAATTTTATGTGTACAAGGTCGTGTATGGGTGTCAGCAAACATGTGTGAGGATAATGAAATATTTTCATGATTCATATTGGGTAGTTCATCCGAGATTCATAAATATGGATCAATATCTATGTCACTAATATTGGTGTCTTGGTATTAAAAGATTGTAATTGGTTTTGTCCTGAGATGTTCTACCTCTCAGCAGGTGAAGGAGGAACACTAGTGACCAACCAGAATTTTACAGTAACTAACCTTTTCCAAGTAGAAAAGGAATGATGTCATGATGTATTTTATGATGGTTTTATCAAAGTTACCTCAATGTAATAATGTTGTATGTGTTGTTTTTTATAGGATCATAAAGGTTTCACATTTCCTACCAATCAAGGAAACCTTCAGTACGGATGAGCTTGGAAGGTTGTATATCCATGAGAAAGTAAAAAATCACAAGGTCCCACATACTATCATTTTATATTGGGATGTCTGGTTTACATCATGGTTCTATAAAGTTATACAGAGGGAATCATGTATATAGGAGCTTTTGAGCACAACACACCACCCTCCGACCAATGGCCAGTCAGACCGCACGATTTAGGTGTTTGAGGACATGTTGCGAGTATGTGTCCTTGATTTCGAGGGCTCTTGGGAGAGACATATACCCCTGGTTGAGTTCTCCTACAAAAATATACTTTTGGATACTATACTAATGGATCCTTACGATGCTTTTATGGTAAGCCATGTCTGTAATCAGCTATAAAATTAAAAATAGTTTTATTATATAAAAATTGTATATGAATGGATTTATTTATAATTAACAACAAATAAAAATATTTTGTGTTGATTTTTATTAGAATTAATATTTTAAATTAATCATTTTAATTAATACTCATTATTTATAGTTTTCAAAATAAATATTCTAAAAAATTTAATTGAGTTTCTTTATTTAAGTGGATATTTAAAAGTAACTATATTTATTTTTGTAAAATATAAGTTAATTTATCAAAGGTTATTTAATAAAATGTTTCAAATGAGTAATTATATTAATGATTATAATGGGTTTTTATTTTCAAAACATTATATATATATATATGTGTGTGTGTGTGAGGTAATAATTATTAGTTTTAAATCAAAAAATTTGATTGGATTGTTTTTTATAAAATTATTAATATTATGATATTGGTAGAATAAAATTTTAATTATATAGTATATCTATTTAAAATTTGAACTTTTATTATAATATATACATAATACGTTATTCTTTATGTAAAATTTATTAAATGAATTGTTTATATAATAATAATATAATGAAAAAATGAAAAAAAATGGGAGGAGGAGCTTAGTTTTTGTAGTCTAGGGTTCGAGCAGGGAACCTCGGGGTCTCTCGGTCATGTGGCATCTTCATAGAAATTGTGGGTAGTGGCCTTCGGATTCCGCCCAGGAGGCACCAATGATGAGGAAAATAGGGAGAGTTTCCAAGTTGATCCGAGCCATAGTGGCTTTTGTGAGTGAGACCAGTTACATTCTAGGACGAGTCCGACCAAGGTAAGAAGAAAATGAACTAGAAACGTACGATGGCAAGGGTTTTAGTAGATCTGAGTGTTGGTGATGGAGATCCGAGAGATGCCGGTGAGGATCTAAATCCGGTAGGGTTTGTTTTCAGGATTTCTTCAAACTATCAAGGTAGGAGTTTTCTTCTTTATTAGGTGTCCAAATCTGCCTCTTTCATTTCAATATTTGTTTCTCTAATTTCATTGTCAGGTTACCGTACTATCATATTTTCTTCTGGCTCTAAAAAGTCATTAATTTTATATGCATCAGTCTTGCTTTTATACAATTGTTCTACAATGATTTTATATATATGTCAATTATTAATATCTCTCTTTATCACTTTGGTCATGTTTCCGCTACAAGTCTTCAGTTTAGTATTTTTTTCCTTCACTGAATTGTTTAATCAATTTCACTTATAAACATCTAGTCACATTCTGATTTCCCTATTTTCCACACTTAAAATGGATGTGTAAATATATAAATGATCAAATTGATTTCTACATCTAAAATATCAGCTTTCCCTACAAGCCTTGTATGTGTGTGTGTCATTGTACACTGTATTTTTGTAGCTATAAAAGGAATTTGAGCCAGCGTGTAAATGAAAATATTATGGGAAAAAAATTTGGTCTTCAAAGGGGAGTCTGTAGTAACATATACCCTCATGTTTTGTTTCGGCAATTCAAGTTAGGGGATTGTTTTTATTTTTATGCTATCAATTTATTTTTTTCTAACAAGTTTATTTAAGAGTTTTTTTTCAATTAAAATCAACATGTTTTAATCTTTGAAACCTTAATAAATTTTAGTAATGGATTCAATATTTATTTTTTGTTCTAAAATTTATTTTAGTTAATTACCTTTATTTTAAAACCTTCAATTCAAGAATTTATAATTCTGATTTGTTGTATTCATCTGAAATCCATGTTTTATACACAAGTAGTTCCCAAATTTACATAAATATAATTTAAATTCATAAATCATATATATGTATATAAATATATGTATGTGATTTCATGTTCGTCACACATGAATATATATAAGTATTTTTAAGGATTAATGACTATTTGCATTGAAGTAATGTAAAATGTTTCAATAGATGTATATATGTGTATATAATATACAATTAAAATATTTCATATTTATATGTATATGTATATGTATATATATATCGACATATTAGTGCATGATTTGTGTGCGCAAACAAATCATTTATGGATATGCGATAAAATTAATATCAAGGATTTGTACAGGACCTTATTTTCAATTTTCTCAGGGATGGAATGGTTATAGTTATAATTATTATTTTATTAACATGTTATAATTTTGATCATATTATTTCTGAAAAAGTGCACACAACCCATCATCATGTTTTACTATCATTAAGGTTGTCGCATCCGCATATTATCATGTCCATGCGATTATGCACATTATCAACACTCATCGCATTATAATAAAATCATGGATTCAATTTCAATCTTTAACTCCAAAAATAAAAAGTACATGGATATCATTGAAATAAAGTATTTTTTTTAAAATTTTTCTTTAAAAATTTTACATTATTACGATCAATTATGGAAAATGCATTTCACAGAAAAAGGATTAAATACGTGGATAGTCCATGCAAAGCCTTTGTGGTATAAGTTTTGGTTGTGACCAAACTCGTAAGTGATGCAATAGAAGTTCATGTATTTTATAATATGAATGTAAATTTTAAAGTAGCAACATTTTTTCAAAATTTAAAACTGAAGTGAAAATATATACATAAGTAAAGAAAGCTTAAAATGTTTTCAAAAAATCTAGCGCTTGATTGTTGTAAATATGGATGGTCATTGGAGAGTGAACCCATCCTTTTCTAAGTGGGTAGGCCCAGATAGCCTTCAATGATTCAAGTGACCTCAAAATATTGTATTTTTATTAGAAGATTGCGGATTTTTTCATAAAAACACTATATTATGTTTAATAAATTATGAATGTAAGGAGTTTCTAAAATGATCTACTATTTTTAAGCCTTATGTAGTTTCAAATATTATCTTCAAAAGAAAATTTCAAAATGTTTTTACACAATTATACTTTATAAGGATGTATCAAAGTTTTATTTTTAAAACCCTTACCAGTCATATTTTATACTCACCCCTTGTTTTAAATATTTTTTACAGGTTTAGAGGAGTCTTCCAAAGGGGTTTTCTTCCCTTACGGAGTCATCTCACGCCGTGTCTTTTGTTCATTTTATTTTATTTTCATGAAACTCTGTTAAATTGTAAATTTTGTATCTAACACTCTAGAACCTAGACTGGTGAAAGGTCCTCTTCTATGTAATGTGTAGTGTTGGGTACTTATAATGTCGATCACCTTTATGTTGTTCAGATTCATGAGAGGAAATTATTCTTGGAACTCATCGTGTTCAAGAGACCATGCAGTAGGCTCGGTTGATTATAAAGTGGGTGGATACTGATCAGTCTTGACAGAAATCATATGTTGATCACTGTAGATGACCTCTAGAGTTCATGTTTGGGGATTATGTCTTTTTATGTGTCTTATAGAGGCTAGGAAATAGGAGGATCAAGAGGCAGGGTAAGCTTTCACCTCGATATGTCAGGTCATTCAAGATTATAAAGAGATTTGGGATCATAACCTATCGGATGTTGTTACCTCAGAGGTATCGAGCCATGTATGACATCTTCCATGCTTCTCAACTACAATGTTGTTACTCAGACATGTATCATGCCTTTCAACTCATGTAGGTTGATTTATAGGTATATGTGTCCTTTTCGAAGCATCCTATATGTATTTTGTAATGTAATATAAAGGTTCTCTTAGTCCAGTCAGTTCCTCTAGTACGGGTGCTATGGAAGCACAGCCGAGTACAGGATGAGACCTAGGAGTGGCATGATAATGTATGATCATAGTGGCCATAGTTTTTCTCAGAAAATATATACCACCCTTTAGAGATAAATTCATGGATGAATTTTTTTAATGGGGGGAAATTTGTAAGAACCCAATTTTTCCTTGAGGAGAAGATCCTTTACTTTTCATCAATTCTCAGTTTAAATGTTTTAATATGGATTAATGTAAATTACATTTGAGGTCCTGGAGGTTTCAGGGGTTTCTATTTTGGATTCTATAAACTATGTTTTGGGGTAAAATAAGCTTGGCACATGGTTAAAGAAAACCATGTGGGGCATGCCGCACAGTAAGATAAAAATGTGGGAGGCTAGATAATGAACATGGGAAGGACACATGGTTATAAAAAACCATACTATTTAGGGTGAATGGCCATGTGTCCATGTTTTCAATTTTGATATAGGATTTTTTCATGGTTTTCACATGGTTATTCAAACCATGTGGGTAAACCTTGAGAAGTATTCCTTTCTTACAGGAGACCGTACATGATTGATGCATGGTTTGGAAACCATGTAGCCAAATCATGTGATTCCCAATTTTGGGTTATTTTACCTTTTTATCTTTAATTAAATCTATTTTAACCCTAATTTTTTTAATTATTTATCCAATGTAAAACGCCTCCACCTTGAGAGATCCCTTGGATGACTATTCTTGTATTTGAGGTATCTTCTTTATTTGATCTCCAATTCAAGAACCAGTCATCTTGTTGGATATGCATTAGTGATTTTTCGAGTCCTTTTGTGGCATTCCTCATTTGGTTTTATATCAGCTTCACTATTTAGGTGAATGGTAATTTTCCCTATTAATAGTTTCTTCATCCATTATTTTATTTTCTCCTAATCCAAGTCGAATCAAGAGCTGATATTGGATGATCTATCAAGTAAGAAACTATGGTAGGTGGTATCATGACTTTTGTTAAAAGTTGAAGTGTTTATATATGTATTTGTGCCACACACCCAATTCTTAGGTGGTATAATGAAATGAAATTTGATCCTTGAATTGAATTGAGAGGTGAAGCCTATGCAATTAACAAGTCCCATTGATAAATGTTAAATGATGAAGAAACGTGAAATTGGAACCACCCCTTTGGGTGTGTTATTTAATTAAATGGACCATTGTGATGGTGTATGGTTTTAGATAACTTTGGGGTGTTCCCTTTTTCCCCTCTTCATGGGATTTGAACCTTAAATTGAATCTATTAATTGAATTTTAAATTCAATTAAAATATTAATTATAAATTCTAATTGAAATGGATTAAAGTAAAGGGGATGGATTTCATGCTCCTTGACACTTCCCATTTATTACTTAATTAAAAATTATATTCTTTTTTTAATGAAATACTTGTGTGAGTTTATTAGAGGCTCTACCATGTAATTGCTTTTTAAATATTGAATTTATCTTTATAGTGAATTAACCATGTGAGTTAATTTAAGGAAAGCCTTATATGCTTGGACAATACTTTGTGTCACCTTTTTAGGTGAGATTAAAATGAATATTTATTTGTGTTGACCTTGACATAGTTAAAGGAAATTTTTTGAACTATATTGAATGATTATATACCTTGGGTGACATGTGCATTCAAATGAAGAATTCCATGAACGGAATCATATGTATTTAACTTTTCGTATGCCTGAGTGATACATGGTATCCCTTGAGGATAGCCAAGTATGGACTCAAAGGATTGACTATTATATTCTAATTGATACTAGGATTCCAAATTAGGAATTCCAAGCATGAAATAAAAGGTTAATTTGATAATTATTCCTTGGGTGATAAATGGGATCCCTTATTAGACCTCCATGGATGGAATCAAGTGGCAGAGATGCCATACCACACCTACAACAATACCTGGGTTCTTGTGAGATAAACATGGATGGGATTGTAAGGTGTTGGTTTATATTATACCTATAGAGATAACTAAATTAAAAATTAGGAATTACAATTATGTGATCATGTTCATAAATTTAATGATGAATGGAATGAGTTATATGACACGTCTTCTAATCCAAATATAGATCTCTGATTCTGTATTTTTTATACCTTATGGATGTCCTACATAGGAATCCTCATTTACCTTTCTACATGGGGGACACTGGGCATTATTCCAGGTCGAGAGACTTATTAATTAAATGATATTGAATAGTTAAATGAAATTTATTATAAATGATACAGGCCTTACTATTATTTAATAGATTTACTATCTAAATGAAATAAATTTATTATAAATGATAAGCTAGACTTTATAGGATGATTACTTTCAGTACTTCCTTACTTATTTTATTACTACCTGCACATTTTTGTTATATACATTCACTAACTGGATGGAACATGACCTTGGTTGGTTTTCTTATTGGGATTATGTATCGCACCCTATTTGGTACACCATTAGGTACCCAAACAGACTATATGATTGTAGGTCTGGATAAGGTAAAGCACCCTACTATACGTTCTTGATGATTGTTTAGGATCATGGGAACATTGGATCAAGATAAGGCTTGTGATTATAGCTATGATATATTTGTAATTAATTTAATTTTTTCCATGTATTATACACCTACTATGTATACATGTTTTTTATTCATTATTAGAGATATATGATAAGAATTATCATCATCATTTTATAAGATCTTCCCTTTGATATTGTTATCTATTCTTATTATATATCTATTTTCTCTATGATTTATTACTTCTGATATTTTTATTTTATTGATATTACCCTATGCTACACTCTGTTAATGAGGGTATAGTCTCCCCAAAAACACACTTGGTCCATATCTGCTAGTCATTAGCCTTTTGTGTTTGGGTAGATGCGCTTGAGGCTATGTGGACAACTAGGCTCATGACACCATTTAGTGGAATCTAGGTCCAGGATGTTATAATAAGTATTTGGTAGAAGATATCAATATGTTTTGTGGTATTTAATTGTGAAATTTTTTTATCTGATCTTAAGTTTAAAATAAATGTATAATTTTGTATTAAGGAACATTTTTTATCGACCCCAACCAGCCTAGGAGGACCACAACCACTGCTTATATGGGTAGTATAATCCCTATCCAACCACCATGATCAGCTGAGGGTGTGCATGTTCATAGACCTTCCATGGAAATGTTCAAGGTAGAATAAGTGAGACACTGTGTAAGGAGGCATGATGAAAGAGGTTGTTAGTATGGGGTAGTTCCATCAAGAGTCAGGAGTGGACCTTGATACATGATTTTGGATGGCTGAGGATGCACCTTGTTATAAATGGGAGCACATGAATGAGCTAAAAACTGATGTGGGACTCCATAACCTGGATAATATAGCTCCTCCATTAAGAATAAGTAAATAAATATGGTCATATGATATGATACATCAGCTCCATTCAATCTGATATATGGGTTGTCTTCTTCATCGAGCCTCATCAGAACACTTATGTTCGTTAGTTTTATGGGGGTTGCATCTCTGTTTGATCAAACCAAGGCATATGTGTGGTGTTTGATCATCCTGAAGATTTTAACATGATCTAAACCACATGAAAATTTGTTTTCATGTTCAAACTAATAAAAAATTGAAGGAAAACATAATTCAAGATAAATGTTTTTACAGAGATGTTGATTTATTGTGAAGTGAGACCTAAGGAAGTGAGCACATGAGCTAATGCTATGGGTGGTTTTCTATGATTTATGAAGCACTGAGTTGGAGGATGTTTTTATTTAAATACCCCATACCTCACCCTTTTTATATATAATATTGTCATACATCCAAGAGTTATTTTTTTAGAGAGAAAATGATCATAGGAAGTGCTCAATATTCATAGATAAGGTTCCATGCATTCATGTTGAGATTCCACCCTCATGATTTCATGATGATGAATTGAGTATCGTAGATTTTTTCATGAATAAAGTTGTTACACGATGTGGATAGAAGTTTTCATGATCATTCATATGAATTAGAAACATGGGAACCATCTTTTTTTAGGAAGAGATCATGTTTTCCATATGTTGCATGAAGATACATTGAGTGTTTGTAGTATATGAAATCTATTTTAATTAATATTTTGACTTGAGTAGACTGCATATATAATTTTAGGATGAGAAACATCATTTAAATGAAGGATTTAAGATCCTATGAAGGATTTATTTGTGTGAAGGAATAGTATAGTAGCATTGAATGATATTCTTGGGAAAATAGAAGTACTACCATTAGTAAATAAAAATTTAGTAGTATGTTTTTTTAGTAAAGATAGGTTAAAAAGGTTGTGAAGCATAATATGAATAGTGTGTGTGCATACATATGTATTCTCATGCACATATGATTACTTAATCACATGAAGAAGCATGAGGCAGTGTACTTTGGTAGTATAAAACAAACACAACATTAGATAAAATGATGAGACAAGTGAAATGTGCTTTCATTATTCAATACATGCACACACATGAAATAATACATGCACATGTAATAACACTTACATAAGAAAAAGTTTTTAGAAGACCATGCATTATTTATACATGCATGAAGAATGATACATCCATGTATTTGTGTTCATGAATGAAGGTTTCATATATGTACATGCAATATACATTAAATAATCATTGTGTATTGTTTTGATACAAAATCAGGGAGTGAATAAAAATCAGTGATTCAAAAGGAATTCATATCTAAATTTTCAATATTTTGTGAGGACGGGTCTTTAGCAGAAGCAATTATTCTTGACCGAGCAATGTTTCATTGAAACAACTTGTTATATACTGAGATCATATTTTATTTGATTAAGACCAGTATCAATGAAAAGGTAGTTGAAGTTGTACATGAGATATTTTTATCTATCAATATCATGGAGGAGGACTATTTAAGAATCTTCTATAGTGTATAGATCTATCTAAAATTGATGATTGTGGATTGGGGGTCTAACCAGTTGTTGGAAGATTGTGATTAGGGGTCTAACCAATCAATGTGATTAAGGTGAAGATGGGGGTTCTAACTAAATGTTGAAGGATTGTTGGATTTAGGGGTATAACTAGCTTGTAATTGGTGGGTCTAACCAATTAATTTTGTAATCAACTTCTGTTATAGTAGAGAATTGTTTTTCGGGGGGTCTAACCAACACGACAAGGAGTAGATATTTGTACCTAACCTTGTAAATACCTATATGTTGTTATTTCTTTTTTATTTCTACTTTTAGGGTGAGTATGGGTATTAAATATAAGGGATCAAGACAATAATCATTCATTGAGGATAAATCAAAAGTAAAAGAATTTTTAAAAATAGTGTACCAGTGATTCACCCCCCCCCCCCTCTTTGTATTACTAAACCAATACTTGGACACTATAATTGGTATTAGATTCAAGATCCCCTCTATTAATCCAAAAAAACATTCTAATAAATAGAGAATTTCAATTCATTTAATATCCATGTAATTCCTACTTTTTATGGAATTAACTACCATTGATGGAGGAATAAGATGCTTCCTTACCATCTATCTCTTGGTATGTAAGTGATATATGAAATAAACATGGGATTCAATCCTATTTTTGAGGTAGTTTCTATGAATAATTCTAACAATATAAGTCTTGAAGCTTATGGAAAGTCTCAAAATACAATCTTGATGGATTTATTAGAAAAGGTATACAATAAAGTGATGGGTCTCTATACTAAAAAGGAGATCTGTGATAAACTAAGAAGAAGTTATGAAGGAAATCATAGAGTTAATTAATCCAAGTTTAAAATATGGATAAGTTAGTATGAAGATATCAAAAAATTTATGATGAAATTATTAATGACTACTTTACAATAGTAAATGAGATTGTCAGCAATATTAGAGGTTTTGGTGTAAAGCTAGATGAGTCTACTATTTTGAATAAGATTATGATAAATTTCCAAGATAGATTCAACTAAAATATTTCCTCTCTATAATTGTTAAAATATATATCATGGGATGAACTTAATAGTTCTATCATATTTTATGAAATGATAAAAGTTAAAGCATTCATGAAAAAGTCAAGAGATGAGATGGACTTTGAATCTATGATAAAAGGTAAATCTAAAATCAAAGAAGAACCAGAATCATGTAATTTAGGAGTATGAATAATTTAAAAAATACTTTAGTAAAATGATGGAATTGTTTACAAGAATGTTCAAAAGGGGAAAATTGAAAGGAAATAGTAAAAAAACTGCAAAGGGATGGAATTATCACAATAGTGGTCATTTTTCTAGAAACTATCCAAAAAATAAGGAGAATGACATTGACTTAGATAAAGAGGACAATAATTCCTATAAAATGAACTAAAAAAGCATAATAATAGGTTCACTTCCCAGAAAAGAAATATTATTAGTAGATAAATGGATGAATTTTTTTTATCATGTAGTGATTCAGAAGGTGGAAGATTTTATCAGAACAATATGTTCTTTGTGGTAAAATCCAAGAAATCTAGAAAATCATTTAAAGGTGATGAAGGTGGTGAAGGTGATTAAGGTGATGAGAGAAATGAATTATAATGGATGTTAAAAGAAAATCTAGAAGCCAATCTTGTGGACAATATTCAAATCAAGGAGTAAAATAAAAAACTGAAGAAAGAAATTGACATGTTCTTCTATTAGAATAAGTAATTTCTCAATAAAGATGTTATTCATCTTACTAAAATAAGAATAAATAAGTTAAAGATAGTTCAGCTATAAAAAAAGATGAAAACTATTTGAAATACAGATATTGACAAGGAAGAATCTGTAATTTTTTAATAAAATAAACAAAGCTGATTGAAATTGGATGAATTTGAGAAGTTATTTAATGATATTGAAGAAAGACTTGTAAAGAAAGAGGAATAATTATCTAATACACAATATATGTTCCTTGTATCTCAAAGTGAGTTGAATAAGATGAAAGAAAACTTCACCAAATTTATTAATCTTAAGGTTGAATCTTATAAAGTTGCTAAGAATAAGGGTCCATAAAAAAGGTTAATTTTAGAACAAATGAAACTCAATGTACATTTGGTATTCCCAAAAATGTAGGTCTAAAAGAAAATATTGTATCCAATTGGACAAAAATAATAAATGAGAAAATACATTCCATAAAAGAAGAGTGGACTAATTCAGCCTAAAGGTTTCCTCTTAAGCAGATTTATCCACAATTTTTGAAAAAACAACAACTAAAATATTTATATCATAACTAATATCAGTCTGTAATAACAATTTTAACATGCCACAATTTTTTGTGTGTGGATTTTTTGGACATAAATATTATTCGTGATGGTATAATATGTTACTTACAAGAAAAAGGCATGGATCAAGGGGATAAATACTAAGTAGATAAGATCAGATTATTAGGAAGAGAAGCCTATGACCAATACATCATCTAAACTGTTAATGGGGAACTCATATGAATGCATGAATAAAGTTTTTGGTGGATTTGGTATTGAAGGATTAAAATATGATAAATTAAAAGTTTGTTTTTGAAGTGATGTTCCACATAATTAAAATGTGAAGACAGGTCAAATAGAGAAGAAAGATACAATTAGTAGTGAATTGTGTGAGAGGATGAAACAATTTTAGAAAGATCAAAATATCTTAAAAAAGGAAAACAAGTTGTGATAGTTGAGGAATTTAAAGATGAAGAGGATTCATCTAAAAAGGATGAATTTAAAATTATGAAGTGTGAAAGCAGTCAAAACATTGGACATGGAACAAAACATTATATAACACTCTTAACAGCCTAAGAGATTAAAGAGGACCCTTACAAATCTGAGTTTAAATGGAATTTGGGAAAACAAATTTTTAGAGGAAACTCTCAGCTTGAGTTCTATATTTATGGAACAAAAAATTCCCTCCATATTCCCTTATATAAATTATTTTATACTAACATATAGGTAATTGAAGGAGATGGATGCATCCCTTGAAGGAGAGAATATATGATTTAAAGCTATAATTTTTCTAAAATTATGTGAAAATGATGATCAATCTATAATTCATAATTTGGATATTTATAAAGAACTATTTTCATAAGATATTTGATATTCAGAGAAAAATGGGGAGCTATATGTTTTTCCACATGGACTTTATTATTTTTTTGTTGAGATGTGTGCAAGAAAACTCTTAACAATATTTCTCAAATATCCCCTATAATGAAGTTTTTTAAATAAGTTTGAGAATGGTGTCACATTACAGAATTTGAATAACCTTAATACTTAGGTGATGTCACTCTTTTTTTCTACACCGAGCATTCCCACGTAGACTTAGAGTGGATTAATGGAAAGCTCATCACTTTTGTAGAATGTGGTTTCATTCTTTGAGAATAAATTGAAGTGTAGTAGAATTTGGTTGTTGCATGAACTCCTAAATACATATTTGTAGTAATTTATAATAAATGGTAGAAACAAAAAAAACATATTGACATTTTAGTATTGATAGCAAATAAAAAAGGGGAGATTGAAGTGCCCTTTGAGTGAATTTCATTTGTTGTCAATAAGTGTTTGGGAGAAGATATCACTATGTGTTGAGTTTTTTAATTGTGAAGATTATTTAAAAGAGATTAATTTCAAAATACATGTGTTGGTTGTATTAAGACACATTTTTTACCCACACCATCTAACCTAGGAGGACCACATCCACTACTTAGGTAGGCAGTCTACTCCCTAGCCAACCAGCATGGGCAGACGAGGGTATGCATGTGCATAAACATGTCATGGTAAGGCGTAAGGTAGTGAATGAAAACTACCATATAGGGAAGCATGATGATGGAATCCGCTGGCATGGGGTAGTTCCAGTGGAAGCCAGTAGTGGACCCTAATACATTTTTATGGATGACTAAGGAAGCACTTTATTATAAAAGGGAGAATGGGAACAAGTTAAAGGCCAATGTGCTACTCCAACGCTCGATTACTATAGATCCTCTATTAAAAGCACAGAAATAAATAGGGTCATCTGATATGAAACATCAGCACTATTATAACTAATATATTGGTTGTCTTCATCATCGAGCCTTGTTATAGAACTTATGTTTATCAGTTTTCTGCAAGTTGTATCTCTTTTTAATTATGTTAAGGCATTTAAGTAATGTTTGATCGTCCTAAAGATCCAAACATGATCAAAACAATATGAAACATTATTTTCATGTTTAAATGAATATTAAATAAATGGAAAAAAGAAGTGGAGCTAAAAAATTCTACAGAGATAGTGATTTATAATAAAACATGACACGAGCCAGGGAGTGCATGAGTTGAAGCAATGGGTGGTTGTCCTTGATTTATAGAGAACTAATTCGGTGGATTTTTTCAATAAATACCCTATACATAACTCATTTTCTATACGATCTTATCATATATCAAAGAGTTAGTTTTTGAGTGAGAAATAGATCATAGAAAGTGATCTATATTCTCAAAGAAGTTTTAATGCATTCATGTTGATATTCTACCCTCGCAGTCACATGATGATGATTTGAGTGTCCCAGATCTTCACTAGAACAAAGTTGTTACATGATGTATAAATAATATTTCATTATCATTCATGCGAAGAAAAAACATTAAAACCATCTTATTATGGAATAGATCATTTATACGCTATTTTTTGTGAAGATGCAGTGAGTGTATGTAGTACATGCATAATATTTGCATCAATGTTTTGAGCTGAGGAAACTGCCTGTATTATTTTAGGAAGATAAGTATCACTCGAGCGGAGGGTTTGAGATATTGAGAAGGATTGATTTGCACAAAATAACAATATAGTATCATCACATGATATCCTTTCCAAATAAAATTATTACCAATTACACCAAATAATTTATTAGTGAGGCTACATATATTTTTTTCACAAGAAGGTAGAGAAGGTTACGAAGCACGCTATGAAAAGAGTTTTCATACATATGTGTGCTCATGAACATGTGATTACTTAATCACTTGAGGAAGTATAAGGTAGTGTTCTTAGGTAGTATAAAACAAAAAACAACAATAAATAAATAAATGATACTTGTGAAATGTTCTTCAATTATTCGACACATACATACACATGAAATAATACATGCACATGTAATAATAGTTGAATAATAAAAAGTGTTGAGAAGACCATGCATTGTTTATACATGCATGAAGAATGATAAATCCATGAATTTTTTTTTCATGAATGAAGGTTTAATATATGTACATGAAATATAAATTGAATAATCAGTGTGTAATGTTTTGAGACTAAATCTGGGACATAATTTCAATCAGTGTTTCAGAAGGAATTCATATATGAGTTTTTAGTATTTAGTGAGGATGGATTGTCAGAAGAAGAAATATTTATTTCCTAAGCAATGTTTCATTGAGGAAACTGATTATGTATTTTTATCATAATTTATTTGAGAAATACTAGCAGTAGTGAAAAAGAACTTGAAGTTCTACATGATATAGTTTTATCTAGAAATCTCATGGATAATGATCATATAAAGATCTTTCTACAATGGATCAATCCATCTGAAGTGGAAGGTTGTAACTAGGGGGTATAACTAGTTTCTAGAAGATTTTGATTGGGGGTCAAACCAATCACTGCGAAGAAGGTGTAGTTGGGGGGTCTAACCAACTGTTGAATACTTCTTGGAGCTAGGGTGGTCTAACTAGTTACTATTGTAATCACTTTTTGTTATAGTGGAGAATCTATTTTTTGGGGGGGGGGGTCTAACCAACATGGAAAGGAGTATATCTTTGTACAAAACCTTATAAATCTTTGTGTGTTATGATTTATTTCTTATTACTTATTGCAGGGTGAGATTGAGCATTAAAGATAAGGTATTGAGGCTTTAATTAGTCACAAAGGTTGAATCAACAATAAAAGAATTTGTAAAAGGAGTGTACCACTGATTCACCCCCCCCCCCCCCCCCTCCAGTGGTACCTAACTGATCCTTGGACACTATATTGAGGAGATCTTAAAAATCATAAACAAATTTAGTATACATGATGTGAAAGAAATAAAACATGTGAATCAAATACATGAAGTGAATAATTTACACAATGTCAAATGTTTGAGATCTCTCCCCATAAAAGATATAGAGTGTGGATTTTTTCAGATACAAGATTTCCTAGAGAGGATTATATTTCTGTTGTACATAGTGTGAAATCAACTTACACATCATAAACTTTTTGAGATAGAATCCACATAAAGACATTACCTAACATGAATACAATACACATCATGTTCTTTTGAGACTATAGATATTTTATCACCCTCTTACACATTAAAATATCTTGGGCATTGATTTTTTTATCATTTTACTTCTTTTTTCTTCTATGATTCTCTTCTAAACTCAATTCTAATCCATTAATTTTTTTTCAATTTTACTTCTATTAATTTTATTCTTACATTTTGGATTGTTCATGATAATCCCATTCACGTTTTTACTTTTGTTTGGGGTATTTTTTGCCATCTTTTGTCAATTATTTCTCGTTTGTTCATTATTTATTCATTCAAGTGATTTTTTTTTATTTTAAACTCTTTTAAGTGTGGATTATTTAACTATGAATTGTTTTATTATTATGAAAATCATATTTTCCAAATTTATGTTTTATTTTAACACCATCATGAATGGATAATTCACCTATGGTTAGGGGTCCAGAGTTAGGTTGTTCTTAATCTTAATGAATTTATGAATCGAAACCTAGAAACCTTATTCCATGTAATAGGTTAAATAACAAATATTGATCACATTTATTTGTTAAACCTTTGTAACGCCCCGACCCCAGCTACCCAGAGTCGGTGCATTACTTCGTAACATTGGCATGATCACAAAAGATCAAGTCTCGAAAGACCGATTAGTTTTGTAGCCTTGGAAACACTAGATACATTCAAAAGTCTTACATTACATCATAAAGTGAAAAACTAATAACAAAGTCTTCATAGTCCACACTCATATCCTCTTCTGAAAATCCCTACAGGTCATTCATAAAATACTTCTTCACATCCTGGAAAATATTAAAACATTGAAAGGGGTGAGCTCAGATGCTCAGTAAGGATAACAATATTGCAGAAGCTTTCATAAATAAACATAAAAATTTAAGGCAATGTATAACTAAAATAAAAGCCTTTTAAACTTGAACATCAACATAATATGGCGAAAGTAAAATGAGATAATGCCATTCACTTCTTCACATGGATATTCTACTGGTCGAATAATCACATGAAATATCAATAACCACTTTCATATTGAGGGAATGTATAATTCCATACATTCTGAAACATTTTGTCAAGGCCTCGGCCAAGACGTCTAAAATGATTAAGGCCTCGGCCAAAACCATAAATCAAATTGGGAAAGGGCCTCGGCAAATTCCACGTCTAGTTGTCTCATGAGACCTACCGATGCATCGAGGAGCTATAGCGGGCTCCACCCGTCACTTATTAAGTCCAATACATTCCTCATATGAATAGGTTTAAGCATATCATAAACCATAACATAATCGTACCACATAAAACATGCATAAAGGAAAAATAACATTTCCACATTTCAATCACAAGATATCAATACAACACATTGTTATAATAAAAACACATTCAAAACCATTTTCAATACCAAAATAAAATAAAGTTAAAACTTTTTATTTATTTTTCATTAAAAAAATTGATGGCTTGTAAAGGAAGCCGAAACTCAAATAATGGTCACGGCGGCGGAGAAGTCATTGTCGCCGCATAAGTACTGAAAGAAAAACATTCCCTTTTGTCATTTATCAAAACGCTTCGTATAAAAAATATTCCTTTTGAATAAACGTAAAAGTCAAAGGGGTTTATACACCGTATAAAAGAAAGTTGTGTATAAAACCAAATATGCCTCAATGAAAGGGATTGAGACAAAGTCTTTAAAAAGATCATTTTTTTAAATAAAGTACATCTATAATGTGTATTCACTATAATTACACATAAATAATGTAAAAATACAAGATAGGACATAATAATATCATGACATAATTTGAAAGTAGGAGATTAACCCAAAGAATGGAAGTTGGGTTAAGAAATTCCCTTACCTTGCGTCCTGTCCTGACTCGACCGTTCTTTAACCTCCTGAATAATAAACTAGAGTTAATTTATATTTAATTAAGAATTTTTTTCATGTTCATTATTCCTTTTATATCCCTTATTACCATTTTATGAACATTATGTAATTATTTAAGTTTATAACGGTCATTTTGTCGATCTTAGGTACTTGAGTCAAAAATAAAATTCTTATAATTACAAGTTGTTCATTTGGTGATATATCCATTATATCCAGAATTATGTTCATGATTTAGATATAATATATATCATATATATCCAGTATATACATGCATTTATAATATTACATAACATTTAGAGGTAAGAAATGAAATTCACCGTTCATGGAGACGGTAAGCCGTACGTACGCATGAACGCTACTTTCATTTCTAGTTCGTATTTAATGGAATGAAATAATAATTATATAAAGGTATAATATAGTTCCAGTATAATATCATATATAATATCATTTACTCCATCCTTTATACATCCCACATATGGCATTAACGATTCACATCACTTTGAGGGGGCGGTAGTCCGCACTTCCTAAAATGAAATTATCGCGTTTACCCATAATGGAAATCATAAAGTATGCCATAAATGAGAAATACAGAATCATAATTAAAACATAAACATATTATATATCCTATATAAATATATTGACATCTTAATGGCCACCTTTGAAGGTGTTATATGAGTGTTGATCAATCATCGTTTCGTGAGGCAGAAATTCGCCATCCACAGAAACTGTATGTTATTTAACCATTAGATGTAGGTGTGTGTAAGTGTAGCTCGAATCCTTCTTATAACAACATCCTAGTATATTGAGGATACTTGTGTTGTTACAAAAGAAATGAATAAGAACAGTTTAGGGGGTTGGAGAAGAAAAATAAAACAAAACAACATTAGAGAAGACATTACCTCAAAATCGGATAACTCTTTTTGATTTGAGCCGAAGGCTTCCTTGGGAAGAGTTCTTCCCAAAGTGAGGATTCTAGGAGTAAGGGAGGGAAGTTGGGAGAGTATTTGGGAAGATTTTGGCCGAACCAAATGGCTTGATAGTGTGAATTAGGTGGGAGTGGTGGGGGCCTTTTATAAGTGGAGAGGAGGGGCACTTTTGGAATGTAATAAAATGTTATTCTATTATACAATGCTTTTCGGATTTTAAAGGTCCCAAACTTGTATAATTCGACTATAAGGTGATAAGGTTTCGAAATATCCTCATCCAATAGGCTTTTGACAAGTGTAAGCCTTGGAATTTACATTATCTTCTCATTTTATTTAAATCGATAAATAATGAGGTCATCGCTGCATCATCATGGTGTCATAAATAATTTACTTTATTTAATGCCTAAAAATTATAAAACAATTATCATGATGTAGGAAACCTTTTTAGCTGTCCAATTACTATTTATAGTCAAAAATATGACTTTTATAACCCCATGTAAAAATTGTTTTAGTAAAACATTTCATGTTTGTGTCATTTTTTTTACTTTAACATTAAATAAAAGGTATTTATGTAATTTTCCAACTAAAGTGGCTCCATGGGGTCCCCAAGTTGACCCATGGATTTTCTTGGTCGGCCATGGCACATCCAATGAGGGTAGGACATGTGTCAAGCTCATCTCATATTATTAAAACATTATTTTTACCTTAAACTACACTAATTACCTCTAATCGTGATTAAGAACATAAAAGTTACTATTCACCAAAAATTATTTTAATCTCATTGAACCACATTTTACTTTTTAATGACAACCATGTATGTCGGATTTTTGAAAATCAAATCACAGAAGTGGTAATATTTCATTTAAATGAAAAATCAGTTATTTAACTACCACTTAGTGGTTTCACTATTCATCAAAAATTGAAGTTTTTCAGAATAATGCCAAAATTTCACCCTAAGCTATAATTGATATTCCGAATTCAAAAATGATGTCTATTTTAAAAAATTCCAAACATATAAGTTTCATTAATTAATTTTATAATTAATTCCCGCTGTCACAACAAATAGCTTGTTTTTAAGAAACAATTTATATCAAAAGATTGGCAATTGTTTATGTCCAATTTCAATTTAAATTAATTCTAATGAACACCATTGGATAAAATGGTAAAAATATATTCTAATTATACTTTAAAACCACTAAATAGTATAACTTATCACTACAAATTATTTTGATTAAAAAAGTTGTTTTAAGTAATTTTCACTATTCATAAAAAATTGGAAGTTCTCAGAAAGTTACAAAAAATTCAACTTAGGATAATTTCGATATTATAAATACAAAAATGAAGTCCATTTTGAAATATAAAATTTCTATAATTTTAAAAAGTGGTTATTACTATTCATAATGGCTACTTTGATTAGTCGCGGTGTGTTAGAACTCGAAGTTGCATACAATGCAAGATATTGCATTATTGAATGAGAAGCGTATTGTGGAAGCTCGAGGTGTTACATTCTCCCCTCCTTCAATAAATTGCGTCCTCTCAATTTGAAATTTTCCTTGGAAAATAAAAGGTTGAAAATAGAAAATACATTTGTGGAAAACCCACATCGGAAATAAGATTAATAAAATTTAGCCTTAATAAGAGGGAAATGGAAATAAGAAAGTCACCACCAAATTATGATCTCGATAAGGAGAACATTGGTGGAAATTAGAGACATATAATTGGAGGAAAAACGTAAATATTTGTAGGGAGTGATTGAGGTCATCAATCACAATCATCTGTCAAATTGAGGGCCTCAAAGCCTTCAATCTATGTTGATTTAAAATATCATCAGTTCAACAAGACATAAGGTATTAGGATAACACATTTTTTTGTTTTAATATCCTTTTACTAAAGTTTAAGAATTAATTTATTCATTGAATAAGAGATAGGTATATATATATTTATGCTTGACAATTAGAGTTTCAACCTTCAACTCATCTTTCACTCAAACAGATAATAGAACTCAAGAATATTATACTTATCCTAATTGTATAAGGTTCCAAATGTTAACACATACCATTTAGATTAGTAAAATTATATTGTAATAACCAGGGACTTCCTGTAGGCTAGTGGTAGGAAATAAAGGCCTGTCGCACTATGATTGTGGGTTCGATTCCTGCAGCTTTGTCTGACGCGACGGGTTATTCCCCACCCTGCAGGTTGTCCTTTTCCTAAAACTATAGTATCATACTATTCCAAAAATAATCTTCATAAATTTTTTAACCTTAAAAAATACTATCCAAAGATCAACTTAATCCACTCCAACCTTTATAATTATCCAATATACCTCTGTCCAGACTTTCTCTAAAAGGTCTCTTAATTCCAAAATCAATTTATCAGATTCCCCAAACAAAGTAAAGTTTCTCTTATTGTCACATACTAAAAATATAATTACCTTCATCATATTAAAACCTTACTGAAATCAACAAGTACTGTAGTACAATCCTTATATATATATATATATCACATTATTCTAATAACCAGAATATAATCCATGAGTCCAAAAGCACCATTACATTAGTTATTCTACTTCAACTGTAGTAATAGCATAAGATTTCCCTTGATCCCTTGGCCTTTTCTGAGGTAATTTTCCCTGACGCTTAGGATATTCAATTGCATAATGACCCATTTCTCTACAATTGTAGCATTCAACTTTGATAACCTCTTTCTTTCCCTTGCAATCACGAGTCTGGTGACCCTTTTCTCCACATTTATAACAAACTCCCATTCCTTTTAGGCAAGTACCAGGGTGATTCTTCCCAAAATTATCACATAATGGAAAATCCTTCTTTCCCTTTTCCCCTTTATCTATCTCTTGTTCCACCGTTCTCTTCTTCTCTTGCTTTACTTTGTTGTCATAAGACTTAGAGAATTCCTTTTCTGTCTTGATAGCACACGAGACAATATCTTCGTATGATGAGAAGGATTGTGATACTAAAGCTCGACGGAGAAATGGTTTTAACCCATCAAAGAAACGATCAATATTACTCCTTGGGTTATGTATATAATCTGTAGTATACCTCGCTAACCTTGTAAAGTTGGACTCATACTTTGCGACATTCTCATCCTCCTTCTGCCTCAGACTCAGAAATTGCTTTTCCATATCTGCTCGATGGTCACGAGGAAAGTATTTTTCTAAGAAAATCTCTTTGAACTCCCTCCATTCCGTATTCGATACGTCATCATCTTCCTTTGTGTTTTGAATCAGTGACCACCACTGATCGGCATCTCCAGTGAGGCAGTAAACTGCCATGACAACCTTCTCCCTTTCGCTACTCCCCAAGGCATAGAATATTTTCTCTAAGGAGTTTATCCATTGCTCAGCTACTAACGGATTTGTACCCCCATTAAATGTTGGTGGTTGTTGCCTCATTAAGCGGTCTAACATTGATCCTCCACGTTGTGGATCAGGGTGATCCATACGAGTAAGGTTATTATTCATAACATGAGTGAGTTGTCCCAGTATGGTAATAAGTTGATCAGCACCAGTTGTATCTCCAGATCCACAATAATTATCTTGAGCAGGAGGGCAATCCCTACATGGAGTGCGTGCATTGATACAGTTTCCATTCCTTCCACTAGGCGCCATTTCTAAACAATGGCATAAACTAGATTAGTTTATGAATCAAAATACATAATTCCAAACTTGTAAAATACTTAACATAAATTGAACTATTTATGGATATAATCCATAATCATAAAAAGGTTTTATTTGAGGAAGTATATACTCATAACCGTTCATAGTGGTTTGTAAAGAAAATTGGAATTATCCTAAGGATATCCCCCGGGAGTGTCGTAACCAAGAGTGCAGCAAGGCCCGTTGTCGTGCACCAGTTCCCGTTCGAGTCTAGCTCAAAGCGGTGTTTTCGGGTTTTACCCCTAGGTACATCTGTGCCAGAGCCACCTCTACCTGCTCGTATCCAGATAGGGATGTATTGCTCGGAAAACTTACAAAATATCTATAATACCAAAATTCTAGGAATTTCTTCTATACTAATCCTTAAAGTCTATCTTCGGGCTATGTGCTCTAATCAGAGTTTATCTAAATCTAGCTTCCAAGGTTAGTACTAAACTGCCTCTGATACCAACTGTAATGCCCCGACCCCAGCTACCCAGAGTCGGTGCATTACTTCGTAACATTGGCATGATCACAAAAGATCAAGTCTCGAAAGACCGATTAGCTTAGTAGCCTTGGAAACACTAGATACATTCAAAAGTCTTACATTACATCATAAAGTGAAAAACTAATAACAAAGTATTCATAGTCCACACTCATATCCTCTTCTGACAATCCCTGCAGGTCATTCATAAAATACTTCTTCACATCCTGGAAAATATTAAAACATTGAAAGGGGTGAGCTCAGATGCTCAATAAGGATAACAATATTGCAGAAGCTTTCATAAATAAACATAAAAATTTAAGGCAATGTATAACTAAAATAAAAGCCTTTTAAACTTGAACATCAACATAATATGGAAAAAGTAAAATGAGATAATTCCATTCACTTCTTCACATGGATATTCTACTGGTCGAATAATCACATGCAATATCAATAACCACTTTCATAATGAGGGAATGTATAATTCCAGACATTCTGAAACATTTTGTCAAGGCCTCGGCCAAGACGTCTAAAATGATTAAGGCCTCGGCCAAAACCATAAATCAAATTGGGAAAGGGCCTCGGCCAATTCCACGTCTAGTTGTCTCATGAGACCTACCGATGCATCGAGGAGCTATAGCGGGCTCCACCCGTCACTTATTAAGTCCAATACATTCCTCATATGAATAGGTTTAAACATATCATAAACCATTACATAATCGTACCACATAAAACATGCATAAAGGAAACATAACATTTCCACATTTCAATCACAAGATATCAATACAACACATTGTTATAATAAAAATGCTTTCAAAACCATTTTCAATACCAAAATAAAATAAAGTTAAAACTTTGTATTTATTTTTCATTAAAAAAATGATGGCTTGTAAAGGAAGCCGAAACTCAAATAATGGTCACGGCGGCAGAGAAGTCGTTGTCGCCGCATAAGTACGGAAAGAAAAACATTCCCTTTTGTCATTTAGCAAAACGCTTCGTATAAAAAAGATTCCTTTTGAATAAACGTAAAAGTCAAAGGGGTTTATACACTGTATAAAAGAAAGTTGTGTATAAAACCAAATATGCCTCAATGAAAGGGATTGAGACGAAGTCCTTAAAAAGATCATTTTTTTTAAATAAAGTACATCTATAATGTGTATTCACTATAAGTACACATAAATAATGTAAAAATACAAGATAGTACATAATAATATCATGACATAATTTGAAAGTAGGAGATTAACCCAAAGAATGGAAGTTGGGTTAAGAAATTCCCTTACCTTGCGTCCTGTCCTGACTCGACCATTCTTTAACCTCCTGAATAATAAACTAGAGTTAATTTCTATTTACTTAAGAACCTTTTTCGTGTTCATTATTCCTTTTATATCCCTTATTACCATGTTATGAACATTATGTAATTATTTAAGTTTATAACGGTCATTTTGTCGATCTTAGGTACTTGAGTCAAAAATAAAATTCTTATAATTACAAGTTGTTCATTTGGTGATATATCCATTATATCCAGAATTATTTTCATGATGTAGATATCATATATATCATATATATCCAGTATATACATGCATTTATAATATTACATAACATTTAGAGGTAATAAATGAAATTCACCGTTCATGGAGACGGTAAGCCGTACGTACGCATGAACGCTACTTTCATTTATATTTCATATTTAATGGAATGAAATAATAATTATATAAAGGTATAATATAGTTCCAGTATAATATCATATATAATATAATTTACTCCATCCTTTATACATCCCACATATGGCATTAACGATTCACATCACTTTGAGGGGGCGGTAGTCCGCACTTCCTAAAATGAAATTATCACGTTTACCCATAATGGAAATCATAAAGTATGCCATAAATGAGAAATACAGAATCATAAGTAAAACATAAACATATTATATATCCTATATAAATATAGTGACATCTTAATGTCCACCTTTGAAGGTGTTATATGAGTGTTGAACAATCATCGTTTCGTGAGGCAGAAATTCACCATCCACAGAAACTGTATGTTCTTTAACCATTAGATGTAGGTGTGTGTAAGTGTAGCTCGAATACTTCTTATAACAACATACTAGTATATTGAGTATACTGGTGTTGTTACAAAAGAAATGAATAAAAAGAGTTTAGGGGGTTGGAGAAGAAAAATAAAACAAAACAACATTAGAGAAGACATTACCTCAAAATCGGGTAACTCTTTTTGATTTGAGCCAAAGGCTTCCTTGGGAAGGGTTCTGCCCAAAGTGAGGATTCTAGGAGTAAGGGAGGGAATTTGGGAGAGTATTTGGGCAGAGGTTGGCCGAACCAAATGGCTTGAAAGTTTGAATAAGGTGGGAGTGGTGGGGGCCTTTTATAAGTGGAGAGGAGGGGCACTTTTGGAAAGTAATAAAATGTTATTCTATTATACAATGCTTTTCGGATTATAAAGGTCCCACACTTATATCATTCAACTATAAGGTGATAAGGTTTCGAAATATCCTCATCCAATAGGCTTTGGACAAGTTTAAGCCTTGGAGTTTACATTATATTCTCATTTTATTTAAATCGTTAAATAATGAGGTCATCGCTGCATCATCATGGTGTCATAAATAATTTACTTTATTTAATGCCTAAAAATTATAAAAAAATTATCATGATGTAGGAAATAGTTTTAGCTTTCCAATTAATATTTATGGTCAAAAATATGACTTTTATAACCCCATGTAAAAATTGTTTTAGTAAAACATTTCATGTTTGTGTCATTTTTTTACTTTAACATTAAATAAAAGGTATTTATGTCATTTTCCAACTAAAGTGGCTCCATGGGGTCCCCAAGTTGACCCATGGATTGTCTTGGTCGACCATGGCACATCCAATGAGTGTAGGACATGTTTCAAGCTCATATCATATTATGAAAACATTATTTTTACCTTAAACTACACTAATTACCTCTAATCGTGATTAAGAACTTAAAAGTTACTATTCACCAAAAATTATTTTAATCTCATTGAACCACATTTTACTTATTAATGACAACCATGCATGTCGGATTTTTGAAAATCAAATCACAGAAGTGGTAATATTTCATTTAAACGAAAAATCAGTTATTTAACTACCACTTAGTGGTTTCACTATTCATCAAAAATTGATGTTTTTCAGAATAATGCCAAAATTTCACCCTAAGCTATAATTGATATTCTGAATTCAAAAATGATGTATATTTTAAAAAATTCCAAACATATAAGTTTCATTAATTAATTTTATAATTAATTCCTGTTGTCACAACAAATAGCGTGTTTTTAAGAAACAATTTATATCAAAAGATTGGCAATTGTTTATGTCCAATTTCAATGTTAAATTAATTCTAATGAACACCATTGGATAAAATGGTAAAAATATATTCTAATTATACTTTAAAACCACTCAATATTATAACTTATCACTACAAATTATTTTGATTAAAAAAGTTGTTTTAAGTAATTTTCACTATTCATAAAAAATTGGAAGTTCTCAGAAAGTTACAAAAAATTCAACTTAGGATAATTTCGATATTATAAATACAAAAATGAAGTCCATTTAGAAATATAAAATTTCTATAATTTTAAAAAGTGTTTATTACAATTCATAACGGCTACTTTGATTAGTCTCGGTGTGTTAGAACTCGAAGTTGCGTACAATGCAAGCTATTGCATTATTGAATGAGAAGCGTATTGTGGAAGCTCGGGGTGTTACAACCTTGAACTACTGAGGTGTAATTTAATGAACCTAACCTAATTGTAGTCGATCAAACTATGAACATTACCCTTGACATTATCTTTCATAGAATCTAGTCATGATTCATCTAGGTTGTTAGATATATTCAGACCAAGGAATAGTTTATGCTTAGGTAGATCCAATTAGTTTGACTAAAACCAATTGGTGGCCTTTTCATATCTTTGAATCGTAAGCCATAGGTTTTTTCCAAGTTATATTTAAGATTATCCTTATTTCTAAACCATAAAATTGACCTCGAACACCATTCCCTTTTTTGAATTTAAATCCAAGATATATAAATCTATAAATACCTAACTTGAGGAAAGATCATGAAGAATCCTACTATATGGTTTAAATAGATGGGTTTTATGTCTATCATTTTTTCCTATTGGTTTTACCTTGCACTGCCACTTTACTATGACTTTGTAATTGAGAGTATATTGAGATATAGATTTATAATTTGATAAACCCTGAAGGATTTAATGATGAATTTTGGATACGTCAAGTACCCATATATGGATCCATCTATCATGCGGGGAATTTGGGTCATATATAATGGATTTCCCTAAGTATTTTAAGGTCATGTAGAATGGATAATATGTACTGTAGTTTAATTTCATGCAACAAGGACTCAAGTTCCATGAATTTTAGGTTCATATAATATAGACGATTATATGGATCATGTGTAAAATGAAATGGATTTATATTAGTATTTAATATGTGAAGGGAAAACCAATTATAAGTAATGGTTTCAAAAACCCGGATAAAGTAAGCTTTCAATCAAGATAAATCCTATAGATGGTCCCAATATAGCTAATTTGGATGTTAATACATACCCTATAATAGCAGGAATCAATCCAAACGTAGTTCTTGAATATTGAATCTCTCTATACCGATTTGTATTATGTATAATAGAGGAATATTTTAATGCATGGGTTCCCTAGTTACAAAAAGATAAAAACCCAAAATGAATTAGGAAAGGGTTAATTATCATAGAAAAACCTGGTATGTACGTTTATTTTGCGGTTGGGCCTAAGATAGGAGGTACTAAAGTCACTATGAAACTATTAATTTTAGTAATTTAGCTATGAACTATTCTAATATATATGTGAGTATAATTCTAGTAACTTGTCAAGTGAACAATGACACCCCAATAAGAAAATGTAACTATATCCCTGACATTTATGAAGAAAGGTAAATCCTAATTCGAGTGAGCTATTGAACATGGGGAATATTGTATTAAATAAATAAATCTCTTATATAAGGGGGGATCTGATGACTTGAGATACTACAAGATGTATCACTCTGAGTAGTTTTAGGCTATAAACGATATACCATTTTTAATAGTTTCAAATCATTTGAGATAGAATGTATGTCATACAGTTTAATGTCATGTGATAAAGACTCATTTTCCATGTGGTTTATGGTCATGAGATGAGGAACTTTATTTGAGGGCCTTTTGTATAAATCAGAATCATGTGTAAAATTATATATCCATGTCTTGGTATAAAATGAATGGTTTAAGATTTAGACACAAAGACAAAGTGGTAATTTGATTATAATTTTTAGTTGGGCTTAGGATATAAGATCCTAGTGTCACTATTCATCATGGGATAATAATAACCAATCCACATGGAGTACATAGATCTAAGAACACCTAACATGAATAGAGTGGACCCAAACACTAGGATAGGACTCTTGAAAGTGCAATAAAAATTCTTAGCATAGGTTTATGGATAAAGAACCATATATTTGGGTTCCTTATATAGATGTAGATTGTACATAAGGAATCTGGGTCTCAAGGAGTGAACCACTCTGATCTATCTATTTAATGGCTTTCAAGATAAACCTAAGACAATTCAAAATTTAACGTCATAAATTGAGGATGAAATGATCTACAATTTTAAGTCATTTAGTTGGGGCTATATGTCATACATATTATAGTCATGCAATAGAGACTTGTCTATAAATATTTATGTCATGTAACAGGGACATAGATATTCTCCAATTTAATTTCATATTAAAAATACCATTATGCTTTAGGTTTTTTTCCAATCTAAATCATGTTTAAAATAAGATATCTTTGTCTTAGTGTTGATGATTGATAGAAAACCAGATGTGAATGGACTAGGGATCAAGAACTACGAAAAAATGAGGGATAACTGTGATTAATCTTAGAACTATGTTCAGTATTTTGGATGTCACTATATATCCTATAATACTAGTAATAAATCCATATATAGTTATTATATGGTGATGTAATTTTATATCAATGAAAATTAATAAATAGAGGGAAGGAACATGTATTAATAATTCCCACATGGATCTAACTCTCATGTAAAGATAATTGGTCTCATAAATAGACCATTCCAACTAGTCTGATAGGTCATGTATGGTGGAAATTATTTCATGTAGTTTAACATAATACGACTAAGACTCAAATGTTCTATAGTTTAAGGTTGTTCTATGGGGTTTAGTTCCAATAATATCAAATTCATGGAAAATGGACTTGGGTTATGAATTTTAGTGTATTGCAATGAGGATATAATGAAATCAACATGAATTTATTAAAATTACATCTAGATAAATCTTTAATTGGTAGTTTTTTTGATATAATCTCTACCATTTTTGATCAATTGGTAATATCTATTGAAGTAAACCTTATGTACGGAATAAAGTTTGTACCACTTTGAATCAATCTTTGGAGGATTCTTATTTTATATCATGTGAGTTTCGAATATATCACCAATTAACCTTGTATAAATGAATGGATATAAAGATTCTTATTGAACATGCATGTGACTCAGTTATGGTGTATCTCAAGGTTATGTAGTGTGTGAAACCTTTTCTCTTTGAGTCACTTCAACTCATTCAGATGGGTCTGAGGCTGGTTAGATTTAGAAAACTATTTACAAAAAGAATTTTTTAATGGAATAAATTGAACATAAATGGGAATAAATACCTATATCCCATGTATAATTGAATATGGGATTTCCTTCATTTTAGTTTGGGTTATAGTTAAGTAAGATCGTAGATAATATAGGATCATTTCAGTCTAACACTTCTTATCCCCATCTACTATATTCTAAAGGATATTAGATAAATTTTTGTTGAAATCCTTTATATGATTTTTCATTTCAATGTGATAGTGAGATGAATGGTTATACTGAATATTATATTCTTGATATAGTATCTTCAACTCAGAAGCATAGAAATTGGTTCCATTGTTTGAAAATATTATGTGACGGAGACTAAATATGGTGATTATATTAGACTTCAAAATTTTGATAACATACTTGGTTATAACATCATTGAGGTATATAGCCTTGACCCACTTAGAGAATAAGTTATATGTCGTAAGTATGCACTTGAAATTTCCATCTATTTCTATGTTATATTTCCCCATAATATTTATTACCCATGCAAAAATTGATCAAGAGTGGTGGTGATAACAATTTCTAGGGGTTGAAAGATGAAATTTTCATATAATTCACAAAAATAGAACTTCATTGTGAACTCCATGAAGTCCTGAATTACAGATGAATAAAAGTATCCAAGTCTCTTGATTTAATGTAAGTGATTGTCTCCTAATTGGTGGTCATAATAGGTTCTTTAGTGGACTTACTACATAATAGAAAGGGTTTCACCTCCTTTAAATCACCAGAATAGGACTCCCTCAAATCCTCTCTTATAGATAAATTTCCTAGAATTTTTGTTTTCATAGAGGATAAATTTTACTACCTTCTAATCTATCTGTTCTTTTTAGCTTGGTCTGATTGGAGAAATCCACTTTTGAGGTAGTCTATTATGAGTCACATCCATCATATTATGGTATTAGTTGATGAATATGGTGTATTTCCATGATTTGGGGTGTAATTAATTTCATTTATCTCTATAATATCTTTTTTTATTAATGGAAAAAACTTATATCAATTTGAAATGAAAATGACTATCCTATCCATGTAATCATCTAGGTTTGTGGTCATACTATCTAACACATTAGATTGGATATTCTATGAATAATTCATGAGAGATAGTGTTGGGTCAAAGGAGAAATCCGTCATAAACCCTCATATATAATCAATCATGGGAATTAATTATTACTTATTAATAATATATTCAACATTGATATACTTGATCACAAACTTTGGATCATTATAGATACTTAAGCTATCCACCAATATATTTTGAGCTAGCTCTAAGCCTAATATAGGGCCTGGTACTTTTCCTCATTATTGGTACAACATTATAATAGTAGGAGGAGGTGTGGTAGAACTTATTTTTATAGGGATATGATTATAATCCATAGTCCAGCCTTATTTGTCTTCTGGTTTTCTATACTTCTTCCTGTTGGGATCTTAGAATAATTTTCAAAGTAAATCTCACACTCTAGGAGAGTGTCATGGATATAAAAGGTCTCTTAATTGGGGAGTTTTGTGTTCAGTATTAGTTTCTTAGGGAAAAGGTGTGTGGAAAAAAATCAATGATTATCATTTTATCACCTTCTAAGTTATGAAATAGATGTCAAACTACTACAAAATTAACACCTAAGGTTCCCCAAAAACGTACTATCAGATATGGTTACTAAAAACACTATCTTTAATTTATTATTTTTATACAAATTGATTTGAAACAAAACAAAATTACATATTTTCCCATAATTTAAAAATTACATTTTAAAATAATCACATAATCCCAAAACATAAAGGTTTATCTTTTTGGATATTAGCTACTTAAAAATATTATTACACGTTATTTCTTCAATATCTCCCACAAAATCATTAATAGAATAATATCTTTTAAACACAATCCTCTATATAATTTCTATGGAAGTGGAAAACCAAATGAGTGAGCTCAAATGCTCAGTAAGGGAAAACTTATCAGTGAGTCATAATGGGGTTAGATCTTAAACATGAACATGGGAGAAATATATAATTAAAAATAACATAGAGTAATAATAGATGTCCATAAGCATGATAGATAAACATATAACCCCAAATAAACAAACAAATAACATGGATTAAGAACGAATATACATGATACAAATAATCAAGATTCATGGTGCATAACATAGACATGTTTCATAACATATACATGTATAATAAGAATAATAATGGGAAATTTTATCATTTTTAACATAGCTAAATGAAATCATGTCCAGACATAATCTTGATAGCATAGCCAAATCAAATCATGTATATGCATTGTATTATGAGATGTAATCCTTTAATTAATGTATTGGAATATTATATAGGACCCCACCCATCAATAATAATTATCGATACATATGTGTGTCACGTGAAATCAATTATTCATTATATCGTAAAGAACTTAGGGAAAGAAAATGGGTTTCATAAAATTTCCAAATGGTATCACATGAAATGAGATCAAGAATTAGATTAGTTGATAAAAAAATTAAATCACCCAAAAATAGTATTTCGTAAAAGAATTTATTGGGTGATTCAAAAAAAATAACTCCATAGAAGATATATCCATTTTATATTAATAGTAAAAGTATATGCAAAATTATGAAAGGAGTTTTTTTAAAAAAACCTAATTTTTTAAGAAATAAAGTTATGAGTAACTTTAAAAAGTTTTTTTCATGAATAAATTTTCATAAAAAATTATAAATAAATCTCAGTAATGTTGTATTGAAACGAAATTAATGTTATGGTAAAAATTTTTGAGTGGAATTTAAAAGATTAAATCATGAAAAACGTATCTTTTAATATTTAAAAATATTTTTATCGACACCCACATCATTTAAAAGAGTAATAAAAATTTATTTTTAAAATTTTTAAGGAGAAATGTAAAGGAAAAAGGAAATAATACATAATTTGGTATTATGAAAATAAATTATAACATTTATGGAAATAAATAATATGGACATGAAGGAAAAAAGAGCCATTAGAGAGCATAATAATTATTCGTATCAATGTTATCTTTTATGAAGAACAGAATCTGTCAAAGAAAAAAGTTTTTGATGAAAGGATTTAAATTCCCTAGATATAAGTGAAAATTATCATATGAAATAAATAAATTTCCAAAATAAAAGAAACCTAGAACCTCATAATCAATGGATAAAATCTACAACTCAATGAAATGAGGTTAAGTGGACAAAAACCCTTACAAATTTGGTAAAAATTAAATTAAATGAATATGAAGGATGGATTCATGAATATACTTGAAAATAAAAATAAATAAACTTTAATAATAATAATTTATTCTAATGGGAAAATAAGTGATCTATATACAAGTAGAATAGGTGCATAATATGAAAACATCCCTCAATGAAGGGGAATTGAGATGGAAACTTTAACCATGGATTCCTGCTTAATCAAACACTCTCTGACCTCTTACATAATAAACAAAATTATATTAATAACTTGTTTTAGAACTTTAATCATATCTATAATCTTATATAAACTTTATTTTTAATCATTCTCTACACATATGTTAGTTAGTTATATTTTATTTTCATCAACAAATGTTTATAATCTTTTTGATTCGATATGAGATTCATAATAGAGAAATCGATTCTTATTATTTAATAAAAAGTTCATCATTCATATATTATTTAATGTCCTATAAAATATTTTTCATAATGATTTATAAATTTACTACTTTATTGTGTGAGAGTTTTAATTTATGATTCAGGAAGATGAAATCAGTGGTGATCTTATTTATATAATTTTTTATGAATAAAAGGTTGTATATTAATAATGAGTTTAAATATTAATATTACCTTTATAGAACCAAAAAAATATTATTTAATCATTAATATCTAATCTCACTTGTAATTAAGTTTCTATATTCATCCATGATATAAATTTGTAACATTGTTCATGTAGGTGGTTAAACCGACCTAAATAAGAACTTTCTATAATCAATTGATAAGTCTTATTATGAGGTGATTTAGTAAAAATATAAATATAAAAAAATTATAATGATCTTATTTAGGTTTTATTCAAGTGATAAATCATAATTAAGAATTATTGGATGAATAAGGTAAGATAAAAAGCTATTAGTTACAAAAAAAATCATCTTGGTATGCTCGTTTTAGGCAATTAAATTTACAATGACCACTTATTGTTAATATTATTAATATAATTACTAATTTATATTTATTGGATATTAATATTTTATTAAATATCATATTTATTCATCAAAAATATTTTTATAATTATACATTAAAGTTAGTGATGAAAAATGAAATGTATCATTCATAGTGGTGGAAGTCGATATGTAACATAAAAAAAAATTCATTTTTAGAATGAATGAGAGATTAGTAGAGAATAATTATTCTATTAATATAATAACATTTTAGCATACTAATTATATTTGTTTAATTACATTAGTTTTTTATAATATTTTTGGAGGAGAAATATAGATAAAAAATCATAGGAAATGGAAAGTATTCATGTCGAGGACTTGAATATTCTCTTAAATGACTTCTTGGAAATGAAGAAATTTGAAAACTTTCTGGTAAACAATGGATTCAAAAAAAAATTAAAGGAATTCTAAGATATTTAAAATGGGTAGTGGATACAGGTAATTTAAATGGAGATATGTGGGTTGAAGTATGTGGAATTGAGCTCCTTGTATAGGTGACAAAGATAAGCTTTTCCTAAGAAAATAACGTTAGGTGAGGGGTAAAGATGAAATCACATGGGGGTTGCATGAGGAAAGGTTGGTCAGAAATATGGGTATGAATTTACAACATAAAATGGCCTTATATAAGTTATAACTGTTGAGTTAATTTATAAAAATTATAGCCACCTTAAGTTACCTCTTTTTACCCTTATTAACCTTGATTAAATTTTTACCATGGTAATTATTCCTTTACTAAAACCATAATATGGCCCTTATTACAAAATTTGGACATTTTGATTATAATTTTTGACTATATTTAATATAAATCAATTTCTAAATATGATAAAATTAACTTTTAAATTAAAACATAATATATATGGGGAAATATTTTTATATAAAAATGTATTTTATACATTAAGTATTTTTTTTATTATTCATTATCAATTACAAATTAAATTAGTGTTAATATATTTTTTAAAATTTTGGATCATCATATTTGATTTATCAAGGTTAGATAAATTTAATTTATTTTCAAAATATTACACAACATTTATAAGAATAATGCTTTGAAAATAACCTTATTACAAATACCGTGGTAATTAATATTAAACTCATTAACGTATTTTATACCTAAAAACTAATTAAACCATATTACCTAATTTAGATATGTAGATTTAAAATATGAATTATATTTTATCATATTTTACTTCTATAGGTGATAAAAATTAATTTTAATATAAGAGCACCTAACCCAGAAAATAAATATTCACAAAAAAAGGTAATTTTAAGAATAAAATTAATTTATTATTATTAATTGACTTGAAATAAATATTGGGTGAATGTTAACTTATTTTATCATATATATTATCAAAAAAATCATTTAAAATAATTCTTTATTAGTGATTAATTTTATCAAGATAATGATAATCAACACTTAAAAAACAGTTCTTTGAAAAATATCACTTTTAAATATTCTTTACCAAATATCATTAAAATTAATTATTTATATACTAAATATTTAATTTTATCAATCCATTGATATTTAAATATTTCTTATAATTTAAAAAATTCAACATATCATACTTTTTTAATAATAATAATAATATTTGATGTATAAAAATATTTTATAATTAAATATTTTAGTTAAATATTATGTTGTTTTTTATTTATTATTTATGCGTTATATTTTTTTAATTTGTTTCTAACAAAAAAACATCAGTATAACTATTAGAAATATGTATATCTAATTATCATATTTCCAACCACCATATTTCCATTTATAGTATCCATATTTCCCCCATTATGGATTATAAATTCATTCCATTATTTCCACCTAAATCACACTTCACATTCCTTAAATTTCCATTAAGGATTTTTCATAATGATTTCACATTTAATGATAGTTTATCATTGTATGTTTAGTTATACTGATGGTGATTCTCAAGGGTAAATATGATTCAGGAGATCTCTTAGTTTTAAATATATTATTCTTTTTTATTTATTGTCCCTTTTTAATTTCTTCACTTTTAATGAATGTAATCGTCCATTGTATGTAATACTAAATGAGGTGTAATAAATTGTTCCATGTACATTTTTTGTAATGTTCCATTATGAATTAATAAAGTGTTTTTAGTTTGATTTATATCTTGTATGGATTATTTTATACTCGTTTTTAATTATTTTGAAATAATGGAAAAAATATTCTTTAGAATTATAGACATGAAATTTAAAAGACAGATAAAGGGTCCTAAAACCTAGGGTGTTACCCCATTAACAAAATTATGTGATCAAGATTTTAATTTATTCATTTAATGAAAATAAATGTGTGCATTATTTACATATTTATGACTCAAGATATAATTTATAATGAGATATTTACCTTTAAATCTTAAGAAAGACTAAGAAAAACATATTTCCCATTATAATAGTAATATAACTAATATTGAGTTTATCTCTAATAATTTGAGATAAAGATTCCTCATAATTTTCTATTAAAACCATTATAATGGAATTAATTATCCTATAGAGTTCATAGTCAATCTTGCACTGATAAAAGGTCCTAGGTCGATTTGGAATAAAAAATTTTATTTCACTATTTTGTTAATAAATATGATGCTTGTGTGGGTATAATCAATCCATTCCAAAAATCACTCAAAATTCATCTAATGAGAGAATAAAATTTTCATGAAGCGCATTCCCACAATTTTCAATATCAGATGCACAATCATAATACTAGAAGATTTGTCTAATAATTCAATATCAAATCATTGGGGTGGTGATTAAAACTTCCTTGATATACTACAGTGTCCAAAACCACAATCCTATAAGACATCCACAAATCTAGATTGGGGAATTAATGTAATTTAATTATCATGATCCACTTCAGTGGAGGTCGTTACAATGGTCATTCCTTGTTCTCTTAGTCTTAGAGGTTTCTTATGTCGATTATCCTCATTATCCCTTAGTTTAGTGCATAGATTTGTATAATCCTCAAAGTCTATGAATTTAAAACATAAAATTTTTAGTGTTTCCATAAGAATAACATTATTTTTCTCCATCGTGTTAACTAAACTCTTCATTTTTCCTCAAAAATTGACGAGTTGATGACCTCATTTACTATAAATAAAACATCTTCCACTTCCTTTATAACATGTATCTAGGTGGTTCTTCCCATATTCTTAACATGTAGAAAATTTATTCTTCTTAATTCTATGGTCTTTATCACGTGAACTTCCATGAAAATCCATTTTCCATTATTTGGTATATTTTTATGTTTAACTAGGTTCAAATGGTTAATCATAACTCGACATAACTAGTTAGGCATAACCATTATATTTCTCCCCCCAACTCCAATCTCATTAAATCATTTATTGAGAAAAATTTTCATTGTACATCACACCGATTGTTAACTTGGTTCCTCTGAGATTCAACCATTAATTAAAATAAAGGAAACTTGAGGCGTGGAAATACTTAAATTAATATATATATATATATATAATTATAAACATAAAAAGAGTAACTCATAAATGACATGCATAACCTAAATTATGATTTTATCGGGTTAAATATAGATCATATGAGGTCATATTACTAATAAGTTTTCTAAACTAACAAGTTATATATAAAATCATTAAATTTCATTTAAATACTTCATAATGGTTTCTATGGAGAATGTGAATCAACCAAATAATATCCCCCATAAGTGTCAAAAAAAGTGTGCAGTTAGATCCCCTTATTGTGTACTGAGTGATGATTGATTTAATAACCAAACAACTTTTTTTGGGGATTATTACCCCTAGGTGCATCTGTGTCAAATCCTACATCCACTTGTTTGTGTCCATGTAGGGATGTAATTTCCAAGAAACTATACACTCTATACCTTACCAAAATTTTATGATTTTTTCATATATTTAGAGTTACTTATATGGTTTTCACTAATTTTCTCTATCCCTAATCCCTAAAAATAACTAAATTATTCCCCAAAAATTTCAAAACTCTTCTATAATACAAATTCAGGCACCCCTGACACGCACTCTCAGATTCAATGATTAAAACACATTATTTAATTACTAGTTGTGATACCAAGTTAGATAACACAAGTCAAGATTATATATTTTTCCATTATTTAAAAATTACATCTCACAATAATCACACAATTAAATAACTACAAGTTTAAGTTTTGTTGGAGATCAGCTATATAAAAATATTATTGCACATTTTTTCTTCAACATCTTCCAAAAAATTATCCATAAAAGAATTCATTCTAAACATAATCCTACATATAATTTCCTATGTTAGTATAAAAAAATGATTAAAATAAATTTCATATCAAAGGAAAACTTATCAATAAGTTATAAATAGTTTAGAACATAAACATTTGAGAAAACATGATCATGGGAGAAATATCTTCTTAAAATGAACATGGAGTAATATTATATTTCAATAAGCATGATAGATAAACCTATAACCCCAAATGATCAAGAAATATACCATGGAATAATAATTCAGATATATGATCAAGTAATCAAGAACCATGTTGTATAACATTTTAATGTGTCATAACATAGAAATGTGGTATATGAAAAGGAATAGGAAATCATGACATTGTGAACATAGCTAAAAAAAATCATTTCCATGAATTTTTATAAGATATAAAACATTAACAAATGCATTGGAGGGAAATTTATGACCCCTCCTATTAATAATAATCATCCATAATCAATCACTCATCATATCATAAGTAACCCATGGAAACAAAATCAATTTTGTAACATTTTCAAATGGTATCACATAAAGTGGCGTGAAGAATTAGATTGGTTAATACCAAACAATAAATCACCAAAAAGGTGTGTTTTTTATGAAATTTAGAGGATGATTCAAAAAACATAACTCGATGGGATATAGATCTGTTGGTCGGAGTGGATACTCAAGAGGGGGATGAATTGAGTTCCAATTAAAATTTTCTGTGTAAAACATTTCTATTAAAATCCCCAAATTCTTAAAACAAGTTAAACTGTAGTGAATTTATAAAGATTTTAAATGTTCAATTATTTTCTCAAAGATTGATTATTTCCTAGTTAACTTAATATGAAGATTAAGTTAGCTTTTGAAACTAACTTATTGGTTCACAATAATTACAAACACTTTCTTGTTCAACTATCAAGGTTACTTTAAAATAGATTTGAGTTTCAAAGTAAATATCAGTGGAATATTGAAAAATAGTTTAAACTAATATAAGATGCACAGTAGTGTTAACCAAGAGGTTTAGTCTCAAGCTGAGACTTAGTACTCTCAAACAGTTTATATAAAACTTTGATCCACACCCTGGATCGGGGTTACAAAAGTACTTGGACTGTCCAGGTCCTCATACCTCTACCACAGTTCTACATGGGAAAGCAACAGAAACAGCACACAGGTTGTCCAGGTCCTCAGACCTCTACCACAGTTTTATGTGGGATACACAAAGGTGAAAAGAGTTTAGTGTGAGGATTTCAGTATCCTCCAGTTCAGCATAGGAGACAATGTGTGTCAAAACAGACATAAGCACACACGGATCATAATGTAAAGAAAAAGTATGATCAGTGTAGAGCAAGAATATAGAAATGATTTCAGAATGCTCTTATGTGATGTCAATGCAGCTCTGGATTTCTTTGGATTGAAGTAGATGAAGCTTGGAGTCCTTATTAGGACGTTGTCTGGAAAAACAAAATGTTGTGGTTTTGTTTCTTCACTTCTAGTACAGGTGTTCAGCTTGAATGAAAGATTATTCCAAGTTCCGCTTGAACCTCCTCTTTGAACTTTTTTTCTAGATGTGTATGAGTGTTCTTCGAGTTCTTTGTGTGTTCTTTTCTGCATGTACATGTTTATCTTTTCTTCTTCCTTACGTATATGTCTTCGTGTATGTCTCCATTTTGTAGAAGCTCGAGATTCCTTTTATTTCTATTTTTTCTGGTAATGGGAATGATTACCTTTTACAGGTATGAGGTATGGTCCCCTAAAATGCCAACAACCCACATTAATTAATAGCAGTTGCATTAAATGCACAAAATATGACCGTTGGAAATTAAATTGAAAGACGACAAAATAGTTTAAGAAAAAGTGTAACAATAATTCATGTAAATGGTGTCTCCCTCACACGGTGTCTAGGATTATCATGGTGTCTGAGTGTCACGGTGTCTCATGGTCACGGTGTCTGCTTCACAATGTCTGGTGTTACGATGTCTTGTTCACGGTGTCTTGTTCACAATGTTTTGTTCACGGTGTCTTGTTCATGGTGTCTTGTTCACGATGTCTACTTCATGGTGTCTTGTTCACGGTTTCTTGTTCACAGTGTCTTCTCCATGGTGTTTGAGTGTCACGGTATCTTGTTCACGGTGCCTTGTTCACGATGATTGTATCACGGTTTCAGGATTCATGGTGTCAGAAATGCATAGCCAGTGGCAGAGTCCTGGTGTCTTAGACTTTCCAAAGTAACTATGTGCAGACTTAAATAAAGATGATAATAGAAAGGATTGGACTTATGAATTTCTTAAAGAATTTATTTTTAGAGTAGATAAAAGATAGTATAAAGTAGGTTAATTGAAAATAGAGCAATTAAGATCTTACATTGCTCTTCTCAAGGTATGAGAAAAATTTAAACATAAATACACATGATTTGATATAATGTATATAAGTTAACTAGGTTGAATAAGATATGGAATCATTAACACATGATTAAATAAGATTTGGGATCATTACAACATGATTAAATAAGATTTTGGACCACTAAAACATGATTAATACACGAGGAGTCCAACAATCTCTCCCTTTTTTATGCTCACAAATCATATACAATTGTGTTGTATATTGGATTCAACTATAAAGATAAATTGCTAACATAGTATATAGAAACTTCTCCCCTTTTGAGATTATCAAAAATATAAAATAAGAGAGGTCAAAAAGGTTCACAGTCTATTAATAGAAAATAAGTGACAGTACAGTAAAAAAAGTGATACAAAAAGAATATCATTCCTATCAAAAAATATTAATAATTGTTCTCCTTCATGGGCTGGCCTTATCTTTACATTTAGAAGTAGTGGTAGAAGAGGAAGCCATAAGGGACGAGGTCAAGGTAGAAGAAGTCAGAGAGGTTATTGATAAAGAGGGAAAAGGGAGACCTTTAAAGACTAAGGGAGACAATGTAGGAGCAGTAGAAGATCTAGGCAGTTGTTGATCAAGAATCACAGGCCTGATCTGACTGAGTGCTTGTCCGACAGACATGGTGGTTGAGGCTAGAGCATAGGTGAAGGTAGGAAGTCCAGGTCTGAGAGGTGCAGTCGTTGGAGCAACAATGGTTGTACTCTAGACGTGAAGATAAGGCCTCAGGAGTTTGATGAAATCTGTAATAATCTCTCCACTATATTGCATGGCTTTCTCAAAATCGTCTTTGTTCTCCATAAACATGTCCAACAATTGAGTAAACTCTGTGAGTTTCTGGACTTGGTTCTTGAAAGTTCGAGTCACAGGAGGAATCCTCAGATTTTCTACAAGGTACTTAAAAAGGTTTGTCATATCTATCTTGGAGAAGATTCTGTTGAAGTAGAAATCCGATTTCTTGGAAATCTCTTGTTGTGCATCATTAGAAATTTTGGAGTGGATTTGTATTAGGTCAAGAACTCTATCACTGTTTTTGACCACTTCAGTTAAAGAAGCCGCATTGAAACCACTAAAGACATTCTGAATCTCTTTTTTGATTACAGTTCTGAGAAGATCACTTTCCAAGGAGGGTTTAGATGATTGACAAAATGCTTTGACAGCTTTGGTTATAGATTTCATTTGATTCAACACCTTTTGAAGACACCCTGTATACTCATCAGTGAGATTATTAGAATTTTCAACAATCTCTTTCATTTCCTTTAAAAAAAATTTGTTCCTTTCAACAATCTTTTCATATAAGGATGCTAGATAAGGTTGAAGCTGAGACACACCAACTTGTGGGATTTGAGGAGAAGCAAGTTCTACAGGAGGAACAACAAATTCAAATCTCGAATGGAGCTCTCTCTAAATGTCTTCGACCATACTTCTTATAGACTTTACTTCATTACAGAGCAGATTATTTTCAACTCTCACTTCTTGAATTTCATGGAGCAACTTAGCTTGTATTTTCTAGATAATATTCTCCAATGATAGTGTGTCATCTCTCTCACTTAAATTTTTTACAGGAAGAGTTTGGGTATTCATGAGTTTCTCAACTCCGGATAAGAGAGTAGCACTAAATTCTTTCAGATCATCCTTACTTACAAAGTATGGTTGTTCAAATAAGGGTTCAATAGTAGGGATTGGTATAGGCTCAAGTTCCTTCTCATGTTCAAAATTGGAGACTGATTTCAACTGAAATAGGGAGGAAACATCAATTCCAGTTGCTATAACCTACTGAGAATCATTCACATCATAGAAAATGGGAAATTTAAATTGGGTGTCTACAGGACTTGACTCAGTTTGATGTGAGGCATCAACAAAATCAAGATTTAGGTTTTGATCCCCCTCAACAGGTGCCTCCATCTCAGGACTGAGAGGCTTAGGATCTTGGTCTAAATTCACATAATCAGCTCTGAGTTCCCCACTCATTTATTGTCTATCCAGCTGAAAATCTAGCTTTATCTATTCTTTAGTAGATGGTATGATTTTAGAAATAGATTGTTCCATAGGGAGTTTCTCAAGATTTACCAGTTGAAAAATAGGTAACTCTTCCACTATAGTCTCTTCTAATGTAGGCTCTTCCGTGGCATGATTTTCAGATTGTTTGGTGATTGATTCTTTTACAGCTTCGGGTTGAATTTCCAAATTGTCAACTTCTTTAAGAGCAGGGAATTCTTGTTCAAGAACTGCATGAGAAATAGTAGTCCAGTCTTCCTCAATAATAACTGCTTCCATAGGTGGCACTTCCACCTCTTCTTCCTCTTCTTCAGAATACTCAACAATCTCATCTGGTTCTAAACATGGATCAAAAATATCTTTTGGTCTTGAGGTATAATCCACTGGATTGAATTTCTCATAAATTATATCATTGTCTTCCACCCATTCATTTTTTCAAGGATTCTGGATTATCTTCATTCTTTTGATATTAGATTTTGAGAGGCAATAATCATAGCCCATAATCACTTCCTTATTAGTCCAACCACACCTTTTTTCAGAAGCATGGCTGATATTAACTGAGATTAAAACAAAGAAGTTTACTTGGATGTGACTTAAATCAAATCACATATATGGTAAACCATATACTTGCATAGGTTGATCTTATGCCCATTTTTCATGAGGTGAATCAAAAATACATCTTGATATTTTAACACAGCAAAATAACCTTTTCTTGGACTGACCAAATTCTGTACAAACTTAAACAGAAGCCTTGTTTCTCCATCAAATTCAGTAGCAATGGCTCTCCTATGGGTTCCATTTCCAGTTAGGGTTTTCAGGGCATCTTCTAGATAAAATAAATCAGTTTAAGGTGGAGGTCCTCTCAAATAATCCTCACATATGCCTTCATGAGGTATCCTAAGGCATGTATCTGATAAACTCAAAGAGAAAGAGAATCTCTGGCCATTTACCCACCTCCTCACAACATAACTCTCACCAGAATCAAATGAGAACTGTACGTATTGGTAAAACTGAGCTACTAACCTAGTATAGATGGGTCTATCCTCCTTCAAGAACCATTCTAACCAGCCTTATTATTCTAACACTTTCAATACCAAAGACTTACTAGTCAGAAGACATTTTGGGAAAATCTCTTTCTCAGGTACAACAATGTAGTTTACCAGATTCAGATTTAAAAGGTCATTCAGGTGTTAGCTTAGGTGACATATTCTTCTTCTTTGAGTTGCGCTTCTCGGGTGTCAATGATGATGGATGTTTCATTCTTGGCATTCGCTGAAGGTTTGATCGAGAGATGGGTTACAGGGATGAAGAAGGGTTTGAAAATAGTAGGTATAAGAAACCACAAGTGAAGAAGTGAGTGATACTTACTTTGTTTTACCATTTAGGAATACCAAACATTGCTAAAATAAAAATGTGGGAAGATAAAAAGGTCAAAAGTATAATTATCGCGATATGGGTATAAAAAACATAAATAATTATTATGGTGAGACCGTGAGTGGTCATTATGGTGAGACAGTAAATGAGTTTCACTGTGAGACTGTGAGTGAATTTTTCAGTGTGTGTTACGGTGAGACAGTAAACGCTTTCGGAGTGAGGCTGTGAGTGAACTTTTCAGTGCATGTTATGGTGAGACAGTAAACTTCATACCGTAAGTACAAAATTCTAACAGTGAGACTGTAAACATAAAACTTTACGGTTTGATAGTAAACATGAGAGATAGTAACTGAGAAATCGTAATCATGAAATAGTTAAGTTTAACACAGTAAGATATCAAACAGTAAGACTTGAAATAGTAACTAGTAAGGTATCTATTTAAGATTTATCATGCCTAGTTCATGTATGATGTAGACTATTCTCTCAGAATTTAATGGTTTAGTGAATATATCAGCAAGATGATATTTAGTACTAATGAATTACAAAGTGATATCACCTTTTTGATAATGATCTCTCAAAAAGTGATGTCTTACATCAAAATTCATTATCCTAGAATGTGAAACAGGATTATTTGAGATGTAAATAGCACTTTTGTTGTCATAATTTATAGGTACATGTCTGAATTGATATCCATAATCTAGTAATGTGTGTTTTATCCACAAAATTTTTGCACAAAATCTTCCAGAAGATATGTGTTCAGCTTCTGCAGTAGATAATGCAACAGAATTTTGTTTCTTACTACACCATGATACTAGTGACTTCCCTAAAATGTGACATGTTCAAGAGGTTCTTTTTCTATCTAACTTACAGCCACCAAAGTCAGCATCAAAATAACTAGGTAATTCAAATGATTTTAATTTAGGATAAAACAGTCCTAGACTGGGTGTTTGCTTGAGGTATTTGAAAATTCTCTTTACAATATTTAAATGAGATTCCTTAGGATTTTCTTGAAAATGAGCACACATACACACACTAAACATAATTTCAGGATGACTAGTAGTTGATTAGAGTAAACTTCCAATCATTCCTCTATAAGTGGTTTGATCAAAAGATTTTCCATCTTCATCAAGATCCAACAAACAATTGGTACTCATGGGAGTGTCACTACTTTTAGTGCTATCTAATCCAAAGAATTTTAGAAGATCCTTAGTATATTTTATTTGAGTTTAAATAATACCATTTTCATTTTGAAAAACTTGAAATCCAAGAAAATATTTGAGTTCTCCCATTAAATTCATTTCAAATTTTTTTGCATCATTTTAGAATAATCAAAACATAAATAATTCTTCTAAGATACAAAAATAGTGTCATCTACATAAATTTTAACAACAAAAAAATCATTAAAATTTCATTTTATAAAAAGAGTAGGATCAATTATTCCTTATGTAAATCCATTGGAAATAAGAAAAGTACTCAATCTGTCTTACCAAGCTCGTGGAGCTTGCTTTAAACAATATTAACCTTTTGATAGTTTAAAAATATGATTTGGAAAATGAGGGTCTGTAAATCCAAGGGGTTGTTCAACAAAAACATCATCAGCTATATACCCATTTAAGAATGCACTCGTAGCATCCATTTGATATAGTTTGAAATTCAAATGTGCTGCATAGGCAAGCAGGATTCTGATGGCTTCAAGCATGGCTACTAGTGCAAAGGTCTCCTCCTATTGAATTCCTTCTTGAATATAACCTTGTGTAACTCTTCTAGCCTTGTTTCTAACTATGTTACTAGCTGCATCAACCTTATTCCTAAAAACCAATTTGGTGTCTATGGTCAAAGTGTCCTTAAGTCTATCAACAAGTTTCCAAACTTTGTTCCTTTCAAATTGATTCAATTCTTCTTGCATATCCATCACCCAAAATTTATCATTGATTGAATCATTGATATTTTTAGGCTCAAGCTGTGAATGAAAAGCTTGATGTTCAACCTGGTTTCTCAGGGAAGCTCAAGTTTGTGTCCCTATATCTAAATATCCAACTACAGCATCTAAAGGATAATTTTTAAGAGTCTTAATTGGTCAAGAAAAGATAGGGCTAGAAATTTTAGGTTCATTTATAGGTTTGGGTTCTATAGAATCAGGTTCTGGAAAATTTCTAGAACCAGTTGTATTAACAACAGGTTCACTGTTTTTGTTATTAAGGTCTATCATGGACATATATTCTTCAATATTTTCAAGAGGGGTCTTTGGTTCATGTGGATCAGTTTTATCAAATTTGATGTGTATAGATTCTCCCACACATTTGGTTCTCTTATTGAATACAATATAGGCTTTACTGGTTGTAGAGTAACCTAGGAGAATTCCTTCATCACTTTTGGAATCAAATTTTTCAAGATTATCATTAGTGTTAAGGATAAAAACATTATAACCAAAAACACTAAAGTAATTAACCTTAGGCTTCCTATTGTTCCAAATCTCGTAAGGGGTCTTTTTAAGAATTTTTCTAATCAAGACTCTATTGACAATGTATCAAGTTGTATTGACAGATTCATCCCAAAAGTGAATATAAAAATCATATTAATTGATAATTGTCCTAGAAGTATCTTGAAGAGTCCTATTTCTTCTTTCTACTACACCATTTTGTTTAGGTTTTCTAGGAGCAGAAAAGTTGTGACTATAGCCATTATGTGAGCAATAGGTTTCAAACTCCTAATTTTCAAACTCACGACCATGATCACTTCTCAAGGTATTGATCCTAAGTCCACTAAGGTTTTCTATAGAATTGAAATATTTAACAAAATAGGAACAAGATTCACTTTTGTGAGACAGAAAGTATACCCAAGTGTATTTAGAAAAGTCATCTACAAGGACATAGACATAGTGCTTCCCATTTAAGCTAGAAACTCTAGATGGTCCAAATAAATCCATGTCAACCAAATCGAGAGGTTGAGAAGTAGAAACTTATTTATTTGATTTGAAATAAACTTTATGTTGTTTTCCCTTTTGACAAGGATTACAAACTTTATTTTTTGGGAATTCTAGTTTGGGAAGGTCTCTAACTAAACCTTTCCAAGTTAGTTTCCTAAGATATTTCACATTGAAGTGTCCTAATCTTCAGTGCCATAGCCAATATTCTTTATGAAAATCATTTAAACAAGTAACATTTGGTTTAGCTAAAGAATTCAAATCTACAGCATAAATATTTTCATTTTTTAATGTAGTAAATACCAAAACATTTTTAAAATCAAATACATTGTAAGAATAATTTTAAAATTTAACATTGAAACCATCGTCACACAACGGAAAAATACTTAGAAGGTTGTATTTTAATCCATCAAAAAATTGTACTTTAGAAATTAAAATTGAATCAGTGTTACCAATCTGGCCTAAGCCGATGATTTTTCCTTTTGAGTTATCCCCAAAGGCGACATTTCCTTCATGAACATTGATTATTCTCTTAAAGCATGGGTAGTATCCTATCATATGCCTTGAACATCCACTGTCCAAGTATCATGTCTTCCTATAAGATTGTTTCAATAATGTTTCCTAAAAAATAGATTTAGACAAAAAATGATATTGGTACCCATATTTTCTTGGGTCCAGACAAGTTAGCAAGCAGAACTTTTGGTACCCTGATTTGGCTAATGGGTTTCATATAATCAATAGATTTAAATGATTTTGAATGATAAACTTTTTTTGATCTATAACTATGTGAGTAGATAGTTGAGACGTAAGAATTTACAGAACTAGAACTAGCAGCATACTATCCAGATTTAGGAATAAATCTATTCTTTGTAATTTGGCTATGTCCAGGTTGGTATCCTAAACTAGTAGTATACTTTGGTCCTACTTGTTTTCCTAGAATTTGTGTAAGAGTGTCCTTTACATTAGTAAATGTTTCTAAGTCTTTTCTTAGTTTCTCATTAAACACTTTCAGTTCAGTATTCTCTTTGAGTAGTTGATCATTCTTTTCATTTTCTACTTCTAGTACAGATTTGGCAGTTATAGTTAAAGAATGATGTTTCTTTAAGGATTTATACTTTTCTTTCAGCTCATTGCAGGTATCCTCTAGAATGTTACAAAATTCAAATAATTCTTCAATAGACATGTTTTCAGAATCATAATCAAAATAATCTCCAGAAAAATAAGATTTTAAAGTAGGAGTATCCAATTTTACCTCAGATGTGTTTGTCATAAAACACATATTAGATTTTTGAGATTTTTCATCCTGAGTGGAATCAGAATCACTTGAACTATCTTCTGAAGCACTCCAGGTTTCTTTCATAGATTTCTTATATTTATTGTCCTTATACTCATATTTTTTCTTGTACTTTAACTTTGGTAAGTCAGCTTTCACATGTCATTTCCTCCTGCATTCATATCAGATTATGTCATCACTTTTATCAGTCATTTTCCAATCCTTCTTCCAATGAAATTTATTATCATACATTCCTTTGTAATTGGATTTTCTAAAAAACTTCTTTTTCCTATAAAACTTCTTAAATCGTCTGGCTATCTGATCCATTTCAGCATCACTGTCAGATGCACTCTATTCACTACTTGAACAATCACTTGAAACTTGAATTTTCTATTTATCATTCATTTTTGAAGTAGAGGTCTTAAAGGCAACTGATTTCTTTCTTGGTTCATCATCTTCTTCTTTGTTTACCTATAGCTCTTCTTCATACATCATCAACTTACCAATTAGCTCTTTGATAGGCTGCTTTCCAATGTCACATGATTCTCGTATAGAGACAGAGGTTCCTCTCCATCTCTCTGGTAGACATCTTAGTATCCTCATGATTTTATCCTTTGCTAGAACAACTTTTCCCAGTGAGATCATCGTATTGACTATATCATTAAACCTGAGATACATATCAGAAATAAATTCATCAGTTTTTATTTTAAAATTATCATACTTAATAGTGAATGTGTTTTGTCTCATTTCATAAACATTGGTTGTTCCCACATGGGAAATAGCCAGAGTATCCCATATTTCATAAGTAGTCTTACAAACAGATATTCGATTAAATTATTCATCTTCTAAAGTACAATGCAGGGAATTTATTTCTTTACAATTATTATTGTAATCAACTTTATTAGGTTCATCCCAAGTATTTCTAATAGTTTGGGGAATCTTATACTGAATCTCTATGGAAGTCCAAATGTCAAATACCATACTTTCTAAATGAATTTTTATTTTGATTTTCCATTGGTCATAATTAACACCATTAAAGAAGGTTGTAATGTGGATATCTACACCTTCTAATCTATTATCCATAATACCTAAGTTATATAAATATATAAAAATAGAGAATTAACAGAAATTTGAAGACCATTAAGATATAACTAAAATCACAGTTGAAAAATTTTCACAAACAGAGTGTTTTGAAAACCTTTTTTCAACACCTTTGATACTAAATGTTGGTTGAAGTGGATACTCCAGAGGGGGGTGAATTGAGTTCCAATTTAAAATTAATATTTAAAATATTTGTATTAAAATCCCCTAATTCATAAAACAAGTTAAATTGTAGTGAATTTATAAAGATTGTAAATGTTCAATAAGTTTCTCAAATATTTATTAATTCTCAGTTAACTTAATCTGAAGATTAAGTTATCTTTTGAAACTAACTTAATAGTTCACAATAATTACAAACACTTTCTAGTTCAACTATAAAAGTTACTTTAAAACAGATTTGACTTTCAAAGTAAATAGGAGTGCAATATTGAAAAATAGTTTAAACTAAAATAAGATGCACATCAATGTTAACCAAGAGGTTCAGTCTCAACCTGAGACTTAGTCCCCTCAAATAGTTTATATAAAACCTTGATCCAAAGCCAAGATTGGGGTTACAATAGTACACAGACTGTCCAGGTTCTCAGACCTCTACCACAGTTCTACGTGGGAAAGCAATAGCAACAGCACACAGGCTATCCAGGTCCTCAGACCTATACCATAGATCTACGTGGGATAAACAAAGTTGTAACGATTTTCGTGTGAGGATTTTAGTATCATCTAGTTCAGCTTATGAGACAGTGTGTGTCAAAATGGACAGAAGAACACACTACTAATAATGTAATGAAAAAGGATGATCACAGCAGAGCAAGAATATAGAAATGAGTTTAGAATGCTCTTCTGTGATGTAAATAGAGCTCTGGACTTCTTTGGATTGAAGAATATGAATCTTGGAGTCGTTCTCAGGATGGTGTCTGGAGAATAGAGTGTCATGGTTTTTTTTCTTTACTTCCAGTACAGGTGTTCATCTTGAATGCGAGAGTATTCCAAGTGGCGCTTGAACCACCTCTTTGAACTTCTATTCATGATGTGTATGAGTGTTCTTAGAGTTTATTATGTGTTATTCTCTGCATGTATGTGTGTATCTTTTCTTATTTCTTAATTATATGTCTCTGTGTATGTATCTCTTTTGCATTAGCTTTATATTCCTTTTATTTCTCTTTTTTCCAGCAATGGGATTTATTTCCTTTTACAGGTAGGAGGTACGGTTCCCGGACAAGCCAACAACCCAAATTAATTAATATTTGTTGCATTAAAAGAAAAAAATATGACCGATGGAATTTAAATTGAAAGATGAAAAAATAGATTAAGAAATGGTGTCACAGTAAGTCATGTAAACGGTGTCTCCTTAACATGGTGTCTAGGTTGATCACAGTGTCTGAGTGTCACGGTGTCTCATCGTCACGGTGTCTCATGGTCACGGTGTCTCATGGTCACGGTGTATGCTTCATGGTGTCTGGTGCTATGGTGTCCTTTTCACGGTGTCTTGTTCATGGTGTCTTGTTCATGGTGTCTTGTTCACTGTGTCTTGTTCACAGTGTCTACTTCACGATGTCTTGTTCAGGGTGTATTGTTCATGGTGTCTAATTCACGGTGTCTGCTTCACGGTGTCTTGTTCATGGTGTCTTGTTTACGGTGTCTGCTTCATGTTGTCTGGCTTCACGGTGTCAGAAATACATAGCCAGTGGGAGACTCAAGGTGTCTTAGACTTTCCAAAGTAACTAAGTGCAGACATAAATAAAGATGATAGTATAATGGATTAGACTTAAGCATTTGTTAAGGAGGTATTTTAACAGTAGATAAAAGATACTATAAAGTATGTAAATTGAAAATAGAGAAATTAAGATCTTTCATGGATCTTCTCAAGGTATGAGAAAACTTTAAACAAAAATACACATTATTGGATATAATTTATAGAAGTTAACTAGGTTGAATAATATGTGGAATCATTAACACATGATTAAATAAGATTTGGTATCATTAAAACATGATTAAATAAGATTCTGGATCATTAAAACATGATTAATACATGAGGAGTCCAACAAGATCATTTATATATAAATAGGGAAAATGGAATTGAAACCATAAAATGAGTTTTTTTAAATACATTTCCCAAATTTTTATAAAGAGATGAAGTTACGGGTCACTTTTAAAATTTACTTTCATGAATATTTTTTAAAAATTTATTTTTGAAAGAAATCTCAATAATGGAACCACAAAAAGTAGTAAAGGTTAAGTTAAAAAATTTGGAGTGGAATATAATATATTTTATCATTAAAAATAAGGGTCTTTTTAATAGTTTAAAATATCATTATTGAAACTTGAATTGTTTAAAAGAATAATAAAGATTCCTTTTGATAAAAGATAAAGTGAAATATGGGTGAACTATGTAATAAAAACTAACTATATTTCAAAATAATAAATGAAAATATTTGTGGAAAAAAAGAATATTGATATGGAAGAAAAATATCTATAGATATGATAAGAATTATTCTTATCAATCTTATATTTTAAAAATAAGCGAATACTTTAAAGAAGAAGATTTTTTATGTAAAAATTAAAATTAACCAGATAATAAGAGGATTTATGATATGAAATAAATAAATTTCTAAAATATAAGAAACTTATAATCTCATAGACAAGGTATAAAAAAATACGAATCAATAAAGAGGAGGCCGAGTTGATAAAAAACCATACAAATTTGGTAACAATGGAATAAAATATATTAAGGTGGTATTCATGAATAGACATGTAAATCACATTAAAGAAACTTTAATTATAACAATATAATCCAATGAGCTATTAAGTACACCATATAAAATAATAATGGGTACATAATATGAAAACACACCTCAATGAAAAAAAATTGATACAAAAACCCTTACCTTGGATTCCTGTATGGCCAAATATTCTATAACCTCTTGTATAATAAAAATAATTCTCTTAATCACTTTTTTAAAAACATTATTCACATATACTAATTTTTATACAGTTTATTTATAATTATTCTCCACCCATGTATTAGTTAGTTAGTTATAGATTATTTTCATCATTGGATGTTAGTAATTTTTTTCATTTACTGAATGGCCTGAAGGCCTTACATTTTTATTCATTTCTTATAATCCCCCTTTTAAGGGTTATAGAACCCTTACATGGCCTGTAGGTTTTGTGACATTACATGACTTGAAGGTCTTATAGGAATTCATCCCAGACTATAAGTACTTAGGACCGCCCCTCCCTAGCATCGGCATCATGATCATCTCTCCACCTTCGCATGGTTTTTTGGCTAGTTTTACTATGCAGTGATGCATAGGCCTGGTACTGATAGAAAACATCATACCCTCTCATTGTTCCAAATTTGATAGCTCTTCTATGGTGAAATTGAATGCCCTAAATCCTCCTCTCATTTTCAATGAGATTCATACTGGTGATATCAATTTTTGTTATTTGATAAAAGTTTCATCATTCTAATATTTTTTAAGGCACTAAAATATATTTTCCATAATGATTTATAATTTTATAATTTTATTCTATGCTATATTTAGTTACGATTTGTGAAGATGAAATCGGTGATGAGATTTTTTAGGTAATTTTTAATGAACAAAAGGTGGTATATTAATAATGAGTTTAAATATTAATATTACCTTTCCAGTAATAAAAAATTATTTAATTATTGATATATCTAATTAATATTAATTAAGTATCTATATTTATCTATGATTTAAATTTATATCATTGTTTATGTAGTTGGTTAAACCGACCTAAAAGAGAACATGTTATAATCAATGTTTAAGTATGATTATGGAGTGATTTAGTCATAATATAATTATTAAATTAGTATGATTATATTATATATGTTTTATTAAATTTATAAATTTGAATTGATAATATGTGGATGAATAAATTAAGATAATAATCTATTAGTTACATTAGAAAAAAAATCATTTTTCCCTTGGGTATACTCATTGTAAGGAGTTAAATTTACAATGATCACTTATTGTTAAAATTATTAATATAATGCCAAATATATATTTCAAGAATATTAATTACATAATTAATATCATATTTTCCATTAAATACATTTTTATAACCATCCATGAAAGTTTGTTATGGAAAATGAAATATAATGTTCGAAGAGGCAATAGTCCTCACATAACACAAGCAACGTTCTCATTTTTTCGAATGAATGGAAGGGTGGAAGAAAATGGTTATTTCATTAATAATATCACATTTAAGTATACTAATGATACATATATCAATGTATTTGTATGGTTAAAATAGGTTTGGATGATAAAGATAGATAATAAGAGCTTAGGGAGTTGATAGTACTCACGTTGAGGACTTGGATCTTATCTTGAATGACTTCTTGGAAATGGGGGACTTGGGGAACTTTCTTATAAATAGGGGCTGAAAAAAATGTAATGGGATTATAGAAGAGGTAAAATGGATAGAGTCTCATGGTAATTTGGAATGATAATTGAATCTTGAATTGGGTTGAAGTGAGATCCTTTTAAAAGTGATAAAGATGGGGTTTTCCTTGGAAACTAAGGTTAAGTGAGGGGTAAAGATGGAATAGCATGGTAATTTGGTGAGTTAGGTGATGAAAGGATGGTGATATATATATGGATATGAATTTATAACCAAAAAATATTTTTCTATAAGGCCTATGTTTCATGTTAATTTAGAAAAAACTGATCCACCATAAGTTATATCTTTTTACCCTTATTAACCTTCATTAGATTTTTACCATGGTAATTATTCTTTAAATAAAAATATAATATAGACCTTGTTACCAAATTCTAAAGTTATGATTATGAATTTAAACTCCATTTCATATAATTAAATTTCTAAATATGATAAAATTAACTTTTAAATTAAAATATAAGATAAAGATTTTTTTTGGAAAAATACTCTTTATACATTAAGTGTTTTTATTCTAATTTCCTATAAATTATAAATTAAATGAGGATTAATATTTTTTTACATGTTGTAAAATCATTTTATAGTCATAAATAAGAGTGAAATTTAATTTATCTAAAAAAATACAAAACATTTATAAAAAAATTCTTTAGGGATAACCCTTTTACCACTACCATATTTATTAACTTTAAATTCAATAATTAATTTTATGATTAAAAATTAAATTACCCTTATTACACAATTTTAACCTGATTATTACAAATATTAAAACCATTTTATCATATTCTAATTCTATGGGTGATAAAAATTAATTCTAATATAAACACGCATAATGCATAAATATAATTTTTAGAAAAAAAATGTATTATTAAGAATAAAACGATTTTGTTCTTATTAATTTCCTAGTAATTATTATTGGATGAATGTGCATTTATTTTTTAACATATATTATTAGTGAATTCCATTTAAAATCTTCCTTTATTAGTGATTAATTTTATTAGGATAAATATACTCAACATTTAAAAACATTTCTTTGAAAAATATCACATTTAAATAATCATTACCAAATAGCATTAAAATTAATTATTTATATCCAAAACATTTAATTTTATCAATCCATTTATATGAAAATATTCATTTTAATTTTATAAATGAATAATGTTATACTTTTATTAATAATAATATTTAACACATAAAAATATTTTTATAATTAAATATTATGTTTTGGTTTTATTATTTATTATTTATTATTTATCCATTATATTATTTTAAATTTATTTCTAAGAATAAATAAATTCATTATAACTATTAGATACATGTATATCTAGTGACCATATTTCTAATGACCATATTTCCAATAACCATATTTCCCTTTATAATGGTTATACATCCCCCATCAAATCCTATAAATTCATTTTATTCTCACCTTCTAAGTCACATTACCCATACCATCAATTTCCATTAATGATTTTCCATAATGATTTCTCCTTTAATGATATTTTTTTCATTATAGCTTTAGTTCTACTAATAGAGATTCTGAAGGGTGAAGATGATCCAGATGATATCTGATATTTAAATATAATATTATTTTATATTTATTGTCCCATTTTAATTTATGTCTTATTAATGGATGTATTAATCCATTGTATGTAATATTCTATGTATTAAAATTCATGGTTTCATGAGCTTTATTTTTAATATTCCATTATTAATTAATAATTTGATGTTAGTTAGATTCATATATTGTATGACTTGTTTTCAACTCAATTTTAATTCTTTTGAAAAATTGAAAAAACATTGTTTAGAATTATTGACATGTAATTTATGAAGGACCCTGGGACACCCTGAGAGGGGAGGGGTGAATCAGGGTGACAAATTTTTCTTTTAATGTGATGGATCTTGTTCCCATGTTGGTAGGAACTTGTTGAACCTGTATGATGAATATGATCAGAAATAAAACATTCACATGCACAGAGAAGACACAAAACTTTTTACTTGGTTCACCACTAAGGGCTACGTCCAAGGAGCATACACCAACAAGTTTTCAGTCGTACCAAATTCCACTAATCTTCACTAGCTATGGATTACAAAGGTTCGGACACAATCACTCTATCCCAGGATCACTGCCTTTACAAAGGTTTAGGGATAGCTCACTACTTCCCTCATGTCACTCCTGTTGACTCCCCCTAGCTCACTGCCCTTGGTGAAGTCACACTCAGTTTATAGACGTGAAGTTTTATTCATCATTGCATAAGAATGCATCCTATGTTGTGTGTATATGCTCTGTTGAAGTCCAACAATCACCTGAAGATGAATCTCACTTTGCGCTGATGGTACCGGATGATCCTCCAGCTTTGGTGCAGCTTCAAAAGGACGAATGTACTTTAACAACCCTAGCACACTTCTCCAAGATCTGGCGCGTAAGTCTCCGTAATGGAGCGCAAGTCACTTGCGCGGTACAATCTCGGCGCGCAGGTGACACCAACACACTTGCGTGACACTGCCTCCTTCAACTCTAAACTTGCGCGACTCTGTACCTTCAACTCCCAAACTGCCTTGGTCGCGCAGCCAACAACCGTCGTGTAACCTCTACTTGCGCGACCCAACCACCACTTGCATGACTTAGCCACTTGCACGATGAGAGCTTGAAAAACCTCTAAGTCTTGAACTTCATTACAAATGAAGAGGGGTGGTCCTCTATTTATAAGAAAACTGGAACCCCTGCGCGGTGGCACGCAAGTCTTCCCTCAGCGCGCAGGTTCCAGTGCGCAGCTCATCCTCCCTAGCCTCTGTCGCGCTACTCACTTGCGCGACCACACTAATACTTGCACAACCTTATTTCCTTTTCTATATTTTGAAGTTATGATCTTGAAAAACAATAGGAGCGCAAGTTTCCAATCCACCTAGGAATCAGCGCGCAAGTCTCTTCACAGCGCGCAGGTCACTTGCGCGACCATCCCAAAACATGCGCTGACCTTATCCTTTTGCCATTTTTCCATGTTCTGATCCTTAAAAAAATATGGCGCAAAAGTTTCCTATCATTCAAGTACACGACATTAAAGTATCTTTTCCAAAAACACTTTTCTCCATTTGTCGATTTTCATGCCCAAAAATTTGGCAAACACTAGGAAATGGTGCCACCTTCAATACTGTTGTCTTCTTGAACTGTATGATCTCTTTGATGGTACTCATTATGAACTTCAACTAAGGATTGACAACAAACACAAACCATGCTCCAAATATTTCATAGAAGATCATGGTTCCAACAATATCCCCCTTTTGGTTTGTTGGAAATCAGAAAATAAATTCAACAGATCTTCATCCATATGCAGACCAAAAACGCAAGAATCAACTCAGCCAACACACTAAGTCTATGTGAGTAATGCTCAGTGTAGAAAAAAAGAGAAGAAGTTTTAATTAGGTTCCAGTGTTTTGGAATTCTCAATGGTTCCCAAGAATCATTACATGACTGATGAATTCCTTCTTATCCTTCCCATCCTATCACTGACACTGAATTCGCATTGTGTCACAGGAGTATTAAAAGTCTGAACATGCCTGAATTTATTCCTTTCTCCCCCATTGACAATAAACCCAAATCCTGGTAATTTATTCAACGTTCAGCTCAAACCATATTCCCCCTGGATAGTATCTCCCCCACAAACCTGCATCACATCCATAAACAGATAAAAACTGTTATCATAATCAGGGAGAGGGGTATTGTGTAACCTCCTTATGCACTGGGAGGTGGTTGAACACCGAGGTTCAACCGATGATTATCAAAAACAGATGTTGATAGTTTCTTGGTCAGGATATCAGCCACATTATCATTAGTTCCCACATGATCCATTCTAATCACCCCTTGTTCAACTTTTTCTTTGATAAAGTGATACCTGATTTCAATATGTTTCGTACGGGAATGCTGAACAGGATTCTTTGTAAGATCAATTGCGCTCTTGTTATCATAGTAAATCACCGTTGGTTGATTTACCTCATCACCAATATCTGTTAATTATTTATTCATCCATAGTAGTTGAGTGCATGCCTTTGTGGCAGAGATATACTCAGCTTCAGCAGTACTAAGAGAAGTAATTTCTTGTTTCTTTCTCAACCAGCCAACACATTTCTGCCAAATATATAAGGATCCACCATAAGTTGACTTTCTGTCTACTACATCACCAGCCCATTCAACATCATAAAATGCTGAAAATTCAGTGTCCCTACCTGCAGCAAAAAATATCCCAAAGTTATGTGTACCTTGAATGTACCTCATGACTCTTTTTACTATCGCCATATGTTCCTCCTTTGGATTACTCTGAAAGGGGGCTGCAAGGCATGTGGCAAAGACAATATCCGGTCGTCTCGATGTCAGGTATAGTAGGCTCCCAAGGATCCTCTTGTACATTGTGGGATCAACAGAGGCCCCATCCTCATGCTTTCCAAGTTTAGTTCCAACAGCAATCGGAGTTGACATTGGTTTGGAGTCTTGCATATAAAACTTCTTCAGCATCTCTCTTGCATACTTTTCCTCAGAAATGAAATTGTATTCCTTCTTTTGAATCACCTATAGCCCCAAGAAATATGTGAGCTCCCCAATCATAGAAATTTTAAATTCTGATTTCATGTGGTTGGCAAATTCATCCATTGATTTCTACCTGCTGCCACCAAATATGATATCATCAATATAGAATAGAACCATGAATTGCAATTTTGGAGAATTCTTCACATAGAGATTTTGATATACTCCTCTATTGAATTCTAGCTTCTTGAGATATAAATCATGTTGTGAGTACCACGCCCGTGGTGCCTGCTTCAAACCATATAGATCTTTCTTCAGTTTGTAGACCTTTGTTTCATCAGTACCCAAAACAAAGCCCACAGGTTGTTCAATGTAGACTTCTTCTTCGAGTACACCATTCATGAATGTTGTCTTGACATCCATTTGAAATAATTTATATCCTCTTTGAAGTGCCATGGCATGGAAAAGCCTGATTGACTCCAGTCTAGCCACTGGAGAAAAGGTTTCTTCAACATCAATGCCTTCAATCTGGGAGTATCCTTTACATACCATTCATGCCTTGTTTTTTATGACACTTCCATGCTCATCAAACTTATTTTTGAAGATCCATTTTGTACCAAACACATTGTGACCTTTGGGTATCAGGACAAGATCCGATGTCTGATTCTTTTCAATCTGATCTAATTCATCATTCATGGCTTTCACCCAAGATTCATCATTTGCATATTAATTGAATGAGGATGGATCTACAACTGATAGAAATAAATATTGCGTGTTATTCCTCATCCTTATTGTTTGAGTGGGTGCACTCTTGTCCCCAATTATGTTGGATGGATCAATCTCATCTCTTAGATTTCTCCTGCAAGGTTCAATTACATTCTCTTCAACCACAGTTTCTTCTTCAGATTCTTCTTCTGAGTCAACATCATGATGTGACTGCTGAGTGTTTTGTACAGCTTCCTCAATTTCTGCATTTTTATTTTCTTCACATTCACTTTCCTCTTGACTTTCTATCACATCAGCATATGACGTCCTTGAAGAATTTGTGGTTTTCTCTTCAATTATCTTAACATCACTGCTTTCCACAATCCTTCCTAAACACTTGTTGAAACACATGTAGGCTTTGTTGTTCATTGAGTAACCAAGGAAAATTCCTTCATCTACATTGTCGCCATACTTCACTTGATTTCATTCTTTGTTCCTGATGATGCATTTAATTCCAAAGACATGAAATTATTTTAAAGAGGGCTTCCATCCATGCCACAATTCGTATGGTCGTCTCACCCATATAAAGTACTGTTCGATTCTGAATGTACACTGCAGCTTGAACAACCTCTTTCCAGTAATGTCGTGGAATATGACTCTCAATCAGCATAGTTCGTGCCATGTCGTTCACTTGTCGATTCCTATGTTCAATGACTCCATTTTTTTGTGGAGTTCTCACAACAGCTACCTCATGATATATCCCATGCTTATCTAGATAATTTTCAAATTCAATGGACGTGTATTCTCCTCCATTTTCAGATCTCAACACTTTGATTGTTCATCCAGTATCATTTTTAGCGATTCGCTGATATATTTTCATGCAGTCAAGGACTTGACGTTTCCTGTGAATGACCATCACACATGCCATTTTACTGTAATCATCTATGAAAAGGAAAAAGTACCTTTCTCCATGAGTTCCAGCAACATTTATCGGCCCACATACATCTGTATGAATCAGATCAAGAAGGTGAGATGCCCTTTTCTTCTTTGGACGATATGAACTACAGACTAGCTTCCCACAAATGCAAGCATCACAAGATTTTTCACGTTCACGCTTCAGGTTGGGAATGTCCACGACAATTCTCAATTTTGATATTTTCTCCATGTCTTTTTCATTAATGTGTCCCAGTCTCTGATGCCTTTTTTTCTTTATCAACAGTCATGTAACAAACATTTTCTTCACTGTCAACTTGATACAAGTTTCCTTATGTTCTACATCCCTTTATAAGTGAATTTCATGTCATTCCCTTGATAGTGAATCCTTTCTGATTAAAAGTATCTATATGTCCCGAGTCACAGAGTTGAATCACGCTGAGGATATTATGACGTAGGCCATCTATGTAAAGGACTTCAGTCTTCTTTAGTTCTCTATTAGCTAATTCGGTACATCCACACTCCTTGATTTTCAGAGCAGCATCATTACCAAATCGTATTGTACCATCAACCTTCCTTTTGATATCTGTTAGCATGCCGGAATTACCTGTCATATGAGATAAACAACCACTATCTAGAATCCACGTACTGTTGTTCTTTGTAGATTTGAGGGTCACCTCTGCAAGGTTGGATTTCTCAATCTTTTTCCTTTCCTTCCATGAGACATTGGATTGAGTATATAGTATTGATGGCCTTTCAATTATCTCTTCTGCATACCCAGTTTCTACATAGTTGAAATCTTTTTTGAGAGGAGAAAACATGTTTGAAAGAGAAACATTGTCTTACTGACAAGACTTGACTTGTCTTGAACATCGGTATGAGGTGCCCATGTCCCTTCTCTGCCTGCAATTAGCAGCCTTATGACCAAAGTTAGAACAACGATAACCATATCAATAGAAATTGTTTCTTCTATAAGAACTAAGATATGAATTTGTTTTCCTTTATTGAACTTCCATATCTTCTCCATTCAGATAGATTCTTGCCTCTTCGCAATAAGACATGGTATGGACCAGATAGCCACAAAACTGACACTTCATGAGATGAAATGTATTCTCACTTGAATTTATCCTCATACCTTCTTCCTTGGGAAAATAGTTAGACTGTTTTTCATTTCTGAATGTTTGAGGATATTTTTCAGTTTTCCTTTTAGTTTGGATTGAGGGTTCCTTTTTCAGAACTTTAGGCAACGTTTAAACATGTTCAAATTTCATATTATCTTTCTCTTGTATCTTTTCACTTCCAGCTATTGATTTCTCAGCCTCACAGCCAATTCCACTCTTTCCCATGCAAGCGGGTCTTTGATCACTCAAGATTTTTCCAACCCCATCTGAACCACACTTGGCTCTTGATAGTAATTCTACATCTGAGAATCTTCCAAACTATATTTTCTTCCTCGATTCATTTGAAATTGATTCAGTCTCAAGTTTACTCCTTAGAGTAACAACTTCTTCCTCAAGACCCTCAGTAGACTTGGATTTTTCATCTAGTCTGGAGGTGAGGTCATTCATGACCTTTGCCTGCTCTTCAATTATCAGCTTCAGATCCACTACATCATCATTGCTTTCAATTATTTTAGACTGTACCTTCACAAATTCTTCCAGTCGTTCAATTTCAGCTTCAATTTGATCAACGTATTCATTTGATTCTTCTACAATTGATTTCCACTTATTGCAACTCTTTAATTTAATATTAAGCTTACTAACTGCATCCTTAAGTTTCATATCAGGATCTACACAAGTTCTTAGTTGTTTTTCTCCACCAGTATCTTCTGACTTTTCAAAAGTGGCCATCATGGAAGCATGGTTCCCAGTTTTGAATTCTGGTTCTTCTTCTTCACATAATTCATTATCATCTTCTTCCTCTTCACAGACAAAACTCTTCCTTTGCATTTTCTTTCCCGATTTGAAGTCTCCCTTTTTGAAGAACCTTATCTAAGGCTTCTCGAAGCTTTCATCTTCACTATCTTCATCATTGATCTTTCTTAAGCACTGAGAGGAAATGTGACCTACTTTTCCACAATGAAAACATGCGAGAGGTAACTTCCCTTTGAATTGCACTTTTCCCTTATGGAACTCCTTTGCAATGAGAGAAAGAATTTATTTTTCTTCGTCATCTTCACCACTAATATCTTTTGAGATTTTCAGTTTATCCATGGCCTTGAATGCCATTTCCTTGCTCACACGAGTCGTAGCATCTTCTAGTTTGACTCTCATTTCATATGCTACCAAGCTACTTAGTAGATCATCCCGAGAAAGATTGGAAAGCTCTCTTTCCTCAAGGGATGAAACCTTTTCATTGTATAGAGGTGGAAGTCTTCTTAATATTTTCTTTACAATATCAATGTCTTTGATTTCTTCACCTAGACCACGAATTACTCCAATCACATCAGTAATTCGATTGAAGAATGAGTCTGCATTCTCGTGTGAACACATCTTCAGATCATCAAACCGATTGTGCAGCACTTACAGTTTCGCCTCCTTCACTTTGTTATCTCCTTCATAAATATTCTCGAGTTTATCCCACATGGATTTTGCTGAGGTGAAATTCATCACCTTTAGGTAGATCTGATCAGAAAGGGCTGCAATGAGTGCATTTTGTTCTTTAGCATCTGCATCAAGAATTTTCCTGTCTGTTCCAGTCATAGACAGGCCTGTTCGATCAGTGACTTGTATTCCTTGCACGGTATAAAAGAGAACTTCCATTCCAAGAGATCTTAGATGGGATCTCATTCTATTCTTCCAGATCTGCAAATTACTTCCATCAAAGTGAGGGACTCCGCTAACATTTATTACATTCTCCATGATGATAAAGGACAGATTCAACACCAGCAACCTTTACGCTCTGATACCACTTGAAGGACCCCGGGACACCCTGATAGGGGAGGGGTGAATCAGGGTGACAACTTTTTATTTTAATGTGATGGATATTGTTCCCATGTTGGTAGGAACTTGTTGAACCTCTACGATTAATATGATCAGAAAGAAAACATTCACATGCACAGATAAGACACAACACTTTTTACTTGGTTCACCACTAAGGGCTACGTCCAAGGAGCATACGCCGACAAGTTGTCGGTCGTACCAAATTCCACAAATCTTCACTAGCTATGGATTACAAAGGTTCGGGAAAAATCACTCTATCCCAGGCTCACTGCCTTTACTAAGGTTCAGGGATAGCTCACTGCTTCCCTCAGGTCACTCCTGTTGACTCCCCCAGGCTCACTGCCCTTAGTGAAGTCACACTTAGTTTATAGACGTGAAGGTATCTTCATCATTGTAAAAGAATGCATCCTCTATTATGTGTAGATGCTCTGTTGAAGTCCAACTCTCACCTGAAGGAGAATCTCACTTTGTGCCGAGGGTACTGGATGATCCTCTAGCTTTCGTGCAGCTTCAAAAGGACGGATGTACTTTAACAACCCTGGCGTGCTTCTCCAAGCTATGGCATGCAAATTTCAGGAATGGAATGCAAGTCACTTGAACAGTACAAACTCAGTGCACAGGTGACACCAACACACTTGCGTGACACTATGTCCTTCAACTCCAAACTTGTGCGACTCTGCACCTTCAACTCCAAAAATGCATTGGTCACGCAACCAACAACCGGCATGCAACCTCTAGTTGTGCGACCCAACCACCACATGCGCGACTCATCCACTTGTGCGACGAGAGCTCAAAAAACCTCTAATTCTTGAACTTTGTTACAAATGAAGAGGGTTGGTCCTATATTTATAAGAAAACTGGACCCCATGCGCGGTGGCGTGCAAGTCTTCCCTCGGCGTGCAGGTTCCGGCGCGCAGCTCATCCTCCCTAGCCTCAGTCGCGCTTCTCACTTGTGCGACCACACTAATACTTGCGAAACCTTCTTTCCTTTTCCATATTTTTAAGTTATGATCTTGAAAAAAAATAGGCGCGCAAGTTTTCAATCCTCCTAGGCATCAGCGCGCAAGTCTGTTCACGGCGCGCAGGTCACTTGTGTGACCAGCCCAGAACTTGCGTAGCCCTTATCCCTTTTCCATTTTCCCATGATCTGATCTTGAAAAACATATGGAGTGCACGTTTTCTCTCCTTCAAGTATACTGTGCACAAGTCTCTTTTCCAGAAACACTTTTCTCCATTTGTCGATTTTTAGGCCCAAAAATTTGGCAAACACTGGGAAATGGTGCCACCTTCAATACTATTGTCTGCTTGAACATTATGATCTCTTTGCTGATACACATTCTGAACTTCCACTGAATATTGACAACAAACACAAACCATACTCCAAATCATGGATAGAAGACCATGGTTCCAACAATTTAAAAAAAGATAAATGGTCTTAAAAACTAGAGTATTATAACACCCATCCTTCCAAATACCCAATTAACCTTAGGTGATAGAGGATATATTTGAGCAGGAAAATATTAGAGACAAGATAAAATTTTTGATTTCATAGGTAATGTATCAGATTCAACATGGAAAAAACTAGTACAAGGTAATTATTTTCAATATAAAAGTGTCAAGTATCAGAATGTAGCATGATTTCTCTGAGATAATAGAGACTATTTTCTTTTTCCATGTTATTTTTCTAAGAAGGGTGTTGGGAGATCACTTAAAAGTTATCACATGTAGGATGAGATTTTTCCCTTTAATTGGTTGAATCATCACCATTGAGTGATGTGGCTATATATTAATACTTATTTACCACATATTTTCCCTTTAATTTTGAGGATTTTGTATCCAAAATATCCTCAACTGATAAATAATTGAATTTGGATCATTTTAATTAGATATTTTAATTATTTAAATGTTTTAATGAAAATATGTGTTTTTGGTGATTAATTAATTAAATTTTCCCTATTTTAAATTTCATTTATTTTAAGAATAAATACTTTGAATGATTCTGATTAAAATTTAACTAAAACAATATTTCAATGTGGTTTTGATAGGGGTTTTAGATATTGAATTTATCTTTTCCAATTTCCATATTTTTTTCATTAATATAAATTTTTTAAAAATATTTTTAATTTATACATATAAATTTGTAAATAGAGAAAATGTGTATGAGTAAATAGAGCCTAAGATCAATCGAAGATAAACCAATTCCAGGCCCATCCCTGAGAAAGAAAATCACCTTGTTCATTTGATTCCATTATAATTGATTTCCTTTGAATCAGAATCTTTACTTACCATATATGAATGTTTGTGGTTGAGTCAACTAATGGACATCGAGATCTGCATTTTTAGTGTGTTCAAAAGAAAGCTTCATCTCTATGTTGGTTGTGTGCAAATGAGTCATTCATAAATATGTTTTCCAGTTAGAATGCCTTTTCAATCAAAATAGGTCAGTTATGATGTTTTTGTGTTTATATTTGATCAAATATGAAGAATTGACTAATAAATAGTAGATATTTGAGGAACTGTTATGTTGAGGATGAGTTTCAATGAACATTGGGTGATGATGATCAAAGTAAAAACTGAATATCAGAGAAAAAATTAAAGGAATTTGTTTGTTAGTAAAATTGATTTTGTTTTTCTTCCTTTTGGATTGTTTTAATTTCTTGAGATGGAGGGACCTCGATGCACCTAATTTCTCCAATTGCAAGAAAAGATCAAAGATCACACCAGGTTATCGATGAATTGGAATTATGGAAACCTATTTAAGATATTTTATCATTGAAACTATTGAATATGAGTGATGAATAATGAATCAAGTGGAAATCATGTGGGATCTGGGTATTGAGGATAAATAAAAAAGTATTTTGTGATTCTGGAAACATGATCCATGTTTGATGAACCGGTGACCTCAAACTTATTGATCAAACAAGATTATAGGTCTCTTTCTTGTCATTTTATTCTTATCTATCTATATTATGTGCTGCTCATATAATTTTCTTTCAATTTTAAAAAATATACTCTTCTTAAATTCTTTGAGGGGAAATGATTCTTTTAGTTTGTTAATAAATTCATGTTCTTGTTTCTTTTTTCAAGACTTCTTTTCATTCTTCTTGGGATTAATTCCTTTAACCCGGTTCTTTTCTATTGATGTGTTGATGGAAGAAAATCGAAATCAATACTATTTTGAATTTTTTTACCCATTTAAATAAATAAACAGATTAAGTGATGAGACTCACTAAATAGACACCCATAGATAAATGGAAGTTTATCTATGAATAACTTTCTGATTTTGAAGTTTTTTAACATAATTTCAAGTACATAATTCTTTCATAAAACTTTTTAGTTATTCTTCCCATTGATATATTTTATACTTGTATCCTACCTTGTAATATTCATATAACATTTTTGACTTCTTAATCATTTTATCCAACCATTCCACTCTGTCATTTTTCACATTTCATTCTCAACACCAATTTCCTTCTGTATTTTTAGCAACTTAAAGATAAATAATCTCTTTGATTACTCACACTCCTTCCCCTGGGTTTATCCTTTATGCTAGTGTAGAAGATATAAATGAAATTTTAATAGTCATGATGAATTTTGGACCTATCAAAATTTCGAACCGTTATTAGGTAAGGATTAGCATTGAGTTCCTTAGGGTGTCTAAAAAATAAATTAAAAACTAAATAAACTATAAAAGGAAAAAATTGTAATCATTACTTTCACTGTTGTTAAAAACCGAAGTTCACAATCCATTGTTCTTAGTGTTTTTTTGAGCATGAAATAATTTTTTTAGATTGTTTGAAGTTGTTTTAGGGACATTTTTTAAACTGAATTTGTGTATTTGTTCTTAGTAAAAAAGGATTATCATGGGGTCAAAATCATCGATTTTAATTTTTTCTGAATGGTGTAGCTATTATGGGCATACTTCTTGGTAGTGTTCTTACAACCATCCATGGAAGCACACTCAACTTGAAGAAAATCGTAATTTTTGTGAGCCTAAACCTGAGAATCAATAAAATGTTGAACAACTATTAATGGAGATTAATTCTAGGCTCTATTAAAACCATGAACATCAAATAAAAAGATTCTAAGAAAGTTTACAATCCCTTGACATCAATTTTATAAGTTATAAAATTTGTTTTTGGAGTTAAAATAAAAACTAAAGAACAAGAAAATTTGAAATAAGTGATTATGAAAATCAATTAGTGGTTTTTGAAAATGATAATACTATGAAAAGATTGGAAGTAACACTACACCATAATATTACATTAGTGGTGGTTTTTGAGAGGTGGTTTAATAAACCACCGTTAAATTTTGTTAGATAATTTAGCAGTAGTTTATTAAAAGATAACTCAATATCTTTTTATTTTTTTAAAAAGTTGACACTTCTCCCCTGACCCATCGATGCTTCACCCACAACCCCCTTAATTCCCATGAACCCTCGTCGTTGTCGATCCCGATGCTCGCCAGTCCCATCCCTCACTGCTGATCCCATCCCTCGCCACTGATCATGTCCCTCATCACTAATCCCAATTCTCACTACCCATCGCTTCCCATCACCTCCATTCCAACCCTCGTCAAGGTAAGGATCATTAACGATGATTGATAAGAGTAAAAATAATATTTTACTACCCTCATATAGTTTTGGAGACTTTTCTATGGGTAATGGATTTGGTTTCATCCTTCGTAAAAATATCATGTTGTAATTTCATTATGACTTATTTGTTAGTACTAGAGTATTTTTGATATATACGTCATGGAAGATATATCAATTTTATGAAGTATTTTTTTGAAAATAAATACTCTTCAAAATTTATGTGGTCTATGCCACAATATTCATTTCAGAGTGAAAATAGGATCATATTATATATTTGAAGTCTTTGGAAATTTGAGGACCTCTTTTTTGTGTAAGGATGTTCACAGTGTAGTTGATTCAGACAAGATTTTCCCAAACACAATAGGTTTATTGCACTATGAATATTTAGATTAATGTTTTAATGGGTGAAAAAATATTTATATCTCCAGACCATAATGATTATTACACTCCACAACATTTCAAGTAGTTAGATTTAACATTTTTTATCCACTCAATCAGACTGTGATGCGTGGTTTCATACTAAAATACGCGGTCTCTTAATAGATTGAACATAAATTGCTGATGCAGAACTATTTAGATCTCAATTTTCCCTTATGGTTAATTTTGTGGTCTATTACGATCCAATGGTTCAAAATAATGTAGGTGTAGTTAGAAATAAGTTTAAATAAGTTATATGTTTTAATTTAAAACGTAAATTCATATCCAGAGAAGAATAAGGTGTCTTTTTGCGATATATAAGGATTCTCAATAGAGATATTGGGAAAGGGAGATGATACCTGATACTGAATGATATAAAAAACATTGTTAGTATTATAAATAGAAGAATGAATATCTGACACAACTATATCTTTTATAATATATGTTAATCAAATACAGTATAATATGATAACTAGTTATGATCAATTTCACTAAAGAATAAGAAATAAAATGGTGAAAATATTTTTTATGCATTTATGTTGTATATTATTCATGAAAGGAAATATTCCTATTTTTTGTTTTGAGGAAAATAAAAAAAATCCATTCATTATTTTTTTTATAAAAAATAATAAGAATTAAACACATGATAGCACATCAATGACTTGAATGACTTCTACTCTCATGATTGAATCTTTAGTTTCTATCTATAATATATAAATTTAATTTTTGGGATGTAATTGAGTGTATAACCCACCAAACTATGTTGTATGATATTCACACTTACAAATTTTCAAGAGACCATAGTGTAAATATCGTTGGGTAAATCTAGTGGTTCAGGTGATCCTAGATAAATCTATATTAGACTAAGGACTAGCCTTCTCACATTGTTATGTGTACTTTACAAATCACTCTACTATTTTTATTTTTATTTTTTTTATGTGTTTTATGAAATAACAAATGTGATACAAGTTAATGTGAAAACCATGCACTCTAAAATTTATTGAGATAAATAGATATTTCAGGTGGTTATGCCCATATATTATTAACTACTTATCACATTAGTATTCTTAGGGTAGATCCTAGGAAATATTCAATTATATGGTTACTCAGTGATTTAGGGGAGTTTTATCTAATTTTATGTTATATCTTTTCCTCTAATTTATTCATTATGGAATCTTTTTTATTTATATTATATAGTTTGGTTACTTAGAAATTTAGGGGAGTTTTATTTAGTGATATATTATATCATTTCCCATAATTTCTTCATTATCGAATCTTTCTTGTTTATATTGTATTTTTATATTCCTTACATAACTATTTTTCTTACCCTTACATGGAATTTATAGTTTGTGTGTTACCTTTACATATGTATCGTTATACCCTTATGCATGATTTTTTATTATTGTTTTTACCCTTATGTAAGCTCTAATTACATTTACATAAGTATTTCTTACCTTTATAAAAGTGATTATTACCTTACATAAGTGTTTCTTACCTTTACACAAGTGTTTCTTACCTCTACACGAGTGTTAAGCTACCCTTAAGAGGCTTGAAAAAAAATTAAGTTACCCTTGGGTAGTGAACTAGATACCTTTAAATATTGTATGGAATTTATTTTTTTCCTTTATACATGCTTTAGAAAATGTTTATTACCCTTATGTGATTTCTGAGTGCCATTATACAGATTTTCTCAATACCTTTACATGAACAGTTTAAGTAAAAGATTAAAATTACACAACTTTAATAGTTACACTTATTCAATGATTAAATTTTTTTTTACCTTTACATATAATTATAATTTACCTATATACAACATGTGTAAAATTCATCTTATCTTTATGTAAGCTTTATATTTTAAAGGTTACCATTACACAAATTATAAAAATTATGAGGTACCTTTATACAGCCTGTGATAAAATTATTTTATCCTTACGTGGGATATATAGGTATAAAATTTATCTATTATATTTAAGTAGTAGTATCCCTCATAATTTTTAATGGTTTAAATACTTTGTCACTAGAAAATGATACCAGGAATGAAATACATTGAGTGTTTTTGAATTTGGTCATGATACTTTAAACAGTAATATGTTTCTATTTTAGTTTCTAACTTTTGGGTTTTAAATGTATGATGAAGAATTGGGAAACACCCATGTGTATAAGATTCAATGGATTTCTAATGAATATTATCCATTTTTGTTTTGTCAATAAATAGAAGCTAATGAATGAATTGGATAAAGAATAACAAATACATTCATAACTTCATGGATTCATTATAATGATTTGTTGAGGCATTTCTAGTTTCCTTATATTTCCTTGATCTATATCAATTAAAAAAGAGTCAATGTTCACTACTATACACAAGTTTCTTAATCAACATATTCTAATAATCCAAATAGTTTTATTATTTTTCAAAGGTGTCTATAATGCTTATTTAACAGATGGTTATACGTACATTTAAAAGGTAGTGTATAGTTATTTATCATATTCATATTTCTTTAACTAGTATATATGAATCTCTTTTTCTATTTAGTAATAGTTATGTTTTTTAATTTTTTTATAATGTGTAGGCACATTGTGATATATATGGATAAAATCTGGATCACATTACTAAGGAACACACCTCAATATGCTAAGGGTTTGGAGGATTTTTTAGTTTTTTCAATTTCCAATCGATCTGTTGATGAGAGAATAATATGTCCATGTCTAAAATATATATTTAGAATATGATTAAAGAGATATGAATTTTATAAACACTTGATATTGAATAAATTTTGTAGTTATAATTTGTGTTGGATTTGGCATGGAGAATCAAACATTACAAAAAGATTTATCACTGATGTCAATCCACAAAATGAGCTCCCAACTTCGTTGACAATAGAAAATGAAATTCAAAACCATATAAATTATGCATTCGGCATTGAAAGGAACCAAAATCAACATCAAAACAAATCAAAACAATCAATTGTGGGTGATAGAAATAGAAATATGACAAGTGATGTTTTTGAGACTATAGGACAACCAGATCAAGATTGTAACATATCATTGGATCCTCCTCTTGATTATGTAGAGACTAATGTAAGAGAAAACTTCACTGGGTATAAATATGTGTTTCATTGTATATTTGATGATGGAAATCAAGAGTTGTATAGTGGTTGTTTGAAATATTTAAAACATTATTTTCTACTGAAGTTTTTCCATATGAAATGCCTATGTGGAATTACAAATAAGGTTATGTACATGATATTGGAATTGTTGCTTAATTTATTTCCTGAAACAAAGATCCCTGGGTCTTTTTATGATATGAAAAAAGTTTTTAACAAGATTGGTATGAATTATAAAAAAAATACATGTGTGTCTCAATGATTTTATGCTTTATTGGGTAGAGGATTCAAGAGGACAGGATTACAGAAAACATTCTTCTTCAAGATGGGAGTCTCTGGGTGATGTTGGAAGTCTCAATAAATATACTACCATGAAGAAGAAGAAAAATAATACACATGTAAAGGTTTTGAGTTACCTTCCATTAAACCCACAATTGAAAAGATTATTTATGTCATCGAAAATTGTCGAACACATGAAGTGGAATTCTATAAATAATAACAACGATGGGTTAATGAGACATACAAGAGATTCAAAATTATAGAATGCATTTGATTCATTAAATCTAAATTTCTCATCTGATCCTATGAATGTTCAATTGGGATTGGATACCTATGGATTCAACCCATTTGGTAGTTTGAGTACTAGTTATAGCATTTGACAGGTTGTTTTGATCCCTTAAAATCCTTTTTTACGGATACATATTCAACAAACATCTTTTATCATTTCGATAATTATTCATGGAAAAAAAATTCCTTGAAATGGTATTGATGTATTATTGAAGCCTTTAATAGAATAATTATAGGATTTATGGAGAAAATATGTTGATACATATAATGAATCTTCTAGAAAAAAGTTCAAAATGAATGTTGCTCTAATATGGACCCTTAGTGACTTCCCTAGACTTGGGAATTTATCTAGTCAGAACACATACATAGGTTTGTATTATCCTATTTGTAACATTGATTTTGAACCTAAATGGCTACCTCACTGTATAAAATGGTTCTTCTTGTGTCATCGAATATTTCTTAACTCATATCATAGATTTCAGCTAAACAAGTCAAAATTTAATGGTTTCATTGATCGTAGACCACCTCCAAAGTTGATAACAGGTTCTAAAATATTGTTACAACTTGGAAATTTTGAAATAAAAATTGAAAATGTGCTTCATTTTAATGATAGTGCGAAATGATTTCTAAGTGAAACATCAAGTGAAATTAGAAAGAAACAGTGGAAGAAAAAAAGTATATTCTTCAAACTTCAATATTGGGAATTTAATTTCTTGAGTAATAATATTGATGTGATGAATATTGAGAAGACGTTTTGTGAAAATTTGATCTTCACATTGCTTAATGGTCATGGAAACTCCAAGGATCATCTCAATGTGTGAAAACACTTACAAGAAATGAATATGAAGCGTGATCTCTATCCATATGAGAATGGAAGGTATGCTACAGTAATTTTTACATCGAAAAATAGGGATAAAGATACATTCCTTCAAATTTTAAAACATGTGAAAGTATATGATGGGTATTAAAGTAAAATATCAAGGTGTTTTGACTTAAATCATCATAGGTTACATGGATTAAAAATCCAAGATTCAAAAATTTTGTTACATTAGTTACTACTATTGGCATTGCGTACATTATTACCTGAAAATGTCACTGCTATTGTACACCAATTATTTATATTTTTCATAAAATTATGTAAGAAAACGCTAAATCAATTTTGTCTGGAAACCCATTAGGAGATATTTTTATTGACCCATTGTGCAGTGGGTATGATCTTTTCTCTGTTGTTTTTTACTATCATAATGCATTTAACTGTGCATTTGGTTGAGGAAGGTGAATTAGGTGGTCTCGTACATTATCGATCGATGTATCCAAATGAGAGGTACTTTATTTATATGTTTTTCATTTCAATAAACAATTATTGGAACATCATTAAAAACATAATTATGTTTTATTATTTTATTTCACAGATATCTTAGGAATATAAAATCTTACATGAAGAATAAAGTTCAACCTGATGACTTTATTTTTGAAGGATATTTGGTAGAGGATTGTCTTACCTTTTATTCTAGATACTTGTATTAAATTGAGACAATATTAAATTGAGTTTTACATTTTCATGATATGTCGAATCAATCTAAAATACACAGGAAATCAAAAATCATTCTTGATATTGGTCGATCGGTTGGGAGGAGCTCAAATGTTGCATTGACAGAAATAGAAATATTACAAGAACATAGATATGTGATACTAAATATTGAAATTAAATATCAATTTATGGAAGAGTTGAGGATAAAAACAAAGTGATGAATGAGAGTAAGAACACGAAATGAGAAATATATAACAAAAGATGTTAATAAAAAGATTTTAGAATGGTTTGCATGACATGTAAGTTCATAAATATTTCAATCATTACAAATATTAGTTTGACACATTTATTTTGTAAATCTAATAATGTATATTACTTTTTTCAGAACATTAATACTGATACTCAAGCACAATTTTAAGAAGATTTAATGTTTCTTGCTTGAGGTCCTCTAAAAAGAAAGAAAGTTCGATGCTTACAACATGAATGGATTTTTATTTCGTACAGTCAATTGGGAAGAGGATTTGAATAAACAGAATAGTATCATATTTACATTTTATGAAGTGGAATACTATCAAAAGTTGACTGATATTATCTAATTAAACTACCACGGGCATTTTTTTAGTTGTTTTATTCAAATTAAATTGGGTGGATATTATCAGGGGTGTTTAAAGAGATTATTTAAAATTTACTTATGTGAACTTATCTCGCATTATGGATGTTGGTTACCGTGAAATACATGATCCATATACCTTATCATCTCAAGATAAAATGTTATATTATGTGAAACATGTCATGGATGAAGGGTGGAGTGTATTTTCTCACGTAAAACAAAGATATTTGTATGATATGGGTCATGAAGTGTAAGATTTGACCTATGACATTAAATCCCATCAATAGCAAGAAGTAGGCTTGTTTTTTATCCTGATATTGAAAATATTAATCTTACAAGAGTGGATTAATTAGATAAAGTAATGATAGAATAGGAAACTGACATGATTGAAGAATAAAATGATTGTATGTGCAGTTATCTATTCATTTATCAACCACTTAGGTCATTTGTGAAGTCATTTATTATCATTATTATGTATATTTGGTTTTTTAGTACTATGCATCTATTATCATTCCTATTTTTTCTGCACGAATTTTTATAAATATATGTCTTTAACTTAATTTTATTTTATTAAATGGCAGGAATATTGAAGAAGTGTTATACTCGCACTACATGGTCAAAGAGTTTTTAGAAGCAGATCGACTCAAGTAATCATTTCATTAGTTTAAATATTTATAAGAAAATATTATCTACTTAATATATTAAATTGTTGATTTATCTTTTTTTTAATGTGGTCAAAGATTTTAGGCCACCAAGCATCCTGAACAGAAGTGTGGTTGAATGTTCATAAAAATATGATAGGAGTTTGGTTAATGATTATGCCAAAGAAGATGGGGTATGAATTCATTTTTCAATATAATAACTTATTATTCGTTTTCACTATGTAAATATATATCACTTCTAATATGACTGATATTTGATTTATTAGTAAAAATTGAATAAATATGGAATGTCAATCCCACACAATCCTACTCATTCTCCAAGGATAACTCGATTGGTAAAGTCCTTAGGAAGGAGCATCCTGGTCGAGTGTGTGTGGGGGGTTTGGGACCATTACCTTAGGAGGTCTTTTGTAGGAAAATGGAGATTTCAAGTGATGAATGGTGGTGATAAGGTAAATAAAACAAATTCAAAGTCATTTAGTTCACAAAATTTTATTTATTTTATGTTTAAGTATAAATATACAAAATTGTTTAATTTTCAATATAATTATCTTAAAGGTTCCAGTAGCAGGAAGTAGAGACGGAGATGGAGAGGGTAACGAGCAGAGTTCATATTTGGTCAACGATTAGTGGGGAGGGTTTTTTCATGTATCAGTATGTCTAATGTGGTAATTATTTAACTTTTTCTTATATTTTAGATGGGATCATGACAATGGGATGGTATGTAGAATGATGATGTAGAAAGGAAGTATTTTGATGATGGTTTGATGTAAGGGACAAGATTTGATAATCAATGTGTTTTCATTTATGATATGATAGTCTCTGTGATGTTTTTATAATTAATGTTATATCTAATAACCTTATGTTTTGATGTTGAATTGTAGGAGTATTCAACTTTAAGTAGTGGATAATGAATCAAGGAAACACAAATGAAATTACATGGGTTGAGTTTCTTGAATTATTTAGGAAGTATTTTATTTTCCTTATACAAGTTGATGAATATATAATGAAACCTAAAATTATATAATAAGTGGCCGAGATGAATTACATGAGTTATGATTCACAATGTTTGTAAAAGTGGGGGGGTGAGACAATCACTTAGAGTTTAAGAAAGGATCTATGCTTTGGGTTGGGTAGTTTTATCTATCTTAAAATCAGTGAGTTGATTATTATTATTATTATTGTAAAATGGTATGGAATCATTAATACATATTTCCAAGGGTTTATTATGCTTCTGAATATTTTATGGGTTATAAGCATTGCTTTGGTTTCTCTCGATGGAGTGGCCCATATTTTAGATGTATCCCCCATGGCAGTAATATTTCTAGATGTTTTCTTGATTAGAAGAAGTGGTATTGAATTTGATCTTTTCCTTGAGAGTATTGAAGGTGTGTTCATAATTTTTGAGAGGTATTTCCCTATAATAGTTACTCTTTATAAATCCATTATTACTTATTTTTTTATTGAGGAATAAAATCATTTTATAGGTTTATAATGAAATGGATAATGATTTCTTAAGACTTTATTTTTTGTCTTTTGGGTGTTGGGGGTCATGGGGGGAAGTTTGGTGGGAGAATGATGGAGAAGGTATTGGTTCTACCTAAAATTTCAATTGAGAAATTTTATCACACTATGACCGAGTGTGTTCTTCCATGGCCAATAAGGCTATGACATATAATGAGATATTTTGGAGTGAGGATTAGGACATTGGGTTTTGATGTTGTTCTGTTTAGCTTGTGGTAAATTATTTGTGGTATTAGGAGTTCAATTAGAGAATGATAATTAAGATATTATTGTTGGGTTCCCTTATTTTTGGGAATATGCATTATGTTGCATCATGACCATGGTTATTAAATCATGATTCATAAGTTTTATTTTCTTGGTCTTGTGTGAAATGTCATGAACCCTGGGGGTTTTGTCGTTGATGTTTTTTGGGGTGGATCATGAATAAGGTACATAAACATGATCTGAAAAATGATTCTTGGAATTTGATTATGGTGGCATGGTTGTAGTCATTACACCACGACCTTCCTTTTTTATATTGAAATTAAGATAGTTCATGGTGTTGTTTTGGATGTAGGTTTAGGGATTCAGAACCTGCAACTTATTTTTTGTCATTCATGATATAACGGAAGTTTAAACCACCGCTAGATAAAATTTTTATCATGGAAGTTTAAGACACTATGAAATTATGGTATTTTTTAGGGTTGTGGTTAAAACTACTGCTAAATATGAAAAATTTTGACTCATTAGTGGTTTCATTCATATTAGAGGCAGTTTTTTGGTAAAAGGTTTAGACTTTAGGGGCGGTTAAAACCACCGCTAAATTGCAGTTATTTTTAAATACAAAACCACCTCTAAAACTAAAAAACCACCACAAAATACATGTTATATTAAGCTTTCTATAAACCGCCACTAAATGGAAGAATCCATCGCATTTTGATTGCCTACACCAATTTTAGCAACAGTTTTTTGGAAATTGTTGTAGAACTATTTAGCGGTATTTTAAACCACCACAAGATAAAAACCCACCATTATACAGGCATTTTCTCATAGTGTAGGATAAACTAGTGAAAAAGAATCTAAGAATAAGGAAATTTTCAAATAAAAATTATATCGTTTCATTCAAAGGTTTTAAAAGTGGAAGAATAGAAACATCACATTTCTAAGTTTCCACTTAAACTAGAAAACGTTATAGGTTTTAGGGATATGATATCTTGGGTTAAGGATAATATTGAAAATGAAATATTAAATAATAATAAATATTCAACCTATTTTTTTTAATAATGAGAAATGGGATAAAGCTAAAAGTTGAAGAATTCGAGGGACAGAACACCAATATGGAAAACATTTATTTTGAAATTGAACTTCAATGTAACCTCCCTTATTTTAAAAGAGTGTGTCAAATAATCTTCCAAATGAGTCTTGATGAAGAGGAATAGGCAGTAGATTGTGAACTTTTATCAAAAGAAGAACACTCATGTAGGATCAAAATGATATAGATTTTAGTATCAAAATAATGATGTAGATTCTCAATATAAAATAGGGGTGAATTGTATACTTTAAATAATTCTTTTGGAACTTTTAAAGATGGTAATTTTTAACAAAGTTAGACAAGGTAAATTCACAAGACCTCTATGTTCAAAAAACTTGCTTGATTCTAGAAATGTGGTTCTGAAAATGAAACTTAAGAAAAGTTTACAAAGATAAAGATTCTACCTTAAAGGGTATAGAATCTCACTAATCAGAGTAAAAGTATAAGAAAGTATAGGATGGTTATACTTTCCTAAAAAACCAAAATGCAGTGGAAAACATGAAACAATAAAAGTAACAAGTAGTAAATATTTTAACCCAAAGATAAGGGTATCCAACAAACTTGGATAAAGGTCCCTTGATTTATGCTTTCAAGAAAGTCTGTCTTACCCACACCAGGGTAAGCCCTCAATATGAATATAGGAGTATGTCTTGCTATCCCCGTAAGCCCTCAAACGTCAAGGTAGTCAGCACCTCTCTCTTCCTATCCTTGAAAGCTCTCAAATGTACTCAGAAATATTCGGAGTCACACAAAACAATTATGAACAAGATTTTCAGTACACACAAAGTAATAAATTCATTCTCTCTAGAAATCACATCAGCAGCATGTAATCTCTAGATTAATCAACAGTTCATCAAAGTAGTGAGTTCTTTCATATGAGATCCTATTTATAGGCACATCTTCAACGGTCGGTTCCCTCCTCCAATGGTCATATTTTTCCTTGAATTTTAGAGGGACCTATACACGTGTCACTCAAACAATGGTTAGTTAGTAACTAAATGCACGAGATCTTTTTATAATTAAAACAAGTGTAAGCAAAATATTGGTTGCTTAACCAAAAACAATTATTCAGAATGTAAAGAAAATAATAGTTTGGAGTCTAACCAAAAAACCATTCAGTGTTTATAATACATGGATATTCTGATTATTTCCTCAAACGAATCAGAACCTGAATTCTATATAATTCCAGAGTCTAAATTTTAAGGAAATTCAGAGTCTAAATTCATAGAATTCAGATTCTGAACTCAAGAAGTTTGGAGTCTGAATTCAGAGAATTTGGAGCCTGAACTCAGAAAGTTCGGCATCTAAATTCAGAGAATTTGGAGTCTAAACTCAGAAAGGTCGGAGTCTGAATTCAAGGAATTCGGAACCTGAATTGGGATCCTGAAAATAGAATGCTCTATATCTAAGTATTTATAAAATTATGAGGTTTTGGTTACGAAACTGAATTTAATACTTAAAAGAAAAACGAGTTGGATTATAATATGAACAATGAAAACATGGTAAGGAAAAATTTCCTTGGGGGAGGAAAATTTTCCTTATGAATATAAAACTTATGGAAAATAATTTTTCCTTAAGATAGAGTATTTATGATTTTCAAAACAAGAAGGAATGGAAAAGTCATAAGGGAACCTTATGGACTCAACAATCTTCACCTTTTTGGAAATCACAAACATCCTTATGAAAAAATAATATAAGGACTTAGAAAATATTTTTTTGGAATTTGAAAATAAAACTTATCTCCCTTACCACGTGAGAAAATATGGATACGACTAACTCTTCTTTAAGATTTGGAAACACTAAGGATCGTATTCTTGATTTCTGAATTGTGACTTAGCATTTTATTGCATATGAAAATCTTCTTGGATAAGAACGCCCCCTTAGATGAAGTCCCCATTAGGGAAATTTATTATTTTACATTATATTCTTTTTTATAATTCTATTCTTCCCCTTTGTTATTTTCAAAAAGGAATATGAGAATGAAAAAGGAAATATGGTACCTGAAATATTAGTACTAAACAACCAAAAATAAAGAGAAAACCAAAATTTAATTACGATTGGAAAAAAATAAACGAAAGTAATACAACAAAAGATTAGAATTGAACATGATTATCCTTCCTTCTCCTTAGGAGTCAACTTCTTTACTATGGTTTTGTGCTTCTTGAGCTCCTTGTGATCTTCCTCTGCTCGTTTGAGAAGCTGATCCTGGTCTTCAGTTTACTTCTCTAGGGCTTTGATTTTTTCTTCCTGAGCCATAAAATATTTGGTCTACCCCTTTAGAACTTCTTCTTTCTTAGTAAATTTTTCCTCAAGTTTGATTCTAATATCTCTTTACCTCTTCCAACTCTAAGAAACTGAATATAAATTCCCATTCAGATCTTTTACTTCTTGCATCCGAGAATTTTGTTCCAAAGTTAGTTTTTTCAGAAAACTAATTGGGAGATCCTTTATCTTCACATATTCGGTGTCAAATGAATCCTTGAAACTTTATTGGAACTAATAAATAAATCTCATGTCTTATATATTTTTCTTTGACCAGCTGGTCATCTTCTTGTAACTTCTTTTTTGGGCTTCGTAGTTTATGGAAAAGGTTTTGAAATCAGCCTTAATCTTGATGAACTTATCCCACACCATGGATACTGAATCTGATTTTTGATTAAAGGACTGTTGAAGCATCTGGAATCTAGAGTCTGTACTAGGAAATATTGGAATAGTTACAACAAGCTTCTTTAAGGACTGGACTACGAAATCGTGTCCCAAAGAGGATGATTCCGAATCAAAAAAATTTCTTGGTGAGGATTCTTTTTCTATATCAGCAGCTTTCCTATTTAAAGAACCACCAGCGTCTTTCTTCTTAACCACAACCTTGGTTGGTGTATCAACTACCACATGATTTCCCTTATCAGTTTTCATAATTGATTCCTTTTCATCAAGAGATTCATGCCCACAATCAGATAGCTGTACAATTTTATCTTCATCTATCTCTTCCTTCTCAACTTTTGCCTTTGCATCATCTAGGTGGATAAAATATTTATGGATTATTTCTTCTTCATAAGGTTTATCTACTTCATCTTTATCCTTCTCTGCATAATTCCCAGGAGTAGCAAGATTTGATGATTCAGCTTGAGAGGTTATGAAAGATAATTTCTTGGAAGGGTTATCCTTCTCATGAAAATACTCTACTTGTTTTATCATGTCTTTAGTATTACCATTGCCTTATTCTTCTTCTTCTTCTTCCAATACATTTTCTTGAACTTTTTTCAGAGTTACAAACTTCTTTCCTGGAGTCTCTGGTAAAGGTTTTATGAGGAAGGATTCTGGTAACATAAAATTTTTGGAAGATTTATTAGCAGCCTTCAGAAGGGATTGAACTATTTCAGGCTCAGACAACTTCCTATTCTAGTTATTCTCTTTCTCTTGATTGTCAAGTTATTCTACTTCCTTCTCCCTCAAATATTTTGCTTTAGTAGGTTCCAAGACAAACTTAGGCTCCCCTTCTTTCTAATTTTTCTTGTCTTCTCCCCACATTGCTACAACTTCATCAGGATAGGATTTTTGTTTCTTTGGATTTGGAGGTCCATTTGAAAAATTTTAAAATTGAAGAATGATGTAAAGGAAAGTAGAATATGAATAGATTTAAGTCTATCTACTGGAGAATAGATTTCTTCATAGTCTATTCCTTCTTGTTGATTATAGCCTTTAGCAACCAATATAGCTTTATTTATTACTATGATTCCATTTTCATCACATTTATTTCTAAAGACCCATTTTACTTTAATAACAGAAGTTTCCTTAGGTCTTTCAACCATGTTCGAGACTTTATTCCTTTCAAATTCATTCTGCTCATCTTGCATAGCTTTTATCCAATGATCATCACATAAAGCTTCATCAGTGCTTTTTGGCTCTAATTGGGAAAGGAATGCTAGATATTCTACTTCATTTATTAAGGAACTTCTAGTCATTATAGGTTGATTTACATCACCAATGATACTATCACGAGATTATTCTTAAGAAACAACTTATTTGGGTTTTGTAAAACCTGTTCATCAACATAGGGTAGGAAGTCTTCTAGGGTAAATGCTTTAGAAATATTTTCTTGAACATTTTCCTTATTAGAAAGATCTTCTAAGAAAGGATGATAATGAGTTTTTGAAAACACATCTGAAGATGTATGTTTAGGTTGTTTAAAAACAAAAGGATAATTTTCATCAAATTTGAGATGTAGTATTTCTTCAATAGTAAAAGTGTTTTTATTGAAAACTCTATAAGTCTTATAGGTAGTGGAGTAGCCTATGAAAATTCCTTCATCATATTTTTGTGTGAATTTTGGTAGATTATCTTTAGTATTAACAATGAATACCTTCCAACTAAAAACCTTGAAGTAGAAAAGTCTAGGTTTTCTACCATTCCATAACTCATAAAGAGTTTTATTAAGAAAAGGTCTAATCAAAAAAATGATTTATAGTATAACTAGAAGTACTTACAGCTTCAGGCCAAAAATGTTTGTCTACCGAATATTCACTCAACATGGTTCTTGTTATCTCTTGAATAATTATATTTCTTCTTTCAACAACACCATTTGGTAGGTGTTCTAGGTGCTGAGAAGTTATGAGTAATGCCTTTTCTACTAAAAAAGGTTTCAAAATACTAATTTTGAAATTCACCTCCATGATCACTATGAATATTTATCAAAGGAAGGTTTTTTACATTTTTAACTTGGGCTCTAAAACTTTTGTAATAAGAAAATGATTCATATTTGTTTGCTATAAAATATACCCATGTAAATCTAGTGTAATCATTAACTAAGATAAGTATATAATATTTGCCTCCAATGATTCTAGTTTGTGTTGGACCAAAAATATCTATATTCACTAACTATAATGCATCAGTGGTTGAGACTTCACCGACCAATTTAAAACATTATTTATGTTGCTTTTCATATTGAAAGGGATCACAATCTTTTGAAAAATCAAATCAAAGCTCCAATAGATCGTTAACTAGTCTTTTTATAGAGAGATTTCATAGGTTCCTAAGATTAAAGTGTCCAAAACTTCTATTCCACAACCAAGAATGATCTTCCATTGCACTAAGTCAAAGTAGGTATTGGCTCCTAAGGTATTCTAAGTTTAGTGTGTAAACATTATCTTGCCTATGGGAAGAAAGAATAAACTCTTCCTTGGAATTTTGTACTAAGCACTTTTCATTCCTACAATTAATAAGGTAACCTTCATTACATAATTATCTTATGCTAATGATTTTATGATTATGACCCTTAACAAAAAAAACATTTGAAATCAAAGCTTTTCCAAGTGGAACAATGTTACTTATACCAATAATTTATCCCTTAGCATTATCTCTGAAAGTTACTTTTTCTCCTATCGTTTTGATAATATTTTCAAAGAATTTTTTGTTACTAGTCATATGCTGGGTACATCCACTATCCATGTTCCATGTATTGATATTGTTACTTTCTTTAGTTTCCTAAAAATAAGAGTGTTAGACTTTCGGAACCCAAACTTTCTTGTATCCGGAAACTTCAGAAAGAAAATTTTTAGGTATCCACATTTTCTTTGAAAAACAGGATTTATTAAAACCTAAAGACTGTGTTTTATTTAAGGGAAAATTTGTTTCCTAGTTTCAACCACATTGACATTTAGTGCAGAATGGACGACTTTGAGGAACAAAATAATTTTTAATAAAAACCGGATTTGAACGTGTATAACCAAAACAAGAATTATTCCTTAGAGGTCAAATTTTGGAATACATCTTATAAAAGTTTTCCTTTACATAAAGTTTGAAAAACACTTCCTCAAGGAAAATATTTCAGACATTAGTCTAATAACTAAGTTCTTATTCTCAAATACATCAGTTTTTGTACTAGAGTTAGGCTCGAAAACATTTTTCTTAGAAATTACATTTTCTAGATCCTTATAAAGTTTATCCTTCTTAGAATTAACTTCCTCAAGGGTTTTTGAAATACTTTAAAAATAAAGGGTTTTCTTATCAAGGTCTTTTAAAAGATCTAATATTTCCTTAGTAAAAATAGAAATCCGAGAATTTTCCTTATCAAACATTTTCTTGACATTAGAATTTTCATTCTCAAGAAGCTTAGAAAACCCAGAAACTTCTTCATAGGTAGGTAAACTATTATCTTCATCAGAAGAAGATTATTTATCAAAGGATTCATTATATTTACTATCACTATATTTATAATTCAAGGATACATTGGTGATGGATTCATTATTGTGTACCTTTTCCATTAAACAATTATTTTCAATAGGTAGTCTGGCTATTAGACCAAGATTCTTTTGTTCAGAAGATTCATAATCTGAGGATTCATCTGAAGAGTCTCCACCATTGGAACTCCATGATTCATTATCTTTCAAAACTTTATTAGCTTTAGCTTTTTAGTACTTAATTCTATTTATCTTAGAATTCCTTTCCTTTCTATCTTTTCTCTTAAGCATAGGACAATCTGGGATTATATGTCTAGCTCATTTGCATTCATAATAAGTGACTTCAAAGTCTTTCCTATCCTTTCTTTCTTTCTTCTTGTATCTATACTGAAAGTCTTTCTTCCCAACTATCTTGTTCATCCTTTGTGCAAGATTAGATAGTTCATTATCAGAATGTTCACTTTCACTTGATTCAGATAAAATAGTAATCTTCTTAGACTTAGATCTTATAACTCTCTCAGAAGTCTTGGATATCATATGATTAGCGGTGGTTGTAAAAAAACACTTACATTCACATTCTTCTTCTTAAAATTGCCAGCATATTTATTTATTCTAGTATCATGTTGATAAAGAGTTCCAAAAATATCATCAAGAGTAATCTATGAGACTTTCCTACTCTCATCTATAGTTGTTCTCTTAGATTCCCACTCATTAGGCATGATGTCTATAATCTTATCTACATGTGCCTCATTGTCCAAACCTTTTTCACCCATGGATTATAAGCTGTTGACAATAGTCATTAATATATATTGTACCTTATATATAGGTTCTCTATAAGGAAGGAAAAAACCATGGTACTCATCTCTAAGAATAGCTCTTCTAGTTTCAATAACATTTGAAGTACCAAAATGTGTAACATCAAGATTCTTCAAAATACAATTTGCGGCTTCACAAGAAGAAATCTGGTTGTATATATTCATGGTCATGGAACATGACAAAGTATTGAGTACCTTATAGTTTAGTTGATATTTTGACTTCTCTTGATTAGTAAAAGTTTTACTTCTTTATCAGGAATATTGTAATCTCCAGTAAGCATGACAAAGTTTTCCACTCCAGTATTAATAACAAAGGTCTTCATACAATCTCTCCAATGTTCGTAATCATTCCCATAAAAAATAAGTGGTCTAGTAGGATTAATATTGTATATGGAACCAACATTCATTACTACCATCTTAAAGAAAATGTATCCACACAAACTTGTCAGTAATAAAAGTTTGTAAACAAGGATAAAAATATCCTAATAAAGGGAAATATAGAACAATGAAAAACTTGAGCACGAAAATTTATATGTGAATATAGGTATTTCAGAGACCTCCTCTGATACCAATTGTAGGATTGGTTTAGAGTATGAGGTAACCACCTCTGATACCAATTGTAGGATCGAAATGATACTGATTGTAGTATCGAAATAATGATTTAGATGCTCAATATAAAAGAGGGGGGTGAATTGTATACTTTAAAGAATTACTTTGGATCTTTTAAAGATGGTAATGTTTAACAAAGTTAAACAAGGTAAATTCACAAGACCTTTTAGTTCTACAAACTTGCTTGATTTCAGAAATGTGGTTCTAGAAATGAAACTTAAGAAAAGTTTTCAATGATAAAGATTCTACTTTAAAGCTTATATAATCTCACTAATCAGAGTACAAGTATAAGAAATTATAATATAGTTATACTTTCCTCAGTAACCAAAATGTAGTGGAAAAATTGAAATAATACATGTTACAAGTAGTAGACCTTTTAACCCAAAGATAAGGGTATCCAAAAACCATGGATAGAGGTCCCTTGATTTATGCTTTCAAGAAAGTATGTATTACCCATACTAGGGTAATCCCTCGATATGAATATTGGAGTCTGTCTTGCTATCCCAGCAAGTCCTCGAACTTCAAGGTAGTTGGAACCTCTGTCTTCCTATCCCCAGAAGCCTTCGAATGTACTCATCAACATTCAGAGTCGCACAAAGCAATTATGAAAAAGAATTTCAGTAAACACAAACCAATAAAGTATCTCTATCTAGAAATCACTTCAGCCGCATGTAATCTATAGATTGATCAACCATTCATCAAAGTTGTGAGATCTTTCAAATGAACTCTCATTTATAGGCACATCTTCAATAGTCGGCTCCCTCCTCCAATGGTCATATTTTTCCTTGAATTTTGGAGGGACCTGTACATGTGTCACTCAAACAAACGTTAGTTATTAACTGAATGCATGACATCATTTTATAACTAAAACAAGTGTAAGAAAAATATTGGTTGCTTAACCAAAAAAAATTATTCGGAATGTAAGGAAAATAAAAGTTTGGAGTCTGACCAAAAAACCATTCGGTGTCTATAATATATGGATATTCAGATTCTATATTCAAAAGAATTCAGAACCTGAATTCTAAAGAATTCTAGAGTCTGAATTTCAAGGAAATTTAGAGTCATAATTCATAATAATTCAGAGTCTAAACTCAGAATGTTCCGAGTCTAAATACAGGGAATCTGAAGTCTAAACTTAGAAATTTCAGAGTCTGAATTCATAGAATTCGGAGTCTGAACTCAGAAAGTTCAGCTTCTGAATTCAAAGAATTTGGAGTCTGAGCTAAGGATGTTCGGAGTATAAGTTTAGAGAATTCGGAACCAGAAATTGGATCCAGAAAAAGAATGGTCTATATCTAAGTATTTCTAAGATTCAGAGGTTTTGGTTATGAAACTGAATTTTATACTTACAAGGAAAAAAGAGTTATATTATAATATGAACAATGAAAACATGGTAAGAAAAATTTTCCATGCGGAAGGAAAATTTTCCTTATGAATATAAAACATAGGGAAAACAATTTTGCCTTAAGATAGAGTTTTGTGATTTTCAAGAAAAGATGGAATGGAAAAGTCATAAGGAAACATTATTAACTCAAAAACTCATTCCTCACTCCTCCCACTATTTATTCCCTTTTAGAATTTAATGATGATTGTGGGTCAAATGTTAATAAATTAGGGAAGGATTAATTAAATCAAGAAATTTCATGATTTATTTTCAATATGAGTGAATTAGTGTTTTCCTTCCCTTAGGTTGAAATAAAAATACCAAAATTTATTTCATTTCACTCAGGGGATGAATTTTTGGAACTTGAACTTGAAGATGATCACAAACAAGTTGGTTTAAGAAGAGATGGTTGTTAAGATGTAGTGATAAATGGTTTCCTTTTTCAGTTGATGAATGTTTATAAGAAAATTATTGCTTAACAAAAACTAATTTTTAATGTTTTCATGATGATTAAAAATCAATTCTTCCATGTTCTTTAATTTTTTACTCAACTATTTTAGCTTTTTAAATTCACTTAGAAGTTGAACGTAACTTGGAAGAGGATTTATTTTTTATTACCAAAGATTCAAAAACAACTCAAAGAATCATTATAAAAACATCTTCATATATATTTTTTCAACACTCATCCATATGAACCTTTTTATTTGAGAACTTATAGGTGGAATTGAGAAAGAGAGTATTGAGGATCATACCACACCTCTAGAAACACCCTATAAGTTTTCCCTTCAAGAAGGATTTAAATACAATTTTTTTTAATCATTTCCAAAAGTGGACAGAATTTTTTCCCTAAATGTTAAGAAAAGTATTCAAGGGGGGATTAGTTATAAAGATGTTTGATAATTTTTTTATTGCATTAGAATCCAACAAAATTAAATTGTATCTAAAAAATACAAAGCACACATTCGATGGTTCCGAACTAGGAGACTACACCTTCCATCATACTTTTATTATATGTAAAGGGAAGTCTAGAAGAAGACTATAAATTTATTACTACATTAGAGGAAACCCAAGATTTTATTTATTTCAATTCTTCCCCTTTTTTTAGTTGTTAAAAATAAATAATATTCACCCCTCTTTTCCACTTTTCAACCTCATGGTGCAAGGAGGAATTCATTTTTTGTCCTCACACTAGGAGATTCAATTCATTCACTCTTATTTCATCTTGACCATAGTTTTATTTTTAATTACCTTTTATTATTTTATTCTAATGTACAGTTAAATTTAATATTTTAGGTGCTTCATGGATGCAATCAGGATGGTTTTTATAGTGAGGACAGTAAATATCATGGAATCTTTTCTTTGTATAAAGTTCTAATTGCCATGGGAGTATTCAAATTTTTACATATTTTTCAATGTTATAAATGTTAAAACTTGTGCATTATTCCCCCACTTAATTAGTTTTTTCTTGGTTGAGATATGTGTTTTGGATGATTTAAAATTTATTCATGGGTAAAAACTAAGTGTTGGGGAAGTTTATTTAACTATTGAATTTGGATACATACCTGTTCAGTTTTAAATAGATGGGTGTTATGCTTGTTTAAGTATATGGTTTTTGAAAACCATTTTAAAGTAGCATTTAAACCCTGTTTTAACACCCAAAATATTTTATTTAGATTTTTTTGAGGACTTTGTAAATTGTTTTTAAAGTGTTTTTACATGATGAATTTTGAAGAATTCCTACAGTTTTTTGCTACTATTATAAATCTTTGTATACTAAAATTACGGCTCTATATTCTTATATTTTTTATATTTTGTAAACCATTTTTAAGATCTTAGTATTAGAATGAATATTTTCCAAAAAATATTGTTCTCTAAAAATTTTAATTAGAAACCTAGTGGATATATTTTTTCATGATTTGAATTTTTAATTTAAAATTTTTTTGGTACTAAATGTGATTTTGAGCATTCTGGTAACCCTTTAAACATTATTTTTATTTTATGAATTGGAAATTTGTTTCAACATAAATTGTTCAAATTATTATCTCATTGTTACCTTCAACATTGGGTAAAATTTTGTGTTCTAAGTGTTGGTTGGAGTATTATTTTTGGATAAACTAAATTTCATGAAGCACACTTCAAAATAACCCTAATAGTTTTTAAATTGATTATTTGAGCGTTGTTTTCATATTTGACATTTTTCTAAAATTTTGTGTTTTTATTTTAATTTTGAGGGGGTTAATCATTTATATTTGTCCATTGACTCAACTGGGTAACATATTCTATTTTTCTCTCTTGAAAAAACATATTTTTGTGAAATTTTGGGAGTAATTATTACAATTTTAATTTAATTTGAATCTATTTATTGAAATTTGAACTAATAATTTTTTCATCAAAATTGATTCAAAATTAACTCCTAATCATAGTTGAGAAATTTTATTTTATACCAAAACTTTCGGATGACTTAATTATGATGTCTTGTTAATTATTAAACTCACTCATCCATTCAGTTTTGTTTATTTATGTTTTGTGATAAATTATGTATACATGTTCACTAGGGGGATTTGTCAAAATAATTGAATGAAAAATTAAGTTGACTTAAATCCTTTCAAATATTCAATTTCAATAATATTTATAAAACAATAAACAATATGTTTTCTTGTCATATTCTTTTTGAGATATAAATCATACATTTTTACTTAAGAGAGTCCATAAAAAACATCTTTGAAAATAACCTCTTAGTGTAAATTTAAAATCATTCATTTTTAAGATTAATTAGACTTCACTGAATATGTTTAATTAGTTTCTCAAGGGTAATAAATTAGTTTAGTTTGAGGGAATTTTAATTTTCTTTATTTTGATACATGGTTTCTTGGTATTTTTCATTTAATTTTGATGATTCCTTATCCAAAATGTTCTTTAATTAAGAAATAATTCAGTTTGTATCTTTTTTGAGTGGAGATTTAAATTCCTTTCACATTTAAATGAAAATAAGTGTTTTCAATGCTTAATGGATTAAATGTTCTCTATTTTAAATTCAATTTATTTTAAGAACAAATGATTTAAATTATTTTTATAAAATATTAATTAAAACAATATTTTATGTGGTTTTGGAAGTTTTTTGGATTTTAAAGATAATTTTTCAAATCACTATATTTTTATTTTTTATATAATTTTTTGGAATACCATTTTAATTCTTATTTTAAATCAAAAATTTCATTGGTCAACACTATTTGATGTTTTATTTTACATCACCAATCAATAATTTTCACAAGTGTTATTCTTTTGATCATTATAATATTTTCATCTCCTGAAACTATGTAAGACTAAAATTGGGAAAAAAATATGAATCATTTACTATAGCAATTCATGAGAGGGTGAATAACAAAAAATACATGAGTGATACTAGAGAAATTATGTATGAGTTATCACACCAGTTTCAAATTTTGAAAAAAAAAATTAGCATACGATTAAAATTCAAGAATGTATGACTCATTCCATGAAGCTTTATATGAAATAAAAATAACAAACATATGAGTGAATAGAACCAATATATGAGTCATTAAGAGCAACTGTGTTTGAGTAAATAGAGTTTGAGATTTCTTGATGAAGAATCATGACTAAACCCATGATCATGCTTGAAATTCACCTCATTTAGATGATTCTATAATAATTTATTTCTTAATAGGCTGAATTTTCACTTACAGTGGATGAATGGATAAGGTAGAGTCGATAAAAGATTATTGAAATCAGAGTTCATAAATATTTCACTAATACATCGATGCTAGTTGAAGATCGACATATTAAGGGTTGAAGGAGATATCTATAAGGATGAATAGATGGATTTTGATTTCTAATTATGTTTTTTATTGAAAAGAAACCTTCATCTCCATAGAGATCATGTGTGGAAGAGTCGTCTATAAAGGGGTTTCCTATTGAAACACATTTTCAATCAAAGGAGTCTGATTATAAATTTTGTTGTGTTTGTAGTTGATAAAAGAAGAATAATTAGCTGATGGTTGAAGTATACTAAAATAAATATTATTCTAATTATGAGCTATAATGAACATTGGGTGATGGAAATCGAATTCACTACTGAATATCATAGATGGAATCGAAGACATTTTGTGGTAGTGGTACCTGAAGAGTCGGTGGATAATTAAGTCGATGAAGAAATTATTTAAAGGGGCATGGTCTAGAATAATTGAGGAATTCCTAAAGGTAAATATTGAGATTGAAATAGTGGGAGAATAAGGTAGATCTGGGAAACATTATTAGGTGATTCAATGAGATAGAAAGTTAAATATAAAGGGGTAGAGAGAGATATAAAATTGTCAGAGAAGAACCCCAGTCACTTCTTTGTCATTTTCTTCTTCTCTATCTATATTAGGTGTTGCTCATATAATTTTATATTATTTTAAAAAATTAACTCTAATTAAATTCTTTGATGTTAAATGATTGTTTTAGTTTGTTGATAAATTCATGTTCTTGTATCTTTCTTCAAGAATACTTTTCATTCTTCTTGGGATTCATTCCATTAACATGATTCTTTTTTCTATTAATGTATCGATGGAAGAAAATTGATCTCAAGACTATTTTAAATTTTTTAAGCAATTTTAATAAATTTATAGATTAAGTTATTAAACTTAATGAATGGAAATATAGTGATAAATTATAGTTTATCTATGAATGAATTCCTAATTTTTATGTTTTTTTGAACCCATATTCATGTACATCATTTTTTCATAAAAAAAATTCAATTGTGCTTCACCTTGATATCTTTTATACATGTATCCTACCTTGTAACATAAATATAAAATTCTTGAATTATTAATCATTTTATCCAAACTTTCCACTCCTTTATTTTTACTTTTCATTCTCAACACCAATTTCTTTCCTTATTTTTAGTAACTTAGAGAAAAATAATCCCTTTGATTACTCACCCTCTTTCGCCTGGGTTCATCCCTTCTCTATTATACTAGTGTAGACTATGTAAACGAAATTTTTTTATCCATGATGAATTTTTGACCTATTAAAATTTGGAGATGTTTTCATGGAAGGATTATCATTGAGTTCCATAGGGTTTATAAAAATCAATTAAAAGTAAAAAAACATATACAATTGAAAAATATATATTTCTATCATTTCATTAAATTTTGTTAAAAAAATTAAGTTCAAAATCCATTGTTATTAGTCTGTATTGATCATGAAATCACTATTGTTTTTATTTTTTGAGGTTGTTCTAGGTAATTTTTTTAAACTGAATTTGTGTATTCATGCTTGGTAGAAAAATGGATTATCATGGGGTTGAAATCAACAATTTTTTTTTTGAATGGTGTGCCTATTATGGGCATACTATTTAGTAGTGTGTCTACAACTAGCCTTGGTATCCCAATAAAATTGAAGAAAAAAAATATTTTCATGATCAAAAACCTGAGAATCAATCACATTTGGATTAAATATTAATGAAGATTAATTATATGCTCGACCAAAACCAAGAACATCAAATAAAAAGTTTCCGAGAAAGTTCTCAAGACCTTGAAAATAAATTTTATAAGTTATAAAATATGTTTTGGGAGTTACAAGAAAATATTAAAAAATAATAAAAATTGAAATAAGTGATTCCAAAAATTAATTGGTGGTTTTTAACAATGAGAGTACTATAAAAAGTTAGGAGGTAGGCTAAACAAGTGGGCAAAAATATGAGAAGAGGGAAATTTTAAAATAAAAATTATATCAATTCATTCAATAGTTCTAAAAGCGTAAGAATAGAAATATTTATTTTCTAAGTATCCACTTATACTTTTAAAAGATAGAAGTTTTGACGCTATGATAGCTTGGATTAAGGATAATCTTGAAAATGAAATTTTAAATTCAAAAAACTATTCAACAAATTTTTTTGTAATAATTAGAAATGATATAGAGATAAATTTAGATAATTTAAGGGAGAGAACAAAGATATGGAAAAAAATTATTTAAATTTTTTGAAATTGAACTTTAATGTCACATCACTTGTTTTAAAAGTGTGTTCCCAAAAATCTTTCAAATGAGTCTTTATAAAGAGGAATAATTGGTAGATTGTGAACTTTTTTCAAATGAATAACACTAACTCCTCAATACCCTAACTATTTATTCTCATCATGAATTTAATGATGATTCATGATTAAATTTTAATCAATTAGGTAAGGATTACTTACATATATAAATTTCATGATTTATTTTCAATAGTAGTTAATATGAGTTCTAGTTCTCTAAGGTTGGAATAGAAAGCCCAAAATTTATTATATTTTACATAGGGGATGAAGTGTTGGAACTTGTACAAGAATCTGATCAAACTCTTGTGGGTTTAAGTAGAGATTATTTTTTAATAAGTTAACATAAATGTTTTACTTTTTTGGTTGATGAATTTTTGTAAAAAATGACATCTTAACAAAACCTAATTTTGAATGTTTTCATGACATTCAAAAATCAATTATTCCTTGTTAATTAATGTTTTACTCTGTTATTTTACTTGCTAAAATTATCTTATAATATGAAATAAATTTGGAAGTGGATTTATTTTTTATTACCAATGATTCAAAAACTAATCAAAGCATCACAAAAAGCAATCATCCTAGATCTCTTCTCAGCACCCATCCTTGTGAACCTTTATATTTGAGAACTTATTGGTGGAAATTAGTAAGAGAGTTTTTGGGATCATTCCACACATCAACAAACACCCTATATGTTTTCTCTTAAATGAGGATTGAAACACAAATGTTTTGAATCATTTCCAAAAGTGGATAGAAAGATTTACATGAATGTTAAGTGGATTTTTCAAGTGGGGTTATCTATAAATATGTTTGATTGTTTTCTTAGAGGATTAGAATCCACAAAAAACTAAATTATAACCGAAAATGGAAAACTCACATTCGATGCTTCCAAACTAGGAAACAATGCCCTCTATCAGACTTTGATTAGATATCAAGGGAAGTCTGGATGAAGACTTTATATTTAGTACTACATGGGAGTAAACCCATAATTTTCTATATTTCAATTTTTTTAGTTTTTTAAAAAAAATAATATTAACCCCTCTTTTATACTTTTCAACCTCACGGTACAAGGAGGAATTCATTTTTTATCCTCACACTAGGATATTTAATTCATTCACTCCTCTATCTTGATCATAATTGTATTTTTAATGATTTTTTTTGTTGTATTCTAATGTTGAGTTAAATTAAAAATTCTAGGTGCTTTATAGATGCAATCAAGATGGTTTTTATGGTGAGGATAATAAATATCCTGGAAAATTTTCATTTTACAAAGTTGTAATTTTCATGGGAGTATTCAATTTTTTTACATATTTTTTGAAGTTATAAATGTTAAAACTGATATATTATTCCCCTACGTAATTACTTGATTCTTGGTTGAGTTGTGTGTTTTGGATGATTTAAAATCATTTAATGGATAAAAAATAAGTGTGGGGGAGGTTTCTCTAACTATTGAATATGAATTCATTGTGATTTCATTTAAAATAGATGGGTTTTATGCTTTTTTAAGTCTATGATTGTTGAAAACCATTTTAAAATAGAATTTAAACCTTTTATAACTCCCAAAATATTCTATTTATATTTTTTTATAACATTAGAAATTGTTTTTAAAGTGTTTTTCTATACTAAATTTTGAAAAAATCCAACCAGTTTCTACAACTATTAGAAATATTTATATACTAAAATTATGGCTCTGTATTCTTATCTTTTTTCATTTTTGAAATAATTTTTGAAGATTCAAGTGTTATCATGTATATTTTCTAAAAAAAATTTATGTGAACTGAACTATTTATGTAGAAACCTATTGGAAAACATTTTACATGATTTGAATTTTCTTTGGAATTTTTGTGTGGTAAATGTGATTTTTGAGAAATATGCTAAACCTTTAAACATTATTTTTTCCTAATAAATAGGAAATTTGTTTGAACATAAACTATTTCAATAATTCATTCATTGTTAGGTTTAACATTGGTGATAATTTTGGGTTTTATGTTTGGGGTGGATAATTTTTTTATGAACTAAATTTCATGAAGTTCACTTCAAAATAACCATAAATGTTTTCAAATAAACTATATTTGAGCAATGGTTTTCATACTCATTGGTTGAATTTTTTTTCTAAAATTTAGATTTTTTTCTTGTTTTGAGGGGGAAATCATTTATATGTATATATTAACTTTATTAGGTAACATGTTTTTTTATCTCTTGAAAAACACTTTTTTTAATTTTTTGGATTTTTTTAAATATTAATTCACTTTTAATCTATTGATTGAAATTTGAACTAATAAGATCTTTAATAGAATGAACTGAAATTGAACTCCTAATCCTGGTTAAGATATTTATTTTTATGCTAAATATTTGGGATAAGTTAATTCTTATGTCTTGTTAGTTATTAAATTCACACATTCGTTCATTTTTTCTAATTAGATTGTGTGCTAAATTATCTGTGTTAGTTCACTAAGGGGGGAGAAAATTTTATCATGATAATTGAATAAAAAATAAATTTTTCTTACTATTTTAAAATATAGAAATTCAATCATATTTATAAAACTAGAAACCATATGTTGTCTATAAATTTTCTTTTCGAGAGAGAAATCAAATATTTTTACTTGAGAAATTCCATGGTAGAAAAATATTTGAAAATAACCTCTTAGTGGGCATTACAAATCTTTCATTTTTAAGACTAATTATATTTCACTGAATTTGTTTAATTTATTAGTTTATTAAAAGCAATGGTTTAAGTGTGAGGTAATTTTATGCGTATTTATTTTGATACATGTTTTCCATTTTTTTCATTTAATTTTAAGTATTTTGTATCAAAAATGTTCTTCAGTTAATAAATATTTTATTTTGGGTCATTTTGAGTGGTGATTATAATTATTTCCAAATTTAAATGAAAATAAATGTTTTAGTAATTAATTGATTAAATATTATCTATTTTAAATTCTATTTATTATGAAACAAATTCTTTTAATGATTTTCATAAAAGATTTATTAAAACAATATTTTAATGCGGTTTTGGAAGGGTTATGGATTTTGAAGTAAATTTTTTTAATCACTATGTTTTCAATTTTAATTTAATTATTGGAATACCTTTTAATTATTATTTTTAAATCATAAATTTCTTTTTTCAACTCTATTCGATGTTTTATTTTACATCATCATTTGACAATTTTCATAAGTGTTATTATTCTATTCATAATAATATTTTTGTCTTCTAAAAAAATGAAAGATTCAAATGGTGCAGAAGTATATGAGTCATTACCTAAAACAACATATGAGTCCGTAAACAACACAAATTACATTAGTTCTTCTAAAAAACTATTTATGGGTGAAAAAAAATATGTTTATATGATTTATCACATCCCTTTTTCAAATTTAAAAAAAAAATAACATATGATTAAACTTTTGAAGTGGTTGATTCATCACTAGAATCTTTGTATGAGTTAAAATAAAAAAATGTATGAGCAAACAGAATAAACATATGAGTCATTGTGAATAAGTGTGTATGAGTAAATAGATCTTAATATTGTTTTATGATGAACCAAAACAGATCCCATTATCATGCTTGAAGTTCACTTTGTTTAACTGATTCCATCATAATTGATAACCTATTAGGATGAAGCTTGACTTAAAGTGGAATAATGGATAATTTAGAGTTGATAAAATCTAAACAAAATCAAATTTTGATAATATTTCATTGATACATCGATACTATTTAAGGAATGGATTATAGATGGTTGAAGGAGAGGTCTATAAGGATAAAAAGATGGATATTGAGATCTGATTCAGTTGTACAATGAAAATTAACTTTCATCACCATAGAGATCATGTGTTTATGGGTATTTAATAAAGGGGTTTTCCTATTCAAATACATTTTCAATCAAAGGAGTTCAATTATGATGTTTTTTGTGTTTAGAGTTGACAAATGAGTAAGAATTGGTTAATGGTTGAAGTAGATTTGAAGAAATTTTATTCCAAGTTTGAGTTTCAATGAACATTAGGTGATGGTGATCAAATTCACTAATGAATATCAGAGATAGAATTGAATACATTTCTTCACTGGTTAATTTTTTTCTATTGGTTTGAATTTCTCAAGATGGAGGGTTCTCAATGCACCCGATTGTTAAGGCTGTAAGAACAAACTAGAGAGCACACAAAGTTATCAAAAAATTATCACTAAGTAAACCTATGCAAGGATTTTTCATTTATAATATTTAAGAATATTTCACAAACAACTGATGAATTGAAAAGCTACATGAAATCATTAGGGATATGTGCATCAATGATTTGTTGAAAAGTAGGTTGTGTGTCTGAAAACATGATCCATGTTTGATAAACCACTGAGCTTGAACCTGTTGATTAAATAACATTACTATTTAGAAAGTAAAACTTTATATAATGATCAATCATAGTAGATTTTGGTGTTGAGATGGACTGAAAACTATAAATCAGGGAATTCGAGCTTCATCAAAGCTTGATGAAGGATTTGAGAATGTGTGTGCACCCATTCAAGGAAGATGGATCTTGATAGCCTATCCATAGTGAGGGTTCTGAGTGCAGTGGAAGAACCATGAATGGTGATATATAAAAATATTTTTTTTTGATCTGATGAATCATTCATAATTTTTTTAGTGATGTGAATTCCATGACTAGTGAAATATTTTCATTGAATATTGATGTAAGGAAGCATAGAATGCAGAGAGAGGATCTTTCACATTAAATTTATAATTAATTTTTTCAAATATAGAAGAATATTTTAACTTGGATTATGTTATTTCATTTATGTAGATGTTGATCATCCAAAAACCCTTTTCCAAACTACCTTTATTGTGCTATAAGGGTCCAAGTGTATAATCTCTCTTGTAGTGATGTACACACACTCCTTTGAACTTTGAGAAACTTCAATTGATTTTTGGGTGCTAGAAAGATGAATGAATTTTCTTATATCATTAATTTTGATCATTTTTATTCAATATTAAAGGAATATCTCTTGTGTTTCTCATTATTGAGAAGAGAGAGAAAAAGTAATTCGAGACAGAATTTTTTTTGGTGCAGAATTATTCCCCATTTCTTGATTAACCCTACACAATAAACATAACCATCTATTTATAGATCTAGGGATTGGGTTAAAATATTATTTAATTGAAATTGGACCCTTAAATAATACAATAAACATTATTAAACTACATTCTAAAATAATAATAATATTATTATTATTATTTTATAGCTCATGCACTAACTTACGCAAAAAAATTATTTTATTATATTGTAAATTAATATTTATCACCAAATGTGGTCTTGGTCTGTTCAAACTCCTCAAAATTTATTGAATACATGAATAAATATTTAATTAAATATTTTATTCATCGATGACACATATTTTCAATATATAAACTTGAAGAAAATTATTCCTATATCTTGAGAATAATATTTATTATATTAATTAAATTTAAATAGAATTTAATCGAAATCAATGAAAGCACATAGTGAGTGAACCTCTAGGATTCTTTCTTATTAGCATTAGACAGACTTTCGTAGAGTCCGAGATTACTATATAGTAATGGTTCAAGGCACCCAATAGAGATAATTTAATGTCACAACATCAAAAACCACATACAAATGCTCACTATGTAATATAATATCTTTGTCACAATATCTCATCAAGCCGGTTGCACATCCCCGTCACCAACCTATATGTTTGATACGTCTCTGTTTGACTATCTAAAATAAACATGTTATTACACCATGACCATATAATTTAATGTTACAATTCTATTCTAGTCAAAGTGAAAGATGGAAGAGACAAATCCTTCCTTCACTTGTTCATTAATAACACATCACTCATGATGTCCCCAATGTATCCAATTATTCCATGAATTGTTATCATCATGGGTTATAAAATACATATATGTGTGAATGTTGTAATATTTATTAATAATAATCTTAAATTCTATGGACCATTACACAAATTTACATATAGGAAAATTTGATAACACCATGACATGCATAATTTCTATTGGCGAGTCTATTCTCATAATCTTCTATCTTGGAGATTAACAAGTGTGAACATCATGAGAAGACTCCTCATCCACTTATGAGTAATCTCACCTAAAATTCATGTTCTATGGGTCCTATCAAAGAAAATTATCTTATTATATAAATATATTTAATAATATCATCATTTCACTTTAAGGTTCTCATCGTAGCGAGGAACTATTATGACCTTATCAATGAAAAAAAAATCTCAGACATTATTACATTATAGTCATAAAGAATAATGAAAAATATATAATAATATGTTTTATTAATATTAAATACATTGAATATACATTTAATGAAAGTTCAAATAGTTGGTTCTAGGAGACCAACTCCAAAAAACTCTCACATAGACTCGATCTAACTACCTACGGCTATCAGTTTGCTAGATCACACATGATAATTATGTTTATATGAAGTTAATGCTTTAGTAAAGGGGTCCTTCATGTTGTATTCTATGGAAATACTAATCACTAAAACCTCAACTCTCTTAGAATAATAACTCTATATATTATTCATTTAAATTATGTTCTTTGTTCACTAATGTGACCATGGTTCATTTTTGATATCCACTGCTGCAATATTGTCATAATAGAGTGTGATAGGATCTTTACTCATAGGTAACCCATCAAGATATTGAATTAATTTGAACATATATAATACTTATTTAACTATCTTTGAATCTAAAATATACTAAAACTATGTTATAGAATCTGTGACAACGTCCTACTTTGAGCTCTTCCATCTCACAACACCTCCATTAAAAATAAATATGTATCCTATTTTGGAATTCATGTTATATTTATATTTTTTGAACTTATAATTCATATATCCTCTGATGACTAGTTCATCATCTCCTCCATATATTTGGAATATATCCTCATTATTCCTCAGATAATTAAGGAAAGTCTTGACTACCATCCAATGGTGAGCACCTGGATTGGATAGGTATTTTCCAATTATACTCAATGAATATGAGACATCTAGCCTCATACATAGCATATAATACACAAATGAGCCAATCAATGACATGTATGGAATCATTCCAATTATATTTCTCTCCTCATGTGTCTAAGGACATAATTTCCTAGAAAGATGAATTCCATGTGACATTGGAAATAGTACCATCTTATATTATTTCATACTGAACTGCTTTAATATCGTATAAATATATATAAATTTCCTTAGGATGAGCAGTATATTAGATCTATCATGATGGATCTTGATCCAAAGAATATATGTTTCCTCTCTTAATTCCTTCATGGATAAAATTTATTCAACCAATCCTCAAAAGGTTGTAAGTCTATTTTTTTATTTCTAATAAGTAATATGTCATCGACATATAATATTAATAAAATGACCACACTCTCACTAAAACTTTTAAATAAATAAGGATCAAATCCATTCTTTATGAAACAAAATTTCATTATGGATTCATTAAAATGAATATTCGATGACCTGGATGCTATTTTTAATCAATAAATGTATTTTTGAAACTTTCATACCTTTCTAGAATTCTTTTGGAGTCACAAACCCTTTGGGTTTTGTCATATATACATCTTCATGATGGTTACCATTAAAGAGGGATATTTTCAAATAAAATTTTCAAATTTCATAGTGATGATAATTCATAATGGAATGTATAATTCTAATGGATTTCTATATTTCAACTGGTGAAAAGGTTTCATTATATACAATGTCTTAACATAATTTAAACCTCTTTTCAATAAATCACACTTTATATGCACTGACTTGTACTTCCTTTTCTAGTTTTTTCTTGAATACCCATTTGAAACCAATGGTATTTACATCCAATAGAGGATCTGTCAAAATTAAACATTGGTTTTGGTACATGGAATCCATTTCATAATTCAAGGATTATTTAATCTTGGAAACATATGTTCTATGTATTTATTCCTTGTAGTTTATAGGATCATAATTATCAACTAATTATGGGTCACCATCCTTAGTGACTATAAAACCATACCATTCTAGTTCTCTATCCTCTATTGTATTTATATGCAGTATTTTTTTCTCTAGAACATCTCCTTCCACGAGGATTTAAGTAATTTTGTCTTATTCTAGCTCTTGTGTATCATGAGATTAGACTTTATTGAAGTCTATCTTTCTCACACTATCTCTTTTAGAGATATTGTACTTCTAAAGGAATATTGGATACCTAACAATCACATCCTTTTTTGAATGATTTTATAGTTAGCATCCTCTTGTTTTTTGGAGATATCCAAAAAAAGATACATTTTATGCCTCAGGGTGCATGTTTGTTACTTGAAGAGGCCTAAAAAATGCTTCACATCCCAACACATGTAATTATGATAGTATGGGTTTGTTTTCATTCCATAATTGGGATGGAATACTATATTTCACTTTATTTGACACTCAGTTTAGTATGAATGTTGTTGTTTGTAATTCATATCCCTAAAAGGATAATGGAAGACTTTCATGACTCTTCATTGATCTCACCGCGTCTAATAAGGTGTAGTTCCTCATTTTACTTACAACATTTCATTGAGGTGTATAAGGTGGAGTTATCTAGTATAAAATCACAAAAATACTATAATTAATAAATTAAGTCTTGATTTAGATATTATTCATCAAGGTCTAAGATAAGTTTCTTAATCTTCTTACCTATCTTTGATGTAGTAATATAATAATGAGATAGGTACCCAGTTCTTTAGAGATTTTAAACCATATAACCTTTTGGCACTTAATATAGTCAACGATCTTTACTATATGAGGCCTAGCTAGATATTATTCTCCAATATTTCTTTGAAAAATTGACTTAGAGGTATCAAACCATTCTTTTCAATATCTCTCCTAATATTGGCCACAAATATGCTTGGCCATTCTATAAGCATCTATGTTTTCATGAGACTTAATGAGTTTAATATATATAGATGAAAGCATCAAAAAATTGAACATCAACTGTTCCATTCTTATGATTTTCATATAAAAGGAAATCTTCATTACTAACCTACTTGGCAAGAAGATAAGGCACTAAGTATTCTAGAATATAATATTTATATTCATGGAACAACACAACTCAAAGGTGTCTAAACCATTCCTAGAAGTTACTGCCAGTGAGAAATAATAAAATTAATTGTATGAAATCTTTCACTCATTTATTAAGTCATAATATCCCTCACCATTGCACTCAAAATTTTAATTTTCATTGATATTGTAGTAAAAAAGAATCCATATTTTCTTTTTTATAATCTAGACAGAGACCATGAAAATTACTATAAAGTATTTAGGTAGGTGTTCTTGCCAACTATGGGCTTGCAAATCCGTGATCCGTTGAGTGGACTCCTAAATATAGAAATATTGACTCATATTTCCTCAACACTTTCCTATAAATTTTCATTAAATAGATAGAGGTAATAAAACTTGTCACATATTTAGTTAATTTGACCCACTGTCTTAGTTAAGATTTCCCGATAATTAAAATTTCCCTCGACAGAGGCCGAACTCACACTTAAACTATGGGTTCATCTTAGTTTAGATTATATAAGGCCTAATAAATTAATATTTAATTAAGTTATTTGTTATATTATGAATAAATTTTATCATGTTTTATCCATTACATGTCTTGTTAATATTAAGTGAATTTTACTTAATTAATTAACAATGTTTGATAAAATTATTATGCATTATCCATTTATTTAAATTACATATTTGCACATTAATTTATTTATTTAAGTGATTTTGGTATTGTATCCATAAAATAAAAAATGCATAGATGGAAATAAATAAATAAATAACCTCGTCGTGAGCTTGTATAATGGTTTATTTATTGAGTACAAAATAAATCAACCTATTACCTTGGGGAATAACTCATATTTATAGTCTTAGAATGAGTTACAACATTCCACCTATCCACATGCATATCACTTGGGTTGGAATCATTATAGTTAACTAATGAACCACCTCCTCTCACCTTAGGAAACACCATAGTTACAAGTATTTATAACTCTCACACAAGTGATGGGAACCAAAGGATAGGTTAAAGGGGAATTACATAAATATCTTTTGATACGTAGGTCCAACATAATAATGAAGGGAGGTATGAAATGAAAAACATCATTTTAATTTAATAATAAATAATTTAATACACATTAAATAAATTAAATTTAATTAAGCCTACTCATACACAATTTTGGTTAATCTCATGACTAGTCATACACATGAAAATATTATGCATTTAAAATAATTAACTATCATTCATTTCAATTTATTATTTTAATAAGATAAAATTCACAAAAAATTAATCCAATTAATTATCTAATTATTCAATTAATTAATTGTATCTTATTTCATCCAATATTCTACAAATTCCTATTTTTTGTGATTTAAAAAAAATATTTTATTTTATTTAAAAATCAATAAAATAATACACATCTGACCCAGTGATTACCTATATGAACTACTTGGTACAGTTTAATTATATATAATGAAATAATATGACAAATTATGTACATATAATGTGTCATAATTTCATGGAGAGTACTATTTACTTAATAACCCATGAAATATAGAAAGATTATGTATCCTATACAATTGAATATGTTGAATATTTAATATATAAAAATAATAAATGATTAATAGTCTCAAATATTATGAAGAATTAATTAAAAATTTAATATAATATAAAACCAAATGATCAGAGTATACTATCAACTTAATAACCCATGTAACTTAATTCGATAAGGTTTAATGAGTAATTAATTAATTTTAATATTTCCTCATAAACAGGTAAAGTACACAGCATGTACAATCCAACTACATAGTGTGTACTTATCTTTACTGAATATCCACATTACATGCCTAGGGACTCAACATATACTTCCCACAAGTATTTACGAAGTACATGGTGTGTATAAAGAATACACGATGTGTACTTCTAGTTACATGGTTTCTATTCTATATGTATCATGTATTAGAGACACATGATGTATTAATTGAATAGCATAGTTTGACTCTGTGTTTTTTATAGTGAAAAATGCATGGACTACGTGATGCGTAGTCAAACTAAATGGCATGTAATCCAGAAAATCCATTTGCAACCCTGGCTGGTATACATGTAGTGAATTTATTGCATGAAGTGTGTATTTATTACACAATGTTCCAGAATCCACATGGGCATCCCTATGTGAAAAATAAGGATACACAATGTGTAACATGGAGGTATATGTCATGTAGTATTCGGTTATCCAACTAGGATCCATGGAAACTCTAGATGAGATTTTTATATGTAAAATTAGTTAATCATTAACAGATCTTGGTAATATTTACAAGAAATGAAGAAGAGAAATAATAGATTTAGATGATAGATCAAGAACTAATTAAAACATGAAATTAATCTCAAATTTTAAATGTTCAGTAATCAAATAATTAATTTTAAATTTTAAATGTGACTGTTATGATACCATTTGAAGGTTTTGGGTGTAGAAAAAGCTTCATACAGGATGATAAATCAGAATATTTTATCAAATCTAATGGATTATTTGTAATATTCTCAGTGATGTGAGTTCTATGACCAACAAAATAGTTCGATAAGATATTTATATAAAAAACCCATAACCCATAGAGAGGATCTTTCACTTTAAATTTATAATTAATTTATTAAGATATGGAAGAATAGGTTACTTTGGAATAGGTTCTCTCTTTGATGTATATTATGATCATTCAAAAACCCTTTTTCAGATTAACTTCATTTCATTATAAGGATCCAGGTGTAGAATTCCTCTACCAGTGATCAACGCAGGCTCTTTTGATCTCTAAGCAATGAAAATTAATTTTCGAGTGCTATTATGGTGAATCAATTGTATTGAATCATTCATTTTCATTTATCTTCCTTTGATATTGAAGGACTTTATCTTGTGTTTCTAATTCTTTAAAGGGAGAGTGAAAATTTATTTTGAGATATAAATCCATTATGTTTAATAATTCTCTATTTATCGATTAACCCTACACAATATTCATAAAACTATATTTATATATCTAGGGATTAGTTTAAAAACATTATCTAATATCCTATTGGCCCTTAAATAATATAACATCCTTTATTAAAACCAATTCCAAAATATTATTATTATTATTATTATTTTATGGTGTGTGTGCTAGATTGGAAAAAAAAATTTAACGAATTATAATTTAATATTTATCACTGGACAAGGTCTTGGTCCATTCAAAATTATTTAAATTTATTAAATACTAGAAAAAATATATTTTATGAAATATTTTATTAATCAATAAAAAATACTTGAGATAAATAAACAAGAATAAAATTATTCCTCAGTATTGAAAATAATATTTATTATATTAATTCAAATAGAATTTAATCATGATAAATGGAAAATATTAGAGTGTGGAACTCTATGATTATTTTTCAATGGAATTAGTAGGGCTTTACTAGTCCTAGATTACTATCTAGAAATAGGTCAAGGCACCCAATAGAAAGAACTTAATGTCATAATGTCAAAAACTACATATGAACATTCACTATGTAATATGATCAACATGTCACATTATCTCATCAATAAGGTTTGACATCTATGTCACTAACCTATAGGCTTGATTTGCCTTTTGTTGACTATATAAAATAAAAAGTTTGTTACACCATGGAAATAGTATTTAATGTGATGGTTCTATTCCAATAAATGGGATGAGGTATTAACTTCCATAAAAATGGAAGGGATGAATCCTTCATCACTTTAATGGATGGATGGATGCCTCACCATTAAATTTGATCAGTGTTATCAGTATTATTTTACATTGCATCAGGTTGTAATTACTGAAAGTTCCTTTTATTATTTTTCAGTTTTCAATATCGAAAGAGAGAAGGGTGTGCTAGCACCCTTTATCCAACTCTACTCCACATTCTATTTTGGATGGGTATGTTCTCCACCATGTTGTGATTCCATCACAGTGCAACTTCTTAGATAAGGGGTGATGAGTTATTTTGACCAATCTCACTATAGAGATGTTTTTTTAGGGCGAAATGAGGATTTCCAGTGCCTGTTTGGACATTTTCTTCTTTTGTACTTATAGGATATTTTTTACCTTTGTTTTTAAGGAATTTTTCCCTTCTTCAAATGGTTTCCATATTAACCAATCCTAAAAGAGGTTCTAGATTTTTTTATGTTCAATTAATGGGGATCTACCCTCATCCTTTTCAAAAAAACCTCATCCCCTTATAATTACTTTATATAATCCCACCTTTTTATTACATAACTTTTCATTCCATTTTACAAATAGAAGATCATTTAATTTTTAGTGTGTTGGAAAAAAGATATATAGTATATTAAAACTTAAAACATTATTATATTTCACTTGAAAGGATTTTTAAAGTTTTATCCTAAGTACACTTATTTCATTTTTAACCGAGGGACATACATCCAAGGAAAGGGTGATCATAAGTCCCAGTAAAGGAAAACAATGAAAATAGTTTACTTGTAGTCTTGATAAATATAAATATAAACTTGAAGAAATACATAAAGGATTGAGAAATGAAAAAAGAGGCATATAATAATGAAAATAACATGATTCACAACATCTAAATGTGGATTAAACATTTAATTGATTCATTTATAGGCACGTCACCAATTTTTATCACTAAGGTGACATAAAAATTACCAAGGTTATTCACCAAGGCATCGTAAAACATGTCATCTCTTGATATTAAATTCTTTACTCAATGAATTGGAGTGCTATCAAGTTTCACCTTTAATATGTAATAATTAATGTGAGAAAAAAATATCATAATAAAACATTTATTAAATAACATGTGGAGAATAAAAGAAATGGGTTTCATTTCAAAATCATGGTTTTTTAGAAAGTACTTAAAAACAAGATCCTTTTTACATTTTAAACCCACAGAAAAGGAAGGTGGGTTTCATGTATATTAATCCTATAATAAAATAGATAGTTTTTAAATATATTTTAAAACCCCTAGGTAGTAAATAGGTTTGGGTATTTACAAAATAATAATTAACAATTTCTTGATAAAAAGAGAAAAAATTTGAGACGAAAATTCGGCAGCATAACGAGTATGAAACATAGTTTTAAGAAAACACTAAAAAGAGAAGGGTAAAGGGTTTCATATTAATAGAATAATATAAAAATATTAAATTGATATGATAAAATGGAAATAATAACACATTATGAAAATTTTAGAGACATACCACATAAAAAAGAGAACTTGAAAGGAAAAGAGAAGTTGTGATTTCCCTTATCTTGAAAAATGACTCCTAAAACTCAAAGATCGGGAACTTAGGAGCTTCAGGACACCTTGGGAGGAATCCTTGGGAATTAATAATATCATATATTCGTGTATAATGAATTTATAATTAAATTAAACAAATAAATTTGTGGGTATTTATAGAAAAATTGAGTTATTTTTTATTATTTCCTTAGACACCTTGTTAGTGGTATTTGAAAAACCAAGGTATTGCCCATGATATTTTCCCATGATATTCACCACATGAGAAACATATTAAATTTTTATAATCCAAAATATATGAAAAAAAATTTATATTACTCATTACTTCATTATGACATAGTTATGATGTCATTAACCATACTGTAAACTCAAAACTATATTTTTACTATTCCTGAAAAACTAAAGTATTTTATGAAATTCTCAAAAATTCACCTTGACCTAATATCATCATTATGATTTAAAAAATGAAAATTATTTTATCATAATAAATCTCTAAATATGATAAATTTTAATCTTTTAACTACAAAAATACTTATTTATTAAAAATAATATCGAACAAAAAATGAAAAGTAAAATTTCCGACACATGAAAAAAATTAAATTATTTTATCAGTTGTAATTAAAACATAGTGTTTTGATAATATTATTTCATTATGATAAAAATTATTAATAAAACCATATTTTAATATAATAATTTATATCTCTCTAAAAAGTAAAATTTTTTACCTGAAAAATCAATTTTTCAAATTCCATCTCAATTTTTAAGAAAAAATATTTTTAATACAAAAATGATGAAACAAAACTTTTATTTAAACAAAGGGATTAAATTTTTCATGACTAGGGCCTCAACACATAACCCCTTATAACACCCACATATTACCTAAGGGTAAGGTGTGTTCTGGTGATAGACTCTTTGAGAAACTTCGATAACATCGCCAAAGTGATAATTTCCACTAACTTGAACTTCTCTCGTATGTGATTTCATTCAAGATTAACGTGTTGAAGCTCAGATTGCACTTGGTCAACAGAGTAACCCAGTGATACTACCTCCTTCCCTAGATCCAAGAAATGTGATTCTTATGGCATGAATCTACTATTTTAGGTCATCGTTCCTCTTTTTAGCATTAATTAACCATTATCATTTCTATCTATAACACTGATTATAATGTTAAAATTATTTTTAAGAGTATTGTCTCAAATGATTATATTGAAAAATGGTCATAAAATGGTTGAAACCTGATGGTCACATTTCAATTAACCCACATAATTATTAAAGATGTATAGTTTTTTTATGTATAATATAATAAAACTCGTTTTTTAGGAAACAATTATCATTTAAAAAGTTTGGGTCATTACATTCTTCCTCCCATAAGAAATTTCATCCCCAGAATTTCAACTCATTCTCTCAGTTGAGAATAGGGTTTAATTTAATAATATTATAATTATAAATTAATTTTTATGTCTTATAACATCATAGTTAAATATGTTATTCTTTAACAACAATTACATTTTTTATAAATCTTTCATAATGGTTAATAAAAATCTTATGATTTGCCAAATATATCCCCTGAGAGTGTCCAACCAAGAGTGAAATAAGGCCCATTGTGGTATACTATGTTACATAGAGTCAATACCAATTCACATTTTCTTTGTTATTATCCCTAGGTACATCTATGCGAGATCCACATCCACTTATTTGTATCCAAACTTGGATTTCTTTCCTCAAAAAACCAATTACTTAATATTTCACAAAAACAAAAGTATAGTATTACTATATTTAAATATTTATATAGTGTTCTTCCTAATGTTTTTGAATCCTAATTTCTTCAAATAACTAAATTTTCCTTCCATACCAACTATATCATCTCATCTTTTTATTACATAAATTTTCATTACATTTTATAATCATTGGATCTTTTAAAGTTTAGTGTCTTGGAAAAAAGGTTCATAGTACGTGAAAACTTAAAACATTATGCTATTACATTTTAAATTATTCATAAATTTTCATCCTTATTAAATTTATTGAATCTTGTAACCTGGGGACATACATCAAATGAAAGGGTGAGTATAAGGCCCCGTAAAGGAAAACAAGGGAAACAGTTTACTTGTGATCTTAAGGAATATTAATAAGAACATGAGGAAATACATAAAGGAATGAGAAATAATAAATAGGTATATAAAAATAAAAATAAAATGATTTTTAACATGAAAATTTGGATAAATATTTAATTGATTCATTCATAAGAATATCACCAACTTTTATCACTGAGGTGTCATAAAAATTACCAAGGTTATTCACCAAGGTATTGTAAAACATGTTATATTTAGAGATTAAATTTTTTACCTGATGCATTAGAGTCCTATAATTGAACACCCTTCATATGTATTAATTAATTTTATCCACAAATATCATAAAAACATTACATAAATAACCTGTAGAGAATAAAAGAAATGATTTTCGTTTCAGAATCATGGTGTTTTAAAAAGTGCTTAAAAACAAGATCTTTTTGTCATTTTAAAACCACGGAAAAGGAAGGTGGGTTTCATATATATTAATAAAATAATTCAATATATAATGTTTAAATATATTTTAATACCCCTAGATAAGAAATATTATTGGGTATTTATAAAATAAACTAAAATTATTTTTTGATAAAAAGAGAGAAATTTTGAGATGAAAATCTTGCAACGTAACAGGTATGAAACATGGTTTTAGAAAACATTAAAAAGAGAGGGGAAAAGGGTATAACATTAATAAAAAAATATAAATACAGTAAAGGGATATAATTAAATGGAAATAATAACATGTTATGGAAATTTATAATACATAGTACCTAAAAGGAGAACTTAAAAGGAAAAGAGAAGTTGAGATTTTTCTTACCTTGAAGAGTGTCCCCTAAAAATAAAAGATCGGGACCTTGGGGGCTTGAGAAAGAATTGGGATGACTCCTTGGGAGGTAATATTATCAAATATTAATGGAGAATAAATTTTTAATTAAATGAAATGAATAAATGAGTGGGTATTTATAGAAAAAGTGATGGAGTTTTTTATTAATTTCCTTGGACACCTCAGTAGTGGTATTTGAAAAACTGTGGGCTTTACCATGGTATTTTCCCATGGTATTGGCCACTTGGGACACATATTAAACTATTTTAATCCAAAATAGACATCCATAATTTTAAATTACTCATTAAAAATTTATTACATAGTTATGATGTCATTAAACATACTAAAAACTCAAAACTGTATTTTTACAATTCATGAAAAACTAAAGTATTTTGTAAAATTCTCATAAATTCACCCTAACCTAATATCGTTGTTTTTTTTTCAAAAATTAAATTAAATTTATCATAATAATTATCTAAATATAATAAATTTAACTTTTATCTATAAAAGTACTTATTTATTAAAAATAATAGCAGATGGAAAATGCCAAGTAAAATTTCCGACACTTGAAAAAAAGAAAATTATTTTATCATTTTTAATTTAATAAGAGTGTTTTAATAATACTATTTAATTATAAAAAACATTATTAATAAAACCATAGTTTAATATAATAATTTATATCTCTCTAAAAAGTATTATTTTTTCACCATAAAAATCATCTATTCAAATTCCATCTCAATTTTGAAGCAATACTATTTTTTAAATGGAAATTATGAAACAAAAAAATAATTAAAAAATGGATTAAATTTTAATTAACTAGGGACTCAACAAATAACCCCTTATAAAACCCACATAATACCTAAGGGTAAGGTGCACAATGGTGATATACTCTTGGGTCGACTTGGATAACATCGCCCGGGCGATAATTTCCACTAACTTGAACTTCTCCTATAGAAAATTTTATTAAAGATTAATGTGTTGAAGCTCAGATTGGGCTTAGTAAATAGTGAAGCCCAGTGATGTTACCTCCTTCCCAATCTCTATAAAATGGGCTTCATATGGAATGAATCTACTGGTTGAGGCTATTTTTTATCCTTTATACACTAATTTACCATTATTATTTCTATTTATAACACTAATTATAATGTTAAAATTATTATTAAGAGTATTGTTTCAAATGGACATATTGAACAACGGTCATAAAATGGTTGAAGCCCAATGTTAAAATTTCAATTAACTTACATCACTATTAAAGAGATATAATTTTTTTATTTATAATATAATATAACACACTTTTTAGGAAATAATTATCATTTATAAAGTTTGGGTTGTTACATACTTGCATGTAATAGTCATGTTCTATGTATCACATCACATAACATTATCCGACCATAGAACTATATTTAATAATATTATAATTACACTTCAAGGTTATCATCATAGAGGGTAACTACTATGACCTTATCAATGAGATAGATATTCTAGGACACTATTACATCAAATTCATGTAGAAAAATTAACAATATGTAATAATATGTTTTAATAATATTAAATACATTGAATATATAGGTAATAAAAGTAAAAACAGTTAGCTCTAGGACACAAACTCCAAAAAATGAAATATATTTGAGTATAAATTTGTTGATGAAGTAGTGGAGGCTTAGAATATGGAAATTGATACCAATAATGAGTCATGTAATTGGTAAAGGATAAAAATTAGCGTAATTTTAAAGGTATGATATTCTAGTTGAAGATCACCTATTGGTTGAGGAAATATCTTTGAATATGAATATCATGAATAAGTCAGTGGGGAATCAAGATAAATAAATGGTCAGTCAAGAAATGTTGTAATAATGATTACAGATCAAATGAGAGTTATTTAATGAAGGATGTGAAAAAACTATAAATTTTTCTCTTAACAAGAAATATAAATAAACTCAAGAAAAGGTTTATTGGTTAGATAGGTAAATAATTTTATAATTTTTTATGCAATTTGTGACAGTGCTACTTGAAAATCTAGTGTCTAATTATGTGAGTGGATAACTTCTATAAACAGGGGTTAATTAAAATAATTAATTAATTCCAAGAGATAAAGATAGAGACTAACATGGGGGATAAGTGAGAGGGGTTGGGGAATAAGATAAGGGGATTTAATAATATATTTTCAAATATAAAGTGGTGATAGTGATATATATACATGATAGAGAAAAACCTAAATCTATATATTATATTTTTATTCATATTTATCTATATTATGTAACTTGTATAGTTTTATTAATTTTTAAACAATAATATTTCTTAAATTATTTGAGGGAATATGAATTTTTTCATTTGTTAATAAATTCATTTTTTATTCTTTCTTTGAGATTGCTTTTCATTATTCTTGGGATTCATTCCATCAACCAGTTTCTTATTTTTTATTAATGTTTCTATAGAATAAAATCAATCTCAAGACTATTTTAAATTGTTTTACCTATTTCAATAAATCAAAATATTATGTTTTTAGACTTTTTGAATGGTCATCCATATATGAATGAAATTTTATCTTTGAATAACATCTTAATTTTCATGTCTTATTGAATCCATTTTCATAAAAAACATTCTTTCTTCATAATTATTTAATTGGGCTTCACATTGAAATATTTTATGTATGTGTCCTACCATATCACATCTATATAACATTCTTTATTTCTTAATTATTTTCTCTACCCATTCTACTTATTCATTCTGCAATTTTCATTCTTAGCGCCAATTTTTTTCCTTTTTTTCAATATCTTAGAGATTAATAAGCTCTTTAATTACTGACCCTCATTCCATTGGGTTTGACCCTTCACTATTATTCTAGTTTAGGAGATATAAATTAAATTTTGATAGTCTTGATGGTATCTATCCCTATTAGTGGGTGTAAAACATATTTCTTATTGATATCTAAATCCTCTTGACTATATTTTACTGACCTTAAAACATTACATAATCTTAAATTTTAAGATGATAATTAACTTTCTTACATTTTTAGGATATTTACGGTTTAGAGTTTTAGATAATTAGGTCATAACTATTACATAAACAACCATATATTACAAAGTGGATTCTTCCAATCAGTTTATATTTTTCTCACAGTCTAAAACTTTTAAAATGAAGCATTCTTTCTTTTCACAAAAAAAACAATCATGATTTCCAACATGAATTCTTTTTTTTGCTACACATCCTTAAACCCAATGAAAATCATTTAAAAATAGAGGATAAACAAAAAATCTCAATAACGTATATAATAGAAATAAATCCATTATTATAATAAAAAACATGAAAACCCATTAAATGTTTAGCTTTTTCACCTTAGTTTTTGAAGAATAAAAATCATATCTGTATGAAAAACACACTTTTTTCTCAAAGAGACCCTCTAAAACCCATGGAAAGTAAATATAAACCCTTATAGGAATATTAGAGAATCATTTTCATAACCTATGTTCACTCATGTAAGAAATAACTAGATCCTAGATAAATCCATATGAGAAACCTCCTCATTAAACTCCCTATTTCTTTTCATTGAATACAAGGAACATTACTCAATGCATTGGAGAGCTATATCGGCCTGAACCATCGAAAAATTTATATTGGACTCATTTTTAGTATAATTTGTATCAACATCACCCATCATCATATATAATACTAAAGTACCAAATCATGAATAATAAATTTTTAATATTTTTTCTTTTTATCAAAAAGATGTTGAAAAAACTCTTTTGATCCCATAAGAAACTCACATACCATTTTTATATAAAAATGGGGAGAAATTTCCCTTTATTTTGAAAAATATATAAAATGAAAAATTACTAAAATATTTTACAAATGATTTTATTTAAAAATAACCATGGAAAATCTTAAAGTAATCTTAAATGAAATGAAAAATCATGAATAAGGTAAATGTTTTTTATGACCTATAATTTAAAACAATGACTGCTATTACACCATTGGCAAAAAGTGCCTCGTTCAAAAAATGATAATAAGATTACTTTTTAATCCTTATAAATAAATTCAAATATATTTTTAAATTACCATTGATATAATTTTATGTGTAAATAAGAAAATTATTCTAGTATTTTAATGAACATGGACATGGATGGAAAATATAATAAAAACTTGAAAAATAATAAAATATGGTTTTAAACAAAAATTTCTTACCTTAAATATCGTATAGCATAGTACATTTTTGAACTCTGGAATAATAAAATTATATTAGTTATTTATTTTATTAATAATATTTTTCAAGTTTATTACATTATAATTATCCATTTTATATCATTTATAACACTTTTTTATTTGGTTACTTAATAAGTTATGTTTATATCGAACATTTTGAGGACATTCAGTTCATAATCCTAAAACAGTATCAGTAAGAATATTATGGTCATAGGGGTCAATATTACATCATATCCATAATATTAATCAAGATATTATTACCATTTTTATACATTAAATATAATTTTATAAGCATCCATGAAATGAGTACATGAGAAAATAATTGCATCACTTCATAGAGGTGGTAGTCCATACGAATGCATGAACAACGTTATCATTTTTCATTGGATAGAAAGTTAAGAAAATAGTTGATATTATATATATATATATAATGATAATTATTTCATTAAAATAATATTTATTAATTAAATCCATCATAATAACCAACCATGAGATTTGGTAATGTAAAATTAAACACAACGTTTCATGGAGGTGGTAATCAGTATGTACATATGAACAATGTTTTCATTTCACATTACATGGAAAAGGGGATTAAAAGGTTTGTAACATAATAATAATAATAATAATAATAATAATAATATAGTATATTTAATATATGTATGTTATTATTTCATATTGTTTTAATAACATTTGAAGAATTTATAAGAAGAAATAATCTTGAAACGGGTCGATTAAAACTTATACCTTATCCTCTGATATCTCTCGTTGGTTTACACCTCAAGCCTTCTAGGATAGATATTTTTGTATTACCAAGACCTCTAGGATATGGGGAGAGATATTGGTGACAAATATAGGTAGGTATTTCCCAAACTAGAGTGCTCAAAAGGTGTGAGGATGAGAGGAGAGGATGGGCCCTTATATAATTGAGGGGAGGGGAACCCTTGCAATTACTTGAAGTATTAAATTAATGTAAATTAACTCTCATGTTCAAGTGAAAAAAATTGACATATTTTTAATATAATATTATTATGATTCTAAATCCTATCATACAATAAAATTTACACAATATTAAGAGATTTTATCATCCTTATCTCTTAGTTTTAACACACAGTTAACCCTTTTAATGATTATTATGATATCAAAGTTTTTTTTACTCTATATAATTCAAGAATGTTACTAAAAAGGAAATGTGAGAAAAAAGTATAAAATGGTTTATATTATATAATAAATACAATTTAATTTTCCAAATATAACATTTTTATGAATTTTAAATCATTAAATATAAATATTATTTCACATAATATATCGTTAAAGTCATTTTCATGACAATTCACTTAGTTTGACTTTAATGATAGAAATATAGTAATGGAATTTGAAGATAAAATTTTAAAACATAAATAATATGTTATATCTCTATATAAAAATAATGGAACATAATAATTCATCCAAATTGTATTACTTTTAATACTTTTAAAAATCATTTACCTAGTTTTTCTATTACTTGAACAAGCACTGTGTCGGTGTTGCGTAACAACTTAAGGTTGTTATTAAATCACTAATAATTGAAAATAAATTACCATGATAAAAAAATAATTAATTTTTCAAATAAAAAATTATTACTAAATATAATCTCTTTTTTTCTCTATAAAAAATAATATATATTTTAAAATAGAGTGACATTTTTTTATTCTTTACTTGAAATCATATTAAGATCATTATCAAAGGAAAATGGCAAGAAATTAATTTTTTTCAAAAATTAGAATTTGAGGTTAAAAAACATATCCACTAAATTAAATAGATGTATTAAATAGGTTTTTAGGCTTTATCTAATAGTTTTAACCCAATTTTACATGTTTTACCCTTATCGTGGTGTCAAATATTTACTACGGTAAATATTTATAATGACTAAAAATAAAAGATCCATATTTACCAAATTTGAACCTCATAATTAAAAATATGGAAAAAATTCAAAGATTCAATTTCCATAAGTTTTAGAAATCAATTTTAATATAAATTCAGAAAATGCCACTAAAAATGATTTTTAGAAAAATGTGTTTTTAAGCCCAAAAATGAACTTGTATAAAAATCAGGTAGAATCTATATTCCTTTGTTATTAATTATATTATTTTTAATTAAAATAGTATTATGTTACATTAATATGAAACTAAAAATATAATGTTTCTTTTAAATTACATTATTTCATATAAAAATGACAATTTTATAAACTTGGTATCTTTCACTATTCACTCAAAAATAAATCTTTTCAAAAAAATACTAAAAATAATTATAAGATAATTTATACTTGATGTGTTAAAAAATTAAGATTATTTTTTAAAATTAAAATTATAAAATTCAGAAATTAGTCTTTTAAATAAATCTATAAAATACATGAAAACAAATTTAGTGAGAATAAAACTATTCACCTTTTGACTAAAAATTTAATTAAGATTATTATAATTAATATAAAGATATAAAATATAATTCATGAATATTAATATAACATGAAATTGATTTAGTATTACCTGATTTTTCACATTATTCACCCTTTTGGAAATTGCATTCTTGTAATTTTATTCACTACTTAAGAATGTGGGGATATTTTTATTTCATAGTATTTTAAGATTCCCATGTTTCTTATTCAATCATATTGTTTTTCCACAAAACCTAAAATTAAGAAATCGCTTTATTCCATAACACCTTTTCTATATGATCAACAATCTAAATCATATTTTATTCATACAAAATAATCTCTTCCAACTATAGCACCTTAGGGATCAAAACATGAGATGCAAGAGATACATATTTCTTTAGTAATGAGATATGAAACACATCATGTCCCTAGGATAAACTTGGAGGCATGAGAACTCTTTATAAATTAATCCAACTTTCTCCCAAATTTTATATGATCCAATGAATCTTGAACTCAATTATCCCTTTTTACCAAAATTATTAACACTTTTCCATTCAGATACTTTGAGAAAACATGACTACCTACCTTGAATGAATGATTGTTCCTACGATTATCTTTATAACACTTTTGTATACTTTGATATTCCCTTATACAATTTTGAATCATCATTAACTTTTCAGTCTTCTATTCTACCAATTATGGTCTCAAAAACGTCCATTCACCTACTTCGTCCCAACAAGATGGAGTCTAACACTGATTTCCATATAATGTATCAAAAGGTTCTATCTATATAGTGGAATGAAAACATTTACTGTATGAAAATTAAATTATTGAAAATGATGATTCAAACTTATCTAGTAATCTATTGAACATGATCAATGAATTTCTTCCAAAGTATGAATCATTCACTCTGACTGTCTATCAAATTGAGGAGGAAAAGTTGTACTGAAAATTAATTCAGTACCCAAAAACATCTAAAGGCCTTTTCAAAAATTATAATTAATCATGAGATCAAGATCAGATACAATAGAGAGAGGAAATCTATGTCACCTGACTATCTTTTTATGATACAGTCTATAAATTTGATCTAAAGACAGATTATCATGAATAGGAATGCAATGTGTAGATTTAGTCAATCGATCAAAAATAAATAAAATTTCATTATTACCTTGAGATGAATTTTGAAAATTCCACAATAACTCCCATGGATATATTTTCTCATTTCCACTTAGGTATTGGTAAAGGCTAAAGTATCCCTTTCTATAATTTACATTAAGATTTAAACTATTGAAAAATCAATCATTTCATGGTAAACTATATAATATCTTCTTCATTCCATCACACCAGTAATAATCCTGAAGATCTTTCTATATATTAGTATTTTTGGGATGAATAGAAAAGGGAGAGTTGTGAGATTCAACCAATAATTACTTTTTTAACTAGTATATTGTTCGCCCATGTAACATTTTCCCAAATATAAAAACACTATCCATGTCAAAGATAAATTTAGGTAACTTACCTTTATTTACTAGTTTTACCTTTCCTTGTAAATCTTGGTATTCCTTCTAAGCTTTCTCAATTTTTTCTGAGATTTATGGATGCACTAAAACCTAAAACAAAATAGAGGAAGTTCCTACATGCATAATTTCTAGGATATCATTCATTAAATAATTTACTAAAGTATCATGTTATAAACATAACATAGTTAATTATGCATTATCTTTTCTACTCAAATAATCATCTACTTTTTTTCTTTTCCTAGATAGTATTGAATCATGCAATCATAATCTTTTATTAGTTAAATATAAATTCTCTCCCCCAAGTTCAACTCTTTGAAAGTGAATATATACTTAAAAATGTCATGATTAGAATATATTTCATACTTTAATCCTTATAAATGATGTATCAATATTTTTAAAGAAATAAACATACTATATAGTCAAATATTATTTGTATTATAACTTAACACACAATGTTTCAATTCATGTAAATTACAATCTAATAATTTTTCATTAGAAAAAAACCAAGTCCCTTCAAAGAAGCATTGCTGAAGATAAAAAATTCACTATTTCTATAGGCCATGGCCAAAATAAATAATTCACCAATCAACCTTTTAGTTATTGGAAACATTCATCACTCTATTTTTTCTAGGAGAATTTAAATCCTTGTTGAGTTAACTTTGTTAGTGAGATAGATAACTGAAAAAAATCAACAAACCACCCGTAGTAACACACTAATCAAAGAAAAACTACAAATATCTGTGAAATTTGTAGGACTTGACCATTATTAAACCACTTTAGTTTTAGTAGGATCAATAGTTATTCCATCTTTAGAAATAATATTCTCAAGGAATTAGATCTAATTCAGCCAAAATTTTCATTTAATAAATTTTCCATATAACTTCTTTTATTTCATGGTTTTAAAAAAAATAAAAAGTTTTCTTTCATGATCATCATGAATTTTAGAATATAAAAATTATCATCAATAAACACAACAAAAAATATCCAAATATTCATGGAAAACTATATTAATAAGATCCATGAATACAACTGGTGCGTTAGATAACCAAAATAGCATAAATAAAAACTCATAATGCACATATATAGTCTAAACTTTCATCTTCAAGATATATTCCTCCTTCACCTTAAAACAATGGCACCCTGACAAGATATCAATCTTTAAAAAATAATTTTTTCTCTATATATAATTAAAAAATCATCAATATGATATAAAGGATACATGTTCTTAATAGTGATGTTATTCAAGGCTCTATAATCAATAAAAAGCCTCATTGAACTATCATTGTTTTTAAAAAATAGGACACAAGCACCCCATGGGGAATTTATCATGAAAATGAAACATATATCAAGAAACTCTTCAAATTACTTTTTAAATTCAAAATTTTATACTTGACCCATTTATAAGGGCGTTTTGAAAATGTCATAGCATGATACACTAAGTCAATAGTAAGTTCAAACACCAAATCAAAGGTATAAAATAATTGAATATAACTTTATTATCTCTTTAATATATTTTATCATGATAAAATAAAATCCAATCCATACCCAGAATAATATAAATCTATACTATGGGTATCTTGACAAGATTTATATTAAGAACCATCCCACAAATCACAATAAAAATATTATGATAAATATTAGTTACTTTAATGCTTTCACATTGAGTTTTCATCAAAAGATTTATCTTTTTTTCATGAGGTGATATTCCTATTTCACTTTAAAATTACTCAGAAATTAAGGATTGTGAATATCTATGTTTAAATAATAAATTAAAATAATTCAAATAAACAATTAATTTACAAGTCAACACTTCGTTATACAACTCAACATAAACTGTAATAGAAGAAAATGATTTTTCTATACCTTTTTGTTTTTGATATTGATGATTTACACCTTGTGTAACTAACTTAGAGTATGAATTATCATAATTACCCAACTCATTGCAATTAAAACATCTCACTATTGGTTGGATATCTGTTACCTCGTTATTAGATTGATTAGGAATATTCTCTTTATAGTTGTTAGCCATATGACCAAACTTATCACATCTGTAACACATTCCAAATCCTATCAAAAATTTCATAAAATTTATTTTTATACACTTAGAACATATTAGGGACTTACCTATATATTTCTTATTTAAATGATTCTATATTTGTTTCCACTTTTACCACTTATTACTCTTGTCATCACAAGGCACATAAGTGTCAAAAAACTACATCTCAACTTTCTCAACATAATGAAAAAATTTCTCATAACTTTTAAATTATCGTGTGGCCAATGTTCTTTGTAAACTTGGTTTCAATCCTGATTAAAATCTATTAATTTTACTATCAAGGTACCAAATACAATTTTATTCATACATGTACAATCTTGTAAATTTTCTTCATATACGACTACTGAATCCTCATCTTTCTGTGTCAGTTATAATAATTGTTTCTCTATTATGAGTTGAAAATACTTATGGAGATATTTACCCAAGAAAATAATCCTAAATATATCTCATTCCATGGTATTAAGTTCTGTTATATATCTAGTATTCTTAACCAATGACCACCATTGATAAACATCACATTCAAAATAAAAAAGGGAAAGAGTTACCTTTTGACGTTCTGAACATCCCATGAGTTTAAAAATATTTTCTAAATCATTGATCCATCATTCAGATACCACTAGATTTGAGGTTCCACTGAAATATAGAGGGTGTTATTTCATAAAATTAACAACTATCAACATGTTCCTTTATGGTAAATCTAGTTTCTCCATCTCATGGATTCCACACCACTTATAGCCTACATCAATAGACATATCACTACAACGAACTTCTCAGGTCCAATTCCAACCATGTTAGGTTATTTATTTGGAATGACATTGTCCTCTTGATACCTTCCTACTTTACCTTCCGTATTTCTTCTACAAAAAACCATCTTGGATATATATATATATATATATATATATATATATTAGATTAAGGAACATGGTAATATTATAATTATATATCATATTAACAAAACTATAAATTAGAATATCTCAAGGGTATTTTATTAATATTATCCTAACATCTAAATTTATTTAAAAATTTCCTTTGAACCCAACTATATGTACCTGACTATAAAACATCACATAATCATGATTTTTTAGTAAATAATTCACTTTATTACATTTCAAATATCTTTATGAATTATGGTTTTAGAGAAGTAGGTCATAAATCTTACATGACAAACCCATATGTTAAAAATTGTACAATTCCATTCAATTTTCAATTTTTCCATAGTATTAAACTTTCAAAATAAAATATTTTTTCGTTTCATGAAAAATATTCATGACTTTAAACTTGAATTATTCTATGTTTTTATTCATCCTTAAACCTTTTGAAAAAAAATTTAAAACGTAAGATGAGAAAAAAAAGTATAGAAAGGTATATAAAGGAAAGAAATCAATTATTTCAATATAGAACATGAAAACCCATGATTTTCTTACCTTTTCAAATTTTTATATGAGTGTATAAAATAAATCATATCCATAATTAAAACACACATTTTTCTCAAATAAAACCTTTAAAACACATGAAAAAATAGAATCCCTTGTCGGCATATTAGAGCATAACATTATTAAATCATATTCACTCATGTTATAAATAACCTAAGTTCAGTAAAATCCATAGGAGAATCCTCCCACATCAACCCCCTCCTTCTTTCTTTAGAAGACAAGGAACATTACCCAATTCATTTAAAAGATATATCGATCTCACTTGTCGTATAAGTTATATCGAGATCACCAATCATATAAGTTGTATTTGGATCACCTACCATTATCTAAAATTTAAAAATACCATTTCAAGAAAAAAACATTTTTAATATTTAACCTTTTCATCATGAATCCCTTGATAAAACTCTTTTGATCCCATAAGCAAATCACTTTCTATTTTGTATAGAAACAGGGATAAATATCCAATTCTTTTGAAAAATCCTTAAAATGAAAAATTCCCAAAATATTTTGGAAATGATTTTAGCTGAAATAAATATAGAAAATTTTAATTTAATCTTAAAATAAATGAAAATTTATGAAATCAATAAATTATATTCATGTTGTAAAGTTCAAATAATGATTCCTTTCACACCTTTGGTAAAATTATCTCTTTTGGAAAATGATAAGAATATTCATTTTTAAAACTTTTATAGAAATTAATTTATAGTTTAAAATAATATTTTATTATCTTTTATATGTACATAATAAAATTCTTGAAAAATTTTAATGAACATGGATTTGGATGAAAAATAGAATAAAAACTTTAAAACTTTTAAATTATATTTTTTGAGAAAAATTGATTACCTTAAAAATAGTATAGTATTGTATGTTTTTTAACTCCTAAATAATAAAATTATATAATTTATTTACTTTCTTAAGATAATTTTTCATGTTAATTAAATTAAAATTTTCCATTTTATTTATTTTATGACCATGTTTTATTTATTTACATAATTAGTTAGTTTTTGTCATATGTTTTGAGGATGTTCGGTTCATAATCCCAATAAAGCTTCAGTAGGTTGACCGAGGTGAAAAGGTTCATTATTCCATCATATATAGAATATTAATAAGGAAATTATTATCATTTTTATACATTATCAATAATTTTAGAACCATCCATGCAATGTGTACATGAAAAATGAATCACATTGCTTCGTGGAGGTGGTAGTCACATGTATACAAAAACAGCATTATCATTTTTTAATAGATGAAAATATAATAAAATAGATGTTATATTATCTTTAATTAATTATAATTATGTCATTAATATCATATATATTAATTAAATCCATCATAATAGTCATCCATGAGAGTCAATGATGGAAAACTAAATGCATCACTCTGTGGAGGTGGTAATCGAGATGTACTCATAAAAGATGCATTTTTTTCTTATAGAATGGAAAATGAGATTAAAAAGGGTTGTGCCATAATAATAACAAAATTTTATTATATTTAATATACTTATGTTATTATTTTATTATGGTTAAATAATATTTTAATAAGATAAGAGAAAAAATAAACTTGAAATAGGTCGGTTATGGCTTATACCTTCTCTTCAGATATCTCTGTCACGACCCATCCCCCGGGGTCCATGTTGTGACTACCCCAAACCCACCTTCCAGAGGATAGGGGACGGTGACTAGAACTGAAAAGGCATATCCCTAAAATGGTAAGGAATTTTCTTTAAACCTGTACAATCACACAGACTAGTACGCAACAAGATGCAACTATGAAGTAAACAGCCGTAGTAAAAAGAGTGATGAAAGTAATGGGGCTGGAATAAAATCCCAACAGAAAAATTACAAGTAAAACTAAAAAGTAAAAATACAACTAAAAAGTACAAAATAACTCATGGATCATCCACCAAGGATCCTACCTGAAGGGTAGGTACAGCCCACGATCAGTAGTCTCTGCGTCACGTGATGCTAAATGGTCCACCTCCAGGCACCGTCTAGTCCTGGCTCCCTCAACCTTGATCAATTTTGTTCATCATCTTCACAAGACACAATAAGGTGCTGGAATATCCCATGAATTGGGGAGTAAAACAATACTCAGTAGGGATCCCAAGACCTCCATAGGTCTCTCAGAGTTCCACAAAGGAAAAACCACAAAGCAAGACCTTTGTCTTAAGCAAGAAGCGATAGATATCAACTCTACTTAGGTATATTCCCATACATATACCTAAGTTGTCAAGATATACTCATATCATACATGAGGGAATATTACCACAAAGGTAACACCACAAAGGTAGAAGTACCACACAAGTAACACCATGAAGATTGAGGTACCACACAGGTAACACGACGAAGACAACACCACGAAGGTAGAAGTACCACATAGGTAACACCACGAAGACAACACCACCAAGGTATAAGTACCACACAGGTAACACCATGAAGATATAAATAACACAAAGGTAAAATACTCAACTCACAAACAGGTATAACATAAGTACATATGTATAGATTATTAGTCGTAATCTAGGTCATCTTATTCTGTTAAGAGGCAATGCTACTGACCCACAAAAGATCAATAGGTACTAACCCCTACTGATCCACACAGGATCTAACCCACACAGGATCGTTATGCACTAACCCACAAAATATTGATGAGTTCTGACCCACACAAGATCTAATTGATGTTGACCCATGCAAGATCTATAGATGCTGACCCACATAGGATCGATGTTCTTTCTTCACATTACAGCATGCCATAGGATTACTTGCACCCGGTGCGCTTGAGTTCCATGGAATCTACACCTAAAGATATTTGTCATACCTCTATGGATACTAAGATCCACAAAGTAGTAACCCAAAGGATCGCCATGTCTTAAGGGTTTTAATGCGATAGACGGTGCGTCAATCGGACGCCCGGTCTGTGAGTTATAAGCTTTTTAGTTCCGAGGGCCCGATTGGATTCAGGTTCGATCCAACCTAGCTATACTCAAACTATCACAAAAACTCAATTGGATTTTACCAAAAGGACCTTCTCACTCCAAGGGTCACAACATCGCAGACAGTTCGTCAAACGGATGCTCGATTCTCAAGTTATGGACCATTAAGCAAAACTGGGGCTGGTTGGATCCAAGTCCAGTCCGACCCGGTCGGACCGACCCTGGCCGACCCGATATGAGCCGACTTGACCCAGTTTGGGTCAACCCGCCCCAGTCTGGACCTGACCCAGTGGGGTTGGGCCACGTTGTGTTTGGACCACTGGCTCGCGGTCTGGCCCGGCCCACAGGGGGTGCAGCCAAGCCCGCAAGGGGGCAGCCCACTGGGCACACTGCCCGGCCGTATGAGGCGTGGCCCGCGGTTGGGTGGAGTGGACCACTGTGGTAGGGCCTGCCTTATCCGCCACCCAGGAAAGTGGCCCCTATTTTCCCAAACGATCATGAGGGCCATTCAGTTTCCTCTGCAGCAGCGGTGCCATGTGGTGCCTCCAGGTGACATATGGGACCCACTGTAGTGGGTCCTATCTTCGGTCGTGGTCGGTCGATGCGTTGGTCTCCGTCTCCAACAGTGCACGACAGCGTACCGCTCCACCACCCACAATTGGAAGGTTTGTCGGCCGCCTCCCTCAGTCTTCCGCGGCTGACGAGCTGCAGCCCATATCCTCTGGCGGAGCACTGGTCATGTCGCCCTCCTCTTCTATGTTTGGCTAGTGTACCGGCTGCTTCCTTCACCCGTCGTGGCTTTGGTCGCCACCCCTTGCTCACTAGAATTGCGTGACAGCGCGCTACACCTCCTCTTTAGTCGTTCGGTTCCAACCGCTCTGCTAACTGTTGTAGCTTAGTGTCGCACCTCCTATTGCGGTGCATGATGGAATGATGCCTCCATCGTAGTCGGTGAGTGTCGTCATGCTAACAGCCTTCCATGGAGAACTCAAGGGTTTCAAGGTAGCATAGGGTCTGGGTAGAGTTTTTAGGCCAGCGCCCTTAACATTAGCTTGTAATCATGAATATGGATTAAAGGATTCAATAACCACTTGAAATTAATTAAAAATAAAATCCCTACCTCAAGAATGTTGGAGAACGCCGGTGATTAAGGAAGTGGGTTGGTGTTCTTCCTTCCCGCAACAAGCTTCCAATGATGCCACTCGTACATCATCCTTCAGTTCATGGTTTGGCGTCACCTGTCACTGCCTGCTGGAACTGGATCTCTCCTACAAGGGTTTTGGCATTGTGGTACTTTGTCAGCACTTTATTTCTTGGTGAAGCAGTGTCGATACCTCTCCCCAAGCTCTATATAAATATGAGAGGGGGAGGGTGTCTAACGTTGTGGGATTTAGGAGGGTTCATTAATTAGGAACCTTCATAATTATTAATGATGTGTTTACTTAGGGTCTAAAGGGTCAAGTCATTTAATGGATTAACACACCACTGGTCCCCCACTGCCTCTTGTCCGTTGGAAGAAAGGATAGAAGGAAAATAAAATAGCTAAGTTATTTTATTGTTCTTTTAAAATTCACTAAATATATCTCTTTCTCCTGACCTACTGCGGTTGAAGTGAAGCCTCCCTTAAGTGAATCCCAGTGCTGTGGATTCAACAGTGCTCTCAGATTTTTAATCTGAGCACAGGTTCAAAAGTTTGAAAACACCGCTCCCACATTTGTTGAACGTGCCATAAAAAAAGATCAGAAATTCATTCCGGACACTCCGGGCTCGGAATCATGCTCTGTCAATTTTCACAGACTCATAATAATTCCATATAATTAAAAAAATTACATGGAAAATATGGGTCTTTACATTCTTCCCACCTTAGAAATTTTTGTCCCCTAAATCCCCAACATAGACTAAGAAAACAAATGGGGGTACTGAGCAAAAATAAAATCCTTCCACTCCCATGTTCTCTCCTAGAGGTTCACGTGTTGCTAGTGAACGTGTACCAGAGGTATCAACTACCCACGAGGGACTCACTCATGTTTATCCTCAATCTCTACTAGAACCTTCGTAAACGTCTCCCCATCATCAAAATCTTGCTCGTCGTGGTTGATGATGTGATATGGGTCATGCACGTATCACCTCATTTGGGATATGTGGAAGACGTCATGCACCCTCTCCAACTTCGGTGGTAGTTCCAAGTAGTATTTCACCTCACCTATCCTCTGAAGTATCAGAAATGTTTCAATAAACCTCGGTGATAACTTTCCACCTCGGCCAAATCTTCATAAACCTTATCGAGGTGAGACTCGTAGGAAGACCTGGTCTCCCTCCTAAAACTCCAAACGTCTTCACCTCCTGTCATCATAAGACTTTTGTCTGCTCTATGCAGTATTCATCCGCTCCTGGATGATCTGCACCTTCTCTGTGGTATCCCACACCATCTCTGGACCCATAAGTGCTGACTCCCCTGGGTCTGTCTAGCATAGAGGTGATCTGTAAGGTCGACCGTATATGGCCTTAAATGGTGCCATATCGATGGTGGAGTGATATCTGTTGTTCTAAGTGAACTCCACAAATTGCAATTGATCCTCCCAACTACGGCCAAAATCTAGGACGCAAGCACGAAGCATATCCTCCGATGTCTGTATGGTCCACTCTGTCTGACCATCCATCTGAGGATGAAAGGCGGTGCTCAAACTTAGTTGAGTCTCGAACTCCTCCTGTAATACCTTCCACAACCGAGATGTGAAATTTGCATCACGATGAGATATGATCTTCAATGGAACCCCATGAAGTCATACAATCTCTTGTACATAGAGGCGTCCTAATCCCTCTACTAATCCCTGCTCTCAGATGGGTAGGAAGTGGGCCAACTTGGTTAGTTGGTAAATGATCACCCATATGAAATCATTTCCCCTAGATGTATGTGGAATCCCTGTCACAAAATCAATAGAGATTCCATACTAATTCCACTCCAGAACCTCTAGTGGTTGTACTAAGCCTGTTGGACCCTGATGCTTAGCCTTCACTTTCTGACAAGTGAAGAATCGTGAAACAAACTCTCCCACCACCTTCTTTATCTCTAGACACCAGTGCTGATGTAGGAGGTCCTGCTACATCTTCTCCACACTAGGATGTACTGCCAGAGGGGATGTATGGAACTCCCTCAACACATCCTCCCATAGCACCATGGAAACCATGGTACATCCTCTAAAGATGATGACGTGCACTCTACCTTCAGAAAATCCATCAAGTGTATGTGTTGAGGATATATGACCATTTCGAGCCTCTCAGTCAATGTCCCCAAGTTGTGCCTCCCTGACTCTATGAAGGAGTGGGGGAGTGACTATCATAGACTATAGGTAAGTTGCTCCATCTCTTTCCATGAAGGATATATGCAATGCGACTAGGTGCTCTGTCACCTCACTCAGCAACTACAGACCAGACCTCATGCTGACTGCATCTACTACCATGTTCCCCTTCCAAAGAGTATAGACTATCTAAAAGTCATAGTCCTGGAGGAACTCTATCCATCATCGCTATATTAGGTTCAGGTCCATCTGATAGAATATATACCTGAGACTCTTGTGATTAGAGTAGACTGTCAAATGTTTTCCCATCATGTAATGTCACCACATCTTTAAGGCGAAGACCACTACTGCTAACTCTAGTTAATGGGTAGCATAGTTCTTCTTATGTTGTCTCAATTGTTGTGAACCATAAGCGATAATTTCTTGCTCCTGCATTAGGACACATCCAAGTCTGGTCCATAATGTGTCACAGTAGACTACATACCCAACACCGTCTTCCGGTAGCCTCAAGATGGGGGCACTCTCCAGTCTCTGACTTAGCTTTTGAAAACTCTGATGGCATCTCTCCATCCATATGAATGGTTTTCCCTTCTTACTCAATGCTAAGAAAGGTGCTGCAACTCTAGAAAAGTCAGTCACAAATCTCCAGTTGTATCTAGCCAACCCCAGGAAACTCCACACCTCTTTCACACTTCTGGGTGGATCCCAAGCAAGTATAGCCTCTATATTCACTAGATCCACTACAACTACAACCTCTGAGATAATGTGTCCTAGAAAGTAGACCTCGCATATCCAGAACAATCACTTCGAGATATTAGCATAAATATGGTGCTCTCAGAGTGTATCCAGAACTATCTGCAGATGATAGGAATGATCCTCCTCCATCGTGTAGTATATCAAGATGACGTCGATGAAGACCACCACAAAGTGATTGAGGTATGGCTGGAAAATCCTATTCATGAGTCCCATGAATACTGCTGGGGAATTGGTCATGCTGAATGGAATATCCAAGAACTCATAGTGGTCATACCGACATCTGAAGGTCGTCTTCTACACATCCTCATATTGTACACTGAGCTGATGATAGCCTGATCTGAGGTCTATCTTCGAAAACCAATGAGCTCCCTCCTACTGATCAAAAATATCATCACTCTTCGGAAGTGGAAACTTTTTCTTCATGATCACCTATTTCAATCGCTTGTAGTCCACACAGAGTCTCAAACTCCCATTTTCCTTCTTGGAGAACAAAATTGAGGCTTCCCATGGAGAAACAGTGGGCCTTATAAACCCCTTCATCTGTAAGTCCTCCAACTGCACTCGTAACACACAAGCTCCATGGGAGCCACCCGATATGCTAGTGTACATATCTGTGTTGTCCAGGGGTATAGGTCAATGTAAAATTCAACCTATATAGGTGGAGGTAGTCTTGGAACATCATTAAGAAAGACATCGGTATACTGGTCCACCACTATGGGATAGCTCAGAATCTCAACATCAACTGCCCTGAGGGTAAGGTTGGTCAACTGATGTGTGATTAGTTGCACCCTCATCTAGGTAAGTCCATCCTGTGATGCAAAGGTTCCCTTATCAGCGGTGAAGGAAAACCCAGTCCCATCCTCACGAAAACACCACATTTTGTGCCTGATACAATCAATCTGGCCATGGACTATGGATAACCAGTCCATACCCAAGATGATGTTGTAAGGCCTCGACGCCGCTGCTAGAAGATCCCAACCGAAGCTATCACCTCCTAGAGTAATATAACACTCCCAGAACCAGTTTTTAATCATTGAATCCCCTCTCTTAGAAGTCTCTAGGCATAAGTATTGAGCCAATGACTCCAATGGAATCTCTATGCTCTGAATGAGGGTCATGGTAATAAAAGAGTTACCAGCACCTGTGTCTATAAGTACTACATCAAAGGCGAAGTAGACACAGATCATACCTCTAATCATCTCTAGAGAGTCGTGGAGGTAGGCCCCAGCTGCCTAGAGCTGAGCTCGTCCTTTTCCACCTGCTTCCTGTGGTCGGGGTGGACCACCTAGAGGTGGTGGTGATAGAACCGTTAATCACTGCCCACCGCCTGCTATACGACCAGTTCCTCTATCACATCCACCTTTTACCTGCATACCTCTCTGATTGAATCTCTGCCTCTGACTCAGCAGACCCTTGACCATCTATTGGTCATCTGTATGGAGGGTCGGGTATTCACAAGCCATGTGACCCTTCCTGCTGCATGAGTAGCACTACCTTCTCCTCTATTGTCCTTATTTATCCCGTGGGCCCCACACCACAGACCCGGTATCCTGAGGTCTCCCACCAGAAGTTCCACCCTACTTCATCCCCTGTGTCATCCATCTACTACCCACTGCAGATGACTCTTCTACCTGACGTCCAGTGGTGGATCTCACTCTCTGTGCCTTCTCAACTAGGAATCTCTCTACCATAAGTGCTCACTCTAGCACACCAGCCTACGTCGGAATGCCATCGATGCTCTGATCTCCCATTAGATACCCTTCTAAAAGGTCCAGGAACTGTATAAAGGGTATTGTACCATGTCGGTGGAGTGGCGGGAGAGATCAATGAACCTTGCTGAGTATTGGGCCACAGTCATGTTGCTCTGCTGTAAATGTAGTAGCTTCTGTATGTGCACTGAGTGTAGTGTCGCTGGGACGAACTCTACCCTCAAAAGTCCCTCAAGGTCCACCCAAATGAGGGTCTCCTAGTCATGTAACTAGAGTTTCAGACTCCACCATCTCTATGTCGATCCTTGGAAGAGACTGGAATCTAGGATCACCAGCAGATCAGCTGGTGTCCCAACTATGTGAAAAACTTTGTCCACAGCCTCCAACTAGTCCTCAACCGCCTACGGGTTCGTCTCGCCTCAAAACCTCAAAGGCCTCTACCACTGGAACTCATGAAACACACCAAGTCGGCATGTATCCTCTTCTGGTGGGGCTAGTGGTAACGGCTCCCCTAAAAGTAGTGGTGCTGCTGGTACACCACCTGAAGGTGCTAATGTCGTAAGATGTCCCCGCACCGAGGCCTCATTGCTCAGTGGGCCGTCATCGCGTAATCTCTTGGGAATCATAGATGGATTTCAACATGGCGACATCCTGAAATAAAATAGGTGTTCCAAATTCAATAATTTATACCTGGTAAGCTAACTCAAAGAGATCATAAGAAAAACTCTTCAAAAACACGTGTAATCAGTGTTTCCATGCACAGAGTTAGAAATCAGAATTCAGGGTCCTATTGTATGGATATGTTGGTTTCTTCACCAACACTAGATTCCCCAAACTGAAAACCACACTCATAACACTTAACACTATTACCACATAGAAAAGATCGAAGTCTTAGTTATTTGTTAGAACCGACTCCTCTAATACCACTTTTTCATGACCTATCCCCCGGGGCCCATAACGTGACTACACCAAGACCGCCTTCCATAGGCCAGGGGCTGGTGACTAACACCGGAAAGGCATATCCCTAAAACTGGAAGACATTTCCTTTTAACTTGTACAATCACACAGACTAGTACACAACAATATGCAACCACAAAGTAAATTGCTGTAGTAAAAAGAGTGTTGAAAGTAAAGGGGCTGAAATATAATCCCAACTGAAAAAGTAAAAGTACAACTAAAAAGTAAAAATACAACTGAAAAGTAAAAAATGGCCCCTGGGTAGTCCACCGAGGATCCTCGTTGAAGGGTAGGTACATATCACGATCAGTAGTCCCTATGTCATGTCACACCAAATGGTCCACCTCTGGGCACGGTCTAGTAACTCCCTCAGCCTCGATCAATGTTGTTCGTCATCTACAAAAGACATAACAAGGTGTGGGAATATCTCGTGCAAGAGTTGAGTATAACGATACTCAATAGGGACCCCGAGACCCCCGTAGGTCTCCCAGAGTTCCACAACGGAAAAACAACAAAGCAAGTCCTTCTTCATAAGCACAAAGAGATAGATATCAAATCTACTTAGAAATATCCCCATACATATACCAAAGTTATCAAGATATACTCATCTCATACATTAGGGAACATTACCAAAAAGGTAACACCACAAAGGTAGACGTACCATGTAGGTAGCACCACGAAGATAGGGGTACCACACAGGTAACACCATGAAGACAACACCAGGAAGGTAGAAGTACCACACATGTAATACCATGAAGATAACACCATGAAGGTAGAAGTTCCACATAGGTAACACCATGAAGATATAAGTACCACATAGGTAAAAGACTTAGCTCACAAATAGGTATAACTTAATTACAGAAGTACATATGATTAGTTGTAATGTAGATCATCTTATTCTATTAAGAGGCACTACTACTAACCCACACGGGATTGATAGGTATTAACCCTCGCTGACCCACACAGGATCTGAGCCACACAGGATCGATATGGGATGACCCACACAGGATCATTGAGTGCTGACTAACATAGGATCTGATAGATACTGACCCACACAGGATCGATATATGCTGACTCACATAGGATCAATGTTCTTTCTTCACGTTACAGTCTTCCACAGGATTCCTCACACCCGGTGCGCTCGAATTCCATATAATCTTCCTCTCGAGATATTGTTCATACCTATACTGCTAATAATCTCTACAAAGGAGTGACCCAAAGTACCATCATTTTGTAATGGTTTCAACGTGATAGACGGTGTTTCAATCAGATGGTCGGTCTGTGAGTTATAAGCATTTTAGTTCTAAGGGCCTAACTGGATTCAGGTTCGATCCAACCCGGCCATACTATAACTATCACCGAAAATCAAGTGGAGTATACCAAAAGGGTTTTCTCCCTCCAAGGGTCTCAGCGCCATATACGGTTCATCAAACTAAAGCTCAGTTCTCATGTTATGGCCCTTTAAGCGAAACTGGGCCTGGTAGGGTCTGGGTCCGGTTCGACCTGGTCGGACCGACCCAACCCTACTGGGTTAGGCCACGGAGGGCTTGGGCCACGGTGGGTTTAGCCCACTGGACCGTAGTCTAGCCTGGCCTACAGGGGTATGGATAAACCCGCAAGGGGGCAGCCCGACCAGCAAAGGGGGTGCAGCCCATTGCACACACGGCCCGTTGGGCATGCGGCTCGGCTGCGTGAGGCGCGGCCCATGGCTGGGTGGAGTGGCCTGCTGTGGCAGGGCCTATCCAAGCTGCCACTCAGGGGAGTGACCCTCAGTGTTTTTAGAGACCCAAAGCTTGACGTACATGGAAATTACATTACTTTTGTGGAATACTTAATACATAACAAAAACTAACACTCAAGGACCGTAAAAGTTTAGTGTCTTTGGAAACTCATAATATAATCTTCTAATCATGGTGAAAGATCTTCAACATCCCCCATAAAGATCTTCCCCTTTTGTTTTCTTACCTAAAACCTTTCTTTATATCCTGGAGAAAATAAAACATATAAAGGGTGATCTAAAATGCTCAGTAAGGGTAAGCATGGATAAAATAAAACAAACCATATACATTTGAACTTAAAAACATGAACATAATGTTTAAACATCAAAATCTTTAGCAATGACATAAAACATGGCAGTACATAAGGCATAGATCATAATGCATTGTCAATCATCATAAAATTGCATGGGAATAAATAATATAATTGTGGAAAACCATTAAGTGCATGATATGATTACCATAATATCGAAGGCATTACTGCCAAGACCATCTTAGTGGACAAATTCCCTTATGGAATCAATTTCACTCCTCGTTCTAGTCCTGTACCACTGAATTGAATTAACTTACTGTTCCAGCTATGTATATCCCATGATATATAAATCTTGACCCAATGCATTGGAGGGAGATATATGTCCCATCCATCTCATAATTAGATCATTCTTACATGTTCCACAAAATAAACTTAAAACATTCATCATAACCCAAAGAATAAAATGGGTTTCATAAACATCATCCCATCATCACATAATCCATATAAAACAAATTGATATTTTATCATAAGAAAATTGAAACCATTTAAATCATAGAGACATTTTACTTGAAACAAACACATATTAAATAATTTCATCATATATGGAAAATTGTTTTGATAAAACACTTAAAATGAATTATTGAGGAAAATATCATTTCTTCTTTAAAATCATTTTCTTTTCACAAATTGCCTTGAAATTTTAAAATAAAGGTATTTTGTTGAAAATCGTCATAAAATCTTGTAGAGTAAGATTCATGAAAATGAGGCGTTATGAAACCGTAAACATCCATTCACACCATATAAGTTAAAAATAACATTCTTCTCGTACTCTTGTCGGAAAAGTAAAAAAGTTCCCTGTGTGATTAACAAAAGTAAGATTCCTTTCATAACATGTGGTAAATTTCAAAAATGGGTAAAAATGACTTTAAAAATAAATGAAAACATTTTTAAAAAATAGGGACATGGATGATAAATATAACCCCAGTGAATACTTAGGAATAAACAATCTCGGATAAGAATGAGATTGGAATAATTATCCCTTACCTTATGTCCAATTTATTCCACATGTGTTTGATACTCCTTTATAGTGGGTTTAAACATATTATTAACTTGTAACAGAACCATAATAATATTTATGATATCATATATGATTCACTGATGACTTTATATTATCCGTTCATTTGTCAGTTCCATGTTAAAGCAGTGTTTTGGGTAAAATCATTTCATTTATCGTCTGTGTTTTGACTTGTAATTATTAATATGATTACTTAGATCATGATTACTTAATTCCATAATATAAAACGTGATTTATATATAATATATATTCAGAATATACATATATATAATAGACTGATAAATGGAAAGAAATACACCGTTCATAGAGACGGTAGGTCGTACGTACGCAAGAACGTTGATTTCGTTTCCTTATTGAATTGAATGGAATTAAGTAGATAACATACATATATATACACATAAATAAATTATAATTATTATCTCATATATTTCATGATTACTTACTATATATACTTTATAATCATTCTTGAATTTTTAACATGGAAAATGAATCTCATCGCGTCGTGGAGACGGCAATCCGTACGTACGCACGAGCGATGATATCGTTCCCATATTTATTGAATAGAATTGGAGTGGATGATATAATATCTTAGAATCATTATGATGTTATAATAAAAATATATATTTATTCTTTACACCATTATACCCATCCAAGTAAGGAGGTGGTAGAAAAACATATTACACCACGGTATGGAGACGGTATTCCGTACGTACACACGCGCGGTGATTTCATTTTCCGTAGGATGGATAGAAGGTGAAATAGGGTTGTTTAATATTTATAATAACATATCAGTATATAAGTAATACTGATGTTATTACTTTATAATGAAACAACTAAATAAGAGGAAGTAGAAGAAGAAAGAAACTTGAAAGAGTTGGTAGAAGAGATTACCTCTTCCTCGGTGCACCGTCTTTAAAATTTTTCTTAGGGAACTAGATTTGGTCTTTTGAGAAGACCAAAACCTATATGATATAACTAAAGAGTTTTATAAGAGTAATTTTCAGGGGTTGTCTGAGCGTCAAGGCTCAAAAGGGTCTGAAGAGAAGAGGGAAGGGGTGCCCTTTTTATAAGGGAGGAGAGGGGCACCTTTGGAAAAACTTAAAATGATATTTTATAATAAAGTCATATTCGGTTTATAATAGCTCCAAATTGATTTATTTCAAAGATAAAGTGGGTATGGGTCTAAATACTCTCAACCAATAGGTTTTAGACAATTTTATGTTACAATTTCAACCTTATCATTTAGATTTAACTCGAAGTTAAATAATTTAACTTTTACTATGTCTTCTTGTTTTCTTACACTATTTGGTTAATAAACATACTATAACAAGCCAAAAGAACCCCAAGTGGTTCATTATTAATATATATAATCTTATCTAAGTTATTGTTCCGAACCTCAGATTTTTAGGAATATAATAACAATTAATAATATAATATTTGTTTTAAAAAATATTTTATGACAATTTTGACACTATTTGGTAATTGATTTTTGTGAAAATCATAACAACATGATTAGTTAAAACAAAGTTAATTTAATCAATTATAACATGTCATATTAACCTATAAAATTAGTGTAATTTATAAAAAAGTCTCAAATTACATTTATTTGGGTATTTATAACATCAATTATGTTAATATCTCATTAATATGGTAATTACTGTATCATCATTGTGTCATAAATAAATTAAATTATTTAATGTCTAAAAATTGTTGATAAAATACCATTATGTAGTAAATATTTTTATCTTTCTAATTAATATTTATAGTCGAATTTATTTTATCTACAACCCTATATTTAAAATGTTTTAGTTATTAAACTTTGATTTTAACTATTTTAACACTTCTTTAAATAAAATAATAATAAGTATCCTAATCTAATCAAGTGGACCTAAAGGGTAATATTTTATTCCTAAGGTTGTTTTTGGTTGAATTAAACTTATCCAATAGAATTAGGACATGTGTTAGGGTAATAATAATATCATTTTTACCCTTAATTGCCCTATTTACTTTGAACCATGGTAAATAAAAGTAAAAAGTTACTATTCACCAAAAAAAATTTTTTATCTTATTGAACCACATTTTACTTCTTGATATTAACCGTGTCTCTCGAATTTTCAAAATTACACTCACAGAAGCGGTAAAATTAAGTTTTATGTAAATTTTCAAATTCTCCTAGGAGGTGGGTAAAAGACGGTGAAAAGTTCAATAAAATTTTTATATATCTAAAATTATTATAAAATGAATCCAATAAATTACATTGAACGTATATAGGTATTATGTATCAATTTTGACCTAAAATAAATTTAATTAAAATAAATAATTATTTAAATAAAAAGTCGGTTTTTAAATAGTAACCCAGTGTTTTCACTATTCATAAAAAATTTAATGTTTTCAGAAAAATACCAAAAATTCACCCTAGGCTAATTATGATATTCCAAATCCAAAAATGAAGTCCATTTTGAAATATAAAATTTGTAAAATTTCAAAAAGTGTCTACTACTATTCATAATAACTAGTTCATAATAATATTTTAATAATATCTCGTTTAGTGAAACTCGATATTGCCTACTACACATGCTATCAAGGAAGGTCTTGATTGCGTGTAATGCAAGCCATGTCAAGGATGCGTGTAGTGAAATCTCTGTTTGGTGTTTCATATAACATAATCAAAACTTATTTCATTTATACATTAAACAAAATCTGTACTTAATGTTGCATAGAATAATTTTCACAAAACGAACTTGAAATTGTGTGTAACACGAGACAAGAATAGTGTTGCGTATACTGCAAGATAATACAGTGTTGCGTATAGTACAAGCTAATATGGGTGTAGATTATAGTAGAACATATCAAAGAAATTTAAAATAATATATCTCATAAAATCTCAGGGTGTTACATTCTACCCCCCCTTAAAATGAATTTCGCCCTCGAAATTCGTTAGGGTTATAGATGGTTTTCTACTTGAAAGTTTCTTTCATAGAAACCCACGTCGTAAAAAGGAATACTAAAACTTCATTTTAAAAAGGGAAGTTAGAATCATAACAGTCACCCAAAGTAACTCTTCATTGGGTTTCCACATAGGACAATGATAAAACACTATTTTATTGAATATTTTATTTATAATAAATGATATAATTTCATCACATTGTGTTAAATATGTTTATTTATAAAATATTTGGGATTAGATCATTCATTTGAATATTTGATGAAAATTCCAGTTTTACCCTTTATAGTTTACTGTAGTATTTCGAATATAAATATAAATATTTTTATTATTTTAATTTGAAATTTTGTAACAGTGTTCCTAACTTAATTATCTACAACTTTTATTCAGGACACTAGAGCTAAAGAGTTCATTTGGTTGTTGGAATTGGGTCATGAATTCAAAGTTGGGCTGGGCTCGCCAGAATGGAAAAGCTTCTATATTTCGGCCATAACGCCTTCATATTGGCCTGTATTGAGCCCAAATTTGGAGAGGAGATAGAAGACACATATCCGCACATTCTATACTTCTAGAAGGCCGGCTAATTCACGCGTTTTGGTGGTCAAATGGGCGGTGCAAGTTGGCATAAAATATTTGGCCGAATTTCCACATTCACACTTGAAACCACTTGTAACCTCCCCTCCCCTCCCCTCTATAAATTGGAGTTTTTATCATTTGGAGGGGTTGGGACGTGCATTGGGAAGTTGAAGGCAGAGGAGAAGTGGATCCACTCCAATTCTCCAACCATTTCAATAAGGGTATCTCTTGAAGCAAGGATCCCTTCGACGAAGCCTTCTTCTTCTCCTTCATGTTGTAATGATTTTGTTTATGTAATAAACTTCTTTGTTCTTCTTTTATTTCTTCTCTTTTCTTCTGTTTTGTTTAAATTTCTTTTTCTATTAATCTTCCTAATTGGGATGGAATTCTTTAGTAGAAGCGTTATTGGGTTATACCCATTTTAAACCTTTCCACATGCAAAACGCTTCTACGATGATTACGCCACCCATGGAAGAGTAGTCTTTTAGTAATCGATCTATCTTCTACCCTCTTCATTTAATTATTTTGAATCAATGAGCTACTTTAATTCACTTAATATGATCCATGAATTGTGTTTTTTAAATTGTAAGAAACTAAGCAAGAAATTGAACAATTAACACAAAAACACGCGAGGTCGGGATTTTGTGTAAATTGTGAGAGCGCGATCTTAATCGGTAATATAAGACCACACGGGATAAATTTGTAGAGTTCAAATATAATTTCTAAACACAATTCATCCTCATTTCCAGAATGGATATGTGCCTAAATTTACCACTGACCATAATCTAATCTTAGAACATCAATCAAATCAGGGTGCTGCGATTGCATGTTCCGAAGTTAGCCTAGGGTTAAATTCACATCATCTTCGTGGTAAAGTTAATTCTCGTAGGGTTAAGGATTTAACAAATTATGGGATCATAATTAAGTGAATATTAATTTAAATGATAATGATTAATAAATGATTGAATAGGTAGAGTTAGATCGATTACGTCTTTTAAATATTGTCTAAACAAACATCTTTTTGTTGTGTCATTTTAATCAAACTTCATTTCAAAACTAAAAACAAAAAGAATACAATCTTCTTCCAGAAAACTTCTTCTAGATTCATAAACTATAAACAAACACCCACATCCTTTCAAGTAGTGTTTTTATTCTCTTTTATTTTACTTCTATAATACCTCTAAAAATTGTTTTAATTCACTTCCTCCTTTGAGAGACGACCTTGGTCAGCCACTCTGCTGCACCTAAGTACCCCAAAATCATACTAATCATTTGAGGGCGCCCACGACATCGCTCTTTCAAATTGGCGCTGTTTCCGGGGAGGCAAGTAATTATTTCAACAAATTAGAGGTATTTATTTTATTTTACATTTTATTCTCTTCCTCTCTTCTTTCATCCTTCTTTACCCAATCTGATTTTTCTTCTTCTTCTTTTATTTTCTTCTACTTATTTTTGGACCATCAACTCAAACTTCTCTTTTTTATTTTACTATGGTCCACTTTCTTTCTCTTCATTTTTATTTAATCTATGACATGAACTAATCCCGAATATCTCTTAGATCTTGACCCTGAGATTGAACGTAGCCTTAGGGAACGAATCAGACATTCTCAATCTACGGGAAGTTTCAATATTCAACCAGTTGGTGAATTCCTCTCTTTTGGAAAAATTGAAATTGGAAGCAATTCAAATTCAAACATAAAAGAGGAACCAATGGCTGGAAATAATGGAAATGAACTTAATAGAACCATTCGAGAATTGGCTGCACCTGATATTAACTATCAACCAAATTGTATTGCATACCCAAATCTCGAATCGGACTTTGAATTGAAATCTGGATTAATTCACCTTCTTCCAAAGTTTCATGGCTTATCTGGTGAGGATCCCAACAAACACCTTAAGGAATTTAATTTGGTTTGCTCAACTTTAAAACCAAGAAATGTTTCTGAAGATCAAATTAAATTAAGAGCATTCCCATTCTCACTTGATGGAGCTGCAAAAGATTGGATGTATTATTTGCAACCTGAAGATGTAACATGTTGGAATGATTTGAAATGTCTTTTCATGCAAAGATTTTTTCCAGCATCAAGGACAACATCCATTCGAAAGGAGATATTGGGGATCAAGCAAGCCCAAGGGGGGTCAATGTATGAGTACTAGGAGCAATTCAAGAAGTTGTGTGCAAGCTGCCCACATCACCAAATCAGTGAGCAATTACTCATCCAGTACTTCTATGAAGGACTCACACCCATGGAGAGGAGCATGGTGGATGCTGCAGCTGGAGGAGCATTGGTGGACAAGACACCAGTAGCTACACGAGCATTGATTGACAAAATGGCCCAAAACTCTCAACAATTCGGTGATAGAGGTACACCACATGTTCGAGGAGTACATCAAGTAAGTCCTTCTTCTCTTGAAAGTCATTTGATTGATACTAAGTTAGAAGAATTGACAACTATGGTGAGTCAGATTGCATTGGCTCAAAAGAAATCCCAACCCCCTCCTTCAAGGCCATGTGGCATTTGCACTGAGACAAGCCACCCAACTGACTGTTTCCCACAACTACAAGAGACAAAAGATTGTGCAGCAGTGTTCCCTGGGAGACCATTTCAGCAGCAACAACAACAACCATATCCCCAAAAGAAGTTTGATACAGTATAAAACCAAGGGTGGAAAGATCAGTCGGACATGAGGTATGGCTCTGGACAACAATAAAGGCCACCCTTTCAACAAAACTTCCAGCAGCCTCCGCCTTACCAGCAGGGTTTCCAACAACCCCAAAGGAGATTTGAAGCTCAAACATCAACAAGTCAACAACAAGGGAATCCTCAACCAAAGGTAGATTCTAATACTGATGATCTTTTGAAGCAAATTGTTCTTAATCAACAGAATGAGCTGAAGAGTCAAAGTTCGGAGCTGAGGGAGTTGAAGACTCAAATGAGCCAGATTGAAACCGCCCTTCATGAACTTGTAAGTAAGAATTCTGGAAATCTACCTTCCCAACCCACTCTAAATCCAAAAGGTAATGTTAGTTCCATCACATTGAGAAGTGGGAAGCAAATGAACGATACATCTATACCTACCATTCCACCGGGATTCACCTCAACTCCAGAGAAGCCGCATTCCATACCAACTAATGAGCAATCCAAGGAGAAAGATAAAGGTAAGAAAAATATTGGTGATGTTCCTCCTAAACCCCTTACTTTTCCAAACAGGGTTGTTCAAACCAAGAAGATGGCTGAAGAAGCAATGCAAAAGGAGGTTTTGTACACATTCAAGCGTGTGGAGATCAACATTCCTCTACTTGAAGCCATTAAGCAAATCCCAAGGTATGCCAAATTCTTAAAAGAACTCTGCACCAATCGAAGAGGGCTCAAGGGGAATGAGAGGATCAACCTTGGAAGGAATGTATCGGCACTCATTACACCAACTCTAGTAATTCCAACAAAGTGCAAGGATCCCGGGACATTCACCATCCCATGTACCATAGGGGAGTTGCACTTCTTTGATGCTCTTTGTGATTTGGGAGCTTCCATAAATGTGATGCCTCACTCTGTATTCTCTTCCTTGCAGGTTGGTGAGTTGAATCCAACAAGAGTAGTGGTGCAATTGGCGAATAGAGCTACGGAATATCCAGCGGGAGTTCTTTAGGATGTACTTGTTCGGGTAAGAGACATGATCTTTCCAGCAGACTTCTATGTGCTTAACATGGAGGATGATCAGGTAAGTTCTCATGCCCCCATTATCTTAGGTAGACCCTTCCTCAAAACTGCAAAAACTATCATAAATGTCAATGAGGGTACACTTTCCATGGAGTTTGGAGATGAAGTTGTGATATTTAATGTTATGGATTCCATGAAGTACCCCTCAGAGGACCATTCTGCTTTTGTTATCTCCCATTTTGAACCACCAAGTAAAAACATCATGGAATTGGATTGTCCTAATCTTAGGGAGATTATGAGTATTGGTTCTGGTTTAATGTCTAAGAGAACTTCCACACCTGTTTCTAATGAACAAGACTCTCTAAGATTTGATTTTGATGTGGATTCATATTCTGATTTTGATCATGTTCACTCTGATTATGAAATGGCTGTTGAGTATGCTGATGGATTGGATGCTTTATTCTATGATTTTGATGATGTCTATTCTGATACTGATGCTCTTTGTGCACATATTTCAGTTCCTTCAATGTCTCCATCCATACTACACCCTCCTTCATTAGAACTCAAGACATTGCCACCAAATCTGAAATACTCATACTTGTTGAGTGGTGAGAGATTACCTGTTATCATTGCTAACAATCTCCCTTTTGAACATGAAGAAAAGCTTTTGAATATTTTGAGGGAGAACATCAAGGCAATTGGGTGGACCTTGGCTGGAATATCAGGTATTATCCCCTTCATTTGCATGCATAGGATTCTCTTGGAGGATGGGGCTAAACCGGTGAGACAACCACAAAGGAGACTCAATCCCACCCTCCTGGAAGTTGTTAAAAAGGAAGTTGAGAAATTGCTCGAGGCAGGTATAATTTTTCCCATTTCAGATTCACAGTGGGTAAGTCCAATTCAGGTTGTGCCTAAGAAAACTGGTTTTACTGTTGTTAAAAATGAGAAAGATGATTTAGTTCCAATGAGGGTGAAAAACAGTTGGTGTGTGTGTATTGATTATAGGAAACTAAATCAGTCCACTCGCAAGGACCATTTCCCCCTCCCATTTATTGATCAGATGCTTGAGAGACTAGCTGGGAAGACACACTATTGTTTCTTGGATGGATTTTCTGGATATTTTCAGGTTCCTATAGCTCCAGAGGATCAGGAGAAGACTACATTCACCTGTACCTTTGGCACATTTGCCTACCGGAGGATGCCATTTGGACTTTGCAACGCCCCAGGTACATTCGAGAGATGTATGGTGAGTATTTTTTCTGATTTTATTGAGACCTGCATGGAGGTATTTATGGATGATTTTACAGTGTATGGGTCATCATTTGATGAATGTCTAATTAGTTTGAGAAAGGTGTTGAATTGTTGTATTGAGAATAATCTAGTCCTGAACTTTGAAAAGTGTCATTTCATGGTAGAGCATGGAATTGTCTTAGGGAATGTGGTGTCAAAACATGGGATAGAGGTTGATAGATCTAAGGTAGACATTATTTCTCTTTACCCTATCCTTCATGTGTGCGTGATGTTAGATCTTTCCTAGGGCATGCAGGATTTTATCGGTGCTTCATCAAAGACTTTAGTAAGATCGCTCTTCCTATGTCACGATTACTTCAAAAAGATTCTGATTTTGTGTTTAATGATTCTTGTAGGACTTCTTTTGATGAGATGAAGAAGTGTCTGACCACTCCACCTATCATACAGCCCCCACGGTGGGACCTTCCATTTGTGCTTATGTGTGACGCCTCCAACTTCGCGGTTGGAGCTGTCTTATCTCAGAGGGTGGAGGGGCGTTCACATGTGATCGCCTATGCATCGAAGACACTGGATTCAGCCCAATCAAATTACACAACCAAAGAAAAGGAGTTTCTTCCTGTCATATTTTCTTTAGATAAATTCCGTTCATATTTATTGGGCTCTAAAGTAGTTGTTTTTTCTGACCATACAGCTTTGAGGTACCTCCTAAAGAAGCCAGATGCAAAGCCACGACTTATCCGTTGGATGCTTCTTCTTCAAGAGTTTGACCTTGAGATAAAGGACAAGAAGGGGTCAGAGAATTTGGTGGCAGACCACATGAGTAGGCTTACTCACACACTAGAGGGTGACACCTTGGACCAGGTACCACTTCAGGACACTTTCCCCGATGAGCATCTCTATACCATCTCAGGTAAGCATCCTTGGTATGCTGCTTTAGTTAATTACATTGTTGGCTCTGAAATCCTAGTAAATTTGAAGAAGCATCAAGTCCAAAAATTAAAAAGTGAGTCTAGGTTTTATGTGTGGGATGATCCTTACCTCTGGCGCATGTGTAGTGACCACGTTATTAGGAGGTGTATTCCTGATCATGAGTTTGAGTCTGTTTTGCAATTCTGTCATACACATGCATGTGGTGGACACTTTGGACCCCAACAGACAGCTAGGAAAGTTTTGGACTCTGGATTATATTGGCCTAGATTATTCCATGATGCCCATGTGTTTTGTAAGTCATGCTCTCGTTGCCAACACACTGGGAACATTTCTAAGAGACATGAGACACCCCAACAACCCATACTATTCTGTGAGATTTTTGATGTATGTGGCATTGATTTTATGGGTCCTTTTCCTAGTTCATTTGGATTTTTGTATATTTTGGTTTCTGTTGATTATGTGAGTAAATGGGTGGAGGCCAAGGCCACCAGGACTGATGATTCACTTGTTGTAGTGGATTTTGTCAAGGCTCAAATTTTATGCAGGTTTGGAGTACCAAAGGCCATCATCAGTGACCAAGGGACACACTTTTGCAATAGGAATTTTGCTTCCCTCCTTTGAAAGTATGGGGTGACACACAAAACATCAACACCATACCACCCCCAAACAAATGGCCAGGCTGAGGTTTCAAATCGTGAGTTTAAACAAATCTTGGAGAAAACCGTGCATCCAAATAGGAAGGATTGGAGAAAGCGCTTGGATGATGCATTGTGGGCTTATAGGACAGCATACAAGACCCCCATTGGTATGTCCCCATTTCGGATTGTTTTTGGGAAAGCGTGTCATCTCCCCGTGGAAGTTGAGCATCGGGCATATTGGTCTATAAAGAAATGTAACATGGATTTGGCCCAAGCAGGAATTCAAAGGAAGTTGCAAATTTAAGAGCTTGAGGAGATTCGACTATCATCATATGAGAACTCAAGGCTCTACAAGGAAAGATCAAAAGCAGCTCATGACAAAATGATCCAACAAAGGGAGTTTCATGTTGGAGAGAAAGTCCCTCTCTATAGTTCACGACTGAAGTTGATGCCTGGTAAGTTGCGTTCCAGATGGTTAGGTCCTTATATTGTGTCTAATGTTTTTCCTTATGGTGCAGTGGAGATCACACAAGAGGACACTGGAAGGAGCTTTACAGTCAATGGGCAACGTTTGAAGAGATACATTGAGGGACATCCTACTGATGTAGTGGATTTTATCACACTACATGACCCCATCATCACTTGATCACATCAGGCTGTTCCTAACCCTTTCACTTTTATATTATTTGTCCTATTTAAAAATTATGCATTTCATGTGCATATATCATCTCATAGGTTCACATTGAGGACAATGCAATATTTTAAGTGTGGGGGAGAGAACCTTTTAGTTTAGTAATTTCAATTGCTTTCCTGTTAAAAAAAACCCAAAAAAAAATTGTGTGTTTTTCAAATTTTGTGTGTTTATTTTACAATTTTCTGTGTTTTTTTGAAACATTTTGAGCTAAAATGATTCTCATCACCATTTTTAAATCCATATCAATAAGTGAAACAATTTACCCCTTGAAACTAAGCTTAAATGAATGCTGAAATGACTTTGTTTCAAGTTCAAATATTTAGTAATTTCATGAAAAGTACACCGAATTTTGAATCCCATGCCACATCTCACTGTCTTTATATTTGAAATCACTTTCTTGTGAGGATTCTAAACCATTATTTTCATATTCTTTACATTCACCTCACTTCTTGAGAGAACCAGACCATGCTTGATTTAACCAGAATTTGATCTATTCCTGTCAAAACTTGAGGGTTTGAGGTACTTATGTTTAAATGATTGAGGCATTTGTTTGGTATTAAAGCCCCTATTTCAAAGAATCCTTTTTTATAATGGCCTACTTTGAATATTTAATCCTTGTAGCCCTTAGAATCCATGCACATCTTGTTAGGTTAAGCCACATTACAAGCCAATTTTCCCTATCCAACCAACTCTTGAAGTGAAATTGCATAATCTAGTTGAGCTTAAGTTTGGGGGAAGTTGTCTTGGGTTTTGCCACCACATTCTGTGATACGTGGGGTGGAAAATTAAATTTTGAAGAGATGTGTTTGCTGCTAAAGAAAGTCATTATATTGAAAGCTGTGCCTTTTTTGGAGCTTTCATGACAAGTGAAGCTGTGCCTTTTCTGGAGCTTCTAATTGAGGTGGAAAGTTGTGCCCATCTGGAGCTTTCAAGAAAATCATGTTTGAGAAGATTGACATTTTTTATGCTGAAATGATGAATGGTGTAAACCTTTCATGACTTTTCATGATGATGGAGCTGAATTGATACTATGGGGATTGATGAGAAGACCATATTTAAGTGAAAATTAGATTAATGCAATTTTGCTTCAAAAGAGTCAAACCCTCCTCATTCAGCCTCAGAGTTTTTCACATCTTAATCCTACCAACCGAAAGCCACAGAACAACCCTGAAAAGTCCTCATGATAAACATATGTCCTTGACTCACATCGGGTAGTGATGTAGGAATCTATCAAGCCTATGGTGACCCTTGTATGAGTTTGGATGAGAAAGACATTGAAAAAAAAATTGATATTTGAGTGATGAGAGAAAATTCAAGCGAGGTAAGTGTTTTGTGCATGGGCGGATAAATGAAGTGGAAATATATTGAATTATATAAATGGAGAACTTGAAATAAGGTTTTTTATGTGTCATGATATCTTTTTATTCTTGGTGTGAAATTGATTGATCTTAAGGATATGTGTTTTAAAATTGGTTTTCATTTGATATTGATGTTTACTTGATATGAGGTTTTGCCCAGGTGTGCAAAAGGGTAAGTGTGGGGGAGTTGAAAAAACACTATTTTATTGAATATTTTATTTATAATAAATGATATAATTTCCTCACATTGTGTTAAATATGTTTATTTATAAAATATTTGGGATTAGATCATTCATTTGAATATTTGATGAAAATTCCAGTTTTACCCTTTATAGTTCACTGTATTATTTCGAATATAAATATAAATATTTTTATTATTTTATTTTTCAATTTTGTAACAGTGTTCCTAACGTAATTATCTACAACTTTTATTCAGGACACTAGAGCTAAAGAGTTCATTTGGTTGTTGAAATTGGGCCATGAAGTCAAAGTTGGGTTGGGCTCGACAGAATGGAGAAGCTTCTGTATTTAGGTCATAACTCCTTCATATGGGCCTTTATTGAGCCCAAACTTGGAGAGGAGATAGAAGACACATATCCGCACATTCTATCCTTCTGGAATGCCGGTCAATTCACGCGTTTTGGTGGTCAAATGTGCGGTTCAAGTGCGAATAAAATATTTGCCGAATTTCCACATTCACACTTGAAACCACTTGTAACCTCTCCTCCTCTCCCCTATATAAATTGGAGTTTTTCTCATTTTGAGGGGTTGGTACGTGAATTGGGAAGTTGAATGCAGAGGAGAAGTGGATCCACTCCAATTATCCAACCATTTCAATAAGGGTAGCTCTTGAAGCAAGGATCCCTTCGACGAAGCCTTCTTGTTCTCCTTCATGTTGTAATGATTTTGTTTATGTAATAAACTTCTTTGTTATTCTTTTATTTCTTATCTTTTCTTCTGTTTTGTTTAAATTTATTCTTCTATTAATCTTCCTAATTGGGCTGGAATTCTTTAGTAGAAGCGTTATTGGGTTATACCCATTTTAAACCATTGCACATGCAAAACGCTTCTACGATGATTACTCCACCCATGAAAGAGTAGTCTTTTAGTAATCGATCTATCTTCTACCCTCTTCATTTAATTATTTTGAATCAATGATCTACTGTAATTCACTTAATATTATCCATGAATTGTGTTTTTTAAATTTTAAGAAACTAAGCAAGCAATTGAACAATTCACACAAAAACACGTGAGGTCGGGATTTTGTGTAAATTGTGAGAGCGCGATCTTAATTGGTAATATAAGACCACATGGGATAAATTTGTAGAGTTCAAATATAATCCCTAAACACAATTCATCCTCATTTCTAGAATGGATATGTGCCTAAATTTACCACTGACCATAAGCTAATCTTAGAACATCAATCAAAGCAGGGTGTTGTGATTGCATGTTCCGAAGTTAGCCTAGGGTTAAATTCACATCATCTTCGTGGTAAAGTTAATTCTCGTAGGGTTCAGGATTTAACAAATTAAGGGATCATAATTAAGTGAATATTAATTTAAATGATAATGATTAATAAATGATTAAAGAGGTAGAGTTAGATCGATTACGTCTTTTAAATATTGTCTAAACAAACATCTTTTTGTTGTGTCATTTTAATCAAACTTCATTTCAAAACTAAAAACAAAAAGAATACAATCTTCTTCCAACAAACTTATTATAGATTCATAAACTATAAAAAAAAACCCCCATCCTTTCAATTAGTGTTTTTATTCTTTTTTATTTTACTTCTAGAATACCTCTAAAAATTGTTTTAATTCACTTCCTCCTTTGAGAGACGACCTTGGTAAGCCACTCTACTGCACCTAAGTACCCCAAAATCATACTAATCATTTGAGGGCGCCCACGACAGCGCTCTTTCAGACAACATAGGTGAAAATATGGATATGGAAGAGAAATATAACCATAAACTTCTGATGAAGAGTGGTATAGGACATGGATATAAAAAATCCAACAATCACAAAGCCATAACATTGTGATGATCTAAGATACCATCTCATTCATCAGATATAAGGGCACAAGGATAACATTTTCTGTTTCCAAGATCATTTAACTAAAGTTAAAGAATAATTAAAAGAAATACTTACTTGATTTTGGTACAATATCACTGTTGTTTGTGCCTTGAACAATTTCCACATCAACTCTTAAAGAAATGAAGTTGAATTTGTCATTCGTGAAGTGTTAGCAGATCATGTGACAGAATGATGGGTCATTCCATTTATCTCAAACAAAAGGTTTGAAAAAGTTATCAAAAATACGTAAGTCTGTCTATAGTGAGATTAATCATATATGGTTCCTAAAATGGACTTATACTTAATATATCATACTGCTTAGTAAAATAATACTAGTTTCTACTAACTAGGGACTTCCTATACGCCAGAGGTAGGAGATAAAGGCCTGTCGCACTTCAGTTGTGGGTTCGATTCCTACAACCTTGTCCGACGTGATGGGTTGTATCCCGTCCTGTAGGATTTCCTTTTTCTAAAACAACATTATTATAACATTCCATCCATAATATTGAAAACAGTTCCAGCCTTAAACAATACTAACTTATGTCCAACATAATCCATTCTATTCTTTAGGCTTATCCAAAATAATTCTATCCAAGATCATAGTATGAAGAAAAAAATAACTAGAAATGTCATGAGCATGTGAATATCATAATTTACCCCCCATATGTCATACGATATATCTTGTTGGTCAAATTAAAAACATTTGAATACCTTAATAATTTATTCTCTTGAAAAATGAATACACATTGAACCTTAGTGAAAACATGAATGATGTCAAAATTTAACACTTTCCACATACCAAAATCCTAAAATTTCTATATACTAAAACCATAATATAACTTTGTCCTTATATCTGTCATGAGCTCATTTCATTTTTTTTCTTTATCGCTTCATTATGTGCATATCATCTTCTTTCCAAAATATTTGAATCACTTTTCATGGTTACCTGTAACATAAAATTATTGAAAACCACAATAGAATAATACAAAAATATTCTAATATACCATAAAATTAGCTCAACAGCATTATTCTTGAATACCAATACATAAACACTTCAATCCATCCTCTTTAATGATTGTCATGGAATAAGTCCTTTATTGATTTAGAAGTAACCTCTTAGGTCAGGTCATTGAGTTGGGTAATGCCCATGTTCTCCACAAATAATACATTGAACTCCATAATAGTCTGTCACTTTATGACCCTTTTCTCCACACAGATAACATCTTCTCCTCCATTTCAGGTATTCCTCAAGGTTCTTCTTCCCTTCTTTATAAATCTCAATATTCCTTTCTCTATGATCCTCACCATGTGAAGATGCATAAAATTACATCTTCCTCTTATTATATGACTTAGGAATACCACCAAAGTTCACCTTGTTAATCATATATCATGATGACTGATTTGGCATAATCACAATATCTTTCTCTTTAAGAATTACATAATTTTGGTGATCACAGTCACTAATTTTTCCATCAGAATCAACGTTAACTGAATTCCTTCTCATTCACTCCATTGACTAAAACTAGAAACCATAGTGTATGAAATAGTTAAAATAACGAGGAACCACATAATCATTAAAAGTCACTTCCAGGTTGTCTAACTTATCACACATTATTTAATCCAGGACACCTTAGGTTCACCCTAGGTTATTCATGATCGTCAACATAACTCTAGTACTGTAACCTATAGTTATACTAAACCTTAGGGGATACCTAGACATACCTTAGAAATATCTCTAGGGATCTCACTAAAGTTTTCACATCCTAGTTTCCAAAGGTTAACTAAAACATTCCTCTGATACCAACTGTAGAGACCCAAAGCTTGATGTACATGGACATTACATTACTTTTGTGGAATACTTAAAACATAACAAAAACCAACACTCAAGGACTGTAATAGTTTAGTGTCTTTGGAAACTCATAACATAATCTTCTAATCATGGTGAAATATCTTCAATATCCCCCATAAAGATCTTCCCCTTTTGTTTTCTTACCTAAAATCTTTCTTTATATCCTGGGGAAAAGAAAACATATAAAGGGTGATCTCAAATGCCCGGTATGGGTAATCATGGAGAAAATAAAACAAAACATATACATTTGAACTTAAAAATATGATCATAATGTTTAAACATCAAAATCTTGAGCAATGACATAAAACATGGTAGTATGTAAGGAATAGATCATAATGGAACATCAATAATCATAAAATTGCATGGGAATAAATCATGTAATTATGGAAAACCATTAATCATATGATATGATTTCCATATTATCCAAGGCATTGCTGCCAAGACCATCTTAATGGACAAAGTCCCTTACGGAATCGAGTTCACTCCTCGTTCCAGTCTTGTACCACTGAACCGGATTAACTTACCGTTCCAGCCATATTTAACTCATGAGATATAAATATTTACCCAATTCATTGGAGGGAGATATAGGTTCCACCCATATCATAATGAAATCATTCTTACTTGTGCCACAAAATAAACATAAAACATTCATCATAACCCAAAGAATAAAATGGGTTTCATAAACACCATCCCATCATCACATAATCCATATAAAACAAATGGATATTTCATCATAAGAAAAGTGAAACCATTTAAATCATAGATAAATTATACTTGAAACATACACATATGAAATAATGTTATCTTAGATGGAAAATGGTTTTGATAAATCACTTGAAATGAATTCCTGAGGAAAATACACTTTCTTCTTCAAAATCATTTTATTTTCAGAAAATGCCGTGAAATTTTAAATGAAAATTATTTTGTTGAAAATATTCATAAAATCTTGTCGAGTAAGATTCATGAAAATGAGGCGTTATGAAAACGTAAAAATCCATTCACACCGTATAAGTTAAAAATGACATTCTTCTCTTTTGTCGGAAAAGTCAAATATTTCCCCTTGTGGTAAACAAAAGTAAGATTCCTTTCATAACATATGGTAAATTTAAAAATTGGGTAAAAATTACTTTAAAAATAAATGAAAACATTTTCAGAAAACAGGGACATGGATGATAAATATAACCCCAGTAAATACTTACGAATAAACAATCTCGGATAAGAACGAGATTGGAATAATTATCCCTTATCTTATGTCCAATTTCTTCCATATGTGTCTGAGACTCCTGTATAGTGGGTTTAAACATATTATTAACTTTTAATAGAACCATAATAATATTTATGATATCATATATGATTCACTTATGACTTTATATAATCTGTTCATTTGTCAATTCCATGTTAAAGTTGTGTTTTGGGTAAAATCGTTTCATTTATTTTCCTTGTTTTGACTTGTAATTATTAATATGATTACTTAGATCATGTTTACTTAATTACAGAATATAAAACACGATTTATATATAATATATAATCAGAATATACATATATATATAATATTGATAAATGGAAATAAATACACCGTTCATGGAGATGGTAGGTCGTGCGTACGCATGAATGTTGTTTTCGTTTTGTTATTGTATTGAATGGAATTAAGTAGATGACATAAATATATATATACATAAATCCAATAGCATTATTATGTCATATATTTCATGATTACTTATTATATATACTTTATGATCATTCTTTAATTGTTAACAAGGAAAATGAATCTCATCGCGTCGTGGAGACAGTAATTCGTACGTACGCACGAGCGATTATATCGTTCCCATATTTATTGAATGGAATTGGAGTGGATGATATAATATCTTATAACCAGTATGATGTTATAATAATGATATATAGTCATTATTTACTCCATTATACCCATCCAAGTAAGGTGGTGTGGGAAAAACAGATTACGCCACGGCGTTGAGATGGTATTCCGTACGTACGCATGCGCGGTGATTTCGTTTTTTGTATGATGAATAGAAGGTGAAATTGGGTTGTTTAATATTTATAATAACATATCAGTATATAATTTATACTTATGTTATTACTTTATAATGAAACAACTAAATAAGAGGATGTAGAAGAAGAAAGAAACTTGAAAGAGTCGGTAGAAGAGATTACCTCTTCCTCGGTGAACCTTCTTTAAACATTTTCTTAGGGAACTAGAGTTGGTCTTTTGAGAAGAACAGAACCTTTATGATATAACTATAGAGGTTCAGAAGTGGAACTGGCAGGGTTTTGACAAGAATCAAGTCTCAAAATGGTGTGAAGAGAAGAGGGAAGGGGTGACCTTTTTATAAGGGAGGAGAGGGGAACCTTTGGAAAAACTTAAAATGTTATTTTATAATAAAGTCATATTCGGTTTATAATAGCTCCAAATTGATTTATTTTAAAGCTAAATTGGTTCTGGGTCGAAATCCTCTCATCCAATAGGTTTTAGACCAGTTTAGGTTACTATTTTAACCTTATCATTTAGATTTAACTCTAAGTTAAATAATTTAACTTTTACCGTGTCTTCTTGTTTTCTTACACTATATGGTTAATAAACATACTATAATAAGCCAAACGAACCCCAAGTGGTTAATTATTAATATATATAACCTTATCTAAGTCAATTGGCCTATCCTTAGTTTTTTAGGAATATAATAACTATTAATAATATAATATTTGTTTTAAAAACTATTTTATGTCAATTTTGACACTATATGGTAATTGATTTTTGTGAAAATAATAACAACATGATTAGTTCGAAAAAAGTTAATTTAATTAATTATAACATGTCATATTAACCTTTAAAATTATTTTAATTTATAAAAAGTCTCAAATTGCATTTATTTGGGTATTTATAACATCAATTATGTTAATATCTCATTAATAAGGTAATTACTCCATCATCATTGTGTCATAAATAAATTATATTATTTAATGTCTAAAAATTATGAATAAAATAACCTTATGTATCAAATAATTTTATCTTTCTAATGAATATTTATAGTCGAATATATCTTATGTACAACCCTATATTAAAAATGTTTTAGTTATTAAACATTGATTTTAACTATTTTAACTCTTCTTTAAATAAAATAATAATAAGTGTCCTAATCTAATCCAAGTGGACCTAAAGGGTAATATTTTATTCCTAAGGTTTTTTTTGGTCGAATTACACTTATCTAATATAATTCTTAAATGTTTTAGGGTAATAATAATATCATTTTTACGCTTAATTACCCTATTTACTTTTAACCGTGGTAAATAAAAGTGAAAAGTTACTTTTCACCAAAAAATATTTTTATCTTATTGAACCACATTTTACTCCTTGATATTAACCATGTCTCTCAGATTTTTGAAATTCCACTCACAGAAGCATTAAAATTAAGTTTTATTTAAATTTTCAAATTCTCCTAGGAGGTGGGTAAAAGACGGTGAAAAGTTCAATAAAATTTTTATATATCTAAAATTATTATAAAATGAATCCAATAAATTACATTGAACTTATATAGGTATTATGTATCAATTTAGACCAAAAATAAATTTAATTAAAATAAATAATTATTTAAATAAAAAGTCGGGTTTTAAATAGTAACCCTGTGTTTTCACTATTCATCAAAAATTGAAAGTTTTCAGAAAAATACCAAAAATTCACCCTAGGGTAATTTCGATATTCCAAATCCAAAAATGAAGTCCATTTTGAAAGATAAAATTTATAAAATTTCAAAAAGTGTCTATTACAATTCATAACGGCTAGTTCATAATAATATTATAATAATATCTTGTTTAGTGAAACTCGGTATTGCGTACTACACATTCTATCGAGGAAGGTATCGATTGCGTGTAATTAAATCCATGTCAAGGCTACGTGTAGTGAAAGCTCCGTTTTATGTTGCATATAACATAATCCAAACATATTTCATTTATACATTAAACAAAATCTATACTTAATGTTGTGTAGAATAATTTCCACAAAACGAACTTGAAATTGTGTGTAACATGAGACAAAAATAGTGTTGTGTGTACTACAAGATAATACAGTGTTGCGTATAGTACAAGATAATCTTAGTGTAGAGTATAATAGAAGACCTCAAAGAAATTAAAAATAATATATCTCATAAAATCTCAGGGTGTTATAGTTTTTCTGAATGTCCATGAGGGCCATACAGTTTCCTCCATAATGACGGCGCCATGTGGCACCGCCAGGTGGCATGCGGGACCCATCAGAGCGGGTCCTACCTCCCTTTGTGGCCAGCTGGTGCGCCGCTCCGCCACCTATGGCTGGGTGGTGTGTCGGATGCCTCCCTAGGTCCACCACGACGGATGAGCCATGGCCCGCATCCTTTGGTGGTGCGCTGGTCACGCCACCCTCCTCTTCCGTAGTCGGCTAGTGTGTCGGCTGCTTCTTTCACCCGTCGCAGCTTCGGCCATGACCCCTTTCTCACCAGTGGCATGCCGCACCTTCTCCATGGTCAGCCGGTGCCATCCATTCTGCTAACTATCGCGGCTTAGTTTCGTGACCTCCTCTTATGGCGTGTGATGGTGTGCTGCCTTCATCGTTGCCAGTCAATGTCACCGCGCTGGCGGCCTTCCACAGAGAACACAAGTGTAGCAAGGTCGCGGAGGGTACAGATTGAGTTCATTAGGCACGTTCCCTCTATGTTAGCTTTTAATCATGAAGGGGGATTAAAGGATTCAATAACCACTTTAAATTAATCAAAAATAAAATCCATACCTCAAGAATGATGGATAACGCACATGATTTAGTAAGTGAGTCGACGTTCATCCTTCCCACAACAAGCTTCCAACAATGCCACTCATATGTCATCCTTCGATTTGTGGTTTGGCGTCACCCATCACCGCCTGCAGGAATCCTCTCCAACCTCCATGGGTTTGGTATTGCGACACTTTATCAGCACTTCTTTGCTTGGTGAAGCAGTGTCGATACCTCTCTCAAATCTCCATATAAATAGTAGAGGGGGAGGGTGTCTAATGTTTGTGGGATTTATGAGGGTTCATTAATTAAGAACCTTTCTATTTCCCAACGAAGCGGTTTATTAGGATCTGAAATGTCTTGACACATCGCTATTCCCACACTAATGCTTATCTGTTGGAAGAAAAGATAGAAAGAAAATAAAATAGCTAAGTTATTTTATTATTCTTTTAAAAGTACCAAAAACTATCTTTTTCTCCTGACCTACTATAGTTGAAGTGAAGCCTCCCTTAAGCGAATCTCGGAGTTGCAGATTCAATGGTGCCCTTATATTTTAAATCTGATCCCTGGTTCAAAAGATAGAAAATGTTGGTCATGCATTTATTAAACGTAACTTAAAAAAGGTTCAGAAATTCATTCTGGGCATTTCAGGCCTCGGAATTACGCGCCATCAATTTTCACAGACTCGTAATAATTCCATATAATTAAAAAATTACATGGAAAATTAGAGTCTTTATAATCTGCTTTTGGATTACATATTAAGTCTTCTATAATTGGTCTTTTGGTAAGACCAATACCTCTATGATGTGGGGATAGATGTTGGGGATATATTTGAGATGGTATTTTCCTAACTAGAGTGCTCAAAATGAGTGAGGAGGAGAGGATAAAGGGTTTCTTTTTATAAGTGAGGGGAGATGAACCCTTGGAATTACTTGAAATATTAAATTAATTTTCATATTCAAGTGTAAAAAAGTGAAATATTTTAAATATAATATGATAATGGTTCTAATTCCTCTCATACAATAAAATTTGGAGAGGTTTAGGTGATTTTTTCACCCTTATTTCTTAGTTTTAACCCCCTGCTAACCCTTTTGACGAATACTGTGATATCAATGTTAAATTACTCTTTAAAAGTTAAGAAATATACTGAAAAATGAAAAGTGACCCATAAGTTGAAAATTGTTGATATAATTGACCATATCCCATTAAACTGTCCAAATATTTGTTTTTTTTATGAATTTTAAGTCATTAAATAATAACTATTTAACATAATATACCATTAAAGTAATATTTAGGCCTATTCACATAGTTTGAGTTTAATGACATCAAGATAGTAATATAATTAGAGTATAAAATTTTAACACATCACTAATATGTTATATTTTTATTAAATTTTCTTTGGAACACAATAATTCATCCAATTTGTATTACTTTTAATTTTTTTAAACTATTTACTTGATTTTTCTATTACTTGAACAAGAATTTTGTCGAAATTACGTAAGAACTTAAGATGATGATTCTATCACTAAAAACTAAAAAATAAATTAACATGATAAAAAATAATTCATATTTAAAATAAGAATTTATAACTGAACATAACCTTAGTTTATCCCTATGAAAAATAATATTAAGGTAATTATCAAAGAAGAGTGGAAATAAATTGAAAAAAAATTCAAATATTATATTGTTATGGTATAAAAAAACTTATCTAATAAAATAACTACATGTTTTATAGAGATCTTTAGGTCTTATCTCATAGTTTTAACCATATTTTACCTATTTAACCCTTACGGAGGTGACAAATATTTATTATGGTTAATATTCATAATGAAAAAAAATAAAAGTGAAATATTTACCAAATTTTATCATCATTATTCTCAAAATGGATACCATTTTAAAAGTTTTAATTTATATAAGTGGTATAAATAAATTTTAATATAAATGGGAAAAACACACTGAAAAACTGTTTTTAGAAAAAATATGTTTTTAAGACCAAGAATGGACTTCTACAAAAATATGGTATAATGCTAATTCCTATGTAACTAATTAGATTATTTATAATTAAATTTTAATTATTTTAATTTAATATATAATTAAAATGATAATGGGAATTTTAAATTGTTTTTTAATAAAAATAAGTTACAGTTTTATAAAAATTATTAGTTTTCAATATTCACTTAAAAATAAATATCTTCAGAAAAATACCCAAAAATATTATATGATAATTTTAACTTTATAAATTTCAAAAATAAAGTTCATTTTTTTAATATAAATCTAAAATATAGAAATTAACCTTTTAAATAAAACCATATAAAACATAAAATAAAATTTAATAAGAAAAAAAACAATTTCCTTTTTAATTGAAAAAATCATTAATAGTATTATAAGTGATTCCCTACAATTATAAGTGTTAAATTAAATTATCTAATGGAATACTAAAAATTCATGTAATTTCCTCGATGTTACCTTGAAATCACTTTTCATGTGGTTTATCTACACGTTGTGTTGTTACGGTTTATTAAAAACTATCTCCAAATTAGAAACATGATAAAACATTGTTGATATTTTACCACAATATCATCTGAATAACATTATATGATCTTCCCTATAAGGTTTTTGAAGATACAGTGTAGGGTGTGTTGGAAGGTAGAACCAATATTATTCAAGTTAAATGGCATAACTTGATAGAAATATACCTATTAGGGTGACCTGAAGGTGGTCACCTCATCATCAGGGTCCATACAAATCTATTAATATTAATAATAAAATTAAATAATTGACAATTATTTTAAGACAATGGTCACATTGATCAAAATCCTTATGATCGAGACTGAGAAATCATCATTTTTACAATAGTAGTTAAGATCCCTAATGTTGATACATGCACTCATTTTCCTCTCATTTTTCTTTATGAGGATAATATTAATGAGCTATGTTAAGTATTGAACTTCATTAATGAGGTTTTATTTTATGATATTATCAATTTTGGCTTGTAACATGGAAACATGAGTTGGATGAATTTTCATCACTGTCTTTTTAAACCCATGCTGGTAATCTAAAAGTCCTAAATAATGGGTACCCACATCAGGGTATGAACTAGGAATTTTAGTATATTTCAAGGTGAATACATATTTATGTTATATGAGGAATAATATATATATCTCCTTTCATTTATGGGACATGTATAAATTAATAAATTTAGTTAATGAATTTTCTTTGAACCTAGATTCAATTGTCTAAGTTCATCAATGGTGGTGGAGAAACCTTCCACGAATACTGGAGGAGAATCCCTAAGATCTTCTAATACATCCTCATCTAACTATTTATTTCAGAAGAGAAAGATAAATTTAAATTATGTTATTTAAGAAATTATATAGTATAATTATTATATCTTGGAGATGATGAAGGGGAAACTTTATTATTTTCATCATAATGAAACTTTTCTTCTGAAAGGTCAGGTTCTTTAGTTAAAATCAATGTCATGAGGATATGATAAAATGTACCCAAACCTCACACTTTTATCCTTATTTTAGGATTAATATCGAGTTGGTCAAAGAGTATCAAGTGTGTTTTTTGAGACTGCAGGTTAATCAGATCAAGATGATGGTAAATATTCTCTTGGGATATATTTATATACTTGGATCATGCAACATTATTTTTCTTCCTTGTAAATGGTTATTCTAAGGGGTTTTTTTCCTAACCAAAATATTGAAGGAAATTTATTGGATGATTTATATTATTTTCCAATGGAAACTACATGACTCTATCACTTCTAAGATCAATATTGATTTCTTTAATTTGGATTAGGGGAAATCATAATATTTTTTGAGTTCACACTGTGGACTGATAGGCCCAACTTTCAATCCATTTAGGGTGTTTATCTGTATCAAATTATCTACCATTGTTTGTTTTCCCTACCTTTTATATAACTTTGCATCAATATATTGAGATTCGTATGACTCAAAGGAAGAACTATCACTATATAGTACACTGAATTGTCTATTGATGGAGTATTTGAGCCATTGATGGTATAATGAAGGTATGATTATATACCTATATATCCATAACTTTACTGATAAGATCTTGAAGGTTGTTTCTTGGTGAACTTACACTAATTTGGAGTCAAATATGAGATCATTTAAATAATTTCAATTTTTTATTCCCAAGTTAATTTTATTCACTTTTATCATACCCTTGAATAGTTAAGTTGGAGAGAGTTAAATCAGATTAATTGTAAAAAAATCATAGAGTATAAACTAGTATGAGGTTAATCCAAGAACCATTATCAATTAAATCCTAATAGATATTTATATTGCCAAGATTTCTAGATATCTATAAGGTTGAGCTGTGCACATGTATGGTTAATTCAGAAGCATACTATGTGAAGTAAAATGATCATGCGACACTCAGTTGAACCAATATTGTGACTCAATACTTTCACACATATTATTACATGATTTTTAACATAAATATCTAATAAATACAACCCAAATACTATGAGGCCTAGTTTATTTGGAAGATTAGGTTCATAATACATCAAAAGTAAACTAAAACATAACATCTTTATTATATTCTCCTTAAATGAGTACTTATATCCCTTTTATTTCCTAAAACTTCATGGGATAACCTAAGGAATACATAAAATATATGGGTGATCTAAAAATCCCATTAAGTGAATAAACCTATTAGGAAGCATAACATGATGTCATAAAAAGATAAGTCTCATGAGTAATCACATGGGTGCATAACATAAAGAACATGGAATCCTAAGATTATCTAACCATAATAAATGTGGAAATTACACAAAACATTATATAATAATAATTTAGGGCTAAATTTCAAGGCAAAATCATATGGTGGATAGATTCTAATCATGGAATAGATTTACTTTCTAATAAAAACATGAAGTCTTGTGAGACAAAAACATTACCCAGTGTATTTGAGAGATATCTAGGAAAACCCATAATAACATGTTTATTATTATGTATTCCACAAAATGAAATCAATCATAATTCATAATCATAATAATTTCCTATGGAAAGAAATGGGTTATATAATCTTGCCTCATATCATAATCAAAGGAAATTCCATAAATGATACATTTGAGAAATGAACATAAGACATTCATTACCCCCATAAAATTATGGATAATAATATAGGTAAATATTTTAGATACATATATATATAATTTATAAAGATTCCATAACATTAAAGGGAAATATAATGTGAGCTAGAGAAAGAAATGTCATAACCCAAAGAAAAAAGGGTGGTTCAGATATATCCCTTACCTTAAGTATCATCTTTCTTCATATGCATTAGAAACTCATATATCATAAATATATATTTATTATACATATATTATAGAAACTAAAACATATATATCATAGCATATATTATTTTATTATAACATCTTACCACTCATTTACTAACAATTTTTTATTAAAATCGCTATTTTAGGTGATAGTTACTTTATTTTTCATGCATGTATTAGATCGAAAGTCTCAGCCTTTATACATTTATCATGGTTAAATAATATCCATAATTATAATCATGGTATTAATATCATATATATTTATTATATATATATATATATATATATATTTATAGTCATCCATAAATGGTAGAGATAAAAAATGAATTGCATGGTTCATGGAGACGATAGGTCGTACAAACGCAAGAACGTTGTTTCCATTTTTGATGGATGGAATGAAAGAAAGATAAATAATAATTCACATTTAAATAATCATAATAATACCATAAATAACATATATATTTATTAAATACATCATTATAATCATCTGTGAGAGGTGGTGATGGAAAACGAATCACATCAGTTCGTGAGGAGGTAGTCTGCCATACACACGAACGATGATTTCATTTACTATTTGATAGAAGATAATATATATGTATGTGATTTCATTAAAATAATAAAATATACTTGTATGTAATATACTATTTTTATTATTTCAATAAGGCATTCAATTAAAGACTATACCTCTTCTTCGAACAGCTTCTTTTTCTTTACACCTTAAACCCTCTAAGGTTAGTATTATACCCAAAATAGTACATATAGAACATGTTTAGGGATGTTATAAAATTATTTTGGTAGTTTTTTTCTGAAATAAAATTATTTTTAAGTGTAAATACAAAAGGATAGGAGTTACCCTTTTATAAGTGATGGGAGGGGTACTCTTGAAATTACTTAAAATATTAAATTAATATAAATTAATTTTCATGGAACGAAGGCTCCAAAATTGTATAATTAAAATATAATATTAGTATGGGTAAAAATAATATCATAAAATAAAATTTTTACAAGTTTATATTAGGTTTTTACCATTATCTCATTGTTTGAACCTATGTTAACCCTTTTTGACCATTACCGTGACAATGAAGTATTTAATCTTTAGGGGTAAAGACAGGTACTATAAAAAAATTGGTACATAAATGGACCATAAATGATATTTTTAAACATATAATAATCACTTAAAAATATAGGATTTTTTGGAATTTTAAGTCATTTAATAAAATATTATTTACTATGAAATTGCATTAATGTCATGTTCGAAACTATTAATTTAATTTGAATTTAAATACATCAAGAAAAAAAGGGAATTATAATCTATAATTTTGACACGTATATAATATGTTATATATATCTATAAAATTCATGGTTCACAATAACTCACTAGAAAATTATTAATTTTATAGTTTTTAAAATAATTTATTTTATTTTTTTATTAATTTAATAAATATTATATCAGCATTACATAAGAATTTAAGGTACTTATATAGTCACAAAAAATCTAGAAATAAATTAACATGATAAAAAATAAAGTATATTTCAAAAAAACCTTTTATAACTTAAAAAACCTCTACTTATCCCAATCTCAAAAATTTATGAATAATAAAATAAAGAGAATGACATTTTTTTTACTTTTCTTTACATAAAATAACATAAAGTTCAAAATAAAAAATATATGGCACCAAGTTTCAAGATTTTAAACCATTTTATAGAAATTTCCGAAATAAACTTATAAAATAAGATAAAGTTAAGTGTTAGGGTCATTTTTTAGTCCTTATTATATTATTTGTAACCTTAATTACCTAATTTACCCTCACCGTGGTGACAATTATTTATTACGGTTACTATTCATAATGACCAAAAATAAAAGAAAAATATTTACCAAATTTGAACCTTCTAATTCCAAATATGGAATCTATATTTTAAGATTTAATTTTTAAAAGTTTCAAAAATTAATCTAGTATTAGAACACAAAACGCAACAAAAAATAGTTTTTTTGAAAAATATCTTTTAAGTATACAAATGTTTTTATACCAAATTCTACAATAAAATTCATAAAAAAGACTATTATTGGACCATAATTTATCAAAATAAACTAATTAAATTTAAAACTAATCCAAAATATAATTTTACTTTGTAAATACTTTAAAATAAAATACAGTTTTCAATAAAAATAGTATTTTTTTACTATTTGTTGAAAAATTAAACTTTTTATAAAAATATAAAAATGACACCATAAGATTATTTTGATATTATGATTTAAAAATATGTCCATTTTATAAAATAAAATTTCTAAAATTTATATAAATTAATTAAAATATTTTCTCATAAAAACTAATAAAAATCATTTTAAATAAAACTTATTTTTGAAGAATAAAATGACTTTTCTAAAATAATTGAGTACTTATTTCCTAATAATTAATCAATATATTTGTATTCATTATAAATTATATTTATTTTTAATAATTTTTTAGTCTTCTCTATACTTTCCAATTCAATGACTATGTTTTAATGGTCACATTTAAATAATAATATTTTTATAGTATATCTCAATTCGCATAAATATCATTGTTTCATGTTAATAAAGCTATTAAGAATAGTATTATTTTAAGAACTCAAGGTTTTACATCCCCCCCCCCAATTAAGAAATATAAACCCAAAGATTTTATATTATGTACTAAAGTGGAAACAGGTGATGGTACCTCTCCTTCATGGATTCCTTTTGTTCCCATGTTTCCTCCGCATATTTATGATTTTGTTATAGTACTTTGACTAGGTGAGTTGAATTATTGTTTAGAAATTTATCTATAATTTCCAAGATCTTCACTGGATACTTATTGTAAGAGATATCATTTTCCATCTATACCACCTCTGGATTTAGTACATGTGAGGTATGTGGCATGTACTTCCTTAATAGGGATACATGGAATATATTGTTCAATTGAGATGGGGTCAGTTGGAGTTCTAGTCAATATGTCACAAATCCAATGTGATCAAGTATCTCAAAGTATCCAATGTACCTATGACTTAGCTTACCCTTCTTCCCAAATCTCATGACTCTCTTCCACGGAGATATGTAGAAAAATACTTTATATTTAACAGAAAACTCCAAGTCTCATTGATAATTGTCAATATATTTCTTTTTTGACTCTGATTATCCTTGATGTGCTGCTAAAATTTCCTAACCTTTTATACCATTTCCTCAACCATTTCAAGTCTCAGCATCTTGCGTTCACCAACTTCATCCCAACATGTAGGTTTTCTACATTTCTTCCCATAAAAATCTTAATATGGATCCATTTGGCTACTTGAGTAGAAACTATTAGTGTACAATAACATGATTAGGGGAAGATTTTGAGCCCATCCACCTTTGAAATACATTGAGAATTATCTAAACATTCCTTCTATTTTATAGATATTATGCTCACACTGGCCATTAGTGTGGGGTTGATAGGTCATACTGAAGTTCAACTCATTATTTAGAGTATGTCGGAGACTTTTCCAGAACATGGAGGTAAATTTTGGATCTTGATCGAATACAATCAATAATGGGGTTCCATGTAGCTTAACCACTTATTTGATGTATATCCTTGTAACATGATAAAGTGATAAGTCCTCTCAAAATATTGTGATGTGATTAGTCTTCATAATGTATTCCACCACAACCCATAGAGCATTATTTCATCTTGATGTCTTTATAAGACTAATGATAAAGTTTATGTTTATTATTTCCCATTTCCATGTAGGTATGGCTAATGGTGGTATCATCCCGTATGACTTATGACTTTAATCCCTCACTTGCTAACATACCAAATAGAGACTTTAATTTTTCATACATAGATACTATGTCTTTTAAGAATAATATTCATTGCATAACATTATGATCCATATAAAAATCATATAAGTCTAATTCTTATGGAAACTTGGATACATAAACAACTTGTTTGTATGAGATCAACATAATCCACCACTATTTTCTTCATAACTATCACCCTTCTTAGACATGTCACACATAAAACCTCTCTTCAAAACCTAGGGAAAGGAAACATGATAAAGGGTGAGATCAGATGCTTAGTAACGGTAAATAAGGGAGATACCAATGATCACTTTAACATAGAATGGTCATAAGGGAATCAGAACATAAGAATAAAATTTTAAAATCCATACCCTATATATCATAGATCATAATATTGAATGATGAAATAAATCTTTGTATTTCATAAGACATGAATAATAAATTAATCAAAGAATATGTTTCGTGGGGGAATAACATAGACATAGGAATGTAGAAAAAACATAATCTTATAAATTTATAGACATGTTTAAATATAAAATGGTTCACTATTTTAGTTAAGGAAATGAAATCAGTCCCTCACATAATCTTATGTAAATGAAAATGGGTCTATATATATTCTTATTGACATGAAATATTGATCCATGCATAAACTTATGGACATGAAAACCAGGTCCATGCATAATATTATGGATATGAAAGTTAGTTCAATGTATAAAATTGTGAATATGAAATTAGGTTCACACATAACATATTTAACTCATGAGTTATCCATCATTACCCAATGCATTATAGGGATTTGACCAGCCCAATTTTCACATAATCAAAATTCATACATATAAATACCACAAGATCATAAATAATTCATCATAATATCATAACATAACCCAAGGAAAATAAATAGTTTTTAGAAACTAATCATCATCATAATCATAAATCGCCGAGAGATAAAATAAAGGTAGTACCATAGGATCATATCCCTAGTATGGTATAATTAACATTAAAGGATTTTATAATGGATGATTTTTTTTTAAAATATCAGTAGAATATTTCTTGAGGAAAATAACCTTTTTATTTTGAAACCATTTCATTAAAATCTAAAAATTAACAAAATATTATGGAAAAAAAATTATTTTAAAAGGGAAATAGAAATTTTTAAATGAATATTTAAATTACTAACCGGTCATGATGGTGTGGAATTATGTTCATGTCATATAAGTTAAAATTAAAACATCCATTTTAAACATTTGGAGAAAGTCAAAAAGTAGCTTGTTCGAAAAATGAAAAGAAATATTCCTTTTAAAAAAATTAAAAAATAATACATGGTTAAAAATGAAATTAAAAAATAATAGGATAATATTAAAAACCTTATTTAATTTTGTTTTAGAAAACATGGATATGGAAGAAAAAAATTACTGAAGAGAGAAATAAAGTCGATTTTCATTAAAAACGTATTTTCAGTATATTGACTACTTAAGGTGATTAAAATGAAAGGAAACCCTTTATTATTAATAAATAACCATAGAATAATAAAAATAATGAGTATATTGAAAGTTATGTTATAACATTTCTTCATTGGAAACATAATCATACAAAATTCTGGTAAACAATGAGATTATAACATAAAACTCTAACCGCATTGGTAAAATTTGAATTGTAAGCCCCATTAAAGAATAACTTCAAATAAAATTTTAAATATCAGGAAAATTAGGATAATAATTATATAAAAGGACAAATGGAAGTATATACACCTCAAAAAATAAGATAAGTCCATAACATATGTCCCAAAGAAGACAATTTGGGATGATAAACCATTACCTTATGTTTTACTTTATTTTAGATCACTACAACATCTTTTATAATAAATTTAAATTATTATACTTATATAAAATAATCATGTACATACTTATAGTGTAATACATTACCCTATTATAACATTTCAATACCCTTTTATTAATAATTCATTATTAAAATTGTCATTTTTGGGTGTTAATTGTTTCGTTTTTCATGATAATTTCAGTTCGATGTTTCTTATCCTTGTACTTTGATCATGGTTACGTTTTACCAACCCAAAAATTCTAAACATAGTTTTTTATATAAATATTATGTTAAATAGATTAATTTATAATTAAAATAAAATGAAAATATTTTCAATATGATTTTTTTAAAAAATAATAAATGAATTACATGTTTTAATCAATTTGATTGTATGTTAATTATAATAATTTGAATTAATTAAAATTATTATTTAAAGTTTTCAAATATATTTTAAATAAAAATATGGTTTGGTTTTTTTAAAAGAATATTTTAAGATATCTATATTATTTTTAAAAATAGAATCCATTTTAACAAAACAATTTAATAATATTATTAATTAAGGGTAAAACTTTTGAAAAAAAAATTATTATTACTCTTAAGATAATATATTTTATAAAAATATGAAAATATATTATGTTTTTCTTTTTATAAATTTTATAAATTATAATTTTATTATCACAAGAACAGACTTTATATATATATATGATAAAAAATGTGTTTTGAATCATTTAGATTAAAAAACGAATTATATATATATATATACAAAAAAATGAAATAATAAATCATATGAAATGTTTTGTAAAAAATTAATATATGAGTTAAGAAAATATAAATTATAAGTATAGATATAATTATATGTAATTATATTTTTTTGTATACATGTGTTATTATTATAAAGGTGAGATAAAAAATAATAATAATAATAATTGATAATGATGTCAAACAATTGATTGAATTAGTACACACAAAAGTCAAAAGTAAATTTGAAAATCATGTTATGGAAAAGGTAAAGCCGAAAAAGGAACAAAAAAATGAAATAAAATAATAAAAAATAGAGAAATTGTGAATAGGGGATGTGTATAGGGAGTTCATGTGAATCGCATAATGGGGGAGGTGTGGGTCCACGCTAGGGTTTTTAGGGAGGGTTGTGTCACCGATCAGGAGCATGAGATGTGGAGTTGAGTGATGGTCGAGGAAAAGGCACTGTGAGGCACCGTCAAGCTTGTACAGCGAGTGGCACAACTTGTGGGTTTCATCCAGGGAGTTCCATCACCGAGGGAGAGAGGGAGAGACGAGGGTTCATGTCATTTGGAGTCTGAGGTGATGGGTTGGATATCTTTTATATGTCTTTTTAAAAAAAATCTAAAAAATGGCTTAGGTTAAAAAAAATTAAAAATACGCTACAAAGGCGGCATCGTCGATGCCGCCTTTGTGTTAGTTCCACTACCACAAAACAAGGCAAGGGAAGTTATTCCCTTTATCATCTCTAAATAGAAAGCATTGATAAAGGGGTTTGCCTTTATCAGTGCTAGTTAAAAGCGTTGATAAATCTAACCGTTATCAGTGCTAAAATAAGCGCTGATAAAGATGTACCCTTTATCAGTGTGTTTTTTAGCACTGATAAAAGGTAACATTTATCAACCCTTATTTTAGCGCTGATAAACGTTTTTATTCTTAATTTATATAAAATTATAATATTTATAATAAAAAATAATGTTTTTTGTATAGATTAATAATTATATACTAATATTTATAAAAATATACTCTTTATTATTATAATTATTAATAAATAGATATATATTTATCTTATATGCCATTTTAAATAAATATATAAGAATATAAATAAATTACTGAATAAAAATCACTGGAACCTTTATCAGTGCTCGTTGAAAGCACTGATAAAGGTATGTTTTATCAGCGCTAAAATAAAAGTGCCGATAAAACATACATTTATCAACACTTTTTTAGCGCAGATAAAGAGATACCTTTATCAGTGCCAAAAAGGCGCTGATAAAATACCTATTTATCAGTGCTATAATTATCAGTGCCTTTTTAGCGCTGATAAATTTATGTTTTATCAGCACTTTTATTTTAGAGCTGATAAAGAAAACCTTTATCAGTGCGTTGAATGAGCGCTGATAAAGGTTCCAGCAGTTTTTATTTAATAACCCTAACAGGCCCTCCTCTCTCGCACACAGTCAAGCTTTCATAGAAGCTAAACTAGGCCCCTCTTCTGTTGTGACCTCTCCTCCTCCTCCTCCTCCTCCTCCTCCTCCATCGTCGCCACCACTTTTGGGTTTTATTCTTCCTCCACGACCGTCGCTGCATCCACCGCCGCTACCTCCGCTACTGCTACCTCCACCGCCGCTGGTTAGTGTAGGATTATTTTCCTTCTCTTGGGTTATTATATTCCTTTATAGAGTCCTTCCTTTAGGTTCTATCCTTGGGGAAGATTGGTGACCTACCTAATGTGAGTGTTCATGGATGAATCACATGTCATTGATAGAGCTAACTAATGGTATTCTTACCAAGGGATATGAATATGGTATTGTACCTTATGTTTTACAAAAAATTTCTAATGGATCCCTTCAAACCAAAATGGATTATGTTCCTACCTTTTAGTAGTTGTTGAGTTATGTCATCATCCTTCTTTTGGTTAGAGGGGTGCAAGAATGTGTGATTAATTCAAAGATTAAATTAGGATATACTAGTTCTCCTTCAAGACATATGTGAGAATATGAATCCAATCATATGTTTTTATTGGGATATGAAAACATTCTTCTTGAAGGGGTGTGGTTATATAGGCCTAGTATCTTATGGAAATTGGGATATGATGTTACCTTGCTCAGAATTTATGGAATCATGAATATGGGATTACCCCTATGTGATATTTGAGATATTTTTATTTCCACTTTCTACTAATGCTTCCAATATATGTTGACAAATATTTAAGACATGGGTGGGGATATAGGGTTGTTTTTATATTTCCTCTAAGTGGTATTGATGGGATTCTATAATTGCAATAGGATTATGAGCATGTTTGTTTGTAAGAGTGGGGATATATACCTACTCTTTCCCCTCATCCATTTCCATAAGAAACTGGTGGAATTTATGCATGGGTGCGGAAATATGTGCATTCCCCCTAATTTTTGTCAAGATGTATGGGTAGGCTCCTTGAGTTTGAATAGGGATATGATCCTACTCACTAGATTCCACGTGTTGTATTGGAAAACGTATTATGGGGAAGTGGGGATACGAACCTTCTCCCTATGATCAATAGATCTTAATTCCTAGAGATTCCTCATAGATTCTTGGATCTAAGAGATTAGGGAAGGGGTCTGCATTGTAGTGCCCTCAACGGGCTTCTAAGGGTTAGTGGTCACATGATGTTGGCAATTGTGGTGATTGTTAGGAGCCCTACTAGGTAACCCCTGAACTGAGTTGAGTTCATGGATTAATTCTTGATCCACCTTCCTAAGATAAGAAATATAATAAATATCATTCTCTAGGGATATAATTCTGAATTAATTAATGGTTGTGGTAGGTTCCACTTGATTTATTATAGTTTCTCTATAATGAGGTGGTTTGTGAGGCTTCAACACATGAAGACCCTCCTATGAAACTTCAAGAGTAGGGATGGTACTGTGTTAGTGGCACCCCCTTTCCATCATGTCATACACCTAATTTCAAGGTCTCCGAATAGGTGATGTATTCCTTTGGATCATGGGGGTCGTAGATTTGGTATAAATTGAAGCATGGGAACATCTAGTGGATGAAGAGACATTCACATTCGATTGAATGGAGCACATAAGGGCTACCTATATACAAAAACTACCAAAAAATAATATTGATTAGTGAATTATTACAAATAAGTATATTCGATTAATCATTTTAAAAAGTAAAAGATTCATGTTATATTAAAAAAATATGTAGAAAACATGAAACAAAATAGTCTAACATCCTAGGAACACCATTATATTCTCATTGAATAATTCAAATTGGGTTCACTATTTTTCTGTATGAGACACGCAAATAAAATGTCCTAACATGTGGGGAACCTAATTTATTTATTTATTGAATAATTTCATGTTATTTTCATCATTTTTGTTTCAAATCAAAATAACATGGCCCAATTATTGGTTGTGAGGGGGACAAAGTGTGGTAGCACAATATTTGTGTCAGGTTATGATTCTTTTTCATACAATTTCTAATGGGTTTATTCATATAACTAGAAACACCTAATGTCTCACACATTCATAAGTTAGGAAAGGGAAGGATGTGGATGATCTCATGAGGAAGATGGATTCATGAGGATGGGTATGAAATATGAATATATGTTTAGAACTCAAGATGGAATATTACATATCCTATCGAAATGGGAATCAAATTACACATAGTTTAAGGGAAATAGTTTAAGGTTGTTTGAAAATATTGTACCATGAAGTTTAAAGTCATGCGATTAGGATGTATGTGTCGTGAAACATGTGATAAAAAAGGTTTGATCCGGGCTTACTCATTTGGGATATAATATCTAGAATAAACTTGGGGACTATACCTAGTAAAGAGGACCTATTGGTCAGGGATTACCCATTGTATGTTCATCTTTTATATTTTAAAAGTCTATTGAACTCATTCTATCAAAGGTGGGTTCTATAATTTCTTGTTATATTAAGGTGTGTTTAACCATGGTGTGGGTTGATTTCGGTTTTAGTGGGTTCTTGGGGTTTGTGGGATATGGTAAATGGTGTACACGGTTTTAGATTATTTTATTCTCATGGGTTTCCCCTATTTTATGTTTTCTTTTCAGTTGTAAATCTCCTCTGTTGTGTGCCTCTCCTCTTCCACGAACGCACCTCTACCATGTGCTTAACAACACCTTCACAATGAGTTTTCTCCTGTTACTCATTGGTTTCCTCTTGTTCTCATGTTATTACTATTTGATATTGATGGTTATAATTTGAAATGTACGGGATAAATGCCCCACTAAAAATAATGGTTGTTGGTGGTCCTTGTTTGCTCACTAAATGAATTACATGTTGGTTGGTTCTTGTTGAACATTTGAATATAAAAAATGGTAATTTACGTATACTTGACTTATGAATGAACTCCTCGGGATGATAGAACTTTTGTGATAACCCTTGAATTTACAAACAAATTTGAATAAGGGATGCTTTGTAAAATCTAAAATTGTGATTGTTTGGTTTGTATGGTGTTGCGATTGTGAGCACGATTTTGTTTTTGTATGGCGTTGCGGTTGTTGGCATGATTGATATGCCTTTTTTCCATGTTGTAGTTCTTCAACCATTGAATATCAATCCTAAATTTTCCCATTTCAATGGCACCACCACTTTTTTACTAGTGTAATTCCACTGAATCCTAGAAAACCACTTCTAGAGGACTCTATGAGACACTTTATGGTGTGAAGATGATGTTTTTCAGATTCTATGTGTTTTTAAAATACATGGTATATAGTCTTTTTAAATGGAACTTTCTTAACCATACATGAATTTCATATAGATTTTAATGCCAAACAACATTTATCTCCAAATTTACACCACATGATTCATCTTCTGACTCAAACTTGGTATAAGTTTCATTTTAAATGTTACATGTCATGTGAACCTAGGTAACACACAATGTATCTCCAAGAAATATACTTCAGCATGAAACCATGTACATTCCAAGAAATAATTGTAGAACCATATGATATGTGCTTTACTTCACTCAAAGCATGTATAGATACCATAGAAACTTAATGTTTATAGACTATACACCCCTAGTGGTCATTTAAGGACTACACACTGTGTATTCCACAAAAATGTGATGCATAGCTGGTGAGGTGACTTAGTATGTATCTAAAGTAAACGCCTTTATCTCAAGTTATTCTATATGTCATGTATTTTAAAAGGCATCATGCAGTCATTAAAATACTAACTTGGAATTAATTTGATATATGTCAGATTAAATTAGTTATTTTATCCATACACGATGTTCACCCTACTGGACACACCATGTATATAGATTTCAGATGAGTTTAGAAATGGTAGTATAAAACCAACCTTGACTGAGAACCCTACACATCGTGTATCCATTGAACAAATTGTGTGCTCTTTTATTTTCATTATTATTATTTATTTTTCACTTAGATGATAGTATTTCATGTATGAGTTACCCATTATAAATATCTTCTCATATAGATCACAATAGTATGATTCCCTCATTCATTGGAAATTGAACACGATGTGGTTTAGATATTTTAATTATCTTCACTCTGCTTGATAGTTGACAAGTGACAAGTGAGATGTTTGGAGAAAATATAGAGTATGGTACTCCCCCATGTTTTGGTGAAGATTCCTCCATGTATAGGTTTTAGGTCCTCCATAGAGATATACAAAAGATAGGGCACAGTCTCCCGTATATAGATAGAGTTCAAGTACTTTCACATGTTTTGATGTAGGTTCCTCTATTTCATTGTAGAGGCATTTATACCATGATTTTTTTATAAAACCCAAAAAATGTTAACTGATTAATTAAAACATAATATTAGGAAATTTCGAGATCGAACCCATAAAGATGATGAATATGAATAAAGAATGGATGAATGAAAATCGGTTGACAAAAGAGTATGAAGATGGCGTGAAAAAGTTTATCAAGTTTACAAAAGATCATGAATGTGACCCTTCTCAAATCTTTCATCTGTGTTTATGATGTTGTTATTCAAGACAAATTAGTCTAGATGAGTTAGAAGAACACTTGATCTGTCATAGAATAGATCAAAGTTATACATGTTGGAATAAACATGGGGAAAAATTAATGTAGGTAGTGGCTCAGATAACACGACATTTTATGGATCATCTGATATGATTACAAGAGTGAATAGTGAAGACGATCGTATGGAGGGTGTGATTACAGATGTGAATGATGATGATGATTGTATTGAGGAAATGACAAGGACAGTTGAAGGTGAACTTCTTGATTACCCAAAATTGTTTGAGAAGTTAAAGAGTTGTGAAAAAATTCCATTGTATGCTGGTTGCACTAAATATAAAACATTGCCAGCCGTACTGAAGCTGTATAATTTGAAAGCAGGCAATGGGTGGAGTGACGCCAGTTTTATGGAACTACTTGCTCTCCTGAATGACATGCTCCTAGAATATAATGAACTCCTAAGACGAACATACGATTCCAAACAAATGCTACGATCGATGGGTATGATCTCTGAAAGAATACACGCCTTCCTGAATGACTGTATATTGTTTCAAAAGGACGAAAAATCACTTAAAGAATGCCCAATGTGTGGTGCTTCTCGATACAAGAAATATGATTCTAGTCATATGAAAGTTTTTTGGTACTTTCCAATCATTCCAAGTTTTAGGCGCCTATATGGAAGTGAGGAGACTACAGGACAATTGACATGGCATGCAGATAGAAGAATTAAAGATGGGAAACTACATCACCCGACAGACTCTCCTCAGTGGAAGATAATTGATCACGAGTATCCTAAATTTGGAAACGAGCCAATAAACCTTCGTCTGAAATTATCTACAGATGGGGTTAATCCTTTTGGTTTTCAAAGCAACAGGCATAGTACATGGTCGGTTATGTTGGTAAATTATAACTTACCATTGTGGTTATGCATGAAATGAAAATACATCATGTTATCTATGCTTATATTAGGACCAAAACAACCGGGTAATGATATTAATGTTTATTTGGTCCCATTTATTGGGGATTTAAAAATATTGTGGGATTCAGGCGTTACGTTGTATGATGCTTGCAAAAATAAAGATTTCACTTTGAAAGCCATGTTGTACGGGATGATAAATGACTTTCCTTCTTATAGAAATTTGTCATGATATATAATTAAAGTAACTCAAGGGTGTCCCATTTGTGAACAAGGTACACAGTCAATTAGGTTGAATCATTCATCGAAAACCGTGTTTCTAGGACATCGCAGATTTCTACCCCGACGACATTAGTACCGATATTGGATGAGATCATTCGACGGAAGTTCTGAAGAATATACAGCACTGTCTCCACTAATAGGTGATCAATTTTTTGATAAATTAAAATCTTTGGACACTACTTTTGGTAAACCATTTTCAAAAAACCTTACAAAAACTGGTTGGAAAAAGAGATCTGTTTTTTTTTAATTACCATACTAGAATTTTCTGTTTGTCAGACATTTTCTGGATGTTATACATGTTGAAAAAAATATATGTGGTAGTTTCATTGGCACATTGCTAAATGAACTCGGAAAAAAAGGATGGAATTAAGGCTATATTGGACATGGTTGAGATGGGAATACGAGAAGATTTGGCACCAGTGAGGGGTGAAAATGAACATTTCTTCCTCCTACTGCTTATACTCTTTCCAGGCAAGAGATATATCAGTTTTGTAACTTCTTGAATGACATAAAGGTTCTAGAGGGGTATTCATCAAATATCAAGAACATCGTGTCAATGAGAGATTTAAAATTAAAGGGTCTAAAATCACATGACTGTCATGTTTTGATGCAGGATCTAATTCTTATATCTTTCCATTTAAATTTTCCAAAGAATGCCCGCCATACATTAACGAAGCTCTATTTATTCTTCAAAGATATATGCAGCAAAGTTATAGACCTGGAGAAATTTCCGACTATGGAAATAGAAATTTCCGTCATATTATGTGAATTGGAAATATTCTTCCACTGACATTTTTCGATATGGTGGTTCATTTGGTGTGAGAGATTTGACTATGTGGTCATGTACATTATAGATGGATGTACCCCATTGAATGGTATATGAATATTTTGAAAGGTTATGTCAAAAATTGAAGTCATCCAGAGGGTTGTATTGCGGATCAATATGTTGTTGAAGAAGTCATTGAATTTTGTATCGAATACCTGTTTGTTGTGGAAAAAAGTTTGTCTACCAAAATCTCGTCACACTGAGTGGCTTGAGGGTGAATAAATTTCTGGAAGAGAGGTTTTCACAATCAATATTACAGATCAAGAGCATCTCACCTTTACGTTTTGCATAATAGTTTTGACATTGACCCACATGTTCAAACCCACAAAGAAATTCTTAGGCATTTGAATCCTTCTAGGGCTGAAAAATGGATATCAGATACACATAATTGACAGTTTATAGGATGGTATCGGGACCATATTTTGAAGTAGTTAGATGAAAATACAGACTCAATTTTAGAATTACTTCGATGGATAGTTGGAGGAGCAAGTGTGTATGTTTTATCTTACAATGCTTATGCAGTTAATTGTTATACATTCTATACTAATGAACATGATGAAGACAGTACCATGAAAAATAGTGGGGTTACACTTATGGATGAGGCGGTGCATGTTTCTAGTGCTAAGGATAGAAATCCAATTTATGTGAATATGTCATTATTTGGCATCATCAAATGAATATGTGAGTTGGATTATAAGAAATTCAAAGTGCCGATTTTTCAACACAAGTGGGTTGATAACAGGATTGCAGTTAAAATAGATGAATTAGGATACATGAAAGTTGATTTCAGTAAAGATGGGGAGAAAGACGAACCATTTATAATGGAATCATAGGCAGTACAAGTATTTTATGTTCCAGACCCAGCAAACTGAAATTGGTCAATTGTTCTGCTATCAACCAAAACAACTGAAGGGTCAGATGAAATTTCAACAGAGGATGAACCTTTTATAGGGACTTCACAATCATTTTGCAATGGTCCCAATGTAGATGGAATTTTGTATGTCATAGGAGACCACAATGAAGGAATTTACATAGTCGATAGTGGATTCAAATCTCTTCAGGCTTTAAAGAAAAAAAGAGAGTACAATAATCAGGTTATTTGTTTATTGTAATATAAAGTGTGTTACGTTATGTTATTATATGTTCACTGACAATTTTATGTAATATAAATTAAATATTAAACCACTTCTTTAGATAATGACTTTTGCACCTTCTAATGCGCCCAATCTTGAGGCACAAAAGGTCTCTCAACTAGCTAATGGTGGTCCCAGTACAGAGCAACAACAGGTTTCTCAAACAGCTGCTGGTGGTCCCAGTGCAGAGAAATAACAGGTTTCTTAACCTTTTGTTGTTGGTCCCAGTGCTGAGGTACAACCGGTTTTTCAACCTGTTGTTGTTGGTCCCAGTTCCGATGTTAGCACTCCAGAGGAACATATTGATGATACTTATAAAGAAATGGTAATAAATTAAACCCTGAAAGCGCAAAAAAAAACCAGAGCGTCAAAGATTGATAGTGTTAGCCAAAATCCTTAAGGTAAAAGAAGAAATAATCAAATTTGAGGTGGGATGGAATAAGTGATGCCAACATGTTAACCCCAACAGAGCAATCTTTAGTTGCTACATTGGAATTTTCACTCGTAAACACATGCCTATTGATGTACAGTCATGGAACCATGTTGTCACCGGGCTGAAGACACTAATTTGGGAAGAGATTACAGTAACATTATGATATCAATTTTTAATTTATTAAAATAAAATAAAATACCAAAACATTGAATTACTCTTCATCATCCATTTCTGAGTGCATTTATAGTAGATTCATCGCACAAGGAATATGTATTAAGAGTTTCAAGAAGGATTCATAGAGGTTTCCACACAATTTTAACGAAATATCATCTTAAAGATGCTGAAGGGAAAATCAAACCACACACACCTCCTCTTTATACACACTTGATATCCCAAGGAGAATTGGATGCATTTAGCAACCGTCTTGGGGAGAAGACTTTTCAGGTACATTGTGTGGGGTAATATGTTGTTTGAAGTTGCTTGTATTCAACACTTTGATTGATAGTTTTTTATTTATGAAACAACAACTGAGTGCTGAAAATAAAAAAAACACGCAACAGAACTAGCGTACCCTTACTGTAAAGAAAGGATGGGGTACGCTTCACATGAGAAAAAATTGGAATGTCTTTTAAATCTACTGTACTACTTGTATGTGACATAAAACAACACCATAACCATGTTTCTCTGTTTATATGTAGATTGATGAATCGAAATCGAAATCCATATCCATCTCATGACATGTGCTATAGAAGGAGGATCGTGTAAATAAATAGGGGATACTGATAGATGAAAACACACAAAAAGTGTGGGAAACATGTGTAAGTATGAAATAATATAAATTTGATTTGCTTTAAATCACTATTACATTATAATAACTACTTATTTGTCTGTATTTTCTATCTGACATAGTCATAAGAATGAAAAACAACTGCACCAGATGCAGACATACTTTCAGCAGCCTTGAAGCATCCAGAACAGTATGGTCGTGTCAGAGGTGAGGGTTTTGGGGTGACACCCGAAACATATTTTCAAAAACAAAAACAAGTAGAGGATCAAAATGAAAAAATTGAAAATATCTACGAAAAATTATCTATTTTTTAATAATAATTACAATACATGAGATAGATGATAGAAACATTGATGGGGGGAAGAGAAGAAACAACTCAACAAAAACTCATGCATGATGATCCCGCCCCACCCCCACCATCTTTGAGGCGAGCTATTCCCCTAAAAAACCTGACTTAGTTGAGGTAATCAATGTTTTAATAATTGTTTTTGTGAAATGTGATTCACATAGACATTGATACCTTTTCTGTACTAATACTCTACATGGTAAAAATGACTGTGATTTATATCTATCAACTCCCACCTATCACCTTCTAGCGAGGGATACGGTGTTCAATACGCAGAACGACATGCTACACAATAGATAGCTTCCAAAAGATCATCTCAGAGTGTTAATTAACATAGCTAATGAGCTGAGTGCCGAGCAATCTGTTCCAAATGACGATGAAGACATTCATATGGTTGAACAAGCTGTTAGAACATTCATCTCATGGCTGAAAATTCTTTTAAAAAAACATGTCGACAAGGAGGTATCCATTTACAATTTATTTTTTAAGTTGGACCTTTAACATTTAATGAAAAAAGGTCTGAACCGATGAATGTTATTACAAAATGATAAAGAGAAGGGAATGAAACGAAATATCATCTCAAAACTATCTCAAGGATCAACCAACCAATTGAAACGGTCTACTGAGATCACCTTTACCCCGCCCATTATATATCAACAGTTAATATCATTGCAGGCTCATGTGGATACAACGTTGATAGAAGAAAATGCTCACATAGTTGATTTTGAAAAAATATATGTATGGAGAGGAAACATCAGATTTCATTAGTTCTTAAAATGTAAATTAAATCCTCAAGTATGAATGGTTGGGTGCCTCAATTATAAATGTATACATGAGGTATGTTTTCATTATTTGATTTTACAAAAGCTGATATACTCTGATAATTATGACTCAATACATTTTATATTTTTCACAGGGGTATATATGAAAAACAATTGAAGGGATTTCCCCATGAACAAAAATTTGGACTCATTAGTCCTCACACCACCTCTTCAAAAGATGAAATAGATTCTGATAAAGAGGTTGCAATAATGTCATCCCTACTCAAATCGTTTGAAAACCAAATTATGGATGATATACACTTTTTAATACCAATGATACAGGGATAAAACTCTACAATTCAATAACATCAGCTATATTTTCATTTGTTTCTTTATTTATTCCTTTTTGTATTTTTAGGTAACACTGGATGCTGATTGCAGTCAATTTGGATACTCTAAAGATTTATTTTCTGGATTCAATTCATGGATATCCAACAAACCAACCACGCATGATGGTGTTTGTTAATTTGTAATACACTAGATCCAATATTTTAAAACTAAACATATGGTTATAAAATTTATGTTATCTTTTAATGTGTATTCTGTTATGATAGGGCGGTGCATCAATATCGTCTAATGCTTGGAAAGAATTCAGGGCCTAAGGATAAGAACGCCTACAAGATCTACAACTGGAAAAGTATCCTGGTATATATAATAACATTACACTATCCAAACACATATCAAAACAAATTACTTATTATTTTCGATGTTTCTGTAGTGTCCAAAATAAACAAATGGAAAGGACTTTGGTTATTATGTTTTTAAATTTATAAAAGAGATCGTATTTCATCAAAAAACTAGCGTCCTTGATAAGGTATTTTCAAAAATAATTATGAGTTCATTTAATATATTTATTAATCCTTTGTGTATTTATATTTTTTCAGTACTACCATGACTATCACAAAAACTCATATCTAGAAGATGATATAGATCTGTTTAGAAATGAATGGGAAGCATACGTGATGGAAGATTGTACGCAAATAGGATGAAGGTGAATTCCTAGTACTTATGTTATCCATATATGATCATTGATATCTCCCTTGTTTACACTTATTAAGAATATATGATCACTATTTATTATGTTTTATATCCTTATGTTATGAAGAATGGTTTTAGAAATGATTTGTCTTTTTAGTAAAGCATATCTCATTGGACTACACTGATCGATAGTGTGGAATTTGACTGTTGCATAGTCATTCAGTCCACTCACGAGCATTTAAAAGCTTGATGGGAACCAATATCTTGGATTTTAAAATTTCTAATTTTAGTTTCCCTTATATGTGGGTGGGGGTGTCCAGTAGGGAGGGGGTTTCCAGGAGTGGGGGTGTCTAGGAGGGGGTGTGTCAAAGAGAGAGGGGGTGTCCATGAGTGGGTGTCCAGGAGGGGAGGTAGGGGGTGTGTCCATAAGGGAGGGGGTTTCTAGACAAAGATCCATTCAATTCCATTAAATACTGATAATATAAAATGGGTAGATCACTTATAGAGTAGCCTGAATTTGGTTCATAGTGGGGGGGTGTCTAGGAGGGGGTGTGTCCAAGAGGGAGGGGGAGTCCAGGTGTGAGGGTATCCAGGAGGGGAGGGAGGGGGTGTGACCAGAAGGGAGGGGGTGTCCAGACAAAGATCCATTCAATTCCATTCAATAAAGATAATATATAATGGGTAGATCACTTATAGAGTAGCCTGAAGTGGGTCCGTAGTGGGTGGTGTCCAGGAGGGAGTGTGTCCAAGAGGGAGTGGGTGTACAAGTGTGAGGGTGTCCAGGATGAGAGGGAGGGGTGTGTTGTACATAAGTGGGGTGTCCAGGAGGGGAGGGAGGGGTGTGTCCAGAAGGGAGGAGGGGTTATACAGGAGGGGAGGGGCTATCAAGGGGGTTGGAAGGGGGATGTCCCAGGAAAGGGTGGGGGTTGGAAGGGGGGAGGGGGTTGTCCAGGAGGATGGAGGGGGTTGCAGGTGGAGTGGTGGGAGGGAGGGGGCTACAAGGGGAGGGGAGGGGGCTATCCCGGGGTAGAGAGGGGGCTGTCCAGGGGTAGAGAGAGGGCTGTCCAGGGGGGGCTGTCTCAGGGAGGGGAGGGAGGGGGTTGTCCAGGAAGGATGGGGTGTCCAGTAGGGGAGGGGGCTATCCAGGAGAGGAGGGGGGATATCCAAGAGGTGGGAAGGGGGTTGTCCAGGGAAAGGGAGGGATATAAGGGGGGAGGGGGGGTTCCATCCCGGGGAGGGAGGGGGTGCTGTCCAAGGAAATATGGACATGCAAAGTTTATAACAGGTAATAATTGAAATTTTATTAATGTATTCTTTCATATTAATGTTTAATTTATTTCTTTATTGTATTAATAACATAATATTTGTTTTCTTATATAGGTGAAATATTTTTTTTTAGTTCGAATTCGTTGTTCGACAACTAATACCATGGATGAAAATTTTTTAGAGCGGATCATAGATGAAAAAATGATGAAACATCAATTTTTTTAACTGTTTGTTGGATAATTGTAATTGTAACCAAATTAAACATTATTTGAAATGTATATAGTAGTGTGTTGTTTTGTATTCATGATTTCAACTATATGTATATATAATTTTCGTTCTTATGTGATTTGTGTGTGGATGTTGTTTGTGTTGTTTGCAGGTGTTGTCATATGTGTGCAGGTGTTGTGCAGGTTCTAGGTTTACACAGGCAATTTGGCCTTTATCAGTGCTAATTAAGCACTGATAAATGGATAATATATCAGTGCTCAAAATAGCACTGATAAAGTCCCACCTTTATCAGTGATTTTTTTAATGTTGATAATGGTCCCCCTTTATCTTCACTGATATTAACAGCATTTTTAGGACTGTTAATGGCAGTTTGTAGTGCTATTATAAGCCCTTTTTGTAGTAGTGTGCGCAAAGGCGGCATCGACGATGCCGCCTTTTCTCCCCTGCACCACCTTTGGCCCAGATCGATGACATGGAAAAGGAAGCCGAGGGGAGCCCGCCTTGGCCTAAACTCCCTAAAAAAGGCCCCCACCCCCCCCCCCCCCCCCCGCCTCCTCACTTGATCCTTCCCTTCATCTCTCCAAAATTCTCTCTGTCTCTCCAAAAAATTCATTTTATGTGCGGGTTTTTATGAAGCTTAATTTAGAGGTATGTTACTTTATTTAATGTAATGTTTTTTTTATTTAATTTTATTCTTTTTAGTTTTAAATATTTCATTTTTTAAGTAGTTTAGGTAGTTCTTAATATTTTGTTATTTAGTTTCTATAATTAGTTATATATAGTTTGAAATAATTATTCTTAAGTAGTATAGATTAAGTATAGATTAACTTAGGATTAAGTATTTTGAATTTTTCGTAGCTTAAAGATTATGTGGTTATATAAGCAATTAAATTCCTATTTGGATACAAACAAGTGGATGTGGCTCTAGCATAGATGTACATAGGGGGAAAACCCAAAAACACCGCTTTAAGCTAGACTTGAACAGGAACTGGTTCACGATAACGGGCCTTGCCACATCCTGGTTTGACACTCCCGGGGGATATGCTTAAGATGATTCATATTTTCATTATAAACTACTAAAATAACTATGAAAAGAACAATCAAATCAGTATATTTGTCAATGATAAAATGATAAATATGATGTTATAGAATGAAATTAGAACAAAATCATTAAATAAGTTAATTATAATTAACTAATTAATATAATATGATTAACGATTAAAGAATTAATAATTAAAGAATAACTTAATAATGATTAAATAGTGATTAAAGAATGATTTATTAGTTAAAATCTGTATTAATAAAATCGATTTAAAATGAAAATTATAATTATTTAAAATTAAATAGAGAAGAAAATGTTCTAAAATGTAAAGATTATATAGTTTAGAAATAATATTTATTATTAGACATAATTAATTATAGAATAATTAATAAATAACATAGGATTAAAACATGAATCCATATAATGATTAGCTGACAATACTGATGAACATATAAAGTGAAATGAAGAAGAACAAACACATTAAATAAAAAGGAACCCTAAAATTACATTCTAATAAATATCATATGGTCAAACATCAGTAGAATATTTTAGGGCATAGAAAGGTGCCCTAAAATTACATTCTAATAAATATCATATGGTTAAACATCATTGTTAATATTTGTTACACTATCATAATTTTTATGAAAGAAACATTTTTGACGTAGAGAGTCATGTTTTCCTGTTTGTACTACTATGGGAAGGTTATTCAAACTGAGCTAGGAGCATCTTACAGTACACAACCAATTATGGTGGTTAGTACTGCTAATTGTGTAACCATAAGTGACCTTCAAGAGAGAATTTTTGGTTCCTTAAATTTGGGACCCGATCAAGAGATCATGTCTATGAGCTATAGACATTTTCAATTTTCGACAACACTGTGGAATCTAGCTTTTCAATTGGTTGCTGATGTGTAGTGGGTACAAGCAATTAATTTATTTTCTCAACGGTCATATGGTACAATAATGGATTTATATTTTGATGTTTCTACTGTACAACAACAACATCCACTTTTACGAAGACGTAGAATTACAAGAGTGGTTGAAGCCAGTCCACCCCATGAAATTGAGCCTATTCCAAATGATGCAGCAGAAGAGGACAATCTAGATGACCTCTCAAATATACATGTCAATCCAAATTCAAATGAGGAGTTTTGAAATGATGGATCAGATGGTGAAAATAGTTCTAATGATGAGGGACCAACGGAAGACATAGAGGAGGTTTTGAGAAATTCATTAGTTGTACATCAACCTCGACCTACAATAAATCATCCACCACTCTTTTCATCTTGGTCAGAAGTAATGACATGTGTGCCTGAATTCGACAATATTATTCTCACACCGGCAACTGAGTTCCCTGGAGTTTTATTATATAGGTTTAGTGAGGTGGACAAAACCTTATATATTGGAAGGAATTTTCCTAGTAAATATGCCTTAAAAGCATGCTAAAGAGATTTCATATTGAGAGACACTTAAACTATGTAGTTCATGAATCATGTCGTAGTAAATATATTATACGATGTGAGAATTATGGGGATGATTGTAGATTTTGCTTGACGAAAATTCCAGACATTACATTTGGAGATTGGAGAATCTCAAGGACTGAGGCAGCTCATACTTACGTTCAACCAAGCCTCACATAAGATCATACCTCATTAGATGCAGAAGGCTATCCGATAGTGATACCATTGCTAACTGTTATGCTACACCATGGACACCTATGGGGGAGTGTCGTTATTTCCCAATTCCCGAAGGCCAGTAGATAGTGATACCTGACATGAATTGGTTATGTCCTCATGGGAGACCTAAGGCGAGTAGGATGCGTAATGATATGGACTAGCCTCAAGAATAAGGACAGAGTTTCTGATGCACAATATGTCATAAAGAAGGTCATAACCATAAATGATGCCCTAACATTATTGGGTTGAGTTCACAGTCTCATCCATAATGATGTACTGTCTTAGTTGTGACATTCACATATTATAAACTAAATGTTGTTATCTCTTCTTTTTTACTCGATTTTCTAAACCCCAAAAACAACTTCCCTTTACCATGGTTTTTGGTTAGATTATGTGTGGTATTTTATTAAACTATTCTATAATGAAATTAAAGTATCATAATTATTAGCATAAGTTATATATAGTTAGATAAATTCCAAAAATGTCATTACTACTTAACATGGTTTATCTTAATCCAAACCATAAGTATTTAATCATAAAGCTCCTCCAAAATATGTCTAATAAAATTCAAGACCCAATATTTTAGATAATATAACTTATTTCACAATAGTATTCTTGATTTCAATAAATAACTTTATCCTTATTCCTTAAATAAAATATGAGATGATAGAATTTATTTCATAAATCCAGAATCAGAACACTTAACCCATATTGTAAAGTAAATGTTATTAACCTAGAAACATGTTTCCTAAACCTTAATATTAAAATTTGAAACCCTAAACCCTCAAACCTAGACCCCAACCCAAAAACATCTTTCCTTTGCATGGTTTTTGGTTAAATTATGTGTGATATTTTAGTAAATTATTCTATAACAAAATTATAGTATCATAATGATTAGAATAAGTTATATATAATTAGAAAAATTCCAAAAACATCATTACTAATTGACATGATTTTTCTTAACCCAATCCATAAGTAGTTAATCGTAAAGCTCCTTCAAAATATGTCTAACCAAATTCATAACCCAATATTTTAGATCATAAAACTTATTTCACAATAGTATTCTTGCTTTCAAGAAATAAATTTCTTCTTATTCCTTAAATATAATCTGAGATAATTGAATTTATTTCATAAATCCAAAATCAGAACACTTAACCCATATTGTAAAGTAAATTTTATTAACCTAGAAACATGTTCCCTAAACCTTAATATTAAAATTTGAAACCCTAAACCCTCAAACCTAAACCCCAACCCAAAAAAATCTTCCCTTTTCCATGGTTTTTGGTTAAATTATGTGTGATATTTAAGTAAACTATTCTATAACTAAATTATAGTATCATAATGATTAGCATAAGTTATATATAATTAGAAAAATTCTAAAAACATCGTTACTAATTGACATGGTTTTTCTTAATCCAATCCATAAGTAGTTAATCGTAAAGCTCCTACAAAATATGTCTAACCAAATTCAAAACCCAATATTTTACATAATAGAACTTATTTCACAATAGTATTCTTTCTTTCAAGAAATAACTTTCTTCTTATTCCTTAAATAAAATCTGAGATAATCGAATTTATTTCATAAATCCAAAATCAGAACACTTAACCCATATTGTAAAGTAAATGTTATTAACCGAGAAACATTCTTCCTAAACATTAATATTAAAATTTGAAACCCTAATCCCTCAAACCTAAACCCAAACCCAAAAAAATCTTCACCTTGCCATGGTTTTTGGTTAAATTATGTGTGATATTTTACTAAACTATTCTATAATGAAATTGTAGTATCATAATGATTAGTATAAGTTATATATAATTAGAAAAATTCCAAAAACATCATTACTAATTGACATGGTTTACCTTAATCCAATCCATAAGTATTTAATTATAAAGCTCCTCCAAAATATGTCTAACCAAATTCAAAACCCAATATTTTAGATAATAGAACTTATTTCACAATACTATTCTTGCTATCAAGAAATAAATTTCTCCTTATTCCTTAAAGAAAATCTGAGATAATAGAATTTATTTCATAAATCCAAAATCAGAACTCTTAACCCATATTGTAAAGTAAATGTTATTAACCTAGAAACATGTTTCTTAAACCTTAATATTAAAATTTGAAACCCTAAACTCTCTAACCTAAACCCCAACCAAAAAACATCTTCTCTTTTCCATGGTTTTTGGTTAAATTATTGTGATGTTTTATTAAACTATTCTATAATGAAATTATAGTATCATAATGATTATCATAAGTTATATATAATTAGATAAATTCCAAAAAAATCCTTACTACTTGACATGGTCTATCTTAATCCAATCCATAAGCAGTTAATCCTAAACCCTCAAACCCTAAACCCGCATTTGTTTTTATGTAGATGGATGATATCATACTACTCACTTATCAACCAACCCATATTTCATAGGCTGTGTTAGAGGGTCATCCAGATCGATTGGTCAAGGTGCGTTGAGTGCACCATTTTCATCACAGGGAGCCTCCACATGCCATTAGACCTTACTTACACTGTGCTATCTTATATGGCCTTGCCGTATCTGATTTCACATTTTTAGATCATTACCTACTTACTACCCTCGTTGAGAGATGGAGACCAGAGATAGACACATTCAACCTACCTAAGGGAGAGATGACCATCACCCTCGAGGATTTGGCAGTGCTTCTCAGTCTGCCTATCTAGGGGAGACCCGTTATTGGACTCACTCGTGCAGCTTAGCTAGACCTTGCTCGGTTCTTGTTAAGTGTTGATATTCTATCCGACCATAGGGATACAGATGAATTTTCCATATCTATGCCTTGGTTCAAGTTGCAGATTCCACATTTATAGGATGATGACGATGAGCAGACCGTCATGCATTACACTCGTGCATATATCTTATGGCTCATTGATGGGAACATGTGTACTAATCACTCAGGGATGGACATTCATATGATGTATCTACCCCTAATAGAGGACTTTGATTGGGTTGGGACGTACAGCTGGGGATCAGTCTTCTTGGAATACAGGTAAAGATCATTATGTGGGATATCCCATAGGGACCGTACAGGTCTCGGAGGATGTGTCATCCTTATTCAGATGTGGGCATGGGAGCATATCCCAGAATTTCTCCCTAACCTTGTTGGTCCGCCAGTCGAGATGGCGGAGCAGCACGACGCTCCGTATGGATGCTGGTATGATAAGTCATTTTTATTGGATTATGATTCTACTATGAGTTATTGACTATAATTTCTCATTATTTTTCACTATCATTGATGTATTTTACAGGTGGTGTCAGCGACACAATTCTGACATGGTTCTGAGATAGCATTTGGGCATATATCAGCTACAGTTGGAATAACTCTTACCTGATCAGGTATGTATATACAATCTATCATTGTCTAACATAGTTAATAATAGAATTAATTTTAGTTTTTAGTTTGGTGTTTTTTTGACAAAATCACTTGTCATTTCAGATTTCATGGCTACCATACTGGAGTATTACGGACCAGTTTCCAGCATACTACGCTGTTGGTCTTGAGGATGCTATGGTTGTAGTGACCCTCCTTCACTTCCATTTTATTGAGTTGCAGCAGCCTGACAAAGTCATGCTCCAGTTTTTTCGTACTCAACCGATTCCATTACCATCGAGACAGACATAATGGATTCATGGGATGAAGTAGACAGGGAGGGAGGATGATGACTGGTCCCAAGTACATGCCAGTTTTATCAACTTCTGGCACAGACGTGTAGAGTTTCATATTCAGGGTGTTCCTACGAATCGATTATCTCTTTCAGAGCAGGTTGACTATGCAACATGGTATAGACTGAAGTATATATTGTATCTTACCCAACCCGTCATAGAGATGCAGAGGATGGTAAGTCAATAAATTTACATTATTTTGTTTATGGAATTATTTTCTAATTCAATTTGAATCTATTTACAGGGAAGTCACATAGAGCATCTTGTTCGTATGAGTGATGAAGAGGAGGATGAGGTCTTTAGCTGAGTAGTCATCTATGCTACAGCACCGGAGGCAAGGGAATCTTTTTGTGTGCTTTTCAGGAGCATCTTCACGTGTCCAGATCAGATAGAGGAGGTTCCTTCCCCAGAGGAACATCCTGTAGCTGCTGCTGGTGCTGAGGATCCATGACCATGGCGATGTAGACAGCGTCACGTTGCACATGAGGCATTACCTGTTCCACAAGCAGAGGTCAGCCCTCTAGTAGTCTAGGTTCATCCAATTTAGGATATTCCTCAGGTGGCATGAGATCCGTCTTTCCTGACAAGATATCCACAGTTTTCTCCATCTTGGGTTACAGATCCTTCACAGCTTTTTATTCCAGATCCATCATCATCTTGGGGTATAGCTCCATCACAGGCTTGGTTCCCCACTACGATAAAGGTACGTCCTTCTACCACCCTAATGGGAGAAGGATCCGGATGGTAGTAAGAGATACAGTTGACAGCTCCTCCCACTAACACACAGATGGAGGATGCGCCAATCGACATTACAGTACCTGAGGATCAGCCTACTTCTGGTCATCAAACCGCACTGCGCACTTGACGCAGATGTCCTATTTGAAAACCACCATGTGGGACGGAATCTCCTCGTCATAGAAATAGGCATTGATTGTACATTATTGTTTACATGTTTTATTTCTACTAAAATAAAAATAATATTATTACTTGTTGGTTGGAGTAGAATCTCAGGAGGGGGGTGAATTGAGTTCTAATTTAAGAAATGCTTAAAATTTCATTCATATCGGTCTTATAGTTTACATTATATAGAACAGCAAAGTCACATACTTGAAACATTTTTAAGTTTCAATTAGGTGGATTTGATAGGTTATAAACAATTTTTCATCAAGATTTTTTAAGAAATTATTTTTATTTTGGACTACTTGTTATATGTTTAAGAATTTTTAAAATTTTCATTCATATTTGTCTTATAATTATATTATATAAGCTAGAAAAGTCACGTACTTGAAGCATTTTTATGTTTCAAGTAGGTGGATATGATAGGGTATAAGTAATTTTTCACTAGGATTTTTTAGGAATTTTTTTTATTTTGGACTACTTCTTATATGTTTAAGAAATTTTTAAAATTTCATTCATATCAGTCTTATATTTTACATTATATAGGCCAGTAAAGTCACGTACTTGAAACATTTTTAAGTTTCAAGTAGGTGGATTTGATAGGTTATAAATAATTTTTCACCACGATTATTAAAGAAATTGTTTTTATTTTGGACTACTTTTTATATGTTTAATAAATTTTTAAAATCTCATTCATATCAGTTTTATAGTTTACATTATATAAAATAGAAAAGTCACGTACTTAAATCATTTTTGAGTTTCAACTAGGTGGATTTGATAGGTTATAATCAATTTTTCACCAATATTTTTTAACAAATTCTTTTTATTTTGGACTAATTTTTATATGTTTAAGCAGTGTTTAAAATTTCATTCATATTTGTCTTATAATTTATATTATATAGGCTAGCAAAGTCATGTAATTGAAACATTTTTAAGTTTCAAGTAGGTTGATATGATAGGGCAGAAATAATTTTTCACCAAGATTTTTTAAGAAATTATTTTTAGTTTGGACTACTTGTTATATGTTTAAGAAAGGTTTAAAATTTCATTCATATATGTCTTATAGTTTACATTATATAGGCCAACAAAGTCACATACTTGAAACATTTTTAAGTTTCAAGTAGGTGGATTTGATAGGTTATAAATAATTTTTCACCAATATTATTAGAGAAATTGTTTTTATTTTGGACTACTTGTTATATGTTAAAGAAATGTATAAAATTTCATTCATATCGGTCTTATAGTTTACATTATATTGACCAGAAAAGTCATGTACTTGAATCATTCTTAAGTTTCAAGTAGGTGGATTTGATAGGTTGTAAACAATTTTTCACCAATATTTTTTAGAAAATTATTTTTATTTTGGACTACTTGTTATATTTTTAAGCAATTTTTAAAATTTCATTCATATTTGTCTTATAATTCATATTATATAGGCTAGAAAAGTCACATACTTGAAATATTTTTAAGTTTCAAGTAGGTGGATATAATAGGGTATAAATATTTTTTCACCAAGATTTTTTAAGAAATTCTTTTTATTTTGGACTACCTGTTATATGTTTAAGCAATGTTAAAAATTTAATTCATATTTATCTTATAATTTATATTATATAGAACAGAAAAGTCATGTACTTGAATAAAAGATAAATTATGTTGAAACATTAAGTTTTATTTATATATATATATAACCATACAAACATAATAATAAAACATTAAAATTTTAAAAATATAAAAAAATATAAATAAAAAATATATTGTATTAGGGAAAAGGCAGCATCGCCGATGCCTCCTTTGTAACGTATTTTTAAAAGAAATCAACCTAAGCCGTTTTTTAGAAGTTTTTTTAAAAAATGCATATAAAAAAATCCCGAGGCCTTTTTATGAGCATGGAAGGAGATCGGCACTAGTGTGTGTAGGCCGAGCTTCGTCGAAGGGTCTCGTTCAAGGTTAGGGTTTTGATTTGCCAAGTTGTGGATGGGATCTAGATCTATGTTCTACTTCAAACTAAATAGGTAGGATTTTTATTTATTTCTAGATCTATACTATTTTGAATGTACCATTCCCTATTTCTGTTTTTAGTTTCTTATTTTAATTGTAAACTATAAGCATAATCATTTTTTTTGGTCCACATTCATTGTCTGAATTTATTGAAATATTTGTTTATTGAATCTGTGACTATATTTTTTCTGTTCTTTTTATCCCCAAATGTCTACTTCATAAGTGCTAGTTTTAATATTATAATTCGGGATTATCCTGTCTATTGTTGAATATTTTTGTGTATGTCCTTATTTGTGTGTTGGTGTAGTTAGACTATCAATATATGTATACCTAGCTTGTAGAATAATCTCCTATAAGTCATTATATAAACTATCAATTTGAATAATTTAAGGGGGGGATTCATTCTGCATCACTTCTGTCCATACTTTAAGTTCTAATTTTCCTCTTCAAACCCTTAAACATCTTCTATTATAGAAATTAGAATGATGTATTCCGCCTCTCTTGCAAATAATTCATGTATGGGAGATAATATGATCTTTCTTTTTTTTAATCTTGATAATGGAATTCATTGTGTTATAGTTTAATTTATTGATGAGTTTGAGTTGAATTTATAGACATGATATATATAAATATATATATTCTCAAATTTTCAAGGGATTATTTTATTTACTTATCTAAAATAAGTTTATTAAAATCTGATGTAAGAGGGATTATATATTTTATTGTGCAAATTTTTTTCAATTTATCTATTTATCAAGTTATAAAATTGATGTTTCATTTTCAAGGGTTTATATATATATATATATATATATATTAGAATAATTTTTAGAACTTATAAATGAATGATAGATTATGTATTTATGGTATTCGGATTATAATCGTAAAGAACTCATTTAACTTATTAATTCATGTTTTAATTCTTGGATGTGTAGTGAACTTAATTATTTTATATGATTTTATACTCTATATTAAATGAATAAATTAGGTAAAAAATTATGTTTTATTTAATCTATCATAATAGATGTTAATTTCGAAGTTTTTAATTTGATATTAAATTAGTTCTACCAATGAATATTCTCATGTATCAATGTTTTTCTCAAATATGTGTTTTTTATTCTATGATGATGAATGTTGTAAATAAAATATCAATTATATATATATGTGTGTGTGTGTGTACCTTTACATATTAAATTATTACATGTTTTGAATGTGGAAAGTGAAACATGTATAAACATGGGATAAAATTATTTTCAAATCCATAAGGATTTATATATGTGTATATACATACATACATACATACATACATATAAATATATATATATTATAGGAATTCAAGTTCATATTAGAAATTTTAATTCAAGAGTATATTATTAAATAATTTTAAGAATAAGATTGTTTCATATTTTTACATCATTAATTATTTCGAGGAATTATGCAAGTGACATATTTATGTTATAATCATGTTTAGAAATAAAAAAATTTATAAAACAGAAATCATGTTGTATGCATATAAAAATGTGATTTGGATAAATTCTACATCTAGAGAAACTACCATCAAATGAATGTTTATGGGTTATGAATAAAATGTTTAAATATGTAGATGAAAAAATAGTATTCCACGTAATTATTTAATGCGTATGTGTCAAGAAATTTAGTTCTGAATAAATCAGTTTTCATGACAGTTAATGTTTATACATTTATATATAAGTATAAGTGCATGAATGATTATTGTTTATATATATATAGATGAATTCATTTATATTCTTATGAGGATGGTTTTTTTATGTGTATCAAGCTATGTTTTAACTCTTGTTAAATATGGATATTTTTATCAAATTTCTCATTAAATATGATTTATCCCACGAATTAGAGTATTATAAATACCATGTCATATAAATGTATATATATATATGTGTGTATATATATACATATAGAAAAAATTAAGTTATTTTATTTTAGAAATTAAATTAATGGTGTATATACACACACACACACACATACAAAGGATTAGATGTTTATTGGCATGTTATAATTCTTATAGTTGTGTTTTTAGAAAAAAAATGTGCATGACATGTCATCATGTTATATTAAAATTAATGATGTCGCATATTCATACAATCACAATCATGTGTTAAGTGTAATATCGACACATATTTTATTCATAATAAACTCATAGTTTCAAATAAATTTTCCGAAATTATCAATCACAAGGATTTATTCAAGAATTGAAATGTTTTATTTATAATTTTATGTGAAAAACATGTTTATTTAGTGTAAAAGATGATTTCGAGTAGACAAAACTATAAATGAATTTTTGATTAAATGTGCATTTATTTCATTACTCATTTTATTGATGGATTACAAATAAGGACAATTATTTCAAGTATGAGATTAATATTTTTATGATATTATATGGATTAAGAATTAAACTTTTCAAAGTGGTATGAGATACTTTAGATTTTTTAAAGAACATGTTTCTCAATACTTTATCAATGAATTTATTTTCATCTATGATTAAACTTTTAATAAATCTTAGTGGTATGGGACACTTTGATTTAAAGAATATTTTTATTAGACATATAGGTAATGTATTGGAGTTATTATGTGATGTATGAGGCTCACTATAGCCTCTTGGTGCATTGGTAGGTCTCATGAGACAATCTATGGTCTTGGAATGAGGCCTTGGCAGAATGATTATGTATGGTATTGGCATGAGGCCTTGAAATAATGATTATGATGTATGAAATTATTCATTCTCACATTTATTGGGATTACTTTGTGATGGGTGAGGCCTTTTATAGCCTCTCGATGCATCGACATGTATCATGAGACAAACTATGGTCTTGGCACAAGGAATTAATAGAATAATTATGTATGGTCTTAGCACGAGGCCTTGATAGTGGTTATGATGCCTAACATTATTCATTTTATTAATATGAATCTAGTAACTAGTAATTCAGGTGGTTATTCAAGTAGAAGAATACACATGGTTAAGACCCTTTGTCTTATGTACAAATTCTGAACAATTAATATTTCATGTGAAAATTTGTATATATACCACTAGTATGTTATAGATAACTTATGTGTGCCCATTATCTATCACTAAGTGGCATTATATGCATTTTTTTCAAGTGTGTGCATATTTCATGATTCATTATAATTGTATCTTTTAAATAAGTATAGCAATCTTTGATTACGAGTTTCGCCTAAATTTTTTATTAACTCTCAAGAAATGATTATTACATGTCATGGGAAAGGTATTTATTTTATGAAAGTGATTTTAAAGGATGTATTTTGTTTCAAGTAAATGTTATTAAAGAATTTATTAATTTATTAGAAAACCCCTTATTGGGCATTTTAAATGCTCACCCTACGTTTTGATATCTTTTTATAGGTTTAGTAGATTTAACAGTTTTGTACATTTCTATGTGGAGGAAGAGCCCTGAAGTTTATTTTCATTCATTTTTTGTAAATGTAGTTATTGTTTCTAATTCTCTAATAACTAGACCAACAAAAATCCTCTCTTATGTAATATGATGTGTAATTATTAAGTTTATTTTTCAAAAACAAATACAGGACATATTTTAGCACCAGCTCTAGGAGACTGAGGCCTGGGTCCTTTTACTTAGTATCAAAGGAACGGACTAGTTAGCTTTATATATTCGATGTTTTCGGATCTAGAAGTTTAACGGTCCTAGTGTTTCTTAATTCTAAAGATGAAAATTTAGAATTCATTTCACTGATGAAATGAATTGTGAGGATGCAATTCTATTGAGGGGCGAATAATTTAACAATTTATAAATTCAAAACATAGTTTTATTATATAAATATTATATTAAATAGATTAATTTATTACTAAAAAATGATAACATTTTCAAGATGAGTTTATTTAAATATAATAAATTAATGACGTGTTTTATAAGGTAATTATAATACTTATAATTAATTATAATTATTATATATAGTTTTCAACTTTATTCTAAAGTCAAATATGGTTTGGTTTATTTAAAAGAATATTTTAAGATAACTATATTATTATTAAAAATAGAATACATTTTAATAAAATATTTTAATAATATTAATATTAATTAAGGGTAATTTTTTTAGAAAATTGTTATTATTACTCTTAAGATAATCTATTTTATAAAAATATGAAAATTTATTATGTTTTTGTTTTATAAATTATATTTTTATTAACAAAAAAATGCACGTTATATATATATGATAAAAAAATGTGATTTGAATAATTTATATTAAAAAAATAAATTATATATATATATACAAAAATGAATTTAAATAATAAAACATATTAATTGTTTTGTAAAAAATAAATTTTTGAGTTAAGAATATATATATATATATATATATAATTATATGTAATTATTATTTTTGTATATATGTGTTATTATTATAAAGTTGATGTAAAAAATTAATAATAAAAAGTGATAATGATGTCTATCAATTAATTGAATTGGGACACACAAAAGTCAAAAGTAAATTTGAAAATCACGTTTTGGAAAACATGAAGCCCAAAAGGAACAAAAAAATGGAAATAAAATAATAAAAAAGTGGAATTGTTAATAGGGGCTATGTATAGGGAGACCGTGTGAATTGCATAATTTGGGAGGTGTAGGTCCCTCCTAGGGTTTTAGGGAGTGGTGTGTCATCGAGTAGGAGCCTGGGCTACGGGGGTCGAGCGGTGGTTGAGGCAGAGGCACTGTGAGGCACCATCAAGTTTGAGAAGCGGGAGGCACGACCTACGGGTTTCATCCAGGGTGTGTCATCTCCAATGGAGAGAGGGAGAGCTGGGGGTGTGTGTCACCAGAAGTCTGAGGTGATGCCTTTCCGCAAGCAAGGAAGGAGATCAGCACCATTGTGTGTGGACCGAGCTTCGTCGAAGGGTCTCGTTAAAGTTTAGGGTTATGATTTGTCCAGTTATGGATATGATCTAGATCTCCATCCTTCTTAATAATAAATAGGTAGGATTTTTATTTATTTCTAGATCTGGACTATATCGGATGTCGCATTCCCAATTTCCGTTTGTAGTTTCCTATTTTAATTGTGGACTAAAACAGAATCATTTGTTTTAGTCCACAGTTGTTTTTCGGGTTGATTGAAATATATGTTTGTTGAATCTGTGACTCTATTTATTTTTATAATAAAATGTCTATTTCATAAGTTCTAGTTCTAAAATTTTAATTTGGGATGATCCTGTATGATGTTTAATTTTTTTGTGCATGCCCTTGTTTGTGCATTGGTGTAGTTATACTATCAACATTTCTGTACCCAGCTTACAGAACAAGCTAGTTTAAGTCATTATATAAACTGTTTATTTGAATAATTTAAGGGGGGATTCATTATGTATCACTTTTGTTTATATTTTGAGTTCTACTTTTTTTCTACACACCCTTGCACATCTTTTGTGATAGAAATTGGAGCGAAGTCTTCCACCTCTCCTGCAAATAATTCATGTAAGGGAGATAATATGATCTTTTTTTTAATCTTTATTATGGAATTCATTGTGTTAGAGTTTAATTTATTGATCAGTTATATATATATATATATATATATTCAAATTTGAAAAGGATCATTTGATTTACTTAACTGAATTAAGTTTATTAAAATATGATGCAAGGTGGATTATATATTTTATTGTGCAGATTTTGTTCAATTTATAAATTTATTAAGTTATAAAATTGAAGTTTCATTTTCAAGGGTGTATATATATACACATATATATGTTTATATATATATATGTATATCTGTCCATCTTATAATAATTTTTAGAACTTATAAATGAATAATAGATTATTTTTTTGTGGTATTGAGATTATAATCGCAAAGAACTCATTTAAATTATTAATTCATGTTTTAATTCTTGGATATTTAGTGAACTTAATTATTTTCTAAAATTTGATACTCTTCATTAAATGAATAAATTATATTAAAAATTTCTTTTTAGTAATTATAATGTAATATATATTAATATCAAAGTTTTTAATTTGATATTAAATTAGTTCTGATAAGGAATATTCTCATTTATCGATGTTTTTCTCAAACATGTGTTTTTTTATTTCGTGATGATGAATATTTTAAATACAATGTCAATTATATATATATTTACATCGACATATTAAATTATTACATATTTTGAATGCACAAAGTGAAAGTTGTACAAACCTGGGATGCAATTATATTCAAATCCTTAATGATTTATATATGTATATATATATATTTATATTTATATATTTGACTATTATGAGAATTCAAGTTCTTATTAGAAATTTTAATTAAATAGTATATTATTTACTAATTTTAAGCCTAATATTGTTTCTTATTTTGACACCATCAATTATATTGGGGAATTATGCAAGTGACATATTTAAGTTATAATTATGTTTATAAATTAAAAGTTTTATAAAACGGAAATCATTTTATATGAATATAATCATGTGATTTGGATAAATTTTACATTTATCGAAACTACCTTAAAATAGATGTTTATGGATTATGAATGAAATGTTTAAATATGTGGATGAAAAATTAGTATTCCACATAATTATGAAATGAGTATGTATCAAGAAATTTAGTTGTGAATAAGTGAATTTTCATGATGGTTAATTCTTATACCTTTATATAGGTGTAAGTGCATGTGCGATTATTTTTTGATTATATATATATATACACACTTTATGTAATTTATGTTCTTATGAGAATTTTTGTTTTTATGTGTACCAAGCTATATTTTAAATCATGTTAAATATGGATATATTTATCAAATTTCTCATTAAATATGATTTATCCTCTGAATTAGAGTATTATAAATACCATGTGATATAAATGTATATATCTATATATGTATATATATATACTTATAATAAATGTTAAGTCATTTTATTTTAGAAATTAAATTCACGGTATATAAATATATACACACATTCAAAGGATAAGATGTGTATTGAAATGTTATAATTCTTATAGTTTTTCTTTTAGAAAAAATGTGCATGACTTGTCATCATGTTATATTAAAATTAAGGATTTCGCATCTGCATGCAGTCATGTTCATGTTTCAAGCGTAAAACCGATACATATTTCATTCATAACAAACTCATGGTTTCAAATAAATTTTTTGAGATTATCAAGAACATGGATTTATTCAAGAATTGAAATGTTTTATTTATAATTTTATGTGTGAAATATATTTATTTGTTATAAAAATTTATTTTGAGAAGACAAAACTATATATGCATTTTTGATTAAATGTTCATTTATTTCATTTCTCATTTTATTGATGGATTACAAATAATGATAATTATTTTAAGTATGGGATAAATCTTTTTATGATATTATATGGATTAACAATTAAACTTTTCAAAGTCATATGGGGCACTTTGGATTTTTTAAAGAATATGTACCTCAATAATTTATCAATGAATTTATTTTCATCTCTGAATAAGATTTAAATAAATCAAATTGGTATGGGACACATTGATTTAAAGGCAAATTTTTATTAGACATATGAGGAATGAATTGGAGTTATTATGTGATGGGTGAGGCCCACTGTAGCCTCTCAGAGCATCGGTATGTCTCATTAGACAAACTACGACCTTGGCATGAGGCCTTGGCGGAATGATTATGTATAGTCACGGCACGAGGCCTTGACAGAATGATTATGATGTCCGACATTATTAATTCCCACATGCATTGGACTTACTATGTGGCTGATGATCCCTGCTATAGCCTCTCGATGTATCGGCAGTTTTCATGAGACAATCTATGGTCTCGGCACGAGGCCTTGACAGAATAATTATGTATGGTCTTGGCACGAGACCTTGATAGAATAATTATGTATGGTCTTGGCACGAGCCCTTGATGGAGTGGTTATGAAATCTGGCATTGTACATTTCCTCAATATGAAGTTATTAATTGGTAATTCAAGTTTTTATTCTACTAGAAGAACACCCATGGTTAAGAACCTTTGTCTTATTTACAAATTCTGAAGACGTAATATTTCATGTGTAAATTTTTATATGTACCACTAGTATTTTATGGATAACTTACATGTAGCCATTATCAATCACTAAGTGGAATTATATGTATTTTTTCTCAAGTGTGGGAATATTTTATGATTCATTATAATTGTATCTTTTAAATAAATATATAAATCATTGAGTACAAGTTTCTCCTAAAATAATTTTTCAGTGACTCTCAATAAATGATGATGACATGTCATGAGAAATGTATTTTATTTTAAGAAAATCATTTTAAAGGATTTATTTTCTTTCAAGTAAATGTTTTTAAAGAATTTATTAATTTTGTTGAAAATCCCTTACTAGGTATTTTAATTTCTGACCCTGTGTTTTGATTTCTTTTTACAGATTTAGTAGATTTAACCATTTTGTACTTTTTAATGTGGAGGAAGATCTCTTAAGTTTATTTTCATTCATTTTGTGTAAATTTACTGATTGTTTCTAATTATCTAAAAACTAGACCAATAAATATCCTCTGTTATGTAATATGATATGTAATTATTAAGTTTCTTTTAAAAACATTACATGACATATTTTAGCATTGGCTTCGGGCAACTGGGGTCTAGGTCCTTTCACTTGGTATCAAAGTAATGGTCTAGTTAACTTTGGAGATTAGATGTTTTCTAGTATAGAATTTTAACACTCCTAGTGTTTCTTAATTCTGAAGAAGAAAATTAAAATTATTTTTAGTCTAACGAAATGAATTGCGAGGATGCAATTCTTTTGTGGGGGGAATAATGTAACATCCCAAAAATTCTAAACATATTTTTATTATATAAATATTATATTAAATGGATTAATTTATAATTAAAAAATGATAATATTTTCAAGATTATTTTCTTTAAAAATAATAAATGAATTACGTTTTTTAATTAATTTTATTATAAGTTAATTATAACATTTATAATTAATGATAATTATTATCTATAGTTTTAAAATTTATTTCAAAGAAAAATATGGTTTGGTTTGTTTAAAATAATATTTTAAGATGACTATATTATTTTTAAAAATATAATTTATTTTAATAAATTATTTTAATAAAAATAATATTAATTAAGGGTAAAAAAAATAGAAAATTATTATTATTACTCATAAGATAATATATTTTATAAAAATATTAAAATATATTATGTTTTTTTTTATAAATTTTGTAAATTATAATTTTATTATAAAAAAGAAACATGTTGGGTATATATATATGATAAAAAATGTGACTTAATCATTTATATTCCGAAAAAATTATATATATATATATACATATATAGAGAATTTAAATAATAAAACATATGAAATATTTTGTAAAAAATAAATATATGAGTTATAAATATATAAATTATATATATATATATAATTATATTCAATTATCATTTATATATATGTGTGTTATTATTATAAAGGTGAGATAAAAAATTAATAATAATAAGTGATAATGATGTCAATCAATTGATTGATTTTGGACACAAAAAAGTCAAAAGTAAATTTGAAAATCACATTATGGAAAACATGAAGCCCAAAATAGAACAAAAAAATGGAAATAAAATAGTAAAAAAGATAGGAATCTTGAATAGGGGTTGGGTATATAGAGTCTGTGTGAATTGCATAATGTGGGAGGTGTGGGTTTGTGCTAGGGTTTCTTGGGAGGGGTGTGTCACCGAACAGAATCCTGAGATGCGGGGGTCGAGCGACAGTCGAGGCAGAGGCACCGTGTGGCACCTTCAGGTTTGATCAGCGGGAGGCGCAGCTTGTGGGTTTAATCTTGGGAGTTTCGTCGTTGAGGGAGAGAAGCAGAGTCGAGGGTTCGTGACATCGGGAATCTGAGGTGAGGCCTGGATGCGAGCAAGGAAGGATATCAATACCGGTGTGTGTGGACCAAGATCCATCGAAGGGTCTCATTTGAGGTTAGGGTTTCGATTTTTCATGAATAATATCTAGATCTCTATTCTTCTTCAACCTAAATAGGTAGGATTTTTATTTATTTCTAGATATGGAATGTTTCAGATGTCACATTCCCTATTTCTATTTGTAGTTTCCTATCATTTGTTTTGTTCTGTAGTTTTTGTTCGAGTTGATTGAAATATATGTTTTTTGAATCTGTGAATATACTGTTTTTGTTCTTTTTATCCTCAAATGTCTATTTCAGAAGTGCTAGTTCTAATATTTTAATTCGATATGAGCCTATTTATTGTTGACTTTTTTTGTTCATGTCCTTGTTTGTGCGTTGGTTTAGTTTGACTATCAACATATGTGTATCCAGCTTGCAGAAAAAGCTAGTATAATTCATTATACAAACCGTCAATTCGAATAATTTAAGGGGGGATTTATTCTGCATCACTTCTATCTATATTTTGAGTTCTACATTTCCTCTTAAGACCCTTTCACATATTATTTGATTTAAATTGGAGTAAATTATTTCACCTCTTCTAAAAATAATTCATGTAAGGGAGATAATATGATCTTTCTTTTTTTTAATCTTGATTATGGAATTCGTGGTGTTCGAGTTTAATTTTTTGATCAATTTGAGTCGAATTTACAAACATCATATATATATATATATATATATATGTATTCTCATATCATATATATATATATACTCTCAAATCTGTAAGGGATCATTTTATTTACTTATCTAAAATAAGTTTATTAAAATCTGATGTGAGGGGGATTATATATTTTATTGTGCATATTTTTTTCAATTTATTTATTTATCAAGTTATAAAATTTTTTCTTTATTTTCAAGGGTGTATATATGTATACACATATATGTGTATATATATGTGTGTGTGTGTCCATCTTAGAATAGTTTTTATAACTTATAAATGAATGAGAGATTATGTATTTATGGTATTTGGATTATAATCCCAAAGAACTAATTTATATTATTAATTCATGTTTTCATTATTGGATGTGCAGTGAAGTTAATTATTTTTTATGATTTGATACTCTATATTAAATGAATAAATTACATTAAAAATTATGTTTTTGTAAATCTGTCATAATATATGTTAATTTTACAGTTCTCAATTTGATATTAAATTAGTTCTGCAAATGAATGTTCTCATTTATCATTGTTTTTCTCAAACATCTATTTTTTTTATTCTGAAATGATGAAGGTTGTAAATAAAATGTCAATTATATATATATACATTGACATATTAAATTATAACATGTTTTGAATGTGCAATGTGAAACATGTATAAACATGGGATAAAATTATTTTCAAATCCATACGGATTTATATATGTGTGTATGTATATATATTTGACTATTATGGGAATTCAAGTTCTAATTTGAAATTTCAATTCAATATTATATTATTAACTAATTCTAAGTCTGATTATTTCATATTTTGACATCATCAATTATTTCGGGGAATTATGCAAGCGAAATATTTAAGTTATAATTATGTTTAGAAATTAAAGTTTTTATGAAAATAAAATCATGTTATATGCATATAAGCATATACTTTGGATAAATTTTACATCTATAAAAACTACCATCAAATGGATGTTTATGGGTTATAAATGAAATATATAAATACATGGATGAAAAATTAGTATTCCACGTAATTATGTAAAGAGTATGTGTCAAGAAATTTAGTTGTGAATAAGTGAATTTTCATGATGGTTAATGTTTATTAATTTATATATAAGTACAAGTGAATATACAGTTATTTTTTTGTATATATGTGTGTATATATATATATACTTGAATTCATTTATGTACTTATGAGAATTTTTGTTTTTATGTGTATCAATCTATGTTTTAACTCTTGTTAAATATGGATATTTTTATCAAATTTCTCATTAAATATTATTTATCCTACGAATTAGAGTATTATAAATACCATGTGATATAAATATGTGTATATATATATATTTATATGTATATATATACTTATAGGAAACATTATTTTCTTTTATTTTAGGAATTTAATTCTTGGTCTATATATATACACACACAGAGAGGATAATATGTTTATTGACATGTTATAATTATTATCGTTGTGTTTTTAGAAGAAATGTGCATGACATGTCATCATGTTATATTAAAATTAAGGATATAACCTCAGCATACTTTCATGTTCATTCATCAAACGTAACATTGAAACATCTTTTATTTATAATAAACTCATGGTTTCAAATATATTTTCTAATATTATCAAGTACATGGATTTCTTTAAGAATTGAAATTTTTTATTTATAATTTTATGTGTGAAAAATATTTATTTATCATAAAATATAATTTTGAGAAGACAAAACTTTATATTCATTTTTGATTAAATCTGAATTTATTTCATTACTCATTTTATTGATGGATTACAAATATTGGCAATTATTTCAAGTATGGGATTAATCTTTTTATCATATTATATGCATTAAGAATTAAACTTTTCAAATTGGTATGAGACACTTTGGATTGTTCAAAGAATATGTACCTCAATAATTTATCAATGAATTTATTTTTATCTATGATTAAGATTTAAATAAATAAAATTGTTATGAGACACTTTGATTTAAATACATATTTTTATTAAACATATGAGTAATGCATTGGGGTTATTATGTGACGGGTGAGGCCCGCTACATCCTCTCAGTGCATCGTTAGGTCTCATGAGACAAACTATGGTCTTGGAATGAGTCCTTGAAAGAATGATTTTGTATGTTCTTGGAATGTGGAATTGGAAGAATTATTATGATTTATATCATTATGCATTCCCACATGCACTGGACTTACTATGTGACGGGTGAGTCCTACTATAGCCTCTCGATGCATCGGTAGGTCTCATGAGACAAACTATGGTCTTGGTATTAGGCCTTGAGAGAATAATTATGGATGGCCTTTGCATGAGGACTTGAAAGAGTGGTTATGATGTTTGGTATTATTAATTTTCTCAATATGAATTTAGTAACTGGTAATTCATGTGGTTATTCAACTAGTAGAATACTCATGGTTAATAACCTTTGTCTTATGTACAAATTCTGAACAAGTAATATTTCAGGTAAAAATTTGTATCTGTAATACTAGTATGTTATGGATAACTTATTTGTGGCCATTATCTAGAACTAAGTGAAATTAAATTTATTTTTGTTCAACTATGTGCATATTTAAGATTCATTATAATTTTAGCTTTTAAATAAGTATAACAATCATTGAGTATGAGTTTCTCCTAAAAATGTTTTTAATAACTCTCAAGAAATGATTATGAAATGTCATGAGAAATGTATTTTATTTTAAAAAAATGATTTTAAAGGATGTATTTTATTTCAACTAAATGTTTTTAATGATTTTTTTAATTTTTTATAAAACCCCTTACTGGGCATTTTAAATGCTCTCCCTATGTTTTCATTTCCTTTTACAGTTTTAGTAGATTTAATAGTTTTATACTTTTCTATGTAGAGGAAGAGATATAAATTTTATTTTAATTAATTTTGTGGAAATTTAATGATTGTTTCTAATTCTCCAAAACCTGTACCAATAAATATCCTCTTCTATATAATATAATGTGTAATTATTAAGTTTCTTTTCCAAAAAAAAATACAAGGCATATTTTATCACCAGCTCCGTGCAACTGGGGTCTATGTCATTTTATACGTAATCTCAAGAATATTAACCATGATATAAATATACTATATTTATATTATATATATATTTATAATCATTTATTAAATATATATATTAAAAAATGAATTACACCATTCATGAAGACAATAGATCATTCGTATGCATGAACGTTGTTTTCACTTTTCAATGGGTGGCACAAAAGAATGTTAAGCAATAAGTAACATTTAAATAATAATTATAAAACCGTATCTATCATATATATTCATTAAATCCATCCTTATTAAATCCAAGTAATGTGGGAATGAAAAAAAAATCACATCACTTCATGGAGGTGGTAGTCTACATGTACGCATGAGCGATGTTACTATTTTTCAATTTTCCAACAGATTAGAAAGTATGAAGGTTGATATGATATTATCATTATATAAGAATAATTATGTAATAAATATTACATATAAACTTTAAACCCATTATAATAACCATCCATTAAATATGGTTAAGGAAAATGAATAGTATCTCTATGTAGAGACTGTAAGTCGTATGTACGCACGAGCGATACTTTCACTTCCCATTTCATGGAAATAGGGTGAATAAAGGTGGTTTCATAATCATAATAACATATAAGTATATTTATTATAATGAATTTATTATTTTATGAGGAATTTAATAGATTTATATGGGTAAAAAAGAATTAAAATAAAGTTATTGGTTGAGGTAATTACCTATTATTTGAACTGACTCCTTTATATCTTCTCTTAAGGATCCTAGGGTTGGTCTATTTGGAAGACCATCACCTATAGAATGTGGATAAGGAAGTTTATAATGTATTTTTTTAAGGTATGTTCTATTTATAAGGTTCAAAATGTGTGAATAAGTGAGGGGAGTAATTTCCCTTTTATAATTGAGGTGAGGGGAACTTTTAAAATTTCATAAAAGATTAAATTATAATAAAGTCATTTGAAAAACAAATGATTCCAAAGGTATAGGTATTCAAATATAAATTATTATGGGGTTGAAATTATATCAAAAAATAAAATTTGGATAGGTTTCTATTATGTTTGAAACCTAATATGTGGTCTTAACCCCTTAGTTAACATATTTTAACATTAACTATGTAAACATATTTTTCACTTTAAAAGGGTTATAATTTTATTTATAATGAGACAATTAGATCATAAATGGAAAAGGGAATAAATATATAACAATATTTTATCCAAAAAATTTTATTACAATATTTTTATTATTTTTAAATAATTTAATTTAATATAATTTTCATAAAATATTATTAATGTCGTTTTGACACAATTAATTTAATTTAACTTTAAATACACCAAGGATAAAAATAAAATTCAAATATAATAATTTTTCATATCCTTAATAGGTCATATTTATCTAAAAAATTTGTGGGACACACTAATTTTCTAAATCACATTACTTTTATCTTTTTTATATCATAGATTTTATTTTTCTCTTAATTGAATAAAAAAATTTATTAGCATTGCGTAAACATTTAAGGTAATTATTTCACTCCTAAAAATTATAAATAAATTACCAAAATAAAAATATATATATTTAAAACAAACATTCCGAACCAAACTTATACTCTTTTTTCTTTATGTAATAATTTAATAGATATTCGAGTAATGAGAATGACATTTTTTACACTATTTTTACTTAAATATTATAAATGTCATTATCAAGGGAAAATGGTACCAAAACACCATATATTTGAGATATAGAAGGTATTAGAAGAAATAAACTCATCAAATAGTATAAAGTTAAGTTTTGGGTTGATTTTAAGAACTTATTATTTTAGTTTTAACCATAATTAAACAATTTAATCTTTATCCTGATAATGAGAATTTACTGTGGTTACTATTCATTATGACTAAAAATAAAATTGCACTATTTAAAAAATATGAAACTTATGATTCCAAATATGGAATCCACTTTTCATCATTCAATTCCAAGAATTTTTAGTAATTAGTTTAACCTAAAAATACAAAACTCAATGAAAAATGGTTTTTTCATAAATATTACCTTTTAAGAATAAAAATGTTTTTATATAAAATTCAAGTATAAAATACATTCCATAGACCATAATTGGAATTTTTTTAATCAAAATGAACTAATTATATTTTAAAACTAATTTAATTTTTAATTTTTATTTATAAATACTTTAAAAGAAAATATAATTTTAAATAAAAAAATAATTTTTACTATTCATTGAAAAATCAAACTTTTAAAAAAAATTAAAAATTTCAACATAAGATAGTTTTGATATGAAGATTTCAAAAATAATAACCTTTTTATAAAATAAAATTTCTAATAGTTTTAGAAATTAATTATAATATTCTCTCACAAAAAGCAATAAAAACCCTTTTTAAGAAAATGTTTTTTTGAAGCATAAAATGACTTTAATAAAAAATGAAAGATTATTCCTTAATAATTGATCAATAAAAATTTATTTATTAGTAACTTATTATATTTATTTCATAATGAAATTAATATTATTCATAACTACCAATTCAATGGATAAGTTATAATTGTTGCATTTAAATAATAATATTTTGTGGTTCATTTATGCTCGGTGTTGCATATCGTATATGATATCAATCATAATTTCTATATTTAAAAATATTAGGGTGTTACATCCCCCCCCCCTCTAATAAATTTAGTCCACTCAATTTTTACTTTAACTCGATAATCATAGGTTTTTCATTTGAAAATATCTTTTTTGAAATATCACATCATAAAAGGGGTTAATAAAACATACTCTTAAAAAGAGGGAAAGGGAAATATGAAGTCCATATAGAATAAAACATAACTAGATTTCCAAATAGGAAAACATTAGTGTGAACTGAAAATATGTACATGGAATAGGATACTAACTCCCAAGTATTAATTTATACTGATAGAGAACATTTTCATAAAAATGATAACCACTAAAAAACCATAAATATTTGTTTGGTTAAAAGACCATTGATTCTTCTGAAATGAAAGTAGAAAGATAATGTTTTTATTTAAAAGTCATTTACCAAAAGTTGAGAGATTATTTTACTATAAATATAATGTACTCAATAAATTAAACTGACATTATTTCATTCAATTTTATAAGTACACTTCCATCATTTGGTTGTGCTTTGATCAATTCCACTTCTATCTCATCTCTTACCCTAAAAATTGATATTCAAGATGTATATTTATTTCCTAAAGCACTAAAATTAACTTTTAATTAATCATAATAGACATAATTCATTACTCCATCCTATAAATATTTACCAAAACAAAAAATCATAGAATAAATTATCTAATAAAATCCAATTTTCAACTTAATACATTCCATAAATTTTTATCCTTAAAGATCCTGTAAAATATGTTTAACCAAAATTGAATCCCAAGGATTGGAATGATTAAGTCTCATATCCTTCCATGATCAACATAACAATAATTTTAATCATTTATAAAGTCTCATACCGAAATGTGTATACCCTAAAAATTTCCCAAAAATAATGCCATAATAAAAGCATATATAATTATAAATGATACTTTACCTTAAAAAAGATCTTATCTTAGCCAAAAACATTTCAATTAGAAGTTTGGGTTCATCCTTACACTGATAAATGGTCATAAGTTTATTTATATTATCAAATTTTATTTCCTTATTCCAAAATATATGTAGATATATCTAATCAATTCCCATAATCACATCAAACTTCGCTATAGTATGAACAGTAATATTTTAATAGGTCTCATTCATATAAGCTTTAACATGGAATTTACAAATTTGTAGTGGAGGATAAGTGTACCCTAATTATCATGATTCACTTCATCTATTGTGATTTCATAAGATTTCCATTTTTCCTTTGTCTTTAGAGGTTTTTGTGGCTTATTATCCTCATTATCCCTTGGATTAGGGAATTTATTTTCATAATTAAAAAACTCCTTGCATCTATAGGACTAAAGTGTGGATGGTCTATTCTGTCACTACTATAAAACTAGTCTTTAACAGCACTAGAAATAGACTTTATCAGTTCTAGAAAATCATTGACTTCATGAGAAAGGATAAAATCCCTAGCCTTTTATTAGTTCAGATAAAGGGGTACTTTTTCAGCACTTTAATTTAGTTCTACTAAAGAAACCATTTGTCAACACTTATAAAAGTGCTCATAAAGGTTCATACTATAGTGTGTTGTAACAGCACATTGCAGCACCACTGTAATGTGATGAAAAAGCACACCGTAACACCATAAACACACCATATATCGACATAAATAAGTACCAATATAGGATTAAAATGAAATGAAATTTATAACACCAACACAATAAAAACACTATAGTATAGACATTTCAAATATTGGTTTATACAATTACATAAATACAAATTATTACGTACATTCGAAAACATTAATGTTCTTTTATCTTTTACTCTTGGCCTGACTCGTGAAATTTCCAAAAAAAACCACCCCTGCTCGATCAAAATAACACACCTTTATAATAAAAATATTCTTATGTTAGTAACAATATATAGAAATAAATTAACATAAAGTGTTAATTTTACTAAAATTAAAGTCAATTTTAAATAAAAAGACACACTTGGAGTCATACCGGTCACATCGTGCATCAGATTAAGGTGCAGATGATTCCAAAATTTCTTAAATTACTTGTAGATAGTTTTCCTAAAGTATCAAAACAGTCTGAATGTGTTTTCTTAGTTTTGAGTACATTAGTCATCTTTTTTACTAATATGTCATTTTGAACTGAAAACACGCACTTTTTACACATTCTAATCACATAGTATATTGGTTTACTATAAAATAGATTCCTAGGCATCAAAAATGACTTATTAATCATTGTCTTAAATTATCAAGAAAATATGAGTGTGTTTGATCAGTTTTTAGTGAGGGACACTTTTTGACCTAAAATATCGATTTTAAATTGATAACGGACACTTTGAGTCATACCAGGCACATCGTGTATCGTATTGAGTTTAGGATGACTCCTGCATATCAAAAATGACTTATAGATATTTAAAATAAAGTATCAAAACAATATGATTGTGTTTTCTTGGTTTTGAGTAGGATAGTTGTCCATTTTACTAAAATTAATGGCAATTTTAAATAAAAAGATGCACTTTGAATCATACTGATCACACCGTACATCGGATTGAGTTGACACTAATTCTTACACAACCCAAATGACTTATGGATCATTTTATTAAAATTTCAAAAACATATGAATGAGTTTTATTAGTTTTGAGTACGTCACTTTTCTTTTTTACAAAAATTTCATTTAAAAATTGAAACATGCACTTTCACTCATATCGATCACATTGTGTATCGTATTGAGGTATGGATGATTCCTACACACCAGAAATGACATATGGATCATTTTACTAATTTATTTATACTATTTTAATGTGTTTACTTAGTTTTGATTAGGTCAGTTGGCCTTTTTACTAAAATTGATGATAATTTTAAATAAAAAGACGCACTTTGAGCCATACCGGTCACACCGTGTGTCAAATTGAGGTGAGATTAATTCCTACGCATCCCAAATGACTTGTGGATAATTATAATAAAGTTTAAAAACAATATTAATTTGGTTTATATGTTTTCAGTATGTCAATTTTCTTTTTTACTAAAATGTCATTTTAAAATTGAAACACGTACTTTGACTCATACCGATCACATTGTGTATAAAATAGAGGTGTGGCTGATTCTTATACATCAAAAATTAAATATAGATCATTTTCCTAAATAATTTAAACAATGTGAATGTTTTTCTCAGTTTTGAGTAGGTCCGTTGTCCTTTTTACTAAAATTCATGTCAATTTTAAAAAAAATGCACTCGGAGTCATACTGGTCACACCGTGCATCGGATTGAGGCGCATCTGATTCATGAATGTCACAAGTCACTTATGGATAATTTTACTAAAGAATCAAAACAATATGAATGTGTTTTCTTGGTTTTAGTACGTCACTTGTCTTTTTTACTACAATTTCATTTTAAAATTAAAATATGCACTTTGACTTATACCGATCACACTGTGTGTTAGATTAAGGTATGGTTGATTCATACACATCACAAATGACTTGTGGATCGTTTTTTCTAAAGTATTTAAACAATGTGAATGCTTTTTCTTAGTTTTGAGTAAGTAATTTGGCCATTTTACTAAAATTGATGTCAATTTTAAATAAAAACACACACTTGGAGTTATACTGGGAACACCATGAATCAGATTGAGGTGTGGCTGATTCATGAACATCTAAAATAACTTATGGATAGTTTTAATAAATTATAAAAATAATATGAATGTGTTAGTTCGATTTTGAGTAGGCCAGTTTTTTTATTACTTAAATTGATATATATTTTAAATAAATATGTACCAATATTCATATCGATCACACCATACATTAGAATGAATTTTGGATGATTCCTACACATCCTAAATAACTTAAGGATCATTTTAATAAAGTATCAAAATAATCTGAATGTGTTTGCTTGGTTTTTAGCACGTCACTTTTATTTTTTACTAAAATGTCATTTTAAACATGAAATGTAACGTCCCGACCCCAGTTACCTAGAGTCGGTGTATTATTGTGTAACATTGGCATGATCACAAAAGATCAAGTCTCGAAAGACCGATTAGTTTATTAGACTTGGAAACACTAGATATATTCATAAATGTTACATTACATCATAAAGTGAAAAACTACAATAACATAGTCTCTATAGTCCACACCTATATCCCCTTCAGACTATCCCTGCAGGCCATTCATAATATACTTCTTTACATCCTCGAAAAATTAAAACATTGGAAGGGGTGAGCTCAGATGCTCAGTAAGGATAACAATATAGCAGAAGATTTCATAAATAAACATAAACATTTAAGGAAATGTATAACTAAAACAAAATAATTTTAAACTTGAACTTCAGTATAATATGGAAAAAGTAAAATGAAATAATTCCATTTACTTATTCACATGGATATTCTACTGGTCGAATAATCACATGCAATATCAATAACCACTTTCATAATGATGGAATTCATAATTCCAGACTGTCATAACCATGTATCCAAGGCTTCGTGCCAAGACTACAAATAAGATTTTGTCAAGGCCTCGTGCCAAGAAACTAGTTTGTCTCATGAGACCTTCTGATACATCGAGGAGCTGTAGCGGGCTCCACCTGTCACTTATTAAGTCCAATGCATTCCTTATATGAACAGGTTTAAACATATCATAAACCATATCATAATTGTATCACATAAAACATGCATAAAGGATACATAACATTTCCACATTTCAATCACAAGATATCAATACAACACATTGAAATAATAAAAACATTATCAAAACCATTTTCAATACCAAAATAAAATAAAATTAAATCTTGGTATTTATTTTTCATTTAAAAAAATTTATGGCTTGTAGGGGAAGCCGAAACTCAAATAATGGTCACGACGGTGGAGAAGTCATTGTCACCACATACGTATGACAAGAAAACATTCATTTTTTCCGTTTAGTAAAACGCATCATATAAAAAGATTCATTTTGAATAAACATAAAAGCTAAAGGGGTTTATACACCGTATAGAAGAAATTTGTGTATAAAACAAAATATGCCTCAATGAATAGAGATTGAGATGAAGTCCCTTACAAAGATCATTTTTTAAATAAAATATACCAATTATGTGTATTCACTATAAGTACACAAAAAGGAAGTACAAATACAAGATAGAACATAATAATATCATGACATAATATGAAAGTAGGAGATTAACCCAAAGAACAGAAATTGGGTTAATAAGTTCCCTTACCTCATTTCTGACTTGACTCGATCATTCTTTAACCTCCTGGATAATAAACTATATTTAATTTATACTTTCTTAAGAACCTTTTTCAAGTTAATTATTCCTTTTATATAACTTATTACTATGTTATAAACATTATGTAATTATTTAAGTTAATAACGGTCGTTTTGTCAATCTTTGGTACTTGAGTCAAAAATAAAATACTTATAATTACAAGTTGTTCATGTGGTAAAATATCCATTATATCCAGAATTATATTCATGATTTAGATATCATATATATCATATATATCCAGTATATACATGCATTTATAATATTATATAACATTTAGAGGTAAGAAATGAAATGCACCGTTCATGGAGACAGTAAGTCATATGTACGCATAAATGCTACTTTAATTTCTATTTCATATTTAATGGAATGAAATCATAATGAAATAAAGGTATATTATAATTATAGTATAATATAATATATAATATCATTTACTCCATCCTTTATACATACCACATATGGAATTAACGATTCAAATCACTTTGAGGGGGCGGTAGTCCGCACTTCCTAAAATGAAATTATCGCGTTTAACCATAATGGAAATCATAAAGGTATACCATAAATGAAAAATACAGAATCATAAGAAAAAAACATAATATATATCATATATAAAAATAGTTTCATCATAATTTCCACCATGAGAGGTGTTAAAAGAAGATTGAACAATCATCGTTTCGTGAGGCAGTAATTCGCCACCCACAGAAACAGTATGTTCTTTAACCATTAGACGAAGGTGTGTGTAAGTGTAAGTAAAATCCTTCTCATAAAAACATCCAAGTATATTTATTATACTTGTGTTGTGACAAAATAAAGTAATAAAAATATTTTAGGGGTTGGAGAAGCCAAATAAATCAAAAGAACACAAGAGAAGACATTACCTTAAAATCAGGTAACTCTTTTTTATTTGAGCCAAAGGCTTCCTTGGGAAGACTTATGCCCAATGTGAGGCTTCTAGGAGTAAGATAGGGAAGTTGAGAGATTATTTGGTCAGAGTTTCTCTGAAACAAATGTCTTTTATGGTTTGAATAAGGTGGTAGTGGTGGGGGCCTTTTATAAGAGGAGAGGAGGGGCACTCTTGGAAAGTCATGAAATGTTACTTTATTATATAATGATTTTCTGATTTTAAAGGTCCCACACTTATATATTTTGAGGATAAGGTTATAAGGGTTCGAAATATACTCATAAAATAGGTTTTTGATATGTTTAAGTCTTATATTTTACATTATCTTTTCATTTTATTTAAATCATTAATTAATGAGGTAATCGCTGCATCATCATGGTGTCATGAAAAATTTAATTTATTTAATGTATAAAAATTATAAAAAAAATATCTTTATGTAGTAAATCGGTTTATATTTCCAATGAATATTTATAGTTGAAATGTTAGCTTATATAACCCCATGTAATAATTGATTTAGTAAAACAACACATGTTTGTGACAATTTTATTTTTACTTTAAATAAAAAGTTATTAATGTCATTTTCTTAACCAAGTGGCTCCATGGGGTCCCAAATTTGACCCATGGATTTTATTGGTCGGTCATGACTCATCCAATAATGGTAGGACAAGTGTAAAGGTATTTTCATATTTTTATAATATCATTTTTACCTTAAATTTCACTAATTGCCTTTAATCGCGATTAATAGAACTTAAATGTTACTATTCACCAAAAATTATTTTAATCCCATTGAACCACATTTTAATTCCTAATGACAATGATGTATGTCGGATTTTGGAAATTCAAAGCACAGAGGTGGTAAAATTTCATTTAAACAAAAAATCCGTTTTTTAACTACCACTTAGTGGTTTCACTATTCATCAAAAATCGATGTTTTTCATAACAATATCAAAAATTAACCCTAAGCTATATTTTATATTCCTAATTAAAAAATGATGTCTATTTTAAAAAAATAAAAGCATATAAGTTTAATTAATTAATTTAATAATTAATTCCCGCCGTCACAACAAATAGCGTGTTTTTAAGAAACAATATATATCAAAAGATTGACAATTGTTTATGTCTAATTTCAAAGTTAAATTAATTATAATGACCACCATTGGATAAAATTGTAAAAATATATTCTAATTATACTATAAACCACTCAATAGTATAATTTATCACAATAAATTATTTTGATTAAAAAAGTTGTTTTTATGTATTTTTTACTATTCCTCGAAAATTGGAAGCTCTTAGAAAAATACCAAAATTTCAACATAGGATAATTTCTATATTCCGAATCCAAAAATGAAGTCCATTTTGAAATATAAAATTTATATAATTTCAAAAATTGGGTATTACTATTCATAACGGCTACTTTGGTTGGTCGCAGTGTGTTAGAATCTCGAACTTGCGTACAATGCAAGCTATTTCATTATTAAAAGAGAAGTTTATCGTGGAAGCTTGGGGTGTTACATTCTCCCCTCCTTCAATAAATTGTATCCTCATAATTTGAAGATGTTTTTAAAAAATAAAAGGTTGAGAATAGAAAATACCTTTGTGGAAAACCCACATCGGAAATAAGGTTTATAAAATTTAGCCTTAATAAGAGGGAAAAGGAAATAAAAAAGTCACCACCAAATTATGATCTCGATTAGGAGAACATTGGTGGAAATTAGAGACATATAATTGGAGGGAAAACGTATCTATTTGTAGGGAGTGATTGAGGTCATCAATCACAAACAAATGTAAATTTGAGGGCTCAAAGCCTTCAATCTATGTTGATTTAAAATATCATCAGTTCAACAAAACATAAGGTATTAGGATAACACATTTTTTGTTTTAATATCCCTTTCCTAAAGATTAAGAATTAATTTATTCATAGAGTAAGAGATAGGTATATATATATATTTGACAAGTAAAGTTTCAACCTTCAACTAATTTCTACCACAAACTCATCCTTTACTCAAAAAGATAATAGAACTCAAAAATATTATATTTATCCTAATCGTACAGGGTTACAAACATTAACACATACCATTTAGATTAATAAAAATATTTTTTAATAACCAGGGACTTCCTATAGGCCAGTGGTAGGTAATAAAGGTCTGTCACACTATGGTTGTGGGTTCGATTCCTGCAGCTTTGTCCAACGCGACGGTTTATCCCCCGACCTGCAGGTTGTCCTTTTCCTAAAACTATAGTATTATAATATTCCAAAAATAATCTTCATAAAAGTTTTAACCTTAAACAATACTTCAAAAAGTTCAACTTAATCCATTCCAACCTTTATAGTTATCCAAAATACCTCTATCCAGACTTTTTCTAAAAGGTCTCTAAATTCCAAAATCAATTGTATCATCAGATTCCTCAAACAAAGTAAAGATTCTCTTATTTTAACATAAAAAAATAATATTACCTTCATCATATTAAATCCTTAATGAAAACAACAAGTAATTTAGTACTATCGTTATATATATCACATTATTCTTATAACCAGAATATAATCCTTGAGTCCAAAAGCACCAATACATTAATTATTCCACTTCAACTATAGTAACAACATAAGATTGTCCTTGATCCCTTGGCATTTTCTGAGGTAAGTTTCCATGATGCTTAGGACATTCATTTTCATAATGCCTCATTTCCCTACAATTATAGCATTCAACATTGATAGCCTCTTTCTTTCCCTTGCAATCACGAGCCTGGTGACCTTTTTCTCCACATTTATAACAAACTCCCATTCCTTTCAGGCAAGTACCGGGGTTATTCGTCCCACAATTATTGCATAATGTAAAATCCTTCTTTCCATTTTTCCCTTTATCTATCTCTTATTCCACCGTTCTCTTCTTCTCTTGCTTTACTTTATTGTCATAAGATTTAGAGAATTACTTTTCTGTCTTGATAGCACGTGAGACAATATCTTCGTACGATGAGAAGTTCTGTGAGACTAATGCTCAACGGAGAAATTGTTTTAACTCATCAAAGAAACGATCAATCTTACTTCTTGGGTTACGTATATAATCTTCAGCATGTCTTGCTATCCTTTTAAAGTTGGCCTCATACTTTGCGACATAATCATCCTCCTTTTGTCTCAAACTTAGAAATTTCCTTTCCATATCTGCTCGATGGTCATGAGGAAAGTATTTTTCTAAGAAAATCTCTTTAAACTCCCTCCATTACATATTCGATACTTCATCATCTTCCTTTGTATTTTGAATCAACGACCACCATTGATCAGCATCTCCAGTGAGGCGGTAAACTACCATGATAACCTTTTCCCTTTCACTACTCCCCAAGGCATGGAATATTTTCTCTAAGGAATTTATCCATTGCTCAGATACTAAGGGATTAGTTCTCCCATTGAATGTTGGTGGTTGTTGCCTCATGAAGCGGTCTAACATTGATCCTCCATGTTGCGTATCAGGGTGCTCTATACGAGTAAGGTTATTATTCATAACCTGAGTTAGTTGTCCCAGTATGGTGATAAGTTGATCATCACTAGTTGTATCTCCAGCTCCACTATAATTATCTTGAGCAGGAGGGCAATCCCTACATGGAGTGCGTGCATTGATATGGTTTTCCATTCCTTCCACTAGGAGCCATTTCTAAACAATGGCATAAACTAGATTAGTTTATGAATCAAAATACATAATTCCATACTTGTAAAACACTTAACATAAATTGAACAATTTATGGATATAATCCATAATCATAAAAAAAATTCTTTGAGTAAGTATATACTCATAAACCCTTCATAATGGTTTGTAAAGAAAATGAGAATTATCCTAAGCATATCCCCCGGGAGTGTCGTAACCAAGAGTGCAGCAAGGCCCATTGTCGTGCACCAGTTCCCGTTTGAGTCTAGCTCAAAGCGGTGTTTTTGGGTTTTACCCCTAGGTACATCTGTGCCAGAGCCATCTCTACCTGCTCGTATCTAGACAGGTATGTATTGCTTGTAAAACTCACAAAATCACTATAATACCAAAATTCTAGGAAGTTCTTCTATACTAATCCTCAAAGTCTATCATAGGGTTATGTTCTCTAATCAGAGTTTATCTAAATCTAGCTTCCAAGGTTAGTACTAAATTGCCTCTGATACCAAGTGTAACGTCCTGACCCCAGTTACCCAGAGTCGGTACATTATTGCGTAACATTGGCATGATCACAAAAGATCAAGTCTCGAAAGACCGATTAGTTTAGTAGCCTTGGAAACACTAGATATATTCATAAATGTTACATTACATCATAAAGTTAAAAACTAAAATAACATAGTCTCCATAGTCCACACGTATATCCCCTTCAGACTATCCGTGCAGGTCATTCATAATATAGTTCTTCACATCCTGGAAAAATTAAAACTTTGGAAGGGGTGATCTCAAATGCTCAGTAAGTATAACAATATAGCGGAAGCTTTCATAAATAAACATAAACATTTAAGGCTATGTATAACTAAAACAAAAGCCTTTTAAACTTGAACTTCAGTATAATATGGAAAAAGTAAAATGAAATAATTCCATTTACTTATTCACATGGATATTCTATTGTTCGAATAATCACATGCAATATCAATAACCACTTTCATAATGATGGAATGCATAATGCCAGACTATCATAACCACATAGCCAAGGCCTCGTGCCAAGACTACAAATAAAATTTTTTCAAGGCCACATGCCAAGACACTAGTTTGTCTCATGAGACCTACCGAAGCATCGAGGAGCTATAGTGGGCTCCACCCGTCACATATTAAGTCTAATGCAATCCTCATATGAACAGGTTTAAACATATCATAAACCATAACATAATTGTATCACATAAAACATGCATAAAGGAAACATAACATTACACATTTCAATCACAAGATATCAATACAACACATTGAAATAATAAAAACATTATCAAAACCATTTTCAATACAAAAATAAAAGAAAATTAAATCTTGGTATTTATTTTTCATTAAAAAAAGTTATGGCTTGTAGAGGAAGCCGAAACTCAAATAATGGTCACTGTGGTGGAGAAGTCGTTGTCGCCACATATGTATGAAAAGAAAACATTCCTTTTTTCGTTTAGTAAAACGCATCGTATAAAAAGATTCCATTTGAATAAACGTAAAATTCAAAGGGGTTTATACAACGTATAGAAGAAATTTGTGTATAAAACAAAATATGCCTTAATGAATGGAGATTGAGACGAAGTCCCTTAAAAAGATCATTTTTTTAATAAAATAGACCAGTTATGTGTATTCACTATAAGTACACAAAAATGAAGTACAAATACAAGATAGAACATAATAATATCATGACATAATTTGAAAGTAGGAGATTAACCCAAAGAACGGAAATTGGGTTAAGAAGTTCCCTTACCACGTGTCCGACTTGACTTGATCATTCTTTAACCTCATGGATAATAAAATAGAGTTAATTTATACTTTATTAAGAAACTTTTTCAAGTTCATTATTCCTTTTATATCACTTATTACCATGTTATGAACATTATGTAATTATTTAAGTTTATAACGGTCGTTTTGTCAATCTTTGGTACTTGAGTCAAAAATAAACTACTTATAATTACAAGTTGTTCATGTGGTAAAATATCCATTATATCCAGAATAATATTCATGATTTAGATATCATATATATCATATATATCCATTATATACATGCATTTATAATATTACATAACATTTAGAGGTAAGAAATGAAATGCACCGTTCATGGAGATGGTAAGCCGTACGCACGCATGAACACTACTTTTATTTCTATTTCGTATTTAATGGAATGAAATCATAATGATATAAAGTTATATTATAATTCCAGTATAATATAATATATAATATCATTTACTCCATCCTTTTTACATCCCACATATGTCATTAACGATTCAAATCACTTTGAGGGGGCGGTAGTCCGCACTTCCTAAAATGAAATTATCGTGTTTTCCCATAATGGAAATCATAAAGGTATGCCATAAATGAAGAATATAGAATCATAAATAAAACAAAAAACATAATATATATCATATATAAAAATGTTTCCATCATAATGTCCACCATGATAGGTGTTAAAAGAAGATTGAACAATCATCGTTTTGTGAGGCAGTAATTCACCACCCACAAAAATAGTATGTTCTTTAACCATTAGACGAAGGTGTGTGTAAGTGTAAATAAAATAAATCTCATAAAAACATCCAATTATATTTAGGATACAGTTTTTGTTACAAAATAAAGTAATAAAAATATTTTAGGGGGTTGGAGAAGCAAAATAAAAAAAAATAACACAAGAGAAGACATTACCTTAAAATCAGGTAACTCTTTTTGATTTGAGCCAAAGGCTTCCTTGGGAAGACTTCTACCAAAAGTGAGTCTTCTAGGAGTAAGATAGGGAATTTTAGAGAGTATTTGGGCAGAGTTTGTCCGAGCCAAATGGCTTGGAAGGTGTGAATAAGGTGGTAGTGGTGGGGGCCTTTTATAAGAGGAGAGGAGGGGCACTCTTGGAAAGTCATGAAATGTTACTTTATTATATAATGCGTTTTGGATTTTAAAGGTCCCACACTTACATATTTATAGTATAAGGTGATAAAGGTTCTAAATATACTCATACAATAGGTTTTTTACAAGTTTAAGTCTTAGATTTTACATTATCTTTTCATTTTATTTAAATCATTAATTAATGAGGTAATCGATGCATCATCATGGTGTCATAAAAAATTTAATTTATTTAATGTCTAAAAATTATAAAAAAAATATCATGATGTATTAAATATGTTTATATTTACAATGAATATTTATAGTAGAAAATTTAACTTATATAACCCCATGTAATAATTGTTTTAGTAAAACAACACATGTTTGTGACAATTTTATTTTTACTTTAAATAAAAAGTTATTAATGTCATTTTCTTACCCAAGTGTCTCCATGGGGTACCCAAGTTGACCCATGGATTTTCATGTTCGGCCATGACTCCTAAAATAAGGGTAGAACAAGTGTAATGGTATTTTTATATTTTTATAATATCATTTTTACCATAAATTTCACTAATTACCTTTAATCGCGATTAACAGAACTTAAAAGTTACTATTCACAAAAAATTATTTTAATCCCATTGAACCACATTTTAATTCCTAATAAAAATTATGTATGTCGGATTTTGGAAATTCTAATCACAGAGGTGGTAAAATTTCATTTAAACAAAAAATTAGTTTTTTAACTACCACTTAGTGGTTTCACTATTCATCAAAAATCGAAGTTTTTCAGAACAATACCAAAAATTAACCCTAAGCTATATTTGATATTCCTAATTAAAAAATGATGTCTATTTTACAAAATTCAAACCATATAAGTTGAATTAATTAATTTAATAATTAATTCCCGCAGTCACAACAAATAGCGTGTTTTTAAGAAACAATATATATCAAAAGATTGACAATTGTTTATGTCCAATTTCAAAGTGAAATTAATTCTAATGACCACCATTGGATAAAATAGAAAAAATATATTCTAATTATACTTTAAAACCACTAAATATTATAATTTATCACAATAAATTATTTTGATTTAAAAAGTTGTTTTTATGTATTTTTTACTATTCATCGAAAATTGGAAGCTCTCAGAAAAATACCAAAATTTCAACATAGGCTAATTTCGATATTCTGAATCCAAAAATGAAGTCCATTTTGAAATATAAAATTTATATAATTTCAAAAAGTGGGTATTACTATACATAACATCTACTTTGGTTGGTCACGGTGTGTTAGAATCTCGAACTTGCGTACAATGCAAGCTATTGCATTATTAAAAGAGAAGCATATCATGGAAGCTTGGGGTGTTACATGAAACACACGCTTTGACTATATGGATCACATCATGTATCTGTTTGATGTGAAACAAATTCTTACACATCACAAATGATTTATGAATCATTGAACTAAATTATTAAAAAAATTGGGCATGTTTTCTCGGTTTTCAGTTAGTGACAATTTTTAAAGTCAAATGTCGATTTTAAACTGATAACGGACACATTTAGTCATATCGGGCACATCTTGTATCATATTGAGGTGTGGATGATTATTAAACATCCAAAATAACTTATTTATTATTTTATTAAAGTATAAAAATAATATAAATATGTTTTATTGTTTTTGAGTATGTCAGATGTCTTTTTTACTAAAATTAATGTCAATTTTAAATATAAAGAAGTACTTTGAGTCATACCGGTCACATCATGTGTCAGATTGATTTTCGGTTGATTCCTATACATCCCAAATTTACAAAAAAAATAAATATCAATGTTACCCTAATTTCAATTTAATTTATTTATCAAAATTCCAACACTACATGAGAAACTTCTAACAAACAACATTAAATTGAAAAAAAAGAATCCACGTGTATAAGAAAACAATTATTGTGAGTAATACTAAAAATAAATAAACTAAACATAAATATTAAATAATTCATTAATTCTATGGAAAATTATTTTACTGTGAAAAAATCAATATTACCTCTATGATTGAGTATTGGAGGAAACTTGAACGAAATTGATAAATGTCAACACTGTAGGGGTGGAAGGTTTTGAGGGATAAGTAATCTATGTAATTTTTGGTGAAAAAAATACATGAAATATGGAAGGAGCACCCCAACTCGAACTAAATAATCCACTTATATAAGAAAACAATTATTATGAGAGTAATACTAAATAGAAATAAATTAAACATAAATATAACACAATACATTAATTATATAGAAAATAATTTTACTGTGAAAACATCAAGATTAACTTTGTAATTGAACAGAGGCATCATCACTCCTCTTCTTACAAATTAAGTGGAGGTAACTTGAGATAAAGTTATAAATGGGCCAGTGTAGGGGTGAACAAGTTTTGAGGGAGAATATGTTTATGGAAGTATTAGTTTAGAAAGGCATGAAATATAGACAGAGCACCCCAGCTCGAACAAAAGAATCCACCTGTATAAGAAAACAATTATTATGTAAATAATAATAAAAGAAAATAAATTAAACCTAAATATGAAAAAATAATTTAATTCTATGGATAGTGATTTTAATATGAAAACATCAATATTAACTCTGTAATTGAGAAGAGGCAGTGTCTTTCCTCTTCCTACAAAGGTAGTGGTGGTAACTTGAAAGAAAGTGATAAATGCACCATTGTAGGGGTGAAAAGGTTTTGAGGGAGAAGAAGTCTGTGGAAGTTTTGGTGTAGAATGGAATGAAATATGGACAAAGAACCCCAACTCGAACAAAATAATCCACCTATATAAAAAAATAATTATTATGTGAGTAATAATGAAAAGAAATAAATTAAACATAAATATGAAACAATACATTAATTCGATGGACAATTATTTTACTTTGTAAACATTAAGGTAACCTCTATGATTTAGTATAGATATCATCATTTCTCTTTATTAAAATTAATGACACATGGATAGAAATCTTCTAAAATAAATGAACAATGAAAGGAATAATAAAAATTAAATCAACATTACATTATTTAATTTTTTCATAAAATAGAGAAATTATATCATAACATTACCTTTACATCTTTCCAAAGGGTTTCCTTCATTATAGTTTATTCTTCCAAAGGATTGGTAATATCATCATGTGTAGAATAAATTGTATTCATGAGTATTCAAACATTTAATTAAGATTATGTTAATGCGGTAGAGAATATATATTATTATAAGAAAAAATATAATATATTAAAAAACACATTTACCTTCTCATTGAACCCTATTTATTTTTTAAAATTTCAAGGATTTTGTTCCCCTATCGGGAATCCAAATCCCCTCTTTGTGGTCCCTATAATGTATAATACATTGTCTACATTGGGATCAATATGAATTGAATGTGATGTCCCAATGAAAGGGTCATCATCGATTATATTTTCATTTGACTCCACATTTGTTTTAGTTTCTAGAAAAATAATCAACCAATTATTGTTTGTTGAATTAGAGAGATAAAATACTTTAACTTCTTGTGATTCCGTTATGAAAAAATCATTTTCCCCTTCCACACTGAAATTCACATTCACAAATCCCATTTCATCAACTTTCACTCCATTGATATTGTAAACCCATTTTCATTGGTAAAGTGAAACTTAAATTTTTTATATTCCAAATCATGTTTCTATTCAATAATTCCAAAATATGACATATTTCTATAAATTGGATTTCTATCCTTGGAACTAGATATGTGAATCACTTCATCCATAAGTGTAAAACAATTGTTTTTCATCATACTAAAGTCATCGTGTTCTTCTATATAGAATGTATAACCATTGATTAGAAAACCAATGTAATAAATAACATTTTTATTTAGTCCTATGGATATCCATTGAAGTAGTTCATCAATTGAATTCATATTTTCAGATAACTCCTTATAAATATGATCTCTAAACCATTTTATAAACTATTGATTGTGTGTATTTAATATCCATCCTACAACCCTTGATGGATTCAAATCTCAAATAATTTATTTTTGGTCTTAAATGTATGGATCAACATCTTCACTATTATGTAATATGTAAAGATATGCTTGCGCATGCTCTGTCAATGTAATTGTAGAAACATATCTTCTGGAAATCCATTCTCCCATAAGGTGTTCACTATGAAGAGACTTTGGGAGACCAATTCTTTCAACATATGATATGTAATCGATATATAATTAAATATCTTCTTAAACAATATATCATTATACAATACAACCTTCTGGAAAACATTGATTCTTGACATACCCTTTAAAAATCTTCATATACTATTCAATAGGTTACATCCATCTTTAATGGACAATACTACATAGTTGAACCTATCTAACCAAGTGAACCATCAAGTGGAACATTATATCAATGAATGATGGTGATAATAACATCTCTAATTCGCATAATATGACTGAAATATCTTTATTCATGGTGTGAAACTTTTTTGGTTCTATAACTTTATGGCATATAACTTTAAAAAAGAAGCTGAGTATTGTTAATTTATGTCGTAAATTTTGAGGTAGAATGCAATGGAAATCAACATTCAATAAATAATTCATCAAAACATGACATTAGTGTGATTTTAGTCCTTGTAACTTCAAATTATTCATTGATACAATATTCTTGATATTTGATGAATACCCCTATGGAGATTTTATACTTGTAAGGAAAAGGAAAAAATCAATTTTTCATATCTGGATAGAGTGTGAGCTACTGGAGGAAGAAAAGTATTCCTTTTACCCTTCACTGATTCAAAATAATCCCTTATCCCTATTTCAAACAAGTGCAACCTAGTTTTGATGCTTTATTTCATTTTTTTGGAACATTTAGTAACATGCCAATAACACTATTAGAAACATTTTTGTCTACATGCATGACAGAAAGAAAATATGTGACATAAAAAATATTCAATATAGAAATTCGAAGAAATTTTATCTCTTCATCCAACCGGATTTTTTATGGCTTTTTAAAAATGGTTTATCAAAAATAGTTTCAATAGTTTTTACTTTTTTGTACAGTTGATCACCCATTACTGAATATAGTGTTGTACCTTGTTTTACAATTCCATCGAATGATGTTGTCTAGGATTAGTTTTTATGTCATTGAGGTAAAAAATTTGATTTCCTAAAAAGAAAATCTTTGAGGAATGTTTCAACCAAAATGGGTATGTGTGTTTTTCAAAAATGGGATACCCCAACATTATTTTAATGCTATATCCAGATAAATTTTCATAATAGGGGAATTCATTTATCATCCCATTCAACATGACCCTAAATTTTAATTCTTCACTTCTATGAGAATCATAAATTATAACACATGTATCCCACATCAATTTCAGATATTTTATCAATTGAGACAAATAGACATCAATATCATTACCGGATTGCTTTGGTCCGAATATAAGCATAGATAGCATAATGTATTTCTGATTCATGCATAACCATGGAGGCAAGTTATAATTTACCAACATGATAGGCCATGTACTATGAGAACTAATCTATACACCAAAATTATTTATTCCATCTATAGATAATACAAGGAAAACTTTTTTTATATCATCTCCAAATTCTAGAAACACATAATCAATTTTCTTCTACTTAGGAGAATCTATTGGATGACACAGGTTTTCACCCTTAATTCTTATATTTTCATGTAATATTAATTGTCTCATGGTTTCCTAACATCCATATAGTCTTTTAAACCATTTAATGATAGGAAATTACCATATAGATTTTGAAGGACTTGATTCATTTTTCTTATATCAATTTGTAACACACTTAGGGAATTTTATGAGTGATTCTTGGTCCTTGAGAAATAATATGAAATAATTTGGACAAGAATGTATTTTTTAGATGTAATTACCATTGAACATAACATTCGTTTAGCATCATATTTTTGGAATGATAGTTCATTTTCTTCTAATGGGATATCTTTTAGAAGATCAAGTAGTTCTGTAAATCTTGTGTCACTCCATCCACTGCCAGTTTTTATATTATATAACTTCAATACAGCTAACAATTTTGTGTATTTAGTACAACCGGTATACAATGGTTTCTTGGAAAAACAATTTAACTTCTCAAACAACTTTTTACAATCACGAAGGTCATATTCAATTTCCATTTTCATTTCTTCCAGGTGATCTACATTATATTTTACAAAGTTATTCATATCAAATGATTCATAAACCATAGTATCAACCCAATCGATGTCCACATTCAATTTACCCATGTTTAGTCCAAAATTTATAACTTTTATCTATTCCGTGACAAATAAAATGTTCTTCCAACTCTTCTAGACTAATTTTTCTTGAATAACAACAATGTAAACATGGACAGATGATTTTAGAAGGGTTGTCTGCATGCACTCTTACAAACATGAAGAAATATTTAACTCTATCTTCATATTTGTTTTTTAAATGATTAAAGTGAATCCATTTTCAGTTTATATCCATTATATTGGGTTCATAAAATATTAATTTTGTACAATATATAAATAAATACATATAAGATATTCATTATCAAAATTAAAAGTTATAGACAATTCTAATAAGAGAAACTCAATATTTGATTATTTCAATGAATTTAAGTATGTTGAAGAAAATGGGTAATTGAATTTAAGAAAATAATTAATCCACATCAAATATTTATTAAATACCCTAAAAATGAAAATATAATATAGGTAATTAAATAGTAATAAGAAACCTGAATATGATAAACAAGAATAATAAAATCTCATTAAATCAACTAGATCAGTGGTTTCATGGATCGAGGAATAACACTAATGATAAAAGGGAGAGAATTATAATTCTTTTTTTATCATTTTGGTTCATTTGGAAAGATAGGAATAAATCTTGGTTGGATGGGATTAATACTTCGATGAAGGGAAATATGGATCATTTATACTAGAATATATGAGCACTTAGATATTCTAAATCCAATAATAAGGGTTGTTGGGATTTGAAAAAAAATAGTGGGAGATATAATATAATAATTAATAACATCACAATAAATAATCATTAAAATGTAATAAATATTATTTGATTTTTGTAGATAATAGAAATTTACTTTACTAAATCACTTTCCTTATGATCTAAATTGGAGAAAAAGAATCTCATATCTGATTAAAATTTCTAGAAGTAGTACAGACACTAACACATTATATTATACCAATAATAGAAGTTAAATTTGATGGAATCTCTTATACCTAATTATCAACCATGTAGAGAGATTGAGGGTTATAAGTATTCCTATAGAAGGCACATAGGGTATGCATCATATTTCTGAGGAATCATTTTATTAGTTATGTATCTAATATAGGGATACAGGATAAGGGCATGGAAGGATACACTCTGTTGAATCATCTCGAATAAAATGATAATGAGAGGGAGATAAAGGCATATAATAAATGATATTATCATTAAAATTTATATTTGTAAACTAGAAGATGGATAGTGTAATGACCCTAGCCTAAATTACCTAAACAACACTAGGTTAGATCATCATATAACCTCTAACATAGCTCAAAGTTGCTAAATGATGGTTTAAACTTTGGTTGTAAAACCCCATAAATGGGAGATTCCACCCCTAAATACAAACAATTAGTATCATAGGTCGAGAAAAATTCAAGAATGACCCTTGGGGTCAATGGACATGGAGACCCAATATCATCATTACTTGATATAGGAATACCTATTAGAAAAAAACTATGGAAATAAATGATCCAATGTCTATATAGACACACATACATGTCACATATAAAAACTCACTTATAGTCTATAAGAAATATCAAATAGATAAAAACTTAATATTCAAATATAATGTGAACTAAAGGCACCATAATAATTCAAAAATTGAAGCCTTTATGTGATAAAACAACATGTGATTAACTATAGATGGACCCTTTGAATCTGTTCCATAAGAAAACTAAGGAACATAGTGATTATAAGAGGAACTAGATCATATGATACATATAACCAATAGAGGAACATATATCACTCCACTAACTTGGTTCCTAGAAAATAGCATCTGAAGCTGGATGTCCACTGAGGTTTCCATGAAAGTTGTCAGTATATATATCATCATTAGGGAACCACCAATGTGCCTCAAATCAGTAGTAAATAAACAAGAATATACATGAAAAATTTTACATATATTAAAAAATTATTTAGTAAGAAGATATAAAGTATAGAAGTAAAAAAATAATGAATAAATCCAAGGTTTAGTGTTAGATATAACCAATAAATCCATATATCGATAGGGTCCATACATCAGTAGTCAATCAAACAACAGATTATAAACAAATCATTTTGTTCAAAATATAAAATCAAAATATTATAAAGTCATCGAACCACAAATAAAAACATTGTCAAAGAAAAAATCAAAAACAAAACAAAAAATGCACAAAGAAAATCAGAATTCCAACCTCACTAGGTTGAAGAAAATATGAGACCCTCTTCAAAAACCCTAACTGCAATCGAACACTGGATTTCAGTCGAGATGTTTGATGAACTGGGGGCAGTCAAGTGTTGTGATTCAAGCTTTGATTCACCAAGGATGATCACCGGTAGTGGGTGGCTTCTCTAGAAAGCTTCTGATATCACGATGGGTTTGAAAATGGTTAGGGTTTTTTAAATAGATCATGACACTTTTATCAGCACTTAAGTAATAAGCACTCATAAAAGGACTCTTTATCGGTGCTTTTTTAGTGCTAATAAAGGTATGTCTTTATTAGTGCTACAAAAGTGCTCATAAAATCAATCTTTATAAATGCTAAAATTATAGCACTAATAAATATTCATTTTACCAGTGCTTTATTTAGCGCTGATAAAGCCTCAATCTTATCAGCTTGAAAAAAGAACTGATAAATATGCTTTTATCAACGCTTATTACTTAAGCATTGATAAAGGATTTATAATTATAATTATAGATAAATTTTTAAAATATTTATTTATACTTGATAAATATATGTAAATATAAATATAGTAAGTATATTCATTTTTAAATATATTTATTCTAATTTTATAATTATTTATTTATAATTATAGATTTTTTTTAAAAAAATAATATTTATATCATTATATATATTTATATAATTATACGTATATATATTTAATAAATATATATATATATATATAAATATATTAAATATATTCATTATTTATGTAAATTTAATATAAATTTAATAATTATTTAAATATATATAATTTTTTATTTATAATAATATAAATACTTTTAAAAAATATTTATCTACTTATAATTATAAATATATAATTGTATAATATATTAAATATACATTTATAAATATAGTTTTTTATAAATATTTTTTTACAAATATATTTTTAACATTATTAATGAATCTCTAATTTTAAGTGCATGCATATTTGTTAAAAATGAGTGAAATTGAATAAATTAAGAATAAGTACACTTTAACAATATTGAAGAAATGGATAAGTTTTGTGTGTGATCATTGTATATAAAAATACATTAATTATGTAAATGTGAAATCAATACAAGACGCATTTGATTTATATTAAATTGAAAAATCAAACGACATTCAATTATATGTCAAGTACTATGCAATTAGTCAATATTTTTAATCCATATTAATTTTTAATTTTAAACCATTTTTCAATAAATAAATGACTATTTAATGTAAAGAACATAAGTATTTTGTAATATATAAATCATATTTATATACATTAATATATATCTCTATATTTAATATATACAATTTAATAACATTAATTATCATAATTTTCTAATTAATAAAAATTTTAATATCTAAAAATTTTATAATCAATTAATGCATTTTTATCAATAATTTTTTAATTCATAAAATATTAATTATTAATTTAATACTCATTTTTTATTTTTTATTTTTTATTTATTTAATTATATCATTTTATTTATTTAGACCTTCATCAGTACTAAAAAAGCACTGATGAAATCAATATTTATCAGTGCTAAAAATAATGCGTTGATAAAGGGTACCTTTTATCAATTCTAAAACTAAAGCACTAATAAAGGATACCCATTATCAGTGCTAAAAATAAAGTGTTGAAAAAGTTTCCCTTTATCGGTGCTAAAAAAAGTGGTAATAAAAGGTTAAATTTATGAGTTCTTTCTTTAGCACTGATAAATATGTCATTTATTAGCGTTTTTTTCTAACACTGATAAATACCAGTGTTGTTAAAGTCTTGTTTTTTAGTAGTGTGTTAAACCTTCTCATAATTCCTTTCATTGATTGGATTCCTCACATTACTTCAACAATATTTTGCTCGATGTCTAGGTTTCCCATACTTGAAACATCTTCTTTTTTCCTTTCAGATAGTAACTTGAGTGTCCCTTACAACATTTTTGGAATGTAGAAGGTTTAAATGTTTTCTTCCCTCTATGTGATATGCCATTGGAGCTTCTATGAAAATCCATATTCCTTTTCATTTCACCAAAATCATGAGGGCTTATAGCTTTCGTTTCCACTTTGAGTACACATTGAATGATGTCTTAGTGTCCTTCAAAGTCCTTTATGGATAATGCCTTTCAAAGAATTGGTTTAAAACCACTAAAGAATCAATCAATTTTTCATTTAGGATTGTTGATTAAACTATAATCATGCCATTAAAGTCATATAAAATTTTCCTCATAGGTACCAATGGATTCATCATCCTTTTTCTTAAGCTCAAGGAATTCCTTATTTATTTTTGTATATAAAATAAAAGGGAATTACTTACTAAAAAATATCCTCTTAAATTCATCCCATTCCATGGAGTCAACTTTATCATCATATCTTGTATTTTTAATAATATTCCACCATTGATATGCCTTTCCTTCTAAATGATAATCACCTAGGACAAATTTTTCATGGTCCAAGAACTAAAGAAAGAAAGTATATTTTTCATCACATTGATCCATTTCTTAGAAACTAGTAGATCAGAGGTCCGGTAGAATGAGAGTGGACATTATCACATAAAATATTCAATGAAATGTTTTTCCCTCCTTGTAAAATTCAAGAGTTCAACATTACCCATGTTACTTCTTATAGCTTGAGAGAGTTGAGTGAGCATAGTCACAAAATATTACATCCTAGATTATAAGACATTTGGTTTCTAATGAGGAAGGTCATTTCAGTGTCCATCACATTCATAGTTCACTTGATTACTTTGGGTTCCATTTATTTACTATAAACAAAAACATAGTGTAAGAATCAAGCTACAAAAATCAGAGTTAGAAATCATATATTCATTAATATCATTCCAAAGTTTCTCTAAATTATGACACATATATCATTCATGTCCATCATATATTCTAATAATTCATAGTGTTTTATAAATAAAATGTGAATTAACCAAAGTATATCCCTCAAAAGTATCAAACTAGGAGCATAGTAAGGTAGTTATCACCATAAACTAGAATGATGGTCGAGATATACTCAACCATCACTTTTCAGAGTTATTAACCATATATTCCATGTCCACTTATAGTATCTAAAAAAAGATGTTTTTCATGAAAACCATACCCCTTTATTTACCATAACATAGGACTTTCTCCAATTCATAGGATTATCAAAATTGTTCTTACTAAAGTTTTCTCATTCTAGTTTCCAAAGGTTAACTAAACCTTACTCAGATACCAACTATAATGACCCATACATTTCATACATAGATATTACATCTTTTTAAATGAATATTAATTATATAAAATTAAGATCCATGAAAAAATTATATAGGCATAGGGACTTTAGAACCTTTAATACATAAACAAATTGTCAATATGATATCTACATAATCTCCCACAATGTTATTCATAATGAGAACCCTTCTTAGGCATATCATACTTAAAACCTATCTTGAAAACCCAAGTAAAAGAAACATAAGAAAGGGTGATCTTAGATTCTTACTAAGGGTAAACAAAAGAGATAATAATTATCACTTAAACATAACATGATTATAAGGGTATGAGAAAATGAGAATAACATTTGAAAATACATACCCTGCATATCATAGATCACAATCTTGAATCATGGAATAAATATTAGTAGTTAATAAGACATGAATCATGAAGGAATCAAAAAATATGTTCCATGAGGGAATACCATGGACATAGGAATGTGAAATAAAATAATCTTATAACTATGTGAATATGTATAAATATAAATAGATTCACACATTATGTTAAGGACAAAAATCAGGCCCTCAAATAAACTTATGGAAATGAAACTAGGTCCACACATAATCTTATGGAAATTAAATCCAAGTCTATTCATTAACTTATGGACATGAAAACCAGTTCTATGCATAATATTATGGAAATTAAAGTCTCATCCATGCATAAAATTGTGAACATAAAATAAGGTTCATGATTAAATCATGATTTATCCATCTTTACCCAATGTTTTTGAGGTATTTAACAGACCCATATATCACATAATCATAATCCATATATATAAATTACAAAGTATCGTAAATCATTCATCATAACATCATAACATAACCCATGTAAAATAGATGGGTTTCATAAACATCTCATAATGATATTAATAAACCACCAAGAGAAATACTAATGATGGTATCATTAGGTCATATCCCCAGTAATTCATAAATAACATCAAAGGATGTTATAATGGATGGACATTTTATTGAAAATATCACTAGAATATTTATATAGAAAAATAAACTTTTCATTTGGAAATTATTTATTTAAAATCATAAAATTTCCAAAATATTATAGAAAAATATTCTTTGAAAAGAATCATAGAAAATTTTAAGGTAATCCTCAAATCATTTAATAGTCGTTATAGTAGTAAATTATATTCATTCTATATAAGTTAAAAGAAAAACATCCCTTTAACACTTTTGTAAAAAGTCAAAAAGGACCTCATTCAGAAAATGAAAAGAAAATTAAATATAAAATATTTTGTAAAATATAAAACATGAGTAAAAATTAATTTAAAAAACTCATATTATAGTAGTAAAACCCTTCTTTAAAATATGTTTATAAAACATGGATATGGAAGAAAAATGTTGTTCAATCGAAGAAAGAAATACAGTCAATTATGATTAAAAACATATTTTCAGTTTATTAAGAACATAAGGTGAGGAAAATGAAATAAAAACATGTATTATAAAGAAATAACCAGATGAGAATAAAATTAAAGTGTTTCTTGAGAGGTGTATCATAATATTTCATTATCATAAACATAATCATAAACAATCCCAATATACAGTGAGATTGTAACATAAAACCCTTACCACTTTGGTAAAATTGGAATAAAAATCCCCATGAATGAATATATTCAAATGAAATTTTAAATATCATGAACATGAGGAAAATAATTATATAACATGTAAATGGGTAGTGTATACAACTCATAGAAAAAGATAGGTGCATAACATAACATATGTACCAACGTAAACAATTGAGATGGTGAACCCTAACCTCAAGTTACACTTACTTGAAAAGAAATATAACCTATTATTTAATAATTTTAAATTAATTATAATTTTATACAAGAATCATGTAAATACTTATAATATCATATATTATCCCCTTATTGTCATGACCCATCCCTCGGGGCCCGTGTCGTGACATACCCCAAGTCTGCCTCCCAAAATCCAAGGGTCGGAGACATGCACCAATGGCATCAACCTGCAAGTGTGAGGAATTTTCCTGAGTACCTGTATGCATGCACACACAACCACATCCTAAAGCTAGAAAATTAAAGAAAGCAGGCCACTATAAATAACCACTGAGTACAAGTACAACTTAATGTCAAATGGGCCAAAATACAAACCCAACAAAAGAATAACTGGTAAACTAGAAATTATAAAGAAACTCTAGATTTCCATTCTCTAAAAACCCCCACCTGATGGGTAAGTATAGAGTATCTGTTTGAATCCATATAAGTATTCCCCACCTTCCTGGTCTCACTAGTCACCACTAGGTTTGGGGCCACCAAGTCCTCCGTCAAGGTAGCGGTCGTCTGCACTAGACACAACACGTGCGGGAGAAGCCCGTGTAGGGGTGAGTAATGAAATACTCACTAGGGAACCCAAAAAAACAAAGGAAATACCACAAATAAATCCACAACTAAACAAAAATCATTATTTTCTATCATTATCATGAATAAAGATAGCTCACACCAGGTATATTCTAGAGTAGGAAAGTAAAACCATTAGTCACATCATCGAACACCATGGGATGCTGGAGAACTCCTCCTCAATGAGTACAGTGGGCCTACCGGGTCACACAAAATCTTCTTTCCACTAACCTAGGGTTTTTGTGGTACTCATACCGAATCATTTCCATGGGTATGCTGGACCACATAGAAGCCTCTCCCCACCGTGGGCATGTCGGGTCACATAGAAACTGCTTCCCACCTATGGTCATACTGAGGTACTTCTCCTGTTGAGTACCATGGGTATGATTGGTCCCACAAAAGACACTCCCTACCATGGTCCTACCATGTCACATAGAAGTTTATTCTAATTGGTACATAGTATCTGATCCACATAGGGTTTCTTGTAAGCAGTCTTTAGGTCTCAGCCAAGTGCAAGGTTTCCGCACGTATCACCCTTGATCTTGAGAGACCCACTCCCAAAGGCCTTCATCATATTTAAACTTACATTAAATACTCCATATAATATACCAAAATATCTTCCTCTTTTTGAGGGTTCCAATGCTATAAATGGATCATCAATCGGATGCCCAGTGTGAAGGATATTGGTGTTTTTTCAAAAATAGACCGGTTGGGTTTGGGTTTGGTCCACCCTAGCCTAATGGGGAGAGTTCGGCCCACACCCTGCCCATTATTCCATGGGAGGACCGGCTTCTCCTATCCTAAATGCAGTTGGAGGCTACATTCGGCTCTCCTTGCCCCACGGGTCATCCGTGGGGCTTCCCTCTCCGCTGTGGTCAATCGAACGCGGCCTGCTGTGACGCAGTTGGCTGGATTCCTCGCATGTTTTCAATCGACCGTTTGCTCATGTGTACCATGGACCACTACTACAGGCCACTCCTATGATGTGGTAGAGGGGCCGCATCTCTAACGTCGGCTCTTCTCGTTGTGCCGCTTCCTGAGCTAGTCATGGTAGCTAACTCCGACACATAGTCACCCGCCCGCAGCTACCACCGTGGGTAACCAGGTCCGCACTGGTATTCTATTATTCACACCGACTGCATCTCTAGCCTTCATGGGTGTCTCCTTCCCTATGAAGACCTCTAAGTAATCTTTCCGCTATTTAGAATGTTCGTCCATGAAGAACACATAAGGAGGACGGGCTCAAGCCTTGTTTGTGTTGGCCCGCACCCTCTGTGTTAGAAATTTAAAAACATGGGAGGCTTGGGACTTCAGTTCGATCAACAATAATTAAATCCAAGTTAGAAAACCCAAGAAATAAAATTCTCCCACAAAAACACATGATCCACAGATCAACATGTTTGTGGGTTGATCCATGTTCATTTTTTAGAATAGGAACAGGGAAAACATAAAACAAATAAACCCCTACCATGATTGATGTTCGTTGTTGAAGCGCTCCACCCTCGAGGATTCAAGCTCTGTCGGCGTTCATTGATTCCCAGTATAATTCTTTGTAAAATTTCAACATTTCTAGTGATTCTATGGGTGTTATTTTTTCATCATTGGAGTGAATAATTATCGTAGGTTTGTCAGAGAATTTAAATTGTTTACTTATCTTTTCTCCAACGAGTTTTCTTATTAAAATAAAAAATGTCATAGCGTTTCTGTTACACTAAAATGTCGTGTTGTTACACTATTTAATTTATGAAACAGACTATCTCTTATGAATCACAAAAACGAGTAATTAAGAAGCTTCCTTTAATGCACCCCGTTGTCGTACCACAGCGTTTTCTTCTGCCTCTCAACAGTGAGAAAAAAAATGAAGTTATTTTATTATTTTTCAAAAAGTCCGAAAAACAACTTTTCCTTCCGACCATTACCAGTCGAAGTTAATTACTTTCTAGGTGAATCCCTACGTTATGAGTTCAATGGTGCCCCCAATTTTTTGATCCGAGTACCAGTTTAAAATTTAGAAAAACTCTCTTGCACATTTACTTAAACGAACATAAAAAAGTTCAAAATTCTATTTTGGGCTTACAGGGCCTCAGAATCATGTTTCTTCAAACTGTGTGGTCTTGAAATAATTCCATAAAATTTTAAAAAAAAATATACAAAAATTCCATGACATTACATTCTCCCCACCTTAGGGATTTACGTCCCTAAAAGCCATAACAAAGGATACTCAAACAAGTGGGAGTACTGAGCACGAATATGAGCCTCTCACTCCCATGTTCTCTCCTATAGGTTCTCATGCGGCCATCGAACATGCACTATAGGAATCGATTATCCATGAAGGACCCTCTCATATCAATCCTATATTTCCACCATGAACTCTGCAAATGTCTCCCCATCATCAATGTCCAGGTCACCCCAGTCGATGACGTGCGATGGATCATGCACGTACCTCCTCAGCTGCGACACGTGAAAAACATCGGGCACCCGATGAATTTATGGGGGAATATCTAGGAATTATGCCACCTCACTAACTATACTAAGGATCTTGAAAGTTCTGATGAACCTCAAAGATAACTTTCTGCTCTGGTCAAATCTTCACAATTCCTATCGGGGTGAGACCCAAAGGAAAACATGGTCTCCCTCCTCGAACTCCAAGGGTCTCCATCTCTTGTCAGCATATGATTTCTTCCTACTATGTGTAGTATTAATCTACTCTTGGATGATATGAACCTTCTTAGTGGTAGCCCATACTAACTATGGACCTATGATTACTGACTCCCCTAGGTCTGTCCAGCATAGAGGTGATTTGCATGTCCACCCATACATGGCCTCATACAGTGCCATGATGATGGTGGATTGATATATTTTATTGTATGAAAACTCCACCAGTGGTAGTTAGACCTCCCAACTATGACCGGAATCAAGGATTCAAACATAAAACATGTCCTACATGGTTTTTATGGTCTGCTCCATCTGACCATCTATCTGAGGTTGGAAATTTGTGCTCAAGAACAGCAGAGTCCCGAACACCTCCTGCAATTCCTTCCACAACCGGGATGTAAATCATGCATCGCTGTCTAAGAAGATCATTGAAGGAACCCCATAAATCCCCACTATATCTCAGATGTAGAGGCACCTCAAGCCCTCTACCGATCCCTGCTCTCAGATGGGTAGAAAGTGAGATGACTCGGTGAGTCGGTCAACAATCATCGAGATAGAATTGTGACCCCTAGATGTGTGTGGTAACCCTATAATGAATTCCATGGTGACAAAATCCCACTTCCATTATGATACATCGAGTGGTTGTGCTAATCCAGTTGGGACCTGATTATCATCCTTCACTTTCTGACAAGTTAGGCATCATGAACCAATCTTTTCTACCGCATTATTCATCCCTGGCCACCAGTACTGACATCGAAGGTCCTGGTACATATTCGCCACACCATTATGTACTACCAAATGGGATGTATGGAACTCCCTCAACACCTTCTCCTATAACATCACTGGTTCTACATTGCATCCTCTGAAAAGGATGACATGCTCCCCACCTATCAAAATACACTAGGAGATTGTCTTGAGGATAACTGATCATGTCAGGCCTCGTAATCAACATCCACAAGTTGTGCCTCCCTGACTTGTTATAAGAGTGGGGGAGTGACAGTCATTGACTGAAGGTAAGCTTCTCCATCACTATCCACGAAGGATATATACATCACATCTATCTTCTTCATCACCTCACTCATCATCTATAGACTAGACCTCCCGTTGAGTATGTTTTCCACCAAATTTCTCTTCCCAGCAATATAGACTATCTCAAAGCCATAGTCCTAGAGGAACTTTGTCCATCACCACTGTCTAAATATTAGGTCCTTCTGGGAGAAGATATAACTGAGATTCTTATGGTTGGAGTATACTATAAACTTCTCACCCATAAAGTAGTTACACCACATATTCAAAGAAAATACTATTTCTACTAAATCCAGGTCATGGGTAACGTAGTTCTTCTCATGTTGTCTTAACTTATGTGATCTGTAGGCGATAACTATTTTCTCCTACATCTGGAAATAACCCATTCTGGTCCCTTATGATTCTTATAAAAGAACATACACAACACCCTATTATGGTAGTCTCAAGATGGGGGAACTCATCATTATCTACTTTATCTTCTCGAAACTCTTTTGGAACTTATTTGTCCACACGAAGGGTTTTCCCTTCCATGTTAAGGCTGATAAAGGTGTCGTTACTTTGGAAAATTCAGTCATGAACTTCTGATAGTATTCAACCAACCCCAAGAAACTCTGCACCTCAGTCACACCCCTAGGTGGCTCTCAAGAAGGCATTTTCTCTATCTTCACTGGATCCACTACAACTCCATCCACCGAGATGACATTTCCCAGAAAGTGGACCTCCTGAATCTAGAACTAGCACTTCGAGAGCTTACCATTCATAGTGTATCTAGAACTATCTGAAAGTGTGTAGTGTGATCCTCCTATAACGTAGAGTACACCAAGATGTAATCAATGAAAACCACCTTGAAAAAATCAAGTTAAGGCTAGAATATCTTTTTCATGAGTACCATGAACACTGTTGGGGAATTTATCACACTGAAAGGCATCACCAAAAACTCATAGTGGTCGTACCAGCATCTAAAATTTTTCTTAGTTAAATTCTCATCTTGTACCCAAAGCTGATGATAGCCTGATCTGAGGTCAATTTTTGAGAACCACCTCGCTCCCTTCAGCTGAACTAAGAGGTCATCAATCCTCGGTAGCAGAAACTTTTTCTTCATGGTCTCCTGGTTCAGGAACCAGAAGTCAAAGTATAGCCTTAAGATTCCGTATGCCTTCTTGTAAAACAACACTGGGGCTACCCATGGTGAAACGTTAGGCCTCACAAATACCTTCTTCTGCAAGTACTCTAGTTGTACCCTCAATTCATGAAGCTCTGCGGGAGTCATCTGATATGTCAGTGTGGATATCGGTGTCGTCCCCGGGTACAGATCGATGCAAAAATCTACCTCCTAGTTAGAAGGTAGTCCTGGAACATCCTCAAGAAAAACATCCTCATAATTTTCCACCACTTCATGAAAGATCATACTCCTATCTTCTACCACACAAAGAGTAAGGCCAGCCAACTGGTGAGTGATTGGCTACACCTCATCTGAGAAAGTTTGTCTTGTGTTGCAAAAGATCCCTTCTCACTGGGGAAGGAAAACCTGGTCCCATCCTCATGGACACACCACACTTTATGCCCGAAATAGTCAATTTGAGAAGGGATTATAGATAACCAGTCCATACCCAAGATGACGCCTTAAGGCCTCAAAGCCACTACTAGGAGATCCTCATCGAAGCTCTTGCCTCCTAGAGTAAGCTCACACTATTGGAACCAGTTTTTAATCATCAAATCCCCTCTTGTAGGGGTCTCTAATCATTAGGATTGAGCTAATGGATCCATCAGAATGTCTAAGCCTTGAACAAGGTATGTGGCAAGGAAAGAGTGACTGACACTTGTTTCTATAATTACTACATCCAAGGTGGAGAAGACATATATCATACCACTAATCATCCTTGGAGTGTCGTGGTCATAGGACTCCATCACCTAAAGCTGGCCTCGCCCCTGTCTATCAGCTCCCTTAGCTTGTGGTGGCCCACCTGGGGGTGGTGGTTGTAGAACCTTGAATCAGCATCCACCGGCAGCTACTCGTCCTACTCCCCTGCCACGTCCACTACCCTGCGGACCTCATCATTTGAACCTATTCCCTTCCTTGGTAGTCCGTTTACTTTCTTCTAATCATCTGTATGGTAGTTCAGGCAATTTCGAGCCATGTGTCTATGCCCGCTGTATGTGAAGCACAGCCCAGTTCCCTACGGACTCCGTCTACTCTAGGAGCCCCGTACTGCTAGCCCTAAGTCCTGGGGTTACCCCCTGAAAGACCTGACCTACTTGGGCCCCCGTATCTACTTCCTACTTCTCACCACTAAAGACTCTACCGCATGAGGTTTTCTAGTGGATCTGGATGTCGGCGCCTTCTCTACTAGAAATCTCTTCACAAGAAGGGATCTCTCCAGCACTCCAGTTTGAGTAGGGATACTGAGAGACACTAGGGATGACTTGATCTCCTGTCTAAGTCCCTACTCAAAGGTTTGGGCCCTAAAGAAAGGGTCTCGAACCATGTATGTGGAGTAGCGAGAGAGGTTTGCAAACCCCACAAAGTATAGATCCACTGACATGTTGCCCTGCTGCATGTGAAGTGGCTCCTGAATGTGCACAAAGTGCAATTTCATGGGGGAAAACTCCTCTTCAAAAATATGCTCTAAGTCTGTTCAGGTGATGGTCACCTCATTATGTGTTTGGATGGTAAAGCTCCACCATCTCCCTACTAATCACTGTAGAAGGATCACATCCAAGATCATCATCAGGTCAAGTAGTGTCCTCATTATACAGAAGACTCGCGTCACTGCCTCCCACCAGTTTTTAGAGACCTGATGATCTATCTCTCCCCTGAACCTGGGAGGTCTTTGTCTTTGAAGCTCATGAGAGGAACTGAGTCTATGTAAATTCTCTACTAGTAACACTAGTAGTAACTGATGATCTATGGGTGGTGTTAACACCGGTGCACCACCTGGTGGGGCTATCTCTAGTAATGGTCCCTGAACTGACGGCTCATTGCTAGGCGGGCTGTCCACACGATCACGTATTGGAATCCTAACTAGCTGTTTGTGTGGATACATACTAAAATAGATCAAGATGTACCACAGTTCGAATATTATACCTAGTGAGATTACTATTATTCAAGAAAATCATAAGGAGGCACTTATGCAACCAGTGTTTTCATTTATATCTGAAAATAAGAATTCAAGGTCCTAGTGTATGGATATGTCTGCCACCGCACTAACACTTGACTCCCCAAATCGTAAAGTTGATCTTTAAACATTTAACACTGTTTCCCAAACACAAAATAATAGACTCTCAGTCTTTGAGGTAGAAATGACCACCTTTGTTACCACTTTGTCACGACCCCTCCCCCGGGGCCCATCCTGTGACATACCCCAATCCCACCTCTCAATGGCCAAGGGTTTCTAACTAGCGCCAAAGGCATTAACCTATATGTGGGGTGATTTTTCCTAAGTACATGTACCCACACACACAACCACATCCCAAATATGAAAAAGTAAAGCAAGTAGAACACTATAAATAACCACTGATTACAAGTAAAATTGAGAGTCAAATAGGCCAGAATACGAACCCAACAAAAGACTAACTAGTAAATAGGATTGTACAAAGAAAATCGGGATATCCATCTGCTGAAAACCCCACCTGATGGGTAAGTACATAGTAGATGCTGGAAGCCATATAAGAATGTCCAGCCTGCCTGGTCTCACTAAGAACCACTGAGTCCTGGGCCACCAAGTCCTCCATCAAAGTGGTGGTCATTTACACCAGACACAACATGTGCAGGCGAAGCCCGTGTAGGGGTGAGTAACGAAATACTCATTAGGGACCCCAAAACAAGGAAATACCACAAAGTAATCCATAAGAAAACCAAAAATCATGATCTCTAAGCATGATCATGAAGAAATACATCTCACACTAGGTATATTCTACAGTAGGAAAGTAAGACCATTAGTCATGTCATCGAACACCATGGGCTACTCTAGAACTCTTCCTCAATGAGTATAGTGGGCCTGCCGGGTCACACAGAAGCTGCTTCCCACTAACCTAGTATTTATGTGGTACTCATCCCTGATTATTATTGTGCGTATTCTATGTCACATAGAATCTTCTCCCCAACATGGGCATGTCGGGTCACACAGAATCTGCTTCCCACCTATGGCCATACTGAGGTACTCCTCCGGTCGAGTATCATGGGTCTGTTGGGTCACAAAGAAGTTTCTCCACACCATCGTCCTATCGGGTCAAACATAAGCCACTTCTCAGTGGGCCATAGTATCTGATCCACACTGGGTCGCTTGTCGGTAGTCTTCAGGTCTCAACCAACCACAAGGTTTCTGCACGTAGCATGCTTGATCTCGGTAGAACCACTCCCAAAGACCTCTGTTATATTTAAAATACCATTAAATCCTCTATAGATTATACCAAAAGATCCTCCTCATTGGTATGGCTCCAACACTGCAAACGGATCATCAATTAGATGCCCAGTTTGAAAGATATTAGCATTTTTCCAAAAAGGGGTCGATTGGGTTTGGGCCTAGTATGACCCTGTCAGACTGACCTGACTCGACTTGACCTGGGGTCCGATGACCTGACCCAGACCTGGTCTGGCCTGGGTCTGTCCAATTGGGGCTGGTCCTGCCCACGCCCTGCTAGGTCCGCCTAGCCGAGACGTGGCCAAAAGCTGCGACCAGCTCCCCTCGCCATGTGGGTCGTCCATGGGGCCGCCCTCTCCACTATGGTCAAGCGACTGCGTCCTGCTACTATGTAGCTAGCCAATCTAGCTGGCCGAATTTCCCGCATGTGGTCAATCAACGGTGTCCTCCTATGAACTGTGTCTTATGGCTATGGGTTGCATCTCTGTCTCCATCCACCAGCTGAGCTAGTGGCACTTCCCACTGTGCTACTGTAGCCGACTCCGTCATGTCATCATGGACCATCACCACCTGCCAGTGACCGCCATCGCAGGCCACTGGGTCCACACTCGTATTATTTTCTCCACACTGATTACTCTTATAGCCTCTGTGGGGTGTTTCCTTCCCTACGAAGGCCTCAAAATCCTCTTGCTTCTATTTAGAATGTCTGTCCATGAAGAACACACAAGGAGAATGGGTTCTGTCCTTGTTCATGTCAGATCATGCCCTCCTCATTATAAATTTAAAATAGGGTTGTCTTGGGACTTTAGTTCTATAATCAATAATTAAATCCTAGATAGAAACCCAAAGAAAGAACACCCTCCCACAAGAACGCATTATCTGCAGATTAACCTATTCATGGGTTGAACCACATTAATCATTTTTTTAATATTAATAGGGAAAACATAAAATAAATAAACCCCTGCCTTGATTGATATTCATCTTTGAAGAGATCTGCCCTCAAGGATTCAAACTCTATTTGAATTCGTCACTTCTCGATCTCGTTCTTCGTAAATAGTCAACATTTCTAGTGATTCTGCTTGTGTTCTTAATTCTTCATGGGAGAAAATACTTGTTGTAGGTTCATTAGATAATTTCCATGGTTTAATTCTTGTTTCTCTAATGCGTTAGATTATTAAAAGAAAAAAATGTCAGAGTGTTTCTGTTACACTATAACATTGTGTCATTACGTTGTTTCATTTATGAAACAGTGTATCTGTTACACTACATAAAAATGAGTCATTAATGAGCTTCCTTTAATTCATCTCTTTTCCGCACTACATCACTGTCATCCACTTCTTGGTGGTGAGAAAATAAAAATAAAATAAATTTTTATGTGTTTTTATTATTTTTTGAAAAGTTTAAAAAATAAATTTTTGGTCTGACCCTTTCCAGTCAAAGTTATGTCCTTTCTAAGAAGATCTCAATGTTCTAAGTTCAATGGTGCCCTCATATTTTTTATCTAAGAACCAGTTTAAAAGTTGTAAAACCCCTATTTCATGTTTACTTAAATGAACTTAAAAAAATTCAAAATTATGTCATGGGATCACCAGGCCTCGGAATCATGTGTCGTTAAATCATGTGGTCTCTAAATAAATACATACAATTTAAAAAAAAAATATATGGAAATTCTAGGAAATTACACTTATAACATTTGAAGACCCATTTATTAATAATTCCTTAGTAAAATCATCATTTATTAGTGTTTTCATTTTTTATGGGAATTTTGGTTCGGTATTTTCAATCCTTGTAATTTGATCATGGTTCAATCATCTCCAAAATGTTAATCATGATATAAATATAACTTATATCCATTATATACATATTCAAAATCATTCATAAAAAATAGAGATAGAAAAATGAATGTCACGGCCTGAACCAATGGGGCTCGAGCCATGACCACCCCAATCTTGCCTCCAATTAGCCAGGGGATGGCATCTAGTGTCATGTAGGGATATCACAAAAATGAGAGTTCATAGACTATGATGTATGTATTTATGTACCCACAAAAATCTCTATGCAATAGTGTAGAGACAAAATAACTGAAAAATAAATAAATGCATACATATATCCCACAATAAGAGTACAAAATAAGTATTTAAAGCATAAATGGGTAAAATACAATCAGAAAAAAATGTAAAATCATACATACTACTCATAAGGAAGGGATCACTATAAAATGAAATTATCAAAAATCTCTTTGTCCAAGCATCGTCAAACACCTCATTTGATCTATCTCACTAATCTCCACCTTCCCTGAGTCCTTATGGGACTCCTTAGAAATATATTTCATCTGAAAAATATATGACATGTGTAGGAAAGTCCTGTGTAGGGGTGATTGTAACAATACTCAGTAGGTTCCCCAAAACCCGAAATAAAAGGGAGAAACTGAAAGTCAATAGTCTGCTCGACCCATCCATAGGTAACAAAAATCAGAAAGAAACTCTATCTTGAACCCATCCTCGGCTATACATGACTATCCAACTTAGTCTACATGGGGTGTCAACCAAGACATGTGATAACACCACAAGGAATCTTAAATCAACTGGATACACTCATCTCAAAATATAAGTCTCAGGAGGTACGAACCTCATATCCCACTACAAGATTCTACTCGAGCCTCAAATGAAACACTCTCTTACGAGAACAAAATCCATGAGCTCAGCCATCCCAGATGAAAATCATATGAGAGATACACTCCATCAGGAACAACTCTAAAATTACCTTATGGTATATCTGATAAAATGTGCTCTATCAGGAATAACTCTCTAGGTATAACTCTAGTTCCCAACTCTTGAGGTCATATCACTATTGTCTTGTTCCCTGAGCAAGCTCAACAGAACCCCAAGAAGAGAGGCACCCCCATCTCCATAGTACACAAATGAGGGAGCACTACTCAATCCTATACACCATGTTCCACCTATCTAAAGAGAGATCAATGAGGGACCTTCACCTCACCGTCTCCCCACAGGTAAGGGAGTACTATCTACTCTCCATTCCATGAAACCTCTGTAGTACCCATAGGGAGAGGTCTTCACCTCACTACGTCGAGGTAGGACTGACTCATAACTAGGTATCACACATAAAAAGTGGAGGGAATCGCTCCTTATAACTAAACTCCATAGACGATGGATCTCATACTCTAGCAGAGTACCCTCTCTTTTCTATTACTCGAGGACGGGGGAGTACAAATCCATATATAGAGTACCCACACCTTGGCATGGAAGGGGAGCATGACTCCATCACTACCAGTATGACTACTATGTGGAAACCACACCTTGACTTGAAAGGGGAGTACTAATCCGAGGCTAGATAACCCTCACCTTAGTATGACATGGGAGTACAAACTCTTCTATCGTGTATGGAGGACCTTCACCATGGAACAAAAATGAGTTTAAACTCTAAATATATAGGACCCACACACTGGTACAATAATAGAGTACCCACTCTATCTATACAACATATATGGATGACCCACTTCCTAGTTCCACATGGGAGTACCAACTCCACAAATAGATGACCTACTTCCTAGTATGATAGGGGAGTACCTAATCTATCTTTAAAAATAGTATGTAGGTTTCTCACCCTGATAGGATAGTGGAGATCTATATCCAACTACATGAACAATATGGGGGACATGTGCCCTATTCCAATAGGGGAGAATCGATCCCAGGAGAACTACTCCATGCGTAGAGGACCCATACCCATGAAATGGGGAGTTCTATTTCTACTAATAATAGAGTCAAGTGAAACTTTTTCCTTGAGACTATAGGGGAGTATGAGTCCCAATATCTCTCTTTGAGATCCACATTGATCTCCATCATCGATCCAACACTATTGAAAGGAGTGCCACACTCATCATACCTCACGTTGTAACAATGCCATAGGTAAGGGACCCACACCTTAGAAATAGAGGAGAACCACACTACCAATCTAAAGATTATAGGGTACCCACATCCTGATATGATAGACAAGGGTACTGACCTCAATGTCAATAAAGTGATCCACCTTGATCACTACCCAAGGTCTAGAACTGTTACTACAATATCGTGCTTAAATATTGCCACATCATATCTCACATGCCATCATGAAGGCCACCATCACATTCTATGAAAATAAATACTCAGGGTAGGCTAATCATAGGCCTAAATAAGATCCCTAAAGAGGGAGATACTGTAGGTGGAAGTCTCCAAAAAAATACAAGGCATGTACTGGGTTCCACACAGTGTGTGACCCCACCTGAACACCTAGTTGTGTACTATATTGAATGACTTGGATATACATGTGATATTACATGAAATTTGAATTATGTACATAGCATGTGTCACCTCTCCCTATCCCCCAACCATGTCTTTCCCACATGGATCGACCAGTCATGTCTCACACATGGTTTTTACCCCCTGGTACATGGCGTGTCTCAGCAGAATGTACTCTTTGTTGTGTCATATTCTAGTGTATGTGTACTTAACCATGTTTCTATGTCTATGGAAATGTACTTTCAAATGGACATATCCTTTAACATGGCTACCCTAGCTAGGTCCCTTGGCCACATGACATAGGGTCACTACAAAGCATGCAACCCTGGTACACGGTGTGTAGTCCCCAAAATTAATATTCCCTAAACAAAAAGAACACAAAGTGTGTGAACATGAACTATAGGCCATGTGATTGGGAATTCAAAATGAAAATTCCCTATGACCCTCCCAAATCACCCTGGTTTTCCCCAAAACCTATAGATACACCTCTAGGGGATCTCTATAAGAACCCAGCTTTTGACTCAGGTATAGGTCTTTAAATTTTGGTATAATTTTTCTTTATGGACCTCATATGGATGCTTAATGACTCCGTGCAGGTCTTGGGGGTGTACAGGGATTTCTCAGATATCTGAACCCCAATTAGTGAGAAAAAATGGAATGTTTCATAGTTAGTGTAAATTGTGTCAGGCAATCCACATGGTAAGTTCTAACCATATGAGGCTGGACAATGACCATTAGGAGGGCGTATGGTTTTATCTAATTGTGAAATTTGGGGTGAATGGCCATTGAAAAATTGCAAAAAAAAATTAAAGAGGTGGTTCACATGGTTGATGCATGGTTTACCTAACTTTTAGGCCTAACCATGCGAGTTCCGCCTTCCTACAGCTAACCATGCACGATTGGCACACGGTTTGGATAACCATGCATCCAAACTATGCGAAGGCCAAATTTGGGTGATTTTATAGTTTTTCCTTTAATGGATTATTTTAATGAAACCCTCCTATCAAATTTACATCCATCAGAAAAAAACTCCCTTTTAGTTTATTTTTATACCTAAAATCCTTATATTCTAGGATTTTAGATCAATCATCTGTCATGAGTCCAATTAGATCATCCTTCATCACATTAGATCAACACTGGTACATTCTCAATTCCTTTTAAATCTTTCTTCGTTATTCTTCCTATGAATGATTCTATTTAGATGTAGGATTATATGAATTATTTTTAGGGAATTTAGTTGTTCTTAATATCTCTTCTAATAAAATAAAAACTAATGGATAATACTAGACAAGGAGATTCATATGAGTATAAGGAAGGTGTTCTATAACTTACTCCTCAAGATTCATAGTTTTATAAATTGTCATGTGGGCACTCTAATTTCATTGGGTGTTGTATATTAAATTAATATTCCTTACATATAGTTGTTATAATTGTGTTCTATGACCCGTTCCATATATTCCATTCATTGTTGGTGGTTACGCCCACAACGTTGATTACCCCGTGTAGGGTATTTTACATAATTGGACTTTTTGAGATTTGACACGAGTGTCTGCGCCAAAGTTCGGGTGTGCTTGAGATTGAATATTCTAATGGTAATCCTTTCCATATTAAATGACTATTTAATTCACCAATATCTTGTACCATGTTTACTTTCCACTTGAACCACCTAAGGTAAGTGATTCAACTTGATCAATAAATGTTAAATAGTAAGTTGGAAAGTATATTATATGTATATGAATTGGACTAGTTTAAATTGAATTAAATGGATGTGGTTTATCATCCTTAGCACAACCTTGTCATGCTATGAAAGTTAAATTAAAGAACTGAGTAATTAAATATGAAATTAAATAAGTCATTTCATACCCCTTGTTTGCGTCACACTAATGAAAGGAAAGAATTGAACTTTCACTTTATTAAAAGGTATGATTAATAATTGGCTTAAATATATGAATGAATTAATTGTAAGGTTCCTTGTTTATGAACTTTGGCATACTTATAGGAGTTTTTTTACTCAAGATCACCTTGTATTCATGATGTAATGCCTTGATCACTTCAGAATGCCATTCTGATTCAAGGATACCATTTTCCTTGGTTGATACCCACCTTGTAACCTGATCCTCATCTATCAGTAGATTCCTAGTATGACACTGTAGGATCTCTTATTTACTATTGTAGTATTAATTTTATAAAATCCTTATATTCATTGTGGATTATACGGGCATGAGTTTCCTTGGTTACATCTTTGCACATAGTGATCGCACCACGATTCACTGCTTCATTTTCACCCTTACACCACTGTGCTAAACTTGTTTTGTATTGAAAGTTATAAAAATAATAACAAATTTCACTTCATGATTGATTCCATTATTTTGTTTTTATCACTATTAAAACTTTAAATGTTACTTGTTTTGATGATTTCAATGTAGGAGGATATGCTTTGGAGGGCCCATGATGAAGTGGAAGAAAAATGGAGCAAAATTGCATGGATCCATGAAGACATGTTCGTTGTTGTAAATTTTTAGAAACTTAAGTGCATAAAATGGGATAAAATTTTGTTTAATGGTCCATATTTTAATGGGATACAACTCTTATGAAGGAGCCAAATCCCAATTCTTCCATAAAAGGGCCCAACCGACCTAATCTATCCAGAACACCGAATCTAAATGAAGTCAAAAGTGGCGTTCTGTAATCTATCCATATCTCAAGATGCACTTATCCAAATGATTCCAAAAATTTTGTGTAGATATTAAGGAATTGGGGATACAACTTTTCAGTCTTTTCAAACGGGATACTCTATTTTTTAATGGCTGAAACACATGGGAAAAGTGGTTTTAAGAAATCTGTGTGCCCAAAACCACCTTCGAATTTTTCTATAAAATGGATCCTTGGGATCCCCATTTTGGAGTTCGAACTGGAGGAAAGGTTATGCCATTTTGGAGTCCCAAGGGAGTCCTCCCACCAATATTTAAAGTTCCTGAGGCCATTTTATGTTCTACCTCAACATCTTTCTCTTTCTCCCCTCCCATGGGTTTCTAAACCCCTTGTGATCACTCGGGGTGGAACATGTTGTAAATCCTGAGCATAATGTTGTAATATTTTAATATTTTTTTTAATTCTAGGTTTTTATATTGTTCTTATTAATGATATATTTTTATTTAATTGATATATGTACTGGTATGTCATGCTCAACTCATATGATCATGCTTGGGGGTACCTATTCATGTGATGCTTCACACATCATTCAACACTTCTTCTTCCCCATTTCAATTGTAGTTTTTGTATGGTTCATATTGTTTAATTGAACTCACATGAACAATATCATGTAAATGTACTTTAAAGTCATGGTAACACATTTAAATAGCATAAAAACCCGGACAACGCATCAATTTCTCAGCCTGTTTCCTTGGTGAGTTTTGGTTATGAAGTCGAACACAAATCACTCAATCATCAGTGGTATCCAGTGAATCATTGGGTGTTTCCGACTGAACACTAGGAGGTATCCTAGTATAAAATCATTAAAATTATGGTTCTAGGTGTTAAAATAAGTGATTTAAAGATCATAACCCTATCTCTTGAAGTAATTAAGTATGAGTAACATGAGATTTCCCCGTGTTGATCACACTTTATCAAATCTATCAATTTCTAATTTCTTGTATTGTTTTCTTTTATGTTATTTACTCCTAAACCAAAAAGCCCCAAATTTAATACAATACCATTCCCCATTTTTCTTAATCAAAACTTTTTTTTTAAAATTAATTATCTAAGTCTCCATCTAGAGACATCCTAGGGTTCTTTCTATACTGTGAAAATTATAATAAAAAAACTAAACAACTAATTTGACGTGTTCGACAGTGAAACCAAATTTTGGAATCTTTGTCAGGGATACAAGATCATTTTTTTCTTTATTTCCTTTAATTTATTTATTTTACTTCTTAATTAGTATTTTTTCAATACCCCACCCCCATTTAATTGTTTTTGTTTTGGTTTTTGTTTCTATTTTTGATTGTTTTTGTTTTTTTTCCTCTCTCTATATATATCTTATTCTTCTTCTTCTCCACATCTCACTATAATTCTGTAGTATAACATTTTATTCTCATTTAACCCTTATTAATTTATTTCATCCATATTCAATAATAAAAAAACAAACTTCACAACTTATTTGCATGACCTGATCAGAAAAAGAAAAACAGCTTGAATTTGAACCTAAAATTGAAAAGACACTTCACACAAAAATAAAGTAATCTAGAGAAGGTAAATCAATTAACACTAAGTAAACCCTTATGGAACCTCAAGTATTCATAAACCAATAAAAAATTTGACCCAATCAAACCCAAGTAAACATGTCTACAAATAATTGAATCTTAAAAAAACTGACCACCCCAGATATGGAGTACCAACCTGTGTACATCCAATATCCTAAGGAAGAATCCAACTTTGAGCTTAGATCATTCCTAATCCACCTACTTCCCAAATTTCATGGTCTTCCTGGTAAGGACCCTCACAAACATCTCAAAGAGTTTCACATAGTCTGCTCCACCATGAAACCCTAAAATGTGTCTGAGGACCTAATTAAGTTTAGGTCCTTCCCTTTCTCCCTTGATGGTGTAGCTAAAGAATGGATATAATATCTACCCACCTCAATTGGGGGATGGAATGAACTTAAATGATTCTTTTTAGAGAATTTATTCTCTTCCTCTCAAATTGCATCAATTAGAAAATAAATCTCTGGACTTAGGCAATCACATGGAGAGTCCCTTCATGAATATTGGGAGGGATTCAAAATACTTTTCTCAAGTTTATCCCACTAAAAAATTAGTGAAAAATTGAAAATCCATTACTTTTATGAGGTAATTTTCCCCATGGATTGTGGAATGATCGATTCTACAGCTGGTGATTCCCTTGTTGATAAAACTCCTTCCGCCGCTCATGAATGAATAGAAAACATGGATCAAAATGACCAACAATTTGGTACATGAGAAATTGCACCAACACGAGGAGTTCATGAGGTAATTCATTCAGCCCTAGAACAAAAGGTTGATAATAAACTCAATGATATTCATACCCTTATAAGGCAATTATCTCATGAACAAGGTAACACACACTCTCCTCATGTTGCATTACATTGTGGTATTTGTTCTGATAACTCTCATTTTTCTAAATAGTGTCCACAACTTCCAGATTCATCTAAGTCTTGTGAAGAATTATTCACTGGTCATCCATTCCAACAAGCACCTCCCTTTAAACAAAAACCATTCAGGCTAAATCCAAACCCATGGTGGCAAGCACAACCACAATACTGACAAGGAGGAAACTTGAGCTACCCCAAGAAGAATTGGTATCAACAAGGAAAAGGTATGAAACCTTCTTAACCCTCACCTTATAAAAAAATATTCCTCCCCCTCCTCCTCCCAAATCTGAACCAAACCTCGAGGACATGGTGAAGAAAATGGAAACTCAAAACCTCTAGTTCCAATAGACCACACAATCATCTATTCAAGACCTGCGAACTCAAGTAGGACAATTGGAAAACACCATAGGTGAGCTTAAGATGAAAGGTTCTATAAAACTACCATCCCAACCCATTGAAAATATGAAGGACAAAGGTAATGTATGTGCAATTTCACTTATTAGTGGTAAATACGTTTCTCCTTATACTGATTATTCACAACAGGTATGTACCCCTCTTGAAAACTCTCTTATCTAACCCTCAAATGTTTCAAGAAAAGAAAAAAAAATAAAAAACACGTAATCAAATTATCATTAAGGATTCTCATGAAAAATCCATTCCTCTTCCTTTCCCTCAAAGACTCTCTAAATATAAGAAAAACTTTGATAATGATATTGATAATGAAATAATGGATATATTTAAAAAAGTTCAAGTTAATATTCCATTATTGTATGTAGTTAATCAAATTCCTCTTTATGCCAAATTTCTCAAAGAACCATACACCCATAGATGAAGGTTGAAGGGGAATGAAAGATTAAACATAGGAAGAAATGATTCAGCCTTGATTCAACTAGTAATTCCAACCAAATGCGAGGATCCTAGCACTTTCATTATTCCTTGTACCATAGGGGAGACTTTATATTCAGATGTTATGCTAGATTTAGGTGCTTCCATTAATGTAATTCCTTACTCTGCGTACACTTCTTTGTAGGTTAGAGAGCTTCTGCCAATGGGAATCATAGTGTAACTGGACAACCGAAGCACAACACAACCATATGGAGTGATTGAGGATGTACTCATAAGGGTGAAGAATCTCATTTTCCCTTCTGATTTATACATTCTTGAAATGGAAGATACCCAAATCCAAGGACATGCCCCTCTCATACCGGGGAGTATATTCCTCAAGATAGTAAATAAGATCATCAATTTTCACAATTGTATGTTTTCCATGGAGTTTGGTGATGAGAAGGTTAGTTTTAACATTCTTGATTCCATGAAACACCCCATTGAAGATCACTCCACTCTTCATGTCTATTCGATGGAAGTTCTATCTAACAACTCACACACACAAAATTCTCTCCTTGACCCATGCTCTAATTCATTTTCCTCTTCATAACCTCTATATTATTTGAGTTTTAATTCATGTTTTGAGTGTTGTGTGGGTTATGAAAAGTGTAAATTTTTTGATTTAATTAATGAGTGTGTTCATTCAGAGGTACCCATGACCATCAATGATTCTGCAAATCTAATTTCAATAGATTCTCTATCATTAGAGAATAAACATGATTAGATAGATAGTTCAATAGACCTCAATTCACCTAAATCCCCTCCCTCAGTCCAAAAACCTCTGGTGTTGTAATTAAAACCACTTCTTTCTAATTTAAAATATGTCTATCTTGAGGGTATTGACCAATTTTCAATCATTATTGCCAATAACCTCTCTCAATAGCAGGAATAAAAATTTCTTGATCTTTTGAGAGGGTGTATAAAGGAAATAGGATGGACATTGGATGATATTCATGGGATTACCTATCTATTTATATTCACTATATACTTTTGGATGATGAGGCTAAGCCTGTAAAGCAGGCTCAACACCAGTTTAATCCCACTCTCCTTGAAGTGGAAAAATTGGTAGTCAATAAATTACTTGTTGTTGGGATCATTTATCCTATATATGATAGTAAATGGGTTAGCCTAGTTCAAATTGTATCTAAAAAACTGGAATAATAGTAGTGTCTAATGAAAGGTATTAATTGGTTCCAACATGTGTGAAAAATAGTTGGTGAGTCTGTGTTGACTACCATCAACTGAATCAATCCATGAGAAAGGACCACTTTACTCTACCTTTTATTTAACAAATATTAGAAATATTTGCTGGTAAGTCCCATTATTATTTCCTTTATGGCTATTCGGGTTATTTTTAATTCCATAAAGCCCCTAAGGATCAAGAAAAGATTACATTTACCTATCCATTTGTCACATTTTCATACAAAAGGATTCCTTTTGGTCTATGTAATTCTCTTGGTACTTTTTAGTGATGTATGTTGAGTATTTTTTCTGAGTACCTAGTGAATTGAATGGAATTTTTTTTGGATGATTTCATGGTTTATGGAACTTCCATTGATAACTGTTTGGATCACCTAGTTTCTATCCTCTGTCATTTCATAGAAAAATATCTTGTATTAAATTATGAGAAATGTCATTTCATGGTTGAACAGTGGATAGTTCTTGGGTATGTTATTTAAAAATAGTGAATTCAAGTGGATAAATAAAAAATTGAATTAATTTAAACCCTTCCATATCCAAAATTTTTTCATGAAGTGTGATCTTTCTTGGGTCATGCTGTTTTTTACTGCCAATTCATTAAAGACTTCAGTAATATCGCACTTCCCTTATCTCAGTTATTAAAAAGGATTATGAGTTTTTGTTTGAAAAAAAATTGTGAGGATGCTTTCAATTCACTAAAAAGGAGTCTCGCATCACCTCCTATCATCCAACCACCAAGGTGGGATCTCCCCTTTGAGATTATGTGTGATTCCTCTAACTTTGCAGTTAGGACAATTGTAACAAAAAGGGTTGAGAAGATCCTCATGTCATTGCATATGCCTCACATACCCTTGACCCTGCCCAGGAAAACTACACAACCACATAAAAATAACTTCTATATATTTTATTTTCCTTGGAAAATTTCCATTCATATCTTATCGGGTCAAAAATTATGGTATTTTCTGATCATGTTGTTGTTGGCGCCAAAATATTGCACAAAAGGAAGGGACGAAAAAGAAGGCCAGCACGCTGCCTCGCGAAGCACCGGCACGAAGCACCGGCGCGAAGCACCGGCACAGAGCACCCCAAGCATCACGGTCACGCAAAGCTCCAGAGGCGGTAACTCTCCACGAACGCATTTGACGTTCGCGATCCCACCGCGAAGCTCTAGAGGCAGTAACTCTCCGTGGACGCCATTGACGTTCGCGAGTGCGCTGCGAATCACCTGAGGCGGCGCGCGAGTTCTGCTTCGCGGCACCCCTTGCCTATAAATACCGGGCTCCCCCTGAGTCCAGGAGGATGGACAATCCAACCTTTCGTCTTCTCCTCTCCCAAATCGCGAAGCACCCATTGCCCCCTGAGAATCATGAGCTCCGCGAGGTACTCCTACTTCGTGACACTCCTTTTCTTGGCAATTCCTCTTCCCGTGCGACCCTCCAGGTTTTCATGATGTGATTTCAAAGTCCCATGGACAATACCACTTATAGCGTTGCTTCGCCTAATGCTTCTTCGCATAGGCATGCTAATGGCTATTGCTTCTTTGCATATCCACGCTAACGTGGACCCCTCGATGGTTCACTCTATAACCCCCATTGACCACGGCCTTACTGGTACCTTCCCTTCCCCAAGGACTAGAGGGTACCGGTTATGTAAGTCCTAGGGGTGCGGAGTGAACCCACTTCGTCTGAGCTGCAGGACCTTAAACTGCCAAACATCATGTCCTCAACACATGACGTTAAACTGTGACCCAACCTCATGCCTCTCACGAAGGGTCCCCCCAGCTCGAACATTCTTTACACCACTCGTCTCCACAGGAATGGAATCACCCATCCACAAGGGATGATATCCTCCTTATTGGAGTGGTGTATGTTCTTAGGAGAAGGGTGACCCTAGTTCCCCAATGGATGGCCTCACCCCTGCATCTCCGTACTTCCCCACTACCAAGGTCAGTGGAGGGCGTGATAGGGAACGAGGCACCCCCCATCATTGGTCCCAAATCCCCCTCTCACTACGCTTTGCCGCACCTTGGGCCTCCATCCTGGAGTAAGTCCTAGCACCACGGACCACCTAATGCGTAAGACCCTATTCGCTTCTCACGGATGCATCCTTCGCGACGTGATCGTCAGGGCTTTGCAACCTCTTTTTTCTCACACTGATAATGACTCACGTGTGCTTAGAGAGAGAACTGACCCTAACCCCCACCCTCAGCGAACTACAGGGACTTTGATCCATGTCAAGGCATGGTACGTAGGAAGCCTCTATGAGGTTCAAGCCACATTACTCGGTCGTTCATTCACATCGAGTTTCGCCCCCATCCAGCATGACGATAAACCGCATTTCCCCATCCAGCATGACGATAAACTGCATGTCCCCGTCCAGCATGATGATAAACTGCATGTCTTCATCCAGCATGATGCTAAACTGCACACCCTCGTCCAGCATGACGTTAAACTGCACACCCTCATCCAGCATGACGTTAAACTGTATACCCCCCTTGTCCCACATGACATTAAACTGCACACCCATTTGAACTATGAGGTCTTTGATCCATGTCAAGGCATGGTACGTAGGAAGCATCCACGAGGTTCAAGCCCACTCATCATCCAATTCACGTCGAGTTCTACCTTTGTCCAGCATGACTTTAAACTGCATTCCATTCTGACGGCCAGACGTTGTGACCAACCCAAACTACGAGGACTTTGATCCATGTCAAGGCATGGTACGTAGGAACCCTCCCATAGGTTCAAGCCCATATCCCATCGGACCAAGTTCCTTCATTTACGTCAGTTTGCTGACACCCACCGCCCGTCGTTTATTCACGTCAGGGTTCATTACCGTCCCGCATGACGTTAAATTGTATTCCATCAATCCTTTGAACTACGAGGTCTTTGATCCGTGACAAGGCATGGTACGTAGGAAGCCTCCCTGAGGTTCAAGCCCATATCTCATTGGACCAAGGTTCACCTTCATGTCGGTTCGCTAACGATGCCCATCGGACCAAGGTCCACCCTCATGCCGGTTTACCGGCACCATCCAGAACTACACGGACTTTGATTCCTTGCCACGGGGATACGTAGGAATCCCCTTTAAGGCTCAAGCCCAACTTCACCATTCCCCTTGTGATGGTTCCTTGCCATTCCACCCTCCACTTCATTCATCCATCCACCATCCACCCCGATCCTTGCCCGGACCGTCACATCCCGGTGAGACTGTGTCGGTACGCTCCTCTCCACAGCCGCCCATGGGCTGACCCCGGTATCGGCATCCCTTCAAGGGAAATCCCTCAATCTGATCTATTCTAGATAATGCTCTGATCGGGTTGATCCATCTCCGCTGGACGTTAAACTCGTGGAGTACCCTGTGTTAAACACGGGAATCTGAGGACAACCTCAGATATGTGTCTATGGCATATAATTCCCCACGCTCGATGTGGGATGCCTTGGGCTTCCACGCCCTCGAGAAGCCCTGTGATCAGGGATAATAGACAGACATGCTAGGTTCCCCAGCATCCAGACATGCTATTGATGCCTCAACGTCACTACTCCCCCGACTGAAGGTTGCTGCCCTGACCAGACCCTTTGGAATGTCCCGACAGAAGCAGTGTAATTAACCGGAATTTATGGAAACATGGAACTGGGAATATTTTCACGAACTACGTATTAAATCTATGAGGGAGACCCGGACTAGGTGATGAGTTCTGAGGAGGAATCCACAGAATGAAGAACCGACATCCCATAATCCCGTTTCAATCAAGGAGCAGACACCCCTGAATAAGGAGCGAATGTCGCTCGCCTTTGGAAAGCGGGAATGCGGGGCAACAAGTGCAGCGCGTCCTCCTCTGTGGACGGACGGATGCGCGCCGCCCTGGTGAAAGCGTCGGAAACAGAAATGGTGAACCCGACGTGAAGGTCTTCTCCTCAATATGGGGATTAGTAGCGTTCGAGACACTAGTAGATTGACATGTCACCGGATCCAGATATCCGGTGCCTGGTCTCGCCAAGCAAATAGCGGGCATGTCGTGAAACTTACCGGAATTCGGGGCACTAGAACGTGGGGAACCAGGTTGCTGTTACAGAGACACGATCACCGCCCGCCCGCCTACGTAGGGGCAGGGGAAACTCAGCCACAACCACCTTGCATGGCGCCGCTACTGCCATGATGACCACCACATCGCGGAATACAGGGCGCCCACGTCCCCTTTCCCCATCAGAGGTCATCCAGCGAAGGGTGATCAACAACCTCGTGTGCATGTACGAGGAGGAAGGGGTCATCCCAACTAGGGATATGGCCCGCTTGGACCTGGAGGTCTCCAGGCCCCGCCGTCAACGCCGCCCTAACAGGCCGCGCAGGGAGCCCCTGCTCCCCACCCCAACGTTCAACCGTTTCGGGAGCCTGTCCCCGGAACACCTTGACGACTCCTCGCCTTACACTGATGAGGCGGGCACCGTCCGGCTTAGCCCGCTCAGGGTCCTGACCCAAGGTCTCCATGCAAGAGCTCCCCCCGGCTGCGTTAGCGCCGCCGTCCGACTCCACAGGAAGAGCAGGCAGGCTTTGCCCCTGCACCACCTACACCAACTCGCCTGACCTGACTCCAGCGTCGGGCCCGGACTGAGAAGGCCCACCCAGGTGCGTCAACGTCAGAAGTTACAGTGGCCTGAGCCACTTCCGACGTGCATCATGAAGTCCCTGCATACACTGAGCAGGGGCACTCCTTCACCCAACCAGGATCGAGACCCCAACCGCCCCACGGGCAGGCTGGGTTGACTCTCCGGGTTACAGGCCCGAGTGGTGATCGCCGCAAACTAACCCGTGGTGATGTCACTCCGTACGGAGGCCCTCCCCATACCACTACTCCACAGAGCGTGGGTCTTCCCCGCTCCGAAGCTTGTTATGGAGGTATGCCTTGTGCTACCCCCATCCCGAAGGAAGACCTGCCTAGCGGAAGTGACACTCGGCGCGGATACCTTTCTCGCGCCCACTATACTGGGTATGGAATCCATCCTACCCCAGACCGCTGATCTAAAGGCACTGTCCATCCAGTCCTTCTCCAACGTGGGGGCCCTCCCTATGTCCTCTCTGCAACGGGCGAATGTCCTCCTCACCCCAGCAACATGAGGAGTGAAGGCCAGCCTCGCTCCACCTGCATAGACCATGGAGGTCCTCCCCATGCTCCTGCCGACTCCAACAGAGGCTCCGCCCACATGGGTGTTGTCCATGGATGTCCTCCGCATGTACCCTTCGACATTTTCCCCGGTTCCCCTCGCACCTCGGCCATCTCGATTGGGGGTCCTCTCCGCCACGGTGCTAGCGCCGCCCCGAGATTACATGATAGGGATCAACCCTGTCCCGAAGAGCCACCCCGGGGCAGGAGAGCGGGTCGTCACCGCCACAAGAAGAGTCCTGGGAAAGCCTGGGTGGAGATCAAACCTGCCCACTTCTCCGACTCTGGAGCGGAATGCGACTCAGCGATGGAACCTTCTCCTCGCTCCTCCTTATCAAGGAACGGGGCAGGAACTAGACGTGTTAGCCTCATTCTCCCGGAATATGAGGCCCACCAGATTCCCATATCTCTCCGCAGGTATATCCAGGAGGAAGAAATCTTGGGAATTTCGTAGGTCTCGACCATGCAATCACCGCCATCGTCACTAAAAGAGCCCTCTACCTCTACCAAAGATCACAGAGAGCTATTTTGGGGGCCAACGACGGTAGAGCGATGACACGACCTATCACTGATAGTCGCGACTCCTGTGTCAGAAGTTGCGGCTATCAGCCCATCCTACCGTGACATCGTGGCCAAGTCACCTCACTCCTCAGAGGATGCCCCGGAATTCGGCGGCCAGTCAGCTCGTTTGTCGTATTCTCCGCCGCTGAGTTTACTACCCTAGAGGTCCACCTCGGTACCACTACCGGTCCCTCAGCCTCCCCCGGTTGATGAGTGGGGAAATACAGGACCAGACCCTGAGTCCGAGCCCAGGATCTTCTAGAGTATTCTTGTAGCATATTACTTCCCGGAGAAGTTCTGGCCGACGGCGGCGCTGAATTTTCATGCACCAGAGTCCCTTACCCCTAAAGAAGTGGGGTGTTTTTGTCGAACCCTATGGGTGACACACTTCCGTCTTCGTTACGAGTGGGTGGAATACCCCAGGAGTCGATAGCACTTCGAAGAAATCGGCGAGCAATGTCGCCTGATCAATTCGGCCGCACTCCTTGTGGCCCAGCACCCTGAGTCGCCAGGCCGCCAGAGCGCCCTTCAACGGAAATGTGTTCAGAGTTTCAAATCACTCCGCAGAATTGTCAGGGAAGCTACCCCCCATGTGCAAGTCTGTGGTTGGGGACACTATACTGCTCTCCTCTTCGACCCTATCTGACGGTAGCCTGATTCGTTATGCGACATCGAGGACATGCCCTCGAGAGGGGTCGCGGTCCACATGGCTGACGTCGTGGACAAGGAAGACGAGCTTGAATTCCTTGATGGAGACTTACCCCCCGAGGGCGTACCGCCACTGCTGGACCCATCAGGGAGTGTTACCCGTCAGCAGAGGAACCTGCTAGGCCACCCTGTACCCACCGAGTCTCTAGTACTCAGTCGAAATACCAGCAAGGGTAAGAAGCATGTCAGAACTGTCAAGCACTCCGAACCATCTGCCTCTGTGCAGAAAACTGACGAAGATCCCGAGAAGGCCACGTTACGCTAGCAGCTTGCTGAGCAGAAGAGGCTGGTTGACGAACTCTTGGTTGAGCGCGCTGCGGAGTGGCAACCTGACTATGGTAATCCCAGGCCAGGGCAGCAGGGGCAGGAACAATTTCCCCCCAGTGAGATGCCTCCGGGAAACCCTGATCATGCTACTTCCGCAGACAGGGCAGAATCTGGAACTTATGGTAAGAGGGCGCGATACGTCTCGCCAACCCCCCCCCCCCGAGCAACGGGGCAATCTGAAGAATCCAGTCCGAGTTCCCCCAGTCGCCCCACAGGTTGTTCCGCCAGTTGATCCATGAGATGCCAAAGCCATCCACCGTGTTGAGGAACCTGGCAACACACTTGTGGTTAGGGATCCCCATCAAGACAGGGACCCCCACCCAGATGATCTTATAGAGGCACTCACAGCCCGCCTCGAAGCGTTGGAAACACGGCAGGTAACGGTCCCACCGGATGGCAAGCCCTATCCTGCGTGGGTAGATGATATGCCCGCACCCCCGGGTTTTGGGAACCCCACTTTCTCGTCTTTCAACGGGACAGGGGACCCGCCGCATCACTTGGATCATTTTTCTTCCAGGTGTGGCCCCATGCTGGGGACCTCGGCTTAGCAAGAAGCCGCCAAGCTCTGACGTTTCGTACATACATTGGAAGGCCTAGCATTCGTCTGGTACAGCCAGCTCCCTATCGGATCGGTGACCAGTTGGGAGGATCTCCGTCGGTAGTTCCTATACCAGTTCAGCTCCACCATGCGGAAGACTAGCATTGCAACCTCTTCAAGTGCAAGCAAATGACTGATGAGTGAGTAGCAGATTTCATCTCCCAGTGGAAGGGACTTACGTATTCCCTCGACATGCCACTGACTCGGGAGCAATTACGGAAGATGTGTGTGGGGAACGTCAAGACAGAGCTGGTACCCTCCCTAATTACCCAGAACTACCCTGGATGGTTCAGAGATTTCTCAGATAAGGCTCAGCACCTTGAGAAAGCCCTGAAACAGGCTAGTCAGGCACGTTTGTTTCCCCCTATGATCCCGGCCAGGAGGACCGCCAGGGCTGAACCCGCCACGGTGGCCCAAATAGAATCCCCTAGGCAGCTGGAATTACTGCCAGCGGCACCATCCCCGCAACCCCGCAGAGGTCCTCCACCTCAAGTACAGGCTCCTGCCCAGCAGCGACCACCACAGAATCGATAGGTTCCCCCGCACAATGCGCCACAGCCACCTAGGCGAGACAATCAGGCACCGCCTCCTCGGCAGGCACCTCTGGCCCCTCATCAGGGCCATGCCCCTAAGGCCCCCTATCCAGAAAGAAGGCACCATACTTATTCGTTCAACAAAAATCAGGTCCCTATCTACTTCTGATGTGCTCTAGAGCAAGGGATTGTGCGTATGCCCGAGTGCAGAAGGCCGGCAGAGGCAAATCTCACCAATCACCCCAACTACTACCCTTATCATCGGATTCTAGGGCACACCCTCAAGCAATGCTATGTGTTTAAAGACTGGCTTCAAGACCAGGTCAACAACAACATAGTCAAGTTAGGCCCCGCACTAGCACAAGTGGCGGGTGTCTTTGTAGGGTCAGAAATCGGTAGCGACAACGAAGGCGAGTGGCAGCAGGTTCCCAACCGCAGATCCTGGAAATACGATGACTGGATGGCTCGAAAAACCATCATCCATGTTCATGGTATCATCTGAGCACTCCTAAAGCAGCTAGAACCTTCATAAGAAGTAGCTGGTACCTCTGCATCGTCTTCACAGTCGACCTCTTCCCAAAAGGGAAAGCAGCGGCGACGCAATAAGAAGAAACGCACACCGCCATTGTCTCCGTCATCCCACATTATCAGTGACTTTATGCCCCCTGAAATGGGGATTCTCCCCAGAATCCGCCCAGTACTGGATGAATCCTCGAGCGACAGCTAGGGGTACGCTTCGGTTAACACCGTGGAGCTGGTAAAGCTCTATATGACTCCCGACGAGGGGGAGCACCAGGCGAACCTCCCCAACGTTTCCAGTCGACGTCAACGGCAGCGGAATCAAAACCGCGCCAGTCATAGAGGTACGTCAGCAGGCACTTTCAGCCAAGTCGTGCACGCTACTGAGACTAGACAGCAGGCTCAGCACAGAGCTCAGCACGCGCAACCCCATCTAACGCCCTTAGCTCTACCTCCACCGTCGTTCGTGCTACTAGTTCAGGGAGAGCTGCCTCGTTTGTATCACAGTCAGTCTTGCCCAGCTACAGGCCAGCCTCTGCTACCCAATCCTAGTCCGGTGACTACTCTCCAGGAGCAAGATGTACCCAGTACTAGTCGATCGTCGGTTCAACCAGCAGGACCCGCTATGCCTCCAAATGTCGAACGACCTTCTGTAGGAAGAGGTTCATGTTTGGCACGAAAGTATGATGTCGTGAAGAACTTGGACGACATTCCGGTAAGGCTTTCTATCCATGAGGCCCTTCTCCTATCATCCGAAATGCGCGAGGCACTTGCCGAGGCCCTAAGGAGCCCCCTCCAGTTTGAGACAGAGGTACCAGCTGTAGAAGCCTTCCATACCGAGATGATTAAAAACACCGAATGTCAGGCAGTTATCTCGTTCTCCGGTGAAGATGAGGACCCTCCTATACAGGGGCACATTTTCCTGCTGTACATTACTGGCCACTTCAATGGCGTGGAAGTCTGCCACTGCCTCGTTGACACGGGTTCCGGAATCAATCTAATTATGACTCGGACGTTGCAAAAGCTGGGTCAGTCTGAAGGTGATTTAACTCCCTCTAACCTCAGAATCCAGGGGTACGACAGGACCGAGCAAACCCCATTCGGCAAGATCCGCCTGAAGACTCAGTTCGGTGGCTTAGTTTCCAGCACCGAGTTCATGGTCATCTCTCAGGACACCACCTAAAATGCGTTGATGGGTAGGCCATGGCTCCATCTGCATGCAGCGATCCCTTTGTCTTATCACCAGTGCCTCAAATACTCACTCAACGGTCGAGTAGGCGTGCTCCAAGGAGATGCACCCCCTTTCGCTTCTTGTGAGGCCCACTATCTGGATTATGGTTATTACAAAAGTAAGGATAAGCAAATCCTAGTAAGTGAGGATGAACCCGCCCCGGTCACAAGTGATCCCTGGGCAAGAATGGATGACTCCTACATCCTCCCGATCCACCGATTGGAGGCCACGACCCCCGACATGGGGCAATGTTTTGTTGTTTCGGGTACACAAGGAAGGAATGTTCCCATGTCCAAGCGACGGCGGAAAATCACCTCGTACTCCTACATCAACCAGGCTCAGGTGATCCCGGAACCTCCTACCCCTATACGGTACCGGGACGTCAAGATTATGACAACGGCGGTGCGCCATACGTGTCTCTTCCGCCGGGCTAGAATTAATCGACTCAGGTCGACGCATCACCACTGCTTTGATGTCATCAAACATGGCCCCTTAGGCCGAAGGCCAGATGGGATAGGGTCGACTGCCTTCATTGTTATGGTCTCAATGGCAAGTGATTCTCCTAATATGGTAACCACTACTGCCCGAACCGGCACCAGCTGCCCCTCAGGCTTTGATAGCCCAGAAGTACCTCCCGTCGCGGGAAATCCCCCCACGGGTGGAGAGGAAGACCTGGAGGATGCTCCCCCCGCCTTTGAAGATGGGTTTTCTACCCCAGTTGATGAATTGGTACAGGTGAACCTTGGTAGCGAGGCAAATCCGAAACCCACATTGATCAGTGCAGCCATGTTCCCCGAGGAGCGGCAGCAGTACGTAGACTTCCTCAAACAACACCGTGACGTGTTTGCTTGGAGTTACAACGAGATGCCAGGACTAGATCCCCAGGTAGTCGTTCACCGTCTGGGCCTCCTGGAAAAACATCATGGGTTTAAGCAGCCTCCCAGGAAGATGCACCCTTCTCATGGTGCTATGGTTGAGGCCGAAGTTGACAAGCTTATCAAATCCAACTTCGTTAAGGAATTCCATTACCCCAAGTGGCTTGCCAACATTGTGCCTGTCAGGAAGAAGAATGGGCATATCAGAGTATGCATTGACTTCTGCGATCTTAATCGCCACTGCCCAAAGGATGACTTCCCACTCCCGGTGATGGAGTTATTGATTGACGCCATGGCCGGGTTCCAAACTCTTTCTTTCATGGATAGGTATTCCGGGTACAACCAGACCTGGATGGCCCCCGAAGACGAGGATTCCACTGCCTTCAGGACTCCCCAGGGTACCTTTTGCTACCAGGTTATGCCATTCGGTTTGAAAAATGCAGGTGCCACTTATCAGAGGGCCATGCATTGCATATTCAAGCCGATTCTCGGGACAATGGTGGAATGCTACATGGATGACCTTGTAGTCAAATCATGTCAGCGCCAGGACCATCTCAAAGACCTCGGGAAAGTGTTCGTTTTTTTCCGTTCCCATCATCTAAAGATGAACCCGTTGAAGTGTGCCTTTGGGGTCACCTCTGGGAAGTTTCTGGTCTTTTTTGTCAGATACTGAGGTATCGAGATCGACCCGGAGAAGATCAAGGCCATCGGCCAAATTCCTCCCCTGAGCAACATTCGGGAGCTTCGAGGCCTCCAAGGCCACTTAGCCTATATACGCCGATTCATCGCGAATCTGGTCGGAAAGTGTAAGCCCTTTCCCGGATCATGAAGAAGGGCACCGCCTACGAATTGGATGAGGAGTGTCGGACCACCTTCGAGGAAATCAAGAAGTATCTGCTCCAACATCCGGTTTTGATGCCACCCATCTCCGGAAATCCGCTGGTCCTTTACGTGACCGCCCTAGAAAGATCCCTCGGTGCACTACTCGCCCAGAAGAATAACGAGGGTACTGAGAACAGTCTCTACTAACTTAGTCGCATGCTTCTCGATACGGAGGTCAGATACTCCCCTATCGAAAAGAGTTGCCTTGAGCTCGTATTCGCCGTGCAGAAGTTGCGACATTACCTGTAGCACCATGAGGTTCAATTGGTCTCTCGGGTAGACCCACTGAAGCACATCCTGAGCCACCCCATGCTGACTGGCCGACTAGCACGTTGGGCGGTCATTCTCCAGTAGTTTGATATCAGATTCGTACCTCAGAAGGCCATTAAGGGATAGGCGTTTGAAGACTTTTTAGCTGCCCATCCAACCTCCGCGGATCAATCCCTGGACCTGGATTTTCCTGATGAGACGATCCTCTCAGTCAATCATGTCGTCCCGTGTTGGCAAATGCATTTCGACGGCACCTCTCGGAGCCCCACCGGTAGGCGGCTCAACGATCCCAAGCTCAACAGACTGGGTCTGGGTATTGTCTTCATTACCCCGATGCAAGCCGTCTTTCCATACTCGTTCCTATTGTCAGAAGGGTGTACGAACAATGAGGAAGAGTACCAGGCTCTCATCACCGGCCTCGAGTTGGCCCTTGAGATCCATGTGCCCCATCTACATGTGAAAGGAGATTCTGATATGGTAATCAAACAGGTTAATGGCGACTACGTCGTCAGGAATTCGGAGCTTATACCTTTTCTAGAGTACACCCTCCGCCTAATGGCCCACTTCTCTTCTCGACCAGAGGTTACCCATGTCCCACGGTCACAGAACGATCAAGCAGACGCCTTGGCTGGTTTAGCCGCGTCGCTCGCAGAACCCGAGAAAGATGATTTGATCATACATGTGGCACACTAGAGATTCATTGACCCCGTCACCCAAGAGGACAATGATGGTCTGCGGGTAAGTCATCTCACCGCCGGACCCTCCACGTCAGGGGTCCCGGGTTCGTCAGACGCAGAGGTTGAAGCCAATCCCTACTGGAGGGCACCTTTTGTCGAGTATCTCCAAAATGGTCACCTCCCGGACGACCAGGTCGAGCGTGAGCAAATTCGACGCCACGCACTGCAATTTACCCTCCAGAGCAGCCCCAGTCTTGAAAAGATCCTTTATAAGTAGAGTTTAGATGGTATCCTCCTCCGTTGCATCCAAGGAGTAGAGATACCTCAAGTTATGCAAGAGGTTCACACCGGTTCCTATGGCGCCCATCAAGCTGGGCCGAAGTTGTCCCGTCAAATCCGGAGGTTGGGGTACTTATGGCCCTCTATGATCCATGATTTTATTGGGTATGCCAAGAGATTCCACGCGTGCCAAGTTCACGCCAACTTCCTGCATCGGTCGCTGGAGCCCCTCCACCCCACAAAGTACTCTTAGCCATTTGCGGTATGGGGACTTGATGTAGTGGGACCGTATCCACCGGTAATAGCCCGCCAGTATAGGTTCATCCTGACTGCTAGAGATTTCTTCTCCAAGTGGGCAGAGGTTGTTCCACTCAAAGTGGTCAAGTCCTATTCCATCGTTGACTTTGTGAGCTCCGATATTATCCACCGGTTTGGGGTCCCTCACTCCGTCCTCACCGATAATGGCACCAACTTCCGAGCGGCCAAACTGAAGAAATTGTACGCCAAGTATGACATCCGTTCGAACCATACCTCCCGCTACCACGCGCAGGCAAATTGACAGATCGAGGCGTTCAACAAAACCCTCTCTGACATTCTACAGAAGATGGTTGTTCAAAACAAGAAAATTTGGCCGGAAAAGCTCCCCAACGCCCTCTGGGCTTATCGGACGATGACTCGCAACTCTACCCAGGTGACCCCATATTCCCTGGTGTATGGAGCTGAGGTCGTACTACCCATTGAGATCCAGCTGGCATCATTACGCACTGCAGTTTATGATCACCAGACATCATATGAGGTAGCCAAAATCCGTCTAGCTAAATTAGAAGCGTTGGACGAGAACCGGCTTCGTTCCTTGCACAATATGGAAAGGCATCAGGATAAGATATTGAGGGACTTAAACAAGAAGGTTTGTCTCCGATCTTTTCTACAGGGCGACCTGGTACTGGACCTTCGAGCACCAATGATTCCCGGTAGGAAACCACCCAAATTAGAACCCAAATGGGAAGGGCCTTATATCATCCATAAGGTTTACCCCAATGGAGCATACTCCTTGGTGACCACGAATGGAGAGCGTATAACCCCTCCCAACAATTCCAAATTCCTCAAGTGATACTTTGCCTAGGGCAAAAGGGTCCTGAACGACCCTAAACTGTGAAAAGGTCCCGCATGACTTTAAACTGTATGTTATGGTCCTGAATGACCTTAAACTGCATCTTCGTCCTGCAAGACGATAAACTGAAAAATGGTCCGAGCTCTATGAATTTAAACTAAGATCTCCCCCTGTCCTTACTGCAAGACGTTAAATTGCAAGTCAGTCATGCCTTCCTGACTGAGGCTCAGCCTCAGGCCCCTTGGCCTCCTTGGGCCCATGGCCCCCCATATTCACCGCGAGACATCAAACCGAAAGCTGGTCAGGTCTCCCTGACCGCGGCCCGGCCTCAGGCCCCTTGGTTTTCCCCAACTTACCCTCTTGTGGGATTGTATGGTATGGTGTGAGGTTATTTACTCATTCACGTCAGATTACTTGTCATACCTTACGTATCCCCAAATTGGATGCTTCCTCATCCCGCATGACGTTAAACTGCATTTCAAGAACTATGTGTGGCTTGATTCCCATTTTGATGGGATACGTAGCAATGCTCAGACGCCTCGTCTTGAGCCCAGCCCCAAGATTTTCTCCTCCACTATCCCCCCTGGGAATAGTTTCCTTGGAGGATCTTTGTGTAATAGGGAGTAGGCTTTCTTAGCCCCACTCATACAACCCCTCTCACACAAGGATTTCAAGGGTCACACCATGTGCCCACTCCCATTCTTCTATCCTCCCACGTCCTCACCGTATGACGCTAAACTGCATGGCCTTCAAGAACTACGTATGGCTTGATTCCCATCCTAATGGGATACATAGGAACGCCCGGACATTTCGTCCATTGGCCCAGCCCAAAAGCCAAAATCTTCCCCTCGGGTCAATACATGGCAGGGTGCACACTTTTTCCCCAACTCACATCGAGCAAGCCTCGACCCGACTGCACATCCCCCTGGAGATGTTTGCCTCTTTCGTGGATGGATACAGCTATGCTTCACTCACTCCTTGACTGGGATTCCATCATTTTTCACACCCGGAGGGAACCCCAAGAATGGCCTAGATACTACGCCCAAGGGCTCTCCTACCGATATGGGCCAACTCCCCCGAGGGTTTTCAAGCAACAAGCCGATACAAGTCTCGCGTTGGGAATTTCGTCAGCGGTCGATGCTCATTTGTTGCTCCCATATCGGGTCACCATGGGAACGTTGTGTTTCAAACATGGTCAACACCCCCCCTGGATCTTCGATTCCACCTAGAGATATCCCAGACATCGAGTGTAGTGATTCATTCTACCCCATCCCAAAGTGACAAATTTCTTCCTGGGTGGTGCTAGCGATCGGGCCCACAGCCCCGATTCCCCATAGGGGTGTATGGTGTGGTGTGGGAGTACGTCCTCATTCATGTCGAGATAATGTACCACGTTGTACGCCTCCCCTTACGAGGCCCAGCCTCAGGCCCCTTGGCCTCCTCGGGTCCCCCGGCCCCCGTCCTCATGTAAGACGTTAAACTGCAGATCAGTCAGGCCTTCCTGACCAATGCTTAACCATCAGACCCCTTGGCCTTTCCGGGCCCCAACCCAGGTCCTCTCTTATAAGAGTTTGTGGTGTGGCGTGAGGTTATTTTCTCATTCACATCGGTCTCGTAATGACCGCACCATGTATCTCTCCTTCCGGAGTTGTTTCATCGACCCCTCTTCGGCGGTTCACCAATGTGCCTAAGAGTACTCTGGTTTATTACCTGGAATGCCAAGCTTTACTCGGACATGTCCGCACCCGCTTCCCAGAATTTGTGTATCTCTGCGTCAGGGCTTCCATCATCTTTCACACCTGGAGGGACCCCCAAGAACGGTCTGGATACTATGCCCAAGGGCTCTCCTACCGTTACGGGCCAACGTCCCCGAGGGTTTCAGACAACAAATCGATAAAATCCTGCGTTTCGAATATGGTCAGCGGTCGATGATCGTTTGTTGTTCCCACCTCAGGCTAACACGATATGGACGCTGTGTTTCCACCATGTTTAACGGTTTTCGTCTATCGCCACGCCAACCCATTAAGCCCAAAATTTCGGGTACACAATTCACACCCTTCATCACTTCATCATGTCCAAGTAGAGTCTCGGAACTCTTGGTACTTTTCCTCCGTGCACGTCCGTGCGTTGGGGGAACAAGCAGCGTCAAAGGTGTCCTTCGGGGCTCTCTGCCGACTCCCCTTGGATGGACGTCCCAAACATTACGATAAGGATTCCCCCCCTTGTTTCCCACACCGAGTTTAACTCACGTGGGCTTAGGGATCAGGTTGAAATCTGTGCTTACTCGGGAAGTTTTCACCATCCATGGTCCGAGCTCTAAGACCATAAACTAAGATTCTCATCTGGAACTACATTCAGCTTGATTCCTATCTTAATGGGATACGTAGGAATGCCCAGACCCCTTTTCATTGGGTCCATCTTGAGTTCAGAAAATTCACCTCTCTGGTCCTGCCTTCAGGACCCCGACTACGGGACCGCGTGGCGTGGTGCGGGATTATGTCCTTAGTCACGACGGGTTTCAAATAGTTTCACCATGCACACCCCCGTTCTGAGAGTTATCCCTCCTATTCCTTGTCCAGCATGACATTAAAAGTCACCCTTTAGAACTACGTGTGGCTTAATTCCCATCCTCATGGGATACGTAGGACCGCCCAGACACCCTGTCTTTGGGTACAACCCATTTAGGGATCCAGTCTCTCCCCCTGTTTCACCTCTTACCTCTATATAGGCCCCTCAGACTAAGGTCTCCCTCTCCGAATGGTGTACAATGTGATGTGGGATCATGTCCCCATCAATTGTGTTTTATAACACTACGCACGTTCCCCGCCTAGCATCGTCTCTGCTACATCTGCACTGCATGATGATAAAAGGCATGCTTGGTCCTATCATACGACCCTAAACTGTGACATTATTGTCCTGGCCGCACGACGAAAAACGGCACTGCACTATGGTGACCTCGTTGTAGAGGACATCACGTTGGGTATTGGTCATGTGCCATTCCATTTTTCAACGCCCATCACGGCTTGATCCTTGTGGCGACATCATGAAATACTATTCTAGGCCTATCGCTTCACAAAAAAAACATTCACCTTAAAGAAAAAACAAGATTTATCAAATTTCGCTTCTTTTAGTGCAAGGTCCACGGCCGTACTCCCCTTTTCCCCTGGCACTGGTACCTTACTGTGCCACCTTTTAGAACTACGTATGGCTTGATTCTCATCCTTATGAGATACGTAGGAGCGCCTAGGCACTTCCCTATGGGCCCAGCCTAACCTTTGTGTTCGATCCCTCGACTCGAGCATTTCCCTAGAAAACGCATGGTAACTAGAGCTTAGGCCCTCCTTTACGTAGGGTTTTGTTTCCATGCGTCCCCTGCTCCCTTTACCCATTTATGGACTAAGGTCCACTCAAAACTACGTATGGCTTGATTCTCATCCTTATGAGATACGTAGGAACGCCCGGGAACTTCTCCCCGGGCCCAGCCTAACTTTCTCTTTCGGTCCTTTGACCAAAAACCTCTCCTAAGGGGATCGGGTGGCGTGATATGGGATTACGTCCTCATTCACGTCAGGTTGTTCATCGCACCGTACACACCCCCTATTCCCATTCACGCCAGGTGTTTGAGTTACTCCACCATGCGCCTCTTATGTTTCCTCCCATCCATGGTCCGAATTCTACGACCCTAAACTAAGATCTCCCCATTGGAAAGGAATATGCACCCTCTCTCTAATATTTCTCGTTGTCGTATTCAGATGTGTTTCGAAAAAGATCCCGAAGTGTGGGATTTTCATGGGGACATTCCCCTCGTCCTATGACCAAGCCTTGTCAGCTCACTATTTGGATCCTCATCCTCTTGCACATCCAAAAGGACCCTCGGACGACATGGATACTAGGCTTAAGGGCTCTCCATGAATGCTGGACCTAAGGGCCCTCTAATCGTTTCGGGCCAACGTACCTATGGATATTTGACAACATTTGTGACATGGTCCCGTGTTTCGAACATGGTCAACGGTCAACCCTCATTTGTTTGTCCCCATTCTAAGCTAACACGATATGGATGCTAGGATTTCTGCCACGGTCAACAATTATCCTCCATCGTCACGCCGCCATTATCATGATCTGAATCTTGAGTTCCATGATTCACACATTTCCAATTCCTCATGTTCAAGTAAAATTCCATCATACTCGGCTCTTTCTATTCGCGCATCTAGGAGCGCTAAATGATCATGTTAGTGTTATTGGGTCGGTATTCACCGAGCGTCCCTTTTCCCTAACCTGCCCCTTTTTGTGTCGGGAAATTCCCACCACTATTGCTTGTTTCCCACACCAAGCACGACTCACGTGGGCTTAGTAGTTTTGGCAGGATGTGTACCAACATAGTCGGGCTGCTCCTCATCCCGCATGACATTAAACTGCACTTTCAGAACTACGTATGGCTTGATTCCCATCCTCATAGTGTACGTAGGAACACCCGACCACTCTGCTTCGGGCCCAGCCTAATCCTCACTCTTGGTCCCTCGACCTGAAAAGTTTCCTCTGGGGGTACGTGGTGTGATGAGGGACTACGTCCTCCTTCACGTCGGTTTCGTATCTACCGCACCACACGCTCCCTGGGATCTTCCCTTTTATTCCACGTCCTATCATATGACGTTAAACTACAGGAGTCCATGTGTCCTCAATGCATGATTCCCATCCTTATGGGATACGAAGAGACACCCAGGCATTTCACCTCAGGTCCAGCCCCAGGAATCGCAAAATCATGTTCCTCCCCATTTTTGGCCCTCTGTCCTGACCGCTCGGGGGGAACTATGTAGCTACAATTTTTCCCTAAACAAGTTCAGGATGCCCCAAGATCCCATTGGGAAGCGGAAGGCCCCCTCTCCAGAGAGGCCCTGCCCCAAAGAAGGAATGATCCATGATCAGACCAATGTGCCCATATGGCGTACTCCCACCACGGTGGTGTAATTACATAAGTGTTGGATTCTGTTCAGACAAACCATCACTCCATATTCCACGCTTTTCATGCCCATTATTCAGACCCTCGTCCTCTTTCATGTCTAAAGGAACCCCCTAACGGCCTGGTCTCGTACTGCATCGGCTCACCTACCGTCCTGGGCCAACGTTCCGGAAGACTGGTCATGTTTGGAAGGACCCCCTAAGAGTATGGATGTTTGACCTATGGTCCGCCAACTGTCATGGGCCAACGTCCCAAAGGATTGATCGACAAAATTTGTGAAATGGTCCCGTGTTTTGAATATGGTCAACGGTCAACCCTCGTTTGTTGTCCCCATTACAGGATAACGTAGTAAGGACACTGCTTCTCCTCCAAGGTTAACGGTTGTCCCTTATTGTCACGCCATCCCCACAGTGTTCCGAATCTTGGGTATCATGATTCACACTTCCCATTTTCATCTGTTTGGACTGATTTCAGCACCCCTAGCATTGCCTCGTTCGTGTATAAGAGCACGTTGAAGAAACAGTAATTTGGCTATCCTGAAAGTTCCCTCCCCAATCAAGCCTCTCCCGTCTTTCAGAAATCCGGACTGGTAATCTGAATCCCGGATGCCCGGAGCATGGTCCCCAATCCTATGTTAGGCGAGATGAGAGGGCAACTATCTCCTGTTTCTCACATTGGGCTCGACCCACGTGGGCTTGGGAAATTGTCGTCGAATGTCCCACAAACATTGTAGGGATGTAACAAGGCGATTCAAATAGAGGAAATCGTGCGCTCTACGGCATTCAAAACAAAGAAAGAAAAATTGAAGGACGAAAGTACCAATAAATGGTTTTTGGTTTGTTACAATACCCGGGGGTTGACCCCCCCCCCCCCCCCCCATGGATGGGTTGACCCCGTCAAAAGAGAATTGCAGCTCCGTCACTCGTTGGCTTGTGGCGTCTAAGGCTTGCTGCCGCTGACTCAGCTCCCGTTCCTCCTCAGCAGCGGCGGGGTGCAATTCGTTAGCCTTGGCTTTGGCCCTCTCTTTGCCAGCTTGAACGGCAGCCATCTTTCCAGAGGTCTGCCTCATACGCTCTTCTACCTCTGCCAGCTGGGCCTTCAACCATGAGATCAGCTCAGATTGTGCATTAAGAGAGGCTGAAAGCTCATCTGCCCGGGTCTGCATCTGTTGGACCTCGCCTTCAGCCTCCTGGAGTTTCTTGATGTTGGTCGTCTTCCTCCGCTGCCATCCCATGCTAAGCCCACGATCATGCTCCCGGATCTTCTCATCCATAAGATCTCGGATGAGTGCATGAGGACTTTGGGAATCCACTCCCCCAACGCATAGTTTACGCAACCGTGAGCGGAGTATATCCATTTCGGCCAGCCATTGCGCTTGGGGGTGTCCTTGATAAAGCGTGTGATCAACTTCCACAACCGGCGGCGGACTATGCTGCTGTCTTCCTCATTGAAGGTTATTTCGTCCCAGTCTGTACGATTGGCAGGCTCGTATGCGGGATACACCCACAGGAAATCCTCGGCAGGATCAACATCCGATGTTGAATCTAGTACGACACCTGGCGCCGAAGCAGGCGTGACAAGACTGGGACCGACCGGTTGATCCTCTTCCTCGGAGTCCACCTCAATGACTTCAGGTGAGACCCTGCTGGTGGTCCCACTAGTGATGATGTGTGTCGCATCTTGAGGAGATGGGGCAACTATCTCCACCATCACCGACATGCCCCTAGGAGGGACACCGCCAGACATCCCGACCAGTCTTGCCGCAGCAGCCCACGCCAGTCGGAGAACTGTACAACAGAGAGGGACATAAACGTTAATTGGCAGGCATAGTCTACATATGACAATAGGGGAACCGGTAGAGGAGACTTGTGGAGATCGACCTCCTGGCGCTGCTCTTGAGTCGGTACTGACGGGACCCCGAGGCGAGGCCCTCTGTATACTGTTGGAAGGTCTAGAGATTCCGGAGGAGCTACCTCGGGTGCTCTGGTCCCACCAGACGCGGAACTGGACGTAGCCATAGGCGCGGGTTCTGAAGGTCCCGCATCATCACCCACCAAAGGGCGAGAACGAGGCTTGTGAACAAGTTCCTCCTTCATGGCTCAAACTTTGGTGACAAGTCCAGAGTGACCCAAGCACGGATCGTAAGGAAAGAAGTTCGGAATGCTACCTCGAGAGCCTCTGCAAAATCGTCGGAATCTGAGCCTTGATTTCCAACCTCGCCTTCCTCCAACGGGCTCCCTCCTCTAGCCTCATCCTCCCAAGAGGTGTCCTCTGATTCTTCCGACAGGGGGAATCACTCCCTCAGATCGGCAGCCGATAACTATGGGGGGACCGTTCGATTCAGCAGTACCCTCACCTGGTCTGTCATTGGGCGAGGGACACCACTGGAGTGAATGTAATCCTCCAGCTCGTCCAGGTATTGCTCTGCCTTCGCTGGAGACACCGTGAATCCAGCCCGGAATGGGCCTATGCCCGGTAATTCCATCCATAGGCGATTCAGTTGGGCCCATATCTCGGGTGGGTTGAGGAATTGCCGGTTGACATCCCAAATGTCCCAAGCTTCTGAGAAGACAGCATCCTCTGCCATGTCGATATGACACAGCCGCTTCCCCGGAGCCTGAGTGGATATCCAACGAAATCCCCTCGGTGGCTGCCCCTCCGGATGGCCTTGCTCTTCCGGAATCACCGGACAGCACCGCGGGCCCCCTTCACGAAGTAGCATCGCGAACTGCCGACAATTTTGGCGATTTTCCCTCAGACTTAGACCCTTCACCTTCCGCAGCTCCAAGTCTGAGGGGGTGCATTTGATGGCACCAAAATATTGCACGAAAGGAAGGGATGAAAAAGAAGGCTGGCATGCTGCCTCGCGAAGCACCGGTGCGAAGCACCCCTAGCACCGCGGTCTCGCGAAGCTCCAGAGGCGGTAAGTCTCCGCGAACGCATTTGACATTCGCGAGCTTGACGCGAAGCTCCAGAGGCGGTAACTCTCCGCGAACGCCATTGACATTCATGAGTGCGCCGCGAAGCACCTGAGGCGGCACGCGAGTTCTACTTTGCGGCGCCCCTTGCCTATAAATACAGGGCTCCCCCTGAGTCCAGGAGTACAGACAATCCGACCTTTCGGCTTCTCCTCTCTCGAATCGCGAAGCACCCATTGCCCCCCGGGAATCATGAGCTCCGCGAGGTACTTCAACTTCGCGAGATGCCTTTGCTTGCTCTCGTTTTGACCCCCTCTTCCGAGAGGTATTCCCTTCGCGAAGCTCAAGGGCATTCGCGAAGGAAGGGGATTCCCAAGGGAACCCAGGTAGCCGCGGAGCATTTATGCTTCGCGAAACACCCAACCCATACTAGTGATCCCTATGCTAAGGAAGGATCTCTACACATCGCGAAGCACACTACTTCGCAGCACCCTGCTTTACGAGGCACCCCTTATTTGTGAGGTAGTGCTCCGTGAGTACTGTTCCACTTCGCGAAGCACCCTCCACTCACACCTATGCCCCGTGCTAAGGCCAAGGAAATTTGCTTCGCAAAGCACACTCCTTTGCTTAGAAATTTCTCTTCCCGTGCGACCCTCCAGGTTTGCATGATGTGATTTCAAAGTCCCGTGGACAATACCACTCGTAGCGTTGCTTCGCCTAATGCTTCTTCGCATAGGCATGCTAACGACTATTTTTTCTTCGCATAGCCACAATAACGTGGACCCCTCGATGGTTCGCTCTACAACCCCCCTTGACCACAGCCTTACTGGTACCTTCCCTTCCCCAAGGACCATAGGGTACCAGTTATGTAAGTCCTAGGGGTGTGGAGTAAACCCACTTCGTCCGAGCTGCAGGACGTTAAACTGCCAAGCATCACGTCCTCAACACAAGATGTTAAACTGTGACCCGACCTCGTGCCTCTCACGTAGGGTCCCCCCAGCTCGAACATTCTTTACACCACTCGCCTCCACAGGAATGGAATCACCCATCCACAAGGGATGATATCCTCCTTATTGGAGTAGCGTATGTTCTTAGGAGAAGGGAGACCCTAGTTCCCCAACGGATGCCTGCACCCCTGCATCTCCGTACTTCCCCACTACCAAGGTTAGTGGAGGGTGTGATAGGGAACGAGGCACCCCCCATCATTGGTCCCAAATCCCCCTCTCACTACGCTTTGCTGCACCTCGGGCCTCCATCCTGGAGTAAGTCCTAGAACCATGGGCCACCTAATGCGTAATCCCCTCTTCGCTTCTCACGGATGCATCCTTCGCGACATGATCATCAGGGCCTTTCAACCTCTTGTTCCTCACACCAAGCATGACTCACATGGGCTTAGAGTGAGCACCGACCCTGACCCCCACTCTCAGCGAACTACGGGGACTTTGAACCATGTCAAGGCATGGTACGTAGGAAGCCTCTATGAAGGTCAAGCCACATTACTCGGTTGTTCATTCACGTTGAGTTTCGCCCCCGTCCAGCATGACGATAAACTGCATGTCCCCATCCAGCATGACGATAAACTGCATGTCCCCATCCAGCATGATGATAAACTGCATGTCTTCATCCTGCATGACGCTAAACTGCACACCCTCTTCCAGCATGACATTAAACTGCACACCCTCGTCCAGCATGACGTTAAACTGTATGCCCCCTTGTCCCGTAGGACATTAAACTGCACACCCATTTGAACTACGAGGTCTTTGATCCATGTCAAGGCATGGTACGTAGGAAGCCTCCACGAGGTTCAAGCCCACTCATCATCCAATTCACGTCGAGTTCTACCTTCGTCCAGCATGACTTTAAACTGCATTCTAGTCCGACGGCCAGCCGTTATGACCAACTCGAACTACGAGGAATTTGATCCATGTCAAGGCATGGTACGTAGGAACCATCCCAGAGGCTCAATCCCATCTCCCATCGGACCAAGGTCCTTCATTTACGCCGGTTCACCGACACCCACTGCCCGTCGTTTATTCACGTCAGGGTTCATTACCGTCCTGCATGACGTTAAACTGTATTCCATCAATCCTTTGAACTACGAGGTCTTTGATCTGTGTCAAGGCATGGTACGTAGGAAGCCTCCTCGAGGTTCAAGCCCATCTCTCATTGGACCAAGGTCCACCTTCACATCGGTTTGCTGACGATGCCCATCGGACCAAGGTCCACCCTCATGCCGGTTCACCGGCACCATCCCAAACTATGCGGACTTTGATTCCCTACCATGGGGATACGTAGGAAGCCCCTTTAAGGCTCAAGCCCAACTTCACCATCCCCCTTGCGATGGTTCCTTTCCATTCCACCCTCCACTTCATTCATCCATCCACCATCCACCCCGATCCTTGCCCGAACCATCACATCCCGGTGAGACCGTGTCAGTACGCTCCTCTCCACAGTCGCCCATGGGCTGAACCCGGTATCAGCATCCCTTCAAGGGAAATCCCTCAATCCGATCTATTTTAGATAATGCTCTGATCGGGCTGATCCTTCTCCGCTGGACGTTAAACCTGCGGCGTACCCTGTGTTAAACACGGGAAGCTGAGGAAAACCTCAGATATGTGTCTATGGCATATAATTCCCCACGCTCGATGTGGGATACCTCGGGCTTCCACGCCCTCGATAATCCCTATGATTAGGTATAATAGACAAACATGCCAGGTTCCCCAGCATCCAGACACGCTACTGATGCCTCAACGTGACTACTCCCCCGACTGAAGGTTGCTTCCCTGACCGGACCCTTTGGAATGTCTCGACAGAAGCAGTGTAATTAACCAGCATCCATGGAAACATGGCACTGGGAAGAGTTTCACAAACTACGTATTAAATCTATGAGGGAGACCCGGACTAGGTGATGAGTTCTGAGGAGGAATCCACAGAAGGAAGAACTGACATCCCATCATCCCATTTCGATCAAGGAGCAGATGCCCCTGAATAAGGAGCGAATGTCACCCACCTCTGGAAAGTGGGAATGCGGGGAAACAAGCGCAGTGCGTCCTCCTCCATGGACGGACGGATGCGCACCGCCCCGGCGAAAGCATCGAAAACAGTTGCCCTTCGTTTTCACCTAAAAAACTTGATGCTAATCCCGGACTCATTTGTTGGATGCTCCTCCTCCGGGAGTTTGACATTGAGATTAGAGATAATAGAGGAGTGTAAAATGTGGTAGCTGGCCACATTAGTTGGATTTACTCACCATTGTACCATCATGTTGACTCACCCCTCCCCATTGGAGAATTCTTCCCTCATGAGAACATTTGTGATGTTGTGGACCTTACCCCCTGGTATTCAGACATTGTGAATTTTCTATCAACATCTAGGGTCCCCGCTAATTTCATCACTTCACAATCCCATATACTTAATAATGATTCTCATTGGTACATTTGGGATAACCCATATTTTTAGAGAATTTGAGGTGACCAAGTAGTTCATCGATGTTTCCCTGACTATGAGTTCACCTCTATTTTTTCCTTCTTCCACACTTTGGATTATGGGGGTCACTTTGGATCTCAACGTACATCTCAAAAGGTACTTGAATTAGGTCATTATTGGCCAACATTGTATAGAGATTCCCATCATTTTTGTTATTCATGTACTAGATTTCAATTCATGGGGAATATCTCAAATAGGAATGAAATGCCCCAATAGCCCATGTTATTTTGTGATATCTTTGATGCATGGGGAATTTAATTCTTGGAGGCCTTTCCAAATTCATTTGTTTTTGTGTACATATTATTGGTTGTTGAATATGTATCTAAATGGGTGGAAGTAAATTCCACCAGGATCAATGACTCTCAAGTTGTTGTTCATTTTGTGAGGTCCCAAATTTTCAGTAGGTTTGGTTTACCAAGATTCATCATTAGTGATCAAGGTTCACATTTTGTAAATTGCAACATGAAAAATTTTCTTCGTAAGTATGGGGTTGTTTATAAAGTCTCTACATAATATCACCTCCAAACTAACAGACAAGTAGAAATCTCAAATTGGTAAGTTAAGCGAATCTTGAAGAAAACATTACAAACCAATAGGAAATATTGGAGTTTGCACTTGGATGATGCACTTTGGGCATATTGTAAAACTTTTAAAACCCCAATTATAATGTCACCATATATGATTTTTTTTAGAAATGCTTATCACCTTCTATTGTAGGTAGAACACCATGTATATTGGGTTTTTAAACAATGTAATTTGAATCTTTCAGATGTAGGTGAGCATAGGAAGCTGTATATTCGAGAGTTGGAATAAATTTGACGTGGTTCATATGAGAACTCTCAGATCTATAAAGAGAAGAACAATGCTATCCATGATAGCATAATTCATCAGTGGAAGTTTCATATTTGTGAGAAGGTTCTCATGTATAATTCCAGGCTAAAACTCCACCCAGGTAAGCATTATTCTCGATGGCTTTGTCTTCATACCATTATTGATCTTTACCCTTTTGGTGCTATAAAGGTTTTTCATGATAAGAGTGGATAGAGGATTACAGTCAATAGGAAGAGTCTCAAACACTTCTATGAGGATTCTCTAAAGCATCTCATGGAGGAAATCCAACTGATAGATTCCACATATGACACCACTTAGCAGGTTGTCCCTTCTCCCTACCTTTATTTACTTGTCTATTTTTTTAAAATAATTTCATTGAGATCAATGTAACTTTTAGGTGTGGGGGAGGGTGACATATCATATTTAGGAATAAAAAAACCAAAAAAAACAAAAAAACAAAAAAACAAAAATGTGTATTTATTTTCGATTTGTTTTTCCTTTATTTTATGTTTTTAGATAAAAAATTAACTTAAAAATAATATACAAAGTCATTTTTCATTATTGAGTTGATTGTGTGGAAAATTATATTGTTTTTGGAAAAAAAATTCAAATGAATGTTGATATGGAATATTTTTATAGAAGTTTTATTTTCAAATCATTCATATGTTTTTAATGTATTTTTTAATCCCATGCCTCATTAACACTGATAAATATTTTAATCCCTTACCCGATAGACATTCTAAGCCCTTTAATGCATATTATTCCTTTTAATAAGTTTCTTGAGATTCTCAGGTAATGTTGAGAAACGATAACATTCGTTGATTCAGTTTGAATCCATAAGATTCAAGTATGCTACATTCATGATATAGGCAATCATTGATTGAAAATATCTTTGTACAATTATCCTCTATTTTTGGACACCTTTACATTTTATCCTTCTTAATCCTTAGAGACCATGAAATGCCTATTAGGTAGACACATTACAAGATAATTTATCCCTACCTACCCATATCTTGTGTATATTCTTGTGTTATTTTCAGCAAGTGTCAGAGATTGGGTGTTTCTTTGAGAATTTTGGGAAGAGAATCATTTTGATGGGTTAATATAAAGGGTGCCTACATTTTCCTTGTATAGTGGATTCAAAATACATATTGAATCATTTTATTATACATGTTTCCCTCTTTATCTCAAAAAATACTTAAAAAATATAGTTATGTATATCTAAAGAAGAAAACACACAAAACAAAATATTAAAATAGAGAAAAGAGGATGTTTACCCATTATTATTCATCACTTGGTTGTGACCCACACAAATGGATAATGGGGATAGTGAGTGGAAGGTAATAAAATTTGTGAGGGGTTGAGTGTGTACATTCATTGTGAACACTTGATGAATTTTGACATGTTTTGTACATAAGAGATTAATCACTCCTCTTTAGACTCAGATTTTTAAACATTATATCACTAACCCTTGAACCTCAGAACAACCTTTTGGAAGTCCTCTTGAGTATCACAATAGTTTCTACCAGTAAAGAACTTGGAATCTTTGAAATCATATGGTAAGATCGCATGAACTCTGAGAAAATATCATAACTCTACTTTTATATGTTCCTTGAGTGAAGAGAAAAAATTTCTAGGTGAGGTAGGTTGCGACATGTTGCATGGGTGAACAAATGAAGTTGAACAAATTTGAATGTGAGAGAAGTAAAATGATATGAAAATGGATTCCATAAAAGAGACATGATGAATTTCATTTCAAAATAATCTTGTATGTTTTCACACCTTTGATTTAGTAATGGTACATTATTAGGATATTATACATTTCTCATTAGTGCAAATTTTTAGGTGTGGGTGTGTGATCACATTGTGACTCACTGATTCATTTTCACCCATACACCATTGTGCTAAACTTATTTTGTATTGAAAATTATAAAAATAATAAAAAAATTCACTTCATGTTTGATTCCATTATTTTGTATTTATCACTATTAAAAATAGAAATGTTACTTGTTTTTATTATCTAAATGTAGGAGGAGATGACTTTGAGGGCCCATGATGAAGTGGAAGAAAAATGGGCCAAAATTGCAAAGATCCATGAAGACATGTCCATTGTTGTGCATTTTTAGAATCTTTTGTGCATATAAATGGGATAATATTTTGTTTTATGGTTCATAATTTAATTGGATACAACTCTTATAAAGTAACCAAATCCCAATTATTCCATAAAGGGGCCCAATCGACCAAATCTGTCTAGAACACCGAATCTACACGAAGTCAAAAGTGGCATTCTGTAATCTATCCATATCATTGGATCCACTTGTCCAAATGATTTCCAACATTTGGTGGAGATATTCAGGAAGTGGGGATACAGCTTTTCAGTTTTGTAAAATGTGATATTCTACTGTCTAATGGCCTGAATGCATGGGGAAATTGGTTTTAAGAAATCTCAGTGCCCAAAACCACCTTCAAATTTTTCTATAAAATAGAACCTTGGGCTCCCCATTTGGGAGTTCGAACAAGAGGAAAGGTGATTCTATTTTGGAGTCCCAAAAGAGTCCTCCCACCACTATTTAAAGTTCTAGAATCCATTGGAAGTTCTACCTCAACATCTTTCTCTTTCTCCCCTCCCATGGGTTTCTAAACCCCTTGTGATCACTCGGGGAGGAACATGTTGTAAATCTTAAGCATAATGTTGTAATATTTTGATTTTATTTTTAATTCTATGTTTTTTTGTTGTTTTTATTCATCCTATATTTTTATTTAATTTATATATGCATTGGTACATCATGCTTGAGTCATATGATCATGCTTGGGAGAACCCATTCATGTGATGTTTTACACACTGTTCCCCACTTCTTCTTCACCATTTCCATTGTAGTGTTTATGTGGTTCATATATTTTAATTTAACTCACATAAAAACTACCATTTCCATGTACTTTAAATTCATGTCAACGCATTGAAATAGGATAAAAACCTGGAAAGTTTATGGATTTCTTTGTGTGTTTCCTTAGTAAGTTTTGGTTATGAAGTCGAACACAAATCACTCAATCATAGGCGGTATCTGGTGAATCAATGGGTGTTTCAGACTGAACCATAGGCGGTATCCTAGTATAAACTTAGAAACATTCTAGTTCTAGGTGTTACAAACAATGTATTTAAAAATCGTAACCATGTCTCTTGAATCAATGAAGGATGAGCAACATGATATTTCCCTGGGTTGATCTAACATTATCAAATATGTCAATTTTTTATTTCTAGTATTGTTTTATTTTATGTGATTTATTCATAAAATAACAAAACCCAAATTCCATACAATCTAGTTCCCGCTTTTCTTAATCAAAACTTTATTTTAAAATTAATGATCTACGGCTCCGTCAAGAGACGACCTAGAGTTCCTGCTATACTGTAGAAATTCTAGTAATAAAACTAAACTAATTTGACGCATTCGACAGTGTGTCCACCTAGACATTTCTTATCCTATTTTACCATGGGTGTATTCCTTAGACTCGGTTAGATCACACTATTATGGAATGCCTTGGATGATGATCCTTGGATTACACTCTTACCCCTAATCCAGGCCATAATTACTACTAAGTTGGAAACCCTTGAGGTCTTGGTTGCTTTATTCATTTCCTTGGAACCCTTACATTATTAATCTCAATACAGGTTTCCTTGTTAAATCTTGGAAAATTTTCTATTACTATCATGAGGTGATTTTAGAGCTGGATATGCCTCGCATGAATTAATTATATTAACCATAAATTATTTAATTAATGAACTAGTTACATGTTGAGACACCAACCGAGGGATAAAGTGGGTACTTTGGTATTTATATTACTATAATTATATAATTTTATACATGCATGCTTGAACACTATTACAATTTATACTGCACAGACAAGATGTTATAGAAACCATTAGTGGTGGAATATTGAGATTTATCTCACACCTTATTTAGGTTACATTGGTACCTAGGTAGTATATATGTATAAAGGTGATGACAAAGGGAAGTTTGTCACTTCAGACACTTGATTTCTTGTTGTTTATGATGGAGTTAGTAGCAAATAACTGAACTAGATCTCAGGATGTTGGGGGTAGTTTTTAGTTTTTTTTACTAATTTTCTATAGCATCCTTGTCTATTTATTTTTACCCATATTATCCATATTTATAGATAAATAAAATATCATCATCATCTTTTTTATGTTATATCAGTTTTTTGAGTCCTTTCAGTTATTTACTATTCATGTCTACTTCTATTGTGTCATCTGTTTAATTATACTACTTCCACTATTTACCTATGTTCCTTACTTGAGCCTTTATACTACACACTGGTAATGAAGTAATAGTCTCCCCACAGACACACACTAGTCCCTCACTACTATTCGGCAGCTTCTAGCATTCTGGGAGATGCTCTTGATTCCATGTGGCCAACTGGGTTTGGGGAACTTCTAAGTGGAATCTAGGTATAGTATGTCACAAAGTGGTATCAAAGTGGTTACTTTTTTGATTTATTATTTGGATAAAATATATTTAAGATTATGAATTCTTGGAAATTGGTCATAAGTTATGCTTTGGCATCGCGAACCCATGTTTGGGGTAAAGGCTAAGTTTCCTGAATTATAATTGTTGTTATTCTTTTTCTGATTACAATTGATATCATTTCACTGTTGGGTGAATCACATGATATATGGTGTTGTTAATTAATATTATATATGAGATTTAATTTCACCTTTTTCCTAATGATATAAGGGAAAGGATCATTGTTGCATGCATCTTCATAGGCACCTAGAATTTACATGTCATGCTTATTACCATGCCATATAAGTGAATTTCACTACTTTCATTGCTTGATATGCATGTGATTTTTCAATGAGACTTATTTGTATATATATTCTTGTACTAATTTATGGTTTTTATTGAGTGATTTTTGTTTTCAATTCATAAGGTGTATGGGCCCTTGTGGGTTGGAATGAGAAATTTATTGAGTCAAGCCATTAGATTAAAATCAAATGGGTGTCTCTTTTAGTGATAAGGTGTATGAGCCCTGATTCACTAGGAATGTATATCCATTATATATGAACCATGATACATATAGATAATTAAATGAAAATTGAAAAGTGAAACATGATTGTTTTAAAATGAAATGGTTTCCAGTAAATGATGATGAATGGTATGGTTGACCCTTCATCTACTGGAACCCCTATAATTTATACTTGAGCACTTACCAATACATGGAATTATAAGTGGGTAGTTAGGGAAGTATTCCATGGGTAGTGAGGTTTTATTATTATCTTATTCTATTATTATTTCTATCTATCTACTTCAAATCTTGTTTTGAGGTGTGTGCTTAGAATTTGTAGACCAATGCCACCACGACGTCCTCATGTCATGCTTCAGGAGGGTGGAGATGATCATGTTGTAAACATGGTGGGCCTTGAGACACCAGTATTACCTCTAGGAGTTCCACATAAGGAACAAAATACTATACCTAATTTGGGAATTGGAACTTAGTTATTTGGTAGTTTCTTGTTTTTGATGCATTCCATGAAAGGTACTTTCTGACCCACATCCACAATAGTTGATCTGACTTGCGAGTTCTAGCATCCTCTTACTCCTACCATCTTAGGGGATGGTAGTACATAGGCCACTGAGTCTTGGGTAGAGGCCACCTTGTCTGTATTTGATCATCTGGAGATTTCTTTGGAGGTATAGGGTCAAGCTTACTACTTACATGATGCATTATTTGGCCAAGAACCAGTGGGATGTAATTACCCAAGATGGTCTCCCTCAAGGCATGGTATAAGATGATTTCCATACTTCTTTATATGATTACTTCTTTCCTTGGATGTTGAGAGCTGATTGAGTAAGAGATTTCATGTATATCAAGTAGGGTTCTGTGTTAGTTATGGATTATTTAGTGTGTTTCACTGAGTTACAGTGTTTTTCACTGATTCTAGCTGATTATGAGATTTCTTGTGTTAGAAATTTCAATGATGGGATTTAGTATGCCATCTATACTCAGGTGAATTTATTCCACCTACCAATTTTATCTAAAATTTACAATCAGTCTCTTATCCCTGAGCACAACCTGAGGGATGGTTATAGTACCGAGCATAGAGGACCACTACCGTCGTAGGCCAATGGTTCTTATGGTAGTATAATGTGATCTCTTGAGGTTTATTTTCAAGTAAGTGGTAGCCAAAGTAAATGTTCTAGTAGCTCCATGATGTTTCATTAATGTGGATGACAGGGGAACCTAAATCCTTAGTGTGATAGAGACCCTTTGGGGTGTCGGGCTTGCGGTCATATGGGGAATATTTAGAGACTCAGTCGTACCTTTCCATCATCTTTTAGTGGAAAAGGTTCTCACCAGCTCCACCTTCCAGAGTAAGTTATTTTATTCCATGTCAGGAGGGAGTTAGAGTAGCATTATAAGGAGTGGCTGAGGAGGTGGTCATGGCCATAATAGCTAGATTCCTGATCGACAGTAGTTCCAACAAAGTAGTTTGGATTGTGGTAATCCAGCTATTGTATGGGGTCATGGATCAGGTCAATTGCATGAATTACAGTCAATACCAAAGGATTTGGCCACATGACCATCTGTAGTACAAGGTACTATTGTAGTGTCCTCCACTATAGTACCTACTTTATTTGATATAGTTGTTTCTAAATATTTCATCTCTTTATCTATCATGGAAATCCTTGGGCTAGAAATAAAGTTCTTCTATGGTGTAATGAACCTAGATACACCATTGGGAGTATAGTAAGAGGGCATACACCAATGTAGGGACAGTACCCTTGAGGTATGTAGTTACCCTTTATTATGGTAGCTCTTTCTTCTCAAGATGATGGGCTTTGATGTCATTCTAGGGATGGATTGGTTTGTTTTATATCATGCCTTTGTAGACTGCTATCACTAAAGGTTTTCATTTACATTACCAGACGGCATAAGTTATCTACACAAGGGTGAGTTGGATGTACATGTTAGTAGAGCTAGACAATAGCATCATGGGATAGTTGGAGTGACTACCTAGATTTCCAATCTCTTCATGGAGGATCATGGATTATTTCAGGCTGAATTCCCTTTAGTAGTAGATCATTTTAGGGATTTTGTTTCTAAAAATTTTTCTGGATTACCTCCTAAGAGAGAGGTAGATTTTATGATTGAGATAATTCTAGGAGAAACTATAGTTTCCATTCATCCATACCGGATGAAACCTACTAATCTCAAATAGATCAAGTGGTAGTTAGAGGACTTGGAGTCAAAAGGTTTTATACGGCCTAACACTTCATCCTGGGGTTTTCCCATGCTTTTCACCAAGAAGGAAGATGGAACCCTTTGTCTATGCCTAGATTATAGACAGTTGAACTAGATTATGGTCAGGAACTGGTATCCACTACCTTGAATAGATGATCTCTTGGACCATCACTGAGGAGATAGAGTGTTTTTAAAGATCTACCTGAGATTGGGCTATCATCAGGTGACAGTTAGGACATTAGACATATCATGCACGACATTCCATAGTAGGTATGGTTTATATGAGTACCTTATTATGTTGTTCAGTATCAGGAATGTGCCTTCTATTTTCAAGGCTCTAATGAATAGGGTGTTACATACCTATCTGGATTCATTTGTCATGGTATTTTTGGATAACATCTTGGTGTATTCTCACACTCGTAGAAACCATTCTAAGCACCATGAGATTGTTTTGAGTACATTGAGATAGAATATGATTAATGGAAATCTTGCTAAGTTCCACTTCCATATCAACAAAGTTCACTTATTAGTTCATATTATCTCAGAATAAGGAGTCTCTATTGACCAATAAAGGGTTAGTTATGTGGTTTTCTGAGAGAAACCCAAGAACATGTTTGATATATGGAGTTTATTGGGGATGGATGGATATTACAGGAATTTCATAAGTAACTTATCATGCCTTTCTTCACCTATTACTAGTCTTACAAAGAAGAGTGTTAAGATTATTTGGTTAGAAGAGTGTGAGAAATATTTTCTGGAGATGAAAGGGAGGCATGAATCGTCATATATTTTGACTCTTTGAGAGCTTGGAAGAGGTTATAAAGTGTTCTATGATGCATCAGGCATTAGACTAGGATCTTTTTTGATATATTAAGATAGAGTCATTGTTTATAGATCTAATTGGTCGAGGCCTCATGAGAGAAATTACCTGAATCACAACCTTGATCTAGTAATAGTTTTTCATGCCTTACATCGCTGGTGACACTATCTTTCGGGTGAACGCTTTATGGTATATACAGACCATAAGAGAATTAAGTATATATTAACACAGTGTGACTTGAATATTAGATAGAGAAGATGGGTTAAATATCTTTAGTACTTCAATTTTGATCTTGTCTATATTCCTGGGAAGGGAAATTTAGTTACGGATGCACTGATTCAAAAAACTCAGGCACATACCATATAATAATCCAATGATGACTGGAAATTAATGGCCTTATTTTCTAAGATGCATTTGGAGTTTCATGATATTCATGATAATTCAGATCTCTCATCCTTGATAGTTACCTCTTTTCTCTATAAGAAGGTGAAGATCAGGCAATTTTCAGATCCTGAGGGCTTGGTTCTCTCTGAGTTTATTTCAGAAGCTGCCCCACCTCTAGATTTTCTATAGATAGAGACAACTTCCTGTGTATTCATGGATGTTTCTAGGGTCCAATAGATATGAGATATGAATTGATGCAGGAGTCCCATTCTTCGTAGTGGGTAGTTCATCTAGGCATCACTAAAATTTATTGATACATGTGACACCAGTATTGGTGTCCTAGGATGAAGCATCAAATAATAGGCTTTATCACTAGGTGTTCCACGTGTCAGCAGGTGAAGGTGGAGAATCAGAGACCCGCAAGATTATTACATAAACTTTCAATTCCTAAATGGTAATGTGAAGATGTTTCCATGGAATTTTTATTCATCTTACCAAGGTCTCTTTGAGGTAGTGACATTATATGGGTAGTCTTTGACTGACTGAAAAAAATAGATCACTTCATTCATATTAGAGAGACTTTCTCAGTTAATGAGCTGGGAAGATTGTATGTTCATGAGATCCTCTGACTACATGAAATCCCTTGAACTATAATTTTAGATAGGGATTCTTGTTTCATTTCACAGTCCTAGAAAGGGTTGTAGAAGGCTATGGGTACACAGATGCTTCTTAGCATGACCTTTCACCCTTAGACTGATGGATAGTCGAAAAAGACAATACATGTTTTAGGTTATATGATCTAGCGATGCAATCTTAATTTTGTATATTCTTGGTATAATCATATCCCTCTCATCAATTTCACCTATATTAATAGCTTTCATGAGATAATTCAGATGGATCATTTTGATGCCTTATATGCTAGATTGTTCTGTTCACCCCTATGATAGATAAAGATCAGAGAGGAAACCCTACTAGGTACTTGTCTCATACAGGATACTTCAGAGTAGGTTAAGCTTATCAGGAATCATTTGCCTACTACTCAGTCTAGATAGAAATTTTATGTCGATCACCATAGACGACCTCTAGAGTTCGGGTTTTGGGATCATGTTTTCCTCTGGGTATCACCTAGGCTAAGGCAACGAAGGATATGTAGGCAAGTAAAGGTGTATTCTTATTATGTAGGGCCATTTGAGATACTAGAGAGAGTCAGGTCGGTAGCCTATTGGTTTCTACTACCTCAGAGGTACCATTCCATGCATGATGTCTTCCATATTTCATATCTTCCCCATTACCATGCCGACCTATATCATACTTTTTATCCTGAGAAAGTTGAGCTAGATGTTGATGCTTCTTTTGAGTAGTATTCTATACATATCATTGAATGGATCATGAATTTTATCTGAGGTTGGTTTGTCCCTATAGTATATATTCTATAGTAGCACAACCATGTGTAGGATAAGACTTGGGAGTAGGTTGTCGATGTACATGACCAGTGGCTAGATTTGTTCTCAAATAGTGTTTCTTTACCCTTAAAAGGTGAAGTTGAGGACGATTTCCTTTAAGGGGGCAATAATATAAGAACTTGGTTTTTTTACTTAGGTATGGATCATTTTAATTTTGGTCTAATTCTCTTTTATGGACCTAATATGGATGCTTAATGAGTTTGTGAAGGTCTCAGGGGTGTATGAGGATTGTCTAGAGTTCAAAACCCCAATCAATGGGAGAAAATAGTCTATCGCATGGTTAGAGTAAACCATGTGGGGAAGACCATATAATATTTTTAACCATGCGGTGATGGACAATGATTAGTAGGAGGACATATGGTTCGATTTAACCATGTGATTTGGGGTGAATGACTGTAAAAAAATTGTAGAAAAAAATTATAGAGGTGATTCATATAGTTGGAGAACAATTTCCCTAATGGTGCTACCAAACCGTGTGGGCTCCCCTTCCTAGAGCTGACCATGAATGATTGGTTCATGGTTTGGCTAACCATGCAGCCAAATCATGTGAAGGCCAAATTTGGGTGATTTTATGGTTTTTCCCTTAATGGATTAATTAAATAAAATACTCCTCTAACTTTTCTCTCCATTGGACAAAAAAAATCCATTTTTCTCTCTTATGAATCCTATAATCCATCTATTCTAGGGTTTGAGATCGATAATCCATTCGGAGTCTGATTTGATTGTCGTTCACCTCGTTGGATCCACACAGGTATGTTCTCGACTACTTTTAATATTAATTGTTATTATTCCTATCAAATACTCTATTTATATGTAGGATCATATGCCCTATTTTTACAACATTGATCTATTCTTTAGATATCTTCCAATCAATGCCAAACTAGAGGCTGATACTAGAGGAGAAGAGTCGTATGAGTATGAGTTAAGTGTTCTATAACTCACTCCTCAAGATTCATCATTTTATAAATTATCATGTGGGTGCACTAATTTCATCAAGCATCACATGTTAAATTAATATGCCTTTCTTATAGTCATAAAAATTGTGTTTTAAGACCTATTCTATATATGTCATTCATTGTTAGTGGTTACGCCCACAACGCTGATAAACCCATGTAGGATATTTTTTATAACTCTCCTTTTTGAGCTTTGACATTTGTGTATATCCCATCGTTCGGGTGTTCTTGAGCTTGACCGTTATAATGGTAAAACTTTCTATATTAAATGACTATTTAATTGACCAATGGATAGTACCATGTTTAATTTCTACTTGACTTTACTAAGGTAAGTGCTTCATCTTGATTAATCATTGTTAACTGGTAAGTTGGCATGTTTATTGTATGTATATGACTTTTATAAGTTTATATTAAATTAACTGAATGTGGCTACTAATCCTTAGCACATAATTTTTATGTTATGAAAGGTAAATGAGAGAACTGAGTAATTAAATATGAAATGTCTTAAATGGTTGCATACCCCTTGGCCATGTCATAGTAATGAAAGGTAAGGCTTGGACCTTTGATTTATTAAATAGTATGATTAATACTTGGATTAATTAAATAAAATAATTAATTATTAGGTTCCTTATATATAGACCTTGACATACTTATTGTAATGGTTTTACTTGTTCTCACCTTGGATTCTTGAGGGAATGCCTTGAGCACTCAAGGACACCATTGCAATTCAAGGATGATTATTTCCTTAGTTGATACCGACCTTGAAACCCGATCCTCTTATATCAATGGATGAATAGTATGACACCATAGGATCTATCCTTTATTATTATAGGATTACTTGAATACACTCCTTGGATCTAGTTTGGATTCTACAGACATGAGGTGCCTTGGTTATATCCTCGGTCCTAACCATTGCTTATCTTGTTCTACCTTGAATGTATTCCTTGGACTTTGTTAGATCAAACTATTGTGGAATGACTTGGATGATGCTCTTTGGATTACACTCTTATCCTTGAGCAAAGATGCAGTTACTATTGATTTGGAGACCCTTGTGATACCAGTTTCCTTATTCATTTACTTGGAACCCTTCCATTATTTATCTAAATAAAGGTTTCCTTGTTACATCTTGGAAACTTTTCTATTACTATCACGAGGTGATTTTAATGACGGATATGCACCACATGAATTAGATATATAAACTATAACTTAATTAATTAATAAACTGCTTATATATTCAGATACCATTCAAGGGATTAAGTAGGTACTTGGTTATTTACATTACTATACTGCATTACTTTTATATATGCTTGCTTACACACTGTTACAATTTATATTACCTAGATAAGATGTTATAGACACCATTGGTTGTGGCCTGTTGAGATTTATCTTTCACCTTATCCAGTAATTATTAGTACTTGGGGAGAGTATATGTATGTAGGTGTTGAAAAATGGATGTGTGTCACTTTAGAAACTTGATAGCTTGTTGCTTAGAATGGATCTTGTAGCTGATGATTGATTTGGATCTTGGGATGGGATAGTTTTTTATTTATTTTTGAAACTTTTGTATAGAATCTTTGTCTTCTTCTTTTTATCCATGTTTTCCAGCTTTATATATACATGATATATCATCATCACCTTTTGTATGTTATATCAATTGTTTCAGTTGTTTATTATTCCTTTCTAATTCTATTATGCCATCTATTTAATTATAATACTTCTTCTTCCTTACTTGATATACTATGATACACTCTGGTAATGAGGGTATAGTCTCCCCATGGACACACACCAGGACCTCTCTACTATTTAGTAGCCTCTAGAATTCAGGGATATGCGCTAGAGGCCATGTGGCCAACTGGGCTTGGGTCACTTCTAAGTGGCATCAGGTTATAGGATGTCATAATCTTTAGCAGTCATAATAGGGCTCTAAAACCTTTAAAAATGAATAAAAAGGGGGATTGGAACTTAAAAATCAAATCTTCCTACTTCCTGAAAAAAATGACAAAGATTCAGGTGCAAATCCGTACTTCTAAGTCGTTGCACCATAATCTGAGAGTGATCGTCGTTAAGATTAGAGATTGGTAGTGCATCCTCTCCTTAGATTCACTTTAGTTCATCAATCACTCCAAAGTGGGGGATATGTCTCCTCCTCTCTACCATGAACACAAAAAGGGGGGTTATTTAGTTTTTATTAAATGAATAAACCTTCATTTAACATCCCACAAATGACTCGCCTCCAACCCAATACTCAACCCTAAAAAATTTTATATCATTCCTAGGGTAAACCACATGTCTTGAACTCAACCAAAACCTATAATTTATAATTTGAGACTCTTAATGAGAGTTATTCCATGTTTCTAGAGAAACTATTTGTGCATGATATAATATATTTATAATATCACCGCATCGAGTCTTTCCAGGCCCCAGAATCCCATGTCCACTCAGTGCATGGATTCAAAAAAATTCCTAGAAATATTATGAAGTCTTACACATTAAAAACTAAGTCAATAAATCCTCCACACCTTTAGTATTTTCATCCTCAAAAAGATAAATCCATGGTAGAAAGAGTAAAATTAATCTCTCCACTAGAACTCCTATGCTAGTAGGCTCACTAAGGGTTCCCATGCTGCCTACCAGCAATCACTTAGGGGAACCAAAAGTTCCAAAACACACCCAATGTTCATATATAACTAGAATAAAAATCATGAAACTAATGGGAACATGTATCCTTAGCTACGATAGGTTGTTTACACCAAGCACCATAGTCCATCTACAGTCATAAGGTCTAGTGTCACACCACCTTTCTAACCTAATACAAATACTAACGTAACCTGACAGTTCTCATCTAACCCTAGATGAAATGGACAACATTATTCTCAATTTTCTTTCATTAAAAGCTAATTTCAAGCATGTGAGGGTACCAATGAACAACATAGGGCTAACCAAGTGTAAACATTAGGTCTTACAGGGCCCTTCATTTTCAAACCTCGAAATTCCACCCCATAAGGGGAAAAACAACTAAGAATGGATGGTAGGAAACCAATCCACAATGAGGACACATTGTAGGGTATAACTCTACCACTAAGGAACAATTCTATGCAACTCCCCTCACTAGATCCGCCAAGCAAACGGTTCGAGTAAAAAAGGCTCTACTGGAGACGTCATGGCCTTCTTTGAAACTCCAGCATACAAACACACCCTGTAAAAACAATTCAAAGGAACTCATCTACCACACCTCACCACTATATACATTGAGAAGCACTAACTCGCTCTCACAGTTTTATTCATGTCACAAAAACATATCTCAGTTAGGGTAGTATCCCTCTTCCTCTTGCATCTAAAAATATATCGAAGATCCCCAACATTGTGTTATATCGATGCCCCATGTCACCATGTAAAAAGTGTACCTCTATTCATTCTTAGATCCTCTAATTCAAAGGCCTCGGAAACCTGTAGTTGTCCTCACCCCGTCCTCCAGCACCCTAAACCTAGCATGGGACCACCTGGGGTTAGTGGTGGAAACATCTCATACCATATGCCACCTCCTACTAATAACCCCTCTCCTCTTCTATATTCTTTATTATGTGGTACTCTATGATCTAAATGTTTCCTATTCCAAGGAATTCCATCAACTAGGTCCCTCTCAGCAGATCAATGAGTTGAAAAATCTCACGTAAGATGTTCCCAACCATTTAAAGTATAAAATTGCATCTCTAATGGTTGACCAGGTCAAAACACAACTCTTAAACTATATATCCATGTTCCTGAGTATGAGTATGGGTATGACTCCTATGCTGAGATCTCATCGGTTGTTGTCTACCAATTACTATAGACAAATCATCCCCACTATCACCATTGCTGGACACATCTGCTTGACCCTTTTCTAGGAATCTCTATACCACCAGAGCTCTCTCCAACACTCCTGTATAAGAGGGAAGGCATAAGGAGACCACAACTACTCAGATGTCTCCGCAGAGGCCCTTCTCAAAGTTCCATGCTCTGAAAAATAGATCCAAAACCATATCCATGGAGTATCAAGAAAATTTTATGAACCTCTCTGAATACTCTTCCACAAACATGCTACCCTAAAAAAGTTATAGAAGATCCTGGATATGCAATAATCTCAATGTGGATGGATAGAAATATTCCCTAAATATCCACTCAAACTCCACCTAAGTGAGCATTGTATCATCATGGTTCTACATCTCTAGACTCTACAATCACCTAGTTGAGCCCTATATAAGACTCACCTCTAGGACCACCAAATTATCGGGAGGTGTCCTCACAAGGCTAAAAATGTGTGTGAATACCTCAAGGGTGTCATTGGATACCTGGGGTTTGGATCACCCTGATATCTAAGAGGTTTTTGCCTCTATAACTCATGAAGCACACTCAACCTACGTGCATCCTCGGTATGAACTACCAGCACAACCTACTACTCAATGGGTAGTGGCTCAGCAAGTGGACCATCTAGAGGTACTACCTAAGGACTGGGTCCTTAAAATAAATCCTCATAATGAGGTAGATCATCATCACAATCCCTCCATGGAACCTTGTATGGTTGTTTTCATAGTCGTATACTGAAATAGAATCAAGATACACCATAGACAAAGTGTATATCTTGGGATATGATCAAGAAGGACATAGAACCCACAACCCAATCCTATATGATGCATGTAAAAACATTTACATATGACCAGTCCACTAATGTACTAAGTTAATAAGCAGGTTATCAAAGTCTTGGTGAATGGATAGGTTGGCTGCTGTACAAACGCTGGATTCCCTAGCCTAAAATATGAACTTAAAACACTTAACCATTGTTTCTATGAAACAAAAACCAAACTCATGATATTGTGGTTGGAAAGTGGAACCCACTTTGATACCACTCTATCATGACCCAACCCAGTAGATATTGATCCACAACCACCCCAATCTCGCCTCCAATAGGCCAGAGGATAACATCTAGAACTGGGTAGATTTTTCACACAAATAAGAGGCCTTAGCCTATGGTACCTATATGTATGCACCCAAAAACATCTCCATGAAATAATGGAAATATAAAATAACTAAAAAAGAAATGCATGCATACATCTATCCCACAACTATAGTACAACATAAGTATTAAAAGTAAAAAAATTCAAAATAAAATCCCACCAAAATCTTTAAAAGCATCTAGACTTATCAAAAGTTGGAGATAACTATCAAATGAAATTGTTGGAATGATCCTTGTCTAAGCACGGACAAACTCCTAGGTTGGTCTGATCACAGCTTCGTTGGATCTGGTTCCTCCTGAGACTATGTTGAAAGGCATGTCATCTATATAAGACACAACATTTATGGTCAAATCCCATATCGGGGTGAGTATAACAATACCCAATAGGCACCCCAAAACCCAAAAGAAAATGAAGAAACTAAAAGGAAACATTATGCTTGACCCAGCTAGAGGAAACCCAAATGAGAGAAAAACCCCATCTCGAACCCATACTTGACTATACACAACTAGTCAACTCAGTACACATGGGGTGTCATCCAAGACATGTGACTAAAATGAAAGGAATTCTAGAATCAACCAGATACACTCGTCTTAGACTCCAAGTCTCAAGATGTTATGACCTCATTACTAGCTACATGATTCCACTTGAGGCTCAAAAGAAACACTCATCTTGGATAACACACTCTATGAGCTCATACATCCCAAATGGAACCCATTCGAGAGATACACTCCATTGGAAAAAACTCCAATATCCTTGATGGTATGTTTGAGAAAACACAATCCATTGAGAATAACTCTTTAGGTCCAACTCCAGTGCCCAACACCAGAGGTCCTATCACTAATTTATTTCACCCTGTGCAAGATCATATAAACCCTAAGAAGATAGGCCCTCCTCTCACCATAGAACATAAATGAGGGATCACTACTCCATCCTATGCACCATGTGATACCTCTAAGAGAGAGAAATGATGAACCCACACTTCACTGTCACCCTATAGAAGAGGGAGTACTATCTCTTAACCATTCTATGAAACCTCTATAGTACTAATCAGGAAAGGCTCGCACCTCATTCTGTCGAGGGAGAACTAACTCCTAACTAGGTATTGTGCATAAAAAGTAGAGGGCATGATCTTTATAACTATGATCCATAGTCAAGGGAGCTCCAAATCTATTGGAGTACCCACTCCCCATCAATACTCGAAGATGGGGGAGTACAACTCCATAAATAGAGGACCCACACCATAGTAATGTAGGGGAGTATGACTCTATCACTACCAGTATTAATGATATGAGGGACCCACACACTGACTCGATAGGGGGGTACCGACCCCGAGCTAGAGGAATCACACCCTAGTACGATAGCGGAGTACCAACTTTACCTGAACATTATGTATTGAGGACCCGCACCCTGAAATGATAGGGTATTTCTAACTCCAAGGAAAAAGGGCTCACACCCTGGTACAGTAGGGGAGTACCCACACTACCTATATAACACATGTGGAGGACTATGCCCTGGTTCTATATGAATGTAATGACTCCACAGATAGAGTACCTACTCCCTGGTATAATAGGGGGTACCCACTATATCTTTCTAATGAGTATGGAGGGCCCAAACCCTGATATGATAAGGGAACCCTGTCTAAAACTACATAAAAAATATGGGGTACCCAAACCTTGGTCCAATAGTGGAGTACAAAACCCTGTGGAACTACTTCATGGGTAGAGGGCCTAGGCTCATGGTGTGGGGAGTTCCGTCTCTACTAATCAGAGAGGTAAGGGAAACCGGTGTCTTGAGACAATAGGGGAGTACTTGTCCCAACATCTCCATTTAATATCCACACCAATCTTCTTAATTGGTCAATAAACATTGAAAGGAGCACCACACTAATCATAACTCATGTCATAACAATACCACAGGTAGGGGACCCACTCATTGAAAATAGGGGAGCACCACACGACCGGCCTAAAGAGTTTAAGGGACCCACTTACTAGATGATAGGGAAGGGTGCCAACCCCGATGTCAACATAGTGAACCACCATGATCACTACCCAAGGTCTAATTTTACTATAACATTTTCTTGATTAAATATTTCCACATAATATCTCATAGTCCACCACTAATTCCCCCATCACATTATATATAGAAAAATACTCAGGATTGAACACTCACAAGCCTAAATATGATCCTTGAAGAGGGATATTTTTTCGGTGGAAGTATCCAAGAAAATCACATGGTGTGTACTGAGGTCCACATGGCATGGGAACCTACCTGAAAACATGTCCATGTCCACTACTCCACAGCTTGGCAGGCCATGTGATCTTACTAGGCATGTACAATATGTACAGAGTGTGTGTCGCCTCACCCAGCCACCTAGAAATATCTTCGCCACACAGCTCAGCCACCTGTGTATCGCACACTATGTGTACCCCCTAGTACATGATGTGTCTCAGCTAAACAACCTCTTGGTAGTGTCATCTGTCTATGTTCTTGTACTTCACCCTGTGTTCATGTCTCTGGTCATGTACTTTCACACGGTTATGCCCTTTAACATAACTACTCTATACAGGTCCCTTGGCCACATGACTTGGGGTTACTACATGGTGTGAAACCCTGGTACACAACATATAGTCCCCAAAATCCATATTCCCCAAATGGTATGAACACAAGGTTTGTGACCCTGCACTACACTCTATGGGATCATGAATTCCCTATGAGTCGCCCAAATCACCTCAGCTTTCCCTAAAACCTATAAATAGAATCCCAGGTGATCTCCAATAGAGTTAATAGGAATCTAAAACCTTAGAAAACACATAACAATAGGGGATTGAGACTTAAAACTAAAATCCACCTACCTGGGGGAAAACAGGAGAAGCTTTAGGGGTAGATCCATGCTCCAAAGCTACTTCACCATTATCCAAGAGTGATCGCTACCAATATTAGAGATCAATGATGCCTCTCCTTTGTATTTTCTCCTCAGTTTATTTGTCACTCCAAAGGGGGGATCTCCTCCTTTCTTCCATGCACGCACCAAAGGGGGGATGAATTTTTCATTTAATTTTTATTAAATGAATAAACCTTCATTTAATACCCTTCCAATGAATTACCACTGACCCAACACCCAACAATGACAAATTTTATGTCATACATAAGGTAAACACCATGTTCTAAACTCAAACGAAACCTCTGATTTTTTATCCAAAACTCCACACATAGTTATTATATGTTTTCAGAGAAACTACGTGTGTGTGATATAATATATTTAATATTTTTAAAATAGCCGAATTGAGGCTCTATGAGACCCAGAATCCTACACTAACTTAGTACTTGGCTTTTGAGAAATTCCTAAAAATATTCCAAAGTCTTAGAGGTTAAAATCCGAGTCACTAAAATGAATCACACCATTCATGGAGATAGTATATTGTATGTATTCATGAATGATGTTTCCAATTTCCGACCGGTGAAATTAAAGTAACTTAAATAATAAGTCACATTTTAATAATCATTATAATATCATATATGTCATATATATTCATTAAATCCATCCTTATTTCCATTCAATTATAATGAAAATGAAAAAGAAAATAATGTCACTTTATGGAGGTGGTAGTCTACACATACTCATGAGCGACGTTATTGTTTTCCTGAATATTGGAAGGTAAGAAGTTAGATATTATATTATCATTAGAAATGAATAATTTTTACGATCAAAATATAGATGTAGATGCTAAATTACTAGAGGGGTGAATTGTTAGTTTAAAAACATTCAATTTTAATATTATGGAAACTTATTTTTAACAATGTTAAACAATGTAAATTCACAAACCCTATTTGGTTATAACTAAAAGAAATAATTTGAAGGGTCTGGGTCCAATTATTATAAACCTAAAAATATACAAGTTAATCTTAAGAAAACTTGAGCAGGTTTATCTTATGGAAATATTCTACCTTAAAGAGTATAGAATCTTATTTATCAGAGTTAAACAAGTATAATAAAGTATAATAATGTTATACTTTATTTATTTAACAAAATAAAAAGGAAATATAACTTAAAACAAAGCAAGTAAACAAGTATAAAATCATTTAACCCAAATAGAAGGGTATCCAACAACCTTGGATAAAGGTCCCTTGATTTATAATTTCATGAAAGTCTATCTTACCCACACTATAGAAACCCCTCGATAAGAATATCATAATTTGTCTTCTTATTCCTACAATCCCTAAAACTTTAAGGTAGTCATAAGCTCTGTCTTCCTATCCCTAGAAGCCCTTAAACTTTAAGGTAGTCGACACCTCTATCTTCTGATCCTTGAAATCTCTCGATTGTACATAGAAACAATCAGAGTCGCACAAAGCAAGTTGAACAAGTTGTTCACAGCTAAACAAGATGTTCACAAATCTCACAAGTCATGAGAGTCCCTCTCTATATAAATCACTTCATGACATCACATCATGTAATCTCTATATCGATATTGATCTCATTCAAATGAGATCCTATTTATAGACAAAAACTTCAACGATTGGATCCTCCTCCAACAGTTGTATTTTTCCTTAAATATCGAAGGGAACTAGATAAGTGTCACTCATCCAATGGTTAATTATAAATATATTGTATGACATCATTTTTTTGAAACAAAATCATTTGTAATGAAATTGTATCATGTAAGAAAAACAATCTTAAGTTTAAGAAACTTACATAAAATAGGATCTGATAAATTTGGAACAATACTTTAAGAAAATAAAATAACTATAAAGAAAATTTTTAATCAGATTCTTTTTTACAAATAATTCGGAGTCATAATTCTATAGAATTCAAAATCAAAATTTTGAGGAATTCAGAGTCTAAATTTTTAGTAATTCAGAGTCTGAATTCTAAGGATTTCAGAGTCTGAATTCTAAGGATTTCAGAATCTGAATTATAAGGAATTCAGAGGCTCAATTCTAAAGAATTTAGAGTCTGAATTCTGAGGAATTTAGAGTCTAAATTCTGAGGAATTCAAAGTATAAATTCAGAGGAATTCAGAGTCTGAATTTCATAGAATTTGGAGACTGTATTTTAAAGAATTCAGAGTCTAGATTTCATAGAATTCAGAGTCTGAATTTCATTAAATTCAGAGTCTGAATATTAGATAATTTGGAGTCTTAATTTCAGATAATTTAGAGTCTAAATTTTAGAGAATTCAGAGTCCGAATTTTAGAGAATCATGCATTTGAATTTTAGAGAATTTGGGGTCTAGATATCAGAGAATTCAGATTTTGAATTTCAGAGAATTCAGATTCTGAAAATAGAAACACTCAGTATCTATGGAACTGTAAGACTCTAAGGTTTTAGATAAGGAATTGAATTTTTGACTTATCAAAAATATGGTTAGACTTGTTTTAATAAATATCATAAAATCCATTAAAACCCAAGGTAAGGATAAAACTTATCTTAGATAAAGGAAAATTTTCATTAAGGAAATAATTCTTAGAGAAAGATAATTTTCCTTAATAAAATGTATTTGTGATTTTAAAAACATAGAGGAATGGAAAAATCATAAGAAAACCTTATTGACTCAATAATCTACCCCTTTCTGGGAAGCACAAACAACTTTTCAAAAAAGAATATGAGGAATAAGGTTTTTGTTTTTTGAACTTTAAATTAAATACTTATCTTCATTTACATATGAATTATGAATAATATGACTAACTCCCCCTTAGGTTTTGAAATCCCTAAGGATCGTATTCTGGTCTTTCTTAGAGAAGTTACTTTTTCTTTCTTAAGAAAATATTTTTTAAGTAGACTCCACCTTACTTAATCTCCCCATTTCTTAGTGAATTCTATTATTTTTACTTAATATTCTTTTGATCATTCTTTTCTCCCAATTTTTTATTTTCAAAAAGGAATGGAAGGAATGGAAAAAAATTGTACTTGAAAGATTTGAAATATACAAGACAAAATAATGGTAGAAAAATTTCATTATAATAAGAAAAAATGTTACAAGGAAAAATACAATAAAATATTGGATTGTTTGGAAAATCATTGATCATTATTTTCCTTCAGAATAAGATTTCTCAAGGTATCCTTTAATTTATTAAGCTCTTTTTGGTCATCCTCAAATCTCTTGAGAAACTATTCCTGATCCTGATTCTTCTTTTCAGGACCCTTGATACTTTCTTCTTGAGGATTTAAATTTATTCCTGGGAATTTACTACCTATTCTTGTTGTTTGAACTTTTCTTCCAACTCTTACTTGAGTTCCCTTTTTATCTTTAAATTTAGAGCAAATGAATACAGCTTACCTTTTAGATATATGTATTCTTCAATCCGGGAAACTTGCTGGAGATTCAGATTCTATAAAAAACTTGTTGTAAGGTTTTTTATTGTGTCATATGACTTGTCAAAATCATCTTTTACTAAATCATGGAACTCTTCTATGATTTTTATATCATCAATCATTCTATTAGACCATTTGGTTATTTCCTTACATGATTTTGTATGAGAATCATAACCAATATGAAAAGTATTGAACTCCATTTCAAGTTTGATAAACTTTTGCATGAGCATGATTATCAAATCTGACATTTGATTGAAAGAATGATGAAGAAACTAACATCTTGAATTGATACTTAGAAATAATGGTATTGTGTTCACTAACTTATTCAAATACTGAACAAAAAAATCTTGACCAATCAAAGATGAAGATTCAGAAGATGATTCCTTTACTAGCATGGAAACTTTCTCATGCTCTTCAATTTTCCTATTGTATGTTCCATGAACATCTTTCTTAGCTTTCACAACCATGGATTTATTGTGAAAATCATCAACCACTTTATTTTCATTATTGGTTTAAGATATTTCCTTCCCAGCTTTCAAAGTTTCATGTTCACTATCTAATACTTGAATTATCTTATCTTCATCAACATCTTTTTTCTCATCACCTTCTTTAATATCATCAGGATTAATGAAATCATGGTTGTTTCTCTCATCATCAAATGGTTTATCAACCTCATCATGTGAATCATCATCTTTCCCTTGAGAGATTATTTTTGTTGATTCATCTTGTAATGTTCTGATTGATAACTTGTCTAAAGGACTTTCCTTATCATGGTATTCCTCCACCTATTTAATCACATCTTTGATTTCATCTTATAATACCTTTTCTTCTTCTTATACTTATTCTTCTTCTTAAGATATTTCTTCTTCCACAATGGGTTCTAGTTTTGACACTTTCTTTCCTAGAGTTTATACTAAAACTGACTCTTGAAGAAAGTATTATGGTACCTGGATCTATTAAGATGCTTTCTCAATATCTATAAGAAGGTCTTGGACAATCTCAGATTCTGAGATTTTCTTTTTCAACTTCTTATCTTTTTCATTCCTTTCAATTTATTCAGAATCTTGAATCTTCAAGGCCTTTTCCTCTGTTGGATCTAAACTAAATCTAGCATCACCTTCCTTCTTCTTCTTCATATTCTCTATCCATTTGGATACCAATTAATCATAAAAAAGTCTTTATCTTTTTATATTTGGGTTGAGCTTACTGGGTTTCTAGAATGTGAGATTTTTCTTTTGATTCTGGTTCTTTATCTTTTCTCTTCTTCTATGTTTTCATGGAAATTTCTCTTAATTCCCCTTTCTTGGTTAAATCTTGAACCAAACTTTCAAAAAGATCATAAAACTATCCTGACTTGATACCAAAACCAAATCTTATCCTCCTAAGTGTGTCATCAATCAACAACATAATCTTGAAGGTTATGGGTTTTGAACTATAGGAAATTTTAAAGGATTCTAAACAGATAACATTGATCTTCGATAAGATTGATGGATACATGATTATCTTAGACTTGAGAGTTCCATTATTTATATTATTGATGGTTAGAAGGACATACTTGATTAGGTTTACCTTTCTAATATTAACCAAGAAGTCCATCATAAATATATCACTCTTCTTAAGAGAGTCCTTGTCTCCCTTTCTCAGAATATAAAATCCATGCATCCATAATGCTAACAAACAATAGTTGATTGTAAGATGGTTGATCTTTGGAAAGTTGACTCCCTTGAGTCTAAGTCACTCAATTTCCTTTACCATCTCAAAACTTATAACCTTATCTAAAAATTATGAGAGAAAAATATTTCTTCACCTTCATAAGGAATGTCAAGAGTGTTTTCATCCATATTGAAAGATAACAAATAGGTTTTTCCATATATCTTAAAGGAAAACTTTTCCATTACTCCATATTCATAAAAACTTATTTAATCATAAAATTCTATGAGAAGATTATAATAAACTGGATCTTGATTTTTCAGCTTGGTAACACAAGGACTTTCTCAACTATTCTTCTTTATAAATTCTGAAATCAGGGAATTATACATCAGATTTTTTTTTCAACCAACCTTTCTCTATATATTTTTCAATATTTTATTTCCTTGTTTGAGGGAATCTTATTTTTAGAGGAAATTTCTAGAAACATCTGGAATGTAAGGAAACTAAGAAATTTTAATGGCGGAGTTGTTGGGTGGTAGAGCTTCGATGCAAAAACTCTTGAAAAACTGATGTGGGATACGAATACAAGGGGAATTTATATAGGCTTTGCAGGAATAGTTCGAATTCCTGATTCAATCCAACTATTGAAATAATCTTGATCTGATTTGATGGTTGCGATGAATGTCAAAGAATGATTTGGTAGGTCCTGATCTTTTGAGGTTCTAATGAAAAATCAAATTTAATGAAAGTGAATCTGATAGAGTTTTCTTTAAACTAGATAAAAAACTACCAATTAAAGAAATACAATTATAAATATTTATTTAAGGAAACATACCTTCCAGATTTCTCATAAGAAAAAATTCAGTAAGAAAAAGGTTCTTCTTAGATTTTTTTTAAAAAAATTCCTGATTTTAAAAATTCAGGTTCCAAAAATTTAAAAATTTAGGTTCTGAGAATTCAAAAATTCAGGTTATGAGAATTCAAAAAATTATGGTTCCAAGAATTTAGGTTCCGAAAAAAAATTATTAAAAAAATTAGGTTGCTGGAAAAATTTTAATGAAAAGATCCATATCATAATAGTAAGAAGAAGAATTAAAAATAAAGTGATCTATTAACAATATAGCATGAAAAAGATACATATAATAATAATAATAAAATGAATCATAACACAGAAATGTAACTACAACATTTAAATGATACATTAACAAGCATATCACTGTGGTTTATAATCGAGGTGTTGTAAGTGAATATTAACAAGGTTATTCACCAAGGTATCGTAAAACATCTCATATCTTGTGATTAAAATATTTACCCAATGAATTGGAGTAATATCAGGGTACACCCTTAAAATATATTAATTTCATGTGATCCACATATATCATAAAAAATAATTTCATTAAAAACCCATGGAGAATAATGAGTGGGTTTCTAATCAAAATCTTGGCGTACAAAAGTTCTTGAAGACGTGATCATTGCATCATTTTTACCCACAAAAAGGGAATAAAGGTTTCATGTATGTAAATCACCAAATAAAAATTTCATGTTTACATCCTTTTTAACACCCTTTGAAAAAAATAGTTTTGGGTATTCAATTAAAAAAAATTCTCATGTAAAATAGAAAATTATGAGAAGTAAATTCAGAAGCATGACAGGTATAAAACATGGTTTTAGAAAAGGGTAAATTGAGAGGGGAAAATGTTATACCATTGATAAAAAAATAATTGGTAAGTAATGGTATGATAAAAAGGGTAATAAAATAGATTAACCATAACATTTAGAATACATATACAAAAAGAGGTTCTTGAATTTAAGAGAAAGGAATGATAATTCTTTTACCTTGAAGAGTTACTCCTAGATCTTGAGGGATGGAACCTTGGGGGCTTGAGGACACCTTAGGAGACTCTTTGGGAGTAAACATCACCATAAATTCATGTAGTATGGATTGTGAGTAAATTTTAATGGTGCAATGGGTGAGTATTTATAGAAAAAGTGGAGGAATTGTTTTATAATTTCCAAATATAGGTCTTCAAAATCTAGGTTATGGAAAATTCAAAACCATCATCTTACCCATGTTTTTTCTCATGGTATTGGAAATTTGGGTAACATTTTAAGTTATTTTAGTCTAATAAAACCGAACACAATTTTTTAATACTTCTTTTGGTAGGTAAAATTAAATATTCCACAAAGTAATATTTTAAAAAAAATCAAAATTTTCTTTTTAGAATTCAGAAAGTAACTTATACTTTTAGAAATTTATTAAATATATTAAAATATTTAATATTAATAAAATAACATTATTTAGGTTGTGTAATGTGTTTACTTATTTATTACATCATTATGAAATAAATATGAAGTCATTAAACATACCAAAAACCCAAAACTGTTTTTTTACTAGTCACAAAAAAATAAATTATTTTAGAAAATTATCATAAATTTACCCTAAACTAAATTAAATGTATTGATTTAAAATATTATTTTTAGTTTTATAGAATAATTATCTAAATATTATAATTTTAAAATTTAAATATAAATATCCTTATTTTTTAAAAAAATAGTAGTTTTTAAGCCATAATCAAATTTACGACACTAATAAAAAAATTCATAGGACATTATATAATTATTTTATCATTTATATTTTGATGAGTGTTTTTAAAAGACTATTTGATTAAGAAAAATATTATTTATAATACTTTATTTTATTATAAAATTGTATATATTTTTTAGAAACATACAATTATGTTTTATTTATGTCTAAAAATCAAATTATCAAGTTCATATCAATTAAACATATATTTTACTAATAAAAATAATTATTAAGAGGAATTGATGTAATAAAAAAATTACTTATACAAAGGAATTTAAACTTTAAGTGACTAAGGTATGGACATGTAACCCTTATTACACCCGCATATTCCTTAAGGTTAATGTGTACGGTGGTGATAGTTTCATGGGGTGGCTCGGCTAACATCAACTAAGTGGTAATCTCCACTAACTTAAACTTATCTCGAAAGAGATTTTGTTCAAGATTCACTTACTGGATCTCGTCTAGGGAATGGTCAAGGGAAAACCCCAATGATGATACCACCCTCCCACGTTTTAAAAAACGGGCTTCCAATTTCACAACTCGACTGGTTAAGTCCATTGATTATCCTTTCTATATAAATTATAATGTGTCATTACTACTTATAAACACTAATTATAATGGTAAAATTATTAAAAAATGGCATAGTTTCTAAAAATCATATTGACCAATGGTCATATTTGACCAAAATTATTATAAAATTTGAATTCCAATGGTCACATTTCCCTTTATACCCTATAAATACAACTTCATTCGTTCACTCAAAATTCCCAAAAATTACCCCTAAGTTTATATTTTCATTTCTTAATATTTTAATTTGTTTACTAATATTTTGTTACATTTCTATAGAATTTACAATAGGGGAGATGATTCTATCATATTGAAGTGATCCTTATTGTCCCATTTTAGTTTTTCTATTTTATATTTTTTCCCCAATTATAATTTTTGGCATTTTCATTGGTTTTATAATTGACTAATGTAATGATCATTGTTAATGAGATAATTTGTTTTTGGTTTCTCTTTATTTTTAATTTGTATAATATTATTTTAAAAAAAATTATTCATTAAAAATATCATTTAAAAATGTTAGGTCGTTGCATTCTTCCCCTTATAATAAATTTCATCCTCAAAATTTCAACCCATTTTCTCTGTTGAGAAAAGGTGAGAGTACTTTTGTCGCATTGAATCCCCTGGTTTACACGTTGCTTAAACATATTTATGGTTCCTACATAAAAACTTTTACGTGGTGGGTAGCCTTTTTTTCATATAACCTTATCTCTATCATACAATATCTCCACCGACTACTCCTCATAAGAGAGGTCATGTTCTACCTTTAGATTCATTACATGTGAGGGATCATGTATTTACTTCCTCAAAAGAGATACATAGAATACATCATGAAAATTAGAAAGACTTGGAGGAAGTTCTAGATGATATTTCACTACTCCTATGAAATAAAATATTTCAATGGGGCCAATGTACCTAGGGTTATGTTTCCCTTTCTTTCCAAATAACATGAATCTCTTCAATAGTTATATCTGAAGGAAGAAGTTTTCCCCAACATAAAACTACAAGTCCCTTTTATTATTGTTAGAATATATCTTTTTGTTACTCTGAGTATCTTTTATATATTTTTATATGGCATGAACCTTTTCTGTCATCTCTTTCACAAGTTTAGGCCCAAAAAAATTTCTCTAATCAACTTCATCCCAACAAGTATAAGTTTAGCATTTCTTTGCATATAGAGTTTTAAATAGTGCCATTTGAATACTCGAGTGTAATATTTTATTGTATGAGAACTAAACTAATGGGATGTGTTGATCCCATCCACCTTTAAATTCTATTGATCATACTCTCAACATGTACCCGAGTGTCTAAATATTCCTTTAAGATTTTACTTCAATTTGGAGGTGATAGACCATACTGAAATTCAATTCATTATTCAGATAATGTTGAATAATTCTCCAAAATTTAGATGCGAAAATTGGATCACAATCATAAATGATAAAAATTGGAACCTCATGCAACCTCACCACTTCCTTTACATGTATCTTGCTAAGTTGTTTAAGTGATAAATCTTCCTAAATAGTGATAGAATGGGAAGTCTTGGTGAGTTGGTCCACTATAACCAATATCACATTATTTCCTTTGTATGCTCTTGGGAGACCATGGATGAAGACTATAGTGATATTATCCCAATTTCATGTTGGTATGGGTAGTGGTTACAATACCACTTTAGTAAGTTATCTCTCTACCTTCACTTGTTGACATACCAAGAACCTTGCAGTGTAGTCAGTAATCTCCCTTTTCATATTATCCCACCAATAATGATCAAGATGGTCCCTATAAATTTTAGTGCTTCCAGGGTGTATAGAGAATGTAGAGATATGATATTTATCCATCAGTCACTTCATTATCTCTGGTATATATGTTACACATAGCCTTGTATGAAATTTCAATACAAATTCTTGATCAATATTTAACTCAAGAAGCTTCTCATTCTTCACAACCTCTAACTTCTTTTGTAACAAAGGATATTCTCTTTGATTTCTCATGATATTATCTAGTAATTATGGTTGAAAATCATTTGGGATTGGTTTGATGATGTCCCTTCCCTTACGATTCCCATGTCTAACTTTACTAGGTCATTGATCAATGGATCTCCTTGAATCCTAATCATTTCCAAAACAATAGGGTCTTTCCTACTTAATTCATCAATGAATTTGTTTTATCTTTTGAGGTGATAATGAATTGAACAATCATAGTCTTTAATAAGTTCCAACCATATCCTTTGTCTCATGTTCAATCCATTTTCTGAGAAAATATACTTCAAACTTTGGTGGTCTATTTATATATCACATTTATCCTTATAATGATAGTGCTCTATATTTTCATAGTGAAAATAACTACATCTAACTCTAGGTCATGCATATGATAATTTTTCTCATGAGGATTTAACTATCAAGATGCATAAGAAATCACCTTTTCATTTTTCATGAGTATACACCTAATCCCATTAATAGATGCATCACATAAATAATTAATCGTTCTCTAGAAGAGGTTAGAGTTAACATAGGTGCAGTAACTAATATCTTCTTCAGTTCTTAGAAAAATTCTTCTTACTCATTTTTTCATATGAACTTATCATCTTTTCAAGTTTATATGGTCAGAATATTAGAAATTTTTGAAAATATTTTCAAAAACCTCGTATAATATCTGACTAAACCAAGGAAACTATGAATCTCAGTTATCGTTGTAGGATGAGGCCACTCCTCTACAACCTTTTTCTTCGTAGAGTCAACAAATATTCCTTCATTGGTTACAATGTGCCCCAATAATGAAACTTATTGTAACTAGAATCCACATTTTATGAATTTTACAAAAACACTCTCTTTCCTCAAAGTTCCTAATAAAACTCTTAGATGATACTCATGCTCCTCATGAATTTTGGAATATATTAGAATATCATCAATAAAAACTACGGAAACTTTATCAAGGTAGTCCTTAACGAATCTATTAATCAAATCCATAAATATATAAGAAGAATTATTCAACAATAAGTGCATAAAAACTCATAATTACCATATCTTGTTTGAAAGGAAGTATTTGGAATATCTTCTTTCTTCAACATCAATTGATGATACTCGGATAGGAGGTAAATCTTGGAGAATAATGAGCCCCATGAAGCTAATCAAATAAATCATAAATCCTTGGTATATGGACTTCTTCTTCACTGTGATCTCATTATGTTCTCTGTAATCAATGTATATCTGCATTGATCTATCCTTCTTCACAAATAGAATAGGTTCTCCCCAAGGAGACATACTTGATCGGATAAAAACCTTCTCCAAAAGATCTTGAGTTTGTTTCTTTAATTCCTATAACTCTATATTTTTAATTCTATATGTGGTATATGATATTGGCTTGTATTCATGTATGAGTTTAATGGATAAATCCACCTCTCTTTATAGGGGAGTTTGATGTGACTCTTCTGGAAATATGTCAATATAATTCTGAATTATAGGGATATTTTCTATATTTATACTTTAATTTTCTTTTCCCTCTTCACCGATTATATCCATAAAGAAGGCTATGTGAGGTGCTTCTAGACAAAGCTCTATTCGAGATATCTCTACTTTGAAAATGACTATAGTTTGTCTATTTAAGCCTACTAAAATTTCCTTGATTTTGTAGTTGATCTTATCATTATAATTTTAGAGTCATACTATCCCTAGTATAGTGTTGAATTCCACCATGGGAATGAATACTAGATTTGCGATGATATTTTACTTTACAAAGTTAATACTATAGTTTCTATACATTTTTTATGCTAGAATAATTCCTCAAATAGTCTTGAATGATAAATCTACTTCTAGAATATCTGGGATTGATTATATATTCTCTTCAAACTTTGATGAAATAAAGTAATGCATAGAACCATAATCAAACAAAGTACTTTCCATCTTTGAGATAACAATGAGTGTACCTACCACCACATCATTCAGAGCCTCCACTTTATCCATCATGATTGAAAATTCTCAACATTTCTCTCTTATCCTATGTTGAGGATAATGGTGGATTCCCTCTATTATCTTCTGATATGGAAATTGATTGGAAAAGTGACCAAGTTGTCTACACTTGAATCATTGAACTTCTGGATGGGCCTTCAACATATTCACATTTTCATTAGTGTTGAGAAGTTGAGGCTTCACCTCACCGTGATAGTTTCAAGCTATATGGCCATCTCTTCTACACTTATAGAACTTTCCACTCCCAAGTAAGTAGTTCCCAAAATGCTTCTTCCCTAATTTGTTGGATGTGGGAAACTATTCTTTCTTTCATTATCTTATGTGATCAAAGTTATTCCCTAAGTTTGGCTCCATTTATCTCTTATTATAATTATATCTATGTGACCATTTCATCTCTACAAACTCCAATTAAACCTTCATAGCACTCCACAATATCTCCTCATAGCTTTCATAGTCTCTATTTCCAAGATTCCTCTATAGATGGGGTATCAGTCAACTGAAGAATCTATCAACATTTCCCTTGGGATCCATAATAAGGATAGAGGTGTATCGAGAACATCTTATAAAGTTCATCTCCTAGATTCCCACTGATTCATTTTCCTTCTTCTTCAATACAAAGAATTCCTTATCCACTTTCAATCACATCAAACGGGGAAATTATTTATTGAAAAAGATTCTCATGAACTCTTCCCACTCCATAACATCAATATCCCTTTTTGGATTTGTTTTTTTAATTAGTGTTGAACACTGATCAACTTAATCTTATAATAAAGATACAAATAGGGTGAATTTCTATTGATTCAAACAAAAAATTATAGAAAATATATTTTCTATAGATCTTATCCATTGTTCAGTAATCAATGGGTCGGTAGATCCACTGAACAAAGGTCGCATTTGACGTTTTAAGGACTCAATATAAAGTTGTTCCCTTAAAGGTGAATTAGGTATCTAGACTTGATTTAAGTTATTTGATTAATCATATTTATAAAGTTTTTCATTCCATATTCCACCAGAATGAAATCATTGAATCGTCTGTTGGACTCTTCATTTACATGGTTCCTCCTATTTATTTCCATTTTTTCTAAAATAAGGAAACTTTAGTGAGAAAAATATTAATTTTACTAATATTATAATTCTAAAGGGATTTTATGTCTTAAAACATCATGCTTAAATATGTTTGTAATCTGCTCTAATAATAATTGAATTTTATATATATCCTTTATAAAGGTTCATAAAAGTCTTGTGATTAACCAAACATATCCCCTGGGAGTGTCAAACCAAATGTGCAGTAAGGCCCATTTTCATGCACCAGTTCTCATTAAATTCTAAATCAAAGTGGTGTTTTTAGGTGTTACCCCTACGTACATCTGTGGAGAATCCACATCCAGTTGTATTATCTAGACAAAGATGTATTTTCATGGAAACTACTTAGTTAATACTTACCAAAATACCAGGATGTTTTCAATATCTATACTTTTCCCTAGGGTTCTTCATAAAGTTATAAATTCCTAATTTCTAAAAATAACTAAACCATAATTTGATACCAACTATGGAATCTTTCATTTTTATTACATAATTTTATCACATAAGAGAAAACATAGGATCTTTCAAAGTTTAGTTTTTTGGAAATAAGGTACATAATACTTAAAAAAATAAAAAAAAATATTTTAAAACCACTTTAAATATATCTTCATGGGTTTACTAAAAGTTACTTTTTCTACAAATCATATCTTAGGGATATACATCAAAGGAAAGGGGTGAGCATGATGTCAAGTAAGGGAATAAACAAGAGAGACATATAACATGTGATCTTGAGACATATTGATAAGAACATGAGGCATAACAATAAGTCATGAAAAATAGTTATATCATAATAATAAGAAAATGAATCATAACATTGAAATTTGGCTACAAAATTTAAATTATACATTCATAAACATATCATTAAGTTTTATAACTGTGGAGTCTTAACTGAAAATTACTAAGGTTATTCACCAAGGTATCGTCAAACATGTCATCTCTAGAGATTAAATTCTTTACCCAATACATTGAAGTGATATAAAGGAACAAAATAAATATGTATCAATTTCATGTGATCCACATAGATCATAAAAAACCATTTCATTAATAACCCATGGAGAATAATGAATGGTTTTCTTATCAAAATCTTAGAGTATAAAAGGGATTTAATACGTGATCATTACGTAATTTTTAAACCATGAAAAGGGAATGTGGGTTTCATGTATGTAAATACCTAAATAAAAAATTAATTTTTAAATAATTTTAAATAAACATTGAAAATAAAGAGGTTTTGGTATTCAAATTAAAAGGGAAAAATTATTTATCATGTAAAAGAGAGAATTTTGAGAAGTAAATTTGGCAACATGACAGGTATAAAACGTGGTTTTAGAAAAGGTTAAATTGAGAGGGGACATGATATTCCAATTAATAAAACATAATTGGGCAGTATGGGTATGATAAAAATGTTAATAAAATATATTAAATAAATCATTTATAAGACATATACAAAAAGAGGTTCTTGAATTGAAGAGAAAGGAAGGATAGTTCCCTTATCTTGAAGCGTTACACCTAGATCTTGAAGAATTGAACCTTGGGGATTTAAAAAACCTTGGGGAACTCCTTGGGAGAAAAAATAACCATAAATTAATGAATTATGGATTTGGAGTTTAGGGGAACGGTGAAATTGGTGGGTATTTATAGCAAAAATGGAGAAATTGTTTAATAATTTTCAAATATAATTCTTGGAAATCTAGGTTATGGAAAATAAAAACCATTTTCTTAACCATGGTTTTTTCTCATGGTTTTGGAAATTTGGGTCACATTTTAATTTATTTTAATCCACAATAACCGAACATAATTTTCTAATACTTATTTTGTCATGGAAAATTAAATATTCCACAAAGTATTAATTTTTTAAAAAAATAAAAAATTTCTATTTAGACTTTGGAAACTCACTTATAGTTCTAGAAATTGATTAGATATATTAAAATAATTTATATAGATAAAATAAAATTATTTAGGTATTGTATTGTGTTTAATTAATTATTATATCATTATAACATAAATATGAAGTCATTAAGCATACCAAAAACGCAAAACTGTATTTTTTACTATTTATGAAAAAATAAAGTATTTTTTAAAATTCTCATAAACTCACACTAACCTAAATTAAAAATGTTGATTTAAAATATAGTTTTTATTTTTCTAAAATAATTCTCTAAATATAATAATTTGAACTTTTAAATATAAATATCATTATTTATTTAAAAATAATAGTTTTTAAAGCACAATAAATTTTTTAACACTTATAAAAACATTCCTAGGACATTATAAAATTATTTTATCATTTATAATTTGATAAGTGTATTTTAATAGAATATTTTATTAAAAAATATTATTTATAATACCTTAGTTTATTATAAAACTGTATATATTTTATAGAAAAATACAATTATGTTTTATTTGTGTCTAAAAATAAAATTATCAAATTCATCTCAATTAAAAATATATTTTATTAAGAAAAAAATTCTTAATAGGAATTTATGGAATAAAAATTTTACTTATAAAAAGGAATTTACACTTTAAGTAACTATTTTATGGACACGTAACCCCTTATTATACACCCATACGCCCTAAGGGTAAGGAGTGTGATAGTGGTAGTTGCATGGGGTGGATTGGCTAAGATCGACTAAGTGGTAATATCCGCTAAATTGAAATTATCCATTAGGTGATTTCATTAAATATTAACTTGTTGAATCTTGTCTTGTGATTGGTCAATGGAAAACCTTGATTCCAACATGTAACCCTTATTACACATGCATACTCCTTATGGGTAAGAAGTGCTAGATGGTGGTTTTGTGGGGTGGCTTGGCTAACATCAACTAAGTGGTAATATATTCTAACATTAAATTATCCCTTATGTGATTTAATTAAATATTAATTTTCTGAATTTTGTCTTGTGATTGGTCAATGGAAAACCCTAAGGAAAACAACTCCCTCCCAAGTTTGTAAAAATGGGATTCAAATGACATGACTCTACTGGTTGAGGTCTTAAATTCTTTTTTTTGTATCAATTATACTTTTTCATTACTACTTATAAAAACTAATTATAATGGTAAAATTATCAACCAAGGGTATAGTTTCCAATTATCATATTAAAAAATGGTCATATTTTACTATTGGTAATATAAAAGTCGAACCCCAAAGGTAATATTTCAATTTATAACCTATAAATACCACTTCATTTTTTCACCCAAAATTCCATACAATTTCTCCCTAAGGTTATATTTTCATTTTTTAAGATTTCGATTGGTTTAAAAATATTTTATTTCATTTATATATCATTTTAAGTGGGGGTTATTATTCTAGTATATTAGTTAGATCCTTATTTTCCCATTTTAGCTTTTATATTTTATATTTTATGTCTAGTTGTAATGTTTTTCATTTAATTGGTTTCATAGCTGACTACTACAATGATCATTGTTAATGTGATAAAATTTTGTTGGTTTCTTTTTTTTATACGTGTATAATATTATATAACAAAAATTTATTTATGAAAGAAATATCATATACAAATTTTGGGGCATTTCATATTTAACACTTATCCCCATAGAGATAATGCCACTAGATTCTCAACACAAAGATCACTTCAGCCAACTACAAAGCATTTGTTGGATAGTTCTACTGATTAAATTTCAACTTCCTTAAGGTGTAGGCTACCACATTATAATTTTTCATTATTACACAAATCAACCCATTATTTTAATCATCACTATATACCATAAAAATTTCCCCACTTAGGGCTAGTGTAAGTATTTGTGTATTCATAAGCCTCTTTTTCAATTTCATGAAACTCTATTTGCATTCATTTGTCCAAAAAATAATATTTTATGAGATATCTTGGTTAGTGGGTTTAATAATCATAAAAACGTTCTCAAAAATATTTTGTAAATCACATATGTATCTTTTTTATAGATGTCAGTCTATGACACTCCTCAATTGCCTTTATTTTATAAGGGTCTACAGATATCCCTTTGTTGGAGTTAACATTCCACAATAATGACAATTCCACCATCTAGAACTCGAATTTATTGTAAGTTTCATATAACATATCCTTTCATCAAGAATTTATCATAGTATTCAAATGTTTCTCATTCTCCTCCTTTCTTTTATAGTATATCAGATTATCATCTATAAAGAATAAAAAAATTCAATGCAATATTTAAAGACTCTATTTATTAAGTGTATAAATATTTTTAGAGCATTATTGATTCTAAATGGAATCACTATGAACTCATAGTGTCCATGAATTTTTAAAAAGGTAGCTTTAGGAATAACTTCCTTATTCACTTTTAATTAGTGATATATCGACTGAAGATCAGCCTTAGAGAAATAATGGGTCCCATATAGTTGATTGAACTAGTCATATATTTATGTTAGGGCATACTTGTTCTTTATTGGGATTTTTTTGGGTTCATGATAATCAATAAAAAGGCGCATTGATCCATACTTATTCTTAATGAAGGGGATTATTGTACCCCATGGTGAAGCACTCAGGTGTATAAAACCCTTTTTAAAATTCTCTTGTAATATATTTTTTTAGTTATTTCAACTCGACAATGGATATTATTTAAGTAGTCTTATGTATGGTTATAGATCTAGGTATACTTTTGATTGAGAACTCAACCTATTGTTTAGGAATTAGACCAAGAAAATATTTGTGGATTACATTAGTATAATCTATCACAATGGGAATGTATTCAAGAATGACTCTCTACTTTGTCTCAACTATTTGAGATAGATATTCTTACTCATAAGTCAATAATATCCACACTTATGAAGAAGATTTCAAGGTATATTAATATTTCTCCTTACACTTGTATAGAATCATAAGTTGACTTGGGATGTGAAGAGTGATCTCCCTCTCTCAATAGATGATGTTTCCTTTATAGAAGGATAACAAATCTATGTCTAATATAGCATAGAACTCCACTAGAATAAGTAAGATTATATTTTCTTGAAGATTTAGTCCACAAATATTGATAAGGGAGGAGTTATATACTAGGGATGTTATAATTTCTCCATTTTTTGTTCTTAAAGATGGATCAAACCACAGGTTTTGAGGTGTTGTTTGAATAGATCTACAAAACTTGAAAGATATGAAAGAATTCATAGAATCGGAATCAAAAATTATATTTTCTATTCTTTATTAAATAAATGGTGTACCTATGACCACATCAATATCATGATCCACCTCAACAGTAGTGATGGTATATGCCCTTACTTTCTTTCTAGGAATTGGAGGTTATTTTAATTGATTGTCTCTAACAACCCTTGGATTAGGGAATTGGTTTGAATAATGATTGTATTACTTACTATTAAAACACTATACCATAATCTGAGTGTTTATATGAACCTTCTTTTAATGTATTACATTATTTTGTTTCATCATCTCACTTTGGTATTGATTATCCTGATCCCCTTCTTTTCCACACTTGAATCATCTCTTGGTTCCCTTCAGATAATTTTTGGGGTGCTTCTTACCACACTTTTAACACATGAGAAGTTTTATTTTCTTTCCACCATGAGTTTTATTTGTTGATCTTCCCAAATAAAACTCAATTTTACAATTTTTATCCCTAGGCCCACAAGACCACTGAGAGTCTCTAATATTTATCTTGACCTTGAGGGTATAATGAACAAACTATTCATAGCTGTCAAAGTCTTAAATCATCAAGGATTTTTATAGAGTTATTTTAATCCACTAAATAAGTATTCCAACTTACTTTTTATGTTGATGAAAAATCTGTAGAAATACTGTGAAAGACTTTTGAAGTTTGTCTCATACGCCCTGATAGAATCGTCTTCATTTTTCTCCAGTATGATAAACTCCATATCCATTTTAAGATGGAGAGTTCAAGGAAAATATTTATTGAAAAATATTTTCTTGAATTCTTCCCATTTAATGTAATCATTGTCCTATTTAGACTTTTTTTTCTTGATTATTGTCCACCATTGATCATATTCCCCCTCCATGTGCTAAATATCGAGCACAAATTTCTCTTTTTTTGAGCATTGAAGGATAAATAATATATTTTCAATGGATTTAATCCATTGTTATGTGATGAGGGGACCATAATATTCACTAAAGGTAGGAGGCCCTTATCACAAAAAAATACTTGACGACAACTTTCTCTTTTTTAGTATAAGGATGGTGTTCCGCATGATTTAATTTATTATTCACAACATGAGTCTGTTGAGCCAGTACTTCCATGATGTTCCTAACTCCCACTCCAATAAGTTAAATAATATCATTAGGGAAATAATCACATTCCTATCACATTAGTTATTATAATGGTTACTCTTATTTCCCACAACTAACTAGAATTAAGGATAATGGGATGAGAATACACGAACTAATAAACACATAAAAATTGAAAATATGAACTTAGAAGGAATAAATTATAAATTTAAATTATATCCTAACTTATGAGTCCCTAGGTTTCAATCTAGGCTATCTAGGGTAATTTCCCTAATAATTTTTCTAAGCTAAAAATTTTTTTATGCCCTTCAAAAAGGTTCATAAAGTGTTTGTGATTTTCGAATCATATCCCCTAGGAGTTTCAAACCAAGTATACAGTGAGGCATTTCTGTCATGAACAAGGTGATGATCAAGTCAATTCCCAATGCACCCTTTTCATGGGTATTACTTGTAGGTAAAACTGTTCCAGAGCCACATTCACTTGTAGTATCCATATAGGGATGTAATTTCTTAGATACCACTCACTGTATAATTCACCAAAATTCTAGGATATTTTCATATAATTAGAATTATATTTATGGTTATCACTAAATTTTTATAGTCCTAATACCCAAAAATAACTAAAACTTTCTCTAATTAAAACTATAGAAACCCATTCCTTTAACACATATTATTACATGATTTTTAACATAAAAATTTAATAAATACAACCCAAACATCATGTGGCCTAGTGTATTTGGAAGACTAGGTACATAATACATCAGAAGGAAACTAAAACATAATATCTTTATTTTATTCTTCTAAATGAGATATAATATCCCTTTGATCTCCTAAAACTTCATGGGATAATCTGGGGGATACATAAAAGAAAGGGATGAGCTAAAAAACTCAACAAGGGAGTATAAGGAATCATAACCCAATATCATAAAAGAGAAGGCTCAAGGGTAATCGCATAAAAGAATAACATAAATAAAATGATATCATAGGATTATGGAAACATAGGAAATGTTGAAACAAAATAAAACATGATAGGATAATAATTCATGGCTAACTGTTAAGGCAATATCACATGGTGGACATAGTCCCATCGTGGATTAAGTTTACTCCCCAATCTCATATATGAAGTATCATGAAACAAAAACATTACCCAATGCATTGAAGTTCTATATGGGCACACGCATCATAAAAGATTCATGATTGTGTGTTCAAAAAAATTAAATAAATCATAAGTCATAATTATAAGAATTATCTATGGAAATAAATGGATTGCATAAACTTACCCCATATCATAATCAATGGAAATTCCATAAAGGAGGCATTTGAGAAATGAACATAAGGCATGTATTACCACATAAAAGGAAGATAGAATAATATAGTTGTATATGTTATAAATATATATTCATAATTTCAAAAAAAATCATAAAATAAAGATAATAAATTTAATTATAGAGAAAGGTCATAACAAAAAGAAAAAGGGTAGTTCATATAGATCTCTTACCTTAAGTTTTGTCTTTCTTCATACACACTATAAATTCATATATAATAAATATAGATTTATTATAAATATATTAAATAACCTTAATCATATATATCATAACATATATGATTTTATTATAACAATTTTACCACCCATTTATTAACAATTCATTATTTAAATCACTATTTCGGATGATAATTGCTTCATTTTTCATGCATGTTTTGGTTCTGCAGTCTCGGTCTTTATATGTTTATCAGGGTTCCATAATCTACCAAAATTTAAACATGATATTAATATTATATTATATATATTTATATATATATATTCATCCATGAATGGTATAGATAAAAAATGAATTACGCCATTCATGGAGATGGTAAGCCATATATACGCATGAATGTTGTTTACATTTCCGATGGTTGGAATGAAATAAAGGTAATAATAATTTATCTTTAAAAAATCATAATAATATCATAAATAAAATATATATTTATTAAATAAATAATTATGACCAGTTTTGAGAGGCGGTTATAGAAAACGAATTACATCAGTTCGCGAGATAGTAGTCTGTCGCACACACGAACGACGATTTTTTTCCCATTTGAAGGAATATGAAATGGATGTAGGTGATTTACTTAATATAATAAAATATAAGTATATTTTAGATAAGGAAGTTGTTATTTAATAATTTTTGAAGAATATTTTAATGAGTTAGAAGAAGAATAAAACTAAAACATTTAGTTAAAGATTATACCTCTTCTTTGGATAACTTCTTTTACTTTACACATTAAACCCTATATGGTTCATATTATTCCCAAAATAAGTCCTCTAGAACATGGGTATAGATTTTATTAATGGATATGTGTAGGTATTGTCCGAACTAAAAGTATTTTTTTTAATTGTAATGAAAATATGAGAGGAGGTGCCCTTTTATAAGTGAGGGGTGGGGCACTCTTCGAATTACATAAAATTTTAAATTAATATAAATTAATTTTAATGTAAAAATGGATCCAAACTAATATAATTAAAATATAGGATTGGTATCTGTCAAAATTATATCATTCGGTGAAAATTGGAAAATTTTAGAATATATTTCTACACATATATCTTTTTTAACACGTGTTAACCATTTTTGGCAATTACCATGATAACAAAGTTTTTACTCTTTAGGGGTGAAGATTGTTACTATAAAAGGAAAATTGGTCTATAAATAGACAATAGATAATATTTTTTTAAAAATAAGAATAATTTGGACAGATATAGGATTTTTAGGAATTTTAAATCATTTAATAAAATATTATTTATCATAAAATAACATTAATGTCATTTTTGATACTATTTATTTAATTTGACTTTAAATGAATTAAAATAAAGAGGTAATTAGAATATATATTTTTAACACATATATAATATTTCATATTTATCTATAAAATTCATGTTTCACTATAACTCACTCAAAAATATTCTTTTTAGAGATTTTAAAATAACTTATTTTACTTTTCTACTAATTGAATAAATAATATATCGATATTATGTAAGAATTTGAGGTAATTATTTAATAACTAAAAATTATAAATAAATTACCATGATAAAAAATCATTTAACTTTAAAATATTCCTTTTATAACCAATAATATCTTCTTTATAAACCTATCTCAAAAAATTTGAAGTAATAAAACAAAGAGAATAACATTTTTTTAATTTTTGTTACATAAAATAATATAAAGGTAAAATTCAAAGAAATATTCCACCAAGTTTCTATATTTTTTAAACTTTGATAGAAATTTCTAAACTTCACTCATAAAATATAATTAATTCAACTTTTAGGGTCATTTTTTATTCATTATCACATTATTTTTTACATTAAATACCTGATTTACCCATATCATGGCAACGATTATTTAATACAGTTACTATTCATAATTACCAAAAATAAAAGGAAAATATTTAAAAAAATTGGACCTACTATTTAAAAATATAAAATTATTTTCTCAAGATTCAATATACATAATTTTAAGAAATTAATTTAAGATTAAAATTCAAAAATAATGAAAAATAGCTTTTCAATAAAATAATTTTTGTGTATAAAAATATTTTTATACCAAATTCAAGTATAAAATTTAAATAATATAATTGGATCATTTTTAATCAAAATTGGCTAATTTAATTTTAAAACTAATCCAAAATATAATTTTACTTCATAAATATTTTAAAATAAAATACAGTTTTCAATAAAAATCAGTATTTTCACTATTCATAAAAAATTAAACTTTTTTTAAAATATAAAAAATTCACCAAAAGATAATTTTGATATTATAATTGAAAAAATAATATAATTTTTTTAAAATAAAATTTCTAAAATTTTCATAAATTAATTATAATATCTTTTCACAAAAAACAATAAAAACTATTTATGAAGAAAACAATTTTTTGAAGAATAAAATTACTTTTCTAAAAAATTTGATTACTTATTTCCTAATAATTAATTAATATATTTATGATGAGTATTAATTTTATATATATTTCATAATTTGGTTAACCCTATTGATACTAACCAATTCAATGGATAGGTTATTATGACCACATTTAAACAATAATAATTTTATAGTATATCTGAGTTCTCATAAAGATCATTGTTGCATTTTAAAAAAGCTATCAAGCATAATATTATTTAAAAACTGAAGGTGTTACAACCAATCTTTACCTAATAAATCTCAAATGTAGAATATTTAGATTCGAAATTTAGAGTGGTTAGGAGTGCATTGATGAGGGATTCTATGAGTTTTTCATAGAGATGAAGAGAATAAGAAATGTTGAGATTTACTGGAATGATGGTGAGATGATTTGGGATATTGTATTTTTGGACCATGGGTCTGTGCTTTCTATCTTAATTTAGTTCCTTAGCTTGTGGTTTAGAAGTTTCTACTAAAAGGTGTTGGTGAATCCCACTCATAGTTAAAATTGGGGGTCATTTTTTCCATATGTTGGTTGGGATGTGCTAGTCTTTATACAATCCACCATCGATTGGAAAATTATGTATCATCAAGTAGGTATTATAGTATTATTTGTTATTAAAAGGACCTGCATGATTCAGGATTATATGGAATCTCTTATTAAGATCATTTGAATTCCTTCCTCTAAGTTTCTATGATATATATATCCTTAGTAGAGATGGTGTAGCAGAATTATTGGAAGGGTCACTCCCAAATTTTTCTTTTTTTCATGATCATTGACTAATATAAGATTTACATGATGATAAATATCATGATCAATGGAATTGAATCAAATAATATAGACAATGGATAAATTTTGGAACCAAAGTGCAGGATCGTAACATATTATTTATAATTAATTTAAGAAATTATGTAATTAAATTATGTGAAATTATTTCTTCATTGATTGATCTGACAATGGATCTATGTCGTACCATCATTACATTTTAGGAATCAAGATTATATTCCCTCTTTCGGGATCCACATGTGGCCCAAAAATATCTAGACATCATCGTAGGAATCTCCAGGTGCTAGCACAGTAGATCCTATCACTTACAACATTCACCTTTGATCTCCCCATGAATCACTTCTAAAGGATTATCCTTGATCTCTCTAAACTAGTGAGTGGAAGGTGGAGGTAGATATTTATTTATTCATTGGAGAGTTCTTGGATAAGTAATCTCTCTAGGGATTTGAGAGGATTCTCTAGATTTCCTTGTGCATAAAAAATAAAATTAATTGGCTCTCTTGAAAAATAATATAATTGGATTTATATACTACTCGGGTTAAAAATAAATAATTGTATAAGTTCCCTTTTTTATTTATTTAATATCATAATAACCCATGTCTTTTAAAATATTATTATTATTATTTCTTAACATGCGTTAAACTCATAAATTAAATTAAATATTATTTATTCAAATAATATTCAATATATATTATTTCTCACAAGGCCATTAAAATTGGCCCACCATTCCTCCATAATATTTTTCGATCCTTGAATAATGACTATTTATTTAATAAATAAATATCACTTTATTATTCACCAATAAATAAATAAATATTATATCCACTAAATAATAAATATTTTATCCACTAATTATTAAATATATATTTATTAAATATCCCACTCACATAATATTCTATCTAATAATTGGTGACAGAATATATTTGATTAATGAAACATGAATAATTATTAAACCATATATGGGAATAATATTTATTCAACATGTTAAATAATAAATAATAATATATTATTTAATTGAGATTTTGGATACACTTAGTATGTGACCCTCTAGGCCTGTTTCTCTATGGCATTAGGAGAAGCAGCCTAAAATCCAAGGTTAGTATCTAGAAACATGTCAAGGCACCCATAGAGAAAGATTTTAATGTCATAATGACATAATACCTCATATAGACACTTAATGTGTAATGTAATCCCTTTAGCATGATACCTATAAACAAGGAGGTTGCATGCTGGTGCCATCAACCTATTTGGTTGATGTCTCTTTCTTTGACTTTTTAGAAATAGAACTTACCTATAAAACACAATGGGCATGGATTTATTTAGGATATATAATTTCCATCAAAGGTCCTGATATATCAACATATTTTAAAGAACAGAAGGTAAAAATCATTTAACACATTATTCATTATAAAATATTACTCATGGCACACCCAACGTATCTTACCTCACCTCAAACATGTGTTATGGAGATTTTAATCAATACATCAAAGTACATTACTGATAAAACTCATTAATAATAATCTTAAATTATAAGTATTAATACACATGTCCAAATATAGGAACATCCAATAAGACATATCAATGTGTATTTCCTACTGGCGGGTCTCATTCTCATAATATCCTACACTGGATATTACTAACAACATACACCATGATAAGGTGACTCAAAGTTCTATGAGTCTCCACCCATAATATCCTGAATAATTTATGTCCCTCAAAAGATTTTATCTGGATATTGAACATATATTTAAAAATACTACCATGGAACTTTTGGGTGCTCATTATAGTAGGGAACTTATATGACCTTTCAGTTTGAATACAACTCTTAAGAAATTATCACATATAATTTTATGAAGAAGAAAATTAATGACATGATAATGATTTTATTAATATTCAAAAAAAATGAATACAGGTTATCAAAAAGAACATAGAATTTTGTTCTAGATTATAAACTCCAACAGAATCCCACTTGCACTAGAGTCAACTGCTAACAACCTTCATTCCACTAGATCTCAAATGATACTCATACATCTACTAGGATAGGATTTTAGTCAAGGGGTATACAATATTTTCCTTTTTGGGAACTCTGATTACTTCAAATTCACCCTGCTGAGAAAAATCTCTTAGGAGGTGGTACTTCTAGAGTAGATGAGTTTTCCATTGGAGTTACCTTGGCTCTTTTTCAAGATCCACCACTAAATATTATCACAATACAATTTTATAGGGTCTTTAATTTTATGTTCCATATCAAGCACTTGGAAAATACTTCTTATCAAAATTGATTCCTTGGATATATCTGAAGCCGCTGTATACTTGAACTTCATTGTAGAATCAGTGAAAAATGGTTTCTTTGAACTCTTACAGCTCATAACTCCTTCTTTGAGATAGAAAAAATATCCTAACTATGACTTTAGATCATTATAATATATTTTAAAACTATAATAAGTATATATTATGATGACCACGTCCTCATCTCCTCCATATACCAACAATATATCCTTATTTGTTCTTAGATACTTGAGGATAACCTTAACAGTAGACCAATGTTGTTCTCTCGGATCTTCTTTATATCTTCCAACCATTCTCAATACATAATAAACATGAATTTTAGTACATAACATGACATACAATATTTATCATATCACTAAATCATATGGGATATTATTCATTCTCTCTTTCTCCCATTGTGACAAAATACACATTTTCTTAGAAATATGTATACTATGTGACATTGGAACCAATCCCCTCTTATATTGTTCCATACTAAATCTATTTAGTATATGGTCAATGTATTTAATCTAACTTAGTACAAGTATCATCTTGTATCTATCATGAATGATATTAATCCCTAGAATATAGGCTGCTTAACTTAAGTACTTCAAGGAGAAACACTTGTTTAACCAGTCCTTCACAGATTGTAAGACTTCCATGTCATTTCTAATAAGCAATATGTAATAAACATATAATACTTAGATAATAACAAAAACCCACTAAAACTCTTGTAAACACATGGATCACATTCATTCATAATGAAGTTAAATTATTTTATAACTTCATCGAATCAAATGTTTCATGACCTAGATGCTTGCATCAATCCATAAATGGGTCTCTGCAACTTGAAAATATTTTTCTCATCACCTGGAGTCACAAAACTTTCTAGATGTTCCATATAGACATCTTCTCAAAGGTTACCATTAAGGAAAGTTTTTTTTTTGACATCCATCTTCAAAATTTCATAGTCATGGTAACCTATTATAGCAAATATAATTTAGATTGATTTAAACATTCCAATTAGTGAAAAGGTTTCATCATAGTCAATTCCATGACATTTTTAAACCCTTTATACACTAGAATTTATTTATATATATTTACCTTACCTTCCATGTCCATTTTTCTCTTGAATACCCATTTTCACCTTAAAATCATTACATCAACTAGTGCAGCAACCAGAACCCAAACTTAGTTCTGATACATAGAATCCATTTTAGAATTTAGGGCTTCTTTCCATCTTGTAGATTCTAAGTTATTTATTACCTCTTTGTAGGATATATTTTCATTATTATCAACCAATAACGAGTCACCATATTTAGGGACTAGAAAAACATATCTCTAGTTTTTTTACCTATCTTGTGCTTATACAAAGTTCTTGTGTTTTAGGAACTAATTATTCCACAACAACCCGTGAAATTTGATCTTATACCAACTCTAGTGTATCATGAGTATCAACTTCATTGAATTAAATCATTATCCCACCATAATTTTTGAGTATGTGATCCCTCTTAATAAATAAATCTTTTTTAGATACAATCAATTTCTTATCTAAGGGGTTGTATAGGTGGTATCCCTTTGTTTCCTTAGGATACCCTATAATGATACACTTTCTTCCCTGGGGTTCTAGTTTGTTTCCTAATAAGGCCTTAACAAACACCTCTCAAACCCATCCATGTGTATGTGACAAAATGGGTTTCTTTCCACTCCATAACTTGAAGTGAATTCTATTTTCTCTTTATTTAGTACTCATTTTAGCATGCATGTCACAGTTTGTAATGCATATCCCTAAAAGGATAATGGAAAATCTGCATGACTCATCATTGACATTACCAATTCTAACAAGGTATGGTTCCTCCTTTCACTAACATTGTTCCACTATGTTGTGTAATATGGAGTGAATTGATATAAAATCCCAAAATCCCATAGAAATTTGATGAAATCTTGATTAAGATATTCACCACCTAGATCTGATTGAATCTTCTTTATCTTCTTTCTAGTTTTATTCTCTACTTCATTCCATAATTCTTTTAATTTCTCAAAGGAATCAGACTTATACCTCATCAAGTATATATAACCATATCTACTCAATTCATCAATAAAAGTTATTAACTAAGAATACTCACCTCTAGATTCTACTATAAATGGTCCACACACATTAGTGTGTACCAATCCTAAAAGTTATATGGCCATTTCACCCTTTCATTCGAATGGTGTTTTGGTAATTTTTCCTTGAAACAAGAATGAAATATTTCAAAATGGATTTATCTCATAAGAGTCTAAATAACCATATTTATAGTTCTTTATCAAATGCTTATCATTTACATGACCAAGACAGTGATTCCATATCTGGGTGTTATATGAGTCATGTGAATATGATTCGTTATCTATTTCCAATACTTTTTTTTGAATCTAATACATAAATAAAGTTATTTAAATGTTTCATACCATAACATATGTTTTATTTACAAAAGAAACAATTTTTATTTCAAAATTTGAAAATAAACTCATATATATCTAGGCATGATATATAAATTATGTTCTTGGTAATGGTTGGTACATAATAACAATCTATTAAAACCAATATCATTCTTGTTGGAAATTAAAGGTGGTATTCACAAATAGATATATCATCTAACCTTGTTCCATTGGCATCTCACAAATCCACCTCTCCTCTAGTAATCGTTTAGAATCTGCTTGGTTCTTATATTTGGAAACATGTGTGAGCACCAAAATCTATTTTTACTACCTAATGTGTAGATATTGAATTATTACACTTGATAATGAATGCACATTTAGATTCCCCTTACTTCTACGTGTAGTTATTTGTTCAGCGTCTATTCTTTCCATGAAAAAACATATTACCTCCTTTTCTTTTCCCTACATCTAGATCTTCTTCTTCTTGTAAGGATAGTTATTGGGAGATTTATACTTCTTATGAGTCTTAGACCTCTTCTCCTTGTTCTTATTTTTCTTATTCTCCATAAAGACCATAGTTTTGTCACACCCCATGTCCTTATCCACTTGGTGAATCAAAGTTAGAAGTTATGAAAGACTCTTCTCATTATTTATCATGTTATAATTAATAATAAAATAATATAAGGTCTTGCATAGAGAGAAAATCATGATATCCATGCACTACTAGCCTGGTAATTTAATCCCTAATATGTCTAAGCATTAAACATATCTAATAATATTGACTACATGAGGCCCAACTGAAACTGACTCTCCAAGCTTAGTTGTAAATATAGCATTGGAGATATCATATCTCCCTTATCTTTCATTATCTTAATAGAGATCCCAAAGATGATACATCATACTATATGCATACATGTACTCATGCTGCTTTAAAAGATCATTGGTTATGAATGATAGTATAAAACATTTAAGATTTATAACATCATTAAAATATTTCTCATAGAGATACAACTCTTCCTCACTAGACTCATTACCAGGTGTGCCAAGAATAGGTTCTTCCACCACATACAATTTCATTTCATGGAATAAGATAACGCATAAGCACCTTTAATGCTCTTAGAAATTTTTTATAGTGAGAAGGTTATCCTTCTCAAGAATGGATCACAGTTATATGTTTGAAGTCAGTTTTATTGATGTTTCTACAAATTAGATGAGTAGAGTTTTAGTACATTATCTAATAAAATTTAGTTAAATAAATAAATATTATATTTATCAATCTCCCAATGTTTTATTAAATCCCAATAATCCTCTCCATTAGCTTTAGAATGTTCTATTTCATGGAAATTTTAGTGGAAAAGATCAATATTCTACTTCTCATCACCCCAACTTGGGTTAGTCAAGAAATTTTAAGGGTTTTAGGTAGGAATTCCAAATTCCAACTGTATTAACTAACAATTACTTAGTCTATTGAATGGACTCCCTAATCCTAAAATACTTAAATTGGATTTCCTCAATGCTTGCCTCTTAGTTAAACTAAGTAATAATTTGGCAGTCAACCCATGATGTGAACTAATTTAAGACAACCCAAAACTCCAACTTATAATTCCTCGATAATTGAAAGCATCCCAACTTTGGTTGGTCATGAACTTTAAACTATGGTTCAATTTTAACTGAAGTAGTGGAAGACTATGCAATATTAATATATATAATTGAGGTATTTTATCTTTTATGCATAAATTTCCAATAATTATCTTTATTACATGTTTGTTAATATTAAGTGTATTTACTTAAGTGATTAACCATATCTTAGATAATAATTATGCATAAGACAATTTATTTTAGTCCTATATTGTATGATTTTTAATTCATTAATTCATGTGATTGTGACAAAACATCCATTATGAAATATTCATGCAACATAAAAGAAATAAAATAATAGATTCATATGATCATGATCTTTAACTAATGGTTAGTTTATCTAGTTAATGATAAACTAATTGTGACTTAGAGGAAAACACCTTGAACCAATTAAGGTTCATGTTGTAGATTTCCACCTATCCACCTATGTATCTCTCCTATATTGGTTTTTCCATGGATCCAAAATTAAACCACCTTTTATGTAATGGGATATCCATCCATTAAATATTCTTTTACTCACACACAGGTTTCGGGAACCAAAATATCGGTTAAGGGGTTTACATAAAAGAACACATGGGCATGTAATCCCTTATATAATGAGATGAGAGATGAAACACAGACCAATAATTTAATTTAACAATAAATTAAATAAAACCAATCACATACAATGGTCTGGTATAGGCCTACAATCATCCACATGCATGCAACCAATTACGTATTTAATCTTATTTAAGATAAATTATACTTGAACCAACTAATATATTATTTAATTAATAAATTATTTTATCTTAATTATCATCCAAATTTCCTTAAGTTTCTCATCCACCATACTTTTAAACAAATTAAATAAATTTATTTAAAATTAACTATGTACAAAAAATTTATTTGGAGGCAACATGCTGAGTACACGTCCGAACTAACCAATGTGTATTATACCCATATACTGTTTACTCTTATGACATGTGGAATACACGAATTATCATGTAATATCATGAAGTGTACTATAAAAATAATAATCATATGGTTTGCTTGATTTTTTTATATAGCATTTAATGATTCAATGTGTGTAGAGTAATAATTTAATATAACTTATACATGATATGTAAATCCAAACATTACGTATAAATTAATTAAAAATTTATTTGTATAAAAAACATGTCACATGGTGTGTCCTATCAACTTAATTACCACACACAAGTATATATTGATAAGTATTTCACTGTATAATAAATTAATTTTAATAATGAGTAATTTGGTAAAAATACATGACATGTACATTTAAGATAAATAACATGTATTATTGTCACCATCTATCCATGGAACACGCCTAGGGATTCAATGTGTAACTGTGCCACAGAAAATTTTGGAGCACATAGTGTGTACATGGGTTACAAGGCATGTGGTCTCCAAGGTAAATAGCCACCAGTTATGTTGGTTTTGTTAGAAGATACACGGCTCGTTTGTGACTAATGTTCTATATTCCATGTACGAAAGTTACATAGTGCGTACTCTAGCTAATTGCATTCCAAGTTGTCCTAGTTAACACATGGTGTATAATTAAATTCACTATGTGTAATAAATTCACACAGCATTAATTAATTCCAAATTAATTCTTGGTGCATTAAACACTAGTACACTGTGTGTACCTCTGGGTTTCATGGTGAGTACTCTTGTGTTGTCTAGAAAAATTCCTTGGCACCTCCAGATGAGATCTTAAAATCTATTTTATTCATAAAATTAATCGATTTGATTATATTTATGAGAAATAAAGAGGAAGAAAACGTATATCACAATTCAGATTAAAGAATTATTAAATTGGAATTGAAAATCTATAATAAATGAACAAATAAATTAATGATCTTTAAATAATTATAAATAATTATGTGACTACTCTAATACCACTTGTCGGTTTTGGTAGTAGAAGAAGAATTAGATGGTTCATGACCGACTTTTTCTTTTTATCATCATTGATGATTAATCTAAGATTTACATGATGATAAATTCTATGATCAACAGAATTGAATAAAATAATATAGAAACAAGATAAATACTAAAACCAAAACATAGGATCATCACATATTATTTATAATTAATTTGATAAATTAAATAATTACCTTACATAGAATTATTTCTTTATTGATGGATCTGAAAATGGATCCACTTCTTGTTATCATTGGATTATATGAATCAAGATTATAATCCCTATAGTGGTGATCCACACATGGTCCACAAATCTCAAAATGCTATCATAGGAATTTCTGAGTGCTAGCATAGTAGATCCTATCACCTATGTCATTCACCTTTCATAACCTTGAGAATCACTTCCAAAGTATTCTCCTTGATATCTCTAAACTCGAGATTGGAAGGTAGAGGAATGTCACTCTTTGTTTTTTGGAGTGTTCTCGGAGAAGGGAGCTCTCTAGGGCTTCGAGAGGATTCTCTAGATTTCTTATTTCATGACAAATGAAATGAATTGGATCTCTAGAAAAATAATATAATTGGATTTATATACATCTAGGGTTAGAAGTAAATAATTGAACAACTTCCCTTTATTATTTATTTAATCCCTACGAAACCCTATATCTATAATAATAATATGATTATCATTTCTTGACATGCAATAAACTCACAAATTCAATTAAATATTATTTATTCAAGTAATATTCAATATATATTATTTATCACTAGAATATTAAACTCAGTATTTCATTCATCTATAATATTAATCAGGCCTTGAATAATGACTATTTATTTAATAAATAAATATCACTTCATTATTCTCTAATAAATAAATAAATATTATATCCACTAAAGATAAAATAAATATTTATTAAATATCCAAATCACATAATATTATCTCAAATAACTAGTATAGGAATATATGCAATCAAGAAAATATGAAAAGTTATTAAACTTTGTGTGGGAATAATATATATTCAACTTGTTAAATAATAAATAATAATATATTATTTAACTAATCCTTTGGATACACTTAGTGTGTGACCCTCTAGGCCTCATTCTTAGAGGTATTAGGTGAAGCAGCCTAAAGTCCAAGGTTAGCATATAGCAACATGCTAAGGAACCCATAGAGGAAGATTTTAATGTCGTAATGACTTAATACCTCATATGGATGCTTACTATATAATATAATCCCTTTATCATGATATCTCTAATCAAGAAGGTTGTGTGTTAGTGTCATCAATCTATGTTCTTGATGTCCCTTTATTTGAATTTACAAATATAGAACTTGCCTATAAAACACCATGGCCTTGGACTTATTTAGACTATATCATTTCTATAAAATGGCCTGAGATATCAAATTCCATTAAAGAATAGAATGGACAAATCCTTTCTCCCATTATTCATTAATAATATATTAATCACGATGAACCCAACATATCTCACCCCACCACAAAATTTGTTATTGTGGCTTTCATCGATACATCAAATTATGTGACTTATAACACTAATTAATAATAATATTAATGTATAAGGATCAATACACACATCCAAATATAGAAACATAAAATGGAACATATAAATTTGGATTTCCTAATGGCAGGTCTCATTCTCATAATATCCTAAATTAGATATTTCCAAGGGAATACACCATGACAAGGTGCCTCAAATTACTATTAGTCACCACCCATAATATATTTAATTATTTGTTTCCCTAAAATTATTTCATCTCAATATATAACTTGTATTTAAAAATACTACTATTTCACTTATGGGTTCTCATCATAGTGGAGAACTACTATGACCTTTCAATGTGACTGCTTCTCTTAGGACATTATCACATACTATTTCACGAATAAGAACAATCATGACTTGATAATAAGTTTATTAATATTAAAAATAATAAATATGGGTTATCATTAAGTATGAAAAATTTGGTTCTAGAGAACTAACTCCAATAGAGTTCAGGTTCATAAAAGTCTTCATCTTCATTGGTGAAGAGTTCCATCAGGTGGATAATAGTGGTAGAGCTATATTTAGATTCATAATATGAGGATGTATCTATTTTGTGAGGAGATACCTATTATCCCATTTGGTGGGATTGTAATCATACTTCTAATGATAGAGGTAGGAAGTTTGAGAGGGTCTGAATTATCTTGTGTACTAGTTAGGACGCCTTCTCATATACCTTGTTTCATTAATGATTATTATGATGACTATTATAGGGTTGCAATGTTGAATATGTTATCTCAATATTTATAATGGGAGTTAAGGTCACTACCAAATGATTCAATTTTTCCCTGAGAATATTGTGTTCCCAGTTGACTAACTTCATATTCATTGAGTCGTCAAATTTTTTAGGACATCTACTCAGGATTTTTTCCATTCTATTTATTATTCCAATGGAGTTGAAGAAATATGGGTCACTTGTGATAGGGTTTTTCCCAGTTTGAGTTATCTATAGTCAACCATATTTTAAATTATATCCTTGAAAAAATATTCCTAGATATTATTCCCTAGCATCCAGTTGAAATGTAAGTGATTACGGTGATCATTTTGACCAACTTCATTGGGATTCTTGACCTTCGGTAGTTTGAGAAGGTTATTTTATAAGGATATAATGTAGTATCCCAAAACTTTATCTCTTAAAAATATAATAGGTATTATTCCTATAATCTTTAAACTATAAATGTTTTTTACCTTTCCTTTCCTCTTGAAAAGGACACCATTGTTGTTATTATCAATCGAATGGAGGCATTGCATGATATTACCCTAGATTATTTTCATAAACTAGTATTGGTTCTAGCTTGAGTATAGTGGTGGTGGCCTCTAATATAACATGTTTATTTACTTTTAATAATAGTATAGGCCAATATTTATCCTTATACCTCCATATTTCATCCTACAACCATTTTTTGACTACTGAAAAAACTCCCAGAATCCACCAAGGTGTTTCAATGGGATTAGTGGTAGCAGTTTCAAGAACTCATCATGAATATTTTTTACAAAAATCTCCAATAGGTGATCTTGAGAGAGTTTCACATTAGGGGAATATTTCAGTCCCTCCTGTATTTTACTAAATTCTATGACTCTATCATTATTGATATTTTTCAGTTTGAGTGTTTAAAAATAACCATCTTTTTCAGTGTGGAATTGAATTGATAAAGGATATATCTTTATAGATCTTACAAATTAGCAATGGACCCTACTGGTATATTATTATACTATATGAATGTTAGAACTTATTGTATTTGTACAAAGAATCTTATCTTTACTAATATATGATGTTTTAGCATTCCCATCATAGGTCCACATTGAGACACAAAGTGTGAAAACTGTTTCTCCAGTTCTCAAATTTCATTGAATATTGGGAAGGTGGGATTCTAAAAATTAGGTGGGGGAGGAGTATTGTCCATCCAATCATGACACTTTTTTATCCAAATACACAAGGGATCATAACCCCCATCATATATTTAATTCAATAGGTAATAGATTCAATAGATTCATGTAGTTATTATAGAAATTTATTATGGGGTGATGCCTCAGTGTAAGAAATGATAAGATCCTAATATGTTCAGAACACCTTCACCAGCTATTGGTATTTGGTTTCATCCAGTCTAGGGTAAGTTTCTTGAAATTATGGTAGTATTTACCCCAATATAGAAACTTATGATACTCTTTGTCCACTAGGTTTTTATAGGCTAATAACCTAGACCTAGATTAATTCTAGTGGTTTGTCTTTACTCTTATTTTTTATCAGTTCCTTCGTGTTAAATGTATAACAGAGGAGATACATTATCCTACACTAGGGAGTTAGACTTAGTACGAATATTTCCTCTGAGTATTTTGGAATTAAGCGACCTCATCTACTCCATCTCAACTTCATATTGATAAAAATTTATTTATTATTAAGTAGTTTATCTTCCCCAAGTGGTGGGTGAGTTGTGGATGTATTCACACATTTAACTTTTTATTTAGTTAAATCTTGTTTATTGGGAAGTAAATTATTATTTGGAGAACTCAAATATTCTGAGTCTACAGATGATTTCATGTATACATATATTCTTCATTAGTGAAGACCACATTTCAAGTGGATGTCTCTTCATTGAATCCTTCCATATCTAGTTAATTCTCTACATTTCCATGTTTTTAACACCAATGACATTTAATGATGCATAGTGCATAGAGGAAATCATGACCTCATCCTCCTCAGGTAGTAAGGAGGGTGGGGTCGAATTTTTTTCTTCCACCAATATATCCAAGAGATGTTGTAGATTTGATGATCCCAGGGGTGGTCCAAGTAGTAAAAAATCCCTCAGCCCTATGGGATATGGTTACTATTATAATTAAATAGAGGTAGTTATTATCAAGGACTTAATTATTTTTCAAGACTATACTCAGGCCCAATATGGATGCAATACCACTATAAGGTGATATTTTATTATCATTTAGGTTCTCTTTGTGGTTGTAGGCTTGGATTTCCTCAAATGGAATTTCTTATCAACTTTTTCTGAATCTTAATGAAGTGGTATTTCAATGAATCAATCATTTCAATTATTTTATTTGTCTACTTTGGGAATAGTGGGATTTCATTGGACAAAGAAACTTTTATATTAAAATCCTATATATGATACTTTTTCTAAGGTAATGACATTGCATGTGGTGTTTCTTGATGATATAGGTTGACCAGTAACTAGGGTGAAGTTTAAGGCCTCATACTCTCCCCAAACCCATATATATATATATATATATATATATATATATATTTCAGGTGGTTTATTCATGATTATAAAGCATAAAATATTCACATTGTTGAGGAAATCCTATTGGAGGCTACTATGTTTCTTTTATAACTTAAGGTTTTATAACACTGAAAATACAACAAAATTAACAAGACAATGTAGATTAATCATCACCTTTATGTGGTCAATATATTCCTCGTAATATAGATGTTCAACCTTGAGATGGTTGATATTTTCCTATAGATTATGGCATAAATATGGTATGAATTCATCTTTTAATGACTCTGAAATATCTTATCAAGGAATTTCCTAGGGCCAAAACATGATTGGTGTATTATCCTCACCCTGATCTTTCCATATAACCATGGAATTACCCTCATCCTAAATGAGGGATTCCTCAACTTCATCTAGTTGTAATAGTTATTTTCCTACCACTTAAATCAAGGGAATCAAAGACGTTTGGGATCTTCCCAATTATATCAAAAGTTAAGTGATCTAGAGGTGGTACAAATGATAAACTTTACCCCAAACTATATTTATAATGGGATGATATTTCCCTAATCAGTGATGAGGTGAATATTGTAGTCAACCTAAAACTATCAAGTTATTCACAATAAAATGGTAGTATTATAGTGGTTTTGATATGAGTAGGGTCTTGATGTCGAGATAGGATGTATTTATGGGGAGGATCTCTACAATGAGCTCTATAGAGAGGACCACCATGGTTAATGTTTTAGATTCCATGGAAGAACCTTAAAGATTACAAACTATTGATGGGTTTTCAAGGGATTTACCTTCTTGAATATTAATATTTCTGTTATGGAGAGAATATTTACAGCTTATACCATGGAAAGGACCTCCATGGTTTATCTAAATGTTTCTATAGGGAGTAACTTCATGGTTGATACTCTAGGGAGGACCTCCAAAGTTACTAATATTTATACCATGGGGAGGACCTCATTGAACACTAATGATTTCTATTGTTTATGAGTAGCTGATAGATTCTTGATCCACTATTTATAAATGTTAAAGAGCCTCACGAATTTCATCATTGATCAGGTAAGGTATATAAGCCTGCTAATGGGTTTATTGATGCCATTGAAAAGACTTTCTGGATCTATGTGGTTGGGAAAATGGGGTCAAAATTCTTATCATTATTGGACTCACATAGTGTGGGAAATAGCCTCTATTCATAGGAACACTCCTAGGAATCCCCCTTCCTATCATCATAATATGTTTATTTCTTCTATTAATAACTTATGAAATATGTCGAAATTCTTTGGAATAATTTGAAGGAATTAGGATATGAGACATTTTTATGGTCTTCAATCACTTTCAGAATATTCTAATAGGATTCATGGGTGAGGATGTAAATATGGGAAAAATCCTCAATGGTTTCCACTGATATATTTCGATGGAATTCATAGGCATGTGCATAAAAATGATCTTGTCCCTATGTTTCTACTTGTAAATGTTGTCTATATGGGAGCATGGATATGGGATTTTCTCTAAGTGATTGTTGGGATATATTGATGAGCTCTTATAGTAAAGGGTGAAGGTAGGGATATGTTCATGTCCCAAAGTGAATTTCATAATTTGTTAGATAACTCGTATGGGAATAAGAATATGAGACTACCCTTGATATTCATCCTTCATTAGGATATGATGATTATCATTTATAATGGTGGAGGGGATATATCCCTACTTTTGAGTAGCTATCAGGATATGTCGATGAACTCCTATAATGTTGGTGAGAGTGTGAATATGGTCATTCCCCTGGTACTATTAAAATATGTTGAAGGGTGTCCTATTCTACTTATAGGATAGGATAGTAGTCTTAGAAGTCATGATAAGTGATATGATCCTACTCTTTGGTTGTTTCTAGAGTAGGATAATAGGATTATTTCATAGGAATGTTAATATAAGCACACTTATATTATTCCATCACTATAGGGATATGTTAACAAGATTCATATGTGAGAGAAAGAATATTCACTTACTCACTATCTTCCAATAGGATATATTGGTTAGATCACTAGTATGAAAAAATATATGTTCGTGTTCTCTATTTTCAATCTATTTTTCCCTCAAAAATACTAAATTATGGGTGCCCTGGTATGAGTTTCCAGGGTTGATATCTCTTGGGTGGCCTCCTCAATATACTCTTGTGGAGATGAGGTTGTGTGGTGTTGGTGATGGTGATGGAAAGTAGGATCCCTCTTAGGAAACTCCTTTTTAGCTGATGGGGTGTTGATGAAATCCTCCTCCAACTCCCTAACATAAGGTATATAGGATCTATAATTCTCTAGGGAGAGACTCCCAAAGCATTTTGGTGTGGTAGTGGGGACTACATGCTTCTCTGTGACTTATTGTTTGTATGACTATTGGAAGATATTTTCCACTTAGAGGATTTCATGGGATTTTCCCAATATTGCTATGTAGACATTTATTTGGTACCCCAGATTAAATCATTTATCACTTTTAATTGGAGATGATAGGTCAAAGACAATATCCTCTTGGGTGGTAGGTCCATAGCCCTCATCAGCACCAGGTCACATGTCAGGAGCCTCAACTGGTGATTAGTTGTGGCATGTAGATCTCCAGGGAGCCTATCAGTTCATACTAGTAATATTTTTTGAGATGAGGTGAATCTTAATGTTACCATTTGGATTAAAGGGAACTCCATGGGATTCATTGAAGGTCATTAAGGGATAAACAACCAAAAAAAGAAAAACTATTAATAAATTATGATAAGTAGGAACATGGTTAACTAATCTTTATCATAGATAAAAGATTAATGTTGGGATTACCATTTTGTTTGAATGACTTTCCAACACATGGAAATTTTGTATCAATCACAGACCTCCTTTCCAAGTGTAGGTATTTTTTTGGACTTACTAGTGAAGCTTTAAAATGTAGTTTGATCAAGAGGATTGGGGTTTGGTCTTATCTCACCTATTTGGGAGGATTATATCATAATATGGGATTCCATTAATGATTTAATATTTTTACATGAATCCGCCCAAACTTCTAGTGCATAACTGGTTACCATAGTTCAAGAAATTGATTAAAACCATGTGTCGATGTAAACATCTGTATATATCATAGGTTCTATATTTTAATTTACTTAGTGATCAAACTACGGTTTAAAGTAATACATTTGGGAACTTTGGAATTTATCACCACCTAGGGAGGCAGTAAGTATTGTGGTGTTAGTATTAGGCCTATGAAAGTATATTCCAATGTATCCCCATGAAGGAAATCAAAAAACATATAGTTATGTGATACTTAACAAGATAGATCATACCATTTAAGGTCACATGTCAAGGAACAATGTGGTTCTTCTTAAGGTAATTCAAGAATGACCAAGTGAAGTTCCATTTCAGGTTGTGCATCTATGACCTATGGTGTTTTGGGATTGAACTTTCAAATAGTAATACAATGTATCATAGTTAATATTAATCAAATTCCACTTAGTTCATTTTTTTAATAGTTTAAGGTCATGTGTTAGGACTATATAATGCATTATAACATCATTTGGTAAGGACATATTCTATCCAGTTTAAAGTCATACAGCTAGGACTTCTGGGTGAAGGATTCTTAACAATGGTTATTATGGGACTTATATATAGATAAACCTATCTAGTTTATTCTATTTATTGGTAATTAAATAATATAGGTAATGATTTATCATAGGGAATATATCCCATTGAGTTAGGATCATCTCATAAGAAATATAGCCTAGTGAGGATACAATTTCATAAAAAATATGGCACTGTGAGAATGGTTGGATTTTAGGGAATATATCCATTTTAGGGGTGACTTCATAATATATGTTTCCTCATAAATATATGGTTTCATATAGAATATGGTTTATGATGGTGACAAGATTGTGTGGAATATATCCCTTTAATGGGTGATTTCATGGGGGATAATCCTTGGGAGAATATTATTTCATGTGGAATATGGCATGTAAGGATGATTGGTTCACTAGGAATATATTTCTTTTTGAGGTGATTTCATAGGGGATATGGTCCAATGGGAATGATTTGGGTCTTGCACTTGGGCTAGCCATATGTTTTCATTTCATAGGGAATATAGTCCTTTAAATGAGATGAATCACATGTGATATAGTCTTTTACGTAATGAGTTGGGACTTATGAATGTGTTTACCTTGTTATAGATGTCCACCTCCTATCTATTGGTAGTTATATAAGGATTTAAAACTATTATCATGAGAAATAAAGCCCATTGTAGAGGTATTTATGGATTACACCTGGTATGAGTCCCATATATGCATTCAATTGCCACTAATTTAAGTTTATAAAAGGAATAATGAATAAACTCGTGGAGGATATAGCCTCTTGAGAAATAGGTTAGGGGTCATGTGTTAGATACCTGGAGATTCAAACATTAACTTAATGTATATCAATAATACGTATATGAAGGTTGAATAGACTCATGAATAATATAGACCATTGAGAAAAAAATTAGGTATTACTCCTAGTAGGAAGCCCATGATCTACTAGGGAGTAGTTAGGATGTTTGTGGGGCTTAGGAATATACTTCTTGAAGATGTATGAACTGCTAGGAGAGTTATATAAAAGCGATATTTCAGGTCTTGCACCTAGGAATATTCTCTTTTTCTCTCTCCTTATATAATTTAATAGACCAAAGGTATCCACCAGCTATATGGGATGATCAGATTCTATATATGAATAAGTCATGTTGAGAAGTTGAGATAAGAGAGGATTTTCTGGAATCCTCATTATAGGAACACTCGTTATCCAAGGAACACATGATTGTGACTAACACTAAATGTCCTATTGGTTACGGTGAAAATTTAGAGGAATTTTATCAAGGGAATACATGATCAATGGGGTGCACACTAGTGTGCATGACCCACATGTATTTAAAGAGGTTGTGGAGGGGTCCAAAAGGGATAAAAAACTAGGTAAGATACCCAAAAATAGTGGTTAGGTTTGTGACCTAGGTAATATTTCACTAATACATATGAATAGGGTGAGTTTTATGCCATACTATATGGACTAGGGTGAAGGTTCACTATATTTGAGGGCCTAGGAAAAGGTTCACCCTAGTATGGACTTGTGTGAATATGGAACCCTAGTATAGGGTAGAGATAAGGTTCTCCTTAATGAGGGTAGAGTAAATCAGTTCCCTAATAAGGGTCATCCAAAAAGGTCACCCTAATAAAGGGCGGGGTGAAGGGTATCCCAATTGAGGTTAGGGAAAAGTGGTCACTCTAATATAGGGTATGGAAAAGTGTTCACCCTAATATAGGGTAATGAAAATGTTCACCCTTGTATGGTATAGGGTGAATATGGAGGCCTAATGAGGGTAGTGGGAAGTGGTCACCGTAATAAGGGTAAGGCAAAGTATTTAACATAATGAAGAGGCATGGATGAGGGTTTACCCTAATACAGTTGCCTATGGGTATAACTTGGGAATAGGGTTCCCTAGTGTGTCATCTGGTATGGGGTACTTTTCCCTATTATTTTATAATTAAGGAATAAGTAGTCTTTGTGAAGGTTTAAATGTTTTAAACCTTTAGGTAACATAATTTCCCCATTCTTTAGTAACCTCCCATATGTTTTTGAGTTAATTAATCTATATGGGGTGTTAGAGACTTGGAAATTTGTAGATCATCACTCTTAGTTCATCCCTTTATCTTCCTCTATCATTGTCAAAGAGGACCCCTTGGGTGTATTTATAGTAAAATATGAGGACTATGGTGAATAAATATTAGGTGTGGAAGGTGGTTTATACATGAAGTGTGGTAATATAATCTAGGTGTAGAGGTGTGGTTTTGAAATAGAGTTGGGAAAAGGAGGTAGGTGAGTTGGTTCATTTATGTAAGTGGATCAGGGTGTGCCTATAAACCTAAGTGAATTTACCTGGGTACATACCTAGGGATCTCGGTGAAGTGACCTAGTCTCACACCTAAGGCCTAAGACAATTTCCCTAAGTACACTAAGAAACTTGGGAGAAGTTGACCTAGGTGACCAGACATGGGTGCAAGGACTTGGGTGCATTAGTATACTTCAACAAAACCCCATCATAAAAGTATAAATTCAAACAACCATAAAATTTGATTTGGATGCCCATTTTGGATCCACAAGTAGTCAAATCTAATTCATTGAAATAAACTACTCCCATGACTATAATTTACCCTAATATTAGTTATTTTATAATTCCAAAAAGTTACCATAAGACCCTTAAAAGTGGGTTTTATGATTTCAACACCCATTTTCATCAACAATGGATGAAATAAATGTAAAAATACCAGTGGTATGTTCTCACCACACATCATCACACTAGGAAACAATTTTTTTAAAGGATATTTATCCCTCAGTTTGTGAATAGTCATGTGTCACATAAAGATCTCATTAATATCTTATGCATGTGTAAAGTTACTTTTATACCTACACTTTAATTGTATCATCTAAGTGAGGATTGTATCATGGTTTTAATGTAAAATTATGAGACATATATTTTTTTCCAACAATGGGTCTTATAAACTCAATATTTTATGATTTCTTAGATTAGTTCATGGTAGTTTTCCTAAAATACATTTTCATGTATGAAAAGTTTAAGTAGAATACTTTATAGCATCATAGGACTATTTTGAAAGTGATTTGACGCCTTCACCTATATAGTAATTTTCTAAGTGTAATTGTTTTATGTTTGAGGTACATTTTCTTGATTATGTAGATTCTTATGAGGGATTTTTTGTTGACCCTTTGATGGTTAAGGAAATTAATTCTGGGGAAGCACCCAAGAATATCATATAGGTTCATAGTTTCATTGGACTTTAAGGATATTATAAAATTTTATGTTTTATTTATATAAAAATTCATCCTACTTGAAAACCCTAACCTTGGAAGAACAGAACTTCGTAGAGACTAATCAGTGTCAAGTGGCTTTTGATTCCCTAAAAAAAAGTTTACCAATTCCCATGTTCTTCGATTTCCTAAGGAGGGGTTTATATTAAAGGTTTTATATAATGTTTATCATCTTGGTTGGGGTATGTTATGACATAGAAAAGGATAATGATCTCATATGGGTCTAGGAAATTACTTCCTCAATAGTCTAAATATGCCACCTAAGATCTTGAGTTAACATTTATGATATTTTATCTAAAGTTATGGTGGTATTACCTTATCATTGAGAACAATGTGGTATTAACATATCACAAAATATTGAGGTATATCTTCTATTAGATATATTTAAATCTATACCAGTGATGGTGGATAATGTTCTCGTAGGACTATGACTTTGAGACCTCCAACACCCCAGGGAAAAAATATAGTTTTTGATGCAATTAGTATAAATTCATGTGGGGATATTATTTGAAAAACTAGTGATGCATGGTGAGTGATATAGGATATTTTATTAATAAATATTGATTTATATGAGTTAAATGGTAGATATTTCTTATACTGAATGAATTTATAGTCATATTTATTTTACAAAGTTGAATAGTTACAGTTTGTAGATATTTAGATTGAGATTTGGTGTGATATTATTTTTTTCTTAATGATCTTGATGGATGGTCATAGGATCATCAACATCGAGTGTTTTTTCAAAGGAAGTTTCTTGTTACATTAGTGATACAAGAGGTATTTCTCCATGAGTTTTATATCTCACACTTTTTTTTGCATCCAGTCATATCTAAGAAGCATCATTCCCTAATGAGTCAGTACTAGTGTCCAAGGATGAAGTGGTCAGTTCCAGATTTTTTTTAATGCTTATTATTCTAGAAAAAAAGGAAGATAACTATGTTCCTATAGGTTTATTGGATCCATTGGATGTCCATGAGTGGAAGTGAGAGGACATATTGATGAATTTTTTCAATGGTTTTCCTCAGTCTCAATGATTATGTTATATTTTTTGGGTGATTATGAATCATTTAATGAATTTTTCTCACTTATTATCAATGAAGGAGTTGAGTATTGTGTATTATTGGGATATTTGTTATATGTATGAGTTAATGAATCTTCATTGAGTTCCAAGGATGTTTATATTTTATTGACATACTTAATTTACCTAGTGAGTCTATAGAGGATTGTAACATTCATTTTCTCATAGATATGCCTTAACACTATTTTTCATCCTTAGATAGATGGTCAGATAAAGAAGGATTTTCATATTCTAGAGGACATGTTTCTCACATGTGTTCTAGATTTTGGAGGTTCTATGGTGAATCACTTAACTTTGTATAAGTTTTATTATAATAATATCTACCGCTAATTCATTAATACGGCTCTATTTGAGATTTATTATGGGTGTCTTTGAAGATATTTGTTGTGTTGGATCAAGATTAGAGAGTCAGCGATCCTTGGATCAAATATGGTGTAGAGCATGATAGAGAAGATAAAAATGATTAAATTAGTAATAAAGGAGGTTCAAGACCATAAAAAATATTATTTAGATAAGAGGATGAGACCCTAGAGTTGTATGTTGAAGACTATGTGTTCTTCAAGGTTTCCCATCATCATGGAAAATAGATATTTTACTGAGGAAATAATCTTTCTCCTTATTTTATTAGTCCTTTATAGGTGTTGTAATGTGTCATAAAGGTGGAATATTGGTTAGAAATTCTTCCATAGCTAGACTAGATCCATGATATCTTCCATGTACTGAATTTTTTTTCTATATCTTCATGATGAATCTCATCACTAATTAGGGAGATTTTGATATTGATGATGATGTGATATCCATGTAGTGGCCAAACAAGATTCAATTTCATCATAAGAAGGTGTTGTGTGGGAGAATCATTCCCTTGGTCTGTGTCTTATGTAGGTATAGTGTCTTGGAGGAGTATATATGATAACTTGATCTTTAGATGTGAGATCAATATCCTAATCTATTTTAAACCTTATTTTTCATTGATGTTGAGATGTTTTATTTGATGTTTAGTTGATTGATATTGTTTTATCCTTGAATTGCATTGTGTTTTGATGATAAGTTCATTCGAATTTGATAGGTATCTTCCAAATAAGTTTAATTTTTGAGGCTGGTGTTTTTAATTCTAGGTTTTTTTATTCTAGGGGACAATAATTTCTTAATAGGTATCTAATGTAATTTCTTATACCTTCATGGACTATTATTTTATGTACTTATGGTATTAGAGGTGCTGAAATAAGGGTAGAGAAAATAATAATAATATGTAGATAATATTTTAGCTAGAAGGATTTCATTTTGGTGTATCCTACTATATTGTACCATGATGAGTTAGATAGAGAAGATTGGTTTCCTATAGTCAGGTGTGTCTCACCATAAAGTATTGGGTTACGATGTAGCTATTATGTTGCAATATGGGGTGTGAAACCATGAGGTTTTGGTGCCATAATATTTTGAGGTGTAAATATAGTTATGGAATGAAGGTGTTTAGTTATGGAATATAGGTATATGGATTGTTCTTATGTAGGAGTGTCCTTAAATTGATCTGATATGCTGCTTCTTAGGTTTATCTTATGCAAGTTTTATTATGTCTTAAGGGATAGTATTGCATCATTTTAGTTTCATGATGTCTTGAGTTTATATTATGTGATCCTTTTATTTAATATTATATGAAGGTGGTAACAGTGTGATTATTATTGTTTGAATATGTGGATCTATGTGATCAGTTTCCCAACTCTATCTCACTGAGGTTTTTTTCACTATAGTTCCTTCCATTATTTCATGGTTTAGTATGAGGTTCATCATGTTAGATGGAGGAGTCCAAGGATAATGCCTTGATCCTCATGAGTTCACATGTCATGGTCTGGTGGTATTAGTTGTGTTGTGTCCCTTATTATTAATATTGTTTTAAATTCATTTTTACTATAATATTTGAGGAGGTAACACTCGTAGTTTTCATATTGGAGCTTCATTGTGATGGGATGATCTATGTCACACTTTGATTATTTTATTTTTAATAATGGTTATAAATCCAGTCCTTATATCAAATTATCCCTTATTTCAATGACTTACCTTGAACCCTAGTAATCCAGTGTTTCATATATTGAGATATGTTTCCATCATTTGATTATTTTTGTCCCTAGACCTTTGGAGATCAATGATTTGTTATCCAAGCTGAATTCCTCTTCCCTTACTGATTCTATTATAATATTTTACTCTTCATAGTTTGTGAGAGCAATTCAAAATAATATTTAGTATTTTTATGTCATGGTTTGGAAGGTTAATAGTCATGTGTATGATTCTTGGTTAAGCCACTTGTGTTTTTAAGTGTTTAGTTGGATTTTCCTTATTGTCTCATGGAGAGGTTGTTAAATATCTAGTTGAGGTAGGGGATTCAAGACCACTCTTTCTTTATTTATGTGTAATTTATGGAATTATTATTCTTTTTCTTTTATAGGGTAAGTTGTATGAATTAAATTAATAAGATAATGAATTAGAATAAAGTAAATTCAATGGAATATGGTGTTTTGAATGTACTTTATGAATATTTATGATATTTCTTATACATTTAGGGTTTTTTTGGAGTTTCTTCTAAGAGATTGTGTTTGATGTTGTAATAAATATTCCTTAATTATATAGATTTTTTATAATCACCTTTCATAATAGGTTAATTAGTTATGTTGGTAATAAATTGGTTATTTGGAAATTTGGAATTGAGGGGCTGATGTTTAAACCAATAATTATGATTTAATATGAAAAGAATGGTTAGTGAGGATTACTTCAAGATGATTTACTACTTTTTTTATCTTTTTTTATATTGTGTATGGGGTATTTCATGTAATTATTTGAGGTGTAATGGTTTGATGTTGTGTTTGATTATGGTGATGAGGTGTGGATTGGTTGTGGTAGTAGTGATGGATATGTTATTGAGTGGTTATGTTAGTAGTGGTATGGTAGAATATATGGAAAGGATTTTGTTTTTTGATAGAGTGAGATGACAAAACCATAACATAAATTCATATGACATCATTTTATATGATTATTAAATGAATATCACAATAAAACAAACCACTAGAACCTATAGGTTTAGTGTATTTATAAATTTGATACATAATAAATTTATTTTCAATATTTTTAACATCTCCCATAAATATTCTTCCCACATGATACCCTTTATGAAACATCAACCATAATACTCTTCCTCATAACTTAAGGAATGGAAACATGATAAAGGGTGAGATCAGATTCTTGGTAAGGGTAAATATAAGATACATCAATCTAAGGTCATAAGTGAGCATAAGATGATTATATAGTTATGATAACATAATCAATGTGCATGTATATAACATAAAATAATCATACCCAATAAAACATATATCATAAAACATTATTCATGGCATTAGTATTTTATCATAACATAAGACATGATCCATAGGAGTACAGAAACATTATTCAATAATCATAATCTATGAGAACATAACAGAGGTATGTTTTATAATATAATAATGTAGCACAAACATAAGCATAGAAATTATAACATATATCAAGGATAAACATCAATACATTCATATCATAATAGACCATGCTGACCACCTTCCCATAATATAGTGGACTTGGGTTAACCACTTGCAACCCTTAATAAAGTGGACTTAAGTTAGCCATCATTCTCCTATATTGATCCAATGAGATATTAAATATTACCCAATTAATTGTAAGGATATAATGGAACTACATGTTTCATAATGATAAACCATAAATATGTATGACACATGAATAAGAAAACATTCTTAATTATATCATATCTTAATTAACATGTGAGAAAGAAAAAGGTTCTATAATTATTTATAAAAAACATGATCATAATCCATCTAGAATAATAAATTGAATGGTTTTACTCATTAATATTCTAAATAGTTTATATAAAATGATAAAGGGTATTGATATAGATGAAAAACAGCACTTTATAATAGAAGTAGGAAATTATTTTGAGAATGAGAAGATATACCCTTTTGACAACTTTTAAAATATAAAAAATTCAAAGGATAATGGGAAGATAATTTACTTTTAAACCCCATAAACAAATAGAAAGTAATATTCATTAAGAATAACATTCATTATGGTTGTAAAATGTGTTCATATGGAAAATGTTAAAAATTATTCTTTCACACATTTGTAAATAAATTCAAAAATAACCCATGTAGAAAATTTAAAAAACTTCTAAAATTTTGTAAAGATGGTCAATGATAGTATAATAATACATTAATAAATCCTATAAGTGTATATAATTACAACCATAAAATAAAATAAATAATATGGACATGTCGGGAAAATATTCCTGACCTTAAAGAAGAGATAAGGTTAGTTCCATATACTGGCATCCTTTTAGACGAGTTATGAACAAATGGGAAATGAAATGATAATATGAAATATAAACCCCCAAAATAACCAAATTATAAAAAATATGAATTTTAGATATAAATAACATGAAATTCCCTCATGTAGGGACTTATACCTAAACAATCATGAAATCAATGTGAGATTGGAAAAGAAAATCCTCACTTTAGATTTCTTCTTGGTTAGACACATTCTAACTCCATGTATAAACATTTTTTTTATTATTCATAAATTTAAGGACCTTATTGATATTTATTTTACTTAATACCATCCATTTATCATTCATTATTCCCCACATATTAACTGTTTATTGTCAAAATTAACATTCATCTATCAACTGTTTTGTTTTCCCATGCATGATTCGGTTTGATAGTTCCAGTCATTATTCTTTGATAATGATTTCATCACCTAAATAATTTTTATTATTGTTTAATATATATTTTTTATATATTACTTGATTTTCATGGTAATTTTATGGAACTCATGGTAACATTTTTCATTGAATGCTTAAAAATCTCTTTTTGTGAATTTCAATTCAATAAAAAGAATTGACATTTTTTATAAATATATACATATATATATATATATTACCATTCCAAAATTATAGAAACATATAAAATTAATTATTGTTACATAATATTACCATTATTTATGTTTTATTTTTCGGTCATGATGTAAGTGTTATAACAACATTCATATAGGTGGTAAAATTGACCCAAATAAGAACACATTATAACGACTGAACGAGTAAGAACATGTTATTTTATAGTAATAATATTAATTTTATAGGATTTTAATGAATTAAAAAACATTTTATTAAATTAATAAACTAGATTCAAGAATATTTAGATGAATAAGATATAAAATAATTATTAATTAAAAGATAACACTTACATTTGGAAGTTGAATTTCCTCTTGCAGAGGCTCTTGGAAATGAGGGGTTTTGGACTCCTTGTTGAGACCAAAGGTTCAAAAACATGATAGAGTATTGTGAGGTAGATAATTTGGGAAGTTATTTTATATAATCTATAAGGAGATATTTTTTTATGCGTATTGGGGAGCTTTCCTTTTATAGATGAGAAGGGGTGTCATTTTTGTAAATGCATATTTAGTAAGATAAAAGGAATGTCATATTCAAGGAAAGATGGTCCAAAATTTTAAATTAGTGAGGATAAGATAAGGGAAGTTCAATAAATCTCCAAATAACCCATTTATAAATAGTTTTTTTATATTTTATGATTGTATCCCTTAATTTAACTTTTTTACCTTATTTTAGTATTTACCGTGGTGACCAACTTTTTCCTAAGTAACATATCTCTATGAGAAAAAATTAAATTTAACTTATTACCAAAATTTGATATTATGATTCAAAATTTTGAAACCATTTTACCATATTCAATTTAAAAAGGTGGTAAAAATTAATTTTAATATAAGTACACATAACACTATAAAAACAATTGTTCAAAAAATTGTATTTTTAAACATGAAAATAATTTTATATATATTCTTTAACATATAATAATCATTAAATGATGGGTAATTTTATTAATATAATTATGAAAAAAATTAATTTCATTAAAATTCGTACTTAACATTTGATAAATATTAATTTTAAATAAAAACATATATTATATATAAAAAATTAAACAAAAAAATTATCCAAAAATAGTAAAATTAGTACTCTTTATAGTTAGTTAATTATTTCTTATAAGTGAACATTTTATTTTACTAATAATTATATTGATTTAATTAATATATTTTATCGATAGTATTCTTCAAAATTAATATATTTAAAAAATAAATAATCATAAAAAATAATTCTGTAATGTCCCATAAATTCCATATAATTATTTTATACGGAATTATTTCTAGACCAGGAACTGAGACAACGTGTGATTTTGAGGCTCAGAGTCCCCGGAATGATCCTTCAAAAAAATTTTAGTTTAAAATTTCTCACGTGATCGGTTTTCCTACAAAAGTGAAATAACTCTTAAATGGGTGTCCAGATTAGAAATCTGAGGGCACCATTGCATTTAGGATGGAAGGTTTATGCTAGTCACGACTTAAGTTTAGCTAGCCCAAAACTCCATTGAGAAAACACGGAAATGGAAAAACTGTAAATAAAATAATTAAACAAAATTATTTTATTTTTCAAATTCTTATAACTCACAAATGGTGACTTGGGTTTAAAATTAGATACCACCGTTAAGCTCGTGAGGGTATGCTTTCCTTAGGAAAATCCTAACATTGGTTGGCGAGGCCCAACAGTGAAAGTTATTTTTTTCCGTAAATAGAATAATTAAATAAAAATTATTTTATTTTAAAATCCTCTTAACTCCTAAATGGTTAATCAACCTAATGGTCCATGGAAGGCATAGCCGACATGTCAGCACTGGTGACTGCGGGCTAGTGGTGGCTCACTGAGGGAGGTTTCGTGGTCGGCTCAGGCCACAACATTGTGGTAGGAACCACCGATAGCAGGTCGGCAGCTTCTGGATAGGGATGCAGCCACCTGACCACGTCGGTGGGGGCAGCCTGCACCACGTGGGCCGTAGCGACCTACTGGTACGTGGTCTAGTGACCACGTGTGGGTCCACAAGCTTGGTCGACTAAGCCGGCCGCAGTGCACAATAACCGGATGCCACATGTAATCCGAGGTGGAGGGAACTGACCCTACAGGTGATCCAAGCATGTGGAATAAATTCATTCCAATGGTCGGCCTAGGATAGGGATGAACCGGCCCGCCTGTTATGAGCCAGGGAGGATGGAATCGGTTTGTTGGGCGACCTGGCGGGCTGGACCCCCGACCGAACCGGGCCAGGTCCAACAAGGCCCAATGGGCTGGGCCCAATAGCCAGGATGGACTGGGATGGCCCATACCCAAACTAGGTCAGTCTGGATCAGTCTAACTAGGTGGAGGCTTGTGAGGCCCCCAAGTCAAGTTGGTCTGGTTAGTCCAACCGAGTCAGACCAGGCCCAGACACGACCGACCCACGATTAATAAAATGCCAATATCTTTCATACTGGGCATCTAATTGATAAACCGTTTTCTGTGTTGGAACCCTTGATAAAAGGTAGTTCTTTTGAAATACTCTAAGGATATTTTCATTTAAGTTGAAATGCAACGAATGGATTAAAGAGTGGTTTCTCTCATAATCAAGCGCACTACGTGCTGGAATCCTGTAACTGACTGAGAGCCCAAGACTACTAACAAAAGAACCTATGTGGATCATCTACAAGAGACCCTGTTTGGATCGGCTATGATGAACTAGTGTAAATAATCTCTCTGTGACCCAGTAGGCCCATGGTGGGAAGCATCTCTGTGTGACCCGGTAGACCCACAGTACTCATCAGGGATGAGTACCTCAGTACGATGGCCTAGGTGGGAAGCGGCTCTATGTGACCCAGAAGGCCTGTGGTGGGGAGTGACTCTATGTGACCTAGCATACCCATGGTACTCATTAGGTATGAGTACCCCAACAATCCAAGGTGTTCAGTGTTATGACTGATAATATTTATTTCTATACTCTAAATTATACCTGCATGAGATGACTCTCGGTGTACTTGGTGTACTCTCCTCAGTGGTATACTTAGTGTACTTGGCATACTCTCCTCAGTGGTGTACTCAGTGCACTTGTAATAATCCCCTTATTGGTGTACTTAGTGTACTTGGCTTACTCTCCTCATTGGTGTACTTAGTGTAATTGGTGTACTCTCCTTGGTGGTGTACTTAACATACTTGGTGTACTCTCCTCAGTGGTGTACTGACAGTACCTTGTGAATACTCTCATTTGTGGTCTTTTATTTATGGTTTGGGGTCCCTATTGAGTATTGTGTTACTCACCCCTACACGGGCTTCTTTCGCATGTGTCGTATCCCATGTAGGTGATTGACGCTTTGACAGAAAACTTGGTGTACCATGACCAGGTGGTGTTCAGTGAGATGAGATGGAATCACGCTTTGACAAAGACCTTAGTGGTCCACGACCAGGTGGTGCACAGTAAGATGGGAAGAATGGGTGTACTACTATGGCTATAGGCAGCTACCCTTTACCTTCCATTAAAGTAGGGTCTTGAGTGGATGGACCGAGGTAGTTGTACTTTCCTTTCTGGTTTTGGGCTTGTATTCTGGCCCCTTTGTTCTTTCCTTTGTGGTTTTAGGCTTATATTCTGGCCCCCTTATACTTTTAGTATATGTTTTGTTGGTGTGTGTAGGTTTAAAAGAAAATTCCTTCACTTTTTGGGATATTCCTTCTCAGTGCTAGTAGTCAGCCCTTAGTCTTTGGAAGGCGTTCTTGGGGTTATCCACGGCCCAGACCCTGGGGGAAGGGTCGTAACTATTTCTTTAAAATTAATGATATTTTCCAATGAGAATTAAAATAATTTTATTTTAAAATATCATTTATTATTATAATTATGTTTCATTTAATGATATTTTAATTTATTTAATATTATTTTTTATATTGAATTATTCACTTTTTTTGGTGTAGCATGTATCATAAGCTATCAAACATATAAATTTTATTTAAAGGTAAATGCATACTAAAATTACTAGGTGTTACATTCTACCCCCCTTAAAATAAATTTTCCTTAAAATTTACATTATTATGATGAAAAAAAGTTATTTACTTTTCCCTCATGACATCTTAGGGTCCCCACATTGCTTAATAAAACTTATGATTCCTCCATAGAACTTTAACAAAGTGAGTGTACATGATTCATAGTCCTTTTTCCCTATGATCTATGATTTTCATTATTTGTTCCTCATAATAGAGACCATGATCCAAGTATATAACATCGAAGTTTAATACATGTAAAGGGTTAGGTATGTACTTAATCAAATGTGATACAAGGAATACATCATGTACTTAAGGGAGGTGGAAGGGGAAGATGATAAGCGATCATCCCCACACGATCAATAATTATAAAAGTTCCAATATATCTGGGGCTCAAATTTTCCTTCTTGAATCTAAAAACCCTCTTACATAGTAATATTTGAAGGAATATTTTAACTCTAACTTCAAACTTCAAATATATCTAATTATTAGTATCCTAGCACTTCTATCGACATTGTTTAGTTTTGATGTGTCACTAAATGATTTGAATCTTATCTTAAATTTATTGAGAAAGATCTGGTCCCAAAAGATTATGTTATCCAATTTCTTCCTAACATTTTGGATTTATGCACTTCTTCTAATATAGGGATTCATATGGTTCTATATGAATACTATAATGAAAATTATTAATATATTAGAACTATGTTAGGGGAAGGTGTTGATCTCAGTATTCTTTGAAATCCATGAAATAGGATCTCAGCTTATCTTCAAGAGTTATAATGGTCCTTTAAAATTGACTATCAATATAAGGATAATAAGTAAAGATAAATCTCAAATATACATTCAATTATTGTTAAATAATTCTCTAGAACTTCAAGGTAAGCCTTACATCCTGATCTGATATAATGTAAAGTGGCACTCCATTTAACTTTACCAATTTCTTTATGTATATCTTGAAAATTTGATTGAGTTAGAGATTATAACAGCCCAAATTTCATTACACATTTCATTATATTATTTTTAATATAAATATCCATAAAAAACACAAACAAAGTATCTGGAGGTCAAGTGTATTTGGAATATTATATGATTAAATATGAAATCATTAAACAAAAACTACATCAAATTTATTTAAACTTCATCACTTTCTTGAATATTCCATTTATCTTATTAGTCTACATAGTATTTACTATGGAATATATAAAGGCAAATTGTGATCTATAAATCTCATTAAGGGAACAGTTAGAGTAAGCACGATACACATGACACAAAAGGCGTATCATGATAACATAAAAGAGAATATTAATATAAAATCATGGAATGAAAAATATGATATAATAACATAATATCATAAAAGGAATGTGTAAATAACATAAAACATTACTACATAAGAATAAGTGTGGGATCAATTCCAAGGCATCATAACATAGTGTGCTAGGCTGGCCACCTATGCACTATAAAAGGTATATCGTGAGATGAAAACATTACCCAATGCATTGGATTGGTATCAAGGTTCACCCTTAATATGAATAAATTTATGTGTACCACATAAATCTTATACCATAATAAATCATTTCATCAATAACCCATGAAGAATTAGAACATTTTTCATATAATCATTGAGTTCATTAGAACTTTAATCCATGAGAATTTCAAAAATTTAAACCCATGAGAATGGAATGTAAGTCCCATACATGTATATTACAAATAAATGAATTAAAGTTAAATTTATATTAATACTCTTGAAAGAAAATAGTATTTGGTATTCACAACAAAAAATGGTGATAAATAAAATAAAATAATGATTTCAAAATCATAACAGGTGTACAAAATGGTTAAGGTATGAATTTAATGAGAGAGAATGGAAGTATCTCATTGATAAAACATCATTTAGCAGTAATGTAATACTTTTAAAGTATAGTAATTTTAAAATTATAAATCTTATTACAAAAGAAGTACTTTAATGAAAAAGATGAGGAAAAGAACCTCTTTCCTTAAAAACTACTTCCTAAGCTTAGTGGGGTGATTCCTTGAGAATTCATAGGATTCATCAAGGGTCTTAATGAGAGAAAAAGAGGGGTGGGATGTGATAATGATATTGGTAGTGAATGAAATATGGTGGAGAGGTAAGTATTTATAGAAAATTTAGGATATTTTTTATTAATTTATAAATATATTCCTTGGAAGTCTAGTGTAAGGCCCCGACCCTAGTTATCTAGAGTCAGTGCATTATTACATAACATTGGCATGATATAAAGAATCATGTCCCGAAATACCAACCAGTTTAGTAGCCTTGGAAGTACTAGATACATTAATAAGTTTTACATTACATTATAAAAATGAAAAACTACAACAACATACCCACCATATTCCACACTCATATCCCTTATACTATCCCTACAGGTCAGTCATAATATACTTCTTCGCATCCTAGAAAAAATTAAACATAGAAAGGGGTAATCTCAGATGCTCAGTAAGGATAACAATATAGAGGAAACTTTAATAAATAAGAATAAACATTTAAGGAAATATAATACTAAAAAAATCTTTTTAAACTTGAACTTCAGCATAAAATGGCAAAGATAAAATCAAATAATTACATTTATTTATTCACATGGATATTCTACTTGTTGAATAATCACATGTAATATCAATATCCACTTTCATAATGATGGAATGCATAATGCCAGACTTTATAACCACATAGTCAAGGATTTGTTCCAAGACTACAAATAAGATTTTTTCAAGGCCTTGTGCCAAGACACTAGTTTGTATCATGAGACCTACCGATGTATCAAGGATCTATAGCGGGCTCCACCCATCACTTACTAAGTCCAATGGATTCCTCATATGAAAAGGTTTAAACATAACATAATCATTCATATTAAAACTAGAATATGAAATGTCAATATGTTGTCCATAAACAATGAATGGTATAAAAATAACACATCTATAGTCAAACATATCACAAAACCTTCAATACAATATGATAGATTTGTATCAAAATAAATCAACTTCAAATAAGTTTAAAATCCATCAATGGATGTTGACATAGATTAAAATGATTTGTAAAACTCTTTGAGATAAATATCCCTTTTTCATGAAAACATTTAAAAGTCACACAATTTATAAAGGAAGAAATTTTTGAATCAAAGTGTCCCATACCACTTTGAAACTTTTAAAAGGAATTAAAATTTTAAAAACATTCATATCCATATAGATAAATCCTTAAAACCCATTTTTAAAACATTGACATTAATGATAATGCTTTAGAAGAATAAATATTTAAAATATTTAAAATGATGTTTTAGTAAAAAATTAACTTAAAAGAATCCCTTTAAAAACTCTTTCATGAAACATGGACATGGATAATAAATATGTCCCAATAGATACTTATGTAAAAACAACCTCGGATAATAAAGATATTGTGAAATTAACCCTTAACTTGAACTTTTCCTTGGTCAAGGGTAGGTAAACATCCTATATAATGGTGAAATAATTGTTATTAAATTATAAAATAACTATATATATTAATTTGATATCATATATAATCTTCTAAAATTGCTTAGTTAATGATATTTTAGTAGTATCATCGTTCCGAGTGTTAACTGATTCATTTTCCTTTATATGCTTGGTTACATAAGACATGTTTGTTATGAATAGGATGTATTTGATTCATATACAGAATTATATTATGTTCATAAAAATTATTTTTAATCATAAAATGAAAATTATTCTTGAATGATTACAATGGGGAATGAATCTCATCGCGTTTGTTGAGACTGTAATCTGTGCGTACGCACGAGCGACAACATCATTCCTTTGATATTAAAATTGTATATAATTGGATGTTATATCATATATACAGAATAATTATCATGTTATATTTATTATTTACATCATTTAAACTCATTATTATACCCATAAAAATGATGAAGGTTTTGAATAACAAACTACACCACGACGTGGAGATGGTAATCCGTATGTACGCACGTATCGTGACTTTTTCATTTATAAGATGGACATAATAATGAATATGGTTGTACCATTTTTATAATAACATCAAAGTATATATAATATACTGGATTTATTATTTTATAATGGAAACAACAAAGAAAGAGGAAGTGGAAGAAGAAAAGAACTTGAAAGAGGTGATGAAATATTTACCTCTTCTTCAGGTTCTTCCATTTGATTTGATCAAAAGGGATAATTAGGTTGGCTTTATGACCAAAGGAATGCCTCTAGGATTAAGGGAGGAAAGTTGGAAGGATATTTGGGTAGGTTTTGGCCGACCCAAAAGGCTTTTTAGGTGTGAAATTAAGAGAAAGGGAAGTTCCCTTTTATAAGAGAGATGAAGGTCACTTTAGGAAAAGCTTGAAATATTAAATTATAATAAAATCATTTTCGGTTTCTAATGGCTCAAAAATGAATTATTTATATTATAATGTGGGTATGGGTCTAGAACCTCTCAACAGATAGGTTTTAGATAGGTTTATGTCATCATATTAACCTTATCTTTTAGATTTAACTCTTAGTTAAATAGTTTGACATTTACCATGTCTCTTTGTATTTTTATATTATATGTTTAATAAAAATACTCTAAACTTCCAAGAGAACCTCAAGTAGTTTATTAATGACATATATAATATTATTTAAGCAGTTTTTCCAAACCTTATATTTTTAAGAATAGAATACCAATTAATAATATAATATTTTTTTAAAAAACTCATTTATGTCAATTTTGACACTATTTAGTATTTTGTTTTTGGTAAATTCATAAAAACATTATTACTTAGAAAACAATTCATTTAATCAACCCTATCATGTAATATTAACCTATATAATTAGTGTAATTCATTAAAAGTCTCAAATTAGATTTATTTGGATATTTATAATATCAATTATTTTAATCTTTCACTAATAAGGTAATTACTACATCATCATTGTGTCGTAAATAAATTTAATTATTTAATGTCTAAAATTTATAAATAAAATACAATTATGTAGGAAATATTTTTATCTTTCTAATTAATATTTATAGTCTAATTTATATTATGTATAACCCTATATTAAAAATGGTTTAGTTAATAAACTTTGAATTTAACTCTTTTAACTCTTTTTTATATAAAATAATAATAAATGTGATAATCTAATCCAAGTGGACCTAAAGGATCGTATTTTATTCATAAGGTTGTTTTTGGTCGAATTACACTTATACTATATAATTAGGACATGTGTTATGGTAATAATAATTTCATTTTTACCCTTAATTACCCTATTTACTTTTAACCGTGGTAAATAAAAGTAAAAAGTTACTATTCACCAAAAATTATTTTCATCTTATTGAACCAAATTTTACTTACTGATATCAACCATGTCACTTAGATTTCTGATAATCAACTCACAAAATCTGTAAAATTAGGTTTTATACAAATTTACAAATGCTCCTAGGAAGCGGATAAAAGACGGTAAATAGTTCGATAAAATTTTATATATCTAAACTTATTATAAAATGAATCTAATGAATTAAATTGAACATATATATGTATTATGTATCTTTTTTGACCTAAAATAAATTAAAATAAAATAACTAATTATTTAAATAAAAAGTCAGTTTTAACCAATAATGCAGTATTTTTCACTATTCATCAAAAATTGAAAGTTTTTAGAAAATACCAAAACTTCAACCTAAGATAATTTCGATATGACAAATCCAAAAATGATTTCCATTTTGAAAGATAAAATTTATAAAATTTTAAAAAGTGGGTATTACTATTCATATCAACTAGTTTGATTGGTCATTGTGTGTTAGAATCTCGAAGTTGCGTACAATGTAAGTTATTGCATTATTCAAAGGGAAATGTACTATGGAAGCTTGGGGTGTTACATTCTTCCCTCCTTCAAATAATTTCATCCTCATAATTTCTAGAATACTATTACACAAAAAGATTTGGGTGGTTCTTCATCATAAGTTCCTCTAGTTCCCATGTTGCATCTTCCATCTTATGGTTTCTCCATAGAACTTTCACCAGACGAGTCGTCCGTTTTCTCAACACTTGTTCTCTGGTATCAAGAATATTGACAGACTCTTCACAATAAGAGAAATCAGGTTCTAGTTCAATTTCCTCATAGATGAGTACATGCATTGGTTTATGCATGTATTTTCTCAACAGTGATACATGGAACACATCGTGAACTTTGAAGAGACTTAGCGGCATTTCCAAACAGTAATCTATAACCCCAATCTGTTCTAGAATTTAGAAAGTTCGGATGTACCTAGGACTTAATTTAACCTGCTTACCAAATGTTATAACTCCCTTCCAAGGAGATACCTTTAAGAAAACATGATCTCCTAACTGAAATTCCAAATCCTTCCTTCAGTTATCGGCATAGCTCTTCTGCCTACTTTGAGCTTCTTTGATGTGGGTTTGGAAAACCTTCACCTTTTCCATAGTTTCCTCAACATGTTCTGGGAATACGAGTTTTCTTTCACCAACATCATCCCAAAAAGTTGGTGTGTGGCATCTCTTTCTATATAACGCTTCATATGGTGCTATCTGAATACTTGAATGGAAGCTATTGTTATAGAAAAATTCTAGCAGAGGTAAATATTGATCCTATATACCTTGAAAGTCAAGTGAGAAAGATCTCAACATGTCTTCTAAGGATTGAATAGTCGGTTATGATTTTCCATCAGTTTGAGGGTGGTAGGCAGTGCTCAAACGAAGTTCAATATCCAGAGATTTCTAAAGACTTTTCCCGAATCTTGATGTAAAATGGGGATCACGATCAGAAACAATTGATAAGGGTACTCCATGAAGTCTTACAACTTTATTTATATATAGTATTTATAGATGTTCAAGTGGTAAATCTTCACTTATAGCAAGAAAATGTGATGACTTGGTAAGACGATAAACAATGGCCCATATTGCATCATTCCTTCTAGGAGCCTTCGGTAGCCCCATGAAAAATTCCATCATAATATTATCCCATTTCCACTCAGGTATGGGAAGAGGTTTTATGACTCCTCTAGGTCGTTGCCTTCCAGCTTTCACTTGTTGACAAACCATACATCTTGACTCAAAATCAGCAATCTCCCTCTTCATGTTTTCCCACCAAAAATGTTCCTTCAAATATCTATACATCTTGGTGCTACCAGGGTGTATAGAGAAATTGGATCTATGAGCATTATTTAAAAATTCCCTTCTTAGATATGGTATATCAGGAACACGATGTCTCTTCTCAAATTTCAAAATCCCATCTTCATATATGAAGTCACTCAATCTACCATCATTCACAGCTTTAATCTTATTTTGAAACTCCTCATCATCATCCTGAGAACTTTTTATCCTTTCTAGTAAAGATGGTTTGGCAACCATTTGAAAAAGTATTGATATTTCACCTTCCATGATTATTCCCATAACTATTTTCACTAGATCCATGAAAATAGGATCCCTTTCAACTCTCATCTTGTTCAAAAATCCATGATCCTTTTTTCTCAAATCATTTTCCACCTTATTTTCCTTCCTAGGGTGGTAGTGTATTGTGAAATCATAATCCTTGAGTAGTTCAAGACATCTCCTTTGTATCATGTTGAGTTATTTTTGTGATAAAATATACTTCAAACTCTTTTGATCAGTATAAATCCCACATTTTTCACCATAGATGTAGTGTCTCCATATTTTTAGATTAAATATTACAGCTGCTAACTAAAGATCATGAGTAGGATAGTTTTCCTCATGAATTTTTAGCTATCGTGATGCATAAGAAATAACTCTATCATTCGGCATAAGGAAATAACCAATTACTTTCTTTGAATCATCACTATAAATAACAAACCCATCGTTCCCTGATGGTAGAGTCAAGATAGAAGCATTGACTAATCTTCTCTTTAGTTCTTCAAAACATTCTTCACACTCTTTTGTCCAAACAAATTTAACCCATTTACGTGTGAGCTTGATTAATGGGTTATCCAATCGGGAAAAATTCTGGAAAAAACACCGATAATTGCCTACTAAACCAATAAAACTACATAAATCAGTTATACTCATAGATGCTAGCCATTCTGGGATTTCCTTGGTATTTGAAGGATCAACATATATTCCATCCTTAGAGAAAATAGGGCCAAGAAAATAAATCTCTTGAAGCCAGAATTCACACTTGCTAAACTTCTCATATAATTCATTTCTTCTGAGGGTTTTTAGAATAGTGTACAAGTGATTTTCATGATCTTCATATATTTTTTAGTATACTAGGATATCATCAATAAATACCACTACAAAGTCATCAATATATTCCTTGAAAACTATGTTCGTTAGATCCATGAAAACATAGGGTGCATTAGTCATCCCAAAAGGCATTATTGTAAACTCGTAATGCTTGTACCTGTATCGAAATGATATTTTGGGAATGTCTTCATTATTCACACACAAATAATTATATCTAGATCGAAGGTCAATATTTGAAAAATATTGAGCTCCATGAGGTTGGTCGAATAAATCATCAATGTGAGGTAGGGGATACTTGTTCTTTATTATTATAGCATTGATCTCCCTGTAGTCAATGTACAACCTCATAGATCCGTCTTTATTCTTAAAAAAAAGGACAGGGGCTCTCCATGGATAAACAGTAGGGCAAATAAATCCATTATTACTCAATTTATCTAGTTGTTTCTTTAGTTCCACTAATTCCACAGTGTCAATTCTATAAGGGGTCTTTGATATGGGCCTTGAACCAGGAATTAAATCAATTGAAAACTTAATTTCTCGTTCTAGAGGATGTCCAGGTAAATCCTCTGGGAACACATCAACATATTCTTGCACAATAGGTACATCCTCTATTAAAACATTCTTTTCCTCTCCCATAATTATTTCATTCTCATCCTCCCCAATAATTTAATGTAGTAGAGCTACTGGGGGTGGATCTAGATAAGAATCAGGTGGTGATTTTTCTGCTCTAAAGATAAGGTACTCTTTATCATCATCAAAAATTGTAACCTACTTCTTATTAAAATAGATTTTCACATAATGGTCCGAAATCCAATCCATACCAAGAATTATATCAAATTCAATCATGGGTATGAGAATGAGATCAGCAGATAAAGAACATTTATATGCCCTAATGGGAACTGATTCACAAAACTTTGTTGTGATGATACTTCCCTTAGGTTTTTTGACTGACAACTCTCTTGTTAATTCAAATTGAAAATATGTAATTTTCTTAGCAAACTGAGAAGATATGAAATAATGAGATGATCCAGAGTCAAATAAATCATTGCCTAAACTTGAGTAAACCATTAAATTACCTGCCACCACGTCTTTCAGAGCTTCAACCTCAGCAGTTGTGATCGCATAATCTTGACTTTCTCCCTTGGACTTTTCTGAGGTAAGTTCCCTTGGCGCTTAGGACATTCATTTTCATAATGCCCCTTTTCTATAAAATTGTAGTATTAAACATTGACAGCCTCTTTCTTCCCCTTGCAATCACGAGCTTGGTGGCCTTTTCCGCCACACTTGTAACAAACTCCCATTAACTTCAAGAAGGTACCAGTTTGTTTCTTCCAACATTTACTATAGGATGGATATTCAAATTTTCCCTTGTTCCCCTTATTTCCATTTCCAGAGTGTTCATCAAATCTCTTCTTCTCCTTCTTTTATTTAAAATCGTAAGATTTAGAGAATTGTTTTTCTTTCTTGATAGCACATGAGACAATATCTTCGTATGATGAGAAGTATTGTGAGACTAATGCTCAATGAAGAAATGATTTTAACCCATCAAATAATCGATCAATATTACTCATTGGGTTATGTATATAATCTATTACATGCCTTGCTAACCTTGTAAATTTAGCCTCATATTTTTCAATATTCTCGTCCACTTTTTTCCTTAGACTCAGAAATTGCCTTTCCATATCCGCTTGATGGTCATGAGGAATGTATTTTTCCAAGAAAATCTCTATAAACTCCCTCCATTCCATGTTTGATACATCTTTATCTTCCTTTGTGTTTTGGATTAATGACCACAATTGATCTGCATCTCCTGTGAGGCGATAAACTGTCATGACAACTTTTTCTCTTTTGCTACTCCCCAAAGCATGAAATATTTTCTCTAAGGAATTTATCTATTGCTCAGATACTAAGGTATTTTTACTCCCATTTAATGTTGGTGGTTGTTTCATAATGAAGTGGTCTAACATTGATCCTTTGTGTTGTGGATCAGGGTGCTCCAAATAGGTAAGGTTATTATCCATAACCGGAGTGAGTTGTCCCAGTATGGTGATAAGCTGATCAGCACTAGTTACTTCACCAACTCCACTATAATTATCTTGAGTAAGAGGGAAATCCCTACGTGGATTACATGCGTTGATACTATTTCCATTCCTTCCACTATGTGCCATTTCTAAACAATGGAATACACTAGATTAGTTTATGATTCACAATACATAACTCCAAACTTGAGAAAAATTAACATAAATTGAACAATTTTTGGATATAATTCATAATCATAAAAATGTTTTCTTTGAGAAATTATATACTCATAAACCCTTCATAATGGTTTGTAAATAAAATGAGAATTATCCTAAGAATATCCCCTGGGATTTTTGTAACTAAGAGTGTAGTAAGGCCTGTTATCATGCACCCGTTTCCGTTTGAGTCTAGCTCAAAGCAGTGTTTTTGGATTTTACCCCTAGATACATCTGTGCCAGAGCCGCCTCAACCTGTTCATATCCAGACATGGATGTATTGCTTGGAAAACTCACAAAATTTATATTGTACCAATATTATAGGAAATTCTTCTATACCAATCCTAAAATTCTATCTTAGGGTAGTTACAGGTGGATCCCCAAGATTTCATTGTTCGTTATCTCATTAAAGTAATTCAATAGCATGCGCTACACGCAACACCGAGTTCGAGCACACCACAACTTACTAAACTAACTATTCAAAAAAATGTTATGAATAGTATAAACTACATTTTGAATCTTACATACTCTATATAATTTTAACATCCATATTATTTGTTTCTTAGACATAATATAAGAAAAAATTCATTTTTTTCGGATAAAATAAGTATTTTTCAAAAAATGCAATTTTACCACCTTTTAATGGAGAACCCTTTTTAAAACCAATATTTGAAACTTTTATATATTCAATTTAATGAAATTAAATTATTCTTTATAATCAGGACATAAAAATTTAGTTGGGATAAATTTTTGGTACTTTTATGATAACTTTCGTATTTTGATGAATAACGAAAAATACTATGTTTTAATTAAAAACAACTTTTTTAATTGAAACAATTTATAGGGAAAAATTATGCATCTGAATGGTTTAGAATTATAATTAGATTATATTTTTATCATTTAATACAATTTAGGTCATTATAACTAATTTCACCTTTATATTTGACATAAACACATGGCAATCTTTTGATTGTTTTTACTTTTTAAAAAACCTGCTTTTTGGTTTTGACAACGATAATTAATTTTAAATTAATAAATGAAAATTATATGTTTTTAATTGGGTAAAATAGACTTCATTTTTTAATTTGTAATATCAAAATTATCTTAGGGTAAATTTTTGGTATTTTTCTGAAAACTTTCAATTTTTGATGAATAGTGAAAAAACACTACGTTATTGGTTAAAACGGACTTTTTATTTAAATAATTAGTTATTTTATTTTAACTTATTTTAGGTCATAATAGATACATAATACCAATATATTTTCAGTGTAATTCATTGGAGTCATTTTATAATAAGTTTAGATATATAAAATTTTATCAAACTTTTTACGGTCTTTTACCCACCTCCTATGAGCATTTGTAAATTTGCATAAAACTTAATTTTACTGCTTCTGTGAGTTGAATTTCAAAAATCCAAGATAAATGATTAATATCAGTAAGTAAAATTTGTTTCAATAAGATGAAAATATTTTTTTTTGAATAGTAACTTTTGACTTTTATTTACCACGGTTAAAAGTAAATAGGGTAATTATGGTTAAAATGATATCATAATTACCCGAACAAATGTCCTAATTCTATTGGATAAGTATAATTTGACCAAAAACAACCTTAGGAATAAAATATAATCCTCTTAGTTCCACTTGGATTAGATTAGGAAATTTATTATTATGTCATATATTACATACTTATTAATGATATATATTTTTATAATAATCATTGAACGGTGAACGTGGAAATGAATCTCATCGGGTCATGGAGGCGATAATCTGTACGTATGCACGAGCGACAATATCATTATATTGATGGTGAAATCATATGTAATTGGATGTTATATCATATATACAGAATCATTAACATGTTATATTTATTATTTACATCAGTTATACTCATTATTATACCCATCCAAATAATGAAGTGTTTAAGTAACAAACTACATCACGACATGGAGACTGTAAGCCGTACGTTCACACATATGGTGAAATTTTCATTTATATGATGGATAGAATAATGAATATGGTTGTACCATTTTTATAACAACATATAAGTATATAGAAGATATTGGAGTTATTATTTTAGAATTGAAATAACAAAGAAAGAGGAAGTGGAAGAGGAAAATAACTTGAAAGAGGTGATGAAATATTTACCTCTTCATCGGGTTCTTCCTTTTGATTTGATCAAAAGGGCTCCTTAGTTTTTATTTATTTCCAAAGTAAGGCCTCTAGGATGAAGGTAGGAAATTTGGTAGGATATTTGGATAGGGTTTGGCCGAACGAAAAGGCTTTGGAGGTGTGAAATTAAGAGAAGTGGAAGTTCCCTTTTATAAGAGAGGTGAGGGTCACTTTAGGAAAAGCTTGAAATATTATTTTATAATAAAATAATTTTAGGATTATAATGGCTCAAAAATGAATTATTTAAAGTCTAAGATGGGTATCGGTCGAAAACCACTCAACCAATAGGTTTTAGACAGGTTTGGGTTACCATATTAACCTTATCTTTTAGATTTAACTTTTAGTTAGATAGTTTGACATTTACCAGGTCTCTTTGTATTTTTATATTATATGGTTAATAAACTTACTATAAAATACCAAGAGAACCCCAATAGGTTCATTAATGAAATATATAATATTATTAACGCCCTTTCTCTGAACCTTATATTTTTAGGAATATTATATCAACCAATAATATAGTATAGTTTTAAAAACTCAATTATGTCAATTTTAACATTATTTAATAAATGATTTTTTTTAAAGTCCTAATAACTTTATTACTTAGAAATAAATTCATATGTTCAATAATAACATGTCATATTAACATATAAAATTTGTTTAATTCATCAAAAGTCTCAAATTACATTTATTTTGATATTTATAATATCAATTATTTTAATATTTCATTATTAAGGTAATTACTGGATCATCATTGTGCCCAAAATAAATTAAATTATTTAATGTCTTAAAATTATAAATAAAATATCATTACGTAGTAAATATTTTTATATTTATAATTAATATTTATAGTTGAATTTATATTATGTATAAACCTATATTAAAAATGGGTTACTTATTAAACTTTGAATTTAACTCTTTTAACTCTTCTTTAAATAAAATAATAATAAATGTCCTAATCTAATTAAATTGGACATAAAGGATTATATTTTATTCCTAAGGTTATTTTTGGTCCAATTACACTTATCCAATATAATTAGGACATGTTTTAGGGTACCAATAATATCATTTTTACCCTTAATTACCCTATTTACTTTTAACCGTGGTAAATAAAAGTAAAACGTTAGTATTCAAAAAAAATTATTTTCATCTTATTGAACCAAATTTTTCTTAATAATATCAACTGTGTCTCTATTATTTTTGAAATTACACTCACAAAAGTTGTAAAATTAAATTTTAAGTGAATTTGTAAATGATCTTAGGAGGTGAGTAAAAGACGGTAAATAGTTCAATAAAATTGTATATATCTAATATTGTTACAAAATGTCTCCAATGAATTACATTGAACATATATAGGTATTATGTATTTATTTTTACCTAAAATAAATTTAAATAACATAATTAATTATTTAAATAAAAAGTCGGTTTTAAACAATAACGCAGCTTTTTTCACTATTCGTAAAAAATTGAAAGTTTTCAGAAAAATACCAAAATTTTACCCTTAGATAATTTTGATATTCCAAATTCAAAAATAAATTCTATTTTACCAAATTAAAAACATATAATTTTCATTTATTTATTTAAAATAAATTCCTGTTTTCAAAACCAAAAAGTGGGGTTTTTTTAAAAAAAAAATAAAAACTATCAAAAGATTGACATGTGTTTATGTCAAATTTAAATGTGAAATTAATTATAATGACCAAAATTTTATTAAATGATAAAAATATAATCTAATTATACTTAAAAACATTCAAATACATAATTTAACACTATAAATTATTTCGATTAAAAAAGTTGTTTTCAATTAAAACATATAGTTTTCACTATTCATCAAAATATGAAAGTTATTAGAAAAGTACGAAACATTTATACAAACTAAATATTTATGTCCCACTTCTAAATAAAAATTTAATTTCATTAAATTGAATATATAAATGTTTCAAATATTGGTTTTAAAAAAGGATCACCATTAAAAGGTGGTAAAATTGCATTTTTTTTAAAAAAATTATTTTATCTGAAAAAAATGAATTTGTTCTTATATTATGTCTAAGAAACACATAATTTGAATGTGAAAATTATATAGAGTATATAAGATTCAAAATGAAGTTAATACTATTTATAACCGCTTATTGAATGACAAATTTGGTAAGTTGTGGTGCACTCGAACTTGGTGTTGCGTGTAGCACAAGCTATTGAATTACTTTAATTAGATAACGTAATATGAAATCTTGGGGTGTTACATACTCCCCTCCTTAAATAAATTTCATCCTCACAATTTGAATTTTTTTCAAAAATAAAATGTTAAAAATAGAAAAATACCTTTGTGGAAAAACCCACATCGAAAAATGGGTTAATAAAATTTATTCTTAATAAGAGGGAAAGAGAAATGAAAAAGTCACCACCAAATTATGATCTCGATTATTATAACATTTTCGGAAATTAGAGGTACATAATTGGAGGAAAAACATAAATATTTATAGGGAGTGATTGAGGTCATCAATCACAAACAAGTGTAAAATTGAGGACCTCAAAGCTATCGATCTAAGATGATGTAAAATATCATCGGTTCAAAAAAACATATGGTATTAGGATAACACATTTTTGGTTTTAAGATCCATTCCCTAAAGTTTAAGAATTAATTTATTCATAGAATAAGATGAATATATATATATACATGACAAGTAGAGTTTCATCCTTCAACTAATTTCTATCGCAAACTCATCTTTCACTCCAAAAGATAATAGAATTACAAAATATTATATTTATCTTAATCGTATAGGGTTCTAAAAAAATAAATTTATAATTTATCTGTCAGACCATTTAAAAAAAATACATTATACAAACCGGGACATCATGTAGTCCAATGGTAGGTGATGCACCCTTTCCGCTCTTCGGTTGTCGGTTCAAGTCTCACGATCTTTCTGGACGCGATAGGTTGTCGCCCGGCCTCCGGGTTGTCCTTTTATAACAATTCAAAAATAGTCTCAAGAAATGATTTAACCTTAACAATAGTATCCAATGTCAAACTTAATTGATTCCAAACTTTAGACTTATCCAAAATACTTCTGTCTAAACTCACAGTCCAAAATTTATAAGGAAGGTAAACACAATAAAGATCATTTTTATCACATAATAACATGTGACTAACTTCATCATGTATTATTTTAAAACATGGTAACACCATGAATTATCATATAACTATTTTGATTACATTCATTCTCCCTTTTTCCTTATAGAGTACTAGATATAGTTCTTATATCCAAAAATGTTGTAAACTCCAACAATGATGAAATATACAAATAATTAATCAATTTCAAGGTATTCAAGTATATCCAATATAATTTATCCAAATCAATCATATATTATTCCAAAATCACTACCTTAGTATCATAATCATATTAAGGTTTATCTTTCTCTCAACCATATATCTTCCAAAAAAATTACCTACCATTGAGTCACTTTTCTTGGTTCCACACAATCTCAAGCCCTTAATGAAATAGTACTTCAATACAATCCTTATATACTCTATAATTCTTATAACATGTACATAATTAATACAATACTCAAATGATACAATACTTTAATTACAACATAAGAAATCCTAACAATTCTTATTCATATTCAGTAGTATCATAACTTGATTATTATCCAATAGCAACATTTGGGGTATACTTTGATGATTTGGACATTAATTATCATAGTGTCCCAACACCTTGATGATTAAGCATTGTACATTTGAAACCTTTTTCTTACCCTTGAAATCACTTACTTAGTGTCCTTTCTCCCCACACTTATAACAAACTCCCATTCCTTTCAATCATTTACCAAGGTGGTTCTTTCCACAGTTATCACATATGGGAAAATCTTTATTTCTCTTATTCCCTTTATCCATCTTTCTCTCTACCATCCTTTTCTTCTTTGGCTTCCCTTCAAATCCATAGGACTTAAAAAATCTTAACTTATCTTATTAACACATGATACTATTTCTTTATATGATGATAATATGTGGGAGACTATTTCCTTTCTAAATGTTGGTTTAATACCATGAAATATATGATCCTTATTACTCTTTGGATCATGCATATTGTTGGAGTTCTTATTCTATCTACTGGGCACCATTTCTAAACAATGGCATTCACTATGTTAGTTTATGAATCGCAATGCATAATTCCAAACTTTTAAAATAACTAACATAAATTGAAAATATTATGCATGTAATCTATAATCATAAAATATATTCTTTCAGAAAGTATTTACTCTTAAATCCTTCATTATGTCTTATAATAAAAATGTGAATTATCCTAAGCATATCCCCTGGGAGTGTCGTAACCAAGAGTGCAACAAGGCCTCTTGTCATGCACCAGTTCCCGTTCGAGTCTAGCTCAAATCGGTGTTTTTGGGTTTTACCCCTAGGTACATCTATGCCAGAGCTACCTCTACATGCTCGTATCCAGATAAGGATATATTGCTTGGAAAACTCACAAAATCTCTACAGTACCAAAATTCTAGGATGTTCTTCTTTACTAATCCTCAAATTCAGTCTTAGGGTAATGTTATCTAATTATATTTTAACTAAATATATTTCCAAGATTGTTTCTAAACTTCCTATGATACCACTTATAATTCCCTGACCCCAAAAGCCCAAATTGAGTGCATTATTTTAATACATTAGCATGATTACAAGGAATCAAATCTTGAAATACCGATCAGTTTAATAGCCTTGGAAATACTAGACACATTAATAAGTTTTACATTACATTATAAAATAAAAAACTACAACGACATAGTCTCTATAGACCACAAACATATCCCTTATACTATCCTTTCAGGTCAGTCAAAATACACTTTTTCTCATCCTGGGAAAAATAAAACATAGAAAGGGGTGATCTCAGATGCTCAGTAAGGATAACAATATAGCTAAAACTTTCATAAATAAGCATAAAAATTTAAGGAAATGTAATACTAAAACAAAATCTTTTTAAACTTGAAAATTATCATAATATGGAAAAGATAAAATCAAATAATTCCATTTACTTATTCACATGGATATTCTACTAGTCGAATAATCACATGAAATATCAATAACCACTTTTATATTGATGTAATTCATAATGCCAGACTTCATAACCACATAGTCAAGGCCTTATGAAAAGTCTACAAATAATATTATGTCAAGGCCTTTTTCCAAGACACCAGTTTGTCTCATGAGACATACCAATGCATTGAGGATCTATAGAGGTCTCCACCTGTCACTTACTAAGTCTAATGCATTCCCCATATCAAAAGTTTTAAATATAACATAAATATTCATATTGAAACTAGAATATGAAATGTAAATACTTTATCCATAAACCATGAATGGTATAAGAATAAAACATCCACAGTAAAACATATAACAAAACCTTCAATACAATATGGAAGATTTGAATCATAATAAATCAACTTCAAGAAAGCTTAAAATCCAACAAAAGGATGTTGACATAAATGAAATCAAAACTTTTTTTAGAGAAATATATCTTTCTATTTTGAAATCATTTAAAAGTAATATAATTACAAAAGAAAAGATTTATTTTTAAAATATTCTTATAATATTGTAAGGGAAGCTTTGATGATGTTATAACAGCAGAAAATAACTGCACTCGCCATATAAGTTAAAAAAACATTCTTACCATAATTTTGTCGAAAAGGTCATAAAGTACCTTGTTTGGAAAATGACGAAAAGATTCATTTCAAAACATATACTGTCAAATAAGGGTATAAATTACTTTAACCCATTGTCTAGTAAAAATGTTTTTAAATATATTTTTAAGAAAACATGGATGTGGTTGATAAAGAGGTCCCGGTAGATACTTACGTAAAAACAACCTCTGATAATAAAGAGATTGTGAAATTAACTCTTACCTTGTATTTTTGCTTGGTCTAGGGTAGGTTAACCTCTTGTATAATGGTGAAATAATTGTTATTAAATTATACAAGAACCATATACATTAATATGACATCAGATATGATCTTTTAATATTGCTTTGATAATGATATTTTAGTAGTATCATTGTTTCAGGTGTTAACTGATTCATTTTCCTTTATATGATTGGTTACATAAGCCATGTTTGCTATGAATAAGATGTATTTTATTCATATAAAGAATGATATTATGTTCATAAAAATTATTTTTAATCATAAAATAATTAAAAATTATTCTTGAGTGATTACGATGGGGAATGAATCTCATCGCATTCGTGGAGACGGTAATCCGTACGTACGCACGAGCGATAATATCATTATATTGATGGAGAAATTGTATATAATTATATGGTATATAATATATAGAGAATAATTAACATGTTATATTTATTATTTACATTAGTTATACTCATTATTATACCCATCCAAATAATGAAGTGTTTGAATAACAAACTACACCACGACGAGGAGACAGTAATCTGTACATACGCACGTATGGTGACTTTGTCATTCATATGATGGATATAATAATGAATATGGTTGTAAAATTTTTATAATAACATCAAAATATATAAAAGATATTGGAGTTATTATTTTATAATGAAAACGACAAAGAAATAGTAAGTGGAAGAAGAAAAGAACATGAAAGATGTGATGAACTATTTACCTCTTATTCGAGTTCCTCCTTTTGATTTGATAAAAAGGGATCCTTAAGTTGGATTTATAACTAAAATAAGGCCTATAGGATGTAGGGGGGATAGTTTAGAGGATATTTGGGTAGGTTTGGGCTAAGAAAAATGTATTTTAAGGTGTGAATTTGAGAGAAGGGGAAGTGCCCTTTTATAAGAGGGGTGAGGGTCACTTTAGGAAAAACTTGAAATATTATTTTATAATAAAATCATTTTCGGTTTCTAATGGCTCAAAAATGAATTATTTAAAGGATAATGTGGGTATGGGTTGAAAAAATTTCAACCAATACGTTTTAGACAGGTTATATCATCATATTAACCTTATATTTTAGATTTAACTCATAGTTAAATAGTTTTACATTTACCATGTCTCTTTGTATTCTTCTCCAGGCCAAGCATGCTTAGCTGTGGAGTTTTAATCAGGTAGGTTACTAAAAAGGAAGGTGCACCTTTTTTACATGAGTTATATCATTTATTCATTTAACCCTTTATCATTTGGGGCATACTCTGATGATTTGGACATTGATTCACATAGTTTCCCAACGCCTTGCAGATGAAGCATTATACCTTTGAAACTTTTTTCTTACCCTTGAAATCATGTACTTGGTGTCCTTTTTCTCCATACTTATAAAAAACTCTCATTCCCTTCAAGAATTTACCAAGGTGATTATTTCCACAATTATCACATATGGTAAAATCATTTTTTTCTCCTCTTCCCTTTATCCATCTTTCTCTCTACCTTCCTTTTCTTTTTTGGCTTCCCTTCAAAGTCATAGGACTCAGAGAATTCTTTACTTATCTTATTAACACATGATAATATTTCTTCATATGATGATAATACATGTGAGAATATTTCATTTCTAAATTTTGGCTTAATACCATGAAATATATGATCCTTCTTACTCTTTGGATCATGTGTATTGATGGAGTTCTCATTCCATCTACTGGGAGTCATTTCTAAACAATGACATACACTAGGTTCGTTTTATGAATCGTAATGCATAATTCCAAACTTGTAAAATACCTAATATAAATTGAAAATATTATGAATATAATCAATAATCATAAAATGTTTTCTTTGAGGAAGTATTTACTCCTAAATCCTTCAAAATTTCTTGTAATGAAAATGTGAAATATCCAAAGCATATCCCCATGGAGTGTCATAAATAAGAGTGTAGCAAGGACCATTGTCATGTACTAGTTCCCATTCGAGTATAGATCAAAGCGGTGTTTTTGGGTTTTCCCTAGGTACATCTATGACAGAGCCGCCTCTACCTGCTTGTATCCAGACAGGGATGTATTTCTTGGAAAACTCACAAAATCTCTATAGTACTGAAATTCTAGGAAGTTATTCTATACCAATCCTCAAAGTATATCTTGGGATAGTGATCTCTAATCAGAGGTTTTCTAAATCTAGTTTCCAAGGTTTGTACTAAACTTCCTCTAATACCAACTGTAACACCCCGAACCTAGTTACCCAGAGTCCGTGCATTATTTTAATACATTGGCATGATACAAGGAATCATGTCACGAAGGACCAATCAGTTTAGCAGTCTTAGAAAATAGATTACATACATGAACGTTATATTACATTATAAAATGACAAAAAAACATTTTCCCCATTTGAACACATTCATATCCATTAGCCTATCCCTGTAGGTTAATCATAGAATACTTCTTCACATCCTGGGAAAAATAAAACATAGAAAAGGGGTGAGCTCAGATGCTTAGTAAAGATAACAATATAGAGAAAACTTTCATAAATAAGCATAAACGTTTAAGGCAATGTAAGACTAAAACAAAAGCCTTTTAAACTTGAACTTCAGCATAATATGGAAAAGATAAAATCAAATAATTCCATTTACTTATTCACATGGATATTATACTAGTTGAATAATCACATGCAATATCAATAACCACTTTCATAATGATGGAATGCATAATCCCAAACTTCATAACCACATAGTCAAGGCCTTATGCCAAGACTAAAAATAAGATTTTTTCAAGGCCTTATGCCAAGAAAATAGTTTGTCTCAGGAGACCTACTGATGCATGAAGGAGCTATAGCAGGCTCCACCCGTCACTTACTAAGTCCAATGCATTCCTCATATGAAAATGTTTAAACAAAACAAAAACATTCGTATTAAAACTAGCATACGAAATGTCAATACTTTATCCAAAAAACATGAATAGTATAAAAATAACAAATCCACAGTCAAACATATCACAAAACCTTCAATAAAATATATAAGATTTTTATCATAATAAATCAACTTTAAACATGTTTAAAATCCATCAAAGGATGTTTACATAGATGAAAATGATTTGTAAAACTCTTTGAGAGAAATATCCTTTTTTCATGAAAACATTTAAAATTCACATAATTTAGAAATGAATACATTTAAATAAATTTTTGAATCAAAGTTTCTCATACCAATTTGAAACTTTTTAATGGAATTAACATTTTAAAAACATTCAGGTCCATATAAATAAATCCTTAAAACCATTTTGAAAACATAGACATTAATGAGAAAGGTTTAGAAGAATAAATCTTTAAAACATTTAAAATGGTGTTTTAGTAAAAATTATCTTAGAAATAATCCCTTTTAAAACACTTTAGTGAAACATAGACATGAATAATAAATATTTCCCAGTATATACTTACATAAAAACAGCTTCGGATAATAAAGAGATTGTGAAATTAACCTTTACATTGATCTTTTCTTTGGTCGAGGGTACGTTTAACCTCCTGTATAATGACCACAGTATGTTACTAAATTATAAAAGAACCATATTAATATTTTTTATATCATACATGATTCATTTATGACTTTATACTACCCATTTAATAATAATTTTCATGTTAAATGAACATTTCGGGTAATAATCGCTTTCTTTATTGTAAGGGATTTAGCTTGTAATTATGGATTGTATCACTTAGATCATGATTTAAATACTTACAGAATATAAAACATGGTTTATATATTATATATATTTAGAATATAAATATGTATAATAGGCATATATATGAAATGAAAAACACCGTTTATGGAGACGGTAGGCCGTGCGTACACATAAACGTTGTTTCCGTTTTCATATCGTATTGAACAGAACTAAGTGAATAAGATATATGTAAGTACATAAATAAATATATATATATATATATATATATCCAGTATAATTATTATGTCATATATTACATACTTATTAATTATATATATATTTATAATCATCGTTGAATGGTGAACGTGGAAATGAATCTCATCGCGTCATGGAGACAGTAATTTGTACATATGCACGAGCGACAATATAATTATATTGACGGAGAAATAAAATTTAATTGGATGGTATATCATATATACAGAATAATTAACATGTTATATTTATTATTAACATTAATTATACTCATTATTATACCCATCCAAACAATGAAGTGTTTGAATAACAAACTACACCATGACGTGGAGACGGTAATCCGTACGTACGCACGTATGATGAGTTTGTCATTTATAGGATGGATAGAATAATGAATATGGTTGTACGATTTTTATAATAACATCATAGTATATAGAAGATATTGGAGTTATTATTTTATAATGGAAACAACGAAGAATGAGGAAGAGAAAGAAGAAAATAACTTGAAATAGGTGATGAAATCTTTACCTCTTCTTTGGGTTCTTCCTTTGGATTTGATCGAAAGGGCTCTTTATATTAGATTTATGACCAAATAAAGGCCTCTAGAATGAAGTCGGGAAAGTTGGGAGGATATTTGGTCAGTTTTTGGCCAAGACAAAAGGCTTTGGATGTGTTAAATTAAAGGAAGGGGGAGTGCCCTTTTATAAGAGAGGTGAGGGTCACTTTAGGAAAAGCATGAAATATTATTTTATAATAAAATCATTTTTGGTGTCTAATGGCTCAAAAATAAATTATTTATAGGATAATGTGGGTATGGGTCGAAAAAATCTCAATCAATAGGTTTTATACAGGTTTAGGTCATCATATTAACCATATCTTTTAGATTTAACTCTTAGTTAAATAGTTAGACATTTACCATGTCTCTTTCTATCTTTATATTATATGGTTAATAAACTTACTATAAAATGTAAATTGAACACAAAGTGGTTCATTAGTGTCATATATATTATTATATAAGTATTTTGGTCTAATATTATATTTTTAGGACAATTATATTAATTAATAATATAATTGTTTTTAAAAAACTCAATTATGTCAATTTTGACACTATTTAGTATTTGATTTTTTTGAAAGCCATAAATACTTTATCACTTCAAATAAAATTTATTTAACCAACTCTAACATGTCATATTAATCTATAAAATTAGTTTAATTTATCATAAGTATCAATTTACATTTATTTGGATATTTATAATATCAATTATTTTAATATTTCATTAATAAGGTTATTACTGCATCATCATTGTGTCATAAATAAATCAAATTATTTAATGATTAAAAATTATAAATAAAATAATATTATTTAGGAAATCCTTTTATCTTTCTAATGAATATTTATAGTCAAATTTATATTGTGTTTAGCCTTATATTAAAAATGTTTTAGTTATTAAACTTTGAATTTAACTCTTTTAACTCTTCTTTAAATAAAATAATAATAAATGTCCTAATCTTATCCAAGTGGATCAAAGGGGGTCATATTTTATTACTAAATTTGCTTCTGGTCGAATTATACTTATCCAATATAATTATAACATGTGTTAGGGTAATTATAATATCATTTTTACCCTTAATTACCCTATTTACTTTTAACCATGGTAAATAAGTCAAAAGTTACTATTCACCAAACATTATTTTTCATCTTATTAAACCATATTTTTCTTATTGATATCAACCACGTCACTCGGATTTTTTAAATTCAACTCACAAAAGTAGTAAAATTAATTTTTATGCAAATTTGCAAACGTGCCTCAAAGGTGGGTAAAAGAGGTTAAAAAGTTCAATAAAATTTTATACATCTAATTTTATTATAAAATGACTCCAATGAATTAAATTAAAATTATATATCTATTATATATCTATTTTTACTTAAAATAAATTTAAATAAAATAAATAATTATTTAAATAAAAAGTTGGTTTTAAATAATAACACACTGTTTTTCACTATTCATCAAAAATTGAAAGTTTTTAGAAAAATATCAAAAATTTACCCTATGATAATTTTGATATTCTGAATTCAAAAATGAATTCTATTTTACCAAATTAAAAACATAGAAGTTTCATTTATTAATTTAAAATTAATTCTCGTTGTCAAAACCAAAAGGCGAGTTTTTAAAAAATAAAAACTATCAAAAGATTGACATGTGTTTATGTCAAATTTAAAAGTGAAATTACTGATAATGACCTAAATTGTATTAAATGATAAAAATATAATCTAATTATACTTAAAAAACTTTAAAATTCATAATTTAACACTATAAATTATTTCAATTAAAAAAGTTGTTTTCAATTAAAATATAGTGTTTTTTACTATTCGTCAAAATATGAAAGTTATCAGAAAAGTACCAAAAAATTATCCAAACTAAATTTTTATGTCCCGATTCTAAAGTAGAATTTAATTTTATTAAATTGAATATATAAAAGTGTCAAATATTTGTTTTAAAAAGGGTTCTCTATTAAATGGCGGTAAAATTGCATTTGTTGAAAAATACTTCTTTTATCTGAAAAAATGAATTTATTCTTATATTATGTCTGATAAACACATAATATGGATGTTAAAATTATATTGAGTATATAAGATTCAAAATGCAGTTAATAAAATTCATAACGGCTTTTTGAACTACTATTTTGGTAAGTTGTAGTCCGCTCGAACTTAGTGTTACGTGTAGCGCAAGATATTGAATTAATTTAATGAGATAATGTACTATGAAATCTTGGGGAGTTACATTCTCCCCTCCTTAATTAAATTACATCCTCAAAATTTGAAATTGTTCTTCGAAAATAAAATGTTAAAAATAGAAAAATACCTTTATGGAAAACCCACATCAGAAATTGGGTTAACAAAATTTGGTCTTATTAAGAGGGAAAGGTAATGAAAAATTTGGCACCAAATTATGATCTTGATTAAAAGAACATTGGTGGCAATTAAAGACACGTAATTGGACGAAAAACATAAATATTTATAGGGAGTGATTGAGGTCACCAATCACAAAAAAGTGTAAAATTGAGGGCCTCAAAGCCATCAATCTATGATGAGCTCAGTAAGGATAACAATAAAGCGAAAACTTTCTTAAATAAGAATAAACATTTAAGGCAATGTATAAGACTAAAACAAAAGCCTTTTAAACTTAAACTTTAGCATAATATGGAAAAGATAAAATCAAATAATTCCATTTACTTATTCAAATGGATATTCTACTTGTCAAATAATCACATGCAATATCAATAGACACTTTCATAGTGATGGAATGAAAAATTCCAGACTTTATAAACACATGGTCAAGACTTTGTGCTAAGACTACAAATAATATTTTGTCAAGGCCTTGTGCCAAGACACTAGTTTGTCTCATGAGACCTACTGATGCATTGAGAAGCTATAGCGGGATCCACCCATCTCTTATTAATTCCAATGCATTCCTCATATGAAAATGTTTAAACATAACTTAAACATTCGTATTAAAACCAGCACATGAAATGTAAATACTTTATCCATAAACCATGAATGGTATAAAAATAATACATTTATAGTCAAACATATCGAAAAACCTTCAATAAAATATGGAAGTTATATATCATAATAAATCAACTTCAAACAAGTTTAAAATCCAACAGGGTATGTTGATATAGATGAAAATTATTTGTAAAAATATTTGAGATAAATATCCCTTTTTTCATAAAAACATTTAAAAGTCCAAAAATTTATAAAGGAAGACATTTTAAAAACATTTTTGAATCAAAGTGTCCCATACCACTTTGAAAATTTTGAAAGGAATTAACATTTTAAAAACATTCATTTCCATATAAATAAATCCTTAAAACCCATTTTGAAAACATGGACATTAATGAAAATTATTTAGAAGAATAAATATTTAAAACATTTAAAATGTTGTTTTAGTTAAAAAGTCCCTTAAAAATAAACCCTTTGAAAACTCTTTTAGTTGAGGGTACGTTTAACCTCATGTATAAAGATTGTAGTATGTTATTAAATTATACCATAACCATATTAATATTTATGATATCATACATGATTCATTTTTGACTTTATACTATCCATTACATAATAATTTCCATGTTAAATTAACATTTTGGGTAATAATCGCTTTCATTATCGTATGTGTTTTAACTTGTTACTCTTGATTGTTTCTCTTAAATCATGATTTAAATACTTCTAGAATATAAAAAATGATTTATACATCATATATATTTAGAATATAAATATGTATAATAGACATTTATATGGAATGGAAAACACCGTTTATGGAGACGGTAGGTCGTACGTACGCGTAAACGTTGTTTCCGTTTTCATATCATATTGAACGGAACTAAGTGAATAAGATATATGTAATTAAACACACACACAGATAGATATATATATATATATAGTAGAATTATTATTTCATATATTACATTCTTATTAATAATATTTATATTTTTAATCATCGTTGAATGGTGAACGTGGGAATGAATCTCATCGCGTCGTGGAGATGGTAATCCGTACGTACGCACGAGCGACAATATCATTATATTAATAGTGAAATCGTATGTAATTGGATAGTATATCATATATACAGAATAATTAACATGTTATATTTATTATTTACATTAGTTATATTTATTATTATACCCATCCAAATAATGAAGTGTTTGAATAACAACCAAAACCACGATGTAGAGATGGTAAGTCGTACGTACGCACGTATGGTAACTTTGTCATTTATAGGATAGATAGAATAATGAATATGGTTGTAACATTTTTATAATAACATCACAGTATATAGAAGATACTGGATTTATTATTTTATAATGTAAACAACAAAGAAAGATGAAGTGGAAGAAGAAAAGAACTTGAAAGAGGTGATGAAATATTTACCTCTTCTTCAGGTTCATTTTGATTTGATCAAAAGGGCTCCTTATGTTGGCTTTCAAACCAAATTAAGGTCTATATGATGAATTGAGGAAAGTTGGGAGGATATTTGGGTAGGTTTTGGCTGATCCAAAAGGCTTTAGAGGTGAGAAATTAAGAGAAGTGGAAGTACCCTTTTATAAGAGAGGTGAGGGTCACTTTATGAAAAGCATGAAATATTATTTTATAATAAAATAATTTTCGGTTTATAATGGCTCAAAAATAAATTATTTAAAGTATAAGGTGGTTATATATCCAAAAACACTCAACCAATAGGTTTTATACAGGTTTGGGTCACTATATTAACCTTATCTTTTGGATTTAACTCTTAGTTAAATAGTTTGACATTTACCATATCTCTTTTTATTTTTATATTATATGGTTAATAAACTTACTATAAACTGACAAATGAACCCCAATAGGTTCATTAATGAAATATATAATATTATTAAGGACCTTTGGAAAAATAATTATATTTTTAAGAATATTATATCAACCAATAATAAGTATCTGTTTTAAAAACTCAATTATGTCAATTTTGACATTATTTAATAAATGATTATTATTAAAGTCCTAACAACTTTATTACTTCAAAAAAATACATATGTTAAATCCTAATATGTCATATTAACCTATAAAATTATTTTAATTCATCAAAAGTCTAAAATTACATTTATTTGGATATTTATAATATCAATTATTTTAATATTTCATTATTAAGGTAATTATTGCGTCATCATTGTGTCATAAATAAATTAAATTATATAATGTCTAAAAATTATCAAAAAAATATCATTAGGTAGGAAATATTTTTATATTTCTAATTAATATTTATAGTTGAATTTATATTATGTATAACCTTATATTAAAAATGGTTTAGTTATTAAACTTTGAATTTAACTCTTTTAACTCTTCTTTAAATAAAATAATAATAAATGTATTAATCTAATTCATGTGGACCAAAAGGATCATATTTTATTACTAAGGTTATTTTTGGTCGAATTACACTTATCCAATAGAATTAGAACATGTGTTAGGGTAAAAATAATATCATTTTTACCTTTAATTACCCTATTTACATTTAACCGTGGTAAATAAAAGTCAAAAGTTACTATTCACAAAAAATATTTTTATCTTATTGAACCAAAATTTTCTTACGGATATCAACCGTGTACCTCGGATTTTTAAAATTCCACTCACAAAATCTGTAAAATTAATTTTTATGCGAATTTGAAAATGCTCCTAAGAGGTGGGTAAAAGACGGTAAAAAGTTCAATAAAATTTTATATATCTAATATTATTACAAATGACTCCAATGAATTAAATTGAACATATATAGGTATTATGTATCTATTTTGACCTAAAATAAATTTAAATAAAATAATTAATTATTTAAATAAAAATTCAGTTTTAAACAGTAACGCAGTGTTTTTCACTACTCATCAAAATTTGAAAGTTTTCAGAAAATGCCAAAATTTTACCCTAAGATAATTTTGATATTCCAAATTCAAAAATGAAGTTTATTTTACCAAATTAAAAACATAGAAGTTTTATTTATTAATTTAATATTAATTCCAATTTTCAAAACCAAAAAGAGGGTTTTTTTAAAAAAAAAGTAAAAACTATCAAATGATTGACATGTGTTTATGTCAAATTTAAATATGAAATTACTTATAATGATCTAAATTGTATTAAATGATAAAAAAAATCTAATTATACTTCAAATCCATTCAAATACAAAATTTAACACTATAAATTATTTTGATTAAAAAAAATCAATTAAAACATAGTATTTTTCACTATTCGTCAAAATATGAAAGTAATCAGAAAAGTACCAAATATTTATCCAAACTAAATATTTATGTCCTTATTTTAAATAAGAATTTAATTTCATTAAATTGAATATATAAAATTATCGAATATTGGTTTTAAAAAGGGTTTTCCATTAAAAGGCGGTAAAATTGCATTTTTTGAAAAATAATTATTTTATCTAAAAAAATGATTTTGTTCTTATATTATGTCTAAGAAATACATAATATGGCTATTAAAATTATATAGAGTATATAAGATTCAAAATTTAGTTAATACTATTCAAAACCATTTTTTGAATGGCTAGTTTGGTAAGTTGGGGTGCGCTCGAACTCGGTGTTGCATGTAACACAAGCTATTGAATTACTTTAATGAGATAACGTACTATGAAATCATGGGGTGTTACATTCTTCCCTCCATCAATAAATTTCATCCTCGCAATTTGAAATTGTTCTTCAAAAATAAAATGTTAAAAATAGAAAAATACCTTTGTGGAAAAACCCACATCGGAAATTGGGTTAATAAAATTTATTTTTAATAAGAGGGAAAGGGAAATGAAAAAGTCACCACCAAATTATGATCTCAATTATGAGAACATTGGTGGCAATTAGAGGCACATAATTGGAGGTAAAACGTAAATATTTATAGGGAGTGATTGAGGCCCTCAATCACAAACAAGTGTAAAACTGAGGGCCTCAAAGCCATCAATCTATGATTATTTAAAATATCATCGGTTCAACAAAACATACAGTGTTAGGATAACACATTTTTGGTTTTAATATCCCTTCCCTAAACTTTAAGAATTAATTTATTCATATAAGAAGATTATATATATATATATATATATATATATATACTTGACAAGTGGAGTTTCATCCTTTAACTAGTTCCTACCACAAACTCACCTTTCACTCCAAAAGATAATAGGAATTCAAAGATATTTTATTTATCCTTATCATATATGGTTCCAAAAAAATGAATTTATAATTTATCTATTATACCATTAAAAAACTACATTATACAATCCATGACATCATGTAGGCCAGTGGTAGGTGATGCACCCTTGTCGCTCTTTGGTTGCGGGTTAAAGTCTTGCGACCTTGCCGAACGCGACGGGTTGTCGCATGACCTCAGGGTTGTCCTTTTTATGACAATCCAAAAATAATCTCAAGAAATGATATATCTTTAACAATAGTATCCAATGTCAAACTTAATCGATTCCAACCTTTATAATTATCCTAAATAATTCTGTCCAAACTCACAATCTAAAATTTATAAGGAAGGTAAACACAATGAAGATACTTTTGCCACATAATAACATGTGAATACCTTCATCATTTATTATTTTAAGACACTGTAACACCCTAAATTACAATAAATCCTTATTGATTACATTCATTCTCCCTTATTCCTTATAGAATACTGGATATACTCCTTCTATCCAAAAAATTTGAAAACTCCAACACTGATTTAATAAACAAACCACTAACTCGTTCCAAGGATGTCAATAATATTCAATATAATTTATCCAAATCAATCATCTATTATTCCAAAATCAACACCTCAGTATCATAACCATATTAAAGTTTTTTCTTTCTTCAACCATGTATTTTCCAAAACGTTTAGCTTGCTTTTGAGCCACTTTTCTTAGTACCATATAATCTCAAATCCTCAATCAAATAGTACTACAGTACAATACTTATTTATTTCCATAATTAATATAACCAGTACATCATTTATAAAACTCTAAAATGAAATTTTTCTTTAATAACAATGCAATAACACTATTCATTCATCTTCATATGTGGTAGTATCATAACTTTATTATAATTCAATATCATCATTTGGGTCATACTCTGATGATTTGGACATTGATTTTTGTAGTGACCCAACTCCTTGCAGATGAAAAATTGTACATTTGAAACCTTTTTCTTACCCTTGCAATCACGTACTTGGTGTCTGTTTTCTCCACACTTATAAAAAAATCTCATTCCCTTCAAGAATTTACTAAGGTGATTATTTCTACAATTATCACATATGGGAAAATCCTTCTTTATCATCTTCCCTTTATCCATCTTTCTCTCTACCATCCTTTTCTTCTCTAGCTTTGCTTCAAAGTCATAGGACTCAGAGAATTCTTCACTTATCTTATTAACACATGATATTATTTATTCATGTGCTGATAACACGTGGGAGACTATTTCCTTTCTAAATATTGGCTTAATACCATGAAATATATTATCTTTATTACTCTTTGGATCATGCGTATTTTTGGACTTCTTATTCTATCTACTGGGTACCATTTCTAAACAATGGCATACAATAGGTTAGTTTATGAATCAAAATGCATAATTCCAAACTTGTAAAACACTTAACATAAATTGAACAGTTTATGGATATAATCCATAATCATAAAAATGTTTTCTTTGAGTAATTATATACTCATAAACCCTTCATAATGGTTTGTAAAGAAAATGAGAATTATCCTAAGCATATCCCCCAGGAATGTCATAACCAAGAGTGCAGCAAGGCCTATTATTGTGCACCAGTTCCCATTCGAGTCTATCTCAAAGCGGTGTTTTTGGGTTTTACCCCTAGGTACATTTGTGCCAGAGCCACCTCTACCTGCTCGTATCCAAACAGGGTTGTATTTCTTAGAAAACTCACAAAATCTCTATAGTACCAAAATTCTAGGAAGTTCTTCTATACTAATCCTCAAAGTCTATCTTAGGGTAATTTTCTCTAATCATAGATTATCTAAATCTATTTCCAACGTTGTTTCTAAACTACCTCTGATACCAACTGTAACGCCCCGACCCCAATTACCCAGAGTCGGTGCATTATTTTAATACATTTTCACAATTACAAGGAATCAAGTACCAAAGGAACGATCGGTTTAGCGCTCTTGAAAAATATATTACATACATGAATGTTACATTACACTTTATAACATAAAACACAACATAAATAACCCTTTATGAACTCTATTATTCCCTTAGCTTAACCCTGCATATCAATCACAATATACTTCTTGGAATGCTGTAAAAAATAAAACATAGAAAGGGGTGAGCTTAGATGCTCAGTAAGGATAAAAATATAGTAGAGTATTTCATAAATAATCATAAACATTTAAGGAAGTGTATAAGACTAAAACAAAAGCCTTTTAAACTTAAACTTCAGCATAATATGGAAAATATAAAATCAAATAATTCCATTTACTTATTCACATGGATATTCTACTAGTAAAATAATCACATGCAATATCAATAGCCACTTTCATAGTGATGGAATGCATAATTCCAGACTTCATAACCACATAATCAGGGCCTTGTGCCAAGACTACAAATAATATTTTTTCAATGGATTGTGAAAAGACACTAGTTTGTCTCATTAGACCTACTGATGCATCGAGGAGCTATAGCAGGCTTCACCCATCACTTACTAAGTCCAATGAATTCCTCATATGAAAAGGGTTAAACATAACATAAACATTCATTTTAAAACTAGCATATGAAATGTCAATACTTTATCCATAAACCATGAATGGTATAAAAATAACACATCCACAGTCAAACATATCACAAAAACTTCAATACAATATTGAAGATTTGTATCATAATAAATCAACTTCAAACAAGTTTAAAATCCATTAGGGTATGTTGATATAGATGAAAATGAGTTGTAAAAATATTTGAGAGAAATATCCATTTTTTCATAAACACATTTAAAAGTCACACAATTTTTAAAGGAATGCCTTTAAATAAATTTTTGAATAAAAGTGTCCCATAACACTTTGAAACTTTTGAAAGGAATTAACATTTTAAAAACCTTCATGTCCATATAAATAAATCATTAAAAACTATTTTGAAAACATGGACATTAATGAGAATGATTTAGAACAATACATATTTAAAACATTTAAAAGGATGTTTTAGTAAAAAAGTCCCTTAAAAATAATTCCTTTGAAAACTCTTTTATGACACTTGTATGTGGATAATAAATATTTCCCAGTAGATACTTACGTAAAAACATCCTTGGATAATAAAGTGATTGTGAAATTAACCCTTACCTTGCACTTTCCTTTAGTAGAGGGTACGTTTAACCTCCTGTATAATGACCATAGTATGTTATTAAATTATACCAAAACCATATTAATATTTATGATATAATTCATGATTCATTTATGACCTTATACTACCCATTTAATAATAATTTCCATGTTAAATAACATTTTGGGTAATAATCAATTTCTTTATCGTACATGTTTTAACTTGTTACTCTTGATTGTATCACATAGATCATGATTAAAATACTTCCAGAATATAAAACATGATTTATATATCATATATATTTAGAATATAAATATTTATAATAGAAATATATATGAAATGGAAAACACCGTTTATGGAGATGGTAGGTTGTACGTATGCATAAACGTTGTTTCCGTTTTCATATCGTGTTGAACGGAACTAAGTGAATAAGATATATGTAAGTACATAAATAAATAAATATGTATATATATCTAGTTGCATTATTATTTCATATATTACATTCTAATTAATTATATATATTTTTATAATCATCGTTTAATGGTGAATGTGGGAATGAATCTCATAGTGTCTTGGAGATGACAATCTGTATGTACGGACGTGCGATAATATAATTATATTGATGGTGAAATCGTATGTAATTGGATGTTATATAATATATAAATAATAATTAACATGTTATATTTATTATTTACATTAGTTATATTCATTATTATACCCATCCAAATAATGAATTGTTTGAATAACAAACTACACCATGACGTTGAGACAATAAGTCGTATGTACGCACGTATGGTGACTTTGTCATTTATATGATGGATAGAATAATTAATATGGTTGAAAAAATTTTATAATAACATAACAATATATAGAATATACAGGAGTTATTATTTTATAATGGAAACAATAAAGAAATAGTAAGTGGAAGAAGAAAATAACTTGAAAGAGGTGATGAAATATTTACCTCTTCTTCGGGTTCTTCCTTTTGATTTGATCAAAAGGGATCCTTAGGTTGGATTTCTAACCAAAATAAGGCCTCTAGAATGAAGGTAGGAAATTTGGGAGGATATTTGGGTAGGTTTTGTCAGATTCAAAAGGCTTTGTAGGTGTGCAATTACGAGAAGGGGAAGTGCCCTTTTATAAGAGAGGTGAGGGTCACTTTAGGAAAAGCTTGAAATATTACTTTATAATATTATAATTTTCGGTTTTAAATAGCTTAAAAATTATTTATTTAGAGTATAAGGTGGGGATGGGTCGAAAAACTCTCAACCAATAGGTTTTAGATAGTTTTGGGTCACCATATTAACCTTATCTTTTAGATTTAACTCTTAGTTAAATAGTTTGACATTTACCATGTCTCTTTGTATTTTTATATTATATGGTTAATAAACTAACTATAAACTACCAATAGAACCCCAATAGGTTCATTAATTACATATATAATATTATTAAGTCCATTTGTCCGAACATTATATTTTTGGGAATATTATATCAACCAATAATATAGTATTTGTTTTAAAAACTCAATTATGTCAATTTTGACATTATTTAATAAATGATTTTTTTTAAAGTCCTAATAACTTTATTAATTCTAAATAAATTCATATGTTCAATAATAACATGTACTATTAACATAAAAAATTAGTTTAATTCATCAAAAGTCTAAAATTAAATTTATTTGGATATTTATAATATCAATTATTTTAATATTTCATTATTAAGGTAATTATTGCGTCATCATTGTGTCATAAATAAATTAACTTATTTAATGTCTAAAATTTATAAATAAAATATCATTAGATAGGAAATATTTTTATATTTCTAATTAATATTTATAGTCTAATTTATATTATCTGTAACCCTATATTTAAAAATTTTACTTATTAAACTTTGAATTTAACTCTTTTAACTCTTCTTTAAAGAAAATAATAATAAATGTCCTAATCTAGTCCAAGTGGGACTAAAGGAGAATATTTTATTCATAAGTTTTTTTAGGTCAAATTAAACTTATCCAATATAATTAATACATGTGTTAGGGTAATAATAATGTCATTTGTATCCTTAATTACCCTATTTACTTTTAACCGTGATAAATAAAAGTAAAAAAGTTATTATTCACCAAAAATTATTTTTATCTTATTGAACCACATTTTTCTTACTTATATCAACCATGTCTCTCAGATTTTTGAAATTCCACTCACAAAAGAAATAAAATTAATTTTTATGCGGATTTGCAAATGCTCTTAGGAGGTGGGTAAAAGACGGTAAAAAGTTCAAAAAAATTATATTTCTAAACGTATTACAAAATGAATCCAATGAATTAAATTGAACATAAATAGGTATTATGTATCTATTTTTACCTAAAATAAATTAAAATAAAATAACTAATTATTTAAATAAAAAGTCGGTTTTAAATAATAACGTAGTGTTTTTCACGTTTCATCAAAAATTGAAAGTTTTCAGAAAAATACCAAAAATTTAACCTAAGCTAATTTTCATATTTAGAATTAAAAAATGAAGTATATTTTACCAAATTCAAAACATAGAAGTTTCATTCATTAATTTAAAATTAATTCTCGTTGTCAAAACCAAAAAGCAAGTTTTTAAAAAGTAAAAACTATCAAAAGATTGACATGTGTTTATGTGAAATTTAAATGTGAAATTACTTATAAAGAGCTAAATTTTATTAAATGATAAAAATATAATCTAATTATACTTCCAAACCATTCAAATTCATAATTTATCACTATAAATTATTTCGATTAAAAAAGTTTTTTTCAATTAAAACGTAGAATTTTTCACTATTCATCAAAATATCAAAGTTATCAGAAAAGTACCAAAAATTTAGACAAACTAAATTTTTATGTTATGATTCTAAAAAATAATTTAATTTCATTAAATTTAATATATATAAGTTTCAAATATTGGTTTTAAAAAAGGTTTGCCATTAAAAGGCAGTAAAATTACATTTTTTTGAAAAATACTTATTTTATCCAAAAAAATGAATTTGTTCTTTTATTATGTATAATAAACACATAATATGGATGTTAAAATAAGATTAAAAATGAATTTAATACTATTCATAACTGTTTTTTGAACGTTTAGTTTAGTAAGTTGTGGTGCGCTCGAACTCGGTGTTGCGTGTAGCGCAAGCTATTGAATTACTTTAATGAGATAACGTACTATGAAATCTTGGGGTGTTACATTCTCCCCTCCTTAAATAAATTGTGTCCTCTAAATTTTAATTTTTCTTCGAAAATAAAAGGTTAAAAATGGAAAAATACCTTTGTGGAAAACCCAAATAGGAAATTGGGTTAATAAAATTTAGTCTTAATAAGAGGGAAAGGGGAATGAAAAAGTCACCACCAAATTATGATCTTTATTAGGAGAACATTGGTGGAAATTAGAGACACATAATTTTAGGGAAAATGTAAATATTTATAGGGAGTGGTTGAGGTCATCAATCATAAACTAGTGTAAAATTGAGGGCCTCAAAGCCATCAATCTATGGGGATTTAAAATATCATCGGTTCAACAAAACAGAAGGTATTAGGATAACACATATTTATGTTTTAAGATCTCTTCCATAAAGTTTTATAATTAATTTATTCCTAGAATAGGCAGAAAAATATACTTGATAGGTATAGTTTCATCCTTCAATTAATTCCTACCACAAACTCACCTTTCACTCCAAAAGATAATAGAATTCAAAAATATTCTATTTATCGTAATCGTATAGGATTACAAAAATAATGAATTTATAATTCATATTTCTGACTATTTAAAAAAACTACATTACTCAAACTAGGACATCACGTAGGCCAGTGGTAGGTGATGTACCCTTGTCTCCCTTCATTTGTGGGTTCAAGTCTCGCACCCTTACCGGATGCGACGGGTTATCTCCCAACCTCCGAGTTTTCCTTTTATGAAAATTCATAAATAACCTCAAGAAATTATTTAACCTTAAAAAAACTTAATTGATTCTAACCTTTAGACTTATCCAAAATACTTCTATACAAACTCACAGTCCAAAATTTATAAGGAAGTTGAACAAAATTAAAATCCTTTTTTTCATGTAATAACATGTGAATACCTACATCAATGTATTATTTTAAAACATTTTAACACCCTAAATTACCATAAAACCTTGTTGATTACATTCATGCTCCCTTATTCCTTATAAAATACTGGATATACTCCTTCTACCCAAAAATTTTGTAAAGTCCAACAATGATGGAATATACAAACCATTAACCAGTTCCAAGGATGTCAATAATATCCAATATAATTTATCCAAATCAATCATATATTATTACAAAATCACTACCTCAATATCACAACCATATTATGGTTTATCTTTCTCTCAACAATATATTTTCTAAAAAATTTAACCTGATATTATGTCACTTTTCTTGGTTCCACACAATCTCAATCCCTTAATGAAATAGTACTACAATACAATCCTTATATACTCTATAATTCTTATAACATGTACATCATTAATACAATACTCAAATAACACAATACTTTAATAACAACATAAGAACTCTTAATCATTTCTCTTCATCTTGAGTAGTATCATAACTTGATTATTATCCAGTAGCAGCATTTGGGGTATACTCTAAGGATTTGGACATTGATTCACGTAGTGTCCCTGCTCCTTACAGATGAAGCATTATACATTTGAAACCTTTTTCTTACCCTTGAAATCACATACTTCGTGTCCCTTTTTAGATAAATATCTCTTTCTATTTTGAAATCATTTAAAAGTCATATAATTATAAAACAAAATTTTTATTTTGAAAATATTCTTATAATCTTGTAAGGAAAGCTTTGACGATGTTATAATGGTGGAAAATAGCCACACCCGCCGTATAAGTTAAAAAAACATTCTTACCTTAATTTTGTCGAAAAGGTCATAAAGTACCTTGTTTGGAAAATGACGGAAAGATTCCTTCCAAAACATATAAGGTCAAATAAGGGTATAAATGACATTAGCCCATTGTCTAGTAAATATTAAAAAAATTTGAAATAAATTTTTATGAAAACATGGATGTGGATGATAAAGAGGTCCCGGTAGATACTTACATAAAAGCAACCTCGGACAATAAAGAGATTGTGAAATTAACCCTTACCTTGTACTTCCTTCAGTTTAGGGTACATTTAACCTCCTGTATAAATACCATAGTTTGTTATTAAATTATACCAGAACCATATTAATATTTATGATATCATACGTGCTTCATTTATGACTTTATACTACCCATTTAATAATAATTTCTGTGTTAAATTAACATTTCGGGTAATAATCGCTTTCTTTATCGTACGTGTTTTAACTTGTTACTCTTAATTATATCACTTAGATCATGATTTAAATACTTCCAGAATATAAAACATGATTAATATATCATATATATTTATAATATAAATATCTATAATAGACATATATATGAAATGGAAAACACAGTTTATGGAGACGGTAGTTCGTATGTGCGCATAAACGCTGTTTTTGTTTTCATATCGTATTGAACAGAACTAAGTGAATAAGATATATGTAAGTACATAAATATATATATACATATCCAGTATCATTATTATGTCATATATTATATACTTATTAATGATGTATATATTTTTATAATCATCGTTGAATGGTGAACGTGGAAAGGAATTTCATCGCGTCGTGGAGATGGTAATCCGTACGTATGCACGAACGACAATATCATTTTATTGATGAAGAAATCATATGTAATTGGATTTTATATCATATATAAATAATCATTAACATGTTATATTTATTATTTACATCATTTATACTCATTATTACACCCATCCAAATAATGAACTATTTGAATAACAAGCTACACCACAACGTGGAGCCAGTAATCCGTACGTACGCACGTATGGTGACTTTGTAATTTATAGGATGGATAGAATAATGAATATGGTTGTACCATTTTTATAAAAAAATCATAGTATATATAAGATACTAGATTTATTATTTTAGAATGGAAACAAAAAATAAAGAGGAAGTGGAAGAAGAAAAAAACTTGAAAGAGGTGATGAAATATTTACCTGTTCTTCGGGTTCTTCCTTTTCATTTGATCAAAAGGGATCATTGGGTTGGCTTTATGACCAAAGGAAGGCCTATAGGATGAAGGGAGGAAATTTGGGAGGATATTTAGTCAGGGTTTAGCTGATCCAAATTTCTTTGAATGTGTGAATTTGAGAGAAGGGGAAGTTCCCTTTTAAAAGAGAGGTGAGGGTCACTTTAAGAAAAGCTTGAAATATTATTTTATAGTAAAATAATTTTCAGTTTCTAATGGCTCAAAAATTAATTATTTAAATTATAAGGTGGTGATGGGTAGAAAAAATCTCAACCAATAGGTTTTAGATAGAATTATGTCATCATATTAACCTTATCTTTTAGATTTAACTCTTAGTTAAATAGTTTGACATTTACCATGTCTCTTTGTATTTTTATATTATATGGTAAATAAACTTACTATAAAATTAAAATCGAACTCCAAGTGGTTCATTAATGTCATATATATTATTATATAAGTCTTTTTTCCGAACCTTATATTTTTAGGACTATTAAATCATTTTATAATATAATATTTGTTTTAAAAACTCAATTACGTAAATTTTGACACTACTTAGTATTTGATTTTTTGAAAGCCATAAAAACTTTATCACTTCGAATAAAATTTATTTAACCTACCATAAAATGTAATATTTACTTATAAAATTAGTTTAATTCATCATAAGTCTCAATTTATATTTATTTGGATATTTAAAATATCAATTATTTTGATATTTTATTAATAAGGTAATTACTGCATCATCATTGTGTCATAAATAAATTAAATTATTTAGTATCTAAAAATTATAAATAAAATACCATTATGTAGGAAATATTTTTATCTTTCTAATTAATATTTATAGTCGAGTTTATATTGTGTGTAATCCTATATTAAAAATGGTTTAGTTATTAAACTTTGAATTTAACTCTTTTAACTCTTCTTTAAATAAAATAATAATAAATTTCATAATCTAATCCAAGTGGACCAAAGATGATAATATTTTATTCCTAAGGTTTTTTTTGGTCGAATTATAGTTATCCAATAGAATTAGGACATGTGTTAGGGTAATTATGATATCATTTGTACCCTTAATTACCCTATTTACTTTTAACCATGGTAAATAAAAGTCAAAAGTTACCATTCACCAAAAATTATTTTCATCTTATTGAACCAAATTTTACTTACTGATATTAACCTTGTCTCTCGAATTTTTTAAATTAAATTCATATAAGTGGTAAAATTAAGTTTTATACAAATTTTCAAATGCTCCTAGAAGGTGGGTAAAGGACGGTAAAAAGTTCAATAAAAATTTATACATTTAATTTTATTATAAAATGACTCCAATGAATTACATTGAACTTATATAGGTATTATATATATATTTTTACTTAAAATAAATTTAAATAAAATAAATAATTATTTAAATAAAAAGTCGGGATTAAACAATAACGCATTGTTTTTCACTATTAATCAAAAATTGAATGTTTTCAGAAAAATACCAAAAATTTACCCTAAGATAATTTTGATATTCTAAATTCAAAAATGAAGTCTATTTTACCAAATTAAATACATATAAGTTCCATTAATTAATTTAAAATTAATTCCCGTTGTCAAAACCAAAAAGTGGGTTTTTAAAAAGTAAAAACTATCAAAAGATTGACATGTGTTTATGTCAAATTTAAATGTAAAATTTCTTATAATTACTTACATTGTATTAAATGATAAAAATATAATCTAATTATACTACCAAACCATTAAAATTCATAATTTAACACTATAAATTATTTCGATTAAAAAAGTTGTTTTCAATTCGAATTTAGTATTTCTCATTATTCATCAAAATATAAAAGTTATTAGAAAAGTACCAAAAAATTATCCAAACTAAATTTTTATGTCCTGATTCTAAAAAAGAATTTAATTCCATTAAATTGAGTATAAAAAAGTGTCAAATATTTGTTTTAAAAGGTATTTTTCATTAAATAAGCGGTATAATTGCATTTTTTTGAAAAATACTTTGTTTATCTGAAAAAATGAATTTGTCCTTATATTATGTCTAAGAGACACAAAATATGAATTCTAAAATTTTATGGACTATATAAAATTCAAAATTCAATTAATACTATTCATAACCGTTTTTTTTACGACTAGTTTGTTAAATCGTGATGCGCTCGATCTCGGTGTTGCATGTAGCGCAAGCTATTGAATTACTTTAATGAGATAACGTACTATAAAATCTTGGGCTATTACATTCTCCCCTAATTCAATAAATTGCATCCTCACAATTTGAAATTTTTCTTCATAAATAAAAGTTTAAAAACAGAGAAATACCTTTGTGGAAAACCCACATCGTAAATTGGGTAAATAAAATTTAGTCTTTATAAGAGGGAAAGGGAATGAAAAATTTACCACCATATTATGATCTAGATTAATAGAACATTGGTGGAAATTAGAGATACATAATTGTAGGAAAAACATAATTATTTATAGGGAGTTATTGAGGTCATCAATCACAAATAAGTGTAAAATTGAGGGCCTTCAAGCCATCAATCTAAGATGATGTAAAATATCATTGGTTCAACAAAACATATGGTATTAGGATAAAAAAAATTTGGTTTTAATATCCCTTCCCTGAAGTTTAAAAATTAATTTATTTTTAGAATAAGAGTAATATACATACATATATATATATATATATATACTTGATAAGTGGAGTTTCATCCTTCAACTAATTCCTACCACAAACTCATCTTTCACTCCAAAAGATAATAGAATTCTAAAATATTCTATTTATCCTAATTGTATAGGGTTCCAAAAATAATGAATTTATAATTCATTTTTTTAACTATTAAAAAAATACATAATACAAACTCGGACATCACGTATGCCAGTGGTAGGTGATCCACCCTTGTCGCCCTTCGGTTGCGGGTTCAAGTCTCACGGCCTTTCTGAACGTGACGGGTTATCACCTAACCTCCAGGTTGTCCTTTTTATGAAAATCCAAAAATAATCTCAAGAAATGATTTAACCTTAAAAATAGTATCCAATTTCAAACTCAATCACTTCCAACCTTTAGACTTATCCAAAATACTTTTATCCAAACTCACTGTCCAAAATTTATAAGGAAGGTAAACACTATGAAGATCCTTTTTTCCACATAATAAAATGTAAATAATTTCATCATGTATTCTTTTAAAACACGGTAACAACATGAATTATCATATAACTATATTGATTACATTCATGCTCCCATATTCCTTATAGAATACTGGATATACTCCTTATATCCAAAAATGTTATAAACTCAAAAAATGATGGAATATACAAATCATTAATCAGTTTCAATGTAGTAAAGAATATCCAATATAATTTATCCAAATCAATCATATATTATTCCAAAATCACTACCTCAGTATTAGAATCATATTAAGGTTTATCTTTCTTTAAACCATATATTTTCCCAAAAAATTAACCTACCATTGTGTCACTTTTCTTGGTTCCACACAATCTCAAGTCCTTATTGAAATAATACTGTAGTACAATCCTTATATACTCTATAATTATTATAACATGTACATCATTAATATAATACTCAAATGACACAATAATTTAGTAACAACATAAGAACTCTTAATCATTCCTCTTTATCTTCGGTAGTATCATAACTTGATTATTATCCAATAGTAGCGTTTGAGGTATACTCTGATGATTTGGACATTGATTCGAGTAGTGTCCCAAATCCTTGCAGATGAAGCAGTGTACATTTGAAACCTTTTTCTTACCCTTGCAATCACTTACTTGGTGTCCTTTTTCCCCACACATATAACAAACTCATATTCCCTTAAATCATTTACTAAGATGATTCTTTCCACAGTTATCACATATTGGAAAATCCTTTTTTCCCTTATTACCTTTATCCATCTTTCTTTCTACAATTCTTTTCTTCTCTGGCTTCCCTTAAAAGCCATTGGACTCAAAAATTTATTTATTTATCTTATTAACACATGACATTATTTCTTTATATGATGATAATATGTGGGAGACTATTTCCTTTATAAATTTTGGCTTAATACCATGAAATATATGATCCTTATTACTATTTGTATCATGCGTATTGCTAGAGGTATCATTCCATCTATAGGGTGACATTTCTAAAACAAAAACAAAATACCAAATAGTGTCAAAATTGACATAAAAGAGTTTTAAAAACAAATATTATATTATTAATTGGTATTCTATTCCTAAAAATCTAAGGTTAGGCCAATAGGCTTAAATAATATTATATATGTCATTAATTAACCACTTGAGGTTTTCTTGGAAGTTTATATTATGTTTATTAACCATATAATATAATAATACAAAGAGACATGGTAAATGTCAAACTATTTAACTAAGAGTGAAATCTAAAAGATAAAGTTGATATGATGACCTAAACCTGTCTAAAATCTATTAGTTTAGAGGTTTTTGACCCATCCCCACCTTAACCTTTAAATAATTCATCTTGGATCCATTATAAACTGAAAATTATTTTATTATAAAATAATATTTCAAGTTTTTCCTAAAGTGAACCTCACCTCTCTTATAAAAGGGCACCTCCCCTTCTCTCAAATTCTCACATTCATATCAATTTGGCTCAGCCAACCCCTACCCAAATATCCTCACAACTATTTTACCTTCATCCTAGAGTCATTACTTTAGTCATATAGCCAACCTAAGGAGCCCTTTTCATCAAATCTAAAGGAATAACCTGAAGAAGAGGTAAATATTTCATCACCTCTTTCAAGTTCTTTTCTTCTTCCACTTCCTCTTTTTTTGTTGTTTCCATTAAAAATAATAACTCCAGTATCTTCTATTTACTGTGATGTTATTATAAAAAAGGTATAACCATATTCATTATTCTATCTATCCTATAAATAACAAAGTCACCATACATGCGTACGTACGGATTACTGTCTCCATGTTGTGGTGTAGTTTGTTATTCAAACACTTTATCATTTGGATGGGTATAATAATGTGTATAAATGATGTAAAAAATAAATATAACATGATAATGATTCTATATATATGATATACCATCCAATCATATATCATTTTTATAACAAAAGAATGATATTGTCACTCGTGCGTACGTACGGATTACCGTCTCTACGAACGCGATGATATTCATTACCAATCATATCCATTCAAGACTAATTTTCATTTTATGATTAAAAAAATAATGTTTAAAGACTTAATATCATTCTGAATATGAATAAGATACATCCAATCCATAGGAAACATTACTTACATAACAATTCATATAAAGGAAAAGGAATTAGTTAACACCCGAAATGATGATACTACTGAAGTATCATTAATAAAGAAATATTAGAAGATCAAATATGATATCATATTAATTTATATGGTTCTTGTATAATTTAATAACAATTATTTCACCATTATAAAGGATGTTAACCTACCCTCAACCAAGAATAAGTACATGGTAAGGATTAATTCCCCAATTTAATTATTATTCGAGATTGTTGATGTGTAAGTTTTTATTGGGACATATTTATTATCCATTTCCATGTTTCATAAAAGAGTTTTCAACGGGATTATTTTAAGGTAATTTTTTACAAAAAATCATTTTAAATGTTTTAAATATTTATCATTCTAAATCATTCTCATTAATTTCCATGTTTTCAAAATGGTTTTTAAGGATTTATTTATATGTACATGAATGTTTTTAAAATGTTAATTTCATTCAAAAGTTTCAAAGTGGTATGGGACACTTTGATTCAAAAATGTATTTAAATATCTTACTTTATAAATTGAGTGATTTTTAAATGTTTTCATGAAAAAGGGATATTTCTCTCAAAGAGTGTTACAAATCATTTCCATCTATGTTAACATCCTTTGATGGATTTTTAAACTTGTTTGAATTAGATTTATTGTGATACAAATATTCCATATTTTATTGAAGGTTTTGTGATATGTTTGACTGTGGATATTTTATTTTTATACCATTCATGGGTTGTGAGTAAATTATTGACATTTCTTAAGCTAGTTTTAATATAAATTTTTATGTTATGTTTAAACCTTTTCATGTGAGGAATGCATTGGAATTATTAAGTGATGTGTGGAGCCCTCTATAACTCTTTGATGCATTGGTAGGCCTCATGAGAAAAACTAGTGTCTTGTCACAAGGCCTTGACAAAATATTATTTATAGTCTTGGCACAAGGTCTTGACTATGTGGTTATAAAGTCTGGAATTATGCATTCCATCATTATGAAAGTGGCTATTGATATTTCATGTGATTATTAGACTAGTGGAATATCCATGTGAATAAGTAAATAGCATTATTTGATTTTATCTTTTCCATATTATTCTGAAGTTAAAGTTTAAAAGGCTTTTATTTTATACTTACATTGCCTTAAATGTTTATGCTTATTTATGAAAGTTTCTACTATATTTTTATCCTTACTGATCATTTGAGATCACCCCTTTCTATGTTTTATTTTTCCTAGGATGCGAAGAAGTATTTTATGATTGATAAGTAGGGTTAAACTAAGGTATTAATGGCATTCTCAAAGGATAATTTATGTTGTGTTTTATTTTCTAATGTGTAATGTAATGTTCATGTATGTAATCTATTTTCCAAGACTTCTAAACTGATAGATCTTTCGGGACTTGATTCCTTGTAATCATGCCAATGTATTAAAATAATTCACCGACTCCCATAACTAGGGTCGGGGAATTACAGTTGGTATCATATGTATGTTTTGATCCTCTGACTTGTGGGATATAGGCCCAGAGTTGGTGCATTATTTTAATACATTGGAATGATTACAAGGAATCAAGTCCCAAAAGACCGATCAGTTTAGCAGTCTTGGAAAAATAGATTACATAACTGAACATTACATTACACATTAGAAAATAAAAAACTAAATAAATGATCCTTTGAGAATGACATTAATCCCATATCTTAACCCTACTTATCAATCATAATACACTTCTTGGAATCTTGGTAAAAATAAAACATAGAAATGGGTGAGCTCAGATGCTCAGTAAGGATAACAATATAGTGGAAACTTTCATAAATAAACATAAACATTTAAGGCAATGTATAAGACTAAAACAAAAGCCTTCTAAGCTTAAACTTCAGCATAATATGGAAAAGATAAATCAAATAATTCCATTTACATATTCACATATATATTCTACTAGTCGAATAAACACATGTAATATCAATATCCAATTTCATAATGTTAGAATGCATAATACCAGACTTCATAACCACATAGTCAAGGCCTTGTGCCAAGACTACAAATAATATTTTTTCAAGGTCTTGTTCCAAGACACTAGTTTGTATCATGAGACCTACAGATGCATCAAGGAGCTATAGTGGGCTCCACTCGTCACTTACTATGTCCAATGCATTCCTCATATGAAAAGGTTCAAACATAATATAAACATTCGTATTAAAACTAGCATACAGAATGTCAATACTTTATTCATAAATGATGAATGCTATAAAAATAACTCATCTATAGTCAAACATATCACAAAACCTTCAATACAATATAGAATATTTGTGTCATAATAAATCAACTTCAAACAATTTTAAAATCCATCAAAGGATTTTGACATAAATGAAAATGATTTGTAAAACTCTTTGAGAGAAATATCCCTTTTTCATGAAAACTTTTAAAAGTCACACAATTTAGAAAGGAAGGAATTTAAATACATTTTTGAATCAAAGTGTCTCATACCACTTTGAAACTTTTAAAAGGAATTAACATTTTAAAAACATTCATGTCCATATAAATAAATCCTTAAAAACTATTTTGAAAACATGGACATTAATGAGAATGGTTTAGAATAATAAAAATTTAAAATATTTAAAAAGATGTTTTAGTAAAAAAGTCCCATAAAAATAATCCCTTATAAAAATCTTTTATGAAACATGGAAATGGATAATAAATATGTCCCATTATATACTCACGTAAAAACAACCTCATATAATAAAGAGATTGTGAAATTAACCCTTACCTTGCACTTTCCTTTGGTCGAGGATATGTTTAACCTCCTGTATAAAGACTGTAGTATGTTATTAAATTATACCAGAACCATATTAATATTTATGATATCATACATGATTAATTTATGACTTTATACTACCCATTTAATAATAACTTTCATGTTAAATTAACATTTCTTGTAATAATCGCTTTCTTTATCGTATGTGTTTTAACATGTTACTCTTGATTGTATCACTTAGATCATGATTTAAATACATCTAGAATATAATAAATGATTTATATATCATATATATTTATAATATAAATATGTATAATAGACATATATATGAAATGGAAAACATCGTTTATGGAGACGGTAGGCTGTACGTACACATAAACATTGTTTCCGTTTTCATATCGTATTGAACAGAACTAAGTGAATAAGATATATGTAAGTTCAAATATATATATATATATATATATATATATATATCCAGTATAATTATTATGTCATATATTAAATACTTATTAATTATATATATTTTATAATAATCGTTGAAAGTTGAACGTGGAAATGAATCTCATCGCGTCGTGGAGACGGTAATCAATACGTACGCACGAGCGACAATATCATTATATTGATGGAGAAATTGTATGTAATTGGATGATATATGATATGTACAGAATCATTAAAATTTTATATTTATTATTTACATCAGTTATACTCATTATTATACCCATCCAAACAATGAAGTCTTTGAATAACAAACTACACCACGACGTGGAGACGGTAATCCGTACGTACGCACGTATGGTGAGTTTTTCATTTATAGGATGGATAGAATAATGAATATGGTTCTAACATTTTAATAATAACATCATAGTATATATAATAAACTGGATTTATTATTTTATAATAGAAAAAACAAATAAATAGGAAGTGGAAGAATAAAAGAACTTGAAAGAGGTGATGAAATATTTACCTCTTCTTCGAGTTCTTCCTTTTGATTTGATCAAAAGGGATCCTTAGTTTGGGTTTCTGATCAAAGGAAGGCCTCTAGAATGAAGGGAGTAAAGTTGGGAGGATATTTGGGCAGGGTTTGTCCAAGACAAAAGACTTTGGAGGTGTGAAATTAAGAGAAGGCTAAGTGCCCTTTTATAAGAGAGGTGAGGGTCACTTTAGGAAAAATTTGAAATTTTATTTTATAATAAAATTATTTTCGGTTTCTAATGGCTCAAAAATGATTTATTTAGAGGATAAGGTGAGTATGGGTATAAAACCTCTCAACCTGTAGGTTTTATATAGGTTTATGTCACCATATTAACCTTATCTTTTATATTTAACTCTTAGTTAAATAGTTTGACATTTACCATGTCTCTTTCTATTTTTATATTATATGGTTAATAAAATTACTATAAAATTCCAATAGAAACCCAAGTGGTAATTTAATGTCATATATATTATTATATAATTATTTTTTCCAAACCTTAGATTTTTAGAACTATTATATCAATTAATAATATAATATTTGTTTTAAAAACTCAATTATTTCAATTTTGACACTATTTAGTATTTGATTTTTTTAAATCCATAATAACTTTATCACTTAGAATAAAATTTATTTAACCAACCATAAAATGTCATATTAACCTATAAAATTATTATAATTCATCATAAATCTCAATTTAAATTTATTTGGATATTTATAATATCAATTATTTTAGTATTTCATTAATAAGGTAATTATTGCATCATCATTGTGTCATAAATAAATTTAATTATTTAATGTCTAAAAATTATAAACAAAATTTTATTATTTAGGAAATATCTTAATTTTTATAATTAATATTTATATTCGAATTTATCTTATGTATAACCCTATATTAAAAATGGTTTAGTTATTAAACTTTAATTTTGACTCTTTTAACTCTTCTTTAAATAAAATAATAATAAATGTCCTAATCTAATCAAATTTTACCTAAATGATTATATTTTATTCCTAATGTTGTTTCCATTTGAATTAAACTTATCCAATATAATTGGTACATGTGTTATGGTAATAATAATATCATTTTTACCCTTAATTACCCTATTTACTTTTTACCGCAGTAAATAAAAGTAAAAATTTATTATTCACCAAAAATTATTTTTATCTTATTGAACAACATTTTTATTACTAATACCAATGGTGTCTCTTGTATTTTTTAAATTATACTAACAGAAGTGGTAAAATTAAGTTTTATGTGAATTTGCAAATGCTTCTAGGAGGTGGGTAAAAGACGGAAAGAAGTTCAAAAAAAATTATATATTTAAACTTATTATAAAATGAATCCAATTAATTACACATAGGTATTATGTATCTATTTTTACCTAAAATAAATTAAAATAAAATAACTAATTATTTAAATAAAAAGTTGGTTTTAAATAATAACGGAGTGTTTTTCACTATTCATCAAAAATTGAAAGTTTTCAAAAAAATACCAAAAATTTACCCTAAGATAATTTTGATATTACAAATTAAAAAATGAAGTCTATTTTACCAAATTCAAAACATGGAAGTTTCATTTATTAATTTAAAATTAATTTCCATTATAAAAACCAAAAAGCGGGTTTTTAAAAATTAAAAACTGTCAAAAGATTGACATGTGTTTATGTCAAATTTAAATGTGAAATTACTTATAATGACCTAATTTGTATTAAATGATAAAAATATAATCTAATTATAATTTCAAACCATTAAAATGCATAATTTATTAGTATAAATTATTTCGATTAAAAAAATTATTTTCAATTAAAACGTATTATTTTTCACTATTCATCAAAATATTAAAGTTATCATAAAAGTACCAAAAATTTATCCAAACTAAATTTTTATGTCCCACTTCTAAAGAAGAATTTAATTTTCATTAAATTGAATATAAAAAACTGTCAAATATTTGTTTTAAAAAGGGTTCGCCATTAAATGGTGGTAAAATTGCATTTTTTTGAAAAATACTTATTTTATCCAAAAAATGAATTTGTTCTTATATTATGTCTAAGAAAAACATAATATTGATGTTAAAATAAGATTCAAAATGCATTTAATACTATTCATAATCGCTTTTTGAATGATTAGTTTAGTAAGTTGTGGTGCGCTCAAACTCAGTGTTGCATGTAGTGCAAGCTATTGAGTTACTTTAATGAGATAACGTACTATGAAATCGTGGGGTGTTACATTATCCCATTTTTCAATAAATTTCTTCCTCTCAATTTTAAATTTTTCTTCAAAAATAAAAGGTTAAAAATAGAAAAATACCTTTGTAAAAAACCCACATCGGAAATTGGGTAAATAAAATTTAGTCTTAATAAGAGGGAAAGAGAAATGAAAAAGTCACCACCAAATTATGATCTTGATTAGGATAACATTGGTAGAAATTATAGACACATAATTGGAGGAAAAACTTAAATATTTATATGGAGTGGTTGAGGTCATCAATCACAAAAAATTGTAAAATTGAGGGCCTCAAAGATATCGATCTATAGTGATATAAAATATTGTCAGTTGAACAAAACATAAGGTATTAGGATAACACATTTTTTTTAAGATCCCTTCCCTAAAGTTTTAAAATTAATTTATTCATAGAATAAGAGGAAAAAATATACTTGGGAAGTAGAGTTTCATCCTTCAACTAATTCCTACCACAAACTCACCTTTCACTCCAAAAGATATCAAAAATATTCTATTTATCGTAATCGTATAGGATTCCAAAAATAATGAATTTATAATTCAATTGTTAGACTATTTAAAAAAACTACATTACTCAAACCAATACATCACGTAGGCTAGGGGTAGGTGATACACCCTTGTTGCCCTTCGTTTGCAGGTTCAAGTCTCACGCCCTTACCGGCTGCGACGGGTTGCCACCCGACCTCCGGGTTGTCCTTTGATGACAATTCAAAAATAATCTCAAAAAATGATTTAACCCTAAAAAAACTTAATTGATTCCAACCTTAATACTTATCCAAAATACTTTTTTCCAAACTCACAGTCCAAAATTAATAAGTAAGGTGAACACAATGACGATCCTTTTTTCCATGTAATAACATTTGAATACCTTCATCATGTATTCTTTCAAAACAGTGTAACACCCTGAATTACCATAAAACTTATTGATTACATTCATGAACCCTTATTCCTTATAGAATACTGGATATACTCCTATCCAAAAAATTTGTAACGTCCAACAATGATGGAATATACACACCATTAACCAGTACCAAAGATGTCATGAATATCCAATATAATTTATCCAAATAAATCATATATTATTCCAAAATCACTACCTCAATATCAAAACCATATTATGGTTTATCTTTCTCTCAACTATATATTTTACAAAAAATCTAACCTACTATTGAGTCACTTTTCTTGGTTCCACACAATCTCAAGTCCTTAATAAAATAGTACTGCAGTATAATCCTTACACACTCTATAATTCTTATAACATGTACATCATTAATACAAGACTCAAATGACACAATAATTTAATAACAACATAAGAACTCTTAATCATTCCTCTTTATCTTCGGTAGTATCATAACTTGATTATTATCCAGTAGCAGCATTTGGGGTATACTCTGAGGATTTGGACATTGATTCGCATAGTGTCCCAACTCCTTATAGATGAAGCATTGTACATTTGAAACCTTTTTCTTACCCTTACAATCACGTACTTGGTGTACTTTTTCTCCACACTTATAACAAACTCACATTCCTTTCATTCATTTACCAAAGTGATTCTTTCCACAGTTATTACATTTGGGAAAATCCTTCTTTCCCTTATTCCCTTTATCCATCTTTTTTTCTACCATCCTTTTCTTCTCTGGCTTCCCTTCACAGCAATAGGACTCAAATAATTCTTTAATTATCCTATTAACACATGATACTATTTATTTATATGATGATAATACATGGGAGACTATTTCCTTTCTAAATGCTCGCTTAATACCATTAAAGATATAGTCCTTCATACTCTTTGGATCATGTGTATTGTTGGAGTTCTGATTCCATCTATTGGGATCCAATTCTAAACAATGGCATACCCTAGGTTAGTTTATAAATCTCAATACATAATTACAAACTTGTAAAATACCTAATGTAAATTGAAAATATTATGCATATAATCTATAATCATAAAATGTTTTCTTTGAGGAAGTATTTACTCCTAAATCCTTTATTGTAATCATGCAAGTGTATTAAAATAAAGCACCGAATCTGGGTAACTGGGGTCGGGATGTTACAGTTGTTATGAGAGGAAGTTTATAAATAGACTTGGAAACTAGATTTAGAAAAACTCTGATTAGAGAACATTACCCTATGATAGAATTTGAGGATTAGTATAGAAGAACTTCCTTGAATTTTGGTACTGTAGAGATTTTGTGAGTTTTCAAAGCAATACATCCCTGTTTGGATACGAGCAGGTAGAGGAGTCTCTGGCACAGATGTACCAAGGGTTAAAACCCGAAAACACCGCTTTGAGCTAGACTTGAACGGGAACTGGTGCACGATAACGGGCCTTGCTACACTCTTGGTTATGACACTCTCAGGGGATATGCTTAGGATAATTCACATTTTCAATACAAGCCATTATGAAGGATTTTGGAGTAAATACTTCCTCAAAGAAAACATTTTATGATTATAGATTATATTCATAATATTTTCAATTTAGGTTAGGTATTTTAAAAGTTTGTAATTATACATTGTGATTTATAAACTAACCTAGTGTATGCCATTTTTTAGAAATGGCACCTTGTAGAAGGAATGAGAATTCCAGTAATACACATGATTGAAAGATTAGGAAGGATCATATCTTTAATAGTATTAAGTCAACATTTAAAAGGGAAATATTCTCCCACGTATTCTCATCATATGAAGAAATAGTATCATGTGTTAATAAAATAATTAAATAATTCTCTGAGTCCTATGGCTTTAAAGGGAAGAAAGAGATGAAAAGGATGGTATAGAGAAAGATGGATAAAGGGAATAAGGTAAAGAAGGATTTTCCCATATGTGATAACTATGGAAAGAATCACCTTGGTAAATGCTTGAAGGGAATGAGAGTTTGTAATAAGTGTGGAGAAAAAGGACACCAAGTACATGATTAAAAGGGTAAGAAAAAAGTTTCAAATGTACAATGCTTCCTCTATAAGGAGTTGGGACACTACGCGAATCAATGTCCAAATCCTCAGAGTATACCACAAATGATGTTGTTAGATAATAATAAAGTTATGATAGTACCACAGATGAATAGTAATGACTAGTTTTCTTATGTTGATATTAAATAATTATGTCATTTGAGTATTTTATCAACAATGTACTGGTTATAATAATCATGTAGTATAAAATGATTGTATTGTAGTACTATTTCATTAAGGATTTGAGATTGTGTGGTACCAAGAAATGTGACTCAATAGTAAGTTAAAATTTTATGGAAAATACATGGTTGAAGGAAAGATAAAAAATTTAATACGGTCTTGATACTGAGGTAGTGATTTTGGAATAAGATGTGATTGATTTGGATAAATTATATTGGATATTCTTGACTACCCTGAAACTGATTAATGATTTGTATATTCCATCATTGTTGGAGTTTAAAACATTTTTGGATATAAGGAGTATATCCAGTATATTATAAGGAATAAGGGAGCATGAATGTAATCAATACAGTTATATGATAATTCAGGGTGTTACTGTGTTTTAAAAGAATACATGATGAATGTATTCACATATTATTACGTGGCAAAAGGAATCTTCATTGTGTTTACCTTCCTTATAAATTTTGGACAGTGAGTTTGGATAGAAGTATTTTAGATAAGTATAAAGGTTGGAATCGATTAAGTTTGACATTGGATACTATTGTTAAGGTTAAATCATTTCTTGAGATTATTTTTGGATTGTCATGAAAAGGACAACTCGGAGGTCAGGCAACAACCTGTCGCGTCGGGAAAGGCCGCGAGACTTGAACCTGCAACCGAAGGGCGACAAGGGTGCATCACCTACCACTGGCCAACATGATGTCCCGGTTTTTAAAATGTAGTTTTTTTTAAATAATATTAAAAAATAATATAAATTTGTTTTTTAACTCTATACGATTAGGATAAATTGAATAATTTTGATTTCTATTATCTTTTGCAATGAAAGATGATTTTGTGGTAGGAATTAGTTGAAGGATGAAACTTTACTTGTCAACTATATTTTTTCCTCTTATTCTATGTATAAATTAATTTTTAAAATTTAGGGAAGGGATATTAAAACCAAAAATGTGTTATCCTAATACCTTATGTTTTTTTGAACTAACAATATTTTAAATCATCATAGATTTATGGTTTTGAGGCCCTCAATTTTACACTTGTTTGTGATTGATGACCTCAATCACTCCCTATAAATATTTACGTTTTTCCTCTAATTATGTGTCTATAATTTCCACCAATGTTCTCCTAATCGAGATCATAATTTGGTGGTGAATTTTTCATTACCTTTCCCTCTTAATAAGACTAAATTTTATTAACCCAATTTCTGATGTGGGTTTTCCACAAATGTATTTTTCAATTTTTAACCTTTTATTTTTGATGAAAAATTTCAAATTGAGAGGACACAATTTATTGAAGGATGGTAGAATGTAACACCCCAAGATTTCATAGTACGTTATCTCATTAAAGTAATTCAATAGATTGCGCTACAAGCAACATCGAGTTCGAGCACACCACAACTTACCAAACTAGCCGTTCAAAAAGCGGTTATGAATAGTATTAACTGCATTTTAAATCTTATATTCTCTATATAATTTTAACATCCATATTACGTGGTTCTCAGAAATAATATAAGAAAAAATTTATTTTTCAGATAAAAGAAGTATTTTTAAACTAATGCAATTTTACCGCCTTTTAATAGAGAACCCTTTTTAAAACCAATATTTGACAGTTTTATATATTCAATTTAATGAAATTAAATTCTACCTTAGAAGAGGGACATAAATATTTAGTTTGGATAAATTTTTTGTGCTTTTCTGATAACTTTCGTATTTTGATGGATAGTGAAAAATACTATGTTTTAATTGAAAACAAATTTTTTAATAGAAATAATTTATAGTGTTAAATTATACATTTGAAAGGTTTTTAAGTATAATTAGATTATATTTTTATCATTTAATACAATGTAGTTCATTATAAGTAATTTTAAATTTAAATTTGACATAAACACATATCAATCTTTTGATTGTTTTTACTTTTTAAAACCCCACTTTTTGGTTTTGACAACTGGAATTAATATTAAATTAATAAATGAAAATTCTTTGTTTTGAATTTGGTAAAATAGACTTCATTTTTTAATTCAGAATATGAAAATTATCTTGGGGTAAATTTTTGATATTTTTCTGAAAACTTTCAATTTTTGATTAATAGAGAAAAACATTGCGTTATTATTTAAAACCAACATTTTATTTAAATAATTATTTATTTTATTTATATTTATTTTAAGTAAAAATAGATATATAATACCTATATAAGTTCAATGTAATTCATTGGAGTCATTTTAAAATAAAATTAGAAGTATAAAATTTTATTGAACTTTTTAACCTCTTTTACCCACCTTCTAGGCATGTTAGCAAATTTGCATAAAACTTAATTTTACCAACTCTGTGAGTTGAATTTCAAAAATCCAAGAGAAATAGCTGAAAACAGTAAGTAAAAGGTGGTTCAATAGGATGAAAATAATTTTTTTGTGAATAGTAACTTTTGACTTTTATTTACCACGGTTAAAAGTAAATAGGGTAATTAAAGGTAAAAATGATATTATAATTACCCTAACACTTGTCCTGATTCTATTTTATAAGTATAATTCGACAAAAAACAACCTTAGGAATAAAATATGACCTCATTTTGTCTACTTGCATAAGATTATGACATTTATTATTATTTTATTTATAGAAGAGTTAAAAGAGTTAAATTCAAAGTTTAATAACTATACCATTTTTAATATAGGTCTACACACAATTTAAATTCAACTATAAATATTAATTATAAAGATAAAAGTATTTCATACATAATTTAATTTTATTTATAAAATTTAGACATTAAATAATTTAATTTATTTATGGCACAATGATGATGCAGTAATTTCCTTATTAATGAAATATTAAAATAATTGGTATTATAAATATCCAAATAAATGTAAATTGAGACTTCTGATAAATTAAACTAATTTTCTAGGCTAATATGACATGTTAGGGTTGGTTAAATAAATTTTATTCTAAGTGATAAATTATTTATGGCTTTCAAAAAAATCAAATACTAAATAGTGTCAAAATTGACATAATTGAGTTTTTAAAACAAATATTATATTATTAATTAATACAATAGTCCTAAAAATCTAATATTCAGAAAAAAATACTAATATACTAATATATATTACATTAATGAACCACTTGGGGTTTTATTTTCATTTTATAGCAAGTTTATTAACCATATACTATAAAAATATAAAGAGACATTGTAAATGTCAAACTATTTAACTAAGAGTTAAATCTAAAAGATAAGGTTAATATGATGACATAAACCTATCTAAAACCTATTTTTTGAGATTTTTTAAACCCATACCCACCTTAGATTTTAAATAAATCATTTTTGAGCCATTAGAAACTGAAAATTATTTTATTATAAAATAATATATCAGGTTTTTCCTAAAGTGACCATCACCTCTCTTATAAAAGGGCACTTCCCCTTATCTTAATTACACACCTCCAAATCCTTTTTTCTCGGCCAACCCCAACCCAAATATCCTCCCTAATTTCATCCATTCATTATAGAGTACTTTATTTGTTCAGAAAGCCAACCTAAGGATCCCTTTTGATCAAATCCAAAGGAAGAACGCGAAGAAGAGGTAAATATTTCATCACCTCTTTCAAGTTCTTTTCTTCTTCCAATTACACTTTATTTGTTGTTTCCATTATAAAATAATAACTCTAGTATCTTATATATAATTTTATGTTATTATAAAAATGGTACAACCATATTCATTATTCTTTCCATCCTAAAAATGACAAAGTCACTCTACGTGCATATATACGGATTACCGTCTCCACATCGTGGTGTAGTTTGGTATTCAAACACTTCATTGTTTGGATGGGTATAATAATGAGTATAAATGATGTAAATAATAAATATAACATGATAATGATTATATATATATGATATAACATCCAATTAAATTTGATTTTTCTATCAATATAATGATATTTTCACTCGTGCATATGTACATATTACCGTCTCCACGACGCGATGAGATTCATTTCCACGTTCATCATTCAACGATGATTATAAAAATATATATATCATTAATATGTAATATATGACATAATAATGCTACTGGAGATATATATGTATATATGTGTGTGTGTGTGTGTGTGTGTGTATGTGTGTACTTACATGTATCTTATTCACTTAGTTTTGTTCACTACGGTATGAAAACAGAAATAGCGTTTATGTGTACGTACAGCCTACCATCTCCATAAACGGTGTTTTCCATTTGATATATATGTCTATTATAAATATTTATATTCTAAATATATATTATATATAAATCATATTTTATATTCTGGAAGAATTTAAATCATGATCTAAGTGATACAATCAAGAGTAACAAGTTAAAACACGTACGATAAAGAAAGCGATTATTACCCAAAATGTTAATTTAACATGAAAATTATTATTAAATGGGTAGTATAAATTCATAAATGAATCATTTATACTATCATAAATATTAATATGGTACTGTTATAATTTAATAACATACTACGGTCTTCATACAGGAGGTTAAACATACCCTCGACTAAAGGAAAGTACAAGGTAAGGGTTAGTTTCACAATCTCTTTATTATCTAAGGTTGTTTTTTCATAAGTATCTACTGGGACATATTTATTATCCATTTCCATGTTTCATAAAAGAGTATTAAAAGGGATTATTTTATTTGTAGTCTTGGCACAAGGCCTTGACTATGTGGTTATGGAGTCTGGCATTATGCATTCCATCTTTATGAAAATGGCTATTGATATTGCATGTGATTATTCGACTAGTAGAATATTCATGTGAATATGTAAATAGAATTATTTTATTGTATATTTTCCATATTGTTCTGAATTTTAAGTTTAAAAGGTTTTTGTTTCAGTCTTATACATTTTCGTAAATGTTTATGCTTATTTATGTAAATTTCTATTATATTGTTATCCTTACTGAGAATCTGAGCTCACCCCTTTCTATGTTTTAATTTTCCTGGATTCCAAGAAGTTTATTATGATTGATAAGAAGGGTTAAGCTAGGGGATTAATGGCATTCTAAAAGGATAATTTATGTTTTGTTTTATTTTCTAATGTGAAATGTAACATTCATGTATGTAATATATTTTCCAAGACTGTTAAACTGATCAGTCTTTCGGGACTTGATTCCTTGTAAGCATGCCAGTGTATTAAAATAATCCACCAACTCTGGGTAATTGGGGTCGGTCCGTTATAGTTGGTATCAATGGGAGGTTTGGATCCTCCCACCTGTGGGTTATGGGTCCATAACCCACAGGTTTGAGGATCGAAAACTCCCTCTGATACCAACTTTAACGGCCCGACCCGAGTTACCCAGAGTCGGTGCATTATTACATGACATTGTCATGATATAAAGAATCATTTCCCGAAATACCTATCAGTTTAGTAGACTTGGAAGTACTAGATACATTCATAATTTTTACATTACATTATAAAATTAAAAACAACAACAAAATAGTCTCCATAGGCCACACTCATATCCCTTATATTATCCCTGCAGGTCAGTCATAATATACATCTTTGCATCCTGGGAAAAATAAAACATAGAAAGGGGTGATCTCAGATTCTCAGTAAGGATAAAAATAGAGCAGAAACATTCATAAATAATCATAAACATTTAAGGTAATGTAAGACTAAAACAAAATCCTTTTAAACTTGAACTTAAGCATAATATGTCCAAGATAAAATCAAATAATTCCATTTAATTATTCACATGGATATTTTACTAGTCGAATAATCAAAAGCAATGTCAATAGCCACTTTCATAATGATGGGATGCATAATTCCAGACTTTATAACAACATAATTAAGGCCTTGTTCCAAGACTAAAAATAATATTTTTTCAAGTCCTTATGTCAAGACACTAGTTTGTCTCATGAGACCTATCGATGCATTGAGGAGCTATAGAGGGCTCCACCTTTCACTTACTAAGTCCAATGCATCCCTCATATGCAAAGGTTTAAACATAACATAATCATTCGTATTAAAAATAGAATAAGAAATGTCAATACATTATCCATAAACCCTGAATGGTATAAAAATAACACATCCAAAGTCAAACATATCACAAAACCTTCAATACAATATGGAAGATTTGTATCATAATATATCAACTTCAAATAAGTTTAAAATCCATCAAAGGATGTTGACATAGATGAAAATGATTTGTAAAAATCTTTGAGAGAAAGATACCTTTTTCATGAAAACATTTAAAAGTCACACAATTTATAAAGGAATACATTTAAAGACATTTTTGAATAAAAGTGTCCCATACCACTTTGAAACTTTTGAAAGGAATTAACATTTTAAAAACATTCATGTCCATATAGATAAATCCTTAAAACCCATTTTCAAAAACGTGTACATTAATGAGAATTATTTTGAAGCAAGAATATTTAAAACATTTAAAATTATGTTTTAATAAAAAAAAGTCCCTTAAAATAATCTCTTTTAAAACTCTTTCATGAAACATGTACATGGATAATAAATATGTCCTAGTAGATGCTTACGTAAAAACAACCACGGATAATAAAGAGATTGTGAAATTAACCCTTACCTTGTACTTGTCCTTGGTTGAGGGTAGGTTAACCTCCTATATAATGGTGAAATAATTATTATTAAATTATATGAGGACCATATACATTAATATGATATCATATATGATCTTCTAATATTGCATTGTTAATGATATTTTATTAGTATCACTGTTCTGAGTGTTAACTGATTCGTTTTCCTTTATATTATTGGTTAAGTAAGCCATGTTTATTATGGATAGGATGTATTTGATTAATATAAATAATGATATTATGTTCATAAACATTATTTTTAATCATAAAATGAAAATTATTCTTGAATGATTATGATGAGGAATGAATCTCATTGCGTTCGTGGAGACGGTAATCCATACGTACGCATGAGTGACAATATCATTCTTTTCATATTAAAATCATATATAATTGGATGTTATATCATATATAAAGAATAATTATCATTTTATATTTATTATTTACATCATTTATACTCATTATTATACCCATCCAAATGATGTAGTGTTTTAATAACAAACTACACCACGGCGTAGAAACAGTAATCCGTACTTACGCACATATGGTGACTTTTTCATTTATAGGATGGATAGAATATTGAATATGGTTGTACCATTTTTATAATAACATAATAGTACATATAATATACAGTATTTATTATTTTAGAATAGAAACAAAAAATAAATAGGAAGTGGAAGAAGAAAAGAACTTGAAAGAGGTGATGAAATATTTACCTCTTCTTCAGGTTCTTCCTTTTGATTTGATCAAAAGGGATCCTTATGTTGGCTTTCTGACCAAAGGAAGGCCTCTAGGATGAAGGGATGAAAGTTGGGAGGATATTTTGGTCAGGTGTTTCCGATCCAAAAGGCTTTGGAGGTGTGAAATTAAGAGAAGGGGGAGTGCCCTTTTATAAGAGAGGTGAGGGTCACTTTATGAAAAGCTTGAAATATTATTTCATAATTAAATTATTTTCGGTTTATAATAGCTCCAAAATGAATTATTTAAAGTCTAAGGTTGGGATGGGTCTCAAACCTATCAACTATTAGGTTTTAGACAAGTTTAGGTCATCATATTAACCTTATCTTTTATATTTAACTCTTAGTTAAATAATTTGACATTTACCATGTCTCTTTGTATTTTTAAATTATATGGTTAATAAACTTACTATAAACATCCAAGAGAACCTCAAGTGGTTCATTAATGACATTTATAATATTATTTAATCCCTTTTTCCAAACCTTCACTTTTTAGGAATATAATTCCAAATAATAATGTAATATTTGTTTTAAAAACTCTATTATGTCAATTTTGACACTATTTGGTATTTTGTTTTTGTTAAATTTATAACAGCATTATTACTTAGAAAAAAATTCATTTAATAAACCCTAACATTTAATATTAACCTATAAAATTATTGTAATTTATCAAAAGTCTCAAATTAAATTTATTTGGATATTTATAATAACAATTATTTTAATATTTCATTATTAAGGTAATTATTGTGTCATCATTGTGTCATAAATAAATTAAATTATTTAATGTCTAAAAATTATAAATAAAATATCATTAAGTAGAAAATTTTTTATCTTTCTAATTAATATTTATAGTATAACTTATATTATGTATAACCCTATATTAAAAATGGTTTAGTTATTAAACTTTGAATTTAACTCTTTTAACTCTTCTTTAAATAAAATAATAACAAATATCCTAATCTAATCCAAGTGGACCAAAAGAATCATATTTTATTCATAAGGTTTTTTAGTCAAATTACACTTATCAAATAGAATTATGACATGTTTTAGGGTAATAATAATATCATTTTTACCCCTAATTACCCTATTTACTTTTAACCGTGGTAAATAAAAGTAAAAAGTTACTATTCACCAAAAATTACTTTCATTTTATTGAACCACATTTTTTTTACTGATATAAATTGTGTCTCTCAGATTTTTTAAATTCAACTTACAGAAGCAGTAAAATTAAGTTTTATACAAATTCGTAAATGTTCTAAGAGGCGGGTAAAAGACAGTAAATAGTTCGATAAAATTTTATATATCTAAACATATTATAAAATGACTCCAATGAATTCTATTGAATGTATATATTTATTATGTATATATTTTTACCTAAATTAAATTAAAATAAAACAACTAATTATTTAAATAAAAATTTGGTTTTAACCAATAACGTAGTGTTTTTTCACTATTCATCAAAAATTGAAAGTTTTCATAAAAATACCAAAAACCCACCCTAAGATAATTTTGATATTCCAAATCCAAAAATGAAGTCCATTTTGAAAGATAAAATTTATAAAATTTCAAAAAGTTGGTATTACTATTTATAACAGCTAGTTTGAATGGTCGCGGTGTGTTAGAATCTCGAAGTTGCGTGCAATGCAAGCTATTGCATTATTTAAAGGGAAACGTACTGTGGAAGCTTGGGGCGTTACATCTAGGTTGTGTAAAATGGAAAGAAATTGGATCAACCATGATTTTTGAGAATGGTTTTGAACATTTAAGGCATGTTTTCTTACTTATATTTATGAGTGAAACCAAATATAATTTTTAAAATTAATTTTTTCATGGGAATGTAATTATTCCACAAAATATTGTTTTTAGAAACCATCATTTCCATTTTAGTCTTTGGAAAGTTATTTATAGATTTTTAAAATCATTTTAAATCATTAAAATACATTATATTAATAAAATAACTTCTTTTATTCATGTATTCTCTTATATTAATTATGAAATCATTATTACAAATTTATAAAGTCATAAAACAAACTGAATAGACAAAAATATATTTTTTATTATTCACTAAAAAATAAATTATGTTATAAATTATCCAAATTCCATATTAACCTAATTATGATGTGTTGATTTCAAATATGGTGTTAATTTTATAAAAATAAATTACTAATTATGATAATTAAATATTTTAAATAAAAATTAATTATTTTAAATAAATATTAATTATTTTCTATAAAATACTATTTCTAAATGGAAACATGTTATTTATTAATTTTAATTAATTCTAAACTTTATAATATCATACATATTGAATTATAAATAGTATATAAAAATATAATAATGTAATTAAAATTTAATTATAATAAATTTATTTTTCTTTTAAACTGGTATTTCACAATTTTATAGGGGATTATTACTATTCTAATGGTCATATAATGATCACATTGAAATATTATTTCTTTTACTAATAGAATAAAATTCTAGGTTATTTTAAATTATCCACTGCATGTGTTTTATATTATACTATACAATTAAATATGATGCAAATTTATTTAAAGTGGGTAATTTCATATATAAAATTCTAGGTCATTATATTCTTCCCCCCATAAAAAAGTTCACTCAAAATTTCATTTCATACACTAAGGTGAAAACAAATGATGGTATTTTTTATTCATTAATTCTTCAAGTTCCTAAGTCACCTCTTTGTATTTTTGATTTTGACAATGTACTTTGACTAGGTGAGTTTTCTTGTTGCGTAGAAATTTTTCTCTATGGTCCAAGATCTTCACTGAATACTCATCATAAGAAATATTATTCTCTAAATATACCACCCCTTTATTTAGTACATGTGAGGTGTCTAATATGTACTCCTCTAAGAGGGATACATGGAATACATCATGTACTTAAGACAATTTTAGTGGGAGTGTTAGTTGATGGGTTATAACTCTGATGAGATCAAGAATCTTAAAGGGGATAATATACCTAGGACTAAGATTTTCCTTCTTTAAAAAATCATAATTCTATTACATAGAGATATACAAAGGGATACTTTATCTCCAACCTTAAACTATAGGTCTCATCTATGGTTATAAACATAACTATTTTATTGAATTTTTTCTACTCTGATGTGTTGTTGTATAGACTTGACCGTCTTAACCAATTCTTATACTAGTTTGGGTCCTAATAGCTTAAATTCTCCAAATTCAGCCCAACATGTTGTAGTTCTATATTTATTTCCATAGAGGGATTCATAAGAAGCTATATGAATTTTTAAGTGAAGTAAATTGAGAAATATTTCAACATATCCTCAATTTTCAAGATTTTTCTTCTTAGATTATCCATAAATCTAAGGGTGATAGGTTATACTAAAGTGTAACTCCTTTTTTATGGAATATATTATACATTTCTATACTTTTGAGGTTAATCTTGGATCTTGATTAGATTCAATCAAATGTGTTGTTCCATGAAGCCCCACAAATTCTCTAATGTATATCCTTGAAATTTTATCAAGTGATAATTCCTCCTAAATTGAAATGAAATGAGTGGTTTTTGTAAGAAGGTCTACTAAAACCCATAAGATATTGTTCCATTTTGTTGTATTCAGTATAACCATGAAAAAATCCATGGTGACATTCTCCCATTTACATGAATATATGGTTAATGGTTGCATTATCCCTTGGTCTTTTGTCACTTTGTCTTCACTTGTTGAAATATCAGGAACCTTAATGTATATTTCACAATCTCCATATTCATATTATCCCACCAATAATGTTCTCAAATATCTCTATACATATTTGTGATACCTTGGTAGATAGAGAATGTTTAGCTATGAGAATAAGTCAATATATCCTTATTTATCTCAAGATTTAATGGTAAGTATATTTGTGAACCAAATCTCATGACTCCTTTTTCATCAATGTTGAAATCTAAGGCTTTACCCTTCTTTAGAGAATCCACCTTCTTCTTTATCTCCACATCATTATTTTGAGTTTCCTTAATCTTCATTAGAATAAATGGTTGATAAATCATTTGATCAAGGTAGGATGTTGTTGCTTACTTTATGATTCCTAAGTACATACTTTCAATTTATAAAAATATTGGATCCTTATCAACCCTCATCATGGATAAGGTTGCACGATATTTTTTATTTATACCATATTCCACATTATTCACATTCCCAGGATAGTAGTAGATTAAGGTCATAATATATATTAAAACCCAACAATATTTATTGGTGCAAGTTGAGCTCCTTAAATATGAAGATATACTTGATACTCTTATGATCCATATATATGTCAAACTTCTCTCCATGGAGATAATTACACTAAATATTCAATATAAATATTATTGTAACTAACTCTATATCATGTGTTGTGTAAGAACCTAGTTCTTCTTTGAGGTATGGATCTCTTGTTTTCCATAAATTATTAGTTTAATTGATTAAATATGGCCTAATATGAGTACATGCTGAGGTCACAGAGATCTATGGGGTGTCTAGGGCTATTCTATATCTCATAACCCAGGTTTGGGGTGAAAAGAGGAGGTTGCATAGTTGGTGAAAATTGTGCAGGTTGGGCCTCATGGACGTGAGGTTAGGTCTGTAGTTTTATAGATTTTGATTGTGGATATTCACTCGGTTTGTGCAAGATTTATAAACTATGAAGTTAAATTGTGAGAGCACCCCTTACTCCTACATCATACCATACAACTTGGAATGTGGTTTGAAAAATCATGCACCTAAACTGTGTGACCCATATATTTTAGGTAAAATCATTATTTTTCCCATGAAATATTTTATAACATAAAACCATTTCCTCATTCATTTTTTGTACAAAAAGTTGAAATTTTTGAGAGCCCTATTGGAGACTAAGATCCCTTCTCCATTCAGACTCTAATTCAAACGTAGTTCATCTCCTTGGATTCATATCGGTAAGTCCTTAATTCCAATTTATCCATTCTTGATTCTTCTGGATATCGACTGTATTGTTTGGATTTAGGTTAATATGCCCTAATTTATCATTCTTTATCCATTCTTCAAATTTCTCCTAATCTGGTCCAAATCATATCCTGATACTATATGACCTATCAAGCACGGACCTAAGGTAGGTGGTCCCATGCCTTTAGCTTAAAGTCGGTCCATTTATATGTCTCTGTGTGGTGCAACCATTTTCTTGGTGTCTCCTTAAATGAAATTGAACCCTATTATTTTCATTAATGTTCTAGGTAATTGAATAGGTTTCATAATGCTTGATATAGTTTGTATACCTTGAATAAGAACCACCCCATGGGGGAGTTGTCTTGAAATGACCTTTTATGGATTTTGGCTTTGGATGCCTACGAGGAATGCCTTTTACCCTTTAATCATTGGATGTCTTTAGAAAATTGTTATATAAATCAAATTGATTAATTAATTTATGAATTAAATTGTAAATGAAACAAATTACGAGTATGGGATAGATGGATTTCCCCTTGACCCATGTATTCCATTGGACATTTAAAGCATGCTTTCCTTGTATTACCCAACCCATGTGAGTAAAGTAGAGGCTATGCCTTGAGATGATGAGATTGGATTGAATTTCTCTAACTGTTGATTTTACCCTATGAATTATGTGATAATTAAGTCATGTGATAGATTTATAGGATCGTTAGTCATTTTATATTAAAAAATGTCCATGTGAGTATTTTAATGGCCTTTAAATTGCTATCCCATGAGAGTTATGTTGAGACCATGCTATGTAAAGGATTGAATAAGCATAGGAAGCTCGTTATCATGATATGACCACATGAGTAAATGTAAAGACAAGACTTTGATATTGTTCCTTGCTTGAGTCACCCTTTTTAGGTGAGTTATATTAAATGCCTTTGGTTTTGACCATGGAATGTTTAATGAATTATTTAATTGAAATTGAATTGGTTGAATGATAAATATCCTTGGGAGATACATGGTTTTAAACTAGAATTACATGGATATAATCGTGTGATTTTTGTCCTTTATACCTTTAATGATACATGGATTCACCTTAGAATACCATGGATGGAAACAACAGTTAATGTGATGATGTCATGGGTTATACAGGGATTCATATTATAATGCCACTGATGGACTCACTAAGATTTGAATTATATGATGAGTGATACTTGGAATCCAATAGGTTACCAAGGATGGACTCAAATTGAATTTATTAGATGTCATGAGTGATACTTAGGGTTTCCGTGGAAGACCTCCAAGGACAAACTCATATGTAATGAACTTTATACAACATCTAGATTGATACTTGGGTTCATGAGATGTTCGACGTGGATGATCTCATAGGGTGTTGGTTGAATATAACTGGAGTGATAATTGAATTCAAACTTAGGAATTTCATGTATGGACCTAGGTATTAAATTAATTAAATTAAATGAAATGAAATACGATGCATCTCTAAGCCAAATCACTAGCTTGGAGTCAGTTTTGACTTGTATTGTTTAGATAGTCGTATGAGGAATCTATTGTTCTTCCAGTTACATGGGGGATGTTGGGATTGATCCAGATCCTGAGACATATAAATTAAATTAAAGTTAATCATTAAATGAATATGAAATAAATGGAATAAATGTAAATTAAAACCGGTGAATGTTGAATGTTTACATTGACTACTTCCTTGCTTATTGCTTTTCTAATTGCACACTGACTGCTATACATATTCAATGACTGGTCGGAATAGAACTAGTTGGTTTCAACTGTGATTTAGTCTCACACATAATTTGGGCCACTTTTGGGACCCAAATAGATTATATTATTGTAGGTATTGAAAAGGGAAATCACCCTAATAAAGGTATTTGATATGCTGCTTAGGAGCAGGAGAACATGGGTCCAAGCTGAGGCTTGCGATGATGCTAAGATTATTTTTGGATTTTTTTACTTTTGGGAAATGTATTTTATATGTATGTTGTGTACCTATTTTGGACGTTTTATTAGAAACATGTGACATGTATCATCATCTTGTATATGATATGACTTCTATCTTTGTTTATATCATCAGTATTCTGTTGTTGATTTTATTATATGGTTTACTGCTTCCACTACTTGTATCTGTTATTGGTATTCCATTATGATACACTTTGGTAATGAGGGTATAGTCTCCCCACAAACTCACCTTGGACATTGTTTATAGTCAGCGGCCTTTGGTGTTTGGTGAGATGCGCTTGAGGCCATATGAACCACTACGCTCGAGATGGCTTTCAGTGGTATTCAGGACCGGGTCATTACAAAGTGGTATCAGAGTAGTATTTTTTGGTTTTATTCACTATTTGGGGAAAATATAAGGGGCTAGAAATAAATTATATTTTGGTAATGAGTTTTACCCAGATGTAGTTAACCCATATATAGGGAAAAAAACCAAATTGCCTTGTATTGAACTATTGTTTTTTGGATTTTGACTATTATAGTTGATTTGATTCCACTATTGGGTGATACACTTGATTTATATTATTATTTTTAATATTAATTTGGGTTATATTATGTCAAAACCTAATGAGATGTGGGTATTCCATCTCATGCATTATATAATCACCTACTAGATTTCATATCTTATGCATTATGGCATGAAATTTAGGATGCATTACTGATTTCATGTTGTTGTGATAGGTGTTGTGATATATATGCCTGCTTTTTTGATAGGTATATTGAGGTGTTTTATGGTGTAAAATAGATGTATGTCAAGATTTATCCATTTTGGTGTATGGTCCCTCTTGGATTGTAATTTGGTGGATCATGGTTCATCCTTAAAGTGAAATGTGTTGTGATGTTCCATAGGTGGATGACAAGATTTGATCCTTGGGGAAAATGGGACCCCATGGATCGGAATTCATCATACCATTGTTTTACCCTTATAAAAGGAATTTCATAAACATGAAATTATTATAAATTCAATGAATTTTAATGAGAAATTAGTTTGAAATGAGATAAATATAAAGACAAGTGAAACTGAAATAGATTATAGTAGAGAACTTGACCAGACCCAACCTTGGTCATGGGATTTTGGTATTGTCTCTCGCCTTTACATGATTTGTTTAATATCTACACCTAACCCATGAGGTAGTAATAGGGGTGTAATCTCATAGTAAGACGTATACCTATCCTATCTCTATTTCTTCTCATTTTAGCTGTGAACTCTATTAATGATCATGAAATGAGGTGTGTGTTTGGAATTATAGAGCCATGAAACCATTATGACCTCTAGTTTTATGTCAGGAGGGTGGTGATAATCACACTCTAGAGGTGGTGGGTCATGGGATACCAGTGGATCATCTAGTTGTGTCAGTTGAGGCACCATTTTTTTTATCATATGTAGGTGCTGAGACACAGTTCCAGGAAAATTTTATGCGCTTCATGAAAACCTTTCAAGGAGCATTGCAGTATGTCATGTCTATGGCTGAGCTGATATGAGTGTTCCAAAAGAATTATATTCCCATGTTTTGGGGGGATAGAGACCATGGGTTGTAGAGTCATGGATATATGCCATGATATCTATATTTTAACATCTTGATATGCCTCATGAGTGGAGGTTCAAGCTCGCTACATATTTGTTGTGTGACTCCTCCAATAGATGTTGGGATGTTTTCACTTAGATGGAATGTCATAATGGGATGCCTTTGAGGGATTTTCAAATGTCCTTATATGAATAATTCTATCCTGAGACATTGAGGTCTGACAAATCCCATGATTTTATGCATCTGGAGAAGGATGTGCTATCAGTTATGTATTATTCACCCCATTTTACTGAGCTCTAGTACTTCACACTTATTCTGATGGGTGAAGATATATCTAAATCTAGGTGATTCAAGGAAGGTATTAGGTATGACATTTTATGATAGTTAAATGTCTTCCATATGACTAATATGTCTGGGATAGCGAAGCATGAGCTGATCACAGAGAATAACCTGAGAGAATATGGAGGTGTGAGTCAGAGTGGTTCAACACCTAGGTTTGGTACTACATCATCCAGTAGTAGGAATCTTCATTTGGATCTTCCACAAAATTATACTAGTAATTAGAATATCTCTTCAGGTATCTAGGTGAGGTGATACTAGTGTGATAGGATTGGAAATACGAGGCCATAGTGTATGAGGGACCCAGTCAAATGTCATTCCTACAGCAAGATGGGTCATCTTCAACGTTTCTACAGAATGGTTCCACTAGTATCCAGTAAGAGAGGGTCTACACTAACTCTATTTTTTGGAGTAGGGCTATAAGATTCTCAATAGGTTAGGAGCTATAATACAACTTATTATTCATCTTGAGGTGGTGGTTGTGGCCATGGTAGTCAAAAACTAGTTGTGCAGTGATAGTTGGGTGGATCTTCTCAAGGTAACCAAATAGTATCATAGGATCACGGTTCAGACCAGGTATATGTTGCGCAATAGAACCATTGGTAGTAGGATCCTGGACCTTTTACTATTAGAGGTACTATTATAGTAGCCTCTACATTATATTCTTCACTTTTTGATATAGGGGATTCACATAGTTTTATATCGATGCCCATTGTGGAGATCCTTGAGCTTAGTGTTCATTTTTAGGCTGTTTTGATACTAGACACTATGTTGGAGATCATAATAGATGGTGTATACTAGAAAAGATAGTTCCCCCTTTATATTTGTGGTTTTCACTTCCTTTGGAGCCTCTATAACCTCGTGATGATAGGGTTTGATGTCATACTTGGGATGTAATGGATCATAGATTATCAATATTATATTGACTACTGTCACTTTAGGGTTAATTTCACATCACCATAGGGAAGTGAATTTATTCATAAAGGTTAATGGGATGTACAGGTAAGTTGAGTTAGACCATATCATCGTGATCTAGGAGGGATGACAGCCTAGATTGCGATTTTATATCTGGATGATCAGGGAACACATCAGGTGGATTTTCCTCTAGTGTTTGATCTTTTTAGGGATTTCTTCCCAGAAAACTTCTTAGGATTACCTATGATGAGAGAGGTAGATTTCTCTATCGAACTAGTTCTAGGATCTATACCTATATCCATTCCTCCTTACAGGACAGCTACTACTGAGATGTAAGAGCTTAAGATGCAGCTAGAGGATTTAGAGGCAAAGGGTTTCATCTAACCTAGTTCTTCTTCATGGGGTTTTCCAGTCCTTTTTTTGAAAAAGGTGGATGGTACCCTCACTCTATGTGTGGATTACTAGAAGTTGAACTCGTTGACGGTTAAAGACCAGTATCCTCTTCCATAGATAAATGATCTCTTCGACCAGTTCTATGGAGCTTGGGTATTCTCAAAGATTGATTTGAGATCTGGTAATCATTAGGTGCATGTTATACCATCAAACATACCTCACATAGATTTTCGGAGCAGGTATGGTCTATATAAGTACTTATTTATGCTATTTGGTCTCATTAATGTGCTATAAATCTTCATGGAACTAATGAACTAAGTGTATCATCCTTATCTCGATTCATTTTTGGTGGTTTTCATGGATAATATCTTGGTGTATTCACATAATCGACATGACCATGCATCCCATCTTGAGATCGTTTTGAATACACTATGAGAGGATCAGTTATATCCTAATCTCACAAAGTTCCACTTCTAAATGGATCAATTTCAATTCTGGGGCCACATCATATTATAGACATGAGTATTAGTTGATCCAGATAAGGTGAGAGTTGTATTTCCTAGGAGAATCCCAAGAATTTCTTTTAGGTACGAAGTTTCTTAGGAATGTATGGTTACTACAGGAATTTCATACATAACTTCTCATACTTAGAATCACCATTGATGGGATTTAATAATAAGGGTATGAATTATGTATAGTCATATTTCTGTGAGACAACCTTTTAGGAGCTGAAATGGAAAATAACTTCAGCACTAATACTGATTTTTTCATAGCCAGGTAGAAGTTTCACTTTGTACTGTGATTCATCAGGTATCAATATGGGAGTAGTTATTATGTTGGGGGAAAATTCCTCGCATATGGGTCTTGGTAGTTGATTACACACAGTATGAACTACCAAATGAATGATCTTGAGTTAGCTGCGGTTGTTCAAGAATTGTGTTTTTGGAGAAATTACTTACTTGGAGAGCATTTTTTGGTGTACACTAACTACAAAAGCCTAAAGTACATATTTACACAGTATGATCTGAACCTGAGACAGTGAAGGTGGGTTGAGTACCTATATTATTTTTACTTTGATATATTTTACACACCTAGTGAAGGAAATATTGTGGTTGATCCACTGAGCAGGAGGACTCAGATACAGGCAGTGCAGTAGACCAGTAGTGAGTGGTAGGATATGGACTTGTTATATAATATACACTTGGAGGTGCATGATAGTTAGGGGAATAATTTTATATCATCTTTAGTTGTTACATATACACTTATGGATAGAGTGAGGATGATTCAACTATCATACTCATAAGTCGTAGTTATATGGGAGAGTGTGGTAGGTGATATCCATCAACCTAGATGGGCCATAGGCAATTATGAGATCTTGTGAGTACATGATCATGTGTGGGTCCCTTCAGACATGTGTGAGGAGCTGATGTGGGATTTTAATGCTTCATCTTGGGTAGTGAACCTGGGTTCCACCAAGATGTATCTGGGTTTACATCACTAGTACTAGTGGACAGTTATGAAGGTTGATGTGGCTAGTTTTGTTATGAGGTGTTCCACCTATCAGTATGTGAAGGGGGAACACTAGTGACCATTATGACTTCTAAAGAAGCTACCAATTCTGAAATGTAAATAGAATGACTTCATGATGTATTTCATGATAGGTTTAACATGGTTGAATTGAGGTAATGATGTTGTGTGGTATATTGTTGATAGGATCATGAAGGTTGTTCACTTACTACCTATCAAGGAGTCCTTTTAATTTGAAGAGCTTGAGAGGTTTTATATCCATGAGATAGTATTAATACATGGGTTCCTGAATTATATTGTTTAGATAGGTTTTATTGGTTTACTTATTGATTATGGAAAGGGCTACAGAGGTCGTTGGGTACTTAGGTGTTCTAAGAATGAAAAACCACCCCCAGAAAGATGTCCAGTCAGAGCACATGATTTAGGTGCTTCAGGACATGTTGTAGGGATGAATCCTAGACTTAAGGGGATTTTGGGAGAGAAATATACCCCTATTTGATTTCACCTACAAAAATATCTTTTAGACTACTATTTAGATGGCACCATATGAGGCTTTGTATGGTAGGACATACCAATCACCCCTGTGTTGGCTAGAGGAGGGAGAGACATCTATGTTGGGACCCTTTCTTGTCTAGGAAACTATATAATAGGTGCAATTGATTCGGAAGTGGGTGTCTATTGTGTAGTCGCATCAGAAAGAATTCACTGGTCGCTGCTGGAAACCTCTAGAGTTCGAGGTTAGGGATCGTGTTTTCCTACATGTTTCACCAAGGCTAGGATATAAGAGGATCAAGAGATAGGGTAAGATTTCACCAAGATACATTGGTCCATTTGAGATTCTGGAAAGAGTCGGTCTGGTAGCCTATCAGTTGCAGTTACCTCAGAGGTACCGAACTATGCATGAAATCTTCCATGTTTCTCACCCACGATGCTACTATTCAGACCAATCTCATACCTTTAAATTTGAGGAGGTTGAGTTACAGGTAGATGTGTCCTTTAAGGAGAATCCTATAAGAATTTTAGATCATAGCACAAATGTTCTTTGAGTATGGTCCATTCCTCTAGTGCGAGTGATATGGTAGTACGGTCATGTGTAAGAAGAGACCTGGGAATGGGAGGAGGATGCGTGATCATAGTGTCCAGAGTTATTCTCATACATTCTTGATCACCCTTGAGAGGGAAATTTGGAGATGAATTTCTTTAACTGGGAAAGTTTGTAAGAACCTAATTCTTCTTTGAGGTATGAATCTTTTATTTTCCATAAATTCTCAATTTAATTGTTTAAATATGGCATAATATGAGTTCTCATTGAATTTATGGAGATCTATAGGGTATCAGGGGATGTTCTGTATCCTAAAACCCAAGTTTGGGGGAAAAAGAGGAGGTCACATAGTTAGTGAAAATTGTGTAGTTTGGGCCGCATAGACTGTGGCTAGGTCTATAGTTTTTTATATTTTGATAGTGTCTCTTCGTACGGTTTTTTCATGGTTTGTAAATTGTGAGGGTAAATTATGTGAGCACCCCTGCCTCTTACAACAGATCATATGACCTAGCGCATGGTTTGACAAACTTGCACCTAAACTGTGTGACCTGGTTTTTCTGGGTAAAATGACCATTTCCCCCTCAAATGTTTATAATATAACACCCTTTCCTCCTTCATTCATTTTACAAAAAGGTGAACTTTTGGGGATCCCTCTTGAAGCCTAAGATACAAATTCAGATCCCTTCTCTGTCTAAACTTTGATTTAAGTGTGTTTTGTCTCCTTGGATCTATAATAGTAAGGCCTTAATTCCTTTTTAAACATTCTTGATTCTTCTGGATGTCAGAAAAATTGTTTGGATTTAGACTTATATGACCTAATTTATCATTCTTTGTCCATTATTAATATTTATCCTAATTTGGGCCAAATAAGATCCTAATATTGGATGATCAATCAAGCATGGACCTAAGGTAGGTGGTATCATGCCTTTCGCTAAAATTCAGGCCATTTATATATGTCATCTTGCATCACGCCCATTTTTCAAATGTCACCTTAAATGAAATTGAACCCTATTATTTCCAGTAATTTTCTAGTTAATTGAATGGGCTTCCTATTGTTTGATATAGGTTTTATACCTTAAGTAAGAACCACTATATGGGTGGGTTATCTTGAAATAACCCTTTATGGATTTTGTCTTTTGATGACTATGAGGCATGCCTTTTACCCCTTGATCATGGGATATCTTTTTCAAATTGATATATAAATCAAATTGATTTATTGATTTATGAATTAAATTGTAAATGAAATGAATTAAGGGTATAGGATGGATTAATTTCCCCTAGAACCATGTATACCTTTGCTCGTTTAAATTATGATTCCCTTGTATTTCCCATCCCACAAGAGTAAAGTAGAGGATATTTCTTGAGTTAATGCAATTGGATTCAATTTCTCTAATCATTGATTTTATCATGTGAGTTATATGATAATTAATACATATTATAGCTTTTTATGATTGTTAGGATTGTTATATTAAAAATGGCCATGTGAGTATTTGAATATCCTTCAAATTTCTAGCCAATGTGAATTATGTTGAGACCATTCTATGTAATGGATTTAATAAGAATGGGAATAAATTTATCATGATATACCCAGATGAGTAAATGGAAGGTCGAACCTTTTAGGATGGTCCTTGATTGATTCACCCTTTTTAGGTGATTTATATTAAATTCCTTTGGTTTTGACCTTGGAATGTTTAATGAATTTTTTAATTGAAATTGACTTAGTTGAATTATAAGTATCCTTGGTTGATATATGGATTCAAACTATAATACCATGGATAGAATCATGTAACAATTGGCCTTTATACCTTGAGTGATACATGGAATCACATTATAATTCCATGGATGGAATCAATGGTTAATGTGATGATGTCATGGGTGATACATGGATTCAAATTAGAATACCATGAAAGGAATCATTGAGACTAGACTTATATGTCAAGTAACACTTGAAATCTAATGGGTTGCCAATGATAGACTCAAAGGTGACTGATTAGATGTCATGAGTGATACTTGGGAATTCTTAGGAAGACCACCAAGGATGGACTCATATGGCATGGACTTTAAACCATATCTAGAGAGATACTTGGGTTCATGAGAGGTTCTCCATGGATGATCGCATAGGGTGTTCATTGAATATACCTAGAGTGATACTTGAATTCAAACTTAGGAATTTTAGGGAAAAAATTAGGTAATAAATTAATTAAATGAAATTAAATGACTTATAATGCATCTCCAAGACAAAGTACAAGCTTGGAGTCGGTCATTACTTGTATTATTTATATGGACTTCTGAGGCATCTATTGTGCTTCCAGTTACATAAGGGATTTTGAGCATGATCCAGATCCTGATACTTATAAATTCAATTTAATTGAATCATTAAGTGAATATGAAATCAATGGAGTGAATGTAAATGAAAACGGGTGCATGTTGGATGTTTACTTTGAGAACTTCCTTGATTACTACTTTTCTTATTACACATTGCCTGATATATATATTCACTGACTGATTGGCACATACCTGGGTGGTTTCCTACTAGGGTTTAGTCTCACACCCTTTTTGGGCCACTTTTGGGAACCAAACATATTATATGATTTTATGTTTTGAAAAGGAAAAGTTCCCTAATATAGGTACTTGATATGCTACTTATAAGTAAGAGAGCATGAGACCAAGTACCTATATTAGGGCACCTAGGCCCTCATTACTGGTCGGAAGCATCTATCATTGGAGAGATGCTCTTGAGGCCATGTGATCCACTGAGAACAGGGCACCTTTCAGTGGCATCCAGGTCCAGGTTATTACATGTTGGATAATTATTCTAATGGCTAATTAATTTTCAAGAGGAATTGTCTATCAATTTATCCTTTTTCATAAGAAAAAAATCCTAATACCTTCTTTAAATCATAGTTATAGATCATAAATACTTCCCCATGTGTGGGTAGTGTTAATAAAGGTGTAGTGATTATCCTTTTCTTTAACTCCTTGGGTATCTCTTCACATCCACTACTCCATACAAAATATACACCTTTTTGAGTTATCTTGGTTAATAATTTTGATAATCATGGAAGGTTTCTAAAAAATCATAAATGCTACATAGCTAATCTCAATAAACTACAGATTTCAGTTACATATCTTAGTCTGGGTCATTCCTTAATCACCTCTATTTTTAAATGATGTACAAGTATACCCTCAGCTTTGATTATATAACCCAATAAGGATAATTTTTATATCCAAAATTCACACTTTATAAACATGTAATAAAATTTATCCTTTCTTAATTTCATTATAAATATACTCAAATACTCCTCATGTTCCTATGTACTTTTATAGTATATGAGAATATCATTTATAAATACTTCCATAGATTTTTCAAGGTAATCTCTAAAATCCCTATTCATCAAGTATATAAATATTATTAGAGTATTTATGAGTCCAAAGGGATTTAGTATAAACACATATAATTTAAAACTTTTATAAAAGTAAGTATTGGTTATATCCTCCTTCCATACCTTTATTTTATGATACCCAAAATAAAGTTCCACTTTATATAAATATTGTGCTTCACATATCTCATCAAAAAAGTTATAAATCCATGGTAGTTAACACTTTTTCTTTTTCAATATCTTATTGAGTTCTTGATAATCAATGGAGAGATTCATTGACCAATGATTCTTGTAACAAATAGAACCATTGTACCTTATGGTGAAGAACTTGGTCAAATAAAACCCTTGTCAAAATTATGTTATAACTATTACTTTAATTTTTTTATTTCAATAGTTGAAATTATATATGGAGACTTGGATATTGGAAAAGCTCTGGGTATAAGTTCAATTGAGAAATTAACTTTATGGTTAGGTGGAAAACCAAGAAATTATTCAAGGAAAACATCATCATATTCCCTTACAATGGTCATGTATTCATGAGATTTCCTCTACTTTGTCTCATTTATTTGAGCTAGATATTCTTTATCATAATGAAACATTATCCATGCTTGAGAAGAATTTTCTAAAGGATATTCATCCTCATCCTTGAACTTGTATAGAATTATAGGATGGTTTGGGATATAGAAGGTGATTTAATTCTCATGAAAATTGATGTTGGATCTATATAAGGATAACTAATCCATGCCTAGTATGTAATTGAATTATACTAAAGGGATTATGAAAAGGTTTGTGGGAGATTCATCCAAAAAATATTGACTAGGGAGGAGTTATATGATTGAGATATAATAATTTCCTTGTTTTTTTCATCGATAACTCAACCTCTATGTTTGGATATGGTGGTTGAGTAGTCCTACTAAACCTTCATGATATAAAATAATGTATAGAAACATAATCAGATAATATGTTTTATATTCTTAGATTAATAACCAGTGTACCAATCACCTCTTTGATATCAAGATCCACCTCATAAGTAGTGATATCATAAGCCTACACTTTATTCTCTAGATTTATAGGTTGTTATCATATTTTATCATAAAAAAAACTTGACTTAGGAAATTTGTTTTCATAGTGTATGTATTCCTAAAAATTGAACCATTATACCATAGGTTAAGGATTTATTTGAACATTCCTTTATTCTAACAAATTAGTGGGATTAATATCCTACTAAAATTAATTAGTATGATGCCCCTCCTTTCCAAACATATAATACTTATTTATCCCCTTGTTATAGTTTCCAGGATTCTCATTTCCATATTTATGGAAAGTGGGAAGTTGGATTCTGTTTCCATCATGAGGATTATTCAATGAACATCTATAGTTAAAATTCAATATCCACTTCTTATCTCCAATACCATAAGACCACTTAGAATCACCAATCTCTATCTCAACATTGAGTGAAAATATGACAATTCCATCATAGTTGTTAAAGTCTCAAATCATTAAATATTTTTTAAGTCTTGACTTTATCTATTAAATAATTGGTAAATGTTACTTTCTGTATCCATGAAAAATCTAGAGGTGTGTCCTACAAGCTATGTAAATTATTCTTCATAATCCCCAATATATTTTTCCTCCTTTTGTTTAAGTCTAAGTAATTTACTCTCTATTTTAATATGGATATTTTGTGAAAAATATTTATTAAAAAATATTTTCATTGAATCCTTCCCACTCCGTTGATTAAATTTCTTCCTTAGGCTTCATATTCTTGAGCAGTTTCCATCACTTATCAACTTCTACCTCTATGAAATAAATAGGCATTATGTATTTCTCTTTCTTAAAGAATTTGAGGATATATATTATCTTTTAAATAGATTTAATACATTGTTTCATGATTAGGGGATCAAAATATACACAAAAATTTGATGGCTTTTTTCACATTAAGGACTCAACTGCGACTTCCTCTTTCCTAAGAGGAGGGAATTTGATGTGATTTATTTTATTACTCATAACTTGAGTCTATTGTACTAGTGATTAAATAAATATATATACTATTGGTCCCATTATATTAGTCATTTTTATAAGGTTATCATCACATTTCTCAATTCATATTTTTGTTGAAATGATTCATTCAATTTCTATCCATTTTCTAAAATAAAGGAAAAATTAGGGAAAATAGTTTTCAAATTAATAAGAATATAAAATGGAACACATTAAGTTATAAGTAATATCTCATAAATGACATATATACCATATATTCTAAATTAATAAGTTTCAATGAAGGTTATCCATGGTTTATTTCCTCTTAAGTTCTCTAACTTAACATTATATTTAAATCCTTTATAATGGTTTTTTAAAGAGTGTATGAATTATCTAAATCATATCCCATGGGAATGTCTAGTTGGGTGTGTATTATTAGGCCCACTCATCATGCACTAATTAAAGATTGAGTTGATACACAATCATACTTTTTTAGAGTGATTACCCCTAGTTCCATCTATGCTGCATCCATATCCACTTGTCAGCATCTATATAAAGATGTAATTTATTAGAAACCATACACTCTATACTTTAACAAAATTTAGGATTTTTTCTAATATTTAGACTTGTACCTAAGTTTTTAATAAATATTTTCTAATCCTAATCCCCAAAAATTAATAAAACTTGATTTGATACCTACTATAAAAACACAACTTTCATTACACATTTTATTATATTATTTTTGACATAAAGATCCATAAAAACACAAACCATGGATCTAGAGTTCTAGTATATTTGGAAGATTATATGCTTAAATACAAAAAAAATTAAAAAAACTATATAAAATTTATTTAAAATCCATAACCTTATTCTATATAACATTGATATTTTAATACATCATATGATATCCTAAGGAATACATAAACGAAATGGGTGAGCTATAAATCCTAGTAAGGAAACAATCAGAGTAAACATGATACATATAAGAAAAAAACATAACATGAAAACAGAAAAGATAATACTAACATGAAATCATCGAATGAAAAAGATTTTATCATAACATAATAGAATCATAGGAATGTCTCAACAACATAAAACATGAAAAAATAAGCATAATTCAATGCTTTCCACTAAGGAATCATAACATAGTGTGCTATGATAACTATTTGTGCACCATACATGGTGTCTCATGAGATCAAAACATTACCCAATGAATTGGAGTGATATAGGTCATACCATTTATATATCTAAATTTATGTGTTCCACATTAATCATATATCATAAGAAATCATTTCATCAATAACCTGTGGGGAATGAGAATGAGCTTCATATAATCATTGATTTCCTAAGAAATTAAAGGTATGAACCTTTCGAAAAATTAGACCCATGAGAACGGAATGTGAGTTTTGTTATTTTAAATACCCAATTAATGAATTAAAATTATATTTATATGAATACCCCTAAAATAAAATAGGATTTAGTATTCACAATAAAAAATGGTGTCATCGAAGACCAAAGAATGATTTCAGCACCATAACGGGTGTATAAAATGGTTAATTGTATAGGGTTAATGAGAGAGAATGGAAGTAACTCATTGATAAAAAAACATTTGTAAAATAATTTAATTTATTTAAAATAGATTAATTTAAAAATTATAAATATTACTAAAAATTAAGTAATTGAATGAAAAAGAAGAGGAAGAGAATCCCTTACCTTAAAAATCACTTCTTAAACATAGAGGGTAGTTTCCTTAAGAGATTGAGGGATTCACTAAATAACTTAATTAGAGACTAAGAGAGGTTTTTACGTGATAATGAGATTATTATTGAATGAAATTATGTATATAGGTGGGAATTTATAGAAAAAATGATGATTTTTTTTATTAATTTCTAAATATACACCTTAGAAATCTAGGCTGTGAAAAATAGAAAACCATTAGCTTACCCATGGTTTCTGTTAATGGTTTTGGTCATTTAAGGTAGGTTCTTTTAATTTTATTTATAATATAACCAAATATAATTTTTTATATTACTTCTGGAATGAGAAATTAATTATTCAACAAATTATTATTTTTAAAAACCTTAATTTCCATTTTGACTTTAAAAATTTATTTATATGTTTGGAATAATTTTAAATCATTAAAAACATTATTTTAATAAAATAAATTATTTTTATCTTTGTATTCTCTTATATTAATTATTAAATAATTATTATATATTTATGAAATTATAAAACATAAAGAAAACACAAAAGTGTATTTTTTACTATTCATAGAAAAATAAAGTATTTTAGAAAATTATTAAAATTTAACCCTAACCTAATTTCAACATACTGATTTCAAATAAAATTTTTATTTAATTAACATAAATTTATAATCATGAGAAATAATTATTTTAAATAAAAATTACATATTTTCTATAAAATACAATTTTTAAAGTGAAACACATTATTTATTCATTTTAATGAATTTTAAATTTTATTATATCATATGGATTGATTCATAAAGAGTATATCTACATATAATAATATATTTAAAATATAATTTTAATAATTATTAATTTACTTTCAAATTGGTATTTTACTATTCTATTGAGTATTATTACTATTCCAACAGTCATATAACAGTCACATTACAATGGTTAGGTAACAGTCAAATTCTAATGGTCACATTAACCTTTACACCCTTTATATACTCAACCATTATAATACCTCATTAGTCACTAATTTTCTCATAAAGGATCTACACTTCCCTTGACAATGTTTATCATATTCGTAATTATTCTCTTCATTTTTATAGTCTTTATGGCATGAGTGATCTTCATGGGAGAATTTAGGCCTATGGAGTTTTCCTTAGTGTTTGAATTATTCTTTAGTGTTTATCTCCCAATATTATTCTTAGCTATTATATAAAATATTATTTCATGATGTATAATGTTCCTATGAAGTGTAATAGTATTTTTATGTGTATCAATTGTAAAACATAATAAAACAGTCATTGTGAAATATTAGTTCTTTTATTAATAAAAGGAATTTTCAGGTCGTTACATGCTATATACTATATGTGTTTTATATTATACTATATTATTAAACAAGTTGATAATTTATTTAAAAAGGATAATTTTATATATATAAATTTGAGTTGTTACAAAGATCTTATCAGATATAAATGAAATGATTTATCTTCATATGGTGATCAACTACAACCCAAATGGAATTATGAATTTTAGAAGTATTGAAAAGACCTATAATGAAATTCATGGTGATCTTCTCCCATTTCTATAAAATTATGGGTAATGCTTGCATTTTCCCCTTAGACTTATGTCACCCATATATAACTTTCTGGAAAACCAATCATCAAGATACCTATAATGAAATATCCCTCTTTATTTTGTCCCACAAAAAAAATATTCTTGAGATCTCTATACATCTTTGTACTTCCAGGCTGAATAGAGAATGATGAGTTATGTGATTAATCTAAAAACTCATTCTTAAATTATGATATTTATGGGACACATATTCAGTTCCCAAATCTTATCATTTCATAATTATCAAGGTTGAACTCTGGAATATTCCTTAACGTATTTTTTAGCTCTATATAGACCTCATGTGCCTCCTTTACATTCAGATGGATTAATGGTTGAGAATTAATTTTGGAAATATAGGATTTCTCCCTTTATCTTATGATATCAAGGTATATCATTTTCAAATCCATTAGTATTAGGTCTCTTTAAATCCTCATCATGGATAATATAGCATGATCCTTCCTAATTAAAGCATCAAGTACCTTATTTACCTTCTCAAGGTAGTAATATATTAAGAAATCACATACCTTGATCAACTCCAATCATCTCCTTTGGAACATGTTCAACTCCTTATATGTGAATTTTTACTTTAAACTCTTATGATCAGTATACATTTCACACTTTTCATCATAAGGATATTTCCTTTATATTTTAATGAAAATATTATATCTTCTAGCTTCAATTCAAGTTTCGAGTAATTTTTATCATGAACTTTTAATTGTCATGAGGCATATAATACAACCATTACATTCTATATAAGGACACATCCTAATCCATTATTTTATGAATCATTGTATATTTTAAACCCTTCTCCATTGCAGGTTAATGTGAGTATAGGTTCAACCTTTTTTTTAAGTTCCATGAAATTTTTCTTCACATTCATCTATCCAAAATAATTTGACTCCCTTTAGAGTTAACTTGGTTAGTGTATTTAAAATTCATGAGAAATTTCTCACAAAGAATCAATAGTATCTGGACAATCCTAGAAAATATGGATATTTATTATAGTATTTGGTATCAGCTAGTATTAAATTACTTTAATCTTTGAGGGATCTACATATATACTTTTACTTATGATTACATGACCTAAAAATGATACTTTAAATAGCCATAATTCATACTTGATAAATTTTTCATATATTTTCTCCCTTCTCAAGAACACAAACCATAAGTTATCATAATGATTTTTTTTATTTTGAAATATATGATAGTATAATCTATAAATACTACCAAAAATTGACCAAGGTAATCTCTAAATACTATGTACATCAAATACATGAAGAAGATAGGGGAATTTATAAGTCTAAATGGAATTAATAGGAACTATTAGTGCACATACCTTGTATAAAGGGTTATATTGGGTACATCCTCTCTTTTCACCCTTAATTGGTGTTATCAAATTGAGGATAAATCTTTGATAAGTATTGATCCCCTTACATTTTATTGAACAAGTCATCAATTAGAGGTAAAATATACTTGTTCTTGATTTTTATCTTATTAAGTTTACAATAATAAATGTAGAGATGCATTCATCTATACTTATTCTTAACAGAGAGAACTAGTGAAACCTATAGTTAAATAATAAGATATATAAAACCCTTATCCATATTATCTGTTAGTTTCTTATTTAATTCCAATAAATCAATTTGGTATATTCTATAAGGAGTCTTTGATATTAGTGTAACACCATGTATGAGCTCTATTAAAAACTCAACCTTCTAATATGGGAGAATACTATAGGATTCTTCAAGAAATACAACATACAATAGTACAATAAACCTATATAATGGAATTAATTTCCATAGGGAGTTTATATTCATCCTTGCACTAATAAACAATCCTTATTTGGTTTTGGATATGAAATATTATTTCCTAATCCTAAAAATTAATATTGTATCTATACAGAGAGACCCAATCCATTCCCAAAATCACATAAATTTTGACCAAATGGAAAATAATAATATTTGAAGGAATCACATTCCCACAAACTATAATAAGATAATATTTGAATACTTGGGATGAATTTATCACACCATTGAGATTTTTTACTTTTAATTCAGTTTCTAGTCATTGGAGTGGTTATTTGATAATCTTATAAAACTTTCTAGATAAGAAGTGGTTAGAACAAGAATCAAATAAGATATTTGCAGTTCTTGTATAGGAAATGAGTATACCTTTCAAAATTTTGTTTTAAAGACCCACTTTCTCAACTGTGATTAAATATCATTTTACTTTTTCCCCTTTCTTTGGAGATTATTGATGTCAATTTTCATCATTAACCCTTATCTTGGTTCAATTTTTGGCATAATTTTCATGCTTCTTACAATTTAAGCATTGGATTGTGGGTGGTTTATTAGGTTGAAATTTATCTCCATAAATTTCATTACCTATCATATTAATATCTCTTGATCATTCATTTTCTAGATTCCCTTCTCTTCTCTCTATCTATTTCATTTATGGAATATTCATATCTCTTCAGTATTAATTTTCTAGATGGATTTCTCTTCCACAATTAAAGAATTTACTTTTTCCTCTAAGATAAATTCCCCTATGATTCTTTCCACATTTTTGGTATATATAAACATTAATCTTCTCTCATTCTTGGATTTTATCATTTTATTTTCCATAAAACTTTTATTTTCTCTTATTGATGCCAAAATCTTGAGAATAATGATAGTCTACTATTTAAATTTACACCTTGAGAGATCATCAAACAATTTATTCACACCTACAAAATTCCCTTATATCCAATGCCTTTTGGAGACTTAGTTTTAAACCAATAAATAAATGGTAAATCTTCCTCTTAAGATCAATGATAAAACCAAAAGAGTGCCTTAAATGTTTTATGATGTTTTCTTCATAGGTACCAATGGATTCATCTTCCTTTTATTTTAGTTCTGATAATTCTTTATTTATTTTAGTGTAGATAGTTTAGGGAAAATATTTATTGAGAAATTCCATCTTAAGCTTGTCTTATTTTTTGGAGTTAGTTTCTTCCTCTTTTCTTATGTTCTTGATGAGAGTACACTATTTATTATCTTCTCATTCCAAATGATAAATAGTGTAAAAAACCATTTCATTCTCTATGCATTAGAGAATGGAAAATATATTCTCTATCATATTTACCCATTACTCTATAATTAGTTAATCAGAAGACCTACTAAAGGAGGGTGATCGTTGTTTTATGAAGGTATCAATGAATATTTTTTCATTTTTTGGGTATTTATAAGTTCAATATAATTCATGTTATTATTCATATATTTAGATATTTTGGTGAGCATAGACACATAATTTTTCAATTCGGATCCCATGTCATTCAGTTTCTCATGAGTATGATCATTTAATTTTTTATCACAATCATTTTAACTTGATTCTTCCAAAATTTTAGTCATTTACTAAAACCAAAAATGTTATTTTGAGTATAAAATAGTAATAATCAGAGTAATAAATCATATGATAAGGAAAATCAATCCTAATATTTCTTAAGTTAGGATATATTCATTTCAACCTATGACATTTTAGGTTAGTCATCATCATTTTTTATTCAACATAGTTTTTTGGGGGTTATACCCTATTATTGTTCATAATATAATCCCCAAAAATAAATAAACCCCACTTTGATACCAACTTAGATGACCCAATCATAACATACATGCATATTACATCATTTTAAATGAATATTCATTACATATCACAATATAAAATACCCCTAAAACCTATATATTTAGAGTATTTGGAGATTAGATACATAAGTAACTTATTTAAAACATTTTTAACATCTCTCACAAATTATCATCTCATTTTATACCCTTTTTGAAACATCTAACATAATACTCTTCTTCATAACTTGGGGAATGGAAATATAAGAAAGGGTGAGATCATATGTTCAGTTTGGGTAAACATAAGAGTCATTAATCAAAGATAACAAGTGAGAATATGATGAGCATATGGGTACTATAACATAATAGAATCATACACAATAAAACATGTATCATAAAATAATAGTCATGGAATAATGATTTTAACACAACATAATAATTGAGTCATAGGAGTGTAGAAATATGAGTCAATAATCACGATTCATTAGAACATAACATAATTATGTTTCTTAATATAATAGTGTGGAACAAACATAAGTATAGAAATAATAACATATATAAAGTCTAACCACTAATATATTCATATCATAATGGACCTGTCTGGTCACCTTCCCATAACATGGTGGACTTGGGATAGCTACTAACAACCCCTAACATAGTGGACTTGGGATAAAAATACTTATCCCATCCTGATCTCATGAGATATAAAATATTACCCAATTAATTTAAGGGTAATAATAGACTCACCTATCACATAATAATAAACCATACATATATATGCCATATGAATATGAAAATATTTTTAATCCCATCATATCATAATTGACTTATGATAAGGAAATGTGTTCCATAATGATTTCCACAAAACATGATCATATTAAACCTAGAGAAAGAATGTGGATGGTATCATAAATAATATTCCAAATGGTTCATAAGAAAAATTAAAGTATATTAATATATAATAAAAGAATTTATAAGATCATTAGGAAATTACTTTGAAAATGATAATAAATACCCCTTTTCTAATAACTTTTAAAAAATGAAAAATCATTAAAAAAATTGGAATATAATTTACATAGAAAATCAAGAAATAAATGACATGAAGCCTCATTAAGAATAATGGTCATGATTTATAAGAACCATGATCTTCATTTCAGGTATGGATCTTTATTTTGGGTTGTTTTTTAGGAAAAATGAAGTTTTGGAGAAATTTTATGTACATGTCGTGTACTTTTTAGTATACACCGTGTATCCAGTTTTCATGTGTATCCATGTAACAGATGTGTAACATCCAAGTACATGGACATGTAGGTGACCTCAAAGACCTCCTAAAGTAGGATCCATTTGAGTCTAGTATACGATGTGTACATTAAATGAACATGTAAAGTACTCTTCTTTTTAATTGATTAATTAGAGCGGGGTTGCATCTCATATCTAGAAATACCTTCTTCTAACCTTGGTTCATCCAGGAGCGATCAGGAATGAAAATCAAATTCTAATCCACCATTTCTCCATCCAAGGTCCAATCCGAACTTTGACGGGTGCATTGGAATACCACTGGTGAGTGCTTTCTTATTATTGATCCTCTCATCCTGATTCCTATTCTCTCGTGGGTTATTCAAGGTTGAATGTTTCTAACCTCTTTGTAGATCTATGTCATTCTAGACTGATTCAAGGGTTTAATTTCAAGATTGTTCATCATACAAGATTGAGGTAGGTGGTTTGTGCCTTTCTTTGATTGTCTTTGGATTATATATGCTTAAAGTGCTGAATAACCATGTATGGGGTATTACATGTTTTGGATTTTAAACCTATTTAATATCTGTTATGGTTTTTTTTATAGAGAGAGGGTTATTTCTTATGCATAAGGATTTATACCTTAATTCATAGTGCTTTTCCCATGTTTAATTGATTATGGCTGTTTGGGTCTATAATGCTTGTTAGGCTTGATTTTTTTTCATGCCTCATGTAGTTAGGATGGAGTTATAGATTATATGAAATACAATTGATTCACATTTTGAAAGTATGAACAAGTGTAATTTATAGTGAGAGCTTCCCAAGGTAGGTTATTTTATGTATAATTGTTGTTATGTTGACCCAGAGGTATTGACTGTGAGAGATATCGGGTGGTCATAAACCAGAGGGGTTAGACTGTTAGAGTTACCGAGAGGGTCATTATTAAATAAATGTTAGACCCTAGGGAATTGACTATATGAGATTCCATGTGGTCACTATATTTTATTGTTTCTATATATACCAAGGGGGTATTGACTGTGAGAGTTACCCAAGTGGTCATTTGTAAATGTTTGATGATATGTTAAACCATAGGGGTTAGACTGTGAGAACTTTCCTAGATGGTTTCTTATGAAGGATTTAATGATTGTGACAAGCCTTCCATGCCAAAGAAAAATCTTTCACTTGGTCTTAATAGATTATTATATGGTCTTCTGAGACATCTATTTTGCTTTTACATAGGGGATACAAATCTTAGGCAAGATCCTGGGAATTTATTATTCAATGGTTTGAATAATTAATAAATAAAAATGAATGTAATTGAAAATTGTAGTATTGTTTACTTTTGAGTACTTCCTTATTTATTGCTTCATTTTTTATATTGTCTGCTATATATATTCACTGATAGTTATGCACAAATATTTTGGTGGTTTCCTACTAGGATTTATCTCATACCCTATTTGGGTCATGATTTTGGTTAAACAGATTATATGGTTATAGGTATAGATAAGGGAAAGCACCCTTTTTCATCAGATACTTGATTGTTGTTGGAGATGGAGAGCATGGGACCAATTTGAGGCTTGCGACGCTATTGGAGTTTACTGTTTTCTATACTTTCATTACAGTATTGTATTTCCAGCATTGTGACTTATTTATCTGTTTTCTTAGATACATTTTACATTCATTATTAATTTATATACATATATATGCTATAGTTTTTTATACTCTCAGTCTTCCATTGTTTACTTCTGTTGTAAGTCATTATTACTTCTGATACTATTTACTATTTGTTTTCATTGTGTTACTCTACCAATGAGGGAATATTTTCCCCACTATCACACCCAAGGCCCTTGCTGCTAGTCAAAATCCTCTAGCATTTGTGAAATGTGCTTGAGGTCATGTGACCAACTGAGTACAGGGAACCTTTAAGAAGAACCCAGAACCGAGATGTTACAAAGTAGTATCAAAGGTGTTTATTCTATGCTTTGTTTTACTATTTAGAGCCTATAGACAGGTATAAGAAAGAATAAGTAGTTCGAAATAATCTATACTTGGGAGTTTCTAACCCGTGTATAGGGAAAAGACAAGTTACCTCAAATATTGAAATTTTTATGGTTTTTCAATTGTTATAGTTGATTTTATTTCACCATTGGGTGACACACTTGTTTTGTACTGTTATTATTTATATCATTGTGGTTCTATTTCTATTGAAACCTGATGAGATGAGGGTATTCCATCTCATGCATCATATAGGCACTGTTAGAGATCACATGTCATGCATTCTTTTCATGCCATTTATGGTGCATTACTGATTTCTTGTTGTTGTGATAGATGTTGTGATATATATTCATGTTTTTGTGATAGATTTCATGAAATAATACCTATTATTTTGATAGAGTATTTATATATGTAAATTTTCATTTGGATGGAAGCCAAACTTTGGTCCTTGAGGTGTTACGGGCCCTCTTGGATCAGAATTTGGTGGATCATGTTTGAACTTTAATTGAATTTTGTTATGATATGACATGGATAAGGATTCCAAACATTGATTTTCAGGGAGTATGGGCTCTCACGGGTCATAATTTGTCAAGCCTTGGCAAAAATTTTATGTTTTTAAGGGTTCTAGAGAAGTTTCAAAGGCTTACTATTTGGAAACCTGAAAAAAAAAAGCATGTGATGTTATGAACACATGCCATGTGTTCTTATATTATGGAAGAAAAAAAATTTCTTAAGTACACATCATGTACCACATGTACATGCCATGTAGTCTTTAACCATGTGACTGACTATGTGAGCAGAGACACAATGTTGGAAAATTTTGGTTGTATACGTCGTGTAGTCTTTAACTGTGTGACTGAGTGCGTGAGAAGAGACACATGGTTGTAAAACTTTGGTTGTACTTGAAGTGTCTTGTTTATACATGATGTGTAGAGTTGACCATGTATATGAATGTGTGACCAACAACATGGGTGGATGAAACTTAGGTTGTACATGTTTTGTCTTATTTATACACACCGTGTAGAGTCGACTGTGTATCTGGATGTGTGACCAATGAAAAAGGTTGATGAGGCTTAACCGATACATGTTGTGTCTAGGGTGAACACGCCATGTAGTGTCATGCTGGTAGAACCCATGTGGATTAGCTGAGTATAAGTACTTGTCTAGGAGGAAAAATTCAAGTACACACCATGTCTCATGAGGAACATGCCATGTGTAAGGGGTGTTACATGATCAAGATTGGAAGAGGTACACTCCATGATAAAATATTAAGAGAAAACATCATGTAGAGTTAATACACAATGTGTAACCATTTTTTTCAAAACATGAATGTTTTCTTATCATGTTTCTTACATGCACTTTTAAGTTTTTTCCCTTGATAATCTTAAATTGAGTTGTGCACTTGACCTTTCATAGTCATACCACTAATACTTCCTCCGATTGTACTCCAAGTATAGGGCAATGATTAGAAACTGGAAATGGTGGATCAAGGACTACCAGCAGATCCTCTAGTCATACCCATATTGGAACCAACTGTTATACTAGATGTAGGTGATGATGCATAGTTCTGTGAAGGATTTTTTAGGATGTTACATACTTTTCAGGGAGCATCGCATCCTACCCTAACTATGACAGAGCTGACACGGGTGTTCTAGAAGTATAATCCTCCCACTTTTTTAGGTAATGGAGGACCACATGCTGCAGATTCAATGTTGGAGTCCATGCTTTCTATATTTGAGCATCTAGAGACGCCCTCAGAGAGGAGGGTGAATCTTGCAATGTATATGTTGTGTGATTCTGCTAAAAGATGGTGGGATGTTATCTCAAAAGCGGGACTTCATCGGGATATGTCTTGGGAAGAGTTTCAAATTACCTTCTTTGATTATTTCTATTTATAGACATTGAGAGATAATCGAGCCTAAGAGTTCATGCATTTGGAGTAGGGTGCCCTTTCAGTGATAGATTACTCTTCTCGTTTCATAGAGCTTCAGTACTTTTCACCTGTTCTGGGAGGTGATGAGTTATCCTTGGCTAGGATATTTGAGGATGGTCTCAGGTATGACATACGATCGCTAGTGAATGTTTTCATTCTAACATTGGTGATGTCTATAATGAACCAAGAACTAATTACAGAGAAAAATTTGAGAGAGTTGGGATCTGTAAGCTAGGGAGGTTCAGCATCCAGGGTAAGTACTCCTTAGATAGATAGTACGAAATGACACATGGATCTTTTACGTGATGTTTCTTTAGGTAGCTAGGTGGTATGCTACCAGTGCAGGAAGAGCAGGAATATGAGACTGCATTTCCCGAAGTTCCCAATCGAGTGTCGGTCTTACTGAAAGATGGGTCATCTTCAGTGTTTTTGCTGGGTGTTCTCACCATTAGCTAGTGATAGGGGTTCTGTTATGACTCCATGTTCAGGAGCAGGACCACTAGTTTCTCATCAGTCAGGGAACTGAAGTTCTTCAGACCATTCAGGGTGAGGAGGTGGTTGTGGACGTGGTATCTAGACTATAGGTTCTCAGTGATAGTAGGGTGGATCAGCTTAGGGTAGTTAGGTAGGGTCATAGGGTCATGGTACATGTCAAACTTTTTTAGTGGAGAATACCCAATAGAAGAAGGATCCCAAACCCTCTACATTTATAGGTGTGATTCTAGTTTCCTCAGTTTTAGATTCTTATCTTTTTATATAGTTAATTCCCATAGTTTTATATATGTTTCCATTATGAAGATCCTTGGGATATATATATTTACATATGAGGATTTTATGATGCTAGACACTACTTTGGGTATTAGGATGGCTAGTGTACGTCAGTGCAAGGAGTTCCCTCTTGAGGTTGGTAGTTGTCACTTCTTGTGGGACCTCTATGTCTTAGAGATGATAGGCTTAGATGTCATTCTCATAATGGACCGATTGGTCTCCTTCCAAGCCTTTGTTGACTACTATCACTTCAGGGTGAGTTTCACATCACTAGAGGGTGGGTCTTTTCTACACAAGAGAAAATAGGATATCTAGGAAAGCAGAGCTAGACTTGAGCATCATGGGCTGGTAGAAATTACAGACTAGATTACTAGTTTATACCTAGATTACTAGGGGACTTCATAGATAGACTTTCCTCTAGTTGTGGATTATTTCAGAGATGTCCTTCCAAATAAATTTTTAGGTTTAACTCTAGAGAGATAGGTAGAGTTCTCTATTGATCTTGTTCCAGGAGTGGAACCTATGTCCATTCCTCATTATAGGATGGCTACACCAGAGTTACATAAGCTCAAGAAGCAGTTATAGGAGTTATAGGAAAATGGTTTCATATGAGCCATTACTTCTCCTTGGGGTCCGCTTATCCTTTTTGAAAATAAGGTGGATGGTACCCTAAAACATTGTGTGGATTTTTAGAAGCTGAACCAGTTGATGGTCAAGAACTTATATACCTTTTAGAGGATTGATGATCTCTTTGATCAGCATCGAGGAGCCCGGGTGTTCTCAAAAATTTACTTGAGATATGTTTATCATCTGTTTCACTTTAGATTATCACATATACCTCTTACAACCTTTTGGAGCAGTTATGGTCTATACGAATATGTTGTTATGTCATTTTGTCTCACAAATTCTCTAGAAGTTTTTATAGAACTGATAAACTGATTGTTCCATACTTACTTGGATTCTTTAGTGGTAGTCTTCATGGAAAATATCTTGGTATACATTTACACTTGACACGACCATGCCATCCATATTGAGATAATTTTGAGTACACTAAGAGAGCATCATTTATATTCCAAGATCTCAAAGTGAAACTTTTTGATAAACCAGATTCACTTCTTGGGTCATGTCATCTCAGAGACAGGAGTATCAGTATACCCATAGAAAGTGAGAGTAGTAGTTTCTTGGGAGCATCCGAAGAACGTCTTTGAGGTATAGATTTTTCTCAGGATGGCTGGTTACTATAGGAACATTATACAGGACTTTTCATGCTTAGTAGTGCCACTGATGGGCCTAAATAAAAATGGTGTGAAGTAATTGTGGATAGATTCCTATGATTCAGCATTTCAGGAGCTGAAATGGAGATTAACTTCAGTACTGATACTGATTTTTTCAGAGCCGAGAAAGAGTTACATTGTTTAATGTGATGTATCGAGTATTGGGTTGGGAGCAGTGCTCATACTGGGGGAAGGAGTCATTGGGTAACCATCTCGATAGTTGAGGCCACATGAGAGTAATTACTCGACACACTATCTTGACTTAGCTGTAGTTGTGCATGCTTTGAACTATTGGAGATATTATCTTTTGGGTGAGAATTTTTTGGTATACACTGACCAAAAAATCCTCAAGTATATCTTTACTCAGCATGACCTAAATTTGAGACAAAAAAGGTGGATTGAGTACCTTCAGTCCTTTGACTTTGAGCTTTCCTACACACTAGGGAAAGGCAATGCAGTGGTTGATATGTTGAGTAAGAGGACTCAGATACATGCAATTCAAGAGGCCAGTAGTGAGTGACAGCTTACAGCCCTATTCTCTATGATTAATTTTGTAGGTTCATGATAGTTAGGGGAATACTTTTCTTTCTTCTATAGTTGTTACCACTACTCTACTGGATCGAGTGCGAATGAGGTAGATATCAGATTCTGAAGGCCTAGTCCTATGGGAGAGTGTGTCAGGAGAGAACCCTACTCCTGAATAGACCTTAGGAAAGAATGAGGTCTTACATTTTCATGGGCACGTATGGGTTTCAGTAGACATATGTGAGGAGTTGATGAGATATTTTCATTCCTCAGTTTGGGCAGTTTATCTCGGTGTTACCAAGATTTATTGAGATCTACACCATCAATATTGGTGTCCAAGTATAAAGAAGTATGTAGCTGGTTTTTTTATGAGATGTTCCGCCTATCAGCATGTGAAGGTGGAGTATCTACATCCAGCTAGTCTTTTTCAATAGTTAACCATTTCCGAGTGGAAGTGGAATGATGTCTTGATACATTTCTTGATGGTTTTACTGAGATAACAATGAGGGAATTATGTGGTTTGAGTTTTTGTTGACAGACTCACAAAGGTTTCACACTTCTTACCGATAAAGGAAAACTTCAGTGTCGATGATCTTGGAAGGTTGTACATCTGAGAGAGTAAATTTTTTCATGGGATTCTTCACTATATCATTTTAGACAGGGGTTACCAATTTACTTCTCATGTCTTGAAGAGACTACAGAGGGATTTGGGTACATAGGTACTTCTAATTACAGCTTACCATCCTTAGATAGATGTCTAGTCCGAGCACATGATTCAGGTTTTAGAGGAAATGCTTCGAGCATGTGTCCTAGATTTTGGGGGCTCTTGGTAGAGACACATACCCCTAGTGGGGTTTTCCTACAATAATAGTTTTCAGGCGGAGATTTATATGTAACCTTATGAGGATTTGTACAGTAGGCTATGTCGATCACCCCTATGTTGGCTGGAGGCAGTAGAGGTAGCTATGATGGGACCTTGTCTTGTCTAGGAGACCACTAAGCTAGTGGAGTTAATTCATAAGAGGTTTTCTACTGCATAGTATCAACCAAAATATTATGATGATCGATAGAGATGACCTCTGGATTTTAAGGTCGGAGATCAAGTTTTCTTACATGTCACACTGAGGTTGGGACGCAGGAGGATTAGGAGACAGGGGAAGCTTTCACCGAGATACATTGGGTTGTTTGAGGTTTTGGAGAGAGTTGGTCTGGTTGCCTATCAGCTACAGTTACCTTAGAGGTATCGGTATATGCATGACTTCTTTCATTTTTCTCAACTATGATGTTACTTTTCAAACTCATCTCACATTTTTCAACCTGAGGAGGTTGAGTTTGAGGTGGATGCATCCTTTGAGGAGAACCCTATTAGGATTTTGGATCATAGCACGAAGGTTCTCTATGGCCGGTATGTTCCTCTAGTATGGGTGTTATAGAATTATGGGAAAGTATGGGATAATACTTGGGAGAGTGAGGTCGACATGTGATCATAGTGACCAGAGTTGTTTGATGTTTCTTCTTCACCACCCTTGGAAGGGAAATTCTGGGACGAATTGCTTTAAGGGGAGAAGTTTGTAGGAACTCGGGTCTTCATTTTAGGTATGGATCTTTATTTAGGGTTATTTTTTAGGAAAAAAGAAGTTTTGGAAAATTTATAAATACACACCATGTACTTTTGAGTACATATCTTGTATCTGATTGTCGTGTTTAGCCATGTACTGGCCATGTAATGGCCGAGTACATGGCCATATAGGTGACCTGGTAGACTGCCTAAATTGGAATCTAGTTGAGGCTAGTACACGGTGTGTACATTAAATAAATACATCGTGTAATTTTATTTTTAATTATTTAATCAGAGCGGGGTCGCATATCATCTCTAGAAATACCTTCTTCTAACCTTGGATCATCCAGGAGCGATCAGGAATGATGATCAAAGTACAAGCCATTGTTTCCCCATCCAAGGTTCGATCCAAACTCCAGAGGGTATGTTGGAATCCCACTAGTGAGTTCTTACTTCTTCTTGATCCTCTCTTCCTGATTCATATTCTCTCATGGGTTATTCAAGGTTGAATGTTCTTAACTTTTTGTAGATCTACGTGGTTCTAGTCCAATTCAAGGTCCGAAGTTTGAGAGTGTTCATCGTACAAGATCGAGGTAGGTGGTTTGTGCCTTTATTTTATTGTATTTGGATTATATATGCTTAAAGTCATGAATACCCATGAATGGGGTATTGCGCATTTTGGATTTTAACCCTATTTAATACCTGTTATGGTTTTTTTGATAGAAAAAGGGTTATTACTTATGCATAAGGTTTTATACCATGATTCAGGGTGGTTTTCCCTTGTTTAATTGATTATGGTCATCTGGGTATAGAATTCCTATTATAATTTCTTTGTTTTCCATGCCTCATGTTGTTTGGATGTAGTTATATATTATATGAAATGCAGTTGATTCACATTGTGAAAGTATGACCAGGGGGAATTGACTGTCATAGGTTCCCTAGGTAGGGTCTTTTGTGTATTATTGTTGTTATGTTTACCAAGAGGTATTGACTATGAGATATGTCGGGTGGTCATAGACCAGAGATGTTAGACTATGAGATCTACCTAGAGGGTCGTTATTAAATGAATGTTGGACCCTAGGGCATTGACTATGAGAGCTTCTAGGTGGCCACTATATTTTATTGATTCTATGCAGACCAAGGGGTATTGACTGTGAGAGTTTCCTAGGTGGTTGTTTGCAAATTATTGATGATATGTTAAACCAGAGGGGTTAGACTGTGAGAACTTTCCCAGAGGGTTGCTTATGAATAATTGAATGATTGTTACGAGTCTTCCAAGCCAAAGCAAAATCTTGGACTCAGTCTTACTAGATTGTTAGATGGTCTTCTGAGACATCTATTTTGCTTTTACACAGGGGATACAGATCTTAGGCTAGATCTTGGGAATTCATTATTCAACAATTTGAATAATTAATAAATGAAAAATTAATGTAATTGAAAACTGTAGGATTGTTTAATTTTGAATACTTCTTAGTTTATTACTTCATTTTGCATATTTCCTGCTATATATATTCACTAATAGTGAGGCATAGATATTTTGGTGGTTGCCTACTGGGATTCAACTCACACCTTTTTTGGGCCATGATTTTGGGCCCAAACAGATTTTATGGTTGCAGGTATAGATAAGGGAAAGCACCCTTCTTCATTAGGTACTTGATTTTCGTTGGATTGGAGAGCATGGGACCAAGCTGAGCCTTGTGATGCTGTTGGAGTTTACTATTTTATGTACTTTGGTTTCAGTATTGTATTTCCAGCATTGTGACTTGTTTGGATATTTTCTTAGATACATGTGACATGCATCATTAATTTATATATATATATATATTCTACAATTGTTTATACTTTCAGTCTTCCACTGTTTACTTTTGTTGTATGGAATTACTGTTATATTACTGTTTATTATTTTTTTCCACTGTGTTACTCTACCAATGAGGGCATAGTTTCCCTACTATCATACCCAAGGATCTCACTGCTAGTCGGCAGCCTCTAGTGTTCGGGGAAATGCACTTGAGGCCATGTGACCAATCAGGTATGGGGCACCTTGGGGCGGTACCTAGAACCGAGATGTTACAAGATGGTTGGAAAATTCATTCACATAGAAAATACTAGAAAAATATATTTTTTACAATTTTGTAAGGAAATTCAAAAATGTATCATTTAGAAAAGGTTGAAAATATTCCTTCTAAATTTATGTAAATAAACTAAATACTGATATAAAAAAACTTAATAAATCATTGAATTAAATATAAGGACATCTATAAAACAAATTAAAGAATATGGAAATTGATAAAAAAATATTCCCAACCATAAAGAAGAGATATGGTCGGTTCGACTTACAAACATACTTTCAGTTAAGTTGTAAAATGAAGGTAAATGAAATGATAAGAAGACATGTAAACCCAAAAAATAAAAAAATGATAAGAAAATATATGGGATTTTATATATAAATAAAATTCAATTTCCACAATTAGGTACTTAAACATAAATAATTTCAAAATCAAAGTGAGATTGGGTAAGAAACCCTTACCTCAAACTTCCACTTGGTCAGACACATTATAACTCTATATAATAAATTTAGGTTTATCATTAATTTACATGATAACATTATTTATTTATTTTAATTAATATAGTTTAGTTATCATTCATTGTTACCCATATATTAATTTTTTATTGTTAAAATTAATATTTGGGTGTCAACTATTCTATTTTCCTACGCAAGCTTCGGATTAGAAATTCAAGTCCTTATTATTTTTTCATGGTTTTATCACATTCAAAATGTTCATGGTGGTGTAATGTATATTTTTATACAACTATATATTACCAAGGTAATTTTATGGAAATCATGGTAACAGTTTTCATGGAACACAAAAAAAATTTTTAATTTTGATAGTAAAAAAGAATTGATTTTTTTATGAATATACTTATATATATTACCATTACATAATTATTAATACATATTTAATTAATAATTATTATATAATATTACTATTATTTTAGTTTTCTTATCCATTAATGGTGTAAACATTATAACATCATTCATGTGGGTGGTAAAATCGACCTAAATAATACCATGTTATAACAACAGAATGAGTTATAACATGTTATTTTATAGTAAAAATATAACTTTTAAAGATGATTAATGATTTAAAAAATATTTTATTAAAGTTATAAACTATATTTAAGATAATTTTGATGATAAATATATATAAAAATTATTAAGGAAAATATAACACTTACATTGAATACTTGAATCTTTACTTAGTGACCCTATTAGAAACAAGGGGTTTGGGAATCCTTGGGTCCAAAAGTTCACAAAAATGAGATAGTATTGTGAGGGAGATAATTTGGGTAGGGATTCAATATAATTTTTAAGGAAATTTGTGGGTTTAGGTGAGTTGGGTAGGGGTCCTTTTAGAAATGATAAGGGGTGAAATTTTCATAAATACTCATTTATTATGATAAAAGGAATGTCATTTTCATGGAAGGTTAATAAAAATTAAAATTAGTGAGGAAAAGATAATTAGATGTTAATAAACCCCTCATGCACTAATTTAGAGATAATTTTTTGTGATATTTTCTTAACTTATCCCTAAATTTAACCTTTTTAACATTTTTTTAACCATTATCATGGTGACTAAATTTACCTAGGTAACTTATTATTATGACCAAAAATGATATTGAACTTATTAAAAATCTATATATGCTTATTCAAAATATGAAAACCATTTCCATATTCAATTTCCAAGGTGACAAAAAATAGTTTTAATATAATTATGCATATTAAAATAAAAACAATGGTTTAGAACATGTATTTTTAATCATAAAAATGAATTTATTCATATTACTTAATAAGAATAATTCATTTCATAAAAATTCATAATTAAAATATGATAAATTTAAATTCTAAATAAAAACCTATATAATATAAAATAAAATAATTTTTTTAAATAATTTATTTAGAAATGAATAGTTTAATTGGTACTCCTTGTAGTTACTTAATTATTTCTTAAATTTTACTAACTGATTTCACTAATAATTCCTTGAATTTAATCAATACATTTTATCAATATCATTCTTAAAAAGTAATATATTTAAAAAATACATAATTCATAAAACTGGTTTTGTTAAAAGTAATGGTATTTTCCTATGTGAATTGAAACCCTTTTATTTAACAAAATAATTTACTTTGAAAATTATATTTTATTTAAATATCTTGTAATGTATTTCACCTTATATTTTAATAAGGAATTTTTCAAATTTGTTTGGTGTTGTTTGAATCATAAGCTATCAAACACAATAGATTTATTTAAAGGTAAATACATACTAAAATCATAGAGTGTTGGATAATGAGTATGGTTATTGGAAAGTGTTATGAGGCAGTTTATGTAGTGATGGTTTTGATTAGTGTGGGGTGGAATTATAGATTCTTAGTGGCATGGAATATGGTTGAAAATAAATGAAAATGATAGTAGGTAATGGTCTAGGATTTTTAATGATGGTATGATGAAAGAAAAATGGTAACGGTTGGGATTGTTGAGGTTAATTAATATTAAAGTCTAGATCAAATAATTATTAGTGAGTGGCTTGAAGAAAGATGTTGTTTAATGAATGGGTTGAAATTAAATATGGTTAGTTGAATGTAATGTGGATGGTAATTATGAATTTAGAATTTAAATATGATAAATAAAATGAGAAGATGGAAAAATATTTTTATGGTTATATTATGTTATTTTTTAGGGTTGGTTTGTGGAATAGTGATTGTAGTGTTTTTTAGAGAGTGTTAGTAATGATGTGGTGTTTTTGTGGCTGTTAATAGTGATAGTTTAGTGTAAATCTTTAGGTTAGTCTTTGTGGATATCTGATATCATATGTTTTCTTGATATTTATTAAGAACCACCACATGAGTCAAGTAACCTAGCTAAATCCCATGTGAGGATATGGATTATATGTTTTTCCCCAACATCCAGGTTGTATAGGAAATAGGTGGATAACTACACCTTCTTCACTACTCCCCTTCATACATGGTACAAGATGTGATGGATCATGGTAGTTATATATATATATATACAGTCTATAATGGATTTAGGTTTTGTTTTATATATATATATTGGATGAACTAGTTATGCTGTTTTGGAGTGGATACGTGGTGGGGGCATTCATGGTAAGAGGAGGAAATGAGGTTAATGTTCTTCTTATTCACAGTGCCCTAATATGTTGAGGATGTGGTGTGCAGTTGAGTTATGGATATGTATTGTGGTATATGATATGTGGTTTTGATATGTGGTTATATATATTTGTGGATATATTATTATGTGGTTATATAGAAAGGGTTGAAAATATGGAATATGCCATTAGGGGGTGAGAGTGGCCAGATTAGCACTACAGTGGTTGTGGGGTACCTTCTTGAAATATATTCTTATGATGTTATCTTACTATACTTGTATTTGATATTGAGTGAGTGAGTCTTAGTGAGGTTGGTTAATTATTGACCTGGAATAGGTGAATTTTGATTATTTTGTCTGTTCAAAAAGACATTAGTATTCTTCTTTCATATTTTTATAAGAGATTTTGGGGAGCATCCTATATAGTATACATATAAGATCACCCTTATATATATATATCAGTTTTACAGGTTTATATGAGGGAGTTAGTGACCAAGCTAGACATTACTAGCTTGAGTTTAGGATTGGTTATCATAGTCATTACCATAAGAGTTGTGTTATAGAATTTTATTTTGGAGAACTTGTTTATGTATAACATTTATATGAATTATAGATTGGTTATTATTTTATATTATATATATTTTATTTGTGTTTTATCTTTGGTCTAAGGATTAATAAGGGTAATTACTCTCATTAGTATGTTTTATACCATCAGTGGTAGTGGCCAACCCGTCGCAGGATTTGAGGGGTCACACTCATCTTCTTTGCTATACCAAGAGGGGTTCCTGGTGTGTGTTGTTCATAACAAGTTATATCTAAAAACACATCATAGCTACCAAAATTACAAATGGTTTTTGTGTGATTTAATCCACCACAAGTTCATTAGCTAAGTTCTTTTGTCCTTAACATCGATATCAAGAATAGAACATGGATAATGTCAATCCCATATAACTTATTTATTTTTCACAATTCTTGAGTTGAATATATAACACCCAGATATTTTATTTTAAAAATAGTACTATGTTTGATTTCATGTACCGCACACAATATCGAGCTTAAAATGAACTTCTATATACTATTAAAATATTATTATTTAAATATGTTCTTTATAACCTAGTCCTTGAATTGTAGGGTATGAATAGGAGTAACCACATTATTAAATATATGTATATAATCTTTCCTTAATTAAACTTTACTAATTAATTCCTAGGAAATAATTACTCTATTTTTTTAATAAAATATTGAAGGATATATTTTTAGAAAATTAATTTATGTAATTTTATCAAAGTAAATTAATTTAATTGTTATATATGAATGATTTAAATGAAATTTATAGATAAAATATTTAATAAAATTTACATTCATTTAATGGTTGATTTTATAAAATTAATTATTATAAATTCATTTAATACTGTAAAAATACATTTTCTTCAAAAATGGTTATTATTGTATTTTGTGCATGGATATTAGGATTAATTTATAAAACTTTTATAAATTTTATTTGACAACATATAAATATTTTTTTAAATAATCTTTTCAAAATAATATTAAGATAATTCTTTAGTATTTTTATGAAAAGATTTATTTTGGATAAATAGTGAAAATGCTGATTTTGCAAACAAACCATCATTTATTATATTTTATCAAAGTAATATTGATGTTACATTTGGTTTTGAATTTGTTTTAAAGTTTTATAAGTTTAATTTTATTAAAAATAATTCAACTAATTATATGATGATCAATATTTTTCATTATTTTGGTATAAAAACAATTTTAAGCTAAAAAGAGTATTTTTCTAAAAATGGTTTTCATTTCATTTTGTAAACTTATATTTAAATTGATTTATAACACTTAGAAAAACTAATTATTATAAAATGGATTAAATATTTGGAATAATCCTATTTAATTTATGTAATAAGTTCCATTCCATTTTCATTCATAATGAATAGTATTCATGGTAAAACTTTATCCCCACAGTAAAGAATAAAATGGGTTAAACAGGGTTAAAACGATGGGATAAAGTCTAAAAATAAATCCAAAACTTAACTTAATTTAATTATATGAGTTTATTTCTACCATAATTATACTATATTTAAAAATATGGTATTTTTTACCACTTTCCTTTGATTACAGCCTTTATGTTATTTCAAGTTCAAAGTAATTACGAAATATCACTCTCTCTCACTTATTATGTTGTCATGATATGGATACAGATAAAAATTATGTATAGAGTAATATAGAATATAAATTTTATTAATAATAAACTATATTAATTATAGTGATTTATTTTCAATTTTTAGTGATGGTAAAATTACCTAGAATGTTGGTACAACACCAATGTAGCGCATGTACAAGTAGTAGAAAAATAAAATAAATGGTTTTAAAAACATTAAAAGTAATATTATTTAGAATAATTGGGGCGTTACATGAGTTTAATGGATTATTAGAAAATATTAGTAATGTTTTAAGTATTTATATTTTAATTCTATTATTATTTTTATGCCTTTAAAGTAAAATTTTATGAATAGTCGTGAATATAAAATTAAATGATATTTAATATTTAAATATTATTTTAAAATAATTATAAAATAATAAAAATACCATAATTTCTCAATTAGATGGTAAATTTTAGATCTTATCTTTAATGTTCCATTTATGTTCCACTTTTAATTTTTAAAATTACATTCATGATACTTAAAGATTGAAAGATTATGAAAATGCCATTGATTTTTTCCCTATAAAAAAGAAATTACATCAACCTTTTCAAGACACAACTTATGTCAAGTTTTATCTAAAAAAATATACCCAAATACCTATATAACGTTCCTTTAACATTTCCCTATGCCTCTTGAGTGACAATAAAGCTCTACTCTAAAGTATTTAAGCTAAATCAAAAGGGGTATATCAAAAGATGACATATAGGTCTTAACTAGTTTCTTTTAAGATAATTTATTCTACTACATCCTTCAAAACTATCATAAACATTCATATATAATAACATAAATATCTACACTATACTTAAATTTCATTATTTTTATATATAAAATATTTTCCATCACCTTTTATATCCAATGGAAAATGAACACTCCGCTTGTGCGTGCGTGTGGACTACCACTTCTACAAAGCGATGTGTCTCATTTTTCATCACTACCTCACATGGATTGTTATAATGACATATTTAATGAAAATATATGATATTTACGATATAATTATGGTTTTAAAAGATATAATATTTCTTACCCTCTTACCCTTTCATCTGTTGGATAATGATAATGTCTCTCATGAATACGTGTGGACTATCACCTTCACGAAGCGACATGATTCAATTTTCATTTACACATTTCATATATGGTTATCAAATTTTATTTAATTTATATAAATTATAATTAGGTTAGGATTAATAATCTATATATTATGTAACCATGATCTCTTTGATCATGGTCAACATACCAAAGTTGTTTTGGGATTATGAATCAAACATCCTCAACCCATCTGATATGAATTTAATTGATTTAGTAACTATATAATACATGATAATAAATGAAATAAAAGTTATTACAATAAGTTAATAAATATTATAAAGTTATTAATAAATTAAATAATTAATATAAGTTCATTATATAGGAGTTAAATAATGTTTGTGGTGAGTCATACTTGAGGTAAGGGACTTTTTTATTAAAAGTCTATTTATAATTTTTCCATCCAAATCTTTTTATTCCATGCCAAGGTTCTTTTAAATGTTAGAAAAAATGTTCTTATTTATGATTTAAAGGTTTCTAAAATTATGTTTTAACTATTTTTTAATTTCTTTAGAAAGGATTAAAAAATAATATTTTTAACGTTTTCTATATGGGTTATTTTTTATTTTTTACAAAAGTGAAAAAAGAATGTTTTTTAATGTATATAGATTGATCTCCCTTTTCAAAAATCATAACATATATTCATTATAAAGATTAATATAAAAGTTAATAAGGTTTTTAAAATAATATTATATTTCTACTCTTTTGGTAATTTTTAATTTTTAAAGTTTTTTCTAAAGAAACAAATATTTATTCTCATTTTTATAAGATAGTTGAAAGTGTTATTTCTTGTGGGATTGAATTCCAATTCAAATGATTTTTATAGTTAAATTTCAATACATATGTGTTTTATTTATTTTTTGGTTCCTGTAAATTTTATATGAATGATGGGTGATCCTGATATAGCTCTGATGATTTGTAATCTTGGTTTAGATCTCCAATGTATTGGGTAAAGTGATAGAGTTTACTAGTGATAGGTTACTCCTAAGAGATGGGATTTATCTGGTTAGGTGATTATATTGTAAGGGTTCTTATAAGTGTGAATATAAGGATATTTTTTCAAGAAACCTATATTATTTTTCAATTCTTTCAAGAGTTTTATATAAATATTTTTATTTCACAATGTTAGTAAATAAGATTATGTTTTAATAAATTTTATAACCCTTTTAAGGGTGAAATGTATGTTTTTAAAGAAATATTTTTTCATGGGTTCTCATGTATTCTAAGAAAAAATCATTATTATGATATTTCTTTAATTATTTATAATGAAGTGTTTTATTAAGAACTTTGGGAAAAAAACTATTTTCATAAGTAAATGAATATTTGAGCTCAAAGTTTATTATGAAAAAGGAAATTTTTTCTTATGGATTTCATATTTTTTTAGAAGTACTAATGGGTTACTTTCCATTTTTATCCCTTATTAGCATTTTTATTCTCATACTAAGTTTTTAAATGTTTTTAATGGGGCCTATGGATGTGTAGGAACAATAAAAATGTCTATCTTTTCACTATGGGGATTCATATTAAAATAAGAGAACATGTTTTGAATAAAATAAGTGTTTTAATTTAAGAATCATTTTTTATAGGAAAATTAGATATTTTGTATAAGTTTATAGTTTATTTTTTAAGTGTTTGATACATAATATTTTTTCCTAATTCTCTAAAACTCTAATCCAAAAAGATCAAGTGAATGTATGAAAATTAAATCCTTGATATTAAACTCATAATTACATGTTATTAAAGGAACAAGTCCTTTTAGTTGGTATCAGAGAAAGGATTTAGAAAACTTTATAGGTTAGGATCACTTATATGATGATATTTTAAGTTTTATAGGTACCATAATGGGTTAATAATTCCAAGTTTGATCATAATTTTAAAGTAATTAATTCTCATTTGAAGTTTTATGTGATTGGAGTACCTTAGAGATATTTATTGAGTTTTAATAGATGTTTGAGGTATATTTAACCCTTCATTTTAATTTGTGAAAGGGTTATTTTAGGAATAATGATTTTATATTTTTTGTATATAAGCTGAAATGTGTTGATAACATTTAAGTTTTATATGATCTTTGATTTTGAGGTAATAATGGATAAAAGGTTTATTACATTTTGGGAATATATGTTTTATTATATATATAAGCATGGGATTTAAATGTGAATTAATGGCTAAGTGGATTAAGTTATTTTTTATTAAGTTCTCTATTTTGGGAACATTATATGATTAGGGTAAATGAAATATTAATTTTATTTGAAGAATAAATGCTGAATTATATTTTGGAAGTATATATGATTTTATTGTGGATTTATAGTGATTCAAGTTAATTATAAAAAATATTAACATATTTTAAAGATTATATGATTAGGTCATATTCATTTTCTACATGTGAATTTATTAATGATTGATTTTTTTTTTTTTTTGAGATAAATGCATATTTTATCTTAGAATAATATGTGATCAAATATTCCTAGTATTTGGGTTAAATTTTGGTTAATCTCAAAAGACATGAGGAATATCTTATTATCCTTTTTTGGAAATTTTGATATGTTCAAAGTTAATTTTAGTGATTCTATCATTAAAAAATCAATTTTAATATTCATTTCCTAGAGTAAAATATGAAATATAAGTGTAAAATGATCGAAGGACAAACTAAGGATGAAATTACACTTATAAACTGGAAAGAAATCAAGTGCGTATATTTCCTTAAAATATTTATATCAATGTTTAAATAATTTCTCAAATCTAATGAGACATAAGTGGAAAGTAAAACACGACTATCAAGGTTCTCTTTTAGAAACTCATCTATAAGTATGAATTTTATAGAGGTACATGCATCTATAGTTTCCTTGTCTTGACCAAGATATTAAAGTTTACAATAAAATCTATATCTAATTTTATTATTATGTTATGATAAAATAATTTTGAGAGAATCAAATTAAAATTTCAAGGAATAAATTTATTTAAGGGGATAATGTAAAACTATGATACTTTAGTTCAAAAATAATATTATATTCAATGGTGTGTACCATATGAAATACTGATCTTGAAATGAATTGTGATATATTATAAAAATATTATTATTTAAATATGATCATTATAACTTAGTCGTTGAATTGGTGGGTATAAATATGATTAATCACATTATGAAATACATGTAGAGAATTTTTCCTTAAAACAAATGTACTAATTAAATCCTAGGAAATAAGAACTCAATTTTTTAAATAAAATATTAAAGGTGATATTTTTCAAAAAACTGATTTATGAATTTTTTTCAAAGTAAATTAAGTTAATCACTATAGATTAGTTATTTGAATGAAATTTATAGATAAAATCTTTAATATAATTATAATTCATATAATTTTGGAAACTATATAAATAATAATTATAAATTTATTTTATACTTTAAAAATACATTTTCATTATAAATCGTTATTATTACATTTAGTGGGATAATATTATGATTAATTTTTTCCAATTTTATGAATTTTATTTTATAAAATTGAAATAACTTTTGAAATCATAATTTAAAAATAATATTAATATTATTCTTTGAGAATTTTTAGAAAAGGTTGAGTTTTGGGTGAATAGTGAAAAATACTGATTTTGTAAAAAAATGTCATTTCATATTTTATGTTAAAGTAATTTCAATCATCCATTTGGTTTTGGATTTTTTTAAAGTAATATAATTTTCAGTTTATTCAAATTAATTCAAATAATTCTATGGGAATCAGCATTATGCATGATTTGTTATGAAATCAATTTTATGCTTAAAATAGGTATCTTTCTAAAAAATTGTTTTTCATTGCATTTTGAGAACTTATATTAAAATTAATTTCAAAAACATCTATAAATTAAATTTTAGAAAATTTATTTCATATTTGGAATTATACTATTCAAATTATGTAATAATTTTCATGTCAATTTTAGTCATAATGAATAGTAACTGTGGTAAAAGTTTATCACTGCGATAAAGGGTAAAATGGGATAAATAAGGTTAAAACTATGAGATAAGGTCAATAAAACACTTGGATTTATTTTATTATATGATTTCATTTTGACTATAATCATCCTAAATTATAAATTATTTCATTTATGTGCCAATTTTTTCTGATTGAAACCTTTATATTATTTTAAGTTAAGTGTAATTACAAAATACCACTCCCTCTCACTTATTATGTTTTCATGGCATGGATATTGATAAAAAATTATATATTAAAGAATATATATGATAAATTTTATGAATAATAAAGTATATTAATGATGATAATTTATTTTGAATTTTTAGTGATGATATAATTACCAAGAATGTTTACACAACGTCAATGCCACACTTTTAAAACTAGTAGAAAAACCAAGTGAATTATTTTAAAAACATTCGAAGTAATTTTATTTTTATGAATTATGGTGTTAAATGAATTTAATAGAAAATTATAATGGATTATTCATGTTTTAAGTAGTTATATTTTCATTCCATTATTATCTTCATGCCTTTAAATTTAAATTTTTTAATTAGTCTTGAAAATATCCTTAAATGATATTTAGTGTTTAAAAATTATTTTAAAATAATTAAAATATAATAAAAATACTATAATTAATAAATTTGATGGGAAATTTTAAATCTTATATTGAATTTTCCATGTACATTCCACTTTTAATTTTTAAAATTACATTCACGGTCCTAAAATATTGAAAATGTAAAAATTCCATTGATTGTTACCTATAGAATGGGACACACTTAAACCATTTCAAAAAAAACCATGTTCAGTTTTCAATAAAAACAGCTAAAATCACTCTATCAAATTCCTTTCCATTTCACTAATCCCATAGATTTACCATAAACCTCTCCTACAAAGGCCTTAATCTCAATCAAAAATATATTCCAAAATAGGAGGTATAAATCTTAACCGATTTATTTTAAATTTATTTAATCTTCAACCTCCTTAAAACTTATCATAACCATTATGATATAATAACATCATTATATATAATATACTTAAATTTTATTATGTTTTTGGTAAAACCATTTTCCATCACCTTTTCCATCCAATGGAAAAATGAACACTCTATTTATGCATATGTGTGGACTACCACCTTCATGAAGCAATGTGTTTCATTTCTCATCACCACCTCACATTTATAGTTATTAAAATGGATTTAATGAAAATATAGGATATTTATGAAATAATTATAGTTATCTAAATATAATATATTGTTTACCTTCATACCCTTTTTTTGATAGAAAACGATAATGTTGTTCGTGCGTACGTGTGGACTACCACCTCCACGAAGTGATGTGATTCATATTTCATTTCCAATTTTAATGGAAGGTTTTAAAATTATATTAATATAAAAAAAATATAATTATTTCATGATTAATATTATAGATATGATGTAACCATGACCCTTTTTACCATGTTTAACCTACCAAAGTTGTTTTAGGGTTATGAATCGAACGTCCTCAAAACAAATCTTAATTGATTTATTATCTATAAGTAACTAATTAATATAAGTTTATTATAAAAGAGTTAAAGAATGTGTGTAGTGATTTGGGCTCAAGTTAAGGTATATTATTCTAAAAATATTATTTTAAAGATTTCTTTCCAACTCTTTTTCTTCAATGTTGAGGTTATTTTAAATGTTTCAAGAATATTATAATTTATGCTTTAAATATTTTTAAATATCATTTTAGACTATTTTTTACTTTATTTATAGAATATTAAAGAGGAAACTTTTCAAAAAAATCATATGGTTTAATTTTTAATTTTTACCAAAGTGAAAAAAAATTCTTTATTTATCATACACAAATTGATCACCCATTTCTTCCATCATAGACATTATTTATTATCAAGCATACTCTAAAAGTTAACATGGATTTTCAAAGAAGATTTTATTCCCTCTCTTATAGGAATTTTTAGTTTTGAAAATTATTTCTAAGGAAATGGAGATTTATTCTGATTTTTATAATATAATTGAAAGTGTTTTTTTTATGGACTTGAATTCAATTTCAAAATATTTTCATGTTTAAAGTTAAAGATATATGATTTTTATTCAATTCATGGTTCTTGAAAATTTTATATGAATGATGGGTGAGCCCTATATTACTCTGATGATGGGTGATACTTATATAGCTCTCTAATGTATTTTGTAAAGCAATAGAGTTTACCGATGATGGGTTACTCTTAATATATATGGGAATTATCAGATTAGGTGAGTCTATTGTAAGGGTTATTATAATGGTAAATTAAGGATAATTTCCCAAGGAAACTACATGAATTTTCTATAATTTAAAAATATTTTTTATGTAAATTTTTTAATTTCATAATCTAATCAAATAATATTATGTTTTAATAAATATTATAACCCTTTTAAGGGTGAAATGTGTGTTTTTCAAGAAAATATTTTTCATGGGTTCTCATGTTTTCTAAAAAAGACCATAGTTAGGATTTTACCTTCATTGTTGCTTATGAAATGTATTATAACGGTATTTTGGAAATAAATTTTATTTTATAAGTGAGTAAACAAATATTTGAGCTCAAATTTTATAATTAAAGGGGGAAATTTCTTATGGGTTTCATAGTTTTTAAATTGGACTAACGGTTTCCTTTCCATTTTATATCACTTACTGAGATTTTTTTTTCTAATCCAATGTTTTCAAATGTTTATAGAATGTCCTAAGTATGATTAGGAATTATAGAAAAGTTTATTTTTTACTATAGGGATTCATCTTAAAATAAGAGAATGTGTTTTAAATAAAACAGTAGTTTAAATTTAAGAATTCTATTTTGAAGAAAATATATATATATATAGTGTAAGTGTCCACTTTTTTTGTGATGATTTTATAAGTAATTTTTTTTCCAAATTCTCTCAAATTCTAAACCTAAAAGATCATATGAATGTAATAAAATTAAATCCTTTCTATTAAACTCATAATTATGTATATTTAAATACATGGGTCCTTATAGTTTGTATTGGAGTAAGGGTTTAGATAACTTTAGAGGTTAATATTATTCGGTTGAGGATATTTTAAGAATTTTAGGTACCATAATGGGTTAATAAGTTCAAGTTTGATCAAAATTTTAACATAATTAATAATCTTATGTATCTTTTTGTGATGGGATTACCTTGGAGACATTTATTGATTTTTAATAGATTTTTTAGTTATATTTAACTCTTAAGTTTAACTTGTGAAAAGGTTATTTGGTGGAAAATGATTTTATATTTTGTGTACATAATTTTATAGGTATTGATAAACTTTAGAGTTAATATGATCTTTTATATTCAGGTAATTATAGATAAAATGGATATTACATTTTGAGAACATATGTTTTATCATATAGATAACCATGGGATCCAAAAGTGAATTGATAAAAAAGTGATTAAATTTATTTTTGATAAAGTTCACTATTTTGGGAATATTATATGATTAAGGTAAATGAAAATATTAATTTTATTTTAGGATAAAGGTTGAATTATCTTTTTTAATAATATATTATTTTATTGTGTATTTATAGTGATTTGGGTTATTTATAGAAAATATTAATATATTTTTTAGATTATATGGTTAGGGCATATAAATTTTTAGTATGTAACTTTATAAGTAATTGATATTATTTTGAAATAAGTGATAAGTTGATCTTGGAAAAATATGTGATCAAATATTCATTATATTTGGGTTTCAATTTTTTCTTGAAATATTTTGAAAAGTTTTAAAAATGATTTAAGTTGAGCTTTGGGTGTTATTTTTTGAGTATTTAGAGGTTAATGCAGTATTTCTTAATATTGTATATTATCTTAACCTATGTTAACCATTTTGGTTATGTCTAATGTCTAAATATAATCGAAATAAATTTTTATACCTTTGTGATTCTTGTGATCATTTAATAGTTAATTTAGGTGCTTCTTGTAGGAAAAATTTATTTTGAATATTCATTACTTGGAGTAAAATATATAATAGAAGTGAAAATGAATCAAGGGAAAAAAGGATGAATTATGCTTATGAAGTGAAATAAAATCAAGTGTGTATATTTCCTTAAAAAATTATCTATATGGTAAAATAATTTCTAAAATATAATGAGTCTTATGTAGAAAGTATTAATCAAATGTCAAGGTACACATTTAGAAACTCATCTGTAAGTATGAGTTTTGTAGAGGTGTATGCATTTATAGTTTCTTGGCCTAGAACAAGAAATTAAAGTTCATGATAAAATCTATATCTGAATTTACTCAAATAAAAATTGGGAGGATACAATTTCTTTAAGGGGGTAGAATTTAACACCCTGATATTTTAGTTTAAAAATAATACTATATTCGATTTTGTGTACCACACATAATATTGAGCTTAAAATGAATTGTGATATATTATTAAATGTTATTATGTAATTATGATCATTATAATCTAGTCATTGAATTGGTAGGTATGAAATGTAGTAATAACATTATGAAATACATGGAGATAAGTTTTCCTTAATAAAAATGTACTTATTAATTCATAGGAAATAAGAACATGATTTACTAAATAAAATATTAAAGGAGATATTTTTCAAAAAAAACTCATTTATGTGTTTTTAGGAACTTAAATTAAGTTAATCACTATAAATTAATGAATTTAAAGAAATATATAGTCCAAATTTTTAATAAAATTAACATTTTTCTAATGGTGGTTCCTATATAAGGAATGAGAATAAATTCATTTTATACTTTAAAAATATATTTTCCTTAAAAATGGTTATTATTACATTTTATCCACAAAAATTATGATTAATTTCTGCTACTTTTAAAAAAATTATTTATTAAAATGTACATAATTTTTTAAATATTATTTTCAAAATAATCTTATCATAATTATTTAGTATTTTTTTTTAAAAAAATTTATTTTTGGGTGAATAGTAAAAAATAATGATTTTCAAAAAAAATGCCATTTCTAATATTTTATCAAATTAATTTCAACGTTCCATTTGATTTTGAATTTGTTTTAAAGTCACATAAGTTTAATTTTATTATATATAATTCAACTAATACTATTTTAAGCAATATTATACACGGTTTTGGTAAAAAAATAATTTTATTCTTAAAATGGGTATTTTTCTAAAAAACAGTTTTCCATTGAATTTTTTGAACTTATATTAAAATTAATTTCTACAAAATCTGGGGATTAAATATTATAAAATTGATTCCATATTTTTAATTATCCAATTGAAATTATTTAATAATTTCCAATTTATTTTTATTCATAATTAATAGTAACCACGGTAAAATTTTATCACCATGATAAAAGGTAAATGGGTTAAATGAGGTTAAAATAATGGGATAAGATCTAAAAAACAATACAAAACTTTCTTTAATTTAATTTAATGTGTTTATTTTGACAAAAAATCATACTAACTTTTAAAATATGTCATTTTAGCGCTAATTTCCTTTAATTAAAACCTTTATATTAATTTATGTTAAAAGTAATTACAAAATGTCACTCTCTCTCACTTATTATGTTGTCATGATATGAATATAGATAAAAATTATAAATGAATGAATATAGATGATATATTTTATGAATAATAAATTATATTAGTTATAATAATTTATTTTTATTTTTTATTGATGTTATAACTACCTATAATGTTTACCCAATATTGATGTAGTACTTGTGCAAGTAATAGAAAAATCAAGTACATGATTTTAAAAACATAAAAAATAATATTATTTGAATTAATTATGGGTTTTTATGAATTTAATGGGTAATTATAAATTATTTTTTATTTTTTTAGTGTTTATATTCTAATTTTATTATTATCTTGATGCTTTTAAATTCAAATTTTGTGAATAGTCCTGAAAATGACCTTAAATGATATTTAATGTCTAAAAATTATTTTTAAAATAATTATAAAATCATAAAAAACTATCATTACTCAATTATATGGGAAATTTTTTATCAAAACATTAATTTTCTATTTATGTTCCACTTTACATTTCTAAAATTATATTCATGACCCTGAAAGATTGAAAAATTGTTAAAATACAATTATTTTTTGCCTATGAAAAGGGATTTGCTTAAACCTTTTCAAAAACCAACTCATGTTCATTTTTAACTCCAAATTATGCCCAAATATATCTCTAAAATCCCTTTCTAATGTCTCTATTCCCCTGTAATGACCCTAAACCTCTCCTCCAAAGGCCTTAAGCTCTATGGAAAGGGGGGTATCAAAAGAGGAGGTATAAGTCATTATTGATTTCTTTTATTATTATTTATTCTTATACCTACATAAAACATATAATAAAAATTATGATATAATTAAATAATTATTTAAAATATGATAAAATTTTATAATGTTTATGGTAAAACCATTTTCTATCACCTTCTCCATCCAATTGAAAATGAACACTCTGAACGTGTGTACGTGTGGACTGCCACCTCCACGAAGCGATGTGTTTAATTTTTCATGATTTCCTCACATGGATAATTTTAATGATTTATTTAATTAAAATATATGATAATTATAACCTAATTATTTTTATATAAATATAATATATTAATTTCCCATTTACCCTTCCATTCATTGTAAAATTATAGTGTCACATGTGCATATGTGTGGACTACCACCTCTACAAAGAAATTTGAATTGTTTTTAATTTAAACCTTGTATGAATTGTTATAAAATTTTATTTAATTTATAAAAATTATAATTATTTCATGATTAATATTTTTTATATTGTTTAACCATGACCCCTTTGACCATGGTCAACCTACCAAAGTTGTTTTGTGATTATGAATCAAATATACTCAAATCGTCTGACATGAACTTAATCGATTTAGAAACTATATAATACATGGTAATAAATAAAATAAAAGGAATTATAATAATTAAATAAACCTTAAAAGGTTATTAATAAAGTAAATAATTAATATAATTTTGTTGTAGAGTATTTAAATAATGTTTGTGGTGGGTTAGACTTGAGGTAGGGGCTTTTTTAAAATCTTTTTTCTAGTTTTCCTTCAAAATATTTTTATTCCATGTCAATGTTCTTTTAAAATTTTTAAGAATGTTGTTATTTATACTCATAAAGTTTTTAAATTTCATTTTTAATAATTTTTTATTCATTTACAAAGGATTAAAAGGGAATTTTTTCAATATTATCCATATGGATTATTTTTTATTTTTTAAAAAAGTGAAAAAAAAATTAACATATAAAACTTGACTACCCTTTCCCCAAAAATATATATTACTAATTATTAATATTACTCTATAAGTTCACTTAGTTTTTAAAATAACATTCTATTCCCACTCTTCTATTAATTTTAAATTTTAAAATATTTTTCTAAGTGAACAAAAAAAATTCTCATTTTTATGAGATAACTGAATCTGTTATTACTAATTATATTGAATGAAAATTCAAATGATTTTTATAATTAAAGTTAAAGAGATATGTGTTTTATTTATACTATGGTTGTTATATATTTTATATTAATGTTTTTTTATACTGATATAGCTCCGATGAGGAGTGATCCTGATATAGATCTCCAATGCATTGGGTAAATTGATGGAGTTTACCAGTGATAGGTTACTCCTAAGAGATATGGGAATTATTCAATTAGGTGATTCCATTGTAAGGGTTCCTGCAAGGATTAATGTAAGCATAATTTCCCAAGGATCCTACATTAATTTATAATACATTTAAAATAGTTTTTATGGAAATATTTTTATTTAAAAAGGTATGAAAACATGATTTGGTTTTAAGAAAGTTTACGACCCTTTTAAGAGTGAATGGTATGTTTTTAAAAGAAAGGTTTATTCATGGGTTATCATGTTTTCTAATAAACCCTAATGATTATTATTTTTCTTTAATTATTTCTTATGAACTATTTTATAAAAAACTTTGCTCAATAAATATGATTTCATAAGTAATTAAACAAAATATTTGAGCTCAAATTTTATTATAAAAAGGGAAAGAATATCTTATGAATTTCATAGTTTTTCAAATAGAATAATAGGTTCATTTCCTTTCTATATACCTTACTAAAATTTGTGTGTTCATCCCATGTTTTTAAATAATTTTCATAGGTCCTAAAGATGAGTAAAATCTATAACAAGGTTTTTCTTTCTAATATAGTGATTCATCTTAAAAAAGAACATGTTTTGATAAAAAAAGAGTTTAAATTTAAAAATCTCATATTTGTAGAAAAAAATGGATATTTATTGGAAGTAACTACTTTTTTAGGGGTTTAATATGTAAGATTTTTTCCTAATTATCTAAAACTTTAAAACCTAAAAGTTCATGGGAATGAATAAAATTTAATCCTTGCTATTAAACTCATGATTATGGGTTGTTAAAGGCATGGGTCCTTATTGAATAAATCTTATATAATTACATTACATGTAATTATCTTAGCATGGACAACAACTTATTTAATTTAGAGTCATTATTTCAAACCCATCATATGGGTGAACACATGATATTTTGGTTAATCAAATCCATTTTCTTGATTATAGTCAAAACCATTTACCTCCTATGAAGCTAATTTATCAACTGACATTAGATAAGTATCAAAGTTTGAAACCTCAAAAGTAGGTAACATTTTGAAAAATTAAAGTTGAAGGATCCATATCCATTGTTAACTTAATTAAAAAATGAAACAAATATTTCAATATATGTTGTGTTGTTTAAGTAGTCCAATATTAAGACAAGTTCACCATTTTATATCCAGTGAGTAATCAGTTGTATCTATATAAAAGTGAACATACTCACACCAAGAGGACCAATTATTATATGTTCAATTATGAGAGCGGGGGTGAATTAGTGTTGGTGGATTTAAAACTTTTTATCTCTTTCTTTCTTACCTATGTTATTGGTTAAGTGAGTGGATCTATTGTTCTATATTTTGAAATTAGTTTTTCTGAAAACACATTCAAATGTGCACACACAAGGGGAGCAACATATTGACAAGGTTCTCCTTTCAAAATAAAGGGTTAACACTTTGTGTGAACTTGAACTCACTGAGATCACATGACCTAATAGTATCAACCTATAAGTATAATGATCAGGGAATATCCTAAACTCTTTTTACAAGTCTCCCAAATATATTTTATAAATCTCATACTATAGTGCATCCCATAATTTTAAATGATCTGAAATGTTGTAAACAACCAAATATTCCTTCCCCAATTTTTACTACTTTCATGTTATTAATATACTGATTTTATAATAATTGATTCCCTATTTAAACCATAATTACATTATTTATAACAATTTTTTCACTTTATTAAATTTTGAGGATCTTTTCAATTTATAGTTTTATAGAATTTGATAAAAAATTATATAATAAAGTGTATATTTCCACACAGTTTCTATTTTTTCCACAAAACAAGTTTATAAATTTACACTTGCTATATTCAAGATAACTCTCATATCTAGAACTATAACTTTATTAAAATTTATAATAATTCTTAATCTTTGTGAAAAATCATTTGAAAACATGGTATGAGAAAAATAAATCTTACTAAGGGATATGAAAATAAATTAATCTCGTTAGTCTAGTGAAAAACATGAAAACCCATGAATTTGTTTAACTTTTTCATATTAAAACATTAAGAGCATAAATAAAACATTTACATAAATTAAAATAAATATTTTTATATATAAAACCCCTAAAATACATAACAAATAATAGGAAAAACGATCAAGGAATACTAAGTCATGTGGGAACTGAAGAAAAAATTTCTTTGAAAAACAAATCTTTCATTGTTAGAAGTTCATAACCTTTCTTTACCTTATGAAATAAAAAATATTTCCTTAAAAAACATTTGTTTCAATCATAATATAGGTTTATTGGTGCATCATATTCATAATTCATGTTCACTCATGTTTAACCCATGTTAGAATAACTAAAGCCCAATAAATTGCTTACAAGTAACCTATAAGGTCATCTCCCTCATTTTTCACTTTTGAATACTATTCATTACCCAATGTATTGGAGATATATATCAAGATCACCCATCTTCATGAGCTATATCAAGATCATAAGTCGTCATATACAATTATCCAGTACCATATTATGAAGAAAAAATTTATAATATTTCAAATTTTCATCATAAACCCTAGAAAAACTCATTTTAACCTAGAGGAAAAATACTTTCAGTTATCTCATAAAGATGAGAAAAAAATTTGTTTCCTTATAAAAAAATTAAAATTTAAAAATTCCCAAAATATTGATAAATTTTTTTTCTATTAAAATAACCACGTAAACTTTTAAAGTAATCTTGATAATGGATAACATCTATGATGTAAAGAAAAAAAGTCAAACTATCTATGTTTATAAAACATTCTTTTTTTACTTGTGTAAAAAAGTTTAAATTAACCCCTATGAAAAATGTTTAAAAATTTACATTTTTAAAAATTTATAGATAAATTCAAAATTATTTGAAAAATAAATTTAACATATTTTTATTTATAAATAATAATATTCTTGAGACTTTTTAAAGATCATGGACATGGAAGAAAAATATCTAAAAATAACACTTTAAGATATGGTTTAATGAAAAAAAACCTTACGAATTTTGTAACTTTTTATATAAAAGGATATTGAATAAGAGAATGTGAATTAGATTTTTAACCACTTTAATTTTATTACATTAATGATAAAATACATGTATATGTCATTTCATTCTCCATATAAAAGAAAACATGTGGTGAAAATGGCATAAATCTCAACAAAAGAAAATTAAGATGAGAAATATCTTACCTTAAGTCTTATCTAGCGTTATAAATTCTATAAATCCTGAATAATAAAATTATATTAGATTTATACTTTATTAATAAACATTTTAATGTTCATTTAATCATTATTATAATTTTTATTTCATTTATTACCATGTTTTATTTAGTTACTAAAATGGTTAATTCACATTGGATGTTTTGAGGTTGTTCAATTTATAACCTCAAAAACACAATGATGAATTTACCATGGTCAAAGGGGTTATGGTTAAATTATCTAAATAATATTAAATAATTTATATTTATTATATTTATACAATAGATAAACTTTTAAAACCAACCATGTAAGGTGTTTTTTAAAAATTAACCATGTTGTTTCATGGAGACGGTAGTCTGTACGTATGCATGAACGACGTTTTCATTTTCTTCTAACAGTTGGGAAAGAAATAAAGTAGATAATATTTTACCTTTAAATAATTATAAATATTTATAAATGTTACATTTATTTATCATTTCCAAATTAATGACCATTTATAATTTGAAAATTAAAAATTAAACACATCGCTTTGTGGTGGTGGTATTCCACTCATACACACGAGAAATGTTATCAATTTCAAATGGATATAATGTGTAATAACGTAGTTAATATATTTATTTTAAAGAATCATAATTATGAAATAAATATCATATATATTTAGTTTTTCCATCATTTTAACAATCTATATGATCTGATGATAAAAAATGAAACATGTCGCTTCATGGAGGTGGCAGTGCACACATACGCATAAGTGATGTTTTCATTTTCCATAAGATAGGAAATTATATGAAAAAGGGTCGCACCATAATCATAATAAAATTTAATTATATGGAAGAAACTTATTTTATTATTTCAGTATGGTTGATTAATATTTTAAGGAGGTATAGAAGAAATAAACTAGAAATAGATCAGTTGGGACATATACCTTCTCCTTTGTTATCTTTATTTAGATTACACCTTAATAATTCTAGGATTAGTAGTTTAAGAATAATAGGACCACTATAATGTGGGTAGGGATGTTGGAGATAGTTTTAGGTACGTCTTTTAAGAACTAAATTCTCAAAAGGTGTGAGTAAGGGATAAGTAAGGGAAGTGGCACACTTGTAATTTTTTTAAACTTTTAAATATTATAAAGTCATAATCAGGGGTATGTGGATCCAAAACTATCAAATTTATAAGATAAGTTTATAAGGTTTAAAATACCATAATTAAATATTAATTAAGATAATATTGTTTTCCCATATCACTTAGTTTTTAACTTAATTAACCTGATTTACCCTTTACCACGGTGACACGTTTTTACCATGGTTATTATTCATAATGAAAAAAATGAAATAACCTAATTACTAAATTTAAAAATATTGAATCAAAATATTAAATCAATTTTTAAATATTTAATTTTTATAAGTGACATAAATTAGTTTTAATATAAATGTGTAAAATTCAATTAAAAACGATTTTTAGAAGAAAAAAAATTAGCATAAAAATGAACTTATACAAAAATAAAATATAATGTTGATTACTATGGAATTGTTTATATTATTTTTAATAAAATGGATCTTATTTTAATTTAAAAATAAATCTAAAATATAATTTAACTTTTAAATTACTTTATTTAAATAAAATAAATAACAGTTTTGAAAAAATCGGCATTTTTCGTTATTCACTCAAAAATCAATCTTTTTAGAAAAATACCCAAAAAACATCCTAAAACTATTATAAAATTATGATTTAAAAAATCATTTCATTTTTCAAACACAATTTAACAAATTAATTATAATATCCTTTCACAAAATTCAATAAAACACATTTTTTAAGAAAAAATATTTTGAAGCATAAAATGAATTTATTATTAATATTTTTTTAAAAGGTTGGGGTCGAAGCCTCGTTTATTATTAAATCAAATAAAAGACCTCTTTAACTGGGTAGAGGGATACCCATTACATAGCCCGAAGGCCTAGTGGTCATTTAGCCCATTACATGGCCCGTAGGCCCATTTTTTTGGCCCAAAGCCCATTCTGTGAATAGTACTGCTACAGTACCCGCGCTGCTACAGTACTGCACAGTACCCACAGATGCTACAGTACTCTGTCACCGCTATAGTGACTTGCCTCTACTATAGTGCCCACCATTGCTATAGTGTCGTTGCTGCTACAGTATGCAACAGTACTGCTACAATAACCTGAACCCAATGGGTTTTGAACCCCCATTTTTCATGTAGAATTAAGGGGTGCTTACCACTAAGCCAAACCCCAACTGCATAAAATGAATTTATTATCATTCCTTTCATAATAAACATAATTAAATTTATTGATTAATTAAATTTAATATATAATCTACTTATCTAAATATAATTATTTATAAATATTTATAAATTTAATCTATAAAAAAACATTGCACGCATAAAAAAACTTTTATAAAAAATATATATTTTACCATCAAAAGATTTTATCTTCATTTCCAAAAAATTTAAAATCAATTTAAGATTTATTATTCATTTTATTAAGGAAAAAAATTATACATATATTTCATAGTATGATTATTCCTATTCATACCCTTCAAACTAACAGATAGTTCATAATGGTCATAATTAAATAATAATATTTTTTTAATATATCATGGTTCTTTTAAGATCAGTGTTTTGTATATCAAATTCTATTGAAAATATTATTTAAAGAAAATAAAATCTAAAGTATCAGGTGTCATAGATTTAGTCTACTTATCTTCTTCTCTTAATTTCACAACAATATTAAATCAATACTTCTTCACTATAGAAAACTTAAAATCCATCCCCTCATTCTCTTACACAAATAAAAGGCTTCTCTTCCTATGAAATATGAATTGCATAGAACACCCTTCTTACCTATTCTTATTATTCTTCTTAATTTTACCAAAACTCTAGATTAAGTGATTTTTTAAATCTATTCTCTATTTTCTATTCATATTCTTCTTCTTCTCTTCCTATTATTATTAAATCCACACCCTTCTCTATTTCCTATTATTATTAAATATATTCTCCATTTCCTTAGATACCTCAAGAATATTTAGATCAAAAATAGTATCAAATGTTATCTATATAAAAAAGAATTATTCTTTCAAAGAATGATAATATCATGAAAAACCTTTTTTTCAACCAACAAAGTATATATGTGTGTGTGTGATAAATACTACAGTGTTATTTTATCCTTTATATTTCTTCTCTCTCTTGTCTATATACTTCATACCTTATAAATAAAGCATTTTTAATTACCATAATTCATGGTAATTCTAAATTCCTAAGATCTTGTCATTTCAAAACTCTCACCACTACTCTTCAAAAATATCTATAACTACATATGGACATATAGAAACTGTCATGGTCATTCTAACTTCAAACCTACTATTAACACCCACCATATGAGCATCATAAATTTTAGGATTGAAGAAATACCCAAATAAAAAGTATTATTTTCTCTACAAAATAGAGGAAGGAGCGGCATGGCTACTTAGAAATCAAGAAGCTAGGTTATATGGATCACATGAACCCTATAAATACATGTGGCCACATAATCCTATGGATGTCACATGGCCATATTATGTGTTTATTGTGATCTGATAATGATCACATGAATCCCATTCTGTGAATCCTTCTAATCATACAAAGCCCCATCAGAAATCTTGATTCATCACATGAAGTCCTTCCGACAAGTCTTCCTGGTTATATGAACCTCCATCAAATGAGTTACTCTAATCATGTGACATTTTAATAGACAATCACTTGAAAATTTATTAAATCCCATTTAAAAATAAAATCTAAAAAGTAAAAAAGCTTCATGTGATGGAAGTTAAATTGATTTTCACATAAAGGGATTATACGGATCATGCGATAAGTTAAACGATCATGAAAGATACCTAGAGGCATGTCATTCATTCCATGTGAAAGCCTTTGGTCATTTCACCTTCATTATACAAAGGACCTTGGACATTTCCATTCAATCATGAAACCTCCTAATGTAAAATCAATGGATAATTATCGAAAGTATTGTAAAATAAATAATAAAAGTTGAAAAGGGGGGGTACCCTCATGTGCGGAAAAGTTATGTTGTTTTTAATGTGAAGGGTTCATACACCTCATGTGGTCAGTCTATTAGTCATGTGAAGGCCTTTTAAAATGAGAGCTTAATCTCACAAATAGACTTTGATAGGATAGTATAATTTCATAAAGGGCCTCAGACATGTCTTCTTTGATCATGAAAAACGCCTCCTCAATAGGCCCTCTTGTCTTGAGAAGAATCCAGAGAATATCAAACTTATATTTCAAATTCCTTTTGAAATTTCAAATTAAATATTTGAAAGCCTTTGAAAATCCATGGGTATAATAAATATAGTAGTGACAGAGTAATCTCGTGGACATTATTTATCAAATGACAGAAATATAATTCCATGGATGGACTATGAAGGGTTCACGTGAAGAATGTGGTGAAATGATCCCTCCATCAACTCAAATCCATATATGAAATTTACAAACTATATAAAGAGGTATAGATCTAGGGTAGTGAGTCCTATAAATTCCTCCCTCTCTATAGAAAAAAATAGACACATGGGAGTACAGATGCGAGAGCACTCTTCTTAGAGCAGAGATCCATGAAATCGAAAGAGTTTTCCATGAGATAAAACATGGATAAAAACATAAGGAATTATGTGAAAATTATATACACTTTGCATGATCACTTTATTGATCATGCGAAGGACTTCCAGTGTGATGACTAGATTACACAAAGGAGTTTCTGTATGTTGACTTGGTCATGTGAGGTCTCAATAGGACAATTCATAACGAATATTAAGGAACTTATGCGATTAATCCTAAAAAGTATGGAATCCTTACATGAATATGAATACACTGGTTTTCATGTGAAGGGATCATGCACTTCACATGACCTATTCAATATTCAAAAAACATCACTCGGGCATGTCATCCAAGTCACGAAAAGTCCTCTAAACATGTTATATAATTCATGTGAAGTCCTTTGAAAAATTTTTCCAAGCCATGTGAAGTCCTCTAGACATTTCATCCAATAATATTCCATCCCTCAGACATGTCATCCTTGATCACAAGACACCCTTGGATGTGTCTGTATTTATCACATGAAAATTCCTCAGACAAGTCATCTGGATCATGAGACCATCCTCAAACATATCCTCCAAACAACTAATATATTTACATACATCCTCATACATGTTAGGTAGATGATCAATAAATGTATAGATATCCTCAAACATGTCAAGAATACAACTAAGACATTCCAGTAGACATCCTGCACATGTAAACTATGTTAGGAATATACCCTTATACAAATCAAACATGTCTGGAAGACACCCCGGGACACATCATCCTTTTCTAGAAGATGAACTTGGACATACACCATCTAAACTGTGTACCCCCTTTATAAGGGAAGTTCCCCTAATGGGTTAGGGTTATGCACTCATGCAACCCTATTTGTGTCATTCTATCAAAAGTTTGATCGACCTTTCATGGTCATTATCTCTCTTTATCCATCAAAGGATAAAATAATGTATATGTTACAAAGGGAATACACCCTAATATAAGTCCCTACATATTCTAATTACCTTGTCTCATAGAACCCAAATTCTCCTATGAGTTGATCATCATTTCTCAGTGGAGGATTATCTGTTTCGGTGTGTTGGTTTCATTGTGTGGATATGTGATGTTTTGGAATTTGGAATGCTACGGGTGGTTTGTGGTGTTGATGGAGATGGAAAATCCCTTATCTTGGTTTCGCAGGCTCCTCTCCTACCACTAGAAATGATTTCATCCAGTTTGGAATACGGGGAAGGTTCTGCTTCTGCTATGATCTTATCAGTTCCAGCCCAGAGTGGCGCTACTGGTTAGGTCATCTTGGTTCCCCTCTCCAGTGGTGTTTTTTTGGAGCAGTTGTTGGGCCTTCCAGCCCTGGGTGGCACTGGACTAGAATCTTGAAACATGGAGCGCTTTCCCTTTGGTTGCTTACTGATGTGGTGTCGAGAGTTTTTTATGGAAACGGTGGGGCGAGACTATGTGTGGTGATCTTCAGTGGTGATTTTTTTGATGTTTTAATGAATTTCTTGTACTCGATCACTTGGAGAAAGTCTTATAGGAGGCTCAGAGTTTTTGGTTCATCTATGCATAGCTGTTTGGATTTGGATGTTTGAGAGGGTGTGGAAACAGTCATCGGATTGGGTCTGTACTTTGACACAAGACACTTTCTTGCTGAACAATCTTGTAATGGTTGATAGCTTCATCACGATTCATACACTAGGGAGGGGCATATCCAATTTGTCAGTCTAGGTATATTTTCCCACCTTTAGGTTGTGATTTGTCTTATGTCTATGATATCTAGGTTCCCCCTACTTCCCTTAAAAGGGGTTTTATTAATAATAAAAAACATTTAAGGCCTTCGGGTCATTGGATGGATGGATGGACTCTAATTATTTCTATAATAAGGATACATAAGATGCTTTTCTAAGACCCAGGCTCCATATCAAACACCCCATTAGGGTTTCCCCAGTGCATAAGTCTCATATCTATATGAAATGACTTTTATCACTTGTTTTAACTTGTTTCTCATGCAAATAATTACTCACATGGGCTTATGGATTTGCAACAATCATATCACTAGCATCGTAAAGTTCCTCCTAGCCAAGGAAACGTCGATGTGAAATCCCCATTAAGTAACATGATATTACTATCACTATACAAGGCATCCACCTTAGTGTAAGTCCCAAAGGCATATCCATATTGTTCAACACTAGGTAAATAACCCCTATGAGTATTAATAATTATCCCTTTCCCATTATCAGGTTGAGGTAAGATCAAATTACAATGACTTTGATTCCTATTATAAGTAGGATATGTAGGAAATATTCATAAGGCTTGATCTCTATACCTGGTGCCTAAGTGCCCTCATATAAGTCCTTTCTACATGAAGTTAAACTTCATTAGCTTGTACTTAAACAAATTACATGGGTTTTTTTTAGTTATAAACATGATATGTAGGACATCACATGAAGGTTCAATCACATAATTGAAACACCAATCTTTTCCATCGAAGGCAGTAAACTTTAGAGTGCTTAGTAATACGACATTAAAATATAAACAGCTAACCATTTCTAAGAAATCATGGTAAATTTATGGAGAACCTTAAATATATATAGATTATATCATTAATAGAAACCCCTTTATATACATAAGGATTTAACACCCAATCATTTTATTAGGGTAACCCGTCTTGTATCGAGATTTGGAAGAGATTTACAAACATATCTTAAATATATAAGAGAGTCCAAGAATAGGAAATAATTCACCCCTGAAGGGTACGATGATCCTGACCTCCCATCCTCTTGACTAATGTGATTTCCTAAGAGTCATTGATCTTGAAATACCAATGACTGTCTACCTTTGGAAAGTATGCTCGGATTCATTATGAATGTGGGAACTGTTGGATGTTTCTATGGATAAATCCTACCAACATTATTGATTCTAAAACAATATTGATCCCCTCAAAATAAACCATTAGACCAAAATATTGGTATGAAACAAAAAATGGTGAACCCAATGTGAGTCTCTAAAATAATAAAAATGATTGGTTAACCATGTGTTGGGCTATTTTGTTTTGTGTCCCCCGCACAAACAAAAATGGTATGTCTGATGTGAAATCCTTCAATAATAAAATGTAATAAGGGTTCCCATGAAATATTTCATTCTCTCCATGAAATTTAAATGTAAAAAAATGTCCAAACTGATAATAATAAAGGAAAATTATATTACTCATGCATAATAGATTAAGAATGTTTCACACTTGTGATGGTGTACTGATTGGGGACTTTATTCCTTGTTTTCATTGTGAATATAGTGACTTCTCTCACAAACATCTTGACCCAATGTCATATCTTATTCAAGAGAATTTTCTAGAACCTCATCTGTAATAATAAACTATGTGGGTTGAAAAACAACCTCACTCACCCAATGCCTTCATATTTAGGTTTAAAACATGATAGTTTAGGAATAAAACCAACATGGTATGATCTAAAACCTAAAGTTTTAATGTAGAGGTCTCTAGATATTGAATACAAAAAGTATGTCTCATTCAAGGAAAGTTAAAATGAAACCAGTGGAACACGTTTCCTCCACTAACCTCTTCAGAATATTATCCCCAAAGGGAAAAAATCATCACCTTCCTTATATTAAGAAGGTAGATCAAGGAATCAAATACAACTCCTTATTGGTTCAAGAGATTACTAGGAGGGATCTTATCAACCACCAACATTGGTATTGTCCTACCAGTTCCCCTTATTCACCTACTGAGAGCACCACCCAACAAATTTCCACCTTGAACACTCATGCATGGGGACCAAGGAGGATCACTAAGTATGGAAAACTATGGATAAATGAGAGTGGGATCATATCACATCTTCCACTCAGGAATCCTATTGGAATATTATGATAGTGTCCAGTGAGAAGACTCACATCCCTACTAACTCAAATCAAGACTGTACACATATTCCTACAGTAAGCATGGGGGAGGCATATATCCCTACCCCCATACATGAATCCCATCATTATATTCTAATGGAACAAGGAGGATAGAATTGGTATTATATTACCACTTCAATTGAATACATATTCTAGTATATCTTTAAGACTGATAATTTATAGGCCTATATTCCTAAACACATATTAATAAAGTTCCACTACATTCTATAAATAGTAGAAGAGCTCTGTCGGCATATTTCAGCACTGGTACAGATGTAGGGATAGGCACAAATACCTATCCCAATAGCTAGAGAATCATATCACCATGATCAGTATGAATAGGTGGATACTCGAGAGCAAGAAAACATTATTTCTCCCATCAAATAGGATTATCGGAATATTCTACTAAAGGATAAGGAATTTGACCAGGATCATATCAGTGTTCTGACCGAGGCTCACCAGCTTAGTTTGGCACATGCCTCGGGATAGGTGCACAATACTGTCAAAAATGACTAGTAACATATTTCAAAGGGATAGGATCAAGATCATATCCCTAAACTAATTGAGTTTTATCGGTATGATATGGAAATCACCTCAGAGCAGACTCATATCCCTACTAATGAATCTACTTGGAATATTTTAGCAGCTTACAGAAGTTATGGTCATATCCCTACTTCCACTAGAAAAAACTGAACCAGCATCCTTCATAGGCTATATAGGAGGAGGCTAAAATAACTTATACCATTTTGCAGGTATTTTGGAATATTCTGATGGGGAATTCATATTTGAACTAGGTTCATACCCCCTGCTTCATCCAAGATTGACCAGAATATTTCGGCAACCACCCATAGGAGGCTCATATTCCTATTGATGATAAAGAAGATCACCTGCATACTCCAGTAGCTTCTCAGCAGTAGGATCATATCCCCATAGCACCATATGGTTATCAACATATTATTTCAACCATTATTTAGTGGTATTATATCCCTACAAAACCCCAAAAGTTAGGTTGGTATATTCTAGCCACAATGTATAATGAGGCTCATGTCCCTAATATGGTCAATACCAGTGTCATTGAGGTTGTATTATGTATATTCACAATGCTTCAAGGGTTTATTAAATCTTAAACTGAATTATAAGATGGTCACTACCTCAATAGTATTTCTCACATTAGAGTAGAGATGGATCATATAGAATCTACTCCTGATGTCTTTTGTGGATAACCTCCCCATAGTAATATCTATCTCGAATAATAAAATCCCCCCTTTCCCAGACACCTTCATATAGTGTGGTTCTCAAAACCAAAACACCTTTATATATAGACATTATTAAAACATTAGGATTAACTATATATAGTGACCCATAAACTATTAGCATCACTTCTCCATGGTTAGCAACGACCTAGAGAATCAAACTTTGTGGTCTGACTAGATAGAGGTATATAATTCTGATGAAGAAGAGGATTATATGGATATTTAGAGAGATTTAGCTAGAAAAAGCCTCCCAATCATGTTCTAGTCCATCACCACTTCTGAATATGAGATCCCAGATAAGCTAGAGAAGGATTTCATGCCTTACCTATGCCATAACATGTGGGAGACTCATCAGTAGTTAAAGGCTAGACACCTCCCCTTCCAAGATATAGGGGTCACATTCATACCATACACATAATCTTCTTTCAAATAGACTTAGATGCTATATCAATTTCATGGGACCCAAGACCAAAAAATCATAGGGAAAATCTATAGCACACGTTCCACCATTACACCACAACTCTTTAGCAACTGATTGTTGAAGCCTCATTATATATCTGTATATGACGATAGGTAAAGTATGGATCATTACACTTCACGATGTCCCTATAACAAAAAAAACTCCATAGATATGGAATCATATAATTCCATATCCATATGTGAGATCAGGGTACTAGGTAACGTACATGCCAGTTGATCAATACAACGAGACTCCACCACCTAGAAAATGCAAAGATGTTGCAAACAGAGGAAGAGGGACACCAACAAACCTCTAAGATGGGCCCATTAAAATGGTAATGAATTTTAGACATGGAATCTGAAGTTTTGTAATAACCGACATATTCTCATTGAAAATGACTCTCATCATAGAAAAACATTACACCCAACTCATACATGAGTAAAAATGTGCCAAATCAAACAAATCCCAATAGTAGTCATCATAACAGTCATCTAGGAATGAATCCATCCCATAGGTATGGGAAATTTTTATCAACACCTCCACCCTTGGGGTCATAAAACCCTAAGAAGATCCATAAAATATTAGTAGTGACTATAAACTAACCCTAACCCATGAGTATGGGTGGATTTTTATCTCAATCTCCACCACCAAGTTCATCACAGCCCAAGAGGGTCCTGGAGAAATCATCAATAGTTCTAGATCAACCCCAGCCCACAAATCTATAGGAATTTATATCTAAATTTCCATCTTAGGATCCATCATATCCTCAACTAAAATCATCAGATCCTTAACAATAGGATCAGAAAGTTCCAATAGTGACCCTAAATCATCCCTAGCCTACAAGCAAGGGGGAATTTTTATCATCATCATCACCCTGGAAGGAATCGGTATTCTCCATGTTAGGAGGTAAATATAGATGGTTGGCATCCCATCTCTTCCTCCCGCCGCAAGACATTCCTTCTATTTGGGGCCCATTCTATAAGAATGACTGGAAACTCCCGTAAGGTCACTATCCATAGACTGATATAGGGGGAACATATGGAAATGGAAATCAAACCATGTAAGTTTCATAATCCAAAATGGTATAATATTGTCGTGGGTCCAAGAAATGACCCTAATGTAACCCTTAAAGGAGTGGTAAGCAGTGCAGAATAACCCCATTGCGTGGAGAGTAATGGGATAACTATCATTTCTCGATACACCACAATGAATTTCATCACCATCAATACAAAAAATGATGTGGGCTAAGATGTAAATGTTTATGTATGCAATGTACAAACCATGTCTCAGAAGGTAGGTGGTCTTGATGTACAAGCTGAGGCTACACTTACACAGAATCATAGATGAAGCTAAAACTCAGAACCTCCAAATGATGAATTTCCACCTCATCAGTAGAACACATCCAGGAATAATGATAAAGGTGTGTTTATATCCCACTCACCGCCATAAGGATCCAAAATTAACTCTATAGAGGAATGAATGGAACAATATGCGAATGAAATATAGAATCTTAGACAACTTAATGAATACCTACTCAAGGTAAATATTCCCACCAAGTATCGTCTCTAGATAATAATTAATACCCATCCTCCCACACATCAAGAGAGAGATAATATATCTTCAAAAGTGGCATTTGATCATCAATCTAACTTTGGATGTAGGAAACCAGTCTATATAAATAAGGAAGTTAAGGATGATTGTGAATTTCACCCATTAAAATTATAGCCTCTTCCTCATCAAAGTGATCATTCCATCCTAGTGAGTATAGAGAATTATTATAATATGAAAATGGGGCCACCTAATTAAGCCTTACCTACTCCCTTGGCTTCTCAAATGGAATCCATGGAAGGTTGGTGCACCCTCATGCAGTCTGAAAAGAATCATTATCCTGAATGGGTAAATGAAACTTTTCCACCACCCAATTTTAGAAATCATATCTTCTCAACATTTGATGGTGTAGGAGATCCATAATATCATCTCACACACTTCATGTTCTGATGTGTCCTGATGATGGATCCTCAAGATCAGTAGGATGTGACAAAACTGAGATGTTTTTTATAAACTCAGGTAGGTCCATCCTTTATTTGGTACAGTAGACTTCTAGTAGGATCCATTTTGGGATGGGAATACCTATGTTGTTAGTTACTTTATTAGTTTAGAACTATGTTAAGGAAGATGACAATTGATAACCTCACAATTTACAAATATCATGAAAAAGATAGGGTTTCTCTCTTTATTTCTAGATAAAAAGGTTTAACCTATTCACTCTGTATCCCTCTCTTAGAAGATAAATTACTTAAAAACTATGCTGAAAAAATTTAGGATGGGCTTCAAGCACCTTTGATCCCAATAAAGTATCCAAGAATATTTCATGATTTTAAATGTCATAATTCCTAGAAGGTTTCATTCAATGAACACTATCTAAATCTCAATCCATTCCATCTGTACAAGGAAAGAGTCTTAGTGTGGTATAGATTGTTTTTGTTGCCCTAAAACCAATAAAAGTTCCCATTCAAGCACCTAAGTAGGCCCTGAATCATCTAGTGCCTCCCATCGAGTGGCAAAAGCAATAAAATCAACCTCATCTAGATGAAAAAAGAGTTCAGGGTCCCCCATGATTTTAGGAACATATGATTAAATATTATTCCATATAAAATGAGCAGGTTCTGAATTATTTCCTTGAAAACATAGAAAATAACCTACTGGAGCTACCATATCCTAGGAAACCCAATGAGGTCAACATCACTAGTCATCTTGACTATTACCCTTTCCATATAAGGATAGGTCATACGATATAGAACTGATTTATCTTCAAAAACAAACTTCAAGTAATGGTAGATTCTAGAGAGGTGATACAAGACAAATCCCTGGCATAGGTAACTTATGTAACCATTACCCAACCAAAAGAATAAAGTGACTATTGATAAGTTCCATCTATGCATGCATAGAATATTGATAATTAGATGTCTCAAAAAACAGTTGACCAATATCATGCCACCTTGAGAGAATATCTTCGCAAACCATCAACAATTTTGAAACCTATGGAGGAAACATTGAATATTCCTCCTTGAGGAAGACATAATCATTGAACATAAGAAAATACACAAAAGGAAGATCCATGTATAGATTTTACACATGATCTTACTCTTGTATACTTCTTTCCTTCAATATCTAGAGAATGGGCACCACCCCCATCAAATGGAACCCTCATCCGATGAAGAGATAATTTTTGGTTCTATGAAAATATTTCACTTAAAATATCCCTTATTTGATTATGAATACTCCCCTAAGTATAGGTTCCTCATACCTAACTAGGGAGATAGAGGCTGAGGATGCAAAATCCAAGGATACAAGGGATATGATGGGTGTGGTAAAACCCAATATTTTTCTCACATATCTATAGAAGAAATATATGTGAATGAAACCCATGGGAAAAAACTTTGAAAAGAACAAAATAAACATGAAGGTGCCTCATAAACTTCCAATAGTTGGTCAAGATGAGTCATTTTACATGACTGATTGATATGGGTGTGATTTTATGATCAGCCTTGACAAAATAGAAGGTCGATGAAACCAACACCACTGGTATAAGATTCTCCCTCAACCTATGATCAAACACTAGGATCATCCACCTAGAAGACCTCAAAACCTAATCCATATAATAGAGACAAACCCTACATTTGGGGCATATACCTTTAGAAAAAAATTATGATATTCTGAAATAGTAAGCAGTTATAACATCCAAACTCTCAATCCTATATGCTCTCTATATTTAAAAATAACTCAGAGAGACACTCATCAAGGACCTCTAAAATATCCATGAGTTTGATATATAATTCACTACAGTTTAGGTTTACTAAGTGGAAACTATACCATCATAATTTCATATCACTATCTCATTCACATAATAAGATTAGGAATAAGTTATTTAGGGACATATTAGACCCATTTATGTTTTAGAAAAACTTGATAATATCAATATATTAATGGATATGATTGAAAATGGTTTTGGTATCAACCTCATATTGATTTATACCCTATGATGTTTGGGATATATTGTGGGAGACCTGTCTCTGACAAAGATAACTATTAAAGGGTATAATAAGAGCAAGAAAAGGACTCTTGGGAAGATCAAGATTAGGGATCAATTTGGGGATCTCACATCTAATGATGATTTCATGGTTATCTAGAAATACATATAATATAATGTCTTTCTTGGAATACCATGTCTTCATATCCATGTAGCAGTAACTTCAAAATTTCATCAATTCTTAAAATACCCCACCGATGGGAAGTTCGGCATGCTATATGGTAATAGTACCCACATTGAGTTTTTTGAATCCATATATGGTGAGGAAGGTTTCTAAAATAAGTAAGGTAAAAAAATTAATGGTGGATGATGATATGCATGTTTCATCCTCCAAGGTCTTGGGAACTACCCATGTGGATCCCTAGAGCATGATTAATATTGATTATTTACTACCCATAAATCTTATTGAGGCAGCATACTTAATCTTGGTAATATATCATGAACCAAAAAATTCATTGGATCATATCCATGTGATATAATTTGTATCAGATAATGTGGATTCATCAAAAGGGTACCAGGATAATTCCCTATTGGGATCTGATAATCTCATTGCACCGTCATTAAAAAATGATTATTCCCCCAAGACATTATCTACAACTCAATATGTTCAGATTCCACCTACCCCCAATGGTAGAATAAAGGAAAAAAGGAATCCTTAAAATCTCTTTGAAATAACTTTGGTAGTTTAGGATAATGGAATCTCTTCCCATGACCTTGACAAGGATGAACATGTCCCCAGATTACTCACCATGTTTGATAATTCCTCCACAGACATAGAGAAGGATGAAAAAGAGGATGACCTTAGAAATTCCCCTTCTATATTTGAGTAATGCATCTCCACCACCATTGATGAGATCAATAAGGAGAATTTGGTAACATAATAATAACTTTAGCCTATATTTATTAGTGCTTCCATGCCTCTCAAGGAGTAGGAGATGTATATTTCATTTCTAAAGTAGCATAGATACATGTTCACTTGTAATTAAATAGATACTTCCAAACTAAACCCTGATGTGGCTACTCATCACCTAGGCTTACCAAATTATCATTGATATTTCAAGAAGGCATCTAGGAGGATGAACCCCTCTCATACTAATAATTTAGAATCAGAAGTTTAAAATTGATCAAAGCCTAATTTTTCCTAGAAGTGAAGTACCAAAATTGATCACTAACATCATCCCCATCAAGAAAAAGAATGGGAACATAAGGATCTTCATCGATTTCAGATACCTTAAAAAACAATACCCAAAGAATGATTTTCCATTTATGATCAAAGAACTTTTGATTGATGTAACTTATATCTTCCAATCACTTTTCTTCATGGATGGATATTTAGGGTATAATCAGATAAATATGTCCCTAGAAGATGAGTTGGACGCTACCAAAAGATCACCTTAGGGAATATTTTTATATTAGTTCATGCACTTTGGATTAAATAATGTTGATTCAACTTACCAATGTTCCATGCATCATATCTTTAAACCCTTCTTGGGAAAAATCATGGAATGTTATGTCAGAGACCTGGTGGTTATATCTCGACAGCGATGTGATCACCTAATGGATCTTCAAAAAATCTTTAGTATGTTACAATGGCATAGTTTGAAGGTGAATCCTTTGAATTTTTATTTCAGAGTAACATTAAGTAAATCCCTTGTCTTTTTGGTATGACACCGAGTTATCAAGGTCGATCTAGAAAAGACAAGTGAAATACTTGGAATGTCACCCCTCTGAATCTTAAATAACTGAGGGGATTCCAAGGGCACCTCACTTATATTCAATGTTTCATAGCTAACCTGGTTTGAAAATCCCTCCCCTTAACTAAGTTAATGAATAATAGAGTTACCTACCAATGGGATAAGGACTTCCAAGAATATTTCAAGAGTCTCAAGAAGTACCTATTGTACCCAGTGTTCTTGATTCCAATAATGGAAAGAAATCCACATATATTATATGTGGTCACCATGTAATAGTCTCTTGGTGCTCACGTTTTCAAAAAAAATAATGTGGGGAATGAAAATATAATCTATTATATTAGTCAAAGGATTCTAGGTGATGATACCTAGTATTCTATTATTGAGAAGAACTTCCTCGCACTCATCTTTATAGTGAAAAGTCTGAGACATTACTTGTAGCATCACAAAGTACACTTGGTCTCTCATATTGACCTTCTCAAGTACATCCTTGGATGTTCTATGTTGACTTGGTTTTTGTCTTGAAGTAAGGTTATTCTGAAATAATATGACATCAAGTTCGTGTCATAGAAGTTAGTTAAAGGGTATGCCCTGGCGGATTTATTGGTAGAACATCCCACCTCATAAATCACACCAGTGGAAATAGAACTTCCAAATGAAGAGGTTTTTATGCCCATGACACTCCATGAATATGGGAGATGTATTTTGATGGTGCCTCCCAAATTTCTATTATAAATTGGGTGTAATTCCCAAATCTCAACTAGGTTAGTCTAAGATTGTATTGGTTTCCCCATACAATGAAAATTATCCCTACTCTTTCTCTGTTTCTGAAGGCTGTACTGATAATGAGGTAGAATACCAAGTCCTCATTTACAACTTTGAACTAGAACTATATCTATATATATCCTACCTAAATATCAAATGGGATTCAAATCTAGTGATTAAACAAATCAATGATGAGTATTCCATCAATAATAAATAATTAGACTATCTCATTTATTGCATTAGAGGATTGATGGAAGAATTTCCTTTTGAACCAACATTTCATCATGTACCTCAATTACAAAATGATCATGTTGACACACTAGTTAATGCATCCATAGTCCTGGATGACCCTGATCAAGATGAAGTGTTCCTTCACATCATTCATTGAAGGGTGGTTTCATCAGTCTTCATTTGTGACATAGAGGAAATCAATCGGGTTAACACTACACCAAATCATGATGAACTGATATCCACCCTTAGATACATGGAGCCTATAGTTAATTACCTCCAAAATGGAACCCTCCCATTATATTGATCCAAATGGAACATACTCAATCCCGAGTAGTGAACATTACTCTTTGAGATGGTCCAAATGAGAAAAAATCCCTCAAAAAATGAAGCTTCGATCGAATCCTCCTCATATTCATAGTAGAAGGATAGATTCATGCCATCATGGAAGACTTCCATGTAGGATCCTGAAATTATCATCAATCTAGGTCCAGACTCTCCCACCAAATTAGGAGGCTTGGTTACTATTGGAAAACAATGATATAAGACTATGTAGAATTCATCAGGAAATGTTAAGCATTCTAGATTCATGAAAACTTCATCCATCAAACCCTAGATTTTTCATATACAAATAAGTATTCATGGACTTTTTATGTATGGGTAATGGATGTTATGTGGACATATCCAATAGCTACAATGAAGCAGTTTAATTACATCCTTACTACTATTGACTTATTTTCTAAATGGGCTGAGGAAATACCCTCAAGGAAGTTGGTATGACTAATATCATTAACTTTATAAAGTCCAATATAATCATTAGATTCGGTTTTCCTTACATGATATTAATGGGAAATGGCACCAACTTCTATTATTCCAAATTGAATAAATTATACCAAGAATAAAACATTGAGTTCAACCATTCATCCTGCTACCATGCAGTGAAAAATGGATAGATATAGGAATTCAATAAGACTCTATCAAATATACACCAGTAAATGGTGGAAAAGGAAAATAATTCCTGGTTGTAAAAGATCTTTAATGATTTATGGGCCTACCATACCACTATGCGCACTTACACACAAGATACTTTGTATTCATTTGTTCATGGAACTGAAGCAGTGTTTCCCATTGAAGACCAATTTTCCTCACACCGAATAGCTATTTGTGGAAAAATATTAGATTTCAATAAATTGTAAAAGTGTATATATGGGTTGGGATGACACAATGAGAAAAGGTTTTGTAAACTTCGCAACCTTTAATTTCATCAAAATTGGATTTTTTGAGCTTTTAATAAAAAGCTTCACCTCTATTCATTCTATCAAGAAGAAATGGTATTGGTTCTCAGAACCCCAATGATACTAGGAAAGAAACCTCCAAAGATGTAACCCAAGTGGAATTGGCCTTACATAATATATAAGTTTTATTCCAATGGATCCTAATCATTGGCCATAATTGATGGAGAATGCATCATGCCTCTCAATAATGCAAGTTTTCTTAAGAATTACTTCGCATAGCTTCTATCAATCACCCTTAAGTCATGGAAGAAAAACTTTAAATTTCATGGTATCCTGCATCCTTACCATATGATGTTAAACTATATAGAATATTTCCTCACCATATGATGTTAAACTATGAAAAATGTTTCCTTAATGCATAACATTAAACTACATAGAGAATGTTACTTCATGGATGGTTTACTCCACATGAGTTAGATATGTACGAAAGAAAAATGAAGTACTATTGTCCTTATGTGTGATTCATATCCACATAGGGAATATTCTTTTTCAATAACTATGTGTATATTGACTCATACTATCATGAGATATGTAATGATGCCTATATCCCAATCCTGGGTGAATCCACAATATAAAAATCCACCCCCCTCTGTGTATGGGTCAAATCTACATGGAGAGTTTTCTGTTAAATAACTATGTGTGGATTGATTCATGTTATCATAGGATATGTAGTAATACCCAGATCCTAAATCCTAGGTCCATTCATAATATAAAAGGAAAAAATACCCCCCTCTACATATGGGTCAAACCTATGTAGAGAGTTTTTTTCAATAACCATGTGTGGCTTGATTATTTATATCACAGGATATATAGTGATTCAAAAATCCCAAATCTAGGGTCTAGCTATAATATAAATGGAAAAAAACCCTACATATGGGTTAGACCTACATGGAGAGTTTTCCATTCAAGAACTATGTGTTAATTTATTTCTATTACTATAGGATATGTAGTAATGCCTAGATCTCAAATCTTGGGTTCAATCATAGTATAAAAATCCCCCCCTTTACTTGTGGGTCAAGCCTATGTAGGGAATTTTCCCTTTCAAGAACTACATGTGGATTGATTACTCCTATCATGTGATATTTAGTGATAAGATCACAAATCCTATTTTCATCCATAATATATATAAAAAATGCACCCCTCCCTATGTATGGGTCAGACCTATATAGGGAACCATCTGAGAACTACATGTGGCTTGACTACTACCATTATAGGATACATAGTGATGCATGGATCCTCTATTCTAGGCCCATCCATGAATTATCATCACTCACGTGTCCCTCTACAAGATTCAGATCTATGTAGAGGTTGTTGTTCATAATAAATTGTAAACACCAACATATATTCCTTGACAAGTACTCTCGCACGGCTTAATCAACTACCCAATTATCCATTGTTTCTCATGCCAGACATGAATCATGTGAGCTTAGGGAACCTGCAAAGTCACTCTGGATAGTGTGATCGAGATATGTCTTGGATAGGTAACCATTTCCTAGTCACATGATGTTAAACTACATGAAAATTTCCTAGTCACATGACATTAAACTGCATAATAATTTCCTAGTCTCATGATGTTAAACTATATGACAAGAGGTCTTCATGCCAAATGGATAACTCCCTAATGACTTTTTATTAAAGAATCACATGTTTTATCCCTTCACCTCAAAAATGTGTTCAATACACACTAGTTTATACTATAGGGTGCTTGAAACCTTCTTGAATCTTACATTCTCCCTAAACCAAATTCATATAATAAATATCTGAGTTACAATACTACAAAAACGGGCAAGGGCAGCACCACCTTATATCAGCACTAAGAAAAAACCACTGATAAATACACCCTTTATCAGCGCTAAAATTTTAGAACAGATAAAGACTCCCTTTATTAGCGCTAAAATGTTAGTGCTGATACAGAAAGGATTTATCAGCACTTTTTTAGCGCTGATAAAGAGGATTATTATCAGCACTAAAAAAAGCACTAATAAAATCGTAGTCCATTTTTTTATAAAGTCGGTCACACGGTGCCCTCGTTTTATCACGACCTAAATCTCTCGTGGTATTGGAACCATGTGACTCCCCTCTGCTGCCCGCTGAGCTTTGCGTTGTCGGACCTCCACCGCCCTCGAGCTTCTCATTGCCGGACTTCCACCACCAACTGAGCTTCATGTTGTTAGACCTTTTCCGCCCTCGAGCTTCGCTTTGCCGGACATCCGCCGCTTGCTGAGCTTCGTGTTTTCAGACCTCCTCCGCCCTCGAGCTTTGCATTGCAGGTCCTCCGCCGCCCGTTGAGCTTCACGTGCCGAACCTATGCCGCCCTTTGAGCTTCACTTTGCACGGTCTGAAAAATCTATGAACCCCCTTATAGTGGGTCATCATAGGATGAATTGTTTAAGGCATGTTTTCCAAATCATTTTTTGATTTTTTGATTTTACTATTGATGATTGTTATGAATACTTTGCTTTATGTTTGGTAGTTGGTACATGGGAGACCTTAGATTTGTGAGTAATCAAATGGGTTCTACTCTAGTTAGCTTTGAGGTGATCACTTGAGTCTATTTTTGATGTCCCCAAGAGGCCTCATTTATATTGATTGTCTGGTCATATAACCAGGTGGTGTTCCATGAGTGATTCAATTTCCATTAGAACCTATAGGTCAGATATCATCCTATGTTTCTCCAATTAAAATTAGTTTCTTTACCATTATTATTTTAATGGATGATTTTGTGATTATTAATTACTCCCATTGATTACCTTTATTATTTAATTTTTATATAGTTAAGTTTTTATCTAACCTTGATTATTTATTTTTTCTTTTATTATTACTCCATTATTCTAGGATTTTCTATTAGTATAGTTTTTTTACTGTAAATCAAAATGTGGAATCTTTGGGGAATGTTTGACATGGGTTGATTTTCTTTAAAATGGATTTCTTAATATGTGTGTTGTTATTTTTATAAAAGTATATTAAGTTAGGAAAATATAATTCCTTGTGAATTTTTTCATTTATAAAAAATGAATTATATATTTAAAAAAAAGGTTTACCACAATGTTTTGTTTTTTTAATAGATTGAATGCAATTTTTTAATAGATGTAGTGCATCCGTGAGTGAGAGAAAAACTTTTTTTCATTTATGGAAGTGTTGAGGTAGTTAAATGAGTGAGCTAAGCCAATGATATATAATTTTTCAGTCTCTTGATATCCCATGATATTAAATGGGAATAAATCCTTATTTATTTCTTCAACATGGTGCGGTAAGTGATCGGCATCAGAAAGAGGGAGCCCTCTCAGTTGAAGGATAAATTCATTTCAAAGTTTTATATCATAAAATAGGGACATGAACCATGATTTTTAACTTCATGCAATGAGAACATTGGACACACATTTTAATATCTTGTGATTAGGATTATGATAATGTGTTTTAAGGTTGAATATATTTTACCAAAATGTCACACGGTTTCATATCATGAAACTATAACATATAGTGAGGGTGAGGTGGATTTTCCATCTATAGAGTCCCTACACCATGTGAAATATGGGTATAGGATGAAAAAGGTTTAAGTTCATGGTTCATGGACCAAAGGGGGTGTGTCCCAGAATTTCTGGTGTGTCATGCAAGAATAACAACCTGATGTGAGAAGGGGATTGTGGTGCCTCAACACCACACGAAACAACATATAACTAGGATGTTAGATTTTTAGTTCAAATCCATATATCTCAGACTAAAGGGATGGTTTATTCATTTAAAATATCTCTTGAGAAACCTAGTATTGGTGGAAATATTTATATGCTCATCATCAATGGTGATCAATGAGTTTACATTATCAGAGTGAATTTTATGAAAAAATTAAGGTCCTTCCCACTTGGATTCCAGTTGCACTAGATTCCTCCTAGGTATCATTGATTCCCTTAGATCCAAAACCATGTCACCTTAAATTAAGTAATGAAGGATAACCTTTTTCTTTAAGGACAACACCACCCAGTTCTGATGAATTTCTAGGTCATCCAATGCTTGAACCCTATTTTCTTCAAGAGGTTCCCCCCTTCTTCCTTCATGATATCTAAGTGACTTTGTCTGGTAGTGCACTTGTATGGGATGATGCCCAGACCACCAAGCTTTTTAGCCTTGCCACCCCTACCTCCATCGCTGTCCTTCTCCCTCGCTGAGGTTATTGACTGCTCTCTGTAGTGGCCAGGCCCCTTCCTAGTAGTGTTTGTTCTGTCTCCCTTGGCTCTGAGCCTATCATCCAGCTCCAAATACATATTGATCCAAAGAGAACTCCCTCACCAACCCCCAAGTTTCATTACCCATCCTTCCCCTGCCCCTTTGGATCCTCATATCCCACTCATATGAATCTTACCAACCAGAAGGGATTATGAACATGTTCAAAATCAAGGGACCTCAATGAGAGATCATCCTCCCACTTCAATAATGCTACTAGCTCTAGATCCAATTCCAGATCCCTATCCTACCCATCATTATTATCTTCATATGTAATTATCATGGTCTTATTTCCCATTTTAAATTGGAATTCCTCACCATAGAAATTAAAAATCATAATTTCATTGTTGTTGTTGTCAAATAACACAAAAAACCCTATAATAATCCTAGAATTCTTTTGGAAGATTAAGTTGAATGGATTTCTACACTCTGACCCCTCCAACAGACAAAAATGGGTATTTTGGAACAATAAATATGTTGTTGAGACTGTTCAAGATTGTAATAAATTCATCACTACCAAGGTGTCCAACGGTGACACCTCCTTCCGTATGACTTTTGTTTTTGGAAGCTATAACCCTCTTCAAAGGGAATATCTATAGAGTGAAAAAAATACCTTAGATCCTAGCCACAATCCATTTTTTGTTGGGGGTGACTTTAATTTCATTTCCAACCCAAAGGAAAGGAAAGTTAGAAGCCCATTCCAGAGGAAGGCCATCATGGAGTTTTTTCAGTTCATGGTTGGGAAGGGCCTCATTGATCTCAGCTTCTTAGGTGACAGTTTCACCTAGTGAAACAACTTCAGGGGTCATCACCGCTTGTGGAGTCTATTGGATAGGTGTCTAGATAACATGAAATCCACTAACCTATTCTCAAATACCATGTTTTTTCATCTTGATTGAGGTATTTTGATTCACTCCCCCCTCTTGGTTTCCATTTCTTCTTGGCATGATCATCAAGAACGGTTTCACTTCCACCAGTAGTGGGTTAACATCCTAGGGTACCAGGACATGGTTTTTGAAATATGGAATGAACCCTTGTAGGAGTATCGGGCCACCTTCAACCTCAGTGACCTGACCTCGAACCCTGATAGGTGCTTGTTTTCCCCTTCCTCATCAGGAACCTTCACCACCTGGGACTATTGTCGCATATGGGCTCCTTCAGAGTATTCTGATAGATGGAATGATACCTTGGGTTTATTGGATTATTAACACCAATTTGAGATTTATGTGTGACTATATACTTATTATATATTCTTATTATTTCTTACACACCACCACTTGAGTCGAGTAACCTAATTGAAATCCATATTGGTACTTTGGTTCTGATGTGGATATGGTTTTTTATGTGTTTGTGACATGTGTATGTGTGGATATATGGGTATTTAGGCATGATGATATTGAATGTAGGGCAGAGAACTAGGAGTGGTAGATGTATCACTCTTGATTATTCTTGTGTTTGGTCTGGGGTGATTTGAGGAAACTATAATGAATATAAAGTTATTATATTTAATGAAGATGAATAAATAATAATCGTTAGGTTCTATTAATCTCTATTTTTATAAGGAAGTGATTCTCTTCTACTATATTTGGAAGTCTTGTTTTGTGTAATTGAACCATAAATATTAATTTTTGAGATTCAAATAGGATGAAGATGAATAAAGATTGGACGGATGCTAATCGTTTGACAATAGAGTACGAGAACAGAGTGAAAGAGTTCATCAAGTTTGCAAAGGATCACGCAAAGGATCCTTCTCAAATCCTTTTTCTGTGTTTACATTGTGGTTATTCTAGACTACTTACTCCAGAGGAGTTGGAAGAACATTTGATATGTCACAGAATATATTGGAGTTATAAATTTTGTAATAAACACGGAGAAAAAGATAATGTATCTACTGGCTGGGATAAAACTGTGTTTTATGGATCATCAGATATGAATACAAATATGGATAATAAATAAGACCGTATAGAGGATGTGATTATAGATGTCAATGATGATGAAGATCGTATTGAAAAAATGACAAAGACAATTGAAGATGAACTTCGTGATTGCCCAAAATTGTTTGAGAAGCTAAATAGTTGTGCAAAGACTCCATTGTATGCTGGTTGCACTAAGTATACAACATTGTTAGTTGTACTGAAGTTGTATAAATTAAAATAAGGCAATGGATGGAGTGATATCAGTTTTACGGAACTACTTACTCTCTTGAATGACTTTCTCCCAGAAAATAATGAGCTCCCAAGCCGGACATATGAATCTAGACGAATGCTACGCTCGATGGGTATGATTTTTGAAAGAATACATTCCTGCTCGAAAGACTGTATATTGTTTCTCATGGAGAACAAATCACTTACAGAATGCCCAAAGTGTGGTGCTTCTCGATACAAGAAAGATAAATCCAATCCTACTAAAGTTGTATGGTACTTTCCAATCATTCCAAGGTTTAGGCATTTATATGGAAGTGAAGAGACTGCAAGAAAATTGTCGTGGCATGCAGATAAAAGAAATAAAGATGGGAAATTATGTCATCCGGCTGACTCTCCTCAATGGAAGAAAATTGATCATGAGTATCCTAAATTTGGAAAAGAGCTGAGAAACCTCTGTCTTGTGTTATCTACAGATGGAGTGAATCCTTTTGGTTTTCAAACCAGCACTCATAGTACATGGCCTATTATGTTGGTAAATTATAACTTTCCACCCTGGTTATGCATGAAGTGGAAATTCATCATGTTATCTATGCTTATATCTGGACCAAAACAACCAGGTAACGATATTGATGTTTATCTAGCTCCTTTGATTGGGGATTTGAAGTTATTGTGGGATTTAGGTGTTATGTTATATGATGCTTATAAAAGTGAATAATTCACATTGAGAGTGATGTTGTATGGGACAATAAAGGATTTCCCTACTTACGGAAATTTTTCAGGCTATAGCATTAAAGTAACTCAAGGGTGTCCCATGTGCAAAAGAAGATACAGAATCAATTAGGTTGAAACATTCATCAAAATATGTGTTTCTAGGACATCGTAGATTTCTACCTCGTCGACATAAGTACCAATCTTGGACAACATCATTCAATGGAAGTTCAGAACAATGTGCAGCACCGTCTCCACTAACAAGTGATCAGCTATTTGAGAAAGTAAAAGATCTGAACACTTTTTTTGGTTAACCATTTTCGAAAAACCTTACAAAAATCGGTTGGAAAAAGAGATCAATTTTTTTTTGAATTACCATACTGTAATTGTTTGTACATCATACATTTTCTTGATGTGATTCATGTGGAAAAAATGTATGTGACAGTGTTATCGAAACGTTTCTAAATGGCCCTGGAAAAACAAAAGATGGAATTAAGGCAATTTTGGACATGGTTGACATGGTAATACGAGAAGAGTTGGCTCCCATGAAGGGTGAAAATCGAATGTTTCCTCCTCCAGCTGCTTATACTCTTTCTAGGGAGGAGAGATATCAGTTTTGAAACTTCTTCAATGATGTAAAGGTTCCAGAGGGGTATTCCTCAAATATCAAGAACATTGTGTCAATGAATGATTTGAAGTTAAAAGGTTTGAAATTGCATGATTTTCATGTTTTGATGAAAGATCTAATTCCTATAGCTTTACGTTGCATTTTTTCCAAGAATGTTCATCATACGTTAACCAAACTTTGTTTCTTTTTCAAATCTATATGTAGCAAAGTTTTAGACCTGGCGAAATTGCCAGCTATGGAAAAAGAAATTGTAATCATATTATGTGAATTAGAAATGTTCTTCCCGCCAACATTCTTTTATATGATAGTTCATTTGATGATTCACTTGGTGAGAGAGATTCGACTTTGTGGTCTTGTGCATTATAGATGGATGTATCCTGTTGAATGGTATACGAAGATTTTGAAAGGGTATGTCAAAAATCAAACTCAGCTAGAGGGTTGTATAGTGGAGCGATATATTGTTAAGGAAGCCATTGAATTTTGTACCGAATACCTATCTGATGTGGAAAGCATTGATCTCCCGAAATCTCGTCACACTGGACGCATTGAGGGTGAGGGAATTTCTGGAAGAGAAGTTGTGACAATCAGTATTATAGATCGGAAGCAGGCCCATCTTTATGTTTTGCATAACATTTTGGAGGTTTCTCCATATATTGAAACTCACAAAGAAATTATTAGGCAGTTGAATCCATCAAGGTATAAAAAATGGTTATCAAATACACATAATCACCAGTTTATAGGATGGTTTCAGGACCATATTTTTAAGCAGTTGGATGAAAATGTGAATTCAATTTCAGAACAACTTCGATGGCTAGCTGCTAGACCAAGTTTGTATGTATTATCTTATAGTGGTTATGTAATTAATGGTTATAAATTCTATAAATATGAACATGATGAAGATAGTTCCATAAAAAATAGTGGAGTTACACTAGTGGCTGAAGCGATGCATGTTTCTGGTAGTAAGGATAGAAATCCAATTTATGCAAATATGTCATACTTTGGAATTATCAAACTAATATGGGAGTTGGATTATAAGACATTCCAATTGACGATTTTTCAATGAAAATGGGTTGATAACAATAGTGGTGTTAAAATAGATGAATGGGGATTTGTGAAAATTGATTTTAGTAAAGAAGGGTTCAAAGATGAACAGTTTATAATGGCATCACAAACGGTACAAGTTTTTTATATTCCATATCCCGCAAACCGAAAGTGGTAGATTGTTCTGTTATCATCCAAAACTACTGAAGGTTCCGATGAAAATTCAATTGAGGATGATCCTTTCAGTGGTACGTCACAATCATTTCGAAGTGGTCCTAATGTAGATGATGTTTTGTATGTTAGAGGATATCACAATGAAGGGATTTGGATAATCGATAGAGGTGTCAAATCCCTTCAACCTTTGAAAATAAGAAATAGAGTTCAATAAATAGGTTATATTTTGTTTGTAATATAGATATTTTTATCTCATGTTATTATATTATCATTACTGAATTTATGTAATCTAAATTAACAATTCAACCACTTTTGCAGATGATGACTTCTGCACATTCTTGTGCTCCTAAACTTGAGGCTGAACAAGTCTCTCAAGCTGCTGTTGTTGCGGCTGCTGCTGCTCCTGCTACTCTTGCAGCTGTTGCTGCTCCTGCTGTTGCTCCCACTGCGGCTCCTATTGCTCCTATTGCTCCTCCTGCTGCAGCTCCTGCTGCAGCTCCTGCTGCAGCTCCTGCTGCTCTTGTTGCTCCTGCTGCTGCTGCTGCTGCTCCTGCTGTTGTGGCTCCTGCTGCTCCTAGTGTTGAGGTCCAACAACCATCAGTACATGACGTTGATACCATTTCATATGAACATATAGATGATGTTGATATCGATGAAATGGTTGGGAATGAGGGACCGACATCACAGAAAACACAAGTGTGTCGTAGTTTGACGGTGTTAGCCAAAGTTCTTAAGGCGAAAAGCAAAGGCATCAAATTTGAAGTCGGATGGAATGCACAAGGCCAACATATGAATCCCAACAAGGCTATGTTTATCAACTACATTAGAGTTATCACTTGAAAATGTGTGCCGATTGACATAGATTCATGGCACCATGTTGTGTCCGGGCTGAAGGTTGTGATCTGGGAAGAAATTACGGTAACATTATGAATTTATTTCTTTAATTTACTAGAAAATAAAATAATGAAACAATGTCTTACTCTTCTCAATCTCTTGAAGAGTACATTTATAGTACACGATTCACACAAGGATTATGTACTAAGGCTTGCAGGAAGGATTCATCGAGGTTTTTGCACTATTTTAACAAGATGTCACCTAAAAGATTCCAAAGGTAAAATAAACCCTCACCCACCCATTGTCTATGCTCACCTGATATCCCAAGAAGCATGGGATGCATTTATTGGTCTCCATGGGGATGAGAAGTTTCAGGTACATTATGGGTGATAATACGTTGTTTGAGGATACCTGTATTCATCACTTTGATTGTCAATATTTCATTTATGAAATAGAAACTCTATACTGAAAATAAGGAGCATGCATCAAAACCAACATACCCCTATCGTAAAGCAAGGATGGGGTACGCTTAATTAGAAAATAAAATGGTACGTATTTTAAATTTAAAGTAATATTGTTAGGTTCCAATAAACAACATCATAATTATCTTTCTATGTTTATATGTAGATTGGTGAGTCTAAAACCAAATATACTTCCATCCCACGTCATGTCCTATGGAAGGAGGCACATGTGGATAAGGAAGGGAAGTTAGTAGATAAGAACACACAAAAAGTGTGGGAAATATTTGTAAGTATGAAACGACGATAAAAATATTTGTTTTAAATTTCTATTACATAAAAATAATTAGTTATTTTCCTATATCCAAAAGTTACAGGAATCATCTACTCCTGTAGTGGATACAGACCTATTATCGACGGTTTTGAAGTAGCCAGAAAAATATGGTCATGTCAGAGGTGTGGGGTTTGGGGTGACACCCTGAGTATATTTTGAGAAGAAGAAAAAAATAGATGATACAGATGAAAAATTAGAACAAATGAGAGAAAAAATAGCAACCCTTGAAGAATGATTTCAATGGCAGGGAGAGTTTCTAGAAACTTTTATGGGTGGGAAGCAAAGGGAAGATACAACTCAGGAATAACTGGTGCATGAACATCCCGCCCCACCCCCACCAGCTTTGAGGTGAGCCATTCCCCTCAAAGACTGTCTTAGCCGTGGTAATCAATATTCTAATAATTTTTCCCGTGAAATGTGAATCAGAAAAACACTGATAATTTTTCTGTACTGGTCTTCTATAGGGTGATAATGATTGTGATTTATATCTTTGAACACCCACCTATCACCTTGTAGCGAGGGATACAGTGTTCAATATCCCATATGCCATGCTGCATAATAGACCACTTCCGAAAGATCATCTGAAAGTGACGATTACTGTAGCTCATGAGCCAAATGAAAATCTACCTATTCCACTTGATGATGATGATATTCATACGATCGAAAAGGCTATTGGGACATTCATTGCATGGTCGTCACAACTTGTAAGAGTACATGTAGACAAAGAGGTTTTTATTTCTTTTTTTTTCAATCTAAACCTTTAACAATTAAAGAAAAAAGGGTCTGAACCAATGATTGCTGTTATAGACAGAGAAAGGGAAGGGGGTGACAAACATCGGCTCAAAACCATCTAAAGGATTGACCAACCGATCCCAAGTAGCTACTGAAATCACAATAACACCACCTGTTCTCTATCCAAATTTACTAGAATTGAAGACTCATGTGTATACGAAGCTAAAAGATGGTAATAGTCATATAGTGGTTTTTGAAGAGAATATATTTGGAGAGGAAAGTCAAGATTTTGTTGCTGATGAAAATGTAAATGAGATCCTTGAAAACGGTTGGCTAGGTGTCATAGTTGTAAATGTATATATGAGGTATGTTTCCATGAATTGATTTTCTAAAAGCTGGTCTAATGTTCAAATTATGACTAAATGCATTTTATATTGTTGACAAATGCATTTATGAAAAATATTTGAAGGAATTTTCCCATGAGACAAGATTTGGACTCGTTAGTCCTCATACCACATCAACACACCTAACAAAATTAGAGCCATTAAAAAGAGATTCAATAATGAACGGCTTTCTGAAAACATTTGAAAGCAAGATTATAGATGATAGACTCTTCCTAATACCAGCCATGCAGGGGTAAAACTCTATGATTAAAGCATATAAATTATATTTTCACTTATTTTATTACTTATTCCTTTTTGTGTTTTTAGGAAACATTGGTTGCTAATTTCAGTGAACTTGGATACTCCAAATATTTATTTTCTAGATACAAAGCAAGGATATCCATCAAACCGACCACACATGATGGAGTTTGTGAATTTGTAAGACACTACATCTTATGTTTTAGGTCTAAACATCAAGTAATATAATTTATATTATCTTTTACTGAGGATTCTGTTATGATAGGGCGGTGTATCATTGTCATCTAAAAAAAGGAATGAGGATAGGGGCTAAGTATAAGGAGGAAAGCAAGTACTACTTCTGGACAAATATCAGGGTATATATAATAAAATTTCACTATCCAAACACATCTCAACACAAGTTACTTATTCTCCTAATGATCAATTTTTTTGCAGTTTCCAAAACAAAAAAACGATAATGATTGTGGTTATTATGTTTGTAAATTTATGAAAGAGATCGTTTTTCATCAACAAACTAGCATCCCTAAAGAGGTATTTTCAAAAACAACTACTAGTTCATTTAATTTATTTATTAATTCTTTATTTTTATATTTTGTAGTACTAATCTGACTGCCGAAAAGCCTCATACTCACAAGATGATATGGATGTGTTCAGAAATGAGTGGGCTGCATACCTAATGGATTGTACACAAATACAATAAAGATCTGACATGGGGAAATGTACAATTAGTGGTCATTTTTTGAGAGGGGTTAAGGGGATCAAAAGATGAAACATTGTTGTATGTGAATGTTCGTATGAAAATTGTAATTGTTATTAAATAAAAAATCCTTTATCCAATGAGTCATTTTACCATTTTAATAGATTATATGCACCAGCAACATGCAATAATGCTGAACCACTCAAAGGGTCTCTCTTTTGTTTAAAATGGACACAATTTTAAGTGAAAACAACAACTGACGTATGAAAATACAACCAAACGCATTTGTATTATGTTGATACTTTAGGAGAATGATAAAAGGGTCATTTTTAACATGTATTAGTCATCCCCACCTCAATATGAGGCACGGTGTGACTTTTATCACTCAAAGGGTCTCTCTTTTGTTTAAAATGAACACAATTTTAATTGAAAACAACAACTGACCTATGAAAATCCAACCAAATGCATTCAGATTGCCTTGATCTTTTATAAGAACAATCCCAAGGTTCTTGGTGACATGTAAAAGTCAACCCCACCTCAATATGAGGCATGGTGTGGCCGGTACCACTCAAAGGGTCTCTCTTTTGTTTAAAATGGACACAATTTTAATTAAAAACAAAAACTGACCTACGAAAATCTGAACAAACACATTCATATTGTCTTGATATTTTATAAGAATGATCCATGGGTCCTTTGTGATGTGTATGAGTCAACTATTCCTCAATCTGAGGCACGTTGTGGCCGGTACCACTCAAAGGGTCTCTCTTTTGTTTAAAATGGACACAATTTTAAGTGAAAACAACAACTGACCTACGGAAATCTGACCAAACACATTAATATTGTGTTGATCCTTTATTATAATGATCCATAGGTCCTTTTTGACGTGTATGAGTCATCCCCGCCTCAATATGAGGCACAGTATGGCCGGTATCACTCAAAGGGTCTCTCTTTGGTTTAAAATGGACACAATTTTAAGTGAAAACAACAACTGACCTACGGAAATCTGACCAAATGCATTCATATTGTCTTGATAATTTATAATAATGATACATGGGTCCTTTGTGATGTTTAAAAGTCAACCCTGCCTGAATCTGAGGCACAGTGTTGCAGGTAACACTCAAAGGGTCTCTCTTTTGTTTAAAATGGACACAATTTTAACTGAAAACAACAATTGACCTACATAAATCCAACCAAACACATTTGGATTGTGTTGATACTTTATTATAATGATCCAAGGGTCATTTGTGACATGTAAAATTAATCCCAAACTCAATTTGAGGCACGGTGTGGCCGATAGCACTCAAAGGGTCTCTCTTTGGTTTAAAATGGACACAATTTTAAGTGAAAACAACAACTGACCTACGGAAATCTAACCAAACCCATTCAGATTGTGTTTATCCTTTAGTATAATGATCCAAGGGTAATTTTTGACATGTAAGAGTCATCCCCTCCTCAATATGAGGTATGTTGTGGCCGTTATCACTCAAAGGGTCTCTCTTGTTTAAAATGGACATAGTTTTAAGTGAAAACAACAACTGACCTACAGAAATATGACCAAACCCATTAGGATTGAGTTTATCCTTTAGTAGAACGATCCAAGGATCCTTTTTTATGTGTAAAATTCATCCTCGCCTCAATTTAAGGCACGGTGTGGCCGATAGCACTCAAAGGGTCTCTCTTTTGTTTAAAATAGACACAATTTTAAGTGAAAACAACAACTGACCGACGAAAATCTGAAAAAACCTATTCGGATTGTGTTGATCCTTTAGAAGAATGATCCAAGGGTCCTTTTTGATGTTTATGAGTCATCTTTGCCTCAATATGAGGCACGGTGTGGCCAATAACACTCAAAGGGTCTCTCTTTTGTTTAAAATGGACACAATTTTAATTGAAAACGACAACTGACCTATGAAAATCCGACCAAACACATTCAGATTGCCTTTATCTTTTATAAGAACGATCCAAGGGTCCTTTTTGACATGTAAGAGTCAACCCTTCCTCAATATGAGGCACGGTGAGTCCGGTATCACTCAAAGGGTCTCTATTTTGTTTAAAATGGACACAATTTTAAGTGAAAACAACAAATGACCTACGTAAATCTGACCAAACGCATTAAGATTGTGTTGATACTTCAGTATAACTATCCATGGGTCCTTAGTGATGTGTAAGATCCAACCCAGCCTCAATCCGAGGCACGGTGTGGCTAGTATCACTCAAAGGATCTCTATTTTGTTTAAAATGGACACAATTTTAAGTGAAAACAACAACTGACCTACGTAAATCCAACCAAAAGCATTATTATTGTGTTTATCATTTAGGAGAATGATTCAAGGGTCTTTTGGGACATTTATTAGTCAACCCCACCTCAATATGAGGCATGGTGTGACCGCTATCACTCAAAGGGTCTCTCTTTTGTTTAAATTGAACACAATTTTAATAGAAAACAACAACTGACCTAAGAAAATCTGACCAAATGCATTCATATTGACTTGATCTTTTATAAGAAAGATACAAGGGTCCTTGGTGATGTGTAAAAGTCAAACCCACCTCAATTTGAGGCACGTTGTGTCTAGTACCACTCAAAGGGTCTCTCTTTTGTTTAAAATGGACACAATTTTAATTAAAAACAACAACTGACCTATGAAAATCTGACCAAACGCATTCAGATTTCCTTTATCTTTTATAATAATGATAAAAGGGTCCTTGGTGACGTTTATGAGTCAACCCCGCCTCAATATGAGGCATGGTGTGGCCGCTACCACCCAAAGGGTCTCTATTTTGTTTAAAATGGACACAATTTTAAGTGAAAACAAAAAGTGACTTACGTAAATTTAACCAAACACATTCAGATTGTGTTGATCCTTTAGGAGAACAATAAATGGGTCCTTTTTGACGTTTATGAGTCATCCCTGTCTCAATAAGAGACACATTGTGGCCGTTATCACTCAAAGGGTCTCTCTTTTGTTTAAAATGGACACATTTTAATTGAAAACAACAACTGACCTATGAAAATCTGACCAAACGCATTCAAATTGTCTTGATATTTTATAAGAATGATCTATGTGTCCTTTTTGATGTTTATGAGTAATCCCTTCCTCAATCTGAGGCACTTTGTGGCCAGTACCACTCAAAGGGTCTCTCTTTTGTTTGAAATGGACACAATTTTAAGTGAAAACAACAACTGACGTACGAAAATCTGACCAAACGCATTCAGATTGTGTTGATCCTTAAGTATAATGATCCACGGGTCCTTTGTGACATGTTAGATTCATCTCCGCCTCAATATGAAGCACGGTGAGGCCAGTAGCACTCAAAGGGTCTCTCTTTGTTTTAAAATGGACACAATTTTAAGTGAAAACAACAACTGACCTACGGAAATCTGACCAAACGCTTTCGGATTGTCTTTATCTTTTATAAGAAATATCCATGGATACTTTTTGAAATTTAATAGTCAACACCTCTTCAATACAAGTCATGGTGTGGCCGATACCACTCAAAGGGTCTCTCTTTTGTTTAAAATGGACACAATTTTAAGTGAAAACAACAACTGACCTACAGAAATCCAACCAAACACATTAGGATTATATTTATCCTTTAGGATAATGATCCACGGGTCCTTTTGATGTGTAAGAGTCATTACTACCTCAATATGAGGCACGGTGTGGCCGGTATCACTCAAAGGGTCTCTCTTTGGTTTAAAATGTACACAATTTTAAGTGAAAACAACAACTGACCTGCAGAAATCTGACCAAACGCATTTGGATTGTCTTGATATTTTATAAGAATGATCCATGGGTCATTTTTGATGTGTAAGAGTCAACCTCGCCTCAATCCGGGGCACAGTGTGGTCGGTACCACTCAAAGGGTCTCTATTTTGTTTAAAATGGACACAATTTTATGTGAAAACAACAACTGACCTACAGAAATATGACCAAACACATTCGGATTGTATTGATCCTTTAGTAGAATGATACACGGGTCCTTTTTGATGTGTATGAGTCATCCCTGCCTCAATCTGAGTCACGTTGTGGCCGGTAGCACTCAAAGGGTCTCTCTTTGGTTTAAAATAGACACAATTTTAAGTGAAAACAACAACTGACCTATAGAAATCCAACCAAACGCATTTGGATTGTGTTTATATTTTATAATAATAATCCATGGGTCCTTTTTGACATGTACGAGTCAACCCCACCAACCCCCTAGACCGCCCCCACCCCCTGGACACCAACCCATCCCCTGGACACCCCCCACCCCTCTGGACACCCCACCCCACCCCCTGTAAAGCCCCCAGACACCCTGGACACCATCCCACCTCCTGGAAAGCCCCCCCCCCCCCCCCCCCCCGGACACCCCCATCCCCCAAGACACCCCCTACCCCCCCTTGTATAGCCACCCCAAACCCTTGAACAGCCCCCCAACCCCCTGAATTCTGAATTGAATTCTTTATGTACTTAATTAACTTATGAATTATGTGTTAATGGTGTACGGGTATAATTGTTGTATGGTTATACTTTGTATAATTATCTTATGATTTATGTGTTAATTTTTTATGGGTATAATTTCTCTAATTATCTTATTGAGATGCTGAATTTTTTTGCAGGTGTTCGGGTGTGCTGTTGCAGATTTTTTCGTAGCAACAGAAAGGGAATTTATCAGCGCTTTTTTAGCGTTGATAAATGGATCTTTTATCAGTACTAAAAAATCACTGATAAACTACACCTTTATCAGTGCTAAAGAAGAGCTAATAAAGTATCAGTTTATCAGTACTAAAGGAGTTCTGATAAAACACGCATTTATCAGCGCTCTTTTAGCGTTGATAAAGGGTTGTTTTATCAGCGCTCTTTTAGCGCTGATAAAGTCCACTTTTATCAGCACGTTTTTAGCGCTGATAAAGGTTTCCTTTATTAGTGATTTTTTAGCGCTGATAAATTACCCCTTTATCAGCACTCATTAATTACTGATAAAGGGTACCCCCCTTTATAGAGTCAAGATTTATAGCGCTTTTTTAGCGCTGATAAAGACCGTTTTTGTAGTAGTGTTAATACCAACCAATTCCTTGAGTTTATATCCTTATCTTGGAACCCCATGGACCTTAGGCTCCCTTGATCCTATTTCTACCCTATAGAAAACTGGTAACAGGGATTGGATGATCCAAAGGGACCCCTATAGGATTTCTTAATGAGTGAAACAATTTCAAAGAGCTTGTACCTATAGGATGTTTGGTTTTATATGATAGGTAACCCTTAAACCCAGGAGTTATTATCCTAACTAAATGGAATATGGGCTTCCACCATTATTATTGATTTATTTTTACCCACCTGTTTCCACTTCTAGTTGACTCATATATTCTTGGGTTACAATTTACACTCCCCATAACTCAACTATTCATGTGTATTAATATTCCCTCAATGTTACTCATCTATGAATAGTACCCATTGTCAAAGAAATAATATGATATTTCATTATTGTACCCTTTAATTTCATGGTATGTATTCCCCATGAATAAATAACTTCTTTAAGATTTAAAATCTATTTGGATTCCCCCTTTTCAAACTCCATGCCCCAGATGTAATGACCCAAACTTTCATTAATGAAAATTACTCTTGATCTAATTAAATGTCTTATTATGGTTAAATAAAATGTGAACTTCATTGGTTTTATGTTTCTAGATTTTAAAATACTGTTAAGAATTGTGATCATTTCTAATATAGTCGTTAAATAGTGATCGCATGATTAGTATAAATATAGGGCTTTAACAAATCCAATTTACTCAGACAAAGGAAGTGATGGCCTCATCCAGTAGAATTTCCTCGTATAAAGCCCATTTTTCAGAGCTCGTAAAGGAGGTGGTGTCATTGGTATTTTCTTTGGACCAAGCCCAATCCTATCTTGAACATGTTAAGCTTGAGTGGAACCGACTATGGGAGAAGTGGAAGTTAATAGAGATTATCACTCGAGAGATGTAATCCGAGCCACCCCAAGAGTCTGTCACCATCACACACCTTACCCTTCAATATTATGTGGGTGTTATAAGGTTTTATGTAACAATACCCTAGCACTATAACTATGTACATTATTCTTGTATAGAGAATATACATTCTTATTATTTTTACTTTGTAAATAGTTTTTAAAGCACAAATAGTATTTTTAGTTAATATTCTACAAAAAATCTATTTTGATGAATTAATGGATTTTTTAATTAAATATTATTTTAATAAAATATTATTATTATTATTAAATTAATTTTTATTAAATATAAATCATTGTATAATTTTATGAATTCAATTGTAATTTTTATTAAGGTTTGAAAGATGTTTTTGTCAAAACCCATGAATTTTCAATAAATGACGGTTTTTATTTTAAAAGTGAAAATTCACATATTTAGAAAATTATTTAGATAAAATTAATATTATTTTTGGAATAAGTATGTCAAAATTATCCAATGGTGAATTTTTCATAATTTTCTGAGACAGTCAAATTTTTGGGTAAAAATTAAATACCGTTTAAATATATAATGTGTTTTATCACATCATACTAACCCAATAGTGATGTAATAAAATAATATAAACATTATTTTCGGCCAATATATGTTTTACAATTAAAATAATATGATTTTATATTTTTTTGATTTATTTTACAAAGCTTTAGTGGACCCTCCAAGACTTATAAAACATTTTGTCTTTTTAAATTGTTTTCCTTGAGAGTGTGACTCACCTCCACATAATCTACCCTATTATTTTAATAAGGTAGGAAATTGGCCTCATAAAATATTATTTTTCACTCCCCTTTGGAAAAAACCATGGGCAAAAACCATGGGATGGTTTGTTTTTTTGATTATTTTAATGTGTTGTGTCCCAAACCTAAATAATAAAAAATTCCTTCTCCTTTCCTATATAAACTCACCCAAGCTCCCACTTCCTCTTCACTAAAATACTTTGGAGTTCATTAAAACTATACCATACTTTCTCTATAATCCTCCCAAGATTTCTCAAACTCCCAATAATCCTCTCTCAAGCTTCTCCCAAGCTTTTTGGATCGCACTTCCAAGTAAGGGATTTCTTCCTTTCTCATTTTTGTCCAATTTTCTTTAAGTTGTTATGACCTTTTTTCAATTAAAAATGTTAGGGTATTATTTCACACCTCTCCCATAGTTCCCTATTTATGTTTTTATGATGGGAGACCCATTTATCTCTCATTAATTCCACTCATGTACACCCGTTACCATGCTGAAATTTTGTGAGGGATTTATCTCTCCTCTTTTACATCCAAATAATTATTTTGTATTATGAATCTAAATTACATTACATTTGTTGGGAAATGTATCTATATGACCCCATTACTGTCTATTTCATTTAAATATGATTATACACCCTTTTCTCTCTCATCAACCATTTTCATGAATCCTTATGTCATGTCGTTATGCTGCCAAAATTGCACCGTGTTTTTTCAAGCCAATATCATTGTGTAGTGAATATCATACCCATGTCTCTATCAAGGGTATTCACCTTTATGCACATATACATATTTAATATTAATTTCATTTATTTATTACACATTACTTAATCATGGAATAACTTATTATGTTGATTGATTTCATATTATATGATCCATGTGGCACACTTATGTATGAAATGAAATGTTTAAGAATGGTGCGCCCTGATAGCGCTCCAATGAATTGGGTAAAGTATAGTACCATGATACGTCATGTGCAATGAGTGTTGAATCATGATAATTCAAGTTAAATGAGGATTTAATCTTGCTTCATGTGCAATGAGTATTTACTCATTCTCCATGGGAAATGAGTCTTAGCTCATGCTAAATTTCATGTTAAGTGTTGTTGCCACATTTCCATGTTATGATTATCATGATTTATCATGAATTTATGTTCATGTTTCTATTGTGATCCATTGTTATTCCTATTGTCTAACATGTATTGTATTCCTCATGTTATTCCATGTTTATTCCCTTACTGGGCTTTATAGCTCACCCTTTTCTTATGCATGTCCTTGGGTAATCCCATGCAATGCTAAGTATGAGGGAATATAGTGGTCATGTAAAGTAATTTTTCAATAAAGATGTTGTATTTAATGTTTTAAGTTGTTATGTAATGATCCTAAGACCCAAATACACTATAACTCTCGATCTTCTATGTTGAATCAAGCAAATTTTATGTAATAAATCATGTTTTAGTGTGCAATAAATAACAGGGTTTCCATAGTTGGTATCAGAGGATAGGTTTAGTTATTTTTGGGATTAGGATTAGAAAACCCTAGTGAAATCCTTAGGGATAAGACTAAGTATAATAAAAACATTCCTATGTTTTGGTGATTATTGTGTAAATATTTTATCAATCAAATATATCCCTGTATGGATACGAGTAGGTAGAGGTGGCTCAGGAACAGATGTACCTAGGGGTGAAAACCCCGACAAGGAGTTTTGGGCTTGACCCGAGGTATCCTGGTACATGACAACGGGACTTGATGCACTCATGGTTACGATACTCCTGGGGGATATGCATTGGTAAATTCAAAAGCTTAGTATGAACCATTATTAAGGGAATTAAAAAAAATCCCCTAAGAATATATGTTGTATAACATAGATTGAAGACTATAGATTCATAAGTTAAGAAAATAAAATCTATTTATAATTCATCTATTTTGTCCTTGGATTACCCTTTATGTGTTACCCCTAACTTTCCTTTTATTCTAGCCAATGTCTGGTAATAAGAGGACTCGTGCTAACAACCAATGTGAATATTAATGTGATGATTGTGCTAATGAGATTCCCAGTCTTATGGGAGCGGAAATCGTGAAATTTTTCACGATTCTCTCCAGGTTAACTAGAGATTTGAATAGAAACATGGGTCAAGAGGAACATTAAACCCCCCTAATAAAGAACAAGTTGATATAGGGAGCTTCTTGATACAAAGGCCTCCTAGTTTTAATGGATAATCTGATCCTTCAATCGTTGAACAATGGATCAACTCCATTGAAAAGATCTTCTCTATCCTTCAATGTTCTGAACAAGAGAAGGTTATTATGGATGATTATCATATGGAGTGTGAATCCGATCAATGGTGGACATTGATCAAAAATATGAAGTTTGAGGAGGAGATCGAGGCGTTGGAATGGAAGGATTTCCGGTAGATGTTTTTTGATAAATATTTTCCGCGCACCCTCCAGATTAAGATGGAAAGGGACTTCCTTGCCCACAAGCAAAAAGATGACGAATCTATCAGAGCGTATGAGGAAAAATTCACAAGGATTTCACGATACACTTACGACTTTGTCTTTACCCTCGAATGCAAGGTTGTCCACTTCTTTGGTGGGCTGAAACCTACTATGCGGAAAGCCCTGGTGATTCGCAACTTCGACATCTATGAGGAAATTGTCTGATGTGCCCTCAAGGTTAAAATAGAGATCAGAGAACCTCAGGGGTATCATGGGGATAAGAAATGTAAGGTGGACTTCAATTATAGTGGTCCAATGGATAAATCCAATAGTTCTAAAAAAATTCAGTACCCCACTTGCCAAAGGTGTGGAAAGAAGCACCCCAGAAATTGCATAAAGGAGATGAGGAAATGCTTTAGGTGTGGAAGAGAAGGGAACCTAGATATTAACTATCGGTAAGAAAAACATTTGGTTATGACAGAGGAGAGGAATGCTCTGTTCGTCTCTCAATGCATTTTCCATTACTTAAACTGCAAAGAACTAGGTCACCTTGAAAATCAGTACCCTAATCTAAGGGTTTTCAGAGGCAACCAACAACCTCCAAGGTAGAAAGGGTGAGCTTTTTCCATAACTACTATCGAAGTGGACCCTGACAACGAAGTGGTGACAGGTACGCTAGTTATTCATTCAATAATACTGAATGTACTTTTTGATTCAGGTTTTACGCATTCTTTTATATCCCCAATGTTTAGTAGAACAATACCAACGCCACCTCAAATAATGGAATTAAAGATGTCTATGAGTACGGAAAATGGGGAAATTATTACATCCCATGAATATAACTCCTCCCCTAAATCAGTGGATTGACCTTCCTGGTGAACCTCATTATACTCCCTCTTGTGGAATTTAATGCAATTCTTGGCATGGGTTGTCTTTCCTTATATAGATCCAACATAAATTTCCATGAGAGGGAAATCACTCTCCATGTGGATAATTGACCCCCGATTCTGTACAAGTACAAAGAGGAAGATGAATCTTCTTTAGCTCCATCATCTCAAGTGTGGATATTAATGCCCTATGAGCATGCATATCTGGCTCAGATGATTGAGTCTAAGGATTCAACCATCCTTAAAGACATGCATATTGTGAGGGAATTCACTGAAGTGTTTCCAGAGGAATCGCCTAGTCTTCCTCTTAGAAGAGATATTGAATTCTCAATTGATCTTATACCAAGGGCGTTACCAATATCCAAGACTCCGTATAGAATATTTGTTGTGGAGCTTGAGGAGCTGAAGAAACAACTACAAAAAAATCTGGATAAACGGTTTATACGCCCAAGTGCTTCACCATGGGGTGCACCAGTCCTCTTCATCAAGAAGAAGGATAGGTCAATGCGCCTTTGCATCGATTATCATGATCTTAACAAAATCATGATAAAGAAAAAGTATCATCTCCCATGAATTAATGACTTTTTCAATAAACTTCATGGAGAACAATACTTCTCCAAGTTATATTTGTGGTTGGGATATTATTAAGTAAGGGTGAAGAAGGAAGATATCCCCAAGACTGCTTTTCGTACAAGATACGGGCACTATGAATTCATAGTAATGCCTTTAGGACTCACTAATTATCTAGAAATATTCATGGACTTGATGAATAGAGTCTTTAGAGATTACCTCGACAAATTTGTGGTAGTCTTTATAGATGATATTCTAATATACTCCAAAACCAAGGAGGATCATGAGAAGCATCTAAGAACTGTACTAGAGACCTTGAGAAAGGTGAATATCTATGAAAAGTATAGAAATTGTGAGTTCTGGTTGAAGGAGGTGTAACACCCCAAGATTTCATAGTACGTTATCTCATTAAAGTAATTCAATAGCTTGCGCTACAAGCAACACTGAGTTCGAGCACACCACAACTTACCAAACTAGCCGTTCAAAAAGTGGTTATGAATAGTATTAACTAATTTTGAATCTTATAAACTCTATATAATTTTAACATCCATATTATGTGTTTCTTAGACATAATATAAGAACAAATTTATTTTTTTCAGATAAAAGAAGTATTTTTCAAAAAATGTAATTTTACCACCTTTTAATGGAGAACCCTTTTTAAAACCAATATTTGACACTTTTATATATTCAATTTAATGAAATTAAATTCTTCTTTATAATTGGGACATAAAAATTTAGTTTGGATAAATTTTTGGTACTTTTCTGATAACTTTTATATTTTGATGAATGGTGGAAAATACTATGTTTTAACTGAAAAAAAACTTTTTTAATAGAAATAATTTATAGTGTTAAATTATGAATTTGAATGTTTTTTAAGTATAATTAGATTATATTTTTATCATTTAATACAATTTAGGTCATTATATGTAATTTCACATTTAAATTTGACATCAACACATGTCAATCTTTTGATAGTTTTTACTTTTTAAAAACCCTCTTTTTGGTTTGGACAACGGGAATTAATTTTAAATTAATAAATGAAAATTCTATGTTTTTAATTTGGTAAAAGAGACTTCATTTTTGAATTTGTAATATCAAAAATATCTTAGGGTAAATTTATGGTATTTTTTTGAAAAATATCAATTTTTGATGAATAGTGAAAACACTGTGTTATTATTTAAAACCGACTTTTTATTTAAATAATTATTTATTTTATTTAAATTTATTTTAAGTAAAAATAGATATATAATACATATATAAGTTCAATTTAATTCATTTGAGTCATTTTATAATAAAATTAGTTTTATAAAATTTTATTTAACTTTTTAACCTCTTTTACCCACCTTCTAGGCACGTTAATAAATTTGCATAAAACTTAATTTTACCACTTCTGTGAGTTGAATTTCAAAAATCTGAGAGACACGGTTGACATCATTAAGTAAAATTTTCTTCAATAAGATGAAAATAATTTTTTATGAATAGTAACTTTTGACTTTTATTTACCACGGTTAAAAGTAAATAGGGTAATTAAAGGTAAAAATGATATTATAATTAGCCTAACACATGTCCTAATTCTATTGGATAAGTTTAATTCGACCAAAAACAACCTTAGGAATAAAATGTGATCCTTTAGGTCCACTTGAATTAGATTAGGACATTTATTATTATTTTATTCAATGAAGAGTTAAAAGTGTTAAATTCAAAGTTTATTTACTAAACCATTTTTAATATAGGGTTATATATAAGATAAATTAGAATATAAATATTCATTATAAATATAAAAATATTTCCTACATAATGGTATTTTATTTATAATTTTTAGGTATTAAATAATTAAATTTATTTATGACACAATGATGATGTAATAATTACCTTATTAATGAAAGAATCAAATAAATGGTATTATAAATATTAAAATAAATATAATTTCAAAGTTTTTATGAAATCCACGAATTTTATAGGTGAATATGAAATATTAGGGTTGATTAAATGTATCTTTTTCGAAGTAATCAAGTTTTTATGACGTTTAAAAAAACCAAATATTAAATTGTGTCAAAATTGACATAAATGAGTTTTTAAAACAAATATTATATTATTAAATTATATAATATTCCTAAAAACCTAAGGTTCATCCAAAGGTCTTAAATAATATTATATATGTCATTAATTAACCACTTGAGGTTCTCTTGGAAGTTTAGAGTAAGTTTATTAACCATATAGTGTAAGAATACAAGAAGACACGGTAAAAGTTAAACTATTTAACTAATAGTTAAATCTAAAAGATAAGGTTAATATGGTGACCTAAACTTGTATAAAACCTATTGGTTGAGTGGTTTTATACCCATACCCACATTATACTATAAATAAATCATTTTGGATCCATTATAAACCAAAAATGATTTTATTATAAAATAATATTTCAAACTTTTTCTAAAGTGACCCTCACCCCTCTTATAAAAGGTTACTTCCCCTTCTCTCAAAATCACACCTCCAAAGACATTTGGATCGGCCAAACCCTACCCAAATATCCTCCCAACTCCCCTCAAATCAACCTATAGTCCTTAATTTGATCATAAATCCAACCTAAGGATCCCTTTTGATCAACTCAAAAGGAAACACTCAAATAAGAGGTAATAATTTCACCACCCTCTTTGAAGTTATTTTCTTCTAAAACTTCCTATTTATTTGTTGTTTCCATACCAAAATAATAACTCCAGTACCTCCTACATACTGTTATGTTATTATAAATATGGTTCAACCATATTCGTTATTCTATCCATCCTATAAATGACAAATTCACCATACGTGCGTACGTACGGCTTACCGTCTCCACATCGTGGTATAGTTTGTTATTAAAACACTTAATTATTTGGATGGGTATAATAATGAGTATAACTGGTATAAATAATAAATATAACATGTTAATTATTCTGTATATATTATATACCATACAATTACATACTATTTCACCATCAATATAGTGATATTGTTGCTCGTGCGTACGTACGGATTACCGTCTCCATGAACGTGATGAGATTCATTCCCCATCATAATCATTCAAGAATAATTTTAATTTTATGATTAAAAATAATGTTTAAGAACTTTATATCATTCTGTATATGAATAAAATACATTCTATCTATAACAAACACGGCTTACGTAACAAAAAATATAAAGGAAAACAAATCAGTTAACACCCAAAACGATGATAATACTAAAATATTATTAACAAAGTAATATTATAAGATCATATATGATATCATATTTATGTATATGGTTCTTGTATAATTTAATAACAATGATTTAAATATTATACATGAGGTCAATGTACCCTAGATCAAAGATAAGTGCAAGGTAAGGGTTAATTTTACAATCTCATTATTATCCGAGGTTTTTTTTACATAAGTATCAACTGGGACATATTTATTATCCATGTCCATGTTTCATAAAAGTGTTTTCAAAGGGATTCTTTTTAAGGGACTCTTTTAATAAAACATAATTTTAAATGTTTTAAAGATTCATTCTTCTAAACCTTTCTCATTAATGTTTATGTTTTTAAAATGTTTTTTAAGGATTTATTTATATAGACATGAATGTATTTAAAATGTTAATTAATTTCAAAAGTTTCAAAGTGGTATGGGAAAATTTTATTCAAAAATGTCTTTAAATGTCTTCCTTTCTAAATTTTGTGACTTTCAAATTTTTTCATGAAAAATGGATATTTCTCTCAATGAGTTTTACAAATCATTTTCATCTATGTCAACATCCTTTGATGGATTTTAAACTTGTTTGAAGTTGATAAAAATATTCCCTATTGTATTAAAGGTTTTGTGATATGTTTAATTGTGGGTGTGTTATTCTTATACCATTCATGGTTTATGGATAAATTATTGACAATTTGTATGCTAGTTTTAATATGAATGTTTATGTTATGTTTAAACCTTTTCATATGAGGAAGGCATTGGACTTAGTAAGTGATGGGTGGAGTCCGCTATAGCTCCTCGATGCATCGGTAGGTCTCATGAGAAAAACTAGTTTCTTGGCACAAGGCCTTGAAAAAATATTATTTGTATTCTTGGCACAAGGCATTGACTATGTAGTTATGAAGTTTAGCATTATGCATTCCATCATTATGAAATTGGCTATTGATATTGCATGTGATTATTAGAATAGTAGAATATCCATGTGAATAAGTAAATTGAATTATTTTGATTTATATTTTCCATATTATGATGAAGTTTAAGTTTGAAAGGATTTTGTTTTAGTCTTATACATTTCCTTAAATGTTTATGCTTATTTATGAAAGTTTCTGCTATATTGTTATCCTTACTGAGCATCTGAGCTCACCCCTTTCTATGTTTTATTTTTCCTAGGATGTGAAGAAGTATATTATGACAAACCTGTAGGGATAGTCGAAGAAATATGAATGTGGTAATGGAGACAATGTTGTTGTTGTATTTCATTTTATAATGTAATGTAGCGTTCAAGTATGTAATCTATTTTCCAAGACTACTAAACTAATCGGTCCTTCGGGACTTGATTCCTTGTAATCATGCCAATGTATTAAAGTAATGCACCAACTATGTGCTTATAGTGTTGGGGTGTTATAGGGGGTCTCATTCTTGGGACATATCATCATAAGCAATGGGATATCTATGGATCCCTCCAAGACAACTGTAATAGAGTTATGGCTGAGTCCAACATCGGTAATGGATATTCGTAGCTTCTTCGGGTTAGCTAGATATTATCAACGATTTGTGAGAAATTTATCATGATTGTACAACCCTCTTACTAAGCTAAATCAGAAGGGAGTAAAGTTTTCTTGGAGTGATTAATGTGAAGAAAGCTTCAAGGAGTTGAAAAGGAGGCTTATCACTGCGCCCATTCTCACTTTACCCACAAGTAGAGAACTTTTTGTGGTATTTAGTGATGCTTTGAATAAGGGAATGGTCTGTGTGTTGATGCAAAATGACAAAGTAATTTCCTATGCTTCAAGGCAATTGAAAGTTTGTGAGAAAAATTATCTAACACATGATCTGGAGTTGGATGTGGTGATCTTCGCTTTAAAATTTTGGTGGCATTATCTCTTTGGAGAGAAGTGTGAAATATATACGGACCATAAAATCCTCAAGTATATATTCACATAGAAAGATTTGAACATGAACCAATGAATATGGTTAGATCTAATCAAAAACTATGACTACTCAATCCATTACCACCCTAGGAAAGCGAACAAGGTGGCAGATGATATAAGTAGAAAGGACCCAACGATTCTATCATTGATGAGAATTGAAAAGGATCTAATATTCTTAGATTTGATGAAGATGGACATGGGAATAATAAAGAAGAGAACATCATCAATCCTTTCACAAATGATTGCTCAACCATCCCTTTTGTAAAGGTTAAAGGATTATCAAAAGGATGATGTGGAAATTCAGAAGAAAGAGGAAGCTATTAGAAAAGGAAAATCCTCAGAGTTCAATGTTAATGAATAAGGAATTGTGAGATTTGGGAAAAGACTATGTGTTCCATAAATTTTGAAGCTGAAGAATGAACTTTTGGATGATGCACATAGTTCAAATTTATCTATTCACCCAGGAAACACAAAGATGTATTGAGATCTCCGAGATTATTATTGGTGGGATAATATGAAGAAGGATATCATTGAGTATACATCAAAGTTTCTAGTGTGTCAGTAAGTGAAGGAAGAGAGGAAAAATTCTAAGGGGATGATGCAACCATTACCCATACCAGCATGGAAATGGGAGAACATCACCATGGACTTTTTCACTAGACTTTCAAAGACATCTAAAGGAAACAATGCAATCTGGGTTGTTTTAGATCGTCTTGCAAAGTCTGCACACTTCATTTAAATTTAGGAGGATTTTCATTGGATCAACTGGTACAGATATATATCAGGGAATTGGTAGGGCTTCATGGAGTACCACTATCTACTGTATCTGATCGAGATCCAATATTCACCTATAAGTTTTGGAAAAGTATTCAACATGCTCTGGATACTGAACTGAACTTCAGTATGGCCTATCATCCTCAAACTGATGGCCAATCTGAGCAAACTATTTAGACATTGGAGGATATTCTAAGATCATGTTATGTGGACTTCAAAGGAGGGTGGGACCAACATCTTCCACTAATTGAATTCTCCTACAATAACAGTTTCCACTCAAGCATCCAAATGGCACCTTATGAATCCCTGTATGGGAAGAGGTGCAGAACACTGGCATGTTGGGATGAATTCAGTGAGCGTAATCTCCTAAGACCATAAATGGTCGAAGAAATGGTGGAGAAGGTGAAAACCATTCAGTAGCATATCAAGGTAGTTCAGAGTCAACAGAAGAATTATGAAGATAACCATTGATGATACCTTGAGTTTAAAGTTGGAGACATGGTATTTTTATGCATATCTTCATGTAATAAGGTCATGAGGTTTGGAAAGAAAGGTAAGTTAAGCCCTAGGTACATCGGCCCCTTCGAGATTCTTGATTGAGTTGGGGTTGTGGCCTATCGACTAGAACTTCCACCTACCATGGCCAAAGTACATGATGTCTTTCATGTATCCCTCTTAAGGAAATACATACCAGACCCTTAACATGTACTCTCTTCAGAGTTAGTACATCTAGAGGATGATCTTTCTTATGAGGAGAAACCAGTGAAGATCTTAGATCATAGATAAAAAGTTATATGAAATAAGACAATGCCCCTCATCAAGGTGTTGTGTAAAACCACATGTTTGAATAAGCGATGTGGGAATCAGAGTAAGTGATGAATCAGAGTTACCTTCATTTGTTTTATACTGGGAAAAGGAAATTTCAAGGGTGAAATTTCTTAATGGGGGAAGATTGTAACGACCCAAACTTTAATTAATGAAAATTCCTATTTATCTAATTAAATGTCTTATTATGGTTATATAAAATTTGAACTTCATTGGTTTTATGTTTTTGGATTTTAAAATACCGTTAAGAATTTTGATCGTTGCTAATATAGTCATTGAACAGTGATCACATAATTAGTATAAATATAAGGCTTTAACAAATCCAATTTACTTAGACAAAGGAAGTGATAGCCTCATCTAGTAGACTTTCCCCATATGAAGCCCATTTTTAGGAGCTCATAAATTAGGTGGAATCATTGGGATTTTCTCTTGACCAAGCCCAAGCCGATCTTTAACATGTTAATCTTGAGTGAAACCTACTAGGGGAGAAGTGGAAGTTAATAGAGATTACCACCCGGGCGATGTTATCCAAGCCACCCCAATAGTCGGTCACCATCACACACCTTACCCTCTTGTCTTATATGGGTGTTATAAGGGGTTATGTAACAATACCCTAGCACTATGACTATTTACATTATTCTTGTATAGATAATATACATTCTTTTTATTGTTACTTTGTAAATAGTTTTTAAATCACAAATAGTATTTTTAGTTAATATTCGACTAAGAAATATATTTTGATGAATTAATGGATTTTTTAATTAAATAATATTTTAATAAAATATTATTATTATTAAATTAATTTTTATTAAATATAAATCATCGTATAATTTTATGAATGAAATTTTAATTTTTATTAAGGTTTGAAAGTTGTTTTTATCAAAACCCATGAATTTTCGATAAATGTTGGTTTTTATTTTAAAAGTAAAAAATCACATATTTAGAAAATTATTTAGATAAAATTAATATTATTTTTTTAATTATGAGTTCAAAATTATCCAACGGTGAATTTTTCATAATTTTCTGAGACAGTCGAATTTTTGGGTAAAAATTAAATACCGTTTAAATATATAATGTGTTTTATGACATCATAATGACCCAATAGTGATGTAATAAAATACTATAAACTTTATTTTCGGTAAATATATGTTTTATCATTAAAATAATGTAATTTTATATTTTTTTTATTTATTTTACAAAGGTTTAGTGGACCCTCCAAGACTTATAAAACATTTTGTCTTTTTAAATTGTTTTCCTTGAGAGTGTGACTCACCTCCACTTAAGAAACCCTATTATTTTAATAATTTAGGCCATTGGACTCATAAAATATATTTTTTACTCCCATTTTTCAAAAAAAATTGGAAAAAACATGGGCTGGTTTGTGGTTTCGATTAGTTTAATGTGTGGTGTCCCAAACCTAAATAATAAAGAATTCGCTCTCCTTTCCTATATAAACCCACCCAAGATCCCACTTCCTCTTCACTCAAATACTTTTTAGTTCGTCCAAAATCTACCCTCATCTTTCTACAATCTTCCCAAGGTTCTTTAAGCTCCCAATAATCCTCTCTCAAGCTTCTCCCAAGCTTTTGGGATCGCACTTCCAAGTAAGGGATTTCTTCCTTTCTCATTTTTGTCTAATTTTATTTAAGTTGTTATGCCATTTTTTTCAATTAAAAATTTTGGGTTATGATTTCTCACCTCCATAATATTTCCCTCTTTATTTTTGGGTGATGGGATACCCCTTTCTCTCTCATTAATGCCTCCCATGTACACTTGTTACCATGCCGAAATTCTGTGAGGGATTTCTCTCTCCTCTTTTACATCCAAGTAATTCCTTTGTATTATGCATCTTAATTTCATTACTTTTGTTGGGAAATGTATCTATTTGACCCCATTACTTTCTATTTCATGTACATATGATGATACACCCTTTTCTCTCTCATCAACCATTTTCATGAATCCTTATGTCACGTCATTATGCTGCCGAAATTTCACTGTGTTTTTCCAAGCCAAGATCATTGTGTAGTGAATACCATACCAATGTCTCTATCAATGGTATTAAACTTTATGAACATATACATATTGAATTTTACTTTCATTTATTTATTCCACATTACTTAATCATTTAATAACTTATGATGTTGATTTATTCTATATTATATGATCTATGTGGCACACTTATGCATGAAATGAAATGTTTAAGAAGGGTGTTCCCTGATAGTGCTCCAATGCATTGGTTAAAGTATAGTATCATGATACGTCATGTGAAATGAGTGTTGAATCATGATAATTCAAGTTAAATAAGGTTTTACTTCTGCTTCATGTGCAATGAGGATTTACTCATGCTCCATGTGCAATGAGCCTTGGCTCATGCTAAATTCCAAGTTAAGTGTTGTTGCCAAATTTCCATGATATGATTATCATTCTTTATCATGCCTTTATGTTCATCTTTCTCTTATTATACATTGATATTTCTATTGTATAACATATATTTTATACCTCATTTTATTCCATGTTTATTCCCTTACTGGTATTTATAGCTCACCCTTTTCTTATGCATTTCCTCAGGTAATCCCATGTAATGCTAAGTACAAGGGAATGTAGTGGTCATGTAAAGGAATTTTTCATTAAAGATGTTGTATTTCATGTTTTAAGTTGTTATGTAATGATTCTAAGCCCCAAATAAACTATACCTCTCAATATTCTTTGTTGTATCAAGTGAATTTTATGTAATAAATCATGTTTTAGTGTGTAATAAAGAATAGGGTTGTCATACCAGATATATATCATCCATTTTCTCCATGTCCATGAGGGATCAATAATATATCAGTGGTTTATAACTTAATATTTTAAGTGTTGGAAGCAAGACTCTAAACTGAGTGGTATTTATATTATAACTATTTATATCTTTATTCCTATTACCATAGGATATGTAGTGACACCCAAGCCTCAAATCCTAGGTTTATCCATGATGCAAAGGATAAAAATACCTCTTTCCTTTCAAATGATTCAGACCTGTGGGAGGAAGTTTATAAAATTAGAACTATGTATGGATTTATTTTCATAATATGGGATACATAGTGATACCTAGATCCTCCATTTCATTCCCATCCATGAATTATCACTATTCCCAACCATGTCCCTCGATGAGAATAAATTTTGTGTGGGGACCCCCACTCATACTGAAATGTGAGTATCCCTACATATTCCTTGTCATGAACTCTCACATGGATCAATTTAATATCAATTTATATCTTGTTTCTAATATAGAGCATGAATCATGTGAGCTTAAGGAACCTAGAAAGTCACTTTGTCCAGCGTGATTGATGTTTGTTCTATCCAAAGACAAGTAACCAAATCCTAGTCACATGATATTAAACTCCATAATAACATCCTAGTTGTATGATGTTAAACTGCATCACAAGAGGTCTTCATGTTGAATGGATAATCCCATCTAATGATTACATACTCAATAATCACATGTTTTATCCCTTCACCTCGAAATGTATCAATAGACATTGGAGTTTACTTTAGGGCTCTCAAACCCTTCTTGAATCTTATGTTCCCCATGAACTGACTTCATATCTTTGATATATGAGTTGATACCAACCAGTTCCCAAAGTTTATATACTTTTCTTGAAACCCCATAGACCTTAGGCTCACCTTCTCAAAGTCCTCCCCTATAGAAAACTATTAATAGGTATTGGTTAATATAAAGGGAAACCATTAGGATTTTATAGAGGATAATGAAAATGTCTATGAGATTTCTCTTAGTGGATGTTTTGGTTCCATAAGAGAGGCCACCCTTAAACCGAGTTATTGTCCTGACTGTGTGGAATTTTGGATTTTTATATAATTAATGGTTGACCTGTACCCATAAATTTCCACCTCCAGTTAACTCACATATTCTTGGGTCATGATTTACACTTCCCATAACCCAACTATTTAAGAGGATTCAGATACTCTTGATGTTAACCATCTATGCATTGTACCCATTTTCAAAGTGATATTATGACATATTATTCTTATACCCTTACATTTAGGGGTATGAATCTTCTATGAAAACCTAATTTTCCTGATTTAGTTACTCCTCTTATCAATATGTCTTAGTCACATGACATTAAACTGTATAATGATGTTCAAGTAACACGATGTTAAGCTATATGATATATGGTCTTTCTTAAAAGACATAAAATTATTAGAGTGGTCCATTATATCTATTAATATTTTCTTAGGATGAATTTATCACCTCCATACTAGAATGAAATATGTAAATTCCATATCCCTATGTATGAGCCTGATTTGTGTAGAGGACCCCTTAGCTAACTATGATGTAGAGACTCGCTAAGGGAAGATTAAAAAAATTCCCATCTCCCCTACATATGAGTCAGATCTATACAGAGGGATATCCTTAAAAGGGGATGACTATGGAATGATTCTTTCCCTTATAATATGCATAGATAACCCCAAGGGATCCCAGCTATAAAAAATTACACATGCATCTGTTTAAGTATGGTAGAGTCATAAAGACTCGCTTTTTCTATGTACGAATTATATCTACATAAGACTTGACTATGTATGAGATAGATCTACACAGGAAAGATCCAACATATGGATACCCACTAGTAATCCTATGAAAGGAAAAAATATGCATCATTCATATAGATTCCTCTGACTAGTATAAATTATCTTTAAGAATATCTTTCACAATTTTACTTTGGTTCTTACGTCCTTACTGCGTGTTGTGAAACTGTAAGGAAGGCATCCTTTTTACATGATATTAAACTTCTCAATGAATCTGTCCCCACTAAATGATGTTAAAATGTGCATACCATCGTCCATCATCATGCCATATAAAATTACTATAAGTGCCTGACCCTGGTCAACCAAAGTTTGGGATGATTCCATAATCTTTATGATCACATCAATCCATAAACCACACTTTATGACTTGAGTGTCTTGAATTTTCATGAACCTTCCATGGACCTTGGTAAAGTACACTCTACTTTAAGGGAACCAGTTTTTGAATATGAATTTCTGCCTTTTTTTTCCTATATATGAGCTCCTAGATGTTAAATAAATGTGTCTTTTCCTTGAAAAAATGGATTTTGATCCTTGTGATCCTTGATATTATGATTGTACCATACCATTAATAAATATTTGTGAACCTTGATCCATGATTTAAAATATTCCTATCCTATTCTTGGGAAGTTTTTAGGGTACTTATAACCTTGGTAATCCTAATTATTCTATTGTGTAACACTCCCCCAATATCAGGTCTACATACATAAAGACCTTAAACTACATGCACTTTGGTCAAATCTATACAGCCTTAAACTTTATCCTTTGATGGTCCAAATTATAAAACTCAAAACTTCTAGTGAAAGAGATAAAAAACTTATCAGGATGAAAACCTAGAAATGGTTGTCTAAGAAAGATTCAAGTCTTCACTCTCTAAAATCTTCATCTATGGGGTTTAGGAAAAAGTTACAGTATAAATAAAAAAGTCATAAAGCTCATGGGGCTTATCCTTTGGCCCTGTTAAAAGTCGGGCCATGCTCACTGGACCCCATAATCTAGGAAAAAGTTAGTGTAAGGATTTATCACATCCCCTCACCATGGTTACATGTTCAGTATGTGGAAACATAACTTTTAGGGTGCCTAAACTCTTCTTGAATATTGCGTTTTCTGTAAACCATCTTCACGTCTTTGAAGCCTGAGCTGACACCACCAATTTATCTAGTTGAAATCCTTATCTTAAAACCCCATGGGGCTTAGTCTCCAGTGATCTTAGTTCTCCCCTATACTGTATTGGTAACAAGGACCGACTACTCTAAAGGGACCCCACTAGGATTTGCTGGTGAATAACATAATGCCCCAAAACTTATTCTTAGTGGGTGTTTTGATCCTAAATGAAAGGTCCCCCTTAAACCAATGAGCTATTTTCATGGATATGTGTGATTCTAGCTTCCCCCATTACTAATTGTCTTCTTGTAACCATTAGTATGAATTTTTAGGTAACTAAGATATTCCTAGATCATGATTTACAATCCCCATAAATAGACTATTCAAGTTGATTCTATATCCTTGATGTTGCATTATCATGTATTGTACCCATTCTCAAAACATGAATGCGGTATTTCATTCTCAGAACTTTTGATGGACTAAATCATGTGACTCGAAACCACATGGTATGTAACCCATTCCTCTCAACCATAATAAAAATTAACACAATGGTTCCAGAACCCTCCTTCTATATCCTTTTCCCCACTTCCAACTTCATCATCCCAATGTTTGAATCTTCACAAACCTTTTACATCCCTTAGAAAGGATTGGGGACCCTTTTTCTTGATCTTGTATGTACACCCTATGGGATCATTCATAAGATAATTTTAACCATTAAATATATGAATCTTATACTTTTAGTAAAGAACCTCCAATCCTCATGATCCTCAGCATCATTGCAGTGGAACTCAGCACCTCAAGGTGTTTTGCGGTCATCCTCAGCATGTCTGTTCCATTCCATATTCACTGGTTCAAGCTATTAGACATGTGATTTATACAACCAGTATTCTAACTATCCAATTGGACTCAACATCCCTAATATTTCAACATACATCAAACCAAATCTCATCAAGGATGAAGGGTGTCACAACCCATCATGGATATTCATCCTTCAAGTTTCTTACAAGATCTCAGGGCGTTATAACCCTTCATGAACAATCATTATTCAAAATATCAATTAATAATTCAGGGTGTCATAACCATTTATGAACACTCTTTCTTTATAATCTCATCAAGGATGATAGGTTCTCAAACCCTTTATCAATACCCATCCTTCACTACCAACAATAGATGATCTGACCTAAAATATCCTAAAATATAATAACAAAAGGTCTGAGCTAGAAGACCTTAAACTACATCAATATAAGGTCTAATCTATAATACCTTAAATTATAGAAATAGAAGGTCTGAGATAAAAGACCCTAAAATATAGTAATAGAATATCTTATCTAAAAAACCTAAACTACAATAATATAAGGTCCAAGATAAAATACCCTAAACTAAATCAATAGATGGTCCAATCTAAAAGACCCTAAACTACAACAGTAGATGCTTTAAACTAAAATACCTTAAACTACAATAGTATATGGTCCAAGATAGAAGACCATAAACTACAGTAATAGTCTGGCTTGAATGACCTTAATTAGCCAATTTAAAAGAAATAATGCTTGCCAAGTTGAAAACCTGAAAATGAAACATTAGGAAAAATTCAATTCTTCACTTGTTGGACTTTCACTTTGTTTAATACAAGTAATATTGAGCACTTATGAAATATTAATTTAATTAAAATTTTCAATTTCAAAACCTATAAAAGGGAGGCCTAATAAAAATACAAGTCCACACCCACTAATATTTCCCCATATGAAACTTAGTTAAAATCTATGTCAATATAAATAAATATATAAATCTTATAAGGATCATTATTTATCCCTAGAAAAATAAAGTTATTCTCAATAAGTACGCTAACTTAGGAAAAAAATTAGATCACTCTCCCTATGAGACATATTTAACCCAAATTATATTTTTGAACCAGGTGATCCCTGAAAAATTAGAACAGATTCATCAAGGAGGAATCTCATGCCAGTATTCATTCATGAGAAATTATCAATATAAATATATTATTATTCAAGCATTCAAATCCATATGTTTGTATTTTTTGGTATTATACAAAAGATGGGTATCTTTGATAATCCATATGATATCAATTCAATGAAATTCCATGTACATTATAGATGAAGGAAATCATAATAGTGATGTGAAACATTTGAAAATGTTTGTTTATTAATAATGTACAAAAATAGGGATGATTCTTTATATCCTAGAGTCTCTCCTGTGAATCCTCAAAAAAATTGAGTTTTGTGAAACTATAGGGCCATTACAGCATTTTCTCAATATATTCCTTAGCTTTTCAAACTTCTTCTCTAGGGAGGCTATAGATTGACACAATTTCTTAATCGATTCAGTTTATGTATCTGCAATTTACTACAATGCTCCTTCCCTAGAAACAGCATCAAGTCTGGACTTCTCTTTTAGGTAAAAGATCCCTTATTACTCCAACATGGTTTTCTCTAAGGCTTTTAGTGCTTATTACAACCAAGATAGATCATCCTGAATATGATCAATTTCATATTATAATTGGCCAATCGCAACCTTCCCATCATTGATCACATTTTAGTGAGCCTTACCTGTATCATGCATTGGGAATCCTTATTCATGGCCTTATTCTGAATTTTTTTACTAAAGATGAAGCCTCTACCACAACTACCCTCAATTAAAGGGCCTTCATATACTCTTTTAAGTAAATCTATTCCTTCACTCGGGCATGGAGAGTTGAATAGTCAAATCCCCCATATATAAATATGGTAAAAATATATATGAGATGAACTAGTTTGTCCTTTAGATCCTCCAAAGGGACCTTTGAGATTAGGGTCCAAATATCCACCCACACTTGTCATCTCATTAGTATATGGAGCATTTTGGACTCCAAAACTTGACTCAAGTATAATAAAGGAATATGAATATATTCTAGGACTAAGTCACTAAGCGATGGACTTATACTCATGGCCTTAAATGAGTTGGGTATAGATCAAGCCTCTACATTAGTCAACTTGGAAGGGTGGATCCTAATGAAGAAGGTAACTTATGATCCTCAAGGTGAAGTTACTATAATGAGAGTCACAAGTGATTATCAATCAGAATATGAATAATATGATGTTTTCATATAGTCAATGTTCATGATTAATGATGTAAACATACCTTGCTATATTACATCACTAGAAAAGTTTTTCACCCTAACACCATATTCAGGGGAAGAGGAAACACCCACTTGTGATGAGTGACTTTGTGGTTTCTCTGATTTTTTTTCCCATAAACATAGTTTTCATGCCAAATTTAAGGGATATGAGATAAAATAAATGTTAGGTGACATATTACAGATTCTAAAATATGTTTGGTCACTAAAGAAATGTTTAATTATACCCAATGATACCTCCATAAAGGCTAAATTAGTATGAGAATAACTACCAGAATCAACCTCCTAAAAAAGTGTGTTTTCCTATACCGGTTCAAATACAACAACAGTTGGATCATTAGTGGTGGGCACCAGGTTGACTGTGTCTCCACCTCAATCATGTCCACTCCTTGAAGTACTAGGTCTGACATTTCCATAACCTCAAAAATTTTCACTTCTTAATGGACTAGGTCCAAGGTTGAATATTCTACTAGAATGAAATAAATCCCACACAAATCCTTTGAGAAATATGTATGTTACTCAAGGTGGGCTCAGTGGGGACCTGCACATTTTTTAAAAACCAAAAATGAGCTACTAAAATGGTCTACAATAGGAAAATAAGTAAAGTGTAATATTACTTGAGTATTTTGTGTGTGAGGGATCTGATAGTTTAGAAAACTTCTTTTTTTATTTCCTTTCTAAGAAATATCCCTCATAAGGGGTCAATGTTGAATTAATTGATGAAGTTGCTGATGAAAGTATAGATTCTGATGCCTTGGGAACAACAATCACCACCCTCATCAGATCCATTTGACCTGGGGAGCCCTCATTATTGGTCCCTTGGTCGCCACCCAAGCCATATCTGGCAGTCGTACCCCCATGAGAATATACTGGAGATGGTGGGAGTGACTTGTCCCCTTTAGATTCCTTCCATACCCACATAAATGTAAAACAAATCAGTATGGTTTCAATGGTATCATATCCATTTGAATATGGTATCAAGGTTGGTATTACTAATTCCTCAATGATAGGGTGTCCCTTTTCATCCATGGAAACCTCTATCATGTTGGGAACCACTATCCACTGCACTTGGAGAAAGTAGTGGATTCGAACCTTCATTATTTTCATTGAAGCATCTAGGTATCAAAGGAAATATTTGACCTCAGTGAGCCAGTTTTTCAAGGAGATTTCTATGGGAGTAGTAATGAATTAAAATCCTTCCAATAATATCTCCACCTGGTGTATTATCCCCCATATCTCAAAATCTGAGTTTTTTTCCCTCTAGTTTCTCCATCACTGAAACATATTGGAAAATTCCAGTGCAAAATCATATTCTCTTATAGGCACCATTCTCATTACAGCCACAAATATTTTCACTTCTCCTGGTAACAAAACTTATTTTATATGTATCACTTCCTTACACAAATATATGAGGTTGTCATTTTGGTAGAAATAAGTTTCTTTCTAGGTATTGGATTGGATTCAGTGGTCGGTGGTAACTTTTCAACCTTGGGAACTCAAGTGGATAATTTCACATTCTGATATGAGAAAATACAAATCTCATTATAGTGTTGAGACAATTCGATCTCAAATTAATTTGGAAAATGAAAAGAAAATTACAATTAAACCATTTTGTAAAATTAAAAAATGGGTAAAAATGAGTTTAAAAAATCATAGGATAAGATTAAAAACATTCTTGAATTTTTTTTAGAAAACATGGATATGGAAGAAAAAACAATTTTAACTGAAAAGAGAAATAAAGTTAGATTTTTATAAAAATATTTTCTAAATAATTTTAAGTAAAAAAGAGAGTAAAATGGTAATATTACTTGAAAAAAATCATTAATAACCATATGATAAATAATTCATGTGTTTCTATAGAGATATATCATAATATTTCATCATCAAAAACTTAATCATAAACAATCCTGATAAACAATGAGATTGTAAAACCCTTACCACTTTGGTAACTTCTGAATAATAATCCCCATGAAATAAATAACCTAATATGGATATTTAAATTTAAATAATTTTATTTATAAATTCATGTGAATTATATACACAATATATAATAAATAATTGGTGAATAATTTATGTGTCTCATAGGAATAAAAGTGAGATGAAAATCCCTTACCTCCGATATGATTTCCTTCATATGTGTTAAAACCTCATATAAAATAAATTTAGATTTATTATAAATATATTAAAAAAATATAATCATATATATCATACCTTATATGATTTACTTATAATCTTTTATCACCATTTTATTAATAATTCTTTATTAAAATCGTTATTTCGGGTGATAACTGTTTCATTTTTCATATATGTTTTGATTTGGTTGTTTTCGTATTTATAATTTTATCATGTTTAAATAATCTCAACAAATTTAAAAATGATATAAATATCATATATATTCATTATATATGTATTTATAATATTCCATAAAAATTATAGATATAAAAATTAGTTACACAGTTAATGGAGACGGTAGGTCGTACGTACGCATAAATATTGTTTTCATTTTTTAACAGATGGAATGAAAGAAATATAAATAATGATTTTACCTTTATAGAATCATTAATATATCATATAAATCATATATTTTAATCAAATATATTTTTATTACCATCCATGTCAAAATAAAATGAAAAACTAATCACATCGCTTCATAGAGGCGGTAGTCCACATGTACGCATGAGCAATATTATCATTTTCCAACAGATTAGAAGATAATAAGGTAGATGTGATATTATAATTAAAAAGGTATAATTAATTCATTAGTTTCATATATATACATTAAATTCATCATTATATTCATCCATGAGAGGTGGTGATGGAAAATGAATTATATCAGTTTGTGAGGCGGTAGTCTGTCATACACATGAACAATGGTTTTGTTTCCCATTTGATGGAAAAGGGTATGAATATAGTTTAAGACATAAAAATAATAAAATATAATTATATGGTATATAATAATTTTATTTTATTTTTATTATTAATACATTATTTAAGTTGGATAGAGAATGATTAAATAGAAAGAGATTATTGAAGACAATTACCTTCATTTAGAAAAACCTCCTTTAGATCTCTTATTAAGGACTCTAGGGTTGGTATTTTGGGAAGAAAATAAGATCTAGAACATGTATAAGGATGTTTTTAGAGACTTTGGTTAGGTTTTTTCTAGAAAAATTTCTTAAGAGGTGTGAATAAGTGAGGGGAGGCGGCGCCCTTTTAAAATTGAGGAGGAGTGGCATTTTTGTCAATACTCAAAACTATTCAATAATGGGAAGTCACTCTCAACCCAAGTGCATCCAAGATTGATAAATAATGGATTATATAGAATTTAATTTCTATATTAACCACTATAACAAAAAATGAAAAATATTTTAAACATTTTATTCCCTTATCCTCTAAGTTTACTTATTTTTACCATTTTAATTTTCACTGCGGTAACCAGTTTTTTTATTTACCTAGGTAATTTATCCTTTAAAACTAAAAATAAATAATCCTTCTTAGATATTTTTGACACACTGATTATAAATATTAAATATAATTTATCAAATAAAATTATTATGTGTGTGTAAAATTGATTTTAACATGGATGCATGAAATACGCAAAACCATATTTTAACATTAACCGTAGTAATTAATTTTTATTATATTTACTATTCATTTAAAGTAAAAATTAAGTTGGCCATATTACCTAATATTAATTATTATTATTATTATTCCAAATATAGAATATATTTTACCAAATTCAATTCAAATAAGTGTTATAACTCAATTTAAAATTAAACCTGCAAGCGTGATGAAAACGCGGTTTTCCAAAGAAAAAGTTTTCTCAAGTATAAAAATTTTTTATATCCAAATTAAACATAAAATTGATTAAAATGAAATAAATTGGATTAATAATAATATAATTTAACTAATTTTACTTTTAAAACCATTTAAAACAAAATGGAACTTTTTAAATTCTTTAAATGAAATTACATTTTTTAATAAAAAGCAGCATTTTCACTATTCATCGAAAAATTAATCCTTTCAGAAAATTCTAAAAAAACACTAGGATAATTTTGAAATTTTTATTTCAAAAAATAATTTTATTTTTCAAATAAATTTTCTAAAATTGGGAAAAAATAATTTTAAAATAAAAAACGCAATGGAACCACTTTTTAGAAAAATACAGTTTTTAAGCATAAAACTGGATTTATTATTATCCCATGCTTAGAAAAAATGCGAGATGAATGATAAAAAAAATTATTGAATATATAATATATTAATTTAATTAAAATTATTAAAAAATAGTGATTAATTTAATTTATTATGATAAAAACACATTATGTGCATAAAAATAGATTTTTAGAAAAACATTCCTCTTACTTTTAAATGATTTCTATTTTCCATTTTTAATAAATTGATAACAAATGAATTTATTTAATACATTTGTAAACCATAAAATTTTCATAATTTATTTAGTTTTATTCATAACCACTAATTTATCATCTAGGTTATAGTTTTATGCTATATTACGGTTCATTTAGACTCGCGGTTTTGTGTATCACAAGCTATTAAAGAGATTAAATTTAAAGAAATATATAGAAAAATTTTGGGGTGTTACATAACCAAAAAGAAACTAGCACAATTTCATAAAGGAATCACAACTCAAAACCCATCTCAAATACCCAAAAACCAAGAAACACCCATAGATCGTAAGGTCGGTTCACCAAAACCATCACATACCAAGATAACCAAGGAACACAGTAAATAGAAACATGTCACTACAAGAAAAAATATGGTTCTAACCTCAGTCCATGATACAAAATTAGAGGGTATTGTGGGACAAGCTCATGAAACACTTTCTTATGAAATCCCTGATATAAAAACCAACCTATTAGCCCCCACAGTCTAACCAGGAATAACCTCCCTTACTAGTTACTCATGCACATACATTAAGCGCCCCTATGTTCAATCCATTAATCCAAAAACTCAAGAATAGATTCCATGAAAAAACAAGCCTGACAAGAAAACTGCATAGAGAACAACAAGACAATAAGGCATGGACATCCCAAATAAACCATTTCTTGTAAAATATAAACTAGAGGATGATCTATGAATATCTTAAACAAAATCTATTTTAAAACCAAAACTTATCTAAAATCATTGAATGTGAATCCAAAAATATATTATCACCTAATAACTAAGAATATTAGTATTTACCAACCCAATTAGCTATTTAAGGCTCACCTAACTGAGTCTACCCATATCAACCTACTCAGATTCCAAATAAATCTACTAGGAAAACACTATCCTATATAATTCCAAAATGCACCGCCACCACATTACCAAGAAAAGAAACAACACCTATAACTCCATTCGGAATCTAGAAAGAGATAAGAATAGAAAAAAGAGACCACCCCTAATGATAAATACTCTATCATTTATCAATATCCTTATGGGAGTTGTGATTTAAATAACATGAACCCAACTTTGTAACATCTTCTAAACCACATCAAATAATCCAAATCTCAATCAAGGGAAAATTTCAAATGCACCATTTTCCTAAAATAATCAAAGAACTTTAAAAACATTATTTTTAAAAATGATCACACGTTTAAAATAAACAATCCAATTTTTAAACGTTCCACCGTGTTTTAAAAAACCAAAAGAAATATATTTTCACAATTTTAATTACAAGTTAAAATCCCAACTTTCTCAATTCAAAAAATTTATAAAAATTACACTTTATATCTCAAAACACTTCACTCTTTTAAACATTTTAGAATCACACACCCTTTAATCACCCAAAAAGGGTCAATAACCAAACAAGACACAAAACTAATTTTGAAAACCATGGAATTATTTTTAAAATAAATAACGCTTTTTAAACTCTTAAAGTTATCATTTGTTTCAAAGAACCTATCACTTTTAAAACACTTTATAATTTTTATTTTCAAACCAATCACTCTTGAAAACTAACTACAAGAGGGTAAAAATAATTTACAAAGAAATTTTTAAAACAAAAAACACTTTCCATATTTCATGATAAAATAAAATACTTTAAAAAATATTGAATTAAAAACCAAATCCAATTTAAAAAAATTCCCCAAGGATTCATTTTAAATGGAAATAATTTTTCATGAAATCCAATTTTCACACACAACACAAATTTCACAATATATTCATAATAAGAAGCACACCATAATTTAAAATAAAATCCAATCTAACATCATCATCATATCACAAGACCATACTTTATTATTTTCTTATTACCAAAACCACTTAAGGAAATATAATAATCAATAGGTGTAAATAAAAATAGATTGGTTCTTGACTTGGAAGAATGGTTTGACAGACAACGTGTCTATCATGAAACAGATCCTATAATGTTTTCAAAATCATGCACTTGGTCAATGTATAGTTTGTTTGTCCATGAAATCCAACTCACATATTTGATTATATTCTTGTTTTTATCTCAAAATTATAAGAACAACCCTCAAGTTAACTCATACAATTCTAATGAGGATCAAAACACCATTATCTCAAATTTCAATCAAGCAAGATTAATAAAAATGAAATCAAAATATCAACCACCCATGGTAACTCAAGTATCAAGGTGTGAAAGATATAACTAGAGTCTCCCACACTTACATATAAAGTTATGAAATTCCTTTCATCATTATACTAGACTTCCTAAATAGTATGGGAGTGCTTCCAGAACCAAAACCCTCTTCAGAATCTAGATCTAATACCATTTGTAACAAACCAACCTGGGCTGAACCGACCAAGCTTACCACTAGACCCAAAGTGTGTTCTCAATCCCCATGAGCGGAAAACTAGATCCTAGGTATTAAGAAAACACACTAGGGAACAATTTCACCCTTTTAATAACCATATAAATAAGAATAAAAACCGCTAATAATATAGCATGACCTATCCAGATATTGGACATCTATACATATCAATAAATAGATCTAAATACATACACTAACCAAACAGGTCATAATTAAATAAACATCCATCCAAAATAAACAACTACATAAAATATAGTGGAAGTAGAAACATGAGTGTAGAATGTAACACTGATCTAAATTTACTGATATAAAATCCCAAAAAAAAGAAATAAATTGAAACTCAAACAATTCTAATATCCTAAACATGTCATGTGTTACTTACTATGTAACATACCACCTATCCTCATTGGATTGAGGAGTGATGGGGGGAGAAACTGGGCCTTAGGTGACATCCTCAAGACACCAAAGGCCAGAAATAAATGTCAAGGGCCTCAAGAACATTTGGGGGATTTTTTTTACTTTTTAAGATAAAACATCCAAACTGCATAAACAATCACCAACCAAACCTCTATATGATGCATGAGTAGAAAATATATCTCAAAATATAAGAAAACGAATAAACCATATTAGAGTAAAAAACAAAACAAAAATACATACTCTAAAATAACCAAAAGACCATAAAAATTTAAAACTCCCAAGTGACATCAACTAGCAACACCCAACACACTACAAGCTCCAAATCCACATTCCATGCCCATGATATCATGAATCATAACTAAATAATTGAGATAACTTGACTTTAACTATGTCTAGATAGATGACATATTCAAATATACAACAGTGCCTAAGTAGGGGTTGAGTCTAAACTCAGTAGTATTTCCCTAACGACTTCCCAACTCACACCACTAGGAAAAAAATTGTCATCACAATTTTTATAAAATAATCTTAAGTAGTAAAAATAGTTTATAACAAATCCAAAATAGTTTTGCATAGAAATAAATAAAAAAGGACTTTAAATCGTTTCTCAATTTATTTGGAATCCCATAACCATGTCTCCACACACACACTATTCATGATCAAATGATAGTTTCATACTGATGATTATTCTCTTATTGATCCATCAATATGTTACAAGGTAACTAACACCAGGTTCCTCAATGGTACACACCCCTTCCACAGGGTCACATCTAATGAAAATGAACTCATGCCAACCATGTATTCCAAACATACATTCCAAAACATTCCACATAAAAAAAATTCATTATTTAAATCATTTCAAAAAACAATTTTGATTCATCAAAACCAAATCATAATTTTAAAATTATAAACAGAAGGGTAGATTTCCAAAATCCATCCATTTTCCCAAATTCTAAAGCCATAAACACAACGGGTTTCCATAAATAATCACACAAGGATTTCAAAACCATTTAAATCAAATCATTTAATAAAACTAATAATTCAATTTATAAGTCAAGTAGAGATAATATAGATGTTTCCTACCTCACAATGGTTGGAGAAAAGGAAGAAATACATAGTGAAACTCTAGATCTGGACACAACCCACATTTTATTAACTATATCTAACAATGTTTTATTATAAAACCATTCATAAAACATATATCTATCCATAATGGACTATATATATGGTTTATAGAGAGATTTAGAGAGATAATAACCTTATATATAATAAGAATGAAGAATAATAAGTACTTACCGATGAATCCGGGCCTCCAATACACTTTAATTCACCTAAGGATCACTCCTGGATTGGCGGGAATCGTATGTCAAGACTATGAAGAAAAATTAATTATGGATATTAGGATTTTAGGGTAAAAATTAGGGTTAAAGAGGTTAATTAATATTATATTCACAATTTACTGAGGCTTAATCGTACACCACATAGTTAGGCTTCATGGTTTGGAAAACTATGTTCTAACCATGCGGTACTACTATCTTAACGCCACACCTTGAATGGTTGGATCACACTGTTAGATAAACCATGAACTAACCATTATTTTCCCTATATTTTAATATGCACAATTTCTCTTAGGAATTCACATGGTTTGTATAAATCATGCACCAACTGTGCGCCAGCTTGGTGCCCAATGTCTTCCCATGCATGGTTTCTTGGAGATGTTGTATGGTTTCTAATAACCATGAAAAAACAGTACACCTCAATAAAATCATCTATAATATGAAAAACCCCCATAATAACCTCCCAAAACTTAGCTCAAACATCATATAAACTCAAAATAAATGAATAAAGGATCATGTTCTAGAAATTGGGTGTGTTGCATTATCCCCACCATTAGCCCTTTCATCCCTAAAAATTAGAAAACCAGTGTTGTCTTAGAAGAGTTTAGGACATTTCTATACCATTTCCTTTTTTATGATCCCATGTTTATTCTTGAATCCAACCATAAAACCCATACTAGATTGATGATTTTTTTCACATAAGATCTTCTCTTTCCTATCCACAATCCATACTAACACATGAATAAATGTAGTATCAGGCTATAGGTCAATGTGATCCCATCGAATTACATAGTTAGAATCATGTATGTACTTGTTAAACTGAGATACATGAAACACATTATCTATATCCATTCTCTTTTTTATCAACATAATCTTCTATGATGTGTCTTTCGCAAGGGTGGGTCAAATTTATAAATTCTCACCTATTTCTACCCAAAAAAGTGGAGAATGGAAAGGAAAACAATTCAATGATTTAAAAGGATCCATATGTATCATGTCTTGATAACTTTTATTTTATGATAACTCCAATAAAGGTATTTATTCCTCCCATGAACCACCAAAATCTAACACACAATCCCTAATAATGTTTGTATTGTACGTTTAGATTGTTCATATGTTTGAGTATGATAAGTCATACTAATAGTAAACTGGGTTCTAAGGAATTACAATAAGGATTTCCAAAAATGAGACATAAAACTGGGGTCTCAATCAAATAAGATCAAGACTGGAACACCATGCATCTTTACAATTTCCTGAATATAGATTTTGGAAAAGTATTCCATCATATTAGTTTCATGAATAATGATTAAATAAGATGACTTTGTGAGTTGATCCACCATCACCCATATAGAATATTGTTTCTAACCATCCTTGGTAGAACTATTACAAGATTCATGGCTATTTGGTCCCATTTACACATGGGAATTGATAAATACTACAACATATCAGCTCATCATTGATGCTCTACCTTGACCTTCTGATAGGTGAGGAATCTCGATACATACTTTTCTACAACTCTTTTCATGTCAATCCACCAAAACTATGATTTCAATAATTTTTAAATTTTCTAAATACTAGGGTGAACATCCCATCTTGGATGGTGGTAGGCACTAATAAGATATTCTTGATTAAATAAAGGTATGAACATTCGATCTTTAATCTGTAACACTAAATTCCCATCCAGCATTAATCCTTTAATGGTCTCCCTACCATTGGGTTTTGACCTCATAGTAACATATTAAATATTGGATGTTGAGCCTTTATAACTTTCTAAACCAGATCAGGAACAAATGAAACTGGAAATAAAATTATATCACCACTTTGATCCATGCATTCTAGATGCATATCATCTATGAATAAAATTATTTTCCATTTTTATGGAGCCTATTTATCCAACTGAGGATATAAATTACTACTCAATGCATCTTCCACAGAGCTTCCTTTACTCGATGTATACATAAATTCAAATTCAAACATCTTTATATACACAATCCATCTGTATTTCCTTAAATTCAAATCTCTTTGTGAAAAAATGTCTTTAAAACTCTTATAATCCATAAACATTGTTAATTTATCACTAAATAGGAAACAACACCATGTATTTAAATCATGGACCACATAATCTAATTTCAAGTCATGTGTTTTTTACTTCTTCTCATGAAATTGTAACTACCATGAACCATAAGCAACAACATGATCTCCATGCATGAGAATAAATCCCAACCCAAAACCTAATGCATCACAATAGAATATATATCCCCTTCTAGACTCTAGAAATATGAGGATAGGTGTTAATGTAAATCTAACCTTAAGTTATTTAAATGATTTCTGGAATTCATAGTTTCATTGTAAAGGAACACCTTTCCTCATCAAATCAACAATCGATGATTCCAAACATGAAAAATCACATAAAAACATCTATAATATCCCATTAATACAAGGAAACTATGTGTCTCAAAGAAATTATTAGTTAATTTCCAAGATATAACAACTTCTATATTTCTTGTATCCATAGAAACTCCATTTTTAGAAATGACATGGCTAATGAAACACACATATTGTATCCAAAAATCACACTTCGGTAACTTGGCATAAAAATGATGATTCTATAAGATACCCAACACTATAGCCAATTGTTTATCATGATTTGATATTTTCCTAGAATACACCGGTATATCATCAATAGACACCATCAAAAATGAATTTTTATACCTCTGAAATATTTGATTCATCAATATCATAAATATGTATAGTTCATTTATAAGACCAAAATTCATAACCATATACTCATAATGGCCATATTTTATTCTAAAATTTGTATTCAAAATATGATCCTTCCAAAATTTCAATTAGTGATATAGCAAATGTAAATCAATTTTTAGAACCATCAGGATCCCCTCAATTGATCAAATAGATCATCAATGCATGGAAGAGGATACCAATTCTTTATCATAACTTGGTAAATCTTATGATAATCCACACAAATTCTAATATTTATATCTTCCTTCTTCATAAATAGAACCGTTTATGACCATGAAGACATGTTTTGTTGAATAAATACTTTACTTTCCAACTCTTACAAATGAACTTTCAATTCCATCAATTCTATTGGTTATATCCTATATGACTGAATTGAGATAGGATCGGTCCTTAGTGGGAGGTCAATATTAAACTCCGTTTCTCTTTTGGTTGGAAACCCTAGGAAATTTTTGGGTAAAATGTTATAAAACTAGTCAAATATTTGTAAAATATCTATTCCCAATCTCATATAGAGATTACAAGGTAAGATGTATAAAATAATAAGATATGGTTCCAAACACTGGTGCCAAAAGTCTTGTTCTACTTGGCTTTATATTCCAATATCCTCTAAAAAGATTATTGACACCATTGAGATATGTGAAACTAAACTTTTTGACATAAAAATCAAGTGATCCTTAAATGATATCAACCAATCCATAATAAAAATCAAGTCATAGGCATCCATCTCAAGCATAAATAAATCCCAAAGAAACGCATCCCCATTGATATTTATAGAAAAAAAATTACATATAAAGGCTTGGCATTCTCTTTGGCCAATATGAGCTTGAAGTTTCAATACAGAAGGTATCATATCAACATGCAAACCCATATTATAAAAAACATGAGATGTAATAAATGAGTGGGATGTGTTTGTATCAAACAAATATTTCATAATGGTAGAATTCAAAACAATAATACCTCTGATTGTCTAAGGACCATATTGATCATACACAATCACTTTCTCAAATCCATAAAATTTATTAATAGCTAAAATTTTCTCTTTTTAACCCTATTTATATTTTACTAGTTGAAAATTTATGGTGTTTCTATAATCACCTTTGCTCACACTATTTTCATGATGAGAATTATTCTTCTTTATTCATCCCGTCGAAGTATAAGATAACTAAGAAACATGAGATGTGTCTCTAGGACTAGACCTTGAAACAATGCAACAATAGTGATGAATATTCCTCATATTTTTTCAATTTTGACATGTTCTAGGTGGTTTTATACGATCTCACTTCATATGGTCAAAAGAAAAACATTGAAAATATCCCGGATTACTTTTTAGTCAAGGAGGAATGTTTATTGATCCCATGGTATGATTATGAGGTGTACCTTCACTCTAGAAGTAGGTGTTCGTATTTCATTTATTTCTAGAATTAGAGTTCCAACTTGTTCCCATAGGGATAAAAATGGTCCCTCTGACCGGATTTACTAATATATACCTTTCCTTCACCATCACTCTATTAACCATCTCTATATAATTAATTATATAAATTATGATAATATTTGATTGAATATCCAGCCTCAACCCTGATTCAAAAATTCATTACTTTAAGGACATACTTGTAGAAAATTCCTGGGAAAATCAAACTAAATTCATAAATTTATCCACATAATCTATAACTGTAAGGTTATCTTTCTTTAAACTGAATTTTTTTTGTTCTGTCAATCTAAAAGGTGTGAAGATAGAATTTCTTGTTAAAAAATTCCTTAAAATCCTCCCATGTCAGGACTTGGTCTAATTTAGCATAAACTACTAATTCCCACCATTGGTGTTCCAAATCCACCAGTATATACATTGTAAATTTTACTTTCAACTCCTTTGGTGTTCGAAGAAAATCAAAGACTTGATTCATTTGATTCAACTATAATTTTTATTTTTCTAGCTTGGAATCTCCTTGAAATATGGTTGGATTCTATTTTTATAACTAAATTGAATGGTACACTTTACAAGGTTAATTGTTCTTATTACCCTTATCCATGGTCTTAAAATCCTAGAAAATGCTTTAGACCAGTTGTTGGTTCACATTAAACTTCATTTTCAAAAGCCTCCTCTGGTTGATTTCTACGATGCATACCTAATACCATTCACTATAACTAGAAAAAAACTCGATTTAGTATCACTAATTAGGAACTAAAGTCTTATAAATTTATATCTACCACATTAACAATTATCACCAATGAAACCATTGTTAACATTTTAACCATTTTTTAAAATAATACAACCACTCTTTTTAAAACAACCATTTTAAATATTTTCAAAAATCAGAAATATTTTCTATTTCATAAACCATTAACTCAGAATGAACAATGTAATCATGTTAGGAAATATTACTATCAATTCATGTATTACAACTCTCATTAGCTAAACCCATGATGATGTGGTAACAACTCACCTAGAATTGTATTAAAACACTTATGTGCCGAAACACCCTGGTAACTTAAAGTTTATCATAAAGAGGTTAGTTACGCTTTTTATACACGACATTTCAAGTTCTAGTAATCTTGATCCTTAATTTAATCCCAAGAAGATACAATGATATTATTTACAACTCCAAGACCAAACAAAATTGACATCAAAGTCTAGAAATAAAGTCCAAGGGCCTCAAGAACATTTGGGGGACAATTTTCCCTTTTAAATATAAAACATCCAAACTATATAAAAAATAAATATCCAAAACTCTATATTATGCATGATCACAAAATAAAAATCAAAACATAACCAATCTAATAAATAATATCATTGTATAAGGAGAAACCAAAAAACATAATCAAAGAGAACCAAAATACCACAAAACTCAAAACTCCCAAGTGACACCAACCAGCAACACCCAACCTACTCCAATATCCAACTCCACATGTCATTCCCATGGTATCATCAAGAATCACTAAAGAACTAAGACACCTTGCCTTTACCTATGTCTAAATAGATGAAATCTATAAACACAAAATAGTTCCCAAGAAGGGAGTGAGTCTAAAGTTAGTAGGATTTACCAAATGACTTCCCAAATAATACCACTAGGAAAAAACTTGTTAGTGAAATTTATGTAAAATAGTTTTAATCATTAAAAATATTTTATATAAAATCCAAAACATTTTTCCATGGAAAGAAATAAAATTAGTACTTTAAACCATTTATCAATTTATTTTTCATAACCATAACCATCTCCACACACACACCATACATTCCTAGGTGATAGTTCAATGCTCATGAATGGTATCTCATTGATGCACCAAGTAATCATAAGGTGACCAATACCAGGTGCATCAAAGGTACATGCCCCTTCTATATAGTCACATCTAATGAAAATAAACTCAAACAAACCATGTATACCAAATATCCATGCTAAACCATTCCAAATAAAACCTTTTTATTCTTTAAATAATTTCAGAAAACACTTTACATGCATCAAAACCAAATCATAATTTTAAAATTATAAACAAGATGTGTTTTTTCTAAAATCCATCCATTTTTTCCGAATTCCAAATCCATAACCACAACAGGTTTCCATCAAGAATCACACAAGGTTTTTAAAACTATTTAAATAAAATCATTTAATAACAAATAATCATTAGATTTCCATGTTAAGTGGATATGAGAGAGAATCCACCTACTTCAAAATGGTGGGTAACATGAAGAACGACACAATGAAACTCTAAATACATCCAAACCCCATGTTACCTTCACTAGATCCAACAATATTTCATCATAAAACCATTCAAAACACATAGATATATAAATATAGGACTAGATATATGGTTTTTATAGAGAGAGATAAGAGACTTGGATCTAAGAAGAATAAGGAATAATGAGTACTTATCAATGAATCCAGGCCTCCAACACAATTTTATTCGCCTAAGGATTACTCTCGAATCAATAGGGATCATCTCTCAAGCCTAGGGAGAAAAAGGAATTTGGGTTATTATGAGTTTAAGGGAAAAATGAGGTTTAAAGGTGTCAATTTAGATTATATCTACAATTTAAGGAGGGATAACTATAAATCATATGGTTAGGCCACATAGTTTAGAAAACTATGAACCAACTTTATAGTGCTACTTTTTTAAGGCCACACATCACATGGTTGGATTGCATGGTTAGATAAACCATGTGACAACTATGATTTTCCCTATATTTCAAGATGCATGGTTTCTCCTAGACATTCACATGGTTTTTCCAAACTATACACCAACTATGTAATTTTCTAGTGCCCACTATCTTCCCTTTCATGGTTTCTTGGATATGCTGCACTATTTTTACTAACCATGCACAAAAAATGAAGCTCCATAAAATCCTATAAAACATTAAAAAACCCCTAGAATCCTCCCAAAACTTCACTTGAACATTACATAGACTCAAAATACATTAATAATGGTTCATGTACCTTAAATAGAGGGTGTTACATACCACATCCTAGCATATCCATTAACAAAACCCAAAAATAATAACCAAAATAAAATCAAACACTAGAAACCTCAAAGAAAACATAATAGCTACATATACTCTCAAACTATTGTATATACAAGGTGTGAACCAATCATTCAAAATATTATTTCATCAAAGATTCTATGAAATTACCTTTATAAAACATCCCATAATTTTAGTTTGAACATTAGATATAAAGATAGCTTTTCAATTTTAAATGATCAAGCATAAAAGAAATGAATATCATACTTTATCACTTTACTTTTTAAAACCTCAAATAAGCCTTTATGATATTGAGGCACATCCAGTTTAAAACCATAAGTTTTGAGCCCAAAAATTTAAAAATCATTTATTTAAAATTTCCTTCAAATCATGAAAATAGGGATTTTAAAATATATAAAATAGTATCCAACCATTTTTACCCTCTTTTCCAAAATATCATTTCCTAGATTCCATTTAAAAAATAACTACCAGTTCACTTTGTAAACTACACTTTCTAAATAATTTTAGAAATAATTTGAAAGTAAATCACAATGGTAATCAAAATCAAATATAACCACCCTAAGAACTATAATATCAAGGAGAAAAATAAAATTGTAACAACCAAATAATAGTTCCATGTAATCAAATCAAATCTATAGGGTACAAATAATGCATAAAATTGGATCCCTTATATATTCCTCAATAAGAACTAAGTGTCATGAGAAAATTCCTAGGACTTAAGTAACACAAACCTAAACTTTAAAATTGGTACCCTAAGGTATCCTTAAAACCCATGTTTATTGTATTGTTAGTCCAATTGGACTATCTGGGCCACATAATCCATTCACATAGCACTCATCTTTCACATTCCATAATACCAAAGACAGAGTACAATATAAATAGGGAAACTATCTAGTTCACAAACTAAACTAGTGGGTTACTCATCCAGGTAATCTAATAACTTCCTAGGATCCCCATGACATCAATAAAAAAAGGTGACCAAGAAAAAAGTCATGTTATCATCATAATAATCAATAATAATTAAACGCTTTAAAATAAACCACATCTTGCCTCTTACACCCTCATAAGAAATAACCTCATTTATTTCATCCATTCCAAAGAATCGCATAATTTAAGAACAATATGAAACATCCCCCTTGAGTCTATAATGTGTTTCATGACAGAAAATAAGGGGCTCAAATGAGGGACTCTCAATTATAAGGTAATTTATTTCTAAAAAACCTAATGGACTTTTAAAAAAAGCTTAAAATTACAAGCCATTTCCCATCATTTAAAATCTCACTTGAAACATACTTTGAAATAAAATAATTACAAAATTCTTTAAAATCAATGTATAAATCCAACTAAATTCTTATAAATAACTCTTAATCCATTATAATATTATCAAGTCTCAAAACCATTTAACATGGTCCACACATTCCCCTTTTTAATAAGTACTCTTTAAAGATGTAAAACATTTCTTTGAAAACTTGCTGATTCCAAGATTAATTATAAAACCCTTAAAACCATTTGGAATATCAAATTAGGATTTTTAACAAAAACTTAGCACACAAAATCATCATATTTTAAATTTTAGTTAGAAAAACCATAGAAATCTCCCCTTATGATAAGTGTGAAAAAATCATTTTTAAACCATTTATAACCCCTCATGGGTATACCATATGCATAAATTTTTTATAATAAAATAATTAAAACATTAAATAATTTTATGAAATGTGTTATAATGGAATTGTAAAATAATAAACATGTATCATTCAAGTTGAAACACATCACAATGTGTCGCATTGGATGGAAAATGCACAACTAAATAAGGAAACACCCTTCTCAACCCCTAAACATCTAAATCCCCGCCATTAAACTCATCACAAAACTTAAACCCAACCTACTTAATACTAGGTTTTGGGGAAAATGAAAAAAAAAATGAGAGAGGGTGATGGGATAAGAGAGGAAGAGAAAAAATGATGAATACCTCAAAGAATCTAATTGAAAACAAAGGAGAAAGGCTCAAAAATTCAATAATAAGGGAGGGAGATATCCCCATACATTCACCATAGTTGATTGAATGAGAGGATATGAAATGAGGGGTATATTCCCTTAAAAATAAATAGGCTTATTTAAGGAATTTTATATTTTTTAAGAAATTGGGTAGGCTGCACGATTTTTCCAAACTATGTGCTAACCATGCAGAAGACACTATATAGCACCTACAAGACTTGAAATCCCTACCATTATTCAACAATTAAATAACCCACTACTAAAAACTATAGTACTATTCACAGTTTCCTTTTATAGTTTCTCCTAACTATGGGTCAGTCATACGCAAACTCCTAAGAATGAAAGGACTTGCATAGTTTTCACTAGAAGTTTCACAATTTATAAAAACTATGCACTATCCATGAACACTAATCTTACACTAAAAATTAACTAGAAATCCCCTTAGATATTATTTTCCATTTATGGATCAAACAAAGGGTGATACACATGAAGAGAGGTGTATCATTATGTATACCAAATTCAAAATCCATTAACTCTTGTGCTACTTTAGTACCTTTATCTCAAGATTATCATTGTTAAAGAAAAGTGAGACACAATAGATTTGATAAAGAGGTTTTCCTCCTTATATATGACCATGTACCTGGTGTTTTGTGGTTATTATTCCATGCACACAGTCCCCTTATTATTATCAAAAGGTACTTGAGAAAAGGTGTGACCTTGAACTCATACAATGTCCTGGCACCAACCAGTTATACTTTCATATCAACAGAACAAAAAACCTGCAATGAATGACGATCACCATTTCATAATATGATCCTAAACATAGAATCCAAATGATTATATTCTTTATATTCCTTGCACAAATGTATTATGTGTCTATTTTTCAGATAATTTTCTTCAATACAGTAGTGTGTTAGTTCTCTCACCCATAATCCTCTTCAAAGTACCACCATCACATTTCATGATATTTATATTCACTTAATATTTATTAAATATCATTTTTATAATTTTTATGGAATACCCTTGAATATAAATGGTATTAAAAAACTCATTCAAAAATCATAAACCATTATTTAAATCATCTTTCAATTTCTTCTTGAAATTTTGGTTCTAGCCTTGGTTCATTTTCTTCTTACAATATATGAAATACCATGTGCTTCTTATCCATTAAAATTATAAGTACCTCACCTTAAAACATTAAATAATCTTGAATTAAATGAATAATTCACATTGATGATATTTTTAGGTTTAGAGATTTAGAGAGTTAGGCCATAACTATTACATTGAATCTCAAAAATTATAAAGTAGTCACTTCTACTCAGTTTTCATTTTTTCATAAAATAAAAACTTTTTGAAAAAAAGAGTCGTGTCTAGTTACATGTTTTAGATGGCATGACTTTTCCTTGATCCCATCCTTGACCCTAATCCACTTTATTTCATGTGAAAAACATTTCAAAAACATGGGATGAGCACAAAAATCTTAGTAAGGGATACACAAAGAAGGAAAACTGTTAGTTTTTCAAAACAACAAATAAACCATGAATACCTTATCATAAGTAATACTTTTCACCTTTATGAAGTAGTAAATACTCTTTACTGAATAAAAGATCATTTTTTACCATTTTTTAACCAAAATATTACCATAAAACCCATATAAAAAACACATAATATATAAAATTAACTTGGAACATAAACATACTTAGATGGAATAACCATACGGTCGACTTCCACACATATCACTAAATGGAATAGCCATACTGCCAACTTTTATACCCAATGAATTGGAGGTTATAATGTAACCACCCATCATAATTTATCACGGCACCACCTGTCATTTTCTTTATCATGTAACCACCCGTCAAATGTCTAAGTACCATTATAAAATCATAACACATAAAAAATTTAAAATATAAAGGAAAGATAACATTTCCACATTTCAATCACAATATATAATTTAAATATATTGAAATAAAAAAATACATTATCAATACCATTTTCAATACCAAAATACATAAAAGAGTATATGGTATTTATTTTCCTTTTAAAAACATTGTGGCTTGTTAAGGAATCCAAAGATCAAATAATACTCATGGTAGTTAAAAAGGTCGTTGTCACCGGTTACATTAAAATATTCTTTTTTTTAGTTTAGTAAAACCCATCATAAAAAAAGTTTCCCTTTGAATGAAATTAAAATTCAAAGGTGTTTATATACCATATAAAAGAAAGTAGTGTATAAAACAGAATATGCCTCAATGAAAGGAGATTGAGACGAAGTCCCTTACCTCGTGTCTGACTTGACTTGACCGTTATTTAATCTCCTGAATAATAAACTAACGTTAATTTATACTTTATTAATAACATTTTTCAATTTTATTATTCCTTTTATATCACTTATTACAATGTTATAAACATTATGAAATAATTTAAGTTAATAATGGTCATTTTGTCGATATTTGGTACTTGAGTTCAAAATAAACTTCTTATAATTACAAGTTGTTCATGTGGTCAAAATTACATTATCTCCAGAATTATATTCATGATTTAGATATAATATATATAATATATATCTAGTATATATATGTATTTATAATAGTAAATAATATTTGGAGATAAGAAATGAAATACATCGTTCATGGAGACGGTAAGTCATACATACGCATGAACACTACTTTCATTTCTATTTCATATTTTAATGGGATGAAAACTTAATGATACATAGTTATATTATAATTAAATTATAATATCATATATAATTTCAGTAACTTAATCCTTTATATGTTTCACGTATGGTATGAATGAGTCATATCACTTTGAGGGGGCAGTAGTCCGCACTTCCTCAAATGAAATTATCGTGTTTACCCATAATGGAAACCATAAAGGTATGATGTAAATGAAAAATAAAAAAGAATAGAGACAATATAAATATAATATATATCATATATAAATATAGTTCCATTATAATGGACACCATGAGAGGCGGTTGGAGATAATTGAACAATCGTCGTTTCGTGATGCAGTAGTTCACCGTCTACAGAAACAGTATGTTCTTTACCCATTAGATGGAGGTGTGTGTAAGTTTAGTTCAAATAATTCTCATAAAAAACCTAGTATATTTAGGATACTGGTTTTCTTATAAAATAAATGAATAAAAATATTTTAGGGGGTTGGATAAGTAAAATAAAATAAAATAACTTAAAAGAATATGTTACCTTTAAATCGGGTATCTCCCTTTGGTTTGAACCAAAAGGTTTACTTGAAGTGAATTATGCCTAAGTTAAGGCTTATATGAGTATTAGAGGTATGTGGGGAGATTATTTAGGAATAGTTTGTACGATCCAAGTGGCTTGAGAGGTGTGAGTAATGGGTTAGAAGTGGTGTTTATTTATAAGGGGGAGGAGGGGCTCTTTAGGAAAGTTTGAAACAGTTATTTTATTACAAACTTATCTTCAGTTTAAAAAGGTCCAAAAATCATTAAAGTGGAAGATAATATGACTCGTGTTTTAAATAAAACCATAAAATAATAATTGTACAGGTTTTGGATAATTTTTTAGTATTTATAATCTTATTTATTTAAATCATTCAATAATGAGGTAAACACTACATCATTATTGTGTCATAAATAATTTTATTTATTTGATGTCTAGAAATTATAAAAAAATAACATAATTTAGGAAATATTTTTAGATTTCAAAATAATATTTATAGTGGAAGAGATAACTTATATAACCCCATGTAAAAATTTATTTACTAAAAGATATTTTTTTATGTCATTGTTGCCTATACTTTAAGTTAATTAAAATAAAGTGTCATTATCACTCCCAAGTGGTTCTATGGGGTCCCAAAATCGACCCAAGGATGCCCATGGTAGAAAATGTATCAAAAAATAGGATTAGGATACATGTTAGGTTAATTTTATATTATTACAATAATATTTGTTTTCCCTTATTTACTAGATTTACCCTTTAACCATGGTAAATAAAATATTTACTGAATTAAATACTCATAATGTCTGAAAATAAAAGTTACCTATTTACAAAATTTGGACCTCCTAATTCAAAATATGGAATCCATTTTTATAAATTCAAAACACATAAGTGGTATAAATTAATTTAAAATAAATTCCCGCTATCAAAACAAAAAAGCGTGTTTTTATGAAATAATAACTATCAAAAGATTGACACTTGTTTATGTCCAATTTCAAAGTAAAATTACTTCCAATGACAAATATTGGATTAAATGGTAAAAACATAATATAATTAAACTTTAAAAACAATTAAAAAGATAATATAACCTTATAAATAAATTATATTAAAAGGAATTTTTGAATTAAAATACAGTATTTTCACTATTCATTAAAAATGAATTTTATCAGAAAAATACCAAAATTTCATCCAAATTAAATTTTGATGTCCATATTCTAAAGAAGAATTTTATTTTTTAAAATAGAACATATAAAAGTGAGAAAAATGAGATTTAAAAATAGTTCACCTTTAAAAGGCGGTAAATCGACCTTTTAAAGAATATTAGAGTATTTGTGCTTAAAATTAGATTTATTCACATTTTAAGCCTTTAACATTTATTGGATAAATGTAAAAACATTTAACAAACTTGTATAATCATATTTTAGTTATTTCTATTCATTCCTGCCAATATAACGGCTAGGTGTTAACTACCATTTAAAATAATATTATTATATTATTAGTGTGAAATGTAAGATTTCAAAGAAACTCGTTATTACGTATTAGGTAAGCCATCGAACATATCATCCAATTTAAAGTAAAATTAATATTTAATTCACAAATATTAATAAATATGAAAATTTATTATTCTTTATTTACCTGGGATGTTACAAAAATTCTCTATAATCGTATCTCATTCTACAGGGTGGAAATCATCTCAACAGCCCAACATTCTTCTCTAGGAGGCACTCCTTTGATTTTAATAAGAATCGTGATCTTGTATTTGAGTAGTATATATGATCCATGAATAAAATTACACAAAAATCATCATATTTAAATCACATATTTTTAAAATATTCAAGTCTAAATATATCTCATTTAACTCGATTATACACAATTATCGAATATAGGTTCTCAAAATGTCACTAAGTAAAACATCATACACAATCCATATAGCTAAAACATCTTATAAATTATTCATGTAACTTAATTATATTACAGGCCTCTCAATTATATTATGTTCATAAGAAAAATTATCTTATGGGATTCTAAAATCTTTATCATGTAAGATAAATCTCTTTGTAAATTCTCATAGACTCGTATTTTTTCTCGTATAACTGAATTTACTTATGCGGTCTCAATTTTCTTATAGCATAAATGAATTTACTTACATGGGTTTCTATAAGATAAATGAATTGTTCATTTCTCCTAACAATTTATATCAATTATTATATGGTGTGAGAAAATTTACTTATGTTATTCTCTATAAGATAAATGCATTTTCAAGATTTTATCCTTAGCATTGTTCATCCATAATCTTTTCAAATTGACTCTGAGCTTCTGCAAGGTGACTCCAACCCTTCTTAATCACTTAAAAACATCATCCAAGGAATATCCAAATCATCTTATAAGTATAAAAAACCTTGGATGGATTCTCCATTACTTCAAATCATGTATCTTCCATTTAGGATAGATTTTAATATTTATAACTAGAAACTCTCAACGTTGTACATAGTAGTTACACAACAAAATATTTCCAATCTATTATAGTTCTTCCTCAGCTCCATCACATGTCATATCTTCATAAATATTAGTACAAAAAATCATCACACTTAAATAGGTATTTCTAAAAAATACAACATCATCACCAAAGGTTCAATAATCCCCCCCTTTGATTTGTTGGAAATTCAACTCATTTTTATCCCCCTTATTGATAATAAAACCAAAGTAACTTTTATGGATCAACATAGCCTCTTGATGAAAAATAAATCAATATTAAATCATCTCTAAGTCTTTATGAACTTTATATTTATAGAAAAAAAGGATTGAATCGATATTAATGTTGTCCTTGACACGCGTCACTACAAACCACTGATTCTTCAGGTCAAAAAAAATGTAAATATATTTCTGACACAGCTCAAAACACACATCAAAATAGCTCATAAATAGGGATGAAAACTTCCGACCCTACAAATAACATCTCTAAAAGAATTATAAAATATAAATAGATGAGGAAACTCAAATTATTTCATACCTCAATAAGAGGTAATGGGATGCACCTCCATTTATAACCTTAACCTCTCAAATGGTTCAGTTCTGAGATGTTTGGTTAGAATATCAATAATCTATTATTTAAAGGGATAAAATTCTAATAACAAGATGTAATAACCCTGGATCTTCTTTTCAGTTATGAATCTTTCTTTCTAGTTTTTTTTAGAAAAAGAGGAGTTTCTGGAAATTTCAGGAGTACACGTCGTGTCCTTTAAGTGCACATCGTGTACATGGTTGTTGCAGGTGACTATGTACTGGTCGGGCAATGGCTGAGTACTTGGCCGTGTGTGGTGACCTGGAGACCACCTAAAGCAAAGGCCGGAAAAGGAAATTACACGTTGTGTACTTCTAAATAACACATCATGTACTTTCTTTTTTTTTATTAAATGAACCGGGGTTGTGTCTAATTAGCATAACGTTCTTCTTCATCATTTGTCTCATCTAGGAGTGTCTGTATGGCTACAGATCTTCTCTGAGCCCCTGAATCTCCATTCGTTCTCTGAATTGACCACTGTCGATTGCGTTGGAATCGCATCGGTGAGTTCCCCTTTATTCTTGAACTTCATCTTTTGATTTATCCTCTTCTGTAAGATATCCTCAGTTGAACATCTTAATAATTTTTTAGATCTATGGAATTATAGGGAGATTCAAGGCCTTAGTTTCATGTATATCTTCCATAAAATGCCAAGGTAGGTGTTTTGTTCCTTTCTATAGTTAGTCTTTGGATTTTATGTGCAAAAGTTCCCAATACCCAAGGACGGTGTATTGCATGTTTATGGTTTTTAGCCCTGTTATTTCTTGTTATGCCCTTTTTGTTTGTATATAGGTTAATTTTTTATGAATAGGGTTAATTTTTCCATTATATGGAGGTTTTTCCCATGTTTTCTTGTTTTTACTATTTGGCATACCTTGCCTGTTATGCTACTTTGTTTCCCATGCCTAGTATTGTTAGGATGGAGTGATTATAATCTAACATACTACGATATGTTGTGGATTGTTTAGCCAATTAGTTCTTGAGGTTTACTTTGGCTTCCATGTATCATTGTGCATGATTGACTTACACAGGGCTGTGAGAACCTGGTGTAGTAGAACATAGGGAGAATGGACGTTGAGGGCTTCTCCAGAGTGTCTGTTTACTATTACATTGCGAGACCATAGGGGGTGGACTTTTTGCTCCCTCGGAGTGTCTGTAGTTTCCTCGATATGGGCCACAGGGGTAATTGGACGTTGAGTGATTCCTCAGAGTACCTATTAGTTACCGATACAAAACCACAGGGGGGATTGACGGTGAGTGTTTCCTCAGAGTGTCTTTGCTAAAGCTAAACCAGAGGGGTTAGACTGTGTGTACTTCCCAAAGGGTTGCTTGTGTTTGTTTGGTTAAACCAGAGGGTTTAGGATGTGGGTACTTTCCAGAGGGTTACCTGCTTTTGATTAGATTTTTACTTGATATATGAAAATGAATGAAATTGAATTGTAGGATTGTTACTATGTGTACTTCCTTGTGTACTGCTTCATTTTGTTTATTGCCTTCCATATATATTCACTGACTGTTAGTCACAGATCTTTGGGTGGTTTCCTAATTGGATTCGTCTCACACCCTATTTAGGTCATGCTTTTGGTCCCAAACAGATTATATTGTTGCAGTTCTAGATAAGGTAAAGCACCCTTCTACTTCAGGTACTTGATTGTTGTGGAGCTGGGGAGAATGAGACCAAGATGAGGCTTGTGATGTTGTGGAGCTGTTTACTTGATTTTATTTTTTACTTGGGTTTAGTACTGTATTCCAGCATGGTGGTATGTTTGGATTCTTTCCTAGACATATGTATCATTCATCATTTATATATGTGTGCTCTAGTTATTACTTCTAGTCTTCTGTTGATTACTATTGTATGGTGTTATTACTTCTTCCGCTATTGCTATCTATTTTACTTCCATTGTGTTACTCTTCCAATGAGGGAATAGTTTCCCCACTATCACACCCAAGGCCCTCTCTGCTAGTCAGCAGCCTTTGGAGTTTGAGGAAATATTATTGAGTCTATGTGACCAACCAGGTATGAGGCACCTTTGGGCGGCTTCCAGAATTGGGACGTTACAAAGTGGTATCAGAGGAATTCTTTTCTTCTTGACTTACTATTTTGAGCCTATAGACAGGTATAGGAAGGAATAAGTAGTTGGTAATAAGTTGTGCCCTGGAGTAGCTAACCCATGTACATGGAAAATCTAATTTTCCTTGGTTATTTCAATTTTTCTGGTTTTGCAATTTTATAGTTGATTTGATTTCACCGTTGGGTGATTCACATGTTTTGTGCTATTATTTTTGATATTATTGATGTTCTATTTCTGTTGAAACCCGATGAGATAAGGGCATGCCATCTCATGCATCATATAGGCACTTTTTAGAGATCACATGTCATGTATTCTTTCCATTCCATTTAGGGTGCATTAGCAATTGCATGTTTTTGTGATAGAAGTTGTGTTAGATATGCATGTTGTTGTGATAGATGATTTGATAAGAATACCTAATATTTGATAGGTTATTTAATTGTGTAGATATTTAGTTTTAATCAATGCCAAAATTTGGTTCTTGAGGTGTTATGGGCCCTCATGGACTGAAATTTAGTGGATCATTGCTCTGTTATGTTTATATATAACATGTATAAGATGTCAAAATTTGATTCGCAAGGAGTATGAGCCCTCATGAATCAGAATTTGGCACTTTAATGTTCGTTTCAATGTTTTTTTGGGTTCTGGAGTAGTTTATAAGGCTTATTGTCTGGAATAACCTAGAATACATGGCATATAATGATAAATACACAACATGTGTCCTTCTATTAGGGAAGGAAGTTTTTTTCTTAAGTACATGCCATGTATTCTATGTACATGTCGTTTAGTATCTAACTGTGTCACTGGCAATGTGGGAAAAGACATGGGGTTGGGAAATCATTGGTGGAACATGTCGTGTTCCTAATGTATACGTCGTGTTGTGAAGACCATGTGTCCACCTGTGTGACTAAGGATGTGGATGGATAAAACATAAGTTATACACTTCATGTCAAGCTTGAACATGCCATGTAGTGTAACCCAGGTATCCTTCCATGTAGCAAACAACACGGGTCGGTGAAATCTTTCTAGTACACACCATGTCTGGCACAAACACGCTATGTAGAGTCAGCCATGTAACCGGCCGTGTAACTAACAACATGGGTCGGTGAAGTTCATCTGGTACACACTATGTCTAGCACTAACATGTTGTGTAGTATTGTTCTAGAAAAACCTTTTGGATTATCCATGTAGAATAACTCAGGAAGGGAAAGAGGATTCAAGTACACGTTGTGTGTTAAGACAACACGCCGCGTGTTTGGGGTGTTGCATGACCTGGGTTGGAAAAAGTACACGCTCATGTGAAGGATTAAGGGAACACACCTTGTAGGCATTTTACACGTCGTGAATCCATGTTTTGAAAAATTTGAATTCTTTCTTTATCTTGTTCCCTTCTTACACTTGTAAGTTTTAGTCCCTATTAATCTTGATCTAAGGTGTGTGCTTGACCTTGCAGAGTCATGCCACTAAGACGTCCTCTGGTTGTCCGCTAATTATAGGGAAATGATCAGACACTAGATATGGCTGATCAGGGACTACCAGAAGATCCTCCAGTTGTTCCAGTCTTGGCACAAGCCATCATTCTGGACATAGGTGTTGATGTATAGTTCTGAGAGGGCTTTATGAGGTTTATGCAGACCTTCCGACGAGTACCACATCCTGCCCCTTCTGTGGCAGAGTTAACATGGGTTTTCCAGTAGCAGCATCCTCCCACCTTCACAGGGTAAGGAGTACCTCAGGCTGTAGATTCATGGTTAGAATCCATGCTTTCTATCTTCGATCATCTAGAGGCACCTCCATAGAAGAGGGTGAATCTTTCTATGTATATTCTTTGGGATTCCGCTAAGAGATTGTGGGATGTCATCTCACAGGCGGGACGCCAGGAGGCTATGGCTTGGGATGAGTTTCAGTGTTCCTTTTATGACTACTTCTACCCTGAGACTTTTTGGTCCGATCGAGCCCAAGAGTTCATGAGTCTGGAGTAGGGTACTCTTTCAGTTATAGAGTATTCTTTTCACTTCACAGAGCTTCATTACTTCACGCCTATTCCAGGAGGTGATGAGTTATTCCTGGAAAGGAAGTTTAAGGATGGTCTCATGCATGACATCTGATCTCAGGTGAACATCTTCAGGTTTAATTCCATCACTTCTATAATCAACCAAGCGTTAATCACGGAGCATGATCTGAGGGATTCTGGAGTGGTGAGCTAGGGAGGTTTGACATCAAGAGTTGGTGTCCCTCATAATAATAGCAGGAAGTACTGTAGGGAGTCTATGTGCGAGGATCTGAGGTGGAGGGACACTTATTTTGGTATCGAGGTATTGTGCTACTAGTGTGGTAAGAGTGGGAATACGAGGACACATTGCCCGAGAGACCCAATGGAGTGCCGATCATGCAGCAAGATGGGTCATCTTCAGTGTTTCTGTCAGTTTTTCTCACTGGAAGCTAGTGACAAGGGTTCTTCTATGACTCCTCATTCAGGAGTAGCACCACCAGTTTCTCATCAGTCAGGGAACTAGATCTCTTCCTGTCATTCATACTGAGGTGGAGGTCATGGTCGTGGTAGCCAGTCGCTAGGCCTTCAGCGACAACAGGTTGGATCAACTAAGGGTGGTCAGATAGGGTCATAGGGTCGTGGTGCAGGTCATACTTTTACAGTGGAGAAGACCCAGCTGGAGTAGGATCCAGGACCCTCTACAGTTTGAGGTATGATCCTAATTACCTCAGTTTTAGCTTCTTCTATTTTTGATACAGGGGCTTCCTATAGATTTATATCTATTTTTTGTGGAGATCCTTGGGCTCTGTATCTTTTCCTCTGCTGATATCTTGATGCTAGACACGTCATTAGGGATAAGAATGGAAAGTATACATCAGTTCAAGGAGTACCCTCTCAAGGTTGGTGGGTGTCACTTCCTATGGGACCTTTATGTCCTATAGATGAAAGTCTATGATGTCATTCTCAGAATGGACCGGTTAGTTACCTTCCAAGAAGTTATCTATTTCTATCACCGTAGGGTGAGTTTCAAATCACCATAGGGTGGATCATTTCTTCATAAGGGTGAGTGGGATGTCTTGGTGAGCAGAGAAGAACCCAAGCATCATGGGTTAAGATGAGTTACAACCCAGATTGCTAGTCTATATCTGGATGACTATGGGACTTCACAGATGGAGTTTCCTCTAGTGGTGGATCATTTCAAGGATGTATTTCCAGAGGATTTTTTAGGTTTGAATTCAGAGTGAGGGGTGTACTTTTCTATTGATCTTGTGACAGGAGTGAAAACGGTGTCTATTCCTCCTTATAGGATGGATACACTAGAGTTTTAGGAGATCAAGAAGTAGTTGTAGGAGTTGTAGGAAAAGGGTTTCATACAACCCAGTACTACTCCTTGGGTTTTTCCTGTCCTTTTTGAAAAAAAGGTGGACGATACCATCAGACTTTGTGTGGATTATCGGAAGTTGAACCAGTTGACAGTCAAGAACCGATATCCCTGCTAATGATTTATGATCTCTTTGATCAGCTTTGAGGAGTCCAGGTGTTCTCGAAGATTAAATTGATATTTGGTTATCATCATTTTCATGTTAGACCATCATATGTACCTCTTACAGACTTTTAGAGTATGTATGGCCTATACGAGTATGTGGTTATGTCATTCGGTCTCACGAACGCACCTACAGTTTTCATGGAACTGATTAACCGATTGTTCCATCCATACTTGGATTCTTTCGTGGTATTCTTCATGGATGATATCTTGGTGTACTCTCACACTCGACACGACCATGTTATCAATCTTGAGATAATTATGAGTACACTAAGAGAGCATCAGTTATATGTTAAGCTATCAAAATTCAACTTTTGGATGGACCAAATTCACTTCTTGGGTCATGTTATCTCAAAGACAGGAATATCGGTAGGTCCATAGAAAGTTATAGCAGTGGTTTTCTGCGAGCATCCAAAGAATTTATTTGAGGTATGAAGTTTTCTAGGTCTGTTTTGTTACTAAAAACGTTTTATACAGGACTTTTCACACTTAAAATCACCACTTACGGGCCTAACTTAGAAGGGTGTGAAGTACTTGTGGTCAGAATCTAGTGAGTCAGCCATTCAGGAGCTGAAAGGGAGGTTGAATTTCACACCAATACTAGTTTTTTTAGATCCATTCAAGAGCTATACTATTTACTGTGATGCATCAGGTATCGGTCTAAGAGCAGTTCTTATGTATGGAGAAGGGGGCGTTGCATACGAATCTCAGCAGTTGAGGCCACATGATAGAAATTACTTGACGCATGATCTTGAGATGGCTGCAGTTGTTTATGCTTTATGTTGTTGGAGAAACTACCTTTTGGGAGAGAATTTTTTGGTTTTCACTGACCACAAAAGTCTCAAGTATATCTTCACTCAGCATGACCTAAATTTGAGATAGCGAAGTTGGGTTGAGTACCTTCTGTCTTTTGACCTTGAGCTTACCTATACACCTGGTAAGGGAAACGCAGTGGCTGATGCGTTGAGTAGGAGAACTCAGATACAAGCAGTTCAGAAGGCCAGCAGTGAGTGGAATCTTATGGCTCTGTTCTTTGAGATGCATTTAGAGGTGCATGATAGACAGGGGAATACATTTCTATCTTATATAGATATTACCTATACTCTTCTTGATCGAGTACGAATGAGGAAGCTATCAGATTCTTAAATCCTAGTCCTATGGGAGTGTGTCATGAGAGGACCCCATTCCTGGATAGACTATAGGTGAGGATGAGATCTTACATTTTCATGGGCACGTATGGGTGTCAGTAGACGTACACAAGGAGCTGATGTGGGAATTTCATTCCTTGGTTTGTGCAGTTCATCCTGGTTTTACAAAGATGTATCGTGATCTACACCATCATTATTGGTGGCTAGGTATGAAGGGAGATGTTTCTGGGTTTTTCATGAAATGGTCCACCTGTCAGTAGGTGAAGGTGGAGTATCAGTGACCAGCAGGGCTTTTGCAGAAGTTACCCATTCCTAGGTGGAAGTGGAATTTTTTCGCGATGGACTACGTGATAGGTTTACTGAGGTTGCCTCAAGAGAATGATATAGTATGGGTTGTTATTGATAGACTCATGAAGGTTTCTCACTTATTTATGATCAAGGATAATTTCAATTTTGATGATATTGGGAGGTTGTACATCTGAGATATTGTACGTTTACATGGGATTCCGCACTCCATTGTGTCAAACAGGGACACTTGTTTTACTTCTCAAGTCTGGAAGGGACTTCAGAGGACTTTGGGTACACTGGTACTTCTGAGTACAACATACCATCCTCAGATAGATGGTCAGTCCAAGCATATGATTTAGGTTCTTGAGGACATGCTTCGAGCATGCATCCTGGATTTTGTAGGTTCTTGGGAGAAGAAATTACCTCTTGTGGAGTTTGCCTAAAATAATAGTTTTCAAGCGACTATTTAGATGGAACCTTATGAGACCTTGTATGGTAGGCCATGCTGATCACCCTTATGCTGGTTGGAGGTAGGAGAGGCATCTATGATGGGACCTCAACTTTTCCAGAAGACCACAAAGTAGATAGAGTTGATTCGGAAGAGGGTGGTTATGGCATAGTCATGACAGAATTCCTATGTTGATCGACAGAGATGACCTCTGGAGTTCAAGGTTGGATATCGGGTTTTTCTATGTGTCACACTGAGGTTGGGACACAGGAGGATTAGGAGGCAAGGTAATCTTTCACCGAGGTACGTTGGACCGTTTGAGATTTTGGAGAGAGTTGGACTGGTTTCCTATCAGATGCAGTTACCTCAAAGGTACCAGGTTATGCATGATGTCTTCCACGTTTCTCAGCTCCGATGTTACTTCTCAGACCCATCTCATGTTTTCCAACCCGAGGAGGTTGAGTTAGAGGTGGACTCATCCTTCAAAGAGCATCCTATATGGATTGTTGATCGAAGTTCAAAGGTTCTCCACGGTCGGTCTATTCCTCTGGTATGAGTGCTATGGCAGCACGGGTGCGTAAATGATGATTCTTGGGAGAGGGAGGTCGATGTATGATCACAGTGGCCAGAGCTATTCGAGGTTTCTTCTTCTACACCGCCTTGCAAGGGAAATTTGGGGATGAATTTCTTTAAGGGGGAAGTTTGTAAGAACCCGGATCTTCTTTTCTGGTATGAATCTTACTTTCTGGTTGTTTTTGAGAAAAAGAGGAGTTTCTAGAAATTTTAGGAGTACATGTCGTGTCTTTTAAGTACACACCGTGTACTCGATTTCCGTGGGTGACCGTGTATTGGCTAGGTAACGGCTGAGTACATGGCCATGTGTGGTGACCTGGAGACCACCTAAAGTAGAGGTTGTAAAAATAAAGTACATGGAGTGTTCTTTTAAAAGTACATTGTGTGTACTTTCCTTTTTCAGCCTCCACTTTAGGCAGTATCTAGGTCACCACACACGGCCATGTACTCAGCCATTACCCGGCCAGTACATGGTCACCCGCAGCAACTAAGTACACGGCGTGTACTTAAAGGACACGGCATGTACTCCTGAAATTTCTAGAAACTCCTCATTTTCTCAAAAACAACCAAAAAGCAATATTCATACCTGAAAATAAGATCCAGGTTCTTACACAAGATACCATCTTCAACTTTCTACTTTAGAACATTGTACTTTATCTCAATTTTCTTTGATTTTGAGTGTTGTACTAGATTTTTTGAAAGTTTTATGGGACTCTAATTATCATAGCATATAATCATAGGATAAGTTGCCTCAATACCCAAGTCTTTCATTTGAGTCTTCATCCATATCATCTAAGAGACTTCTTTTGATTCAGCCACATATTCATCCTCAGTAGATCTTAGTATCACTAATATTTTCTTATTTGAATTCAAATAAACACAACTCTTTACAATGAAAAATAATACACCAGATGTGGATCTTTGGTCATCAACTAATTATGCTCAGTCTTCATGAGTAAAACACTTTAATTATTGATCACATGTATTCATATACATTAACCTATAATGGTTTGTGTTTAAGATGTATCTAAGTATCCTATTTTATACCAAAATATGTTTTTCCTTTATATTGGATTAATATCAGGCATAAAGGGTGATAACATAAATAATGTCAGGTTGTGAAGCTGTTAAATAGATAAGAATTGCAATTAGACTTCTGAACTATTTATCATTAACAACTTATATTTCATTATCCTTTCCCAGATTCATTCCCACCTTAATTAGTGTAGAACATAATCTAGAATATTGTATATCAAACCTATTCAATAGATCTCTTGTATATTTTTCTTATGATAAAAATATATAACCTATTATTTTCCCAATTTTTAACCCCAATAAAAATATCATTTCTCCTAACATTGACATTTCAAACCTTTATTTCATGTGCCTTGATAATTCCTCACAAAAACTTTATTGATTGCTAAAAAATATTATATTATAAACATAAACAATCACAAATAGTGTTGTGGTATTGGTTTTATTCACATATATATTTTTATTAGCCTGCCCTTTATGAAACTTCATCCACTTTTGATTCACATCTAGCTTAAAATATCAATCTCTTAGAGCCTACTTCAAACCACTTTCCTTAAATTACATAACATTCTTTAATTTGAATATAGAATAAATTATTTAAGTTTTTCATATAGACTTCCTCATCAAGTTCACCATTTATAAAATCCTATTTAACATCCATCTAAAATATCTTGAAGATTCTCTGAGATACTATAGCAAGAAATATTCAGATAGATTCAAGTATGTCCATTAGAAAAAGGTTTCATCAAAGTCAACCCCTTCAATTTGTGAGTATCCTTTTCATACTATCATGTATTTTTTTTCTAGTCACTTCACCATTCTCATCAATATTGTTTTTGAAAATACATTTGGATCTAATCACATTTTTTTGTGGTTCTAGGACTAAGTTCACAAGATTAATTTTTTTCAATATGATTCAGTTATTCATTCATGTAATAAACACATTATTTATATTTGAAGGCTTCCTTGACTTTTTTAGTTTAAAATTTTGAAAAAAGATCGGTATGGCTAGTTTCCATGATCTTCCCCATTTTCTACACACCTTGATTCTGATTCCCAATAATTTTCTCAACATCAACATCTTTTCTTAATCTTGAATTTTTCACTTTATGCTTCTCTTTTTTATCTCCATCACCTAAAAAATTAGTGTATGTTTTTTGGATTCTGTGTATTTTCTATATTTTCTTCAATAGGTTCTAAAATGAAAACATAATATTAATCATATATAAGGATAGAATGTTTAGTTTAATCCGCATTTTCAAGAAATGTGACATAATAACTATCAATGATTCTTTCATATTTATTTTTATAAAATTTATAAGATTTTCCATTTGACTTGTACCCAATGAATACTCCATATTAAGCCTTATCATAAAATTTTCCACAACTTCTATTTTTTCTCTTGATTATACATGGACTTTCAAACACCCTAAAATATTTAACATTTGGATTTATTTTAAACAAAATCTAATGAAGATTCATGGATAAGTTTGGAATTATAAGAAACCTATTCTGAATTATTCCTAGATTTTTGATAGTCTGAAGCTAATAATACCTTATGGTGTCATGATCTTCCAGCATGTTCCTATCCATGTCACCTAGACACCTATTATTCCTTTTATCCACTCCATTTTATTGAGTAGTATATAGAGTAATGAATTCATGTTTGATTCCATGATTTTTAAAATATTAAGTGAAATATTTTTTGGCATATTTAGTTCCACTGTATGACCTCAATCTCTTTATATAAAATCATGTTTTTCTTTTCTGTAAGTCTTATAAAGGTCTTGAATCTATTAAGGGCTTGTGATTTGAGATACATGAACATAATACAATTCATCCTCATGAATTCATCTATTAATATGATAAAATACACCTTTCTACACTTATTGAATTCTTTTTCATTAGTCCACAAATATCGATGTGAGTCAGTTCAAGAGAATTTGAGGTATGAATTTCGACTCCCTTATGAATTTTATTCACCATTGTCTCTTTTTTCAAGTCTTATAAATAGTTTTACTGTCTTATTTCAGCATGGTTAAATTTCTTACAGATTATTCTTGAATTAATATTTTTATGTTATTTTGGCCAAGGTCTCATATCCTTCTATTATATAACTCATTTTCTTCATGTTTTCTTAAGTAACAGCCTTTTTTTATTCTACTATTTGAAATAACTTTCTTGGGGTTTTGAAACCCCTTGTAACCATAAACTCATTTTTAATTATTTTGACTATGGATCCATTATTTTTGAAGATAACCTCATTTCCATCATCATGAAATTTTGATACACTTAACAAGTTTTTTTATTCCATCTAAAAACAACACACTATCCAGACTAATTTGACTTTTACCAATGTTTTTTATCCCAATAACTTTGATATTAATAGAACTTTCAATTCCTAAATTCATAGATCCTCCTTCATATTTCTCAATATTTTTTAATCTTTTCAGGTCACCTGTCATGTGAGATGAACACCCACTATCCATAATCCAAGGATTTTATAATTTGAAAGGTTTAAATGAAACTTCAACAATATTTTCATGTTTCCTGATTTGGTTTTGATTATAGTAATTTCAAAACTTCTAAAAAATACTCAAATAATAAAGGATGAAAGAAACATGCACATCTAAAGTATGTCATTCTTGATCGTATCTTCTATATATCTCTTTAAATAATTCAAAACTATTTTTCACTTCAACTTTATTTTTCAAAATTTTGATGTTTTTGTTAGGGTTTCATCTGATATTAATGTATCCCACTTGATTCTTGATCTTTTCTCAGTCTAGTAAGAGACATATTGTACCAATAGTTATAATACCTAGGGACAAACACTCTATAACACTATTAATATCCCTAAAATCTTCTACTTTGATAAAAAAAATTGATGAACAAGTTTCTCTCTTGCTCTATTTTCTTCCCTTGAATGTAGACTTCTCAGGGTCCTTTTGTAGATTACTTCCATGAATATTTTTTACTGATGAGGGGACTTTTTATAAACTACTTTATTTCCACATTTAAATAATTTTGGGTCTTTATCTATGGAATTTATCCATTCTAAATTACAATCTATAATGGATTTATTTAGTAGGAGTAGTATCCTTTTGTACTAAAACCTATATATACTTTTCTTTTTTATATCTTTCATCTTTCTTGGAGAAACTATTTGTTATAGCCTACTTGGAACACTCTTATATTTATTCAATAGCCTTATTTTTTTCACATTTGAGTTTTTCATTATTCTTCTTGGTTTCATCAATCTATTTCCTAAGTTTATAAATTTCAATATCTCCTAGTATAATAGTGTAGGTCGTATTTTCAATTTTTTGTCCTTTTTTCCACTATAAATCTTCATAATATCTATTTATTTTACAATATTGTATTTTTCTTACAAAAGTTTTCATTTCTTGTCTGGCCCTTTTTCAGCTGATTATTATCATCTCTCAGTCTTTCAATTTATTTTAGATGCATCTTGATCTCCATTATCATGGTATATTCTTTGGAAGTCACTTATTTCTCCACTATATATTCACTATTGTATTGTAAATCATATTCATATGGGTTAATTGCATATTCTTCTTATAATATGAGAACCCTTTGAGATACTTCTATAAAGAGTATATCCTATTCTCATTTAATAGTTAATAAGGTTGATTTGAATTTCATCATTGGTAAAGTCATCAAGATCCTTGTCTTCAAGTGCTGAGATCTTGGAATCAAATTTATTTATAAGGATTCTCATTAACTTTTTTACAACTATAGAGTCATAAAGAGTTTATAAAAATCCTTTAATTCTACTCACAATCATATTTTCCCTCCTAAATAATTCATCAACTATTTCATCTTCCTACATTATGACATCTTCAAATTATTGTTGGCTAATTTTTAGTTTTTATTATTTCACCTTTTAATTTCCTTCATAAATTCTATGAAGTTTATTCCAAATAACATTAAAAATTATGCATCCCATGAACTTTGTCATCTCACTTTATGATAGAGAGGATAATAAATAATTCTAGGCCTTCCCATAATTTTCAATGTCTCTTCTATCATTTAAAGACCACATTTATTTTTCATCTGGTAAATTGAATCCATATTGAACATAATAAAGAACATAAATCCCCATAGAAAGAATGTAAGGAACCATTATCTCTTTATAAGAGTGAAATATTTTACCATCAAACATTGGGATTCCTTTTCCTATTAACATAATTTTATTTATATATATCATGCACTTGAGATAAATAAGATAGTAGAACTAGTCTCTGATAAAGATTGATGGATCACATGAAGGTTGATTCAAACTGAGAGTGGGGTGAATCAGTGTATATACCAAATTAAATATCCTTCAAATCTCATGCTTCTTTATCACCTTTCTCTCAATGCTATTACTAATTTATAAAAAATATATATAACATATTTTTTAAAGTGGTTCAACTCCTTGTGGATGACTACTTCCCTGGTGTGATGTGGTTATTATCCCAGGAACACACTCCCCTTATTATTATCAAAAGTAACCCAAGTAATGGTATAAAATTGAACTCATAAAATCTATTTCCACCAGTAAGTTACACTTTCATATCAGTGAAAAAAAACCCATTTAATGAAAAATGATCATTATTTAAGAATATAATCCTCCATATGGACTCTATATAATGATCTTATTCCTCTTCCTTGAACAGACATCTTTTATGGATGTTCTTAGATGATTTTATTTTATATAAAAGTATGTCATCTATCTCACCAACTATACTCTTCAAAATACATCTATCACATTTATTGATATTTATATTCACTGAATATTACATGAATATTTTTTACACAACTATTATAGAAATATCATTGAATCTCAGTGAAATTGAATGAATCAATCAAAACTCATAAGAAATAATTCACATCTTTCAAATTCTTCCTAAAAATTTGGTTTTATCTTCGATTCATTCCTTTCCTATGATATTTGAAATGTCATGCTCTTTTTCTCCATTAAAATTATCCATAAAATCAATGAAATAAATTCACTAGATATTTCTATATAGGAATAGTGAAATGTAATAGAATTATATAGGGTGAAACTCATATTATCATCATGACATTCTCCTCCGGTTGACACTCCTTTGATTTTAGAATGAATTGTGATCATGTGTTTAATCCATGAATAACACTACAAAAGTATTTTCATATTTAAATATCCTTTTTTAGAATATTAAGGAATGAATATACCTCATTTAATTCTATTTTGTACAATTTTATAACAAGGGTTATTATAATGTCACCAAGTAAAATAGAATACGCAATATGCATAGCTGAAACATCTTATGAACTATTAACATAACTAAATTATCTTATGAGGATCTCAAGTATCTTACATGTTTAAGATAAATTGTCTTACATGATTCTAAAATATTTAGTACATAAGATAAATACCTTTTTCAATTCTAGAAGACTTGTATTTTTTCTCACATAACTAAATTTACTTACGTGGTCTCAATTCTCTTATGGTGTAAATGAATTTACTTATGTGGGTCATCATATGATAAATGCATTTTTCATTTATCCTAACTATATAGATTTATTATCATATGGAATAATTAAAATTAATTTATGTGAGTCTCCATAAGAAAAATTCCTTTTTCAATACTTCAACCTCAGTATAATTCATCTAGAATCTTTTCAAATTAACTCTAATCTTTTGTAAGGTGACTCTAACCATGATTAATCGCTTAACAACATAATCTAAGGAATATTAATAGTTTATTACAATATCAAAAAACCTTAGATGGATTCCCTATTACTTAAAATCATATATCTTCCATTCATGATATATTTAAATCATTACAACCAAAAGATCTCGATATTGTACACAACAACTATAGAGAAAAATATTTTCAATCTATTATAGTGTTTAATTAGCTCCATCACATGTCATATCTCTATGAATATAATTATAAATAATTATCACACTTAAAAAGGTATTTATGAAAAACACAACATCAACACCAAAGGTTCAACACCTGCAAGGTTTTCCCTTAACCATGCATAATAACCATGAAATAGAAGGAAATTTCCAAAATTTCCAAAATTTATAACCAAAAACTCTTAAAAATTTAAATTATCCCAAAATAATATAAAATAAACCACAATAGTGACATAGGGATGTCACATGATATCTTTCACATATTTATAAATAATGATCTTCTTCAACATGTGATTTCTAGATTGTCAATTAATGGATCATTCTAGGATGGTGGGTTTTATTTTACTATCTAGTTTTGACATATTTTGCTCCTCAAGTTCTTCACCTAAGAACGTGCTTCACCTTTAATTACTAACATTGTAATCAAACACATACAAATAAAATTATAGGTAATAAGTTTTAAATCTTGGTTCCTCAATGTGAATGAAAAGCTTGAGATAATTTTCTCAACCAATTTTTTATATTATTCATGCTTGCAAATATAATTTACAAATCAGATTTAGCTTTTGGAGGCATGAAATTTTTAGAATCTTTCATATATTTATGTGTAACACTTGTCTTTTCATTATCCTTTATGCCTAATTCAATATTCATCCTCCTTAAATCTTATTATTATGATGAAAATGTGGTTAAATAGCCTTTAAAAATGTTTCCATCCTTGTTGCATCTACCATACAATACTTATGAAACTATTGTGTAATATTTTATTGAAAACCTCTCATGAAATTCAGCTTCTTAATGTGAAATATCTTTTTTACCTTCAATAATTACACCCACTTATTATTAATACATTTTCTTTTCCTTTTCCAAATCATATATCCAAATAACTATATATTTTTTAGGTACATAGAGATCCTTTTTGGACTTTACACATGGAATATTAAGAATTATTTTCACCACATTAGTCTCATTATATGTATAAATCCTCTTAAAATTATTGGGATTGTTACCCAAGGATATACAATCGATTTTCATTGAAATTTTCATAATAATAGCATGGTTAGAAACTTATTTCATCTTCTTTCCCAATACTAGATTTCATTCTTTCATCAGTACCTGAGGTCTTCTTTTTTCATTTGATTTTAAAACATGATGAAATGAAAAGGTTAAGAATGTGTTAATTCTATGACTAAAACCATTGTGATAACCACATATATTTTCCAACATCTAAAATCTGTTTGTGATTGATAGATTTTTCTTGATAGTATGTTAGTGTTGTAGCACTATAGACTTGATCCTCTTTGAACTGAGCTTCTTTTTAACTTATAAAATTGATGGATTGGGACAAAAATCCAATATACTATACTCAAATATGTTAGAACATCATAAATGGGAAAAATATTTATCTTTATCTCTAAATTTCAAGTTATCTAGTCTAAAAAGATTTTTATTTTTAGGATTTATTCACCACTAGTCAGGAAAATTGTGGGTAATCAACTCTCATAAAAAAATTATCCACCTGTGGAAGCAGCAATTTTTATATCATATTTTTATGAAGACATAGCTTGAGCAGTTTTAAAATTTTTCTAATTTGATTACAATCTCAAGGTACTTCATATTAAGAATGGATTTATCATCCCCATTATCTCCAATTTTTATTTACACTCCTTGATTCTTCAAAAATTATCCTCATGAATTTTATTTATTTTTTCAAGGAAAGTGTCAAGTTCCTTGATTTTCATTGACTTGACATCCAACTTATCATTTTTTTCATCAATTTTTTTTTCTAATTTGTTTCAAATTTATGAAGATTCTCTTCAAAAGTCTTATTTATATTATCCTTCTCCTGATATTTTTTTATCCATTCATTTTCAAACTTAAAAAATCTATCTTAAAGATCCATATTGACTTCTTTAATGGAACCAAGCTTTTTAGATAGCTTTATATAAGTAATAAACTTTATTTATCTATATTTTTATAATCTTATTCAAGATGAGTGATTTATTCATGCATGCTTTAAATATCCCACAAATAAGAGGGACTAATTATTTTGGAAAAGTATACAGTATATATTTTAATTTATAAATTGATATATAATTTTATATATGATCACTCCCACTAGTTATTGTCTCTTCTTAAGGACAGTTTATGTAATGATTTTTAGATACCTCATGATCACCTATATGTTTTTATTGTTCTAAGTTATAAATATTGTACATCACTTTATTGGTTGATTAAACCACATGTTCTTCTCTGTAAAATACATATTTGTATTATTTTTTATCATGGAATAGAGAAACTAAACCTTTTCTCTCTTTACTCAATAGGTATACTTTATTTAGTCTATTTTTCTCCTTATCTATCTTATTCATAATTTTCTTGGTAGAGATGGATTTCTAATTAGTGGTAGATATATCTTTACAAAAACTTAACCTATTTATAAATTCATAAGGAGGGTAAAATCTTTAAAAGAGAAGAAATTTAAAAATTGAGTACCCAGTCATATGTGAAATAGTATCAAATACCAATTAATAGGAGTGATTCATATATGTTCAACACTAAAAGGGTGTGAATCAGTGTTTTTGGATTTAAAATATTTTACCCTTTCCTTATTTACCCTATCACTAGTTAATTGATTGGATATCTTGATCCCTATTTACAAATTATTTTTTCATGAAACACATACAAATACACACACATAAGAAGGGGAACAATATATCTATAAGGTTCACCTTTCATAATGAAAGGTTAATCCATAGTGTGAACTGGGATACACCAAGATCGCATGACCCACTAGTATCAACCTATGAATACAATTATCAGGGAATATTCTAAAATAATTTTGCAAATCTCTCAATTGTTATTAGTGCATATTGTACTTTAAAATTATATTAAATGTTATAAACAACCAAAGAGACCTCCACTAATTTAGACTGATTTCAGGTTATTGGTGTGTTGACTTGGTTTTATTCTCTTATTATCTTACTTTCATAGTAGTATTAAAGAAACATTTCTTCATTATATAAAACTTTAAAGTTTCTCCTTTCTCTTTCGCAAATTCAAGACTTATCTTCCTATGAAAACCAAACTATAAAACATAATTCATCCCTCTTCTTATTCTTATTCTTCAGTGCGCTAAAACCGCACTGGATTTCCTCTTTCTTTTATCTTCAACATGTAGAACTTATTTAGATTGGGTGATGTATTGAATTTATTCTCCAATAACTTTGATTCCTCGAGAAAATTTAGATCATAAATTGAATCATATATTTTTTCTTGGAAAAATGATTTTTCTTTTTTAGAATGATAGGGTCATGCACACCCTTTTCTTCAACTTGAAAAGTATATATATATATATAATAATGCATCATCAGTTTATCCATTATCTTTTTTCTCTATATTTTATGTATACATTGTATCAGATGAATACAATATTTTGAATTACCATGATTCCTAGTAATTCAATATTCTTGATATCTCATAATTTCAAAACTATGTCTACTCCTCTTCACAAGTGTCTGTAACTGCATGCAAACATTCAAAAAATGTTGTCCATATTCTTCCTTTGAAACTACCATCATTATACACTTCATAACCAATATACATGTGTGATTGATACCATGCATATATCAGCTACAATCATGGATTCATCCTTTGTGGCATAAAACCCTCTGTGAATTACTATTCCTTATTTATCACCTACTAAAATCATGAAAAATAACCCATGATATATGTTAAAATAAGGATTAAATTACCTAGCATCTTTTTACCATTCATATCTTCATATGATTGAATTACTAAAATTTTCCAACCATTCAAATGACTCGTACACAGATTCATACACATATGACACATATGCATATCGTGGATAATGCTTATGCAGAGAGACATCCATCCTTGAAAATTTTGTAATAATACTTACATATTCTTCTCATTATCCTTAAAAATGTGAAAAAAATATTCTTATAAATCCTTTACATTATCTTTATGAAACCATATCCTTTCATATAAACTTCATCTACCTTTTTCTACCTTTTTCACAAAATATCAATCTCATGTTAATTTTTCCTTTCATATGAGCTTCTATTTCATATGAATAATTCCTTTAATATGAAGTTCCATATATATAAAATTCCTTTAATATGATAATTCCTTTTATACAAACTTCTTATAACTTCAATGTAAACTCCTTCTAGTAACCATCACCATTCTAGAACTATTAATTTTTCATGAACCTTGGTCTTTATCTTCTGAAATACAGTGACTACAACATTTCTTTTTTCTTTTTTTGAACTCAATAACACCTTTTAAAATCATGGGATCCTTTTGATGATCCAAAAAAACATCTCCTGATGATCCTTTGATATTGTAGCATGAATTAGGAAGTGTGATGAAGACAATACATATGGAATAATATCAAGAATTGGCACCCACATTTTTGAATGATGAATAGTTTCATATTTTTATGATCCCACATTAGAAATGTTCTGAGAATGTTCATTTGTTTATTAATTTTCATGCTCCTTACACATCCTGAACAAATCCCTTAGAGCCAAACCGCCTGGTGATTCTATCATGCTTCCCTGCATGGTATCTATACTCCTTTAGGCTAGTGTTGACCTATGCTAGATTTTTATTACACCTCCATGTCACCCTTAGTTGGATCACCTTTGATCTTGGATGTATATCTCTATGAGATAACCTAGCTACTTAGGTGCTCTGATGGCCTTAAGTTGGCCATATTTTTTTCTTAACCACTCCTTCACAATTCCTTTAAAAAATAATAGTGTAAAGATACAACACTCAATAACCCAACTTCTATCCTTAAATATTCTCTTTTTATTATCTTTTATCTTCAAACTTCATCCAATTTTATTTCCAACATAACCTTATATTTAAGTCTTTCAACCACAAGGACGAAACTTCTCAAACACATTCATCGTAGAGATATGATATTGAGCATTATAATCCTCCATGGAACTCAAATACTTCAGAAATATTTTTCCTTTAATGTAAATGGGTCTTCAAAACTTCAATGGTAAGATAAATTCTTTTGTTATATGTATAAATAATAAACACCATCAAAAATCAACTTCTAAGATTTTTTTAATCCTTATTCACTTAATATGAGGTAAGAACCTTATTAGGAACTCTTATTCTTCAATAACAATATTGGGTTCTCTAAAAAACTTCCAAGCTACTATTATTTATAAATATATTGATATCGAACTTTATTAATTCTATTTGATCATTAAAAACAAATAAAACACACACAAAATAGGATCAACGCATATTAATCTTAACAAATCATCACAACTAAATTTAATGATCATCGATTAGGGATAAAGTAGTAATACATATATTGTAGGGGGTTATTATCATATCATCTCGTTTTATGAAACAAACATAAATGAATTTTAATGTATTTTCATTAATATACTCACTCAAACTTAAATATTTATTAACAGTAAAAAGGTCTAAGAAACTCCCATATCATGGGGGTCTAAAGTGGTAGAGCCTTAGGTTATCCTCAATAGTGTTATCTTTACAACTAATGGGTCCAATATTAGAATAGATGATGATGTAGTTATCCTATCCTCCTTTAGATATGAGTAATTTCACATATTTATTCCCCTAATACCATATTTTGATGAATCTCTAATTTCCCATTGAATAACTTATTACTGGTTCTAATTTGATAGGTGATGGACCATGGAGTAGGTGTTTGGATGAGAAAAACTATAATAACTAAAGTTTAGTATGTTTACTTTATGTTATGTTGATTTTATAGGCCTTACATGTAATGAACTATCTTGGGTTGACCTGGAATATCACCCAACCTAATTCTTAATTGGGCCCAAAGGGTATTACGGATCCCCATGGCCTAGAAACTAGTGTATGGGCATAAAAGGAAACACACTTGGTAATGGTTTCACCATCAAATTAGAGTAAACATATAGTATATTATTAATTATAAATATGACATGGATTTTCCATACTTTGTACATCCATGTAACATTAATAAAAAAACCAAAAAATAAAACAATACTTCAAATGGAGAATAATCATTAAGAATAATAATTAAACTCATTCCATACATATGTAACATCTAATATTAGAGCATAAAAGTGGTAGAAACTAAACAAAACAAAATAGAGGTCATCCTAGATTATACATCACATGATAAAAAGTATAATTAAATCCCACACTAACCCAAGGCTATCTCCATACAACACAAGGTTTCTCACCACATACCAACTCACCCATCATCCCAAGAGAATGTTAGGAAATTTGAAACAAAATCTAGAGCTTGTATAAAACATGAGGGTTGTATACACTCACATAGGTGTGTATGTAGGGTGTAAGAAAACAGGCCCAGTAGGATATCACCAAGGTATCTATGAAATTTATTAAAAATAAAAATTCATAAGTATTATTTTGAAATATAATAGAAAATAAGTTTTTCATTTTCTATAATATAAAAATAGAAAAATCACATGCACTTTCCCTTTTTATAAAAAATAAAAATAATTTTCACATTTGATAAAAAAAATTAAAACCAAAATAAGATCCACTTACCTAAGTAAATTAAACACAAAACAATTTCCTATTTCATTTAGAAATGACTTTCCAAAATATAATTATAAAAATATTTGTAAAACCAAACCAACCATAAAGAAAAACCCCATGCGATAGGATACACCACTAAATCAAAGAAATATCAATAAATTAAACATTAGTTAAGTTAGTAGTTCTACAACCAATCTTAGGGGGATACATATAAAAAATGTTATCCCCTAAATAGACCAAAAATCAAGTAAAATTTGTATTTAGAAACTCCTAAGGCCCTACAGTGAGATGTCCCTAACATTACTATAAATATATAACCAAATTTTGGACTACATTGTTTCCTAAAAAATACAAAATCCATCTAATTATCCCACACTATCCTCATCAGAAGGTACCCCCCTTATAGCCTTGATTCCTAGCATTAATAGAGGGAAACTAGACCATGTGTGATCTAAACTAACTTAGTATAATCCAAGATCCCCCACTTAGTTACCCATAGTACCATGACCAATATAAAGTAGAGCTAAGAAATAATCAATCAAATAGAATCACATGAATCACAAGCATAAAAAAATTAATCCCCCTCACCCACAACATCCTCACACAAAATAGCCACTTTGATATCATAAATCCATCACATAATAAATAACCCATCATGGGTGAAACAAGTATAGGGGAAAAAAATAGGGTCTGACATGAATCATAACATTCATTTATAAAGTTATAAATGGACCTTCTTAAAATATATACTCATAATTCCAAGTGTAACGACCTAGGATTTTAAAATGATATTTGTTTCCTAAAAAAATGTGTGTTATATTATATAATATTATACACATATAAAATATAGAGAAACCAACAAAAAATTATCTCATTAATAAATAGGATTACAATATTTATCTACGAAACCAATGGAAATGTCAAACAATATAATTGGATAAAAAATATATAATAGAAAAGTTAAAATGGGAAAATATAGATCGCCCCAATCAGCTAGAATCATCACCCCCATGTCCAACACTATATAAATGATATAAAATATTAGTAAACCAATAAAAATCTTAGGAAATGAAAATATAACCTTAGGAGAAATTATAGTAAATTTTGAGTTAAATAATAAAGTGGTATTTATAGGGAGTAATGTGACTATTGGAATAGTAATATGATCGTTGGTTAATATAAAAATTAGTATATTTGACTGTTGGGAACTATAACCATTAGAAATAATTCTACCATTATAATTAATGTTTATAAGTAGTGATGAAAATTTATAATTGATATAAAAAAGGAAAAATGATGGGCTCAACCAGTAGAGTCATGTCATTTGAAGCCCATTTTTTAGAACATGGGAGGTAGGTAGCATCAATGGGTTTCTACCTTAACCAAGCCCAATTCAAGATTAAAAAAGTTAATCATGAACAAAATTTCCTATAGGATAATTTCAAGTTATTATAGATTACCACTCATTCAATATTAGCTGAGCTACCCCATGAAACTACCAACATCACACACCTTACCCTTAAGGTGTATGCAGGTGTAATAAGGGGTTATGTTTCCAAGACTTAGTTACTTAAAGTGTAATTTACCTTGAATAAATAAAATGGTTATTCCAAAAATCCCATTTTGATAATAAGTTTTTTAATAAAATATATGTTTAAGTAAGATGAATTTTATAAATTGATTATTGGACACAAATAAAACATAATTTTATTTTTAGAAAATATATACACTTTTATAATATACTTAGGTGTTTTAAATTATATTTTATAAATGAAATATAATTTTAAAATATTTTTATTTAAATATATATAATAAAATAATTTTATAATGTCTTAGTAATTTTTTATAAGTGTTAGAAATTTGTTTGTGTCGTAAAAATTTTATTTTTCAATAAATAAGGATATTTAAATTTAAATGATAAAATTCTCATATTAATATGGTCATTTTGATGAAATAAATATTATATTTGGAATCAGTATATCAAAATTAGTTTAGGTTATATTTTTGATAATTTTCTAAAAAACTTTATTTTTCTATGAATAGTAAAAATACCATTTTTGGTTTTTAGTTTTTTTTATGACTTCATATTTATTTCATGATGATGTAATAATTAATTAAATAAAATACATGACCTAAAATATTTTATTTTATTTATATTAATTATTTTAATATATTTTAATCAATTTCCAAACCTATAAGTGGCTTTCCAAAGTCTAAAATGGAAAATTTGATTTTAAAACATTATTTTATGGAAAATTTAATTTTCCATGTCCAAAGAAGTATTAAAATGGTTTTCAGTTATAATTAATTAAAATATCATAAAATTTGACTCAAATTTCCAGAACCATGAGAAAAAACCATGGTTAATCCAATGGTTTTTCATTTTCCACAACCTAGATTTCTAAGGCCAGTATTTAGAAATTATTAAACAATTCCTCCACTTTTGTTATAAATACACACCCATTTCACCATTCTCATTAACTAAAAATCCATAATCCATAAATTTATGATCATTTTCCCTCCCAAATAGTCCCACCAAGGTTTCCTTAATCCCTAAGGTTCCATCGTCAAATCTTAGGAGCAACTATTCAAGGTAAGGGAAAATTTTTATTCTCTTTTCCATTCAAGTTCCCTTTTTATGGTATATCTTATAATTATTAAATGAATTTATTTTTTTCCACTTTATATTATCCTATTACTATAATAATAATCTTTTATCAATGGTAGACTCTTTCTCCCTCTCATTTTACCTTTCCTTAATCCATGTTATATATCAGTCATGCTACTAAATTTATTTCTCTCTTTTACATGAGAAATTTTCATATATATTTTTTATAATACCCAAACCTCCTAATTTTCCTTGTTTATTCACCAATATGTAAAAAAATATTTATTTATTTGGTTATTTACATATATAAAATCCACATTCCATTTTCATAGGTTAAAAATGATGTAACGGTCATGTATTTAAGCACTTTTGTACACCATGATTTTGATAAGAAACTCATTCTTTATTCTCCACATGTTATTAATGAAATTATTTATAATGATATATGTGGCTCACATTAATTAATACATATAAATTTTTTTCCATGATAGTGCTACAATTCATTGGGTAAATAATTAATCTCTAGAGATGACATGTTTAATGATACCTTGGTGAATAACCATGGTAATTTTGATTTATGACACCTTGGTGATAAACCTTAGTGATATGCTTATGAATGTATCATTTAAATGTTATATCCACATCTCCATGTTATGATTCATGTTCCTTTTATTATGATACATCTTATGTTCTCTTGATCATTCTAAATTTCTATGCCTCATGTTTTTATTGATATGCCTTGTGATCACATGTTAAATGTATCCCTACTTATTCCCTTATTAGGATTCATGATCACCCCTTTCCTTATATATGCCTCCAGGATATTATTTATAGTAAAATAATTTTAGGGAGAACCCATGAAAAATCCTTTCATATGTATTAGAATAATGTTTTATGTTTTCATGTATTATGTTCCTAATTTCCAAGAAACTAAACTTTAAAAATTCTATTGTTTCTTCCATGTAATGAAATGTTTATGTAATAAAAATCAGGTTGTATTAGTTAGTATCAGAGGATGGTTTAGTTATTTGGGTAAATTAGATCTTAAAAACTTTAGTAATAACCCTATGGATAATTCTAAATATAGGTTAACATCCTGGAATTTTGGTTAAGTATTAAGTGAATGGTTTCCAAGAAAATAAATCCATGTCTGGATACTACAAGTGGATGTGGATCTAAAATATATATACCTAGGGATGAAAAACCAAAAAAAATTTATTGATCTAGACTTGATATAGAACTAGTGCATGAAAATGTGCCTTTCTTCACACCTAGTTTGACACTCCTGGGGGATATGTTTGGTTAATCATAATATTTTTATAAACCATTTTTAAGGATATATAGAAAATTTAATTAAATAATAACATATTTAAGAATGATTTTTAAATAATTAAACTCCCTTTAGAATTATAATATTCCTAAAATTAACACATTTCTCACTAAGGTTTTCTTCTTTTAGAAAAATGGCAGGAAATGGGAGGAACTCTATAGATGATTTGTGTAATGGATGATGTAATAATGGCCTTCCAAATATGATGGAATCTGGAATGAAAAACTTCATAAGTATGATGAATAAACTATCTCTAGTTATAAATAATAACTTGAATCATTTGAGATACCAGATTCATCTCAAAGGGAACAATTTTTTGTTGAGTACTTCATGTATTAATGGACACATTATTTTAGTGGATATACAGATCCATTGATTTCTGAACAATGGATTTCCTCTATAGAAAAGATATTTTATGTACTCTTTTATTCAGATCTAGAAAAATTCACCCTGGTAGTATGCTTTTTATAAGGATAATATGATTAGTGGTGGACACTGAAACACGAATCCAATAAGAGAGATTGATTCTATGGAGTGGGAAGAGTTTAGGGGAGTCTTTTTCAATAAATATTTTCCCCTTTAAATGCAAAAAAATGGATAAGTAATTCTTAGAGTTTAAGAAAAAGGAAAAATAATTAGTGGGAAGCAATAAAATGAACTTTGAAATAATTTCTCAATACACCTCTAGCTTTGTTATGGATCCTTAGGGAAAGGTTGATAGATTCTTTGGTGAAATGATACCCAATCTATGGAGGAATTTGTAAAACTGAGACTATGTAATCTATGATGAGATATTGTTGAGTGCTATGAAGTTATAATTGGAGTTTGGAGATACATGATTGTCACATAGGTTTAATGAAAAGAATATAGAAATAGATCCAAACTAAGGGAAGAATTTTGATCAAGGAAGAGGAGGAAATAAAGTACAACTTTTCACCTAGAAAAAATATGGGAATAAGAATTCAGGAAAATTCTTGATTGGGATTAATAAGTGATACAAGTGTATAAGATATTTCCATATATCTTGTAACTATCTTAGTGTGGTGAATCCTTATCATATCAACACTAACAAAAAAGGGAATATGGTGTAGGCCTAGCCTAAAGCTCAATGATTCAAGTGTGCATAACTGGGGTACTTTTCAAATCAATGTCCAAATAAAAAGATAATATAGGGAAACCACCATCATCCTTCATATATGGTAAGGGATCAAGTTCAAACATTTTCAATCAGGACGACTGAAGTAGAGGCTCTAAATTATGTGGTGGCAGGTATACTCATTGTGCTCTCAAAGGTAGAATGTACTTTGTTTGATTATGGTTTTATGTATTCATTTATTTCATCTAAGTTTGTAAAGAATATAGAATCAATCCCTGAGGTTCTAGAAGTGGAGTTATCATTCAAGACTCCATAAGGGATTATCCTAGTATAAATAGTGTATAGAAACTCTAGTATTAACTTTGGAGAGTAAAATTTCATCACAAATCTAGATTTCATTCTCATGGTGGAATTTGACACTATACTAGGGATGGACTGGCTCTCAATGTATAATGATAAGATCAAATGAAGGAGCAATAAAATTTCAATAGTCTTGAATGGACAACCAACATTTATTTTCAATGTTGAGATATATCATCCTGATATTTGTCTAGAATAACCTCCCATGGCCTTATTTATGGATATGATCGGTGAATAGGGAGAAGGAAATGAAAGTATAATGATAGAAAATGTCCCTATAATTCAGGAATACATCGATGTATTTCTTGAAGAGCTATTTGAACCTACACCAAAAAGAGAGGTAGATTTCTCCATTGAACTCATACATGTATCCAATACAATATCGAAGACCCTGTATAGAATTTAAAATGTGGAGTTATAGTAATTAAAGAAACAACTTCAAGATATTTTGGAGAAGATATTTATCTGACCAAGTATGTATCCTTAGAGAGCACATATTATCTTTGTAAATAATAAGTATAGATCAATGTGGTTATTAATTGATTATAAAGAACTTAATAGGATCATGGTTAATAACAAGTACCCTCTCCCAAGGATTGATGATTTATTTGACCAACTTCATGGGGATCAATTCTTCTCCAAGATTGACCTCTGCTCTGGGTATCATCAATTGAGGGTGAAGTAATAAGATATTCCAAATATTATCTTTGGAACAAGATATGGTAATAATAATATTATTTTTATTTTCTTCGGTTTGACTAATGTTCTATCATATTTATGGATTTGATGAATATATTCTTTAAAGACTACCTTAATAAATTTGTGGCACTTTTTATTGATGATATTATGATATATTACAAAATTCACGAGGAGCATGAGGAGAATTTAAGGGTTATATTGAAAACTGTGAGGAAGGATAATCTATTTGAAAAATTCAGGTAATGTGAATTTTGGTTACAATAAGATGCATTATTGGGGCACATTTTAACCAATGAAGGAATGTTAGTTGACCCTATCAAGACATAGGTTCTAGAGGAGTGGCCTCATCCTACAATAGTAACTGATATTCATGATTTAATTGGTTTAGCATGATATTATATGTGGTTTGTGAAAAAAAATTAATGAATTTCTAATCCACTAACCAAGTTAACTCGAAAATGTTCTAATTTCATCTGGAAAAAGGAATGTGAATAAAGTTTCCAAGAATTGAATAAGATATTGGTTATTGCACTTATGTTAACTCTACCCTCTGTTGGAGAAGGATTTTTTATTTATATTGATGTATCTATGAAGGGTTTTGAGTGAATCTTCATGAAAAATGACAAGGTGGTCGCTTATGCATCTCGATAGTTAAAGCCTCATGAGCATAATTATCTTACACATAATCTGGAGTTAGCTGCAATCATTTTTTATCTGAAGATATGGAGGCATTATCTTTATGGGTAGAAATGAGATATATGCACAGACCACCAAAGTTTGAATTATATATTTATGAAAAAGTAATTGAACATGAGACAAAGGATGTGGTTGGATCTTCTTAAATACTATGGTTGTTCAATTCATTATTACACTATAAGAGAAAATAAAATCACTGATTCATTAAGTAGTAAAGAACCTATTGTATTGGAAATGATGAGGGTTCAAGGAGATCCATTGATCAAGGACCTAGTAAGGTTGGACATGGAAATCATAAGGAAAGGGAAATCATCAATTCTATCCAAATGATTTCTTAAACATTGTTGCTAGATAATATCATGAGAGCTCAAATAGATGATCTTTTGATACAAAATAAGATAGTGGTTTTGAAGAATGGTAAGATTCATGAGTTTAATATTGATCAAGAATGTGTACTAAAATTTCATACAAGGATATGTGTCCCATCTATCCCAAAGATAAATAAGGATATAATGGATAAATCTCATAGATCTAAATTTTTTATATATTCTAGAAGCACTAAAATGTAGAGGGGCCTTTGTGGTCATTATTGGTGGGATAATATGAAAAGAGATAATGTTGACTATACTACAAGGTTCTTAGTGTGTCAACAAGTAAAGGAGGAGCGACAACTTCCTAAAGGGGTATTGTAACCACTACCCATACCAATATGCAAGTGGAAAAATATCACTATAGACTTCATCACTAGTCTCCTAAGGACATCCAAAGAAAACAATGTGATAAGGGTTATAGAGGATCGATTCAACAAGACTTCCCATTTCATATCTATTTAGGAGGATTTCTCTAATGACCAACTTTCTAATATATATGTAAATAAAGTGGTGAGGCTATAGGGGCGCCACTTTCAATCATTTATGATCATGATCCAAGGTTCACATATAAATTCTGGAGAAGTCTTCAACATGATTTGAATACTTAATTGAATTTCAGTATGGTATATCACCCCCAAACTAATGGTTAATCTGAAAGGACTATTTATACACTCGATGAAATGGTGAAAACATGATCAATGGAATTTAAAGGTGGATGGGATCAACACCACCCATTAGTTGAGTTCTCATATAAAAAAAATCTTCCAATCGAGTATTAAATTGACACCATATGAATCTCTATATGGTAAGTGATGTAAAAAATCCTACTTTATGGGATGAACTTAGTGAGAAAAAATCTACTTGGGCCTAATCTTGTGTAATAGATGACAGAAAAGGTTCATGTTATCCAATAACACATAAAATCTTCTCAGATTCAGTAAAAGAGATATACTAAAAATCGTCAAAAGGAATTATAGTTTTATATTGGAAAAAAATTCCTTCTAATATCACCATGAAAGAGATTCATACAATTTGGAAAGAAAGTTAATCTTAGCCCTAGGTACATTATCCCCTTTTAAATCCTTGATCGCATAGGAGAAGTGGCCTATCGGCTAGAACTTCCACAAAATTTGTCTCAAGTTCATTATGTATTCCAAGTATATATCTTGAGGAATTACATACCTAATCTCTCACATGTAATGAATCTAGAGGTGGTACAACTAGAACATCACCTCACTTATGAGGATCAGTCGGTGGAGATCTTAGACTATAGAGACAAATTTTTACACAAAAATACAACTCACCTTGTCAAATTGTTGTGGAGGAACCATAAGTATGAATAGGAAACATGGGAACTAGAGGAAACAATGAAACAGAAGCACCATCACCTATTCTCAACTAAGAATATGAGTTTAAATTTTAGGGATGGAATTTCTAAAAGAGGTAATAATGTAACCACCCATTCTTTTTAAATGATATTTGTTTCCTAAACAAATGTGTGTTATATTATATAATATTATACATTTAAAAAATATATAGAAACCAAAAAAATGTATCTTATTAATAAATATCATTACATTAGTTGTATATGAAACCAATGAAAATTAAAAACATTAAAATTAGACAAAAAATATAAAATAGAAAATCTAATATGGTAAAATATGAATCGCCTCAATCTGTTAGAATCATTTCCCCCACGGAAAACACTATAAAAATGAAACAAAATATTAGTAAACCAATAAACATATTAGGAAATGAAAATATAAACTTAGGAGGAATTGTGTTTAATTTTGTGTGAAATAATGAAGTGGTATTTATAGGGAGCAATGTGACTGTTGGAATAGTAATATGATCATTGGAAAAATATGATTGTTGGTTAATATAACCATTGGTCTCTTTGATAATTGGAAACTATAGCCATTTTTAATAATTTTACCATTATAATTAGTGTTTATAAGTAGTAATTAAAATGGATAATTGATGTATAAATGAAAAAAGATAGCCTCAACTAGTTGAGTCATTCCGTTTGAAGCCCATTTGTTAGAACTTGAGAGGGAGGTAGCATCACTGGGTTTCTACCATGACCAATCCCAAGTTGAGATTCAACAATTGATTCTTGAACAAAATATACTATAGAATAATTTCAAGTTATTAAATATTACTAATAAATCAATGTTTGTTAATCTACCTCATGAAACTACCACCATTACACACCTTACCCTTAAGGCATATGCGAGTGTAATAAGAGGTTACGTGTCCAGGACTTAGTTAGTTAAAGTGTAATTTCCTTTTCATAAATAAATTGGTTATTCTATAAATCCCATTTTGAGAATAATTTTGTTTAATAAAATATATATTTAAGTAAGATGAATTTGATAAATTGATTATTGGATGAAAATAAATCATAATTGAATGTTTAGATAATACATACACTTTTATAATAAAATAAAGTATTCTGAATTATATTTTTTAATTAAATAATCTTTTAAAATACACTTATTTAAATATAAATGATAAAATAATTTTATAATGCCCTGGGAAATTTATATAAGTGTCATAAATTTAATTGTGTCATAAAAACCATTGTTTTTAAATAAATAATAATGTTTATATTTAAAATGTAAATTCTCATATTTTAGAATTATTTTTGATAAAATAAATATTATATTTTAAATCAATACATTTAAATTAGGTTAGGGTAAATTTTTGAGAATTTTCTAAAATAATTTTTTTTAAATGAATAGTAAAAATATAGTTTTAGGTTTTCAGTATGTTTTTTGAATTCATATTTATTTCATAATGATTTAATAATTAATTAACCAAAATCCATGACCTAAAATATTTTATTTTATTTATATTAATTATTTTAATATATTTTAATTAATTTCCCAACTTATAAGTGACTTTCCAAAGTCTAAAATAGGAATTTTTATTTTAAAAACATTATTTTGTGGAAAATTTACTTTTCCATGCCCAAAGAAGTATTAAAAAACTAGTTTTTGGTTATAATGGATTAAAATATCATATAATGTGACTCAATTGTCCAAAACCATGAGCAAAAACCATGGGTAAAACAATGGATTTTAATTTTCCACAGCCAAGATTTCTAATACCTGTATTTGAAAATTATTAAACAATTCCTCTGCTTTTGCTATAAATACTTACCCATTTCACCCTTACCCTTCACTCCAAATACTTAATCCATGAATTTATGGTCATTTTTTCTCCTAAATATCTCCCTCTATGTTTCCTTAATCCTCAAGGTGTCATCCTCAAGTCTTAGGAGCAACTCTTTAAGGTAAGGGAAATCTCCACTTCTCTTTTCCATTCAAGATCCCTTTTCATGGAATGTCTTATAATTGTTAAACTAATTTATTTTTTTCACTTTATATTATCCCAGTATTGTAATACTAGTATTTTTTCAATGTGAGGCCCTTGTTCCCTATCATTTTCTCTTTCCATAATCCATGTTTTATACTCGTCATGGTGCTGAATTTATTTCTCTCTTTTACATAAGAAATTCTCATTTATTTATTTATTATGAATACAAAAACCTATTACTTTTCCATGGGTTTTCACCTAGATATAAAAAATATTTATTGATTCTGTTATTTACATATATGAAACTATCATTCCCTTTTCTTGGGTTAATAATGATGTAATGATCATGTCTTTAAATACTTTCGTACGCCATAATTTTATTAAGAAACTCGTTATTTATTATCCATGGGTTATTAATGAAATGATTTATTATGATCTATATAGATCACATTAATTAATAAATATGAAGGGTATTCCCTAATATCACTCCAATGAATTGGGTAAATAATTAGTCACTAAAGATGACATATTTTACGATACCTTGGTGAATAGCCTTGGTAATTTTGATTTATGCCACCTTATTGATAAAACTTACTAATTTTTGTATGAATGTATCATTTAAATATCATAATCAAATTTACAGGTTATTATTCATGTTATTTTTATTATAATACATCTCATGTTCTCTTTATTATGCTAAATTTGCATGCATCGTGATCACATGTTAAATGTCTCCCTTGCTTATTCCCTTACCGGGCTTCATGCTCACCCCTTTCCTTTGATGTATATCCCTAGGGTATGAGATGTAGTAAAAATAAATTAGTTTGAACCCATGAAGAATCCTTTCACATGAATTAGAATAATTTTTTATGTTTTCATGTGTTATTTTCCTAATTTCTAAGAAACTAAACTTTATAAGATCCTGTGTTTTGTTCCACGTAATGAAAAGTTCATGTAATAAAAAGGTGGGATGCCATACCAAGTGTAAAGACCAGACCCTAGTTTCTTGAATCCAATGCCTTATTACATTACATTAGAATGTATACAATAAATTAATATAAAAAAATAATGAATAGTTTAGTATATTTTTAAATATAGATACATACATAAGTTCAACATTACAACTTGAAATGAAATAAAATATATAAGTTTTATTGGGAACATCCACAACTATAAGATTATCCCTATAGGTCATTCACAATAAACTTATTCATTTCCTAATAAAATGAAACATAAGAAAGGGTTGATCTCAAATTCTCAGTAAGAGTAATCAATATATTGGAAGATAACATAAACATTAGTCATGATGAATAATTGAAAACACATGCCTTTAAACGAAAATGTGAACATAATATGGCAGGAATATGAGATGAGTAAATATTACCATAATAAAACATAATAATGGGTATTATACTAGTTGAATAACCTCATGAAATTTGAATTTATAGATTCATAATGAGGTAAATTCATATTTCATACATTCTGAAACATACTTTTAAGGCCTCATCCAAGACATCCAAAAATTATTAAGGCCTCAGTCAAAACCATATCTAAAAATGGGCAAGGCCTCAGCCAAGTCCATATCTATTTGTATCATGAGACCTAAAAATTCATTGAGGGTATATGTATTTCCCCACCCATAACATAATAATTATAATTCATTCCTCATGTTAATGGGGATAAACATAAACAACATATACATTCATATTGAAACTATCATATGAAACGTAAATAACTTTCCCCAAACATTAAGCATAAACACTAACCATTCGAAGTAAATTGGTTAATGGTTTTAAGGTAGAAAATCCATAGTAAAAATAATAATAAACCATTAAATTAAATATTTTATATGATATTATACATAATAATCAACAAGAGTTTTTAAATAAATGAATATGCTCTTATAAAATCATCGAGTAATTCTTGAGATAAATACTCTTTTACTTTGAAAAGAAGATTTATTTTGGAAAAGTATTTGTATAAAACTATAAATTAAGTAAGATAGTATTTTTATAATAAAATTAGAGATTTTATAAAGATAATTTTTTCTAAAAATAGATTATAGAGTGCCCTTTAAAATAGGTAAGGATTTGAGAAATTCTCTTGAATCGGGCTTGTATTTCGGGAATAATTTTTGAAAGACCCTTTTAAAACATATAACTCCCCATAAATTAAAGTAGTATTATGGTTGGTAAAAATATATATATCATTAAAACATAATTTATTAGGATTAAATATGAATAAATAATAATTTAATTTAGGTAAGTATAGAATAAGAGTAACCCAAATGAAAAAGGAGGTTTGGGTAGAAAACCCTTACCTTAAGTCTGAATGTTTCGCTCTTGACCTTATGGCCTTGGAATATGAAATTAGACTCATTAATAAATTAAATTAGAACCTATTATAAATTTATTTAGTTCATCATAATTTTTTTTAGTTCATTTTTATCCTTATTGATAAGTTATAATATTGAATTTCGTCATTCTGGATTGTTCGTTTTCTTGATTTTCATAATCGGTTCACTTGTTGTTAAGTAATGGAGTTCATGTGGAATGGATTTAAATCTCTAGAATTGAATTTATATATTATTTATGAACATAAATAGGTGTTAATTTTTATTTATATCATTTGGTTACATGTAATGAGGATGAATCATTCGATGAAATATTAATGACAATCACTTAGATTGTTTTAGCGGTATTTTGATTATTAGGAACTAGTTTTGTTGTATGATTTAATATTATGTACATATAATGGTTAATGAATATTAAATAGGTTATAATACATATATTATATCCTGGTTCGACCATAAAAATTCTTTAATGACCAGTATTTAAGGGTAAATTTAAGAACAAAACTTCATCATCCATGAAGGTTGTCAATTGGCACCTCACGGACGATGATTTCGTTTATAAAATAAAAGAGAGAGGGTAAGGATATTGATGATGGTTCTTACATTAACATTATATAATTCCAGTATATAGATTATAATGGATTTATCATGGTCATTTAAATATAGTACTTTAGGATAGTATAACAATATAAATGAACATGAAATGAAATTGAAAGAAATAGAATGTGAATTTACCTCTTGAATCCACCCCCTTAAGAATCTCTTTAAGGGAAGGGGTTTTGGTATTTTGGCAAGACCAAGAGCTCATGGATGTGGGTAGTGACTAGGGAAGGGTATTTGTTCATAACTTTTAGGATCTTCAAGTCTTATAGGAGTGAAGAGAAGAGGGTGTGAGGAGGGGTTTTATAGTGGATGAGAGGAGGGTTTTCCCATTATTTTACTCAATATTTTATTATTTTTACAAAGAAAACCAATAGTATTGATTCTTGTGACCAAGAATAGTAATGTGTGCATGTGATTTTGAACCAAGTGTGATTACATAATCCATTATTCTAGGAATATTGAATTTAACTGATAATGTATATATACAGTAGATTACCGTATTTTACTATTCATCAAAAATTTGAGTATTTTAGAAAAATCCCAAAAATTCACCCTAACCATTTTTCTATGTGTATAAGTCAAATATAAACTCCATTTTTTGAAAATAATTTTCTAAATATTATAAATTTAATTTTTAAATAAAATCATATTTTATTTGAAAAATAACAATTTTAAAACTATAATTCATTTTATATCACCTTGAAAAATTAATCAAGATCTCATTATCTCATAACCTTAAGAAAATAAAATAATAATATGATTTAATATTCATAAGTTTCATATTAAGATTCATATTTCTATTCATAAGGGTATGTTACTATTCACTAGAAATTAAGTTTGTCTTATTAGACTTTAAATATATTACTAAACACAACCGTGTATGTCAGTTTTTTGAAATTCAAATCATAGAAGTGGAAATTTTATGTTTATTGGCTATGTTATAACAAAGTGGAGTTTTTTAGAGACTCATTATTTCATGCATTCAATATTAAATTTATTTTCAAAATCTTTGGGTGTTACATTATCCCCTCCTTACAAAAATTTCATCCTCGAAATTACCAGAATGTTACCTCACAAAAATATTTGGGTAGTTATTCATCATAAGATCCTCAGGATCCCGTGTTTCCTCTTAGATTTTATGATTTTTCCAAAATATATCTACCAGTTGAGTCATTTGATTCCTCAACACTTGTTTGTTAGTGTCCAGAATCTGGATAGGCTCTTCACAGTATGATAGGTCAGATTCCAATTCTATTCCTTCATAAGTGAGGACATGCATTGGGTTTGGAATGTACTTTCTCATCAAGGAGACATGGAACACATTTTTTACTTTATCTAGGCTAGGTGGCATAGCCAGATGATATGAAACAGCTCTAATTCTCTCTATAATTTCAAAAGGGACTATGTACTTAGGGATCAGTTTCCCTTTCTTCCCAAATCTTATAACACCCTTTCATGGAGATAATTTTAAGAAAACATGATCTCCCACTTGAAACTCCAAATCCTTCCTTTGATTATCTGCATATCTTTTTTGTCTTCTTTGAGTTTCTTTGATATGGCCTTGAATATTCTTTACCTTCACTTTTGTTTCCTTCGCAATCTTTGAGCCCACAAGCTTCATTTCACCAACTTCATCCCAACATGTTGGTGTATGACATCTCCTTCCATAAAATGTTTCATATGGTGTCATTTGAATGCTATAATGGAAACTATTATTGCAGGAAAACTCCACCAAAGGTAAATAATGATCCTAAATACCTTGAAAATAAAGTGAGCAAGATCTAAACATATCTTCTAAAGTTTGGATCATCCTTTCTGATTACCCATCATTTTGTGGGTGATAATCAGTAATCAATAGAATCTCAGTATCCAAAGATTTATGAATACTTTTCTAGAATTTCGATGTAAATCATGGATCGTGATCAGAAAAAAATTGAGAGAGGTTCTCCATGAAGTCTCACAACTTCAATGATATAGAGTTGTTCTAGGACCTCCAGTGGAAAATCCTCCCTTATAGTGAGGAAATGTACAGATTTCATAAGTCGATCAACAATTACCCATATTGCATCATTATTTCTTGTAGTTTTGGGTAATCCAGTGAAAAAATCCATAGTGATTTCATCCCATTTCCATGTATAAATAGTTATAGTTTTCACGAATCCTCTTAGATGTTTTTTCGGCCTTCACTTATTGACAGACTAAACATCTTGATACATAATCATCAATTTCCCACTTTATGTTGTCCCACCAGAAATTTTCCTTCAAATCTCTTTAAATTTTAGTGCTACCATGGTGTATAGAGAAATTAGAACTATGGGCATCATCCAATAACTCCCTTTTTAGCTTGGTTATATCTAGAACAAAAAGATCTTCCCAAATTTCATAATTTCATATTCACACACGAATTCTGCCAACTTCCCATCATTCACACCTTTAATTTTCTTTTGAAGATTATCATCATTAGACTATGAAGCTTTAATCCTTTCCAATAAAGAGGGTTGGGAAACTATTTGAAAAAGTAATGATTTTTTAACTTCTTTTATAATTCCCATATCCATCCTCACTAGATCCATATACAAAGGATCCTTACCAATCCTCATTTTGTTGAGAACTCCATGATTATTTATGATCAATGCATCAACTACCTTATTTGCCTTTTCTGGGTGGTATTGAATGGAACAATCATAATCCTTGAGTAGTTAAAGCCATCACATTTGCCTCATGTTGAGTTCTTTCTGTGAGAATATATATTTTATACTCTTATAATCTGTATATATCTCACATTTTTCATCATAGAGATAATTTTTGCATATCTTCATAGAAAATATTACCACTGCTAACTCATGATTATGAGTAGGATAGTTTTGTTCATGAATTTTTAACTTCCTTGATGTATAGTCAATAACTCTATCATTATTCATAAGGACACAACCAAGTTTGTTCTTTGATGAATTACTATAGATCACAAACCCATCATTCCCTTATGGTAGGGTTAGTATTGTTACATTCACTATTCTTCTCTTCAATTCTTCAAAACAGTCCTCACATTATTTTTTTCCTGATGAACTTAACCCCTTTACGTGTAAGTTTATTCATTGGGTTGTCTAAACGGGCTAAGTTCTGAATTAAATGCTGATAATAACCTGTAAACCAATAAAATTATGTACCTCGGTTATGTTCATTGGAGTAGGCCATTCTTTCACATCCTTTGTCTTCTCAGGATCAATAGATATTCCATCCTTAGAGACAATGTGGCCAAGAAAGGAAACTAATTGAATCCAAAATTCACACTTTCTAAAATTCCAATATAATTCATTTCTTTTAAGAGTCTTCAAAATAGTGCGCAAGTGATTTTCATGATCTTTGTAGCTTTTGTAGTATACCAAGATATCATCAATAAATACCACCATAAAGTCATAAAGATATTCCTTGAAAACTCTATTCATTAGATCCATGAAAACATAGGGTGCATTAGTTAGTCCAAAAGGCATTATTGTAAACTCATAATGCCTATACCTGGTTTGAAATGTTGTTTTTAGAATGTCTTCCTTCCTCAAAAGAAATTGATGATATCTAGATTGAAGGTCAATCTTCAAAAAATATTGAGATCCATGAATTTGATCAAATAAATCATCAATTAGAGGTAGGATATACTTTTTCTTTATTGTTATATCATTGATCTCCTTGTATTCAATGCACAACCTCATAGATCCATCTTTCTTCTTAACAAAAAGAACAGGGGCTCCCCATAGAGAAACACTAGGGTGAATAAATACTTTATCACTCAATTCCTCTAGTTTTTTATTCAGTTCCACTAATTCCACAATGTCCACTCTATAAGGGGTCTTTGATATGGGCCTTGAATCAGGAATTAAGTCAATGAAAAACTCAATTTCCCTTTATGGAAGATTTCCAGGTAAATCCCATAGAAACACATCAACATATTCTTGCACAATAGGTATGTCCTCTATTTGAACATTACTTTCCTCAACCATAGTTATTGTATTCCTTTACTCCCTAATAATTGAATTTAGTAGATCTACTGTGGGTGGATCTAGATGAGAATCATATGGTGATGTTTCTTCCTTAAAGATAAGGTATTCCACATCATTCTCAAAAATTGTAACCTCCTTATTATTGTAATAAATTTTCGAATCATGGTTTGAAAACCAATGTATACCAAGGATTATATAAAATTAAATCATGGGTATGACAATAAAATCAGAAGATAAATCATGTTTATATTCTATAATGGGGATTTCCTGACACAACTTTGTTGCAATGATACTTCCCTTAGGAGTTTTGACTGACAACTCCCTTGTTAAATCAAACTAGAAATATCTAATTTTCTTAGCAAACTAGGAATATATGAAAGAATTTTGTGATCCATATTCAAATAAATCATTGGATAAGTTTGAGTAAATGATCAAAGTATTTTCCACCATGTCATTAGGAACTTCAATATCAGCAGTTGTGATCGCATAAGATTTTCCCTGCTCCCTTACCCTTTTCTAAGGAATGTTTCTTTTACGCTTTGGAAAATAATTAGTAGTGTCCCATATCCCTAAAATTATAGTATTGAACTTTAATATCTTATTTCTTCCCCTTAAAAACACTATCAAGATGGTCTTTCTTTCCACACTTGTAGCACACCCCTTTTACTTTTAAGCAGACACCAGGGTGTTTCCTTCCACAATTATCACATAGTGGAAAGTTAATTGTTCCTTCTTCCCCATTTCTTTATTTCTTTTTTGAGAGTTTTCAGAATCCCTCTTATTCTCTTGCTTTCCTTTAAAGTCATAAGACTTGGAGAACTCATTTTCCATCTCGATAGCACATGAGACTATATCTTCATATGATGAGAAAGTTTGGAAGACCAGTGCCCGCCGGAGGAATGGATTTAGGCCAACAAAGAATCGACCAATCTTTATCCATGGATTATGTATATATTACACATTATTCCTTGCTAACCTTGTGAAGTTAGCTTTATATTTTACAACATTCTCATCTTCCTTTTGCCTCAAATTCATAAACTACCTTTCCATATCCACTCATTGTTCACAGGGAAAGTATTTCTCTAAGAAAAGTTCTTTAAATTCACTCCATTCCATGTTTTCTATATCTTCCTCCTCATTTGTGTTTTGAATTAGTGACCACCATTGATCAGAATCTCCTGATAGACGATAAAATGCCATAACAACCTTATCCCTTTTACCACTTCCCAATCCGAGAAATATATTCTCTAAGGAACTTATCCACTACTCCGCTACGAATGGGTTTTTAGTCCCATTAAATTATTTAGGTTGTTGTAGCATAAAGTGATCCAACATATCTCCTCCGCATTTTGGATCTGGATTCTCCATATGGGTAAGTTTATTGTTTATAACCTGAGTAAGTTGTCCCGGTGTAGTTATAAGTTGCTCCACACCAGTCGCAGCTCCAGAGCCAACATCATTATCTTTCACAGGAGGTAAATCCCTACATAGGATAAATGTATTCATACGGTTTCCATTACTTCCACTAGGCACCATTTCTAAATAATGTTATATAGTATATTAGGTTATGAATCATAATGTACTATCTCAACCTAGAAAAAAATACTTAACATATTTTTAAATCCTATGCATGGCTAATCCGATAATCATAAACATGGTTTCTTTGAGAAAAAATTTACATTTAAATCCTTAATAAAGGCTTGTAAAGAAAATGTGAATTATCCTAAGCATATCCCCTAGGAGTGTTAGACAAGGTGTGCAGTAAGGCCCGTTTTCATGTACCAGGATACCCTGGGTCAAGCCTAAAACTACTTGTTGGAGTTTTCACTCCTAGGTACATCTATTCCAGAACCATTTCCACTTATAGTATCTAGACAGGGATGTATTTGAAAGAAATGTCTACATAATATATTTCTTACCAAAAATTCTAGGATTTTATTGTATCTTTATCCTCAAAGACTATATTAGAGTTTTGTTCCCTAATATATACTTTCTAAATCTAATTTCCAAGTTTTATACTAAAATTCATCTAATATCAAATGTAAAGACCCGAACCCATTTGCCCGAAGTTGGTGCCAAATTAAATTATATTGGTATGAATACAAGAAATTCGTATCCCAAAGGAATGAATATTTTAGTAGATTTGGAAATCTAGATACATAAATAAGTTCAACATTACAACTTGAAATTAAATACAACATATAATTTTTATTAGAAACATCCACAACTATAAGATTATCCCTACAGGTCATTCACAATAAACTTCTTCATATCCTAATAAAATGAAACATAAGAAAGGGGTGATCTCAAATGCTAAGTAAGAGTAAGTAATATATTTTAAGATAATATAAACATTATTCATGGTGAATAATTTAAAACACATTCCTTTAAATGAAAACATGAACATAATACAGCAGGAATATGAGCTGAGTAAATATTGACATAATAAAACATAATCATGGGTATTCTACTAGTCGAATAATCTCATAAAATTTGAATTTCTATCTTCATAATGAGTTAAATTCATATGTCAAACATTCTAAAACAAACTGTCAAGTCCTCATCCAAGACATCCAAAAATGATTAAGGCCTTGGCCACAACCATATCTAAAAATGGGCAAGGCCTCAGCCAAGTCCATATATATTTGTATCATGAGACCTACCGATGAATAGAGGGGCTATAGATGGCCCCACCTATCACATAATAAGTCCAATTTATTCCTAATATGAACAAGGATAAACATAAAAAACATATACATTCATATTGAAACTATCATATGAAACGTAAATAACTTTCCCCGAACATTAAGCATAAACACTAACTATTCAGAGTAAATTGGTGAATGGTTTTAAGGTAGAACATACACAATAAAAATAATCATAAAACATTAAATTAAATATGGTAGATTATATAATACATAATAATCAACAATATTGTTGAAATAGATGAAGATATTCTTATAAAATCATCAAGTAATTCTTGAGATAAATACTCTTTTACTTTGAAAAGAAGAGTCATTTTGGAAAAGTATTTTTATAAAAATAGAAATGAAGTAAGATAATATTTTTATAATAAAGTTATTGATTTTATAAATATAATGGTTTCTAAAAACATATTATATATTTCCCTTGAAAATAGATAAGGATTTGAGAAATTCTCTTGAATCGGGCTTGTATTTTGGGAAGAATTTTTGAAAGATCCTTTTAAAACATATAACTCCCCATAAATGAAAGTAGGATTATGGTTGGTAAAAATATATAGAAAATTAACACAAAATTTATGAGGATTAAATATGAATAAATAATAATTTAATTTAGGTAAGTATATAATAAGAGTAACCCGAATGAAAAAGGAGGTTCAGGTAGAAAACCCTTACCTTATGTCTGAATGTTCTGATCTTGACCTTATAGTCCTAGAATATGAAATTAGGCTCATTAATAACTTAATTAAAAACCTATTAGACATTTAATTAGTTTATCACAATTTTTTTAGTTCATTTATATTCTTATTGATAAGTTATAATATTGAATTATATCATTCTTGAGTGTTCATTTTCTTGATTTTCATAATCAGTTCACTTGTTTTTAAGTAACAGAGTTCATATGGAATGGATGTAAATCTATAGAATTGAATTTAAATATTATTTATTAAAATAAATATGTTTTAATGGTCATTTATATCATTTGTTTACATGAAATGAGGATGAATCATTAGATGAAATATTAATGACAATCACTTAGACTATTTTAGAGATATTTTGATTATTAGGAACTAGTTTGGTCATATGATTTAATATTATGTACATATATTGGTTACTGAATATTAAATAGTTTATAATACATATATTATAACCTTTTTCAACCATAAAAATGGTTTCATGACCAGTATTGAATGGGAAATCGAAGAACAAAACTTCATTGTCCACAAAGGTTGTAAATTGGCACCTCACGAATGATGATTTCGTTTATAAAATAAAAGAGATAGAGTAAGGATATTGATGATGGTTATTCCATTAAAATGATATAATTATATTATATATATGATAATATATTTATCATGATAATTTTGATAGAGGAGGTGAGGAGAGGATAACAATAGAAAGGAACTTGAAATGAAATTGAAAGAAATAGAATGTGAATTTGCCTCTTGAATCCACCTCCTTGAGAATCTCTTTAAGGGAATGGGTTTTGGTATTTTGGAAAGAAAAATAGATATTGGATGTGGGGAGTGACTAGGGAAGGGTATTTATGCATAAATTTTAGGAGATTCAAGGATTATAGTATCGAAGAGAATAGGGAGTTAGTGGGGTTTTATAATGGAGGAGAGGAGGGTTTCCCATTATTTTACTCATTATTTTATTTTATTTTTCAAAGACAATCAATAGTATTTATTCTTGTGACCAATAATAATAATATGTGTATGTGATTTTTAACCAAGTGCGATTATATCATCCATGATTCTAGTAATAGTGAATTTAACTGATAATGTATATAAACAGTAGATTACCGTATTTTACTATTTATCAAAAATTCAAGTATTTCAAAAAAATCCAAAAAATTCACCCCAACCATTTTTCGACGTGTAGAATTAAAATATGAAATAAATTTTTAAAAAATAATTTTATGAATATTATTAATTTAATTTTTAAATAAAATCATAATTTATTCGAAAAATAACAATTTTAAAACTATAATTCATTTTATATCACCCTGAAAAATTAATCAACGTCTCATTATCTTATAACCTTAAGAAAATAAAATAATAATATGATTTATTATTCATAATGGAAATATTAATATTCATAAGGGTATGCTACTATTCACCAAAAAATAAATTTGTCTTATCATACTCTAAATATCTTACTGAACACAACCGCGTATGTCAGTTTTTTGAAATTCAAATCACATATGTGGAAAACTTATGTTTAATAGTTAGGTTATAACAAAGTGGTGTTTAGTAGAGACTCAGTGTTTCATGCATTCAATATTAAATTTTTTTGTAAAATCTTTGGGTGTTACACCAAGCATCTTTGATATCATTACAAACATACCTTTTAGAAACCGTCTTTAGAAATAAAAATGGGTAAAACCCTTATCCTTTCAAAAAATTCCTTTGAAAACATGATTTACTTTAATTAAAATATAAAATAAGACCTATTCTCTATATTTATCACCAAAATAAATAGGAAAAACTTCCTAGGTATTAATAAAATATTTTTCATGAAAAAACATTTAGTTTAAAACAATTCAATTTAAATCCATAGAAAAAAAATATTCCATGCATGGAATTCACCCAAAATATTTTATAAATCATTCATAAAAGTAATATATATTCATAAATTAATTTAAAATCAATATACAAAGCCTCAAGCATGTCATTAATTGAAAAATAAAGAAATAGCATAGAATCACCTACCTAGGTCAATCACAAATGGATTTAAACCCTCAAGAATCGAGAGAAGAAGGTCCAAAGAGGAATATTCACACTCAAAGAAGAAATTGAACATTTATTTAGAAAAAAACCACCTAGGTTTTGTAAAACACTACCCCTCAACAAGTAAAAAGAGAAAACCCAAGAGAAATAACAAATAAAGAGGGGATAAGGATTTACCTAAGAAAAAATCACCAAGAATCAAAGGTGTAAAACCCAAAATCCAAAGAAAAGGAAAGGTAGACCCATCCCTAGGGTTTCTTGGTGTGGGTTGTATGAGTGGGAGAGGATAGGATCTAATTGGGGTTATATTTCATAGGAGGGTGGAATAGGAAAATCAGTTTTTTAATGAACTGGGCAGCTTGCATGGTTTGGAAAACCATGCATCAACCGTGAAAAATGGATCTGTTAAGAAAAAACACACTCCACATGGTTTTCACATGGTTTTTATTGAGCATGATCAACCCATGTTCCCTTTATATCATGTGTAAGGGTAACCCTGCATGGTCTCCCCCAGTCATGTGTATCTTGTACAGACTAACTGTGCACATTCAAAAATGAACTAATAAGGCCCTATGTAAGGGTAACACATATATTTTTTACTAAATCATGCACCTGATTAGGTATTTATAAGGGTCATCTTCATATTTTCTATTTACCATTTAGTGATCGTTTGAAAACCTTGCATGAACTAAAAAAATTCAAAAAAAGAAGATTTTACATCCAAAACATTAGAAAATTCTAAATCACTCTAAAGTAATATTAAATAAATAGAACAGAAATAATTATTGGTGTTATAATCTCCTAAACATACTACTTTATCCCACCATAAATTCCTCAATCAAAGTATAAGTCTATTAAAATAAGCACCTCCACACCTCAAAACTGGAGGCAGGTGGTCTGAGAAAGAGATAAATAATGTGTAGTGAGAAAAGAACATCATACAAACTGCAAAAAACTTAAACATCTAAAATAAAATCCTCAATACCTCTAAAAACTCTAAGCACAACCCAAAAACCCCTATAGAATGAAATACTATAAGATAAAAAAAGAACTATAATAGGTCTCCCCACTATTTAAAATTCATCTAGAACAATGAAACGAAGAATAAATTCTCTAAAAGGAAACCAAAGCCATGAGAAATAACTCATATACTGATCTATCAAAAGAAAAATCCTATGACCAACCACAAATAATCTAAATAGGAACTACTCAAAACTCCAAAGAAATGGTCCATGAGAACGATCACACACAAGACCATCAAAGGATCCATTAATGAATTCCAACCAAAATAGACAAGGAATCCAACCAAAACCAACCATAGTAAGAGAAATATGGTCTCCCACCTTAGGTAATTATGATTCATGTAGATAAAATAGAACCAAAATCAAGGAACACAATCATACATTGAACCCACAAAATGAACCTGGCACCTACATGCTCAACTACATAAAGTAACGCTCATCCTATTTATCAGAACATGGACCCAAGAGTTTCCTATTTCTTCCCATCAGCATCCAAAACTTAAGAAGAAATATCTTATCAAACATGCACAAAAAACCATAAACTAATAATCATTTCACAAGATAAATTATAGAATCACCTAATTAGAGTATCTAATAAAACCCACCTCAAAATATTTAATAAATTATGGTCCACAAGGATACTAGTGGTTGGTATTATAGAAGAGAACCAATCAGTTGTATCCCTCACCCAATCAGTCGAGGTTTGAATCCTAGCCACATCAATTATCACAACCCATTTTGTAGGGGTGATAGTTTTCTCCCTGTGTGCATGTGTATGGTCCAGTAGTGGTGTTGGTGTTGGAGGATTTCCCATCAGTGGTAGGGTCTGGTGGACCTGGAAGGATGACCATAGGTGATGCAGGCCGAGCGCAAGTGGTGCAGGATAGATATACTAGGAGTATTTGAGCCAGGTACAAGCATCATGGGCTAGATGGTCATGGACCAAGCAAGTGAAAGCAAAGCTAATTGGGTGGTCCAAGGGCCTTCAGGCCATCTTCATGACCTTTGTACTACAAGGCCTTCTGGGATTACTTGAGAAACTCCATGCTGATGGATCATAGTATAATCATTCACCATGTGGATCCAACCAAACCCAAGGACTAGATAAGGGATATGGAAAACATGTTATTATCTCATACATTATCATAAGGGCACTACAAGATAGTAGAAGCACCAAGTGAAGGAGTTGATGCAGACCTATAGAGGATTTGGGGAGGGTTTGCTAAATTGTAGTTAGGTTTTAATATATACTATAATGGGATTATTCCCATGGGCCTTTAGGTCATGTATTTCAAGCCTTTGTGCCTCTGACTCTGGGCTATGTAAGGGTTCCCTCTCAACTTGGTTAACATAGGATATTATCCAAAAATAAAAATAAAAATATCTAAGGCCTCTGTTCTATTCTATCCCCAAGGAAACCACTATAATAGACAACCCCAAAAGTGAAAAACACACAAACCACTCTACACTCAATAATTCTTCTAATAAACCAACTTACAAAACATCTAAAGATAACCCAAACAGTCACAATGAAGATAGGTCCTTGGAGATTTTTAAAAAAGGGATTAGAGATCCCCAAAGATCCACATTTAAAGCACATGAGTTGTATTTTCTTATCATGAGAGTCAACAAGGCCCAAAGAATATTGACCCCCACCCACTTGTACCTCTAAAGAAGGATTGTCTTAATGAATACTCCTGAACTCAAGAGATTCATATTTCTTTACATTCTCGGGACAGAACCGTTGAGAAAACACCAAATTTAATAACTCCCAATACATTCCCTGAAACAATTGAGAAGGTACCATCATCTCAAACCAAACTCTACTTGGTCTAACTAGAAAACTTGTTGCATATCTCACCCTGAAATCTTCAGGAGTCTCGAGATAATTTAGGCTTCCCATAATATTTTTCAACTACTCCACTACTTCAACCAAACCTTAATCACTACCAAAGGAGGATTGATTATGAATCAAGAATCTTGAGATAGGGTCCATGATTAAGGAATGTTCTGAGTCTAACACTCTATTAGGAGTATGATTAGAGTCCAAAACTATAATTATTTTCTCCAAGTAACTAGAGGAATCATCAAGAGGATCATTCTCAAAAACTTTCCTTCTATATTATCACTTGACCTTTCTAAGAGGTGTTTTATAAATAACACAATACATAAACACTATCAATTAATTCCTCAAAATTTAAAACTAATGGTCCCACTAAAACTATGGTATAAATCCAAAAACATAAATCTATCAAACAAAACACACCACTCACATTATATAAAACCCCTCCTTTTTATTCAAAATCACCAACTTTCATTTAAAAAATTAAACTTGTTTCACTAAGGTGTACACTTGAAAACCAAACATCCCTCTTTTATAAAAACCAACCAACTCAGTAAAAAACTTCATTTCCACTTTTATAATTTCATTCAAACCATTTCACAATTTTATTACAATTTAAAATTGTTCCCAAAACTGAAGAAATTCATTTTTAAAATGTCTCCTAAAAATATAATTTTTTTATAAATACTTCCCAAACACCATAATGAAATCAATCACTTTATAAAACTTTTATAAGAGATAAGGATATCCTTTAAAACCACCCACCAAACTAGTTTTAAAATTAAAAGTTTCATGAAATTCCCCCTTTTCACCAAAAAAAACCTTTAAAACATTAAACATAAACAAAACATAGAATGGCATGACAAAAAAAATCCATTACACAACATCAAAGCACTAAAAAACCCTCTTGGATCCATTCCTAAAAAATAAGAACCACTTTAAAAGAAATTTGGAACCCAAAGTGTTCAAAAAAACAAAATTTATAGGGATATAGATTTGTGCACAGTTTCGTCACACAGTTTAGTAGATCATGCTCCAACCATGATCCATGCTCTGTGAATTCCTCATAACCATTTTTCATGAGATCCACATGGTTTACCAAACTGTGTGATTGAACCATGCATCTTTGGTTCTTATTCTAATTTTACCCCAAAACACATGGGAATCCATAAAATGACTTTCCAAACTTTTAGGGGATTCAAATATCATCTAATCACATTAAATTTTTCCAAAATTAGTCTAGAATGAAATCAAAATAAAAGACCCAATACCAAATACACATGGAAACACAAGGTTTAGAATAAGAAATAACTCACAAGGTCCTTCCCAATACCTTTCTCTCGAGTTCAAACATTCTTATATTTATACTACCAAGACACATTACAAATAACAAGATAGTATCCTCAAGAACCTAGGCCCTTACAATGAACCTAGGCTCTAATACCATTTTTTAAACGGAAGTTTTTAAGTATTAATGGATGTGATTTTAGTTTTTATGAATGTATCTATTAAAAATCAATTTTATAAATTGTATCTCAAACTAACATAAATAAAATGGATTTTTTAATGAAATTTCATGAACACCTTGGTGGGATCCTACTGATCTTGGTTTTTCTCACACAATGAATACATTATCTTATGTATAAAGCTCTTATGGATTCTTTCAAGTGCCTTGGCCTCAACTTATTACTCTTTTTCAAGTTTTTTAGTTATGTTTGGTGAAGATCCTTTGTGATGTTTTTCTAACAAAGTTTTTTATTTGTTGAAAACATCTTTTATTTAGAATGTTTTTATAAATAGGTATGAAAAAATTGTTGGAAGTTGATAAAGAGTTGAAAAAATTTTGTTAAGAAACTTTGTTAAGAAAGTTTTGTTAAAAATATTTTGGAGGAAGTGAGTAAGTTAGGAAGTTTCAGAAGCTTTGTTAACTTACCAAGTTAAATGAAATTATACTATTCATTTAAGTTCCTAAACATCATGAATAATTCATGATCCAAGATGAAGTTTGTACAAGGGGAAAGAATTAAAACTTTTTCGAACAAAATTTTTGGAAAAAGAGTTATAATAAAGTATAAGGTCGAAAGTTTATAAGTTTATATAGAGGGAAGTATTCACAAGGCCATCGAATGAAGATTTTCTAAAGAGATAATTCTGGATGAACTTTAACATACGTACAAAATCTTGATCATTGGAAAAACCTACCAGATAAATAAATATGTTTAAGTGTTTACAAGGGGAAGTTTACATGAAGATATCAAGTGAAATTTTAGAGGTGAATTTCCAGATGGAGTTTCTATTATAATATTTCATAACTTCTCAAAGGAAAAACATGGTCAGATAAATAATTGTAAGAAATATTTTTTTTTAGTTTGTGCAGTATCAAAAATGAGTAAGAAATACAAAGTGGAATAATAATTCAATTTTAAATATTCATACAAATTGAAAGGGAGAAATAAAGGTGATAAATTCAATTAGTACACTAAATGAAGAAATTTGATTATGAAAAAAGTATTAAGAAGTTTTAATAATGTAGTAAACCATATTTAGCATGTGAAGAGAAACGGATAGAGGCATATGAGTTTCTGGATAGATGGAATGTATGAAGTTTCTATTCACAAAGATTTTTTTTAAAATATGAAGTTTGAGGTTGTGAAGTTTGAAATATATTGCTGAGGGAAGGGAATTGGAAAAACTTTTTTGAAGATGTCCATCAAACAAACATTCTGAAAATCTTGAACCAACTAATGTATAAACTATGAGTTGAGGAAAAGTGATTATATGAAGAAACATTGATCTATTAGAAAAACATTTCCTAGTTCTATTGGATAAATAATGTTTATGAAGTATATTTTTCGAATAAAAAGCTATGGAAGTCTGATTGGATAAACAAAGTTGGATGGAGAATATGTCATCGGAAAAACATTTTCACAAGACAGAGTTTTTCTAAGAAATTATATATAACTTTGTGAAGTCCCAAGTCATGATAATGTTGTTTTTTTTCAATTGATTTATTATCAATCTAAAATTAGTAAGTTTTGAGAAGTTCCTTAACATATTAGGTTAAGTAAATATAAATAATTATGTGAATGTTGGAGAAGTAATGAATATTTATGAATATTCTAGATGTATTAAGAAGTATCCAGCTAATTACAAATTAGTGGGAGATCTAAAATTAGAGTGTTAGTGAGAAGAAAAGTGAATTATGTTTCCCACCTTTTCTTCTTATTTAGAACCTATATAAAGGGGTAAAATGTACATTTTACTTAACATTGTTCACATGTACATAAAACCTAAAATTCTATAGTATGTTTTTTAGAAGTGAGTTTCCAACTAAATTTTTATTTTGTGTTAAAGAAGTGTTCTATAGAAATATTTCAAACAAAGAATCAGATAGATCTTTTAGTATAGATATTCTAGATAGAGAGAAATTAATAGAGTTCATCAGACACATTTTTTATGAAAAAGTGAGGTATAGTGATTTTATTAATTAGATAGAACACAGGTTAGAAATTTTGATACAGTTTTAGTTATGTGTAATGGACGGACTATTATGGAAATAGAAAAAGGTTTCATTAGATTAACCTTTCAGATGGAAGAAAATGGATGAAATTTCTGGAAAAACATTCCATATAAACATTATGGGAGAATAATTCACAAAGTTAATACATTTTTTATGGATCAAGTTTGTAAGAAAGACATTTTAAATGGATGGGATTCATTATAATAATATCTATCAGAAGATAGAAGGAGTATAACAGGAGTTGGATCATTATTTTTATTCAATTCTTTCTAATAGATTAATTTCATAGACCCAAGGGATGGAAATGATGTAGGTTATCACATTGAGGTTGAAACTTGTAAATCTTGGGTACCTTTTTTAATTTATTATCATTTCATGACTGAGATTTTATTATAAAAGTGGATAAGGAAATAAATCTAACAAGTTTTAGGGGTTAATTTTCATAATTATTAAAATTTATAAAATTTTATCACTGATTCAACCCCCCCCCCCAATCTTAGTGGTTCAAAGATCCTTATGAAATTTAATTGGTATCAGATCAAGGTTAACTAGTTAATTTCTTATCATGTAAAATATCAATTTAGTCAATAGTGGACGCATTCCTACTTTAAATGAAAAAATTATTATAGTTGGAAAAACATAATGACACCCTATATTCTATCACTTAGTCTGAAGGTTGTTGATGTGGCAATAATTGGGTTTCCACACATAGATAAAAATGATATTATAACTTTTTCTGACAAGAGAAACATTGAAGTTGATGGAAATGATATAAATGATGTTATTATATGTCTCTTATAAAATGTTTTAATGAAGGTTATGGGTCTCAAAAAAGATAAAGAAATTTGGCACAAACTCAAAAGTATCTTCAAAGGAAACACCAAAGTGAAGGAGGAAAATTTAAAAATCTAGAAAATAAAGTTCTAAGATATAAGAATGAGAGATGAAGAAACTATTGATGAGTAATTCACCATATTCAATGAAGTTATGTGAAACATTAGATTTTTTGGAGATATCTTGGAAATTATAATATTGTTAAGAAACTCATGATAAATTTCCCTGATAGGTTTGACTCTAAATTATCAACTTTAAAAGATAAAGATGATTTATCCCTTGATGAATTGTATAACTATATTTTTTCTTATGAGATGAGGAAACCTCCAATATTTAAAAATAATATCAAGGATGAAATGATTTTTTAAGCTATGAGAAATCTAAAAATCCAAGAGATTGATAATTCTAACCTTGGTGATTCATAAGATAAGGAAGATGGTGAAATGAATTAAAAGATTGTTTCTATTATCTCTAAAAACTATCAAATAGGTAGAGTAAATTATGGAGTAAAACTTCCACTAAAATGTTTCAAGTGTGGATGAATTGGGAATTTTTCTATGAATTTACCCATGAAGAAAGTTGGTAAATATGAAGATAATTCAGAAGAAAAACCTCAGTGGAAGAAGTTTAACAAAACATCTAAGGGAGATAAAAAGTACACTGGTGGTAATAAAAATTTCATTAGAAATAGAACAAGTATAGTTGGTAAAAAGTTTAAATCTAACTCTAATTACAAGAATTCTTTAAAAGATTAAATTTCAAAAAAAATCAAAACTTTATTATCAAATGTTGATAAAGGGAGAGATTCTTAAAATAGTGAATAATGGGGAGGAGGTGAAGAACTTATAGAGAATATCATCTTAGATCAAAAAAAAATAGCATGTCTTGAGAAGGATAATAAACCTGATAAATAAATTAGAATAAAAAATAAATAAAGTGAAAATAATGATAAAGTAAGGAAAGATGTTCTTAAACAGGAAGATGATTATATCTGGGAGATTATAAACCTCAAAATAAAAGTTGTTGAATAAGGAAAGATAGTTGAAGATATCAGTAAGAAACTTTTTGTTAAGGAATATGGTGTTTTAAAACTCAATAAAAGCTTCTATAGGTTAAAATTACCTTAATAAAAATGAACTAATATTTCAACAAGGCTTCAGAGATGAAAACTAAATAATATCAAGCTACTGAGAAAGCTCACTCTAAGAATCAGGTGAAATCCACACTCACTAAATGTAAAATTTCATATTATTTTTCTCAAAATATAGGTGTTGGAAAAATGATGGTAAATTTAGTATTGATAAATCAAGTGATAAATCTATCACATCTACAAAATTTGAGAATAGCCTTTGTAAAAAAAGTTACAACATTATAAGAGGAAACAAATATAGATGATGTTACGAACCTTGGAAAAATGATTACATAGAAAGATTTTATTTCTATATAAGAACATGATTAAGTGGATATTTTTGGTGTTATAGCATATTTTTTCACAAATATTATAATTGTTAGTACAACATTTCTCTTCCTATAAGCTGGTATGAAATGAGGGAAAGAAATAGCATAATAAAAGTAAGTAAGTTTCCTAAGTTGCGGGAAGTTGGAAAACCAAAGTCTCAAGATGTTAGAAAATTTCTAATGAAAAATCATTTTGGATGCCTGGAGGAACTTTTTAGAATATGTGACCAATAGGTACACTATTTAAGAATATATGACTACTCTTCTGGTACAAGTTCTTATGTTAAAAAATAAAGATAATCTAGAAAGAATAAAGTTAAAGAAAGAGCCTTTGTTGTTGAGAAAGATCTGAAAGAAAGAAAAAGGAATAAACTATGGATTCTAAATAATTGTTTTTCCTCACACATTAAGGATAATAAAAATCTTAAAATATAATGAAAATTGTGATAGAGGATCATTTACTTACTAAAATTATATTTCCTTGAAAATTAGAGGAACCGGAACAGCTAAGATTGAAACTAAGAAACTGAAATCTAAGGAAGTTTTATATGTTGATGGGAATAAGCACAACTTACTAAGTGTGAGTCAAATTTTTGATGATAGAAAGGAAATAATTTTTATAAAATATTCATGCATCATCATAAGTGTGGACGATAGTAAAATTTTTACCATGGGAGAAAGAAAAAGTGGAAATCTATTTCAAATTAGAGAACTTGGAAACTCATGTTATTTGAGTACTGAATATGAAAATAAGTTGTAGCATCATTGGTTCAATAATCTTGGATATAAAAGTATGAAAAAACATTATAAAGTATATGTTTTAAAAAACATTCCAATGTTTAAAATAAAAGAAGATGATGTTTGTACAACTTTTCAGAAAGGAAATATGGTTGGTAAAAGCCATAAGAAATTTAAAATTTAGTCTACAAGACCTCTTGAACTTATTCACTCTGATTTATATGAGATGATAATACATAAATCAATGAAATGGGATTTATTATTTATCACTTTTATTGATGATTTCTCTCGAATGGCCAACATTATGTTTATTAAGCATGAATCAGAGGTTTTTGAAATGTTCATATTTTCTAGAAGAGATGTAGAAAGAGAATTGGGTGTTTATATACTAAAGATGATAATAGATAATGAAAATTTGTACAAATTTAATGCTTTTAAAACATATCTAAATAATCATGTAATTAAACACTAGTATAGTGCTCCTCACACCCCTCAATAAAATATTATTACATAAAGGAAAATATAGGTTTAGTGGAAATGGGAAGAAGTATGTTGGATGAGTATAAACTTTATAAGTTTTTCTAGAGAGAAGTTTTTAGTACTATTGTAAATATACAAAATATATGTTTGTTAAGTACATAATCCAACATCACTTCTTATAATATGTGGTATAATAAAAAAACCTTTAGTGAAATATTTCAAGGTTTTTGGAAGTCCCTGTTTTCTAAAGATCAAAAATTCAGATCTTGGAAATTTTAATGAAAATATGAGGATAGAACTTTCTTGGGATATTCATCCAATAGACTAAGTTATATATGCTTCAAAAAAAATTAAAAAATCGGTGGATTCCTATGATGTGAATTTTTTTTTTAAATCTAACTTCCTTGAAAAAAGTTGTTGAGAATGTTGCAAAATATAAGTTAAATACTTCCAATGATAATTACAAAATTAAAGATGAAAGTGATCCAAAAATAGATGACAGAAGACTCATAAGAATCATGTGATGAGGAAGGTGAAGTAGGAACGAAATATCTAAAATTTTATACTCTATAGAAATAGGTTGAATCTTAAAATATTATTGGAAATAAAAAAACTCATGTTTATAGTAGAAGAAAATTAAGGCTGGAAAATAAAACATCACTCATATCACACATTGAACCATAATCAGTTTCAGAAGCAGTTGAACAAAAATAATGAGTTAATGCTATGAATAAAGAGTTGGATCAGATAGATAAAAATTAAACCTAAGAACTTTTTCCATGGCCATTAGGAAATAATATTATTGGGATGAAGTGGGTGTATAGAAATAATATAAATGAACATGTGAAATTTTTAACAAACAAAGCATAACTTTTTTGTAAAGGCTATTAATAGGTGTAACGTGTATATTTTGAAGAAACTTTCTCCTCCATTGAAAGATTGGAAACTATCATAATGTTATTATTAGTGGCTTCACATAATTCTTATAAAGTTTTTCATATGGATCAAATGTCATCCTTCTTAAATGGAGAGATTAAGTAATAAGTTTAAATTGAGAAAACATATGGGATTTTAATTGATAAATATGAAACCAAGGTGTGTAAGTTGAAGAAAGCCTTGTATAGGTTGAAATAAGCACTATATTTTTGGTACTCAAAACTTGATAGTTTCTTGAAAAATATGAATTTTTCTAAATGTAAAGTTGATAAAAACTTATATGTGAAGGAGATGGACTTAGATAACCTAGTTTTTATTGTTTAAATTGATGAAATAATTTTTTTAGGGGATATAGAAAATGAAAGTAAATATTTTTATGAATAAATGAAGAAGAATTTTGAAATGTCAATGCTCAGAGAATTGATCTTATTCCTAGGTTTACAAGTGAAAAAAAAGAGATATGCATTTTCTTTTCTCAAGAAAAATATGCCAGGGAGCTGTTGCAAAAAAATCATGGAAGATTCCCAAGAATTTTCTAATCCAATTTAAGTTGGAACAAAGATGAGTAAAGATAAATCTAAGAAAAGTGTAAATCAAAAATATTTTCTGAAGATAATAGGAAGTTTACTCTATCTTATAGCCTCAAGGCCTGACAATGTGTATGTCATTATTTTATGTGAAAGATATCAAATTTTTTCAAAAGAATCACATATAATGGAAGTTGAGATAATTCTCAAATATGTTAAAGGAAAATATTCTCATGGGTTTTTGTATAAAATAAGTTATTATATAAACTTTTATGGATATACTATTGTTTATTGGGATGGAGACTAAAACAATATAAAATCGACTTCAAGAGGAACATTTTTCTTGGGATAATGTTGTATAAGTTGGAATAGTAAAAAATAGAGTTCAGTAACCTTGAGCACAATGGAATCAGAATATGTTTCCTCCACCCATTCCTATACATAAATTATTTGGATGGAAGTGTATTTGGAATATTTGAAAATGATAGTTTCTACAACATTGAATATTCTTTATGATAATCAAATTTTCGTTGATCATTTAAAAAAATCCAACATTCAATATCAAAACACATTGATATAAAGTATCACTTCATAAAAGATAAAGGTATTGGTGGATATGTTATACTGGAATACATTTCTATAAAATATCAACTTGTTAATGTTTTCAAAAAATCTATTCTAAAAGATATATTTGTGTAATTAATGTTGCAACTTCATGTTCATCCTTCACCAAATACTTCCAAAAGTTTTTAAGTAATTCCCCCACTGTGCTTTGGATTATATTAAAAATGGGGGAGAGAAAGTAACAACATTGTAAGAGGTTTTTAAAAATATTTCTATAATGAATATGAAAATTTGGTTATCATAAAATGAGGGAGAGTGAAAAAATTAGAGTTGTGAATTTCTAAAAAAAGTGGAGAAGATAAAATTTAGGTGGGTTATCTTAACTTTTCCAAAAAAAAATCATGTCACTGAGGGATGGAATTCCTTCAAAAAAATTACTTTATCCAGAAGTTTGGTTTCATGTCATTATCTTTGAGAAAGGCTATGCTTTGATAACAGTTAAAAAAATGAGTTGTGAAAAAGTTTGAGTGATGAAAAATGATGAGTTGTGAAAATTTACTAATGAATGTTTCCAAAAAAATAAAAAGGGTGAGATTAAATATACTTTGTAATGTTTTTATTACAAAGTTTTTCATTTTTTGAAAACGTTTTTTTTTAGAATGTTTTTGAAACAAGTATGAAAACTTTATTGGAAGTTGAGAAATATTTTCAGAAATTTTGTTAACAAAATTTGTTTAGAAACTTTGTTAAGAAACTTTGTTAAGAAAGTTTGACAATAAAGTTTTTTTATAAATATTCTCAAGGAAGTGAGAAAGTTAATAATTTTCATTAAATTTGTTAAGAAAAATTCCTTTCTAATTTGGATGATGTTATTCTATCCATTGAAGTTTTTAAATATCATGAAGAATTCATCATCCAATCTAAAGTTTGTACAAGGTGAAAGAAGTAAAACTTCTCAAGAAAAATTTTCCAAAAAAAAATAATTGTAAGAAATTCTAAGGTTTCAATTTGCTAAGTTGCTAAGTTTATATAGAGGGAAGTTTATACAACTTTATTGAATGATGATTTTATTAAGGGATAATTCTGAATGAACTTTACCAGACATACAAAATCCAGGTCACTAGACAAATCTATCAGACAAAGAAATTTTTTGAAGTGTGTATAAGGGGAAGTTTTCATGAAGATATTGGATGATATTTCAGGGTTGAATTTCTAGATAGAGTCTCTATAAAAATATTTCATAACTACTCAACGTAAAAACATGATTGGAAAAATAATTGTAAGAAATATTTTTTGTTGGGTTTGTGCAGTATCATAATTAAGTAAGAAATAAAAAGTGGCACAAGAAGTCATATTTCAATATTTTTACAAATTCAAAGGGGGAAATCAAAGTAAGAAATTTGATCAGAACATTGGATAAAGAAATTCAATTGTTACAAAATTATTTAGAAGTTGCAATAATATAGAAAATCGTATTTAGTGGGTCAAGAGAAATGGACATAGACATATGAGTTTTTGATAGATGGAATTTAAGAAGTTTATATTCCCAAAGAGTTTTGTTAAAATATAAAGTTTGAAGTTGTGAAATTATGAAATGTTCTACTAAGGTAAGGTAATTGGACAAACATTCATCAGACAATCTTTTACAATGATTTCCATTTAACCAACATTTATGAGAGGCTTGAACCAGTTGATGTATAAAGTATGATCTGAGGCAAAGTGACTGGATGGAGAAACATTGATATATTGGATAAACATTTCCTAGATCCATCGAACAAATAATTTTTATGAAGTAATATGGTTAAAAAAATCTAAGGAAGTGTGATCAGATAAAAAATATGAATAGATAACTTGTCATTGGACAAACATTTTCATCATATGGAGTTTCTATAAGAAAATTTACATAACTTTGTGAAGTCCCAAATTATGGCAATGTTTTTTTTAATTGATTTATTATCAAGATAAAATGAGGATGTTTTGAGAAGTTCCTTAACATATAAGGTTAAGTAAATCTAAAAAATTCTATAGATTATAGACAAGTAATTAAGCTGAATGAATAATCTAGAATCATTGAGAAGAATCTAGTGAATTACAAATGAGAAGAAGATCTGAAATTAGAGTTTCATTGAGTGGGAAATTGAAATGTGTTATCTACCTTCTCTACTTCTAGAGAAAATATATAAAGGGTTGAAAAGTACCATATACTTAACACTGTTCACACATATGAAAAAACTAAAACACTGGAGAATTTGAGTCAAAAGTGAGTTTCCAAACAAAGTTTTCTTTTGTGTTGAAGAATTGTTCCAAAAAAAGTTTTTGATCAAATAATTAAATATATATTTTAGTATAGATATTCCAGATGTAGGGAAATGGATAGAGTTTGTCATATAGAGTTTCCATACAGAAGTGAGGCATAGTGATTTTATTAATCAGAATAAACATAGGTCATAAAAATTGGTGCAATTTCAACGAAGCACAACAAATAGACTATTCCAGACATAGAAATAGGTTGCACCAGACAAACCTTTCAGATGGAGGAAAATAGATGAACATTGTGGGAGAAATATTCACAAAGTTTCATACATTTTTTATGGATTTAGTTTTGTAAGAAAAAAATTGTAAATTGATGGGAGTTGGTATAATCATACCTATTAAGAGATAGGAAGAGTCTAACAGGAGTTGGTTCATAAGTTAAATTCACTTCTTTCTAATATTGAATTTCCATATACCCATGAGAGTGGTCATGGAAAGGATGTAAGTTCTTACATTGAGGTCGAACCTTGTAAATATTGAGTTACATTTTTATTTTCTTACCATTTCATTATTATGAGTTTATTATAAAAGTTAATAAGGAAATAACTTTAACAAGTTGCAAGGGTTAATTTTCATAAATATTGAAATTTATAAAATTTCACCATTGATTCATCCCCCCCCCCCTTATCATTGGTTCAATGATCCTTAGGAATTTCAGTTGGATTGGGATGTGGAGAGTGAATGAGGGTTATGTGGAGAATTATGGCAGCAGTTTTGGGTTTTTATTTTGTTTTCAGTGGGATGTTTATGTGTTGTCCTTGATGTTCTGGTTTTCCATTGATTTTTCTATGATTATATTTTTATTTATTCATTTAGGTTATGGTATGTCTTCTTATTTACACTATATAATCTTACTAGATGTCTTATTACTTCATATTTATTGTTTATTGAGGGTGAAATCATTCCCAGTTGTTATGTTTTGAGACCTTGACACTAGTTACCATCCCAGGGAAATTGGGAATGCTCCTCAAGTATGTCATCAGCTGACTCAAGTGCTTGGTTCAGGGGTGAAATGGGTTGGTTCATGACATTTTACAACTATAGGAAATTGATCATGGTGTGGGATTTTTTTGTCAAGTAGTTACGATGACCATAGTGTGCATTAAATTCAATCATCACAGATCCTCTCACATTGTGAACTAAGACACCTCCTCTCATGATTCCTAGATCATAAGATCCATTATTGTTCATTTTTAGACATGATCCAGAAGGATTATAGTATACCCATCTACCCAGGGTTGTACTACCTTCACTCATGGTGCAAGTGATTCGATATAAAATCAGTTTACTCATCATATGATACTTATTTCACTGTTTGATTAGTTCACTAAGTTCATAAAAAAGGGAATTAACTTTTACTTTTAATTAAAGATTAGAGAAAGGATTTCCATCAATTCTCCCTCTATTATCAGCCTCCCAAATGATCTAGAATCCTGTATTCAGAAAAGATCTATACACCCTAGATTTTGTGGATGAGTGATCGGCCCCCTGAAACCACACTACAAGGAAGTCCTAAAGTGAGTCTCCCAGGACCAATATACCCAAACATTCTCCAAGGAGCTTCAACATTGTGTTCACCAATTCCCATTAAAAGAAAAAATAGAATATTGTTTCTGATTTTGAATACCTACATCAAATACACTTTGAAGCTAGATAATTTCATTTATGTTTCACCTTGCTATTGGTGGGTATAGTATAGTTTTGGATGTACCAGATGAGGAAGTTTCATTTATCAGGGAAATATTTTCACCAAATAAGCCTTGGCCCCCCATTATCCTCATGCCTTGGATTAATGATTTTATGATAGGCCAGTACTTTGAAGGCACATGAAGCTATAATGGTAAACTTTATGCAGTCTAAAACTCTTGTGATATGAATACTATCTAAGATATTTTTCTTCTCAAAATCAAGGACCACCTTGGTGAAACTAAGACACCCACATGAAATCTGAAAAAACATGTCTAGGATCTGGAATCCCAGGAATTAGAGAGAAACCTTTAACCAATAACACTCAAATAACTTTAAGTCATAAACACTAACACATCTCACATCCAAACTATTGATCCCATATTGTATTTTTTGTCAATAAGCCAATATGTATTGATGGATGAAGGGGTGATGCATGGATAATTATTATGGATTCATATAATGGTACTGGATTTCATGCTTGGATAATTATCCTTGGATTAAATCTGATTATTTTTGAAGTGATATTAAGTTCCAAGACTTACATCATTGATGGAACTATTTACTATAAGATGATGAAGAAGTCCGTGCAATTAAACTATTATTGCGTGATGATTTGATTGAGGCCATACAAAATGAATCTTCATTTTGTGTGAAGAATAGAATGTGTCTTAGTATATTATTTTAGGTGACATTAAATTTTATAATTAAATTATTATAAATTTATAAAAAATGGATCCAACCACATATGCCCCCAAGGCTAGTCTTCAACCATATTTTGGGGGACCATGGGTCAGCCCCCATGGGAGAGCCTTCCAAGGAGGTCGCATGGAGGGTAAGGACTGGGTGGCCCTTACATAAGAACAAAGGAAGGGACCCATGTATAAGGGGTCGAGATATTCCAGAGGGACCATGCATAGGGTCCATAGAGCACATGCCTGGAGGCATGCATAGCTTGGGCCAGAAGCCCGTGGGTCGAATCCTATGTGGTATATGCAGTGTATCCAGGAGCCAACCCCAGTTTCATGGATCAAGGAGTAGCAGTCATGAGTTATATTATTAAGGAGCATGAGAATGTGTGGGGTATTATATGGGAAAATTCTGAGAGCAACACTATTCATCCTTCATTTAAAATTCATACAGAATGATTGTTTCCCAATCAAATCAACTTACACCATCCAATCGAAGTGAGGCATCGACTTCAACCTCAACTTCATCAGAGAATTCCAGTACACTAAAACTCATGTTGAATGTTTGATGATCAAGAATCCATCCATATTATATGATGTTTTTAATGGTATGAGGTATTCGGGATCAAACCGAACTTAGACATGCAATCTACATCTTGCATGAATGTTATTAAATCAAAGTCAAGTTTCGTCCAAATGAAAACTGTTGCAGAGGCCAGTAATATGGGATGAGTTCGAACTTGGACAAATAATGAGCATGAAATACATGTCATGCACATGATTAGTAACATGAACTCATGTAAGATAAGGTGCCACTATTCTCAATGTATATTTGAGATATCCCCAAATGAATTAGGTGTGATAAATATGCCTCTACATGACATATAATTTGGAATCTCAATGTGGAATAAAACTTATAGTAGAGGTAGTGGAAATCATATATAAAATAAGAAGACCCTCAAACGAGAGGAGTTGCTGCTTTAGAAAAGAGGCTCTCATTTTTTAGAGAAAAACATAGCACTGTGAAACCTTGTTTTCACGAGGAGGAGTTCTACATAGATCTTCTTGCATAAAGGAGGAGAATTACATGAACCTATCAATTTGTGTCTAACACACTCGAATCCCTTATGAATAACTAAGTTCTATGAATCCATTCTAAGGTACGTGATATCCCTACATTTTTCCTTCCTGGTTTCCATGAAGGAGAAGTAGTGCTCCACATGCATGCTTGCATGCATGCATGAAGATGGTACACTTGTGAAAAGTTGTTGCACTAAGAGACAGTGAACTAGACTTGTGTGAATAATCCTTAAAAGGAAACACTGCATCTTTCATGAAGAAGATGGTGCACACTCATCTGGGTTTGTGCAAGACAGACAGTGGTGAGTACATATGAATGCATACATGCATGAATGCATATGCACATGAGAAGTGAGACCTCATGAATACACTCATGTGTGTGAAGGAATAAAGAATAAATAAATATTGAGATACCTAAAACAAAATCACTAAAACAAAAAAGAAAAATATATGTTCTAGGTTTTTGGATTCCATCCAATTCATGCATAAAGTGAGATAGTGAGTTCAGTAAGACAATGAGATGATGTTTTGTAAGCATTATCTTGTATAAAATAATAAATAAGGATTTTTGTACACCACTTTCACACATATGATTGAGTTTGGGACTTCATTCATAAGGAATAATTCAAGCCCGATCATTTTTTCACTAAGGTAACTGATCAATTAGAGATGATCAGATAATTAATCAGGGCCAATAGACCAGACCATTGGTTGTTGAAGGTACTTGAACAAGTACACAAGAAATTTAGTTCCTACAAGATCATAGAGGAATATTAGAGAATCATCCTATAGTGGGTCAAGCCTTGAATAGAGGTGAATCCTTTTCATTGATGTTGAGGGTAGGTAAAGTCTTCTAGTAGGATCCAACAGCAAACAAAGTCTCTCGATTGAAGCTGGAGAAAGAATCATTTTGGTTGGATCCAAAAGAAAATTAATTCCCTTAGTTGTAGATAGAGAATAAGTCTTTTAGTTGGAGCTAAAATCAATTGTATTCACTTGTTTGATAGAAAAAATCTATAATCAGGGGGATAACTGGTTGCAGAAAGGAGTAGGATTTATGTCTAACCATGTAAAAACTATGTTTTACTCTATATATATATATATATATATATATATTATTACTACTACACATGAGGTGATATTGATAGATAATATTTAGTGTATTGAGAACCTTTACAAGTTCAAGAGTTTTAATTGAAAATAAAAGGAATTCATAAAAATAAACCATTGATTCACCCCTCCCCTCTCAGTGGCCAATCTAACCTAGGGAATTACACAAACAATGTTCAAGAAGAATCAATAAGTTGGTCTAAAGTCATGGGATCAATCATACATACACATGGATATCATATGAGGCAACCAATAAAATATTCAATGAACTTAGGTGTATGTTTCCATGCAGCATGCATTGGTGAAGAAGAAATAAAAGAATAAAAAGGTAAACTATTTTTATTACCCATAGTTGTTAGGTCAAACTTCAGGATCTAGAAGGGTCATTGATGTGGAGATATAATGTAAGCTGACCTTCAATGTGTTTCCATACTATACATTTTAATAAGAATGGTAATTGGTTACTGGTTCTTATTTAAGGGTTAAGAGGCCACTACATTGGGGGTTTGGTTTTCATGGAGTACTCTTAGGGATCTTGGTTCACTCAACCAACAATAGTGTAGGTTTTTATTTTCTTATTTTTATTTTGTAGTTTTCTTTTTGTATTTTTTTCATTTATATGTTAATAAAGTGGCCTCATTTTTAAATTTATTCTCTTTGTTTCCACCATGGTTAACTTCTTATCATCTCCTCTCTTTACTCTATTATGATGGAGAACTAACCATGGTTAATCTGAGGGGGAGGATGTGTGTTTGTGTTCCAATTATATTCTTGTAGTTTATTTTAATTCTAGGTGTGGTTGTGGATTGTTTGAGTTGGAAATGAAGGTTTTCTCCCATTTCCTTTATTTTTCACGGATCAATTATTCTACCGTAAAATCATTTCTAGCTCACTTCACTTCACTTAATTTGGCATGTGGATCGTCTATTCAAGACAAGTTAGGAATAGATTGTGGGATATGACTAGGAGTGTGGGCGTTAACACTCACTCGAAAGAGGTGTGTTTTTACTTTTTATCTGTGGTGAAAGAAAGTAGTCAACACACTTAAAGAGGTTCTAAAGAACCTTAATCATCATCAAATTAAATGGAGAAGGTCATTTGGGGGATATTATATAACTCGAGTGATGAATAAAAATAAAATAAACAATTTAAAAATAATGTAAAACTTTCTATTTTATCAATCATACTTTTCTCTACCTAACCATTTATTTGTTTTATTTTCTTTTATTCATTTTAAATTTCAATTCCATGCTCTTGTTTTAGTTTTGAATTTATTTTATTTCACACACACTCAAATTTATTGTCCCGTGTTTTTATTATTTAATTAAAACTAAAAAATAATAAGTGATAACCAATTTTAAAATAAAAATTAATTAAATATCCTTCTTAAGAGACAACCCAGGTCAGCCACTAGGATACACCAATTTAGGAACTTAAAAAAACTAATGATGGGGAGTTTGGACAAACTTCACTCCCCAGTAGTCAATAAAATGAGATCTAGAGGGGACCACCCAACCTAGTCATACTTGAGAGAAGAACAGTGCAATACAATATTTATTAACATGGAGGCACCTGAGGAAGGTGGTGGAAGATCACACATGCCATCAAGATTCTTTTTATTGATCTATTTCCCTTGTATTGTTATTTATTACTTGGTGGAGTTTGGTGCAATCTTCTTTCTTTGTCTATCAATTCATTCATCATTGATAATAAAACATTGAAGTAGACAGTGGGATAAAAAATATTGGACACCAAGGACTAGCCACTCAATAATAAGAGTGTGAAAACCTTATAATCACTTATATTATGTTCTTTACTTTATTTATTTCTTCATACCACGCATAATATTTGTTTTAATTCCCATATCAAAATAGACTCATGTTCTAACCAATATAAAGAGAATGGTGCTTGAAAAAAAGGAGGAGTGAGAGTTTTTTTTTGGATTTCAATCACCAATTCACCACCACCACCACCACCACCCCCCCCCCATTTTTCAACTATCTATTGTCCAGGAAAATCACTTTCATTGGATTGATATAGTTGTAGGTTTTATTCCGGTCTTCCAATGTGGATGAAGTATGAAACATCCCAGTGACATCAACCTTCCTTTATTAAGGTAAACCAAGCATAGTCTCGCATCCTTCACCACATTATTGAAAGTAAACATCACCTCACCTATAAATACACTTGCCTCTAGACCAACCATAACTATCAAAAACACCACTATATTCAAGCTTGATACCCCCCCCCCACCTCACTTTTTTTTATTTACCTTATTTATATTCTTGAGTTTTTTACCTTAGTGTGTGTGGATGAGTATTGTCCTCCATTATGTTCATTAAAATATGAAGATGGAACTATCATATGAAACTATTGATAATATGAACTACCTTTTTAATAAGTATTCCAAGCATTTAAATAAGAGGACTAATTTCCAAAGAGTGGAGCGCAAATAAGAAGAATAAAAATTGTTATTGATAAGTGATTTGAATACAGAATATAAGGACATATTAGAACCAAATGTCCATAGTTAAAGAATAAATTTGAGGCCATAAAACCCATCACATAGGGATACAATAAAGATGAAAAATCCTTTAAATATTAGGGGTGGTTTAATAGAGTACTTTATGTCTTGAGATAATGATATAGAGATATTTTCCATAGATTGTGTTGTGATGTAGAGGAATCATTTTATTGATTTTTGTTTAATGTAAAAAAAATTATGATAAATCATAAATTTATAAAACTCTCATATACTCCCCCATTATTGGTGGTGGGGTGGTTTTTGTTTGGGGGTGAGGAGAAGTTTGTGAGGTCAAGTACCTGGGCCTGTTCATTTAATGCATTTTTTCCTTGTGTTGTGTTATGTGGTGTAAGAAGTAATCAACCTTATATACAACTCTCGCATATTAGAATTAATGGAAGTGTGTGAGGTTTTTAAAGAATAAATTAAAGAGATAATCTTTAAATATATGAATATTATAATAAAAAAATCCTAAGTAATAACTAAAAATGGTCCATTTAAATCCAATTTTAGGTAAAAATATAAAAGGATGTTACTTCAAATGTGGTAATTTAGTTAAATAAAAATGTGGATGAATTGATTTAATTTCTTGAAAATTCTCCCAAGTAAAGAAGAAGCTTAGAATAAATCATAAAGTAAAGTTATTAATACATAATTAGGGGAGGAATTCATCTCAATGATGAAAAATAACAAATGATATTTCTTATAGAGCTAAAAAAGAGACATAAGTCACATTTTATTTATTCCCTAAGTTTTTATGGTTGAGTTAGTGTGACCAAAAAATAATTAGTTTTTCCATGAAGATATCATGAAATGATCCTTAGAACATTGTTTTTTAGTGATGTAACTTTTGAGTTCAAGGTTCATATGTGGAATATAGGTATTTTTCATGTGTAAAATGGTATGGCTCTAAAAAAATATTTTTTTGAGATCGTAGTTTTTCCATATTGTGTGTTTTGATAAATTTTTTGGAAAATTTCTTCATGTTTTTCATACAGTCCTATAGATATAATAATTTCCTATTTAAAAATCATATAAAAATGGAAACATGATTTAGAAGTTTAGATTGTGTTAGTATTGAGTATTTACTAAGTTCATATGGCGTTTGTTTTAATTAATCAATATATCATTAATGTAATTATGTTCAATTAATTATTTAATGGGTGAACAATCCATAACTTTGTTTATGATTTTTATTTGGGGAATATTTTGTTGATGATTTCTTATATTTGTTGGTGTCAGTTATTGTAAACACGTTGTCTTGATCTTGGGATTTATTAGGTCTTTTTTAACATTTTTTTGGCCTAGTAACTTGATATTATAGAACCTAAGGACTGGATAAGTTCCACTGAGATGGGGGTGAATCAATGGTACACTTGTTTTATTAATTCTTTCATTTGAACTAAACCGCTTGAATTTTTTAAGGTTGTCGATCCACTCAGTTATATCTCTCAACATCACCTCATGTGTAGTTATAATAATAGAGAGAGAATAACGTTGTATTTTCAAGTTTTGGTACAAAGTCCTACTCCTTTCCATGTTGGTTATAGCCCCCAACATGGATTCTCGACTATAATCTTATCATCAGTTAAAGTGTTTCAGGTAGAAAATGGTTATACATCACATTAGTTGATCCTCTAGTTGATCCTGGTTATACCCCCCAGCAATCCAACTCTTCTTACTTGGTTGGTTATACCCCCCAATCATTTTATCCTACTCCAGAGTCCCACTAGATTATTCTCTTCTTCTCAACTAGTTATATCCCTGGCCTCAAGCCTCCTCAGTAACCGGTTATACCCCCCCCCCCCATCCACAAGATCCTTCTTCTCTTCAGAAAATTTGTTCTACTTTATAAATAACTTTTGATGATCCTCCTCCATGGGCTTATTGGATTAAACTTTCTAATATACACTTCAAGTTCCTTAAACAGTCACTAATAGAGTCTACTAGTATTTATCAATAATTATGATCACCTATATATGATCAGTTTCCTCAGTGTAATAAATGTTCGGACAGTTCTTCCTTCTGATGTTGAAGTCCCGAATTCAATTTGCTACACATTATTCATGCAATATATATTTCATGTATTTCTCATTCTTCATGCATCTATGAAATAATGTATGGTATTCTCAAATAGAAATCCTATCATGCATAATATTTCTCTCTTGATTATTTTATGTGTTATCTCAATGCATTTATTCTATTTCTCAATTGCTTCTTTCTCCTTTATTTCTTTGTGTGCACCTGAATATGCACACGGGGTCTCACACATTCATTATATATATATCATGCACTATATTACCCAAACTCTTTCTCAAAACTAAAATTTTTGGGTATCTAATTGTTATTAAAATCCTTCTCATAAGTGAACATGTGATGTCTCTTGTCTTCTATTTTTTCACACCACGATAGGTTTACAGTATATCAATGGGTTCATATAAACTAAGAAGGGGATTCATAGAACTAGTTCTTTATGAAATAATTCGAGTGTGTGTAACATAAGTGAAGACTTATGGGATCTCCTTTCCCTCTTGAAAGAAAGTCATGCAATATCTTCTTCTTTGTGCAATCTAAAACCTTCACGGAACAATTATACATGAAGCTCTTCAAGTGTGTAAAACACAAGTTGAAGGCCTATGGTATTTCAGTCTTCTTATTCATACAAGAAGAGTACTTCATGGGATCTTCTCTTCAGGAGATAGTAGTTTCATGGTTCTCTATTTTTTTTATTTGAAAAAAAAAGAGAACCTCTCCTCAATCGGTATAAGTGGTTGTATGCTCATCCAACCCTCGGTATTTATAGGTAGGGATCATTTCCTCTCCATCTATCATTCATCAATTTGGAATCCTAAAAAATATGTCATGTTAAGGTTGATATTAATATTACCAAAGTTTTTACTAATCCAAATATTTCTAACTCCCATGATGCCAAAAAAACAAGGTGTCTTTATGAATAGATGATCACATGCATGTGATGCACATCATATGCATCTCATACTCCCATACTTTCCTCGAACAATCTTCATGTCAATATATTCTTTTGGAAGAGGCTCATACTTGGATAGAATTATATTCTTCAAAAAGTATCATATACATGCAAGATGAAGATTGTATGCATTACATTGAATCTTCTTCATCTCTAGAATTTTTTCATGATGATTTGGGATGGTCATAGAAGCATCTCGATTTTCCATCGCTAGAGATGGACAAAATCAGGAATGTCAAGCATTGGTCCAAATAGTGTAGAAAATCCATGATGGGGGTAGGAGATGATGTGCTTAGAAGGTCCAATAGCTACGATCAATTTGATTGGGAAACCAGTGTGATATGCATACATTTTTAACACATGAATAGTACCAACCATCACTCTTTCCGACTCATACTCTGGATTGTTCGAGTGCTTATTAATAAGTGTCTCTGTTTATTACACCTATCAATCTAGCACCAGGTTTGGCACCTAGAACACCTTACACACACTTCCTCATCAGGTCGTTCCACACCTGTGTGTTCCACTCAAGCACCCTCTTCATGCCCTATGTGCACCCTGCAGGTGCTATATGCACTATGCATCCTCACCGATCTCATGGAACCATGCTGGATGGCTTGGATGGATCCCATTCATGGTTGATTATGCTCCCATGAGAGAATGTTTGAGATGTCCTATCTATTTGGATTTGTCTGGAAACTTTTTTTGTTAACACCCATAAAAATATACTTTGTAATTACCAAGCATCAAACTGCCACCAACTCCAATTCCTTCTATTCTTCATGCAATGAATTTCTTTTTTCATGATCTTCATATATTCATCCAACTTCTAATGTTTCAATCTTAATTTAAATAAATATTTTCTTGGTCTTCAAAAAACTTCCCATGAAATAATAAAATATTTCATGGCCTCTTTCATTAAAGTAGAAAATTTTCACTTCATCAAATTCTATTTGCAAGTGTCTAATATATTAAGTTTAGTTCATTAATCATCAAACTTCAAGGAAAATTGTTCAAGAATGACATCCAATGCCATTAAATGAATCCATAACAATTATACAAGAATCACCACTTCATTGTAACTCACTAAACACATATTGGCACATCATTGGCAACCAATGAAACACTTGGACTCAATAATCTCCCCCTTTCTATTTTGTTGTCAATATATATTCACATTAGAAAATTCAATATGTGTTCTCAAATATTTTCTCCCCCTTATTGGAAATCAAATTCAAATTATAAGTGGGAGTTTTTAGATCTATTATTCTACCTTTAAAGGAATTTTATGATTATCTTTCCCTTTTCTAAGAAAAGGACAATACCACATGGTTTTATTAGTAAAGATTATTTTGTTAGTCTACACTAAATATATGTGGGCTAACTTGGTGTATAAAATAAGATAGGCATAGCCAAGGATGTCTATGTTATCTATAAATTACCATGCATGTGATATCATGATCATAAATTATCAACTCTCAAGATGGGGGCTGTTAAGATAAGAAATACATTATCATGCACACACTATAAAAAACACATAAAAAGATCAAGTGTAATAAAAAATATCTCCCCCTTTGTCTCATATTTTCATAAACCAAGTACTCCCTATTAATTGATATGTGATTAATACAATTAATAATGAGGGATGAAAGTGTTATTGTCATACCTCAACCTTCGGGTTTGAAATCTATCTAGAATTTCCAGATTCACTAGAATTTAATATTATGACAAATTATTCTCAAGTAAACTCCCCATCAAGGGATGTAGTCATCTTATTCATCATGGTAAGATTCCAACCATGAAACTTCATGAAATAAATCACCATCATTGTTGTATAGAAGTGACATCCTCAAACTTCTCCTTCATTTCTCAACATGTTAGCATAAAACACATAAAATAATAGGGAATAAGGAGGGACCTCTTGATTTCTTATAAGTAACATTATGGGTGAGAGTTTCCTCTCATCCTTGCTTTATTATTATTTACAAGATCATATTTTACTTTATGTGAAATATCTTTTTCCAAAGTAGTCATTTGAGTACATGAAACCTCAAGTAATTTCATTTTAATTTTAAACAACTCCCATTGTTTAGGTAGAATCTCCATAAAGTTGTGTGGAGTATGTCTAGATTTTCCACACCTTTCACACAAGTTGCCATATTTCTTCAAGTTACCATTGGTTGGCATATTATCTTCTTTATTTTAATTCTTAGGAGTTTTTTAGTAAACATTGTTTTTTGTTTACTCCTCAAGGCATACTCATATTCTGAAGTCACTTACTTTCCTTTGGCTTTAGAAATTTCTTCAGCTTCCTCCTTTTTCCTCTTAGTGGTTTGCGAAGGACCACTTTGGAAAACCTCTTACTTAATGGCCATGAGTTCCATCTTGTAATATGTCTTCCTTGGTGGATTCAACTTCACATTTTCTTCGTCTTCAAAATTGGAACAACCACTTTTTTTCTTCCAAATTTGTCCTATTTTTCTCCAAGTGAGTTTTTGTGAGTGCTCGGATTTTAGTGCTTGATACACCCTTTGTTGAGACTCATTTTTAACCTATAAAACATTAAACCTATTTTCTATCTTAATAATCCTTTTTCCAAGATAATAAATCTCCTTGTAATTCATAGGAGTGGAGTTTCTATGTATTGATTATTTACCCTTCCATTCATTTCTCCAATCATGGTACCTTTCCATATGATCAAAGTTAGAACAAATGAAACATTTACCATAAGATTCATGCCTCATTTGGTATCTCCTTGATTGATATGTTGGAACTACTGGGGTTCTTAAAACATTTTTGGGCTTGTTGGATTCAAATAATATACTCATTATGTGATCAGATCTTCCACAATAAAAGCACTTTGGTGCTTTCATTTTTTCAGAACCATAATTCCAAATTTTTCATGGGACAACACGTTACTTATAGATTTCAGATCTCAATTCCTATTCATTGTTGCATTAATTGATATGTCTTTTGGAGGGATATTCATCTTATCTTTAGAGGTGTTCATCCTCTCCTCAATTTCTCTTATTTTCATATCTTTCTCTTTCAAATGAGTAGTCATTACTTTCACATTTGAAGAAGCATCCATACTTGATTGTCTCCTTTCTTCAAGTTAGGTTTTGAGAGATGTGATGCTAGCCTTAAACCCATTCTCCATATCCATTTTCTTTAAAATATCTTGGAAAATATCTTCAATAATATCACTTTTCTCATTCATCTTGGTTCCCATTTTATTTGTGTTTAGATTCAAGGCCACTTCTTCTCTTCTCAATATTTTTTTTTTCTAAGAACAAATCTTTTATAATTAAATAGTAAACTTCGTGTATGATTTTATATTGGTCTTCTTTGTCATTTCATGAACATTACTTGGAATAGTAACTTGATGTTGTTTCCACTTCATCACCAGAATCACATCTCCCTTTCAGATCCAAGGAAGAGTCTGAAATTTTACATCTTTTCTCCACATAAGGGTTGGAATCATAGATGACATTAGGTTCAAATTTTACCTCAACTAGATAACATAACTTCTGGGAGGAATTCTTCTTGTTCTTATTCTCATATAAGTAAATGAGATTGATTTCATCTCTAATGCCTTCATTCTTCACTTTACCCATTTTTAAATCTCTTAAGATAAGGGCTATGAACTCATTGAAATCCTTATCAGATTCCATCTTCAAAACATCTTGGATCTTTAGAGGTGACATGATTTGATCCCAATTATAGAACCCAGGGACTAGATAGGTTCCACTAAGAGGGGGTGAATAAATGGTACACTTGTTTTATGAATTATTTTCCTTTGAACTCAACCTCTTGAACTTGATAAGGTTATCGATCCACTCAATGATATCTCTCAATATCACCTCATGTGTAGTTTTAATAATAGAGTGAGAAACATATGATATTTACAATTTTCAATACAAAGAACTACTCATTTTCATGTTGGTTATACCCCCCAACATAAATTCTACACTATAATCTTATCATCAATTATAGTGTTTCAAGCAGCAACTTCTTATACACCCTAGTATGTGATCCTCTAGTTGATCATGGTTATACCCCTAAAAATTCAATTCTTCTATCTTGGTCAGTTATACCCCCCAACCATGTTCTCCTTCTACAGAGTCCTGCTAGAGATTTTTCCTCTTCTCGACTAGTTATACCCCCCACCCTCGAGCCTCTTCAGCAACTGTTTATACCCCCCAGTCACAAGCTCCTTCTTCTTATCTTCAAAAGATCTGATCCACTATAGAAAAACATTTTGATGATCCTCCCCCAAAAGATTGCTGGAATACAATTTCTCATGTACACTTCAAATACTTTCAACAGCCACTGATCGAGTATGACTATCCTGATCAATAATTCTGATCACCTGTATATGATTAGTTTTCTTAGTTCAACAAATGCCCGGGCAATTATTCCTTCAAATGTTGAAGTCCCAACCTCAATTCGTTGCATGCTATTCATGAAATATATATTGCATATAGTTCTCACTCTTCATGCATGTATGAAATAATGCTCGGTCTTCTCAAACAAAAACCCTAGCACACATAATATTTCTCTATTTATTATTTTATGTGTTGTCTCAATGTATTTATTCTATTTCTCAATTTCTTATTTTTTCTTTGTTTCTTCATGTACACTTTTATATGCACACAGAGTCTCACACATGCATGATATGTATATCATGCATTGTATTACCTGAACTCTTTCATGAATTTCATGACCCAACCCAATGGGGCTCGATCCACAACTACCCCAAGCCCGCCTCTATATGCCAGGGGCTAGCGACAAGCACTAGAAAGAATAACTTATATGGGAGGCCTTTACCTAATGTACTTGTATGAACACATCCAAACATCTACATGTAGAAGTAAATAGGAATAATAATAAAATATGAAATATCTAGAGAATAAACCATGCATGTAAAACCTCTAGGGAGTACAAGAGTACGACAGTGTAATCTGAAAAGTAAAAAAGGATAAATACATGCTCAACCAGAAATATGTCCCAACCTGAAAAAAACTAAAAAAAGTAATGTACTGGGAGAGCCCAGATCCAGGTCTCCAAACCCCGACCATCGTATGCGATCTAATGCATCAGGGTATCTCTATGCTCCTCTGTAATCACTATCGACATGTCCGTCATCTGCATAAGACATGACACGTGTGGGAAAACCCATGCAGGGGTGAGTATATACATACTCAGTAGGATGCTCTAAAAGCTGAAGGGGGTGCAGTAAGAGACACAATAGGAATAGACACCTCAACCCATATCAAGAGTAACAAAATGCAAGAATAAGATGTGTGTGTGTGTGTACGTGCGTGCACTCAACAAAAGAAGCTCAAATGAGAGAGAAAGGGGATCTCTATCTCACAACCTAGCCCAAGAAAAGAAAGTCAATATTTCCAAAGGTTCATCAAAGATGCCTCGCATCTCACACGTCTATCCAAAGAAACATCCATGTCAGGCCACACCTCGCCACTGTATCGCACAATCGAGGGGACATAATCTCTAGGTAGAGGAATCATGCCTTGATATAATAGGAGGGTGCAATCAAAGAGTACATGACCCATGCCCTGACTCCACAAGAGGGTGCCACTCTGGTAGGAAAGAGGACCCATGTCCTAACTCCATAGGAGAGTATCACTCTAATGGATGGCTAGAGGTCCCATGCCCTGTCCTGATGGGAGGGTTCCACTCTGATGGTTGAGGACCCATGCTCTGAATCCATAGGAGGGTGTCACTCAGTAGATAGATATAGGACCCATGCCCTTTCCCATCAGGAGGGTTCCACTCTGATGGTCAAGGACCCATTCCCTTACTCTGTAAGAGGGTTCCACTCAGTAGATAACTAGAGGAATCATGCCATGTTCCGACAATAGGGTGTCACTCTGATGGTCAAGGACCCATGCCATGTCCCAGTAGGAGGGTTCCACCCAAGAGATAGATAGATAAACCATACCCTTCCCCAACAGGAGGGTTCCACTCTAATGGATAGGTAGAGGACTCATGCCTTGTCCTAGTATGAGGGTGCCACTCTAATCTTTCTAATGATCATGCCCAATCATTGTCGTCATCGAGTGTAACCTAAAGAAGCGTCACACTCGGAACATGTCACATCATATCCCAAAATCCACTATGAATTTCATCATCACATTCTATGTGGAAAATCACTCAGGATAGGATACTCGCGGGCCAAAATCTGAGTCCAAACGAAAGAGATATGAGAGGTATAAGTTTTCACAAAAAGAAGGGTACGCGACGTGTAAGGGGACCCACACGATGTGTAGTCCCGCCCTGCTGCCTGGTCGTTCCCTTATCACTACATGGATCTCTTCCCATATATCCCTACACAACATGTAAGGTCACTGCACGACATGCCTCAGCCACCCAGGGTCCTGCCCGTGATCTTGGTTGTGTCTGTGTACCTTGGTTGTGTTTGTGTACATGGTTGTGTGCCAGTACACGGAATGTGCTTGGTTGTTCCCATGTATGTGTACTCCCAGAGTACATGTTGGGTTTCCAGCACTGGGTCACATAGTGTGGGGGGGTCCCACACAGCGTGTGATATTTATAATCTTCCGAAAACCCTAGCTCCATGGATCTCTGAAGAACATGCAATGTGTTCTTCTGAACTACACGGCATATAGTCGTGTTTTTTATAGAATCCCATATCTACTATGTGTTCCTCTAAATCTACCTCTTCCACTTTGAATTGTACCTCCAGGACACCCAAAATCGAAGGGGAAAGGCTCAATTCATCGTTTCCAACCATCCGGTGGCTGAAAATCAGATTCACATCGATTCGTTCAACATCTGTACGTGCCTCGCAAGCCTCTCGTACCACGGCCAACTCTGCTTCGGATCCCATATCCATGAAGAAATAACCCAAAAGATGAAAATAATCTCAATCCATCCTTAGATCATTGATCCATTTGTCACATGCAAATATTTTGTGAATCTGAGGGTCCAATCGCGCCCGGTCTCGCTTGTCAGTAGTCAAATCGTGACCATGTGGTCCAATAATGAAGAACGTGAAGAACAGTGGGAGAAAAGGCATAAGAAAAAGATGTGAAACAATCATTGGTCAAGAATTCTTGGTCAACAAATACAATTGGGGATATCTGGGAATAGAAACATGGGGCAACATGGATTAATCGAATAAGCAATTTAAATCTGATATGTGGGTGCATGCAAAGGCTCAAATTGACGCAAATCTAAGAAATAGGAATGATCATGCTCAATCATTTAATCATAAGAGCATAAATCCACATATGATAATTCCTACATTGGGATTGGATTGTTTAATGATGAAGAATGTGCTCTCCAATGAAAGAGGAAGATCTGTTGTGTTCGTCGCGCTTCGATTTTCCTTAATCCTATTGCTCGTTGTCGTCTAATCTCAATTCACCAATGATGGGTGGAGGAACTATCCTCTCAAAAATCCCAGGGTTATGTGGATAACCCTATAGATCCACCATAAAAATGTATTTATAGGGGTTTTAGGATTAGTTAATTTAAATTAAATGATTAAATTAATCAATTAATTTAATTTAAACACACCCTCTAATGGTCGCGCTATCCGAATGTCCCGTGCCAACCAACTTTAGGTCGCCTCTAGGGTAAACCTTGCATTACAGATTCAACTGTGGTCACATGTTTTCAATCTGAGACTTTTTTAATAGTTATCCCGTTATTTATGAAAAACCATGTGCGTGTAATATAAAATATACTTAATATTTTTATAAAATTAATTTCGGGCACACCAGGCCTTGGAATCACGTGTTGTCTTAGTGCCTGGCTCTAGAAATATTCATAGATATATTTTAAAGTCTTACAATGCAAAAATAAGGTCTCTACATCATTCCCTCCTTCAATATTTTCATCCTCGAAAAGAAAAACTAAACCAAAAGCTAGGGATACTGAGCCTGCATCTGGCTCTCCCGCACCCAGGATCTCTCCTTCATGCTATCATACTACCACAACACATGAACCAAGGGGATGCTCCATCCACATAGGTTCCTCTCCTTTCAATCCTCGATCATCATCGGGTGCTCCATGAAAGTGGATACATCCTTGATGTTCATCTCGCCTAGTCAATAACGTGCATTAGGTTATGCATGTATCTCCTCGGCTGTAACATGTAGAAGACGTTGTGAACCCGCTCCAACTATGGGGGTAGGGCGAGGTAGTAAAAAACCTCCCCAACCCTCTACAAGATCTCAAACGACCTAATGAACCTTAGGGATAACTTGACTTATCGGTCGAATCTTCACATGCTTCATTATTCTCAGAAAAATGCGGTATCCCTGCTCAAACTCCAAGGGCCTACAATGTCGGTCTGCATAAGATTTATGTCTGATCTAGGTTGTCCTCATCCACTTGGGGATGATCTGAGCTTTCTTCATCATCACTGGCACCATCTCTATCCCAACAAGAGATATCCTTCCAATCTCAGTCCTGCATAAGGGTGACCTGCAAGGTCACCCATACAAGGCCTCAAAAGGTTCAATACTAATAGTAGAGTGGTAGTTATTATTGTGCACAAACTCTACTAATGGAAAATGATCTTCCCAACTTCGGCCAAATTCTAACACGCAGTCCCTCAGCATATCCTCCAGCACCTGGATAATGCGCTCAATATGCCCATCTATCTGGGGGTGAAAGGTTTTAATCATCCCCATATGGGTCTCAAATGCCTCCTACAGGCCTCTCCACAATTGTGACATAAACCATGCATCACAGTTGGAGACAACAGTTAAGGGAACCCCATGAAGGCAAATAATCTCCAGTATGTAAAATAGCCCTAAACTCCCCACCAATCTCTGCTCTCTGATAGCAAGGAAGTGCACCGACATCGTGAGCCGATCAACTATCACCTAAATGGTGTCATGGCCTCTCATTGTCTGTGAAAGCTCCATCAAAAAGTTCATGGATATGTCATCCCATTTCCACTCTGGGATCTCAAGAGGCTGCAACAAATCTGCCAAAACCCGATGCTCAGCATTCACCTACTGACAGGTGAGGCACCAAGAGACAAACTCAACCACACTTTGTCTCATGTCAGCCCACCAAAATTGTCATTGAAGATCTATGTACATATTCCCTAAATTAAGATGTATATCCAAAGGAGAAGTGTGAAACTCTCTCATCACCTCCTCCTGCATCATGACTAGGACCACCGTCCATCCCTAGAAAAGGAAGACATGATTCCCTCCTCCATAAAATTTATCTGGTGAATCTCCTGAGGATATCTGGTCACATAAGACCTCACATTCGATGTCTCCCAACTAGGAATCTCTCACACACTAGAAGAGAGAAGAAGTTAACACCATCAACTGAAGAAAAGTTACACCCTCCTCCTCAACCAAGGTCGGCTGCAAGGAAGCCAATTGCTCCGACGCCTCCTGCACCAAATGTGCATAGGAACTCTTTCTAAGGGAATATGCCACCACGTTTCCCTTCCCATAAGTATAGACTATATCAAAGTTATAGCCCTACAGGAACTTAAACCAATTCCTCTATATCAGGTTCAAGTCTCTCTATGTGAAGACATACATGAGACTTTAATGGTCTAAGTGAACAAAAAATCACTCTCCCAAAAGATAGTGCCTCCACATCCTCAGACTGAAGACTACTGATTCCAACTCTAGGTCATGAGTCGCGTAGTTCTTCTAATGGGGTATCAACTATCTAAACCCATATGCAATAATAGCCTATTTCTACATTAATGCGTAGCTAATCCCAGCTCCAGAAGCATTCCAATACACTATGTACTCCACGCCCTCCTCTGGTAGTCTCAAAACAATAGCACTCATCAGCCTCAGCCTCAACTCCTTGAAGGATCTCTAGAACTACTCAGTCCAGATAAAAGGATTCCCTTTCCGCGTCAGGGAGGTCAAGGGGGCTACAATCCTAGATAAGTATTCCACAAACCTCCGGTAGTACCCTACCAAGCCAAGAAAACTCTCCACCTATGACACGCTCTTGGGTGTCTCCTAAGAAAGAACTACATCAATCTTCTCCAAGTCCATAGATAATCCATACTCAGAAATGACATGCCCTAGAAAGTGAACCTTGTGGATCTAGAACTATCACTTCAAGAGCTTACCATAAAGATGGTGCTCTAAAAGAAAATCTAGAACCATCCTCGAGTTCTCTATATGCTCCTCCTCTAAGGTAGAGTATATGAGTATATCTTCAATAAAAATAATAACAAATCGGTCCAAGTACAGCTGGAAGATCTAGTTCATCAAATCCATAAACACAACAAGGTCATTCATCACACCGAAGGGCATCACTGAGAACTCATAGTGTTCGTAGTGATATTGGAATGTCAGCTTCAGAATATCATCCTCATGAACTCTCAACTGGTGGTAGCCAGACCTGAGATCGATCTTTGAGAACTATCACGCACCTCACAACTGATCAAAGAGGTCATCAATCCTCAAAAAGGGGTACTTGTTATTTATCGTGGCCTGGTTCAGGTGATGATAATCCACACAAAACCTCAAGTTCTCATACAACATTTTCAAGAACATTGAAGCTGCCCAAGGGGACACGCCGAGTCTGATAAAATCCTTATCTTGAAGGTCCTCTAACAATAACCGCAACTCCCGAAGCTCAGTATGGGTCATCTGATATGCCATAGAAGATATCGAAGCGGTCCCGAGATACAAGTTGATGCAAAAGCCCATCTTCTACCTCAAATGTAGTCTTAGAACGCCCTCGGAGAAGATGTTCATAAAATCCTCCAAAAATGAAGGAATCTAGATGCTTGAAGAGCCTTCTGCGCCCAAGGCTACACTCTCCAACTAATGGGTAATGGGATGAAGCCACCTGCTCACAAAACCCCCTCGTCCCACTATGAGATCTCTCTCTCCCACAAAGGAGAATCTCATTCCATCAGTGTGAAGGCATCTAACTCGTCTGTAGTGATAGTCAATCTGGTCTCAGACTGTGGAAAACCAATCCATACCTAAGATGGCATCACAAGGTTTCATCGTGACAACCAAAAGTTCCCACGAGAAACTCTCTCTGTCATGCGATAGCTCGCACTGCCGGTAGATAAAAGATATCGAAGAAGTGTTCCTTGTAGGAACCTCAAGGAAAAGTTATTGGTCCAAAGTCTCAATTGGGAGATCCAACTCTCACAACAGGAGTAAAGATATAAAGGAATGACTCACACCTATGTCCACTAGAACTAAATAAAGAGTAAAATAAACACATATCATACCTCTAATCATCTCGTGGGCCTCTGGGTCGCATGCCTCCATCGCATATAGATTTCCATGGCCCTGACCGCCAGCTCCCTGAGCCTGACATGGGTCGCCTTGTGGTGGTGGTGGAAGGAACTCATAATGTCATCCACTACCCAGAGATCCTCCTCCTGGAGCCCCACTTTCTCCTCTTCCAGATCCACCTCCTTGGGGGCCACCCTACCCTCACCTGGGAGATCTGTGATCGCGGCACTGCCTCTACCATGGTGGTTCATCGGTTTCCAGCCTTCCCTCCTTAGCACGCCGGGTCAAGCAATCACATTCCATGTGACCACACCCATTACATGAATAACATCACCCCTCTCTAGGCTTCCCTGGTCCTCTACGTTGTCCCTGACCACATGCCCAAGTATGATCTTGGGAAGATCTCCTACACCAAGATCCTACTGACTGGCACCTGCTAGCTATTGTAGACGACTCAACCCTATAACACCCATTGTTAACTCCAGTTTTCTTGTGTCCCTCTGATAAGAATCTCCCTATCACTAACGCCTGCTCTAACACCCCAGTATAGGTGGGAATACACAAGGGTGCTACACTGGCACGGATATCTCCACAGAGACTCTGCTCAAACTTTTGTGCTTGGAAGTAGCCATCCCAAATCATGTCGAGGTAGTATTGCATAAGATCAGTGAACCTCACAGCATACTCATCAACTTTTATCCCTCCTTGTTGTAGCTCTAGAATCTTATGAATCCAAACTGAGCACAAGCATGAGGGGTAGTACTCCACACAGAACAGCTATTGGAAGTCGGTCTATGAGAGTGTCAACTCCTCGTGCAACTATGTAACTAAAATCCACCAGCGCTATATTGCTCCATGGAAAAGGCTAGCTGTCAGCGCAACCACCTGATCAGTTGGTGTCCGGATAAGCTTGAAATCACGGATCACCGAATCTAGCCAATCCTACACTACCTAGGGATTTATCACATCATGGAACCTCAATGACTTCTGGCATTTGAACTCGAAAAGTGTGCTAAGCCTACGTGCATCCTCAACCTGCTCTACTGGTATGATCTACTGCTCAACAAGTGGAGGTGATGCTACATGTCCACTTGGAGGAAGAATCTCATGCGATGGCCCCTGAACTGAGGCCTCGTCACTCATCGGATTGTCTTCATGATCTGAAATCAGTAACCTGGCTGGCTATCTTCACGAAGGCATCCTGAAAATTTAATCAAGATGTACCAGGGTCAAATGAGCATATATATATATATATATAGGGAGCTAACTCAAGAAGTATAGTCAAAAGACTCAATCCTGTATAATACATTTACCAAAGTTCCCTGCAACCAATTTCTTGATATATCGAGTTGAAAATTAGGTGTTCAGAGTCCTGATGTATGGATACTTCGGTCACCACACCAACACTGGGTTCCCTGGCCTGAGAGCCACACTTGAGACACTTTGACACTGTTTTTCTAAATCCCAACCAAATCCTTGTAAGGGGACAACTCCAAACACCATCCCAAGAAATGAACCACCTTTGATACCAATCTATCACGATTCAACTCAACGGGGCTCGAGCCACAACTACCCACGCCTCCATAGGTCTGGGGCTGGCGATAAGTGATGAAAGGCATAACTAATATGGGAGGTCTTTGCCTAATGTACCTATACACACACAATTGACCATATCCATGAAGAAGTGTAGAGGAATAATAAAAAAATGCAACATCTAGAGAATAAACCATGCATGTAAAACCTCTAGGGAGTACAAGAGTATGACAGTGTAATCTGAAAAGTAAAAAAGGGAAAATACACGCCCAACTAGAAAGATTTCCCAACTTGATAAAACTGGAAAAGTAATGTGCTGAGAGAGCCCAGCTCCAGATATCCAAGCCCCGACCATCACACGCGGTCTAATGCACCAGGGTATCCCTATGCTCCTCTATAATCATCGTCGACCAGTTCATCTTCATAAGACATGACACGTGTGAACAAAGCTCATATAGGGATGAGTATATACATACCCAGTAGGATGCCTCGAAAGTTGGAGGGGGCAGTAAGAGATAAGATAGGAATAGACTGTTGTACCTCTCGTACCCCTCGTGGTTTAATTTTCATGATCACAGTCACTCTCTTATTTATCTAATCTTGTTTTAAGTGTTTTTGTTGATAGGCAAAAGGTTGCCAAGGAATTGGGTCAAGAAGGACTGAAAGTGGACTCTCTGAGTCTACCGGTCAACCGGTGGATGACCACCGGCCAGCCGGTGGTGCCTGGGCAGAAGGCATCCCCTCTGTCCAGACCACCGGCCAACCGGTGTCCCATCACCGGCCAGCCGGTGGAACCCAGACAGAAGGGACACCTACTGTCTCAGCACCGGCCAACCGGTGGCCTCCTCACCGGCCAGCCGGTGGTGCCTGGGCAGAAGGCCTCTCCACTTTCCAAAGCACCGGCCAACCGGTGGCCAAGCACCGGTCAGCCGGTGGAGCCAGTCAAACTAGCCGTTGGGCTTTGACCAGCCTGCTCCCAACGGCTCCGAAGACTTTTCCAATGGCTCCGAAGACCCCGAACGGCCATATGAGGGTTCCCCCTCTATAAATAAAGGACTAGGAAGCCCCGGAACAAGTGTGGAACTATAACCAAGCCAACGGAAGCCAACGGACACATTTTTCATCATTTGGCAAACCTCCGGCGGATTCCTTCAAGGAACCTCAATTGCTCCAACCCACTTCCACATCCAAGGAGCACCATCAAAGAAGCTTGGGAGCGCTCTTCATCAACCCAATCAATCCATTGGATCCCAAGACTTCTCTACATTACGGTTTTTCTTGTTTTATTATTTTGAGCATCAATTTGGGTTTGTGCCTACAAACCCCTCTTTCTCTCATCTTCCTTTTTGTTTGGGTTTTCACACCACCTTCAAGGTGTGAAGAGGTTAGTCAAGCCTTCCCTTTAAAAGGCTTGAGTCATAGGTGAGCTAGCCTTCACCTGTAAGAAGGCTAGTGGGTTCTTGCTCAACCATTAAAAGCAAGCTGTAATAGGTTCTAGACTACCTTAAAGTCTAGTGGGTTTCTTGCTAAAACCATTAAAAAGCAAGCGGTAGTAAATCTCTCAACGGTTGAGTTGGGAGCGGAGACGTAGGCTTTGGTTTAAGCCGAACTCTATTATCAAGTTTTGTGTCTTGCCTCTTTTATTTCCGCTGCACTTTGATAATTGCTTTAAATTGTTAATTATTTTTTAAAAGGCAATTCACCCCCCTCTTGCCATCACTCTCCGACCCAACATTTGGTATCAGAGGAAAAATTTGAGTAATACCCTAACCGGTTTCAAATTCAAGATCCTTTGTGATGGCTTCAACTTCTTTCGCCCCCGAAGGATATTCATTGGGTCGTGCTCCTTTTTTTGATGGAACCGACTACACTTATTGGAAAACCCGCATGACCACTTTTCTTAGAAGCATTGGTTATCCTATTTATAAAATTGTCATGCATGGTTATTCTCTTTCTTCTCCCGATGAATCCAAATGGACTCAAGCCGATATTAAAAATTTCGAGCTTGATGGCAAAGCCATGAACGCTCTTCATTGCGGCCTTGATCGTAATGAATTCAATCGAGTTTCCACATGCACCTCATCACATGAAATCTGGAAACTATTGGAGGTTACCCATGAGGGGACCAACAAAGTTAAGGATACTCGATTGGATATGTACCGTCAAGATTTTGAGTCTTTTACCATGCATCCATCTGAAAATATAACTGAAATGTTTACACGTTTTACTGATGTTTGCAATGGGAGAAAGTCCCTTGGTGATGATGTGTCTGCAGAAACGATGGTCAAGAAGATTCTTTGGATCTTACCAAGCACATGGGCACCGAAAGTCACGGCAATCCAAGAAGCAAAAGACATCAAGAACATGCCGGTCGAAGAGCTCATCGGATCCCTCATGACCTACGAGATCACCATGAGGAGGCAAGCTGAAAAGGAAGGCAAACCGATCAAAGTTCCAAAGAACATCGCCTTCAAAGTTCAAAAAGAAGAAAGCTCCTCCTCCTCATCTTCTTCCTCTTCAAGCGGCGATTCAGAAATGGAGAATCTTGCCCGCAAAATGCACAAATTCATGAAGAAGCACAAGAAGAAGAAATCCCGCAAGGCTCAACCCAACGAAAAATCCGAGCCCGAGGTAACATGTTACGGGTGTGGCAAGAAAGGCCATTACAAGCCCGATTGTCCACTCAACAAGAAAAAGGCCAAGCAAAAGGAGAAGAAGAAGGCATTCAAGGCCACATGGAGTGATAGCTCCACATCCTCCTCCTCCTCCTCCTCAAGTGACAACGGTAAAAAATGTCTAATGGCATTTCATGAGGTATCCTCTTCCGACTCCTCATCCTCTAGTTCTTCAAATTCTTTCAATCATTTATCTTATGAGGATCTCCAACATGCGAGAGATCAATTGGAGGAAGGTTTTCACGAACTTTCTTCCAAATTTATTGCTTTAAAAAAGAATTTCAAAAAACTTTCTTCCGAAAAGGATCAACTTCTCAAAGAGAAGGAAGACTTGTCCCTCAAGATCCAAAACCTTCCCGATGTTGATTCTATGGAATCAACAATCAAGTATTTAAGGAAATCCCTAGCTAAGTTCACCGAAGGTGAACATAACCTCTCGAAGCTCCTTGGTTCCCAATGCGTATCTAGAACCACCCAAGGGCTTGGCTATTCCAAGCAAGCTTCCTCTTCCCATGCTCCTACTATTTTTGTAAGGGGGAGCTCCCAATATAAATTTTGCAACTATTGTAAAAAACTCGGGCACTTAATTTATGAGTGCGATTGCAAAAATGCCCGGTATGGAAGGCCCAAAACCATTTCCTTTAATGATGAATTTCATAGGAGAAGACCCGCCACAAGACAAGTTTGGATTGAAAAATCCCTTTTAGCGAGTCTCACCGGACCAAAATTTGTCTCGGTTCTAAAATCCTCTCCCCGGTGATTTGTTGTTTTTATTTAGGGGGAGTTAGGATCGTTTAAGCCTTTTTGCGTTTTTCATTCAAAACTTTCATTTCAAAACTTTCAATTCAAAACTTTCAATTCAAAACTTTCAATTCAAATCTCAAAAATTTCAATTGGTTTAAAAAAACTCTATCTTGTTTTTCAACCTTTCCCTCAATCAAGTTTTATGCCCCGTGCTATTTTGATAATCACAAAGGGGGAGAAATTCTTGGTTGATTGGGGGACAAATCTGCCTCTTTGCTTTTCTTTTCAATTTATCTTTTAAAGCATGCCTCTCATTTCAATCTTTTACATTGCTTGTTTTTAGTGATTGTGATCATCAAAATAGGGGGAGATTGTTGTACCTCTCGTACCCCTCGTGGTTTAATTTTCATGATCACAATCACTCTCTTATTTATCTAATCTTGTTTTAAGTGTTTTTGTTGATAGGCAAAAGGTTGCCAAGGAATTGGGCCAAGAAGAACTGAAAGTGGACTCTCTGAGTCTACCGGCCAACCGGTGGATGACCACCGGCCAGCCGGTGGTGCCTGGGCAGAAGGCATCCCCTCTGTCCAGACCACCGGCCAACCGGTGTCCCATCACCGGCCAGCCGGTGGAACCCAGACAGAAGGGACACCTACTGTCTCAGCACCGGCCAACCGGTGGCCTCCTCACCGGCCAGCCGGTGGTGCCTGGGCAGAAGGCCTCTCCACTTTCCAAAGCACCGGCCAACCGGTGGCCAAGCACCGGTCAGCCGGTGGAGCCAGTCAAACTAGCCGTTGGGCTTTGACCATCCTGCTCCCAACGGCTCCGAAGACTTTTCCAACGGCTCCGAAGACCCCGAACGGCCATATGAGGGTTCCCCCTCTATAAATAAAGGACTAGGAAGCCCCGGAACAAGTGTGGAACTATAACCAAGCCAACGGAAGCCAACGGACACATTTTTCATCATTTGGCAAACCTCCGGCGGATTCCTTCAAGGAACCTCAATTGCTCCAACCCACTTCCACATCCAAGGAGCACCATCAAAGAAGCTTGGGAGCGCTCTTCATCAACCCAATCAATCCATTGGCGCCCAAGACTTCTCTACATTACGGTTTTTCTTGTTTTATTATTTTGAGCATCAATTTGGGTTTGTGCCTACAAACCCCTCTTTCTCTCATCTTCCTTTTTGTTTGGGTTTTCACACCACCTTCAAGGTGTGAAGAGGTTAGTCAAGCCTTCCCTTTAAAAGGCTTGAGTCATAGGTGAGCTAGCCTTCACCTGTAAGAAGGCTAGTGGGTTCTTGCTCAACCATTAAAAGCAAGCTGTAATAGGTTCTAGACTACCTTAAAGTCTAGTGGGTTTCTTGCTAAAACCATTAAAAAGCAAGCGGTAGTAAATCTCTCAATGGTTGAGTTGGGAGCGGAGACGTAGTCTTTGGTTTAAGCTGAACTCCGTCATCAAGTTTTGTGTCTTGCCTCTTTTATTTCCGCTGCACTTTGATAATTGTTTTAAATTGTTAATTATTTTTTAAAAGGCAATTCACCCCCCTCTTGCCATCACTCTCCGACCCAACATAGACAACTCAACCCATAATAAGAGAGTAAAAAAATCCAACAACATGATATATATATATATATTCTCAACAAAAGAAGCTCAAACAAGAGAGAAAGGGGATCTCCATCTCATAGACTAGCCCAGGAAAAGAGAGCCAACACTTCCAAAGGTCCATCAAAGATGTATGACATCTCACACTTCTGTCTGAAGAAATATCCATGTCAAGCCACACCTCGCCACTGTGCCACACAATCGAAGGAACATAATCTCTAGGTAGAAGACCCATGGCCTGATACAACAGGAAGGTGCCACTCAAAGGACAGAGGACTCGTGCCCTGACTTCGCAGGAGGGTGACACTCTGGTAGGATAGAGGACCGATGCCCTGACTCCATAGGAGGGTGCCACTCTAATGGATAGCTAGAAGACCCATGCCCTGACTCTGTAGGAGGGTGTCACTCAGTAGATAGATGGAGGACCCATGCTTTGTCCTAGCAGGAGGGTGCCACTCTGATGGTCGAGGACCCATACCCTGACTCCGTAGGAGGATGCCACTCATTAGATAGCTAGAGGACTCATGCCCGGTCCCGACAAGAGGGTTTCACTCTGATGGTCGAGGACCCATGACCTGTCCCGGTAGGAGGGTGCCACTCAACATATAGATAGAGGACTCATGCCCTGCCCCAGCAGGAGGGTGTCACTCTAATGGATAGGTAGAGGATCAATGTTATCCTAGTAGGAGGGTGTCACTCTAATCTCTCTGATGATCCTGTCCGATCATTGTCATCGTCGAGTGTCGCCTAAAGAAGCATTGCATTCAGAACATCTTGCATTGTATCCCAAAATTCATTATGAATGCCAACATCGCATTCTACGTGGAAAAACACTCAGGATAGGCTACTTGTGGTCCAAAATATGAGTCCTAACGAAGAAGATGTGAGAGGTAGAAGTTTTCTTTAAAAAAGGGGTAAACAATGTGTAAGGGGACCCACACGGCATGTGGTCCCGCCCTGCTGCCTGGTCGTGTCACTGTCAGTACACAGCTCTCTACCCATGTATCCCTACACGACATGTAAGGGGACTACACGGCATGTAATGGGACTACACGGCATGCCTCAACTACCTGGGGTCCTACCCCTACTCCTGGATGTGTCTGTGTACCTTGGTCATGTTCGTGTACCTGGTCGTATGTCAGTACACGGCATGTGTCTGGCCGTGCCTGTGTCTGTGTACTCCCGAAGTACGCGCTGGGTCGCCAGCACCGGGTCACACGGTGTGTGGGGGTCCCACACGGCTTATGATATTTATAATCTTCTGAAAACCCTAGCGTCGTGGATCTCCTAAGAACATGTCGTGTGTTCTTCTGAACTACACGACGTGTAGTCGCGTTTTTCACAGAATCCATGATCTGCTAGGCATTCCTCCAAATATGCCTCTGCCACTTTGAATTGCGCCTCCAGGCTGCTCAAAATCGAAGGGGGAAGGATCTGTTCATCCATTCTAGCCATCTGGTGGCCAAAAATCGGATTCTCATTGGTTCGATCAACATCTACACGTGCCTTGCATGCCTCCCATACCATGGCCAACTCCGCTTCGGATCCTGGATCCATGAAGCAATCACCTGCAACCCGAAAATCATCCTAAATTGTCCTCTGGTCACTGATTCGTTCATCGCACGCAAATCCACCGTGAATCTGGGGGTCCGATCGCGCTCGATCCCGACAATAGTCGAATCATAACCTCGTGGTCCAATGATGAAGAACGTAAAGAACGATGGGAGAAAAGGCACAAGAAATATATATGCAACAATCATTGGCCAAGCATTCTTTGCCAACGAATACAATTGGGGATATCTAGGGGAGAAACATGGTGCATCGGTGATTTATTGAATAAACAAATTAAATCTGATACGTGGGCGCATGCAAAGGCTCAAATTGACGTAGATTAGAGAAATAAGAATGATTGTGCTCGATCATTTAGTCATAAGGAAGGAAATCCACATATGATGAGCCCTACCTCAGGATTTAATCATTTTATGACAAAGAACGCGCTCGTCTACAAGGGAGGAAGATCTATTGCGTTCGTTGTGCTTTGATTTGCCTTGATCCAATTGCTCGTTGTCGTCTGATTTCAATTCGCCAATGACGGGTGGAAGAACTCTCCTCTCAACGATCTCAGGGTTATGCGACTAACCCTAGGATCCGCCATAACGATGTATTTATAGAGGTTTTAGGATTAGGTCATTTGAATTAAATAATTAAATTAATCAATTAATTTAATTTAAACGCACCCTCCAACGATTGCTCTATCATAACGCTCCGCACCGACCAACTTTAAGTCGCGCCTAGGGTAAACATCACGTTTCGGATTCAACCGTGGTCTCATTTAGATCTGAGACTCCTCTTAAGAGTTACCTCGTTATTTCTAAAAAATCGTTCACGCGTAATATAAAATATTTTTAATATTTTTATAAAATTAATTTTGGGCATATCGGGTCTCGAAATTGCATGGCGTCTCAGTACCTAGCTCCAAAAATATTTCTATATATATTTCAAAGTCTTACATTGCAAAAACAGGGTCTCTACATCAAAACCAAAAGGTTCAAGTAACTCATTGTTCTCAAACTCCTTCGCATAAGTGAACATGTGATGTCTCATGTCTCCTCTTTGCGCACACCACAACAGGTATGCAGTATATCAGTGGGTTCGCGCAAACCAAGGTGTTTTGAAGAACTAGCTCTTCACGAAACACTTCGAGTGTGTGTAACACAAGCGAAGGCCTGCGGGATGTCCATTCCCTCGCATAAGCAAGTTGCACAAGATCTTCGACACGCAAGCTAAAACTGTCATGAAACAGTTCTTCGCAAAGCTCTTTGAGTGTGTTAAACACAAGTCGAAGGCTTGCGGTATCTCAATCTTCTTCACGCAAGCAGGGTGCTTCATGGGATCTCCTCTTTGCGAGACAGTAATTTCACAATGCTCTGTTTTTCTTTGGGAAAACAAGAGCCTCTCTTCAATCAGCAATAGCGACTCTAGGCTTGTCCAACCCTCAGTATTCGGTAATCCAAATCTTTTGGACTCCCATGCATCTCATACTCCCATACTTGCCTCGAACGATCTTCATGCTGATATCTTCATTCGGTAGTGGTTCATGCTTTGACAAAATTATCCTCTTCAAAAAACATTGTACGCATGCAAGATGAAGATCGCATGCATTACATCGCATCTTCTTCATCTCGAGAATTCATTCATGATGGCTTGGGATGATCATGGAAGCAACTCGGTTTTTCATCGTTGGAGACAGTTAGAATCATGAACGTCGAGCATTGGTCTAAACAGTGCAACAAATCCTTGATGGGAGGTAGGAGATGACGCACTCGGAAGATCCAATTGCCACGATCAATTTGATCGGGAGGCCTACGTTATATGCATATTTTTTTAACACATGAACAGCGTCATGCATCGCCCATCCCACATTGGACTTCAACTTGTTTGAGCGCTGCTTAATAAGTGTCTTCGTTCCTTCCACTTATCGAGTTGATATTGGGGTCGGCACCCGGAACACCTTGCACACACACCCTTATTGAGTCACGCCACACCTACACGGTCCACCTGGGCACCCTCTGCGCACCCTGCGGGCACGACGTGAGCTATGCATCCTCACCACTCTCCTACCGCCATGTCGGGTGGGTCTCATGCGTGGTTGAGCTTGCTTCCACAAGAGGATGGTTGAGCTAGTCTAGCGATGTGGCTAGCCCCTTTTTTTGTTAACACCCATAAAAATATACTTGGTAATTACCAAGTGTCCAACTGTCACCAACTCCAATGCCTTCTATTCTTCATGCAATGAATTTCTTTTTGCATGGTCTTCATATATTCTTCTAACTTCTAATGCGTCAATCTTCATGCAAATAAATATTTGAATGGTCTTCAAAAAAACTCCCCATGCAATAATAAAATATTGCATGGCCTCTTTCAATGAAGTAGACAATGTGCACTTCTTAAAATTTCATTTGCACACGTCTAAAATATTAAGACCATTTCATCAATCGTCAAACTTCAAGAAAAATTGTTCGAGCATGGCATTCAATATCATTAAATGAATTCATAACTATTCTCCAAGCATCACCAAACATATATTATTATTTTTATCCCGAGTCTTCACCAATCCCACTTCAAAAATGAACTATTAACTCATAAAATCTGAACTCTCTGTTTGATATGGTCATTAACACAACATTTAAACAGATATGCCCAGAGGTACACTCAGCCAGGTGAAGGAATCCTCAAAAACCACATGGGAGGAAACAACTGGTTTCTGGGTACAAGAGAAGCCAAAGAACAAAATCAACACCCCTGGTGTCTTTTACATACAAAAAGAGCAGCTGATCAGACTCCATGGAAAAGGGCTTCCACTTCTGGGAGCTAATCGGAGCAGTTGTTCCCATCCAGAGGCCCCATTAGGCTACTGTGTGACGTGCCATCTTGCTGCTGCAAGGGCCTCGAGACAGGCAACCCAGACTCAACACTCAACTGCTTGAATTCCCCGATGTGTTGCCATCATCTGAATCCGGCAGAACAACAATGTCAAGGGCTGTGTTACGCATCGGCCTTTGCCTCAACCTGTTCCTTGCGCCGACATCTTGTCCTCCTGGCCTGGAATGGCTCCTGATGACCCTAACCACATCAACATCATCACGCTTTTTATCATCATCATCATCATCACCATCCTCATCATCGTCGTCGTCATCATCATCACCACCACCATCACCGCCACCGCCACTGTCATCAGCATCATCATCATCACCACCATCATCATCACCATCGCTGTCATCAACGTGACTGCAATCACTATCAGCCTCTTCATCGGAGGTGTTGATCCTTGTATCAGATCCTGCATCAGAATCCTCCAGGGTCATTGGATGCTCAGCGTCGACAGTTTTAGGTTTCCTGGACCAAAAACAACCTTCAGAGCCCCATGGAAAAAAAAGGTTGTTTTTTTTCTCAACCGAAACCAATGGTATAGCACAAAATATTCAAGAAAATTAGCACTTGTTAGTAATCAGGCCAAGGCGACTTAATAAAAATTAGAGTTTGATGCTTGACTTTAACTCAAATTGAACAGTGATTTTCAAGCTAAAATTCACCTGGACTCGTCAATTGAGCAACTTAAACTCACTCAATTAAGTTCGCCTTCAGAAACAATAAAAGAAAAATTATAAAAAAAAAATAGAAATACATAACAAGAATTATATAAAATGATATCAGTTTATATATTAAAATATTAACAAATCAATTACGCTCACAAACTGTTCCATTAAATTATTTTAATACTCGAATTTAGCTCAATATAGAGCTCGAACACCTTGAGCTGGAATTCGATCCGACAAAAATCAAGCCAAGAGTATTGTTCGAGCCGAGCTGAGTATCACTATATCATTCACACCTCTAGTTCTCATTATATAAGCGGTGCTTTGCCAGCAAACCTCAAATATATAATAAGCTTGCGAAGGCATTTTGAGGCTGTGTACAAGAACATAACAGTGGAAGATTACAAACTGGGCTTACATTGTTTCTTGAATAGCCTCCTTAATTGCACGATCATAATCATCTGTAAACGAATCTCCAAAATTAATGACAGTTTGACAAAATGGTTCCGTAAATAAATATCTATGAAGGTCAATAAATTACAAGTATGTTAAATGCTAGAAGGCACTGTTTATGTATTTATATATAATAGGTGGCACAATAAATTTTGAAAAGCTATGAGTAATCATTAATTAATGCTAATGATGCAGATACAACAGGGCCAATACTATCAGAAAGATAGAAGACACTACGAAAATCACTTCCAGCACTAACCACTTATGATAAGCATTTTTTTAAATAAGCAATAGGAAAACACTTGCACAAAAGCGCTTATCATGTTTGATCAGTGCTACAAACAGTTTTCAATAAATGCTGTCAAACGGAGCTTTGGAGTCCATTTGACATCACTTGATGAAAATTGTTTATACCACTTGTCACATATGATAAGCAGTCTGGAAAAATAAGTGGGGTTTGTTCTGTGTCCAAAAAACACCAGCACTTAAATTTCAGAAGAAAACCAAATAAGCGGCCAAAAAGCACTTTTTAAACAAGCAATCTGGAAACACTTATGGGCCCCATATGGTTGAGGGGAGAAAGGGAGAGAGCAAAGGGAAAAAATGAGGTATCCCCGCATTTTGGCATGTTTGGTTCCCATGAAAGGTTTCCCAGGAAACCTTGGTTGACTTCAAATGAAGGAAATTAGTTCCATATATGGGTGGAAACTCCTAAAAATCTAAAACAAAAAATAAAATAAATATTTTTTATTTAGTATTATACATTTGTTAATATTATAATAACATTTATTAAATATTTTTATTAATTATTGTAGAATGATAGAGTGGATCTAATACCCAAGATGTCTCTCTAAGGGAGGTCTTGATGTCTATTTATAATGAATAACAAAAGATGGCATGATACCTAAGCCCGATGTGGAAATCGGGTCAACTTAACCTCTAACATTCCCCTTCAAGTTAGGTGTACATAGTTTGGACACATAATTAAATAAACCAAAGAAAAAAAAAACAAAGCAATCAACAAACACTGCATCGGGAGGGTGTAACGACGAGGGGGCGCATCGGGAGATGTCAGGGGGGGCAGTGCTGATGGTGGTGGCCAAGGGCCTAGGGCTGCCACCCCCCAATGGGGGGAATACATAGGTGCCCGACAAGAAAAAAGAGACGGGAGGGAGGGGTGGGGTTAGATAACCCGATATGATACCATGTAGAATGATGAAGAGTGGATCCAATACCCAAGATGCCTCTCTAAGGGAGGTCTTGGTGTCTACTTATAATGAATAACAAAAGATGGCATGATACCTAAGTCCGATGTGGGACTCAGGTCAACTTAACCTCTAACAATTATAACCTATTTTTTCATTATAATATCATTATTTTAATTATATTAATTTGCTTTTCATCACTAAGAGGACACCAACTTTTAGTTTTTATTTCCTTTCAGTTCCTTTATTTTCCATTCTTTTCATTTCCTTTCACTTGCATTTTGTCATCTAAACAAGGCCATGCAGATCAATTATCATAAGTGATAGGTGTTATAAGCAGTTTCCCGCAAATGGAGCTCTAGTGACCGCTTCAAGTAGAGGTGGCAATTCGGGTTTGCGGGCCGGGTTCATGTCGGGTTGGTCATCCTATGAATTCATTTAAATTCAACCCTAACCTGACCCATTTAATTAAACGGGTTGATCCACCCAACTCATTTATAAAAGGGCATAGTTGTCAAAGGCACGCGGTGCAATAAGGCGCAAAGGCTGCTTGGGGATGTGGCGCATGGCGCACGCCTCTCGAAACTAAGGCGCCATGACATAAATAAATATACACAGTTTCCACCAATAATTTTGGAGAACCCATGGAATTGTTGAGGGTATGTTGTATTTGTTGTATGTTGGGGAGAGCCGCCAAATCCGAAAGAACCCTTGCAACAACAATTCAGAAGAACGTCCTTCGGATTGCCGACCTTCAGAATTCTTCACTGCCCCTTAACATCGTGTTTCGAAACTAGAAGATGTACAACCTAATCACCACATGGAATCATCCATACACACATCGATTGCAAAGAAGGAAAAAAGAGAATGGGAAGCACACATGAGAATTACGTGGTTCGAACAAAAGTTCTACGTCCATAGGAGAACACTGCAATCACTATGATAAAAGTACAAGAGATTACAAAACTCTCTCTACAACCTCACTCAACTGAAGTCTCCTTCAGATGACTTCGAATCATCCGCCTTCAAAGGGTGGTATGCCATTGTATTTTTCAGCAGCTGGTCCCACCCCAAATATATAGAGGTCCTCTCCCGGTAAACCGGTTCCACCACCCTCCAAGATTCGCAGTTATCCTTTCGTTGACCGAGGCAACCTCCAATACACGATTACACCTTCAGATTGACCACCAACAACCAGTGAACATGCGTGCTACCCAAGTATCAAAATTGTCCTTCTGATACTTCCAACAGATCATTGGAACATCATGCTGCAGTCAAACTCCTTCCGAAAAAGCTAATGTCCACAACCGCTACCAGAAACTCGTTCAGAAAAAGCTTCTTTCGGAAAACTCATTCCGAAAAACTGAGACTTCACAAAACCAAACAATCTCCCACTTGAAAACTATTTAAGGGATTTCGACCTCCTTTCGGTGGATGCAGTGGCCTCCATCTCTTTCCGTTCAGCCAAGTCCAACTGAGGCATAGTGTTGCCACAGACTTTCTTAGACTAAAACTTTTGTAAATATGTCTGTAGGATTCTGCTTTCCAACCACCTTCTGAAGTTCCAACATTCTGTCTTCTAGTTATCCTTCTGAAAGTGAAAACAAAACTTCTCATGCTCTTACGAGAATTCATGTCTCCAACAAAATCAACATCCACAAAACCCTTCAATGGATTATTATCACCGAAACATAACTAAGTATCCTCTAAACCTTTTAGATATCGGATGATCCATTTCACAGCCTCTCAATGCATCCTTCCAAGATTTGACATGAAGAACCTCACAACTCCCGCTGCAAAAGAAATAACAGGTCGTACGCAAATCATTGCATATATCGAACTTCCGATGGCTGAAGCATAAGGCACCTTTGTCATGTTCTGAATTTCTTCTTTCGAAGATGGTGCTCGTGACTTTGAAAGTTTAAAGGGGAGTTCAGACAGGTTTACATTCAGTCATTTGAATCTTTTAATGAGCTTCTGAATGCATTCCTTCTAGGTTAACATCAAAGTTTTGGATTTTCTATCTCTCTCAATCTTCATCCCCAAGATTTTCTTAGCATATCCAAGATCCTTCATCTCAAACCTTCCAGACAATTTTCTTCAACTTCTCAATCAGTTAAATTTTGACCCTTCAATCAACATATCATCCACATACAAAAGCAGTATAATGAATGTTTCATCATTCCATTGCTTCTTATAGCAACATTGATCAAAATCAAATCGAGTAAAACTTTCTTCAAACATGAAAGTATCAAGCTTTTGATTCCCCTGTGGAGGGGCTTGCTTCAAGCCATAGAGACTTTTCTTCAATTTACAAATTAGTTTCTCCTTCTGGTAATCTCCATAGTCCTTAGGTTGAACCATATAGATCTCCAAATCACCATGAAGAAAGATTGTCTTGACATCCATCTGGTCTAGGTGCAAATTATCGAAAGTAGGAATGCTCAGCACCGTCCAAATAGTTGTGTGTTTGATGACTAGTGAGAAAATCTCTGAAAAGTCAATTTCTTTTGTTGGAAACCTTTCACCACCAATCATGCTTTGTATCTAATACTTCCATCAACTTCTTCCTTCAAACGAAAAATTCATTTGTTCTGCAGAGTTCGCTTTCCTTCTGGAAGTTCAACCAGCTCCCACGTTTTGTTGAGCTTCAAGGGATTCATTTCCTCCTTCATGCCCAACTTTCACTGCTTCAAGTCACAAAGGGTTGATGCTTCTTCTGAACATTCAAGTTCACCAACATCCGTTAAAAGAAGAATGTTTATATCATCCCCAAACCTCTAAATTGGTTTCCTGATTCTAGTTGATCTCCTCAACTGAATTTGTTGTTCTGTACAACTTGGTTTCAATCTTCTTTCTAGAATCGTTGCTTTTGGTACTATCTCAAGATTCTCAGCACCTTCAGAACTTTTTTGATCTTTTCTTCCAAATTCCTTCTGATAATCTCATTTCGGTCAACTTGAACTTCAAGAGTTGATTTTTCCTAAACTTCTTTTTCTGCTAAGTTCTGATCTTTCCACGGGAGTTTCTCGTTGAAGACAACATCTCTGCTCATAATGACTTGCTTCTTCTCATCATCCCACAAACGATATCCAAAGTTCTCATCACCATATCCGAAAAGAAAACACACTTTGGATTTAGCCCCCAACTTATCTCTATCCCCGGCATCAACATGAGCATATGCCACGCTTCCAAAAGCTTTGGGATAGTTCAGTTCTGATCTTTTACCAAACCAAAGTTCTTGTCCCGCAACTGAAGTTGGACTTCTGTTGATCAAGTTGTTGTGTTTATAGCTTCTGCTCAAATTCCCTATTTCAGAATGAAGTCGCATGCACCAAGCTTTCTCTCATAGAGTCCTATTCATCCTTTCAGCTACTACATTTTGTTGTGGAGTTTCAGGAATTGTCTTCTCATGCCCAACCCCCTTCTCTAACAAAAGTTTCGAACCAAATTAAAGGACACCTTTTTTTGTTTACCCAGCATGCAGCTTTCACATCTTTCGAAATCTGTGTGATTGAGTTTAAGTATGTCATCTGCTGTTGGAACTTTCATATTCTTCTCACTAAGGTGACCATATCTACAGTGTCATACTTCTGAATCTTCCGATGAAGTGCTTCCAATCATTGCACCTTTATTTTGCTTCCAGTCAAGTACACCATAAATCCTCTAGTTATCTTCCACACTTCATCCGAGAAAGTGGTTCTAGAACTTGTTTCATCAAGTTGTCCTAGTGATATGAGGTTCTTCCAGAGATCTGGAATGTCTAACATCTTTCAGCTTCAAAACACCTTCATTCTCATCTGAATGTTGACATTTCTTTTTCCAACTATCTTCAGGGCTTCATCATCTGCTAGATGTACTTTGCTCAAGTTTCCAAATACATAGTCCACCATGCACCCCCGCTCACCAGTAGAATGAAAAGATGCACCCGAGTCAATAACTCATGATTCTTCCAAAATATTCACTCAACAAAACATTGTTTCCGTCATACTGACGGAATTTGTGCTTTCGAAACATGAAGCTTTTCCAGTGAACTCCTTTCAATTTCTACGGTCCTTGATATGTCTCTTCTTTCCACAAAGCCAACAAGTAGGGCCTTGATCAGCCGATCTACTTTGACTTCTTCCTTGGGACTTATCCTCTGATGACTTCTGATGATGATCCTTCCATTGAGGTGATCGTCCCCATCCGCTAGCATTGAGAGCATTTTCTGAGAATACTTGGACTTTCTTCCACCTCAACTCCTTACTAAGAATCAGATTTTGAATGTCATCAAATACAAGGCATGTCTTTCCGTTCGAATTGCTCACTGTTATCACCATGGCATCTTAGCTTTCTGAAAGTGAAGATAAAAGAAGCAATACCCACATATCGCCTGTGAAAGTAACCTTCGCTGATTCAAGTTGTCCTCGAATCATGTTGAAATCATTCACATGGTTCGCTGCAAGTCTTACTTCCAATAGTCTCAAACTGAATAATCAATGCATCATAAAGATTGTTGAGTGACGGTTTCTCATACATGTCGGTCAACGCTTTCATAACTTCTGCAGTGCTTATCTTTTTGTATCAAAAGATCCTCCAACCACATCTGCCAGAAATCAAAATTTGTTCCATTAAACTTGTCAACTCGAATCTTTCCTTGATCTGATGTCATTCTGTGTTAAGCCTCACGAACCACCATCCCTCAACTGAGGACTGCTAATCTGCATTACTATAAGAAGAATCAGAAATTACAGTGTGTTTGTAGGTATAGAAAACAAAAAACAAACGAAGGGAGAGGAGAATTCTCGGGAGGCCCCGATGCTCTCACACCCAAGCCCCAGGCCGAATCTCCAGCAACTACTTTCACGCCCCCTCTCGTACCTAAGCCTGTTCCCTTAAAACAGAATTCTCGCTCCACCTCTTCCATGTGGAGGTCAACTGGATCAGTTGGCCTAACAATCCCCCACCCCTTTTATGGATAAACATTCTTGCTCCTCTTAGAATAAACATTCTAGAGCCCAGGTATATATTGAGCTCTATTACTCGACACCTCATGGGAATCGGTCTTGTCCTCAAGACTAAAAAAATGAAAATTGGTTTCAGAGAATGAACTCATCGTCCCAGGTGGCGTCTTCCAATGGGCGACCTTGCCAGTTGATGAGGCACTGTGGTTGAATAATAACTTGATGAAACTGAAGGCGCTTGGATAACACTACCTTTGGAAGCAACCCATCAATCTCATCACCCTCCTGGTCGACGATAAGGGTGGCCTCGACCGAGTGAGAGTTCACCATTTTTTTGAGTTGTGAGACATGAAAAACGGGGTGAATGTGGGCTGAGGGAGGTAGATCAAGCTGATAAGCCACAGGGCTTATTTTCCACTGAATTGTTAACGGTCCATAGAAACGAGGGGAGAGTATGATAAATTTGTTGGGTCAGGGATTTCTATTTGTGAGGCTGAAGGCGCATGAAAACGTGATCCCTCACATGGAAGGTAATGTGGCGGCAATGCTTGTTATTCGGTTGCTTCATGATATCCTAGGACCGGCTCAAATGATATTTGAGTTGTCATAAGGTCTTTCCACGATCTATTAGCGCATGGGCTACAACAGGCACCTTGATTTTAGAAGGCAGGAAATTCAGCATTGTGGGTGGAAACCTGCCATAAACTATCTCGAATGGAGTCATGTTTATCGATGCATGTCATGTGGTTGCTCGTCGGTGAAACAGCGGAGATTAAGTCTCGAGGCATCGGTTCACCACCTCAACTTGATCATCAATTTTGCGGGTAGTACGCGGAGTTGAGCTTTAAGTCAATGTCTTGGAGTTTGGGTAATTCGATCCAAAAATGACTCATAAAAATGGGGTCACAATCACTTACGATTGAAGTTGGGATGCCATGTAGTCGTATGATCTCCCGCAAGAAAACCTCAGCCACACTTTTCACCTTTTTAAAGGTGTTTTAGGGGGGGTAAAATGGTCATATTTAGAGAGGTGATTGATGACTACAAGAATCACATTGTATCCCCGGGATTTGGGCATCCTGGTGATTAAACACAGAGAGATCGGGCCACAAAAATTGAGGGATTTCTTGTGGTTGTAACAAGCCAGCAAGAAAAAATGTACGTATTACATTGGCAAATGGCACATTGTCAGACGTACTCTGGGGCCAGTTTTTTCATACTAATCCAATATAAATTGGCAGCCAATTATTGTCAAGTGCAATAAAAACCTGAAAAATGGGCCCCCTACGGGGTAGAATGAAATTCGGCCATCATTTTTGGGCACCCAAGGGGATGAGCTAGAAAGAACCAATTTGCCCTTATAATGGAGGATTTCCTGATGAATCGAGTAAGCAGGAGAGTGTTGGATTGGTGTAACCCGATCCTATTTGGATGATGTTGGGTCGAATGCTTGCGGCCCATACTGCGCACCAGGTCGCAACTCCGCTGGTCGAGCTCCGTGGTGAGCTCATTGGGGGTTGCAGGGGGCAACGTGTCTGCTCCGAGGGTCGAAGACTCCCGGTCCAAATTTTGGGGAACTGTAGCAACTCTGACCGTCTGTAGCAGAGTTGACTGACTGCCACCGTCAAGGCACTGTGGCATTGCAGACTTTGGGAGACAACAATAATGTAACTCTGCAGACTTCCAACTGTCGGTCACTGTAGCAACTTGGACTTAGGTTGTCGCAACATTGTAGCGATTCGAACTTCCAACCACCTTTTATTGTAGCACAACACTTTCTGTGTGGTTGGTGAAATGGTGTTTCATCTTCTTTATTAGCCCGTTTCGGGCTAGGGTTTCAGGGTGTTAGAAACTCTGAGATACTTCCTGTAATTGTGCTCATGACTATAGTGATATTTCTGCCTCTATGTGGACATAAGGATCATTTTCTGAACCACGTAAATCTCTATGTCTCGTGGTCTTTTTTTGTTTCCATCTTTTCTTCATCTGCAAACTTATTCCGTCGTTGCGACTCACGGCGTTTTCCACAACAGAAATGTGGTGGCACCTGCGTTTAAAGTCGTGACAACTATGCTTAAGGATCCTCTGAAACGTCTGCGAACAAGTGGGGGTGGGTCTCCCAAACTGGGCATGAGTTTAGTAGCGAGAGCTCTCTAGGGTCAATCTCGCCGAGAAAGGGCATCAGTGGCTGAATTTACATGACGCGGCTTGTATTTCACCTCAAAGTTGTACCCCAACAGCTTAGCGATCCAACATTGTTGGTCAGCTGTAGCAACGCAATGGTGGAGAAGAAATTTAAGGCTTCGATGATCTGAATAAACAATAAAGGATCGGCTAAGAAGATAGGGGCACCAGTGCTGGATAGCCAAAACCAAAGCCATCACTTCCTTCTCATATGTCAACTTGGCTAAATCCACTGATGTCAATGTCTTACTAAAGTAGGTTATGGGTTGTCAGTTTCGCATGAGGACTGTGCCTACCCCACGCCCGGAGGCGTCACATTCCACTTCAAATTGCTGAGAGAAGGTAGGCGAAACCAGAAGGAGAGCTTTTGTGATACACCGCTTAAAGCTTTAGAAAGCCTAAAGTGCCTCTGGATTCCAATGAAAATTATCTTTATTTGTGAGAGTTGTAAGAGGATGGGCAATTTTTCCATAATCACAGATAAATTTTCTGTAATAGTCGGTGAGGCCAAGGAATCCTCAAACCCTCTTCACCGAAAATGGTGTGGGCCAATCTAACACTACCTGCACCTTTGTGTAGTCCATAGAAACCCCGATTTCATAGATGACATGTCCTAGATAAGCTATCTCACGTTGTGCAAAAGAACACTTCTCATGATTAGCGAAAAAATGAGCCATCAAGAATATGTAGAACAGCCTCAAGATGTTCTAGATGGGAGTTCCAATTGCAGCTGTAGACTAAAATGTCATAAAAAATGAGCACAAACTTACGGAGTAATGATCGGAAAAGATCATACATCGTATAGCTTGAAGGTAGACGGGGCATTGGAAGGACGAAAGGTGTTAGAGGTTAAGTTGTGTCAAGTCCCACATCGGACTTGAGGTATGATGTCACCTTTATTATTCATTATAAAATAACCTCAAAGCTCCCCTTAGAGAGGCACATTGGGTATTCTGTCTACTCTTCCATTTCTACATGGTATCAGAGCAGGTCCCACCCTAACCCTAACCCTCCCGTCTCTTTTTTTTTCGGCGGACACCTAGGTATTTCCCCCCGTTGGGGGGCGGTGGCCTCCATGGCAGGGAGCCATAAGTCCTCCGTCGTCGCCCCCTACCGGCATCTCCCTGAAGGTTTCGGGCGCAGCAGAAGCTCGTGGGTGGATGTGGCCACTTGGCTTTTTGTCATTTGCAATGATCAATCCGGGATCAATACGAAGATAAACGCCAGTCTCCACAGATCGAATCACAGAAATAAACAAAGAAGAAGAAAAATCCCGGAACCACAAAGGAAAGATCATCACAGGTTGATTATAATTAATTTAATTAATTGACAAGAAGTACCTTTTATGGTGTTCTTTCTTCGTTGATATTTCTGATCACGTTCCGAGGTGATTCGTCGTTGCGTTGCAGAAGCCAAGTGTAGACTTCCTCTAGTGATGATCCACACGTGTACCACGTATCTCTGGACGTCGCCAAAGGAATCTTCGGGTGCTAGCGTGGAGAAACCTTTGCTTGCGTTGTCCGTCTTAGATCGCCTTGATCCGATGGAGGTGGATCTCTCTCGGTTTTGAGAGTGTTTTTCGAGGACGGAGTTCTTTCGGTCTTGAAAGAATTCTCCAGAATTGTTGTGCACAACGATTCTCTTAGAAAAAGAGTTGGAGTTGTGGGGATATTTATAATCGGGTTTGAGGTTGTAAAGTTATGACAATAAATAAACGCGTTACGCGTTTTATTTATTTCATTAACTCTTTTGAAAACCCCATGTCGAGTCATTAATTCCTTGACAAGCGCCCACACTGATTATAATAAATATCATTTAATAAAACGATATTATTTTCTCAAAATCCCGACTGGAAAAACTACACGGCGTGTAATCATAAATACACGACGTGTACTTGTTTTTCATTGAAAACTACACGGCGTGTACATTCAATGTACACGGCGTGTATATCTTGTTTTCATTTATTCATTTCCTTTCCAAAATGAAAACTACACGGCGTGTACATTCAATAATACACGGCGTGTACTTGTTTTCAAAATAGAAACTACACGGCGTGTACTTGTTTTCATTTTATTCTTCCTCCAACATTAAAAAGATTTAGGCTTCCATGAATAATTATTAAACCACGTATGGGAATAATCTTTATTCTACTTGAGATACTTGGATACACTTAGTGTGTGACCCTCTAGGCCTCTTTCTCGTTGGCATTAGGCGGGTTTGCCTAAAGTCCAAGATTACTGTCTAGCAACGGGTCAAGGCACCCAAAAGAAAGAAGTTAACGCCACATTGACGTGTCACCTCATACGAATGCTTACTGTGTAATTTAATCTCTTTGTCTCAATATCTCATCAAACAGGTTTCATGGCAGTGTCATAAACCTATATGCTTGATCTGTCATTCTTTGACTTCCAGAAATAAACTCATCGTGTCACCATGGCCATGGAATTTGTTCGACAGTTCTATTTCAATCAAAGGGTCCGAGATATCTACTTCCATAAATATGGAAGGGACAAATCCTTCCTCGACTTATCCATTAACTGTTATCATTCGTGACGCACCCAACGTACCCTACTTCCCGCCAACTCTCTTCGTGACGGTTTTCGTCAGCAAATCTAAGTGCACGAGTCATAACATGATTTAATGATAATCTTCCAGTCTAAGGACCATTACACACGCTCGTAGATAGCAATGTTCGATGACACCAAAACATGCGGAATTGCTACTGGCGGGTCTGTTCTCATAATCTCTCATCTTAGAGATTACCAAGTGCGAACTCTATGAGAGAGTCTCGTCTTCTTACGAGTGCTCGCACATGACGGTCTGTATACTATGTGTCCTATCATAGTATGTCATCCAACCGTAGAACTTTATTTAAGAATATTGTTATAACATTTCAAAGTTCTCATCATAACGGGGATCTGCCATGACCTTATCAATGCGATAAATATTCCAGGACATTATTATATTATAGTCATGCAGAACAATGAACAATATATAATAAGTGTACATTCATGTAATCAGAGTACAAAACAGTTGGTTCTCAGGACACCAACCCTTACACTCCCTCCTTGTGGGGCCCCTTGTGCGTCACCATCCCGCCGGCCCCCTCCCTGTGCGCGCGATAGCCCTCCGCGATCTCTCCTGGTTCCGCCGATCGCTGCATCTGCACCGCTTGAGCACCCGACCCCGTTTTCCTGCGCCAGCGCGTAGCCCTAGTCATCCCGGTCGTCCCATCGCTCCCTCCTGGGCAACAGTTGTCTCACCTCCTCAGCCTCTCCACCTGCCAGAGCACCAGCAAGCAGATTCGCGAAGCCAACGTCGGCTCCCTCGTCCGGGCTTCTCCTCCACCGTGCCACCTCCTTGTCGTGTGTCTCGTACGCGACTCATCCCCCGCATGGAGATCTCGTCCCCGCCTGGAGATCCCGCGCGCCCTCACCTCTTTGGCACCTCTACATCTGAGCAACGGCCTTCTGTCGAGCAGCCTCCTTGCTCTAGCCAGACCCATGCGACACTGCTACCCTTGCAGATGCACGGCCCCCGACGCCAAGCTCCTGCGCACCGGCACGCCATTGTCAGCAGACGCCATCTCGGGCGAACGCATCTCCGGCTCTTCCTCTATTGCGCCTTGACGCCAGCCCGTCCACACGGAAGCCACCGCCTCCCGTCGCAGGCCCTTCTGCCGGCAACCCCCTTTCTGCTGCAAAATGAATTGTCTTCATCAGGTTCGCTGCTCCCTGTTGGTCTTCAAACCCTTGTTATCAATCACTTTTCGGTCCACAAAGTCAATCGTTGTTTCACCTCGGCAACCTGGGTCCACAAAGTCGGGCGTCGTTTCACCCGGTCTTTTGGGTCTGCTAGTCGGGCACTGTATCACCCAGCCTTTTGGGTCGGCTAGTCGAGCGTCATATCACCCGACTATTTTGAGGCCATTTATCGGTTGTCATTTTAACCGACATCTTGAAGCGAGGGACGTCATCAACAAGGGAGCATGAGAGTTCTATGGTGGTCATCATTTCTTTCACAGCCATGGGTGGGAGCGCAACAGGTGGAGCACATCCAGTAAAAGTGCCTTGAGGGGGAGCAGCAGCCATGGCGATTTTTATTTTTCTTATGTTTTGTCTTGTTATGTAATCACGCTGGGTATGTCCAGCTTGACGGGAAGTGTTGCAGTGTTTTTTGTTTATTTTGTTTTTCTTTAATTATGTAATCAAGCTAGGTACACCTAGTTTGAGGGGGGTGTTAGAGGTTAAGTTGTGTCAAGTCCCACATCGGACTTGAGGTATGATGTCACCTTTATTATTCAATATAAAATAACCTAAAGGCCTCCCTTAGAGAGGCACCATGGGTATTCGGTCCACTCTTTAATTTATACAAAAGGTATTACCAGATACTCATAATGTCCATTGTGAGTACGAAAAGCAGTGTTTTCAATGTCCTCCGCCTAAATCTGAATTTGATGATAGCTAGATATAAGGTCCAATTTAGAATAGTACATTGCCCCATGCAATTTGTTCGGTAATTCATCCACAACCGGTATGGAAAATTCATTGAGGATGGTGGCTTTGTTGAGTGCTCAATAATCGATGCATAAATGCTAAGTGGTATCCTTCTTTTTAAATAATAGCACAAGGTTAGAATAGACGGTGAAACTAGGCCTGATGAGCCTTGAAAGGAGCAGAGCTTGGACTTGTCGTTCGATCTCATTTTTCTAGGAGCATGGGTAACGATAGGGCCAGACAAATATTGGCCCCTATCCCGGCAGTAATCTAATTGCATGAGCGTGCAGCCTATTCGGAGGAAGGCCCTTGGGTTTGGGGAGCATCCCGGTAAACTGACCAAGGGCCAGACAAATATTGGCCCCTATCCCGACAGTAATCTAATTGCATGAGCGTGCAGCCTATTCGGAGGAAGGCCCTTGGGTTTGGGGAGCATCCCGGTAAACTGACCAAGCAACCGTAGTAGTCCCTGTTGTTGAAAAGTTGTCGAAGATGAATGTTCCCGTTGTGGGGAAGTATCATCCATTACTCAGTGTCGACCACTACTGCTGGAAATGATAGCTCCATTAGTCAAAGCAAAAGCTTCCACGCTGAGTTTGTCCGCCCCGCTGAGAAGATACTCCTTCTGCCCCGCTACAAATCGCATTGTCATCGATTTCCGATTAATCTGCACCTCGCCAAGAGTTCGTAACCAAGTTATGCCAAGAATTAGATCAAGGCCCCCAATGTCCAAGACACGGGCATCAATCGAACAAACATAGTCACCCATTTGTAATTGCAGGTTCGGACTCACCCTTTGAGTGCTCAGTTTATGCATGTCACCCAGTTTAACACTCGTCTGCGAGTGCTGCACATGTAGGCCGAGCAAGTAGATTAACGTGGGTGTGATGAAATTGTGGGTCATCCCGATGTATAACAGAACAAGAATGGGTATGTTGCCCAAGTGGCCTTCCACTTTCATAGACGTCATTTTTCGAGTCTGTTGGTGTTGAACTGAAAAGTCGATGTCCAAATCACGGTATTCCACGATCTTACAGTCAGCTTCATCTGGCCTCTCGACCAACCCGGTGTTATGTCCTCGTTGCTAATTAGTGTGATGTTGTCATCGAGCTCGCTACCTTCTCCCGGTATCAACACGCACATTTTTGGAGTAGCACATTTATGACGGGGACTATACGGCAACCCGCACCGGAAACAGAGACCTTGTTTTCGTTTGTCTTCCCACTCTTGGTTCGGCAAATGTCGAACCCCCTGGCCATTGGTTAGCTATCGAGTGGATTCTCAAGGGATCTATGTGGGAGCAATCCCTCCACGTTTGGCGAGCGGAGGGTATGTGGCGGTGAGTGGTGGCGACCACTGTCAGACCCCTAGCTGAATTGCCTCACCCAAGCACTCGCCTCCAAACTGGCAAGGATGCCCCCAATGGGACAGCAAACCTATTCCTTTACGAAAGGCAATTTTGACATGAAGAGCGATGTGCATCATGTGCACCCGCAATTCCGGATTGTGGATGTGCACCCAAGTGCAAATGTCCTCACGCAAACCATGAAGAAAACAACTCACGTGCTAAGGTTCCAGTTGATGGGGAATCAAAGAAGCTAGATATTCAAAATGCTCGATGTAATCCGATAGGGTTCCTGTTTGGCGAAGGACGGTCAGCTCCTCGTATGGGTTGAATACCTCCGAACCGCTAAATCATTCCAACATCTCCTCCTTGAGGATAGACCGGGACAGATGTGTATGAACTTCCATCACAAGGGTGAACCAGTGTACGGCGACCCCTTTAGTACTAATTTGAGCCAAAGTAACCTTAGACTCCTCAAACGTCTGCTGGAGGCAGAAATAGAGTTTGCTTGTGTGATCCATCCCCGCGGGTCCTTACCGTCAAAAACTGGCATCTCCACCCCCTTCGCGAATGGCATCTGGTCACACGTTGCACTAGCCAAATTCGATGGCCAGGGGAAGTGTCACTCATGTGTCTCCTGTTGCGAAAACGCCGAGAGCAACGAAGCAAAGAACGGATCACAAAAGAGTAAAAGGGGGAAAAAAGAACAAGAACACAAAGATTTATGTGGTTCGGGAATAATCCCTATGTCCACAGAGAGGCGGAATATTCACTATAATTTGGGAGCACAATTACAGAGTTTTTCAGTGAGAAAGCCTAGCCCAAAATGGGCTACAGATGGAGAAGACGATTCATTGTTCCACCAACTGCACAGGAAGTCCGCATTGCTACAGTGAAAGGCGGTCACCCAAATCAAAAGTGCTACAGTGGTTGCCGGCTGGAAGTCCAAAAAGCTAAAGTTAACTCCAAAGTCCACACTGTTACAGTGCTCTGTCGGTGTTGGTCGGTCAACTCTGCTACAATAGTCAGAGATGCTACAGTGCCTGGAAATTTGGGTCGGGACCTTTGGCCCCCGAACTCCCAGAGCAGGGGCGCGTTGCCCCCTGCAACCCCCAACGAGCTCGCTGCGGAGCTCGACCCACGAAAGTTGCGAACCGGTGCACAGTACGGGCCACAAGCATTCGGCCCAACCGGATCGAGCTACACCAATCCAACATCTCCGACACATCAACTCCGACAGAATGATCGTTATCTTTCGTTATCACAGATGGACGTTGGTCGTCCAGCTGAACGACGTAGTGCATTGGTGACGAACTTGCGAAACTCCACTTGTTCAAATGCGTCCTGATCCCAGCACTGTTGGCGTTGGGAGAAGAGATCGACCGACAAAGCAATCACCCCAACGGAGGTCTTAAGTTCTGCTAGCATCGTTTCAAAGCATCCCATGCGCTGGTTCATGCCATCGAGCCGAGCTTGATGGCAAGTCTCCATTGTGGAAGATCGACACCAGGTCAGACGAAGTGTTAGGCCTCACGAACCTCCACCCCTCAAATAAGGACCGCTAATCTGTATTACTATAAGAAGCAGGAATTGCAGTGTGTTTGTAGGTATAGGAAACAGAAAACAAAGGGAGAGAAGAAAATTCTCAAGAGGCCCCAATGCTCTCCCGCCCAAGCCCTAGGGACGAATCTCCGGCAACTACTTTCACACCCCCTCTCGTACTCTCTCATGTTCCCTTAAAATAGAATTCCCACTCCCCCTTCCACATGGAGGCCAGCTGGATCAACTGGCCCAACAATTTGCACCCCTTTTTCTGGATGCACATTCCTGCCCCTCCTAAAATAAACATTCCAGACCCTAGGTATATCTCGAGCTCTATTATTCTACCTGCAGCCAGGTGTGAACAATCGAACCAAAGCCCTTTGATACCACTTATTGGGAAGAGTCATCTGATCCGAGAGAACCCTTGTGACAACAATTTGAAGAACACCCTTCTGATTGACAACCTTCGGAATTCTTCACTGCCCCAGACATCGTGTTCCGGAACTAAGAGATACAACCTAATCACCACACGAAATCATCCATACACATTGATTGCAAAGAAAGAAAAAAGAGAAACAGAAGTACATATAGGAATTACATGGTTCGGACAAAAATCCTACGTCCATGGGAGAACACTACAATCATTATGATAAAAGGAAAGTACAAGAGATCACAAAAAACTCTCTACAGTCTCACTCAACCGAAGTCTCCTTCAAATGACTTTTAATCGTCCGTCTTCAAAGGGTGTTATGTCAATGTATTTCACGGCAGTTGGTCCCACCTCAAATATATAGAGGTCTTCCCCTGGTAAACTGATTCCATCGCCGCCCTCCGAGATTCCGGTTGTCCTTCCATTGATCGGAGCAAACACCGATACACTATTACACCTTCTGATTGACCATTGACAACCGGTGAACATGTGTGTTGCCCAAGTATCAAAATTGTCCTTCTGATACTTCCAACAGATCACCGGAACATTATGCTTCAGTCATACTCCTTCAACAAAAGTCGAGGTCCACGGCCGCTAGAAACTCATTCCAAAAAAGCTCCTTTTGGAAAATTCATTCCAAAAAACTTAAGAGACTTCAAATAACCCATCATTGTCGACCATATATGAATCATTGAATGTGTTGAGAATGTTTTTGAGTTGATTTGAGATTGCTGAAGGTGTTTTGAGGTGGATGGAGAAGTTAACTAAAGAAATTCAGCATTACAGATTATTGAAGAAATTGACAAAGTACTTTGTACGCAAGGGTACTCTTGAATCTGCATTAAATACATAAGGGTAGTCAAAAACTTGCAAACCGAAAAATTGGCTAAGTGTTGGAAGCTAACTGAATGCATAAGTCACCCCAAGATAGAGGCATACATAAGAGTACCTCTAAAGTTACTCAGGATAGGTAAGGGTTGCCCAAACCATGAAGACTGGAAATTGGAAAAGTACTTGATAGAGGCTCTTACCTCTATATATGTCTTCCATATATTTCTAGAAGAATTTATGTTACAGTATACTAACCTGGAGAGCACAGCACTCTTCTCTCTCAGGTCCTGGCGCTAGGCCCTTCTGCTAACCGACTAACCCCGCACCCGCACACCCCTCTCCCCTATTTATACTTCACTAAAGACTAACTAAGATACCCGAAAGTACAAGTTTACCCTTACTAATTAATTCCTCCTCCAGTGATAAGTAAACAGCATAGGCGGTCTACCCTGGGTTCATGCTTCCCTATCAGTCTCGCCGTCTCAAAGAAACACCTTGTCCTCAAGGTGGAAATCCGGAAATTGAGTAGAAAGGACAGCAGCATCTTCCCAAGTAGCATGCTGTGTAGAGCGACCACGCCATTTGACCAACCAGTAACGGGCAGTATCACGCCATTCTTCATCCAAAATAGCTTCTGGAAAGTCGTCTTCAGTGAAAAATTTGGTTGGAAGGGTGGCTTCAGCAAAATGATCTCCTACAGTAGCCTTTAGCTGGGAAACATGGAAAACTGGATGGATCTTGCTAGAAGTGGGAAGTAACAGTTTATATGCAACAGCGCCAATTTTTTCCTGAACAGGAAAAGGGCCATTATAACGTGTTGTCAGTTTGCCTCCCAAACATTTTCCCCCTCCAAGATGAATAGGACGCAGTTTAACCCAAACTAAATCTCCAACCTCAAAGGTAACGTCACGACGATGCTTGTTGGCAAAACGAACCATAAGGTGTTGTGCCCACTGGAGGTTAAGTCGAAGTTGGCGCAAAGCCTCATCCTTATCCAACAAAACATTGGCAACAGCTTCTACTGCTGCTTCCCCACGAGCAAAATGAATAAGTTGTGGTGGCTTGCGGCTGTAGACTGCCACAAAAGGGGTACGGCCAATAGCTGTGTGAAAAGAAGTATTATAGCTGTATTCAGCCCATGATAACCAAGATACCCACCGCCTTGGCTGATCAGAAGTAAAGCAGCGAAGATACATTTCGAGGCAGCGATTGACTACCTCTGTTTGACCGTTACTTTGAGGATGATATGAAAAGTCATATTCAAAGTGGGTCCCTTGGAGTTTGAATAATTCGCACAAAAAAAAAGACTTGTGAATAAAGGGTCGCGGTCACTGACTATTGCCTTTGGCAAACCATGTAGGCGAACAATTTCCCAAACAAAAAGATCAATCATTGTCTTAGCTGTATAGGGGTGCTTCAAAAGTAAGAAATGAGCATATTTACTCAGCCTGTCTACCACAACGAGTACCACCTCATAGCCTTGAGATTTGGGTAAACCGAATATAAAGTTTAATGAAACCTCGTCCCAAATAAGTTGCGGTAAAGGAAGAGGTTGAATAAGTCCCGCGGGACTCAAAGCTTCACATTTGCTCTGCTGACAAATTTTACACTCACGGACATACCTTTGGACTGTTCGAGACATGCCAAACCAGAATACCCCAGCACCCAACCGTTTATAAGTCTTTAAATATCCCCAATGTGAGAATAATGGTAATAATGGAGGAGTTTGGGAATCAAGGTAGAAGTGCGAGGGAGAACAGGCCGATTTTTGAAAAACAAGAGGCCATCACGAAAAGTAAAACCCGGTTTAGTATGACCACCCTGCTGTAAAGAAGACGGAAGTGTCTGTAAAGTGGAATCGTGGAGAAGTTCAGACCGAAGAACCTGGATATCATCCCAGCTGGGCATAGAAAGTCCCAACTGGCGAGTGGGACAAAGCATCTACTGCACCATTAAATTTCCCAAGTCAATAAAAAATCTCAAAATTGTAGCCAAGTAACTTTGCTTGCCAACACTGTTGGTTAGTAGAAAGTAACCTTTGACTCGAGATGTTTTAAACTACGATGATCGATAAAAACTGTAAAACGTCGACCCAGTAAATATTGTCTCCAGTGCTGGATGGATAAGACTAAGGTCAAAATCTCTTTTTCATAGACAGACTTGGATAAAGTTGCATCAGACAGGGCTTTACTGAAAAATGCTAAAGGTCAACCGCCTTGGAGTAAAACAGCTCCCAAACCCAAACCGGAAGCGTCACATTCAATAGCAAGATCAGCAGAAAAATAAGGAAGACGAAGGACGGGAGCAAAAATCATAACCTGCTTAAGTGCATCAAAAGCGGCCTGTGTATTGGAGTCCCACTTAAAACTGTCGAGTTTCGTTAAAGCGGTAAGAGGTCTGGCAATTTTTCCATAATCCTGAATGAACTTCCTATAATAGCCGGTAAGGCCAAGAAACCCCCGGACCTCCTTTACATTATGAGGTGGCTGCCAGTTGACAATAGTCCCTTGATGCTCAATCCGCCATCGCTCTCAAGGGAAAGGGAATGATCATTGATTCCTTGATTTTATACATACTGAAACCAGTAATGGTATGTGAGTTCTTACTAGGTTACCACCTAGGATTTGATCGATCAACGATATTGATTATCGGCAACCGCTCAAAATCAACAAAAATGAATCGATGTAAAAACGGAACTCAGTCAAGGCATCATATCAACAATGTGATGAGATGACCAGATTTGTGTCATTGATAAAAATATTCCACAAGACAAGAACATGCATATTCATAGGTTCAAGCTCCTGAATTTTATCAATCGACGCAATCCATTTGCACACTTATGAAAGGGAGGGTGAGAAAAGAGGCAATCGCACTCAAATCATCACAAGATCCAGGTTATGCATGGAAGCATGTGGATTCATGTTCCTTTGATTTGTGTTTGATCATACCAGAATAAACACAAATTTAGAAGGTAGAAATGAAGAACAATTGACAACAAACCTGGAAATCAATTACCTTATGAAGATTACAAGTGCGGAGCTCGGGATTACAACAAAAGACACTCCTCAAATTGATCACTAAGAGGTTTAGAAGTACATGAGGGAGAAGAGAAATAAAATGGGTGAAGATAGCTCTCCAATTCGACTCACCTTCACCCCTGGTCGTGCAACATAGATAATGAGGGGGAGGAGTGATTTTATGGGCAATTACATCCATATTTCCACATAAAGTGGTCAAGTATCTAAAAGGCTAAGTGACTATTCAAGGCAGATTTTTTACTCCATCTTTATCCGGCTAGTTGACTGACCAAAACGCGTGCAAATAACTTGAAATTCGGTGGAGAGTCGGGGCTTCGAGTTAGATGTCCATAGGAGGTGGAATCAGCCCAATTGGATCTCTGAGGCCCGAGTTATGGCCCAAATACAGAAGGATGGTCCAATCTGGTCCGCCTAGAATTTCTTCACATTGTGGGCCTATTTTGAGCCTCCAAGTGGACGAATTGGGTTCAATGATCTTCTAGAAAAATGTAGCCCACATTGTTTTGCACTCATACGCCCATTTTTAGCCCAATTGGATGCACAGATTATCCACATTACAAATAATTATCCAAATGCATGCTTGGGCTCTCGCACAGTTTGGCTCATTTTGCTTGAATTCCATCACGGGCTCTCCAAATCACCTCTTCCTACAATGTAAACACCAAAACAAGTAAAATTGCCCTATTAAACAGTGATAAACATTAATTCATTGATTCAAACATAAAGTGCAATTTATTATTATATTTGTAATATTCATTACAAAACTAGTTTAAAACAACAGTGCAAGGGTGGATTTGAATATTGAATCGCTATGCGATCAAGAATTGAGTATGAATTTCATTATAAAAGGTATGAAAAGTATAAAAAACTTCATACCGATCACAAAGAAGGTAAAGTCATGTCATGCGCAAGTAGTCATCAATAGAGGATATATAATAACTGTACCCAAACTGACTAGGAACCCTGCAAGGTTCCCATACATCAAAATGAACAAGGTCGAAAGGATTCGCTGCACGTGGTTCCAGTCGAGGAACATACGTCTCCCGATGATGTTTAGCAAGCTAGCGGGATTCACAGTGGAAGGAAAGGTGGGAACTGAATTGGGGGCAAAGCTTATGTAGGACGGAAGTCGGTGGATGACCAAGGCGAGAATGTAGGTTAAGGGCACGGGCTGAGGTGGATGAGCAAGCAAGAGATGGTGGGGTATCGAACACGTAAACCCCATTCTGAAGATGACATCGACCAAGTTCCCGATTCGTCGTCCGTTCCTGAAAAACAACATCAGAGGATGTAAAAGTAGCAACACAATTTAAGACTTAGGTGAGTTTGCTGACGGAGATCAGATTAAATAAACTTAGAGAAACATGAGTGACAAAAGTCAGGTGAATAGACGGGGTCAAGGTGCATGTGGCAAATCCGGTAATGGGGATTGTTGATCCATTAGCAACAGTAATTGTAGAGGCCCCAGTGTACGGATGATAGGTAGTGAACATACTGAAGTCTCCTGTGAGATGTTCCAATGCACCAGAGTCAAGCATCCAAGCTGTCAGTCGATGAGATACACAGGCGGTAGAGTTGTCAGTCTAAGCAATGGGGGCTGGAGAAGAGGACGGTAGCACAACAGTCCGATAAGATTGTATCAAGGCAATCTCCTCCTTCGAGAGCGTCGTTCTGTAACAGGTACTGGATAAAGGGGGACCGTCTTGCAGTAGACCCAATGACAGAGCATTGGACAGCTGCTCAGGCGGGCGCACAAACGCACGGATGAAGTGTGAGGTTGTCGTGCGGGAAGGCCGACAATGAAGGTGAGGGGGCGGCCTTGCAGGAAGGCTGGCAACCGGAGGTGGTGCCGAAGGGCCGCAGGCGGACAAGCCAACCATTGAAGCGTCGGTGGGCCGGGAAGCATCGAGGGATGGCGGGGAGTCCGGGAAGCCGCTGGAGGGCGGGGTGTCGGTCGGCGTCGGGGGCTGGGGACGGGAGTCGCGACAGGAGGCGGGCCGAGAACCGCGATGGGAGGCGGGGTCGGGAGTCGCCGAGAGGCGAGAGCTAGGAGGTCGTGTCGAAGACGGGGTCGGGTGAAGCTGGAGAGCCGCTGGAGGGTGGGGCCGAAAAAACACGGCGGGAGACGGGGCTGGTCGCGACGCCGGGAGGCCGCGAGCAGGCTGGACGCGAGCAAACGGGGCCAGTAGAGTATCACGGTAGGGGTTCCACCTGGAGCTGGGTGTCGTTCGTCCGCGTCAAGAGTGTCGTGGGAGGGAGGCAGCGATCAACGTCGGGAAGCCGTGCAGAAGAGGTGGAGGTCGGAAGATCGTCGCGACAAGGGTCGTCGCGCGCGGAAGAGGCGGACAGACGGTGCAGGCAGGAGGGTGCCGTCAGGAAGGACGGAGGGCCACCTGGTCCGTCACGCGCAGAGGAGGAGGTCGCCGGGTGATCGCGTCGAGATCAGGAGGCGCCGGGAGAGGCGGGCCGATCGAAGCCGAGGGGCTGACGGGAGGGCGGGGCCGGACAAAGCTGGGAATCCGCCGGGAAAGAGGGCATCGGAGGAATTATCGGAATATTCCCTCCGATACCATGTAGATGGCAAATTCTCCTTAGCTCAATGTGAGGTGAGCACATTCTTTTATAGATGAGTAAAATGAAATACATGATGGAGTATTCCGATGTGGGACTCGAAAATACCCAATATAATAAAACTGGGTTTAACAACTTTAAATATATAACATCAACTGCACCATGAGATATCCAACTAGTTAGTATGACATAAACTCAATGACCTAACCAAATTGACGTATCCCATTTAAACTAAAAATAACTTCATTAATATGAAACATATGTTATCCACATTGCAACTCAACCCACTTAAACCTTTTAAAATAGATAATGTGTTATGAACATGTGAATTATTTCAAATTAAATTGATTATAAGAATAACATATATTATAAAATTAATTAATATTTTATTTTAAATATTTTATATTATCATTGTATTTTTAATCGGGTTACGTGGGTTAGACGGGTCAGGAATAATCAACCCGAAACCAACCAGAATATTATTCGTGTCAAATTACTAAACCTGATTATAACCCGAACCCATTTATGTCTGAGCCAAACTCATTTAACTTGAGTTGTGTCATGTTGGAATATCGTATCAGGTTAAAAATTCTACTTCTGAGGGTAACAATAAATAAAACTGCATGTTTAAGGTGTTCACTAGTCCCATTTTTTAGCTTTAATAATTAAGAAACCTGCTTTGTTTGACAAAGAGGGCACAGACTAATTTGTGAGATATCAGTTCATATATATACATCAATGAAGACATTTTAAAAACTTGCCGTATGTGTAATTGACAGGCCTGCGGCAGCGACGAGAATGCCCATCATTGTAGGAATTTTGAAAACTATTTAAAACCAATTCTTGCCTTTCTTTCTTTTTCAATGCCCTTTCCTCCTTCTGTTGAAGGTACAGCGCAAAATGCAAAAGCATGGATTTTATTAAGCAAATATTTCAACAGTCAATTATGATAAACTGAACTCAATCCTTGGACAGTTAACTGAACCCCCAAAATAGTACCTTACGAATTTTCTCAAGAGCGGGAATAGCATCAGTTTCAAGACATCTGGCAATAGAAACTTCAATTTTGTTTTCACTAGATGAGAACTTATCCTGTCAAGGCAATAGAAAGCAGAGGTCAATAGCAACTTCTCATTCCAAAATGATAAGAAATAATGGGCTTACCACAACTGCGTGAAATTCTTCAAGATTGGTTGCAAGAGTTTCCCATTTGAAACATGGAAGGCTCGGTATAGTTGAATATTTTTCCGCTTCGATGTTTGCCCAGGACTCAAGTTGGCTAACATCTTTATACAACCTATGACCAGTAACTGCACTCCCATCATACCTAACCCAAGTATCCTAAAAATAATCAGCATTCTTAATGAAATTGTTTGGCTAAGATTCAAAATACACTAAAAACTTACCAGTATATGGTTCCATTGTCATCTTCCCCGATCTTATCTTTCCGAAAACATGAAACAGCAATGCCGCCCTTAATTTCCCCATTGATATAGGACACGATGTCATCTTGCTGTGAGCAACAAAGTCAATGGCATTCACAAAATAATGGAAACTGAAAAGGATGAGTATGTATGTTACATCAGCACGAATTTCACAAAGGGCTTTCAGGATCCGCAATCGAGTTGTAGGATCGAGCTCCTTGTACACCGATACCTCCTGTCTGAACAATCAATGGTGTCATGATATGTCATTAAAAGTGGAGTAACATTTAAAATCAATAACATAAGCGAGCCCAGACAAAATATAACAATACCCCTTGGATGCAGTTAGCGGAACCTCTCCCTCAGCCACCTGAAACAACAAGGCATATGAGCATGCAACCTTGGGGCCGTTTAAGAGGGGAGGGGTGCATCGCCAGTCAGATTTCACAAAGGCCTACCCATGTCCACCACATCCCAATCTTCTTGCAGAGTACTGTCACCCATACATCAGAGGCATGAAGTGTTTTACATACTGGAGGTATTCCCTGTTAAAATATTTATGCCACGAAAGAAGAAAATGAGTAACATAATACAATCCATTCGTCCTGGAAAAATAGTAAATGAAGTACGTGTTTTCACCAAGAATATTTTGTCCTTCGCCCCCTAAACTTTTGGACAGAATAGAGACGATTGCATGATGAGCCTTGTGAGAATCAAAATACACGCAACAGGTCCAGATTTAAAAAAAAAAAAGCAAATTCAGGGATTGATGCCTAGATAACTTTGAAAAACAACAATACGTGAATGATGAATAAGTGGATAAAGAGAAACCTTCAGAAGCATGATGTGCAAGTGCGAAAGCGACTTGTCCGGTTTAATAAGGCCCGTTTCAATCTCTTCGGCAGAAATCTTTTGATCCATCCCTATAACTTGCCCAAAAACCTGTACATAAAACCACCGTATCCTTGGCCATTCAAGAACGATGTAAACAATAATTTAAAAAAAAATGCCCCTTTCGAGGAAAATTAACTAACAAGGGTGCAGAGCTTACATTTAAGAAATTTAGGACCGACGCCAATTCCCAACACTCTCGAAGCCGAACCCGAAACCGCTCAAGCTCCGAGTCCAACACGCCTTCACGCATCTCTTTTTTTACAGAAACGCTCTCATCTCCAGCGGAACCCGAAAATGTCATAGTTTTACAGATAGGATGTTACGAGATGTCCTGAACTGAAGAAGGATCGAATGCAATTGGCCGAGAAAGTGAAATTCTTTGGAAGGGAATTAAAAAAGGGAAGATTGAAAGGCGAAGAACAAGTGGGGGCTTTCCCGCTCTGATCTGCAAGTCCGTATAGTTTAATTTTCTAAGGTTTGTTTTAAAAATAGTTTTTTTTTTTAATTCTATGGATGGGTTGGTATGTTAAATAAATATTTCGAGATTTTAAGTATGTTCACAAATTTTTGAAGATGAAGAGATAAATAATGATACACCAAACATGGTTCCCATTGAGTTCCGCTCTATCTATATTTTGATAATTACTTCACTCTTTATTTATATTATATGATTTAATTATTTTATTTATGTGATTTGATTATTTATTTTATTTTTTACTATTTCTTGAATCTATATTACATGGTTAATCCCTTTTTATGTTGGAGTAACTTGTGTAAGTATAAGCAGTTCCTTACCTACTCAATGTTGAAGAATATAATGTTTTTGAAGCATTGAAATAATATATTACACATCAATAAAGTTATGATGTTTTGGCTAAGTGAACAAATTTATACTTATACATATGAGAAGAATGGAGAAATTATATTACATATTAACTTTCAGAAATCTGCCTAAATTTAAAATGTTACGAGGTTGAGGAAATATACTATGCATGTTTAGAAAGATTTGAAAATATGTTACCCATGGGTGAAATTTCTTACTGGAAATGTTTGGAATTTAGGTAAGTCTATGCATGGGTGAAATATCACACAGGACGAAAAAAACCTTACATCCTTGGATTTGACGAAGTATGCTACGCATCTTCTATTGAGTAATAATATACAATACATTGGATATTTTTGCAAAGTTTGAAAAATAACGAAGATTGAAAAACTTACGAATGGATATTAGATGTTTTATAAGGTCATAAATATTATGTACCAAATAAAGTTGAAGAAAACCTTACTTTTTACAGGTTTTGAGAAGCTAAGTCCGAAGATAGAGCTTTCACAAAGGACATGACCCATACGTTTTACGAAAGGAAGGGATTGATGATATTTTGTGAGCTCATCTAATGAAATTGCAGTGGAAGAAACCCACAAACAAGCTTGATCTTTCTTCAACAAATCAATATGCTATAAATACGAAGAACAAAAACTGAAGCACGACCGCATGCACCACCACTACTCGATGCTTGATGGAAATCGTTGAAGCTGCAAAACGATCTCGCCTCCACAAGTGATAAACCAACCTCAGATCATTGTTCATAATGAGAGGATCTCGAACCTCCCAATGGGGTGTTAGAGTATCCTTTCAAATGTGAATGACAATTCGGGTAAGAAGAGAGTTTCATACCTTTGGCTATGGGTTGCAAGCAATGGACAACATCCAACGAAGGGAACTCTTCCCCTTTAGAGACCATCCCCAGCGCTCTTCGTTTAATGAAGAGCAGCGATCGTATCGGGTGGCATCTCATGCATCCACACATTACTGTCTGTTGGTGTTATTCATTGAACACTTAATTGAATCTATATACCACTTTTAATAAACCAATCTCATGGATTTATTACTGATTAAACCATGCGGGAGAATAGATGCATGCATGCGCATCCCATACAAAATATATTGTTAAATCATATAGTACGATAAAGGCAGAATGTAGCATCATATGTTGTTATTATAATACAAGTGGATTGTGACATACAATATCCATCACATGAATACCATAGCCTACGACCCGTGTATATCATAAAGTACGATATACCCTTATTTTAAGTGAATATCCAACAATCTCTCACTTGCACTGAAACCCTCAAAGGGCTTTATGCAAAACTTCACAGCTTTTATGGTGGCCAATCTAGCCCGAAGGCCTTCGAGATTTTTTATTTATTTTTGGATAATTCCCCTTTTTATATGGGTTAAAAGACAACTCTTACATGATCCGTAGGCCCAGAGGCATAAGGCCCGGTACATGACCTAAAGGTCCAGCACATGACCCAAAGACCCAAAGACCCGACTACGATGGAACTGCCCTCCCCAGTATCTGCATCATTAAATGCACCTAGCTCCCCACCCCACATAACTGATTTACTAGCATTGCATCATGCAGAGTTGCATGGTGGCTAGTATCGATGATGATCGTCATACCCTCTCGTTCTCTAAATCTGGTTAACTCTGATCTGGTGGCTACCACTTGCTTTGAATCCTCTTATGGATACAATTCATTAAACTCTCTTCATTTTAGAACAAACACTTTTTTTGAGACCTAATCCTTATCCAAAGCATGAATACCAATGGGTACACGAAAATCAAGTACCTGGTCTTACTTGACATGGTTAAGTTAGGTTTGGGTATCGTTTACTTGGGTTTGGGTAGGGTCAGGGTTCTATGGCTACTACCCGATTAATAATCGAGCATAAATCGAGTTCTATGGCTACTACCTGATTAATAACCCGATAGAGTTTGATTTATATGGTTACTACCTGATTAATAACCGAGTAGGGTTCGAGTATCGGTGATAGGATACTTTAGCACATTTTTTAATTATTGTTTTTTTAATAGAGGTAGTGACGGTTGGCCGACAAAGCGTGGTTGCAGCGAGACACAACACGACGGAGGATGACATATTGTTTAGGAAGCATAGGGTGTGTGAAGGCTTACAAAGCTTTGCATGCCCCAAGCTTCTCAAAGAGCACTCTGCCCATTGTTGAAGTGTGCCTCTTCATTGTCATTGTCTGTCGCTGACCATCCATACTAAAAAAATAAACAAAAAAAGGGTTTGTCGGGTATTTAAAAAGGTTTTAAAAAATAAACTAAATAAATAAATGAGTTTGAGTATTTACACATGTGTTATTTAATTAATTAGATTATTGTTAGGATAATATATATACGGGCATGTACGGGTTCGAGTATGGTTCAGGTAGGGTAAAACTTAATCGAGTTCAAGGTCGTGAAGGTCTCAGATGCAGCGAAAGCACTTTGGTAGGCGATAAACCAAGAAGGCTTTGTTGATTCAATGGATCATTCACAGTATTGTACATGACATGAACGCTATGGCCAATTAAAATTTTTCCATCGAATATTGACATGGAGGAAAACCCGGAACCTAAAGAGGATCTTTGCACATTAAATTTACAATTAATTTATATTATAACAGAGTAAATGATTCCTCATATTATGATATTTATTCGATATGGATATTGTTGATAGTCTGAAACTCACTCCAGACTACCTTTGTTGCGTTGTAAGGATCCAAGTGTAGATATAAGGATCTGACCTTAAACATTACATAATTTAGTTAATTCAACTAGAATACACTTATTACATTCCCAAAGATCTATTCGGCTTAGAGTTTTAGAGAGTTATGTCATAACTCACACATGACAACCCGCAAATCATACAAAGTGGATACCACTAAAACAATATCCATTTTTTTCATAATACAACAGATTTTAATATAATATGAATTCTTCTCATGAAAAATCTTCACAACATTCAACTTGACTTCTTTTCTCTTATCCATCCTTAAAACCTCGTGAAAAACATTATAAAACTTGGGATGAGTATAGAAAGCTCAGTAAGGGACATAAGAAGGAAGAGAGAAACCATCAGTCCATGAATACTTATAAACATATGATATCATTTCCAAAAAAACATACTTCTCACCTATAAAATATCATATAGTTACTTTGTGAAAACATGAGTTTTCCATAAAACATGGAAAACATAAATAAAACCAAACAGGCAACCTGGGTCAATACTTAAGATTGTAACCCTCGTGGCTAATATATGACTTGTAACCCTCGAATCTACCTTACAATTTAACCCCCACTACTACCTTATGATGTAACCCTCACGGCTACCTTGTGGTATAACCATCACAGTTACGCTTGGAGTAACCATACGGTCGACCTCCAACATAAACATACCCAATTCATTAGAGGGAGATATAGTCCCACCCTTCATCATAAACAATGCCCAAGAATCAAAACATAATCATAAAATATGAATACTTTCATCACAAAAACATTCCTTTTGAATTTTGTAAAAATATAAATTTTAAAGAGGATTTTTAAAGAAAAGTCTCTTACCTCAGGTTTGTCTTACTTCAAACGTGTTCAAACCTCCTGTATAATGGTTTAAATAGTGTTATTAATATATTAAAGAACCATATTAATATTTATAATTACTTATATGATCTTCTTATAACATATTTCTACCCATTTATTAATAATATTTTGTTATTTTCATTGATTCGGGTGTTAATTGCCTAGTTTTCTCAAGTATGTTTTGACTTGTTATTTGTTGTTCCTATTACATAGATCATGATTCCATCATCTCCAGAATGTAAAACATGATGTAATTATCATATATATTTAGTATATATGTGCTTATAATAATCAATAGTATTTGAAGATAAGAAATGAAGTGCTCCGTTCATGGAGACGGTAAGTCGTACGTACGCATGAATGCTACTTCCATTTCTTTTTCATATTAAAAGAATGAAAAGTAAATAATGAATATGTATATTATAATTCCACTATCATATCTATGTCATATATGTTACACGGTCTTATTAAAATCATCCTTAATATGTTCCATGTATAGCGTGGACAAATCACATTGCTTTAAGGATGCGGTAGTCCACACTTCCACAAACGATGTTATCATATTTACATAAAATGGAAAGTATAAAGGCATGTGTTATAAAAGAATTAAAGAAGCATAATGGCATAATAAATATCATATATATCATATATAAATATCGTGTCCATCATAATGCCCACCATGAGAGGCGGTAAAGGAAGAACAAGCAATCATTGTTTTGTGAGGCGATAGTTCGTCGTACACATAAACGGTAAGTTCGTTACCCAATAGATGGAAGTGTGTGTAAGTGTAGGTCAAACCCTTAGTATAAAAACATATCAGTATATTGAGGATACTTATGTTATTATATAAGAAAGATATATGAAGAATTTAAGGAGTGGGGAATGAAACTAAAATAAAAGAACTTAAGGAAGAATGTTACCTCTTATTTGGGTAACCCCTTTTGGTTTGCACCAAATGGCTTCCTTGGATTGCTTTCTGTCCAAGGGGAGGATTATAGGATGAGGGGGGGGGGATGTTGAATATCTATTTTATAATATCTTGGTCAATCCAAAAATGGCTTGAGATGCACGAGGAAGAGGTGGTGAGGGTGATATTTATAGTGGGGGAGAGGAGTATTTTTAGAATATTTTATTCATTTGTTTATTATTTTGGCTCAAGAATATGAATAATTCGAGAATTATCACTAAATATATTAAAATAATGAAGGTAATTTCAATATTATGGTGATTAAATTTGTGAAAACTCAAGGAATAATGTATTTAACTTATAACGTATATCCACGATAAATTATCGTATTTCACTATTAATAAAAAATTAAAGTATTTTAGAAAAATCCCAAAAAATCACTCCAACCATTTTTCGTTGTGTAGAATTCAAAAATGAACTCCATTTTATGAAAATATTTTTCTAAATATGATAAATTTAATTTTTAATTAAAATCATTTTTATTCAAAAAATACCAATTTTAAAACTATAACTGATTTTATAACACTTTGACAAATTAATTAAGGTCTCATAAAATTATCTTATAACAATAAGACAATAAAATATTAATTTATGAATCTATTTTATGAAAATAATTTTTCTTTTAAATCATTAAATTAATTATGAAATTGTAAATAAAAATTTATGTTTCACAAAAATACCAACACTTAATTTATCATTTTCAAAATATTTATTTACTTCTTCCATGATATAAATATATCATATTTTAACTTATAAGATACATAGATTTTATTTATACTTTAATAGGTGATGTTATTATTCCACTAGCCAGATTACTATTTCTAATGGTCATGTTACTATTCCTAAGGTCAAGTTAATATTCCATCAGTAAGAATTCCTTAATTTCTATAAATGTCACTTATTTCATTACACATTTATAATGAATTTAACTATTTAATTTCATAATGAAAATTTATTTTATAAGTACCCGGGTTGTTACATTCTTCCCACCTTCTAGAAATTGCATCCTCACAATTCTTATTTACTTTTTAAACGAGTGAGGATACCTTTCCCTCATAACATTTTCAGATTTTCATGTTGCTTCTTCAACTATATGGGTTCACCATAAAACCTTAACCAGATGAATTACCTTATTCCTCAATACTTGATCTCTGTGATCAAGAATCTGAATAGGTTTCTCTTCATAAGAAAGGTTTTCTTCCAGTTGGACTACTTCTGGGCTCAAAACATGAGATGAATTTGGCACATACTTTCTTAACATAAAAACATGAAAAACATTGTGTACCTAAGATAAACTTAGAGGCAAATCTTGATAGTAGAAAACTGGTCCAACTTTCTCCAGGATTTCATAAGGTCCAATGAACTGTGGACTTAACTTTCTTTTCTTACCAAAATTCATAAAACTTTTCTAAGGTGAGATTCTAAGAAAAACATAATCACCTACCTCAAATGAAAAGTCTTTCCTCCTATTATCTGCATAACTTTTATTCCTGCTCTGAGTTTTCCTCATGTGTTGTTGGATCATCTTCACTTTCTCATCCACTTCGTCTTATAATTCTTATCTCATCAACTTCATTTCCCCGACTTCATCCTAAAATACTGGAGTTCAGTACTAATTTTCATATAATGCCTCAAAAGGTGTCATCTGTATACTGAAATTACTACCATAAAACCAGGTTTCCGTAGCGCCACCCTTTAACATTGCTATTAAAGGGGACCCCTCTATCAGTGCTTTTTTTAGTAATGTTGATAAAGGGGGGATTTATCAGCGTTTTTTTCCTAGCGCTGATAAAGTGTATATTTAAAAATATATATATTTTATAAAAATAATATATTGATATATAAGTATATTTATATTGATATAAATATAATAAATATGTTTTAACTATGTTTTAGATCGATTTGATATATGGTAGACGCAAAACGGACACTCGAAGTAGAAGTTATGACCGTTTGGAGGGATTAAAGACCTTTTAGTGCCTTGAAGAATATGAAAAGGTGTTCTAATGGTCACCATATTGTAGGTTTATTCGAAATCTTCGATTTGATATGCGGTAGAGGAAAAACGGACACCCAGAGCAGAAGTTATGGCAAAACGGACACCCGGAGCAGAACTTATGACCGTTGGGAGTAATTATGGGACTTTTTTGGTCTTTAAGAACACGAGAAGGGGTTAAAATAGTCACCAGAGTGTATATATTTTATCAAGATTCGATTTGATATGTGGTAGAGTGAAAACAGACACCCGGAGCAGAAGTTATGATTGTTTGAAATTGAGCAACCCTCCCAGCGCCTAAAAACCTAAGAAACTCGTAACTCACTAAAATAGCCATAACTTCTGCTCCGGGTGTCCATTTGAGCACCGCGACCAGTCAAATCAAATATAGTGAGACGAGTGAGGACCATGTTCAATAAAAACTATTATAAGTTCAAAGAAATGGAAGATATATCAGTTATACCACTAAAAAAACTCTAATTTCAAATGACCATAACTTTCGCTCTGAGTGTCCGTTTGGGATCTACCACATATCAAATCGAAGGAAGTGAAGAGATATACACATAAGGATGACTTGTAAAAAATTATAATTATGTATCAGACCCTAAAATCTCAAAAAACCATCAGAAGGCCTCAAAAACTCTGTTTCTGTGTCCGGTGCCCTGTCAAATTTTTCTTAAAACTGTAATAACTCTCGATCCATGTGTCTGTTTGGCCTCCAATACCTTTTATATTGTAGTTTGTTCCATGATATTTGGTTTTATTAGTCACAAATATGAAATGGACATCCAGATCATAAGTTATTCCTGTTGTACCTCTCGTACCCCTCGTGGTTTAATTTTCATGATCACAATCACTCTCTTATTTATCTAATCTTGTTTTAAGTGTTTTTGTTGATAGGCAAAAGGTTGCCAAGGAATTGGGCCAAGAAGGACCCAAAGTGGACTGATTTTCAGTCCACCGGCCAACCGGTGGATGACCACCGGCCAGCCGATGGAGCCTGGACAGAAGGCATCCTTCTGTCCAGACCACCGGCCAACCGGTGTCCCACCACCGGCCAGCCGGTGGAACCCAGACAGAATAGTGTCAGCTACTGCCTCAGCACCGGCCAACCGGTGGCCTCCTCACCGGCCAGCCGGTGGTGCCTGAGCCCGAAGGCCTCTCCTTTTTCAAAGCACCGGCCAACCGGTGGCCTAGCACCGGTCAGCCGGTGGAGCCAGTCAAACTAGCCGTTGGGCTTTGACCAGGCTTGTCCACTTGACTCCCAACAGCTTCGAAGGCCTCTCCAACGGCTCCGAAGACCCCCAAAGGTCATTTGAGGGTTCCCCCTCTATAAATAAAGGACTAGGAAGCCCTGGAAACACACGGAAGCCCATGGGAACATTTTTCATCATTTTGGAAAACCTCCGGCGGATTCCTCCAAGGAACCTCAATTGCTCCAACCCACTTCCACATCCAAGGAGCACCACCATAGAAGCTTGGGAGCGCTCTTCATCAACTCCAATCAATCCATTGGCGCCCAAGACTTCTCCACATTACGGTTTTTATTGTTTTATTTATTTTGAGCATCAATTTGGGTTTGTGCCTACAAACCCCTCTTTCTCTCATCTTCCTTCTATTTGGGTTTTCACACCACCTTAAAGGTGTGAAGAGGTTAGTCAAGCCTTCCCTTTAAAAGACTTGAGTCATAGGTGAGCTAGTCCTTCACCTGTAAGAAGGCTAGTGGGTTCTTGCTCAACCATTAAAAGCAAGCTGTAATAGGTTCTAGACTACCTGAAAAATCTAGTGGGTTTCTTGCTAAAACCATTAAAAAGCAAGCGGTAGTAAATCTCTCAACGGTTGAGTTGGGAGCGGAGACGTAGGCTTTGGTTTAAGCCGAACTCCGTTATCAATTTTGTGTCTTGCCTATTTTATTTCCACTGCACTTTTAACTTTGATTTTAAATTGTTAATTATTTTTTAAAAGGCAATTCACCCCCCTCTTGCCATCACTTTTCTCCGCCCAACAATTCCTGTTTCAGTGACTCTGCAGTTTGTTAGGTTTTTCAAGCCCCCATTTCTAGCACTTTTTTCATGTCTGATGTTTTTTCAAATAGCTGTAACTTATGATCTTCCTGTACGTTCGGCCTCTGCCACCTATCATATCAAAGCTCATTTGATGATCTTAGATTTTACTGGTCATGGATCTGGAACGGACTCTCGGATCATAAGTTTTCTTCATTACCTTGAGTTTAGGGTTTATTTGACTTTCTGAATGTATTTACGGGTTTTGAGGGTTTCTCCATTTTTTACCTATTTTTTAGGTTTTCAGGGCTTGTTATCGTTTTTCATAATGTACTATTATTTATAATCAAATATATAACAATATATACATGTTTTTTTATATATTCACACATAAAAATTTAATTTTATAAATAAATAATTAAACATATTTACATATAAATTATATTTCTCAATATATAAGTCTTATCTAAATAAAAAACTAATATCCATTTTATTTAAAATACAAATATATGAATATTTATATACCTATATAATGAGTACGTGTATATATATATATATGTGTGTGTGTGTGCGTCTGTATTGACAAACTAATATATATTATCTATATATTCTAAACATATGTATATACATATTAATATATAATATTTGTAAATATATATAAATATGTATAATTATACTTACAGATACATATATAATATATATATGTGTATGTGTGTGTGTTGTATATATGTATTTATCTATTTATAAACACACACAAAAAAGAATATTTTATAAATGTATTTAAAACTGATCTTATAAATATATATTAATATACGAATAAATGTATTAATATATAAATATAACTATATATATATTAATATACGTATATATATATATATATGAATATAACTAAATATATATATTAATATAAATATATATATGTTAATATAAATATATATTAATATATGAGTAAATATAAATAAATATATATAAATAAATAGATAAATATATTATTAAATGAAGAGAAAAACAATATGGTGGAGTGGTAAAGGTTTAGGCACGCAGGCAAGAGGTTTTGGGTTTGAATCCAGGGGGAGGCAGGGTGCGCGCGGGTGGAAATGGGGCTAAGTGCTGTTAAAGGTTGGGGGCACTGTTAAAGGCTGGGGGGTACATGCTGGGGTGGGGGGGGTGCTGTTAAAGGGGGCTTCACGCGCTGTTGAATCCCCTCCCTGAATTGTAGAAATATTTTTACATTTTTTTTACATTTTTTAACTTTTATTAGTGCTTTTAAAAAAACACTGATAAAAGAACCATTTATCAGTACTTTTTTTTAGCGTTGATAAAAGGGACCCCCTTTTATCAGCGCATTGATTAACAATGCTTGTTTTAGCACTGTAAATGGACTTTCCTAGCACTAATAAATTCCATATTTGCAGCAGTGAATGAAAAATGTTATTATAAGAAAACTCTACTAAAGAAATGTACTAATCCAAAATTCCCTGGTAGTCTATTGAACAAGCACGCAACATGTCTTCCAAATTCTGAATTGTTCACTCAGTTTGTCCATCAGATTGGGGATGAAAGGTTGTGATGAAATTTAATTCAGTTCCCAAAAACTTTTGAAGGCCTTTCCAAAAGTTGAAAGTGAACCTAAGATCATGGTCAGAAACAATAGAGAGTAACTCCATGTTACCTAAAAATCTCTTTAAGGCATAACCAAGAAAGCTGATCCAAAGACACAATATCTCAAATAGTAAGAAAATGTGTAAATTTAGTCATTCAGTCAACAATAACCTAAATCACATTGTTACCTCGAGGAGTCTTTGGTAGTCCCGTCACAAAAATCCATGGATATATTTTCCTATTTCTATTATAGCACTGAAAATGGATGAATCATCCCCTTTGGTAGCTGTCGCTCTGTTTTAACCTGTTGACAAGTCAAAAATTTCATTATAAAATTAACAATATCTCTTTTCATTCTATCCCACCGATAATACTCCTGAAGGTCTCTATACATCTTATTACTCCCAAGATGAACTAAAAACAGAGAACTAAGAGCTTCACTTAACAATTATTTTTTCAGTTAGGAATCACAAGGAACACATAATCTCTTTCCAAATCTCAAAACAAAATCTTCATCAATGTTAAATTCTAGTAACTTACCCTTTTTAACCAATTCTACATTTTTCTATAACTCACAATCTTCCTTCTATGCTTGGTTAATTCTATCTAAGAGATACAACTACACTGACACCTAGAACAAAATGGAGGAATTTCCTGCACCAACAACTTCCAAGACAAAATTCATCAAATCATTAATCAAGGGGTCATGTTTCAAACATAACATGGTTAATAATGCATGATGTTTCCGACTTAAGGCATCCACCACTTTGTTTGCTTTTCCAGGATGGTAATTGATTGTGAAATCAGAATCTTTTATCAGTTCTAGACATCTTATCTGCCTCATGTTCAATTACTTCTGAGTAAATATATACTTAAAACTTTTATGGTGAGTATATATTTCACATTTGGCTCCATGTAAATGTTGTCTCCATATTTTTAAAGTGAAACCCATAACTGTGAATTCCAAATCATGCATGGGATAATCTAACTCATGAGGTTTCAGTTGTCTTGAATCATAAACAATTACCCGATCATTCTGCATCAGAACACATCCAAGTCCCTTCAATGAAGTATCACTATAGATGAAAAAATACCTATTTCTAGAAGACATAGCAAAAACTGGAGCATACACCAATATCCTCTTCAGTTTCTGAAAACAAATATCAAATTATTCTATCCAAACAAATTTAACCCCTTTTCATGTTAACTTAGTTAGCATACTAGATAACCATGCAAAGTTTTTAACAAACCGCCAGTAATAACCTGCTAATCCAAGAAAAATATGAATCTCTATAACATTTATAGGTCTTGAACATTCATCAACCACTTGTGTTTTGGTGAGATTAACTATTATGCCATTTTTATTTACAATATTCCCAAGAAAAGAAATATGTTGCAACTAAAAATCACATTTGATAAATTTTCCATATAACTTATTTTCTTTGAGAGTTTGCAATACAATACTTAAATGTTTTTCATTAACCTCATAACTTTTTTGAAAAGACCAAAATATCATCAATAAAAACAATAACAAACTTATCTAAATATTCTCAAAAAATTATATTCATAAGATCCATAAATACAACAAGAACATTTGTAAAACCAAAGGGTATAACAAAAAACTCATAGTGCCCATATCTAGTATAAAATGCTATTTTTGGAATGTCATCCTCCTTCACCTTCAACTGATGGTACCCAAATCTCAAGCCAATCTTGGAAAAATACTGAGCTCCCTGGACCTGATCAAACAAGTCATCGATATGAGGCAATTTATATTTATTATTAACAATAATGTTATTCAAAGCTCTATAATCAATGAAAAGTATCATGGAACCATATTTCTTTTTAATGAACAAAACATGATCAACCTATGGTAAAGTTCTAGGATGAATGAAACATTTCAAGCAACTCCTGCAATTTTTTTTTCAACTCTAGAAGTTCCACTCGATCCATTCAATAAAGGGGGTTTGAGATTGGCTTAACATTAAGAAATAAGTCAATAGTAAATTCAAATTCCAAATCATGTATTACACCAGACAAATCAGCAGGAAAAACATCTAGGTATTCATTTACGACTGACACATCATTAATCTGAATAGTTCCCTTGTTTTCAACAATGTGTTAAAGATAACTTTCATTTCCATCTTTTAATAGTTTCTCAGCTTCTTGATATATTATCAATGTTATGGGTTGATTCTTGCATACAAACTGAAAATATTTCTGAAAAATAACTTCTTTGGATCTACAATCAATCTTAGAATGGTAAACAGATAGTCAATCCATACACATAATAACATAAAACTCTACTAAGGGTAAAACAACAAGATTTTTAGGTAATTTATTTACACATACAACAATAAGAAGATTCTTATAATACCTTTTTGAATTAATATTTCCCATGGTATTTTTACCATCAGTTCTGATTTCATTTCTTGAGATGAAATTTCCAATTTATGAGAAAATTAATCAGAAATAAAGGAATGTGTAGACCCTGTATCAAACCAGACATTATAAAATTATGAGTAAACAAAAAAAATACCTAATGCCACTTCATTAGATGGACCAAAATCTACTGACGTAGTCCTAAAGGATTTCACTGCATCTTTTTGCTTATAATCTGGATACTTTACATTATTCATATCTTTCTTTGGGTTGATATTTGCATAATGAACCATCTCACCACATTTAAAACACATTATAGTTTGCTTATAATAATTAAACTTAAGATCATTTTCATTAAAAAATTGGGTCATATGTTCAAACTTACCACATCAAAAACACTTCCCAGATTCATTAAGGCATTCCCCAAGGTGCTTTTAACCACATTTATCACAAATTAGAAACTTGAACTTCTTACCTTCAGATTTCTTTGATTGATTATTACCCATTGCTTTCCATCTAGAACTTTTCTTCTGATTATTTTCAAAGTGCACGTGATCATCAGAAAACTCCATTTCTACCCTCTCAACACATCAGAAAAGTTTCTCATAACTTTTGCATTCATGGGAGGCCAAAACCCTTCGGTATCTTGGCTTCAATCCTGAGTAAAAATGATTTATTTTACTATCAAGAACCCAAATAAGATTTGGAGCATACCTTGCCAATCGAGTAAAGTTTGTTTCATACACAACCATTAAATCTTACTACTTTTGTTTCAATTTAAGGAATTGATTTTAAATATTAAGTTAAACCACCTTAGGAAAACATTTTTCAAGGAAAATATTCTTAAATTCATCCCATTACAAGGCATCAATTTGATCATTATCCATGATATTATTGACCATTGACCACCACTAGTTAGGTTCACATTCAAAACGATAAATGGAAAGACTAACCATTTAATTATATAAACAACCCATGACATTGAATATATTTTAAATGTATTTAATCCACCCTTAATCCTACAATGGGTCAGAATATCCACTTAAAGCAGTAGGGTGTTACCTCATAAAATGTTTCACTATCATCATGTTCCTTTATGGTAGCTATATCTATTCTCTTGCATGGATTCTGATGCCATTTATAGCCTACGTCAATGGAGGAATTACCATAAAAAACTAATTAGTTCCAATTACCAACATTCTAGGTTGTGGATTCCGAAAGATATAATCCTCCCAGTGCCTTCCCACTTCAGCTTCCCTGTTTCTTTTATGGAAAACCATTCTGAACAGACATATCTTAGATGAATCAACATAATAATCATTAAATGCTATATCATTTCAACTCAACCATAAGGTAAAAAAGAATTTATGGTATTCTATTAACACAATCCTAACCCCTAAAGCTGTCTAAACCATGCTCTGATACCAACTATAAGTACCTGACCTTAAACATTACATAATCTAGTTAATTCAACTAGATTACACTTATTACATTCCCAAAGATATTTTCGGCTTAGAGTTTTAGAGAATTAGGTCATAACTCATACATGCAACCCAAAATCATACAAAGAGGATACTACTAAAATAATATCCATTTTTTATAATACAAATGTTTTTAATATAACATGAAATCTTCTCATGAAAAATCTTTACAACATTCAACTCGACTTATTTTCTCTTATCCATCCTTAAAACCCTGTGAAAAACATTTTAAAACATAAGATGAGAGAAAAAAGGTCATTAAGGGACATAAAAAGAAAGAGATAAACCGTTAGTCCATGAATACTTATAAACATATGAAATCATTTCCACAAATTCATACTTCTCACCCATAAAATATTATATAGTTACTTTGTGAAAACATGAGATTTCCATAAAACATAGAAAACATAAATAAAACCAAATAGGTGACTTGGGGAATTACTTAAAAATGCAACCCTAAAAATGAACATGTGATTTGTAACCCTCATGTATACCTAAAAATGTAACCCTCTTGGCTACCTTATGATGTAACCCTCATGACTACCTTACAGTGTAACCATCACAGTTACACTTGGAGTAACCATACCATCGACCTCCAACATAAACATACCCAATGCATTGGAGGGAGATATAGTCCTAGAATTTATCATAAAAAATTACCAAGAACAAAAACATAATCATAAAACATGAATAATTGCATCACAAAAACATTCTTTTTTAATTTTGTAAAAAAAGAAATTTAAAAGAGGATTTTTAAAGAAAAGTCCCTTACCTCGGGTTTGTTTTACCTCAAACGTGTTAAAACCTCCTGTATAATAGTTTAAATAGTGTAATTATTATATTAAAGAACCATATTAGTATTTATAATTACTTATATGATCTTATTATAACATCTTTCCATGTATTTATTAATAATATTTTGTTATTTTCATTGTTTCAGGTGTTAATTGCCTAGTTTTCTCAAGTATGTTTTGACTTGTTATTTATTGTTCCTATTATATAGATCATGATTTCATAATATCCAGAATATAAAACATGATTTAATTATCATATATATCCATTATATATGTATTTATAATAATCCATAGTATTTGAAGATAAGAAATGAAGTGCACTGTTTATGGAGATGGTAGGTCGTATGTACGCATGAACGTTACTTCCATTTCTTTATCATAATAAAAAAATGAAAATTAAATGATGATATGCATATTGTAATTCCAGTATCATATCTATGTCATATATGTTATATATTATTATTAAAATAATCCTTAATATGTTCTATGTATAATGTGAATAGATCACATCGCTTTAAGGAGGTGATAGTCCACACTTCCACAAACGATGTTATCGTATTTACACAAAATGGAAATTATAAAGGTATATGCAATAAAAGAATTAAAGAAGCATAATTAAATAATAAATATAATATATATCATATATAAACATTTTTTTCCTCATAATTCTCACCATGAGAGGTGGTAAAGGAAGAATGAACAATCATCATTTCGTGAGGCGATAGTTCGCCGTACACATAAATGATAAGTTCGTTACCCATTAGATAGAAGTGTGTATAAGTTTAGGTAGAAAATTTAGTATAAAAAGATCTAATTATATTTAGGATAATAATGTTATTATATAATAAAGATATAGGAATAATTTAAGGAGTGGGAAATGAAAATAAAATAAAAGAACTTAAGGAAGAATGTTACCTCTTATTTGGGTAACTCCTTTTGGTTTGCACCAAATGACTTCCTTGGATTGAGTTCTACCCAAGGGGAGGATTCTAGGATTATAGGAGGGATGTTGAGGAGTTATTTGGGTAGATATTTGTTGATCCAAAGTGTCTTGAGATGTGTGAGGAAGAGGTGGTGTGGGGTGGTATTTATAATGGAGGAGAGGAGTCTTTTTTGAATATTTTATTCACTTGTTTATTATTTTGGATCAAGACTATGAATAGTTTGAGTATTATCACTAATTATATTAAAATAATTACGGGAAGTTCAAGATTATGGTTATTACATTAGAGATGAATCAAGTAATAATATATTTAACTTATAATGTATATATACTGTAAATTACCATATTTCACTATTCATAAAAAATTCAAGTATTTTAGAAAAATCCAAAAAATTCATCCCAACTATTTTTTGAAGTGTAGAATTCAAAAGTGAACTAAATTTTATGAAAATAATTTTCTAAATATGAGAAAATTAATTTTTAATTAAAATCATTTTTATTCAAAAAATACCAATTTTAAAACTATAACTGTTTTTATAACACTTTGAAAAATTAATTAAGGTCTCATAAAATTATCTTATAATCATACGATAATAAAATATTAATTTATGAATCTATTTTATGAAAATAATTTTTATTTTAAATCATTAAATTAATTATAAAATTGTAAATAATAATTTATGTTTCACAAAAATATGAACACTTAATTTATTATTTTTAAAAATTTTATTTACTTATTTAATAATATAAATATATCGTATTTTTAGTTATAAGATACATAAATTTATCTATACTTTAATAGGTGATTTTAACATTATACCGAACATATTACTATTCCTAATAGTCATGTTACTATTCCTAAGGTCAAGTTACTATTCCATCAGTAAGATTTCCTTAATTTCTATAAATACCACTTATTTCATTACACATTTATAATGAATTTAACTATTTAATTTCAGAATGACAACAAATTAATTTATAAGTACCTAGGTTGTTAAATTCTCCCTACCTTTTGGAAATTACATCCTCATAATTCTTATTTAATTTTTAAACAAGTGAGGATACCTTTCCCTCATAGCATTTTTATATTCCCACATTGCTTCTTCAACCATGTGGTTTCTCCACAAAACCTTAACTTGGTGAATCACCTTATTACGCGATACTTTCTCTATGTGATCAAGATCTAATTAGGTTTCTCTTTATAAGAAATGTTATCTTTCAGCTAGACTAATTCTGGGCTCAAAACATGAGATGAATCTGGTACATACTTTCTTACCATTGAAACATGAAAAACATTGTGTAACTGAGATTAAATTGGAGGTAAAGAAAGTTGGTAGGAAACTGGTCCAACTTTCTCTAGGATTTTATAAGGTCAAATGAATTGTGTAATTAACTTTTCTTTCTTACCAAAACACTTAACACTTTTCCAAGGTGATATTATAAGAAAACATGATCACTTACCTTGAAAGAAAAACATTTCCTTCTGTTATCTGCATAAATTTTCTGCCTGCTCTGAGTTGTCTTCATGTTTTTTTGTATCATCTTTACTTTCTCAGCCACTTTCTATTCTAATTTTGGTCTCATCAACTTCCTTTTCACAACTTCATCCCAAAATTCTGGAGTCCGACACCATTTTCTATACAATGCCTCAAAAGGTGCCATTTGTATATTGGAATGAAAACTATTATGATAATAAAACTTTACTGAAGAAATATATTGATCCCAAATTACATGGTAGTTCATTGAATAAGCACGCAACATGTCTTCCAATGTCTGAATTGTTTCACTCGGTTTGTCCATTAGATTGAGAATGAAAGGATGTGTTGAAATTTAATTTAGTTCCCAACAACTTCTGAAGGCCTTTCCAAAAGTTAGAACTGAACTTGAGATCATAGTTAGATACAATAGAGATAGGAACTCTATGTAACCTAACAATCACTTTGAGGTACAATCGACAAAGATGATCCAAAGACATAGTATCTCGAATAAGAAGGAAATGTAAAGATTTATTCAATTGGTCAAAAATAACCCAAATTGAATTGTTACCTTGAGGAGTCTTTGGTAGTACCACCAAAAAATTCATGGACATATTTTCCCATTTCCATTTTAGAACTGGAAAAGGCTGAAGCATACCCTTTGATAGTTGTCTCTTTGTTTTAACCTATTGACAAGTCAAACATTTCATTGTAAAATTAAAAATATCTCTTTTCATTCCATCTCACCAGTAATACTTATGAAGGTATCTATATATCTTAGTGCTGCCAGGATGAACTTAAAACAAAGAACCATGAGCTTCACTTAAAAATTATTTCTTCAGTTAGGAATCCCACGAAACACATAATCTCTTCCCAAATCTTAAAACACAATCTTTATCAATGTTAAATTCTAGAAATTTACCCTTTTTAACCAATTATACATTTTTCTATAACTTGCGATCTTCATTATACACTTGTTTAATTCTATCTGAGAGAGATGACTACACTAACACCTGAAACAAAATAGAGTAATTTCCTACACCAACAACTTCCAAGACAAAATTTATCAAATCATTAATCAAGGGGTCATGTTACAATCATAACATGGTTAATAATGCATGATGTTTTCAACTCAAGGCATCAACCACTTTGTTTACTTTTCCAGGATGGTAATTGATCATGAAATCATAATATTTTATCAGTTCTAGCCATCTTCTTTGCTTCATGTTCAATTACTTCTAAGTAAATATATACTTCAAACTTTTATGGTCAATATATATTTCACATTTGGATCCATATAAATGATATCTCTAGATTTTTAAAGAGAAAATCAAAACTGTTAATTTCAAATCATGCATGGGATAATTTAACTCATAAGGTTTTAGTTGTCTTGAATCATAAGCAATTACTTGATCATTCACTACCACACAAATAGTTTTTCACAGCGCCCCCCCTTTATCAGCACTTATTTAGTAGCGCTGATAAAGGGTCGACTTCAAAAAAAAAATTAAAAAATATATTAATATATTAATATATAAATATAGTTATATTGATATAAATATAATATATAATTTTTAAATATATTTTATATAAGTATAAATGTACATTTACACTTAATATACTTAATATATAAGATTTTTAGTGAAAATGGCTTCTTAAAAAATTTAAAAAAATATTTTTAATTAATAATTTGCTAATTATTATGGAGTAATGGTCATTTAATAACAATTTGAAGACTAAAAAAATTAAAAAAAGATCCAAATATGTTGAAAACGCAACTCAAACTTCAAACGACCATAACTTTTGATTCGGGTGTCCGTTTGAGCTCCACCACATATCAAATCGAAGCCTGCGACGAGATATACATCACTGTGACCAGTGGGGTTGTGGTAAAGGGTTTTTTGGGGCCAAAAGAGGCCCAAAAGTCCTCCAAAACTGAGTTTTTAGTCGGGGTACCCCGATTTTTTAACATTTTGTGGATTTTTAGCCTCATTTAAGGGGGTATTATTGACTTTTTTTGGTAGGGACTGAATTTATTCCAAGGTATTACATTCATATTGATATTATGTCTTTGAAATTTCATCATTTTTTATAATGCACTACTATTTATAATCAAATATATAACTATATGTACACATTTTTTATATATTCACACCTAAAAATTTAATTATAAATATAAATAATAAAATATATTTACATATAAAATATATTAGCTTTATCTAAATAATAACTAACATCCATTTTATTTAAAATACAAATATATGAATATTTATATACCTATATATTAATCTAACTATATATATATATATATTAATCTAATAACTATATATATTAATATAACTACATATATATATATATATATTTGTATTACTATAAATATATATATTAATATCACTATAAATATATATATTAATATCACTATAAATATATATATTAATATCACTATATATATATTAATATAACTATATATATATATATTAATATAACTATATATGTGTTAATATAACTATATATATGTTAATATAACTATATATATATATATTAATATAAATATATATTACTATATGAATAAATATAACTAAATAAATAAATATATATATATATATATAGATATATATTAATGTAACTATATATATATATTAATATAATTATATATATATTAATATAACTATATATATATATATATATTAAAATATAACTATATATATATATTAAAATATAACTATATATATATATATATATTAATATAAATATATATTACTATACGAATAAATATAACTAAATATATAAATATATATATATATAGAGATATCATGAGTTGGAAGACAAATCAAAATAGAGTAGTGGTAAAGGCTTAGGCGTGCAGGGGGGAAGTCTTGAGTTCAAATCCTGGTGGAGGCAGGGGCACGCACGCATGGGAGAATATGGGAGCAAGCGCTATTAAAGGGTGAAGGGGGTGTGTGGGGCACTGTACAGAGGCAGAAAAGTGCTGTAAAAGGGGGGGGGGGCTCAAGAGCTATAAAATCCCCCCCGATTGGCAGTATTTTTTTAATTTTTTTTAATTTTTTTTAAATTTTTAATTTTTTTTTTAATTTTTTTAATTTTTTTTACCTTTTATCAACGCTTTTCGGAGCTCTGATAAAGGAGACCCCCCCTTTATCTTTGCCGGATTTATCAGTGCTTTTTCTAGCGCTGATAAAGGCCATTTTTAGCGCTGATAAAATCCGTATTTGTAGTAGTGATTCTGCATCAAAACACATCCAAGTCCTTTTAATTAAGCATCATTGTAGATGAAAAAATCACCATTTTTAGAAGGAAGATCCAAAACTATAGGATTTACCAATCTCCTATTCAGTTCCTAAAAACAAACATCACATTCTTCTGTCCAAACAAATTTAACCCCTTTTTGTGTTAACTTAGTTAGTGGGCTAGATAACCATGACAAGTTTTTAACACACCGTTAGTAATATCATGTTAATCCAATAAAACAATGAATCTCTGTAACATTTGTAGGTCTTTTCCATTCTTCAACCACTTTTATTTTGGTGAGATCAACTGTACTTATGCTATCTTTATTTACAATATACCCAAGAAAAGAAATCTGTTGCAATCAAAAATCACATTTTCTAAATTTCCCATATAACTTCTTTTCTTTGAGAGTTTTCAATACAATCCTTAAATGTTTTTCATGAACCTCATAACCTTTTTAAAAGGATAAAATATTATTAATAAAAATAAAAAAAAACTTATCCAAATTTTCATGAAAAATTCTATTCATAATATCCATAAATACAACAAGAGAATTTTTTAAACCAAAGGGCATAAAAACAAACTCATAGTGCCCATATCTAGTTCAAAATGTTGTTTTTAGAATTTCATCCTCCTTCACCTTCAGCTGATGGAACCTGGATCTCAAGTCAATCTTGAAAAAATATTGAGCTCCCTAGAATTGATCAAACAAGTCATCGATATGAGGTAATGTATACTTATTCTTAACAGTAATGTTATTCAAAGATCTATAATTAATAAAAAGTCTCATGGAACCATCTTTCTTTTCAATGAACAAAACAAGAGCATCCCATGGTGAAGTGTTAGGACGAATGAAACCTTTATCAAACAACTCATGAAACTACTTTTTTTAATTTTAGAAGTTCCACTCGATCCATTTGATAAGGGGATTTTGAGATTGACTTAGCATCAGGAACTATTTCAATAGTAAATTCAACTTCCCGATCTGGTATTACATTGGGAAACTCATCAGAAAAAACATTCAGGTATTCATTTACCATTGACACATCATTAATCTAAATAGTTCCCTTATTTTCAATAATATGTGCAAAATAACTTTTATTTCTATATTTTAACAATTTCTCAGATTATTGATATGTTATCAATGGTATGGATTGATTCTTGTATACAAACTAAAAATATTTCTAAAAAACAACTTATTTGGCTCTACAATCAATCTTATCATGGTAAACAGATTTCCAATCTATACATATAATAACATCAAACTCTACTAGGTTTAAAACAACAAGGGTTGTAGGTAATTTATTTCTACAGAAAACAATTTAAATATTCTTATAATGCCTTTTTGACTTAATATTTCCCATGGTGTTTTTACCATAAGTTCTTATTTCATTTATTAAGGTGAAATTTCCAATTTACTAGAAAATTCATAAGAAATAAAGGAATGTGTAGACCCCATATCAAACAAGACATTAAAAAATTATAAGTAAACAAACAAAGTACCTAATACCACTTTATTGGATGGACCAACATCTACTAACGTAGTCACAAAGGATTTCATTGCACCTTTCTTCTTATAATCTAGATGCTTCCCATCATTCAAATCTTTCTTTGGGTAGATATTTGCATAATGACTCATCTCACCACATTTAAAACATTTTATAGTTTACTTATTAGAATTAATCTTAAGATCATTTTCATTTCAATATCGGGCCATATTTTCAAACTTACCACATCAAAACCACTTCCCAGATTTGTTAAGGCATTCCACAGGGTTCTTTTTACCACACTTTTCACAAACTAGAAATTGTACTTTCTTACCTTCATATTTCATTGATTGATTCTTACCTATTGTCTACCATCTGAACCTTTTCTTCTGATTATTGTCAAAGTGCATGTGATCATAAAAAAACTCAATTTCTAACCTCTCAGCACATCATACAAGTTTCTCATAACCTTTGAATTCATAGGAGGCAAAATACCTTCAGTATCTTGGCTTCAATCTTGAGTAAAAATGATTGACTTTACTATCAAGATTCAGAATAAGATTTGGAGCATACCTTGACAATCGGGTGAAGTTTTCTTCATACACAGCCACTGAATCTTCCTCATTTTATTTCAATTCAAGGAATTAATTTTACATCCTAAGTTGAACCACCTTAGGAAAATATTTTTCAAGGAAAAGATTCTTAAATTTATCTCATTCCAAGGCATTAATCTCATCATTAACCCTAATATTATTGACCATTGACCACCACTAGTCCGCTTCACCTTCAAAACGATAAATGGAAAGACTAACATTTTGATTATTTGAACACCCCATGACATCAAATATATTTTCAAGGGCGTTAATCCATCCTTCAGCCACCACTAAGTCAGGAGATCCACTGAAAGCAGGAGGGTGTTGCCTCATAAAATGTTTTACTATAAATATGTTCCTTTGTGGTAGCTCTGGGTGTTATATTGTATGGATCCCACTGCTATTTATAGCCTATTTCAACTGATCCATTACTATCACAAACTGCTCAGTTCTAATTCCCACCATTTCAAGTTATAGATTCAGAAAGATGTCATCCTCTTAGTGCCTTCCCACTTCAGTTTCCCTCTTTAGTCCGTGGAAAACCATTCTGAACAGACATATCTTAGATAAAGAAACATGATAATCATTAAATTCTATATCATTTCAACTTAACCATAAGTTAAAAATCATTTATGGTATTCTATAAACACCATCCTAACCCCTCAAGTTGTCTAAATCATGCTCTGATACTAACTATAAGGACTTAGAAACATTATATAATCTAGTTAATTCAACTAGAATACACTTATTACATTCCCAAAGATCTCTTCATCTTAGAGTTTTAGAGAATTAGGTCATAACCTATAAATGAAAACCCATAATCATACAAAGTGGATACTACTAAAAAAACATCCAATTTTTCATAATATAAATATAACATTAATTCTTCTTATGAAAAATCTTCACAACATTCATCTTGTATTATTTTCTCTTATCCATCCTTAAAACCCCATGAAAAATATTTTAAAACTTGGGACGAGTGCCAAAATCTCAGTAAGGGACATAATAAGAAAGAGAGAAAATGTTATTCCATGAATACTTATAAACATATAAAATCATTTCTACAAATACATACTTATCACCCATAAAATATCATATAGTTACTTTGTGAAAACATGAGATTTCCACAAAACATATAAAACATAAATAAAACCAAATAGGTAACTTGGGAATTACTTAATTAAGATTGTAACCCTCATAACTACTATATAATTTTTAACCCTCATGACTACCTTCCAATGTAATCCTCATGACTACCTTATGATGTAACTATCACGACTACCTTATGGTGTAACCATCATAGTTACACTTATAGTAACCATACAATCGACCTCCAACATAAACATACCCAATGAATTAGAGGGAGAAATACTCCAATCCTTCATCATAAACAATTCCCAAGAACAAAAACATAATCATAAAACATGAATAATTTCATCATAAAAAGTTCCTTTTGAATTTTGTAAAAATATAAATTTAAAAGAGGATTTTAAAGAAAAGTCCCTTACCTCAGGTTTTTATTACTTTAAACATGTTCAAAACTCCTGTATAATGGTTTTAAGAGTGTTATTAATTTATTAAAGAACCATATTCATATTCACAATTACTTATATGATCTTATTATAACATACTTCCACCTATTTATTAATAATATTTTGTTATTTTCATTGTTTTGTGTGTTAATTGCCTTGTTTTGCAAGTATGTTTTGACTTGTTATTTGTTATTCCTATTACATAGATCATGATTTCATCATCTCTAAAATGTAAACCATTATATAATTATCATATATATTCAGTATATATTTATTTATAATAATCCATAGTATTTGAAGATAAGAAATGAAGTGTACCATTCATGAAGATGATAGGTCGAACGTACGCATGAACGCTACTTTTATTTCATTTTCGTTTTAAAATAATTAAAAGTAAATGATGCATATGTATATTATAATTATAGTATCATATATATGTCATATATGTTACATATATTTATTAAAATCATTCTTAATACGTTCCATGTGTAGTGTGAATGAATCACATCACTATAAGGAGGTGATAATACACACTTCTGCAAATGAAAAGTGTAAAGGTATGTGTGAATGAAAGAATTAAAGAATCATAATGACATAATAAATATCATATTATCGTATTTACACAAAATGAAAAGTGTAAAGGTATGTGTTATAAAAGAATTAAAGAATCATAATGACATAATAAATATCATATATATCATATATAAACATCATTTTCACCATAATTCCCACAATAAGAGGTGGTAAAGGAAGAACGAATAATCATCTCGTTCACCGTACACATAAATGGTAAGTTTGTTACCTATAGATAGAAGTGTGTGTAAGTTTAGGTTTAAATATTATCATAAAAAAATATCAGTATATTTAGGATAATGGTGTTATTATATAATAAAGATATATTAAGAATTTAAGGAGTGGGGAATGAAAATAAAATAAAAAAAACTTAAGGAAGAATGTTACCTTTTATTTGGGTAACTCCTTTTGTTTTGCACCAAATGGCTTCCTTGGATTACTTTATTTTCAAAGGGAGGATTCTAGGATTAGGGGAGGGATGTTTAGGATCTATTTGGAAATATCTTGGTCGATCCAAAATGGATTGAGAGGTGTGAGGAAGAGGTGGTGAGGGGTGATATTTATAGTGGAGGAGAGGGGTGTTTTTGAATTTTTTATTCATTTGTTTATTATTTAGACTAAAGAATATGAATAGTTTGAGTATTATCACTAAATATATTAAAATAATTAAGGGAATTTTTAGATTATGGTGATTAAATTAGCGAAAAATCAAAGAATAGTGTATTTAACTTATAATGTATATATACCGTAAATTACCATATTTCACTATTCATAAAAAAATCAATTATTTTAGAAAAATAAAAAAAATTCAATGCAAACATTTTTCAATGTGTAGAATTCAAAAATTAACTTCATTTTATGATAATAATTTTCACAATATGATAAATTTAGTTTTTAATTAAAACCATTTTTATTCGAAAAACACCAATTTTAAAACTATAACTGATTCTATAACACTTTGGAAAATTAATTAAGGTCACATAAAATTATCTTATAATCATAAGATAATAAAATATTAATTTATGAATCTATTTAAGGAAAATAAATTTTCTTTTAAATCATTAAATTAATTATAAATTGTAAATAAAAATTTATGTTTCACAAAAATACCAACACTTAATTTATCATTTTGAAAATATTTATTTACTTATTCCATGATATAAATATATCATATTTTCACTTATAAGATACATAAATTTTATTTATGCTTTAATAGGTGATGTTACTCTTCTACTAGCTAGATTACTATTTATAATGGTCATGTTACTATTCCTAAGGTCAAGTTAATATTCTATCAGTAAGAATTCCTTAATTTCTATAAATACAATTTATTTCATTACACATTTATAATGAATTTAACTATTTAATTTCAGAATTAAAACAACTTATTTTATAATTACCTGAGTTATTATAGTAGAATCCCTTTAACGGTGATCCACACATTCTCCTTTGATATCTGAACGACACTTATTGATTTTTAGGTACTAGCGCATTGAATCAATCATCTTGTGTTGTTCATCTTGAATGCTTAAAATCCTTAGATCTTAAAAAAATATTTAGAGGTTCTCATTCTTGAGAGGAATAAAGGAGGAGGAATAAAGAGAGAATTATGTTGCGCACAACGATTCTCATGTCTTGATTAGCCCTACACAATAGAAATAACCGTCTATTTATAGAGTTAGGGTTTAGGTTAAAATATGATTAAATTGCATACTAACCCTTAAATAATATAATAGTTCTTAACAAACCTCATGCCAAATAATAATAATAATAATAACAATAATAATAATAATAATTCATGGATTGTGGTGACTCGCACAATTGATAAATATTATTTTATCAACTTTCAAATTAATATTTATCCCTAAGCACGATCTTGGTCCACTCAAACTCCTTGACATTTATTGAATATCCAAATAAAAATTTTATTTATAAATAAATATTTTTATCCACAAACCAACAAATAAATATTTATTAAATATAAAATAAAATAAATAAATTTATTTTATTCACAATCTAGTGAATAAATATTTATTTAATTTATGCAATCAATAAAACTTGAATAAAATTATTCCTTGATCTTGAGAATAATATTTATTCCATCAATTGAATTCAAATAAAATTTAACCAAGATCAATGGAAACACTTAGTGTGTGACCCTCTAGAATTATTTATCACCAACGTTAGGTGGACTTATCTAAAGTTCAAGATTACTATTTAGTAAAGAGTCAAGACACCCAAGAGAAAGAATTTAATGTCGACATTGACAACCACATACGAATACTCATTGTGTAATATAATCCTTTTGTCACAATATCTCATCAAGAAAGTTATACTAGCGTGTCATTAACCTATATGCTCAATACGCCTTTCTTTGACTATTTGAAATAAACACAACATTACACCATAACCATGGAATTTAATACGATGGTTCTATTTCAATAAAAGGTCTGAGATATCAACTTTCATAAAGATGGAAGGGAAAAATCCTTCCTTGACCTATTTGTTAATAACATGTGATTTATGACGCACCCAGTATACCCAACTCCCTGTGAACATATGACACCATAGTTTTGGTCAGTAAATATAAGTGTGTGAGTCATGACATGCATTAATGATAATCTTAAAGTATATTAACCATTACACAAACTTTCAGATATGAATATTTGATGACACCAAAACATGCAGAATTTCTACTGGCAGGTCTGTTATTATAATATCATATATTGGAGATTACCAAGTGAAAACTTCATGAGAAGAAGTCTCATCCACTTACAAGTAGTAGCACCTAACAGTCTATATACTATATGCCCTATCATAGTACATTATCTGACTGTAGAACTATATTTAAGAATATCTTCATGGAATTTCAAGATTTTCATCATAATAGGGAACTGTTATGACCTTATCAATGAGATAGATACCCTAGTATATTATTACATCAAATTAATTCATAAAAATAAAAAATATATAATAAGATGTCTTATTAATATTCAAATATTCAAATATGCATGTAATAAAATCAGAATCAATTGGTTCTAGAATATTAACTCCAACAAACTCTCACTTGGACTATAGTCAACTGCCTACGACTTTTAGTCCGCTAGACCTCACACGATGATCATGTTTCTGCTAAGTCAAGGGGTCTTCTATATTGTCTTCCATGGATATTATTCTCACTGTAACCTCACCTCTTTGAAAAAAATCCCTCAAGAGAGGATACTTTTAAATTATATGCATCATCTACTGATGTGACCTTGGATCTTTAACGAGAGCCACCATTGTAGTATTATTAGAATAGAGTGTAATAGGATCTTTACTACTAGGATCCATGATAAGATCTTGGATTAAACTTCATATCCATAATAAATTTTCAGCTACCTCATAAGCTGTAATATACTTGAACTCTACTATAAAATCTGCAAACACATTCTAATTTGAGCTCTTCCACCTCACAACACCTCCATTAAAAGTGAAGATGCATCCCATGTGTGATTTCAGATTATATTGATCTGTTTGGAAACTAACATTTTCATATCCTCTGATGACTAGTTCCTCACCCCCTCTATAGACCAAGAACATATCCTTAGTATGACTTAAATACTTAAGGATAACCTTGACTACCATCCGATGGCGGTCATCTGGGCCAGTTTGATATCTTTCCACCACACTCAAGGTGTAAGTGACATCTAACCTAATACATATCATAGTATACATGATTGACCCAATCACCAACATATATGGAATACTCACTAGTGTAGAAATTATTTATTACATTGGTTTTTTTATTTTTTATGTCGGTTATACAATGTAGTTATTGCAAGAGATTTTGTAAATATGAATTTAACATCTCTTAAAAAATGGACATTGTAAATGAATAATTAATTTGTTTTTTTAGGTCAGTTATTTTATAACTGACATCAAAAATGGTTTTTCACATTGGTTATTAGATAACCGATGTGAAAAACCATCTATATATGGTTTTCCACATTGGTTATTAAATAATCGACATGAAATATATATTTTTTAAATAATTATTTTAAACCTTCCTCTCCACTGCCATAAATGACCAAAAAAGAAATCAAGTAGTCACAATAACATAACAACTAGTAACACATTTATAATTACATAATTCAAAATTATAATATTTGGTAAAACCAAATTAAAATCCAACCAAACTTGTAAAATGATTTTCTCATTACACTTGTAAGTGTGTGAGATCTTATGCACTATAAGGGAGAGCATCATCAAACAACTAAAAATTATAAGGAAATCATTTAACATGTATTATGAATAAAACAAATGAAATATTAAGGAATAATCTATACAGAAATATAACCTTATTGAATTTTGTAATTCTCCCAGTTGAAATTATTTCACACATAAATATTAACACATAATATTCGCATTCTTTGATGCCTTCTTGTTTATAAAAATATAGTTTAAATGAGTTTATCAATTCAAAATAACATTTTTATGTAATATATCCAAAATGTACTATTTATAAATGAAAATCCACCTTTTTCATATTTGATCTTGGTGCTCTTTTTCTTTGTGGTCTCTCGAAAGAAATTCCATCCCCTATTAGAAAATATTAATAATGAAATAAATTTAAATTCATTATAATATAAACAACTATTAAGAAATTCAAACTTACATTTCCAATACATCCTTAAAATTTTATCTCACTTCACCATGGATAGAGTAAAACCAGTAAAGTTCCTTCTCCCTTGGACATAAAACACCTAACATCCAATGGCCACTGAAATAAAATAAAATTTAATGTTAATGGATATTATGTTAAAAAATATATAACACTTTGTGAGATAAATGTTTCTTACTCTTAAAGATATGGAAACATCCAGCACTGAATAATTACATTATTTTTAAATCTTTCAGTAATATAAACTATTATTTCTACTTCAGTCATTATCCTCACTTCAAGTGAAAGATTTATGTTATGACTTACAAGAAAAAAATTTGCATCGTGTTGATTCCCAATATATCTCCAGTTACAAGCTCCATGATATCTTTTTAAAAAAACCCCATAGTCATTGTATGCCCATAAACATCAGCTTCCATTGGAATCTCATAAACACCCAACAAAAAATTTGAATATTTTGATAATCTATCAAGACTAATAGAATCTGTATCTAAAGTCATAACTCTTTGTATTTGTTATTAACTATACAATATTTCTTTAAATTTAAATTATTCCTCTAAAAAAAGATAAATATATAAAATTTAAAATTTTAAAACAAATTTAATACAAAAATGAAATAAAATATAAAATATACACATACCTCTATGGTAATATGTCGCAAAATTCTAGATGGCCAAACTAAAAATTGTTCAATACTTTGTCCAACTGTAGTCACCTCATCTATAGGTACTAGAACTCCAGCTGATCTATCTATAATACCCCATACAGTAACCCTATGATGATCTATCTCTATCTATTGATGATGAATGGTATATCCAATATAAATATCATCCCATATGAAACAATATGACACTGAGGATCATCAATATATAACTCACAGTAAAATGGGAATATATGGAGGAGGGGGTTTAAGAGTATGATAAGGAGTGGGATCTGTAGGTTGAGGTGGAGGAAAGGGAGCTGCAATCTAAAACTATTTTTTCATGTATGAAAACATGGACTATACCGATTCTCTGATCGTATCATCCATCATCACATTAATATTCTGAACTTTAGACTCCAAAGACTCTATTTTTTATATAATAAACCTCCATTTTAGAAGTTGAAGAATGTGGAAACACTTTTCTCACTGATACACCCACTGGGTATCCTCATACAATACTTGAGTGTTCAGGATTTCTAAATATTGTAGATAAAATATCCTGCCTACCCTTAGCTACAGAGACCCCCTATGTTCTTTTCACCTCAAGATAATCCTATATAAATTATTTGAAAAATTCTATAATGATTCAAAATATATAAATAATTTAATTAACTTAAATAAATAAATAAAGTAAACATCTTACAATCCTCTCAACTAAAACCCTCAACTCTTCTGTAAGTTATTGTCATTTTTTACTCATTCGATCCCTCTTCCATTTTTCATGTCTAGTTGGGGGGGGGATGAAGGGGAAACCTCTCTAGAGGTTGAAGACTCAACTCTCAGTTTTTGAAAAATTTCAGCCATTATTTGTTCTTCCAATAATATATACCCTCCCTAAGATAAAGTATGAGGGTGTATACTTCTAGCTTAGATATCCTGATGATATCTTCTTGATTTATGTAAATTAAGAATAAGAAATCATGAATAATATCATTAATATAAAAAAACTTCTAAAATTTTACATTACACTTACAAAAAATGCTTCTTTTAATCTAATTTCAACAAATTTCTTCCATGTTTCTTCATCTAGAAAAGGATATATATGACATGGATTTTCATGTTTCCTATGCCCAAAAATGAAATCAGATGTGAGGCTTGATTTGAAATCCCTTTATCTTCTAGAAACCAATGATAAACATTTCTTACTAACTCCTCCATTTTCAGGTATATCAAATTTCATTTAATAAGAAGGGGTAAAACATATATTATTATAAAAATTTCAAGATTAGTAAAAAAATAACAAACATGCTTACCAAAATAGTCTCCCACAACTAAGATAGTGTTACTTTTTAACACTTCTCCAACCATTAATCAAAATACTAACTTTTCTTTTAGCTTGAACTGATAGAAAACTATTAAATTGTTTTTCATTAGTACCTTTTGGAATATCATTATCATCAAAGTCTACCAGTATCCTTTAATCTTGGCTATGAAATACTTATAATTTTGGTAAACGTGTGCTGCCATGTTTACTAACCCTCGAACTCTTCTTTGGATTTGTGGGAGTATATAACTCTTGTAAAGAAGGATGGGGGTCATCAAGAGGAGCATGTGCATGTTACTCCCCAGATGTATGGGCACGCTCATCTCTAGAAGTATGTGGTTGATCAGTTGATTGATCTATCATTATCCTACAAATAAAAGCAATAAAAAATTAGTACACAAATATACAAATTCAACTATTACAATATTAATGTAAATAAAAAATGAAAAATTATGAAACAGAAAAGTAAAATAAAACTTAACACATTATTAATCATATTTTTTATAGTTAACTAAAATGATAACAACTGTAATGATATATGAAATGTCATGTAAATGAATGAAAAAAAATCCAAAAATTGTATAAGAATATTAAAAATAGTTCAACCTAATAAATCATTTTTTATAGAAAAAGAATATTTTTTCAATATACTCTTATAAAATATTTTTGTTTTTATTTAAAAAATTAGATTTAAAATAATTGCATTTCAAAAAAATCAATAAATAGATAAGTTATGTGATGGTAAACATAGTAAACTAAATAAAACTAAACTAATATAAAAAAACATTTTAACTTATTAGTTTTAATACGTGTTTTAATAAAGAAAATAAAATTAACATATCTAACATTTTATGAAATTTATAAAAGTAAATGATAAATAAACATATGTTACCTGTAATATTAGGAATATAATAAAGGATTGTTTTCCCAAATTCCTTTTTCATGATTGTTCCTTATGGAACAAACCATGTCTACGATGTGCTCATCATTATTATTTGTTAATCTTTCCATGGAAGTAGGGATATCACATAAATCAACATCTTCTTCAAGTTGATTATCACCAACATATTGTTTTTTCCTTGTAAAATAATAGACCACTACATATCATATTGATCAATAACATATAAAATTTGTTTTTCATGTGTTTCCATTATACAAGGATCGGCTGTGTTTTCAAATCTATTCAGATTAACAAGTGTCATTCCAAATTCATCTATCTGACACTATTGTTACTGATAAAACATTTTTAGTTAAACAATAGAACCTTAAATTTAATTTAATCAACCTCCCATATTTCTTAAATGACTCCATAATATTCACTTGATGCATAAATTGGGTTTTTGTATTTAGAACTCGAAAAATGCATTGCTTCTGCGAACACCAATACACCACTATTATGAACTACACTTATATTGTACTAATCTTTTGTATGAAATGTATAGCCATTAATGTCATATCTGGACCATATTATCACATTTAAACTTAGAACACCTGCTAACCATCTTAATGTTTATGATGCATCTGATATACCAAGCATGATCTTTTTAAACCATGACAAAATAGTTTTGTTATGCTCATTCAAAATCTACATATCTTTCTACTTTGGATGACATTTTTTCAACACATTAATATGAAATTTTATATATGGTTGAGAATCATCTATGTTATTCAAGATGTATAGTTGTACCTTATTTATTTGTTCACCTAAAAAATATTTTATTTTCAAGACATGAATCCCCTTTCCTCCATAATTAACCCGTTCATAGTGAGATGAAGGCAAACCAATGTGCTCCACTGCAGAAAAGTAGCTTGTACAAAACTCCAAAACCTCCTTAGAAATATACTTTTTAATAATGGAGTCTTTAGTTAGATATGTATTCTTAACATACCCATTCAATATCTTCATATACCTTTCAAAAGGATACATCCAATGTAGATATACAGGTCCATAAATCTTTATTTCTTGAACTAAATGAACCATTAAATGCACCATTATATCAAAAAAAGATTAAGGTAAATACATTTCCAATTGACAAATTATAGAAATTTCTTCATTTTCTAAAATGTTCAAAGCATTAAAATCAATCACCTTATTATAAATTGAATTGAAAAAATAACACACATTCATGATAGTTTTTATGATAGATATGGGCAATATTCCACACAATGTAACTAGTAGAAGTTGTTACATCATGACGTAAAAATCATGAGATTTCATACCTGTCAACTTCAAATCCTTTAAAGAAATAATTTTTTTACATTTGAATAATAAACTTGCGACACTTTGATATCATGAATACACTAAAAAATCCAATTTTCCCTCTTAGATAATGTATGACAAGCTGGGGGAATAAATGTTCACCTTTCATCATGAGTGAGAGATAACTCCAAACGTATTCCCATTTAAAGTAAATAAAATATTACATTTAACCCATATTTAGTGATTCCTTTACTATCTAACAATTTTCCAATCAAGCCATCATATATATTCTTCTCCATGTGCATGACATCAATGTTATGTTTCACCTCATGATATCTCCAATATGATAACTCAAATTTTTTTGACCGTTTCTTCCAAATATTTATATCATTACCAGATTTATATGTCTTTCCAAATGTCACATCAAGGGTTTTCACCCTCTCAAAATAATGATCAATGAATAAAGGTTTTGTAGAAATATTAAATTCTTTTCTCCTATAAGAGTGATCCATAGAAAAAAACATCTGATGAATAATGTATACTGTTTTTTTCCATGATGCAGTTGATAATATGAAGTCTGTTGTTCCAAATTTGGACATGCTTTATACCCCTTAACACTGTATCCAGATATATTTTCATACACTAGGAATTCATTTATAGTGAACATAATCATTGCATGAAATTAAAAATATTCCATTTTATAAGAATTATACACCCTAATACCATCCTCCCATAAGAGTTTCAAATCATCAATTAATGGTGATAAGAAAACATCAATACCATTTCTGGGTTGTTTTGGTCTAGAGATCATTAAACTCAACATGAAATATTTACGCTTCATACAAAATTTGAGAGATAAGTTGTAAATTAATAATAACACAGACCATGAACTATGTGTTCTACTAAGGCTTCAATATAGATTCATTCCATCCATGCACATTCCAAGACTGATATTTCTAACTTCATTTTCAAATGTAGGAAACTAGTGATCAATTTTCTTCCACTATGGACAATCAGTTGGATGATGTATTTTCCCATCACATATATGCTTATCAGCACGCCATTTTAACCTTTTTTGCATCATGTGAATTATAAAATAAATGTTTCAAATGAGGAATTATAGGAAAATACCAAAATTTATTGGTAGGGGTATTTGTAACCTCTAAATCAACATGTGATTTTTCTTTCAACTTATATCATGATGTCTCATATTTAGGAAAATCTGATAGAAATTCATATTCCTTCCTATATAGAACATAATCATTCGGGAAAACAAGTATTTTTTTATACCTTAATCCCATCAGTCATAGTATTTTATTTGCTTTATAATGTGAATCAGGAAGATCATTATCTTTAGGAAGAATATATTTCAACAATTATAGCAAATCAGTAAAACTTTTGTCACTCCAACCATGTTTCTCCTTCAAGTTAATCAATCTTAACACTGATAATAAAACCCTAAATTATGTACAACTAGGATAAAATGGTTTTTTAGCATCACCATATAGACACTAAATTGTCACTTCTTTCTCAATTTCCTCAGCTTCAATATCACAAATCATTTATCCAATTTCATCAGAGTTACCATCTTATAATGCATCATCATCAATAGATCTGAAATTCTGCCCAGTTTCACCATGCCAAATCCAAGGGATTTAACTTAGATTAAAACCATGACAAATTAAATGATCTTTTATCTCTATACCTTTTAAATTCTTTATATTTAAACATTTCAGGCATGGAAAGAAAACATGTAATTGTTTGAAACATTTTGTTTAGAAAATTCCAAAAAAGCATCAACACCTTCCTCATATTCATCACTCATTTGAAGTGATGTAATCCAACTTTGAATCATTATTACCTATAACAAATATCAAAAATATATATCTTGTTAAGATAATCCAATTTTATATTTATATGAAATATTCCATAATTTTAAAGTAACACAATTTTGAAATATAAAACAAATATATGCGTATATGAAAAATATAATTATAAATTATGTACAATAATGGAAGATAAGTTTAAATATAAATGGTAAATCATAAAAATATATTCATGGAAATAATTACAAAAGATAATATAGTTAGATAATCCAATTTTATATTTATATGAAATATGCCATAATTTTAAAGTAACACAATTTTGAAATATAAAACAAAAATATGTGTATTTGAAAAATATAATTATAAATTCTATACAATAATGGAAGATAAGTTTAAATATAAATTGAAAATCATAAAAATATATGCATATAAATAATTTACAAAAGAAAATATAGTTAGACTAAATTTTGGCATCTAATATACACACTCATTGGGATATTAGATATTCACATTAATCAAGGTTGTAAGTTGTTTGCCGATAATGGATTCAGTTAGGGAACCATATGGAATGAAAATGAAATTTGTGCGGGGATCAAAAATATATTCTAATTCTCATAGATTTAATGATATTTCCTTAACTCAAACTAATTCCTTATAATAATTCACTCACATTTTAATGATATTGTTTTTAAGTAATAAGATAGAAAAGCACTATGTAAAAATAAATAATTATCCACTAGTGTGATGTATTATTAACCCATAACAATTTTTTTTGTGTAAATTTAACTCATGGAAAAATAAATATATAAGAATAAATCCCTTGAATCCATATAATAATTCAATCACATTTTATGTCACACTATAACAGGTACTATTTAGTATTGTAGCAGCCAGAACTATTCATCTATTTGGGCTTTTGGGCCACTGGTTTGGTCCTTGAGTCCTTCAAGGCCTTCGGGCCACCCAAGGCCTTTGGGAAAGTAAGTCTTTTAGGCCACCTCAAGGCCTTCGGGCCACCTCAAGGCCTTTGGGACACCTCAAGGCCTTCAGGCCACATGGAATTGTGCTTTAATGGACCAAACAAACTCTATAAGGAGTAGGCTCTAGATGAGGATTCAGAATAAGTCACATTCACTAGATCAGAGAAATAAGATTTGGAAGAATGAGAGGGTATGACAATTTCCATTGGGACTAGCTTGTGCATGCACGAGAATCCCAACCAAACATCCATACGAAGGTGGAGAGCTAACAACATGATGTAGACGTTGGGGAGGGGTAGTTCCCAGTAGTTATAGTCTGGATGAATTCCTCTAAGACCTACGGGTCATGTAATGTCACAAAGCCTACAGGCCATGTAAGGGTTCCCCTTCAACCCTTAAATGGGGGATTATAAAAAATAAATAAAAATAGAAGGCCTTCAGGCCATTTGGGATAAATCATCTTCTATAATTTATCATAACACTAGTCATGGTTGTGGATTTCATGTGGTGAGGAACAGTACTCAATGAAACAAAAATTAAAAATGATGAATTTAGTCATATGATACAATCTAAATATATCACCATAGGTATACAATACTTTTTTTGAAGTATTTATTAATATTTCCTATGAAATCACTATAGTTTTTAAGACACTATATTGTAAATGAAACATGATAATATACCATGATGAAATATATTAGGTGTATGTATCAATATATATAACAGAACCCATCAAATTAAATGAAAAGCCTATGAAACTAGAGAATGAAATATGACATTTTATGACCAATAAAATTGTAAAAAATGAATTTCATGATTGAAATTAAAACTAAAAATCACGTGTTAATGATAAATTGTATCATAAAACATATAAAAACCATCATTGATCATCCATGAAACAATTATCAAGGAACATTCATGGACATTCATAAGTAAAATAAAACATTATTACAACTTTTTGGAGGATAAAATGATTCTATTGTATAGATATAATTCCATGTGCTAGCTACATATGAAATGCGATAACATGAGAAGATTAAACAAGATGTTAATGCAATATTTTAGTAAATGAAATCAAAAAATGGAGAGTTAGGGCATCTGTGAAATTGAACAACTAAAATTGAGGTGTGTGAGGCTTACTTGAGATTTGAGAGTTGGTTAGATAGAATGCGCCAACAAAAAATAGGATGAATGAAGCTATAAAATGAGGTTGTAGGCCACGGGATCAAAGAAACAATTTTAGGGTTTCAACACAAGAGAGAATTAGTCTGGCTTCGCTCGATTGAAAAACACCTCAATGACTCAAAACAGGAATTCATAAAATTTTAAATGATTTATCATGTCAGTTTCAATATAACTGATATGATAAATTGATTTACAATGTCAGTTATAAAATAAATGATGTTATAAAGCAATGAGATTTTCTTTATCATGTCGGTTATTTTATAACCTATGTAAAAACACGCTTTATCACATCAGTTATAGAATAACTAATGTGATAAAGTGGGATACTTAATTATCAAGTTAGTTATAGAATAAATGATGTGATAAATCAATATACATGGATTTGCATGTCGTTTATAAATAACCAACATTAAATGGATGATGAGATAAATATTTTTTTTGTACTAGTGACTTTCCATTCTTTTTCTTTCCACATGTGTTTGAGGACACATTTTCCCAGAATGATGAATGCCATGTGACATTGGAAACAATACTCTCTTGGATTGTTATATACTAAACATTTTTATTATCTTGTTAATATACATACTTTGACTTAGACTGAGAAGTCTCTTGGATTTATCATGATGGATCTTGATCCTAATATATTGACTCAGCTAAGTCCTTAATAGAGAAGCATTTATTCAACTAAGATTTAACAGATTGTAAGATTGGTATTTAATTTCCAATAAGTAACATGTCATCAACATATACTATTAAGAAAATGACCACACTCCCACTAAGACATTTTTGAACATAAGGTTAAAATTCATTCTTTATGAAACCAAATTCCATTATAGCTTCATCAATATAAATGTTTCATGACCTGGATGCTTTATTTAATCCATAAATGGATGTTTTCAATTTTCAAACTTTGTTGGCATCCTTTGGAGTCACAAACCCTTCTGGTTGTGTCATATATACATCATACTAAATGTTATCTTTATGGAATTCTATTTTTACATCCATTTTCCAAATTTCATAGTCATGATAAGCTACAATGATAAGTAGAATTCTTATGGATTTTAGCATTGCAACTGGTGAAACAGTTTCATCGTAGTCTATGACTTGATGTTGTTTGAACAATTTTACAACCAATCGTGAATTACAAGTACTAAATTGTACATTTATATCCATTTTCTTCTTGAATACCTATTTACAACCAATAAGCTTTACATCCACTGGAGGATCTACCAAAATCTAAACTTGGTTTCAGTACATGGAATCTATTTTAGAATTCATAGTTTCTTTCCATTTGATAACATATGTGGTACTTACTAATTCCTTATAGGTTAGAGGATAATTATCATCAACTAATAATGAGTCACTAACCTCGGTGAATAGAGAACCATACCGTTCTAGTTTTGTAACCTCTCATTTACTCCTATGCAGTAATTGTTTCTATGGAAAATCTTCTTCCATGGGGCTTTGTAGAATTTTTTCTTATGCCAATTATTGTATACCTTGAGCCTGAACTTCATTGAATTATATCTCACTCCTAATATATCTTTTAAAGATGTTCCCTCCTTAAAGAATATTGTGTGTCTCACCACTGTTACCTTTTTTTTGAGGGGTCATATAGGTAATATCCCCTTATTTCCTTAGGGTATCCTATAAAGTCTCACTGTGTGACTCAGGGTGAGAGTTTGTCACTCAAAAATTCCTTAACAAATTCTTCACAACCCCACACATGTAAGTATGAAAAGATTAGTTTCTTTCCATTCAACAATTGGTGTGGTATACCATCCACCTCTTTAGTTAGAACTTTGTTTAGTATTTGTGTTGTTGTTTATAATATGTATCCCTAAAGGATAATAGAAAAATCATATGATTCATCATTGATCTCACCATGTCTAACAAGGTGCAGTTTCTCCTTCCACTTACACTATTACATAGAGGTTTATAAGGATGAATGAGTTGGGATAGGATCCTGAAATTCTATAAATAATCAATGACGTCTTGATTAAGATATTCTCAACCACAATTTGAGTGGAGTTTCTTAATATTCTGACCAAGATGTTTCTCAAATTTATTCTTATATTCATTTAATCTCTTATAGGAATTTTACATATACCTCATTAAGTAGACATATCCATATATACTAAAATCATCAGTAAAAGTTATGATGAGTGCCCACACTTTGCTTCAAATGGAAATGGTCTACATACATTGGTATGAACTAATTCAAGAAGCTCTTTGTCCCTTTTATATTTTCCACTAAACAGGGCTTTGGTCATTTTTCCTTATGAACATGTGTGACATACAACAAGTGGTTTTAGTTCAAAAGAATCTAAATATCCATATTTATGAAATCTTGTCAAATGTTTCTTGTTTACATGACCAAGCTGATGACGCCATAGTTGGGTGTGGTATGAGTCATGTGAAGTAGTTTCGTTATCGATTTTTATTACTTTGTTTGTGAAATCCAACATATAAATACTATTATTTAAATGTTCCTTATGATAAAAAATGATATCTTTATAAAACAAGGGACATTTATTCTCGAGCTTAAAAATAAATCCATATGTATTAAGTATAGATACAAAAAAAATCTTTTTGGTAACAAATGACACAAAATAAAAAACCTTTAAAACCAAGATCATTCCCATCAACAACCTGATGTAATAGTCCCCGATAGCCACAACAACTATTTTGGATCCTTTGGTGGATCAAAAATATACCCCCTCAGTCAATCTTTTTGAATCTACTTGGTTCCTGTATTTGAATACATATGTGAGAACCACAAGCTGTATATAATACCCAATTTATAGAAATAAATAAATTGTACTTGATAACAAATGAACCTGAATCTTCCCCTTGTTTCTTTGGCTGGGTGCTGTTTTTCTTCTAGTATCCCTTCCTATCACATGTGAAACATATAAAATCCTACTCCATTACTTTCCCCATTATCTTTCTCTTCTTAAAAGGGCACTATGAAGAATGTTTGGTCTTAGTGCTCTTTGCTTGGAATTTCTGTTTATTCACCATATGAAAAGAAGGATTTTTGTGCTTTGTATCCTTATCTAATTGGTGAAGAAGAGTAAGTAGATTAGGGAGAAAATTCTCAATGTTATTCATATTAAAATTTAAAAAACATTTGTAGAATCTATGAGGGAGTGATGCAAGAATGAGATCAGTGCACAATTAATTAAGGAGTTTAAACCCTAGAACCTCTAGGCACTCAATGTAGCAAATAGGCTTGACTACATGAGGACCATCCAGAGAAATCTCTCTAATATTACTCTAAAAGAGAACCTCGGAGATCTCAAACCTTTCCTATCTTGATCTCTCCTAGTAAAGACCATAGAGATTCTCGAGAATGTTATAAGTATCCATGTTTTCATGTGACTTCATGAGATCACTAGACATAGATGAAAGCATTAAAAATTGATCATAAACCGTGTCATTCAAGTTTTTTTCATAGATATAGAACTCTTCATCACTCACCACCTTAATAGGTGGATTAGGTAATGAGGATTCTAGCACATAAGATTTCTGTTCATGGTGCAAAAAAACCCATAATAATTTGAACCATTCCTATAAGTTACTTCCAGTGATGCGATGGTCTTTTTCCAATATAGATTTTAGGAATAAAGTGGATGAAGGTCTTGCCATTATTTTATAATTATAGCAGATTATTAGTACTTTTATTGATTACAAATTTTGTGAGAAATAATTATAATAATTAATTTTATCAAATCTCCCACTATTTTATCAAGCCCCAACAGCCCCCACCATTGGACTTAGAATATATAGTTTCTAGGAAATTCTAATGGTGATGATCCATATTCCCCTTCACATAACATCAAAGAGGGTTGGACAAGCTATATTAATGTATTTAGGTAGGAAAGTATTTTCCAACCATGAGCTTGAAGCTCCTTGATCTGTTGAGTGGACTCCTCAATCCAGAAATCCTGACTTGGATTTCCTCAACACTTGCCTCCCAGTTACACCAAGTCTAGTGAGGGATAATTATCTTGATTTAATATGGTTAATTCAACCTTTAACCTTCAAAATAACTCCACAATAAAATTAAGTGTCCCAATGAGGGCTGGTCAAACACTTAGTTCAATGGATTTCATTCCTAATCAAGTAATGGAAGGCCAAGTATGACTTAATATTAAGTTGAAGGATTTTTTATTATGTGTTTTATCTTTTACATGTCTTGTTAATGTTAAGTGGATTTTACTTAAGTTATTAACCATGTTTTGATAAAACATTTATGTATAATATATTTATTTATATTCCATCTTTACATATTTGTTCATTTATTTATGTGATCACGGTCTTGCATCCATAAAATAAATAATGCACAAGACATAAATAAATAAATAAATAACCCAATATTGAGCTTATCTAACAGTTTATTTATTGAGTGGATAATAAATCAACCTATGACCTAGGGGAAAACTCATTATTCCAGTCTTAACATGAGTTACAACATTCCACCTGTCCACCTATGTATCACTTGGTTTGGTACCATCTCAATTCTATCTTGAACCACCTACACATGCCTTAAGATACTATATTTATTACATGTATTTATAACTCACACTTAGGTGAGGGAAACCAAAGGATTGGTTAAGGGTAATTACATAAATAACCATAGACACACAGGTATTACATAATAAAGGAGGGAGTGATGACTCGCAATACATAATATTTAATTTAATAATTAATAATTGAAAAACCATCCAATAAATTAAATGAAATAATTCCAACTCATACACAAATCTTAGTTATGCTCATGATTGGTCACATACATGCAACTATTATGCCCAATTACAATGGTTAACATTTATTTCTATTCATTATTTATTATTAAGATAAACATACTTGTATTAATTAATTAATTAATTCAATTTTATCTTAATTACCATCTGAATTATCTTGGAAATACCCATCATAAATACATTCATGAAAAATAAATAGTAGAACCGATAATTAAAGATAATTAAAATAAATTAATTGAACATTTAATAATTATTTAAAACCATTATTAAAATTTCAAACCTTATAGGTACTGATAAATATAATAATGTTTTAATGCTAAAATTACAAATTTAATGTAATTTAATTATATCCTTTATTGGGAGACTACAAAATGTGTACTTATGAGTTACACGTTGTGTACCTCGATTATCATGAACCCGAGATACACACATGGGGATTTGACGTGTACCTTGGTTGGACTACATGATATGTACTAGCCAGCTACATGCCATGTATCACTCTTTCCATGTGTCCATGTAACCCATCTAAGGACTCAATGTGTTCTTCCGACATGGGATCACACAATGTGTACTCCAACTACACATCGTGTGTCCCACTAGCTGCGTGTCCGCTTGACTCGCCGAATGGATCAATGTGTACTTAGGACATGGGAAATAATGATGATATGTATGTTGGTTGCACATCGTGTATGTCATTATTTCTCTAGGATGTCAGTATCATGTGGTTTTGACCATGTATTTGACCACACAGTTTGTGTGAATTTCACTGCTAAATTTTGTAGACTACATGCCGTGTACGCTAGCTACATATCATGTAATACAACAAGATGTGTTCTAGACTGGCCTAGTCTACGTGTGATGTACAATAAATTCATTTTATGTAATTGATACTTGGCACATCTTATACCCCTCGATATGCCCAAATGCAGTGCACATGGGTTGACAACGTGTACTCCGGATACATGCTATGTAACCCAGTCTTACTGGCCAAAATTCTTGGAACTTTTCGATGACATCTCTGGATGTTATTCATCTGTTCTTATTATTTTAAAAAAATTAAATCCCAAAGGATTATAATTAATACGTTGAAAGCATGTTAATTAAAATCAAATTAATAATGAATAATTCTTGAAATGAAAATCTAACCACTATTACACATATTTACCAATAATAAAATAAATAATTATAAAACATGACCCCTCTGATGCCACTTAAAGGTTCCAAACACAACAAAAGTAGCTTAGTGATAGATAAACCAATAAGGTTTTTTCAATTTGATGGGTCATTCACAATATTGTATGTGACATGAATGCCATTACCAATGAAATTTTTCCATCAAATACTGACATAGAGAAAAACCCAAAACCCAGAGAGGATATTTACATGTTAAATTTACAATTAATTTATATTATAAAAAAAGAAATGATACCTCATCTTAGGATATTTCTTTGATCAAGATATTGTTGATTATCTAAAACCCTTTTCGAATTAATTTTGTTGCATTATAAGGATCCAAGTGTAGAATCCCTCTAATGGTGATCCACATGTGCTCCTTTAATATCTAAATGACACTGATTGATTTCTGGGTGTTATCATGGTGAATCAATAATCTTGAGTTGTTCATATTTATTGCTTGAGATCCTTTAGGATTGAAATAATCTATCTAGATCTTCTCATTCTTGAGAGGAAGAGAGAGGGGGGGGGGGATGGAGAGAGAATTCTGTTGTGTGCAATGATTCTCAAGTCTCGATTAGCCCTACAAAATAGACATAACCATCTATTTATAGATCTAGGGTTTAAGTTAAAATATTAATTATTTTCATATAGACCCTTAAATAATATAATAATTCTTAACAAACCCCATGTCAAATAAAAATAATAATAATAATATTTCATGGTGTGTTCTAACTAGCACAATTGATAAATATTATTTTATCAGCTTGAAAATTAATATTTATCATTGTACAAGATCTTGGTCCACCCAAAATCCTCGATATTTATTGATTACCTGAATCAAAATTTTATTCATAAATAAATATTTTTATCTACAAACCATCAAATACATATTTATTAAATATTCAATAAAATAAATAAATGAATTTTATTCATAATCCAGTGAATAAATTTTTATGTAATTTATGTGACCAATAAAAATTGAATAAAATTATTCCTCACTCTTGAGAATAATATTTCTTCCATTAATTAAATTCAAATAGAATTTAATCAAGATCAATGTAAATACTTAGTGCGTAACCCTCTAGGATTCTCTCTCATTGGAATTAGTTGAGCTTATCTAAAGTTCAATATTACTATCTAGCAAGAGGTCATGGAACCTAAGATAAAGAACTTAATTCCAAAATGTTGAAAACCACATATGAACACTCTCTATGTAATATAATACCCTTTTCAAAATACATCATCAACCAGGTTGCACAAGCGTGTCATCAATCTATATCCTAGACACGTCATTCATTGACTTTCTGAAATAAACATATCGTTACACCATAACCATGGAATTTAAGGCGATAGTTATATCCCAATAAAAGGTTTGAGATATCAAATTCCATAAATATGGAAGATTCAAGTCTTTCTTTGAATTATCTATTAATTACATGTCATTCATAATGCATCCAATGCACCCAACTTCCCGTGAACATATTACACCACAATTTTGATTAGTAAATCTAAGTGCGAAAGTCATGAAATGCGTTAATGATAATATTAAAGTATAAGGACCATTACACATACTTGTAAATATTAATATCAGATGACACCAAAACATACAGAATTCCTATTGGTAGGTCTATTCTCATAATCTCTTGTCTTGGAGATTACCAAGTGTGAACTTCATGAGAAGAAGCCTTGTCTGCTTACGAGTACTCACACCTAACTTTCTACATACTATGTTCCCTATCATAGTACATCATTCAATCGTAGAACTATATTTAAGAATAATGTCATAAAACTTCAAGGTTATCATCATAGCAGGGAACTTCTATGACCTTATCAATGCGACATATACCCTAGGACATTATTACATCAAAGTCATATAGAACAATGAACAACATGTAATAATATTTTTTATTTGTCACATCCATGATTTTATTTTGAGATATTTTTTCCATTTATTTTTGGTCTATCATTTTATTTTTTGGTTTTCCT